>CM076145.1:4641499-7446499 GCA_038025085.1 Tetragonia tetragonoides | reverse complement strand
AAAATCGGTTAAATGAAAGTCGGTTAACCTGTATTTTCGGTTAGGGTTACGGTTTACGAAATTGGCGAACCGAAATATCAGTTAACCGAACCGAGTAAATCTTTCGGTTCGGTTAACCTACCATGTACACCCCTACTGGACACCACTAAACTGTATTGAACACAACTTGATAGTGAGGAAAAAAATAATAATTCTGAACTGAGCACCAATGAACTCAACTGAACATTCCTGAGCTAAACTAGAAATCACTGAACTGACACGAGATCGCCTCTGAACTGACCTGAACTGATTGTGTAAGCTTTAAAGAACACACCCTAAGTTCAGTTCAATTCAGTTTAGTGGAGTTCAATTCATTTCAGTTCAATTCAATGGAATTCAGTTCAATTCGGTGATGTGATCTACTTTTTCTCTCACAAACAACTATTCATTTCAGTTCAGTTCAGTGGAGTTCAATTCCGTTCATTTCAGTGGAGTTCAGTTTAGTGGAGTTCATCAGTTCAATTCAATTCAGTTTATTAAAAGAGAATACACCCTAATTTACTCGTTTCAGTTTAGTGATTTCTAGTTTAGTTCAATGGTGTTCAATTATGTTGAATTAAAAGATATACTTCCTCTCTCACATGTTAGTGTGCACTGGGTGATGTGAAGCCTGTTGATAATCTGATTAGCGAACTAAGATGTTTGCTCGTTTTATTCATGCAAGTTGATTCTGAGAATAATCTATGACTAGGCTATGTTCATTTAAGGAATTGTTGACCGTAAATTGGTCTTACAAATAATCACTAGATGATTATATCTTGTCTAAGAATGAATATTTGCAAAAGTTACTTGTAAATCAATGTCATAAGCCACAATCTGCCAAGTACTATGAAGTGTGTTGGAAATAATGTTCAGAGTTGAAGTTGGTTATAACCAATTTTTGTTTGGTTCCACCCAATCGTATTTAGATTTGCGAGATCTTAATTGATGAAATCACGGAATTAATGATATCCGTTTCTACTGTTATAATCCTTTATTCTTGTATATAACAATTCCTGATTGTCAACCCATTATCTTTATTGTGATATTATATCTTTGATCTCTAAGTGATTGATTTCCTTGATTATCTCCCCACTAATTGCCTTAATTGATTTCCTATTGATGGAAAAGTTTCAGCCCTCTTTTGGCTTGAAAATTGTATGGTGGTTACCAGGCAAATTATAGCCACCACAAGTATAAATGAGAGCCGTCAATCTCCATCTTGGTCAACATAACAAAAATTGAAAAAATAATTACTAAAATTACAATAAAGATTATGATCAATTTACTGTAAATAACGAAAATAAAGGAGAAATAATCCTATGTTCAACATCATTACCCTTATCATGCACCATCATCATCATTATGTGGTTGATGAGGAAAAACAAACTTCCTTCATATGCCATCAAAATAAGAAAATACAAACCAATCCAAAAATCTTATGTAATTCATCCCTTACTACAATTGAACACTAGCAAAACATTCATCCCTTGCTGCAATTTTAGGTAATTCATATTACCTAATTTGATAACAAAACATTCATTGTCAATCAAAAAAAAAAATTATTTAGAGCACCAAAAACAACATTCATTACGAAAAACAAAACCTTTTTTTTTTTACGGTTTAATTACGCAGCTTTAATTATTGTTTATCATGTGTATATATCCATGGTAGCTGCTTGTTCATTTTCTGTATATGTACATGTCCATGGCAACTTGTTGTTAATCTATTTTGTTTTAATCGCGATGAGTTTAATTATGTTAGTTTGCAACTGAGAAACGTTGCTTCAAGCCTTCTCCAATGGTTGTTGTCACCATAGCCTCCGTTGCAGGTGGGGTGGGGAGCATGTTTTGAGTGGTTCAGATCAATTTCTGTAACGGGCATATGGATCCCTAAACCTAATATGATTTAGTGGAGTCCTATTGAGTCACTCGGGTACAGATCCAAATTGTGGAGATGGAGATGGAGATGGAGATCTACGGTTCTCATTCATATTTATGGTGGTTACATTTTACTGGTAGCCACCATGCAAATGGCCTCTTTTGGCTACAAAAGCCTTATTCATATTGCTGGAAGAGAAAATCATCCATCATTCTTTTCTCTCTCTACATCTTACATTATTCCTGAGCAAGTTGAGATTTGTTCCAATCCTTCCTCGTGAGTGCACACGAAGAAGGGTGTTGTGTTCACCTTGGGAAGCGGTTTGCACCCAGATCGAGGCAAAATTGCTTTTAAGGCTGTGGTTAACCCCACGGCGCAACAAGTTACTTTAGTGTTCAATTCTGCCAGTTGATCATTCGGACCGACCAAACATCTGTTTCGATACACCTATTCTAACCATTTAAAAGCAATTTACCTTTTCACCTTGATCAATGTCCCTTGTGTTGAACAAGACTATCATTGACATGTCGAAAATTGAGCTTCTTGATGGGAACAATTATAAGAGGTGGTCCCGAAAGATGCTCATCGTTTTTGAACAATTTGAATTGAACTATGTCTTATTCAACCCACAAATCTTTGCGGAGAATACCAAGAATGATGCTGATGAGAAACTCAAAAGAACGTTCGTAAAGGACAACAAATCAGTTCGTGGCCATATGTTAAGTCATGTGGCAAATTCCCTTTTCGGCTTGTTCATTTCCAACAAATCCGCCAAGTCGATTTGGGATACTCTTGAGAAGAAGATGGGGCGGATGATGCTGGAAAGAAGAAGTTACGTGGTTGGCAGTTGGCTCTAATTCCAGATGGTCGATGATAAATCTCTCTTTTTACACACGTCTTTTTTTAGGAGGCCTACAACCATTATGTGCCAATATGAATCATGGACCAAGTGCACCAATATGAGAGCCTTTGTGCCAATGTGTTGTCTGAAGGCATGGAGATGTGTGAGATCTTACAAAGCAATGTCTTGATCGAGAAATTGTCCAATTCTTGGAAAGACTTTCGTGGTCATTTGAATCACAAGAAGAAGGACATTTCACTTGAGGAGCTAGCTGGGCACATGAGGATTGAGGAAGCCAATTGACTCAAAGATAAGTTTAACCCATCCCAATTACTTCGAATAATTCTTATTAGTTTTGGGAGCATGTGGGGGTTAGAAGTTTTATTTACTTTTTGCATAAAATGCTTAATAAATAAGTCCCCATATGTAATAAAACTCTTTTTACACAAAAACCTCTTATTCACTTTGCTCTTAAATTGTCCTCACATATCCAAAGTAACAAAGCCCAGTATCTGTTCCTTAGTCAGTTCATACTCTCATAAGTCTCAACACTTAGGAATTATTGTAACCTTACTTGCTTATTCTAGAAGCGCCAAAAAGTTGTGTTACTTTACCCTTTCGAGAGAAATTGTAAGCTAGAGATAGCTTGTGTAATTGCTCAAAGCCGAGTGTTGGCTTGTGAGTCTTGGCAACTTGTAGGAAAGTTGTAGGTTTGCTCATAGCCCTTTATTGGCGTGTGAGTCTTGGCAACTTGTAGGGAAGTTGTGTCTGCTCTTGTGTGATAGAGTTAGGTGGACTTGGCAACTAAAGTTAAGTTGTGGTTGTAGCAAGTTAGGAATGAGCTTGTACAACGTTGGCTCTGTATACAACAAGTTGTGAAATCCTACTAGAGAGAGTAGGTCCTAGTTTTACTCCCAATAGAGCCTTGGGTGGTTTTCACGTTAAAAACGTCTTGTGTCATTTACGCTTTATGTCTTGCTTCCGCACTTAATCTCTGACAGAAGGAACAACCATTGGACCTCAGTTTTCTTGGTTGGTCCTTTACTTCATTAAGAAAAAATTAGACGAAAATTAGTGACACAATTCAACCCCTTTTTTTGTCTTAGGGTCGTACATTCTAACATATACTTTAAAAACTTTCAAGTTATGCCTAAATGGAAACCAAGGGTTTCGTGCATCCATGTACATGGGTTTGCCGAACAATTATACTCAACAAGGGTTAAAAACTTGTCATTATGAATTCTACAATTCAAATATTTGAATTATTCTCATTAGTTACAACGTGTTATTGTACATTGACTAATACCGTGTTTTGGTCAACAATTCCTACGGGGAGAAATAATTAAGGGACTCATTGCATATTTTCTTAATATTTAATCAGATTGGCAAAAGTGGAGAAAAACAGAAGGAAATTGACAATGTCAATCATACGTTTTGAAAATTTAGTTTATGTTTTTAACCTTTAAGGTGGTCTATGTACATTTTTAACCTCAAAATACCAAGGATTCCTTGACCTCAAACAATGGGTAGTGCATGCAATGCAATACGTCTCACACTGCCTAGATAATTTTACATAAAGGACGTGCAACAACTAAAATCAAGAAAATTAGCTTAGCACACAAGATGATTAAAAAATAACATAGGTTAATTTAGTGGCTATAATCTTCCCAAATCTTCATTATGTTGGAAGGTCGATCCTCATTCCCCTCCCCCTCCCTCTCTTTCAAACATGTAATTATTAAAGTATACGTAAATTTGTAAACGGGAAACTTTGTCCCTAATAAACGAATGAGAAACTGTTAAGTTTATAAGTTAAAACCAAATGTGTTGAGATAGGCTTGTTGATAGGATTATGCTATGTGCACATATGACATGAGCCCGCACTACCATAAGTCCATAACTAATTGTTGTTAACTAACCATTATTGCGCCTCTTAGTCAACTTTTAATAGTGCCACGTTTTTGACATCTCATCTTTGTTTTATCTCAGTAGAGTACTTCAGTGACATGCTTCGATTCTCTTCTCCTTGTTAACTTTTTCAGTCATTCTTAATCCAATATCTACATAGAGTTTAGATCGCCTTATAGTTAATGCCTTGAGTGGCTTTCCCTATGATTAATCCAGAAATGAACATATGAATACATAGCACAATATCACCTTAAGTCAGTGCGTACGCCCGATTCAAGACATAATTGTATTTCTTTTTATGACTTTTATGATTTTAATGACTCTTTTATTGAATAACTTATTCAATCATAATCTAGAGATGATTAGAGAAACAATACAAAAGAACATAGTAACTATATTTAGAATAACTAACTCCATAGTATTTTTGCCGTCTAAACTATGAAAAGATGGTATTATCATCTTTGTGCATGGATTCCTCAATTGATCTAAAGGTAAACACAAGCCTCAAAACATTATCATCAATCCTTGTAAACTCACACGTCATAAAAGTAAATAGAAGGAAGATCTTTGGATCACCAAAAAAAAAATGCTTGAACTTGTAAATGGTATATGTTAGTACACAATGAATGAACCATGATGAGCTACAACAAAGTCAAAATAAGGTGTATTTTATTTATTATTTATATTAGTTATGTAACTTTAGGATATTATAGGGCTTAACATTCTTCCACTTTGTCCTTGTCTCCTCTTGTCCCCTTATTATTCTCTCTTTTTGCTTCCTCTTTTTCTCATTTTATTTAATTTTTAATTTTTATCTTTCTCTCTCTTCAATCTTCATGTTCTTATAATGGATGAAACGGTTCATTATCTCTCCACTCAATTCTTTTGTCACAAGCCATCTTGCTTTTGTCATAGGGAAGGAATATTTACCTGTGTTCTTCAATTGGGCCATAGTTGGGCCCCAGCTCGGTCCTATCAAATGGCTTTCTTTGTGGGCCCCTTTTGTGTCTGGGCCGCTTCACACACCACCATTGCGTAAATGAATAGAATGCTGACATGGGCCTTTGCTTTGAGGTGGTGTCGTTGAAGTGGAGACTTGGGTCCACAAGTTGTTTTCATCGAAACAATTGATACACTATATGATGGAAGAAAATGGGTACTTGCCTCTCAAAACAAAACCACCCGTTATAAATCCTCCCTTGCTAAAGTGGTTTCCGGCCGTGTTTGGGCTGTGCTGTTGTATTTGCGCCATTAGCAACAGTGTAGTGCTATATCGTATTTATGGTTGGCGAGTTTCGTGTCGTGTCGAAGGATCATCCAAAAAATAAGTCCAGATTATGTCCGAATTTGCGTCGCCGTGTGTGTCGTGCTTAAACTTTTTTGAAATATTATTTAAATTATCGTTGTTTTGTGTCGTGTCTGACCGTGCCCATTAACACTTTATCTTCCAAATCCAAGTCCATGCTCAGGCCCACTTATTCATGCTCGTGCTTGCTCCGTGTCCTTATCCTGCCGTGTAAAAGACATAATGTGTCTCGTGCTAATCAAGCACGGAGCCATCTCTAGGTATTTTAGGAAAATGTTGTTGTAGGAGTACGTGAAAATTACAATTTTTAAGTTATTTATGTAATACACGTAACAAGATAAACGAGTTGAATCTTTCTATATCCAATCTGTTAATAGTGTCTTATAATCTATCGTGCTTAGCATTCACCTTTTTACTTGTGCAAGTATTGACCTTCAAAAACCAATCTATATTTTGGTATATTTTGACAAAAGTACTTTAACTTTAAATTTTAGATGAAGAGAGCAATATTTGCCCCCTCTCCTCTGATTTTGGGTGCGTCATGCAATTGTTTCTTTTTATCTTTTACTGACTACTACTTTGCTTGTCAATCACACCAAATTGTACCCTCTTTTGGGGCATTGATTTTGAGCTTAATTCTTTGACCTCTCAAAAAAAATAAAATTTGCCAATCTTATGCTCCTGTTCTTCTCACCATTTAACAGCTTTTTAACGCACAAATGGATAAAATTGGCAGTGGGCAAGTGGTGTTGTCTTTGGTCCCCCATGCTGGTATCTACAAACTAGACTAGTCCCTTGTTGGTGTTACGTTGACGGGACCAATGCTTACGCTAATTGTTCAGTTAGTCTGATATTTTCGCTGTTGAATACGAGAGTCCGAATATGACGCACCAAGGGGTGACTCGGTCGCTATTCATTTGCATCATTTTTTTGACAAGAAAAAAATAAGAAAAAAAGATGTTGTTACTGTTCTCTTTGGTGGTTATGGGTGCTACTGAAGCAATAAGACTTACTTTAATCTCTGTGGGGATCACATATTCACATCCAATCTTGGAAGATTATTACATATCACAGAATAAAAGACTCAGTAATGTTCTATTGGAGTCTAAATGCCTTAATATTAAACATCTTAACTACTTGATGTTAACCCCATATCTGTCAAAAAGTTGAGATATAATTAGGTCTTTTTAGCTATCTCAGCTTATCAAATGGGCAAATTTGCTTTCTTCTTTCTAGTGTGCTGTGTGCTATAGAAGATTAATCATATGGTTATAAGTGAATAAAATTCAGGATTTACTATTCAAACAAACAATCCATAGAATTGAGATTGTGTCAAGGAGACTTAATCATATTAAAAGGAAATTTTGTGTGCCTGGGAGATTTAGTGTAATGATTTTGAAACAAGTTTTTTATATTTACACAAGTTGGCACTACAATGTTAAGTATCAACAAATTAAACCATTAGGGAAAGTGTTTAACATAAAGGATGTTTTACTCTAAAATATAATTGGCAATGGATGGAGTAGAGACATGGCCACACGAAAAGACCCATCTTATGTTGAAGCGTGGAAAAATTAAAAACTTGAATTGTCATACGCATGTAGCTTAAAAATGCAAATTACCCCGCCTCAACATATGGGTCAACAGAGATCATAAAGACAAGATTAAAGTCTGCTCTAATACCAAGATAAATTTCAACAAATTGGACCCACTAAATTGGTAATGGGTAAAATCTCTCTTTTAATTATAATAGCATGTCTTGTGTAGACTTAGTCCACCGTGGATCAAGAACACAAGTGGAAATATTTAAGGACATACAGGATATATTTAGGGAAATTTAGATCATTAGTTCACCATGTACTAAATCCACACATAATTTTTGTACTAAATGTATGTTTAGTGTGCAATATGATGAATGTCATGGTCAAATATTGATGAATTTTTAAGGGAAAAAAATTCAATAAACATTTTCAAATGTGTAACTATGTGGTGATGAATATATAGTTGCACCGGGGTGATGGAGATATAATTGCATGTTGATGATTACATAGGTAAATCAAAAAAACAAAAAAAAAAAAAAACAAGTGTACCTTCTTGGATACTCATCAGACGTAACCAAATTTAATTATTTTTTTTGATGTGAGGAACTCTCAAGAGCTGGCGAAATCCGACCCGACCCGATATAACCGATCCGATCTATCCGATATCAGACCCGTCCGATACCCGAAAATGTATATCATTATCCGAAATCGACCTGGTCCAACCCGACACTAGACAACACCCGTTCTCTGAATTGACCCGAAATCGATAACACCCGACCCGAAGTTACCCGAAACAGAGATGAACCAGAATCGACTCTACCAAAACCCGAATATATCCGACTTATAATGACATAATATTCAAAATGATTGAAAATGCACTAATTAAACACACATGTAGTCCATATTATTGACACATTTCATATAAAATTGGGTTTTTCAAACTATTATCGACTTTATATGCTATGAAACATGAATTAAATTTGACCTGATATGACCCGAAAATCGAATTAACCCGAATTCAACTTAACCGAAATCCGAACTAACCCGACCCGAGTTGACCCGTAACCCGACATCATCATAAACCCGAATCAATCCGACTCAACCCAACCCGACTCGACCTAACCCGACTCGATTACTCTTCTGACCCGATATTACCCGAATCCGTAATAACCCGAAACCGAAAAGACCCGACCCGATCCGCCTCATTGCCACCTCTAAATTTAGAAATGTGAATAGAGGTTATCTTATAACAATTTCAATTGTTATGGAGAAGATTCAAATCTGTACCTTAAATATAGGAACCTCTAAATTATTACTCTTATATAATGTCCTTCTTGTTTTGGTGCTTCTCGTTAATGTTAAATAATGAAACTATTGGACCTAGTTATTGAAAAAGGATCATTATCCTAAGAGCAAGTCTTATGTGAGACCAACTCATTGTAAAATAGGATCACTATCCAGATTTATAGGGGTTAAATATTATAAACCGTGACCCTTATATTACTAAAAAGTGACCATCGTCTCACCAAAAATTGCGAAAAGACCGTCTTATAGAAGTGTTTGTGTTACCGTAATTGAAATATAGAAATAAAAAGAAATAGTTATTGCGGGTAAATCATAATTGAATTTGTTTGAACTTTTTCTACCTCAAAAAAAAAAAAAAACAAAAAAAAAAAAACAGTTTTGCATATGCAAACACCTTTGGGCTTCAGCTCTTACAAACATTGGAATCAGGGTCTAATTGTGTCTTTGTAGTCCAGCCCTTGGTTAGCTTATGAGTATTACCAAATGTTAGCATTGGCAAACGTACTACTATACCTGTGACAAAATCAAGGATCAAGTCATGAACATAGAACGTTATTTGTGCTCTTATTTATGTTAGTCTTCGTAATGTCTTTCTACAGCTTGTACATGAACAGATCAGGTAACGAAAATCTTAAAGCAATAATTTTTTTTTCTTCACACCACGGGTATCCACCATCGATCACAATAACTATTACTCTATTTCTCTATGTTGGCCGGTTTGTAGAAAGTTTAGACACTTTAAAGAATGAGATAACTTTCCAAGGAATTTAAGGCTAGCCGCTCCATGACCAATGCGAGATTCAAACCCTCGACCTTGGTTAAGGGTGGATGACAGGACGAGTCCTTCCCAGGTACCACTCAACCACACCCCTTGTTAATAAAGAAATGTAATTAACTCATCTCTATTACTACTTTGGGTTTTTGATTAAGTGCTTGGGCACTTGGCGAGTTAGTTTGTGTGTGTTTTGGTTGTTTTAGGCTATGTGCTAAGGTGTTTTGGAGTCTTGGAATCCAATGGGATTTTTAGAACATTTTCAGCCTCTAGGTGTTTTTGGAATTTTCGGTTCATTCAGGTGTGAGGTAATGTTCTCGTTTGTCTTCTATAGGTGTACGAGGCTTTGTCCTCTAGGTGTATGTGCTATGTGGATGTTTTTGGAATTCTCTGTGTAACTAAACTGGTTATAAATTACCAAACCAATGTATTGAAATTAGAAAAAAATTTATAAACTAAATATAGTTTTTATCTACCTCAATAATATATTGCAAAGCTTTTACATACTAGTGGAAATTTGTCAAAGATTAGAAACATTCGTTCAGAGACATGTCCGATATAATATATTAGAGTTGAGTGATATGTAAGAAAAAGTGATGTGGTGGCATTTTTAACCATCTACTTTTTGCATACTAATGTGCGAGTCTTGTCTGCGCGCAATTAGAAAAATTGACAACAATTCGAGCAGTGACACTTGTCATATCCTACCAATTATAGGACGTCGTCTTGAAGTAGTGGAATCGATTCAAGAAGTCGTAAAGTAAGAGTTAGTTCATCCAAATATTCAAATATACTAAATCAAAAAAATTGCTATTTATATTTTTACCCAACGGGTCAACTTAGAATGGATTCGGGTTTGATACACTATTTGTTGAATATTCTGATTGGGAAATTTTGGACTAGAGTCTAGAGACCTGCCTGCATAACATGAGATATCATGACCATAGGGGACATTGGGACAAGACAAACATGTCCGAGTGAACAATTTAACAAGGTAAGTCGACAAACTCACTAATTTGAGAGAAGGACTTAGTCATTTTGGAATACTTATTACTTAGGAACACCATATCAAATTATATATCAATGGCAGAAAATTCAAGGACCCAGTCAAAAGAATTTAACAGTCTAACACCAAATGCAACCACAGAAATCAATATCTGTACATCTAGATTTTCTATCTGTACATCTGTCCTGCACTAATTACAATTTTTCAGGTCTTCTTTTTTTTTGATAGGAATGCTATAGCTCTTCACCGGTGACCGATTTTTTTGTTTTTGTTTTTGTTTTTGTTTTTGTCTTCACTTACTAATAGGGCAAGTTTTTGAAAATGAAAATGAAAATATATAGAGGAGGTACCAAAAAGGGAAATCGGAGATACATTTTAGTGTCTCTACTAAAGACCTATAGAATTATTGTTTTGATAATTACTCAAGTTTTCTTCCTACATGTTACAAGTTGTAAAACATTGAAAGGCTTTATGCCTTTATCAGCATGTCCTGTCTTGATCTCTATCCAAGAATATAGAACTAAGTACAACTCTATACATTGTTCAAGAAAGTTAAAACAAAATATATTTAACCAAGCAACGATCATTGTTTCAGCACGTTTATAACCATGTCCAACTAGGATGCACTGACACATTACAAGAAGGTGTGATGTTGTCTATCATGAACAAAACAACACGTTTCTACCATGGAAACAAGACATTTACAAATGCATTCACCCTTTGAAATGTCACTTTTCGGCATTTGTGTTCGTATTTACTCATTAACTTCTAGTCGAGTTCGTGTCAAATTGATGTATTGTGCCAAATATTGACAGCACTAGTTAAAAGAAACAACACTACTATGATACTACAATACTACGCTACTATATGTAACATGTAACATACTAACATCTACACCAACATTATCCCAATGTTTCTCAAAAGCTTTCGCCCATGATAAAAAGCTTTTTCGATTTAGTCCATTATCAAAAAGCCAAAATCGAATGTGAACATACATTACTCTCTGAAACAAAAGCAGCCACAAGATTCTGACCTGTTAAGAAGCGTCTTAGCAAATAAATATCAGGCCTTAAAAAGCTCCGGCTTCCAATTGAATTGACCCAATCTCGCATTCACAGTACACCACAGGTCAAAGTATAGGTCACAAACGGGCCAATTATTATTTATTTTTTTTACAATAACATTTTCTAGCAAATACAAGAACATACCAACTCATTAGCATAAAGTGTGTTCTTTTCCACTTAATTGAACCGATTATCGAGAATACGTAGGTGGAAAAGCGGTGTTTTGAAAACTGGCCCGGCCCGGCCGGTTGAACCGGGATTCGGTTTAGCCGGTTCAATTCAGTCAGGAAAACCGCCAAATACTGAACCGGTCAAACCCAGGCGGTTTTGGTCAAACCCGGATAAAACCAAAAACCGGAAATGAACCGGATGCAAACCGGATTAGCTATGCCACTGTAATTTACAAAAAAAATTACGCTGACTTGAATGATGGCCCTCACAAGGGAATCCTATGGGGCCCTCTTGCAAGCTTGGCTGTATAAGCATTCAACTCCAAGGATTTATAAGCTCTTGGGAAAGCAATTTGTACTGAGCTCCTCGATGTGGGACGCTTTGTTTTACTGCAAAACACTTAAACTTGCCTCTGTATACTCATTTCTCACGTGACAGCTCACACATAAAACATATACTTTTCGCTCTCTTTTGTTTTTCCTTCCTTTCTTTTCTTTTAAGTTCCCTTAATAATTTATTTTAACTAGTTTATAATATTTTCCATATATTTCAATCCTTTTTTTGTTTTATTTATGTCTTCTAGTATTATAAAATCAATTCTCCAATTCATTGTTTCTCATACTTTAAAATGATAATGATTTAAAATTAAGCTTTCTTGGTTTATCCCTATATTTTGAAAGTAATTTCATGAATTTAATATTAAAAATATTAATCTTTATTTATGACGTCATCCGGTTTCTAAACCCGGTTCAACCGGTCGAACCAGTTGAACCATCAAACCAGTAAGGCAACCGGTTTGATGCCCGGTTCAGTTTTCAAAACATTGTGGAAAAGATCACACTCTGACTATTGAACTAATTTGGGGCGTGGAGAATACAACGTAACAATTTGACTTTGCTAAAAGAGACAAAACAGTTAAAACAGAAAGTGAACGATCTAAAATGGTTGGATACATTGAGGGATTGTTTATGCAGACCAAAAAAGTAAAAGAGAGAGAGAAAGAAGGTTTACAGAATCATCAAATCAAACTTTACCTACCCCCATTATCCCAGCCAAGCAAGAATACCTCCCTATCATCCCATTATCGTTAATGAAACGTTCCAGCATAATTATGTCCCTATCACCCCATTGTCAAACTGTTCCTGACTTGACTTCTGAGGTGGCGGAAAAACAAAAGAATTTTACAAACCATAAATGCGAGAATGTATATTGGAGAGGATCCAAATCCGTTAAAGAAGAGTTGGGATCCTCCTCCCAACTCGTTAAAGAATATACTAATTTGTAATTGCTTACAGAAAAAAAGTAGACAATAATGTCTATTTTTTTGACCTCCAAAAAAGCAAAAGGTAAAACCATGTAGCAAAGCACTCATCATCTACTCATGCACCATGTTAAAAATAATAAAGGTGAAAGTCAATCATTCCCTTTGGCCCCTTTTCTTGCTTTCTAGAGCCAAGCATAAAAATGGCAGAGTTAGTGAGCCATCCACTAAGGAGAAAAAGGAAACAACTAGGAAAGTTTTAAAAGGCATGAGAGAAACCCAAGATCACCTCACCTGTGAGTAATAATGACATGGTTGAAAAACTGCAACCTCCAAAAAAGCATACAAAAAACTGACCAATTTTCTGATAAGGACTGGTACTAAGGCTGGTTTGAGGCTAATATACTACTTTGAA
The DNA here is from genome assembly GCA_038025085.1 of Tetragonia tetragonoides. Lineage (NCBI taxonomy): Eukaryota > Viridiplantae > Streptophyta > Magnoliopsida > Caryophyllales > Aizoaceae > Tetragonia > Tetragonia tetragonoides. The sequence goes on along the minus strand of CM076145.1, from coordinate 7,433,010 downwards.
GGTTGATACAACTGTAGGGAAACAAGGGATGATTTGGCAACTCAAATACACTAAAACGAATAGAGAATAAGAGTAAAAAAGGAGATAAGGAAAAAAAAAGGGGGGGGGACAATCAATCATACAAGATGGCATATAGATAACGGATCAAAAACCAGCACCAAAATCATACCCCTTGAATGTAATACTCCTACAGATCTACATTTTCTGTGCAGACAAGCATTTTTCAGAGTTTGAGCTGTTCCAACTTTTCTACTGCTTCGAAATCCTGAGTTCTCTTTTCGGCTGCGACCACCTTGTCAGGTTTGCTAGACTCGATTGATGATGATAGTGGATTTTCCTTTCGAGCAGGTGGAGCAGCACAAACAGGGACAGTGTGTCTAATACACACAGGTGGGGCAATTCGAGTGGGGGGAGCCCTCATCATGGAAGGACGGATAGTGGGAATACGAACAGGTGCAACAACTGGCTCGGAGTTTCGAGTGTCCTGCATCTCCTTTTCAGATGACTTCTGAACTACTTCCACGTCGCCTGACACTTTACTTGGCTCTGGAATTGTAAGAATTTTCGGCCGATCTTCCTTAGGAACTGGTGGGGCAGAGAACACGGGAACACTTTGCCTGATACAGACTGGAGGTGCCATCCGTGCAGATGGCGCTGCCCTCATCACCGTAGGAGCTGCAATAGATGGTTGAGGAATAGGTGGTGCAGAGTAACACGGCACAGCATTCCTTATCGTGACTGGGGGTGCTAGACCATGGCATGGGGCTCGACCATGCCGGATTGGTATGTATGGAGCTGCCCCCACGCCGGGGAATTTCTGAGGCCGAGGACTGCGGGATTCTGGATAACGAGATTGGGATGACAGGATATCAAGAATTGCTGATGATGTAAGCCGGTCTGGCCGAACTCGAGGAGGTGTCTTCCTTGGGCAGATAAGAGGTAAAATCTTGGATCCAGTCATTGGTGGACGTTGTGGGCTTGATGGTCTCGGATTGTAGATTGGGAATGTTTGAGGGAATGGCAAGGGATTATTCGATGGGTTTGTCATCTTCTCCTTCAGTCGGAAATTCAACAATGCTCGTGCTATCGTCACCTGCTCAAGCTCATCACTATCTTGGTCGGAAGATGGACCTGCTTCTTGTTGTGCCACTGTACAGACAACAGCATGTCAATACTTCTTGCCCACAAGACACAACCTTGACAGAAATCGAGGTGCTTATACTCGTAAATGGACTTAAGTATCACTACACTTGTGTGTTTTGTTCATATTGCTAACTAAGCCAGGTGCCAGGAGCCCAAAAATGACATTGACAAAGGATAAAGCATATTAGACCAGTGCTAGGCATGTTTGCAAGACTAGTTGCTCATTATGTAACCAATCAACAATAAATGCTATGGAAATGGTCACAAGGAAAGGTAATAGGTCCCAAAATCACATAACAAGGGTGAATTTGTGTAGATGCCAGTCCAAACCACATGAACTTTTCAAAAATTCTTTGAGAATGGACCGAAGAGTCACAAGACGTTAACATCCTTGTTAGGCGGCAAGCAGGGAAGCATCCGAAAATTGGAACAAGCATGACGCTGAGCAGGGGCATGACTGATATTGACTACATCAATACAAAGTCTAAGGGTACCTACATTGTTATATGGTTCTACTACGTTTTGCATTAATGACCAATACTTTTCCCCTGTTTTTTTTTTACATCTATTGTTTGCGGGAGGGGTGAGGTGGCCATACGCAGTGACTACAACTAATACTGTGAAGAAAACCTGTAAGGTACTTGGGAATAAATGAAATTTTCGAGAATGACTCACGTTGTTTTAGAGATTGCCAAGCTGCCAACGCTGCATTCTTCTCTGCTTGTTTTTTATTTTTCGCTGGTTCCCCTGTGAATGTGATTCCCACTAGTTCTACTTTACCGGTGAAGACAGGCTGGTGTCCTAGGCCAGACCTGTAAGTTGTGTAATGTGGCAATGGGGCTCCAACCCTTTGAGAAATCTCTTGTAAAAGATTCTTGTAGACCCCCGTCTCATCCTAAATATCATAAAAATAACCAGTGTCAAAATAGGAATTCAACAATTAGAGACAAATATCATAAAACAAAATGGCTCTTCTTTTCTTTTAGAGGATAGAACAAAATGTCTCATGTTGCAACTTGTTTTAAAACACTTAGGTAAATCTTGCATGCCATAGGAATGCCCAAAAATATCAACTGCTAGAAAAGAATTCTCAGAACCCAACATATTGCATTAATTGCATGCTTCCATGTTATCTTGGACATAAAATATATGCATTCCGGACACAAACATAACCTTAATAGTTTTGTCCCAAAAGAAGTGTAAATTGTCAATTGGCAGAAAGAAGTGCTTATCTCTAGGGGACGTACGGGATGACTGCTAAGACCAAAAAAATCTGGGACAAACTCCATCTTTAACATTACATACAGGCATAGGTTCCACAGAAAAAACATAAATGTAGTCAAAAGATTATGCTGCAAAGACCAATGCATTAGAGACCTAAATAAGAAGCATATTGTTTCTGGATCGTGGTTCAAGTGCCTCATATATATGGAACTATAACATATTACTAGGTTGCTTATACCATGATGTGAAATTGTTTTTAAGCAACAAACAGTAGTCAGTAGCTCCAAATGTAGAATAGTTTCGAGTCTCATCAAGCTTCAATACTTCACCTCCCAGTTATTTATAATCCACTTTTGAAGGGTAGCCCTTATACATTTTAAGTCTTTAACAATTGAAGAGGAGATAAAACTTTCATCTCAGTGCAATTGCAGAGAGGCTGTCTTAGCTAGACCCCTACTTGCTAACATAGCTTGTTACTTTGCAACAAAGAATAACCGGAGAATAGCTTAGTAGATGTTTGACTTATTTCAAAGCTCAGATTGGCCCAGTAGCAATGCATCCAAGGAATTACAGAAAATATCACTTCAAAATTTGAGACGAGAAGGTTAAAGGACTCCACTACTTACTTCACCAGCATAGCAGTTCATGAAAGATAATGCTTATTAGTCCATGTATATACACACAATTCACAAAGCAAGTATCAGCAGTCATCATAAAATCATAAGTTTTGTGGCTAAGCACATCATACAAGCTATCTCCATTGGACTTAAATTTCCAAGAGTAGTACGTTCCTACAATACATTTCAACCATAGACTACACAATTCACAAAATAATGGTCTTATTTTTTCTATCCACCAAATATACTACAAAGATTGTACCAACTAACATTAACTCAGTCTTTCAAACTTTGGAGCACGCGAAAGCACGCAAAGAGATGATGTTGTTAACAACTAATTACTACAAATTAAGCCTTTTATGAGGTGTGTTTTATTGTAAAATCCACAAGAGCTACTGCAGATTGTTCACAGACCAAATGGAAATTTAAGAGATTGAACAAACACTACAAATGATGACAGCTAGACTCACCCAACTCAATTACACTACCATACCATAACGACGATGCCTATCACGAGGCTCCCACCTACAGTGGGATATCGAGGGTCACATTGTGCAACAACCTTATCCCTGCAACCGCAAAGAGGCTATTTCCATTAAAACCTTTATCGCATAGACAAATAACTCATGTCAACGCCATTAGACCCTTGATCGCTTAGACAAATATTTCATTTGAGTTGATACCATTAAACCCATGATTGATTGCCTAGACAAGTAACTTATGTTTAATCACATATATGCTTTTCCAAAGCCCATTAAAAGAAGAAAATTGCTCAATTCTTCAAGTTTCACCTGCCCCAAAAACTCTCTCTGTTTGTAACCTTAATTTTTTTGGACCGTTGCATAAGATTCCCCGGAATCCACATGTTCCCACTTTTGCTTACCATTTTATATCTTCTATTTTTTTTTAAACAAAACCCAAAAGAAACCCTCTTAATCCAATCCATCCATCAATAAATTAAGCTTCCATCAACATGATCTCCATTAATTATTATTTTTTTCAGAAAATCACAAAAGCAATAAATGCTCCCCTCAATTATGCCACATCTTGTTTCCCCTTTCCAATGTGAAATCAAACCCTTCTCATCGCACAACAAAGACCGACCTTTCTTTTTTTTTTGAGGTGAACAAGAACCCACCTAAACACCCAAAAATCATCTCCAATAATTTTTTTATTTTTTTTATTTTTTATAATTAACACAAACAGACACAGAGAATTATTTTTTAAAAAATCATAAAAATCAATAAATACCCCCCTTTAATTATGCCCTTTCTTTTTTCTCCTTCCCAATGTGAAATCAAACTCTTAGCATCACAAAACAAGATCCCATTTCAACCCACAAAAATGTGAAAAATCACCTCCAACAAAACCAAAAAAAATAACACCAACCCAGAAACACAAACAGAAAGATAGGAAAAGGGTATTCACGAAATTTCCAAAAAAAACGGCGATCAATTCAATCGACTACATTACATTCACACCCACATCGGAGAATATAGAGGGGAGAGAGAGAGACTAACGAGGATGCGAGCGGCGAGAGAATGAGAAGGACCACGAGAGGAGAGAGAGTTGAGAGCGATTTCAGCAGCAGAATGTTCAGCTTGACGAAGAGTAGAACAATAATGAGGTGACTCAAAACTCTCACCATTGAAATTAACAATAGCTTTAAACCTAGGTGCATGATCAGGACCTTCTCTTATACATGTATATGATGGTAGATTGAAGCAGCTCCTTTGTGCCAGCTCTTGTAACTGGTTCTTATACATCCTTTCCTTCCTTTCTTTCTTTGGAAAAAAATCAATCAATTAATTAATTTAATTAATTAATTTTCTCAATTTTAATTCTCTCTATCTCTCTCTCCCTGCCCATGAAATTAGGGTTCAGGGGAGGAATGAAGGAGATCAGGGTTTTGAGGAGAGAGAAAGAGAGGGGTGGGGGTGGGTTGGGTGGAAGAAGGGGAAAAAGGGGGCTTGTTGGGTAGTGAGTGATTAGTGAAGTGGTGGTGGTGGTGAGTGGGGTTTTGAGGAGAGAGAAAATGGAAAAAAGGGGGAGAGAGAGTAAATACAGAGAGAGAGAGAGAGAGAGAGAGAGAGGTTTTGTTTAGTGAGTGAGTAAGAGTATGAGTAGTTTAATAATAATAATGGGGTGTGTTCTTTTATGGATATGGGTCAATTCAGCGTTATGGTTATACAGTACTACTATACTGTGCGTGGCTTGTGCTGCACTTGTGTATGCTTCCAGATTTCTGAGGTGTATTGTACCGTTTTCATGGCGTTACTACTTTTGAGTATTTTGTTTGGGCTTTATTTTGTTTGAGCTTTATTTTATTTCTTGATAGGAATTAGTGCATATATAAATTAGCTGAAAATAAATAGGTTTGAGTCCATATTGGCCTCTACAAGTGTTCCAAAAAACGCCTCCTCCTCTATTAACAAAATACAGTTTTGAGGGGGTTAACTATTATAGTAGTTGCATCTACGCTACAGCAACCATTTCCTCTAGCTTCCTTCGCCATCAAGTCTGCTATTTTGTTCCTTTCCCTTGGCTCAAAGATCAGCCTGGTATTGCTCATCGCCCTGAGTGCTTCCCTGCAATCCATGATCACATACATTAGTGGAGTCCTCTCAATCTGTGGTGCAGCAATCACTGTGACCGCTTTTTGTGAATCCGAGCTAATGATAACGTTTTCCCAGTTTTCCTGCCGTATCCATGTTAGTGCACTCTCTATAGCCTTCAACTCAGCATGTAAAGCTGATTTTGCCTTTGTTGCTTTTATAAAACCTTTCATCCAGTTGTCTGCGGAGTTCCTGCATATACCTGCACACCCAGCATCTCCATTTTCCAATTTAAAGGATGCATCAATATTAATTTTCAGGCTTCATTGGAGAGGAGGTATCCATGTACTAGCACCTGGGCTACTGTTTGACTGGTTTGGAGAGGGTTGAGTATTTCTTGTGGTACTAGTGGTAAATTTTGAGGTGTGTGGAGGGTGGTTTTGAGAGCTGAAAAACTCCCAAGCTTTGCTAATGATAATGTTTTTGGTTATGAAGGCAGGGGTGTTGATATTTTCGAATTTTTTTTCATTCCTCCTCCTCCAAATCTCCCAGGTAGCAATAGGGAAAATGAAGTTCCAGGGTAGTTTGGAGGAGCTCTCCTTGCTAGCAAGTGATGTGTTTCGGTTTATCCAGATCCTGAGTCCAAAGTCAAAGAAGGTATCAGGGGTCAGTGGCGTATCCAGGATTTTAATCTTGGGGATGCAAAAAACTTACAATGAAATTTTTTCCCTAATTTGAATTGGGATCATAATATACTACACAAAAAATTGGGAGTGGGGGGAGTTTAGGTACGAGTCACTTGATTTTGTGATAAATTTTAGCTAGGGTCATGCTTAATAATGACAATGCAAGAGCATAATTAACCATATAGCCATATTCAAGCTTTATTTTCTAAATCATAAGCTTTTGAAATTCGTACTAAGTTTCTACAAAATACTACCTAATTTACGCTCACTTAATCTTAGACTTATTTTCAATAAAAAAAACTTAATATTACTATGTGTCACTCACAAAATTAGATTACAAAAATGAAATATCAAATTGACCAAAAAAAAATGAAATATCAAAATCCTAAACTTAAATTATTTAACATAAGTGCAATGTTTTAACTCAAATAAAGATTAAGAAGAACAGGCAAGTACTAAAATCATTTGTGGGTGACTGAATGATGAGAGTTTAAAGAAGAAAAGGTAAGTACTCAAACTATTTGTAAAACCCAAGGCTTTTTAATTGAGGAAGAAACGTCAGATGCATCTTGGGCATGCTACCAACTTTCTGACACAATTTGTTACAGTTATTTCATTTTCCATTAATACCCTTAACTGCTCTGTACTCCTTTCATGATCTATGGGGATGCAAAAGTCAAGTTAAATTATTTCCTTCACCCAAAGCCCAATGAAAATCTAATGAACTTTTTTTTCTATGCGGCTGCAATTGCGTCCCCAGGCGACCATGTTAGGTCTGACCCTGTCAGGGGTGGGCAATAATTTCCACACCTCATCAGCCATGGGGCAATCTCTGAGGACATGTAAAGTATCCTCAGTACTACCAACGTAGGACTGACAGTAAGCAGAATCAACACACTTTCTAGTAAAAAGAGTAGCTGTGTGTGGTAATCTGTCCTTTAAGGCCAGGCAAAGGAAAAACTGAATTTTCGGTGTGCATTTGGTTTTCCAAATCTTTTGACAAAACACATCATCATTTAGCACATTGTTATTTGATTCAGAAATTATTTGCACATAACCATCAGATAAACAAGATTTCCCCTCTCTGCACAGTTTGCTAATACACACATCCTTGTATTCCCTGTGAGGGACAGGTGTACAGGCAAGGCTTTCCACCAGATGGGGTGGAAGAACCATGGACATGCCCTCTAAGTTCCGATTTATTCTCTATGAAGCAATCAGAAACTTTGGTATTATACTCATCAATCCTCAGTGGCCCATAGATCAAGTTTCTAATACAGCCCAGGGGGTGCCAATCATCAAACGAGAAAGAGATACCCTTCCCATCACCTATCACCCAACCCATACTGTCCTGGAATAAGTCTCACCCCTTTGCCATGTCTTGCCAGACATGAGATTCCCCACTGAAAGGAGTGGCTTGGGATTTACCAATGACATATTTATGCATCAAAGTTTTTGACTTGAGTGAATCAGGTTGACTGTGGACCTTCCAGCAGAGTTTGGCCATATGAGCCTCATTCATGAATCTGTTATTTCTATAACCCCCAGCCCTCCAGCAGCCTTTGGGAGAGTATAGATCTCCCAATTAACCAAGTGCAGTTTCTTACAATACGCTGTGTCCATAAAAAATTGCAAATAATTTGTTCAATCTCTTTTAGTGTTGAGCAGGGCAAGTGCAGGCATTGCATGAAATAATTAGGAATCGAGTTTAAAATGGCATTAATTAGCACCTTCTTGCCAGCTCTAGTTAGGAACTTAGTTTTCCAGAAAGCAAGCATATTTCTAATTTTTTCCACAATAAAACCCACCTGTCTTTTAGAAGGTCTTTTCTGAGTTAGAGGGAGCCCCAAATAAGTTTCAAGGTCTTTATTCACTTTGACTCCCAGCTTCTCCTCAAAAAGATCTATTATGCCAGATTGCATGTTTTTAGAAAACATGATAGTGGATTTATCCATGTTAATTTTCTGGCCAGAAGTAAAGGAGAAAAGGTCCAAGGTTTGTTGAACAACAGACAAGGTATTGACAGACGCTTCCCCAAAGAGAATTACATCATCATCAAACATTAAGTGTGAGACATGGAATTTCTCTTTTTCCAAGAGTGAAGGGAGTCCAGGAGCCCTCCTCACACGCATTATGAATGAGTTTAGACAGAAATTTCATGGCTAGGATGAACAAATAGGGGGATAGGTGATCCCCTTGTCTAATCCCCCTAGAGGGGGTGAAAGTATTAGTTGTAGCACCATTTACTAGGATAGAGGTCCGAACAGAGGAGATACAGCTCATGATAAGCCTGATTGAGTGTTTAGAGAAGTTGAAGGAAAAGAGGCAATTCTTAATAAAATTTGTTTGAGCTTTAGGGTGCCTTCTTATTGAATGAAATCTACTCCCTCTGTTCTTTTTTCTCCTACCCACATCTTTTTGCACGGAGTTTAATGAGAGTTGTTTTTGGAACAAAAATTCCTTATTTGCCCTTACTTTAACATGAGAGAGTGTGTAAGTTAGTAGTGGGTTGGAAAGTAATGATGACAAGAAAAAGTAAGGATAAATGAGTCTTTTAGTACTCAAAGTATTACTAAAAGGGAAAGTGGGTAGGAGAAAAAAGAACGAATGGAGTAGTAATTCTCACAGATTGGATAAGATTATGGGAGTGTTCTTATCCACTTATTGGACATTACTCAACCAGTGAACATAAGTCGCAAGACCTTACCCAATCAGTGGAAATCAATGGCTAGACCTTATTGAATCATTGAGAATCAGTGGCAGGACCTTACTCAATAAGTGGAAATCAGTGGCAAAACCCACATTTCTACTCAAAGAATCAGTGGTAGGATCTTACTGAATCAGTGAGAATCAGTGGAATGACTTTATTGAATCAGTGAGAATCAGTGGAACGACTTTATTGAATCAGTGGAAATCAGTGGCAGGATCTTACTCAATCAGTGGGAATCAGTTGCAGGTCCTTACCCAATCAGTGAAATCAGTGAAAATAAGAAGAAAAGAACGCACCCTATGTCACTGATTTTCATTGATTGAGTAATGTAGTGTCACTAACTTTCACTGATTTCTATTTATTCAGTAAAGTCCTGCCACTTATTTTATGCGTAAGGATGTGTTTTTTTCACTGATCTCTAGTGATTGGCTAAGCAACTGTCATTATTTTCACTAATTGGGTAAGGTCCTACCACTGATTCTCACTGGATTGGTAAGGTCCAATAGGTGAAAAAGAACCCACCCTTATTTCTAATCAGTATTATTGAAGTTCAGATTTAATATTGTGGACCGTCTCTTGAAAAAATTAACATACTTAATGAACGCCCTTCAACAAGTGACAATCTGACAAACAGTCATAACCATTACCAAATATATGGGACAAACCGAGAAATTGGGGCTTACCATGCGCAAAATCAATGATGGCACTGACAGCCCTTAAATCATAAAGGTGTTAGGGTTGTTTTATTTTTAGACGTTCAATGTAGTGTGCAGCTTCCATTAATCATGGGACAGATTATACATCAAAATATAGGATGAAACTTTACTCAGATAACAGTCTACCCAACATTGCTCGTCACTAACTGGACAAACACGAGCTAGATGGTGAGCAACGAAATTTCCACCACGTTTTGCATGACTCCATTTTACCAAACAAAGCTCACTACGAAGTATAAAAGATCAACCAAGACCGAACCAACATCACTATAAAAAGACATCCTACGACACATACTAAAAATAAAATACAAATTATTATACTCCAAAGCAGCGTGCTATAACCAAAGCAACGAGGTACTTTCAACCTAAACCACCCCACCTTACACTCCACAATTAGTTATTGTCACTTCACCTTCTCCCATCAAACTGCTACAAACATTACAACCCCCTTTGAATCACGCGCTACAGTTGTCATGTCCACCCATCTTCATCGACATTGATCTTTATTGTCTCACTCTCAGGTGGAGTCCAAATTTGTCCATTTGTCGTAGCAGCAGGAACAACAACATATACAAACCTTCGTTTATCAAACTTGTCATACTCCTCCACCAATCTAGGGTATGTTCTTTTCAACTGGTTTTCAGTTTTGTCCAGTTTTGTCCAATTTTCCCAGTTTGTCCCAATTTTCACCAGTTACCAGTTATAAAATACAGTTTTGTCCAGTTTTCCCCAAATTTTCCCAGTTTGACTTAGATTTGCCCAATTTCTCCCAGTTTAGTCCATTTTTGATATTTTGACATATTAAACATAATACTTTAAATATAAAATATATAAATTAAAATATAAAAATAAATATGTGCATAAATTATTAAACATAATAATAATAATAATAATAATAATAATAATAATAATAATAATAATAATAATAATAATAATAATAATATTTCTATTATTATTATTTTCATTTTATTATTATTATTATTATTAAAATGAAAATAATAATAATATAAATATTATTATTATTATATTAATACTATTATTATTATTGTTATTATTATTATTATTATTATTATTATTATTATTATTATTATTATTATTATTATTATTATTAAGAAAACAATCAAAAATAAAAATTTCAAGTTTGTCCCAATTTTCCCCAGTTTATCCCAGATTTCACCAGTTTGACCGAATTTCTCCCAATTTTCACCAGTTACCAGTTAGACTTTTCAGTTTTTACCAGTTTTGTCCAGTTTCTCCCAATTACCAGTTCCAGTTACCAGTTGAAAAGAACGAGCCCCTAGTTGTTCGCTCCATTACCACCACATGCTCTGAAATCAAAAAGTCTTGGAACACCTTTTCATTTCTATGAAACCAGATTGACTAAAGAATGACATAACAAAGTTGGAGTTGTCTCTCCTAAAACTGTTTACGTAACTCACATTTTATCGCACCGAATGGCGATATGTCAGAGAGTGCCACAAATTCAGAACAACCTACTTTCTCCGGCATATGCATGACCATTTGACTTAATAAAAGTGTGCTCCTAAGTGTCAGACTCCTTGTTACAAAGAGGACATAAGTTATCCTGAATTAAATATCTGAATGACTGCAAACTTTTGGTAGGTAAAATCTAGCTAGCACACTTTCACAAGAAGAACAAAGACGAAGAAAGTATATTCAATATAATTTTTAATATGCGAATAGCTTGTTATTTATAATAGAGATAGACTTGATGCAAATATCTTTATCTATTTAATCTCTCAAATTTTGATTTGACTCAAAATCTTACCTAACAAATGATGTCTTGAACACAACTTAATAGCCAAAACCCAAAGTGAATGAATCCGAAATCGACCTAACATGCTTGTTTGTTTGATTTGGATGAAGATGATTTATGTATGTCAATATCAATGAAATATGAATTATGAGTTATCACTCTATTTGTAGGAACTAAATCTTAGATGGTTGTTATTTTATTAAAATTTTAAAAGGTTGAACAGTACAATTGGTTGATTGAAGTAAAGTTGACGGCATATCTACATTATTTCGTTTTATTTTTTACTTTCTATTTTTTGGTGTGAAATATTTGTCATACGACATGAATTTTCTTTTAAACTTTTAGCACGGGTCATGGACAAACATTTATCAATCCAAATCTGACCTTAGCCTAACTTGTATGTTTGACAAAATTCATGGAGGAGACTAGGAGAGTATTAACTTCATCTTCTTTTAGAAATGCTTTTTTTGATGGATTTTCTTGAATAGTATGTAGATTATAGCCACAGTAATCCAACACAACAATTAACCCGAAAACTCAAAAGTATAAAGCGAGTTCTCAAAAAAAAAAACTAGAACAATAAAAATTAAAATTTCCAAATTTTGATTATTGGCAAAACAATTTAACAAACTTCATACCCATGTAGACGCCTAAAAAGCGTCGTCAGATTTATATGCTTGAATGCTATTTTTCTTTGATATGTGAAATGAAACCTCAAGTCTTCCAAACAGCCTCTTCATCTGCGTCACATTCAAAAGCCTTGCTCAAAAGCTTTCCAACGACATCTCTTGTGTTTTTTCCAACCCCGGCTACAAAGATGTCCTCAATGGGATAATCGAGGGTAACCGTACTTTCACCACATAAAGTGTAAATCTGTCTTTTCAAATTCTAGTATATTCAAAATCATTTTCGTAATATTCAAATTTGTCCAGAAAATCCAAAAAGACTGGATGTCGGACGACATCCAATAGGCAGCCTCCTAGCCGCGGCCTATAGCGGCACGCTTAACTGGGCCAACTCACGTAATCTTATCACTTCAGGTTCGCGCACGACCCTCGCCAGAGCCGCGCGACCGTGACTCGCTTTCAGGGCCGCTAGCGGCCTTCGCCGAGCTTTGTTGTCGACAACTAATTTCTCCGATTTTTCACCCCACGACTCTATCACTTCAATCCGAGAACCCTACTCCGTCCCCTATAATTACAGCCCTCGACCCTCAGTTCAAAACACACAGTCTACATCAGACAACTCTATTCTCAGGAGTATTGACACTGAGTTTCTCCCTCTTTCTTTCACACACAGTTCTATTGTCAAGATCGAGTATTGACACTAAGCTTCCCCCTCTTTCTTTGCTTGAGATCTATTTTACTATTCAATTGCTAAATAGCTTATAGTTCAGGTACTAAACTCCCGAGGGCTCAAATTAGATTTCTTGCTTAAGTGTTTATTTTCTCATCGTCAAAATGTAGATATATATCATGCTAATCATGCTCTTTATTGCTTCCTAAAATATTGTCTTTCAATTTTGTAAATAAGCATGTCCTGCTGTTGTAATGCTCAACTTGTCAATCGAATGCATGTCTAAATATGGGTTAATAAATAATATTGTAATGCTAGTGATGAACCAATTAATAGTCTAATCTAGGTTGTTAATCCGGTTTTGTGTGGAAATTATGTCATTAAATTATTATGCAAACTTGAGTTAGTAGAGGTCGTCATAAACGGGCGAGTTCGATGCCTAAGACCTTTCCACCTTGTACCTTCGCCCCCGAACCCTTATTCTTGGATACTCATATGTTCTTTATGAGTGAGAGTCTTTCTAAATATATGACTAGTTTAATTTTCACGCTACTGGGTTGTCCCTTCAATTTGTCCCTTCGGTAAAGCGCCGGTAGCAGAATTTTTGACCTCTTTCATGGTTGTTATTCTATTCAAGTCTTTCAAGTGCTTTTCTAACTCGACGGTTCCTTGAACTTAAATAATCCCCCGATTCAATTTCTCAATTACAAATTCTCTAAGGACATTAAATCCGAGGGTCCTTACAACCAAATAACTTCTTTTATTATTCATTTATTGGGATCCAAAGAAGTCAAATTCTAAGGCAAAAAAGAGAATAGAATCTAAAACATGCTAGAGTACCCCTACCTAAAAAGTCATAAACCTCAAATTGTTTATAAATTCAGTTTTCAATTTGTAGCTCGCAATTTGAACAAATTTACAAAAACAATAATGTTTTAAGAGAAAGAAGAGTGATATAGGGAAAATCTAGAAGCGAGAATGAATGGTCATGTCACAACTTCTAAATTCTAATGCAATCTAGGGCTGTTCAGAAAAAATCGAAGCTGATAAATCGTTCTGAAACCGCGAAAAACCGTATCGAAAAATAGGTTACCGTAATGGAGAGAAAAAAAATCGATACGATTATTGTACCGACACAAAAATTTTGTTGATACGGTTACGGTTCACGTTTTTGGGAAAACGGTTAACCGAAAACTAGAACTCTAAAGAGGCGACCCAATTTGATAAATAAGTCCATTCAAGCGACTTACACACAAAGTAAGCTTGAATTTTGCTTTGTCACCGAGTTGCAACTCCTCTCTCTCTCTCTCTCTCTCTCTCTCTCTCTCCTCTTTGTGGATGTACGATGGTGCTCCTTGCTATCCTCACGAGTGCCTCTGTCTGTCTGTTTGATTTGGATCATTGTTGTCTACTCTCGATCTTTATTTTTTCTCTCTCTCTCTCTCTCTTAATTATTTATTTTGTTTTAATCAACCTCTTCTCATGTAATAATCCAAAATTTTTAAGTATGTTTAGATAATAATCTAGTAAATTTTTAAACTAATAATGATTTATTATTGAGTTTAATTAGATTATTTTATTCATATATTTTTGTATCAATTTTCGAAATTTAAATTAAAAGAAAAAAGAAAAAAAACTTGCATGATTTGTGCATTCGTTCATGTTTGACACTTGTCAAATTAAGTAGCGCTACCACCCATTTCTCTCTCTTCATTTACAATATTTTATTTTACAAATAAAATTATTTTACATTTTATCTTTTTTTAACTCCCTATCTTTATAAATTTACTACTTCTCCTTCATCGGACATCCATCACACCACCTTTATCAGAAACTTTCGACCATCACCCTTCACCACCATTTTCACTCTTTCACCCCACTTTCAAAATCTTAAAAATCTTAAAAGCTTTATGCTAATTTTGAGTTGGTATTATCAAATAGGAGAATTTTCTTGCCATTCCCCCATTCGAAATTTTTTCTCTCCTCTTTCCCTTTGGATGTACGAAACCATGTTCGTGGATTTCAGCGACCCAAATGCTTACACCACCATTGTTCTTCTGCTCCTTTGTGTTTAATCGGTTGGGTAATTTTAATTTCGTTTTTGTGGGTTTGAGTTTATTATTATTATTTTTTTTGGAACAAGGTTAGCTCATCTTTATTCATCCACTAGGGTCACTATATCATCGTATACAACGTGCAGGGTATACCCTTACACAACCCCCAGATGAACAGATACATTTTCGTCAATCTAAAACAACTCAGTGCCCAAATACTTCTCATCATAGCTAGCTGCTCACATTGTTAACTCCTGCCCTATACAATGATTATATCTAACAAAAACTTGTAATTTAATCTGTCTAACAATTGCTTCAGTTTTTCTATGCTTCCTATCAAAAATTCGACTATTCCTCTCCCACCAGACTTCATATATAGCAGCCACCAGCGCAGTTCTCTTAGCTCTCTGTATTGGAGCTTGCCCTCGGACATACTTTCTGAACCACACCAATTCCTCTTGCAGACCCATAGGCCTTCTATGTATACCAAACCAGTCCAAAACCCCATGCCAAAATTCTGCAGCCAGCGGGCATTTGAAAAAAAGATGTTTGCAACTCTCTAATGCTTGACAACATAAGCTACATATGTTAATCATCATAATACCTCTCTTAGCCATCTGATCCAAGGTGGTAGCCAGCTTATTATAAGCTGCTAACCATGCATTAATCCGATGTTTATGACGACTCATTGGGTCCCACAACGTCCTAACCCATCCGCACTTATCACCATGTATTCTAAACAAATCATAGACCACCTTAACTTTGTATTTCCCTTGTGTACACCAGTTCATAACAAGCTCCTTGGCGTTGGAGATACCCTGGCATTTTTCTACAAAGATGTCACGAGCCTATAGGAGTTTCCTCCAGACCCATGAATCTCCTTGCTTTGCACTAACCTGCCAAATATCTTGTTTTTTTAAGTGATACAGTTGTATCCACTTCATAATCAGGTTATGCTCATCCCAAGCAATCCTCCAGATCCATCTCAAAATCAGAGCCCTATTCCATGACTGTACCTCTTTAACATTAATACCCCCTTCAGCATAGGGAGCACACATTTGCGACCATCCCATCAAGCACATCTTATGATGCTCATCATTAATACCCCAGAAAGAATTTCTACTCAATCTTGTAACTTCATCAACAACAACTTTAGGTAACATAAAGGCTGCCCCCCAAAAGTTCTGCACTCTAAAGAGAATTGAGTTCAGCAACTGTACTTTACCAGCGTAACTTAACAGTTTTGAAGACCAATGTTGCGTAGCTTTTCTGATTTTCTCAATCATTGGTTGACACAAAGCAATAGTCAAACGAGAAGCACTCAACGGGACACCCAAATATCTAACTGGCAGCTCGCCTTGAGCAAACCCTGTATACCGAAGTATATCATCTTTAACCCCCAAACCAAGCCCTCCAAAAAATATGTTAGTTTTTGCAAGACTGGGATTTAACCCAGACATGTCTGCAAACTCATGCAAGGTTTCCACAATACACTTAACAGATTGCAGATCCCCTCTTGAGAATAGCAACAAATCATCGGCAAAAGCTAAGTGATTCATTTTTACTCTAGCACATTTCGGATGATACTTAAACTCATTAATATCACATACTCTCCTCAACATCCTCGAGAGAGCCTCCATACACAAAAGAAAGAGGTAAGGGGACATTGGATCCCCTTGCCTCACTCCTCTTTTTGCTTGAAAGAACCCCTCAGCAGCACCATTGATACTCAGAGTATACATTGCAGTGGAAACACATCTGATTACCCAATCAACAAAAAGAACAGGAAAACCCACCAAAATCATCACCTTTTTTAGAAAAGACCAATTCAAAGAATCATAAGCCTTCTTTATATCTACCTTGATCATAACTCGAGGGGACACATCTTTTCTACCATAATGTTTCAACAGTTCATGAGCCAAAAAAATATTATCAAAAATAGTCCTCCTCTTAGTGAAAGCAACTTGCTCTCCACAAACAATTCTCATAATCACAGGTTGTATTCTACCAGCTAATATTTTTGTAATAGTCTTATAAATCACACTACAGAAGGATATAGGACGAAAATCAGTCACAGAGGCAGGCATATCACACTTGGGAATGAGTGAAACCAAAGTTGAATTTACCTGTTTAATGAGCTTTCCAGTGTCAAAGAAGTTCCTCACAGCACCACAAACATCAGCACCAACCACACTCCATGCAGCTTTGAAAAACTCTGATGTAAACCCATCAGGTCCAGGTGTCTTTGTTTCCGGAATAGACAACAAAGCACTTTTAATCTCTTCATCTGTAACTGGCTTCACAAGATCATCAATCAATTCAAGGGGCACCAAGTCACCATTACTCATTAAACACTCATCAATGGGTACTACATCAGTGGCAGAACCCAACAAATACTTATAGTACTCAATAAAAGCAGTACTCACATTTTCCCCAATCTGAGTCTGCCCATTCATATCTAGGACACACCCTACTTTAGCATGCAACTTCTTTTCAGCAACCTTGGCATGGAAATATGCTACATTTTCATCACACATTTTTATGTCTGTTATTTTTGATTTTTGAAGAAGCACGCTTCTCTCAGCTTCTCTTATCTTATCATATCTTCTTCTCACCTCCCTTTCCTGCTGATACAATCCTCTGTCTGCAGCGTTTTAACTCAATTTCTTCTGAACTGTAAAGAGCTCATGCTGGCACAATTTACTTCTTTCTTCAAGCTTGTTATAAGTAGCTTTATGCAATCTGCGAAGTGCAGATTTAAGAGCTTTAAGTCTCTCATACAGTCTATACATCTTACAACTAGCTACCGGCTTCTTCCAGACATTTTCCACAATATTCATGAAATTTTCATGCAGGGACCAACAATTCAGAAATTTAAACTGCTTCCTAATTCGGCCAATCCCACCATCAGTTTCAACAAACTAGGTGAGTGATCAGACTCACCTGGTGCAAGAAACTCAACTTCAATGGGAATGCCAAGCCTACTCCAGGTAGAATCATACACTACCATGTCTAATTTGCACTGCACACAATCACTGCCCTCTTGCCTATTCGACCATGTATACATAAACCCAGTTGTTGGAGCATCAGTAAGCCCTATGCCTTCAGCACATGTCCTCAAATCAGCCATATCTTGCAGGTAAGGAGCAGTAGAACTACACCTCTCCCCAGTGTCCATAGTGACATTAAAGTCACCTAGGACTAAGCAAGGCACATTAGAGCAATACCACCCCTTAAGATCATCCCACAACTCCCGTCTCTTACCAGCATCATTACTAACATAGACCATCACAATATTGAACTTCCTTTGAGTACTTCTATAGGTAATTTCACACATAATAGCCTGATCAGTCATATGAATAGGCACCAAGTCAACAATGCCAGCATTCCACAATAGTACCACTCTACCATTATAATGTGCATCATGGTTGCTACACCATTTATATCTACCAAAACGTTTTTTCATAATTTTTCCAATTTTTTGGGTTTTGAATTTAGTCTCTAACAAACCCATAACCTCAACTTTATTCACAACAAGGAACTTCTTAACTTCCTACTGTTTGGGGGATTTATTGCACCCCCCGAACATTCCATGCTGCAAGAATCATGTTGGGTCAATGTCCAGACCCCTACCCACACCAGCTATGCCAATCCCAATATCCTCTTCATCCTGACACTCAATGACACCTTCACTAGCTTCTAACAATAAACTAAATGAGTTCTCATTACTCCCTCCCCCCACCTGAGGAGTTTGGCTCTTCCCTCTTATGTCCTTCTCAGCACTCCTGAAGGAATGTTTACTGGACACCTGAACAAACCCCTCAAGATAGTGAAACCTCAATTCCTCTGTAGAAAACAGAGGAAGTTGTTCTCCCAGTTCTTCAGTTTCCACCATTGTTGCCTTCTCAATAAACATAAAACCCTGCTGCACAACCGGAGCTTGCCCCTGAGTAGCAACCCTTGGTCTCCACTGACTTACAGCTCTGCACTGTCTTTCATGGTGCCCTAACTGATGGCACTTCTTGCAATAAAAAGGGACCCATTCATACACCACATACTGCTGCAAAGCTACCCCAAAAGGAGTAGTTGTAGGAATGGTAGGAGGTAAATCTTCTGTAACATCTACTTCAATTAAAACCCTCGCATAAGACACGTTCTCTTTATCTGTAGTACATTTATCTGCAAACATAGGCTTGCCAATCTTACTTGCAAGTTTACTCAGCCCTCTAGCTGACCAAAACTGCACTTCAAGGTTTGGGAATTGCACCCACACTAGCACCCGTGTGATCTCCTCCTTCTCAATACAGAAATTGGGTGTCCATGGCTTAAGCAAGAGAGTCTGAGTACCAACAGCCCATGGTCCCCCTTTTAGTATAGTGTCCCTATCCTCCTCACTCTGGAACCTCAGAAAACACCAGCCCTTCCTATGCACCAAAACCTTCAGTGTCACCACATGTCCCCCCTTATTCCGTACAAACTCCCACATCTTATCTAGCTTAGGATTTCCTCCCATCACAAAACCTACCAAGGTAGATTTCCAATACTCTACCTCTTCAGATATGTCATCCAAATAAAAATGGACAACATTAGAATCATTACTACCAGGCACATACTCCAATTTCAATCCATGACCAGGACTCCTATTATTTGCAAACAAACCATTATACCTTCTACCAGGAGCAGTTATATTCAATCTATCAACATTTCCTATACCCTGAGCATTACCCAAACCCCCATTGGTCATCCCATCATCATGCACAGTAGGTATGCTAATAGTATCCCCATTAACATTACTCAATCTAGCATCAATGGCTCCATTTGCAGGAATACTAGATCTAGACCCCTCAGTAGTCTAAATTGAATTTAATTGCAAATTACCCGAATCAACAGTAGGAACATTACCTTCAATAATCACAAAATTTGAAGACATTGGGTTTAAGTTCGCCGTCGAATTTGACTCAGATTGGTCAAATTGCTCTGAATTCCGTCCTCCTCATTGCGGTAGCACTCCCCGAAGAAATTGCCCAAAATCAGCGAACGAGGCGTGTTCGCTTTCCGGGTAACATCACTCTCCATTATTACTTCATCACTCGCCTTTTCAGAGCTATCAATTGAATCCCCATCTTGTAAGGAGCTCGACACTACCTTTTTTGGCCGACCTCGCTTGCCGCCGACTACCATGGTGGCCTTTGGTGCGCAGGATAGCAAGGTGCTTATCCTACACCACCAGATCGAGCACTTACAAACTCGCCAACTACCCTGCTATTTCATGTATAATCATCAACTATTTGAGTTTATTTTGTTAACCCACTATTTTCTTTCACTCTCCTTGTGTTCGAATTGCTCCTGCCATCACACCACGCGGCCATGGCCGAGCCACCAGCCACCATTGATTTTGATATGTTGATCTCTAACTTTGATATTTGATGAAGACCTTAAAGGTCATATTCTGAGCAATCTAAAGACTATACATGTTTAGTTGTGTTTTACATACTTGAAAATACCGAAGTTATGAATTTTAGAATAAATTAAAAAGATAATTCCTTTAAGTTATGATAAATTATATTATTATTAATATTATTTGTCTCATGGTGCTAAAAGTCATGTATGTGATGCTTGATGATTGTTACAACCTGGTTAGATATTCGGCTGATTCTTTATGCGAGTTGAATTGAGATCCGGTGATTGAAGATTTGTATAACAAATACTCATATTTATTTTTTAAATATACGTATATGAAGATATTAATATTTATAAAGCTCTTTAAATTAATTGTGTATTGTTACACAATAGGGTGGAATCACTCAGTGTAATATCCCGTAATTTATTTAATTTTAAATAATTTATTTATTTAATTATTTATATTGATACAATATTTATTGATTTTGGATTTATCATTTAAAAATAAAAAAGGTAATTTCGGATTTTAATTTTAAATAAAATAAAAATCAGCTTTTAAATGATTTAATGGGTTTTAAATTGTGTTTTGGTTAAAATTAGAGACTGACTTAACTTTCTAGTATTTTTCAATACGTCTCTCGGAAGAAACCTCAATTCCCCACAAACTCTCACTTTGCTTCACACCACGACTCATCATCACCACCACCAATCTTCATCACCACCATCACCGTTCCTCTGCTTGCGAAATCAGCCACCACCGACCCCGCTCTCTCTCCTACTGTTCCGGCGAGCCAGGTCACTATTTTCTCTCTCCTCTCTGTTTCTTGTGTGTTCCCCCGCCCATGCTTGGCGTTCGCTGTTGCTACTGTTGTGTGGGTTGTCGTCGACCACCAGGCGGTGGTGTCCCACACCCAATTCACCCTTTTCGTTGGTTTGTTTTCCACAAACCCTAGCCCTCAATTGATTTCTGATTTTAGGTTTTATTGCGTATAAATTCTGATTTGGGTTTTGTATTTGTCCATTCTGGTTTATGCATATATTAAATGCTTGGTGAATTGATTGAACGATTTTGGAGGCATGATTGTTTGGACTCAAATGATTAGAGGTAACCAACTTTCTATTTGATTTGACATGGTTATTGAAATAAGATGAACTAGTGATATGACATTGTATTGGATTTGTGATGAATTATTGGTGTGAACACTTGAATTCTTTTAAGATGTTAATACTTAAACTTAAACAATTGAGGGCATGATAGCTTTTGGGTAGGATCCTTCGAAGGTGATGGATATGGGCGACTTGTGAGAGTAGATTTGGGGGGTTGCGGTCTTTTCACAAACCCTCTCATGAGATTATTTTGATTACTCATGAACTTGGGGTAATCCTTTTGATTATGAATATTTTGATTACTCATGAACTTGGGGTAATCCGTCTTCTCCTAGCCATGAACCACTATGGCAGACTCCAGTCTTGAAAACCCCATAGGGCTAGGAGGGTATGCATACTAGGGACTTGGCCATTGATTTGAATCAATTTGTGATCAGCGTTGCGCTGAAAGTTGAGATTGTGATATCTCGTCGTGCTCTTCATTCTAAAAAGTAAAACGATGGATTAAAACTCTTAAAGCTATGAAAAGTTATGAATTGTTATGTAAATGAAATGAGTGTATGTTTTTGCATAAAAATGAGTTTGAATGAGTTGTTGCATGAAATAAGAAAGTGAACTTGTATATACCGCTTGTTAGAGATTTAGTGTGACAGACTTGCGTGATTATAATGTCATAGGACCTAAGTCCTATATGAAGTTGATCCGTTGACGTGTTTGATGATTCCAAATTAATATGGAGATATTATGTATATTGTTCGATAGTATGTTTGGCTGCTCAGCTTTGTTGATTGGATGTTTTTCTTTTTATGTGTATGTTGTCCATTTACAGATTTACTTATGGTTGACCTACGATGAACCTTTTGCGGCTTAACTACAACTGTGAGAGTAGATTGGAGAATGTTGTACATGTTGATTGTTGTGAAGATCTCGTTTGTTAGATGGACCAGTTGATTCAAAGCTATCAAGATGTTGATTATTTTTGTACTTGTATTTTCAGTTCATGTAATAGATAGTACATTATAGTTTATTTGGTTGGTTGGGATTTGTAAGGGTTTGCCTTGCACTCATTCTCATGAGTGAGTGTGGCAGTGATACCTTAGATTTGGTTAGAAGTCTTTCGCTGTAAAGTTTGGTGTTGTTAAGTTTGGTGTTGTTGTATTTTCTATTTAAGTAGGTTTTTAAATGGTCCATAACTTGGGATGTCTATTTACAAAGAAAACTCTGCCCGATTTTCGGCTTGAGTTTATTCATTTTTATTTATTTATTTTATTAGAAAATCCAGAGTGTTACACTTAGCCATTGCTAATTTTCTTTTAATAGTAAAACCTATATAAATATGGTTTATAAGAGTATGTTTTATTATAATATACATGGTAAATAATATAAATAATAAAAATAATACTAGTCTCATAATTAAACTGATATGTGAGCATTCTGCTCTTTGTATAGTCGTGCGGGTTACGAGCTTCGCTGATATTTTATAAATCCACATTTTTGCAAATTGATGCAGATTAAAATTGATTGGTTACTTCTATTGCGAGAGACGTTCACGAAAAATATAATTAGTCCATTTGTAGAGTCGGTTAAATTGTAATAGACCACATAGTTTATTTGGTCTTTGCTGAGTTGTATTTATTTTTTAGCATTGTGTTTGCCTTCAGTTGAGCACGACGGTGAGGTCTCGAAGATTAAAACGGCTAATGTCGTTGCTAATGTTGTATTATATATAATATATTTTTAAACAGTTTTAATTTTCGGGTCGTTACATCTCAGTTGGGATTTATGAGGGCTTAGGGGATTTTATAAGTTATTTTGCGTTAGCGATTATGGTAGCTTAGTTCGAATTGGTTCTGTTTGGATCTATGTAATGTGAATTTTTATGAATGAATTCTTGACTCTTCAAATCCTATGGGCTTGTTTCTCTTTCTCTTTCTCTTTCATTCCTTTGTAAATTTTTGGATTTATCTGTGTTTAGCCTTTTATTTTCATTTCTCTCTTTCATTATTTGAAATTCTTCAATTTTCGTTTATTTTGTACTGATGTTTTTTTTTTTTTTTTTGGTAAAAGATTAGTATTATCATTACCAAAACCTCAGCGTTTACAAGCTTAATCCAGGGCATACCCTGATAACTCAAAGAGCAAGAAAATCCTATCAGACTACATATACCTCCTCTATCAATCTATAAGTATCTAAAACTTTTTCAAAATTGACACTGTACAAGCTGTGTAAACCATCTTCTATCACTATCCTTAATTTTCTTCGGCATCAGGTTGATAATTCTCATCTGAATATCAGTCTTCAGGTTTCTCATACTGATTGCTGGCACTGGAACTTTCTGATCCCAAAAAGCTGAATTTCCTTGCCTTCCAGATATAGTAGATAAGCCCTGCTATTACAGCATATACCACCTGCTTCCTGAAGCTAGACCCCTTATATCTCCTATACACCCAAAGCCATAGCTTCTCATACCCCCTGGTCACTGTAATTTGCAGCCATGAGCATATTATTCCATAGCATTGCCTACTGAATTGGCATTCAAAGAATAGATGCTCCTGTGTTTCAGTTTGAGCATCACAGATCAGGCATCTATCACTATCTCCACATCCAATGTTGAAGTACCATGCTCTGGTTCTTAGTCTCTTTTGCATTGCCAACCAACAAATGAAGGAATGCTTAGGGACATTACGTTTGTTCCAAACCCATATGGCCCATTTCACCTTCCTACCACCAGTTTTCAACCATTTATACCCACTAGCTGTGGTATAGACTTCCTTGCTGTTATGCCCCCATACATTGCCTTGATACCCTGCAGCTAGCTGGTTTTTAACTTGGCAAAGTTTTCTCCAAGCCCAACTAGCATTACTTGGTGGAATATGCTCTCTCCAGTCCCCATGATCGAGGTATAGATGATGTATCCACCAGACCCACAATGTAGTAGCTTCTGTTGCAATCAGCCAGATGTATTTACCCATTGAAGCAATATTCCAGATATGAGCATCCCTGATACTTAAACCTCCTTTGCTCTTAAGTTGACATATCTTTTACCAAGACAGGGGGAGCTTTAGAGTAGGTCAACTTCCCCTCCCACAAGTAATTCCTGCATATTGCTGAGATCTTGTCTAACACCATTCTAGGCAACACAAATACAGCTGACCAGTATGTATGTATAGACAAGAGAACTGAGTTCACCAACTGCGCACGCCCAGCATAAGACAGATGCTTAGAACTCCATGTTCTAATTTTAGCACACATTTTATCAATCAGACAATCACATTCTGTTGTGTTAAGTCTTTTGGATGATACAGAGACACCTAAGTATCTGAATGGGATTGCACCCAACCTAAAACCAAAAAGCTGGTTCATCACTTCCTTTATTTCCTCTGGAACATTCCCATAATAAATTTCAGACTTATTCTCATTCATAACCAACCCAGATGCCAAAGAAAATGATTTAAACCCTTGCAACAATAATTGCATAGAGTACACATCCCCATTACAGAAGGTAAGCAAATCATCAGCAAAACATAAATGGTTGAGATTCATTGCTTTACACATAGGGTGGTACTTAAACCCAGGTTGCTGTCCCACCACATTGAAGATCCTAGTCAGATACTCCATACAGATGACAAAGAGAAGAGGGGACAAAGGATCACCCTGCCTTAATCCTCTACCCCCAACAAAGTATCCAAAAAGCCCACCATTCAGAGAAATTGTGTACTTAGTGGATTTCACACAAGTCATAATCCACCTTTTGAATTTCTCAGGAAAATTCAAGGCATCCATCATCTCCTCCAAAAAATCCCATTCAACTAAGTCATAGGCTTTTTTGAGGTCTATCTTCATAAGACATCTTGGGGTTATGGATTTCCTGCCATAATGTTTTAGAAGGTCCTGGCATATCATAATATTTTCCACAATTTGCCTGCCCTCTACAAAAGCCCCTTGAGTTTCAGAAATAATATCAGGCAATACAAGCTTTAGTCTCTTACATAAAATTTTAGCCACACACTTGTAAAGTACTGAACAACAAGCTATGGGCCTAAATTCAGTAACCGAAGAAGGTGTTGCAACCTTTGGGACCATAGACAGCACAATAGTGTTCACTTGAGTAAGAAGTTTACCTGATGTAAAAAAGTCAAGCACTGCACTTGTTACATCCGAGCCTACAGTCTGCCAAGCATCCTTAAAGAATTTGCTGCTATATCCATCCAGCCCTGGAGCTTTGTTGTCAGGGATTGAGAACAAAACTTCCTTAACTTCCTCTGCTGCAACAGGTTTCAAGAGCATGGAATGATGTTGTTCTGATAATATAGGCCCTGTCATCACCACATCTGTATTCACATGCTGTCTTGAGCAAGAACTGGAACCCAACAACTGTCTGTAGTACTGCACAAAGGCATCAGCTACCTCTTGTGGCTGAGTAGCAAGCTCACCATTCATGTTCTGAATTCTGTACACCTTGTTGTGATGTCTCCCGCTCCTTATGCAAGAGTGAAAGAAAGCAGTATTCAGGTCTCCTTCTCTCAACCAGTGAGCCTTGGCTTTTTGTTTCAGGAAACTGTTCTTGGCTTTATTAATAATTCTAAATGCATTACTAGCCTCCTTCTCTTCCATGGCTTTCTCTGGATCACCAGGGTGTTTCTGCAACTCAGTCTGACAATGAGTGAGATTCCTCAAAGCTTCATCTGCACGTTGTTCAATCTCACTGAATTTATTTTTGTTTAATACTAGCAACTTCTTCTTGAGATCTTTTAGTTTAGATACAACTCTAAACATAAGTGTCCCATTAATATCAACTTCCCAGCTAGACTTCACGATCTCCTCATACTCCTTAGCCTGGCTCCACATGTTGTAGTACTTGAATGGCTTTTGCCCAATTTTCATTTCAGGAAAACAGCAAATTATCCCTGGGGTATGATCAAACAATCCCCCAGGTAGAAAATTCACCATGGAATTACTAAACAGGTTAAACCAGTCATCATTCACAAGGACTCTGTCCAAACGACTCAAGATTCTATCCTCCGCTTTCTGTTTATTGTTCCAGGTGAAAAACACACCACATTCTAAAATCCTCTACCTCAGATAAGGTAACCAAGTTGCCTCCCATCCTTTCATTGAGCTGCAACACACAGTTGAAATCCCCACAAACAATCCATGCACCCTTAGTAGTAGCATGTATCCTACCAAGGTCTGCCCATAACTCCTTCCTAAGAGCCTCGTCATTGAATCCATAAACAAACGTACATGTAAAATTCTTCCTAGTGCCACAATGAACAATATCACAATTAACAAGTTGTGAAGTTTTGCAAGTAACAGTAACATAAAACACAGTAGGTCTCCATATCACCCACACTCTCCCACCATCATGACAAGAATTATTTGTAGCAAAACTCCATTCTTGCCCAAAACTACAAGAAACCAAAGGAAAATTTACAGATTTTACCTTTGTCTCCAAAAGACCAAATAAGCCTACCTTTTGTTGCTGAAGCCACCAGTGGATCTCAGCTTGCTTAGTAGGCCTATTCAGTCCCCTTACGGTCCAGAAGCCCCAATTATCCATTGCTTGAAGAGGGATTGCCCCCGCCCTTATTCATATCCTCATTGACCCTCTGAGTTTCATTCAGCAGTAACAGTATTTCTGGAATATTTGCTTCTCCTTCTGGAGTGTCCTTATTTCCTAGAATATCAAATGTGTTGGTCACTGGAACCGTAAAGGAAACAACCTCCTGCACTCTCACAGATACAACATGTACCTCAAACTGCCCTTCTTCTATATTTCCTTCTTTTTGTCTGGAATTCTTTTCTGTATGCTGCAATGCCTTGGTCTTCTTGTATTGAGCTCTTTTAGCTCTTCTCTCAATCTCCTTCTTCTTACAAGCTTCCCCATCATGCCCTATGCTTTTACATTCAGTACACTTTATTGGTAGCCACTCATACTTCACCCTCTGCACTTCCTCCTCACCATTTTCATTATCGAATTCTACTTCATCTGGATATTCCTGCTCAATGTCAACTTCAACCATAACACGCGCAAATTGCATTCTATCTCTTTGAGATGTAGCTGTATCTGGTTTCACAGGGACCCCAATACTACTGACTATTTTGCTCAAGCTAGGCCACCCCCAGTATTTAAGATCAAGCCCAGGAAGCCTAACCCACACCGGAACCTTCTTCACAGTTTCCTTCCTCAAATCAACATTCGCATGCCAACCTTTCACAATTAAAGGTCTACTACCAAAAAACCCTAGGCCCTTCACCCAAAACCTTAATTCTAGACTCCATAGCGTGTAACCTCACTAAGAAAACACCATTAGGCATGGAAGAAATTTTATCAATCCCCCATTTTCCCCAAATACTACGAAAGTAATCTTCCATGACATTCACAGGTGGTGTACCCCCAATTAAGTAGCAATAAATTGTAGAATTCCAGAAATTAACTTCATCCTCAATATCACACAAGTTGATTTTAACCCTAGGTTTCTTCTTCTCATTCATAGTAGCAGATGAACTAGAATTTACCTGCTGAGCTTCAGTCGCCTCCACTTCATCCGCCCAAGATGATGCATGGGATACAGCTGGTGAAGTTGCCTTCTTCTCTTTCCTAGAACTCAAGACCTTTAGGGATTCTTCCAAATCCAAAGGGGTAACTCCTTGTATTTGAAGAATCGCCTTCGTCTTCTTCGCGTCCATTGTCGCTGGCTGTTTTACCTCATTGTCATCATCCGATTCACTCTCTGTATCTGGTGATTTATTTTTTTTAGGTCTGCCTCTCTTACCTTTTCCTGGTCCTCTGGGCATTTCAGAGAGAAATCCTAGAGAGAGAAGCAGTTATCGCGAACCAAAATTACAATATTGATGTTTGCTTTAACCATTTATCTGATTTATTTTATTTTCTTACCTTTATCTGATAGAGGAGTAAGAGACAAGATTAAACATAGCAGGACTACTAGGGATGGGGTAAGATTTGAGGAATACTTGTTCTAAAATTGAATATCAAAAATTGATGTAAATTGGGTATGTTTACCAATTTACCGTACCGAATATTTCGGTTGACTAATCTTCGATTAACCGGTATATTTGGTATGGTATCGGTTCAGAAAAAAGATGAACCAAAATTTTTGGTACGGTTAGCCTACCGTGAACCCTACGACAAGTCTGCAACCTACATCATTGTCACCCTTAATTACAATTGGGACGGGTAGGATACAAGGCGATATGGTGGGTTGCCCTATAGGTAGGGAAGATAATGGGTACGAGTCCATAGTGAGAATTAACCCCAATCTCATGCAATAAAAATTAAACTAGGAGTTAAAACAGGGCGATTGGATTATTTTGGTTAGGGGTTGATTAGGTCAAAAGTATATCAACACCCTAATTGAAGTTAGGCTAAAACTAGAAGGTTACCCGTATTACGCACAGACTATCATTTTATTAATCTACTTTTATTATGCTCAGATAATTTGCCATCAAAAAAAAATATGCTCAGATAATTATTTTTTTAGTAATGCAAATATTTTTCTTAATGAAAATGGTGATAGATCAAAATGTTTTATGTAACCTAAATAACTGGCGTATCTCTAAAAATATCTATCACTGACCTGTCAAAATAATAAAATAATAATATCTATTACTGATCACCTAACCTGCCATTGTACCTCAAATATATAACTTAACAAACAACCACTCTAAATGTGACCCTACTTGTCACTTTATTTGATAGGTCATATCCTTGACAATTTTAGGCACATATCAAAATGGTGATTATAACCTCAACCGGTTTAATCTGATCTGATTGTCCCTTATTATGTGTTTCGATAATTAGAATTTAAAAGTTGAAAGTCTAACTTTCTTTCAAATTGAAATAAAAAAAAAATTGCGAGAACTCACCATCTCAAAAAAAAAAAAATAATAATTATAATTTTATCGGAATGTGATACTTGTAATTACCTGCGCTTATACCCACCATCTCCTTCCCTTATATGTGTTTCGCAAATTAGAATTTGAAAGTTGAAAGTCTAACCTTCTTTCGGATGAGAATAAAAAAAATTGCGAGGACTCATCATCTCAAAAAAAAAAAAAAAAAAAATTAATTTATCAATACGTGATACTTGTAGTTATGTACGCGTATACCTACAACTATGTACCACTTATTATATTACGTGCATCTATTCTCACAAATATTCATCATCTCTAACCTAATTTGAAGTTTAATATTTAATACTAAGTCATACCACCTCTTTCAAAAAATAGAAAAATATTTTAATTACTTGGATATAAGCCAATAGGACCGTGACACTTGTCACGTTACATACGATCTTACCCAAAATTAAAAGATCTTATTTTGGAGTACTTTTCATTTCCAATTCAATAAAGTAGCAGTTATAGTTTTTTGAGTGGTATATCCAATGTTATATTATTTTATAATTTGAAATAATATGCTAATCAATATAAAACTCATTAAATTAATGCATTTATATCATCATTGATTTATTATTGTTTTTAAATTATTAAGTGGATAACTTATGACAATATATTAATCAAAACTATTAAGTATTAACACTCTATATTAATTATTCTAATTTATGTTTAATAATTAATACTAAGCCATATCACCTCTTTAAAAAAAATAGAAAAATATTTTAATTAATTACTTGGGTATAAGCCAATGGGAGGGTGACACTTGTCAGCTCACCAGCTCTTATACCCTATATATATATATATATATATATATATATATATATATATATTATATATATATATATATATATATAAGATTAGATTAAATAAAGTCTCCAAAGTTACATCTTGGAGCAAGCACAAGAAAAATGAGCTAAATGGATTAAGAAATAGTTAGAAATGCCCTTCACATTTCACATTTATTGTTTGTTGATAACTACTTTATTCTTGTTTGTTGACAACTACTTTATTCGTAAACTAGGTGAACATGTTCAATCTTGAACCAATTCTTTTGAATATAGAAGAGAAGATGTCTCGGAAGGAAGAAATAGAAAATTGAAAACTGCCTGGGTGATGGTATTTTCATTTATTTTGCAGGTCATAGGGCAAACAGATCACTTGGTGAGTAGCAATTTTAACTATTCATGATGTAGTTTTTATTTTATTATAAGTCAATATTTGTCATTAACTTTGATCGGGCCACTGATTTCAAATGCGATGCCCAATGATGAACGGTTGAAATCTAATTACTTGATGCAAAAATTCTCTTGTACAGTCACATGAAAGAGTACAATTTGCTATAAATTGTTCATGCATTACATGTCCAGAATGCCAAATGTTCCCTATATTCTTTTATATGCCAATTGATTATGCATAACTGTTGAGTTCCTGTTTTGATGATTTACAAACAAGTGTGAGTTTGCTAATGTTTTTGCAAGTGTTTCCTTGGTGTAGTTTTATATCCAAGTGAAATTGATTCAGCTCCAATGATGATCAAGTTCAAGCAAGAAGTTTAGAAGGATGATTCTCATTTGCTGTATACTTTAGACTTCTTGTAAGTTTCTTATATGTTTAGACTATATAGTGGTTGAGTTGTCTCAGCATTGGAACAATTGGCTAAGTGGGTTGCATATAGCTAGAGTGGAACAACTAGGTGAAATAACTCTTGTGAACCTGTTCCACCTAGCTAACATAAACTGGACGAAAATTTGACAGAATTATTTCTCTCAAGTGTTTTTGTATCTTCAACCTTCAAGGGTTGAAGACTTTTTCTTTGAGAAAACTAAGGTCTTTAAAAAGTTTAATTTCTGTAAAAATAGCGTTTAATTGTTTTTGGTAGATATCTTTATCAAAATGAAAATTTCCTTAAAGAGTTTGTCTTATTGTCCAAGTATTAAAAAGATAAGTTATTATCTCTTTAGATAAAAACAGATCTTTTCTTTGGGCATGCTTCGTTTCAAAGATTATATTAGTTGGATATCTATAGAATAAAAGTGTTTTTAAAATGAGAAACTCTGTTTCTAGCTTTAGAATAATATCTCTTAATTTCGTGGTTTGTAAAAGTGATTTATCTTTTGGAAATTAGGGTTTTGTCTCTAAAAGACTTCTTGACCTCGTCAAAGATATATAGACAGAGTTAAGGGTCTGTTCTGTGTGCGCTTTGATTGAGAAAATTCGTCCATACATTTGAGAGCACAAAGATCCACTATTAGCCATAATCTTTCAGGTTGTTCCTTGAGGATGAATCAGTTCCATTGAACTTGTTGCACGCTGAGTCAGTTCAAGTGCTATTAGTCTTTTCATGATTGGTGATTTAGGTTACGACTGTAATCTCTTATGAATCTCTTCTTTATTGTTCTGTATCTTTGAGTTAGAGTTAACTCAGAGTGTTGTAACGATCTAGCGTTAGGTCGTTGAGTGCTAGGTCTTGAGCAAGGTCTTGTTGAAGTACTTGTGTGTGTTCCTCAGATTTGGCTCTGCGTAATAACATAAGTAGCTGTCAAAAATCCCTAAGAGGGTCGTGGTTTTTATTTCTACTGATCCTAGGAGGTTTTCGACGTTAAAAAAGTCTTGTGCGTTTTTCGTTTGTGTTTGTGGGTTTTGCTTCCTTCTCTTACAGGAACTGTGCAGGTGGATCTGTTACACCCTACTGTCTTCCTTGCTTTATTGTTGGCAAAAATAGACCTCAGTTAGTCGAAAAACTTTGACTCAATTCACCCTCCTCTTGAGTCCATCACGTGCGTATCAATTGGTATCAGAGCCTAACTCTCATTGAGAGGTTTACACCTTTGAAAGATAACTCCGCAAAAATGAGTGTACCCGATGGTATGAAAGAGGGACAATCCACTTCTCGTCCTCCTTACTTTGATGGAACCTACTACAACTGATGGAAGAAGAGAATGAATATATACATAAAGGCAGAGGACTTTGAACTATGGCAAATTGTGAGAGATGGACCAGTCCCTATAGTCCAAATGATGTGCTTGGGAATGTTGTTCAAATTGACGAGATACGATATGGCAGCAAGGAGAATAAAATCTAAGAGAAGAATGCTAAAGCAATTAGAATTCTCCACCGTTGCTTGGGTCTAGATGAATATAACAGAATCTCAGCATGCTCAATGACTAAGAAAATATAGGATGCTCTTTCATTTGCTCATGAAGGAACCAGTCAGGTAAGACAATCTAAAATTGATCTTTTGACTAGAAAATTTGAATTGTTTGAAATGTTAGAAAAGGAATCAATTAAAGATATGTAACTCGATTCACTAACATTGTAAATGAGCTCTAGTCTCTTAGCAAGGGATTTACACTGGAAGAGTTAGTTAGAAAGATTTTGAGATGCACTACAGGTCCCGATTGGTTGTCCAAAGTCATAGCCATACAAGAGTCAGAAGACGTAAGCAAACTTACCGTGGAGGAACTTATTGGAAATTTGATGACACATGAGATGTTTATTGGTTCTTACGGTAAGGAGGCTTCTAGGAAAGAAAAGAGTATTCCTTTCAAAGTAGAAAAGAAAGAAGATGAGGAGTATCCTGTGGATGATGATAATTAGCTTGTCATGTTGGTTAAAGGATTCAAACGGTGGGTTAAAAGCAACAAGTTCGGGCCCAACAAAGGTAAGACTCTTTCTAAATCTACTAATGAAGGGTGTTACAAGTGTGGTAGTGCATATCATTTCATGAGAGATTTCCCTAAGTTGAAGGAAGAGATGCTTGAAAAGGAGCGATCCACAAATCGTGTTAGAAGACCTCCAACTTTCACCAAAAATCAAGTAAAGTTTGCACTAGCTGCATTATCTTCATGGTCTGATGAAGATGAATCCGATAAGCAAGATAGAGGTAATGTGGCCAACCCGAGTTTAATGGCCAAAACTGTCACTGAGGAAAGCATAGAGGTAAATTTTCTTAAAATTCGTGAAAGTATGAAAAATGCTTTTAGAGATCATGTTGTTAAGTCTATGAAATTGTTGATTGATGAGTTTCAGAATGCTTGTGCTGAAAAGGACAACTTAATGGATTCTTAATCTAAACTAAAATCAGATTTGAGAACTTTAGAAATACAAAAGGTTGAATGCGAAAAACATGTTGAAGTTCTTAAAAATGAAAACTTCTTGCATACTGGAACTGTCACAGACCTGGATAAAACAGTTTCATGTCTGCGTGGAACTGTTTCAACCCTCACAAATGAAAATGATCAATTAAAAAGGAATCAAAATGTGTGTGAGCCAATTTATGTGAATGATGAGACCTGTTTAGATAAACTTCAAAAGGTGCTTGATTCTGCTAAGTCTTCCTTAAGAACTGAGTACTTCAAAATTTGTGAACTTCAAAAAGAGTTAAATTTCATGAAGCATAAAATCACTGAAAAGTGCGATAATGTTCCCTTATCTACTCCTAGCATGTTAAATGGCGTTTCCATCTCTGGAAATAATCACTGTATCAAACAGAAAAATGATCTTGAAGAGGTTAAACATGCTTTAAAATGTGAATGTGATAAAAACAAGTCTCTGACACAAAATCTGGCACAGACTAATGCTGAATCGATTAGGATCAGTATGTGGAACAGTTTCTCCCGTGCCTTGAAGTGGTTGAATGATCATCATAATAGATATAAGGCAGGTCTAGGGTCAAAGGGAAATAACTTGCCCTATGATCCAAAGAGTAAGTATGTGAATCTTCGTGAAAATCGGTTGTGTTGGCATTGTGATATGAATGGTCACTATAGGTACGATTGCTTGGCTTGAATTAGAGCTTTTGCAAGAAATGAGTCCTCTGTAAAATTAAGTAGGTTAGAAAAGATGATCTTTATTACACCTATGATAAGCGACCCAAACGTATTTGGGTTCCTAAATCTAACACTTAATCTGATTGTGCAGGCTATGGTGAGAGCGAGCACCCCATGGTACATGGATAGCAGGTGCTCTAGACATATGACTGGTGATATTCTAAATTTTATCTCACTAGCAGCCTTTAATGGTAGAAGTGTGACTTTCGGAGACAACAACAAAAGAGAAATTGTAGGTATTGGTAAGATTGGTAAGTCTCTTGCGCACTCCATTGACAATGTGTACCTTGTAAATGGTCTGAAACATAACCTGTTGAGCGTCTCACAATTTTGCGATCGTGGCTCTGAGGTTAAATTCACTTCTAAGGACGTACATTTGTGAGTAGCCAAACAGGTAAAATTGTGTTGGAGGGAAGCCGACACAATAATGTATATATATAACTAGTCTTGGGTCTCTTCCAAATGCTTCATTAACATGTTTGAGTGTATTAGATGATGATACTTTGTTCTGGCACAAGCGATTAGGACATGGTAGCCTCTCTATATTAAATAAACGTGTTGCCTACGACTTAGTTGATGGTTTACCATAAGTCAAGTTCAAAGACAATCGAATTTGTGATGCGTGTACAAGAGGCAAACATGTGAGATCCTCGTTCAAGCTCAAGAACATGGTAAGTACATCCCAGCCACTTGAGTTGATCCACATGAATGTGTGGTCCAATGAGAGTTGTGAGCTGAGGAGGTAAGCGTTATGTGTTCTTCACTGTTGATGACTACTCTAGGTTCACTTGGACCTTGTTTCTCGCTACCAAAGATGAGACTTATGATGAGTTTGTCTCTCTTGTGAGAAAGGTACAAAGGCAAAGTGGACATATTGTTGTCTCTATTCGCACTGATGATGGAATTGAATTTGATAATGATAAGTTTGTTGAGTTTTGTGTGCAGCATGATGTGGAGGTTTTCCACGTTAAAAAAGTCTTGTGTGTCTTTCGTTTGTGTTTGTGGTTTTTGCTTCCTTCTCTCACAGGAACTGTGCAGGTGGATATGTTCCATCCTGATGTCTTCCTTGCTTTATTGTCAGCAAAAACAAACCTCAGTTAGTCGAAAAACTTTTGACTTAATTCACCCCCCCTCTCGAGTCCATCACATGCGTATCAATATAATTTTTTATATGTGATAAAAAAATGATATCATATATTGCACATACATTGCACAAAAGTATATATTACCTTGAATGCTTGGGTGTTATAAAATATTTGGTCTATTGTAAAATCAAATGTTAGGGACCAGTACAGAAGTCATGTGGATAAGAGTGTGGAAGCTAATTGCACTTCACTTGTTGGTGAAGTGGAGGCTCATTCTTTACTTAAACGCATAACAAATGTCGTGGGTTGAACGGGTGATGCATTATAAAGACCTGGTACATACTTTCAGATTCGTTGAACACTATCTCCTGGTGTAATGCCAAACATGGAGGGTCATTGGGTATTCGGTTCGCTCTAAACTTCATCCGGGCGATAAAAGGGTGGTGGCCTCAAATCCGGGTAATTCACAAGCCAAGAAGTGTTAACTCAATTGCAGACCACCTAGCTAAAACAATGTTGGTCTTAGCTAGTGTATTGGTCTTTGGGAGTTGTGGTTCTGTTTTTGGTATTTTTTGTTTACTGTCATGCTCTTTGTGTGTTTTGCCTTTCCCAAGCAAATGATTGTATCTAGTTTCTCAACCCTTCCTAAAAGGTGTGGGGAAGTAGATGAATGATGCTATAATGGGAGAATGCCTCTAGAGAACTTTGGTCTCTGTATGAGATGCCTCACTTGTAATATTTTATCTCATTAATAAAGCTCTCCTTAACTATTAAAAAAAAAAAAAATACTTTCGTCAATTGCTACTAGGAATATTTATTATTATGATTATGACCTTAATATTTGTTTCAATCTATTCTAATTTAGAACATGCACTGGAAAACGTTCGAAAAACATACATTGCAATCAAGCGTTTGCAAATATATGCAACAACCAAGAGCTTCCTGATAATATAGATAAAGTTTCAGCAGGAAGTTGCGCTTGATCAAGGAGTACTTGACAATAGTAGGTTTTTGATGAATATGCAATTATTACTTACCATAGTTTATTTGAGGGTGGTATATAATTGAAAAGTGCAGTATGTTTATTTATGCAGATTATCGTACTACATAATAGTCACCAAATGAGTAAGCTGGGATCATCCAGAAACTTGACAAGCGGCAGTCTATACTTGCTTTGGATTTCAGAGATCTATGTGTTAGAATGTTGCTTGAAAATCAGAGTCAGAAAGCATATGATCTATGGTTCAAAATACCTCAATAGCTAGGTTAAGATATATGTGAGGTACAGATTTCATGGGTGTTAAGTTCTTGTTCACTTTGACAAAAAAAAAAAAAGAAAAAAGAAGAAGTCCTTGTTCACTTTAATTCGTCGAAATGATCTTTTGGATGTTTGATTTTACAACATGTAATGTAATATAATGAACTAGTAGGTTAGTACCCGTGCGATTCACGGTTATCACAAAAATTATCAATAAAATATGTTTCATATTTGGAAAAAAAAAAATCATATTCCTTATCTCTTTCTTTTGTTATTATTTATTTTTTAACATTTTTGGTTTAGGCTCTTCGGTTAAATATTTTTCATGGAGGGAATTATTGGTGAAATAATCCACTTATAGTATAACATAAAAGTTAATTAATTTTAGCACTCTATCAATGAATAAATCCATTCAACTAAGTGGGGCTACTTTGCACAAAACATGAACTAAGGTCTATATAATTAGTAACCCAAATAAACTCGAAATTAATAAGTTCAACTTGTTAAGTTCTTATCGTATAAAAAACATAATACAACAATTAGAGCTACAGGGTTTTGCTGTATTTTTAAATTTTTCTTTGGTAACAATATGTTCATTACTCCTTTAAAAAAAAATCAATATGCTCATTACAAAATACAATGGATCTTCATGCCAAGGTTAGTAATGAGCAACACATCAAGGCTTAACATCTCGATTACTTTACCTGCCAAAGAGGTTCTTATCAGTCTATCCCAAACACTTTTCGTGGTTACAACAAAATTAATTCAAAACCTTATAGTACATCTGATTTGCTCTACAACATCAATGGGAGTAGTTGACTGCAGTTGCAATATCTTGTTGCACACATCGCATATGTTGCAAATTGTTAAACTGCCACATCACAGACCACAAGCTAAATATGATCTAACTCTCTTCCTTCTAATTTTACTGTATTCAACAGGGCATAGAGGCTTCTGCAGCCAAATTTTGAACTTGGATAAAACCTGGGAAGATAAACAATAATTGAAACATACATGTGTAAATGTACTATAGATATAACAATCTGATCTGATCGCAGGGAGAACATCCAGTAGACCCAATTGGAATTTTGCACATATATAGTTAACCCGTCTCCACTCTCTAGTCAAAATTAGGAGCACACCAAATATACATTGAAGTCTATTGCCGATTGAGGATTGTCTAATGTTGTCTAATGTTTAATAGTGTGCCTAATCTGTGCAACCACATCAGGAGAAATATTCTATAACACCACATTGTTTCCTAGCAAACCAATTATAGTATCATAGATTCATAGTATGCACTGATAAACTGCACCATGTTCCGGGCCGCCCAAACATATAGTAGCCTGAACAAACTTGTTAACCTTTTTTGTTTCTTTTCTTTTCTTTTCTTTTCTCCAATTCTCAATTTGGTTCTTTGTATCTTTTTTACATCATGTGACCCACATTTTAAAACCTAAAGAATTTCGACTTTCCCAACCAAAGCAATACCAACACAATAGGCACTTACATCATGCATTATATGTTCAATCAGCTACTTTCGTCTCCAGCTGCCCTGCTTGAGATGCTTCATACTGTGCCCTCAATAACTGCAATCAAAGCAATAATGATAGTTATAGACATCAAAAGCATACTCCAATTGTAAAATACCAGCATATGAGTTATAAAATAAGGCATACAAATACATCAAAGAAACTTGTTGCTAACTCTAATAGTTGCAGAACAATTTAAATTAGTCGTCCTCCTCATCTCTCTCTGTAAAAAAAAAAACCTAGCCTACCCCTTCCTCTTTAACTTATCTTGGGGCTACGATCGACTCTTTTGCCCCTCCGTTGTTATTTATTTGCTCTTGATCTAGTTTTTAGTTTGTTTTGCAATATGGTTACTAATAAACTGTCTCTTGGTGAGAGATTGTTGGGTTTTCCGCGTTCGTTGGAGTGTCATAAAATTTGTGTTTTCGGGTTAGGGTTCATGAATCAAGAAGACAAGTTGAAAATCTACATATGCCAAGAAGATTTGTACTTCCAAATAGCTGCAACACGTTTTGTGCTTACCTCCGATCGTAGGGATGAAAAAGGCAATAGCCTCCATTTATTGTATAGTATACTTTTTGCTATATCAGGGCAGCCGATGATTGATTGTCAATTATCGACGAAGCCGATCAAGATGCCGATTTCTAGCAGTGATGTTTGGATTGGTATTCACTTTTCGACAAAGCTGATCAAGATATCAATTTCTAACAGTGATGATGGGGGTCAAATTCATATTGTTATGTCAGATTTTTACTTTGTTATGTCATATATATATATATATAGAGAGAGAGAGAGAGATATTTATCATTGTAGATGACGGATGACTTTTTATTAATGAATGAATAATCTTTTCCTTAAAAAAAAAAAAACTCTAGTGGTTGCAGTAGTTATTTTAAAGTTTCAGTTCTCTTACCTCACGGAACCATTTTTTTTTCATTTTAGTGATCAAAATAAATAAAGGAAATGATGAGAACCTGATTAGCAGGAATGGGTTTGCAATAGATAATGTCTTGGATTAGCTATTGTCCAAAAACCTCCATAGAACATTAACATTTAACAGGATGTCCTTCCTAACTCGTTTCACAACTTGTTTTGTTGGGAATTATAAAAATAAATAAATAGTAATTCTGATCCCAATCGATATTTACTCTCTTGCAAAACTGGGCAAAGGTCTTCCAGACTCTTTTAACACATTATATGCGGAATATAATTTATTGCACCTTCACTACCCAGAAATCATGTACATGTGTAATTGAGACTTTGAGAGTAAATACGTAATTGAGAGTGATTGGGTCCCAAATTTTGTAAAAAAAAAACGAACTAAAAAATATATAATCCATCCACACACATTTAGGAAAATCTATTAGAAAAACCTAGGAAGAGAGAATGAGAGCAAGAGAGAGGAGGAGAACAAACTGGTGGAACTACAACCGTGAAATTGTCTCCTGCCCCCGATTTTCTGCTACTCTAGGCCGGGAGCCACCAATCAACAATCATCGTCATCCAGATGATCAACCATCCACAACATTATTTCCAAACTTTTTCCATTTACTCTAAAAAACCCCCTAATTCAACACAAAACAGCTCCTCAACACTCAATAAAAAATGAGTAATCACAACCTTCTAAACAATAATAAGGGTGCTAAATCCTACACCCATACCAAATTATACATCATATAAAAGTGGAGGTGCAACCTCAATTGCAACTGACTTCTAATATCAATGGTAGCATTATCAGACGATCTAATGTTCGAATATACAGAAAATACAAAACAAGAAAGTCTGATATGCCTTAGCTTTTAGACAAATGGAGCGGAATTGGGTGAGCAAAACCCCATATCAATCCAGAAGAAGGTAGTGAATAGTTCACCTCAACCCCACAACCACAATATTTCACAAAATGGGTGAGAAATTCAGCTTCCATCTCGCCTTATAACAATAAATTAATCCTACTCCGAGCACCAAAAACATGTAGTCAAAAGACTAATGAACTCAAACATACAAAACTTCCAATAAGACCGACCAAGACTAATGGAGCAAAAGTATACTCAACATATCTCTGAAAAAATATGATATGCTGATGAATAATTTTTAACATGTTTGATTCTTAAGTACGACGAATTCCGTCTTACACAACAGCAGCAATATGACAGATTATTATACTTGTACATGTAGCATTATCTAATGTAGCCTAGGTGAGTGCAAGACGTTCTGGTCATGGCTAGGTGCTATTATTAGAAGGTTGGCTATTAACACTTCCCAATGGAAGCATATGTCCTAACCTTACACCATAGCAATCTATACAATGACATAAAGAACATCTCAGGATACAGACAATAACAGCTTCAGTCCAAACAATTATAGTAGTTAAACCAAAATTGCAATAATAGTGAGACAGAGATGTTACCAAGACATAGCCTTTGAGTAATGAATAACTGGGCAATTCCTAAAGGGGAAGCAGGTCTCTAGCTTATGCCATAATAAATAAATTCGAATCTGCGATTGATGAGATCCACTATTTGTAAATGAAATTGATCACCACTCTCTAAAGAGAAAAACAAAAGGAAGGAAAAAAGAAACTCTTAAGTAGAAGAAGGAAAACTACAGGGAAATCGAAACTTAAATCCACAAAAATAAAGAGATTGACAATTACTTGTGAAGTTAAAAGTGATCCAAACCCTAATTGAAACGTAACAAATTCGAATAAATTGAGCCTAAAAAAAGTGTCACCACAGACCACAGTCCACAACAATTTAACAAATTTGAAACAAAAGAGTGGAAATTAACTTTACCTTAGAGCCAACGGTCGTCGATGTCGGAGTTGAGACTCAGTGCAGGCTAAAAGAGTGGAACACCCTTGTCTCTTAATTACCAATCGATAAGAACAAAATTAAAGCAAGCGGAGCAAACTAAACCTCGAAGATCTAGTGCATGGTAAAAAAAAAAAAAAAAAAAAAAAGAGAATTTGGGAAGGGACCTGAAGAAAATAGGAAAAAAGGAGCTTTTCAATTTCCTTGTTCTTCTAGAGAAATCTCAATGACAATTCTTGGAAGGAGAACAACTTTTGAACTGCTTAAGGGTGAAAACAATTAATGAGCTTTGTCTGACTAAGAAATGGATAGTAGAAGGGACGCATTAACTGGGTTAGAGAGGTTTAGGCGGGAAAACAATTCACCAGAAGTCGTCACATCAACAAATGACATCAGAGGTACCTCTTTTAGTAATAGTTATAGATTATAGAACGTATGTCATTGCGTGTCAAAATCTTATGCACTCCATCTTAGCCTTCTACTATGTGTGTCTGGACATATGCTAAATTTTGGACAAGTCTTATGTTATTATTAGCCTTCATATCCCAAAATAATTTAGACAAACTTTCAATTGTATCACAAATATGAAAGTAACTTCCACATTCAATCCTTAACTTTTAATCCTTACCGACCATACGGTTTCAAAGAAATGAATATCTCACCATATTATTGACAAGATTCAAAATGACTTGAACCTCTCTCTCTCTCTCTCTCTCTCTCTCTCTCTCTCTCTCTCTCTCTCCCACACCCACACCCACACCCACACACACACACACACACACAAACATCTTGATAAACAAGCGTTGGGATTATTAATATAATGTCGTTGAATTTTCCCAATTTACTCATAATAGTGCTTAAGGGTTGTAACTAAGGTTGGATATCCAAAATCGATCTTTACTTAATCTGGGTAGTCATAATATTTTGTTAGAGACCAATTAGGACTTGTGGATCAAAAAAGTTTTGAACTTACTATCACGTTAAGTAAACTGGTATGGTCATGCACTTAATAGTCTCACTTTTATTAATTAGGAGACCCTAAGTTTGCTCCATCATGCACTTAATCTAATCATCCCTTCCCACCTCTATAAATACAGGGCAAATCATCGTGTTAGGGTCTCATGCATGATTAATCAGCATTCACGAAACATTGACTAAGTGCCAATAGATCAAGGCGACACTACAAAAAGCATGCGCTTTAGCTACCCGAGAGTTAACAACCGGATCTAAAATGGTAGTGAAGTAAAAAATAAAAAAAAACCACTGATTGTATCATTGATAGGAAAACAGTCCATAACTATATTTCTCCACACGTCACATTTTCCTCCTGGGTCACAACCCGAGATCTTCTCGGGCTCGCTTTAGGCCCAACAAACCTCCCCTCGAGACTAACATGGTCCTCTTCTCCAATCAACGATCGAGACCACGACATCGCCCTTTGCTCGGCGATGCCTACCCTTGAACCACGTCCTCTCCATCTATGGCATAGAGATTTTCCCCGTTCCTTGTATCCCTCATGATATACAAGCTATCCTTTGTCACCATGATCTTGCCGTTCTCTATGAGAATCGCACAACCATCATCATCAAGTCTTCCAATTGAGATGATAGACACATGTGAAGCCTTGGAATCTGGAATCTACCTCACATCGATGAATCTCCTAACTTGCCCATCATGGAGTTTTAACTCCACTTCACCATACCCTCATCTGTAACCTTTTCTCCATTAGGAAGGTTGATTGTCTTCCCAACACACTTGTCATAGGACAAAAACGCATCTCTCCTACTGCACATGTGAATAGAAGCACTCGAATCAAGGACCCATGGACTTATGGTCCTTTCTTCAATCAAATAAACATCTCATTCACTTACCTCACTGTGTACAAGAGCGGCCATACATCCATTCTCATGAGCCTCATTGAGCTTTTTCAAGTCTTCTCTTACTTTTTGACAATTTGTTTGAATTTGCCCATTTCCATCACAATCGAAGCACTTTAACTCGGAGGTACGTCTCTTGAACATTCATTTCCCCCTGCTAAGTGAGTGATTCAAGAACGAGAGCTCCATCCACTGCGGGTGAACTACTCGTACCTTAGCTTGCGTTATCAATTGTTCGGTCTCAAGAAGAACTACTATAGTCTCATCCAAAGCCAAAGTTGTTATTCACACAAGTAAAGAGGTCATAATCGTGTTAACCTTCTTCGGAAGGGAAGCGAATAACATTAAGATCTTTTCATCATCCTTGAACTTCTCCTTCAACGCGTACAAATGGGTGATCAAGCCATTGAATTTGCTGAAATGCTCTCTCAAGTCTCCTTCCTCGTTAATTTCTAGCTCGAACAAATCCTTCTTTAGGAACAAGTTAATAAGCCAAGACTTAGACATGTAATATTTGCTAACTTTTCCCAAAGAGTCTTTGGATTGTCTTCTGAAAGTACATTGTACTTGATCTCCTGTGCAAGGGATAACCAGATCGTCGCAACCGCATGTAGTTTGAGGTTCTTCCCCTTTGATTCATCGACACCGGTAGGTAGCTTATCCTCCATGGTCTCAAACAAACCTTGGTGGAAGAGTATGTATTTCACCATACTTTGTCATACGGAGAAGTTGTTCTTGACATTGAACAACTCAGTCTCGAACTTTCCACATATAACTTTCTCTACCAACTCGAACCTATGCTCAAATACCAGTTGTTGGGATTTAGGTACGAAAATCAAGATAATTGGCAAACACAATTTTGATGTGGAAACCTAAAATGGGAAAAACCATGGCGAATTATATTCAATTAACCACCAATACATCTTTCACAATCTCAACCCACACAACCCATCCTACGTTGTGTATACAAGACCCACATAAGTAAGAGACCCCCCCTTTGTGTTTATCGCTTTAGAGCACTTGATAGTCTCTCAAGTGAATACCTAGCCTCTTTGCGTAACCTTGCATTTACAGCCCAAAGAGGATCTCTCAATGGAATACGAGATCACATACAACTAGAATCTTCCCACTTAATACTAGAGAGGTGACAATAGCATTCATATGGAATAACTCACACTAATCAACACTCCTACATCAATGACATTAACTTGAAATAAAGGGTGGAATCCATAACTTCTTTTAACTCCCATGGGACAAGAAACATTCATTTGCACAGACCCATGACCGTGCAAAACACAAAGCACAAAAATGCCCGGTCACGCGGCCTTGGTTTTAGCTACTGGTTCACTTGCACGACCACACACAAATACACTATAAATTTTCCCGGTCGTGTTCTTTTCCGGGTAGCCGAATAACTAGTTCAATTTGCGCGACTATGTTGCTCCACACGTTATCATGTCCTCCCATGTCACCACCTGAGGCGTCCCCATGTTGAGCTCGCTTTAGGCCAACAAAGATCAAACTCGCTGCACTAAATCAGAAGAATTTGAAGTTCAAATACACTACTTGCGAAATACTCCTAAACCGAAGATGTCAATAAGATATAAACAATTTAGTTGTGCACAAAATTGGACACTGACGGAAAGCAACAAATAATAAATTAAAACAGTTCAAAACCTTTCCGTAAAAGGAAAGTTTTCATCATTTTCCCCTCTTCATTTTCTAGCATTTTGATT
Organism: Tetragonia tetragonoides; assembly: GCA_038025085.1. Taxonomy (NCBI): domain Eukaryota; kingdom Viridiplantae; phylum Streptophyta; class Magnoliopsida; order Caryophyllales; family Aizoaceae; genus Tetragonia; species Tetragonia tetragonoides. The sequence continues at coordinate 7,388,680 of CM076145.1, read as the reverse complement.
ACTCTACCAAGCAAAAACCACTTCCCTTTCCGAAAAAAAACTAAAGAGAAAGCTAATATCATACAAGAGAGAGAAAATCACATACACACTCAAAGAGAAAAGCACCCGCAGAGAAAGAGACAATGAGAGAGAAAATTAAAAAAAGGACATATCCATTTATAATTTTTGGACACAACACACATAAAAAAGACTGAAAAACCTATGTCTGTTGCCTGGTACAACGTAGGGCCAACAGTTATTGTTCCTCATGACTAACAGGAAAGGTTTGATTTTCAGGTTTGCGTACGAGCTCTTTTATGAATAACTAGCTCAATGCATGCACTTTTTGAGGGGAGTGATTTTCTGCGTCACTGTGCGGTGGACTGTATCCACTGCAACTGTCAATTTTATTTATTAATGGTACAACCTCACATATCCACTGTTTTCACGCGGTTGCTGAGATTACAGACTCGATCCCGCAATAGAGATTGAGTGTATTTTGATGAATGAAAATTATATTTCGAAGTTGACGACTTATAAGATAACATTCATGCCTATCATTTTCTAACCCAAACAAAATTTTAAAATTCGGTATTCCTACCGATTGCCTTTGGACCAATGTTTAAGCTGCCATTACATAAGGGGCTTTGTCTAAAACTCCATTAACTTTAATCTTTTATTAATTTTGTTTCTCACCTAGTAAATATTACCACCAATTCTACCCTCAACCCCTCAAATGTCAACATTACTCTCTATGAACTTTGAGTTCAAACGCCACCCACTTATATTTTCATTTTCTCTAATCTCTTTCCCACAAAACAACCACCAAGTCACCACAACCTCTACCTAGTGCCATTTGAACCGCTGGAAAATTTCAACAACTCTAAGACAACCGCTAACTATTGCTAGCCATCAGAGATCCTCCATCTGCCACACCTAGATTAGTCATCGTCGTATTTGTATGATTCATCACCAACTAATCAACAGCAAGAATGAATGTGAGAGAAAAAAAAACCCATAATAAGAATTGACCTTTTACATGCTTTTTTAGAGATAAGAGAGAAATGCCAAAATCACCTGTTTTGAGCTCCTACGTTTTTCTTTAGAAAACAGCGAAATAAAGTCTTGATCTTCCCAAAACATAACTTTCTTGATAATAACATAAGCGCGTGGGAAAAAAGATGTGTTTGTTTCATTTCTTTTACTTGATTCACTTTCTCTCTCATTTCGTCAACATCATCTTCTACTTCTTCATCGTCCCATCTCTCTTACTCACACTCTTTCTCACAGTATAGATCATCCGGAGCTACTCTTCCCTCAGTCCCGTTAGCCTCTTCATCACACTCATCCACTCTCTAATGTGTGTTGTTATTGTGCTCTACTGAGCTCAAGTAGGACTTTTCTCTCTTCATCTATTGTGGGTAACTGAAGTATAGAATCAGTAAGTACTCTCCTCTCTATTTAGGGCTAGGGCTTTTTTGTTCTAAAGTGATTCTTTTCTTTTTTGAAAATTACTTCAAATTGGGTAATTGAAAGTGTTTCAAAATCACCTGAAAACCATTATAATGCTGCCCTAAGTAAACTCTTGCTCCCCTAAAGATAATGCTTCTATTTGGTTTAGATAATTTTGTTCTAGTTTCTATTACTTTTACGTTTTCTCACAACGAGTTCTATTTTTTTGATGAACTTTATGTAGAAGCGAGAATTATTCAAATTTGAAGGTCAAATACCAAAAAAAAAAAGGAGCTACAAAGTTTGATCAAGAGATCTATTATGAGGCCTGGGGGTTTTAAGAAGAGATTTGAATATGGTCTTGGCGACGATGCAAAACTTTACTACCAGACCACTAGTACGTAGTCGTTCATCCAAAACTACCGAATCAACGTCTTATGTTGTATCCAATGTATCTCATTTAGATAGGCAAATTTAGCAACAAGTTTTGGAACTTTCTCAAACTAAGGAGAAACATATAATACTTGAATTAAGAAGGAGAAGGACAAAGATGACAACGTGACTCGTGCAACACTTATTTCCGTGCATGAGCAAATGACTATTATATATCTCAGTTCGATAAAGAACGTTACTAACCATGTTTTGGTTCCATCAAATAACGTGATTACCCCTCCGCTGGTGGTGGTGGTGTTAGACAGTGTGTAGCGTAAACCAATATTTTGAAGTAACTATTTTTTGGCAATTGTTGTGTTATTGCACATGTCTAATGTAGCTTGGTGCACATATCTAGGTAGTATGTGGATGTTTTTGTACATTTTTTGGTTCGTGGTGTCTTTGTTCCACATATGCTAACAAGTTGTAGAGTTATCCTACAGATTATTTGGACAATGTAGCACCTTTCTCATATATCTAACAAGTGGGATTACATACTCAGATTGTAAGATACTTGATTATGATGAATTATGAAAGAAGGTCTAGTGATTGATGTAGCACCAGGTTTTGATTTGTGAATCATGTGGCAGGTTAATGACTATATGATGAATGATGATGTAACAAATAAATCATTGATGTACCAGCAGGGTAACAAACATGTGGATACTAGTTGAGGTCCACGTGTCGTTCCAAGCGGTAACCTCTATTCTGTTTATATAGATGCCAAGGAGTTGAGTACGATTTGAACTTGATATTTGATTTCAATATGTGCATGCATATTTCCTTAGTTTTAGATTTCTAATATGCAAATCTATTATATTATATCCAAAATTCCTTCAGTGATACCAAAGTCGCTTTGCGTTTTATTAATTTAAAAAAATATGATGCATAACAAATATTCGTTAGTTCGAAATTGTAATCTGTACGTGATGCATGTTTATATGATCCGTATTCTGTGTTTATATGTTTTGAATTTGAGCATGTCATTAATAATCATTCTTATGAAAGTATTTTGTTTTATGAATGGTCATATACTATTTATATTCGAATAGAGTATGTCGCATGTTGTTTTATTACAAGTTGTTGTAATTCTGTACGCTAATGTTTCGCTTATTCACATAGAAAAAGTAGGGCAAACCATATAGTATGTTTGAGCGATTAATTAAGATGAGAATAAAAATTTACCGTTATACCCAAATTAATATGATTAATCCAAGCCGATAAGTTTAATACATTTAGCATTGGGTTCCAAAATTAATAAGACCGTTGTGAGGGGTAGTGCCGCTTGGACCCCGTGACGATCCTTTCCCTCGACCCCGTAAGGAGGGGGCGCCTCATTGACTTCTGTTTGGAATCATGTGCTATTTATTTTTTCAAAAGGGCAAGAAAGCTGACCATAAATAGCCAAGGGTACATAAACTCATATAGAATAATAACAACAGATTACCGTAAATAAAGATCCAAATAACTAAAAATTCAAAAAAGAGGATGTTGTCAGTTCAATTGTTTAACTGCATCTTCATTCTTCAATCTTGCTAACGAACCATGCATCTCACGGTTATATCAACAACATACACACCACACCTCCACCGGCAAGACAACCACCAACTTTGGCATCGTCAACAAACATCCAAACAATGGTGTTCAACAATTTCAAAGAAAGAGCAATTAACAAAAAAGGAATTGCCTCATAAAATTGATCCAAACCATCAACTACCAGAAGCACCAACAAACTTTTAAATCTTTTTATCACTTTTTAATAGCATCATTTTGATTTCTCTAAACATATATTGCATCATATTGATAGCACTCAGCTTATGGAGGGTAGCGATATTGAGCCAAAGGGAAATCTTTAGTAGTGGGGGACCCAGAAAAATAAGAATATGGGTGCAAAGAAAAAAGGGAGGGAAAAAAATTGAATCCAAAATTAGGGGGGTCAATTTCACCCACACTCGCAATATCCTGATTTTTTTTTAACTCCAAAATCATTTAACTTAAATAAACTTAACATAATTAAGTCATCGTAGTACAATAACAATTGAATGCTATGAAAAGACAATGTCTACAGGAAGTTTGAACTTAGGCACTAGTCACAAGGACCCAAAATGAAGTTGGAGTACAGTAGTTGGTTAATAGATCGTGTATAGACAGCCCAAATAATCAAGTATTGCTAAATTCGTCGGTGTTCTACTCCAAACTAAAGTAGTGCAACACCCAAACAAAACAGAATATTGTCCATCAGCCAATCCAGGCCATCACCATTAAACCATAACTCGTCCTTCAATTTTTATTTTTTCCCAAGCTATGTTTAACGGTATAATAAATCTCCAAAACTCATATACCAAAATCATGGATTAGCAAATGCCATGCCCTTCAAATATGTTGAACAGAGCAGTTGAACGACCACCAAACAGTGAGAGAGGTTAGCCCATTGTTATAACAGAGGGGTTTTGGAAGGAGAAAATAATATAAATATTCTTATATTTGGAAGGAGAACCGAAGGATTTTGGGCTTTGGGTTTGTCGCATCTGAAGGAAGAGAGAGGGCTTTAGCTTTTTTCTTTTTTTCTTTTTTCTGATATGAAATGATGTGTGTCAGTATTCAGAGGAGAGAGACTGATGTTTGTCCCCTCCCCCTTCACATGATGTGGGTTACTTTTTGTATAATGGTATCTTTCCACTATTCAATGGTTTTATATGGGTGCAATAGGAATTATGACCAAATAATAAGGGTGCAAAAGAAAAGTGGCAAAAACTTCTCCTAACAATATTTTAAAAGTATGGGGTCAACTAACCTCATACCTACAAGCGTGGGTCCGCCCCTGATCTTTAGAGTTTTTAGAGAGAGTAACTCCTCTCTAAAAAAGTCTAACAACCGAAGCTATTGCAAACACAACCGAAACATCAACCATTCACAATCGGCTTGACAAAAGAATGACATATCCAGAACCAAATACTCAATCTACAAACATTTGGGAACAAGATAAAGGACATGAAAAACAATTAGAAGCAATTAAAGAGGCATAAAGCCCTTAATAAGGAACCAAAATTTTGACTTCCACGAGGAAGCAAAACAAGACCCGTCATAATCAGGTTCTAGGGGTGATAGGTGAAAATTTTACAGCAATCCCATCTTTGAGTTAATACCAATTCTTTAAAAAGAAACTCTAAACTCTAAACTTCGATCAATTGGTGCGGATGGAATGAAACTTTGTTGTTTCTAGAGTTTGAGATCCGTGTATAATGTGAACAAAGTGTTTTATTTTCATGCTCTTATATGTTATTGATATGTGTATAATGTGATATCATTGTCCGTTTCATGTTGAATAGATGATGATTAGAATGGGCCACTTAATTCTTTTGGTTTAAATACGACATGCATGTCATTTATTTGAGTGTAATTATTTAATATGACTTGGATGTGGTTCTTTGAATGTAAGTATTAAAGACAACGACTTAAGTTTTGTTTATGTAAAATGAAACCCTCCTTAATATGAGAATTGATCCTCTTTTTCCCTTTACATTTCTGAGCTTGCTATAATAAACTTTTCTTTATTGTCACGCCATTTAAGGAAGTAACTATATATATATATGGTCGCTGTTATTGCTAGGGATGGACACCGGTCCAAACTGGAACCGGAATAGATCGGAATTGAAAAAGACCGAAACTGGAATCATCAAAAAACTGAGACCTGAACCTGAACTGGTAAAATTCCGGTCAAGACCGACAGGATCTGAATTTTTGGGTCCGGTTTAAGACCGGAAAGACCGGGATTTTGATTTCACTTTTTTTATTTTATAAATTCCGTGAAGCATGTACCTTAACTCCAATGTACCTAATACAGTTATTTTTTAGCAAAATCAAACACTTATACTAAATTAAATAATGCTAAGTTAGACCCTCGATTGTAAAGGTACTACTTGCCTTTTGCTTCATAATAAATACAAAGAGGAAAACAATGACCATTTAATTTAGTCAATCATAAGCCAAACTTGAAATTGAATCATGAAGTTTGCTTTTGATTTGTTGACAATTTGAAGTTGTGGCCATTCCTTGCTGCATTTCTCCAATAATTAGTTATCCAGGTGCTAGCCATAATAGTGACCATTTCTTCAACAATTGCTTTTGATTTTTTGACAATTAAGATTTAAGTTTATTCTGGTTTACACCGAAATACTTCGATTTTTGACCCAGAAAAGACCGAAACCAGTATCTCTGTTTTGCGCGGCCCGAAATCGGAACCGGAATAATTCAGGTCCGGTTTGATTTCGGTCCGGTCCGGTCTAAAATTCCGGTCCAAACCATTATGAACAGCACTGTTATTGCCATGCCAAAAAATACTAATACCAGATTATTAATTGTGTGAATTGACAATATAGTCCATCACATTAATAAGGCAAAATACATGTTCTCCCTCCACTTTTTTTAGTTACTTTATTTACAAACAAATTTATGGAAAGACATTATGATTAGTGATCTTTCAACTCCACCAATTTAGCAAATTGGCACATGAGAATCAATTTATTATATCACTTAAATGTACACATGCCATCCATGCGTTCTTTTTGAGCAAGATATTGCTGAAAATATTTATGTTAGTGAGTAGTTAAGTTTTGTACATGCCTAAATGATATGATACAGGATCAATTTCTTTACTCATGTTACATATAATCACGTATTTATCTCATGGGAAAAATAACTCGTTAGAATTTAGATATCATTGTAGAAATTGACAGCTTGGCAAGCTACTAGTCCGTAAGTTATGAGTTGGGAACTCATTCTATATTGAATTAGAGTTTGCAGCAAAAAAAAATTGTATTAGAGAAATGAACTTGGCTTTCATAATTTAGTTGGCTCACACATTATTACAGTTGCCGATCAACATGCATGCCCAACTCTTATAATTTTCTTAATGTACGTCATATAGGTTATCCATCTATATTTAGGGATATTTTGTGTGATCAATTGATCAGATGTATAGAACAACTTAAATAGTTACTTCCTTAAATATTTTGCATGAATGAAATTATTTTATGTATTTTCGACAAGACGTTTATATGACTTTATGATGAAAATACTATACTCAATATGTAAATAAGGAAAGTGTATACAAATCCATATTATGAAGAGAGAATAATTCATGTTGCCTTTTTTTTTTACAATGAGGGGCTATATTGTCAACTAAATATTTTAGTGGACTGGCAATAGTATTTTTAGATCTGCCAATAACAGCGGCCTATATAAAAGTGGATCATACACGCTGCTGCATCGACACGTGGCATCCACATAAGCGCTACATTGGGTGTCCTGTCATATGGGTCAAAGAATTAAATGCAACATTGATTGACTTTTTAATGCTTCATTAATAATGCTTTCAAATTCAATTTATACTCTTTATGCTTAATTAATTATGCTTTCAAATTCAATGTACATTACCCTTTTGTTTTAAGTGTGGTTTTCGATTCTTGAGGTCGAACGTTGATCACTATTTTCTCAAAAACTCGAGGACTTGAAAATTATGTATAATGAAAATACTTCTCAACACGAACCCAACAAATATTTTCTTCTTTATATTTTGGATCTAAGTAGTTTTTTCACAAATCGATGGTCAAATTTATGAACTTTAATGAATAATTTACCAATCTGATCAAGGGAACTTGTATTCTAAATTTCTAGCACAAAAAAATATCGGCGAGCAGTCGTTTAACTCTTCTTATCTGCTTTGTGCCACCTTTTTTTGAAAGCAAATAAAAAACTTTAACTTCATAATAATCCTACATCTTAAGCTTTAATTCCTTTGTCCCTTTAAACATGTAGCCATGGTCCATCAATAATACAAAAGAACAATTATCTTCGTTTGTACATAATAGTTACTCCTATATTGGGAGCTCTTGGCTCCTCTACTATACATCTATACTACATCATACAGAGTTTTTTTTTTTGGGTGAAAGTGAGGGCTAAGCCCATTAAATAATAATCATCCTCGAAAAGAAAAGGCTTATTGCATCATTAGTTAAGATTTGTGCAACTCCATCCAAAGGAGCTTCAAAAACATGAAGGCCAGGCCTAGTGATAGAAGAATCTTGTAGTTAGGGATCCAATCGACGGCTCGATTTTCTTCCCTATAAGCATGTATAACCTTTACTTCCCCCTCCTTTAGAAATTAGTTCCTTGCAACGCTCAAAAAACACACGCTTTAGGTTGGATGCGCTTATTGCCTTGTTGAGCAAAATAATTGCCCTACTGAGTCCGTCTCCACGCAAACTCGTCTATGTCCCTTGTCCCAAGGAATAGTCAAGTCCTTCAAAATTGCTACTAACTTTGCATGAATCGAAGTACACTCACCCAGATTAATTGAGAAGCCAAAAGCAAAGGCTACATTTTTCGACCGAGGTACTCCTCTTTCTACTCCAAAGCCGGGATTTGATTTAGCCGATTATGGCTCAACTTCAACTCATGGCTATACATTAAAGGTGTCTGCAGTAGAATTTTAAAAAACAAAACTCAAACTTCAGTAGCAAATGAAGTCAACTGACCTATAGCCTGCGGATCAAAAGAGGAAAACATGATATTCTTAACATATCTTGTTGATGTTGCATAGTCAGACCACTTGGAAGAGAAAATTGCTCATAGTAGGATTTAGACTTCTTCACAATGTAAGATAGAGAAGAAGTAACTCACAATACACACATTAAAACACTTAATAGCTAGTGTAGCCCCAATCAAACTTTACAATTTTGCCGACTTCCAAATATGTACCTTCGTTACATCGTGCTACAATGCAGACTAATGTTGGACGTTGACCTTTCCATACAGTTAGCCAACACATTTCTCTCTTTGTGTTCGAATTGACAGGTGATCAATATTTGAATTACATTGGTATTCCTTGCTATAAAGAGAGTTAAGAATAGACACAATCAGCAATCCTTGGCAGGAATCCTTACCCTGAAATATGTTCTGGATTCTCAATATGCTTCCAGAATAACACCTTCCTCTTGTCTACCAAAAAAAAAAAGAAGTTGTTTTCAACAGAGGAAAGCAGTCACTAACAGCAAAATGAATACAAATAGAACAATAGAGTGGATTAGAAAATAGATTATACTCCTTACCTCCCTAAATGATTGACCCATCTTTTCTCACCACACAGCAAAATGAATGCAATTAGAACAATACAGTGGGTCAGAAAATAGATGATACTCCTTACCTCCCTAAATGATTGACCCTTTCTTAGTGCATTTTTGTTTTTCTTTATGGTAGTTGTAATTTTTGGAGAGCCAAGTGAGTAAATTAGTAGTCTGCAGAAGCACACACCACAAACTTACAATTTTCAGTAAAAAAAATATAATTATCATGAGGAGTCATCAAAAATAAAAAGAGCAAATATGGCAGTTTCTATTCAATGACGTGCTTAAGGCCAAGCCAAAGATACACCCATAGAACTTACTACATTCGTCCATTGAAATTCAATCTCCCACTAACCGTACACCCTACTCATTTCTAAGTCTCAGTCTGAAATCATAGGCTCCTTTTCTGTACGCATAAGCCCCATTCCTCCTTTGTATACTTACGAAACTTATAAAAAATTCAGAATAATTGAACAGACACCGACACCCAGGTCATGATGCTACTTTCATCACCATTGACAAAGCCCTTTTAGAATTTAATTCAATGATCAGATGACGATCTATGAAGTTCATTGACTTCTTAATTCTACAGGCTGTCTGATGGGGTTGATTTGAAACTCTTCTATACAGATATGGGCATCTTAACTAATTTTTTTTTTCCTAATGCAATGAATCATCTATATCAAGCATACTATAACTCTAGCAACTTTACCTTGTCTTGTAATCCTACAACTCATGAAGTCATGTTTGTGATTAACTTTTTTTGTTCATCATTTTTTTGATTAACTTGAGAAATACTATGAATCTATTCAATTGAAAGCACACTGGCTCCAAAACATATTCAGAGGCAACTTCAAGATCTCCTATTTTATTAAAAACCTCTATAAAACATTTGTTGTATTACTGCAAAGAATATAAACTTAATTAGAAAAACCGAATCCATAGAAGATCATAGCATTAACTTTTCAAGTTGTCATATAATATAAAGTTTAAAATTTAATTATAGTACACAGGCTAGACCATTTAAAGAACAAAGCCAATTTTACGCCTCACAATACACATATTAGAAATACCTATATTGCATTCTTCTGCCCAAGCATATCAATAAATAGAATTTATAATCTCTGATACTTAGTAGACACACAAATGACGACATTTGACAAATAATCCAAATCCAATTCACATGTTTAAAGAAGCCTATGATGAGACGTAATCTAATTGAGTGATAACGGCAAGATCAATATATACGGAATGAATTACAAATAAAAGATTCATTCTTTAGTTTCTACTCTCTAGGGAATAAGTGTTTTAATTTAAACTGCAAGAATCTAAATATCAACATAAATACGTATTTGAGTGGATTAAGTGTTGATTAGTAGCATATGTACCATGTAGTTTGGTATATATAATTAAAATCTGTATCACCCCTCAAAAGTGAGGAAAAAAGAAAAAATTAAATCTATAGCAGAACATTGAGTAGAATAGCCTTTTTTTTTTTTTGGCCCCTAAATTGAGTTGATAAATTTGACTCATTTCATGTAAAGCACACAAGATTGGTTGACTGATCACTGGTAACAACAAATTAAAGGGGTTCTTACCAATGAAATTTGCAAATCAGCAATGATAAATAATACAGTGAAAATCATGGAACTCAATGCAGATACCCAAAAGAATAGTAGCCATTACAAAGTTAGAAACTTTACCTTCAGTAAATCTTGTCATCTCCAAACATGACAAATGCAGTTATGTAGTGGGATAAAACTTGAATTCTTAGGGGAGGAATACCTGCAACAACAAAAAAAAAAAAAAAAGTATATTACCTTTAAATTTGTGTTTAACTGGCTAGATTAAGAAATGTCGGTCAAAATACCAAGGAACACAAAAAAAGATAAGAGCACAAAAAGTAAGTAGTATATCCTGATATGAAGAAGATGAACCCAATAGTAGTAAATTAGCGATGAGTGAGTGCTACAAAAGTCAGAAATTAGCTTTCATTTTGAAAACAAATTGAGGCAAATTGAAACATATTGAACCTTTTGTAAAGTTTCGATGACTTGGGTAGCCTTGAATGAGTTGCTCCTGTGAGTCTTCTTTAGTTTTGGGCTTTACAAACGCCTTCGTCGAGATGGGCGATTGATGGAATTGGTCACAGAGAGAGAGAGAGAGAGAGAGAGAGAGAGAGAGAGAGAGAGAGAGAGAGAGAGAGAGAGATGTTTTATTTTTTTGAGAGAGGGGAAGTAGCGCTAGAATTGGAATTGTAACTGATGAGAATTATTAACTGCCACTGTTTTGGCCTTTGAGCGTTATAATCAGGGCTCGGTTGGGCTTTTTCTTTATTTTCACCTTTTTTCGGTGGCTGAGTAGGCAGAGGAATATACAACTTAGCGTAAATGTCAGCGACTGATTTGTCAAGCCCTGGTTTAATATTTGTGTTTTAAACTAATTATATAGATTCTCTCATTCAAGTCTCTCTCTCTTTACAATATACATCAAGTTTTCGTAAAATAATTTTTATTTCAAGTTCAACCAAAGCAGAAACAAAAAGTAAAAACAACGTGTACTTTTCTCTCTTATCCCTACCACAACCTCCCTTCCGCGGACTACCAGCCAACTGTCCACCCACCAGCAGTCGACGGTGGCTGTAGGTGCTTGCGCTACCTACAACCACCGTTGACCATGGTGGTGATGGGAAAGGGGCGACGATGTCGTCAAACACTGTCCCCTCCTTTGGCCTTTGGTAATTTAATGAATACATCCCCTAATATTTTTTGAATAAATACACCCCATAAAAAAACAATAATAAAAAAGAAGAAGAAAAATAAAAAGATAAAATCAGGAAATAAAAAGCATGAAACATAAATGTATACTCCTAACAAAAAGTATGTCGCAAGAGATTCCTTGCTACTCCTAATTAATGCTAGTATTAATAGATATGGGAAGCCATCCCAATTTTGTATACTTTTCTACTCAAGTCTTTCCTAAAAATTCAATTTTGTTTCGCGATATGCAAAACTTTTACCCCTTGTATTATTTAATAATTTTCAAGCTTAATAATCTCAGATCACTAGGAACAATACTCAATGTTTTTATTTTATTTTTATTATATTTTGAAGGGGACAATCTTCAAGATTTTAGTTGTCATTTTTATAAAACTCAGTATAGCCTTAGGGTTTTCTTCTCTCGCATCAACCATCAATTTTCTCTCTCCTTGCTCTCATTGAAGTGTCTCTCCCTTTCTTTCTCTCTGTTTTTACTTTATTCAATCGAACTTCATGGCTTGCCCTCTTTGCAAATTGGCAAAGAGTAAGTGTGGACAAAATTGCATTTTCAAGAAGGTTTTCCCCAATGCATCTGACCAAAAGTTTATCGATGCCGAGACAACTTTTGGATATAGGAGTTTACGAGTAGCCATTGCTGCCAAAGAAGAGCACTCGCGCAATTTAATTTCTGGGAAAAAACCCTGCAAAAGTAAAACTAGTGTAAGGAAATCTCCTTGATATGTCCTTGCAATTTTTAATTCTCTTCCTATCAATAATTCAATTAAGTGTAGTTTACTTTGAATGAAGCCATCTTTAAATGAGATTTGTCCCTATTTTTTCTTACCATTCTCGACGTGCTAATATCGATTTTTTTTTTGTTCTCACCCTAAATCTACTTTGAAGTTTTTGATTGTTTTAACAAGATTCTGTCGTTCTGTTTGTAGTGATCTATATCCCTTATACTGAAAACATCTTCATCTTCTATGGTAAGAGTTAAATGTGCTTATACACTTAAATATTTGAAGTTTCAAGCATATTTTTTTTACTTCAATTTTATGTATACCAATAATGAAGATCTTTATGAAATTTTTTGTTTTTCATATTTATGGTTGAGATTAAACCATTATTTTTGAGTAGAGTGTAAGAGTAACAATCAATATCTTTAATTTCCAGATTTATAATGAAATTCAAGATCAACCATTTTCAATTTGAACTCCATGAAAAAAACCCATTAAATCGATTTTATGCTGACGGGTGTTATGCATTTTTTTTGTTTGTTTGAAAAGAACTCTATCAAATACTTGTATGAATTGTATGACCATGTCATTGATGATTATTTGTCAATTCCATGAAAAGAGACCATTAAATTGATTAGATTTTTATGCTATGGGGTGTTATTCAAAAGGTTAATACTTAATCAATCAAGGGCCCTGTTCTTTTCGTCGATTCCATGCTGCATTCCGTTCCGTTCCGCGGCGCATTCTGTACTTCATTTTGTCTCACATATTTTTGAATTATCCGCGCCGCGCCGTTTCGTTCCGTTCCGTTCCAATCCGATCCGTTCCAATCCGATCCGTTCCAATCCGATCCTCACCGTCCCGCACCATTCCGTTGAAGAGAACAAGCCATAGTACTACAATAAACAAACTCTAGCCCTTATAGCATGTGTGGTGGTACCCTAAACATTGTTAACCATTTATCACAGTGTCGTATGTGAATATCCACTTACTTGATTTTGTACTTTTGCGCCTCACATCACCATTTTATCAAACCCCCCCAATTCCATTCGTCTTTCTCATTTTCTCTCTCCTCGTCTTCGATCTCTCCCTCTCTCTTTCTCTCACCTGCTTCCATCTTTTACCCTCTCCTCGTCAAAAATTAGGGTTTTCTTTCTTTTTTCCCTCTCTCTCTCTCTCTCTCTCTCTCTCTCTCTCTATCTCCAAAAACACCTGATCGCGTTTCAAATCAAATATCACTTTTTTCTCAATCTTAGGTCAAAATTGCGCCTAACAGATCTATCGTCTTCCTTTTTGGTTAAGCTTAAAGCTTCACATCTCTCTTTCTCTCTCTCTTTAGCGCTTTTCGCCATGTTTTGGAAGCTCACTGCCTTGTCTGCTTCGTCACCTGTAAGTTCACAAATGTTAGGGATTATTTTTTTGAAGTTAATAAGATTTTGATCTGAGAGTGTTGCTTTTTTGATTGAGCTGCCTATAGAGTGATTAATTTATTATTTATTTTATGTTTCCATGATTATTAATTTATGCTTGTATTGGATTTAAAATACTACTAGTTAAGTTTTGATAGGCTGTTCTCACTAATAGTTTGTTGGGGTTTTGAATTTATTGAGATTCATTGTGTAATTACTTGATGTGGGCTGCCATGCTATGCTAGTGATTAGTAATTGATGTTGAGGGCACTAATTGAACTCTCTAATGTCTCTATGTATTGATGCTTATAGGGCTTTTTGTGTGTGTTTGTGTGTGTGTGTGATTGACACTTCCAATTGTATTTTGCTGGAATTTTGTCAGACTTAGATACATAACAAAGTAGGTGTAGTATATACTTCTCAAAAATTTGTTGTGAATGTGTAGATTCTGCCATTTCATCTGCCAAGGCTTCCAACGCTAATAGTATTAAAAAGAGTGCTAGGCTAGATGTTAGTTTTTCATTTTTGAAAATGGGTTCTGTTAGTGGTTGATCTCCAACCACAGTTCCATTTTCCGAGCTCTGAACTTTGGGGCCTAATATCGGAAGTTGGTTATCCCGGCTTTTGAATATCTGGCAAAGCTGGAATGGGGGGTCTGATGGTGAAGTTAGAGGTAAGGCTTTGAGGAATCTCATTGACTACAATTTCTGACCTAGAAGTTGATGGAGGTTGATTTAGAGTTCTTCGTGACTTAGGATTTGGAAGAGTTTCTCCATTTCTCTTTAGGGGATAGAAGGACTAATTAATGTTTTTCGTATTTTCACTTGCAAGAATTGTAAGTTCTGGTAGTTGGTGGCTCTTTAGGATCATGAAAGTATCAGTAACAATTTTGCGGTGGAGTTTGAAGTATGTTAAAATTCAGCAAAGAATGTTTATATTTTCCATTTTGGATACAAGTGGTGGAGGGAAGGATGCCAGAGAGTCTCAAAATTTCTTCTTGTCTCCTTTTTTGTTTTCTTGGCTAAAACATGTGTTATGAGGGTTTTGGTGCATTCTCTTTCTGCCTATTTTACTTAGTTATCCAGGTGAGCGAACTGGAATCTTATTTCGATCTTTTGCCTCAGCCTATGAAACTTTATATGTCATTGTGCGTCATAGAGTACCCTTGAGGAGATGTTAAGAGTTTAGCCTACATTTGTGCATTGAAAATTAGATGTAAATCAATTTAAATCTCTGGGAAAAACTTAATCCATCTCTGGAAGCGCTGAATCTATGATGGATGAATACATTCTTAGCTGAATTTGCCTTCAATCTCCCCTTGAGGTCAAACAAGTGCTAAGATTCCCAAGTGTGATAGGTGGTGAATACTTCCCTGTCATATGACACACTACTATCTGATGAACATGACAAAAAATTGCTTTATTTAATTTCTAGGCGAGGGAGAATCTAAATGAAATCATAACAAATTATATGCTGAGGCAGTATTTGGTGTGTTTGGTTGGAGACGAACTCTTGGAGTTGGTGGCATGCTTTGGGTCAACTCAGAAAGCATTCTGCTTCAGAAGTGGAATGAAATTGGGTCAACTTGTGATCAACTTCTTTGTAGACTGTAGAGGACACCTTGTCCTCTTTGCTGTATCGTTGCCTATATATATATACACTCTCTCTTCATCTAAAGAAATAAAATAATTTGCTGAGGCAGTGTCTATCATGATATCAAATATTGGCCAATACGCGACATATCAGTCGCGACGGAACGGTTTTTGAGGTTGCCGATATGCGATATTCCGGTACGTAATGGGGTGTCTGATATGCGATCGATACGGCTGATACACAGCCGATACATGGCCGCTGCAACCAATACCAAAATTTGTGCTGCGACGGACGCGGCCTGATACACATCACCAATCCACGATGTTGCAACCGTTCCGGGATGGTGACCGATACTGAGACTTCTAACCATGGTGTCTATGATGGCAATGGTTCTGACTTCTGATGTTGGCAGCTCATTTCAAGTGGCTCCATCAATTGTTAAATAACTTCAAACGTTTCCTACTGGAGACCTTCAATTTTTTTCATCTCGGTATCCTACACTACACCTTGGTAATAGTAACATTTGTAATCCTGAAAAATGCACATTTAGGCCGCCTGCAATTGCAAACTTTTCAAATTGCCATACATTTTGACTGGGAAACTCAGTTGATGACTGAGGTGGACTGTAATTGTGAAAATGGGGAAAAAAGTTACGCTCCACCCCGTTCCATGTTAACTTTATGCAAGTATTAGGGCTTTATCCATACTACTGATGCAATAGTAAGTTGCCTGAGTGGGATGACAAACTGTTTAATTTATCGACAAAAAGTGAACAAAAATGGCTGGTACCAAAAAGTTACTGGTATAGAAAATTCAGGTACTGGCCTCAGATTAGGCAAAAAGATAGGGTTCCAGGGTCAAGATCTGTGAAACTGATTTAATGAAAAGGATTTTCTTTCTAATTGATTACAAGGCTGTGGCGGGTGAGTGATCGGCTGGAATATATTGATATATTTCAGTTCTATAGTGTGCATTGATTTTATATTTGATTGCCTGACTACCTATGGTTTCTGATTTATTTCATCTGTTTGCTAGGTTGATGCGGTCTTAGACAAGGAAAACTTCACTTTAGAAGACCTGTTGGATGAAGAAGAGATAATCCAAGAATGCAAAGCTTTGAACAGTCGTCTGATTAATTTGTAAGACTTGCTCCTTTTGAAATCAATTTGTGCGAAATCCTTTTATGTTTGAATTGCTGATCTTTATTATATTATTTCTACAGTCTACGGGACAGAGCTCAGGTGGAGCAGCTTCTGCGCTATGTTGTAGAAGAACCTCCAGAGGATGCTGATAGCAAACGTGCCTTCAAGTACCGTTCTTTGACAAGACATCTTACATGAGTCTAATATATGCATTAGCTAAGAGCTACCTGTCTTTTGCCATTCAGTTTCATGTTCTGAGAATTTGGCTGCTCAACATGTTCATGTGCTTGATTCTTTCCGAAAGGGTTGGGGTTCTCACCTCCCAAGGCCCAGAAGAAAACAGGAGAAAAGAATCCCTCCTGTCAATTACATAAAAAGTGGAGGCAGCTATTTTTCGTATCTAATGTCTCCCTTTCAAATGTCATTTCAGTTTGAAATTTAGGATACTTGCTTGGTAATTGGTTCCATAACCAATCAGGCCTTATGTTTAGGGAGACATGGTTTTTAAAGTTACATAGCTACTGTATTGCTTTTGCTGGAAGGAATGCTTCTTGTGTATCTTCTCGCTAAGAGTCTTTGGGTGTCTCTTCTTTGTTATGCTGATCTGTTCACGAGTTAGGCAATTAGGTTTAAGAGTTTAGATTATTGTCTGAAGTGAATTAACTTAAGTCATTGCATATAAGTTGATTATTGCCGTGATTTTGTTTAACAGGTTCCCATTTGTGGCATCCGAGGTGTTTACATGTGAAATTGATGTCATTTTGAGGGCATTAGTGGAAGAAGAGGAGGTAGGCTAGCAACAATTTTTTTTAGTTATCCTTTTGACAGTCTAAATGTAGCACATTGGTATTTGCAAAATTATCTAAAGTGTGCTGCTTGTCATTGCAGCTGATGAATTTACTTTTCTCGTTTTTGGAACCCACCCGACCTCATAGCACCTTGCTGGCTGGGTATTTCAGCAAAGTACACATTCTTTTCCTTTAGAGACTTATTGGAATTCACGTGAGCTGTCTTTTCTGACTGTAGCTTACACATTATTTTCTTTGTGGCATAGGTTGTTGTGTGCCTCATGTTAAGGAAGACAGTTCCCCTTATGAACTACGTTCAAGTAAGTGTTTTCTCTGAATTGTCTTCATCTATCTACTTGATAACAAACTTTAAAAGTAAAGGCCCATGTGCAATCTAGAGAGATTGATCCGTTACTACAACATGTCAGAGGTCAGCAGGGGTGTGTACTTTTGTTGGAGAACTTGGTCTAGTGTATGTGCTAAACCTTAACATGCCTAAGTTCTGGTAATATAATTCTTCCCATATTATCATAAAAAACAAAAAGAAAAAAAAAATCTTCGACCTGAAATAATATGGTCATAGTTGGGTCTTTGTCTAGCTTTCTGCATTACAGATCCTTTTACTAATATATTCTCTTTGCTTTCAACAGTCTCATCAAGATGTTTTCCAGCAGCTGGTAGATCTGATTGGAATTACATCTATTATGGAGGTTAGTCACGTTAATCACCCTTATGTTATCTATGGTCTCTAATGTAGCTTATTCTTGGTGAATGATGTCATGGGCTACTGATTTCTGGACAGGTCTTAGTTCGACTTGTGGGTGCGGACGATCATGTTTATCCCAATTACATGGATGTTATGCGGTGGCTGGCTGACAGTAATTTGCTGGAGATGATTGTGGATAAACTAAGTCCTTCAGTAAGTTAATCTTTTCTTTTTTCTTTTTTTTTGTATATTTCCTTTCCCTTGATCATGATATGACTTTTTTTGTGGAGAACTAAAACAAGTGCTGATTTGCAGCATGTCTTTGGCTGTCTCCTTTGACTATCTTGTATTGTAACTTGAAAGTGATCTTGCTTCTCCCCTATTTGTATAATCTATATTTTAAACGTGTGACATGTATTGCAATTCCCTTAGATATTCACATTTGCCCTGATGTATAGGATGAGTCTACGGCCTTGCCAATTGGCCAGGTATGTCCATGGTGAAGTGTCATAGTGAATTTTACAGTACTCATGGTTGTTATCAATCTTACGATGTGTAGCCAAATTTTGTGCCTGTTTAATGCATGGTTAGCAGTCTCCATTTGTAGTAGGGATGAACGAGTCAATGTTTCAGCTTTGGATTACAATGGATGAAAATAAATGCCTTGCTTTATGGTTCTCTATTAGTTGTTATTTTTGAAAAGTGAAAGGTTTGTTAGTGCTTCTTTTACCTATATTCTACAACAACAACAACCCAGTAAATGTCCCGCCGAGGGCGGGGTCTGGAGAGGTCTAGATGTACGCAGCCTTACCCCTAACTAGTTGCCTTACCTATATTCTGAAGGACACAATCTCTTTCTGACGACAAGTGAATGGAGTTGTTACCTCAGTGTGGCATAGTATAGTGCATTACAATGGTTTAATTTTACTGGTTTCACTAGATGGGGTTGTGCCTGCACTTCCAAGAAATGTCCAGTACTTGAATCTTTTTGCACATCCCACAAACGTCATTAAATCGACTAGGGGAAACATGACAGCAGCTTTACTAAAACACGGAGCTTTGCTTCAAACCTTCAAGATGCTTTTTTGGATACTATACATGTAAAAATTTACAAAAGAAATATATTTTACTTTAGTTTTACAAACTTAAGGCCATATCCAAACCTTTGCATTTTAAAATTTAGGGTTGAATAGGAAATGTTCTAATTCAGGTAGGGTGTAATGGTGTAAAACAAATGGTTGTGCCACGCCTGCAGTTATAATGCGGCGGATGACCAAAAAACTTTGTTGGTCTTTTTTTGAAAGTCGAGGCCTAGGGCATCACAGGTAGAAGTTAATGTTTCTTGAGAGAGACTAAAATTCGAAGCAGGATACAAGTTAATATGGTTATGTTGTACATCATGTCATACACATACTACGGACACTATGGTGTTTCATGCAATTGTCCCAGAGAAGAAGAATTGGCTTAATATGTATATATATGAAGTTCTTATAGTCAAGCAAAAAAAGCTTGGATGCCCTTGTTATCTAAAAACGGTAAAAATGTATATGTATGAAGTTCTTAAGTTGTGTCCCATTGCAGAAAGAGTAATAGTAGGGCTATATGATATGTTTATCTCATGCTTTGTTCTTCTTCTGACGTAATGTTTTCTCTCGTTGTTTCTTATTTTGATGGCTTCAGTGCCCTTCTGAAGTTCAGGCAAACGCAGCAGAATCTCTGTGTGCTATTACAAGGAATATGGGATCACCTCTTGCAGTTAAACTTTCCGGTCCGAGGTTTGTCGATTTGTGAAGTCTCCTTTTTCTGTCTTACCACTGCTATGTTTCAGAAAAAAGATAAGCTACTAACTGGGAGCTGTTACTTCCATATGCAGTTTTGTCTCAAGGATTTTCGCTCATGCGCTTGAAGACTCTTCTACCAAGTCTGCTTTAGTTCATTCACTGTCTGTATGTATATCTTTGCTGGATCCAAGAAGATCAACATCATCATTGTTCATTCATTCTTTGAGAGGTCAACATATGTACGAGGCTCCTATTGCAGTGAATCCTGAGACTGTTAGCGCAATGTTACCTAGACTTGGTTAGTGTGTGGAAACATTTATTTTATAATTGCTATATTTAAACCTTCTATGGTAGAAGTCTGTTTTCTGTTCTTCTTTTTGGTGGTGTTGGTGTATGCTATATTGCTATGTGGATTTAGAGCCCGTTTGGCCTAGCTTTGTCCCACTTTTACTTCTCTTCTCACATTTATCCTTGCCCATCCCCTCTTCATATACTCCCGCCTTGTAAAGAGGGAGTGGGAAAGGAGACATGGGAGAGGAGAAGTTAAAGTTGGTGGAAGCTAGGTCAAATGGGCCCTAGTGTCTTTTCTGGCTATCAGTGTGTTAGAGCTGATAGTCGTATCTCAATAATGTTATTTATTGTTGTGGTGCTTTGCTGAAGTTATTAATTGTATGATGCACTGCAGGTGATATGCTTATGCTTTTAAATGTGATGTCTGACGAAAAGATTTTGCCTACGCCGTATGGTGAACTAAAGCCACCACTTGGAAAACATCGACTTAAGGTTAGCTTTTCTTGAATGCTATCTGTACTATTTTCTAACTTTATATTGCAACTTTTATATCTATGCCTCATGTTCTGCTGTTGCAACCTACTTGAAATAACTTCTTGGATATGTTTTCTTGGAGTTCTTTGTTTGAGTGTCATTCTTTTCTTTTGTGTTCTGTTTGGGCTAATTACACACCATATCTTGGGCTGTGAGAAATTTTACGAGAGACCCAATTTGACAAATAGTGCCTAACTCAGGATATAATGTTCAAGATGACAATGATTGACCGTAAACAATTTACCAAGATATAAAGAAAAAACCACAAATGTTTCTTGTTTGAAAGTATGTGCTTTGGAGTATTGTATTTTGTAAAGAAACAGTGAATTGTTGGACTTGAGTTCTCAAGATCAATCTTCTCACTCCTTCAAATGACAGATATTTTTCTCATGATATAAATGGTTTTTGGTGATATGTTCATATGACTACGTCTTTGTTTGCTTGTCATTCTCGAAAATGTGTTGCATCCTAGTTTTTGATCAATATGTTAGAAAGTGTTGTGCTGTGTATAATCAATTGTAAGATAAATGGCCTAAGGAGTTGAATCTCACCACGTAGTGCTTGAATGACTACCAGGAGAGGCCTTCCCCAGCTGACATTTCGTTTCAACTTCTTTGAGCCGATGAGTTATGTGTCACCATTTAGTGAAGGAAACCTAACTCTTCCCTTTTGTAACTCTTTAAAAGCACCTTTGTTGCTTTTTATCTCCAAGTGTAACTTTCGAATACTTAAGTACTCTATGTACTGTTTGCAGAATTACAAGTATATGCTGTAATTTACCCATAACTCAGAATATTCTCTCTGATAAATAACTCAGTTATCTCTTGGTAGTTGGTGCTTCTTTTATGGGAAACTGAGTTTTTTGTAAATGGGAGTATGCGGCTTCTGTATACATTCTCTTTTCCCAGAGACTTGTCCAATTTCCACTTGATTGAGATATGGACCACCTGACTATGATTTGCTTTTTCATTTCCATATTGATCTACTCGCATAAATGACGAGAAGTTTGTGAGAAAATACCAAACAGATTATAGGCTCTTTGCTTCTTTTTTATTTACTTTTGTTTTGCTTTGCTATTGTGTTACACTTACTAACCTGTGAAGGAGTTCCAATCCTGTTCTTCCATTGGAAGAATGGGCATTAATTGATCACCTGCCCTTGCTGGAGGTTTACTGGTAGTTGAGAGAGATTATGTCCTCATCGCCCATCCTATACTGGTTTTATACCAAATCAACAATGTGAACTTTATTGATCTTGTTGAACTAATTTCTCTTTAAGTGATACCTGTTTCAGATTGTGGAGTTCATTGCTGTTCTGCTCAAAGCTGGCAACCAGGCTGCAGATGAGGAATTGGTGAACTCTGGAACCATCAAACGAGTTATTGACCTATTCTTTGAGTTAGTTACTATCCTCCTAGGTCTTCTAACCAACTGTTGGTTGTATCTGTATGTACTGGACTTGATTGATCCTGGTGATATAAACTTTGCAGGTACCCATACAATAATGCATTACATCATCATGTTGAGAGCATAATATCTTCCTGCTTGGAAAGCAGGAATGATTCCGTTACCGATCATCTTTTCAGAGAATGTGATCTTATCAGAAGAATTCTTGATGCTTATAAACAGCCCATACTTTCTGCTGATCTTAATCTGGTAATAAGATGCATTATTTATGTGCCTTGATAATTAGTACTCTTACTTTAAAGAGTGAATGAATGGCATGTTAGATGGTTCCTCGATTTGGCGTTCTGTGAAAAACATTCTTTACTGGAGTCAGGTTGCAAATGAACTCGAGGAACAGAGATAGCTTGGCCTAGAAAGATTTTATTATTATTGGAACGGAGGACTAACGGACTTGCTAAATGGGTTGAAACTTTACTACTACTATGAAACATGGGAACTTAACTGATGTCACCGCAAATGCTCTGGAAGATTTAATTCACGCCTTCTTTTGTAAAAAATATCATAATTGTGACTTCTCCATCAAATTTGTTGCATTTTGGTATTGTGTGATTGCCATTTTCCTGTGGGAGGGCACGCCTTGCATCTCATTCCATAGGATCTGTGGAAATTCTAGAGCTTAGTGCGACTTCTTAGCTGCCCTTGCTCTCTGCATTCCCCCCTTTTTATTTGTTTTATCTATTATCTTTTTTCCTGTTGTTCTTGGAACATGTATTCTTAGCAAAAAGTAGACAGTTTAGGTGTTGGACTGTCTAGGTGTTGTATTCAGCCATTCTCCGTGAAATTTAAGAGTAACATAAAATATTCTTAAAAGGAGACTTCCAATCTATTGGTTACCCTTTTTTTTTGAGAACTAATAAGATTCATAGTTTTTGCTACAATATTCTTTTTATTGAGCCCAGTGCAGAAACTTACTAGTGAAAGTAAATTCTAAATGTAAGGTCTTTACATTTAAGCTTATTTTCTCTATGGCAGAGAATATAGCTCTACCTGGTATCACTGTTTTGACAAAGGAACATGCTAATTTCCATAGTTCCATTGTTCACTCTAATTAAGTTTTGGTTTTGAGGATTATCTGTATTGGTCTTTCTGAGTTAATGATTTGGAAGAGGCATCCTACCAGCTTTTGTACTTTTAAAATGATCCATCAAGAAATATAGGGAAGGCTAAGATATGTCCAACAAAGTGTTACAATAAGCAAATTGTGATTTCCTATAGTAGGCTGTTGGCTTTTGAAGTTAGTGAGTATTCTATATGAGCCATTTCATTTTCCGTTTGCCTGTGAAGGACACCTTTCTTGTTCTCGTTGGTTCTATTTTGTTTTCTGAATATTTGGTTGAGAAGGGTGGATGGACAATCTTTGCTGTGTTTTCCTGTTCTTTTCTTAATGCTGCTAGTAATCATTCACATTCTAATATTCCTACTTTTCTATCAGCACTGGGGTTAGGAAAGAGGGGGGGAAAAACTTTGAACTTATATAGCTAAAGATTGTTGTATCCATTATTTTTATTGCAGCCAACAATACCTGCTGCAGATAAGAAGGCACCGAGGGCAGGTAATCTCGGGCATTTGACTCGAATTGCGAACAAGATTGTCCAACTTGGACAAAACAGCAGAAGCATTCAAACTTATCTTCAGGTGCCAATGTTGATTTTTCTTTCATGCCAGAATTCAGGAACTCCGTAGTCAGCTTTGTACCAATTTTGCTGATCCCCACTTGAATTTTTAAAATTAGCTGATCATGAAGCTATTAGATGATGCTGACACAACTTGGTTGTATATTCTTCTGTAGGAAAATGGTGAATGGAGTGAGTGGCATGCTACAATTTTGCAGGAAAGAAATGTGTTGGAGAATGTCTACCGCTGGGCTTGCGGGTATGAATGATAATTCTCATATCTATTTTTTTTTTCCCTTGAAGAAACTTTTCGCAAACTATGTTTTCGTCTCTCGAATCTCTCCTCATGGGGTTTCCCTTACGTGCAGGCGTCCGACTACGTTGCATGACAGAACACGGGATAGTGATGATGACGACCTTCATGACAGAGATTATGATGTTGCAGAGTTAGCTAATAACCTGAGCCAGGCTTTTAGACCTGATTTATTTGGTAATGAGGGTTCTGAACAGGTATGGAGTTGCTTTGCTAATACTCTCATTTAGTATTGCTTGTTTATAGGGTTTTGCACTTGTCCTTATAAAGAGGTAATAATGCTGAAATCTTCTCTCCTGCAGGGCAATGGTGCTGGTGATCGTGATGACGAGGTACTACTATACTGGCATGAATATAATGCACATGATATTCTTTTAAATAAATAGTAGTGAAAGGCAGTTACCATTTTAGGATTAGGGGAAAGGTGTGTTTGAATTGTTTTATTTTTTTTTATTTTAACATATAGGCTATAGCTGTCTCATGGCTTTTGCATCAATGTTTGAAATGCAGGATGTTTACTTTGATGATGAGTCTGCCGAAGTCGTTATATCTTCACTACGACTTGGTGATGACCAAGGGAGGTATGTTCCTAGCTAATACGCACATTGATTTTATTTTGCTTTTAGTTGAATCTAATCCACTACTATTCTTGGTTACTTTTTATTTAATGATTATAACATAATAATATGTTGCGTTTGACTGGTGTACGGGTCTTGGATGTTGATATATGGTTCCTGTTGTGCTCAGCTAGTTTGAGATTTTCGTAGGATTTTCAAATTGTTATTAGGATTTCACACTTACCATGAAGTGTCCTGATGTTATACTATGTTTTTCAGTCCAAATGAATAGTCATGTAACTATTATTTGAAACTACGAGATATATATTCAATGCAAAGGCGGTTGACATTTGGGCTTTTCACGGTTGGGGATGTATTGGAATTTTGGAAACTTGTGTAAGTTGGAAAAGAGAGACGCTTGTAATGAGTGCAAGTGTACGTGTGACAACATCACTGAGAGGGATATTGTTGCCCACAATGTGAGGATGCAAGGGTGAGAAGGTCATCCAGTAGGAAAACAGTTGGAAGGTCTTGCTGAGAAGGGAATGCAAATGGGACAGCAGATTACATTCCCTGGAGAAGCTGATGAAGCGCCTGGCCTGTCAATGGGGAGTGTTCGTGTTACAGCAGACATACTTAAATTTTAAGTGAAAGGGCGACCTGTTTTATGAGCATACCTTGTCTCTAGCAGAAGTGCTATGTGTTTTCCAGTTTCTGTTCCTCCATTAGTGCTTCTGGATACTAGGCAATTGCTAATCAAATGTCAGGCTGGAGAACTAGTTAAGCACAACAAATTCAAGCATCATTAATGAACTGGAGATACAGACAAAGTTCAATTCAATTCCAACAGGATTTGCGAAGGGGGGTTAATGTCTGAATTTTCCACATATCTAAGAAAGATCATCTGATTTAATAGTCCTGGGGTATTAAATTGGAAATTGAAAGATATTAGGGACCATTGATTTAACAATATATGCAATCAGGCTTCCTTAGCCTCCTTTTGGGCTAAGGCTGCTAGGTGTTTTGTAATGAAACATCCTCGAAGACAATGTCGGTATATGTATCTGGTCAGCTGCCAAAGGAATAATCTAATCCCAGATTGAGTTAATGGACAGTAGCCTTTCTGTTCAATAAATAAATAAACTGAAATAAAATGGGCAGTGACCTTGCGTAGAGGATGTTGAAATTGACAGCTGCATGTGTATAATGTTATTTTTCAAATTTCTTTGTTTTCCTAGCTGGATGTGGTATATTAATATGTTGTCCGTTATGTTAATTTGGATCGTCCTCTGTAAATAGCTTAATTCACTTGTAACTGTTCTATGGCTATTTGGGACTGCCTCCCATTACCAATGCTTAAGAGACTGCACATTAGTGCTGTGAAACCTTAGGAATATTATTACCTACACTCGTAGATTTTATAATAAAAATTGCTAGCTTGTGTTTGTGTTTTATTGGCTCTTCGTGATGTCTGGTCTTAGCCGTTGTTTCCATGTGTGCGGGTGTAATTTACTTACTTTGATGTCTTAGCACGGCTTATCTAAGTATGCTTGTTAACCCTGCAGTTTGTTCACGAATTCGAATTGGTTCACAGTCAGAGATGAGAGGATTGACGATGCTCCGGTGAGCACCTCTCTATCTGATGCGATGGATGATGTGAATTTGAATGGAACACTCAATGGTGGTAACAGTAGCAGCGATGATGAGGTGGTGGTTGATGAGGATGAAGATTTGGCTGAAACTAAAGACTCCAACAATGCCACATCCAGCTCCAAGCCAAGTCATGTGAATGGATTTGAGAGCAACACAATTGACGAAGAAGGAAATAAAAGTGATAAGATGGATGCTTCAAGTGAGGCAGCATCCTTCCGATTCGATTCACCTGATAGCAAGGATCCACTAGGAGACAGGCCTGTACCTGATTGGGCGAGTTGGAGTGAAGCATCAGGTATGCAAGTTGATGGATCAAGTACGAACCCATTTCTTGATGATGATCACCCTGTTAGTGATTCAAACTCAAGCGAAGAAAAAGGACCTAGTATCAGCCCTGTTAATGGAGAATCTACATTGCCAAATGGCACGTTAAGCAGTGGCGACTGTGGGCAAACATCAGTCAACGGTGATGTATGCCAAAGACCTGCTTCTGTTTCCTCGTTGTTTGAAGAGGATGTTGAGTTTGTTGGTGTTGAGCCGGAGGGTACCGAGAAAGCAATGGAACAGGCTCTGAAGGAAGGAATAGTTGGGGAAGCAGGGCCTTTGAAGAAAAGTGTTATGCCACCAAAGGTAGTGGAAGAAAAGCCAGATGAGGCAGCAGGGACAGAGTTCAACGATGCAAATTATTGGAGAGTTGAACAGGAGGTTGCTGTTCTTGAGTGATGCTGGCTCGCTGGCTCATATTCGTGGTTTCTGAACCTCCCAGTTGATTCTGGTGCCGTTGAATCCCCTTTCCCAGATTGGGCAAAGGTGTTTACTTCACAGTTCGTTCAAACTAATGTACAGTAGTTTTTGTTTTCTTCTTTTTTTTTTCTTTTTCTTTTTCTTCTTCTTCTTGAGGATCCTGTGATAATTTATGCAACTGATTCTTATTGTTGTTTACTTGTTCCATATATATTGTCTTCAGGTTTAAGCTCCTGGTCATGTTTTGTCTGTTCTTTTTTCATTTTTTTCTGGGCAAACACACCTGAGTTTGAAATTCATTTTCCGATGAGATCGAGAGTGCATATGATGGAGGAGATCTCCAACACTTTAATTTAGATGGTGGTAGTAGTTTTGCACCCTTGCTGTTCTTAATGCCTTCTGCTGCGATTTTACTAGTTAGATGTGCATTGGCATGATTATGTATTTAGCTACAGTCAACGAGCTATTGTGGCATTTATGTGTATATATCCGCTCCATTTATAGCTTGTTTGATTTGTAGTGTTTGGTTTGGCAGTTACAAACTGATAATACATCAGATGACTAGAGAACACATTGCCCAAATTGGTCAAAATGTTGATTGACAACGGAGTGCTTTGAGAACTTCAGTTCCAAGGTTGTTCTGGGCCACTTAGGGCCCGTCTCGGATGAATTAAGTTGCAGGTTTTTGGTTTTGAAAACCAAAGTACGTTCGGTAAAATAGGGGTTGAGTTTTAGACCTTATTTCACTACTGGGACCATCGTTTTGAGAACTAGTGTTTCAAGATGTGAAGTGGAATTGATAGATCGATAGAAGAGATCAGTTGATGAGGTGCCTTGGTGACATCGAGGCCCAACACTTTCTCTCTCCTTTCGCCCTCCTGATGATTAGTCTGCCCCTCCCCCCCCCCTCTCTCTCTCTCATGTCTCTCTCCTCTGCCCACCCTATCCTTCTCTCACCACAGCAGAATCTTCATTATTTTCTTAAAAACTTGAAACTCCAATCTGAAATTTAAAACAAAAACTTATTTTGGTTTGTAAAATTTCAAAATCTATTAAGTAGAAACCTTGCCGAACAGGGTCTTAGATATTCTATCGCTGCATGATATTTTGAGTCGTTTGACATTAGTTGGCTCGAACTCGAACGAGGAATTTATGCCATGTCCCAAAAGAGTTACTCATTGCATGGAAGAGATTGATTGAGGTGAAGCTACTGTCGATGAAAATGAATTTTGCCAACCAAAAATGTGGACACTTGAATGGGTTAGTGGTTTTCGACCACATCCATGCTAAATGCTTTGGGTGGATTTTTCAGAAATTGGTGACAAATTGAAGAACAACCAAAAATTTTCTTTGAAACACTATTTCAACAATTTCATTAGCTTCCCTAAAAAACAAAAAAAAAAAAGAAAAGAAAAAACACAAAACTTAATTAGCTCTCATAGTTTTAGTGTTAAGTAAAATAAACTTAAGAAATTGATGACAACTTGGATCTGAGACCGTAGTAGTTTTTTTAGAACATGTCACCTTTGACCAAGAAAAAAAAACTTAATTATTTTTTTTGGCCCTTCCTATTAGGGATGTAAATGGATCGGATTCGGATCGGGTGGAAAATCATCTGCTCTATCCGCGAAATCCATCTAATCAATCCGCTCCATCCGTCATCATGAACCATCCAATCCATATCCAATCCATTCGTCATCCGCGGATTAGTGGATGGATCGGGTGCTTAACGGTTTATGGACTAAAAACAATGAATACACCCAACTATAATAAAATTTTCAGTAGTCAAACAAAATTTCAACTCATATACGATTGTTTTACCTTGTAACAATAAAAATAACACAATTTAGTTTAAATAATAACAATACAAATTAAAAAGTAAGTAAAATTAAACTAAGATGTAAATATAACATAGGTTTGATATCTTTTTTATATAGTTATTTTACATTTTTATATCTAAACGGGTGACGGATGGATTCGCGGATCGGGTTAGTGGATGAGAAATCTCATCCATCATCCGCTCCATCATCCATTTAATCGGGTTTTAATCCATATATTCGGTTTGGATGAAGCGGGTATCCGCGGATCATGAATCCATTTATATCCCTACTTCCTATGGTCCAATCGGTATTGCAGCTAACGTAATAACTAGACGTAGATGCTCATTAACTTTTCCACTTTTTCAACAATTCATTAATTCTATTTGAGTGGTAAAAATTTGAATTTGAAACTGACTTTATCTATATTTAACGTGATTTGAAAAACACCTAAAAAAAGTGATTTGGGAAATAACGAGTTATTTGTATTTTACGTAAGATAAAAAAATACCATTTTCAGAATAAAAAAAAAGCGGAAAAAAATAACTCGAGAAAAAGGGAAAGAAAATAAATTATAATTATAAATATAAATAAATAAAATAATAGTAAACAAATTTGTAAAAGGGCAAGTAGTTGGTCGTCCAAACTCAATAGCGTCTAGAACTCTCTTTTATTCTTTTCAATAAAAAGAAGAAAGATTTCTCTTTTTATGTACCGTATCCGGAACATTCGTCTCCCTCCTATAAATACCCCTCATTAAGAAATTCAGAACGAAGGAGAAGAAGAAACCCAGACACTTCTATTCGCTGAAAAATCGTAGAACCTTTGGGGTTTTAGCTGCTTGACGTAAACAAATAGTAGAATTCAATGTCTCTTTACTTTTTAGGTCTAATTGTATAGCTTCATGTTTGTTCGAGTGTTATGTTTGATGCCTTATTGTCCGGCTCTTGAGGGCAATTCTAAGCTTGGTGACCTTAAAGAAGTGTTTTCATAGCAAGAAGCAATGTATTGCAATTGGATTTGTAGTTTCAAGAATGTATAATAACCAGTGTCACGTAATTCGCTTGACCCCCTGGCGAATTTTGTTTTGGTACGATCGTACCAATTCGCGGTACAATAGCGGTCCAAAATGCTCAAGATCGCGATCCAATTCGATGGAATTACCGTACCGATTCAAGAGAGAGAGAGATGGGGAGGACTGAGGAGAGAGAGGACACGACAGATTAGGTTTGAACAGAGAAACCCTAAATCTGAAATTGGGGCTTCAAATTATGAAAGAAACGAAAGATT
This sequence comes from Tetragonia tetragonoides, assembly GCA_038025085.1. Classification (NCBI taxonomy): domain Eukaryota; kingdom Viridiplantae; phylum Streptophyta; class Magnoliopsida; order Caryophyllales; family Aizoaceae; genus Tetragonia; species Tetragonia tetragonoides. The sequence continues at coordinate 7,358,500 of CM076145.1, read as the reverse complement.
ACAGACCTTAGGTAGATTTTGCATGACCTTTTCTTGGGGGGTAATTTAAAGGGCAAAATGATTATTTAAAGAACATTGCAGGATTTGGGTGGTTGTTGCAGGACAGTTTTTGACTTCCGTTACCTAAGAGTTCTTGAATTAGATAAGAACATCTTGAATGGGAGGGGTTACATTTGTATGGATACCTATTCAAATCCACATGTGAGAGAGGGTGAGAAGATGCTATACAACAAATAATCTCACTGGAATGGATTTATTTTCCTAGCAAAAATAATATGATTGGGTACATGAGATTGTGAGAGTCAGGTCAATGACACTGGGTTTTCATGTAGATCATTTCATTGATTGCTGTTTTTTTGAGGTCGTGTCTTGAAACAAATATGATTGGGTAAAAAATTTGGCATTGTCTCGGTTGCACCTGAAGGTAATCCTCGTTTTAAAATTCTGATCTTATTAGATTGGGTGAAACAGTAAAATTGAACTGATAATTGAAGCGCTTATGAACATGGCCAATTTGTCTGCTTGAAGACACAATATGTCTGTCATGTCATTGTCATCACGAATGCCTTGGCAACTTCAGTGCGAGTTCAGTCAAAAGTTTGGAGAGGGAGGATAAAGAAGGGGATGGGTGATCGTGGCCTGGAAAGAGGAGCCAATTGGCACTGGGTGGATGGGACTGATGAGTGTGATGGTGCTAGGAGACCTGAGGGAAAGTTTTATGGTGTGGCTGGTTGTGAGTGCGATGGCACACGGTTGGGGGTGGTCGGGTGGAAGAGGGACTGAGGGAGAGGTAGCCAGGTAGGAGAACAATGGTTAGAGAATAATCAGGGAGAGATGAGAAATAAGGGATGGGTTAAAAACGGAAAAAAATGAAACCACTTGACTTTGTTTTCTTCCTTCCAAATTTTGTTCTGTTTCTTTTCTTTTCCTGATAGGGATAATGATAGAACGAGGTATTTTGTCCTTTGATATGTCAAAGGTTAGGGAGTGTATTGTTGCGATTATTCTTGTAAAATCGTCCGTACTCCAAACTTTGTATTGTCTAATGTAAATTTCTTAGTGCATAAGAGCAAAAAAGTATGAAGACCTATGCTATCGTTGACATTTTGCCGTGATAATACGTAGATGTATGTATAAATGTTGTGTTCAAGATTAGGTAAGCAACTTCAGTAAAAGATACTGATTAGCGAGTTTGTTTCCCATGAGCTGCTAGTCTGTTTTGAGAACGTTTGGTCTTGCTGGTAATACAACTTCAGTGTTGGATATTTGCATTTTACATATCCAGAATCTTGTAACCCCGTGTGATGCTCGAAACCATTAACCATGAAAAGATTTGTGTAGTTCACATCTATGTGTGCTTCCTCCTTCATCCTTTAATTTCTATAGTGTATGTATATAGTGAGATAAGCTTACCCATTGTTGGTAGTCGTATAGACAAATTTGATATTCCTCTTGAGGCTCAGGTTAATTCCAAGAAAAAAGAAGGGACATCGGTAGTTAGAGCAGTTAAAATCTAGCATTAATGATGATGATGGGCGAGGTTTAAAGACAGGGTTTTTGAATAAGCATTGAATTGTATAGGCTTGTTCTTTTAGGATTAGCTTGGTTTTGTTAGGGTCCTAATTTGAGGACAGCTTTATATTTGTATTCGTTCTAAATTTCTTAATAAAATTCTTTTTCTTATCTAAAAAAAAGTTGTATAGACAAATAGGAAAACTGGATTTCGCCATCCATTATTTTAATGCTATGTGATTGTATCCTGGTTTTTCTACTACATCCTTAGGTTTGCTTATCTCTGGCTCTTTTGCTTCTGTTTCTGGTTCTGTTTCGTGTCCCTGACTCTTTGCTTCTGTTTCTGGTTCTGTTTCGTGTCCCTGGCTTGGTGCATTTACCGATTCATGTTTTTATGCATGGTGACTATATCAATCAAGGATAATTGCATTTGTAGTGGTGAAAACAAACCGTGGTTGGTTAAGTAATGCCAGTAGGCAAAGCGAAATGCCAAAAGCTCTTGTCCTGAAAGTGAAGTAACTGATGTGTGCAGCCCAAAACATGTGATTTTCTACTCTCTATTGCCCGTTTGCCCTGACTTCTCCAGAGAGCATTTGTATCAGTATATATACAAATTATATTGATGATGCAAATCTGTTATTTGTGTGGTCTCTTGATTGCGGAACTCTTATTGCCCTATTATAATTGTGTTATCTTACACTTGTTTTTCTGCTACCTATCTCCTGTTTCAGCATATGGAGCTTCATGTTATTGAAGGATGATTGCTTTTGTTTAGTGTTACTTGTTACTCCTATTAAATTAAAACACAGGCTGCACTTGGAGCAGTTGTGAAGCCAGGTAGCCTTTTCCTTAGTCCCTCCCTTCCACATTGATGGTTCATGCTCAAAATTGGGATCCCTGTCTCAAGTACGAGTTTTTGTTTTGGTTCTTCTATTGGCATTGCTTTTAGTTTTATGAGTGAGGAGCTATCTTGTTATCTATGATTTTAGTATCTTTGTTTCGTTCATAGTCATTTGGATTTCTGTGGTTTTCCTTAGAATTTTGTTGATGAAGCTACCATAAGGATAAAAAGTGGAGGTTAGTTCTCTGATTTGGGTTGCATAGGTTGTTTTTTGTCAAGGAGTTCCTCTTGAGTTGTTGGGTTGGGTTTCACACTCTTCAATTGTGTTCCTAATTGGTAGAATTTTTAGACCCAAAGGAGGATGTAGTTTTCAGATGTCTGAATCCGGCTTAGTCACTGGGTTTTTTGAAATTGATTGTCAGGCAAAATTTCCGATCTCCAATCCGGTTTACGTTGCAATGGCAATTGTCAATGGAGGCCAGATTTGTTGGTTGGGAAGAGAGCTCGAAATTGAAGTTATCTTAGGGTGTCAAAGGTTTGTGATAAGCAGCTGTAAGGAGAGAAGAGGCATACCATCTCTAAGAGCAGTAAAGATGTCAATAAGGGGTGGATGTTAGCAAGTACTAGATCAATCTTTAGGAAATGTTACCTACAGAGACAGCAGCACCCTATGGAATTACAGGCAGCCGTCCCGAGGCATTATGTCAGTACCTGGATGGCTCTCCCAACAGCTGATATGCTTCAGATTAGAGGACTTGTGATCTCCAACAGCAACATGATACAACGCAAGCTACACCAGTGGAGGTTGAAATGGGAAATCCTACTATTGCTGAGCTGGAGAAAATAACTTGAAGTACTGACCGTTGGGTCACTGGGGCATTTCATCAATTTCAGTATTTCTTTTAATTCTGCCTAAATTCCCTTTTCTATCGTTTAGCTAAACATTTCCATTTTAGTGCTTTTTCAATTGAGAGAGAATCTAAGTTAAATAGGGGGGATGTATGAGACTGAAACAATCAATGAAATATTTGCACACTCTCTCTCTCTAAATTCTTTCTCCTACTTTCTTCCCTTTCTCCTTCTCTAAAATATTCTACAGTATTGTTCTCTAGTTCATTCGAGGAATTTCTTTAACCAATTTCCTCCTATAATTAGAGCAAATTGGTTATCGTTGAGCTAACAATTGCCTTGACCTTAATTGATTACTATCATTTAATTGATATTTGAATCGGGTCTTATCATTGGTATTAGAGCTCAACTCCTTCCTTGGCATGATTCAAGCTGGTGCTAACAATGCAAGAGCAATGGCGAAAAGTGGCAAAAATTCTCAAGGTGGTACCAATACCAACACTGAAGAACAACCTCTGATACTGAGAGTGGAGTTCCCCTCAATCCAGATCTGAAAGAATTGGAGGTAACATTAGAATCATTGTTGGAAACTCATAATGCTAATTTGGATTCAATTATCAATCACCATGCAATGTCTATATTTGAAAACTCCCGTGCTATTTCTGAAATTAATGATATGTTGGTGGGTTTAAGTCTGGAAATAACCAATTTAGCCTCTGGGGAAATAATAGTAATCTGGGAAATGTTAATGGAAATTCTGGTTCTCTGATGGTTCATGGAGGAGATAAAGGTGAATCATCAGGGGGTACTGGATTAAGACCTCCTGACACAGGTGGTGGTCACTACCAATATTCCACACGTTTGACTGAAGTGGAATTTCCTAAATTTTGGGGTGATGATTTAAAATCGTGGCTATACAAGTGTGATCAGTTTTTTTCCCTTGATAATGTGTCTGAAAATGACAAAGTTAAAGTAGCAGCCATACACTTAGAGGGCAAGGCCTTGCATTGGCATCAGGGGTTTGTGAAAAAAAGAAAAAATGTCCTGCCCAGCTGGGAAACTTATGTGAAGGAAATCACTGCACGATTTGGGGAGTTATTTGATGACCTCATGTTATTGAGACAGGAAGGGTCAGTGAAGGATTACCATGATGCGTTTGACGCTATTGTGAGCAGATTGAACTTGGCTGAAGATTATGTTCGAAGTTGTTTCATCACTGGTTTGGAGGAGGATATCCAACTGCAAGTGAGAATGTTTGAGCCTAAGACACTACAACATGCTTATTGTTTGGCCAAACTATAAGAAACCACCTCAAAGGCAAGGAGAGCCAAACAAACAGGAAAATCACCATTTCAAACACCTAACCAGAACACCAATTTCAGAAAGCCTCCCCTATTACCCACAGCACCACAAAATCCTAACAACACCACAAAAATCCAAAATTCCTTCTCTAGACCAACAAACCCATACCCAAAACCCCAATTCTCAAAGAGAACCTTATCCCCCAGCTAAGCTAGCTGACCGAAGAGCTAAGGGCCTTTGTTTCTTTTGTGAAGAAAAATTTGATGCAAATCATGTTTGTAAGGGAAAGAGGCCACAGATTTACCACATTGAGGTGGAAGAACTCGTTGAGGTCACTGAAATAGCTGACACTGAACAAGAAGAGCCGACCACTGAGCTAGCTTTGATTTCCTTGTTGCCATTATCTGGTATTGCTGATTTTCAGACCTTCAGAGTCACTGGTTTTGTAGGGAAAAAGAGCTTGCAGCTACTGTTGGAGAGTGGGAGTACCCACAATTTCTTGGACTCTGCTTTGGCTGATAAGCTAGGTTGTGACATCAAAAAAGGAGACCCTATGATGGTGAAGGTAGCTGATGGAGGAAAGATGGTGTGTGATAGTTGAATACAAGACTTCACTTGGTCTTTGCAGGGAGTAGAATTCAAGACAAATGTGTATCTCCTTCCCTTGGGGTGTGTGATATGGTCTTAGGAGTGCAATGGCTTTCCTCATTGGGATCCATTGTATGGGATTTCAAGGAACTTACAATGCAGTTCTCACAGCAGGGTAAGAAAATGGTACTTAGAGCTGCAAAATGGAAGAAATTGACATCCATTAAGTCACTACAGTTGGGAAAATTGATGCGAAATGAGGGAACCTTGCAATGATGCAAATGTGCCCTGTCCAGTAGGAACGAACTCTTTACCAGCTAGCCACAATCCAAACTTCATCCCCAACACCCCAAGATCTCCAACAACTCCTCTCAGAATTTGAAATAATATTCCAAGATCCAACCACTTTACCTCCCTCTAGACCAAAATTTGACCATTGCATAACACTAAAAGAGGGTACAAATCCTATAAACATCAGGCCCTATAGGTACCCCCTCATACAAAAAGATGTGATAGAAAACCTCACAAAGGAACTGATGGATCAGGGAGTCATAAGGTACAACAGCAGCCCATTTGCAAGTCCAGTGGTACTAGTGAAGAAGAAGGATGGTGGGTGGAGGATTTGTGTGGACTATAGGTCCCTTAACAAGGCAACCATTAGGTTTCCCATTCCTTTGGTTGAGGAGCTCCTTGACGAGCTACATGGCACAGGCTACTTCTCAAAAATTGATCTAAAATCTGGCTACCATCAGATTAGAGTAGCTGAGCAAGACATACCCAAGACTGCCTTTCGAACCCATTGTGGGCATTTTGAATTCTTGGTAATGCCCTTCGGGCTTACAAACGCCCCTTCTACCTTTCAAGGGCTCATGAACTACATTTTTCACCCTTATCTAAGGAAGTTCATACTTGTATTTTTTGATGACATCTTAATTTATAGTAGATGTTGGGCTGATCACTTGTACCACCTGAAGTTGACGCTAGAGCTTTTACAGCAGCACTCACTCCTAGCCAAGAGAAGTAAGTGTTCGTTTGGGGTCCAGAGTATTGAATACTTGGGCCAACCCCTGAGGGAGTTTCTACTGATCCAGAGAAAGTAAAAGCAATACTGAGCTGGCCAGAACCGAAAAATTTGAAGCAACTGAGAGGGTATTTGGGTCTCACTGGTTATTACCGAAGGTTCATCAAAGATTATGGCAAAATTTGCAGACCCCTCACTGATTTACTCAAGAAATAAGCATTCACTTGGAACCAAGCAGCCTCGGAAGCATTCAATCACCTCAAGGAGGTAATGACTACACCCCCTGTGCTAGCACTACCTAATTTCAATGAAACATTTATTATTGAAACAGAAGCATCAGGTAGTGGGATAGGAGCTGTTTTGATGCAACAGGGGCACACTATAGCCTATATTAGCAAGCTTCTCTCACCAAAAAATCTTATGATGTCAGCTTATGAAAGAGAGTTGCTAGCCATTATTTATGTTGTCCAAAAATGGAGTCAATACCTCCTAGATAGACATTTTATAATTAAAACTGACCAACAAAGTCTTAAGTACTTGTTGGAGAATAAAATTTCTACTCCTTTCCAACAAAAATGGTTATCCAAGTTGTTGGGGTTTGATTACGAGATTGGATATAAGCAAGGGGGTAGCTAATAAGGTGGCAGATGCCCTTTCTCGAATACAAGGAGGAGAGCTTCTCACTATGGCTCTGTCAACTGTCCACTCAGACCTCATGGCACAAATTCAGGGTTCTTGGCTTCATGATCCTGACTTACAACTCCTCATTCAGCTACTCCAACATGATCCTACATCTCATCCTCATTACACTTGGTCTCAAGGTCAACTGAGGAGGAAGGGCAAGCTGGTAGTGGGCAATTACAGTGATCTCAGGGGCAAGATGAATGATTGGAACCATGATACACCTCAAGGGAGACACTCAGGGGTCACAACTACTGTTCTACTGATATGGGCTCAAAAGGCATGTTGCTGAATTTATCAGATCATGTGGTGTATGTCAAAAATGCAAAAGTGACACACCAGCTTACCCTGGCCTTTTACAACCTCTACAGATACCCGATGCTGTTTGGGAAGATGTGGCCATGGATTTCATAGAGGGTCTCCCAAAATCTGGTGGCAAAGAGGTTATCTTGGTAGTCATTGATAGACTAAGTAAGTATGCACACTTCTTAGCTCTATCGCATCCCTACACTGCCATCTCCGTAGCTCAAGCATACTTGGACCAGGTTTATAAGCTTCATGGCTATCCGAAAAGCATCACATGACATGGATAAGGTGTTCCTTAGTCACTTCTGGACTTCTTTATTGGCGGTGCAAGGGATAGATCAGAATCTCTTGACCTCTTATCATCCACAAACTGATGGGCAATCCGAAGTTCTAAATAGATGCCTTGAAGGGTACCTGAGATGCATGTGTTCAGATAAGCAAGGAGAGTGGCTCAAGTGGTTACCCTTGGCAGAATTTTGGTACAATACCTCATACCACACAGCTATACGAACCACCCCATTTGAAGTTCTTTATGGCCACGCACCCCCAATACATATGCCCTACCTACCTGGTGAATGTCAAGTTGAAGTTGTGGATGGAAGCCTCATAGCTAGAGAAAATACTATACAAATGCTCAAGTAGAATCTGACCAAGGCACAGAATCGTATGAAGCAAGTTGCTGATAGGCACAGATCAGAAAGGGTGTTCAATGTGGGAGATTGGGCATATGTAAAACTCCAGCCTTATAGGCTTATAGGCAGATTACAGTGAAAGCAAGACCAAACAAGAAGTTGGCTGCCAAATATTCAGGGCTTTTTGAAGTTTTAGAAAGAGTTGGTACAGTAGCTTACAAACTCCAGCTGCCACGAGGATCACCGGTTCACCCAACCTTCTATGTTTCCTTGCTTAAAAAGCACCATGGTCCCATCCCTGTCACTACTACTACTACCCCTCTTTCCACTGGAGTTGCTAGTACCATAAAGGAACCTGAAGCTGTCATTGATAAAAGACAAGTTAAAAAGCACAACAGAGCTGTGGTCGAATGGCTGATAAAATGGAAGCAACTTTCTGCTGAAGATGCAACTGGGAGGTAGCTGCAAAGATTGAGGAAGCATTTCCGTCCTTTGATCCTTGGGGTCAAGGATCATTTTGAGAAGGGAGCATTGATACAACCCAAGCTACACCAGTGGAGGTTGAAATGGGAAATCCTACTATTGCTGAGCTGGAAAAAATAACTTGAAGTACTGACCGTTGGGTCACTGAAGCATTTCATCAATTTCAGTATTTCTTTTAATTCTGCCTAAATTCCCTTTTCTGTTGTTTCGCTAAACATTTCCATGTGCTTTTTCAGTTGAGAGAGAATCTAAGTTAAATAGGGGGAATGTATGAGACTAAAACAATCAATGAAATATCTGCACTCTCTCTCTCTCTCTCTCTCTCTCTCTCTCTCTCTCTCTCTCTCTCAATTCTCTCTCCTACTTTCTTCCCTTCTTCTCTAAAATATTCTACAGTATTGTTCTCTAATTCATTCGAGGAATTTCTTTAACCAATTTCCTCCTATAATTAGAGCAAATCGGTTATCGTCGAGCTAACAATTGCCTTAACCTTAATTGATTACTATCATTTAATTGATATTTGTATCGGGTCTTATCACAACAGGTGTGCCTTGTGCTGTACGGCAGAGGATATGTCAAGCCATTAGTCATCCATGTGTGTATGAACAGCCTTCAAATAGTGTGCTGATATCCATGTATATATTGGAGTTGCCGATATTCTTGCTTGCCATGTGAAGCAAGAAAATTATGTATGTATGTACAACCTTCAAATAGTCAATCGTTCCTGCAACTTGCTGTCAAATATGTCTTAAATTTAAACAATTATGCGGGTCACAGACACACAGTCTTTATCATCAATTTAGACAAAACAATTAAGTTGCCGGTATTCTTGCTAAGGAAGCTCCACGCTATATTGGTCTTTGCGTCTCATCCGAACAAAAACGAAAATATGATGACTTCTCCTTGCATCGATATTAGGTAAATATTTTTGAGATGTAATGTATAAATGGTCAATTCCTAAGGATTGAGTAGTGTTAATTAAATACTACGTGAACTTCCTTTTGGATGTATTACAAATTAAAGATATCCAATTGATAATACTAGCACCACAACCAACACCACCGACGTGTTAGTTGACGGAAGGAGCAGCTACTGCCAAGCCAACTGTACCTTCTAAGCAAGAGACCACTTGTACCGTCCTCACGAAATAAGCTTCTTAGACATCACAACCTTCATCTCGGCTCAGTACACTGCAGTTGCACCGCCACTTTCGACGCAGCCGCCAGCCACCACCTCACCTACCAGGACCTCTGGAGTGCCGTGGTTTACCTTTCGTATTCTCTGTCCTCGGCGATGGGAGTGACAGAAGGCCATGTTGTCCTTTGTCTCCAATCCTAACTCCTATCCCAACTTCATTTCCTTTCCCATTGTTTGCCTCTCCGTCATGTCCCTTTGCGCCTTAATCACCACAGGAAACCCCTATACATGAAACACGACGTTGCCATGCAAATCGCTGATCCGAAGCCTTATTCCTTGCGTTCACCACACTAGAACTCGTCCACAAACTCACAGGTTCCGACGTCCCAATCATTCTCCTCCCAGGTAACTACAACGACCACGACAATAATGGTTTAAGAGAATAACCCACATGAGAGTGTCCCACACTGACCCATTATCTGTCTCAGGAATGGGGCCCATAGTGTTAAGAAAGAGTGTCTTGAGGTGTTTATAGCTAAAGGAAATTCCAACCCAAAACCAACTGGCAAAGAGTGGAGTAACTCCCTTAGTTATAAACACCTCAAGGCACTCTTTCTTGACCAATGTGGGACAACCCACTTTAACACCCCACTTCAACAACTTATAAGTTATAAATAATCTTTGATTCTTTGTAGCCATGAATGAATGATAAATAATAAGTTTAAACTTTTATTTTAATTGTTGATTTTGGTAGATTTTGTTTAAATTAGTTAGTACTAGGTGGATGCCCGTGAGTATGCTCGTGCGTTGCACGGACTATGATTATATAATAAAATTTAATATAACATGATTATTAATCTCATCGAAAAATTAAAGTGTAATTGTCGCTTATGAAAAACTATTACTACTATTATATGGATGAATATTTATATAATCTATTTAATATCATGAATGCCATATAATAAGATTACTATGGCTTTATAGGGCATCTTAATTTAAGCTCTTATCATCAAATTCAATTAACTATTAATTAACTCATCCCATATTACATGATCCAAGAGGTAATAATTTCAAAGTCTTTCTATGCTTGATGTTGGTACGTCAATGCTCTTATGTTGATATAAGTGTACGACTAACATTCTAAAGATATGATCCTTCTTTTATGGTAAAATCAGTTTAAATGTCTAATGTATACATAACTACTTTTCAAAAAATAAAGAATTTTTAAAAGTAAAACTTAGAATAGCAAAACATATTTTAATGCTTGCGATGACCGTGAGTATGCCCGCGCGTTGCACGGACTATGATTATATAATAAATTAATATAAAGTGATTATTAATCTCATCGTAAAATCAAAGTGTAATTGTCGCTTATGAAAAACTATTAGTAATATATGGATAAATATTTATATAATCCACTTAATATCATGAATGCCATATAATAAGATTATTATGACTTTATAGGCCATCTTATCTAATTTAAACTCTTATCATCAATTTTAATTAATTGTTAATTAACTCATCCCATATGTTACATGATCCAAGAGGTAATAGTTTCAAAGTCTTTCTATGCTTGATGTTGGTACGTCAATGCTCTTATCTTGATATAAGTGTACAACTAACCTTCCTAAGATATGATCTTTCTTTTATGGTAAAATCAATTTAAATGTCTAATGTATACATAAATACTTTTCAAAAAATAAAGAAGTTTTAGACGTAAACCTTAGAATAGCAAAACATATTTTAATGCTTGCTTGTTTTTTCAAAGTTATATGCGGTCAAAGTACTGTATTGAAGAACGCAAAAAGTCCAATATAATTTATTTGTTGTTTGAAAGGAGTACATTAATAATTATAAAGTTGAAGGGAACATAAATTGGAGCCCTAAAATAACATGGGGGCTCAATATATTACATACAGTTATAAAATTATACGTGATAATGGTAAAGTTTCCCATTAAAGATTGGACCTAGAATCATTTTAGATTCATCGTTTATTTCTTTATTTTACACATACTCTTTTTATTATATTTTAGCTTGAGATTGCTTTTTAAATTTTTACAACTAATATACATATCTTTTCTCTTATTTTTACTTTGCAACTCTTTAATTGTGTCAGATTGTCAATCTAATTACTAATTACCTTTTTAAATAGACGCATCTTATGATATAAATCAATAGTCCCTCTATCCCACGTTTACATTCATAGTTTGATATGATACGAGTTTTAATGAGAGTAAACTTTAACTTTGACTTTCCAAGCATACCCTTATCTAATTTGGTTTTCTCATTCTCTCTCCTCCCCTTAACCAACCCATTCTCTCTCCTCCATTCACCCACTAGGCCACCAGCCCACCACCCACCATAACCACCCCCGTTCTTGTTCTCTGAAAAATCAGATCCACCACCATCCCCCCTTCTCTCTCACTCTCTCCTCAGATCCCCCTCTTCTTCCACCTGAAGTACCAGAACCATAAAGATTAAAAAACAAAAGAGAAAAAACACCACCACCATAACCCATAGAATTTCGTTGTTGATTCAGAGAATTTCACAACACTTATTGATCGATACGGGAGCAAGATGTCACATCATTGTTGTTGTTGAATGTTGGTGAGGTGAAAAGCACCTAGGGTTTCAATCTAGAAGTTAACACCAGAAATTGAGAATTTGAGAGTGAATTTACCTAGATCAGAAGTGTTCGAAGATGCAGACGACGATGACGATGAAGGTAAAACCATCGATGGTAGTGGCTTGTGATTGAAGAGTTCGGCCAGAGATTCGCCGAATTTCGGTAAATAGACGTTGGTGAAGAAGACCTCGTCTTCGGAACAGAAAAATTGACACCGGCTATTGAGGATTGAGGAGAGAGAGAGAATGGGGTTAGGAAACGGTCGCCTGAGGGAAGTCGACGGTGACGAGGGTCTGGGTAGTGGTTATGGTACGGGAGGTTGAGTGGTGGTGGTACTAGTACAGGAGAGATATCTGAGGAGAGAGAAAGTGAGTTGGGGTGGTTATGGTGGTGGTCTGAGGAGAGAGGGAGAAGGGGATTTTGATGGTGGTGGTGGACCAGTGGTGGTAGTGAGGAGAGAGATAGGTTGGTGGTGGTGGACCAGTGGTGGTGGTGGTGGTGGTGAGGAGAGAGAGAGGTTGATGGTGGTGGTGGTCCAGTAGTGGTGATGGTGGTGGCGGTGGTGAGGAGAGAGAGAGGTTGATGGTGGTTGTGGACAGGTGGTGAAGATGATGGTCTAAGGAGGGAGATTAATAGTGAGTGTATTTTGGTTGGGTTTGGTTGATTTAATGGGCTAAATTAGTTTAATTAAATATGGCTTAAACAAAAAGAAAACACAATTTAAGTGAGGGGCAAAGGGTAATTTTATAGCAAAAAGTTTACCAAATAAGGAACTGTGAACGTAAACAGGGGACGGACCAAAATGGAAATTGTGAACGTAAATGTGGGACGGAGTAGAACATACTACAAATGAGTATCATTTTAAAGGATATCTGTACTCGTTCCAATGGTGTAAGAAATTTAATTTTTTTAAGCGGTGAAAGTAAAGTTATATGCTTTTTAAAATCTAATAGTTTACTCTTTAATGATTTAGTAAAATACAACTTTAGTATATATATTCTATACGAGAACCTCTAATTAATAGTGTACTCTTTAACGATTTAGGAAAGTACAACTTTAGTATATATATTCTATACCAAAACATATATTTCTATTTTATATTTATATTAAAATTTTATTACAATGGCTTGCTTAGGTGGACGCCTCCAATACTGTCAGAAAATCCCTCTTATATATAGATATTATGATTATGATTATGATTGGTATACGAGTATTAGCAACTGGAGCTACCACTGTCATCTTGTCGAAAATTGAGATGAATGATATGCTCCTAGCAATATCAAAGTACATAGTCAGTTACTTTCCTATAGTTCCACCAATTCTACCTAGTGACATTGATGAAGCGCGTTGATCAAATCTATCTATATATATATATATGTGTGTGTGTGTGTGAATTATGCACGTTGCTAGATTGATAAATAAGCAATGCCACGTAGATATTAACCCTCTATTTATGTGACACATTAGCATTAATACAAGTAATTGATAGCAAAAGTAATTGGGTAGTAAGTGTGCGACATTAATGCATGCATGTTATGGTACTCGGATGAATTACGGTGCAAATAAAGGTTGTTTAGTACCTTATTTCATGACTATTCACTTCCTTTTTAACTCCCCTTGGAAGTCCATTAACCGTGCAAATTGGAGTATTATTTTGTTGTAGATTACATCCTTAGTTGTAGATTACTTGCAAGGATTCACATATTGCAATTTATTTTTTTCCTCAATAGATTTTATTGAGCAATTCGGCACAGTAGAACAACCAACAATTGAGTATGATAGGATTTTTTTGGTATGTGGCACAAAGCAAATTATAAATAACTTTTAAAACTTCGTCTAAAAAACTTAGTGTGTGCATACTCCATATAACTAGCTCTTGCAATGCAGGGGTATACATCTTAGGAATAGAGTACTTTGTTTCAGACAAGTTTAAGAAGAGGAACATAATCAAATATTGCCAAAAGATGTTATCATTATTGCAACAATACAAAAGTTCGAATTTGTTTTAATACAAGTAGGATTAACTATACAAATCAGGTTTATATGACAACTAAAAATTGATGAGATATGTGTACTTCGTATTTATTTTGTTTTGGGCGCTTTAGTACAAGGATGTTAGAGATTTTAAACGTAGGAAATGAGGACTTTATAGAAGATGTTTTTGTATCGAGGATAGTACAAGTGAACGTGCACCCTTGCTAGATTGACACATAGGCTTTGACATATAAGTAAATATTGACATGTCATCAAGCACTTTTAGGTGCATGTAGTACTATTTAATTCTTCTTTTAATGTCATAATTTTCAATGAAAATTCATTTCACCTAATATGACTATTAGGGAACGTATTTAATAAATTACTGCATTAATAAATCAATAACATAAATTAAAAAGAGCTTTATTCGAAACCAAATATATCTATATAAAATTGTGCATTGCACGGGGCATGCAACTACAATTAAACATGAAAGTAAGAAAGTTGATTTGAGTATAGAAAGGGGGAGGTCCATAGATTAAGAACTTCGTAGCAATATGAGACATAGGCGAAAATTTGTTGTAAGTTTGTACAACTGAAAATATTTTAGTTGTTATAAACACATAACCGTGCATCGCACGGGAATGTAACTAGTATATATATAATTTTGGGTAAGAGCGCCGGTAATGTGACAAGTGTCACGTTTTAATTGGTCATTCTTTGTTTTTTCTTTTCTCTTTTTTGTTGTTTAATTATTGTCACTAATGATTTGTCATCGGGAATGTAACTAGTATATATATAATTTTGGGTAAGAGCGCCGGTAATGTGACAAGTGTCACGTTTTAATTGGTCATTCTTTGTTTTTTCTTTTCTCTTTTTTGTTGTTTAATTATTGTCACTAATGATTTGTCATAAATAAATATCTTATAATAATTGTTAGAAACTGTTCATATTTCTTATTTTTCTTAAAAAAATAATAAAATTAATACAATCCAAAATGACATAAATGTAATGCTTTAATGACATTGATTTGACAATTAGTTAATTTTTATTTTTTAATTCAAGAAAATAATAAAAACCTGGATTAAATATATATATAAAAGAAGTGACATATATTTTTTTTGTTATATAGTTGTGGTTGTAAGCACAGGTAACTACAAGTGTCATATTTTGATAAATTATAATTTATTTTTTCTTGAGATGATGAGTCGTCACAAACATTTTCACCATCGAAAGAAGGTTAATCTTTCAACTTCTTATTAGCAAAACACATATTAAGGGACAATACGATCAAACCAGTTGTTGAGTAATAACAAAAATTATATTAGTTGGTGTAAGCGTTGGTTACGTGAAAATTTACTAATCTTTCGTGAGGATAAAAGCCGCTAATATGACAAGGTATACATGTTTAATTAATTTTTATATTTGAGGCCATTAACATCGGTTTGACATGTGACTAAAATTTGCAAGGATATGAGCAAATAAAGTTACAATGATCACATTTAGAGTGATAATTTAGTAAGACATATATTTTTTGTATTAGAAGCACCTTCTAATATACATTTGTTTTTTCCTTTTTTGATAAATACTTCTAATATACATTTGTGTTATCTATAATAAAAATATTTAAATATATTAAAAATATAGTGATAAAAGAATATATTATGCGTATGTGAGTATAAGTGCAGGTAACTACAGGTATCACATCTATATAAGTTATTTTAATATTATTATTTTTTTAAATGATGAGTCCTCACACTTTTTATTTATTTATTTCCATTCGAAAGAAGGTTAGACTTTTAATTTTTTATTATTTTTTTTGATACAAGGAACCCGCAACCTCTACTCTTTGAATGTGCACCGATAAACCTCATTAAGAATGGACAATCAAATTGGATCAAACCGGTTGAGGGTTCAATAACCTGTTTGACATGTGACAAAAAATTTCAAGAATATGACCAATAAAATAAGGTGACAACTAGGGTCACATTTAGAATAATAAATATTATTATTGAAATATTTTGACAGGTTAGTGATAAATATTTTCGGAGACAAGCCAATTACTTAGGATATTTATAACATTTTCATCCATCACCCTTTTTATTGAAAAGTATATTTGTATTTTTTTGAAAAAATAAAATAAAAAATACCTAAGCATATTAAAATATAGTGATAAAAGGATAGTCCGGGTAATTTCTTAGTATATACATATAACTGGGTCCTTATTCGTATGGTGCCGACACGTGGGACGCCACATAGGCGAGCCACGTCATGTGGCCATGACACGCAAGCCGACACGTAAGCTCAAACATGCCACATAGCATACCACATCATCCACCATTAATGGATTATCATTAGTTGACTTAATTACATATTTATTAGAATGTTTCAAAATTACAAAATAAAATAACTTTAATCACGCAAGTCAAAAAATTATAATTCTGACACCGTTGGATTGGATTTGAAAAACGCTTCAAAATGATATATATATATATATATATATATATATATATATATATATATATATATATATATATATATATATATATATATATATATATATATATATATATACATAAAGCTTGAGTCATGTCCAGGCCCGTCCCTGAGAGCATTCAGCCCGTGCGACCGCATAGAGCCTCCAAAATCGAGGGGGCCAAATTTTGTTTCATACATTTGGCCCAATTTGGTTTCAAGCATTTAATTATGGAAAAGCGCGAGTATTTTTATCTTCAAATTTCGGTAATCGCGTAGGACCTCATTAAACCCTCCTCAAACCCCTTTCTCTCTCCTCTCTTTCTCCCTCTTAGAGACGAATCAGACGATTGAATTGAGTAAGCATCATTACTGCTATCATCTCCCAAAAATTGCTCCTTTAATTCATAATGGCAATTGAACTGTTATACTTCTCCCTCAATTACTCAAGTCTCAACGAAGAGTTTCTGATCACGTTAGTACTCTTCTTCTCCTTCAATCGCTCACAATTTCAACACCGACACATACCTTCGCCCACCAAATCTCAGACCAACTGAAATTGTGGTAATTGTTTGTAATTTTCGTTATCTTTTTTCTACCTTTTTATAAAATTTATGTTTAATTTTTGGTTCTGAATTTCGAACATTATCCTGGATACCTGGCTATATAATTTTTATTTGTGCTAATTAAGAAAAGAGGGAGCAAATACTTTTATTCTGTTGAACTCCTTCTGGAAAAGATGCAGTGTTGTTCATTGTTCTAAGTTGGTTATTTGTTAAATTGGGTTTAGTAGTCCTGGTAGAGAGGGAGATGCTGTTTGTGATAGGAATAGGTTTCTATTTCATGGTATACTTTTGTGGGGAGTTTGTGAATTAGGCTGTTCAATTAAAACGAATTTGTCATTCATTCCATCTATTAGAAAATAAGCACTTGGTGATGTTGGATTTGATTGCTTTGGATATGTAGGCAATGCAGTCATGACTCATGAATCATGATGATGATTAGGAATTAGGATATTTTTTTTGAGGAGGGAACTTGATGCAGTAATGAGATAGATTGCATTTGGTTGGTGAGAATAGTATAACACATTCTTAAATGAGTTGAATCAAAGAATTATACTGAAATATTTCCCTTCGAGGAAGTTCTAGTTTTTAAGTTGAAAGTAAAAAATATTGCTAAACAAAACGGCAAAAGCACATGGTCTCCAAAAATATCTTAGGGCCTAATTTCTAAGTTTAGCACATGGCCTCCAAAATGTCAGGGACGACCCTGGTCATGTCCATGCGATGATGACACATAGGTTGTCACATAAGAGAAAATGTTCGTGTGAAGATGATACGTAGACACCACATGTGGACAACTTTGTCACATAGTTTTAGTTATGCGGTATAAAACAAGCATGATGTATCAACTTTTACTTCAAATATACTATTAATGCAGAATGAGTTTATTCATTTTTTTTTTCATTAATTGAATTACTTATTAAATTTAGTGTACATATATTATTTTTATTCTCTATCTAAATTTAGTCCAATCTCCTTACAAATGAAGGTGGTATGTAAATATCATATTCAAGAATTAGAATGCATCAGATGATTAGAAATATATATTTAGAAAAATAAATGTATTTTATCAATAATAATATTAATAATTTCACTTCAAGTATTTTAAGATATTCATAAAATTAGATAAAAAATATTCATAAAATTATTTTACTAGCCCATTATCAAGTAATTGATCAATTAATGATTTGAGTTCACTGCGGTACATTCTGTCCGAAGGGGCGCCCCTAGCGAATGATTTGATAGAGGGGTTCATATTGAAGTTTCAGGAGTTGTGATCAGTTAGGGTATGGGCTCACGGAGTCCACATGCATGGGGACTTATACCGACTCGTTGTAGAGAGTCGGAGATATGGAACGGCTGGGTTGTTGTCACCATGCATGGAAGCCAAGATTGTTGACCCTGAGAGTGGGGCAACTCTAGGGATTAATCAGACTGTTGAACTTTGGCTCCGTCGCCTTGGAATTGTGAAAGGTAGTTTCTGATTGCATCTCTTTTCACTTCTTTTTTTGCTCATGATTGCATCTCTTTCACTTGGAACTTTCGAGTGTTCACCGTCTCTTGTATGCAAATATTCATAGTACCATAAGTGTTTGTCCCCTTAGACTATATCATGTCATCCCTAAAGTCACAGGTTATCCATAAGACTCTCAATACCAGAGCTCGCGTGGTCCAGGCTGAGGTAATCGGATGTGCGAATACTCTCAATCCCGTAGGTCTGGTTCTCCAGGTTGAGGTAAAGCAGCTTGGCACAAGTAAGTTCACCTTTTGCTTGGCACAGACAATCATTGTGTGTCGCTGGTTACACTTACAGCCCAGTAGTCCAATGACCTTAGTTTTTCATCACCTCCCTCTGCATCTCGTGCACCAGTAATGTTTGGGTAGAAGACTAATATCACCGTCAGGAACAAGAGAAGATCATCAGCAAAATAAACCAGGTTTTTTCTTTCACACATTCATCTGATCGGGAATGGCCTTAATCTCGGCCATAACCCATGGAACAGCCCCGACAATAAAAGAGATTGAAATTAACTTACATGATAACTGAACAATTTTGATGAATGATTTTTGTTTATCAGAAAAAAAAAAATTTAGATATGCATTTTCGATTCTCTTAATTATAATACTAAATCTATAATCAACCTAGCTTTCATGCATGTAGTAAACTTACTCCTCCATATCCATTATTGACCTGACAATGACAAATTTACTTGTTTGAACTTATTATGTTGGTATTTGTCTTCAAATGTAATTTTTCGATTGTGATTGTGCATAGCAGCTAGACTAACCTGGAGCAGAGCAGTTGCTTAACAAAGATACATGACTTGTTGTCATACAATCACCAATGGATTGATTTTCATTAAAGTTAACACCATTGGAACATCTGTTGAAAGGTTTATTAATGAGACTATCTTGAACTCGGCGAAATTTAAGAAAAAAACAATAAACACTCTCGGTTCTCTAAATTCTAATACCTAATGCATAATCAACTTATCTTTCATTTAATAAACTTACTCCTCCAAATCCATTATAAACCTTAGGGGCAAAGCCACTTGATTGAACCCACTTATTTATTAAATTGTTGTGTCATATTAGGTTGAGTTATGTTGTTAAATGTAATTTTTTGTCAAAAAGGAAAAAAAAAGAATTTAATTTAAACACAGGTGACATAAGAAAAACATAAAGAAACACTAAGGAAATAATTCTCAGTTAACAAAAAGAAACTAAGTGATTGTTAATATCCATAATAGCAGTTATTAGACTAACCTGAAATATAACTCTTGCTGAATGAAGATATGGAGCATTCTCTGTTGGCATAGAATCATGGATTGAAAAGCTACTTATAATAGTTACAACTTACAACCCAATTGTCAACCTAATGGACGAATAATATTATACTATATTTGGATGGTTCATTTATGAGACCACTTGAACTCGCTGAAATTTAAAACAATAAAAATAAATAAATATTAGGATTCACATTGTACCATTTTGGTCAATAGAATAATAGTTTAAATTTACCTGCTAAGCTTCTCAAAAACGGTCTCACTGCATTTTTAGAAATTCGTTAATCTTTTACAATATAGCAGAAAAAGATACTACCTTTAGAATTTTTAAACTAAAATAAATCACCAAATATCATGTGAAAAAAGGAGAATTGTTTTGTGAGAGAGAATATGATACTAAAAAACAAAAAGTTGGGTTGATGGCTCCGTTTGGCAACTAGCCAAAACTTATGTTGCTGTAAATGATTCTGTCTATCATCCACTCATCGGCCAAGGGTATTAATATCTCACAAAATAGATCTTATTAACGCTAACCAATGTCTTCCATATGATATTAGTATATACTCCTAAGGGTTAATATTTCTTTTTTTTTTTTTTCTTCCTTCACGCATTGTGTGAGAGTAATTCCAATGGGGTCATATTCTAGAAATATAAGGGTTACTTATAATGAAGTAAGTAACGGAAAGTGGGGGGGGGGGGAGGGGGCAATAATGGTCATCTTGCCAATGGGAAAGTGTTGTCATAGAGGAAAAAAAAAATCGTGGCTTTAGCTTTGGTTTGGAATAATGAAAAGCATTCGCATAGATCATCAAGATCGTTGCCATAGTGCTTTATATAAAAGTGTAGCCTTTGCTAGTTTCTTGCAACACTTTTAGAAGTATAGGAATATCCCTAAAAAGCGTTTGCTAAACTCTATGCCAATGCTTTCTTCTTTCTGGATCGGCCTTATAGCTATGTGGGTTGACCCGGGGGTTGGATCATTTCATTTCTAACCAACTAGTGGGACAACTCATGCTACGCACGGATTTTTCCCCTCTAAAATTTATTTGAATTATAAAAACAAAAAGTTAAAATGAACAGCATTGAATGACATATGAAATTATATCTTACAAGTTTTTGGATATAAATAGTATGGGGTTCAAGAAAAGAATTATCGTTATTAATCCATTTCTCTACACACGTATGAAGTTTATAAAACTAAATAAAATATAAATTTCAATTACAATAGTTTATTTATAGGACTTCTAAGGCTCCGTTTGATTTACCTAGATAAAACTGATCCGAACTGAACTGAACTGAAATAAAATGAACTGAATTGACTTTTCTAACTTGACCAATAACCATTTAAAATCGTCCAAACATAATCAATATTGGACTGATTTGAAAGTATGCTTTGAAATATTTCCAATGACATAGTTATCATCATGAAATTGTTTCGTAATAAAAAGTTATGTGAGTGATAAAGTTACACATGAAATGAACTGAACTGAACTGAATTTAAGAAAAAATTAAGTTGAATCAAACAGAGTCTAATATACAATCCTATTATCATGTGAAGGAGTTATAAATTACCCCAAAAGTTTCAGAAAATCTTCTTTTGTCTATTGAAGTAGTATTGATATATGAATAATATTTGGACATATGTATTAAAGATATAAATATGGAAAATAAAGTGGATGTATATATTTTCCATATATATATATATATATATATATATATATATATATATATATATGATATTATATGTTTAGGATATTATATGAGTGACCTAATGTATTTAGGAAACTAGTATTTTAAGGATATTACTTGTGCTTGGAGAATAAGTTTAGTGTAGTGTATAAATATGGGGTCTCCCATACATGAAGGATAAGAAGCAATATTATGAGCCTTTTATATTTTATCATGGTTTTTTTTTTTTTAAAAAAGGTAAGAAGTAGAAAGGTAACGTTAGGAGGACTTCCTCTCGAGGTGGACTCCTAACACATCCTCATATAGAATTTTACTGAATTCCTGGTTCGAGGCCGTGGTCTAGAAACACTCTTCAACACAAGAGTGGCCAAATTAATTAGACATCCAGTCAGCCGCACTATTACCCTCCCTAAAAACATGGTCTACTATAACTGGCCCAATCGGCGCATGGAACTTCCTAGCATCCACTATAAGCGAGCGGATTTGCCAAGGAATTTCAATTTCACCATGCATAGCTTGTAGTACTGTCAAATTATCGCCTTGAATGTGAAGTGGAGCAAGTCCTAATTCTGTAGCTTTCCTAATTGAGTCACGAAGAGCCGGGCTTCAGCCACTAAGACCGACGTGTATCCATCATCTTTAGATCCTGCACCTACCAGTGTACCCCCTTCATTTCTGATGAAAAATCTAGTCGCATCCTTGCCATTAATCAAGGAGCCATCAAAATTGATCTTATAATAGGTGATCATAGGTTTTTCCCAAGCAACCCACCTCCGAATTGCTATTTTGTTGGGGGTCTGTGATCCTTGGTTATCATGGATCGATGGTTTATTTCTGAAGGACCACTGAAGAAAACAAGATTTGGCCCTGAGCCAGCACCCAATGTGATTAAAAGTGGTATTCCTAAACACTACACTATTCCTCTCATACTAGATACTCCAAAGGAGCATCATAACTTTAGCCTTATCATCTGTCGGGTAATCCCTCGTATGTCGTAGATGATCTAGCCAAGCTAATAGATTGTTTTCCGGAGGGGGACAAGTAACCCAACCCGCCTCATAGGCATGAAGCCAAACATTTCGAGAGGTGGGGCATTCAATAAAACTATGATCCATATCCTCCATGTAGTAACCACATTGAGGGCAATTAGTGTCAATCGGAATTCCCCGTTTATGTAGCGCCATACGGGAAGCTATAGACTTGTGACAAAGTTGCCAGATAAAAACACGAACTTTAGCTGGCGTATTTAATGTCCAAATCCAGGCAAAATGCCATTTAAAAGTGATATCGTTGTTAATATTGTGAGCAAGCCAGGTGGAAGTCTTAGTAGAAAAAATACCATTAACCGTGAGTCCCCAACAAAAATCATCTTCCGAGCTATGTAATGGGATAGGCGTACTCTTGACATTATTAAAAATGTCTGGTGGGAGTACAGGTTGAAGTAAGGTCAGGTTCCAAATCCGGGAAGGGGTGATAACATCACTAACCTTCCAATTAATTATAGAATCATCAAAATTGGAGATATCCACTAAATCCACCAGTGCTTTAGTGTCACACCAGATGTCAATCCAGAAAGAGATGGATTCATCGTTACCCAAAATCCATCTAATCCCCTGACAGAGTAAAGTTCGGGAAAGTAAATTTTTTTTCCATGCCCACGAGCAAGAAGAACTTCCGACACACTCAAGGAGACTAGATCGGTGAAGGTACTTAGCCGTGATTGCTTGGACCCAGATGTTATTTAGTTCAGAAAGTACTTTCCAAGCTAATTTGCATAGGAAGTCCAGATTAACTGCCGCATGTTTCCTGAGCCCTTGCCAGCCCATCTTCTTAGGTCGACAGACTGTATCCCAGCTAACCATGGGAAAATGTTTGGAGTTGTTATTCTCACTGGTAGTCTTCCAGAAGAATTTCCTGCTAACTTTGTCCAGCTCACGACACCTAGTCATAGGGAGTGCAAAACACTGCATAGTGTGGGAAGGGATGGATTCAAGGTTAGCTTGGATGAGGGCAACTCTCCCAGCTTTGGAGAGAGAGTTGGCCGCCCAAGCATTCATTCGGTTCCTGGCTTTATCAACAATATCTGCAAAGTGAGAGCCATTGGCCTGCTTGTCTAAAACAGGACATCCCAGATATCGCCCAAGTGAATCCTTCATAGGGATATTAAAGATGGTGTTAACCATTTGCTTAGTAGGGCTAGTCACCATTTTTGAGCACACGATGACAGATTTATGGAAGTTGACAAGCTGTCCAGATTAGGAACAAAAGGTATCTAAAAGGGATTTTAGCAAACCACATGCCTCTTTATTAGCTTTGCAGAAAAGAATGCTATCATCTGCAAAGAAAAGGCCTGGAATAATAGGAGCAGTGGGTGCTATTTTTTATGCCGATTCCCCAATGTCGTCGTGTACTTTCATTCAAAATACGTCTTGCAAGGACATCTATACACAAAATAAATAGGTGGGGGACAGAGGCCTTGGCGGAGGCCTCTGGAAGCACTGAAGGGAGTCGAGGGATCATCATTAACCAGTACTGAGTAAGAAACCGTGGTTACGCATTGTTTAATCCATTCTATCCAAGTCGGGCAGAAACCTAGCTTAGAGAGGCATTCAAAAAGGAAGTCCCATTCAATTCGATCATAAGCTTTCTCCATATCCAGTTTGATTGCAATCCAGCCCTTTTTGGCCCGCGACTTTCGAAACATATGCATAATTTCATGTGTAAGGAGAATGTTATCATGGATAGATCGCCCAGGTACAAAGGCACCTTGGAAGGGGGTGACAAGATTATCCAGGAAGGGTCGAAGTCGATTGACAAGAACTTTAGAGATAATCTTAGTGAGCGTGCTGCATAGACTAATGGGACGAAGGTGGTTAACCGTTTCCGGGGCTTGAATTTTCGGAATAAGTGTTATAAAGGTGTGATTAATTTCCTTAAGCATTTTTTTCCCATGGAAAAAGGCTTTCACAGCCTCAATAACTTCTGTTCCAATTATATGCCAGTAAGATTGGAAAAAACAGGCACCAAATCCATCTGGGCCACGTGCTTTGGTCGAGTTCATTTGGAACACTCCAGCCTTGATCTCCTTATCCGTGAAAGTTGTTACAAGTTGACTGTTGATCTCATCCGTAATGAGAAGGGGGATATCATCAATGTCAAGTTGTCGAGGTCTATCAAATTCTGACTTAAAGCGTTTGCTAAATGCTTCAATAATGTGGTTTTTGAACTGTTGCACATCTTCCAGCCAAGCTCCTGAAGATTCCCGAATTTTAAAAATGCGCTTTTTCTTTGCCCGAGCCCTATGGATTCTTTGAAAAAAATGAAGAATTACGATCACCATATGTAAGCCACTTCTTTTTAGCATACTCGTTCCAATAAGCTTGTGACAAAAGAAGTTTTTCCCTTTGTAAAATGAGTCTGTCAAGAGTCTTTTGGAAGTTAGAGTTTTGAGGGTTGGAAATAATTGATTCTTCCATATATTTTATCTTTTTAAAATTTAAGCTAGCTTTTTTGTGAATATGACCAATCGTGGAGTGGTTCCAATGTTTAAGTTTAGATTTAAGAGCTTTCAGTTACCTAATTAGACGATATATCCGAGATCCGTAAAAATGATTGTCCCACGAGGTTTTGACTATGTTTTCCATTTCTTTAAATTGAGTCCAAAAAGGTTGAAAACGGAAAGCCTTAGGTTTAGTCGTTGTGGTTGGGTTAGTATTAAGAACTATTGGAGCATGATCCGAGCAAGTAAATGGAAGATGCGAGACCATGCTATTAGGAAAACATGAGTTCCAGTATGCTCGACTAATTGCGCGATCAAGACGTTCCGAGACCATCCCCACCGGAAATCTTCTTTACCAAGTAAAATAAATCACCATGGTTGGAAATTGATTCGCAGTCACATGCACTAAAAAATCGATTCATTCGCACTAGTCGGGACGGAGGGCATTGGGACCCTCCGCTTTCTCATCAGCTGAAGCAAGTTCATTAAAATCTCCAATCCCAGCCCATGGAAGGGTAATTGAGGCTTGGAGTGATTCGAGATGTTGCCAGAAAAGATCTTTTTGGGATTTTTGGGCAGAGGCATAAATACCCGAAACAACACATTGGACGCCCGATTGGAGTTCTGTAATTTGTAAGGAAACAATCCAATCTAATTTATGTATGATCTGTGCTGTGATATTAGTTTCATTCCATAAAACCCAAATATCCCCGGAGTAATTGATTGGGTTAACATATTCAAAATGGGAAAAGCCCAATTTTCTAATAAGCCTATGAGAGTTAGATGTGTTGGTCATAGTTTCAAGCAAGAACATAATAATCAGGCCGGTTAAATATAATTGCGTAAGAAGCAAATTTCGCGATTTGCAAGGTCCTCTTTTTCCCCGTTAACATTCCATGAGAGAACTTTCATTTAAAAAATGGGATAAGTTGTGAGTGTGCATGGTTTGAGTGCAACATAGTGACTGGAGAGCAAGTCACGAGCACAACCGAAATCCAAATGGAGCTCCAACTAAAAGGAAACTTATCATAAAATATCAATAAATAATATTTAATAGGATAAAAGAAACAATTACAAATTGGTACTAGTAATTCATCCAGACCAGTTACCCAATTCCAAAGTTCACAATAAGCGATCCAATAATTGCCAAGGGCTATCGCCCAGTCCATCACAAAAGAGCGGAGCTCTTTGTGAATGACGAGTGCAGTCCAGAAAGGCGCGTAGCCCAAACCCATAGCATAGAAGACATGAATCCAATGATCAAACGCAGCCCAACAATTTGTAATAAAAAAATAGACAGTTTCAAAAAATAAAGTCGATATACAGTTGTAAACCCACAAAAAACTAAAAAAGTAGACAAGAAAATACTCCCATAATTCAACCTCCATAGAAATTGTCCAAAATATACAAAAGAGTCTCCCTCTTAAATCATTACAAGTCATAATAAGTTAAATGCAGAGAGAGACAGATGATATAACTAAGGGAGCCAAATACCATAACAAAATTAACAAAAGATAAAAGGTTGTACTAATCATAACAAAAGGGGCTTAGGAGGTTTATCAAAAAGCATCATCGGGGGTTAGGCGTGGCCACCACCAGGGGGGAGGAGCTGGTTGCAGAGTCCGTGACTTCAAAGAACCTCCTCTTGCTAGAGGAGTCAGTTGAAGCACTGGGGATCACTAGATCTTCCTCCATATCATCACGGGCATCAGTAGTAAGATGGTGAGGAAGACTAGGAGCAAGAGAGAGATTCAGAGAAGAGTTTTCCAGTTCCTTAGCAGCAGCAGAGAGGAGGTTATCATTACGTACATGCAACAAGGGAGTATCCAAGGATACACCATCTCTTATGGGACTAAACCCATTCTCATCTGCCTCTCTCACTGAGTTAGCACCAGCTTGCTCAAGCACTTGAAACATGTTAGTAGTGGGACACGTAGTCACCACCACTTCACCCCTGGGCGGCACACTAGCAACCTGACTCGTACCCTCAGTGTTACCTCCATCTCTATAACCAGGCAGAAACCTAGTTTGAGAAGATGAGCCCCTGAACTTGTTCTTACCAGTTTTAGAAATAGCATGAGGACGGGTACGCCTGTGGGGCGTCATAGTAACCCAATCTAGAGGAGAATTAGTAGTCTCAGTAGTAGGGGTAGCCACTGCCAGGTGAGGGGACAGAGTAGCAGCATTAAGTTGCAACACAATGATGTGGCAGTCATTGCGTTGCACCAAGGAGCACGAGGCAGTGTCATGATCAGTTAAACCACATAGAGAACAAACAACATGCAACCCTTCATAACAGACAACAAAGATCTTAGTAGAATGCCCACAATCAACTGAAATAGAGGCTTTTAAAGGGGTAGAGACATTAAGACGTACACAAATACGTGCAAACCTGCCTCTTAGCCTAAGATGAGTAAACTGATCCAGATTAAGTAAAACACCAACAGGGCGCATCATATCACGCAGGACACGATAGTTCCAAAGTTCAATGGGGAGGCGAGGGATCCTCACCCATTGATCAAAAAAATCTATGGTAGCAGTATAAGGGTCAAAGGCAGGCTCCCACAAACGCATAACAAAATTAAGCTCTTGGACAAACCAAGGGCGATTGACCCACACAAACCTTCTATCAGCCTCAGTTACAAAACAAATTAGATACCAGTTATTACCCAAATCAAGAAAAAGTACTTCACCACGAACATCAGTCCAATCCCTTTTAGTCTTAGCACGAATAAGAGGGAAAGGAACAGACCCGCCCCAGATTTTAGCATGAATAACAAATAGATGAAGGTTGGGGTCAGACTTGTCAGTTTCTGGAGGTGGAGGATCTACTCCTCCATCACCATTATCATTAGGTTGCATGTCATCAGCACCATAGACAAGCCTAGATGGCCTAGAGGTAGGAGAAGGGTAATCCTGATATGCCATTCTGTTACGAAGGGCCTCACAAAACGACTTGGGAGGGGAGTCAAGTCCTCCAACTCCACAATTAGCAGAAGCTCTAAGTGAGCGACCATAAGGAACATGGATGGGTTGAGGGAGGTGAGAGGTAGGCGAATGGGAAAATTGAGACGATCCATGAGAGTCAGATGAGTTATGTGAAGGGAGAGAGTTCATTTTATGAGTAGTAAATGAGAGATGAAAGCAGTAGGCAGAGATGAACTGACTGAATAAATCACAGGTCCTTATATAGGCAAAAAATCCACCCCAAAAAAAGAAGCCCAAAAGGAAAATCTCTCACCCCCAAAAACAACATGCAGATGAGAGAAATTAATTTACAATTAAAGCTTTTCTTGGTAATAGAAATAACCACAAACACACAGACCCAAAGGCGACTCAAGTATCTAATCAACAAGAGGTAAGAGACATAATTAAGCATGCAATAGGCTATAATTAGGGATTTGCAGAGGCAAATAATAAAGAAATACTCACAATTGAATTGCCCAAGGAGTAAATCATTACTTAATCTGCTTTTTACCTTCAACCACCAATGAACAATAGGTGAATCTAGCTTTGATTGCACTACAGAAGACTTTCTCACGCCATTATCTTGCAAGAATTGTACAGATCGAAGCTTGAGTGTATTAAACACTCTCAAAATTCTGTCAGAAGGATTAAGCCAACAGAGAAGACGCCAAAAGCATAGCAGAGGCACGCAGATTAGGAAACCCAAATCGACACCCAAAGAGGAAAAACTTCCCCAATTCAGCCAATAGAAGCTCACATAGGTGTAATTAGGTCTAGAACTAGTGAGATGAAGAACCACAAAGAGGAGATCTGGGTAAGATGAAGCTGGATTTTGGCTAGAACTAGTGGAAAAATCGAGGCAGTGGCTAGGGTTAGGGTGAAGAGGGGGCGGATTATCAGAGGGATCAGGGGGGCAAGGCAGACAGATGGTTCTAGAGAGAAATTTCTCTCTCATCCTTTCAAAAGGGGCATTATGAAAGAAGCATTAGATTTTATCATGGTATAAGAGCTGGTTCGATCCTGAAAACCTAAAACAAAACATCCGCTATGCCCGTGGCGAACGACTTGTCCGCCACCGAACAAACCTTTACAGAAACTTAAATTCAACCAAAGTTCTTTTCCCCTCTATTGATGGATTAAGAGATCCTTGATTGATGGCTATCTATGATGATGGCGGAGCTACTGCCCTTTTTGCAGCAGTAGATGAAAACAAGGTGTTCATGTGATGTACATGCAAGATCACCTTTGATGGCGATAATGAATTTGATCGACAACCATGGATGGCGCAATTGAAGTATTGGAGGTAGCAACAAGAAGTTGACTTCGCCCTACTTGATGATATGTGATGATTCGACAGACATATCGAAGATTCACCGACTAATTACTTGTGAAGACTCGGCGTGCAGATCGAGTACTCATCGACCAATGAATTGTGAACACTCGACGTGTAGATCGAGTACTCACCGACCAATTAATTGTGAAGACTCAACGTGCGGATCGAGTACTCATCGAAGACAAGGATACTACATATTGTATTGTTCTAATCATAGCGTTCATGATGATCCCGCCGCTACGATTGCGGGAGGGTATTAGAGATGTAAATATGGAAAGTATATTGGATGTATATATTTTCCATATATATATATCCAGGAAAAGATATATATGATATTATATGTTCAGGATATTATATTAGTGACCTAATGTATTTAAGAAACAAGTATATTAAGAATATTAGTTGTGCTTGGAGAATAAGTTTAGTGTAGTATATAAATATGAAGCCTCCCATACATCAAGGATAAGAAGCAATATTATGAGCCTTTTATATTTTATCATGGTATCAGAACTGGTTCGATCCTGAAGACCTAAAACACAAAACTTCCGCTATGCCGGTGGCGAACGGATTGTCCGCCACTGAACAAACCTTTACCGAAACTCAAATTCAACAAAAGTTTTTCCCCCCTCTATTGATGGATCAAAATATCCTTGATTGATGGCGATCTATGATGATGACGGAGTTACTGCCCGTTTTGCAGCATCAGTAGATGAAAACAAGGTGTTCATGTGATATACAACATCACCTTTGATGGTGATAATGAATTTGATCGACGAACATGGATGGCGCGATTGAGATATTCGAGGTAGCGACAAGAAGTTGACCTCTTCTTACTTGATGATATGTGAAGATCGACGGACAGATCGAAGATTCACCGACTAATTAATTGTGAAGACTCGGCGTGCAGATCGAGTACTCACCGACCAATGAATTGTGAACACTCGACGTGCAGATCGAGTACTCAACGACCAATTAATTGTGAAGACTCGACGTGCGGATCGAGTACTCACCGAAGACAAGGACACTGCATATTGCATTGTTCTAATCATAGCGTTCGTGATGATCCCGCCGCTAAGATTGCGGGAGGGTATTAGAGATATAAATATGGAAAATATATTGGACGTATATATTTTTCATATATATCTAGGAAAAGACATATATGATATTATATGTTCAGGATATTATATTAGTGACCTAATGTGTTTAGGAAACTAGTATATTAAGGATATTAGTTGTACTTGAAGAATAAGTTTAGTGTAGTATATAAATATGGGGTCTCCCATACATCAAGGATAAGAAGCAATACTATGAGCCTTTTATATTTTATCAATATGTTTAATGATTTGACAGTCAAACGTTGATGATATATCATACTTTCTCCGTTCTAAAATAATCGTTCCATTTGATTTTTCACAGTCTGCAAGATGATACTTTGACCCTATATAACTTTAATTATACACATATAAAAATATTTAAAAGTAGTTATTGTGAAAATATAATCTAAATAAAGCGAATCTAAGAACCGTATTTTGATCTTATTATAATTCTTTAAATATTTTTCACAAATTAATAGTCAAAATTATGAAAAGTTTAACTCGTTAAATCAAATGGGAAGATCAAATTGGGATGGAGGGAGTATTAATATAATGACTTATTTCTTCATTGATCCGCACACAAGAAAGGGTAGTCATTAGTTAACATTACCTACAACAAGATCACGTGTATAACACATAGCTCTACCAAGTCTATTAAGTGATCCAGTAATAAATTCGTAATCAATTCTGGATTAGAAACCAAAGGTCCATATCCTACAAAATAGCTACACCTTGTGCTACATCTTCTATTTAATTCCCTTGTAATCAATATAAATAAATAAAGTTGAGTTCTAAAGTGAATCTTATTAAATAGTAATAAATGCTACTCAAAGTTTTTTTTTTTTTTTTTTTTTTTTTTTTTTTTTTTTTTTTCCGACAAACTAGTTATAAAGTCTCTGCACAGATTGGGTGTCAATTTCTTTGTATAGTAGTATTAGTGATGTAGATTCAAAAGTTATTTTTATTTAAAATCTGTAAGAAAATACATGACATTATGCTTTAACTAATATCTTATAAGATCAATCGAATAATAATTTTACTATTAATACAATTATTAAATTATAGAGATAATTTCTTAAAAGTCGCTAATGACAACATCATTAACCACTTTCAGAATATGAATACTCGCCGATGATAATTGGAAAAAAAAAAATCCGAGTTTTTTCTAAAAACCCGATTGTAAATTTTAAAAAAACGGTTGTCATGCGCCGCGTCATTTCGTTTCGTTCCAATCCGTTCTGTTCCGTTTCGTTTCTCACCGTCCCACACCATTCCATTGTAGAGAACAAAGCTTAACTCTACAAGACTCCACCTATTAAGATCAACGCTTGGCTGGACCGGCCCAGTCCGCAAGCGTGCAACAAGACGGGTTATGGGTTTGCAACAAGCCCGCCCAGTTCGTGTTTGTTTCAAAACAAAATACCGTTCTTTTTAAAATTGTCAAATTCAACTTTCAAAGTGGTGGGGACCACTCCCACCACTTTCCAACTCTTTTTTTTTTTTTTTTTTTTTTGGTAAGGATCTCCCACTCTTCGTCCTTTACTTTATGCTTAGTTTATTTTCCTTTTCATTTTTCTTTGATGGGAAGTTTATTTACTTTTACTTACTATTAATAAACCTCAAATTTATAGTTTTATATTATATAAATAATTAGAGTATTTTGAATAAACATTATGTTTATACCTTATGAACAATTAGACTATTTTAAATGAGCATTACGTTTATATCATGTGAATAATTAGACTATTTTATATAACCCTTGTGTTTATAACTTATAAACAATTACACTAATTTAAATGAATATTGCGTTTATACCTTATGAACAATTAGACTATTTTAAATGAACCTTACGTTTATACCTTATAAACAATTAGACTATTTTAAATGAATCTTGCGTTTATACCTTATGATCAAGAGTAATTCTTGTGTGACACAAACTCATAGTAAATTTGGGTCATTATTTATGAATGTCGGAGTCACTTATTATGAACACCAACTCTAGTTTTAGTTAAAGGTGACTCTCGTCTCACTGAAAGTTATGATAAGACTGCCTTATGCAAGTTTTTGTGTATGAACAATTAGACTATTTTAAATGAACATTGCATTTATACCTTATGAACAATTAGACTATTTTAAATGAACATTGCATTTATACCTTATGAACAATTAGACTATTTTAAATGAACATTGCATTTATACCTTATGAACAATTAGACTATTTTAAATGAACATTGCGTTTATACTTTATGAACAACTAGACTATTTTAAATGAACCTTGCGTATATACCTTATGAACAATTAGACTATTCTAAATGAACCTTGCGTTTATACCTTATGAACAATTAGACTATTCTAAATGAACCTTGCGTTTATACCTTATGAACAATTAGACTATTCTAAATGAACCTTGCGTTTTTACCTTATGAACAATTAGACTGTTTTTAATGAACATTGCACTTATAACCCATGAACAATTAGACTACTTTTAATGAACATTACGTATGTAGCCTATGAATACTTAGAATATTTTTAATGAACATTACATATATAACCTATGAACAATTAGACTATTTTTAATGAATATTGCACTTATATATAACCGATAAACAATTAGACTATTTTTAATGGATATTACGTTTGTAGCCTATGAACAATTAGAACATATTTAATGAACATTACATATATAACCTATGAACAGATAGACTATTTTTAATGAACATTGCATTTTTAACCGATGAACAATTAGACTAACTTTTAGTGAACATTACGTATATAACCTATGAACAATTAGATTATTTTTAATGAACATTACGTATATAACCTATGAACAATTAGACTATTTTTAATGAACAATTAGATTAGTTTTAATGAACATTCCGTATATAACCTATGAACCAATTAGACTATTTTTAATAAACACTGCACTTATAAATCGATGAGCAATTAAACTATTTTTATGAATATTATGTATATAACCTATGAACATTTAGATTATTTTTAATGAACATTACGTGTATAAGAAACCGGCTGAAAAAGAAAAGAAAAAAAGTAAATCAATTTATTTATCCAATCATCATCATCATCATCATCATCCATCACTGCCTTGCCATTTTGACATCACCCATCACCAGTTCACCACCAGTACCGCACAAAAGGCTGAAGCACAACACTGTCTCGTCACCACCATCATCACTGTCAATCTGTCACAACCCTCACTCTCTCTCCCCCTGTAACAACCACCACCACCGCAGGTCCACCCGTACCTTGGTCGCCTTCCCCCACCCGCACCCATACCTTCGGTGAACAAAATTCGATGAAGCAAATCAAAACGAAAACTACTTAAATTGGGTATTTATGTCCCTAAAAATTGAGGAGAAACTATCCAAACTAGTGTTGTCAATTAATTTTCGCGTGTGCAGCCATCAAGTTCCATTGAAATCAATGGAAGCTTGATGAGAGAGAATAGAGGAACCGTCGATTGCAATGCTGAAGCCTGAGCTGCTGAATGGAAGAAGAGGGACAAAATATTACCTATATGCCCCCATATATTCAATAAATAACGTTTTTGCCACCGAAGTCCATCTAACTTTAGATGGACTTAGGTCCATATAAAAATTTTGAATTAAGATAACTAAACTTCTATCTACATTACTTTCCTATAGAAATTTCTCCATGTACACATGTTAGCCCCTGCATTCTAAAACTTGGGCCTAACGAACTGGGTGGGGGTGACGGTAAAGGACTGACGAGGAGGAACGGCGTGAGCTCACGCAGGAGGGTTGCTGCAGAGCGGAACGTGGGGTGGGGGAAGGCAGTCTGACTGTGGGTGGGAGGCTATGGGGTTGGGGGCTGTCTGTATCGGGGACAGCTCACATGCGGGGTGGTGGTGGTTTTTTTTTTCCAGAATTTTTGTTTTTTGATTTTTGTTTTCCGTAATCTTGTTTATTTCTTTTAGGGTTTAATGGGTTGAGGGGATCGAGAACTGATATAGAGAAGAAAGGGCGATTGCTAAATGTAAATCGCAAATTACTAAATGCAAATATTATTTTTCCCGTAATGCCTATCAAATTCCTCACCCTTTCTTTTTATCCCTCATTTCTCTCTGTCGATTTTTCATTTTATGAACCTCTTTTCTGATTTCTACGTCTGAGCACTAAGACACGCGTGGGTGGCCGGAGACCGTCCGGTGGTGAAGGGACGTTGACGGCGACGACTGGTGTTGGGGGAAGTGATTGACTGGTGGTGGGGATGTTGGACAATGAAAATATTAGAACGAACATCAATGGCACTGGAAATTTTTTTTTGATGAAGTGATCTTTTGGCCCAATTGTGCTTGTCTTATTATTTTGTAACCTTAAGTAATGGTTGAATGATTCCAATATTATACTCCTAGATGATGGATCTTGCGATGGTCCACTAATCTTGAGAAGTCGGCGGCAAGGCAACGACGGAGTTAGGGCTATCTTTCCAAAATTTTAATTACTTTAGTGTGATTTGATTTATTTTATCTCTTTTAATCATTGATTCATTTTTAATCCATAGAAGCTTTGACTCTGAGGTCTCTTACTATCTTGATTGAAGTTCCATTGGAATTGAACTCAATAGCATCTTTTAGTTTGCAATTGAGGAATTAGAGTGTCGATGAAGAAGGGGAGGGTCGCATACTCGCATTCCATGTACAAAAGGGCGTATTGGGAAATATTGGGTTAAAAATATTTGCGTTTAGCAATTTTAGATTTTTACGTTAAGCAGTTCCGTTGGAAAGAGATGAGAAAATTGTTAGGGGGTATTATTGGAAACAAGGATTTGCAGTTAGTAAATTGAGATTCACGTCAAGCAACCCCTTTTAAAACTATATTTCAATACTAATTCAAATTCATAAAAGTGAGCAGGAGGGATTTTGTTACCTTTGTATCAATCAAGTCTTTGATTGTTTCCATAATTTGGGAACTCAAAATTGTCATCTAGATCATTGTATGTAAACATGGAATTATGATAGGCTAAGTATTAGAAAAGGGTACAAAAACAGAAGGAAAGATAATAAAGCCAAGCAAGCCCATTGCACAAGATATATTCAAAGAACTGGATGCAGATCGATGATCAATAGTGAAAAATAGAGAAACAATAAATAAAAAATCTCACATATAGGAGCTAAGCATACAGTACACTCATAGAATTGGGGGAGAGACTTTTAAGATCTTACACCTATATCTAGTGCTAGCCTCTCTCATTTGCCTTTCCTCTTTCTCTCTCAAACCCTAATTCTTACTAGGACAAATTTTCAGGCCGGAGGGTCGATTTAGGCCATTCCCGCCTTGTGATTCATGTTTCCCACTCTCTTTGCCCTTGATTTCTAGTTGTTGCGCTCTAGGTGGAATAAATTTTCTCTCCCTTTTGTGGAGTTCTTAGGGATTTTTAGATTTTTTTTCCTTTTTAAAGGATCATCTTTTCGTCTATTGTGCTATTTAGTAGCAAGTAATATGACTTTGGGGACCGAATATGCACAAGATTGATGGTATCATACAACGTTTTGTGAGCAAATAATTACGTTACTTGAGGTGAAGATCTCCACTTCCGTTAAAGATGAAGCATCAAAGGAAGCATATGGTTACTATGCATGTTGGGAGCTCAGGTATTCTAGTTAATTATTTTGTTAGCAAATTTATTATTGTTACTATTCATTTAGTATATTATAGGATTATTTTCAATGTAAATGCCGTATGACTTTTTATGAATGAAAAGTTTCTTATTCCCCTGAAAAAAAAAAAATGTACTCCGCAGTAAAGATGCTGGCTAATGGCTACAAATCCCAAACATGAAACACCCAAAACCCCAATTAAAATATTTAAAAAGAAAAATGCAAAAGAGATGGATGAAGTACTCTAGTCTTGATGATTGATGAAGCGTGTAGTAGTTTTACATGTTTATGGGGTTGAGAAGGTGCGGGGTGGGGGGTTTGGCCGGTTGGGGGTGGTTTATATAAAAAAAATTTATATGAACCTAAGTTTATCTAAGTTGGATGGACAACAGTGGCAAATTTGTAAATAAATGGGAAATATTAGGGTATTTGTATCACGCCTCTTTTTTTTTTGTTTTTATTTTAATTTCTTTTCTATTTTGACGGGGTTCCTCTTCCTTTCTCTTCTACCGTCGACACTCTCTGCCCTCTAGGCAATTATGAACACTCTCTCTCCTCCCTCAAACTTCCGCATCAAAATTTAATTGATTTTTTTGGCTTCAAACTCAAAATTTAAATTACAAAATTGTTAAATAAAGACTCCTCTCAATTTTTAGAGTTTATCAATACCCAATTTGAGTATTTTTCGCTTTGATTTGTTTTTCGATTTTATTTGCTGGCGGTGGATAGGAAGACGACGACGGCGGGGTGTGAGGGTGACGGTGGATATGTGGTGGACGGTGGTGCTGTAGTGGGTGTGGTACGAATGGTTTGTTTCATTTTGTGTGTGGAGGAGAGAGAGAGTTAGTTGGGCAAGGGAGGAGAGAGAGTGTGAGGTGGTGGTACTGGTGCTGGTGCAGTTGGTGGTTCCATCATGGTGGTCAGTGGTGTTGTGGGTGGTGATGTGTCGGCAAGGTGGTTTCATTTTAGATGGCCCTAAACTCCATTTATGTGAAGAAGCCTTGATGAGCCAATATGGAGTTGGGTGAGTGGTAACTTGATCGTAGATGACGATGATGAAATTTACTTTTTTTTCTTCTTTTTTGTAATTTGTTATGTTTAATTTGATTTTTTTTCTTACTTTTGCTAATATAAAATTCAAGGTTCATAAACAATTTACCAAATGCTCGTAGCTTTTTTTTTTTTTTTGAGTGAGGTTCACGTAGTAATTGACTATTGGTTCATACATACTACTTTAATGTTCATACAAGTAAAAAATATCTAAAGGTTGATAAGTAACAAACTTAATATCTATGAAGAGTAAAATAAATGTTCATACGATATAAGTCTAATGTTCATTTAAAAAGTCTAATTGTTCATAAGGTATAAATGTAATGTTTATTAAAAATAGTCTAATTGTTCCTAATAAGGTATATATACAATGTTCATTAAAAATAGTCTAATTGTTCATATGTTATATACATAATGTTCATTAAAAATAGTTTAACTGTTTATAGGTTATATAAACATAATGTTCATTAAAAATAGTCTAATTGTTCATAGGTTATATACGTGTTGTTCATTAAAAAGAGTCTATTTACTCATATCTTATATACGTAATGTTCATTTAAAATAACCTAATAGTTCATACGTCGTAAACGCAATGTTTATTTAAAATAGCCTAATAGTTCGTACTTCATACGTCGTAAACGCAATGTTCATTTGAAATAGCCTAATAGTAGTTCATACGTCGTAAACGCAATGTTCATTAAGAATAGCCTAATAGTTCACATGTGATAAACGCAATGTTCATTTAAAATAGCCTATTCATATGTGGTAAACACAATGTTCATTTAAATAGCCTAATAGTTCATACGTCGTAAACGCAATGCTCATTTAAAATAGCCTAATAGTTCATATGTCGTAAACGCAATGTTCATTTAAAATAGCCTAATAGTTCATACGTCGTAAACGCAATGCTCATTTAAACTAGCCTAATAGTAGTTCATACGTCGTAAACGCAATGTTCATTAAGAATAGCCTAATAGTTCATATGTGGTAAACGCAATGCTCATTTAAAATAGCTTAATAAGTAGTTCATATGTTAAACGCAATGTTCATTTAAAATAGTCTAATAGTGCATACGTAGTAAACGCAATGTTCATTTAAAATAGCCTAATAGTTCATACGTCGTAAACACATTGTTTATTAAGAATTGTCTAATAGTTCATATGTGGTAAACGCAATGTTCATTTAAAATAGTCCAATAGTTCATATGTCGTAAACGCAATGTTCATTAAGAATAGCCTAATAGTTCATATGTGGTAAACGCAATTTTCATTTAAAATAGTCCAATAGTTCATATGCCGTAAACGCAATGTTCATTTAAAATAGCCTAATAGTTCATACGTCGTAAACACAATGTTCATTTAAAATAGCCTAATAGTTCATACGTCGTAAACGCAATGTTCATTAAGAATAGCCTAATAGTTCATAAGTTGTAAACACAATATTACGCAATGTTCATTTAAAATAGCCTAATAGTTCATACGTCGTAAACGCAATGTTCATTAAGAATAGCCTAATAGTTCATGAGTTGTAAACACAATTTTCACAAAAAATAGTCTAATAGTTTATATGTTGTGAACACAATGTTTATTAAAAATAGTTTAATAGTTCATAAGTTGTAAACACAATGTTCATTAAAAATAGCCTAATAGTTCATAAGTTGTAAACGCAATCTTCATTAAAAATAGCATAAGTTATAAACTTAAGGTTCATTTAGGGGTCAAAAGGTTCATTTTCTTTAGGGGCATGAAGTTTATTTAAATTAACCTAATAGTTCATAAGTTATAAACGTAATGTTTATTTAAAATAGTCTAATAGTTCATTAGTTATCAACTATGATTCATTGAAAATAGCCTAGTAATTTATTAGTTATAAACTTGAGGTTCATTAAAAATATAGTTTAATAGTTCATAGGTTATAAATATATGGTTTCTTGAATGAAAATGGAATAAAACATTTCAAATAAAAAAGAAATGGATAAATAAGACTCATTTGTGAAAAGGAAAAAGAGTAAGTCAATGACTCTTAAAAAAAATAAAAAAAAATTAAAAAGAATGGAAGTAATGTCAAGGAGGTGGGACTGGGGTATAGTATATATTAGTTCATAAGGTAACATATAAGGTTTACTAAAAATAGTCTAATAGTTAATAAGCTATAAGCATAAAGTTCATTTGAAATAGCCTA
Source organism: Tetragonia tetragonoides (assembly GCA_038025085.1). Lineage (NCBI taxonomy): Eukaryota > Viridiplantae > Streptophyta > Magnoliopsida > Caryophyllales > Aizoaceae > Tetragonia > Tetragonia tetragonoides. Next base: position 7,319,272 of record CM076145.1, on the reverse strand, counting down.
ATGTAGTTCATAATCTGTAAGACTAAAATTTATTTAAAATAGCCTAATAGTTCATAAATTATAAGCGTAAGGTTTATTTGAAATAACATAATACAGTAGTTAATAAGTTACAAGCATGAGGTTCATTTGAAATAGTTTAATAGTTCATGGATAACAACCAATAGTTCATAAAAAATACATAACATGATAGAATAGTTCATAAAAAAAAGAAAAAAAATAATAAAACTTCAAATAAATGTGAAAGGAAGTAAATGAGTATAAGGGCCACTTTATAAAAATAAAAAAAAAAAAAAAAAAAGAAGAAGAAGAAGAAGAAAGGAATGGATCATGTCAGCACGTGGCTGCTATCTGAAAGTAAAACAATCAGTGAATGAGTTCAAAAAAAAAAAATGGTAACTTGGAGTGGATCAGCGCGGAGAGAGCAGAAGGCATTTTGTCGCGCGCTTGGACTAGGCCTGGTCCAGCCAATACGAATTGGGTTTATATAAGGGGCTAGGAAGGAGATACTTTATTTTCCTTACGTTGGTCAATTCTATGTGTTTTAATAGCATTCTACTTGTAATCTAATTATCTGAAGTCCTATCTTATCTTGTTATCAGATAGCATAAGAAATAAAAGAAAAAAAAAAGAAGATAAAAGTATAATTAGTTTCGATGATTCATAAAATTTGGGGAAATTTGGGTATATATTGACAAGATTGTTAGACTGAAAAATGGTTTGATTGTGGTGAAATTTACTACCATGCTAGTAGGGATATTGTTACTCAATCTGAGATACATCATTTCGATCAGAAGCCTGTGATTGTCCGACAATGGGCTGAGGATATGCTTGAAAATTGTAATGTTGAGTCTGTACCAGTTTGGGTTAAGTTGCCAAAGTTTGGCTGGAGGTATTGAAGCAAGCTCACTAAGTAAACTTAGCAATTTACTGGGGACTCCAATCATGACTGATAAAGCTACGCCGGAGAAGACAAGCCTCAATTATGCTAGAACCCTTGTTGATATGAACATTCAGGTCTCTGTCCTTGAGTATGTGCATTCCGAAAATGCTAGTGGTGACATGATCCAATAGAAGATTGTGTTTGGCTGGAAACCTACAAAATGTCCTTTCTGCTACTAATGTGAGAAAGATTGCAAAAAAAAAAAGCACCCTAAGGTCTGGAGACCAAGGCAGCCTGCTGCTGCTAATGTGGCTTCTGAGAGTGTGCCTGCTGCAACTACTGCTACAGCTCCTACATATAGCTCCATCTGGTCTTGCAGCTCCAATAGCTACTGCACCTGTTGCTCCTCGGGTTGGACGACAGAGTACCAGTAGGAGAGCTACCCTACTCAGAAGTGGACTGTGGTCACTAAAGAAAGGAAAAGCCCTCAAGCTGTTGAAGATAAACATGTAATTAGCAATCACTTCGAGATGCTAACTCCTGACCATGATGAACTTGTTTCTGTGATAGAAAATGAAGTAACTGTGGAAGATGAAACTGGTGATAATCCTTTGCAAGATGCAAATGGATATTGGATAACTTTGCTAGCTGGAATGTTAAGGGCCTTAATGGCCCTGCAAAGCAAAAGGAGTTACCATCTAAAGTCCCATGGGCAAAGACTCATGGCAGTCAACAGTGGCAACGTAGGTGGCTGAAAAGGCAGCAAGGATGGTGACCCACGTTGAGCGGTTACCCGGCTTCCGCTCTTACTGTTGGTGCGGAACAGGGGACTTAGAGGGTTATCGGGGCAGTGGGGTTCACTGAACGCCCTGCGGTGCCGCTGGTGGGTGGCGTTAAGGGTGCTCGCGTGGTGGTGTTAGCGGTGCTCGCAAGATGATGATGCATGGTGGTGTATCGTGGTGGTGTTGATGCGTGAAGAATGGTGTGGTGTGGGTTTTTGTTTTGTTTTGTACCCTTTTTCTTTTAACAAGCAAAATGAAAAGGAGCTTATAAGGGAGGAAGGGCACCTCGGTTAATTTTCCTTCTACATTGGGTTTTCTAATTTTAGCTAGTGGTCTCATCTAGATCTAATTAAACTATCTAACTCATTCTCTCTCCTCGTGTGTTCCTAACTAAGTAGTGCTATGCTAGTTTACAGCTAATAATACACATAGGCACTCAACCAATACCATGTAATCATAATCAATAATTCTATGGGTCTTCATTGGTGACCAAAGAAAAGTGTCTCCCTTTGATGTGGCAATTGCCATATCATCAAGACTATTAATTAGCCTGCCATCTCATAAGGGTAAAAACACAAAAACAAAAAAAAAAAAATTGAGGTTTTTTTTGCAAATATTAGACAACATTTTTAAATTAGGAAATTGTGATCTCATCAGCGATTAAAAGGAACATGTAATATTCTTTCTTCATTGATATAGGAGTAAATTACTCTATTTGAAATTATTACCATCTTTGTCACTTTCCACCTTTGTATTTATAACCACATTTTCACCTTTTGTGCTCAAATACTTAAATCCAATAATCAATCCATATTCAGTTTTGTTTTTCTTCTTTCTACTTTCCTTCATTTTTACTCAGGGTTGTCAGTTATTAAAAAAAAAAAAGAAAAAAATTAATCTCCTCTCTCATAGTATTTTAATTTGTTTCACTTTTTCTTTGGTAAAGAATAACTCTTTCAATGGAAGAATTCTTAAATTTTGTTTGAAAAAGTAAGGTCTTCCAATATTTTCGTCAATCGCAAAACTAAGCTTTTTTTTTTTTTTGTTTAGTGAAGTTGCAAAACTAAGCTTTTTTTTTTGTTTAGTGAAGTTGCAAAACTAAGCTAAAGAGGAATTCAACCCACACCCACGCATTCATATTATTTACTCATTTTGGTACATCTGGCTGGCAACCTGAGTTATATTCACTTCACCATACGAATTTGCATTCGATCTACACTAACGGGCTAGACAATAATAATGATTAACTTAATAAGTTAGTAGAAAATTAGAAACAACTTACTGTAAAATCAAAAAAGAATTTGCAACATTAAAAAAAATTTAAATTAGAATATAATTTATATCTATTTTACGCCTGTATGAATTTAAAATTATGTCTAGCAACAATTAAAAACATAAATTATAAACCCTTTTAAAGCAAAGAAAAATTACAAACTGATTTGTCTATCTTTATTGGTCATGATAAGCTAATTATTACGGTGAAAGCATAAAGTTTAATTATGATATTACATAGTAAAATTATCAAACTACAAGGTAGAATTACGATTGCAATTTGTACAATAAAAAACATACCTGAAAGTGTAGAAAATAAAATATAGATTACACCTATTTAAAATATAATTATCTCTAACTAGAAAAGAAAGTAAAATTAATGAATCTATATATGCATCCATCTTCATCGGTTATTATAAGTTACTATGACAAAATTTGAAGCAAAATTATGAAACGACGTAGTAAAATTATGAAAGTTTCTACTAGACTTAAGAAAGTACAAAGTAAAATTGGGATTGTGATGGTGTAGTTAATCAATAATGTCTTCGATCTTTAAAATTTAAACTCTAACCTTAATCAATACTCTCTGTTCCTTGAACTCTGGCCTATACCCTAAAGAAAGGTTAATGAATTGTCTATCTTAATCGGTCATTATTATTATAAGCTAATTAATTACTACGGTGAAAGCATAAAGTTAAATTATGATATTACATAGTAAAATTATCAAACGACAAGGCATAATTGCGATTGCAATTTGTATAATCACAAACATACATGGAAAGTGTAGAAAATAAAATATATTTTACACCTATATAAATATAATTATCTCTAACTAAAAAAGAAAATAAAATTATGAATTTATATATGCATCTATCTTCATCAGTTATTGTAAGTTACTATGGAAAAATTTGAAGCTAAATTATGAAACTATGTAGTAAAATTATGAACGTTTCTACTAGAACTAAGAAAGTAGAAAGTAAAATTGGGATTGTGATGGTGTAATTAATCAATAATGTCTTCGGTCTTTGAAACTTAAACTCTAAACCTTAAACAGATCGGTACTCTCTGCTTCTGAAACTCTGACCTATACCCTAAAGAAAGGTTAATAATTTTTTTCTATATTGAAATCATCATTATTAGTCCCTGTGTTCTATGAAACCTAATAAAGCTTAAATTCTAATACTCGATCACCCTAAACCCTAATGTTAGTACCATGATGAAACCTAAATCCTAAACTCTTAAAAAGTTAGAATACACCAAAGTAGATAGAGTATTAGAAAGAATTTGATATGTGATAGTCTTTAATTACATTTGATCTCTCCACCTACTTTTTTCTATCAATTATATGTTGTGGACAAATTAAACCCTAAACCATAACTATTTTTGTGGTGTGAAGAAAAATAATCATTGGAATAACTATTATGTCCCTTGTTTTCAATAAATTCATTTTGGAAAAATCATGCATGAAGTGTTTTACAATATGATAATACAAAGTACAAGGTAAAATTCTCAGTCCTATAGTAAAATTAGGATACATGTGTTGTAAATTCAGATTTTTGAAAGCAAAATGTAAGAAACATTGTACAATGATTATATAATTAAGTTGTATGATGTAATTGATTGAAAAGATGTTTAGTAGAGTGGCGAAATCTAACACTTAAAGTAAATAATTCTCATATCTTACAAATTGACTACTCGGTTATTAAGAAAATATATAGAAGAGTCGTTAAAAGCCTTGTCTAGTGATTATTCTTTTTGTCATCATTGTCGTGATTTTATTTAGTATTTCATATGAAAGTACAGAGTACACTGGTAAAATGTCTTTTTTATAGCACAATTAGGACAATCATAGTAAAATTAGAATAAGGGTCGTGAGCTTGTCGTTGATCAAATAAAAACTACTATGTACATTGATAGAAAAAGTAAAATTTGATTGATCACATTGTAAAATGTGAGAAAATTTGTACATTGATGGACTGATGGTACTTAAAATTAGAATAAGGGCCATGATATATATATATATATATATATATATATATATATATATATATATATATATATATATATATATATATATATATATACTTTATTACATTGATTAGTGGAAAGAGAAAGTAAAATCATTAAATAACCTAGTAACTTTTTTGTTTTTTCATAGACAAATCATGAATTATATAAAATGAAATAATTTGATAAGATGTACAATAATATTCAAATTTGTTAAATACAAATAAAGAGAACATATAACATGAAAGTACACAGTAAAATTGAATTTCTTATAGTAAAATGATAAGGTGTACAAATAAAGTCATACAATGCTGCAAGTAGAATGTTTAATATACTAGCTACTTATATGTAATTTTTATTATTTTTTTGGATATGCACGAATAGATTTGGAGATTTTACTAGATTCCAATTCGTTAATTAGGTATAAATTAAATAATAAAATTTGAATACATTGTAGAATTGGGTCTTATTCAACTGATAAAATGTACAAATTTAAATTATTTTTTTCTTTTTTGGAAGTAGAGAATAAAAAATATCAATAGTATGAACATGTACAACTCCTCCATTAAAAGGGAATAGTATTCTTCACCAAAGCATCTGAATAATATTTTCAAGAGATAAGAAAGTAACTTCTTCTTTCTTTTCCGTATCTCTTGAAATTGAGATTAATAATTGAATATTGTTAAAGAAGTAAGTTAAAATAAAATTTAAGAAAAATACTTAAGAAATAGAGATTAGAGACATAAATCATAATTTAATATAATTTAATAAAATAATAAAAAACGAAAATAAGAGATGAGGAAATGCAATATGAGCAAAATAAAATTATGGTAGTTGTCTTTATTTATTTTCCATACAAAATTATAAAATCGATTTCCTTCCTTTATTGTTTTTGCTAATAGAGTTAACTTTAGGCCGCTGTTATTGCCAGATCGGAAAATACTAATGCCAGGCCAACAATTCTGTGAGTTGACCAATTTACCCTTTATGTTAATGAGGCAAAACACAGGTTCTCTCTCCACTATCTTTGATTGCCTTATTTGCAAATAAAATTATGGAAAACACCCATATTCTCTCCTTCATAATATTGCCTTGTCTACACTTGCCATTTATTACAAATTGAGTATCTAAGAATTCAATCATAATGATAGCCATATTTTACTCAAAAAAGATCTCATGCTAAGTGAAATATGCCAGTATTCTCACGTATTCTACCAGACATATAATTGTTTGGCAAATTGGACAATTTAATAAAAGCAGCTAAGGCAATACTCAATCATAACTATCATCATAAAGTAATAATGGTGATATGATAATGTATGAGCAACACCTTGTGTAATACGCACATGTTCTTTCAAGCAGCAACACTCCAACTTGATGCCATATTTGATGTCAACTCTCTACCAGTATTAGTACCCGTCAATTAATCACAATAATCCTATCATGAGCATATATGGGAAAATAATGTATGGGAAGATTGCAGAAAAGATCTTCCAAATTATGTTGCTAAATTGTAAGATTCTAGTAGTCATAATATCTTTCCATAATTTTATTTGTATATATGGAAATTAAAGATAGTGAAGAGAGAACATGTGTTTTGCCTTATTAACATAAAGGGTAAATTGGTCAACTCACGTAATTGTTGGCCTGTCATTAGTATTTTCCGACCTGGTAATAACAACGGCCTAACTTTATCACATTTTCCTTATTTTAAGCCTTGTTTCTAATATAAGACATAGCTAACTAGATCATCTTTCGTTTATTTGCTAAAAAAACCCATTTGTTTTACATTATTTACTTTACCCCCTATTACATGGCATATGGTAATTAGTGAATTTGGCAATGTGGCAACTGACACATCACAGGAGACACACTTTTCGTGTCTCTAGTGGAGACCTTTAGCATTGTCCAATTATAATAGACATCAACAATAACATTAAAATGCACAGCAAAAAAAAAAAATAACATTTAAATATTAGCATCTAAAGACAATAAAAACAACATTTAACAAGGCAAAAGACATTACTAATAGTTTTATAATTAACTATTATCTTAAGGAAAAACAATATACTAATAACAAAAAATACATCTCTTTTTTCTCTTTTCTTTTTGTTGTAAATTAAAAATGCTATAAAAATATCGGGTAATACATTCTACCCTCCTTAGATCGAAGCTTTCTGAAAACAAATTTATTAAAAATATGGGGTTTCAGTTTCACATTCTATCCTTAAAAGATTTTCGTCCCGAAAATTAATCATATAAAAGAAACACAATGGTGAGAGCACATAGTAACTCAATTATGTCACTAGAAAATTATTCATGCAGTCGCAAGAAAACAAAAGACAGTAGAACAAGTTATTACGTTTTCGCTGTGTACTCTGATCATCATTCTTTCTCTGTCTACTATTACTTCGATCTATCTTTAACAAGCTATGGCTAGAAATGACAAGTATTAGCAAGTGTGCATTTACATACTAAAACATGATTCACTATTGAGGGACATGATCAAATATCAGACTAGCTTCAAATATGTCATACTAACTCACTAAACATGCTCATAAGCACGCAAGTCAGAGAACTTTAATAAACAAGAATATCAAACATCAACCCTTATAAAACAAAAGGCATCTATACATGTAAGTTTTCTCTCAAGTAAACATACTGATCATATAGTCCGCAATCAAGCTTCAATAACTCTGAAGGCAATCAATCATATTTCACATGTTTGCCACATAACTTAGCTCCAGGCCACTTGATAGACTAGGTCAACAAAAATATCACTCAAAAGCAAATACCATACGGATGATAAAACAAGGGTGTTACTAAATGCCGCCCCTAAATTACTAGGTACCGCCCCCCAAAATTCCAATTTTGCCATTTTTTAATTTTTCACTCATCCTCTCCCTCTCTCCCTCTCTAACTCTCACACCACTTCTCTCCCACTCTACCACCCACTCTCATACCCAACCTTCATCAACATTCACTCAAGCAACCCGCGGATGTCTGCCTGCGATCAAGAAGTGCCGTCGACGGTGGCGGAGGTAAAATTAATTTTTTTTGCGCATTTTTTTTGCACGGTCGTCTGAGATTTTCGACTCACCCTTGGGTGAGTCGTCTGCTATAGGCGACCCACCCAAGGGGAGTCGTCTGTCGATCGCGACTCACCCTTGGGTGAGTCGTCCGCTACAGGCGACTCACCCTTGGGCGAGTCGAGATCAATAGACGACTCACCCTTGGGTTGGTCGCCTGTAGCAGACGACTCACCCAAGGGTGAGTCGAGATCGACGACCGACAGACACAAAAAAAAAAATTATTATTATTTATTATTATTATTATTATTATTATTATTATTATTATTATTATTATTATTATTATTATTATTATTATTATTATTATTATTTATTGTTTGAATTTAAGATTAAGCTAACATTGTTTTCGTTGTTTTCGTTAGATTCCTTTGGAGCGGTTCGGTGGTGATGGTGTTGATTACAGTACGCATTTCGTCACTGATGAGTTATTTGATAGTGATACAGATGCAATTAATTGGGCAAAACAAATTGCACTTACTATCGGGTTTGAGTTGATAATTTCGTCACACAAGAAGAGTGGAAGCGTAAAATTGTTAAAATGCAATCGAGGTGAACGCTACAGAGGGGAATTAAGAGACTTAGATACTGCTGCTCGGAAGAAATCGAAAACAAAGGCTTGTAAACGTACGTTCCAGTTGAGAGCTCGGCAAGTGTATGGGTCCAGTAGTTGGATGATTGTCACATTGCCTGGGACTAGGGGTACGCACAACCATGACTTTGCTGTGTATCCTGAGGGATATCGTCAGATGAGTGGTCTTAGTCCTGGGTCAAAGAAACTCGTTCGTGACATGACTTCGGCACAAACAAAGCCATGTGCTATCTTGGCCGCGATTAAGGAAAAATTTCCCGAGGACAATGCAACTAGACGGCATGTGTACAACCACAGAGATCGTATAAGGAAACTTGATTTTGAAGAGAGAGATGTCATTGGTCAGTTTCATCATTTAGCTGTGGCGAATAAGTACGTACATTGGACAAGAGCCGACCGAGCTACTAATGAGGTAACTCACGTGTTCATGGCACACCCTACATCAATTCAGTTACTTCGGTCTTTTCGTTGGTTGATTGGCTTAGATTCCACGTACAAAACAAACAAGTATAAGATGCCGTTTGTTGAGATAGTCGGGATGACTCCAACCAATAAGAACTTCCTCATAGCTTATGCCATTATGAAGGATGAGACTCAGGCAAGCTATGCGTGGGTCTTAGATAAGTTGAGGATGCTTATTGGAAATGATGTACACCCAACAGCAATTGTGACCGATCGTGAGCTAGGGTTGATGACACCTATTAGAGAGATATTTCCCGAGAGTGCCCATTTGCTCTGTACATGGCACATTAACAAAGTCGTTGAAGACAAAGTGTACAGACTTTGTGGAAAAGATAAGGCCGTCGCGCAGAGGTTCAAGAATTGGAGGTGGAAAATTATCATGGAAGCTTCCACAGAAGCTGCGTACGGTAGAGCAGTGCGTACGATGAAGGTTAGTTGGAGGACTTACCCTCACGTGATATCCTATGTAGAGGAGACCTGGCTGAGACACAAAGAGATGTTTGTGGCTGCGTGGACGAATAAGGTGCTACACCTTGGCAACACTACGACTTGCAGGGTGGAGAGTGCACATGCCGCGCTAAAACAGTGGTTGAACTCCTCAACTGGAGCTTTGGACAATGTTTGGAACAAGGTCAACAAGTCAATCGAGTCACAAATAGCTGAGATCAAGTACACACTTGAAGAGTGCAGAAGACGAAGAAGTGTGGTGTACTCGGGTTTCCCATTCAACTATCTGACCGGGTATGTTTCCCATTACTGCTTACAAATATTATTGGCTGAGCTGAACAGGATGAGAGAATTGAGTCACCAAGTATTTGATCATTGCGGTTGTGTATTGAGATCCACTCATCAGATCCCGTGTGCGTGTGAGTTGAAAACGGCCACGGATACGGGCACGCCAATTAGCTTGAATAGTGTCCACAAATTTTGGCGAACACTCGTTATTAGTGATGCAGTGGAGATAGCTACGCTTGACATGACTGAGCATCCATCTGAGGACCATCGATACTTTCGGTCTCTGGTCGACGAGGTTAACTCAAGCGACCCGGCAGTTGTGCGCAACATATCTGTCCTTATGAATGAGCAGCTTCATCCTGAGGAAGCGAGTTACGTCGAGCCGGAAGCGAACACGACAGTCAGAGGTCGACCGAGAGGGAGTTCCTCTACCAGACGTGATCCTAGTTCATGGGAGTACTCCCAGAGGGGTCGTGGTCGCCCTAGGTCATCCAGTTCGAGCCGCGGGCGTGGTCGTACCTCATCCTCATCGAGTAACTTCGTAAACAGTACTGGTATGAAAACCCATAATTTATTAACATGTACATAATGTTGTTACTTTTTGATAAGTACTATTATTGACTTTCTATTATATTGTCTTGCAGCTGGACACGCAATAGATATCACTGAATTCTATCATGTTAACAAAATTCCGGGAATCATCGTACCTTTCATTGAAGGATATCTCGATGTGCTTGGGGATGGTAATTGCGGTTTCCGTGTCATTGCGGACTACATTTTCGGAGACCAAGAGCAATGGCGAGTGGCGAGAGTTTGCATTGCATACGAACTCTTAGCTAACCGAGCATTGTACGAAAACTTATACGTTGAAGGGGTCGACGCTGGTTACCGCCGTATTATGTGGGACGGAGGTGCGTGTAACGATGATCACTAGATGATAGTAATTGAGGATTTGTTCCCGATTGCCAACCTCTTCAATGCAGCGATTATGTTATTCGGATACGGCAGCGGAAGGGGGTTATATTCTTGTTACACAGTGCTACCGTTCCAAGCACCTTCGACTGCTACACGTCCAAGTAGGAAAATTGTCATGTGTCATTTAGGTGATTCGTATTCCCATTATATCCGTCTGGATTTAGCCTCAGATTTCCCTGTTCCTCCGATATGCGAAGCATGGTTTACTTTCCGTTCTGATAGTGTCGCTGGTTGGGAGCAAATGTATGTTACGCGAAGAGCACATTGGGATCGTTTAGCGAGGTCGATGTAATTGAATGTTTTGCGTGATTGTTATATTTTGCATGTGGAGAGTGGTCGTGATTATTGGAGGTAAATAAAACAACAAATTACAATAAAACAAAAAATGTAAATAAGAAACAACAAATTACAATAACACAAATAAATAATAACAATAACAATGAAACTCTTATAATAACAAATTCATCTAGGGTCAATACATCATTTGGCAGCCCGCCAATCTCTCATATACTCGTCCATAATCGATCGAGAATCTTCCGCTTGCTCCGGAGGAATCAAACTAATGAAAGACTCAGCTGCGACGGCTAGACGATTCACCCACTGCAAAAAAGTAACAATGAGTGTGAGTTCAGAGATATGTAATACGTAAAAATATATATATTTTAGTTAATCACTTACATAATCGCTGTTGGATCGTGGAGGAATCACAGGTGCTGCAGCGTCACGTATCAGCCGAGGGTGGGAGTGAAGGTAGTACCATGCGAGGTAGTCATCCGTACATGCTGTGAGATCTGACGTGGATGCCTGAAACCCATGGAGACCAAGAATGTAAAATCCCGGGAACATACGCCAAGCATCAGATGAGATCCGTTCGGGGAAGACAACCTTGTACGAACGACTGCTCCATGATCTGATCGCTTTGACTGGCCTAAAGATCGGGGTTGGGATACTCTGTACGTACCCGATTTGTCGTAAACAACGACCAGGCATGTAAGGTTTGATAATATCCCGATACTGTAGCCACCCCATGAATACAGTCCTCGGTACAGATACTGCCGGGTTAGAACCGTACGGCAACCACACCACCTACGTAGAAATGTTGAAAGTTACGGTGAAGTAAAAAAACATAGCAAACGACGAAATAAATCATGAACACCGATAACTAAATGATGTACCTCTGTCGCTCGCAGATGATCCAAGCGTCTACGTAAGGAGTCCAGTCGACCCATGTCCTTGCCCTCAGCCAGGGCACTCCATACGGACGCACGGGGAGCCTCGTCGTCCCCGACAACCATCTGCTCCCGATGAGGTCGGAAGCAGGGAAAGTACTTGTATATCCATGCCTGCAGGAGAGTTAGGCATCCGCAGATGCCCTGAGAATCCCCGCGACTAGCTATACCGAGCTGACGATATAGGAAGGCGAGGGCAGCAGATCCCCAAGAGAAGTCATGCACCGTATCGACACCGTCGTCCATCACCTCCATCACGCAGGAGGGTCTAATACGGTTACCACTCTTGTCGACAAACAAGGTGGATCCAATAAGTAACCACATCCAAGCTGTCGCCTGGATGTCATCTATTTGCTCACGACAAAGCTCAAAAACCGACTCCGTGAGGACCGCACCGCCCTGCCAGTGGCTACACATCAGTTCTTCTGGGCTGACCCCGAGAACCTCCATGGCCGCCGTCTGCAGCTGCCCATCCCGTCCCTCATTGGAAACGAGCTCTCCGTCTACAGGAATCCGAAGAATATGCCATACATCGTGCAACATGATTGTCATCTCTCCGAACGGCATGTGGAACGAGTTCGTATCCGGCTGCCACCTTTCCACGAATGCAGATATCAGGGGGGAAGTCAATATGTCTGAACATAATGTATGCCAGGTGTGATAACCCAGTCCCCTCGATCTGGGCCCTCATCTCGGCCGACATCTCCGCTCGCCACTGACTCAGCCGCTGACAGACATTCCATCGGTTCTGACACTTCAAGAGACCCCTCATCTCTCCATTCCACATACGAGACGCTACGTGGCCCAGGAAGCTCGGTATGACGCTATCATCCGCTGGCCCACCGGGCACAGGCTCTGTAACAAGCCACGTAGTGTCGTCCTCCGCTCTAGATCGTTTGCCACTACTGGACGACCCAGTACTAACAAACCTACCGCCTCTGCCCTTCACCACGCGCCAATCTGAGGATAATTCGACGCCAATCTGATCATCGTCTTGCTCACCGGAGTAGAACTCGCTAGTTGCGTAATCGTCTTGCTCAGCAGTCATCTCCCTCATCCGAACTGCCTCTCTCTGTCTCCGTACAGAGGCATCAATCCCGCGCGTCCTCGTGTGACGCGGTCCTGAACCAGCTAGTTCACTAAATAACCGAGGCACCGATTTACCGGCTCCTCCCATCTATCATTTCACATTTTTAATTAATTAAACAATAATCAATAATAATAATAATAATAATAATAATAATAATAATAATAATAATAATAATAATAATAATAATAATAATAATAACAATAAACAATAAATAATAATAATAATAATAACAATAAATAATAATAATAATAATAATAACAATAAATAATAATAATAATAATAATAATAATAATAATAATAATAATAATAATAAATAATTTTTTTTTGTGTCGGTCGTCTGGTCTCAGACGACTCACCCAAGGGTGAGTCGTCGGCCGATCTCGACTCACCCTTGGGTGAGTCGTCTGCCGATCTCGACTCACCCTTGGGTGAGTCGTCTGCGACCGACGACTACCCTTGGGCGAGTCGAGATCGGCAGACGACTCACCCAAGGGTGAGTCGAGATCGACAGACGATCGACGCAAAAAAAAAAAAAAAAACACAACTTCAATTCATAACTTCACGATTCAATTCAAGGCAAAAAATATTCAATTCAAGGCAAAAAAAATTCAATTCAAACAAAAAAAAAAAAAATTCGAAAAGTTACCCCCCCGCGCCGTCGGTCGCCGCCTCCCTCGCCGTCGAAACCTCTGCCGCCGTTGCCGCTAGCACTTGACATGGTCGTGGTGGTGGAGGTGGTGGTTGCCGGTGTGATGGTGTGGTGGTGAGGATGAGTGAGGAAGAGAGGATGAGTGAGAGTGAGTGAGGAAGAGAGGATGAGTGAGAGTGAGTGAGGAAGAGGGGTGAGGGTAAAATTGGAAATTAGGGGGGCGGTAGCTAGTAAAAAGGGGCGGTATTTAGCAATTCACTAAAACAATTGAATACAGTACACTCTAGTCATTCAAAGAACACAAGTAGTCATTCATAGTACACACGGAAAACACGTAATAGGCAATGTACGCTTTTTAACTAAAAAGAAGCCTAACAAACTTTACATTATTCTCACTCTCAAACGGCTTAGATATTCTATTTTTCCTAATTCCAATTTTACGTAGTCTTAATTATTCCATTTTACCCTATTCAATTTAATTACCGCTTCATGGGAAGAAAGTTTCTTTGGGGAAAAGTTGGTCAGGATCGTGATATGTATCCAATTTCGTGGAACAAGATATGCAAAGACAAGAAGAATGGAGGGTTACAGGTTAAGAAAATTGGGGTTTAGAATATTGCAGCTACAAGCAATCACATATGGTTTCTGGACACTGGCAAGAAGGGGAGTTGGGCTACGTGGGCTAGAGCATACCTCTTGCGCAGTGAAAATATTTGGCATGTTGCTAGTAAGGTTGAGGGATTTGTTGGTAGATAAAAGTGTGGCTCTGTAACTAATGGGAGAGCTGCTATACATGACGTGGGGATTGGAGGAAGTTTGTAATGAAGAGAGTGTATGAGTTGTTGGAAGGATCAGGTGTTACCGCTTATTGGCACAAGGTGGTGTGGGAGAGAGGGGCACGTCCAAGGCACTGCTTTGTTGCCTGGCTTGCCTGCCAGAAAAAGCTAGTAACAAGATTTTTTTTGTTGTCTCGAGGGATGGTTGTTGATATAGCTTGTGGTATGTGCCTGGGAGGTATAGAAAATTTTGATCATTTGGTTTTTCAATGTCCCATTTCCTCTGCTGTTTGGGGGATGATTCTGATCAGATGGCTTGGCATCCGAAGAGGGATTCTGAGCTTGGGCCATGAGATACGATGGTTTGCTAGATATTGCAAAGGCAAAGCCATGACGAATAAGATTAGGAGAAGTGCTTTTATTGCCACTCTCTACGAGATCTGGCATGAGAGGAATATAAGGATTTTTCAGCAAAAGTCGCGACCTGTGCAGGTTATACTTAGGGAGATACAAAACTGTATATGTGCTAGGTTGATAGCAGTTTATAAGGAGGATACAAGGCGAATATTGATACAGATGTAAACGAGAGGGTTTGATTTTTCTGTTGCTTATGTATAGATATGAGAGAAGGGGTATAGACCATCTCCTATACCTCATGAACTTTTTGTATTGGTGTGTGTTAAGAAGGGTGCTATTTTGGCATCCCTTTGGCTAAATCTGATCAAAATAACCCGGCCCGCGGGCCTGGCCCGAACCCGCCCATACTTGGGACGGGTTTTAGACGAAGGTCAAACCCGCAAGCCTGGCCCGAAATTTTATTTATTTTGAATTTTTTCATATTTTTCTATTAATTTGCTTGCTGTAATTTTAATTTAAACTTTTTTAAAAAAGTAATTTTGCAAATTTGATGTTATGGTTGCGTAGATCTCGAAAAGTTATGTGGATTCAAAACAAAAATCACCTCAAACGCATATCAGGATCAAAAGTTATGCTTAAATTATAGAAAATTTACGATATCGCGATTTGGCCCGAAAAGCCCGTTGGCCCGCCCGAAACCCGAGCCGGGTATGTAAATGAATTTTTGGCCCGAAAACTCGACGGCCCAGCCCGATGATCAGCTCTACCTTAGGCTAATGGAATATACTTACCATTTTCCAAAAAAATTAATTAACGCTCTAATCATTTTGATCCTTGCGTTGGCACCAAGGACCGAACTGCTCCGATCCACTTTGTAACACCCCGAATTTTCTAACTAAAATAAATAAATAAATAAAATAAACAAAACTCGAGCCGAAAATTCGGCAGAGTTCCCTTGGAAAACTGAACAAACCAGTCCAAAAGACTTATTAAAGCTTGCGTAATAAAAATATAAAACAATATCTAACCATCCATCGAAAGACTGCAATAAATCCGGGTGCTACCGGCACACTCACTTATATGAATGAGTGCAAGGCTCTTCAATTACTAACTCTGGTCTATTTATTACAACTTAATTAGCTCAATAGAAGAACAAACTACTATTTCCTTGCATAAGCTAATCTGAAAAGCGTTCCTCACTGAAATATGTCCACATACAACAATCAATCTGCAAAAAAGTTGAGAATAAGCAACGTCAACAATGCTGGTAACTCACATCTAGTACGTAAAGCTCATTCTAAATTCACTCCAAGTCTAAACGTATAAACATGCTTTCATTTGATCAACAAGCAAGTCCTATATACAATTTAATCTTGCTTTAACTCATCTATAAATACCATAGGATTTGCACTAAGGAAGCAAGGATAGCACCATCAATCATACTCAGAACATAGTAAATTTCTAATCTTCACTTCAGATAACCTTTATAACTCAGGTTATCTTGATAGCTTAAGATAACTTTTATTATTAATCTTGCATTACCGAGCTGGGCATAGGGAGAGGTTCCTAGGACCGCCGCATCTCGGAGGCGTTTAAACCCTTGACCACAACTGGGGGTCAAGCCACAACTGGGGGCCAAATATGCTACACCTGCTGACCACAACGGGGGGTCATAGCCACAACTGGGGGCTTGAGAACGTCTCCCGTATAACACATCTGGAGTACCCATAAGTTCCTATTACCCAGAGTCATCTTCCACTTTACGTTATTAGTAGCTTAAGGAGCTTATCATATTTCTTTTCTTATAAGACCACCATAACACGTCATGTAGTAGATCATGACATTCACACAGCCTAGCAACATAAAAGCACATAATCTTTTCTTTACTCAATTGCATAGCTTTAAATCGTATAACTTCTTATTTTTGAACATCTTATTCACGTCATGACTAACACAAGCCCATATTTTCCTTCATTCTCTCATAACTCATATTAGTCTCATGTGTCCTTCTAGGACCATAATTTCCTTTCACGTCTTAGTCACTATGAACCAATAAAAGACAAGAGGTGAAGATAACAGCACAATAACATGTACAAACATTCTACATACTGGGATCACTTCAGTACACACTTGCAAGTTATTCTAAACGCAAGTCGTATTCAACACATAGTTCACTTAGACAGACACAACTTTCTTTAGAGTCTTGACAAGTACATAAACAATCAGCTTATCCCTAACAAATAATGTGGTCTTTCATTTTCTCTAATCAAGTTAACTATATCTTAACACCTTCTATAACTTCACATAACATTTACAAAAGGCCACTTTCTTCCTCTTAAACATTTTAAGCATAAACATATCCTACCTATCTTTTATGTAGGACAAACAAACTACAGATATATAATTCCAACTTCCTAGGCTACCAAACAAGACCGACTTTTATACTGAAACTTGATTCAGTTCTTTGATACCTAGTACAAAGTAGTGCTTACAGTAATAACAGGATGAGCCCAAATAAAACATTACTTAACTGAAGGTTCCCAAATTTCATACCAAAAGCAATTCAATCACAAATACATATAATTAGGCTCAAAATGAATGTAAAATGAACATGACGTATCAGATGTAGTTACCTTAGTTGCGGTCGGGGTCCTAATCGGTAATAACCACAAGCTGAGATTCCAACTTCTACATAATCTAACAATTGGGACCCTAAATTAGCTCAAATTATTCAATTTCTATAAAATTAAATTGAAGAGGCAACTAAATTAGAGCTTATTTATATACATAGTAGTTTGTAACATGGGCAAAGACCCATGGCAGAACACAGTGGCAACGTAGGTGGCTCAAGAGGCAGCAAGAATAGTGACCCACATTCAGCGGTAACTCGGCTCCCGCTCTTACTGTTGGTGGTGCGGAACAAGGGACTTTTAGAGGGTTATCGGGGCAGTGGGGTTCGCTGAACGCCCTGCAGTGCTGCTGGTGGGTGGTGTTAGCGGTGCTCGCATGGTGCTGGTGGACTGGTGGCGATTGAAAGGCAAGATGATGATGATGGTGGTGGATCGTGGTGATGTTGATGCGTGAAGAGTGGTGGTGTGGGTTTTTGTTTTGTTATGTATCCTTCTTTTAACAAGCAAAATGAAATAAGGAGCTTATAAGGGAGGAAGGGGAACTCGGTTAGTTTTCCTTCTACATTGGGTTTTCTAATTGTAGCAGGTCTCATCTAATTAAACTATCTAGCTCATTCTCTCTCCTCATGTGTGTTCCTAACTAATTAGTACTATGCTAGTTTAGAGCTAACAATACACATAGGCACTCAACCAATACCATGTAATTATAATAGAAATTAATAATAACATTAAAATATTAGCATCTAAAGACAATGGAAACAACATTTAACAAGGAAAGGACATTACTAATAGTATTATAATTAACTATTATTATCTTAACAAAAATAATATACTAATAACTAAAAGGAAAATTTTCATTTATGTGCTCTGAGGTTTCGTGTAATAATTTTTAGGTTATATGTGGTTTGAATAATTTCACTTTGGTGACACAAGGTTTTGTAAATAATTTTACATACGTGACATGTGATGACAGAGGCTAACTTTGGTTAACTTTTGTTGACGTGTGAAGTGCGGTTATCCTTGATGACCCCGATTAATATTGATTAACTTACTAAAATATGATTTTAATTAATTTATTTATTTACGACAAACTTAAAATAATATTTTAGCTCGTTAATCAATATTAATCAGGTCATTAAGGATAATCGCCTTCACACGTCAGCAAAAGTTAACAAAAGTTAGCCTCCGTCATCACCTGTCACCTATGTGAAATTATTTACAAAACCTTGTGTCATCTAAGTGAAGTTATTCAAACCACATATAACCTAAAAAATAATACGCGAAACCTCAGAACACCTAAATGAAAATTTTCCTAACTAAAACATACATCTCTTTTCTTTTTTTCTTTTTTTTTTTTGTAAATTAGAAAATGCTATATTACCGGGTGTTACACCAAAAGTGTTTGGCAGCAGGATGATTCCTCATTGATGGATATGCTGCACGACCCAAGGCAACATTTCAACAGCATAGCTACATCTTGGTCTACAAAATATGGAGACAGTGTAACCACATAAGACAGACTGAATGAGCCTTATCATGAGGGTCTATATAAATATCAAATATGAAACAAAAGATCCCCACAGTTGAGGGTTGACAAAGTGAGCTATTGTTCCTTACCGTTGTACAAATATTAGACAGCATTGTCATGATGCATGGATTACTTCCAGTTAGGCCATCTGATTGAATCTGTTGATGTCTTCCTTGCGCCTGATGAGCCAGCAGTACCAGGAGAGTTGTACCACACTAGCTCCAGCTGAAAGATGCAAAGTTGATTATCAAGAGGCATCAAACAAAGATGCCAACCGGACAAGCCTATAGATCAAATACTCAAAAGACTCGGTAGCAGTCAAAACACAAGAATAAGGAAGTCACCATCATAATACAGACTACCATTTCTCAGTCCCTCACAGACGTAGAGTATATCAAGTAGATGACTTAAAAACCATTAAACAACGTACTCATACTCGAATCACAACACAGAATGCGACTGTGAGAGAAAAGATTAAATTTTGAAACTCATGTAACATACCCCAGCGACATTCACAGTGTCACCTTCCTTCACACCACGTGATGTAAGAGATTTGTTAACACCAGATGCCTCCAGAACATGTTGGAATCTTCTTTCAGAATCCACATACCTGTTACGAAAAGTGGATGCGATAGTCTTGTAAGAACATAGGCAGAATAAGGTGCTTTCCCCTAAAACACCAGCGAGTTGAAAATAAACCAAGAGAAGACAATTAAAATTAATTCATAATCTCTTCAGCAACTACAGGTCCAACAGAAGTTCTTATATTTAACTTCGCCAGGCAAGAATGCAGAGGACTCTTATAGTCTTACCTGCTAACTAGTGAGCAAGCATACCACTATCAACCCCCCCCCCCCAAGCTCGAGATGGGGAAAACGGAGTCGAATCCCAGCCATTTGACACATTTATTGCTCATCCCCAATTCCAATACTTATGCATGTTAGGCTGTTAGCTACCAACTATGCTACATTTCTTTTGGAGATACACAAATATTTTGTACATTACAGGAATCGCAGCCTTTTGTCGAACTAGACGAATGGTAGTATAAATGTACTACAGTTCTGTTATTCAAACTCAGCAAAACAGGGCCATGTCAAACCGATCCAACACAAGATATGACCTGGAATACAGTACGACACTGCCCCTTTTTCCTGTTCTGATTTATGAAGTCTTCCTTCTTTGTCAAAATTTTTGATTGTTGCAAACAGATAGATAATGGATGGTTGGGAAGGTGTCATTAAGAAATTGAGTAGTTCATAATTTTGTCTTGTGTTTTCTTAACTAAGGATGTACACTTGTGCTTCATCGTTCTGCAGAAACAACGTATGACTAGTACTTTAATAAAATCAATCTTTCCTTATACACAATTTTTGGTCTTTTAATAATATCATTTTTCCCTATAGATAGCTCAGTTAATCACTTTCCACGGAATTTCCAAATTGAACTGATTTTGGAATTAGTTTAAAGTTACGACAAATTTGACCATGTTTCCCCATCCTTCTAACCAAGTGATCCTAAGCTGTATTCAATCCATATCCACTAGTCTAGGTAACGTGTTAAGAAGGAATGCAAAACCAAAGTCAACATGCAGTAGCATCAAGATGTAACCAAGACCGAATCATTGCTGTGCAGGACTGTAGTTTTATCTTTGCTTCAAGTTTTTGTCCACTTACATCACCGACATTTCGAGTTCTCAAATCAGGATCCCAATTCCCATGACAAACCCATCCTAACCATTCATTTTAAGATCAATGGCTATTGGCTAAGGTCGCAGACGCTCTCTCCTCACCATCCCCAAAATCTGTGAACCATCGTGAAGCAGGAACCGGTGGTTGGCGAATTTGTTGCCCACCGACAGTCCAACGGCCACTCTCTCTCTCTCTCTCTCTCTCTCTCTCTCTCGCTCCCTCCCCCTCCCCCTCCCCCCCCCCTCTCTCTCCCCCCCCTCCCCCCTCCCTCCCCCCCTCTCTCTCTCTCTCTCTCTCTCTCTCTCTCTCTCCGCCCCTCCCCCCCCCTCTCCTCTCCCTCCCCCCCTCCCCCTCCCCCTCCCCTCTCTGTCTCTCTCTCTCTCTCTCTCTCTCTCTCTCTCTCTCTCTCTCTCTCTCTCTCTCTCTCTCTCTCTAGCTTGATATAGCAACCATTGCAAGGGATTTATGCTGAAATTTATAATTTGATTCAAATGCATAGAAAAAGAATGGGGGATGTAGCACAGTGAATAAAGCGAGATGAAAGCAGGGTCCTTGGCCCTTGTAATATTTGCTCTCTCTCTCTCTCTCTCTCTCTCTCTCTCTCTCTCTCTCTCTCTCTCCACCCCCACCCTCCCCCCCTCCCCCTCCCCCTCTCCCTCCCCCTCCCCCCTCTCTCTCTCTCTCTCTCTCTCTCTCTCTCTCTCTCTCTCTCCCCCCCTAGCTTGATATAGCAACGATTGCAAGGGATTTATGCTGAAATTTATAATTTGATTCAAATGCATAGAAAAAGAATGGGGGATGTAGCACAGTGAATAAAGCGAGATGAAAGCAGGGTCCTTGGCCCTTGTAATATTTGCTCTCTCTCTCTCTCTCTCTCTCTCTCTCTCTCTCTCTCTCTCTCTCTCTCTCTCTCCACCCCCACCCCCCCCCCTCGCCCTCCCCCTCCCCCTCCCCTCTCTCTCTCTCTCTCTCTCTCTCTCTCTCTCTCTCTCTCTCTCCCCTATCTTGATATAGCAACGATTGCAAGGGATTTATGCTGAAATTTATAATTTGATTCAAATGCATAGAAAAAGAATGGGGGATGTAGCACAGTGAATAAAGCGAGATGAAAGCAGGGTCCTTGGCCCCCCCCCCCTCCCTCCCTCTCTCTCTCTCTCTCTCTCTCTCTCTCTCTCTCTCTAGCTTGATATAGCATTGATTGCAAGGGATTTATGCTGAAATTTATAATTTGATTCAAATGCATAGAAAAAGAATGGGGGATGTAGCACAGTGAATAAAGCG
Organism: Tetragonia tetragonoides; assembly: GCA_038025085.1. Classification (NCBI taxonomy): domain Eukaryota; kingdom Viridiplantae; phylum Streptophyta; class Magnoliopsida; order Caryophyllales; family Aizoaceae; genus Tetragonia; species Tetragonia tetragonoides. Next base: position 7,297,253 of record CM076145.1, on the reverse strand, counting down.
AGATGAAAGCAGGGTCCTTGGCCCTTGTAATATTTGCTGTCGCTTTTGTTATACTGTTGCCCGATTTACGAAGAAAATGTTCATAAAATTACTCATCTGCCATTAATTAACATTTAACACACGTCCAATTTTAGCCCTTAGATGTTGTCAAGAAAATGATGTGGATTTGGGAACCCTTCTCTCGAGTTCTCATTGTCAATTGTGAAAAGGTCCAGTTTCTGCTGCAACTAACAGGACTATCAGTGGAACAAATCGCTTCAGAGCTTTTCTGGTGGCATAGTTCTTGCTCGTTTCTTCCTAGTCCACCCCCATCTTCCCCGAGAGATTATTAGGTGGTCTAGGAGAACGAGGACCATTAGTCCAGCACTCCACCCTCTCACAAAATAGGTGGATCCCACTTAAATTCACCTACCAAAAAATGTGGTAACCATTTTCTGTGTGACATGATGGAAAAATGGTACAACACAATATCTAATAGAGCTATTAGGTAATATTAACTTATCTTCCAATCCCCTCAAAAAAAAAAAAAAAAAAAAAAAAACAAAAAAAAAGAAGGTATCTTCCATTTAAAACAAACCCCACTTTAGAAGCCTTTAAATGCAAATGCATTGGACAGAAAAAGATTATTAAAAGAAAATGTCATTACAGAAAATGATTGAAAGAGTAAATTAGATGCAAATACATTAATGCACATATTTACAATATGACATACCGCCAATTTGTCATTTGAACAAACCGCTCCAGCCCATCTCCATTGACATGCCAGGTATTCGAGTTGGTATCATGAGTGATCTCAAACTCATTGATAGGTACTTTTCGGTTCTTCTGGATCCTATCAGCAACATGGTTGAGATTGACAGGAGAAGCCAAACCTGAAAGGTCAAGAGTTGTCTTCCAAATGTTAAAATTATGGAAAAACAAAAGAATATATGTATATAAAAGAAACCACTTCATTGGATCCTCCATGTAGAAGTAAAATTTCATATTTCGGAATCTAAATGCAAGCAGTAAATGTTGATCAATAACACTTGAAGATCCAAGTGGTGGAGAAAGCCAGGCATGTACATATCACAAATTTTTGAACTATTTGAAAAAACAGATATTGGTCTTAAGTACACAATTCAGATATCAAGAAGTTCTAAGTCCCAAATATGCAAAAGCTGAGATCAAAATTATCTTTGAAGATTACAACGAACTGAAAAGAAGAAAAAACGGGTATTGGGGGGTCTTGGTTCGCGGACAATGTTAGTTATTAGCACTCACACCTTCACTTAACACCTCTACAAGCTCTACTTAATATTCTTTTTCCTGTCACTTTGAACCCTTGACCAGCTGTGGCAACCTCGTATAGGCTACTATTCAAACAAAGATGTAAAGGCATGAAAAAAGTACTTTATGATTTTAGATACATGTTTTTCTTAAGTCTCTTGTGAAATTTTCTATTTCTTTCCACTAATTATCTAGTCTTTCAGACAGCTAAAGTTTTTCAAGAGACAGTAAGAAAGCCAGTAAAAGCATAAGAAATCCAGTCAGAATTATGTACAACACAATATGTAAGTCCTATGTAGCACATCTCATGGAGAAGAAAAGTTGATATCTATCTTTCATACTCCCTTGAAAAATTAAATAAAATAAATAGTAGCAAGTATCAACCATAGAACACATATTTACATCTAGTTACTATGAATAACATTTTTATTGCAGACATGAATTACTTAAACATATAGATGTGACAAAAGTCATTACCTTCCACCTCCTTGGAAGCTTCCCTAATTTTCTTCACAAGCTCATAGGCAGCACAAACTACTTCCTGAGTCCCCTGTTGACTAATAGCACTCATGCAGAAAGGTTGAATATCCTCAGCCAGTAGATGTTCCTCGAACTTCAGCCATCTTTCAGATGCTTCTGGAAGATCCATCTTGTTATAGGCAACTAGATAAGGCTTCTCTGCAAGTTCAGGGTTAAACAATTCGAGTTCCAGACGGATTGCATCAAACTCGTATTCTGGCTGCTGGGATGAACCATCAACAACATGCACCTAATATAAAATGTGGTTTGAAATGGTAGTTAGAAAAAGCAAGGAGAAGTGAAGCTTAGCATGGCATCAAGAAACATGCAATAATATCAGCAACTAGAAACCACACACTGGCTCCTTTGACTTGCAGTCTTGCACACATAGCATCATGGCAGACCGGCACCTGAACAAAGGGCAGAGTGCTTCCCCAGTCCAACTGCCCCCCAAAAAATAGAAAATAGAAAAAATTCTAGACAAGCTCCCCTTCAGATTTTAGGTTGGGTTTTAACTTCTTTGCAAACAAGTATATAATATAATTTCACGTTCGCCTCTTCCAGTTAAAAGGTTACAACGAACGTGTACATGCACACAGGCCACAGGCACATAGACAAGAAGGGTCAAGGTGGAAGAGGAAGACGGAGGGAAAAGACAAAAGAGGGTTATATACTACTACAGCACCACTATTTACTAATTTACCCACCATGGAGTCAAACAACTCGTATTATTATCAGCAGTATGGCACATATCAGACAATCATGCATATGAAACTTCTAGTAACATTGACAGAGCTAATGTTCCCTTGGTTATCCCAATGATTAGGAGAAAGCTCATACGGTCATACATGGGTCAGTTCTTAAATCTTCTTAATGGGCCAGCAGAAGCATAATATTATGCTAGTTGTTCAACAATGGGATCAAAAGGGTCAATAGTGAAACATATCCAACAAAAGAAAAATTGGTTCCTTGGGAAACGTGAAAATGCCGGTTCCATATATATGGAAACAGCATCAAACAATATAAGTTCAGGTAACTGCCTCGCTCTATCCCCCCCCCCCCCGTTCAGTAAGATATTAATGTCTCATATGACAAAGGGAATTTCTCAAATTTTCTTATTACCAGGACAGAACATCTTTCAGTATGCCGTAGAAATTCATGGCCTAAACCAAAACCTCGGTGAGCACCTTCAAGCAAACCTGGTAAATCAGCAACAACCATTGTGGCATCGTAGTCAAATGAAACTACACCAAGATTTGGAAGCAAAGTTGTGAAAGGGTAGTTTGCTATATTTGGTCGAGCGGCACTTATAACACTAAGAAGTGTGCTTTTCCCAGCATTTGGAGCACCAACAATTCCAACATCAGCAACTAGCTTCAGTTCTAACTCCAACCACCTGGTGCAGAATTCCATTAATATCAACACTGACATGACAAATGTAGTCTGCGATGATAAAAAGATATCAGCAGGTACAAGTGAACAAATTAGCTGAAAGGAGGTCAAGTATAAACTTTATATGAAGTGTAGGAACCAACAATATAATTCAATCAGGGTTATACATAAATTAAGTTAATACTGAAAAAGGAAATTGTGCATCAGGAGAAGGGTTTAAATTAGATCACACTCCAGCATTCATGTGTGGCTTCTAGATATTTTTCCTAGATGAATGATAATTCAAAAGAATTAATTTTGTGTCCAGAGTTAGTCAGACTCTTCATTACCCATATTCTGCACTTGAACACCTAGATAAGTTACAATACTTCAAATTATACAACATCTTACACCCTCAGATCCACATCCATACCAAATGCTGGTCGGCAAGCCCAAGTAAGGTTGGTTATCACTAACTTCAGAGTACAAATACATATAAGAACAAAGTTTTTTTTTTATTGATAGTCATTACAGAACAAAGTTTTAACCAGGGCAAAGTAATGATAACTGATGAAGAAAGGCATTAGATCACAACTGGCACTGGCATGAAGCTGGCAGCCAATCTCTTGGTCTATTCTTTTCTTGAATTGCTACAACCCCGAAACTCCCCCTCATCCTACCAAAACATCTCTTTTAACTACATTGGTGATTTGAAATCACTTCATCCCCATGCATCTAATGATCTAATCACCAAAATCAAGGTCTATTTGCGGCAATACTACAAGAACCCCTAAAAAAGGAAAAAAAAAATATTCCTGCAAACATAACTTGCATGCTGTTTGTAGAATATAGCTTTTTGAGGCTTCACATTGTTTGCACCTTAAATGTATTCTAGATAAATTACCAGTACCAAATATTAACACATATGTTATAAAGCAGCCATGACAATGAATGCCACTGACAAATTCTAACCCACAAAAGATCCACTCTTTGAATTTGCCACCCCAAATTTCCAAAATGAGGAATCATTGTATATTGCAATGGCCAAAATCAAATGTTCAACTAAGTTATTTTCTGTTTCTTATTTGTTGTCAAGTGCCAAACCAGTCTATGCGTTCCAAACAAGAGTTTAACAGAAACGACCTCTCTACAATTATAGTTCCCACCCCACCAATATTCATAACCCTTGTAAAAGACACCTAAACAACGGCATATATTTTATTTTTTTGACAGCAATTGATAATGGCATAGATGATATGTATAGATATAAAGAAGACCTGTTACAAACCATGAAATCAAAACAAAACCATTCACAAGAGTAAAGAAACTCACATTTCAGCACCTTCCTCCCCAATTTCCGCTATCCTAGGTACCTTATTAGTCCCTGACTTAAACGCAGCATTCCCTCTTCCACCTCTCCCACCAGGCAACAACAATGCCTTCTGCCCCGGGTGAAGCAACTCAAGCAACACTTCCCCTTCAACCCCATCCTCCCTACCCTCCCTAATAACTGTCCCCGGTGCCACCTTCACCACCACATCCTCCCCTTTTGCCCCATGTTGATTCCTTCCATGTCCATGCCCCCCTCGCCCAGCTCTAAAATGAATACAGTTCCGAAATGGCAACAACGAATTCATCGACCCCTCGACTTCCACATACACATTCCCACCTCTCCCACCGTCCCCGCCCGACGGGCCTCCAAATGGCACATATTTCTCTCTCCTAAATGCCACTACCCCATTCCCTCCATCCCCCGCTTTCGCATATATTTTCGCTCTATCGAAACACCTCATCACCGCCGGTACCCCCTTCTCTTTGTCCTCTTCATCTTCTCCCTCCTCTAAAGTCCCCTCAAAAACCACACTTTCCCCAATTCCGTCACCCCCAAACTCCACCATTCCACCTTCCTCTTCAAAATCACTATCCTCATCAAACGAAACATAATCCTCCTCAATTTCCTCATCATCTTCAACCTCATATGCCCCATAATCAAACCCTTTAAGTGCACCCTCAAACCCTAATTGATCCAATTCACTACCTGACTCACTTATTTTCTCCACAATTTTCGTTTTTTCCTCCACAACTCTCGGAATTGTTGCATCAGAAATTGTGATTTCCCGATGCGCATCAATAAGAGAAGATGATAAGAAATCATCTTTTGGAGGTAGACGAGTGTATGAGGTTGCTTCAGTGGCAATTGACGATGATGATGATGATAACTTGTCGTTGTGTTTGGGTTTGAATTGGGGATTAGGATTAGGGTTTTTGGGGAGCTTTTTGTGATAGGGTTTATTGGGGCGTTTGGTGTTTGAGCGGGATAACGCAATTGGGGAGAAAGATATGGATATCGAAGACATTGTTGTTTGTTGGTCAGTTTGAGCTAACAGGAAAAGGGGTTTAACTGTTTTAAGGGTTTAAGCTTTTGATTTGAAGTGCGAGCTTCACAGTCCCACGTGTCCAAGATTATGGATAGATAGGGGTGGTTACGGTAGGTTTGCCGTACTGAAAGAGTTTTTCGGTAATCGAAAATATCGGTTCAACTTTTTTTTTGTCCGGTATTGTGTCGAAAATAGCGATTAACTAAATTAAAGACAATTTCAATATTTAACTAAAGATAAAAATTTTCTGATCCAGTTTAATTTTCAAATTTCCCAACTCATATTACGCTTGTATTTACTGGAGCTTTTTACTCCATAACTTGATTATTAGCCTATCTCGATGCCATTTTTTTCACTCAAAAAATCAAAAAAAGGAACAAACAAATTAGATACACTCAAGTACAAGCATAAAAAGAAACGGCAAAAGTTAAAGAATTTTTTTACTAAGAAAATTGAAAAATTCAACAACAATAACAACTAGGGGCCATGTGCTAAAATTGAAAATTAGGCCTTAGATTTTGATTTTTATTTTTATTTTTATTTTTTAACTAAATTCAACTTTTTTAACCAAAGTTTAATCACCCTAAAAAGACAAAGTTTAATCCTACAATAAGTTGTAGACTCAATTAATTTTTATTTTTTTTAAAGGGCTTTGCCAACACTATCAAGCTCCATTTCTATATCTCCTTCACCAAAACTTCAGTAATTGAAGATCCTGTATTTGAAACTCTCGTCTTAATTAGAAAGATGCATACAGTTATATTACTAAACTTCCCTCACTATCCCACGATATATTAAAATTCTTTGGTTCCAATATTATCACCAATCAAACACAATCTCATTACTGCATCTGTAATGCCAATTGAAGAAAATATGTGCCAAATCATTCACAACCAGCATCACGAAGTTCAAACGTACAAAGACAAAAATAATATAAGCATAAGTAAGACAACCCGAGTCACAAAGTGTCCACAAAAACACACTACTATGAAAACAACACCTTCCCTTCTACTACTCAAACAAAAAACACACACACACACTTCTCCCTTTCTAGTTTCTGACTACCACAACCAAAGGTCAAGTAACAAATCGGCCATGTTAAGAGAACCCAAACGAAAAAGAACTGGAGAATTTGTTTTTCTTAATTGTATTATATATAGAAAATTCAAAAGTTTATACAATCAACTAATTTAACAAGGGCTCAACTTTCGCAATCTAAAATCATAATACTAAAATAAAAAATAAAAAATCAAGAGCATTTACCACAATTTTAAGCTAGGTTGGGCTGGGATTTGACGGCACCGGTCGTTACCTTATATGGAGGCGCTGATATCGTGTGGAATATCGAAGAAGTAGAAGAGGACTAGTGGCCAATTTCGGCCAAATTGGAAGAGAGAGAAACACAGGAGAAGAGAGAAGGGAAAATAGGAGTTTGAGTTGAGTATTAACAACCCAACAAAGTGTTTGTGCAGAGGGTGATATATGAGAATAGGCCCAGATTTTGTATGAAATGCAATATATTGGGACATGAGAGTGCTCGTTGTGGTATCAAGAAAGTGTGGGTTCAGAAACTTGTAGGTCCTGCTCCTGCAGTTACCATCCCTGCTTCTACAGTTCTTGTTACTGATCCTGTTGTTCCATCACCTAGTACGGACGAACAACCAAGAAGGGAGGAGCCTGCTACTCCTGAGCCTCTAAAACAGCCAGATGGGGGCTTTAGGGTGTTCTCTAGGAGAAGACATTTCATTCCCACTCAGAAAGGGCAGGCAAGATTAGCTAGTGGGTCCAATGAAGGGCAGCAGGGAGTACATACTTATGGAGGATCAATAGCATTGAATAATGAATTTGGGGTGTTGCTTGAAGAGTGACAGTTAGAAGGGGAGGAGTGGGTTGGGGATCCCATGCCACCTGATCAATGAATTGCTTTGTGTGGAACATCAGAGGGTGTAATAGCTCTCTGAAGCTGAGGGAGGTAAAAGGGTTTTTTACTTCTCATAAAATTGACTTGTTAGCTATTGTTGAATCCAAAATAAAGCAACCTAATATGGGTTATGAATACTATGTTTAGAGGGTTTGATAGTGTGTGTAACCATTCACAACATTATAATGGTCGCATTTGGTGTTTGTGGAAATGTAATAAGATTGATGTTACAGTGTTGCAAATGTCTGCTCAGGCTATTCATTTGCGTGTTAGGGGAAATGATGGATTGCATTTTGTGTTTTCTGTGGTGTATGCGTTTAACCAGAGAGACAGGAGAAAAGCACTTTGGGATGAGCTTGGAGGATTAGCTGGTAATATGAGGGATCCATGGATGATGGCTCGGGACTTCAATGTGGTGCTTGGCTCTGATGAGAGAATTTCTGACGTGGACCCGGTAATGTCTGAAATTGAGGAATTTGTTCAGTGTTTGGGGGATTGTTCTCTGGTGGACTTGCCTTATATAGGTACTCAGTTCACATGGTGTATGTAATAACCCGAAAAATTTAAACATTTAATTAATCTTTAAACTAACTAATTTAATCTTAATTAGGTGATCATGCGTAAATAATTTCTCTTAATATTTTCGTCAATATTCTCTTTGCTATTTAAATTCGCGATTAAAGTTATGCTACATGAAATCAATAGGATTTTGTTAATACATGATTAAAATCCTTAAGTATGCGATTAGTTATTAATTAAGCACAAAAATTAAATTAAAAAGCTCTAAACCATTCCACTAATTTTTATAAGTACCAAAAATTCAGAAAATGGAAAGGAAGGAAGTTGAGGAAATTTTCACTATTCATTGATTTAGACTTGCCTTATTATTTTATACCTAATAGAAATAAACCTATCTAAAAATAGAACAAGTGTCCACATAGGTGGCACTTCCTAAAATGGTAAGTTAAAATCAGAAAATTCAATCCATGGTTTTGGTTTGGTGACTCCATGGTTTTGCATGGCATGAAGAGGTATTGCACATGAGTGAAAAATGCTTGGATTAAAATAATGCTTATGAGAGTGTATGAGAGAGCAAGGAAAGCAAAGGAAAAATCAGAAAAATTACACTATAAAAAGGGAGAGGGAAGGACGGGTAAGAGAAGAATGAAAAAGGGAAGGAAAAACAAAGAAAAATAATGTTAAATCACCTAAATTTACCCAATCAAAATTACTTACCCTATACCTACAATCATCATTAGCCCAACATCATTTTTCTCTTCCCAAGTTCTTAATTCACTCTACAAGCAAAATATACCCATTTTCCCTACTACCCAACCGTGGCCTCCTAATGCCACTCAACACCACTACATAAATTATTTCTCTTCTCAAAACCAATCTCCCAAAATCTTCCTAAAATCTCACTCTCAATCCTTTCCAAATCAGAAAAATTAGCGAGAGAAAATAAAGAGAGAAAGAGAAGGAAAGACGAGAGAAAGAGGAAGAAGAAGAAGGGAGAAAGAAAGGTAAAAATATTTGCAAATTACTTTCTTAATTTAAATTTATAAATCTATTATTAGAACAAAAACTTACAAACTTTTTATCTTCTTGTCTCACTCAAAAACTCCATAACCAAAGCTCAAGAATTTCCAAGTTGAAGCTCACCCAAAGGAGCTTAAGAGAGGTAAAGAATTTCGAAACTCCCTTTTCTAGTCAAGAATTTCGAAGATGAAATGAATCAAAATGAAATCATGAAAAACCTAGAACGAAACTCTTAATCTCGACATTTTGGACGAAAATTAAATGAGACTAAGATCATCTATATAAACCATAGTCATTTACGTACTTGCATGTTGATTTTGGACAATTTTGCTAAAAATGGAAAAATATGAAAAATGATGAAGTAAAACCCTAAAATCAGAAAATCCACTTGAAAACCCTCAAAATCCGAAAATAAAGAAAAATTGGGACTTTATTAAGATTCATCTAATTTGAACAACAAGGGTAAAATTTTAGAGGATTAATTTTTGAACTTAAAACCCTCTAGGAAGATTCGGCTAAGAGAAGAAAAGAGGAAAGAGAGAAACCAAGCTTCTGATTGATCCTCTAAGGTAATTTTTCATGTCCATTACTTTCCCCCTAGTCTTCGAAAATTATTATTGATAAGATGATCTTGATTCTATAGAAATTATATTTGATCTTGTGATTTTTTGTTGATTCGAAACTTATTTTGGTAATTAATAATTAAATCTTGATTTTGTAATTAGTTTACATAAATTTCGAAATTATAAAGTGATTTGATGATACTTGGATGTACAAAATGATATATGGATAATTAAAAGTTTATTTTCAAAATTTTAAACTTTATAAATTCCACTTATGATGAAGTATGGATATCTCTTTAAAATAAAAGGATATATATATATATATATATATATATATATATATATATATATATATAATAAGTTATTTTAGTTATTACTAATTATACCACGGGTTAAGTGATTAAGTAAGGTACAAGTAATGCTTTAAGGAGACTTTGTTGGGATTTATGCAATTATGAGTAACATGTTATATAGCTTATGTTTCGAAATGAACTTATTAAGAGAGGAATTGGATTATAAGTTCATCCAATTCGGTAATATTATTCAAAGGGAAAATTATATTGCGAATATGTAAGTCTTGTTCATATAATGAATAAATATGGACATGCAATTATCCTAAGTCTTATTCATGTAATTTCATACATATACATGGATATGCATTTTGTGATATGATTCTAAGAGTAGCGCCCTTAGAATTTTGAAAAGCATGTTTTGGAAGTGAGCTCACTATAATATGAATTATGGGGTTATAATACCCAAGTATATGAAATATTGAGACTATAAGTCTAAATGATGATTATATGGCAAATGGCCAAGATGATATATGTATATGATGATGCTGAATATGACTAAAGGTCATGATGATTGAAATTGGCTTGATTATTGAATAGCCAAGACATGCATGCTCTTCCATATCACCTAACATTCGAAATTAAGAGAGATTAGTCTAATCTAATTTTAGTATTATGTTTTCTAAATTCTAGATTAGGATTTAGGAAGGTCCATAGTTGAAATCCATACTTATTATTATTATTATTATTATTTCTAACCTATACGATTTGGACATGCGTATATATGTATTTATACATGTATAAACGTCAATACTAGTGACATGCATGTACTTATATACGCGTATTTACTAATTAACAATTTTCTTGTTATAAGTAAATGTCTATTTCCTAACCGAGGCATACAAAGGTTATTTCTATCCTTTACTTACTTTTATAAATTATTATAATGATTTAATCTAATATAAACCCTATCATTATTTTTACAAAATGGGGTGAAATTACTTAGCTTTCCGCTAATTTTCTCTCTTGTTTTGTATTGAATGCATGGTAACATTTGGAGCAGTTTGATGGTAGAACGTTTGTGCATGGCAAGGATCGAGGCTTTATGTTTCTTCTTTGGTTGCTTGGTGTTGAAGACATGTTTATATGTAATAATCTAGTTTTTATTTTCTTATTTGGATGTTATGTAAACTACTTTTCATTAAGCCTAATATCCACCCTCGGGTGGATATGGCGGTAACAACCCAGACAACTTAATTATAAATAAATGATGCAATATTATTAGGTATATTAATCTTGATTTAATCTTGGGCCTAATCGTGATTAAGAATAATTAATCACTTGGCAAGGCCGGGTCGTTACAAAAGTGGTATCAGAGCTATAAAAGAAAATAACAACTAGAAAGTCTAGGAAATAAGTAAAGACTTTTACGTGTTGCATGCATGATTAGAGTTGCATGTTTAGGATACATATTATGTGCTAAGTTGTGTGTTAGATTGCTTGAATTAACGTCTAGATTATGTGTTATGTTTGAGCATCTATCTAGATGGCGCAACTACCTCAAATGCCTCCTCACTCGATCACTCTCGCGATGCATTTGGGAGAGTCCACCGATGATTATGTGTTACGGTTTGCTTTGGCTTGTGATGCATATGCACCCTTCACGAGTGAGGTCGTGGGCTTCGCGGTTTGGAGAGTCTACACGCTCCTTCAGACTCTTCCGCTTGTGGAACCATGGCTTAGCGTGAGGATCAATTATATGGACATTATTGCTGATGGTTACCTCTTTAATATGGAACATTATTCTAACAATGGTGTTTGGTTTTTGGATTTGAGCTACATAAGAGGTGTGTTGAACCAAGTGTATGCCGAATGGGATGCCGCCGTTAGGGGTGTGTATCTTGTTCCGGAGACCGTGGTGCAATACCGGAGAGGGAGGATCTTTCACTATCCTCATGAGGATCCCGCTCCCGTGTATGTGTCCGTCCACCCACCACCGCAAGTCGAGCTATTGTCCCAACCACAAACCATGCCACAAGTGCCCGCATGGGTGAACTCCTTGGATGACATAGAGCATGAGGTTGAGGTGCGAATCCCATCGCATCTTATCACCTCAGCTCAACAATTTTCCAATGGGCAAGTGCTTGACTTTGCTAGTGGCTCCTCTAACAACTAATGGTGGTATGTTTTATGGTAGTCTTTTGTGAATGGTAGTGTTGATATTTTGGGTACTAACAACACTAACTTGATTGTTTTTTGTGGCCAAGAACTTTGTGATATAATCGACCCTATTGATGATTTTAGCCAATGCATGTATTTTGGGTATGTTGGCTATGTGATTGTAAAGCTACAAAGGTGTAAGTAGCTCTTATAGTGTTGTAAATTTCTATAAAACTCGGTTATGTAAATCATGTTGCTATGTATTTAGTTTAGATGACTTAGAATTTCTGTTTTGTAGTTAGTATATATGCGCATGACTTGTTAGATAAAACATAGGACAATTGACATTAGATTTATGTATGACTTATATGAGTAGATACGACCATATAAGTAGTTTATATTTGGATAAAAATAAATTAGACTTAGATGCCTCCTAAAATGAACTAGAATGCGACTCACATTTATGCACGCATGTACTTAAACTAATATGCTGAAATTTTCCTAAATATAGCAAGAATGACGCAAGAACAAGAAGTAACTATGACTGGAGCAACTTCAAACCCCACCAATGAGGAAGCACCTAGAGGAGAGCGTTTGGAGACCTTAGAAACCTTATGTCGATATTTTGGTGCCACAATTAAGAGTCAATTGGAGGATGGTGAGAAAAAGAAAGAAAAAGTAGGAAGTGGAGCTAAGGAACCCCAAACCTTACTTTTCAAAAATTTAGCTAACCACCACCCACCAACATATGAGGGAGGAGTGAAACCTTTGTTGCTAGAAGACTGGATTAGAGATATGGAGAAGTTGTTTGAAGCAATAGGATGTCCTAAAGATCATATGATTAGTTGTGGTCAGTATTATCTTAGGAAAGAAGCCGACGATTGGTGGCAAGTGACTAAGGAGACTTATCTTAATGAGAAAGAATTTGGGTGGGAGAAGTTTAAGGAGAAATTGAGAGAGAGCTTTTACCCTAGGTCCCTAAGGAGGAGAAAGCAACAAGAATTTGAGAACTTGAGGCAAGGAAAGATGAGTGTCACTGAATATGCTGCAAAGTTCAATGAGTTGTCCCGTTTTGCAGAGAACCTAGTGAAAGATGAGCAGGAATGGATGGAGAGGTTTGAGGATGGCCTTGTTTGGCGCATCCAAGAATTAGTTGCAGGCTCATCAAAAACATTCCAGGAAGCTTATGACAAAGCTATTAACATGGAGAGAATCCAAGAGAGGCGTGAGGCCTTGTTTGAAAGAAACAAAAATTTGAGGGAGAAAGGAATGAGTTCGGAAGGAGAAGGTAGGAGAAGGAAGAGATAAAGGAGTCCGCATAAGAAGTTTGAGAATTTTCGTTTTGGAGGAAGTTTTAGAAGGAATGGGAATGGTGGAGGTGTTAGAACTTGTGTTCGTTGTGGAAGGACCCATCCGGGTAAGCCATGTGTGGTAAAACCTGTCTGCTTCATTTGTGGAAAACCAGGCCACAAAGCAAATGAGTGTTATCTCAGGAAGCCGACCAGGAATGAAGGAAGCTATGATAGGAGGAACCACCAAAATAGCAACCGCAACTGGAACAATAATCAAGGAAATGGGAATCAGTTGGCAGGAGTGAGAGACTGGAGGAACACCACCACTACCCAGAGAACCATGATCCAACAACCAGGGAATTTGGCTAGTACCAGCCAAACAATGGGAAACAACAAAGGCCGGATCCATGTGATGAACCACCAAGAAGCCGATACCAACCCCAATGTTGTCACTGGTACATTTCTCATACACTCACACCCTGCTATAGTATTATTTGACTCTGGTGCATCTAGATCATTCTTAGCTACAATATTTTGTGAAAAAAAATAAATTAATCCCTAATACATCACATAAAATTAACATCACAACACCTGGAGGAATATCAATAACTTGTGACCGGTTATTCCGAAACTGTCCTATATACATAACCAAGAAAAAATTACCTGTGGATCTCATACAGTTTGATTTGAAAGATTTTGATGCCATATTGGGAATGGACTGGCTTAGCAGATACCATGCTAGAATTGACTGCCTTTCACAAGAAGTCAACTTAGAAACTCCTTCGGGAGAAAGAGTCACGTATAGAGGGGTAGACACCAGACCACAAACCGGGATTTTGTCTCAAATAGGTGTTACACAAGTTAGGAAGGAATTTCGAGCATATTTGAGTGCTTTGACCGAGTCAACACCAAAACAAAATGACTTAGTCAGAATACCTGTCATTTCAAATTTGCCTAAAGTCTTTCCCGAAGAAATACTTGGAATGCCCCCGAAAAGAATCATGGAATTTTACCATTGATTTACTTCTCAGAACAGTCCCAATTTCGAAAGCACCATATAGAATGGCCCCTACTGAAATGAAAGAATTGAAAAATCAGGTAGAGGATTTATTAGAGAAAGGGTACATAAGACCGAGCTTTTCACCTTGGGGAGCCTCAGTGCTATTTGTGAAAAAGAAAGACGAAAGCTTGAGATTGTGTATAGATTATCGAGAGTTAAATAAGGTCACCATCAAAAATAAATATCCTTTACCCAGAATAGACGACCTATTTGACCAACTTAAAGGTGCAGGAGTATTTTCAAAGATAGACTTGAGGTCGGGATATCACCAGTTGAGAATTAAGGAGGAAGATATACCCAAAACAGCCTTTAGGACTAGATACAGTCATTATGAATTTACAGTAATGCCCTTTGGCCTGACCAATGCACCTGCAGCTTTCATGGACCTTATGCACAGGACTTTTCATCCATACTTAGACACATTTGTCGTAGTCTTCATTGATGACATTCTTATTTATTCTAAGACTAGGGAAGAACACGCAAATCACTTGAGAATTGTCTTAGAAATCTTGAGAGCAAATCAACTGTACGCAAAATTGTCGAAGTGTGAATTCTGGATTAAGGAAGTAGCCTTTTTAGGACACATCATTTCTAGAGAGGGTATATCAGTAGATTCAGAAAAGATTAAGGCAGGAAAAGAATGGTCCAGCCCCATCAATGTTACTAAAATTCGAAGCTTTCTAGGATTGGCTGGGTATTATAGGCGATTTGTGAAGAATTTTTCCAGAATAGCCCAACTTATGACCAAACTTTTGAGGAAAACCGCAAAATTTCATTGGAGTGAAGAATGTGAGATGGCATTTCAAGAACTGAAAACCAAGTTAACCACTGCACCTGTTTTAACTTTGCCAAATGAAGAGGAAGATTATGAAGTGTTTAGTGATGCTTCTTAAAATGGGTTAGGATGCGTTCTCATGCAGAATCGTAAGGTGATAGCCTATGCGTCTTGACAATTAGAACCACATGAGGTTAATTACCCTACCCATGACTTAGAATTAGTTGCCGTTGTCTTTGCTTTGAAAATTTGGAGACATTACCTTTACGGAGCTAAGTGTTACTTATACACTGATCACAAGAGTTTGAAGTACATTTTTACCCAGAGAGAATTAAACTTAAGACAAAGGAGATGGTTGGAATTGTTGAAAGATTATGACCTGGAGATTAGATACCATGAGGGAAAAGCCAATGTTGTGGCTGATGCGCTTAGTAGAAAAACTAATCATTCTACACCTCGTCCTTTAACAAAAGAAATCCAACAGATGAACCTCGAGTTAGTCAAACCAGGAGAACCAAGGGAGATTATCCATATGCTTAGTCTCAAACCCACATTGTTTGATGAAATCCGAGAATTTCAAAAAAATGATCCCGAAATTTTGAAAATCAGAGAATTGATAAAAGAAGGGAGAGAAAAAGAATTTGAGGAATGTGAAGATGGTAGCTTGAAATTTAGAGGGAGATTATGTGTCCCACAAAGTGAGGAATTGCGAGAGAAAATTTTGAGTGAAGCTCACAAAACCCCTTACTCAGTACACCTAGGGAATATCAAACTGTATATAAATATACGACCCTATTTTTGGTGGAAAGGTATGAAGAAGGATGTAGCCAACTTTGTAGCCAAATGCCTTACCTGTCAAAAAGTGAAGAGTGAACACCAGAAAATCGGAGGATTACTACAACCTTTAGAGATACCAGGGTGAAAATGAGATTCTGTATCAATGGATTTTGTCACTGGATTGCCTACTACGGTGAGAGGAATGAATACCATTTGGGTAATAGTGGATAGGCTAGCGAAAGTACCTAGGTTTATAGCTATGAAGGACACCTGGAATATGAATCAGTTAGCAGATGCTTATGTGAGGGAGATTGTCAGATTACACGGAGTACCCAAGGATATCATTTCGGATAGAGACACCCGTTTCTTATCTCATTTTTGGGAAAAACTTCAAGCCGCATTTGGGACAAGACTTAAGTTTAGCACGGCTTTTCATCCCTCTACTGACGGCCAGGTTGAAAGAACCATTCAGACTTTAGAAGATATGCTGAGATCTTGTGCCTTAGAGTTTCAAGGAAACTGGGAGAAACAACTGCCTTTGGTAGAATTCTCGTACAACAACAGTTACCATGCTAGCATTGATCGAGCCCCTTACGAAGCTCTTTATGGGAGGAAATGTCGGAGTCCATTATGTTGGGTTGAGACCAACGAGACTTTAGTACTAGGACCCGGCGTGGTGTACGATACAATGGAGCAACTCAGAATTATGCAAGACAAGCTGAAAGCAGCTCAAGACCGACAGAAAAGCTACGCTGATAAGAGGAGGAGACCTTTGGAATTCCAAGTCGGGGATGAGATCATGATTAAGGTATCTCCGATGAAAGGAGTAAAAAGATTTGGGAAAAAGGGGAAGTTGAGCCCTAGATACGTAGGACCCTACCAAATAATTGAGCGAGTCGGTGAGGTAGGCTACAAAATCGAATTACCCCCGGAATATGAGAACATGCACAATGTCTTTCATGTATCCCAACTCCGAAAACATTTACCCGACGGAAGCCAGACTCCGCTACCCGAGCCAATAGAGATGACTGAAAGTTTGACGTATGAGGAAATATCGGTGGCTATATTAGATCGCAAGGAAAGAAAACTGAGAAACAAGATTACCCCACTGGTCAAAGTACTCTGGAGAAGTCAAACTTTAGAAGAAGCAACTTGGGAGTCGGAAGCCGATATGCAAGCAAAATACTCTTACCTCTTTTCTGAAGGTTAGCTTATTTAAAGTTTCGGGACGAAACTTATTTTAAGGGGGGTAGACTGTAATAACCCGAAAATTTTAAACATTTAATTAATCTTTAAACTAACTAATTTAATCTTAATTATGTGATCATGCGTAAAATAATTTCTCTTAATATTTTCGTCAATATTCTCTTTGCTATTTAAATTCGCGATTAAAGTTATGCTACACGAAATCAATAGGATTTCGTTAATACATGATTAAAATCCTTAAGTATGCGATTAGTTATTAATTAAGCACAAAAATTAAATTAAAAAGCTCTAAACCATTCCACTAATTTTTACAAGTACCGAAAATTCAGAAAATGGAAAGGAAGGAAGTTGAGGAAAATTTCACTATTCATTGATTTAGACTTGCCTTATTATTTTATACCTAATAGAAATAAACCTATCTAACAATAGAACAAGTGTCCACATAGGTGGCACTTCCTAAAATGGTAAGTTAAAATCAGAAAATCCAATCCATGGTTTTGGTTTGGTGACTCCATGGTTTTGCATGGCATGAAGAGGTATTGCACATGAGTGAAAAATGCTTGGATTAAAATAATGCTTATGAGAGTGTATGAGAGAGCAAGGGAAGCAAAGGAAAAATCAGAAAAATTACACTATAAAAAGGGAGAGGGAAGGACGCGTCAGAGAAGAAGGAAAAAGGGAAGGAAAAACAAAGAAAAATAATGTTAAATCACCTAAATTTACCCAATCAAAATTACTTACCCTATACCTACAATCACCATTAGCCCAACATCCTTTTTCTCTTCCCAAGTTCTTAATTCATTCTACAAGCAAAATCTACCCATTTCCCCTACTACCCAACCGTGGCCTCCTAATGTCACTCAACACCACTACTTAAATTATTTCTCTTCTCAAAACCAATCTCCCAAAATCTTCCTAAAATCTCACTCTCAATCCTTTCCAAATCAGAAAAATTAGAGAGAGCAAATAAAGAGAGAAAGAGAAGGAAAGACAAGAGAAAGAGGAAGAAGAAGAATAAGGGAGAAAGAAAGGTAAAAATATTTGCAAATTACTTTCTTAATTTAAATATCTAAATCTATTATTAGAACAAAAACTTACAAACTTTTTATCTTCTTGTCTCACTCAAAAACTCCATAACCAAAGCTCAAAAATTTCCAAGTTGAAGCTCACCCAAAGGAGCTTAAGAGAGGTAAAGAATTTCGAAACTCCCTTTTCTAGTCAAGAATTTCGAAGATGAAATAAATCAAAATGAAACCATGAAAAACCTAGAACGAAACTCTTAATCTCGATATTTTGGACGAAAATTAAATGAGACTAAGATCATCTATATAAACCATAGTCATTTACATACTTGCATGTTGATTTTGGACAATTTTGCTAAAAATGAAAAATGATGAAGTAAAACCCTAAAATCAGAAAATCCACTTGAAAACCCTCAAAATCCGAAAATAAAGAAAAATTGGGACTTTATTAAGATTAATCTAATTTGAACAACAAGGGTAAAATTTTAGAGGATTAATTTTTGAACTCAAAACCCTCTAGGGAGATTCGGCTAAGAGAAGAAAAGAGGAAAGAGAGAAACCAAGCTTGTGATTGATTCTCTAAGGTAATTTTTCATGTCCATTACTTTTCCCCTAGTCTTTGAAAATTATTATTGATAAGCTGATCTTGATTTTATAGAAATTATATTTGATCTTGTGATTTTTGTTGATTCAAAACTTATTTTGGTAATTAATAATTAAATCTTGATTTTGTAATTGGTTTACATATATTTCGAAATTATAAAGTGATTTGATGATACTTGGATGTACCGAATGATATATGGATGATTGAAAGTTTATTTTCAAAATTTTAAACTTTATAAATTCCACTTATGATGAAGTATGGATATCTCTTTAAAATAAAAGGATATATATATATATATATATATATATATATATATATATATATATATATATATATATATATATATATATATATATATATATATATATATATAGTTATTACTAATTATACCATTGGTTAAGTGATTAAGTAAGGTACTAGTAATGCCTTAAGGAGACTTTGTTGGGATTTATGCAATTATGAGTAACATGTTATATAGCTTATGTTTCGAAATGAACTTATTAAGAGAGGAATTGGATTATAAGTTCATCCAATTCGGTAATATTATTCAAAGGGAAAATTATATTGCGAATATGTAAGTCTTATTCATATAATGAATAAATATGGACATGCAACTATCCTAGTCTTATTCATGTAATTTCATACATATACATGGATATGAATTTTGTGATATGATTCTAAGAGTAGCACCCTTAGAATTTTGAAGAGCATGTTTTGGAAGTGAGCTCACTATAATATGAATTATGGGGTTATAATACCCAAGTATATGAAATATTGAGACTATAAGTCTAAATGATTATTATATGGCAAATGGCCAATATGATATATGTATATGATGATGCTGAATATGACTAAAGGTCATGATGATTGAAATTGGCTTGATTATTGAATAGCCAAGACATGCATGCTCTTCCATATCACCTAACATTCGAAATTAAGAGAGATTAGTCTAATCTAATTTTAGTATTATGTTTTCTAAATTCTAGATTAGGATTTAGGAAAGTCCATAGTTGAAATCCATACTTATTATTATTATTATTATTATTATTATTATTATTATTATTATTATTATTATTATTATTATTATTATTATTATTATTATTATTATTATTATTATTATTATTATTATTATTATTATTATTATTATTATTATTATTATTATTATTATTATTTCTAACCTATACGATTTGGACATGCATATATATGTATTTATACATGTATAAACGTCAATACTAGTGACATGCATGTACTTATATACGCGTATTTACTAACTAACAATTTTCTTATTATAAGTAAATGCTTATTTCCTAATCGAGGCATACAAAGGTTATTTCTATCCTTTACTTACTTTTATTAATTATTATAATGATTTAATCTAATATAAACCCTATTATTATTTTTACAAAATGGGGTGAAATTACTTAGCTTTCCGCTAATTTTCTCTCTTGTTTTGTATTGAATGCATGGTAACATTTGGAGCAGTTTGATGGTGGAACGTTTGTTCATGGCAAGGATCGAGGTTTTATGTTTCTTCTTTGGTTGCTTGGTGTTGAGGACATGTGTATATGTAATAATCTAGTTTTTATTTTCTTATTTGGATGTTATTTAAACTACTTTTCATTAAGTCTAATATCCACCCTCGGGTGGATATGGAGGTAACAACCTGGACAACTTAATTATAAATAAATGATGCAATATTATTAGGTATATTAATCTTGATTTAATCTTGGGCCTAATCGTGATTAATAATAATTAATCACTTAGCAAAGTCGGGTCGTTACAGTGTAACCGCCAACAAGCTGGAAGAAGGGTAATGAGTAAGCTTGATAGAGTGCTTGGCAACTCTTAATGGTTGATGCAGCAGATTCCTACTGTTGTACAGTTCCTTCATCATGGTGTATCAGATCATTCTCCTAGTTGAATAACCCTAAGTGGGGAGCAGGGGAGGATCCCAAGAACTTTCATGTTTATTAACTGTTGGGCGGAGCATGATGACTTTCTTGGTATTGTTGGGAGAGTATGGTAACATAGGAGACATGGTTGTCCATTTCAAGTCACTAAGAAATTGCAGCTACTTAAGAAGGAGCTTAAAGTGCTTCATGCTAGAGATTATGGTAATATTGGTGCTAGACTAATTCAAGCGGATGCTGAGCTAGAGGATGTGCAGGCCCTGCTTCAGTTTAGACCACAAGATGTTGTGCTGATTGCAAAGGAAAATGAGTGTATTGAGCAGTATTGGAAACTGAGAGGGATTGAGGAAGCCATTTATAAGCAGAAGGCTAATTAAGGGGTGGAGATAGGGTAAGGAGATGATAATAATGGCTACTTCCACGCCAAGGTTAAAGAAAACATGGCAAGACAGTCCATTAAAGCATTGAATGATGGAGGAGGAGTTTGTCACACTGATAGAAGGGTGGTGGAACTGATAATAATTGATTTTTATAAAGGACTTTTTGGCACTGCACAGAATGTGGCACCTTTTGATGTTGAAGCAATTGGTGCTGGACCTGTTTTGAATGAGGATCAGAGGTGCAGAATGGAGGGTAATTTTTCTGAGGATGAAATTAAAAATGCTCTTTTTAGCATACCAGATGGCAAACCGACTGGACCAAATGGGTACAACTCTGCTTTTTTCAAAAAAGCTTAGGGCACTGTATAGGGAGATGTGTGTGATGTTGTTCAGGATTTTTTCAGGAGTGGTAAATTATTGAGAACTGTTAATTCAACAACCATTTTCTTGATTCCAAAATGTGAGAATCCTGCAACTGTTAGTGACTGCAGGCCGATTGCATATTGTAATGTCTTGTACAAGACAATCACTAAACTGTTGACTGAAAGGATGAAGAATATTGTACCAGATTTGATTGGTGTTGAGCAAGCTGCCTTTGTGCAGGGGAGGAGAATTAACGATAATGTGCAAAAGTATGAGAGGAAGAGCATTTCCCTAAGAGCTATGCTTAAGATAGATGTGCGGAAAGCCTATGATTCTGTCAACTAGGACTTCATAGAGGGTATGATGAGACTTCTTGGCTTTCCTGAGTGGTTTGTGCAGAGGGTCTTGTTGTGTGTGACTACCTCACAGTTCTCAATCAACATCAACGAGAGTTTGAAGGGATTCTTCCCAGGGAGGCAAGGGATGAGGCAAGGGGATCCGATGTCCCCGTACCTTTTTGTGATTTTTATGGAGGGGCTATCAAGAATGTTAAGACAATTACAAGATGACAGGGATTTTAGATTTCATCCTAAGTGTAGCAGAATTGGGCTTACTCACTTAATTTTTGCTGACGACTTGCTCATTTTCTCAAGGGGTGACATGAAGTCGGTGTAGGCTGCAATTACTACCTTCAACAAGTTTGCAGCTATGTCTGGGTTACAAGCTAATGAAGCTAAGAGTTGTTTCTATTTTGGGAAAGTGGAGAAGGATCTTAGTGATACTATTCTGCAGGAGACAGGTTACCAGGAGGGGAGACTCCCCTTTAGATACTTGGGAGTCCCTTTATCAGCTACGAGGGTCACCAGGGCCATGTGCCAATCCTTGATTAATACTGTATCGAGACATGTACATCATTGGGCAAGCAGGTTGCTGAGTTATGCAGGGAGGATCTAGCTTTGGAATTCTGTCAATTTTTCCACACTAAACTACTGGTGTTCAATTTTCTTATTGCCTAAGCGGGTGATATATGAAATTGAGAAGCTGGAGAGAAAGTTCATAAGGGGGAAAGTTGATCAGCAGCGTGGTATGTATCCAGTTTCGTGGCACAAGATTTGCAAAGATAAAAAGAATGGGGGGTTACAGGTTAAGAAGATTGGGGTTTGGAATGTTGCAGCTACAAGCAAGCACATATAGTGGCTGGACACTAGCAAGGAGGGAAGCTGGGCTATGTGGACTAGAGAGTACCTCCTGCGCAATAACAATATTTGGCATGTCTTCAGTAAGGTTGGTAAGTCATGTTTATGGAAGATCGAAAATGATTTATGTGAGGGATATGGTGGTTGATACATGTGGCTCTGTCTCTAATGGGAGAACTGTTATTCACGAAATGGGAATTGGAGGGAAGTTTGGAATGAAGAGAATGTATGATTTGCTGGAAGGACCAGAAGCTACTGTTTTTTGGCACAAGGTGGTGTGGGAGAGAGGGGCATGCCCAAGGATTGCTTTGTTGCCTAGCTTACCTGTCAGAAAAAACTAGTAACAAGAGCTTTTTTGTTATCGCGAGGGATGGTTGTGGATATAGCTTGTGGTATGTGTCAGGAAGGTATAGAAAATTGCGATCACTTGTTTTTTCAATGTCCAGTTGCCTCTGCTGTTTGGGGGGCTATCCTGAGGTGGCTTGGCATTCGACGAGGGATTTTGAGTTTGGGTCATGAGCTACAATGGTTTGCCAGATATTGCAAAGGCAAAGCCATGTAACATAAGATCAGGAGAAGTGCATTCGTTGCCACTCTCTATGAGATCTGGCATGAGAGAAATATTAAGATTTTTCAACAAAAGTCACGCCCTGTGCAGGTTATTGTTAGGGAGATACAAAATTGTACATGTGCTAGAATGATAGCAGTTTATAAGGAGGAGGCAAGAAGGATACTGATACAGATGTAGATGAGTGGGATTGGGTCTTTTTGTGGTTCCGTATGCATAGAAATAGGAGTGAAGGGGTACAGGCAATCTCCTATACCTCATTTTTTGTATTGGTGTGTGTTAAGGAGGGTGCTACTTTGGCATCCCTTTGGCTAATGGAATATACTTACCATTTTCCAAAAAATACAACCCAACAAAGAAAGCTAATTCAGTTTACGGACAAGCAGGAAATGAGAGAGACAAAAATAGAGATGGAAGACTAACCAGAGAGAGTGAGGATAAGATGAAGGACAGAAGAGTGGCGGAACTGATGCTAGGTGGCGATGGCCGATGACGGTGAGCTTAAGTCGTGGCTTGTGAGTAGATGAGAAAATAGGAGAGAGAGAGATAGGGGCAGTTGAGCGATTGGTCTACATATATGGATATATGTTAATTAGATTTATCCCGTGCGAATCGCTAAATAATTTAATAACTAATTAAAGTTTTAGTAATGTCATCAAAATATTTCATCTGAAATTAATCATAAATATTAATCGTGTGTATATATATATATATATATATATATATATATATATATATATATATATATATATATATATATATATATATATATATATATATATATATATATATATACACACACGTGTGGGTGTGTGTGATCACAAAAATAAAAAGTTTTAAAAGTCCTTCCACTTTCCATTATTCACGTGTAATACTCAATTAGTATAATACAAGATAAGTTATCATAAGTATTTTATCACTTAACTCTTTAAAAAAGTTCTAAAAAAGCCAAACTTTATTGGGTCGCGTCGAAAATGGAACATATTCAAACCATATTTCAAATTTGATGCAATGAAGTGGAATTAGAATCTATAGAATTGCGTAATCAAAGTTATTTTATTTTGTAATTTGAACAATGTTCAAGTGTAATTTTCAATTATTATAAAATGTTAACAATTGTAGGAAGTAAGTTATCTTCCCTTCGAATGATGTTAAGAGCCGATTTAATGCTAAAACCTTCGTTGCTAGCATCATTCCAATATAATTTATCAACTGCATCATTGTCTTCTATGAGTTCCAAAGATTCAATTTTTTTTAGAATTGAACCAGGAAGAAAATTCCCAAATAATTTCCAACGCCAACCAGTGTTAAAAATGTCCCAAAAGTCTTCAACTTTAGCACTAAGTAACTCTTCAGGAATGTCTGCAGTTTTGAATGGGGAGAGAGGCTCATCAAGCACCCAATTATGGTGCCAGAAAAAAGTGGAACGACCATTGCTAATGGCCGCACACACTCCCTTTCGAACGGTATCCACATTCTCCAAGGTACCTTTCCACGAGTTAGAAGCATCTCGTTTGTCATCAAACATATCAATATCACAGCGGTTCTTAAAGTATTTGCTCCTAAGGACTCGTGACTAGTTGACCACAGAGTGTTAGTTTCAGCATCTCCACCAAAGCTTAGTCATAAAAGCAGCATTAAATTGCCTTATAGAGTGGAATCCCAGACCCCCCTGATTCTTTTGGTTGTGTAATTTGGTTTCAAGAAACTTAGTGAATTTTTCTTTGAAAAAAGAAGAAGAAAGAAACCAAGTGAATTTTCCTTTTTTCATTTGTATCTCCCCATAAAAATTCCTCGTTTTTCTATCAATGTCATCACAAACCAAACGCGGCATTGTTGTTGTTTGCATCGAATAAAAAGGGATTGAATTCAAAGATGATTGGACAAGAATAGTCCGGCCAGCGAGAGATAAACAATGAGCTTTCAACCCCGCTAGTTTGGTATTCATCCTCTCAACCACATACTGGTACATGTCATTAGTAATCTACCATTAATAGTAGGTACCCCCAGGCCCCAAGTAACGACCCACATCTTATGTTTCTTCCATTCCCAACTCAACACAAATTGCTTCACGAAGATCACTGTGAGTATTATGTGAGAAGAAAACTTTTTCTCCAGACTTAGAAGGCTTACTTTTTCTCGAGACGCTCTACAAAATTTGTCGAAGCAAGCTTTAACAAAGCGAGCTTGATCAATTGTGACTATCCTGAGGGTCTAAATGAGACCTTTTTATTTTTGCTCCCCAAGGTGGATAACCCAGAGAAAGTTACTCAATTGTGGCCTATTAGTCTTTATAACGTCTCTTATAGAAATTGTGAACTGCCTTAAGGAGGTTTTGCCAACTTTGACCTCTCCTACACATTGTAGCTTTGTTCCTGGACAACAAATCACTGACAACATAGTGATCGTCTAAGAAATACTTCATACTTTAAAGAAGAACCATGGAAGAACATGGTGTATGATAATCAAATTGGATCTTGAGAAGGCGTATGACCGTCTTAGATGGAGTTTCATTCGTGACACTCTTCTTGACATGCATCTTCCTCAACAATAACTAAGTCATCATGCTGTGTGTTTCATCCATGGGTCTGCAAATCTTATGAAACGGGAAAGCAATTGAAAAATTCGAAGCAACACGAGGGGTGAGACAAGGTAATCCTTTATCACCTTATATTTTTGTTGTGTGTATGGATAGACTCACCCAACTGGTTGATATGCTGGTTGATGATGGAGTTTGGAAGCCCGTTCGAGCTAGCCGCAATGGGCGTCCCCTGTCATCTCTTTCTTTTGGAATATGTTTGATGGTTTGACAGTCAAACGTTGGTGATATGTCATATTAACACAATGGCTTATTTCTTCATTGATCCGCACACAAGAAAAAGGCAACAGGATGATGTGTATAACACATAGATCTACCAAGTCTATTAAGTAATCCTGTATTCATAAATTCGTAATCAATTCTAGATTAGAAACGAAGGGTCCATATCCTACCAAATAGCTTACCTTGTGCTACATCTCTATTTAATTCCCTTGCAATCAATATAAATAAATAAAAGTAAGTTCTAAATTGAATCTTATTAAAAAGTCATAAATGCTACTCAATTTTATTTTATTTTTTGGAGCAATTTGGTGAAAACCACCTACAAAGTTTCACTTTTTGTCCATTATCATTTGAATTGTTGTTATTTGTTCAGTACCACCTTAAAAGTTGATTCCGCCTTGTGAGTCACGCCTTAAATGAAAATCCGGCCATCTTTATATTTTTCTATCTGATTTGCCATCACATGACTTGCATGAGTCACTTAAAACTGAATTAGCATCCTCTTGAACAAGTTATTTTTCTTCTTCTTCCTCCTCTTCTTCATCTTCGTCTTCATCTTTATCTTAATCATTAAATCGTTGTTTTGCAATTTCTTCATCTTCATCATCATCGTTATCGTCGATTTCTTCATCTTCTCTCTCTCTCTCTCTCTCTCTCTCTCTCTCTCTCTCTCTCTCTCTCTCTCTCTCTCTGATCTTTGTTTGTAGTGCGTGTCTGTCCAATTTGAGGGATTGATTTATATGTATGAGGTTTTTGTTTTAAGGCCATGAAGAAGGGGTTGAATAGGAGCTTGGCATCCTTCAGCTTTCAATATCAACCGACTTAAATCAACCCCAACTCAAAGTAAGACAAAATCAACAACAAAAAAAAGGGCAACCCGTTCATTTTGCTGAATTTAGGGGTAAAAAACGCTAATTTAGTGCAAAAATGGGGAGAAAACAGAAAAGGATAGGAGAGAGAAAGATATGACTTTGAAAGAGATGAGAGAAAACCAAAATCAAACAGAGAAAGATAGAGATGCTGAATGAAAAAGGTCAACAATGTCAGGGGGGGGGGGGGAATTAGGGGTGAAGTGATTACTTTTGAAAGTTAGGTCATTAATTAGTAAATTAATTAATGGTCAAATGGGTAATTAAATTGGTCAAATAGGGGGGGTTCAATTAAATGGACATGTGCTTCACACGTGAGGGCAAAACGGGAAGAAAAGTAAGAATTTGGCCCGGAAATCACTTAAAGGGTGACTCACACGGCGGAATCAACTTTTAAGGTGGTACTGAACAAATAACAACAATTCAGGAGGTAGTAGACAAAAAGTGGAACTTTGTAGGTGGTTTTCACCAAATTGCTCTATTTTTTTTGAAAATATTCTACCAACTTCAAATAATTTAGTTCATGAAAAGGTTTATGATATTATGAATATTGGGTTCGTAAGTAGATTTCAATGAGACTATCAAATTATTGAATGATCTTTCAAACTGCTTTTTATCATGAAAAAAGTATTAATAATTTGTTCATCAACATATTTTTTTTAAACTTAAATCATCAATATTTATCATTCCATTACAAGCATGGAATAAGATCACATGCTACACACATGTTTGCAATCTAGTAAAATCATACTCATTCCATCCCATAATACAAGTCATTTTAGAAAATAGATTTTTTCCCATATTATAAGTCATTTTAGGGTTTCAACAAAGTACGTTTTATTTTGTACCCAACATGCCCTTGTTTCATATTACTTCACTAACTCACTTTTTTGTTAAATCCAAAATCAAGGGATAAATTAGTCAAGTCTAATTATTTTTAATAGAATTGAGACTATTTAATAACTTTCTAAATTTGTGTGCAAAAATCTTAAACTACTTATATTATGAAATAGAGGGAGTATATTTCGTAATGCTAATATATTGAGAGAATGAAGACGAGAGAAGAGAAGAGAAGAGAAGACGAAGGTCGAAGAGAGCGCATTTAACTAATTTACTAATGCAAAGGCCAAAGGAAATACTCAGGACCATACGAGTATAACATTTATTAAATCGGATGGCTTATGCTTGTTATAAGCTCTCAAATAAGTAAAGGAAGAGATTGCCATATTGACTCGCTAATTGACATGTGTGAGGAGCATAGAATGGTTTGACTTCATTAATCTATAGCAAAACGCGAAAGAAAAAGATCAAAGAAGTATCACTTTACTTTTAAACAAAAAGAGGGTGCAAGTGAAAGTTAATCGAGACACTCCCGCTACGTCATGTTCGGACTATCGTGTTCAACAACGAACATATCAGATAAACTGAATAGCTAACGCAAGCACCGACCCCGTCAACGTAGCACCAATAAGGGGCTAATATAGTTCTTAGAAGCCAACCGACACAAGACATGGGGAAAAATGGAGATTCGAACCCATGACCTTGTCTTACCAAACCACTTACGAGTAAGTTTAGAACCATTAGATCACCACCACCATCACCCGTATTGGTTCACTTTACTTTTATTAAGTGAATGAAATGATGTGAAAATAATAATTCAACCCATCAATAAGAGACAAACAGATATCTGGACGACCACAGAACTCAAAATCCCTCCCCAAAGACAGAAATAACGACCGATAATCATAAATGGGACATAAACATCCCAAAGAGAGACAAATTAATGAACTATTGAACCAATTACTAAAGGAGAAACAAAAAGACGGGGGCTAGAGTTTAAAGGAGGATAAGAGAAAGAACCTTTCGACATTACGTCAATAGCTTGCATTTGGTATTTACGACCATCGTTTTTGTGACCGTCACCATTTTAAATGCGTTTACTATTCCTGAACCAGTTACAAAAAATGACACTATGAAGTAACAAATAGTGTGTTTACAATGACATATTGGTAAAATATGGCAGCACAACTGGTTAATGCCACCCCTAAGAATCATTGGTTAAATATGAATCCACTATTCACAATAAGGTCGGGGGTGAGGGACATGTACATGTAGTGATATATGCTATCAATCTTCAGTCGCCATCGCTTCAAAACTGGCAACTGGGTAAATTACTTAAAAGCACAGCCCTGTATAGCAGCAAGAACCACCAGTTGTTCCTCAGTCGGTAGACCTTTCTTGGTCCCCAGTGCTACATCATACCTTGATTTTGGACGTCCTCCTTCTTGCATTTACAAATAAAAGGACAACTAGGGCCACGACTACAATAGCCATGGGCAACCATATATCTCTCAAAGATGGCGTGTGAAAAGAGTATATCAAATTGCTATCCTGTGTTCCCTGCATCTCGAATATTGGGAAAGACCGAGTACAAAGCCAAGGTAAGATTTCAAATTTGCAAGAAAATACACCATACTCGCCAGAAATATATTCGAATAACTTGTATGTATCAGCATTCGGTCCCACAAAGCATTGGAGAAAAAAAATCCCAAGAGAGTGAAAGTTTATGGTAATAAGATTGTTGGAGGAACTAAGCAGCTATTCTTACTCTTCCTAGATGCAGTGTGAGCTTGCTAAGTTGCTACATTGATTTACTCACTATGATAAGCACTTAAGCAGAAAGAAGATGAATCAAAATCACAATATATCCTATTAAAAAACATCAAAATATTTTGAACTTGAAAGCAAGGTGGATAAACTCACAAATTACTTAAGAAAGAGGCCAAGGGCGGGAGGCCATGTGAGAAACGGCAGAAAGTAGCATTTTCAAAACCAAGTGAAGGAAAATGCTCCAAGTAACAGGACAGGACATCATCAAGGCAGATAAAATTAGGGACCCAGCACAACAAATCCTAAAGGTCAATGGACAGAAAATCTAGCAAAGTGTAAGCAGATTGAGTTGGAAAGCACCACTTGGGATATCATATCACCTCTATTTCACATGAGAAGATGGTAAGCAGATTGAGCTTCAATTATCTCATTCAGTATATCATATCCCGTATCCGCTAGAGCATTAGAAAATGGGAATCTATGGTTAATACTGCAACATGAGTTATTTCAGAGAATGATAAATATAAAGCACTCACCAACTTCTGTATTGTATGCTCATGTTGCCTAGCAAAGATTTCCTGGGCATATTTGTATAGATCCACGTCAAGTCTATTAAGTGAAATTATCTGCTTAAGAGTTGTATCAGGTACCTTAAGCCGTGCCTGTACATGTTTCAGATTCCATTGTTAGCCATTAAGAATGCTAATGTCACTAGCTAGCCTAAGATTTCAAGCAGTAACTCACTTGAAGGAAACTGAATGCAAATACTAAGTGCAAAAAATTAATGTTGTTTTTATCTTCCTACCATACTTCCCTAATCTGCAATCAATCAAGGAAAAAACTGTTTAATTATTGTATTTTGTCAGAATTTATGGGAGAGAGTTAAACTATGTATCCCGAACTAAGTTGATTTAAGATCTCAAGTTACATAGCTCCAGCTGGAATTTACCATCTCCCCTCAAAGTACATGACAGAACACGGTGGTGGGACAAATACTATATGTGCATCCTGAAGGAAGGTACTCAAGTCAAATCCCCCGGTCATTTTCCCATGCTTGATATATATGAAAAGGAAATTATTCAGGGCTTTCATCCTTGGTAGTTGTGGAGACCCATGTTTGGTTAAAATCAGTATATTATATTTGTTTCTTTCTACAACAACAACAACAACAACAACCCAGTAAATATCCCGCCGAGGGCGGGGTCTGGGGAGGTCTAGATGTACGCAGCCTTACCCCTAACTAGTCGCCTAGTAGGGAGGCTGTTTCCGAAAGACCCACGAAAACAATTTGATTTTTGAAATCAGTAGGAAACAGACAAAAGGTGGATGTTAAAACAAGTGAATGCAATAATAATAATAAATAAATAAAATAAATAAATAAAATAATACCCAAGAAACAAACAAACAAATAAATAAATAAATAAAAACCTACACCCTCAAAGTAGTGTCATCTATGTGGATCCTACTACGCCAAAGTTTCCTATTAAGGGCCAGATCCTCGGTAAGCTCCAAGAGGACCAAATCGTTCTTAATCACCTCACTCCAACTCTTCTTAGGCCTCCCTCTTCTTCTCTTACAGTCCCTAAGTATAATCTTCTCGCACCTCCTCACCGGAGCGTCTATATTTGTTTCTTTCTGTTTATCTAAAAAAAATGGTTACTAAAGCAAAACATGTAGGTGGATGTCTGGATGCAACTTTCTGAATGCTGTGGCAATGGACATTCATAATCTGATCACACGCACATACGCACACGCGCGCACACACGCAGAAACTTGTTTATTCCCTCTTTATCTCGACGGAGCTCTGCTGCATGGAGGTAGAAATCTTGTTTGTTTAATTATTCTGTCTTTATCTCAGCAGAGCAAAGCCGGATGGAGGTAGAAGCCCCCCCCCCCCCACTCTACCCTTACGCTTTGGAATATGATAAGACTAATCCAAATGGCTCATCAAACTATCAGCACTTCTTTATGGCCGTGAAGTTGCTGAACCGCCTCTCTGTTTTCACAGGGTTAAGGCTGTGTACACCTAACCCCCACCCACCCAATTTCATGTTTTACCCGCCTGGGCAGATGCCTCTTCGGATATAACAGCAGACTTGACAATGATCTTGCATTTTATTCCGTTTGCTTATTTATTTTGGCTAGGCCAACTGTTCTTTCATTTGCAAATAAAAAAACCATCAAACCCCACAAGGGATAACAAACTAAGTTTCATGATCTTTACACATACTATACCTCTTTCGTAAACTTCACAGGGGATATTCTAGTCAGTGAATTAGTTCGCCGCCTTGCTTGAGATTTCCGCAAACTACTAATGCAAACTTCATATGCTCCCATAAGTTCTCGAACAGTCATCTTCTACAATGAGTGACACGTATAAATTCTAGGGAGGAAGAGAACAAATAAATAGAACTGAGAAAATGCAATATTGCAACAAATGAACTTACACTATTGGTGGGCCCTTCAACCACTTCAGATGAAACAGTCCCGCTCGTATTATCATCAGTAGGGCTACTCTGTCATGCAAGCGTAACTGAAGCATGAGAAACTACTCCAGCTGGATACTCCAAAAGCAAGTACAAAACAATTTGCTACTAACCTTGCCATGGCCATGTTCAGGTTCGAAATCTTCAATTGAAGAGCTCTGTTCTGCAGCATCAGTAGGGTGTAAGATTAGCAAACAGTTTGTTTATGGAAAACCCCATTAGCATACTGAATTCCAATAGCTGAACAGAAACTTTAGAACCGGTCACACAAAATCTTCTTAGCAAAATCTAGTAACAGAATATAGATGTATAACATTGGGATGGCTATCAGAAATACTACAATATATTACAAATCTTACTGAGAACAGATGTGCAGTGTACAATATGAGGTCCCAGAAACTTCAGACCTAGAAAACAGGTCATCTACATAGTACTTAAGTCTGAATGATTTGGAACTGACACCTTAAAGGGTTTATGCTGTTAAGATAACATCAAGTCACTTGGATAATTACACTTGGATTTACAATAATTTGGTTCACGAGAGGTATAGCTTGGGTGAATATTGGCCTAACCTATTCTAACCGGTTAATTCAAGTGGGAGCTGTCTCTTAGCTTTTCATTATGCCTTGTCAATTTCCAATATTACTGATGTCCCCAATACTAGCAAAAATAAAAACACTAAATGAAGTGGCATGAACAGAATCGGGTATGGGCCACTCTGAAGAGAAGATATGGGTGAGGAGACTCAGATGGTTAAAGAAGGGACCTCAATGCTCTAGTGAGGGCTGTGAGAGAAGATAGGGACCGGAGATACCATGAGAGGTAGACTAAGACAAAATCAAGTACTGGGAGGAGATGACTAGACATGAATCTGGAATTCAATGAAGTCATAGCTCTCAATAGTCAATAGGAGTCTGTGGTGTACTGGTGTAGTAGGATTCATGTAGCTGAGCCTTACTGTAGAGTCCCCTTCCTAGCACTACAAAAAATAAGCTGAATAGCTACCGATTCCTGAGACCGTCTACTATTTCGGTCGCAATTTTGGTGATCTTTTGAAATTTCAGCTTGTGGAGCAGTGCAGGAGCGCTTTTTTTTTTTTTTTGTCCTATATTTTTTGCCCTTCCCTACCCCTTGTTATGACCTAGGTATATAAGCCAAACTTGGAAAAATCCCAGCATCCGAACCCAACGCCACTTTCTATTTCTCTCTCTCCTTCCTATCTCCTGGCCTTCATCTCAACCTTCTTCCTCTTTTGGTTTCATCTTCATCCCACCCTTAACCTCCCTATTTCTGTCATCTACTTCTTCTCATCATTTCTCTGCCTCTGACCCTTCTCTTCACTCATCCTCTTTTACCATTTTTTTTCTTCCTCTTTTTACAATTGAATTGGTTCTCCTCTTGCTTGTTTCTTTCTCCATGGCTGTTCATTAATGGTGAACCGAGGCTATAAATCGCCAGAAGCTTTACATCACCATATCGAAGAGAATCGAGGCTTTAAATAGCAAGATCGAAGCGGATTGAAGCGAATCGAAGCTTTACATCACCGGATCGAAGAGAAACGAGCTTTAAATCGCAAGATCGGAGCGAACCTTCCTGCTTTATATTTTCCAGATCTGTGAATAATCGTTATGGCAAGTTAATTTTTTATCACTTGTCGATTGGTGTTTGAAGGAAGTGAAGGTTTCAAGATCTAGAAGGTTTTTGCGGTTTTTCTTTTTTTTTTATTTTTTAGTTGTTTTTAGTATTTTGAGATAAATTATACTCATGTATATCTAATTCGTTTGTTGGAAGAATTTGTACTTCTGTGTATCTAATTCGTCAATTTAGAATTTGCATATCCATGTATACTCAAGAATTACTTCTCTGAAATTGGTACATGTTGTAAATTCTGGGTAAAATTACAACTCAAAGTGGATAGGTACTTGTGTGTAAAATCTGGGTAAAATTACAACAACTAAAAGATAGCTATCCAGATTAGTGACTAAATATGTCACTAATCTGGAATATATTTTTTTGACAAAAATTACTTTTAGCGACCGATGGTCGGTCACTATATTCGGTCGCTGTCCTTTAGCGACCGATCAAATCGGTCGCTATTATTTAGCCACCAGTGTTTTAGCGACCGACTAAAATCGGTCGCTGATCGGTCGCTAATGAGATTCTGCGACCGAATTTCGATGTTTTGCGACCGAATTCGTCGGTAGCAAAATGACTTTTTTTTGTAGTGTAGCCTGATAGCCTCTTGGTCTTCACGCACCGTGCTTTAATCCTCATAGCTTTAATTCTCATAGCTTTAATCCTCATAGCTTTCTTTAAGGCAACTCCATTTGGCAGTCATTTAAGATAATAAGTCAGACCGATAATATGTTAGCTTGGTAAATTCAATAATAAGTTAGACAATAATATTTTAGCTTGCTTGGTAATTAAATAAGTTAGACCAAGCTAACATATCTTCAGAAAATTATTCAATTATCCACACCACAAACTGACTTTCTTGGCTTCGTCTCGGCTAATGCTCAAAACCTATTCCTTGCTGCTCCTCTTATCAAAATAATTACAAGGATATCTAAACTTTACATGAATTGCTCACTCACTGTAACCCTTTTCTAATATGTCAAAACCTTCAACATGACCAATAATCCTACATTAACATTATCTTTCTCCTAATGTAGCACTTAACTCTACTATCCCAGTTGGGAATGGTTTTAATTAGGAAAATTTGCCAAAACCCCCTTACAAATTCCAGTTTTTTCAAAAGCACCCCCTATTGTAATAGACCCCCTTTAAAACCCTTCTGCCCTGAAGATAACTTAATGTTTGAAGTGTTTACAGGCAGAAAAAATGCAGAGAAGACTATTTTTCCCTCACAGGATTACCCTCTTAATTAGACTCATTCCCCTCACTAAATTCACCCCCGGGCCCGTTTTCTTCCTTCCCTCTCAACAACCAACTATTGCAGCTGGGAAATCCAAATCTCCTAATTTCACCATTGTTGAGCAATAGAGCAAAGTGAGAATAGCTTCTCTTATTTTCTCACTATCAAGTATTGCGCACCTCAGCTTCTTCCACAAACTGATGCCTACTTTTGTCGGAGTCACTGCTGACGGATGATGATTGATGATAGGAAAGATGCTTGACGTATAGGGTTGGAGAGTACATGACAGAGAGAAAAAGGACACACAGAGAGCTAAAGAGAAGGGAAAGAGGAAGGAGATGACCTGCTGAACTTCATCACCCAATTTTTACCTCAATGAGTGAAGGGAAGTAATCAAGGATCTATAACTGTAAGAACAGTAATGGGGAAGGGTGGGTGATTAGTTGGATCACCTGTGTGTTATACAATGGCAAAATAGTCATTCTATGTAAATTTTGCCCGGGAACCTCACCAAAAGAGCAGTTGAGGGGTGTCTTCATGGCCGAGGATTTTTTAGGGTTATTATGCAAAAAAAAACAAATTAGGGGTGTTTACTCAAAAAACTTGAGTTTATAGTGGGGTATTTGGCGAATTTTCCTTTTATTTAGTTTAGCTTGGTCTACCTTATCAAAAGTATGGAAGACAAAATTAGTGCGGTGTGGATAACTCAAAAAAATTAAAAATAAATTAA
The DNA here is from genome assembly GCA_038025085.1 of Tetragonia tetragonoides. Lineage (NCBI taxonomy): Eukaryota > Viridiplantae > Streptophyta > Magnoliopsida > Caryophyllales > Aizoaceae > Tetragonia > Tetragonia tetragonoides. The sequence goes on along the minus strand of CM076145.1, from coordinate 7,261,699 downwards.
TGAAAGATAACTTCTGGAACGTCATGCAGTTAATGCACATCTTTGCACCCAAATACTTGAAGAGCTTTTCTCAAGCCATTGATTCCACATCTACCTTACAACCCCCGTACTTTTGCAGACCCCTACCCACTATGAGTCCTGCCTCTACAGAGGTATGGGCAAATCAATTTGTAGATCACAGTTTACACGAAAAAATAAGTAGAAGCTTCTGTAAAAGACATTAAGAAACAAAGGATTACTTCTGCGTAACTGACCTGATCCATTCTTAACTAGATGTCCAATGCTAGAGTTTGATCCTACCAACTGGGAGATAACCTGTGCACCAACCACATGCGCAAATGTTGTTGCAGATCCTTTGTGGTCTTCAGTCAGTCCAACATATAGCATATGATCTAACCTGCTCTGGAAGAATTGGAGAAATATTAGACAATGTTGGACCGGGGCAACTTTAAGAACAAGAATGTGGGATGACCTTGAAGAGCAGAAGCCAACTACCTTAGCTACATCAAGAACATAATTACCCAGAGAATGATACTTCTGGACACAAGTACGCACTTTATGTGATTCTGATAAATACGAGTTGTTGGTTAGTCCAGCAACCTGCAAATGGTCTAGATTAGCTAATTGGGGAAGTAATTGATACGTGTCAATAAGAAACTAAAATGAAAAGAAGAAACACACGACAAAATGCAAGTTGTCAGTAAAAGAAGAACGTCACACTGAAACCCCTGGCCAATTACTGCACCTGGATTTACATGTCCCAAGATTGCCAAAGCCATGATACTGCATCCCAAAAGATCTGATAGTTGCATTGTTTGTTAGGCTTGCCTCTGATTTCTATATTACTTGTGACCCCTCCCAGAACTCAAAAAAATAAAAATAAAAAAATTATAAAAACAATTTCCAATAATGTAGAGCAAAGTCATTTAATTCATTGTTAAGCATTTCAACAGAGTAGAACAGAAAGAAAAATGTATTCTTAATTTACTGCCATTTTTAAATGCACAACAGCCCTCATTAAACAAGAGCATATTTGATTCCCCATCCATTTCAAGAGCATCAGAGCCTATTGACAACCTCAATTAAACCAGTCCCCTGTTATACTACCCATGCGGCCATGCCTGACCTCAATGGAATAATGTCAATCTTGAAATCTCTACGAGGCCCACATTTTGAATATTTGAACTACCTGCAAAATATGCTTCACAATCTTATTCTGATTTGTGTATGCAAGGCAACCATTTGACTCGACCAGTAACACTCAAATGTGTCTTGGCATTTGTTCAGAGCTCAAGTGAATTAAGACTTATCATTTATGGGAATTCTTCGCCTCAGTTGAAAAGGATATCTCTAATGTCAGTAATACACAACATGATAGATACTAGGAGTAGCATAAATTGGGTAGCTATATGTTCCTTGGTATTGGACAAAATGACTAGGCACAAACAACGAAAAAACATGTAAATCACAAAAATGCTCATATGAAAAATTAAATGAAAGCAAAATAAGCTTGCATTCTCGATCTGAAGCAACCAGACTCATACAAGATGCGCAAAATTACACAGCCATTGTAAGACAAGAATGCTGATAATGAAGATCCAGTTCTTGCCAAGAAGAGGGATAGAAAACCTGAAAAGTAGCTCCATTGTGAACAATGTCCAAAGCTATTGGATCATTAATGTATTCATGCAGCGGCATAGCGATGTCTTCCATATTATATGAATCATTCCTTCCGACATAATTTTGGTTCTTTTGCAGTCTAGCATCTCTCTGTATATATAAACAAACACAGATATGGAAGTCAAGAGCAGAAGTGTGGCAGATACATCATTTGTTTTGCTGGGGGGAGGGGGGGATAAGAGTGGAGGAACCGAAATACTAAATGATAAGGACATTATACAAAATTGTATATCATCTTAAGACTCAAAAGACATGGTCTCTCCATTGCACTAGGCAAACTGTCACAGCTAATCACGTATTTTATTTATGCAATAAGCAAAGAAGTATATGAAAATGCAAACAGGTAATGGCACCCAAGTTAGAAAAGTAAAAACAACACAAAAATAGAATAAATCAATCAAAGCTGCACATACATAGAGAAATAATAAAGAAATAAAACCAAAAAAAAAATTCACTGCTTATCTTGTATTGTGTTCATGTATAGTATCCCAACCAGGTGACTAGCAAGGCTAAGGCTACGTACATCTAAACCTACCAGACCCCCACCCTCCGTGGGATCCATATTGGGTGGTGATGGTGGTTGTTGACTTGTAACTACGGATGTCAATGACTATGCAGCCTTACTCTGAAGTAGCAAAAGGACACACAACCTCCCAAACATAGAATATTTAACAATGTATCCTCAAAGAGACAAATATCCCCTAATAGACCCTTTTACTATTAAGTAACAATACAATATCAGAATATCAAATACACAAAAAACTCCATAGTCCAAAAAACAATCTTGAGTCTCCAAGTTCTTGAAAATCAAATAATAATTCAGATAAGCCAAGCAATCCCAGCAGATGAAGAAAAGAGCAAACCTTTATCCCAAAGAAAATGGATCAAAAGCGTCATAGACTCATAAGCCTTCAGCACTTCAAAAAATGGTCAATTACAGTCTGATGTCAAAGGAATGACCTAATCTCAACACCACATTAACAGCAAAGCCATACCTCTCCCAAGTAAAAAAGAAAATTCAACGCTTTTCTTCTTTTTCTTTCGCGCAATTTGATGAAAACCCCCTAAAAAATAGCACTTTTTGTCGAGTACCTCCTGAATCGTTAACTTTTGTTCAGTACCCCTAAAACGTTATTTCCGCCCGGTCACTAACCCTTTGAGTGATTAACCGGCCAACTTTCATAATTTTCTTCTCGATTTACCCTCATGTTACTCGCACATGTCACTTAAAATTACCCCCACGCCTTTGACCAATTTAATTACCCTTATCCTTTTAACTAACTGACAAATTACTTAATTAACAAAAGTAATTCCCCCCACCACAAAAGCACAGACTTTATTTCCTTCCTCTCTGCCATTGTCGACATTTCTGTATGCTCTATTTCTCTCTCCTCTCTTTTATTGTCCTCTCTTTCTCTGTTTTCTCCGCAATATTTCACTGAATTAGGGTTAGTTCCCAAATTCAGCCAAATAAACCCTGTCCCCATTTTTATTGTTGATTTTGGCCTACTGTGAGTTGGGTTCGAATAATTTGTTTGAGTTTGTAAGGTAAAGGATGTCAAGCTCCAATTCAGCCCAATCTTCATGGCCTCCAAGATGTTAATGTAACAAAAGAGCTTCCCCTGTCAAATCTTCATTTCATACATTTTTCGCCAGATTCCCTTTCGAATCAAGTCCCACCTCCCTTGCTCCAGTGTCCTTTTGCCCAAACTCCCTTTTGTATCTGATGAGATCGTCGTGCCAGAGGAAAAGAGAGAGAGAAAACGCGACTGAGAGGAGAGAGAGTGTCAGAGTTACAGAGGAAGAAAGAGAGAGCACAAGATGAAGAGAGAGAGAGAGAGAGAGAGAGAGAGAGAGAGAGAGAGAGAGAGAGATGACGGAGATGGAGGGAAATTAATTTTACTCTGGGTGGTTGGGGTGGGTGAAAATTAAATATGAAAACAAATGCATTCTGAATTGAACACTCAATTTTGAATTTTGAAAATTAAGGGTAATTAAATTGGTCAAAGGGGTAGGGGTCATTTTAAGTGACATGTGCAAGACACGTGAGGGTAAATCGGAAAGAAAATTATGAAAGTTGGCCGGTTAATCAGTTAAGGGGTGAGTGACAGGGCGGAAGTAACATTTTAGGGGTACTGAACAAAAGTTAACGATTCAGGGGATACTCGACAAAAAGTGCTATTGCTTAGGGGGGTTTCACCAAAATGCGCTTTTCTTTTTGATTATTTATTGTCCTTTTTATGGAGGATACTCAAGGCCGTGTTTTACATCAGCTCACCATACCACAAATTACTCCATATTCATAACTGAAAGGCTCCACAACCCAAAAATCCTTCAGCTTTGCTTTCAAACAAAAGATCAATAAGAACTTGAAACTTCGGTGTTGAAAAGTACCCATTGCAACTCAAGGTAACATACAGTTTTTTATAGATGAGAAAAGATATACTCTAATACTTTTATGTGACGGATATAATTACATTCAAAGCAGCAAATTTACTGTGATAAGCACATAATTACATTCAACAACAATCACCACCTTAGCTAAGATCTAGCCTTTAGCATAAATATAGTTCAATAATTAGGATTACAGCTGACAGCAGGCATATTCAGAGAAAAACAAGGATATCCATTCCATTCCAAGTGATCATTTAAAAGGTAAATAATTTGTTAACTTCCAGCTATGACTTATACATTCACATCAAATAGGAGACCTAGAATGATTTTGTTTTGTTCCTACAGTTAATCTTTAGAGACAAGGCAATGGACTGTCATTCATGAGTCACAGTATGAAATATTTACTGAGCATCATTCCCATTAAGGATCATTATGCAGAAATTGGAATATTTCTTCCCAACAATGTTCCCAATTTTTTATATGCAAAACAAGCTAGTCATAATATGATAGTTTCAACTGCTTAAGAGAAATCAACAGGAGAAACATCAAGAACCATACCCTAGCAAATAGATCTTCTCTCATCCACGGGACCAAATACTTCCATGGCCAAATATCTAGGGTACTGACTGCATTGCTTTTCTTCCGCAAGCGTCCAGCCATTTGTGTGGCGGAAGTTAAATTAGGATGGACCAGAAACCTAGCAGCTACTTCGATTGAAAATTCATACATACTGAATACACGATCAACGGGGCTCCTTAGTATTGTCACCACTGAAGTTTTTTCCTTGGGAAGCTTTGACATCATGCTATAATCATCATGAGTAACTAACAACCTGCAATTTTCTTTTCTGCAAAGTAAAGAAAAAATATTACATATTTTGATTTTTGAACACCATCAATACATCTGAAAATGCATGAACCTCAATAGATGGCATCCGCATAATCAAAAAGATTTAGGTTGAATTTTGAAAGCCAAAAAGAAGAAAAACTAGAAAACGAAGAGGCTATTGAGGACATTATATCGTGGGTCTGTTCAGAAAAAGGGTATGTCAAGCTATGTTACTCCGACACTCCATTTCAAGAAAAGTATCTGTCTCAGATCTTTGAGCACTAGGATACAAAATGACACATATACACTTCAATTTAGATCCAAAACAAGTAGAAAGTTCCTTAAAATAGATGAGTCAGATACCCATAGATGCACATAATGGACTTGAATTAAGAACTATCAGGCAGAGACTGATGTCTAAACCTATAACCAAACAGGCAAAAAAAGTCGCAGTTGTTGCGACTTGTGGTCACAATTGTGGTAATGGTCACAACATCGCTAGAAGATGTTATTAGTTATGAGTGTCGAATTGTCTGCAACGGTGCAGGCTAACATAATGTGACTTTGTATGCTGTTTTATCCAATGCATTGGCAGTTGTTTGGAAACCATATTAGTCATTATGTTGGCTGATTATTGGTCACATAGACCACTTTCCTCTAAGTATCAGCTGATACAACTGAGAAATTTGACACGTTTTGTATCAGGGATCCGCTGATCAGCAAGTTTGAAAACCAATCAATTTAATGGGCTCACGATTCAGTTAGTCACGTGAAATGCTATCACAATCTCAGTAGCTACCTTGTAGACATGTTCAGGCAAAGAAAATATAGAGCTTTGAGATGATCTTGACAGTTATTATCTTTTATATCATGGGTATCCTGGCTTTGCCCGACTAATCCCATGGGGCCTGAAGTTAAAGACCAGGAAAACCTTCAGTGTCCCTAAAAAGACTCGAACCTGGGGCCTCTGGAACAAATCTCAGAAGCCTTACCAGCTGAGCTACCCACTTAGGGTTATCTTGACAGCTATTTTCATCACGAAAGGTTAAACTTACCAGCTAGGAAGTCATGGCGGAAGGGTTACAAGAAGGTATATTGGTATTGCAACTTCAACAGAAGATAAAATGAATGTATGTATCCAGCATTAACAAAAAATTTAGAATCACATTTTACTTTTGTTCATTATTACCAGAATGGCTGATTGCAATTTTATTATGTCAAAGTTACTGAAGAATCAACATTTCAGAATGAGATAAATAATGAATAGGGGGGAAAAAGGGGGAATGCAGAAGGCAACAACATACTGAATCAGCCCACACTCTCAGTGATCCTAGGACTACCCAGCACAACCTAAGAAGATCTAATTAACCTTGAAGTACTTCTGACAAGTAGGCACTCATAATACAGTACATTTGCTCGCAGTACAGAAAGGAAAATTTAAAATATTAAAAAGAAAAAAGAAAAAAAAGAAGAAGTCTCCTACAACAATCTCCACCTTAGCAATTGAAATTCAAAAACAAAATCTAAAATTTGGTTCATTCTGGCCAAAACTAGTTCTAAGTTATATAGTGACAAGCACAGAGACAACCTCAGAAGGCATATATGATGAGAGTGCAGCTTACTACTGGTAGTCTGGCATTAGTAAGATTTGATTTTATTTTATTTTTTTGATAAGAAAAAGAACACAAAAAAGAGGCATCCTCAAGGAGAGGAGCTACCAGTAGTAAACCAAGACCCAACCAACCCTAGAAATAAGATCCTAAACAATCCGTATCTGTCCAAAAAAAAACAGTTTTTGATGTTTGAACCACAACCATCATAGTTAACGGCTAAAGCTAGATTTCAAATTCTCTAGCTCTCAAATACCCTTCTGTTTCCAAGGCTTAGTACCAAGAGGACCTTCTTTCCCCATAGTTTCAACAAACTTTAATCCCATTGCATCCAAAATCGAACGGCAACTTCAACTAAGGTATAAGTAAGATACGTAATTTACAAGGGGTATTTGGTTTGGAAAACGGATCATCAATTGTTTCTCCACAAAGAAGAAAAAGTGACAGATTAAATTGAGTTTTCATTGTCTATTTTTCTCTCCCCTTCCAAAATTTCCCATTCTGATCTCCATCGCTGCATAACTTGGTTGAGACTGGAGTACCATCAACTGCATCGTTATCATCTCTGTATCACCATCATCGTCATCCTTCCAGACAACTTGACTTCAATTTCCCCACTGGCACTGCCGCCAACTAAATCAGGAGTACCATCCAAGGAACTCCAGTTTCTCTGATCCCTCCGTTCATCCGCCGCTATTGTATAATAGCTATTGGAGAGGGTATCTGATGTTTCGTCCGCCCCAGGGATCCATAAGCCCATAACCTCAATCCCATTTGAGTTAGGTGCTAATAACTGTAGACCTTCATAAATAGTGTTACCCATATCCAACTCAAGCGTAAGATCAATTTGAGTAAGACAGCAATCAGAAGTTCTTCTATGGTAAAAATACAATTTACACACGACCCTTTATCTAAACGAAAGCTAAATAAAAAATTACACAAGATCCTACTATTTGCACTCTCTGTGAATATTAAATATAACAGTGGTCTCAGCCTAGATTTGAAGAAAATAATTGACTAACAATATCCAGAACATGTTAAATGTGAACATTCCCTGTAACAGGAATAACACTTATTTAGGGCACCGCAAAAAAGCAAAGAATAACATTAGGAAAATTTGCTAGAGACCCCTCTAAAAACAAATTTTTTGCAGAGAAAAAACCTCAAAATTTTTGTACCCCAAACCCCCCTTCAAAGCATGAACACATGACCAGTTGACCACACCCCCAAGTATCTGTACAGCAAATTTGGAAAAAAGCGTCAAGCAAAGAATAACGTAAACTTGCTCACTGCAGGAATTCACTACAACAGAAAAACATGAATTGAGCCGACAGAATAGTCAGTGGACACTTTATTGCTAATGAGGTGGTTGATGATGCGCGCCGGAATAACCACTCTGGGATTGTTTTTAAGTTAGACTTTGAAAAGGCTTATGATTGAGTTAGTTGGGGTTTTCTGGATCGCGTCTTAGATAGGAAGGGCTTCGGGGGGCGTTGGCGCAACTGGATTAGGGGTTGTTTGTCCAATGCTAGTTTTTTTGTCCTTGTTAATGGGGCGGCGCATGGTTTACTTCGTCACGTGGTTTGCGCCAGGGGGATCCCCTTTCCCCTTTTCTATTCACCCTTGTCGTTGATGTTCTTGGCCGAATGTTGGATAGGGGTGTGGAGCGGGGGCTTGTTGAGGGATTTCGGGAAGGGTTTGTGTTTCCCACCTGCAGTTTGTCGATGATACTATCCTCTTCCTTTCGGCTGAAGCCGAAGGTTTTAAGAGGGTACCTGCGCTCTTATAGGTTTTTGAGGTTGTGTCAGGGATGAGAATTAATCTGTCTAAGTGTAGTTTGGCGGGGGTTAACGTGGGGGAGGATGTTCTGAACTCCCTGGCTGGTCTAGTGGGTTGTCAGGTTCAGCAGTGGCGCCACTTACTTATTTGGGGATGCTCCTTGGGGGTGATCCCAGATCGGTTTCCTTTTGGGAGCCGGTGGTGTCTAGAGTGGCAAAACGTCTAGATGGTTGGAAATGGGTGTATTTCTCTTTGGATGGGAGGATCACTATTTTACATTCCTGCCTAGCTAGCATCCCTCTTTACTACCTCTCCCTTTTTAATATCCCTGTTAGTGTAGCTAATAGGATTGAGAGGATGATGAAGGACTTCCTTTGGTCGGGGCTTGGTGAGCGTAAGAGAGATCATTTGGTTAGTTGGGACCATGTTTGCCGGCCGAAAACTGGGGGGGCTTGGGTTTTGGTAGGTTGGTGTCCAAAAATATTTCGCTAGTGGGTAAGTAGTTAAGGCGTTTTCCCCTAGAATCTGACTCTCTATGGCACCGAGTTATCAGAAGCAAGTATGGCCTTCAGCATAATGGGTGGGACGCGCAAGCCAGCTCCACTATCTCCCATGCTTGCCCTTGGAAGTTTGTTTCCCATGTATCGTCTTTCTTCTTTCCCCTAGTCAGATATAATGTGGGTAATGGTCAACGGGTTCGGCCCTGGGAAGATGTGTGGAAAGGTGAAACTTCTTTCCCTTCTACATATCCGCGGGTTTTTCGTTTGTCCACTCTTCATGGGGCGCCAGTGGCTGATTTTTACTCAGAGGGTGGTTCCTGGGCTTACACCTTCGACGACCGCCCCGCGATATAGAGATGGAGGAACTCGTTTCCCTCTTGGGTGTCCTCCACACTACTCTTCTCATCCCTAGGGACGATTCTCGGACTTGGGTTGGGGACTCCTATGGGGTTTTTCTCTTGCAAGTCCTTCCTCCATCATCTTAGCCTTCCATCACAGTTTCCACATTTTCCACTTTCCTCTTATATTTGGAAGTCCAAGGTTCCTCTGAAGGTTTGTGCTTTTGTGTGGACTTTGGTGCTTGGTAAGGTGAACACTAGTAATATGGTGCAACGGCGCAGGCCACATATGTGTCTTCTTCCCAGCATGTGTGTGATGTGTCGGCAGAACGGGGAGAGTTGTTTGCATTTGTTTGTGATGTGTAGTTTTGCGAGGGCCTTGTGGGATAGGATGTTGTGTGGGGAGCCTTTTGTATGCCCTGCTACTGTGGGGCAATTCCTACCGATGCGATTTTCTGCTATGCGGAGGGGGAAGGAGGGCAGGATTTTGTTGTGGCGGTGTGCTGTTTAGCTATTCTTTCGTGCACTTGGTTAGAGAGAAACTCGAGGGTTTTCTCTTACGCGGGAAAGAGTATCGATTTGGTTTGGGAACATATAGTTTATTTGGCCTCCCTTTGGGCGAAGGCTGCTGGTGCCTCCAAGGGGGTGCCACTCACAATCATTCAACGCCATTGGCGTGATTAGTAGATACTTTATTTTGTTCTTTGAGGATACCTTATCCTCCATTTTGTATTCTTTCACTATTTGATTAATAAAAAAATTCTCTTATCTGAAAAAAAAAAGATTAGCAATGAGATTGTATGAAATGTAAAGAAGATGTAGAAGACGATACCTTGGGTTAAAACGTAGTTTATCATAAGAGCGGGGACACTCTAGCCGAGAAGAGTATAGCTTTTTCAAGAAACTGCAAGAGCAAGATGCAAGAAGGTATCATTGCTAACGCCCCTCCCCCTGAACACGGAGAACAAGGTTTGCTAAAGTACAAAAAATTACCAGTGAAAATATGTGCGTCCTCCAGTCCTTGGTATGTGGAGGAAAAACAATAGATCACGCAGTGTATGTCTATCTTCTTTAACTTCTTGATTAAGTTCAGAAGTAGCCCACTTACTTACAGCACTCTCACAATGCTGGAAGTCATCGCCCATAGAAAACGCATGTACCAGCTGAGAAACTGAAAGTCAAACAGGGAAATAATAATTATTATTATTATTACCCACAAAACTTAATTATAGTTACAAACATGCAGCTTAATAGGATCAATCATCTAGGTGGAGCAGGATATAATAAAGATCAAAGAAAATCATGAATCATGATTAATAAATAAATAAATAACTTTTAACTAGAACAGGAGAGATGACTAAACGGTTCCAGTAAACATCTGTTTATAACATGTTTAAGCACACCATCCAATGACAATCCTAGAACAGCAACAACAACAAAAAAACACCCAATGTGGATACCCATTTGTGGCTTGATCAGGGAGGTCAAAACTCAAAATGCATTTTGCCTTACCCCTAGCAAGCAGAGATGTTACTTCCGAGGTACCATTAAAAATGGAAGCAGAAAAGAGTAACAATAGTACTATTAACACAAGTCACAACTGAGAAATATATGATTATAAATTATGTTGCTTCAATTAGGGAGCTACATTACGATGAGCAAATATCCAAGGTCAAAGCAAAGCTATAAAGTAAAGTTACACTCCTGTTGCACCGCTGTACAACAATAACAAACCTAGAAAAATAGTACTCGGTTTGTCCTTATTTAATAGTCAGAATTTGACATTCCTTAAAACATTAAGGACATAATGTGCTTTCTCAAAATACCAATAATAGCATTCTAATCCGCTCCTAGTAGAAGGACTTGGAAGCATCATCGGGATCACCTTCTACCTAGCCTGTCTACGCAGGGCTAATAGAGTAGAGGAACAGTCGGGCGGAACTGCTTGATCAACATCTTTCCGACAATCTCCTGATGGGTTGAATTGAGTCTATTTTTGCTATCAATCGGATTAGAGAGTAGCTTTCAGGTTTTTGAGTGGCACATGCAACAGAAGAATGCTTCAGGGTGAATATTCTTGTGTAAATACAAAATATTAATCCTTACTATTCTAGGAAAGTGAATATAGAGTCTGGCCATTCTAACTAAAGTATATCTCTAGCTCATACATATTGAAACACAAACTGAACCATAAGAATTAATACAAGACAATCAATATTTCTTTCAAAAGAACTAAATGTTGGTGCCACAAACAAGCAAACACATACCTGATCCAATAAGTAGAAGCAGTAGAAACCATTTTGGATTTGAGTCCATAACTCCCAAATCACAATCTTCACCAAATGCTAACACCCACTGTACAAGAACACATTTTTTAGCACCAACTTCAAAAACCCACCAAAAACAAACAAATTCAGGTAGGAACTAATGAAAAAAACTCACAAATTAGTAAAGTAACATATCACAATTCATTAATTCTGCGACGAAAAATACCGAATTTTGCCAAATAAATTGGGAAATAAGCGATATTTAATGTAAAAGAAATGAACTGCAATCTACCTTAATATCCACCAAAAGTTCAAAAATAATGAAGGAGAAAACCCTAATTAATACTAGAGCAAAAGAAAAGAAGAGAGAGAGAATGAATGAAGTGAAGACATACAATTGCAAAGGTGTATCGAAGAATGGAATCTCGTGCTCGTAAAAATGGTCTGGGTCACCACCAGACCAAGCTCTCGTTCCCAATCACGGTGGGCCCACCAATTTTACAAATGGGTCCGGATTTTCCCGGGAAATTCACCAAAGAGGCAAAGACTAGAGGAGAACTCCCAAAATGGCACGGTCTCTCTCTTTCTCTCTCTCTCTCCTCTAGTCCTCTGCCTTGAGGAACTCAGTTGAGTTAACTAGTATGTATCATCGTGTCTGACTATAAAAATGAAGAATATTGGTATGCAAAAGGTGTCTTCTTTTTTAGATTAAAAAACAAAAGAAAAATGTCTTCTTTCCCACTAATTTTGTAACGATTCACGTCCTTTCACTTGAATTCGGTTCAACGATTCACGTCCTTTCACTTGAATTCGGTTCAATTCAATGAAAAATAATTACATTTGAATTGCTTTGTAACATTTTAAAATTCAAATCTTATAAAAAATATATTTTAAATTACGGAGACATATCTTAGCATGAATGTTGATTTAACAATTTATGATTCTAAACAAGTATAGGAGGATTAGAAACAAATTCAAATAATTAACTTTATTCTACTGTAAAAGAGAAATTGTACATGACACTTCGATTTAAGGTGTATTCTTTGCCATTTATTTGGCCAATAGTATAATGTAGTTTGAATGTGTTCTTTTCCACTTATTCACTAAATGGTTCAACTCAAAAAAAAAAAAAAAAAAAAAAAAGTAATTGGTTTCAACTCAACTTGTTTGAGTTCAGTTCAGTTGATTTTAGTTTAGGTCAATTGAATTCAGTTTAGGTCATTTAAGTTGAATTCAGTTTAAATTAGGTCATTCTAATCCAATTCATTTCAGTGACAAAAAACACGCCCAATTATTTACTACTTCTACTCATTAACAGAAACTTGGAACTGTTTTTTGTAACACGGACAAACTACAAATTATTTTTATAAGCTTTTCCAAAAAAAATATGATACTCCATGAAGCAATGAGACTATGAGAGTGCTTCGATGGAGGTCAGCTATGTGGACCACGGATAGTGGTCAGGCCAACTCCCAGAACCTACAAATCACAAATGCGACCCACATGGACTCCAGCAGTCCAGCCCCATTTACATTCCTTCTTTATAAATCAGCATTATCAATTGTTGTGCAAGTCTTGTGTGAACGGACTTGCATAATAATATAATACTATTTTTCTTTTTGTTTTACAATTACAATGACTATTTCCCTACGTTGGCTTGTAGGCAGTTAAAAGGGTGGGATAGTTGGCCAAAAATTTAAAAGCTCTCCATGTTTAATGCGAGATTCGAACCCTCGACCTTATTTAAGGATAAATGAGTCCTTAGAACTCAACCACATCTCCTTAATTTAATATAGATACTATTTAGAAATGTAGGAGACACTTATTATGAAATATAAACAGTGACCCTATTTCACTAAAAAGTGACACCTATCTCATCGAAAGTTACAATTAAACCATTTAAAATAAGTGTTTGTGTATTATTAATTACTACTCTATAAATTATTATTAGTGTATAATTTTGGTAGAAGGTGGACTTTTGATCTGTTTGCCTTTGGAAAAAAAAAGGCATCAGGGCATGAACAGACCAAAGATTATGGGCAGGGAAGATAATTTGATGATTAGTTAGGCTGAAAAAAATGGGGGAAAAAAAATGGTACGACACCCAATCATATTTGCAGATTTGCTGCTTGTGGTGTTCTTATGGTTTGTCTCTTCTCCAGTTATGTCAGATTATCGCCTTTATATATTCCTCGGAAAGTGATTGGCAGGTGTAAGCCCTGTTTCTTTCGTCGTTTTCATGTTGTATTCCGTTTTGTTTCGTTCCGCGTCATTCCGTTCGCATTTTGTATTTCATTTTGTCTCACATTTTCTTCTTATCCTGTTAGGGAAAACTACGGTATTTACCCACAATCACAACAACAGATAATCGGAAAAATAAAGTGCAAGAACCCAAAAACAACACAAACAATTTTACGTGGAAAACCCCTCTCAATTAGGGGAAAAACCACGGTGCGGATCTCCACGCACTAAAATATGATCCACTATAATAATCAAGAGTACAAAGGCAACACTCACAAGATCAAGCAACAAGTAAACAAACTATCTTTGGTATTAGTACAAATTGACAAACTCTAACTCAATTTGGTACTCCCACAAAACCAAAGATACACCCACAAATACCTGTCGATGACCGATCCTAATACTCCGATTTTCTTCACCCGAACAAACCGAATCAACCGTGAACTGGAACAAACCTCTTTGGAGAAATTCTCTGTTTCTCTCACTCTTTTGTTTGTTTCGGCCTTCTATTTCTATTGAACTCAATCACGATTGTTTTCTTTCAATAACTAAAGAAAACCAAAAGGCTGAAGCCTTTTTGTTTTCCCATCTTTTAACTTCCTTTTTTTTTTTTCTTTTTCTGTTTTTGTTTTTTCTTTTCTTTTTGTTTTATTTTATTTCTTTACAAACTTAAATAAAATAAAACACAACTTAATATAGTATTTGGTATTTGGGGCGTTACCTCAACAAATCCTCCCTCGACCCAAATCACCAAATACTTCCACCTTGTCCGAGAAACGGACCTTCTTCTTCGCGGTCTTGCTCCTCCCTACGCAATGACCCTCAACATAGCACAAGTTATTCTCCGCCTTCCTCCCTTGCACAATCAAAGTAGCACCACGATATACTTTGCACCACCTTCCCGTACCAATGTATCTACACCCTTGCGATGTCAACTCACCCAACGAAATCACGTTAACACGAGCATCGGGTACATACCTCACATTGTGGAAGGTTCTAGTCACACCACCATGGAGCTCAATTTGAATGCTACCCATCCCTTTCACCTTCAACTTACCACTCCCCATGTTGATGTCACCATACTCTCCATCTTGGCACAAAGTATCAAACATAGCATGGTCTCTACAAATGTGAACCGAAGCGCCGGAGTCCAACACCCAACTCTCTTTGCTTTCCTTCCCCTCATTGTTACTAGCCAAGAACAACTCCTTATTATCATCACAAGACATAATTACATTAAAGGAACCGCTATCATCATCAATTTTGGTGTTACCCATCTTCTCTTGCAGCTGCTTGAAACTCTTCAAATCATCTCTCATCTTTGGGCAACGACTCTGAATATGACCCTTCTCACCACAATAGTAACACTCTATGTTACTAAAGTCTCTCGCGCGCGACTTCGACCTACTTCTCGGGCCACCACCTCTTCTCTCATGATTCCTCCCTCTCTCGGACACCTCCGCAGCTAGTACTCTATCTCCTCCATCACTAGGAGATACACCATCAACCTGCAACATCATCCGATCATTCTCTCTCAACACTGTCATTGCTTCATCTAGTGTAATCTCTGTCCTCCCTACAAGTAATGTCTGCACAATTGGCCTGTAGGACTTAGGTAGTGAAGCCAACAATAACAATGCCTCCTCCTGATCGGAGATCTTCTCATCTGCATTTCTTAACTGACATACTAGCTGGTTAAAACTGTTAATGTGGTCTTGCAACGCTGTACCTTGCTCCATCTTTAGCTGGTACAACTCATATCTCAAACAAAGCTTGTTAGTCAGTGACTTTGATGCATATACACTCTGGAGCTTATCCAACAACTTCTTTGGATCTGTCTCAGTCAAGTAATTATACTTGATCTCCGGAGCCATAGCTAATCTAATAGTACTGACAGCTTTCTTCTTCTTCGATGTCCATTGGGCATCGGTCACCCCACTAGGCTCTTTCTCATCTAAAGCCTCATCTAAATTTTGTTGAACCAACAAATCCTCAACCGTACTCTTCCACACAGTAAAATTTATTTTACCATCAAACAAAGGGATTTCAAATTTGGGCACACTACCAGACATGTTACTTGCACAAAATAATTCCTCCTTCAACAAATACAGTAATTTTCCCACCACCGATCCTACAACCAAAAGCTCTGATACCACTGTTGGGGAAAACTACGGTATTTACCCACAATCACAACAACAGATAATCGGAAAAATAAAGTGCAAGAACCCAAAAACAACACAAACAATTTTACGTGGAAAACCCCTCTCAATTAGGGGAAAAACCACGGTGCGGATCTCCACGCACTAAAATATGATCCACTATAATAATCAAGAGTACAAAGGCAACACTCACAAGATCAAGCAACAAGTAAACAAACTATCTTTGGTATTAGTACAAATTGACAAACTCTAACTCAATTTGGTACTCCCACAAAACCAAAGATACACCCACAAATACCTGTCGATGACCGATCCTAATACTCCGATTTTCTTCACCCGAACAAACCGAATCAACCGTGAACTGGAACAAACCTCTTTGGAGAAATTCTCTGTTTCTCTCACTCTTTTGTTTGTTTCGGCCTTCTATTTCTACTGAACTCAATCACGGCTGTTTTCTTTCAACAACTAAAGAAAACCAAAAGGCTGAAGCCTTTTTGTTTTCCCATCTTTTAACTTCCTTTTTTTTTTTTTTCTTTTTCTGTTTTTGTTTTTTCTTTTCTTTTTGTTTTATTTTATTTCTTTACAAACTTAAATAAAATAAAACACAACTTAATATAGTATTTGGTATTTGGGGCGTTACCTCAACATATCCGTGTCGTGCCGTTCCGTTCTAATCCATTACGTTTTGTTCCTCACCGTCCCACACCATTCCGCTGAAGAAAACAGGGTTTAACATACACCAATTTTTATGTGAGGGGAGGAAAAGTAGGGACCATGCTCCCTTGAATTTCAGGAGATAGTTTAAGTATGTTGAAGAAAGGTAGAGAATAGAGATATACACATTAAAATTGGTGTATGTTACACTTGTTACGAGTAGTATGAACTGTATATATATATTTTTTTTTTAAATTTAAATTTTAGTAGAAAGTTTTTATGATGGGTTGATACCTAAAATGTGGATACAAAATCCGTTTACGCTAACATCTAAAATACATACAATTACTACTAGGTATCAATTTTTTATTTTTAATTTTTTTGACAAATGGAAAATACAACTGAGTTACATAATACTATTGCTGTTAGCACCAAAGCAAGAAGTTACAACCAAGTACTTAGCTTACACCTATGTAGATAAGCAACCTTGCGCTTCAAAGGCGTTTGAGGTATCAAATGACTTAAGTCTTCAAATCTTTGTACTAGCTTTAACCATATTCAACATGAGTTTAGATATGAACTAAATGCAAATAAATATAGTCATGTAGTCATATAGATATTGATGTGGTTATAAGAGCATCAGTAATGGTGGCTAAAAATTTTAGTCACCACCCAAAAACTATAACTTAACTAAGAACATTAGTTCACAATGGTGACAAACAAATTATTCAGTCATCCCCAAAATAGAATTCAATCAAGTAATACTAAAAATTGTTAGGGCCCACAAGAAGGGACAATGGTGACTAAAATTTTTCGAATGCTATTTTTATTTTTTCAAAAAAAATTTAAAAAAATTACTTTAATTCATAACTTTTTGTTATCTATAATTGACACTGATTTTACTATTATAAATATCAATATTAATCATATTTAGATTATTTGGTATAGAGTAGGAGAAAAAAAAATGTGAAATTGAAAAATAAAAGATTTGTCATGACAAGAGTTTTAGGCCACCATAATGGGAAGGGAATGAATTATGCTGATCTTCAGATGACATAATCATTTCCTCAATAGCATCTCTTAATCGTACGCTTGACCATGAAGATGTCTCTTACCTGTCAGAACCTTTTTCTCGAGAGGAAATCAAAAATGCTATGTTTGCAATGAAAGGGAACAAAGCCTCTGGGCTGGATGGTGTGCCAGCATGTTTTTACCAAAAGTTTTGGGCTATTGTGGGTGATCATGTTACTGATGGTGTTTTAGAGATTCTCAATTCCGGGTTTTTGTTGAAGGAAATTAATTTCACCCATATTGTATTGATTCCGAAGGTCAAAAACCCATATTCTATATCTCAATTTTGACCTATCAGTCTGTGCAACGTGATATATAAATCAGTCTTATAGGCAGATTTATCTGGTTTTCAAAATTTTTTATCTACTTATAGAAATTATGTTTGGAGCTGAAATTTTTTTCCATTATAGTTGTCTACTCTATTTTTGAAACTGACAACTGAAAATTGAAAACCAAAAATTGTGGTTTCCAAAATCTGATTTTTGGTTTTCAAAAAAACTGAAAACTGAAAACCACCCCAAACAGGCCCAAGGTTCTGACTACAAGGCTTAAGAAGGTGATTATGAAACTGATCAGTCCCTTCCAAAATGCTTTTATACCTGATCGCCTTATTGCAGATAGCTGTCTCTTGGCGAATGATGTCTTCTCTTTTTTTAACAGAAAGAAGCAGGGGCAACAATTTCTTGCAGCGCTTAAATTGGATCTCAATAAAGCACACGATAGAGTTGATTGGAGATTCCTGGAACTAGTCTTATGTAAGTTTGTTTTCCTCTCGTTGGATACATTTGATTATGCAATGTGTAACTACTATTTCTTATGCGGTTATTGTGAATGGGGAGCCTTCTGTATCCTTTAAACCCAAAAGAGGATTAAGGCAGGGTGATCCTCTATCACCATATTTATTTGCCCTTTGTATGGAAGTTTTTTCAGCCATGCTCATTCAGCAACAGGAGAATGGAGCTTTCAAGGGCATTAAGGTGGCCAGATCTGCTCCTCAAATATCACATCTCTTTTTCGCAGATGACGCTCTCCTTTTCTTCCATGCTTCAAATGAATCATGTGCTGCTGTTAATCAAGTTATAACCTCTTTTTGTACCATTTCGGGAGAAATGGTTAATGCTCAAAAGTCATTCATTATGTTTAGCGAGAACGTCCCTTCAGATACTAAGGAGCAATTTCGTGGCATCTTCAGAATTGAATCTCATAGTGAGCTGGGCAAATATCTTGGCACACCTGTTATCTTTGGGCGTAACAAAAAATCAACCTTTGCATTTCTTGTTGATAAGGTGGTGACTAAGCTGCGCTTATGGCATCATCTTGGGCTTACTGCAGCTGGGAAATCGGTACTTATTCATGCGGTTCTTGCAGCTCTGAGCTTACATGTTATTTCAATATTTTTAGCCCCACAAGCAGTTTGTAACAAAATCAACTCTATCATGGCTAGTTTTTGGTGCCAAAGCTCTGCAGAAAGGCGTGCTATTCATTGGAAGAGTAAAGATGTTTTAGCTTTACCAAAGGGCATGGGTGGTTTGGGTAGAAGTGGCATCTCTACCTTCAACAAAGCTCTTTTAGCTAAGCTTGCATGGAGAATTGAAAATAACCAAGATTTACTTATCTCCAAAGTGTTCAGAGCTAGATACGGGGAAGGTCCTATTCGAGCTGTGATTAATAAGAGGCGGGTCCGAAATGATGCAACTTGGGGTTGGCGTAGCATCCTTGCTGGTGCTCAAGTAGCTAAGTTGGGTATAGCCTGGAGAATTCGATCTGGGGAAAGTGTTAAAATTGAAGAGGACATTTGGGCATGTAATTCTGCTATTACTTTTAAACCAGATGTGAGCTGTACAAGACCCTTGTGGGTCAAGGAACTGCTAAATGCCAGTGGTACAACCTGGGATCACTCTAAGATTGCCCAATTATTTGACTTAAAGAATGCAACTAGGATCTTAGCTACTGAGGTTAGACCAGATTTAGGTGCGGATATTATGTATTGGCGATGGAATGCATCTGGCTGTTATTCTGTAAAATCTGGCTATGCAATCTTGAGTTCTTCATCCACCAGCCTAAACAGGACTGTGGCTTGGAAAAGGCGAGTATGGAAATTCATTTGGAGTTCATCCCTTTTCCCGAAATGGAAAACTTTCTTGTGGAAAATATTACACAATGCTCTAGCAGTTAAGGACAATCTAATCAAGAGAGGATTGAATGGACAAGGTATATGTGGGTTTTGCCTCAATGAAGTGGAATCCTTGGGTCATTTATTCCGTGATTGCACTATTACTTAACACTTGTGGAGCTGTGGTCCTCTGGGTATCAATACGCAGGCCAATAGCAATATTCCCTTTACTGAATGGTTAACTGATGTGCTTGAATATCTGTGGAAGAAAGAAGGACGAAACTCCTGGAGTTTTATCTTACTAACTGCTCTTTTATGGAGTATTTGGCTAGCAAGAAATTCCTTAGTGTTTAGACAGGTTCAAATTAAGCCAGAGGATATCCTTTATATGACCAGCAGATGGGCGAATGCTTGTATGGCAACTATTGTTGCTAGTCAACACCAGGAAAAGTTTTCTACAGGGATTGATAAGAAGAAAAGAGAGCAGTCACTCCTTCAGTTTCGAGCTCGGTGGAATAACAATCATGCAAATATGAAGGTTATTTGCACGGATGGATCCTGGGACTCAACCTCATTGAGGGCAGGTGTAGCTTGGTGCTCTTTGGATTCAATTTCAGGTGAAATAGGATCTGATTGCATGCTTTTGGATTCAGCGCTTAAGGCAGAATTGATGGCTTGCCTTTGTGCTTTAAGATGGGCTACTGATAAGAAGTGGAAAGCCTTAACATTATGCACTGATTCCCTGCAAGTAATTAATCTTTTGCACGTTGACAGAGGTGCTCCTGTGCATGTTGCTGATCTGATACTAGATATCAAGAAGCAATTTAAGTTCTTTGATCATCTAGTTTTTATCAAGGTTCCAAGAGCTGATGTGAATTCAGCTCATTGTTTGGCTAATAAAGTTAAGAGGTTTAAGATATGTGTATAGTTTGTACATAATTGGATGTATCTGTATTTCTCTTTGCCAAAAAAAAAAAAAAAGTGGAGGGAAATGATGTTGAGGAGAGAGAAAGTCGATCATGACTAGAATTTTAGGTCACCATTGCTGATGCTCTAATAACTCTAGTTAATCTGATTCAATTACCAATTTGACGAAGCACCACAAGAGTAATGTAATGGAAGAACACGGAGCGGATTGACTACATGTATAGAAATTTTTTTTTTTGGGCAGAATACATGTATAGAATTAATCCTCTGAAACCCAGCAGGTTAATTATGTACACCTGAGTTCTGAGAATCCATCCTATAAGAATTATAAAGGTCCAATTTCGCTGTATGAGTATGTATATGTTTGCAAGTCTAATATGTTGTATTCTTGCAGTTCACCTCAGAAGTGAGCAAGAGATTTGGACCATGATTGTCAGTATGTCAATGGAACTGCCTGGGATGCGTCGAGATGGTTGAGACGGCAAGTACCTAGAAGTTGTTCAGGGAGCTCCTCTTCTGTATTTGCCTACAAACATTAGTCGACAAAGGGACATCACTAATCAGAAATCCCCTTCATTTTTTCAATAGTTTGCCCAAGTAAGAACTAGACATGTAAAAGCATGATGAATTTTGAAACTAAAGATTCAACTCATGTAATCTACTTGCTTCCTGATTAATCTGAAACTGAAACAAGCTGATGATACTGCTGGCCTTGATGAAAATCAAGGACCTAATTCTCAATTTGATGAATTGGAGCACTATACCTGTATTAAGAATGCCAATTCAATAACCAAGTTGTTAAGATAGCCAAGAACAAGACTAACAACTCCCCTAGCCACCGTCGATGAGCCAATATCAATGCCAAGCTGAAATGACCATTGCAAACAGTTATGAGTTTCTTATAAGACCACTGCCAGGAAATTATCTAGATGAAGAGCAGAATATTCAGAATGACTAAGTGCAAAGGGACTGCAAGAACCGTATATATGACGTGCAAAACCCCAAACTAGACCACCAAAAATGGTAAAGAGTATCAGAGAACAGACTAAAAGAGTTTGTGATTGGTCAGATCGATTATTCTCCAAAGCTACAGAAAATCTACCATTTCTTTAGGGAGTTGTAGGTATTGCTTTATTGTCTAGGCCCGTGATGGCCTGAATGCGAAAGGATGGGGAATTTTGAGTGACGAAATTCAAGATATTAATAGGATTCTAAGTGATAAGGATCATTAGGTGATGTGGGATTTTGAGTTGACAGTAACTGTTAACAAAGTACCACTATAAGTATTGTCAAGAGATACAAGTCTACATGATAGATCCCTAGAACTAAAGAAACCTGAGACTGCATATTCATCAATAAGTGGCAAATGAAAGATATTAGTTTGATTTCCATGCACTTACTTCTATATAATTTTTCCCATGGAAGTAATTAATTTCTAGTGCTTGACCTGCTAAACATGCTTTCTTCCCAACACTCTGTTTGACTATCCATGAACCCTGTATCAACATAACAGTCAGAGTTAAAACAATTGTTGTTAAGCACTGAAAAGAATCTTCTCAAATCCACAACCTCCCCATCTAGAAGACATGAACATCAAATGTAAGATCTATGACCAATATTTTTGCTCCCAAGAACCGCAGATTCATGAATAACGAAATCAATATATCTAAGCAAAAATGTCTGTTAGACATGGAATATGGATGCCAATGCCATGTAATTGACGATGTGTAGGCAGCAGCAATTCCACTTGGTCTGTTATCCCCACAACTAGGCCCAAGTTTAACAGGTTGAAGTCGAACACTTCCCAATTCAAGTTTCCTTAAAGCTGTAAAGAAAGAGTGAAGGGGAGAGACAGAAGCAGATTTATGGGACTAAGAAAGTCTCCATGGCTACCATACACATACCACACCATTACCCCAGTTCCTATTAGGAGGCTCCCCCCTATGGCGGGATGAAGTTTGGGAGGTAACATGTATACAACGTTGCCCCTGCAACTACAGATAGCCTTGACTAAGAAGGAAAAGAAAGAAGCTCCATCGCTTAGAAATGCAATTAACTCTACAATTTTGTCAACCACTATAATTTGGGGCTAACTATTGTAATATTTCAATCAAGACCATCAATTTATCACCATAAATCTCGGTCATTCATTTCTTTTACCTTATAAATCAACTTAGCATGATTTGGTTAAATAAATCAAGTTATAAACCAGAAAAATAATTTTAAAAAAAGTCATGTCTCGAGAAAACGAAGGGGTGCGAGATTGAGCCATGACTGGAGTAGCCTTTTTTCTCCCCAAATATCACTGGTTCAAAACATTGAGTTACCGACTATGTATGAGTGTTATTCAAAAGGTCCAATAATGTATGTATATTGGACTTTTTTAGGCAATTAAAGATCCGTGGAACTTGCATTTAACAGGAAAACAAAGGAAAGGGGAGATCGATGAGAAAAATACTAAAACAAACAGTCTATACTGACACAAATAAGGGTATAGTCTCGAAGTAAAACAGTCAATTTGTCAAGCCGCCTCCCCCCTCCCACACCCCAAAAAAAACCAAATTGAAAAAGATAAAAACAATAGAAGTTCCTGTAAGATGTTTATTCCAGAAGCTTCATAAAACAGTTTGCAAAATTCGGGATTTATCAGAACTCGCTAAAAGCAAAGATGAAGCATTAACCTGATTACAAAGATTGCTATTTGCTACATCACATATATAATATATTTCAAATTTCAGGAGATGTAACAAGCCATAATATAAAACAGTAGGACAGAACCCTCTCTTCGAGAGGCACCAATGAATTTTTAATATTACTCTCACTTTTTAATTACTCTTTCCAGTAGTTTTAATTGATTCTCAAATTTAATTTCATATTTTAAATTTGATTATGAGGAGGAATAAATGAATGGCTGAGATTTTATCTTATAAACAATGGTTTTGATCGAACACTACAATGGTTAGCCCTAAGTTGTAGTGGTGGGCAGCTACTGTATAATCTGCCACTTGCATAGAACAAACTAACACAAAATTAACTAGTGCATTTTGATTCCAAATGTTTAGACCACAAATAAATACTGACCTTAGATATGTATGGAATAAGTTTAAACCTTGAATTTCTGTAGGCATCATCTCTGTCAACAAAGTCCTGCAGCAGTGGTGAATCTTCCAGAGGAGTGCTCACCATATAGTACAATGCCAGATTGTATGTTGTTGATCCAGGGACCTGGCTTATGTAGTCTTCAAATTCAGGGAAGTGGTTTGTAACTTTTAATATTGACCATTACACAAATCTAACAGAGGAAAACAGTTGAAAGAGAGCTTACCTGTATGTTGACTATGAAAAAAAATTCAGGCCCTCCCTTCGCTGCATAATCCTGTGAACCAGAAACAGTTTATCTTTTTTCTTCTTCCTTTTCAGACATATTGGTACATGTTTCGTGTAGCTTTCATTAATGTTTAATTTTTTATTTTTTTTTGCTGAACATCAGTATGACATTAACACAAACCTGCACAATGCCCCCAGGACGGCCTCCAAGATCATCTTCTCGCTTGTCAGACCTTAGCCAATCAGCAGCAACCATTTGCATAAGGGTGTGATTTGCCTTGATCTGAATGTTATAAACCATGATATTATGATTAGTTGTATAGCATAAAAAGCAACCATGATATTATGATTAGTTGTATAGCAAAAAAGCAACCATAGAACTCTACATGAGAGCATCTGACATTGTATGATAAATGACTATCCAAAAGGAGCATAGTAGAGTTTTTCCAACTACATTCTGTATTAAGGATCTTAGATCTATACCAGATTTCTAAAGATACATGGAATTTAGATTGAAACATCTTACTCTTAAGTCTTAACCGATTGGGATGATTATCTTAGACTATTACAAAGAAGGGGGATATGGAGATATAACCAACTCGCCAAGCAGAGGGAGATTTTCTCATCTCAAAATTGACGTTTAAACTAAGATGGTGCAGCTTCCAAACAAAGTGTTCTCAAAATTGAAGATAGTGTGACAGTATGACAATGAATGAATGATCCTACAACTGGGATAAACTTTTCGGGCGTTCCTAAATGGAATGTGAGATAGCATAGAAATATTAAACAAAAAATTGGGAGTATTGGGAGCTACCCGCCTTCCCATGAAAATCCCTGTCATTGGCTTCTCTGAATAGTCGTAATCCTGTACGAAATAATGGAGTTCGCCATATCCAAAAGCTCACATAAGTATTTTCCTTCGTTCTAGCAAGTGACTAAATGAAAATACTTGGAAAAATTTTACTACAAGGAAACACAAATGGGAACAATTTAAACCATCAAGGCTCACCATTCTGACAGCCAAATATTGCCCATGGTGAAGGTGCAACAACATCAGATGTTATTGGGTCAAATTGACTGGATGAATTTACAGCCCAATCTATGGAGTTAGAATGGTGTATCCTACTAGAACTGCTCAATCTGGTGCACAGAAAGTAATAGGTTTAGATGCTTCCAACAGTACATATACTAGAACACAGTGAAAATTGACCATTTAAACCAATTTTTCTTTTCCTTCCCATATGTATGAATGGACCAATTGCGTCATCAAACCATTTAACTGATAAACAAATTAATTTTGAATCAGAAATAACATGGCATTACAAGAGGAAGAGATTAAATCTACTATAGAATAGACATGCAGGAGGATAGTAGATAAGATGCACTTACCTGAAAGACTGCCATGTATTATTGGGACAACCCAAACCACTAGTTCCACCAACAGGACACATCTACACAAAAGAAAAGTTTAGTTTCTTTTTAAGGGTACCAAATCCTTATTTGATATCAGTGCAATGAGCAGTATTAAACCTTTAATGCTGCTTCCTGAAAGGAATGGATCCATCTGGCTGCTTCGTCAGGACTGCTTGCTGCCAACTGTATATATATATCTTGATTAGACATTGAAAATTCTAGAAGAAGAACAATAAAACGCTGATGGGAAAAAGCTGCACCTTTAGCTGATCGTTATGATTAGCAGTATTATACAGCGTGAAAATAAAAAATACCTGCAAGGACATAAAACATCATGATATAACAGACTTAAAAGATGAGCCTAGAGATAGTCAAGATGTACAGACGCAGCATAATAGATTTAACTCAATTCTCATACTAAAAGGGCTTTGGTGAAGGATAAAATCCCAGTAATTCACACCTTTCTATGAATACTCTCTCTGCCATTATCTGTAACACGTATGCAGGTGTCTATTATGGCACTTTTGACAGGATCCTGAAACAAACAATCATAGGAAGAAACTTAGCTCCTTTAACTAGAAAATGGATAAGTTAATAAGCCAAATTGTAGCAACAAGCATCAGTATTTGAAGAGCATGCAGATTCAGCATCATAAATCATCACCAACAGAGGTCGAAACAGATTTAAATTCAGTTAGTAGCAAAAACCCAATAACGCATGCATGGTTCCCACCTAAATAACTAAACTTATGTTACTGACTTCTTCATTTCACCTTAAGTACCCATCTTACACTCTAGCATTGGTATCGACACTTAACAGTTAACACATTGCTTTAGGCTAAAAGCACGAGATGATTTCAGCAAATAGCCGTGTTCGACATCTAGACATGTATTGTCTTGGACACCCGTGTAGGTCGTAGCAGGGTCCAAGCCACAAAACACTAACTAAGTCCATTCCTAATGATCATATTGAAGGTTCAATCCTGGTAAACAAAAGAGCAACAACATGCACAACAGGGACCACATAGAAACTGGAGATCATCTTTACTTCATTTATTCCTTAAAGCATTATTGAATAGTGTAAGCATCAATTGCAACAGACTTAATGACTGGCTCTGAAAATCTACATCACAACAGCCCAACCAGACATCAAGCATTACATTGTTCTATTAACTATAGAGATTAGGAACAAACAATCAATCAAATTCTCAAAAGAAACAGCAAAACAAATCAAACACAATGAAATCTCAGCTCATATCAATCTAAATGTAACAACAAACACAATCACACCCATAAATAAACCAGAAATCAAAGTGAGAAATCAATCATATTCCATTTAACAGCTTAAGCTAAACATGATGTGAAACGACATATAATAAGAAAGAGACCTCATTACTGGACTTTGGGATTGATTTGTAGCTTTTCAAGTGATGATCCTCAAGAACAAAATAACGCTTGCGCGAGTTTTGTAACCCAAACCTATTAGACCTGATTACATACAACCATGGCGTCTTCTGGATTCAAAAGGGTGATGATAATAAAAAGAAAGAGTGTTTTTCTCTCTCTTTCCTTTCTGGTTTGCTATGTCAAAGCGACTGATTGGGGTACCTATGTGAGACAAAAGATTTGACAGGCCACCAGCCCAGCCCCCAGGCCTACCAATAATATGCTTAGTTACTTTATTCCCAATTTCCAATTTAGAGTGTGTAAATTTTCCTGTTTAAGAATGGTCCCACCTAATTCGTTTCATCTCCGTTTATAGATGACACTCGGCACGGTTTACCATGAGGCACGATACATTACACATGTATTTTACACGGCACGACACGAATATAAACCCGAATCTAGATTTTGAACATAAAGCACGGTCAGGCACAGTAAGACATGACACAACAAATTTTAAATAATATATTAAAAAAAGATTGGGCACGGCATGCATGACACAAGTACAACACGACACTGGCACGGGCACGGGCATGACCTGAGCCTACCTTTTGAATGAGTTGGCACGGCACGACATGAGGCATGCCAACTATAAGCACGACACGGTTAAAAAGTACAAAGACACGGTATGAGTATGGCTCAAGCACGGCACGAAACCTAACCGGACCGATTAACAGTCACTCTGAACTCGGAATGGTCCAACCCAAGTGGTTAAAAGTCCGTCACTCTCCAACCCCACATGTTAGAACCCTATCAAGGAATCAACCCCATTGAATACCTCTAGTCCATGCAGTTATCGATTGCCCATCGCGAGCATTTGCGTTGCTACCCATTACCTATATTTTTTTCTTGTTTTCACAGGGACGGAATCTTAGCATCCATCGAGTGTTTTTCCATCGAGCACAAATTCACATTCATATTGTTCGCTCTCACACAATTATTGCACATCAGCATCCTGTCTGTCACCTTCGTAATACTTTGATCTTCACTTTACTCAAGTTTGGTCAAAGTGGGGGCTTCTGCAGACACCTAAAAAGTATCGTCAAATTTCTCCTAATCAACCTCTCTCAAATTTCTCCATTTTATTCAATAGCCGCTTTCAAGAGCTTTCCAAAGATACCTTTTGAACTTCAGTTTGACTCCCGGTTATGAAAACATCATTGTCGGGATATTTTAGGGTAAAATTGTCATTTTACTACACAAAGGGTAAAACCGTCATTTCACATTCTCATTCTATTATCCGAAACATTTCTCTGTATTAATTTAATTCATATAAATTTTATCGGTCAAATTACGTCACAATATCGTCATCCACCAGCTCCCCCCGGGAAAGATAGAGTTATCTTTTGCTAGAACACTGACAGTTATGGCAGGCCCACATAGCAGCTAGGGTTGTTTATGGTAGGTTAATCGAAGGCAAAGGTTCACTCGGTTCGGTTAACCGATATTTCGGTTCGCCAATTTCGTGAACCTAAACCGTAACCGAAAATACAGGTTAACCGACTTTCGCTTAACTGATTTTGCCGGTTCGGTTATAAGGTTAACCGAAAATCGTACATATATGATTTTTATAGTATAATTAGCTACTTGTAAACATATTTTAAAAAAATAGAAGCTAAATTTACAATTAGATTCGATAAGACATAGTCAAAATAATAAAGAGATATACATACCAACTTTATATTTAAAGTATGTATAAAATTAAACATAATAAAGTATCAATTAAAAAAGCTTAAAAATATTTTTCGGTTTTTCGGTTAACCAAAATCTCCAAAATCGTGAACCTAAACCGAACCGAGAAACTGAAAAAATATTCGATTCGGTTAACCGAACCGCTTTAAACAAAAAAATACGTTCGGTTAACGGAATTTTCGGTGCGGTTTTTGGGTTTTACGGTTCGGTTATTCGGTTACGATTTTTTTGGACACCCCTAATAGCAGCTAACGGTTGTGGCAACCCGCTAGCGGTTGTAACCCTCCTTAACCTTTTGACAGTTGTTTTATTCGAGGCGAAATTCCGTTATCGTATCTTTTAGCACTAAGTAACCTTGGACCTCCCTCTACAAGTACAGTCCATCGACTCACTTTTCAAATCGCTCAGTCTTTAGTAGACAATCATTTCACAAGAACGAACCTCTTGTTCTGATTTTCCCCTTTTTCTTTTAATTCTCTTTTGAGATCTTGCTTTACTATTATTTGTCAAATAGTCTACAGTTCAAGTATTAAACTCATAACTCTCTCTCTCTCTCTCTCTCTTTCTCTCTCTCTCTCTCTCTCTCTCTCTCTCCTAGACTATCACAAATGTAATTTTCAGGCCGAGAATGGTTGATTTTTGACCATTTTTGGCCCGCAAACTTGTTTTTGTTGTTTTTCTCTGTTGTTTGTTTTGGTTTTTAATAGTTTTGTTTAGTTTTAATACGTTTGTCTTTCCGTTTGTGGAAGTAGTTCTATCCCTTCTTATGTGATTTTTAATTCCTTTCTATTGTAAAAGTTTTATGGTTTTGGGGGAATGAAGATCCAAAAGGTCGTACGGATTTCTACTGTCGAGATCTCTGTTAGAAAAGATGTTATTGCATCGATTATTATACATGTTTGGAAATCTGCCATGGTTTTGGAGCCGAGCATTAGAAGCGAAATTAGTGAATTAAAGAATACATTTATTTTGTCCAGTTATTTTAGATCTTTCATTGGTTAGAAATGATTATGTTGCTTTAGGCTATCCATTTATAATTTCTTCCCTCCCCGTTTCCAGCGCTAAAAAAAAAAAAATTTAAACTCTAAGGGCTCAAATTAAATTAATTGCTTTCATGTTTATATTTTAGTCATTGCAAATGTGAATGACTCATAAATATACTGCTTCCTAAATATTATCTTTTATTTTTGTAAATAAGCATGTCATATTGTTGTGCTGCTCAACTTGTCAATCGAGTGCATGTCTAAATATAGATTAATAATAATTTATGTGATGCTTGTGATATACTGAATTAATAGTTTAATCTAGATTGTTAATCAGATTTCTTTGGGAATTATGACATATATATAAAGCAAACTTGAGTTAGTAGAGGTCGTCATTTAAACAGTCATATTAGGTGCGTAAGCGTAAGCGTAAGCGTAACACATTCCCAATTCATACCTTCGCCTCCGAACATGTAGTCTTGAGTATCCATTTGTTCTATATGAGTTGGAGTCTTTCTAAAACGTGAATAATCGGATCCTCCGCCGCAGGGCAATCCCTTCGGGTTGTCCCTTTTCGGTAAACGCGCCTGTAGCAGAGGATTGGACCCATTCATGATTATATTCAATTTCAATGTATTTCAAAAAAAAAAAATTCTAACTCGACAGTTCATTGAGCTTACTTAGTCCCTTAATTCAATTACAATTACTATACTATAAGGACCGCAACCTTGTCCAGTTCGCAACCAAGATCCTTACAAGTGGTATCACGTTTTTACTCACAAGTATCATGTCTCATCCATGAGGCTGCCTCATATAATTTTTTGTGTCAATATTTGAGCCAAATGTTGCTGGAAGACTACTAGAAGCTTCAACTTCTTTCTCCAATCAAAACATATGATAACTTGTCAAACGATTTTAAGTTTTGATAGGTGTAAAATCACTAGCATAGAAACTGCACGTAATTCATGATTAAAATTTTATTTAAAGTTCCTCAAAAACAAAGCAGAAAAAACAATATACAGTGCTGAATTAATGAAATTCTACCCAAGAAATAGTTAGCCAGCCAATAAGGAGAAAAAAATAAATCTATCTTGCATTCATTGAACATGATTCTAACAAGAAACAAACTTGACTACTACTAATTCCAATTGATATCAAAAAAGTTGAAGTTTTTTTTTTTTTTTTTAGGGGAAAAAGTTGAAATTTGTATAGTAGGAAAACGTAGTTTACGTTTCCAAAGATTTTTTTGTCATTTTTTTGTGGGTCCTTTGCAAAAACTGCCGAGATAAGATCACATGTGGATAAGATTTCAAAAATTAAATATAAATATTTTGTACAACAAACTAACAACTAGAACACGTAATAATATTAATCGTAACACACACCTTAAAAAAACATTTTAAAAACATACAATGAAAACACAAATTAGAAAAATACTAAACACATAAAAAAGAATTAAAAACAAAAAGAAAACACAACAGAAATACATCATAAATATTAATACAATTTAATATTTTGGGTATTTTCGTTGATCTCTTGACACATCATCGAGTAAATTAGCTTTTGATCTTCTCCCATATTAGACGTATTGTCCAAATTAAGGGCAATAACATCATTCTCCATTTCTTCAGCTCTTGTTGCCTTTGCTACACGCGATGACGTCATCTTTAGCTCGGCCATCATAGGCTTTTTTTCCTACTTTGTGCTTCTTCAATAGATGCGAATTTCGCCGTGAGGTCTATATTTTTCCCGATAAGTTTTTCCTTACCCTTCCTTTTAGCAGCCTTTTGGTCCATAGGCCTAACAGGCTGATCAGATGCAACAATTTCGCTTTCAGTATTGGAATCAGAAGATGTAAATGATCCCGACGTTGACACCTTGGTTCTCTTTGAAAATTGCTTGTCCATTCAAGACGCATCCCACTTTGGTAGAGTTCTCAACATTCTCCAAACATGAAAGTATGCGAAGGATTTTGCTTGTATTGATCTTTTACCTTCTTCTCTAACTTCTTATCGTCTCAGCCGCTTAGACGTGTTGCCTCCATTCTTGTATATATTCCGGTGCACTTGTTAACACATTTCATCATCCTATGCAATTTGTTTTTGCTCTGTTTGTCATGTCTAACCTCAGACGTCTTTTCCTTATTCTTGTCAAATGCATTATTGACACACAACCAAAATGCATCTTCTTTCTAATCTGTGCCCACAACTGCATCTTGCGACACATTCATGTAGCATTTTACAAGAAGCAACTCCTCACTATGTGACCATCGTAGTCGTTTTTTTTTTACCATCTAACTCTTCAGCGTTAGGATTGAGTGCAATATTCTCAAGTCCTTCTAGGCCTCCAAGGGTATCTATTATAGGAACTTGAGATTCAGCATCAGATCCGAGCAATGTTGGAGTTGGATTATCTTCATCTGTTTCAGAATCTCCAAAACTAATTTTTCGACCTCCCCTCAAACCCTATGAGGCTTATGAGAGAAAGGTGGGGTGATGGGGTGCGGGTTGTGCCTTCTTTGATGATCACCCGCAAGCATTCTCAGATAATTATCATCGGGAGATTGATGCATATGGTATGGGCGATCGACGCGATTTCCCAAAATTTGGCTAGTAGGAGGATAAAAAGAAGGCTCATATTTTTCGTGACTAGAATGATAATTTCTTACGTTTCGATGTAGGGGAGGGTTGCTACAAGAAGATTCATAAAAGTGGGGGTTGGAAATTTGAGAGTTTGGATATTGGGAGTTAGTAAATGGTGGTTTTGGATATTCGGGGTTTGGATATTGTGAGTTTGGATTATCGGGGGGGTCGGATAGTGAAAGTTTGAGTATTGGGATGTTGGGTATCCAAGGTTTAGATTTTGAGGGTCTGGATATTGGGCGTTTGGATTTTCAGAATCAGATCGGAGGACTTAATAGATCATAGTATAACCTCCACTCACTCATTTTTGTGTATGCAAGGTGAGTTACATACTTGTGAATTTTTAGAAGGACAATAGATTTTGTGTAGTAGTGTAGTGTGAGAACTTATGAGATAGTGATTTTTTTTTTGGTTCACAACCAAGGGTATCCACCGTCGACCACAGTGATTATCCCCGTGCTGACTTGTAGGCATTTCAAAGGGTGGGACAACTAGCCAACTTATGAGATAGTGATGTCAGAAAAAGAAATGGCTAAAAATACAAGGGGCAAATTTCACAAGATAACACTACAAATTTTGCCAGTAAAAGGAAAAGTTAGAATTCAACTTCGAGATTTCAATAAGATAAAATTATATTTTTTTGCAATCAATACCAATTACCAAGTTTGCGTTAGACCAATGGTGTGTTTTTTTCCACTTATTGGACCTTACTAAATCAGTGGAAATAAGTGGCAAGACCTTACTCAATCAGTGGGAATCAGTGGCTGCACCATATTGAATCAGTGAGAATTGAGAATCAGTGGCAGAACCTTACTCAATCAGTGGAAATCACTAAATCGGTGGCAAGACCCACATTCCTACTCACAGAATCAGTGACATGATCTTATTGAATCAGTGAGAATCAGTGGAAGGACCTTATTGAATTAGTGAGAATCAGTGGAAGAATCTTATCGAATCAGTGAGAATCAGTGGCAGCACCTTACTCAATCAGTGGGAATCAGTGACAGGACCTTATTCAATCAGTGAGAAGCAGTAAAAATAAGTGGAAAAGAACGCACCCTAACTTACAATAAAATGGGGGTCACTATTTTGACATATATGGGGTCACTTATTATGAAGAGTGACCTCTCTTCTACTAAAAAGTGATCCTCGTATCACCAAAAATTACGGAAAGACCGTGTTTTACAAGTTTTTGTGTTAATTAAATCAATTAAAAATATTTTATGCAAAATAAATAAGTATTTCAACAACACAATCACCATAATATCTATATATTAGAGGCATTTTCTGACAGCATTGGATGCCTCCACGTAAGCGAACCTTTGTAATAAAATTTTAATATAAATATAAAATAAAAATATAGGTTTTCGCATAGAATATATACTAAAGTTGTACTTTCCTAAATCGTTAAATAGTAGACTATTAGAAGTTTTGGTATAGAATATATTACTAAAAGTTGTACTTTCCTAAATCGTTAATAATAGACTATTAGAGGTTTTGCTATAGAATGTATACTAAAAGTTGTACTTTCCTAAAAACGTTAAAGAGTAGACAATTAGATTTTAAATAGCATATAAATTTACTTCCACCTGTTAAAAAATTTAATTTCTTACACCATTTGAAAGAGTACGAAATATCCTTTAAAATGAGACTCATTTGTAGTATGTTTTATTGATTAAAAAAATACGAAGTTGCTTAACGTAAATCAAAAATTACTTAATGTAAATATTTTTGACACAAAATTTTCCAAATTACCCTTTTTACTTGTAAAGGAGCATCCTCTTCTTCTTCCTTTTCCTCTCTCTCATCATTCTCTCTAGTCAAACAATATGAATGATTCTTTCGATCAAGATAATATCTTTGATCAAATTAATGATGATATTGAGGTAATTATCATAATTTAGATTAGTTTCTTTTTCTTTTTTTTTTGGTAAGTAATAAGAACTTGCATTACCAAATGAACAACGTTACACCATTTGAAAGAGGGGTATACCCCCCTTTGTTTACATCGAACCAGCTAAATTACACAAATAAGTTAGCAAACCAATCTCTATCTAACTGTTTGGTTTTCTTAGGCATAATACAAGTAATCCTAGCTTTCATAATAAATTGAAGTTGCCTAACTAGGACTTGCTGCCTCATTACGATGTGCTCCCACACTGCTTCATTTCTGGCTTGCCAGATAAGATAGACCAGAGCAAAGATTCCTGCATATATACAATTCCTGCGGAATAAACTCCCCTGCTGCCTTCTGCTAACCCACACACATAGCTGTCCCAAGTTACTGGTATCAGCTCTAATGTTTAACCAGGCTTTTAACAAATCCACACACTGCCTACAGTACACACACTTAAAGAACAAGTGTGAAATAGACTCAATATCAGTTCCACATAGTGGACAAAGATCATCACTGCTGACTCCAAGTGCAGCCAACCTATCTTTAGTCTGCAATCTACCATGCATTGCCAGCCAGCTGATGAAGCTATGCTTTGGTAGTGTTAATCTGTTCCAGACCCAAAAGGTCCATTTAACCTTACCCACAGGTGGAGAAAGCTATTTATAACCCTTAGAGATAGAATACACCCGTGTAAGAGAGGCTAGCCATTTATCATTGTGATATCCATCTTGTAGTCTATCTTTACACTCACAAATCTTCTTCCAAGCCCAGCTAGCTGATGGAGGAGGTTTGTATCCCCACCAGTCTCTCCCACGCAGATATACATGGTGAATCCATTTTACCTAGAGGGTATCTTCCTTTCCTGCAACGAACCAAACATACTTCCCAACAACAGCTATATTCCAAAGAAAGCAGTTCTTAATGCCAAGACCACCTACACTCTTAGGTTTGCATATGAAATCCCAAGCCACAAGGGGAGCCCTTACATAGTCAGCCCTTCCATCCCAGAGGTAATTTCTACAGATAGCAGACATCTTCTTTAACACACTTCGGATGTACACATGCATGCTCATGAGGACCGAGTTTACAAGCATAGGCCTTCCTGCATAGGATAAGTGTTTAGCCCCCCACAGTCTGATTTTTGCTATAATTTTATCAATGAGGATATCACAGTCTGTTGCCTTGATCTTCCTTGAGGCTACAGGCACCCCCAGATAACGAAATGGGAGAGAACCTACTGTAAAACCAGACATTTGTCTCACTGTTTCCACCATTGCAGGTTCAATATTAAAGCAATAGATAGCAGATTTACTATTATTTGCAATCAAACCAGAAGAGTGTGAGAAGGTAGCAAAGCCTCTAAGCATCAACATCATAGACTTTTAGCATCACCATGGCAGAATAGAAGTAAATTGTCAACAAAACAAAGGTGATTCATCTTCAGAGCAGAGCACTTTGGGTGATAAGTAAAACCCTCTAGCTTGTCAACTACAAATAAAAGTCTTGACAAAAATTCCGTGCAGATGACAAAGAGTAAAGGAGAAAGAGGATCACCTTGCCTTAGACCTCTTTTCCCAGGGAAAAAACCATGAATAGCACCTTACCACCACAGAATGGTAAGGAGATTGAACACATGTCATAATCCAGACAACAAATTGCTGAGGAAACTTGAGAGCAACCAATATATTTTCAAGGAAAGCCCATTCAACCGAGTCATAGGCTTTCCTTAAGTCTATTTTCATCATGCATCTTGAGGAGGTAGCTTGTCTATTGTACTAATTCACTAAATTTTGGCAAATCATGATGTTTTGAACAATGCTCCTATTAGCAACAAAAGCACCTTGTGCCTCATTGATTAGGTGGGGAAGCACAACCTTTAATCTAGTGCAAAGCAGCTTAGAAATGCATTTGTAGATAGTAGAGCAACATGCTATAAGCCTATAGTCTGAGAGTGACTTAGGATGTGATATTTTAGGCACTAAAGTAAACAATAATGTTGTGTTAATCTGTTTCAGAAGCTTACCATGTTCAAAAAAATCCAGTATAGCTTCACAATGCAAAAATCATCCTCTATAATGCTCCAAGCATCTTTAAAGAATTGAGATCCATAGCCATCTGGTCCAGGTGCCTTGTCTTCAGGGATTGACCATAAAGCTTGCTTGACTTCTTCAACAGAAAAGGGTTTGCACAGAGCAATGACTTGATCTTCTGAGACAACTGAGCCAGATTGCACAATGTGTGTCTTGACAGGAATAATATCTGAATTTGCATCACCCAACAAGTTTTTGTAGATCTTGACAAAACAATCAACCACCTTTTCAGGAGTCATGAATTGTACCAGCCATATCTTTGATAGAGTACACTCTATTCTGAGTTCTACGAGCTCTGAGACTACTATGGAAAAATGATGTGTTCATGTCACCCTCATTTAGCCAATGAATCTTCGTCTTTTGCTTCAAAAGGTTATTTCTAGCAGCATTAAGAAGCCTGTAGTTCTCATTAGCTTCACATTCTTGATTTGCAAGCATAGCATTAGCAGGATTCACCTTGAGTTCATTCTAAAGTTGCAGCAGCTTCTCATAGGCAATGGTAGCATCTTTATCTATATCCCCAATGCCATATTTATTCATCTCTTTAACCCTCGCTCTGCTTGAGATGCTTAAGCTTGGTCACCACCTTATACATAGGGACACCATATACATAAGTGTTCCAACCATCCTGCACATTCTTCTTAAAAGAGGACAGCTGACTCCACATATTGAAGTATTTAAAAGGCTTTTTCCCCGGACTCAATCTATTAAAAAGAGTAATCACAGCAGGGCAATGATCAAAGTCCCCCTCAGGGTGAAATTTAACCTCTGAAAAAGCATACTCATCCAACCAAACATCATTCACCACGTACTACTCTATCAATTCTGCTGAACACCCTTCTCTCACCATGTTGCTTGTTAGACCAAGTATAAAAGGAGCCAACACTTTTAAGTCCAACAAGTGACAAGTTTGCAGACAAGCTCTAAAAGGGTTTATCTCATTCAAAGTAACAAGGGAGCCTTGTCTTTCATCCAAATTCAACACAGTGTTAAAATCTCCACGACTAACCATGCATCAGACATTTGATGGCTTAATTGCACCAACCCATCCCAAAAAGATTCTCTCCCAGCAGGATCATTGAAGCCATATACAAAGGTACAAGCAAACTTAACTTTTGTACCAATGTGAGTGATCATACAATGAACAAATTGAGAAGTCATGAGTCTGATGTCCACCTGAAATACAGTAGGTTTCCACAATACCCAAATTCTACCATTTTTATGACAAGAAATATTAGATGCAATACACCAATCAGTTGTAAAGCTAAGGGTAGCCGCTCTATAATTTGCAGCTTTAACCCTAGTTTCATAGAGGCCAACCAACCCAGCTTGAGATAAATGTAAGGAGGATCTTACAGCTGCTTGTTTGCTAGGGTGATTGAGACCTCTAATATTGCAGCTGCAGACTCTATCCATTAGGAGAAGGGGTTCCCCCCGCTCCTTGTGACCCTTGACTCATGCTCTTCACTCAAAATAGCTCCACCCCCATCCTGAACAACTGACCCAGGTATAACTGAAGGCAGACCATCATCATCCAATACCTCAATAATATCCTCATCACCCTGGCTAGTAGAAGCAAGTGCACTAAATGAATTATGTGTAGGTGAAGTATCCTGTTGTATAGGCTCTTTCCCCTTGCTGCTTGCTGTTTTAGTAGGTTGTTGAAACCCATCATTATTCTTCTCAGGTAGCTGCTTAGTTGCCTTAGCAACCCAAACCTTCTTTGTTGTCTTCTTAGGAACCACATGCTTCTTACAGCTGGCAGTCTCATGCCCATAGCCAGAACAAGTAGCACAAAATAAAGGCTTCCACCCATAAATGATTGGTTGTGAAATGAGCTTACCCCATTCATCTTCAAAGAAAACCACACCTAGGAAAGCTTGATCAATAATTACTTCCACTAATTAAGAGATGTGCATACCCCAACCTTATTTTATCCATGGTAGCTTCATCAGCCTTTATAGGTTTCCCAATAAGGCTAGCAACACGAAATAAATTCTCCAATGCCCAGTATTTAACATCTACCCCAGGCAGTTTAATCCAAATTGGGATTATATTTTCTTAATTTCATCATTTCTTAAATCAAAATCAGGCACCCATGTTTCATGATAACTAGACGACCATCAAAATATATCATACCCCTTTCAAGCACTTTAGTCTTATTATCAAATCTATCAAATCTCACCAGAAATACTCCTCTAGGCAACACAGATATCTTATCAATACAACAACCAGACCACACACGCTTAAAGAAACCCTCCATAATAGGAATTGGGGGGTTGGCGCCAAGCACACAACAAACAATTGCATTCTTCCAATAATCTACTTCAAGCTGAATATCAGCAAAAGTGAATTTCGGTGAAGTTTTATCTTGGTTTGAAGGCATTGGCATACTCCCCTTAGGCACCGGAGTGTTTGGAAGCAACGCACGCCACACTGAGTTCGGTGTGATGTTAGGCCCAACAGGAACTGCCCTAGCTGGCTCAACTTCCTCCAATACAGGTTCCTCCCCACGCGTCGGTCGTCGAGGGCAATCATTCCCACCATCGCATTGATTCTGTAATTGTTGCAATGTTTCCACCGACGATAGGTCTTCCACCACCATCGGCGTAGCACCAAGAGACCCAGCCGAAGCGGGCAACTCCAATGGTACAGTACCCACTAGCTCCAAAACCCCCTTCAACTGTTTCGCATCTTTTGATTTACGACCCTTCCCAGAATCCCCAATTGAATTGTTCTTCGATACAACTGAAATTGGAACCTTATCCTTCTTATTCTTTTTTCGATTACTATGTTGCTTCACCTTTCTAGCTTGAGATCGAGGTCCCTTCGCCATAGCCCTCGGAGAATTGTCGAGAGAGACGCTAAACCTTACCTAGAGAGAGAAAACACACCTGACAGATACCTTATGACAGAGAGAGAGGGATTAATTTCTTTTTCAAACTATTAATTGTTTATGGTTTTTGTGGGTGGTAGGTTAGGGTTATTGGAGGGTGGTTATTGGGCGGCGGGATGGGCTTGTTGGGCGGTGAGCATGGCGGTTGGGGGTGTCACATTCGACCATGGCGGTTGGAGAGAGAGTGGAAAAGGGTGTTTGTGGTGGAGAGAGAGAGAGAGAGAGAGAGAGGAAAAAGGGGTTTCGGGTTTGTGGTGGTGCCAAGAGGGGGCGACGAGCTGGAGGTCGTTGGAAGCGGGGAGTGGGCGGTGCTGGAGGAGGTGCGAAGTGGTGCTTGGGGAGGGGGTGGTTGGGGGGTGGTTGGGCGGTGGTGACGACGACATTGGGGAAGGGGCAGTGTTGTGGGGATTGGCCATGTCGTGCACTATTTTGCTTCTTTTTTTCATTTTTTTTAACAAATTTGTAAAAATTAATAAAGTAGTTGTGTTTTATGTATGAAATTAGTTTGATTTAACTATTTACTATTTACTGTATATTACTACAATATTATTCTATTTTCTGGGAGCAAAGACTTAGGGCCTTAGGGGGTTTGGTAGAGAGAAAAGAGGGAGAGTAGAAAATGAGTGACAAAATGATTAGGGATATTATTGAGAAAAAAAATTATGTTAAGTAATTTATGATTTACATCAAGCAATCCCAAAAAAATAAAGTGTGAGTAAATAAAAGATACATAACTTTTACAACATAGGATTCGTCTACCTAAAAAAGTAAGCTTGACACAACTAAAGAGTTGTAATGTAAAAGAAAGAGAAAATATACGTATATTAGCTATAGAAATTTAAAAAGCAATCTCAAGGTAAAATATAATAACAAGAATATGTGAAGAATAAAGAAATAAACGATGAATCCAAAATGATTCTAAGTTCGATTTTTAATAGGAAACTTGACCATTATCACGTATACTTTTATAACTCTACGTAACAGACTGATCCCCATGTTATTTTAGGGTTCTAATTTATTTTTCCTTCAATTCTATAATTATTAATGTATACAAGTTTGAAAAATCAGTCAAGCAAGCATTAAAGTTTGTTTTGCAATTCTAAGGTTTACGTCTTAAACTTCTTTATTTTTTGAAAAGTAGTTATATATACATTACACATTTTACGTGATTTTATCGTAAAAGAAAGATATACATTTGGAAGGTTAGTTGTAGACTTATATCAACGTGCATGAGAGCGTTCGCGTACCAACATAGTATAGAAAGATTTTGAAACTGTACCACTTGGATCATGTAACATATGGAGTGAGTTAATTAAAAATTAACTGAAATTGGTGATAATAGTTTAATTTAAATAAAATGCCCCTACAAAGTCATAGTAATCCTATTTATATGACATTCATGATATTAAATGGATTATATTAATATTTACGGAAATTTCATGTGGTACCCTCAAACTTTGCACTTTTGAACGTGATACCAACTTTTTTCAAACTTTGCACGAAATACCCACCAAGTTTAAGATTGTGCAACCCTTATACAAAACTCGAAACGTCTGCTTAACGCTGTTAACTTTGTCAGTTTTGTGAATAGGAAAAGACTATTTTGCCCTCCATTTTTTGAAGGCAATTACAAAAAAAATTAAAATATTTTATTTAATTTTCTTAATTTTTTGATTTAAAATTTGTTTTGCACAAAATACCCACTACGTTTTCAAACTTCAGGGGTACCATGTGCACAATTTCAGAAGTTGAGTGTTGTTCTGTGCAAAATCTATAGCTGAAACCAACGGCTACATTCAATGGAACTAGCCGTTGGTTTCATGCTATATAAGGTGAAAGATGCATCTTCTCTGACCCTAACTCATTCCATTTACAACCCCGACATTGGTCCAAGCTATCTTGTAGATGTCATTTTTTGGGCTTGTTACTTGGTAGGCTGTACATGAAAAAAGTTTGGAATGCAGATGTCATTTTTTGGATACATTGTTAAAAGCCCATACCTTTTGGCATTGTATTGTGTTGCAAAAATTTCGAATATCAAATGAAATTTAAGCACTTTTATTTTCAATGATCATCGTCTTTCATTTCGTCACTACAAATGTAACACCCCGAATTTCCGTCTAATTTAAAATCATTTAAAATCACGAGTTGCAACGAAAAAACCCTAGAAATTCGAAGCGTCGCCGCCGTATTTAATGTTCAAATTAAATACAAGGCTAGAAAGAAAACAAATGTTATATATCCCAAACATACATACTAGATAATTAAATAATAACTATCTTTTCCAACTAGACTTAAAACAATTAATCCAAATGAAATAAGAAATATTAACTATTAATTCTCATGCAAGAGAATTAATCTCATTACAATATAAAATCCCAAATAATAAAGAAGTTCCAAACTAAACAATAAAAATAAATGTTCTTAGAAGATTTACAATCTTCTTTGTTCGCCATCACTAGCTCTACTCCTTGAGCTACAGATCCTGTCAATCTACTCCCCCATATAGACGAATTCCATATAGGTTCATCATAGGTCCACCATTGAAGAGAAATGGACAACAAACACAAGTAAAAAGAAAAACAACCAATCAGCTACGTTGAGTAATTAATAACCACATAGTCCATTAAAAATCTCCAAGTTAAGCCAACATGCTTAATCAACATGCTCGAATAAATAAAAACGACATGCTTAAATTTAAACAACCAACCAATCCAAATAATAAATCTCAAATTTATTATTATCCATTAGCCAAGTTCATTAGAGAGAAGAGAATCGTAAGAATGTCAGACCAACCGTAGAAGGCCCAATAGGATCTTAGTCCCGTGCACAGTGGCAAAAGCGGGATCAACCGTCCCGGAGTATAGATGACTTCCGAAGTACTTCTAGTTGTTCCTAAGTATGCATACCCTCTCTCAACCCTTAGGTTTACAAGAAGATCAGTTTCACAATAAAACTTCACTTGCCCAATTGCTTACTGTATGGATACAAGCTTTAACAAAATACGTTGGAGCCATACCCCGCAGAATATGAACCCACTCAACGCATAATTGACAATTTCCATTCGCGTCCTTTGGTGGATCTCTCACACAAAGAAGTCTTAACTCTCAATTCATTTAATAAGGTGATCACATAATCAAGTAAATCACATAATCTTGGCAATTCTCAAGTAACACAATATGGTTACAATTTCCGATGACATTTTACATGAAGGGCATCTAGGCCTTAATTCAAAACCACCTAATTCAATAGTCAAAGTTCATTTCAACTTATTGAAGTAACATGCTTCTAACATGATTCACATGCTTACTAACATGATACCAAAAATAGCAATTTCAAGCTATACTCCAATTGAACAATTATTAATATAATTTTCGTTCAATAATCATAAATAAACATGCATCTTCTCACATGAATATTAACAAGTAGACATTGCTACACAAAGTGAATTTCCAACATTATACATGCATTCACTATCATATAATTCTATACGAATTATCACAAGGAAATAAATATCAATTATCCCTTCTCAAAATACTCACAAGTCCAAAGATGAATTCACATCTCAATCCATGACAAAGAGATTTCATAATCCATCTAAACATGAATTACTTTTAACAATAGGCAATCACGACAATCAATAACGTAAGCTCCTTACGTTTCAAGCGCGGTCAATGGGCCCTAACGAATCCACAATACAACAATAGTCAAAACTTTGACTTATAAACCACTTTATTAAACTTTTAAAGATGATTTAGTACCCTTAATTTAATTAATTAAGTTGCTGAAATTTTCAGTACTCATGCATGCTCAAAGTTTTCAAAAATACAATTTACATAAACCAAATTAGGAAACTTTCCAAAACCCTAAAACAAGTCAACAAGTCAACACCCAAAACAACATCACCATCACCACCACCAGTGGGCCCCACCACCAGCAGACCCGCTGGTGGCTGGCCGCCAGCGGCAGCCACGGTAGGCGGCCGCGACAGCCGCACAGCGGCTGCGCACGGCGCCGTCGTGAGCTGCACACGACTTCGCCGTGCACCACAGGGTTTCACCCCCTTTTTTTTTTTTGTTAATCAAATTTAACAAACCCTAATCTAACTAAATCCACAATTAATAAATTTCCAGATTTAATTAGATTACAAAGATCTAACCTTTTGAACTCAAACTTGATTCAATTTCAATAAAACCATAAACCAAACCCTAATCATGATCCTATCATGCAAAATTAATAGAATCTAGCAAACCCTAGGCAAAACTAAATTAGGGTTTACTCATACCAAAAATTAGGGTTCATAAACTCATACTTCAATTGAATCTAAAAGCTTTTAATAATCAAAGGAAACAAATTTAGAACACTTACTTGAAATCAAGGATTAAAAATTGAGCAAAGAAGAATTGTGAAAGGTGAAGAATTTTCTCTTCTTCCTCCTTGGACGACGTGCGTGAGAGAGAGAGAGAGAGAGAGAGAGAGAGAGAGAGAGAGTCTTTTTTTTTGATTTGGTAAGCCTCAGTTGAAATTTGGAAGTGAGTGTATTTAGGAGCCCAAATACACTCCTTCCTTATCTCAACTTATTCTTTCCTAAACTCCCTCCTACTTTCACTCCACTTAACCAAAATTTTAGGAAACAAAATTTTGAAATAAATTCAGAAAATTGGTGCCTTATTTTTGGCCACCTAGCCAAAAATAATGGCCCAATTCCTTGCTTTATAGCCCACCAAATTCTTTTTTTATTTATTTGGCCCAATTATAATTTAATTAGGTCCAAAACCAAAACCCAATATTAATTAGGCACTTTAAACATTTATGAGCCCAATTAATTATTTTAAATACGAAATTGCATTTTCTTTTTAAGTAATTATTATTCTACAATGAATAATAATACGGGGTATTACAACAAACATTAGGATAATATACATTACAATTCCTACTTTCACAACAAGGAACTTACAATATAGCTTGGAACAATGTTGGAGCTGTAAATGGAGTGAGTTTGGGTCAGAGAAGATGCACCTTTCACCTTATATAGCATGAACCCAAAGGCTAGTTCCATTCAATATAGTTGTTGGTTTCAGCTACAGATTTTACACAAAACAACACTCAACTTCTGAAGTTGTGCACATGGTACCCCTGAAGTTTGAAAATGTAGTGGGTATTTTGTGCAAAAAAAATTTAACTCAAAAAATTAAGAAAATTAAATA
Source organism: Tetragonia tetragonoides (assembly GCA_038025085.1). Taxonomy (NCBI): domain Eukaryota; kingdom Viridiplantae; phylum Streptophyta; class Magnoliopsida; order Caryophyllales; family Aizoaceae; genus Tetragonia; species Tetragonia tetragonoides. The sequence continues at coordinate 7,217,549 of CM076145.1, read as the reverse complement.
AAATATTTTACTTTTTTTGTAATTGCCTTAAAAAAATGGAGGGCAAAATAGTCTTTTCACATTCACAAAACTGACAAAGTTAACGACGTTAAGCAGAAGTTCCAAGTTTTGTATACGGGTTGCACAACTTTAAATTTGGTGGGTATTTCGTGCAAAGTTTGAAAAAGATGGGTATCCCGTTCAAAAGTGCAAAGTTTAAGGGTACCACATAAAATTTCCGTAATATTTATCCATAAATTACTAATAATTTTTCTAAAGTGACACTTATACTTTAATTTTTCGATGAGGTTAATAATTACGTTATATTGATTTTATTATTTAATCACTGTGTGTGCACGGGCATCTACTTAGTATATTACTACTAGATTTCGTGCCTGTGCGATGCACGGGTTCTTGTTTATCATGCATACTCCGTTATTTGAAGAAATATAATAAAAAAATTTAATCATATCAATATTTAAAGTTGAATAATAGGAGTAGCAAAGAACAATAATAATATTTTTATCAAAAAAAAAAAAACACATTTAACAAAGAAATTACATTTTTAGTGAACGTATAATATAACTTATTTTTTTTGGATAATAAATATAATACTTATGTTACTTATATCTCTTATTAAAATAAAATAAAACTATTTTTAATTTCTTTTTAATCACCCATGCATTTATGCCTATTTATTACCTATTCAATGTTTGGTGAGAACTCAATTTTACATATATACTAGATTTCATGACTTCTTGTTCATCATTCTCTGTTATTAAAATTAATATAATAAAAAAATTAATCACATCAATATATAAAGTTGAATAATAGAAGTAGCAAGGAACAATAATAATATTTTTCACACATTTAACAAAAAAAATTACATTTTAGTGAATAAATAATAAATATAATACTTATGTTATTTTTTATTAAAATAAAATAAAATACTTTTATATATATAAAATTGATGATTGGAAACTTGTAAATTACTAGAAGTTTAAAATGTGTGAAATTTCTCCAGCGTGACTTATTGTAGTTGCTTTTTCTCTCTCCATTTTTTCCCCCCAAACCACCGTCTTCTACATAGGAGAGGAGCCCCCAAAAATATAGGACCCTCAAAAACCCTCTCTTTATTCAACCACAGGGTTGTCAATAGACAACCATGAGTAAAGCTGCTCTAAGGGATCTGGAGGCTGATGGATGGGAACGCTCCGATTTCCCCATCATATGTGAATCTTGTCTTGGTGACAATCCTTATGTTCGTATGGTAAGTGTTTTGCCTTTTGATATCTCTCAATTTCACACTCTGATACTAATATTTTATAGATATTTGGAATGTTTATTTGTGATTTAATCTGATTATTATCCCCTATTTGTGAAACCCTAATTAATTTATATAGTACTCTGGTCATTCAACGTCATTGGCGTGATTTGTAGATACTTTACTCTTATTCTTGTACTTTGAGGATATCTTATCCTCCATTTTGTACTCTTTCATGATTTGATTAATAAAAAGTTTTTCTTATCTAAAAAAAAAAATTTATATAGTACTCTGATACCCACTTGAAATCTCTACTAATAGCTGCCGTTAGGTTAACAACAAGGTAATTCATGTTTCATGACGAAATATTTGAAAATTGGGACAAAGGGGTTATGTGAATGGCGTAGCATATATTTGAGAAAGTTGGGTCTAGTTGCCAAGTTTGTTTTGGTGAGTGAATGTATAGTATAGTAGATGGTAGCCCAAAACAGTAAGAAAATTTAGTAGAGCAACCTGCCCAGTAGGTGTTTGATGAAATGCCAAAACCAAAAAGTTCCTTGTTTTTGGGATATAACTAGTGGTGGTGATGATGGCCCTGAAGAGTTATCTGCCAGCTTGAGCAGTAAAGCTATGGCAGAGTTAATTGCAGCTAAAATGAAGTTAAAATGACAAACCATGAAGAAGCCCCCGCGTCTTTGGAAAACTTGGAAGTTGCAAGATAACTCGAACATCCTTTATCTCCTCATTTTTGACCCTGGAATTTCGATTTTCTTTTCTTATAGCAGTGGTGGTAGTGGTGTAATAAGAGAACATAGTGCATTGCAAAAGATGCATGTGCGATTGATAAAAAAGGTGATGATATTACCCTCTTATCTCCTGGAGAATATGGGAAATAAAACAGACAGAGATATATCATATATGTTGAAGTCTAACAGGTGTATAGCTGGGGCCTGAGTCCTTGTGTTTGCATATTAACATTTTTGACCGAAGTACATGTTACAAAGTGAGGGATGGTTGAGTAGTAATTCGGTATTTGATCCTGGAAAATATGAAGGCAGTATTCATTGGATCTTACATAGTAACATATGCTATGATCATGGTTTCACAAATACTGAAGACAAGACTAATTTTCACCAATCCTTCCAAGTGACATTGATTAAGAAAGACCATGAGATCTTAAGATGGGGTGCATATGTGCTGTTAGTTAGTGATTTGATTGAGTGTATAACAAGGACAAAAAGAAGCTGATATATAGTTATGGGGACTTATGACAGGGGATTAGCAGCATGTGAGTCTATAAGAATGATGATATGGGTCACTTTGGGGTTCAAGAAACTGGTGTGCTCGTTGTATATCCGACCATTGGAACTTGGAAGTAATCTATGCTACATCCAAGGATTTTTACACAACCAAATGCTATCAGTATGCGTGTAAGGAGTTTGAGTTCAGAAGTTGACATCATGACTAGAGGCTTGATTATGCTTGTAACAGCCTTATTTTTTTCCCCTTTTGTGAGACTTGCCGCCTTCCAAAGGGGCGGATTATATCACTGCTAGATATAAATGAACTCTTAACATTCTTCTTAAAGATGTTGAAGTAGGATAAAGCTTGTGTCACATTGGTGCATGCTGAGTTTGGGTGGTCTGAGCCACGTTCGAAAGGGTCAGATTTGAATTGAGAACCACAAAGAAAGCTCTTCATGGGGCAATGTTGGAGCAAGTTTATATTGTTGAATGCCTTCTGTACCATCAGATGTGTGATAACTGTTTTAAGCTCCTACCAATTCCAGTTCAGCTGATTAGAGTAGCTGAAGATATGCAGCAGGTCACTCACAATACTTTATTTTATATCGAGCAGCCCATTCTTAAGCATGATAGTGCAGACCATGCTGTAAAGTTGGTGGAATTAGTGGGTAAAGTTACACCTATCAGAATATGCAATGGTAAAAAGCTTAGTGTCTCATGATTGAAGAGAAACATATACAGCTATAGGTGCACTTTTCCTGTTGAGATTTGCCTCATTTGTCTTAAGGGCCTGGTTTGCGTCCCTCCCAGAATTGCAATCAATTTGGGTAATTTGTGTTCCACTGTGATATACACAAAACAACATGAAGATGGGTCCAAATACTTTGAGGTTCTGTTTCATCTTTCATGGGGTCTGATTTAATGATTCTCACAGGGGAAGTATTCTGATTTTAGTGATACACATAGTGCTGTTCCCTCTTAGTTGGCATCCATTGATGGTAGTTGAGAATAGTCTGATGGATGGTGTTGGTCTCATGCCTAAAAAAACTGTAGGGGAAGTTCTGTATGTTATGAATTATAAATGGAGTATCGTGGAATATCATACTTCAAGATGAAGCTTGAAAATAGCACAACAAGTTGTGTGTTGGACTTCAGAGGTTGATGTTTGATCGATTACTAATCATGGGTTGCTATGGATTGGCTGCATGGGTATTGCTGCTTACTTTAGTGATATGTGGTGAGAGCGGAATAATGGTCACTTTGACATTAGTAGCTGTTGGTCATGTTAAACTGAAATACAATGTGCTGTTGACCTCAACTATTTTCAATGAATGTCTTGGTTCTATTGATTTTAGTGTATGATCTGGGTGGGGACATTTCCTTCGCATTTGTTCATTCGTTAAGGACAGAGAACCTCGAGTAATTCAGCTCCAGAATCAAAAACTTCAACCCTTGAGGTCAAGGTTCTTTGAAGGAGGGACATAGGATATGGTACCAAGTAATCTGGCACATGAGCTGGATGCACGTCTTCAGTATTTGTAGAAGAGTATATCACATTTATGTATTTATTTTGCATTCTAGTATTCAGTACTAGTATTCAGTATTTTCATTTTCTCCTATTTTTGCATTCTTGCCAATATTTGTACTAGGTAGTACACTCTAGGGTGGCGTTTACTAGGTTGCAGTCAAATCCAATGCAATGCAATCATTTTATAGGGTAAATGGGAAGTGGAAAAGGAAAAAATGGGAGGAAGGAGATGGAAAAAGTAAGATTGATTACACCATCCAAAGTAATCATCATTACATGGGAAAAGTTGAGCAATTGTGATTACAATGGTTAATGCAATCAACCCCACTTTTCCTATCCCTCTCCTCCCACTCCTTCACTTTTCACCTCCCATTTACCCTATAAAATGATTGCATTGCATTTGCATTTGATTGCAACCTAGTAAACGAGGCCTAGGAGCTGTTTATGAGCTGGCCTTGTTGTTAGTAGAATAGTACTAGTCCACTGGCTATGTAAGTGCTGTAAGAGGGAATGTCCTAACATAAATTATAAAATCAGATGAAAATCAATCTCATTTCCACATCTTCTCTAACCTCTCTCTAAAATCTCGTTCCTCTCTATAACTCTCATTTTGATCTTTGTTCAAGGGATTTCTCTGTTAACGTTTTCCTCCGCAATTTCACCACAAATTCCTCGAAATCTACTTGAGATTTCCTGGATTAGTTTTATCCTTATGACTAATACGACTTTCAAGCTGAAAATGAAATCTTGCACCTTTTCTGCCGCTCTTGAATTTAATTACCCCATCTGATATTCCCCAAGCACTGATTTTTGACAGTTCCTAATATATTTTTTCTTCTTTTTCCAATGAATGACTAAACTGGAAAACCTGCGTACGAGCCTTTGTTGTTTATGTTGTTGTAGGGGATGGCAGTCTTATGAACTTGTTTAACAAGTTATGTTATGTTCTTAGAGGATGAATTGTTCGTTACTGTATGGTTTTTGTCTACAGCTACTAAGATGAGCAGATAAAGTGAAATATCACATTTTAGCTTGGTGGTCAGTCAATACCTCTAATAAAAAGAACAGAAATACATCATGGGGGGTTCAGAGTGCTGTATTTATTGATGAAAAAAAACACTTCATAAGTGAAGAGAAATTGACACAACTGTGTCCACCATGGCAATATTATATTATTATGTATGATGATCATGAACCATGCACAACTAGACTATGATGCTGTTATTGGTCTCTCATCAATATGCTTCCGTTTGAACATCTTTCTGAGCCTTTTTGTAATTTCCTCTGTGAAACGTTGTTTATCCTGGCAATTTCGCGAAACTAGATCAGGAATTTTCTACCCTATGGTGGTGTCTTCTAACCCGTAGCTTTTGTGTCAGTTTCATCTCAGTTTTTGGAAGTACAAGTTGGGGTTTTGTTTTGTAACCTATATCATATGTGGAAGTTAGAAATTTGGAATGCCAACCTGAATACTGTGTGACACTAGAAAAGAAACTGTGGGAATCTGCATGATCTCGACTTCTCGTGGAGATTCTTTTTGCAGTGAATTTCTTTGGTCTGTTCTCTAGTGTTCCTCTTTCTTGACTCATTCCGTAGTCAATATGTTCCCTGCAATTTTAACTTCTAAGGTTGCCCCCTTATTATACGCTTTAATTCCAAATGATAGCCTAGTAAGACATATCGCTAGTGCCATGTTTATATGCATACCTTCCCCAAACTTTGAACATTTGCCATAAATTCTTACATAATTGTTGTCAGCTTTTAACAAACACCTGCATGAGTAGGTCAGAAGATTGATAAATACCATGTCCCCTAGATTATTGGGAAGAGTGATTTAACCGCCTCTAAGCAAATAAAAGATACTTGCACACAATGACACAAATAATATTTGGCATACAATTTTTGAAATTTTGCTAAAAAAAAAAAGTCTCTTCCTAATTTGAGGTGCATATCTTCATTACTTCCTTGAGGTTGTTGATTATCAATATCTTGGGCCGCTGGCTGGCAATTATGTCAGGTGCAAGGTCCTGGAAATATAATATATTTTTTTCCTAAAGTCATACCGACTTCAGAGCACCCTTCAATCCCCATAGCGCCAGAGCTGCAATGGGTGTTCACTATTTTGTATTAAGATAAAATGTTTTGGAACTTGGAAGTTTATTACTTATATTTTGGTCCTCATGTACTTGCAGACAAAAGCAGACTATGACAAGGAATGCAAAATCTGCACTAGGCCGTTTACAGTTTTTCGTTGGAGACCAGGTCGTGATGCAAGATACAAAAAAACTGAGATTTGTCAAACATGCAGTAAATTGAAAAATGTGTGCCAAGTCTGTCTTCTGGATCTTGAGTACGGTTTGCCAGTTCAGGTTCGTGATACTGCTCTCAGCATCAGTACCAATGATGCTATTCCCAAGAGTGATGTCAATAGGGAATACTTTGCAGAAGAGCATGATCGTAAGGTACGTGCATTTTCATTTTTTATTTTATTTTGTTTTGGTGTGGGCAAACAATTCTAGCTTAGAACATTAACTTAAGTCAATGACCTGACTACGCATATACTTTTGAATTTGTTAATATTAAAGAAGTGTTATGCATAGTTACTACTTACTAGTGTAATGATGTACATGGATGGTAATATAGAAAACTGGTACTCTGTCCTCACCAAGGTAGCACGGAAATGGGAACGCGGACATGGGAAACTCGGATACGTGACACGGGAAACGCAAATTCTCAAAAATTATAGTATGCAAGGAAGCACAGAAATGGGAACGCAAAACACGGAAAATGCAGGCTGAGTGCCGTGTCCTTGCTTCCTTGGTCCTCACTATGGTCTAATAGGATCTTTTAGGCATATGAGGGGTCGGGTCACAAATATGGTTATATGCTCAAGTATGGATTTTCCTTCTATCTTTCAAGTATGGGTGAGTTGTTTAAGTTTAATTTAGCATGGGAGTTTGGGGCATCGTCCTGTAGAATTAGGTTGTGCTGCTTTCCTGTATAGATCAAGTTTTATCATCTGATATCATTCAGCATTTTTTTGAAATACATGTTATTGTTTGGTTCATGCTTTATTTTCGTCTGAAGGCAGATGACCTGCATTATGTTAATGGTCCAAATCTTGTGAACAAAATGACTGTCTATGGTCTGTACAGATTTAGCAATGTGATGGCAGTGGTGATAATCCTTATCTACTTTTGTCATTGTTGTGTGGTGAAAACTTATGCTCTTTCTCTCTTTGTTTTTTTTCCTTTAACAGGCTAGAGCTGGTTTGGACTATGAATCCTCATATGGAAAGGCGCGCCCGAATGACACCATTCTGAAGCTTCAGAGGACTGCACCATACTATAAAAGAAACAGAGCACATGTTTGCAGTTTCTACATTCGTGGTGAATGTACAAGAGGTGCTGAGTGTCCTTACAGACATGAGATGCCTGTCACTGGGGAGTTATCGCAGCAAAACATAAAAGATCGTTACTATGGGTATGTAACGGTTTCATGATTTCTGTACTTGTTGAGGTGCATTATTTTGATAAAATAGTAGTATTAATTTGTGGTTTGGTGGAAGAGTTCATATTGTGGGTACTTCTGATATTTATGCATGGGCAGGAAATTTGTGTTTGGTTTGCCTGATAGCAAGTCATAATGGTTTGGATTAATACCTATTGCTCTTCTGAGTTTAGGTGTATGGATGACTTGTTTGTGTGCAATAAGTAGTTGTTGGCGACATGTTAATTCCAGAAGCTCTATCTGTTGGATTTTCTCATTATCTGATGACTGGATCTGCTGTGTGATAGTGGATTGTTTCTCATTGCATTTTTGATATACATATTCTGACATACATCTCATAATATTGTGCATTGTTCATGGCCGCAATCATTCTTTAACTACGATTGCTTGAACTTTGTCAGACCACACTAGGAGATGAAGATGCATTCCATGCACATATTGTAGAGGGTAGCGAAACTATGGATAAATTTATGATACTGTGATAAAAAAAATTGTTTAACGGGCATAGTAATGTTATATGCTAACGACCAATTGTAAAATTTGAAAATCTGGACCTCTTTGAAGTACAAACTACTTGATTCAGCTGCATGTTTTTTATGCCTTGACTAGGAACGCATGACTTAACGAATATAAGTTTTGCAATTTATAAATTACTAGTTTTTGTAATGACTATTTGTTGTAGTAACTTGCCCTGTACCTAGTCCAACCTATCTCGGGCAACCTGCCCAACCCACCTTAGCCAGCTAGCTAGGTTGACCACCTATCCATGAGAGTGAGCCGAATGATACATCCATAGCCAGCAGGTTGCCAGACCTCGAAGGCTCAAAACCTCTTCACATGAGAGTGACTGAGTGAGGCAGCTCAATGCTCAAACCAATTTTTTTTTTTTTATAACAAGTCTAAGAATGCGATAGTTTATTGAAATATTAAGTAACTGAATAACAACTTGCATTGCAATAAAATTTTTCCGAGTACAAGTAGATTATGATGTTGGCACTATGTATGTTAAATATTCATCAATTTCTGCGAAATAAGAATTATTCTAATATTTTTATCTTTAAGCTTTTTCAAATATGATTCTTGATGCAGATTTTAAGTGTGAATGTTTTTAACTGAATGTAGTTGATTTAGACTGGCCTGAATTGAACTGAACAGATTTAGACTCTTTAGACAGAACTGAACTTAATTGATTTTTTCCAAGTGACCTGTAGCTCTTTATAACGCGTTAAAATACCTTCAACATTGGGTTCATTTGCAAGTACAAGTATATACGTTGAAATCTTTCGTATGACATTGGGTTCATTTGAAAGTATACGTTGAAATCTTTGACATCTGTATCATCGAAAACATATATTGGAATAGAAAATTATTCAGTGACATGGATTGAGTTGAGCTGAACCGAATAATACTGAGGGCTCATTCGTTGGGACAAACTTATGAAAATTGAGAAGTCTAGCTGGAAACTGGGAGAAACCAATTAAAACTGGGAGGAACTGGGAAAGTTGGGTCAAATTTGTGAAAACTGGGAGAAACTGGAGAAAACTGGGAGAAATTAGAGAAAACTGGAACTTTTATATTTTTTGAGTGTTAGAACAGACTTAGAATATATTCTGAGTTCCAATCCCCTCCCTTTTGTTTTCTTGTCCTTTTTTTCATTAGCAATCTTTCTGACGTTTAGTTTTATCAATATGTAAATTAGGCACATAAGGCCTAAGGGTGGGGAACGGGAGTGTACTTCTGTTTTAATATACTTGCAGATGAGCTAGGAGAATTTGTGTATGACCCTGATCCTACTTTCCTACCTTGTGCATGTAACAGAGTGAATGATCCAGTTGCCATGAAGCTTCTCAACAAGGCTGGTGAAATGCAGTCACTTGAACCCCCGGAGGATGAGAGCATTAAGACACTCTATGTAGGTGGGCTCGATGACAGGATCACCGAACAAGATCTAAGAGACAACTTTTATGCCCACGGGGAAATTGAATCAATAAGAATGGTCCTTCAACGAGCTTGTGCATTTGTAACCTACACCACACGAGAAGCTGCCGAGAAGGCTGCAGACGAGCTCTCAAACAAACTTGTCATAAAAGGTCTGAGGCTAAAGCTCATGTGGGGTAGACCTCAACAACCGAAGCCGGAGGTAGATGGGGCAGAACAAGCAAAGCAACAAGCAGCAGTGGCACACAGTGGGATGCTTCCCAGGGCGGTTATATCTCAGCAACAAAGTCAACTTCATCCACCTGGTACCCAGGATCAGATCCCTCCACCAATGCCTTATTTCAATATTCCACCGCCACCTCAGCAGGAGAGGCCTTTTTACCCATCGATGGATCCCCAGCGAATGGGTGCCCTTGTTCCGTCTCAAGATGGAGCTCCAAATAATCCCTCAGGCTCTGGAGAGAACAAATCTGGCTCTGAGAAGCCTCTGCAAGGTCAGCAACCATATGCATACAACCAGCGTATGCTACCACCACCAGGACAATATCAACAGCCATTTTACCCGCCTTATGGTTACATGCCACCTCCGCCACCTCTTACACAGCACCAGCACTACCCTCCTGCTCAGTACCACCAGCAACCTACAATGCCTCCACAACCTGCTCCACCAACGGGGTCACAACAGCAGTTTCAGCAGCCTGGATCACAACAGCATCCTCAGCAGTCTGGGTCACAACAACAGCATCCTCAGCAATCTGGGTCACAACAGCACCAGCAGTCTGGGTCTTCAGGGGTATCTCAGCAGTAAGATGTGATAAGATGTATACTGGCCTTCAAATTCTCCATTCTCGTTTTTTGAACTTGTCTGATTTCTGGCAATGTACTTTGAATCTAGAATTTCTCTTTACTTGTTGTACTTTCTGTATTTTTTTAGTTCAGTATCCTTCCTGATTGAGTTCCTCTCTACCAAACAGGAGCTGATTGAGTAGTCCTACTTCAATTATTATACCATTATAATAAGATGCAGTCCTGTTATGATGAGGGAGGGCTGATAATCCCTCCCTAGCACGATAAGGCAATGCAACACGAATCCGAATCTACTGAGAATAATACAAATAAAAATACGATATGATACAACACAATCCAATTTACGTCAATTCTTCCATTTTATCCCCCTCATGTTATTCTTGTTCGCGGTTATCTCCCTCCTGTTTTCTTGTTTGTGGTGGGCTTACAGAATAGGTCTAGCTTCCACGTCGTCCTTACGTAGTCATTATGCATGTAGAAAATCTTACTCGCGGGCCCTTTTTTTTCTTTTCTCCCTCGTGTTGCTTTGCTTTTGCTCCCTTCTTCCTTAGGTTCTCGATTCTTGTTTGCCTATCTCTTCAGGGTTTTTACTTTTGTTTCTCTCTTTTGCGATTTTCTCTATTCCGATTTGTGTTTTGTGTTGTTTTGCGTTTTGGTCAAATGCTTTGTATTTTTCGAATTGCTCGTTCTTCGCGACTGAAATTTGTTTAATTCGTTTCGAATGATGAATCACGTAGTAGCTTTTGATGATGCAATTACCGCTGCTGTTGAATCTGACTACGACTTTTGGTGATGCATGCATATGCGGATCAATCTAAAAACATAGTTGCTATAGGTAATTCATCATTCTTTTTTTTGGATAATTAGTTCATCATTTCATGAATATGTTATCATTTTGTCTTTTTTATGTTACAATTATGTTGTTTGTATTTTTAACTTTGTGTTGTTATTTTTTTTCGATAATTAAGTCAACTTTATATAAATAACTTCAACTATAGTAGTACAAAGTAGCTCACTAAAATTCCCAGAGCACATGTTCATTTTATAGCATCATTTAAAACCACGACCTCCACCTGTTTAGCACCCCCAATCAAAACATGACAAATAAATAAAGTGATGTGGGATCACCTTGGCGTAACCCTTTCTTTGCCTGGAAAAGAGGGGTGAGGTCTTCATTAAGAATCAAAGAGTAACTAACTGAGATAAAACAACTCATAATCCATGAAACAAACGTGAAAGACATGCCGAGTTCCAATAACACCATCTTCAAGAAGCACCATTCTATAAAAGCATAAGCTTTTCTTAAGTCTACACTGAGCACGCATCTGGGAGACATCCCTCTTCTAGTGTACCACTTTACTAATTCATGACCGAGGATCAATTGTCAAGAATGTGTCTTCCCTGTATAAACGCAGATTGGGCAGGACCAATCAAAATGTCCACAATCGTCTTATGTCTAGCAGTGAGGACTTTTGCAATGAGTTTATAGATCGTTGTGCAGCAGGTTATGGGACGAAACTCCTTAACATAAGTTGGATTTTTTTTTTACTTTTGGGATGAGGGTAACAGTGGTGCAATTCACAACTTTAAGCAGGTGACTATTAGAGAAAAATTGCATGATAACCATAGTGACATCACTACCAATAATATGCCAATATTTCCTGAAAAATTCAACGGGAAAATCATTAATACCCCGGGCTTTCTCAGCTGGTAGGTCTCTTAAAGCTTGTAAAATTTCCACTTCACTAACATATGTCACTAGATGTTGTTGCTGCTGTATTGTAAGAGTATGACTATCCCTCACAATATCAAGATCAATTGCATGCAAGTTTTGAGTTGAAGATCCTATGAGTTGTTGAAAGAAGTTGATAAACTGCTGCTGAATACCCACTGGATCATTGATGTTTTTCTCCTGCTTCAATATAAATAGATGAGATATTATTAGTAGATCTTCCGCCTTTCAGTTGTGCATGAAAGAAATGAGTATTCTGGTCTCCAAGCTTGATCCAAGTTGTCCTAGATTGTTGCCTTGACACCTTCTCATGTACATGAGATAAGTGAGCAGCTTCATTCTGCAGATGTCTCACTTGTGTAATAAGCTGGTGACTTAGAGGATCAGATTGCATCAGAGTCTGCAAAGTATCCAAATATTGCTGACCTTGGAGTAGCTTGTCACCAACCCTGCAAGTGGAGTGTTGCAACCTGGAAGCTTTTTTTAGCAATAAGTTTCAGCTTGTTCTAAACCTGGAACATAACATAACCATTAATAGAACCGCACCAAATTTCATGTACTAAATCAAGCTATTCATCATTATTCAAAAGTATTGTAAAAGTTTGAAGGTGATTCTTCCTCAACGCCAAATATGCCTTCTAGTCATGAAAGTGCAAACCTTTCTAAGTTTTTCTCCATCACTAAATCATCTCAAGCCCAAGAAACTCATCAAACTCATGAGACTCCTCAAACTTAAGATACTTTTCAAACTCATGAGACTTCTCAAAATCAAGAAACTCTCCGAACTCCTCAAACTCATGATAGTGCCCAATCACCGTTGATGAAACGACACTTTGATGTTAATAACCTTCCCCATGATCCGGCAAAAAAAAAGTATTATGGAATATCATCTAAGTAATGAAGATGTTGTGAGGAGAGCTTATATACAAAGAGGTTCTTGTCAACCCCATGGTCACAATTTTTCTCAAAGAGAAATTGGGGGAATATAGCGCCAGTTTATTGATTATTGGTTTGATAAGTATCATTGTCTTGAGTATACTGTTGAGAATGATGCGACATATTGTTTATTTTGTTACTTGTTAAGGTGATGTAAAACATGCCGGGCGGAGAGATAATTTGTTAGTGTTGGATTTAGGTCTTGGAACAAAAATGATAGACTAGATCAACATGTTGGTGGAGCTAAGAGTGTTTATTCTCTATATTTACAAAAACTTGAGGCGTTTAAGAACCTAAAGGCTTCCATCCAAAATGGTTTTTACATGCAATTTGAACAAGTTGAAAGTCGATATCGAACCCGATTACGTGCTTCACTTCAACATTTTAGGTGGCTTTTGCGTCTAGAGTTGCCTACTCGTGGTAATGATGAAATGGAAGAATCACATCACATAGCTTGTTTATTGAACTTTTGCATTTTCATGCTGAATATAATGATAATGTTGCAAGTGTTGTCTTGAAAAATGCTCATGGAAACAACTAAATGACTTCTCCAAAAAAGACCTCATCCACTATTGTGCCAAAGAGACAACTAGGCTCATTAATCAAGACCTTGGTGATTATTTATTCTCGAAATTAGCCGATGAGTCTGGTGCTATATCTCACAAAGAACAAATGGATCTTTATTTGCGTTGTGTTCATAAGCAAGGGCATATGCGGAGCGATTTCTTGGCATTGTACATGTGGGTGATACAACATCTTTGACACTTCAAGCTGTAATTTATTCCATTCTTTCCGAGCATTCTTTGAGTCCATCTAGAATCCGTGGTCAAGGTTATATGATGGGGCAAGCAACATGAAATGTGAGATTAATGGCCTTAAGACTTTGATTATGAAAGATTCTCCATTCACATATTACATTCAATGTTTTACTCATCAACTACAGTTAACACTTGTTGCCGTTGCTAAAAAGAATATTGATTGTTCTTGGCTTTTTGACACGCTTAATGATTTGTTGAATGTGATTGGAGGCTCTTGTAAGAGACACGAAATTCTTAATGATGATGTTGGAGACTCTTGTAAGTGACAAGATATAGCCTATATTGTGTATTATGAACGCAAGTAAGAAATGATACTTACCAGATTATGATTATGGCTATGGAGTTATGATATTGATTCACAAGATCTTGGTATTGAGGCTAATAAGTCATTAGTTTGTTTAATTCTTGGCATTTGGGTGAGTAGGCACCAATGTTTTGAAAATCGGACCGGGCATCGAACCGGTTGGTCGAGATATTCGATGGTTCAACTAGTTCGACCTGTCTTAAAAATCGGATGACGTGATAATTATTATTAATATGTTTAAAAGATAAATAATTTAAAAAAATACAGAAAAAATAAGGAAAAAATCCAGAAAATAGGGAAAAATCATACAAAAATATTTATGACATTGAGATACTTATATAACAAATAAAATATACTTGATATCATACATTTCAATAAGTCTAAAGTCCAAAACTAATCTCTATTATCCAAAAAACAGGACACAACCTAGTAGAAGTATGGACAACCCAAACCCTAAAAATGTAAAAAAAGAAAATGGAAAAGAGAGCCCATGAAATTGGTGGTCAGTAGATACTCTAGCTAGTAGGCAAAATCTCAAGCAAATCAAGTAGACATAACCTCAAGTCCAATGACATTCTTCATTTTCCTCTTTCTCACGACCCCCACTCCCTTCCGCGTCCGCTATAGACTAGTGTTGTTTCAACTTTCAATATCATTAATAGAGCCTCCCAACAATCTCAAGTCACTTTCCAATCTCTCTCTCATCACCTCTTTTTCATTCTTTCATATCTGATTCAACTCAAAATTTAATACTTAAACACGATCTCTTCTGATTCAACTCAAAATTTAATACTTAAACACGATCACTTCCTCTCTCTCTCTCTCTCTCTCTCTCTCTTTCTCTCTCTCACTTAACCAAAAACTACCGTCGCCGGAAACTACAAGTACGCCGGGAGAAGCCGCGTTCAGATGAGATAGAAAGGGGAGGTAGGGAAAAGTGAAAATCAAGATAAAAAAGGGGAAATTGTGAGTCAAATCTGGATAAATTGCTAACCGTTTTCCGGTCGAACGGTTCAACGGGTTACCGGTTTCGAGGGAACCGGGCGGTTTTGACCGGGTTTGACCCGAAAAGTTTTTTTGACCTGGTTAAACCGGCTGACCCACCGGTTCGCGGTTGAACCGGTTGAACCGCCCGGTCCGGTCCGGTTTTAAAAACATTAGTAGCCACTAGTACAAAACCTGCTATATGCGTCTGTTCTTTTGTACAACCGACCCCAATGACAGTGCGACGATGTATTCGTAATTAAGTAGTCAAATGTTGGCGTCGATTCTTCTAGACCACTGACGTCTAGACCCCAATAAAATTTAAAAAAAAGGAAAGACATAGGCTTTTGGTCTCATTAAAACCGAAGCCTATACCTTGCTTTAAAAAAAAAACTTTAAATAAGAAAAAGGATTAGCTCAGCCGACGCCCCTATTACTCCCACTAGTATCGCGCTCGCTCTTTTCTCCATCTGTAAACCTGGGCAAGTGGGGAAGGACCCTGTAGCCGATCTGGCTCACCAACGGGTCATAACAAGATTACATTTATAAACGGGCGGGTCAAAATGAGTCGGCCTATTTAAAAGTTAGGCGAGTCATACTGGCTTATAAATGAGCTGACCCACTTAACTTTTTATTTACGAGCCAAAATGAGCCGGTCCTACCCATGACCGACCCGAGCCACCCACAAACATGACTGACCCGACCAGGCTTATTTATTAAATGAACCGACCCGACCCGGCCCGTTGCTCAGGCCTACCCATCTGCCTTCAATTCCCTACGGCGCCCGCCCCTACCCTGTGCTCTCTCTCCAGACTCGCGCCAGTCATCAAACCACCTCACCGCTCGCCGACCATCACAAAACCACCACCCAGAAACCCAAAACCCTAAACTCTGCTCTCTCTCTCTCTCTCTCTCTCTCTCTCTCTCTCTCTCTCTCTCTCTCTCTCTCTCTCCTGTACTCGCGACCAATGGTTAACAAAAAGTGAAGATTGATTGATCTGGGAATCCCTTCCTCTTTCTCCTTTGGGAATTGGGAGGTCGTTCACGCCGTCGACGATTTCGGAGGTTTCATTGATTAGAGGTATGCTGTCCCTCTGTCTCAATTTTATTTTGCAAAACCCTGTGTTTTTGTTACAATTCGTGAGTTGTTGCTTTCAAATTGCGTAATTGCTGTCAATTTCATATTATTGCTTGAATGGTTGTTGCTGTCAATTTTGTTCTGCGATGGTTACTGGAGTCAAATTTCCTCAATTTGAGATGTTTATTTGGATATGGTTGGTTTATATAATAGAAATTGTGATGTGAAATCGTATTTGGATGATAGTAATTCGACTGAATTGCTTGTGCACAATTGTTTCTGAATTGTGTATGTGTATGATATTTCTAAAATTCACAGATAATCGTGGGTTAATTGAATGTGATTAGTATTTTTTTGGAATTAAGGTTTACCAATTTGATTTCATTATTTAAGGTGGCAAATTAAGTGGCTAGGCAGCTGGAGTATGAATCTTTTTGAAGAAACAAGCCTTTGTTTTTCTTCTTTTTTTTTTTTTTTTTTTTTTCTTTTAGTATATATTTTGAGGAGTTGTCTCTTTTTACTCTGTTCTGTGTGTTCTTGTTTTCCTGGGATTGGCTTTGAAAACGAAGTGCCTTAATATTTAGTGGCTCAAAGGTGCTTATTATGGCAAAAAATCCAGTACATTTAGCTTGATGATGTATTGAATATAGAGTGCCTAAGTGCACCATACCATGTAAAGAGTTGGTAAGGGAAAAGGAGAGCAAAGCAATTCAATGGCTGCGGATGTCACTGGAGAAAGCTAGGGTAGGTTGTTTGTGATGATCAGAGTGTAATCAGGAATCCATTATTTGTATTTCGGGTCTAAAATAATTTCCTTCCTTCACTGTTGCATACGTCACACATTTGGTCTTGTCTACATACCCTTCTTTTGATGTAATTGGAGATTTAATGGTCAAGTATATGGAATAGATATGAGATGTTAATGGCATACATTGCAATTTGTCATTTGATATTTAATCGATTCAAAATGAAGATGTTAAAGCTAGGCAAACTGACCCTTAGTTCTCACTTCTCTGAACCTATTTCATAGTTAACAGTCAAGTAGCTAAAAAGTGATGTTTTTTCAGCTCACGTTGTGCACAGTGTCCTCTTTCTTATTTGAGCACATTTGGCTCTGGATTGCTGCCGTGTTGTTTTATGGGCTTACTAGTGCTTTATTGTTTAAAGTTGTACATTTAAAACTTTTTAGTTGAAGTGATCAGGAAAACTCACAATTCACAAAGAGTGAGTCAATTTCTGACCCATGATTAGTTGCAATTTAGGATCAGTGATCAGTACTCAATGAACACTTAAATACCAAAACGCATAGATAGTGATTCGGTTTGGAGGTAAAGATGACTAATTGTGGCTTCATTGCTTTGCATTTTCATTCTCAATCTAGTTATGGAAAGGGGGGAAAACTCATATTTCAGGGTTGTGCAAGATCTGTTTTCTATGGGTAATAAATGCAATGACGTATGTAAACTCAAGTTCCGTGCACGGATGCACTTTATTGAAGAAGATCATGAATCTAACTTCATTGAGGGATTTTTGTTGCGAGGGGGAGGGGGATAGTGGGGTGTGCTTGCAACATTTTAACATGGATCTAAGTTTATTTTGTTTATTTTGTGATGCTGTAATGAAGTGATGGACCAAATTGGCATTGATTCTGCGTATAGTTTATGAGCCTCATTTCTATATATATTCCAACTTCTCAATTCTTTAAGTAAGGTAATTCCAGTTCCCTTTTGTGCCATTTAAATCCTCTTTGTCTGCTTTTGCCTTTTATTTTTTATTTTTATATGCATGGATGAGAATTGAAGGGTCATGGAAAAATTGAAAGAGTGCCACACTTTTCATTTAAGGTCTAAGGTTCTCTGCAATTTGGACAGCCATACTTTTGATTTCCATTTGTTAAACTTTTATGATCTCTGTTTTGTTATCATCATGCTGACAGCTTATGCCTTTCAAATATTTTCCCACTTGTTTGTATAGAATAAGTTCTTAAATAATTAATGGCTCTTTCCCCACGTAAACTGAAGGCAGTTCCTTGCCATGAAAATGATGAGGCTATTATTTTGAGATCAGTCCCCACGGGACCCTTTTATTGAATATTGATTGACTACTTGCATTATTTGGCCTGTTGAGATATTTGTGCAGCTGTGAGTCCAAACACAGCACACCTTGGCATGTTGAGAATTCTTGCTGAGAAATCATGATTTATACCCTTCTTGATTGTTCATTTTGAGATGCTTTTCCAAACACACAGCACAGCTGTGAATCCAACCTCGAGTAGTAAGGTAAGGCTTGTTTGTATATGTGTGCGGAGGTATGTGTGCAGTTCTCCTCAACTTTTCCAATGGAACCAAGGTTTGAATTGTGAATACTGTGGAATTTTAGGGAGAATGAGGCTCTATGGTTTTAAGTTCTATAGCTGGAGCTAACAGTTGATAATTTTCAAGATCCACCTTTTTTTTCTCCTAAATCTGAGCACATTTGGCTCTGGATTGCTGCTGTATTGTTTTTGCTCTGACTAGTTTTGGATATGTTCAAGTGATTGCAGATTGAATAATCTTACAGTTAAACTTACTGATAAATGTTCTGGTAAATAATCTCCAGCACTTGGTTTCAGAAATAGAATAACAATGAAATAGGAGTCAGTTGTGTCGGTGAACCGACGCCAAAAAGCTCATTTTTGGTGTCGGTTGATCAAAACAACCGACGCCAATAACCTGGAAGCATCGGTTTAGTAACCGATGCATATGGTCTTTGAGAATTGGCGTCGCTCTGGTACACGTCGGTTTACAACCGACGCCAATGGCTTTTTTAACCAACGCATATGGGGTTTTTTGTACTAGTGAGCGTGAGATATTATTTCTTAGGTGATGAGCAGTATTTTTATGAAATTGACAAATGGTTATGAATTTGTCTAAGAGTGGACTTTTGAGAGCCTTACGGGCTATGTTATGAGTTATGAGGGTCGATGACCAAGTTATGAGAATGATATTGTCTCGTGCTGTTTTATCGCGAGTTCACTTCCCATATGGTCTAGGCTAGGAGCTAGTTACCGAGAGCGATGGGCACACTTGGTGGCCATGGTGGGTATCGTGTAACTAGCATGAAGAACTTACAGGATTATTATTTGAGAGGTCATAGTTAGGAGTGATTGATGCTATGTTAAGATCGTTGTAGACCTGAGTTGGTATTTTGTAGCTCTTATTTTATGATGATTAATGCTTGTTCTATTTGATAGAATGATTGGTTGCTCATCTTTGCGCTATGTGTGTTTGCGTCCATTTGTTTTCTTATGGTGGGCGTACGATGAATCGATGATCCTTTTTGAATGTCACATTCTAGGAGTAGATTGGAAATAATGACTTGTAGGTTGATTGTTTGTGAGGATCTCATTCCCTATATGGACCAGTCGATTCACTGTCAAGAAGTTTATCATTTTTCCCTGTTGTTTTCAATAAATAGATTATTATAGAGTTAGTTAGTTTGTTGGGATTTTGTAATCGCTTGCCTTGCACTCATTCGTATTAATGAGTGTGGCAGTAATGCCTTGGATTGGTTAGAAGTCTTCCGATTTTATTTCTGTTTAAGCAGGTTTTAGAATGTCGATAACTTGAGATGTCTATTTTCAAACAGACTTGTGTCGGAATTTCGGCCGAGTTTATTCGCTCTTATTTATTTATTAGTTAGAAAATCCAGGGTATTACAAAATTAATGGTATCAAGGAATGATGAAAACAATTTGAGGTATGCAAGCATGGAAATGCTGTATTTGGAGTGTCATTCTTTGTGGCATGAATATGAGGAGGTTTTACTGCATTCTGGATGAGAACTGTATGACACATATGGTCTCTAGTGATGATTTTTCTCTTGGATTGTACCGTGCTCATAAATCTCTTCCGCTTACATTACTTGCTATGCAAACAGGTTTTCCTTCGTTCCTCATGTCGGAAGCGTTGGATGTGACAGTTTCAGCACAACAGAATACAATAGGACCAGATCTGTTTGGTTATTACACACGTGAAATAATAGATCTCTTAGTTCTGGATGACGTTTCTCCGCAAGAAGTGGTAAATGTATCTTCAAGGGTTCTCGAGAATAGCAAAGGAACAGATAAACCTTTTCATGCTAGTTCTTTGTTCACTAGCAGTTTAGAAGATGCAATTCCTGGTGTCAAAAGGGAATCGTTGAAGGCAACAATGAGGCAAGGTGTACGAGCATTAACCCAGGAAGTTGATGAGGTATCTTTAGATATCTTGCTCTTGTACAATGGTTTATTTCACGTTGAGTTGTTAACATTGACATTAACATTAACATTAACATTAACATTAACATTGCCCCAGTGCCTCCAAAGCGACTGCCGCCTTGGCAGGGTAAGGGGTCGGTTATACGCAGCCTTACCCCTATGGGAACAGAGAGTTTGTTTCCGTTTGAACCTTGATCTGACTTGCGACAACCATCGATGACTTCACAATAAATAAGAAGTTTCGAGAGTTTTATGAGCCGTTTTGATTTAGTCCATTATATTGTGAAGCCAAAAGGTAATGGAACTTTTGGCTCCACTGAAACCCCTAAATGCATATCCATGGGTATAGTTTTCCCAAATCCTAACTGTGCAGCGCTTCTATTACTGTCCTGAACCCATATCTATGATCTTGCTGTTGTGGGCTTTGTTTTAAAAAGCGCGGGCGACCCAAGGCGCAGACCTCATTGACTCAAAAAGCCCAGGCGAAGCATGTTCCATGAAGCGAGCAAAAGCGCGCGCCTCAAGCTGCTTCAGGACGAAGCGTGAGGCACCCTGAGGTGGCCGTTTCATGGTATGAGGCCTGAATTTGGCCTTAAACAGGCACGGTGTACAGAAAATGAAAAGAAAGTGAAGGAGGGAGAAGAAAAAGGAAAGAGGCGGTTGTTTTTCTCGCTGGATCAGGTGAGCAACTCGCCGGAGATGGTCGAATTGCTCACCGGAGCAGGTGGCGTACTCGCCGGAGATAGTCATTGGATCTTCTTTGTTCTTCCCCCATTTTTCCGATCTCTTTCTTCAACCCTGTTTTTACGTGGAAGCTAACTGTTAACGATATCTTTTGGTTGGTTTGGCTGAGCTGGTTTCCCAATTCCTGGACTCAGCAAGCATCTCCCAGATATTTCCGTAGCTCATTGTTGTCAGGCTTGCAGAAAGGTTCTTGTGCTATATTTACCAAATTCAGAGCTATCTTATCCGTGGCAGCTTATGTACGAGTGACAGGAATCTGATTTTAGGAAAACCCTGAGCTCACATTCAAAAGAGCATTCTATTCTATCATTGAATAAATGCTGGTTCTATTTTTTTTTTTTTTTTTTTTTTTTTTTTTTTGAATAACATGGGTGTCCAAGCTTTGCTTGACTAATCCCATGGGCCCTGAAGTTAACAACCAGGAAAACTTCCAGTGGCCCTAAAGGGACTCGAACAAATGCTGGTTCTTGAAAGTAGCTCTTTTGTTCAACCTCACTTAAATTACTAAGCTTGAGTTTGCATTCAATGTCTTCTCTGTTCTGTCGTATTTTCTTAGTGATCTATTTGCTTCAAGTTCAATCTTGTATCAACAAAGTGAACTGTTCAATGATTATTCTACTGTTTATATAACTATTGTTGTCACCTCCCAACAAAATAGTAATCAGCCAATTGTTTTATAGAGATGGAAATGGAACAAAGAAATGTGATAAGGAGAGTTTTGGAACTTAAATATTTCTGGTAGCTCAGCTGGTAAGACCTCTGAGAAGTATTCCAGAGGTCCCAGATTCGAGTCCCCTCAGGGCCATTGGAGGTTTTACTGGTCATTAACTTCAGGGCCCATGGGATTAGTCAAGTAAAGCTTGGGCACCTATGTTATCTGAAAAAAAATATTTCATGCCGTAACTCCTTTGTGTTACATGTTTGGCATATGAATGATGGAAACAGCCAGTTGATTCTCCCAGCACGCCCATGTGTCAAAGATCAGATATGACAGAACAACGGGACCCTTTGAGTAACTTCTGGTTGCAACCCTACTGAAAAACCACCTTTGGAAAATTATATATGAGTACGAATGACATTTTTAGCATGTTCAGAGTTATCTTATAGCAGTATGCTATGTTCGGCTGACAGGAATCAGTTAGATTGTAGGAAAACTTTTGCGCTCATCAATAGAAGAGCAATCTATTCTATCTTTGAAGAAAAGTTGGTTCTTGACACTAGAGCGCAGCTGCTTTGCCAAGTCTCACTTAAATTTCTTCCCTTGAGTTTTAATTTTAATGTCTTCTTTTGATCTATGTACGTATTGATTTATTTACTTCGTCTTTGATCTTGTATTAATCAAAGTGAAGCTGTACCAATGATTATTCTGCTGTAATAGTATTATTGTTGTCACCCAAGAAAATAATTATCAACCACTATGTTGCATGGGAATGGAAACGACACACTGAAATGCAGAAAAGGAGAATTTGGGAATGCGAATTTCATTGGAAATGGATAGTTGATCCTCCCAGCATCCCCGTGTGTCGAAGATTAGATTATGGCAGAAAGGAAAGATAGCAACCCTGTGGGGTAATTATTGGTCACTAATTGGACACTTCTAACTGAACACTACCATCTGAAAATTATAAATAAGTACTATAAGTATTAATAAATCACCAACATTTGAAGTACTGCCAGTAGATTACGTAAATTCTTGGCTGCTGCTGAGAGTAGCCACCCAGCTAATTTCTTTGGTGTAGTAAAGAACTATAGCTATTAAGCGGCTTACCCTTTCTTGGTTGTTATATATTTGTATGGCTGGCTGTTCTGATGATCCACAATAGGTGAGCAAGTTATGTCTTACCAGATCAACAAGACTGCTATAATTCATTTATTTATCTGAGTCACATGTGAAATGCAGATGATTGATCCTGTCATGCGCATTCGTCACATAATCTCCCGCTTAAGGTCCAAACACCAGCATTCTGAAGGGAAAAAAGCTCTCCTGGGCAGGGATTCACCACTACTACCACCACCACCTAGTAAAAAGCGGAAGATAGCATCTTCAAGTGGGGATACAAATTCATATTATGTCCAAAATAGAGATGCTGAGGAAGAAACTGGAGAAGTATGAAAATTGATATGGCACATTTGACGATGCAATTGAATTTTGTTTTTCTGCTCACCCGCTGATTTGCTTAATATCACACTCAGATGGATTTTGGCATGCTTTTGTCAGTATGCATTTCTGTAATTGAAGCGCTGATTAATTCATTGCTGCCTGGCTGGCTTTGGTCCAGGTTAATGAAGATGTGAAGTTCCTTCTGGAGGATGTAGATAGTGTGCAGCTTGAAAAGACATTGACCAAACATTCTGATGATCTTGATGCAAAGGTCAGTTTTCAAAAATTCTGCTATAACATCTTTTACTTGAGGCAACATCAGCCTACTTTACATCCCTAGAGCTGACTTATCTTTCAGAGTTTGCATTTCTATGTGAGAGCCTTAAATTCTGCATCATTATAGTGTCATGAAAAAACTGAGACTTGCTTTGTTGCTTCTGCAGCTAATTCACATGGAACAGAAGCTCGAAGAGCTACTAGACACGGTAGCATCAAAGTGTAGGTATGTGCCAAGTGGGAAAATGGTTCTGATCTTTATGCGTGTACAATTGGTATGATATCTACCTCTTTTGAGAGTAATATGATATGAACTTGCCCTATTCTGTGTTATGCCAATTTTTTTTTTTTTGGTATCAATGTACCTATGTTTGACTATTGAGAACTTGGATATGACATGGCTTTTGCATTCTCCAAATTAGACTGAAACCAACCAAATGTTACCCATTAAACACGTTGGTGTAGGTGTTAGAATAGGATGCTCCTTGCCAAGCTATGTCTGACCAACATAGGTCCTGGCTTGAATGAGTTGAATCTTTGTGTCATGCTTCTTGACAACAATTTAGAAAGTTGCCTAAAGTCACTTTTCAATTGTTGATATTCACTTGGTGCATATTTGTGAAGAGAAAAATATGTATCTGTTTCGTTTTTTTTGTTTTTTATTTTGATGGGGTTTTGTTTTTTTAGTTAGAAAAGCTGTTCATACCATATTGTTTTTTTATCCCTGTGTTCGAGTGGTCGTAGCTTTTCTCAAGGAGACTATTATTGTTTCAAAAGTTCATTCTATATTTGTTTTTTTGGATTTGGTTGTGTGGTGGTTGCAGCGGTGGCGGGGAGGGGGGGTCTCTTTGTGTGGCGTGTCACAGGGACGTGATCTTAAATGTCCTATTAAAGAAGGTGGTACGATGACTCAGTGAAATAAAGTGAGTAGACCATTCAAAGTGCTTCTGGAATCCCTTTTGACTGAAAGATTCACTCAACTTATGTGAGATATGTGCTGCTGAAACAAAAGACATCTGTTCCGATGTATGTCAGAGTTGCTATGAAGTACAATGTTTATTTGTTTGGGGTCGAACAAACTTCCTAGCAAGCACAAGGGACAATGTAGATGGATTTCAAATCCAGGTCCATGGTACGTGAGACATTAACATATGGGACCTTAAGTACCTGCGGTCATGCTGTGTAGTTTGTGAAAATTGTGAGACAACTTTGATCCTAGGAAGATATAATTAAGTCGAAGATATACTTAAGTTGAAATCCTAATAACGGTGAGTGAAATTTCAAGATACAATCCTACTAGGAAAGTAATGCGTTAAATAAACCAGAAGCGCTAATAACATGATTTGGAAGGCTAAAGTTCCTCCTCAAGGTGCAAGCTTTGCTAGACTATGGTTTTTGTTAGGGTTAACACTAGTGACATGTTGCACCAGAGGAGACCTGACTGGACCCTTTGACCGGACATGTGTGTCATGTTCCTCCTGGGTCGAGTCTTTAGCACATCTTGTTTTACAGTGTGACTTTGCTCATTCATTATGGCATAATCTTCTTGATGTTTTGGGGAAAGAGGTGGTTTGGGGTTGCCCTGCAATTTATGAGCAACATTTATTGACTAGGCATATTGGACTTCATAGGGGGAAGGAGAATAGGTTGCTTTGGTGGTGTGCAGTCATGGCAATCTTTTGGTGCTTATGGTTGTTGCACAATTCTCGGGTCTTTTCAGGAGTGTCCCAATTGAGGGACTTAGTCAGAAATAGGGTGCTGTATCCGGCTTCGGCGCTTCGCTGCCAAAGTAGCTGAATAGCTGATGCTTTCAAGGGAGTTTTAATCACTGACATCCAACGTAATTGGGGTTCCTTGTAATTAGTTCTTTGTTGAGGAAAACTTGTCCTCTTGGATTGTAACCGTTTCTATTATCAATATTATAATTTTCTTTTCGAAAAAAGAACAGAAAAAACAGAAGGGATGAAAAGAATAAATGCAATCTATCTGGGATGATCAGTATTTAGATGCGTTTGATTTTCTTATGTTTTTTTGATATCCTTTCTTTCTTGGCTTTTGGTGGGGTTACATTAAGGGGATAGTTTCGCAGCA
The DNA here is from genome assembly GCA_038025085.1 of Tetragonia tetragonoides. Lineage (NCBI taxonomy): Eukaryota > Viridiplantae > Streptophyta > Magnoliopsida > Caryophyllales > Aizoaceae > Tetragonia > Tetragonia tetragonoides. Next base: position 7,191,979 of record CM076145.1, on the reverse strand, counting down.
TAGAGCTTAGTTTCAAACAACCATTAAGTATGGGTTTCCAGGAGATTCTTCATCTTTCATGATTATTGAAAAAACCTTGATATAATTCTTCTTCCATTCATGATTATTGAAAAACCAAGTTATGGGGACTGATGAAAGAGTCCCTTTAATCCTGATAGTCAAAATCATCATTAGTTCATTATCCTAGTGCCTCTGGAGGGGTTGCTGCTGAGCCGGGGTAAAAGAGGGGGCAGGCGGGTTACACAACCTTATTCCTATTAAAACAGAGAGGCTGTTTCCGTTTGACCTTTGTTAGATACACTGTCCCTTCTAATATTCTTTGTATGACATTTGAATGAAAAAGGGGTATTCCAAGTTACTTGCTACTTTGCATCAAGCATACTTCGTTTAAAGCTTCTTAGTTGGGCACTGGTGGCATAGGGTTCTAGTACCGTTCTAGTAACAACCAGAGTGTCCCCCATTCCTGTATGCAAAAGTTTTATCTCCTTTTTGACCTGTTTGACTCTAGGGGGGTCAAATTTACACTTGTGCTTACGAATACAGCTCCTACATAGCCTTTTCTTCAATTTCTTTTATTATGTTGGAAATCCTTGTTTTATTTGCTCACTGTTCTTTATGAAATTGCTTATGATGCTAACTTCCTGATTTTAATTTCTTAAGGCTGATGTCCCGACAAGAAAAACAGCAACTTGCAAAATTAATTCAGAAACTACCACGGGCGAATCTTGATCGAATTGTGGAGATCATCCACCATGGCCACTCGTTTACTGAGTCGTCTGACGAAATTTTTGTTGAACTTGAAGAACAGGTAACGTCACTGTTACTTTGACTAGGTGCATGCTTTGCAATGGATGCTGATTAAATTGTAATGGGGTTCAACTGTAGGGAAATGCAACCCTTTGGAGACTCTACTTTTATGTGAGAGCCGTTGAAAATGCGAGAAAGAAGCTGTCTGCCTAGTGATGTTCCAGAAACCGAGAGCTAAATTACGCAGTGACAATCGTTTTTGCCTTTTCATAAGGTGGTATTTCAGTAGATACTATGAGTGTTCCTCAGTTCTGAATATTTCGTTACATTGACAACCCCTGGCGGAGGATCAAAGTTTAATGACTGCCGTAGGTTGCACATATTAGTATGTTGTAGAGGCGTAAAGAGTTACCATTGCTGGAAAAGAGTACTTGGGCGTCAACATCAGACTTAATGAGGGAATAGGAACTTTTCATCAGAAAGATGCTTCCTGAAGTACTTCAGTGCCTTCCTAATGAAACAAATGCTTACACACCGCGAAGCTTTGTTGTCACCCAGAGAATTGAAGTTTCTATGGTTGTTCACAAATCAGATAGATGATTTACGTCTGTATATCTATGTTGACATTTTCCAGCTCGTGTACACCGTACAGCTTTTGTGATTTTGTACAACATAATGGCTGCTCAAGTGCAGGTGCGCACCAATACAAGTTGCAGATCAATTTTATACAGGAAATTCATTGCGGTCTGAAGTGAGTGAATACACGAAGGTAAGCTCACGTACTAAAGAATACGTTAGGTAGCTTATTTTGAAAAGATAACAGCAAGTTGAGATTTTGGTGACTGCATAGAAATAAATTATGTACTCGGAACTATCAAGGGCAATATTAGTCCGATAGAACGCAGCCAAAATGGCCCTTTAGATAAGCCCGATGAACCCCACTTTGCGTACATTGCACCTCTTCACATATCCCCTTTCATTTTTTTTTTTTTTTTTTTTTTGAGAGGGGAATAGGAAATTTTCATTAATAGAAAAGCCTTACGGCATCTACAATTAAAATAACCCTAGAATATACTAAATCAACAATAACAACACAATTTTTGCTAACAAGACAATTGACAAGGACACCTCGGTGCGACTCCCAACATGCATAGTAACCATATGCTTCCTTTGATGTATCTTCATCTTTGACGGAAGTGGAGATCTTCACCGCGAGCAAAGCAATCACTTGCCTAAAAACTTTGTTTGATACCATCGGTTGTATGTATATCCGGTCCCCAAAATCATATTGAACCTATAAAATACATATCACACCATAGGCGAAAAGAGAATCCTACGAAGAGGAAGAAATGAAATACCAATGAACTCCACAATGGGAGAGAAATTTATTCCACCTAAAGCGAAAAAGAGTAGAAATTAGAGTCAAACTAGATGAAAAACATCAAATATAGGCCGAAAATGACCTAAATCGGTCCTTCCGGCCTGAAACTATAATGAAAGATGAGAAGAGGCAAAAGAGAAAAGCTAGGGTTTTGAGAGGAGAGAAAAATGAGAGAGAGTTTTGGTTATTGTTGTTAAGTTAACCTTTAAAATGAACAACGTTACAACGTTACATATCCCCTTTCATGGGCATAAAGCTAATGCCATATACTTCCTCCGTCCCATGAAAATGTTCACACTAGTTTTTTCAAGGTCAAACTTTACCAACTTTGACCATAAATATGTCAAAATTTATAAAGATTTATAATGTAAAAATACTTCTTTTGGATTTATTTTAAATAGTACTTTCGAGAAATCATAATTTTATAATTTATATATTCATATAATTGTGATTATTTGCGGTCAAAGTAATGTCTTGAAGACCGTGAAAAAACTAATGTAAACATTTTCATGGGACGGAGGAAGTACATCAATAAAATTGTAGGGGATTGTTAAAGTAAATCCCAAATTATTTTGCGTAAATCATTTTTCCGAAAATACCTCAACATAATAATACATCACTCGCATTGCCACCATTCACGTCACTGCCACCATTCTTTCCCTCTCAATGACGTTTTTTGTGAAGACTTCTGATGGTGAGACTAATACAAATTTTACGCATAGTACATTAGATGAAATCCATCTTTGCTGATTCAGTCGCTTGTTGATTGATTGACTAAAATGGAAAATAAAGGAGTCGAAGCTCAAACATCGATACGAACCGAAGTTCATACACCAATAGAGGCAAAAGCTCATACACCCATTAAATCCAAAGAAAACATCTTAGAACAAACGCCACACCTCTAAACCACAAACACCTAAGAGAGCAAACAAATGACAACTAGAAAATAAAACTATAGACCACAAGAGAAACACAACCTACAAAACTCATAGAAATCACACCATTGTGCAAAAGTTAGCCTTTTCTTGGTCTCCGAAGAACCCCTTCATTGCATAACACCTCAATAATGCCGATTACCCTCTTTTCTATGTCAAATTTTCCCTCTTGTTTAAGATCATACAGTTTCTTAAAAAATTCATCATTTGAGGAATTCCCAACGCTTTCCAAGCCTCCAACAATCAATAATCATCAACATTAAAATCCGAACACTAGCACGGGATGAAATAATTATTTTCAGTCAAGACAAATCTAATTTAATTTGATTCTTCCATCAACTCATCAATATCAACGCCATTTGGAATATCCTCAACTTCAAAATTACCTGGGGAGTTTGCTAGAACCTCACTCGAACTCCTAGATTCAGCAGGAGGAACATCAGAATAGGAAACCACCACAACTCTAGATGACTTTTTTTTATTAAACTTCTTTGACCCATCAAAAAGAAGAGGAAAGAAATCAGCTACATCAACGTCAAAATGACTCAAAGGAGTCTCCTCATGCATACCCCTAACATTTTCAACCCGAACAGGAGGAACAACTTCTTGGTTGGACTGGTTTAAAGCACAGCAACTACCAGTTGGCGAATCGGATAGTTCGCTACACTCTGAGGATGAAGAACAAACGCTAGAAGGAAACTCATCATTCTCCAACGCAAGCACCTCATCGACACCTAACTTAAAGTCATTATCCGAACGATAAAAAGCAGTGTCATTCTTATAGGTCACGAGCAAAGGCTCACCTTTAGAATAATCCTTTGAAAGAATCGACCACGCCTGCGGACTACAAGAAAAGCTATCCACACGTTGAAGAGTAGCCCTCGGCTCATTGTTGCACACATCTCTATTGTCAAACACAATTAAATCTAAATATAGACACTCACAGCCAGAAATATCTTTTGGAGTCTCCTCAACTTGTACCTCAGAAGTGCCCCTAGCAACTTTGAGAAATGCATCAACAAAAGGTTTCCAAGGATCAACAACATCACAACCACGAATAAAGATAGATAATTTTCTGCCCCTTATGACAACACTCAACTCCAAATACCATCCCCATTGATTTGAATCACACTGAACACTCCAAATAAACAACCCACATTTTCTTTCGTATTTGAAGTTCACTAATCCTGAAGAAAACTCAAGCATTTTACACACCCATCCAATTAGCCAAATTGGAAAATTAATCCATCTATTGCACCCCTTACCAAATTCCTTCACCATCATATAGTTGTCCAACAAGTCCAATTCAAAAACTTTACCTTCTACATCAACTTTGACCATGAGGAAATTTTATCTTTATTCTTGCAATCCCTGATCTTTTTCTTTGGCAAATTGCAGAATGACAAAAACTTGATAATATTACAGAGGATGAGGGCAGTTGATGTTAAGCCGTAATTCGTAAGCAAAAAACTTTAAAATGGAAGCAAATTTTTTTTTTTTTTTTTTGGTGAATAAAATGGGAAACAATTTGCTCAAGTGTGAAGATATTATTGATACGTATACATTTTGCAGTTTGCTAATACCATACCTTAGGTAGGAACCAAATTGCTAATACCATATAAGAATGAATTAAAGAAGACTCTAGTACTATCAATAGAATGGGGGCAAAAGTGGTCTTTCTCTCTCTAGCTATCTCTCCGTTGTACACTCTCTGACATAAACCATTCACCTGCTCGCCGGCAGCCGATCTTCAATCGGACACCATTTTCGGCTGCCGGCGGGCCCCAATTGCACATCTATATTCTCTGATCGTCAATCAAACGGCATTCAGCCACACATGCAAGACCTTTTTTGTTGGTGATTTGCTCCACCCTGGTCTTCATCTGTTTGGAGTTCCGATTGGCTTGCACTATCGTCAATCTTTGTGGTGGTCTGCATTGCTGTGGATAGTTCTTCATTGTTTGCTGTTTTCTCTGGTACTTTTCTTTCAAATTTCGCACTTGGGGTTTGTTTTAAGGTGTTTGATCGTTTGCTTCCAGTTTATTGGTTCCCCTGTTTGTCGTTTTTTAGACTTGTCGTTTTGTGAAGTTTGCTGTTATTATCTAAAGCCTTGTTCGCTGTTTATTTTGGTGTGCGACTTGTTTGTGGGTTGAATTTGAGAGATGATTTGCTCTGATTTTCTAATAGAAATGTTAAGGGATTGTCCAGATGACGAAGTTATGGAGTTACTCTTAGATAATCCTCGGGCTATTTTATGCTTTGCTAAATTATAGAAAGATGAAGGCAATACTCTGTTTAATCCGCAAAAATTTGATTTAGCTTTCTCCAAGTATGATATGGCTATTAGATCTTTCTCGTTGGGTTTGCCTATGTGCCAAGAGGATGAAGACAACTATAGGAGTTTCATGTTGACTTTGCATCTCAACCTTGCTGCATGTGCCCTTAAACTTAATAAATATGATCATGCTAAATCTCTTTGCTCATCAGTTTTAGAGGTTGAGGCTCATAGTGATCTTGTTAAGGCCATTTTAGTTGATTCTAACAATAAGGAAGTGGCACGTGAGCTTGAAGTTGTGGAGAATTTGTTAAAAGCTGGTTTAAAAGGAAAGCGATGTTGGGGTGATTCTTTTGAATTGGAAAAGGATAGAAAAGGGAAACCAGTTGCGGATTTTTCTGCTTTTCCCAAGGATTCATTGCTTGTGCTTAAGGAAGGTGAGCTCAATAGCTGCTCGTCACAGTCCACCATTTCCGGTTTGTCCGAGGTTCAAGCATCATATTCTGGAGAATGCACAAGCTCAAATGTTTGTTGTGGGGAGCCAAAGAAGAAATTTAAAAGAAAGGAGAACCCTAGTTATTCTGCTTCCAATAGTAGAAATCGGGCTCCCTTTCATTGTGAGGCACCCTGTCTCTTATATTGATCGTAAGAATAACCATGAAAGTGTGGGTTGCAAGGAGTCTCCTATCAAGTTTTTTGATAGGAAAAGGAATCAATCTCTCAAGGTTTCTCCTGTTGTGTATCCGAAGATTTTGAATGGGCACGACGTTAGCTTCTATCAACATTAACTACAAGAATACTCGTTTTTAGCAACGGCAAAAGTCGTTGCAAAAAATACAATGTCGTTACGAAAAATATTTTTTTGCAACGACAAATCGTTGCGTGTCAGGCCGTTACAAAAGAATGACGCAACGACTTCTGTCGTTGCAATATATACGTTTTTTGCAACGACATTCCTCGTTGCTATACAGATGTCATTGCCATATATGTTAGTACTTGTATGTTGGATTGAGATATATCACAACGACTATTGTCATTGCAAAAGATACATTTTTCTCCTGCAACGACATTAAATACATCATATATAAAAAAAATTATAAATTAAATGCACAAGCTATATGATCCACAACCAAACCTCCAATTTTATTCAATTATTAACATACAAAGTAAATATTGTACATATCACTGTCCAGGTTCGAAAAATTACATTGAGATCAAGCAACCAAGCAAAAACAGTCGAGCAGAACTTCATTTTCCTTGCTTGGTGGCTTCTAGATCGTCATGGTGCTTATAAAGGTTCCTCTTGCCTTAAGAATGAGATCTCCACGATATTATTGACAGTTACCACCTGTTTGGAGCCAAGAATTCCAAATCAATCATGTGGGATCAATTAAATAGAAAAAGAGAGGAAGCACCAATGTGACTAGGAGATGGAAAGGCAAAGGCAAAGCAGCAAGCACTAGGTACTCTTACCTTTACACACAACTTATGATAAGCTTAACCATGCAAGTGCAACCTGACTTGTCCTTGTATCTTACTGCTTCCCAACCTAACTTCTCCATGTCTTACAACATGCAAAAATCATGGTTTTAAAATCAGGTTAAAAATTCAGTTCAGATCATATCACAGTACGTGAAGATCATTCGTTAAGCACAGAAACATCAATATAAGCTAATCTCCTTTAAACCCCGACTTATACACTGGTTTTTTCTTTAGGTTCTTAGCATTACAACATAAATTCAACATAGAAGATCAGAAAGTGTAAAAATCGTCTATTCAAGTGCTACAAGGCTAAACGATAAAAACGAAACTAAAAAGTGAAAGTAAACGTTGATGTTATTCCAGGTTTGTACATCCAAATACAAAGTCTAATTTTGGCCTAGGCATATTCTAAAATTGAAAGGCCATTAGCCACAATTCACTTTGCATGCTTTGGCATAAGTTTCAATTCAATTTTTCACAAATAGATACATATATAATATATAGTTGCAGCATGACTTGTTATTAGGGCAATGCTTAGATCAAATGAAAAGGTAAATGACAAATGTACCTGATTTGTAGTAGAAATGCACTAGTAGAAAATTTCAAATGCCCCCCCCCCCCAACTTGGCACTGGTCATCCAATAATTGTAATGCACAAAACTACAAAAGACCTCTCCATTTTAACATATAGTCATGCACCTTGTATTGACAAAACAAATACATTATATCGGTGGCGATTGAGTCATTGTTCGGTGGCGAGTAGTCTATCATAATTAACTATTCAAGGTTGCGAACAACATGTTGGAAACACAAAAAAACTGAACCCAATACAATAGTAGTTGGTCCCAAACATTAACACAATTACGAATTCGTTTTAGTTTAAAACCATTGCACAATCAAAGGTATCTCAAACTACAATCTGAAAGTGCTATGCTATGAGCCTCACATCCAGATGATCATTGACCCACATAATCAAGCAAGGAGATTTATGAAACTTTCCTTCTGTTACTTTTTTTTTTATTCACTTCTGATTTGCAACGACTCATCTCGTTGCAATATATTCTACCACTATTCAGTATTCAGCAACGACGTCTTCCGTTGCAATATATATGTATGATGACCGGCAACGAAAATAGACGTTGCAAAATATCACCTGTATGTATAGCAACGACTCGTGTCGTTGCAAAAGATAAATTCCCAAATTCAATTTGGTCCTCCAAAATAGTCGCTTGGTGGGAGCTGAAATTTCAATTAATCGCAACAATTTTTTGTAACGACATGTCATTGTCGTTGCCATAAATATGTATTGCAACGATATTTGTGTGTCGTTGCAAAACTTTCGTTGCAATAAATGGTTTTTCTTGTAGTGTATATTCCTCATTGTCTTTGATGACACTTAGAATCCATAAGACTATTATGGATGTTGCCCACGACATGGGAATTCCATCATGTGCTACCTGAACTGATTCCACAGATTCCAGCTTTGTGGAGGAGAAGATTTCTACAAGTGTTGAGGTTGAGATGGACAATAACAGTGAAGCCCACGAGGTTACTACCTCTGTGGAGAAAAATGTGGTCATCACTGAGGAGGTTGTGATGGAGGATGAGAATGATGTCCAACAAATCAGCACTGAAGGAAAGCATAAGTATTCAACTATTGAAGATACATCTACTCCCATTCCAGTGGAGAGTTCAAGTATGCATTGCAAGAATTTGATCACGCCTTTCTTCTTTGCTTCGAAAGCTAAGTGTTCATCCCACTCGTGTACTACTACCTCCTACGCTCGATACCATATGCCCAAGTCTATCAAGCATCATGGAAAAATAGGTAATCAAACTCGTTCATCTAACCAGTTGTGGTTTTGCAGGAATCAGAATTTTCCCAAACGCAAGTATCTTTTAGGACCTGCTTAGGTAGATGGTAGTAATAAGAATAAGTTTAAATGTTCAGTTTCCACTTGTATTAGCTCTGGCTTTGATAGCCTTAACTTTATGATGTAATGTTTGTATAATATATGTATTTCCAGTTGCGAAAAAAAAAAAATTGCTATAAACACAAAGTTGAGCGGAGAGTACTAAGCTACTTATTCCCTTATTTTGGTGAAATTACTTTCTCCTAGTTTCCTCAACATAACGTAAGCCCTGCTATTAGTGAACTTTTTATTTTTAGTTAATTCTAGTGCATATTTATATATTTTCATGTCAATCAATTCTTGAAGTAATTTTCTTTTCAAAAAGAATTCCTAAGGAATGTGAACTTTATCTTCCTATTTTCTTAATTAAAAAAAAAAACATTTATCATTTGAATATGGGACTCAACGTATCAAGTTCATCAGCACCTCATTGTTAACCACTACACTAAGACATTATTGGTTAAAAAAAGAAGTTGAAGAATGTAAGCTGCCATGGAACTTTTTGAAAAGAGAGTTAATTTTCATTGCATACGAAAATGTCTTGGGAAAAATAGAGATCTTGCATCAAGGACAATTGTCAATTAATCGAACAGTCAACTCAAAAACCCTCCCATACATTGAAAAAGAGATTCCTAAATAGGGTCAACTTTAGTCCATGTGAAATGCCTCAAGATAATCAACTATACTACTAGTATTGTTTAGGTTGCATTCCACATTTAAGTGAATAAGGCCAGAAAATTACAAAGAATTGATCATCAAATGGTTTCATATTTTGATACTAAAACCAACTTTCTTTGTAGGTTGGTGCATTATAGTCGTGTATTATTAGGCACATGAAAGGTGTTAGACTTTGATCTGATCATACGAAGTATCCTACTTTGACAATTTATTCATTCTAAATTGTACTCCTATTATCCAGCCATTACATTGTATTTGCACTTAGCTTATGTGGATGCCATTAGCAGTGTACTTGTATGTATCGTATTTGGAGTGGAGAAGAGAGAGAGTCTCAATAATCAGTAAAGATAGGGTCCACTGAGGTAAGATAAACAATCAATAAGGATCTTTCAAGGGCAAAGTTTCAGACTAATGCTATAGAAGTATAGAGCAAATGGAGCAAGTAATAGTGTTTATTTTCTTCTTCTTTCTCTTTTATTTTGTTTTAGCTTCTTTTAACTTCTTATTTTTGAGTAAAGGTATGCAGCAGCGGAACTAGCTTTCCATTAATAAGCAAGTAATATCAGAGTTGTTTATATAAGAAATCATACTCGGGAAATTTAAGGTCCAAAAATGACTAAAACCCACGGTTGCATATGTGCAAGTTCATGAGCGACTCTATTACCTTCCCTACAAATAAAAGACCACTACATACTAGAGAACTCCGACACTAAATCGAGGATACCCTCCACAAGTAAATGAAAAACACTCGACCCTCTACTCCTAGCTTTAAGAGCATTAATAATTGAAATGTTGTCGGATTCAACAATTACATTGTCGAAATCATAAACACAAACAATTTGTTGATTTGTTTAGTTAATATTTTGTTTTAGTTGATTGACATAATAGACACTAGCTTCTTTTAACTTTTACAAACCCACCACATGAGTGTGGGTGAGTTTTCAATTTTCATGTTGAATGTTTGGAAGATTGATCTATATAATCATCAAAATTAGAAAAAAATGAAATGAATGCTTATTTGAATCATTTTATGGATATATTATTTACATCATATATGAGATGCAAAATATTGATTTGTTTTTTTCGCAAAATTCTTTTCGGTGGTGGTAACGTACATGATGAATAAATCAGAGTTTAATTTTCCTTTTACACTTCACAAATTTACGTGCTATTTGTGAGACATTATTGTTGGTTGTAGGTAAGGTGAAAGTTCATGTTATCAATTACAACCGATAAAGATTCATATTATCAATTGCAACCGGTAAAGTTCATGTTATCACAAGGAAAAGTTCATGTTATCAATTGCAGCCCAATTACAATGGACTTTCTTTTCACCAATTTTGCCAAAAAAAAAACTCCCAAAACTTGGTGCTACCTTTCCTGCTAGCTAATGCCAAAAATCTCAGTCTAATTCCACTTTGAAAGGAAAATATTGGTAGCAACTAGCAAGTACTAGTACTTCTCAATTCGATCTCACACGTTTATTGGACCATATACAACTATTAGTTTAATCAAAGCAAAGCAAATCTCAATTTTTACAAGTAAATATTAAGCAACATTCACTAAACCCGTTTTCCACAATTTCATAGCCGTTTCTTCATGCAAATTTTAATGGCATCTCCCCTGAAAAAAAGGACTATTTTTTGGTATTCTTTTCTTCCACAAGCAACCGAAGTACCAAACCCCCAGTTGAATTTTCTCTCTCCTACAAGCAATTTCCGTCATTTGGCTTCATGGGTTTCTTGCATTTTCAACTTAGACCCAAGTTTGGCACAAAGCCATTATTAACACACATTAAAGCTTCAAAGCTTCACATATTTTTATTTTTATTTTTAATTACTTCATTAAAAGTCAACTATACCGACTTGCTTATTTTTGCATATATTTACTCAATCAATCACTTTGTCTTGTACACACATTCTTTGCATTTTTACGCTGCCTCTTGTGTTAGCCAATACTTTGAGTTTGTGGTTTTATTGAGGAACAAGAAAAGTGGTCCTTAGCTCCCTTGTTTCAGAGCTAATTTGATTGTTTCCTTTAATACAAAGGTATTTATACTTTGACTTGTACTTAGTCACCCTTTTTTTTTTTTGGCAATTTTATATTGGCTTAATTAAGATTTTTGTGTTATTTGTGGTAATTTGTTGATTTGTTTAGTTAATTTTTTGTTTTAGTTGATTGACATGAATCTTGGCCTTGGGAGTAGGGTTTGACAAACTGGGATTTTGAATGGGATTTAATGTTATGTTGTAGGGGTTGAATTTTTTGGGAATTGGGTTTCAATGGGGGTGTTTGAGTGATAATGAAGGTATCAAGATTGTTGGATACTTGGATGTGGTAACTAGAAGTGAAATGTGTTGAAGTACAAGGGTAGTTTGTGTTACATTAACAAAGTTTGAAAATATTGAGCATGCATAAAATTAACCTACCGAGTCGTTTTAATGGTTGCCAATTGGTTTTAGGAATGAAATCATACTTGAACATACTTTCGCTTGTTTGATTTATAAATTTTCAACAAAAGCCTTTTGAAATAACTTTTGTCATGAATAAGGCTTCTTATATTTTAACCTCCCAAAACATGCACACCTCATGAGAAAGAAATTGTTCGATGGTCCTGAACCATGCTCCCACCTCTCACAATCACTACTTTTTAGGTGAATGAATTTAAGTGGGTTCCACTTATTTGTGAGAGGTGGCCGCATTGGTACCGAACCATGTAATATTTTCTCGAAGAGGAGGTTGTTATTTTTCTTGTTGGGGATCAGTTTTAAAGATATTGCTTCTCTTTGGATGTATGCATTTTCTGAAGCAAAGACGTAAAGTTGTTCACTCTAGTAGTAAAATTACAGTATTGTGCATTTAACAGTTTGGGAATGATTTTGCCAAATGATTAATGAAACAAAGATTCTTTGTGCCTTCAGTTAGTTGGAGCAGTAATAATTTTCTTCCAGAAATTACCAGAAAGAGCAGAATAGTTTGTGAGATTGAGTGGGAGTACAAGTATAGGCAGTGCCAGAAACGCAAGGGTAGCCCATTTTTAAGGCAAAGAAACCGGCTTTTTAATATGTGAGATTGAGTGGGAAAATGTATGAGAAGCAGTGAAGATAACGCATTGCTTTGTACAATTTTAATATGAAAATTAGGCATTAAGTGTTTAGACCCATGTGAGCTTGGATGCATATCTCATGGATGCTTGCTCTAGCTTATTCCAAAAGTGATTGCCGTGGTTATATATAAACCTCTTATGCACAAGATGTGTTACAATTAAAAACAGAAAAAAAACCCCAACACATTTAGCAACTCTCCTACTGTCTATAATAATCCTTCTTTGTGTCATCAGTATCTTCATAGGATAACTTTATTAGAAGGCCTTATTCAAGGTACTTATTTGGTATTGGTGTGACATTGTCAATGGTAGAGTTACATTACTCGCACGAGTGATTGCAGACTCAATCCTTCTTGTGGCGGTATCTGTTGCTGTCGTGGTAACAGCAGATTCGAGTAGTAAATCAGTAAGTTCTGATACCAACAGTTGTCTGTTCTTATTCGTTTGTCTTTTGAGTGTACATCTTGGTGATTGCCTATATTTTGAAATATAACTAATGATTGAACAAAAGGTCTCTTATGACGTCATGCTTGTTTGAGGCCGCCTCATACGAATTTTTGTGATGATCGAATCTGACCAACTTTTTCGGCTATTTTTATTTGTAGGGGATATCATTTCCAGAAACAAATCTGTAAAATGGGTTTCTATAAGAGTCCAAGTACAAGTGCTAAAAGTGGGGAGCTCTTGGAAGGAATGTTGAGTGATTATGTAGGCGGAAAGGGGAAGCCTAAGAGTCATAAGAGTTCTTCTGCTCGTCTAGTCACTGCACTCACTTGTGTGCAATTTGCTTTTGCAGTCTATGCAACATTTCTTTTGTATTACATGAGTCCAACAGTCGATTTGCGGACTAAACCAGACTTTACATGGGCCACTCGTATCGCGAGGCAGTGGAAGGATTATATCATTCAACCCCATATTGTGAGTCACTATCAAGAAACTGCTTCCAATCTTCTTGGTTCTGAAATGCAACCAATGCTTCCAGTTCAAGTCTGTGAGAATGAGAAGATTGATTTTGTTCAGAAGAAATCCAATGATCTTCAAATGATCAAGTTCAAGAGAGAGCTTTATGATGAGGTGTTGGAGTTTCAGAGCAAGAGCACTGGCATAGAGACCCTTACTCAACTGATGGCAATGCCATCTAAGTGGAATTTGAAGGGTCCTAACAGACCGAAAGTTACAGTCATATTAAACCATTTTAAGAGAAAAACACTTTGTGCTCAACTTGATGTATTGCTTCAGCAAACTCTTCCTTTTCACCATGTTTGGGTACTTGCATTTGGGAGCCCAAATGAGCAGTCACTGAAAGCAATCGTGCAGAGCTACAACGATACAAGGATTAGTTTCATAGGTTCAAACTACGATTTCAAGTACTACGGAAGATTCCAAATGGCTTTACAAACAGAAGCTGATCTTGTGTACATCCTAGATGATGACATGATACCGGGAAAGAAAATGCTTCAGATTATGTCTCATGTCGCAGGCACAGACAAGTACAAAAACTCTGTCTTGGGCAGCATAGGGAGAATTCTCCCTTTCCGACAAAAGGATTTTACCTTCCCCAGCTACAGAAAGTTCCGGTCCAAGGAGGCAGGACTGTATTTACCTGATCCAGCTTATGATATTCTTGTTGAAAAGGTGGTGCAGGTGGACTTCCTCTCAAGCTCCTGGTTCTTGTCTACAGAACTAATCAAGACTCTTTTCATTGAGAACCCCATGACTTTTATGACTGGTGAAGATCTGCACCTAAGGTAAGTCATATTATACTCAATCTTTGTTGTTTCATTATGAAACATATCGAAGCTTGTGCTGCTTTATCTGTCACATTTACTGTGAACCTTGACTATAGTTTTTATACCAAATTTGTTGATTGTTTAGTTTCGGATCAAATTGTTTTATGCGGGAAAGTGATGATAACAGAAGTTTTATTAAGACATCGAATAACTTGAAGCCTTAATGAGGAGAGCCCTTTACCTCCATGATTTACTTGTATCAGAATTATTTATATAGCACCTTTTTGAATAGTAGGTTAACTTATGATCAATGATTATGTTTCTAGTACTTGCAAGTAGCAACTATATTTATGAATTATCATATATTTATATGAAAAGATGCCTAAATCTCATGCATATAAGATGTAGCCCTCACAGAGCACCTAGCAATACTTGAGCATCCAAGTTTGGCTTCATTCCCTATACCATACTAGTTTAAGGCTGATAATCAATCATTCAATATTGCAGTGAGAGGTCTGTGATGCATCCAATTACTTTCTTCATTAACTTGAAATATTTTTCTTGCTTGCTGCTTAGTCTCCCCCTATATAGATGATTTGTAAACATTGCTTGTTTCAGAATACTTTTCATTCTGGTTTTCTATGAAGCCTTGTAATTTCCATATTACCCAAGTCTGAAGTGATTTTAACCTTGCAAGAGATCTGAAGACAAACATAAGAACATTTGCATGAATTAGATTTCTTCAGGATATATCACAAGACTACAAAAGAATTTTAATTATTTTTTTAAAATTGTTTTTACAGTTGCAATCATAAAGGAGACTTTTCCTTCCAACATATCCAATACCTTCTATACATAATACTAGTTAGTACCATAACTCATTTGATTAGCCTTTCACAATGTGAATGGAAATGGAATCAACTAACTTAATTGAGTTGAATTATCAAAGACCTATGTATAAGCAATCATCTTCAACATTACTCCCATCAATTTAACTTCTTATATAGTACATTCAAGCCAAAAGTTTATGCTCTTTTTTCTTTTGTTTTGTTTCTCCTTTTGATGTCTGCTCTTTGCCTCAGTCTTTCCTTGTCTACAATTTTGTGCTACATTGTCTGATTCCTTCTCCTTGGCATGCAGCTATCAGCTTCAAAAGTACAGAGACTCTGGCTCCTTTGTTCTTCCAGTCGATCCAAAAGATAAGGAAACGTGGGGTGATAGTGAACACCGACTTGCATATGTGTCTGAGACCACTGTTATCTTCAAAGATATTGTTCAAGTACGAGACGATCAATGGTGGAGAGCCCTTTCTAGTGGTTATGTAACACAGTGGGCTGCAATGTATCCTCAAAACATTGATGCACTATTTTATGCTCACTCTATTGATGAAGTTAAAGCCCTTGCCCCTCTTCTTGAGAAGTTTAGGTCTACTGTTGGTAAGAAGGCCTACATTGTTGTCTCTGGAGGCCAGTACTGTCCCTGTGAAGACGCTGCCATAGCTTTGAATTGGCCAAAGTCTGTGTGTAAAGAGAGAAGATTTAAAATATTTGATATTGGAGTTGGCGCTCTTTCAGGAATATCAAACTCAGAGGTACCGGTGGTGCAATCTGTTTATGCCAGCATGAAAGGGCTGATCAAAGTTCACAATCCCAGTGTCTTGATCACAGTTAATGATATTGACTCCCATGTGAGAAAAGCTTTGAAAATGGCTTCTGAAACTAGTAATAACAGTACTGCATATGTTCTTCTACCTAGGCCATCTGTGCCAAAGGTTCTATGGATGGCTGATTTAAGATCCACCGCGTTACCAAGTAAGTACTCCTTTTTTTGTTTGGATTTTGTTCCTTGTATGACATAAATCTTGAATCGAAATAAGAACAAATTTTAGTGTATAGCTGAAGAAAGTGTGTCGATTACAGTGTAATATGCAGGAGTTCTGCTAGATTACAGGGATATCTCTGTAGGTAAAGCTAGTTTTCTTTCCTACTATGTATATGCTGAGTCCAAAAAGTCATGTTATATAGGTTTTAAGAATCCCTTTTATGCTATTCTATAATAAGCCATGATCTAATCAATCTATACACTCCTTGCAGATTGGAACAAAATGAGGATTTCCATCAACATTATCACCCAGAATCGCGTTCATTCCCTCACAAGGCTTTTGAAGTCTCTAAGCAACGCATATTATTTGAGTGATGAGGTCCCTATCACCTTCAACATGGACAGCAAAGTGGATATGGCAACAATAAAGCTAGTAAGCACATTTGATTGGCCTCATGGTCCAAAGACCTTAAGGAGGAGGATCATCCAAGGAGGACTCATTCGGGCTGTGAGTGAGAGTTGGTACCCATCTTCTGACGACGATTTTGGTCTGTTACTTGAAGATGATATTGAAGTTTCTCCTTACTACTATCTGTGGATTAAATATGCCCTCTTAGCCTACCACTATGATCCACAAGTATCTTTTCCTGAACTCTCCTCAATCTCTCTTTACACACCTCGTTTGGTTGAAGTTGTCAAGGAAAGACCTAAGTGGAATGCAACAGACTATTTCAAGCGCATTCATCCAAACACCCCTTATCTCCACCAGCTGCCCTGCAGTTGGGGAGCTGTTTTTTTCCCTAAGCATTGGAGAGAATTCTATGTGTACATGAATATGCGCTTTACCGAGGATGCCAAGAAAAACCCAGTTCAGATCCCCAAGTCTAGAACAAATGGTTGGCAAGCTTCATGGAAAAAGTTTTTGATCGATATGATGTACTTAAGAGGTTATGTGAGTCTCTATCCAAACTTTCCGAATCAAGCTAGCTTTTCGACGAATCATATGGAGCCTGGAGCTCACATTAGTGCTAAGGACAATGTTTTGAAACATGACAAGACAGATTTTGAGGTGCCCCTCTTGCAAAATGATTTTAGAAACTATTTGCCTAATGGGAAGTTGCCTTCAGCCTCTAGATTACCGTCCCTTAACCTCTTCAACCAGGCTGTTTCTCTGAAGGGTTTGAAGGCTGCAGGAGCAAAGCTGAGAATGGATGTGATCAACTGTACTGCAGTAGAGGTTGTAACTGTACATCATGATACAGGCCTGCCTAACCAGTGTGCCAAGTTCTGATAAACAGAATTTATTAGCTTGTCAATATCATTCTTTTTTTGGTTCTTTTACAGGATTCATCAATAGTATCCAACCTAAAGGGTGGGATTGACACTTGATTTTGGCTTCTAGGATTCATGTAACTGAGAAAAGAAGGAGGGGTGGGGTGATAGTTTGTATTCAAATTCTTGTTTGGTTTCCATTGAAAGTGAAAGGGGAAATATAGTCTTGTTGTATTGTAATCAAAGCCACAAGTGGCTCTCTTAGCTTCTATAAAAGCAGATTTTTTTTTTCCTCTTCCAATTTGATTGTCCACAGGGTTTTATTTGCCCAAAATACTGTCCATGTTTGGTTTAATCACTTGATTAATCAACGTTGATAAGTTATAACCAATCTTATAACTGATCCTAACCAATATATCATCAATGGGGCTTGCTAATCATCACTAACATTAGCAAAAATAGCAATTAATATTAACCATGCTAAGTAATATATAATCTAATCTAATTAATAGTTAAAAAGAAAAAAGGTGATCAGAGATTAGGCGCAAGTGAAATTAATAATTTAAGTAATATTGTAATAGGTTTAGTCTAAGCTAATATTTTGGTGCCCATCTAATCTAGTATATTAATAGTGAAACTTATTTGATTATTATCAAGTGTGGAGTAGGTTTTAATTAATGTGGGATGTTATTGATGTAGGTTGTATATTCAATGCTTTTATTTCCCTCACCTTTTAAAAAGTTAATATCACCAATACTATTCACCAATGAATAGTAATTGACTTCTCCTCCTTTTCCGTATATTTTACAGAAATGGTGTCAATAAATAAAAATAACACCATTTTGGATTGGTATTAAAACTATTTACCAATATGGGGTTCATTTAGATTCGGATAACACCCAAACCTCTTTTTTTTTTTTTTTTCAGCCCAAACATACAGTTACTTAATTCCAAAACAGTTGTATACTAAAACTCCTCCAGTGATAATAAATAAAAAGAAAAGAAAAATCCTCCCTGCTTCTCTCGACATACTCTCTCTCGCTCTCCTCTGCCCTCCTGCTCCCCATTGCCCTGAAATCCACGGCCAACAAGCAAAGCAGGGTGATCGCTGATCAACTTCTCTATCACGGTTCGGTGGTGGCCCTCAAGTCGACGACCTTCAGCCTAATTCAGAAGAGGGGAGGAGGATTTTGTGCCCTAATTGAGGTAAAATTCTGCACTTTTTATTTTTCCTTACAAAATGACTTCTTTTTCATTATTATTGGCTTAATTTTACCCTAATTTGCTTAGTTTTGGCAATTCAATTGATCTTTGTCGTTTGTGTTCTAAGTATACGTAGCCGATCTTTTGCCCTAAATTGTTGATTTGTGGCTGTCAACTAGTTACACCTTCAGAGTTCTTTTTTTGTATGATGTTAGGGGGCGTTTGGTTGGGTTTAAGGTAATGGAATGGAATTAATAAATCCTGTTTGGTTCATGTATTTGGGCAAGGAACTCAAATTCCTGAGAATTCAAAATCCCCCACATCTAACACCACTTGTAACTCCCCAATTATTAGAGGAATCAAAATGATACCTCCTCTTTTCATTTAAAAAACAAATAAAATAAATGGAAAACACAAAATCAAAGCAAATCAAAATGGGTGGACTTTCTCTCTCCTCACCATCCCACCCCAACTCCACCAACCGTCACCCTGCGCCGCCCTTTGACCACCACAACCTCCTCACCGACCATTCTCGACCACCACTATAATCAACTCCGGCCATCCTCTTCCTCCCTCCATTTCTCTCATAGTCATGGTTGTAACCCAAAACTTCACCCATCTCTCTCCTCTTCGAGACCACCACCAAGCCACCACCCTATCTTTCTCCTCTTCGACTGCCACACCACTGCCACCACCCACCATTGCCTCCGCCATGATGGGGGAAGTAGATCTGAAACGGAAAAAAAATGTTGGACACCATTTCCAGACCTCGAAACCCACAAACCCATCTCCCGTTGAATCCTCATTCACCACCACCACAAATTCTGCTTTCTCCTCTTTCTCTCTCATAGAAAACAACCCCAAAAGGTGGGTCGTGTGTTGCGGGGTGGTTGGCGCAAGCAATGGAAGGTGGATGGTTGTGTTAGTGGTGGTGATAGCTGCAGTTTCAGAGGATGGTGATATGGTGGTGGTTCGGTGGTGATGGTGGTGGACCAGTAGTGATGGTGGTGGACCAGTGGTGAAAGAGGATGAAGAAGCTAAGTCAGAGAAGTAGAGGAGAGAGAATTGGGAAAAAAATGAATTCACAATTAAAAAAAAAGGAAAAGGAAAAAAGCAATGACTTTTTAAAAATGATAGTAAAACAAATTTTTTTTTGCTTTAACAACCAAACATGATTTCTAATAGGCAAGGGGTTTTGATTCAAACCCGAAGAGGTATGATTCTCATTCCAAACCCATATCTTTTCTCGAACCAAACGGGGCCTTATTGTGTATATTATACACCATGTTGATGAAGTAACTAATGAGAGCACTCATCTAGCCTTCATTACCCCACCTTCATTGCTAATTTGATTCAACCGCTTAATAAGGATTTACTATTTGAAGTGATTATTTAACCCCTTGTTTTTGCACTTCTTTGCAAATTTCAGACTTTTAATTTTGACCATATCCTGGAAAGAGCCGTGTTTAACTAATAATAATTGAACAATTAAGAATGCTACTGTATGTAACATAACGAGTACTATTACACTACAGTAATGCTTGGTAATCTTACGTTTGGGCTGAAAAAAAAAAAAAAAAAAAAGTGGTCTGGTATTATCCGAACCTAAGTGAACATCAGTTAGTAAATAGTTTTAAAACCAACCCAAAATGGTGTTATTTTTATTTATTGACACCATTTCTGTAAAGATTCTCCTTTTCCCCTTCTTTTTGCTTTTTTTCCCCCCTTTCCATCGTTTTTTTTTCCTTTCCATCCGCCAAATACTGGCCCTTCTCAGCCAGACATCAATACATACACCATCTTTTCTGCGGCCATACCCCTTCCTCACTGATCTTCAATTCTTCATGGTTTTGGCTTATTGGACTTCCAAGTGAACAAAGAGGCTTATTGAACTTTAATGACACCAGAAGTATTAGTGTATTCAATATGATTACATGTTACAATTGACCAAGAATTATGTCATGGATAATGTATTTGAAGGAGGACCTTTTAAATATTGACGTAAATTATCTTTTATAACAACTAGGTTTTATCCCCATGCTTCGCACGGTCTCGTTTTATTTCCTTAAGGTATTAATTAAATTAATTGCTATTGTATTTTTGCAACATATGGCCAAAATGTGTACATTGCATATCAAATTTCCATATTTTCATCAATTAACTACTAATAAAAATTTCACATTTATTCGCTCCACGTGAAAATTAACTAACTTCAATAGCATATTCATGATTTTATACTTCATTTCACTTACTAAAACTATGCATGGTACTATGTATTTTATCACTTCTACCTTCTCCCTAGAAATAGCACATATACATCTCATTTTAAAGTATTTTTCATATTCGATTTAATTCTTAGAGTTGTTTAACGATTTTTTTTATTTGCAGTTGAAAATAACATGTTAATGATTATAAATTTCATGTTTCATTGCTATATTAAAGTCAATAATGATGATGCATTAGTTGCTGGTGACATATTGGATGATTTGCATATGTGTCAGCTTACATGTCAACGACACAATCTCGCTTACATGGCGTTACACGTGTGATCACCACACAAATAAGTATCCTATTGGCCAAATATACCACATATGCATCTCAATTTGAAGAATTTTTCATTTCCTATACAATGGCGTAAAATTTACTATTTTTAGAGTTGTATAAAAAAAGTTATTTTATTTTATAATTTGAAATAATATACTAATAATTATAAATTTTATATTAATGACTGTATTAAATTCAAGAATGATGATACATTAATTAATGGTGACATGGTGGATGATTTGTCTACGTGGCAGTTTACATGTTAACCGCACACAACATGGCTCGCTTATGTGGCATCCCACGTGTCGGCCTCACACGAATAAGGACCCGTTATTTTATTATAACTAGGAAATAACCCGTGCTACGCACGGACTGTCCGTTTATTACTATATGTTTAATATTATCAGCTAAAATTTTGAAGTTTTTCAAATTTTAAAAAGGTATATATAAAATAATAAATATAGTGATTGGCCAAAATGTTACATGTCATATTACTTATCATTGTCCTATTAAAAACAAATATCTATAAACTGTCACCAAACTTGCAATTGTACATCTAAAATAGTACTCCCTCCATTTCATAAAATCCTAAACGTATACTTTCTCACGGTCTTCAAGACACCACTTTTACCATAAATAACTACAATTATATGAATATAATAATTATAAAAATATGATTTTTTGAAAGTACTTTCAAAAATGAATCTAACAAAAGTATTTTCATATTGTGAATCTTTATGTATTTACATATTGTGAATCTTTATATTTTTTCATAAATTAGTGTTCAAAGTTTGTTAAGTTTGACCTTCAAAAAGCAAACGTTTAAGATTTTATGAAACAGAGGGAGTATAACTTAACACATTGCGCTATAAATGTGAGACATGTCCTTTTATTTTCTCTTATCCGTGCAAAATTTAGTCACATGTCTAACCTATGCTTTATACCCTCAAATATAAATCTTAATTAAAATTTGAACACTGTCATATTAACGATGATTATCCCCACAAATAATAGTACATTTTCGCGTAACATACGCTTATACCAATTAATATAATTTTTGTTATTAAACAGTTATCAGTTTGATTACACCCTCCCTTAATGTGTATTTCACTAATTCGAATTTAGAAATTGGAAGTCTAACTTCCTTTCAAATGGAAAAGCAATTGCAAACAACTCACCATCTAGGAAAATGAAAAATAATTGGTAAGTCCTCAAAATGTGATTCTTGTACGTTACCTGCGCTTATACCTACAATTACATAAAACTTGTTATATATTATGTGCATATATTCCCCAAATATTCATCGTCTATACTCAATTAAAGTTTTTATAATTTTGATAATGTTAAAACTGGACATCAGTGTCATTTTAGATTAATCAAATTATAACACTTGTACGTCACATGCGCTTTTACCCACAACTATATAACATTTTTGTATATATCGTGCGGAATATTCATTCTCTATAGCAAATTGATTTGAAATTTTAATTATTTTTTTAATAGCAAATAGAATCTTTTTATCGACAACTAATTGTAAAGTCAAGCATCCTTACAATACCTGAATAGTCAAAAGTTGTAATTGACAACGTTAATGAGAGAGATTACTGTAATTTTGGGTTGTATTAATGTAATTTTAAAATTAAATAAAAATAACAAAAATATGAATAGGTTATAGCAATTATTATATAATATTTATATTTGACAATTCATTACACACCATAATAAAAACCAAAATAAAAAAATAAATGTTAACCAATCAAAGTGTGACACTTGTCACGTTACCAGCGATCTTACCCAACTTTATATATATATATATATATATATATATATATATATATATATATATATATATATATATATTAGATTAGGGTTTATCCCCGTGCTTTGCACGGGCTCGTAAAATAAAAACCAAAATAAAAAAATAAATGTTAACCAATCAAAGTGTGACACTTGTCACGTTACCAGCGATCTTACCCAACTTTATATATATATATATATATATATATATATTAGATTAGGTTTTATCCCCGTGCTTCGCACGGGCTCGTAAAATAATTTTATGAATATATTTAATAATATAATGTTTAAAATATTTGAAGTGAAAGTATTAATATCATTGATAAAATACATTTTATTTTATTTTTACAAATATTTTTATCCGTATTATGCATTTTGATTCTTGAAAATGATATTTTCATACCACCTTCATTTTTAATGAAACTGGACAAAATTTAGATAGAGAATAAAAAGGGTATATGTACATTAATTTTAATAAAATGTATGAGATATCAACTTTTAGTGCAAATATACCGTTAATGCAGAATCAATTTAATCATTTTTTTCATTAATTGAATTACTTGTAAAATGGGCTCGTAAAATAATTTTTTGATATACATTGAATAATATAATGCTTAAAGTATTTGAAGTTGAATTATTAATATTATTGATAAAATACATTTTATTCTATTTTTGCAAAGATTTCTATCCATATGATGCATGCTAGTTCTTGAAAATGATATTTACAGACCACCTTTATTTGTAATGAGATTGGTCTATCTACCTTCATTTGTAATGAGATTGGACTAAATGCAGATAGAGAATAGAAATAGTATGTGTCAATTTTAATAATTAATTTAATTAATGACAAAAATGAATAAAACTCATTTTGCATTAATGGTATATGTGCACTAAAAGTTGATACCTCATACTCGTCTTATACCGCACAACTAAAACTATGTGACAAAGTTGTCCACATGTGGCGTCTACGTGTCATCTTCACACGAACATTCCCTCTTATGTGATGTCCTACATGTCATTACCGCACGGAAAGGACCCAACTTTTATAGGATACATACATACATATATATATATATATATATATATATATATATATATATATATATATATATATATATATATATATATATATATATATATATATATATATATATATATATATATATATATATATATATATATATATATATATATATATATATATATATATATCATTTTGAAGCGTTTTCAAATCCAATCCAACGGAGTCAGATTTACAATTTTTTAACTTATGTAACTAAAGTTATTTTATTTTGTAATTTGAAAATATGTTAATTAATATGTAATTAAGTCAACCAATGATAAAACATTAATGGTGGATGATGTGTTATGTTATGTGGCAAGTTGTGCTTACATGTCGGCTTGCGTGTCAACACTACACAACATGGTTCACCGATGTGGCATCCCACGTGTCGGCCTCATACGAATAAGGACCCAATTATAGTTATATACTAGGAAATAACCCGTGCTTCTCACACACTGTCCGTTTATTACTATATGTTTAATATTATCAGCTAAAATTTTGAAGCTTTTTCAAATTTTAAAAAGGTATATATAATTAATGAATATAGTGATTGACCAAAATGTTACGTGTCATATAACTTATCATTGTCCTATTAAAAACAAATGCTTATAAATTGTCACCAAACTTGCAATTGTACATCTAAAATATAACTTAACACATTGCGGTACAAATGTGAGACATGTCATTTTATTTTCACTTATATCCGTGCAAAATTTAGTCACATGTCTAACATATGTTTTATACTTTCAAATATAAATCTTAATTAAAATTTGAACGCTGTCATATTAACGATGGTTATCCCCACAAATAATAGTACAGTTTCACGTAACATACGGCTTATACCAATTAATATAATTTTTGTTATAAAACAATTATCAGTTTGATTACACCCTCCCTTAATGTGTATTTCACTAATTCGAATTTAGAAATTTAAAGTCTAACTTCCTTTCAAATGGAAAAACAATTGCAAACAACTCAATCACCATCTAGGAAAATGAAAAATAGTAGGTAAATCCTCAAAATGTGACTCTTGTACACGTTACTTGCGCTTATACCCACAATTACATAAAACTTGTTATATATTATGTGCATCTATTCCCCAAAATTCATCGTCTATACTCAATTAAAGTTTTTATAATTTTGATAACGTTAAAACTGGACATTAGTGTCATTTTAGATTAATCAAATTATGACACTTGTACGTCACATGCGCTTTTACCCACAACTATATAATATTTTTGTATATACCGTGCGGAATATTCATTCTCTATACTGAATTAATTTGAAATTTTAATTATTTTTTAAATAGCAAGTAGAATTTTTTTATAGACAACTAATTGTCAAGTCAAGCATCCTTACAATCCTTGAATAATCAAAAGTTATAATTGACAATATCAATGAGGGAGGTTAATGCTATTTTAGGTTGTATTAATATCATATTAATATTAAATAAAAATAAGAAATATGAATAGGCTATAGCAATTATTATATGATATTTATTTTTGACAATTCATTACTCACCATAATAAAAACCAAAAAATAAATAAAAATAAATATGAACCAATCAAAGTGTGACACTTGTCACGTTACCAGCGATCTTACCCATATATATATATATATATATATATATATATATATATATATATATATATATATATATATATATATATATGATTTAAAATAATATACTAATAATTATAAATTTTATATTTAATGACTGTATTAAATTCAAGAATGATGATACAATACTTAATGGTGACATGGTAGATGATTCGCCTACTTGGCGGTTTACATGTCAACCGCACACGACATGGCTCGCTTATGTGGCGTCCCACGTGTCGGTCTCACACGAATGAAAACTCAATTATAGCTATATACTAGTTTTATCTTCGTGCTCCGTACGGACTCGTGAATATCTTTCGAAAATTAAGATAACTTTCTAGATGATATCTCATGCCTATTTCATACTGCACGGTATGAAATGTCCCTCTAAATCATTCTACATCAAAATTAGAATGGATTATTATATATATATAAAGGAGGCATTTTCCGGGAGCAATGAGGCATGCCATGTAGGCAAGAATTTTAAGAATGCGCCACCTAAGCAAAGATAAATACAAAAATTAACTGGTGTAAAACGTTTAGGACTCTTAGATATCCTACTGTTTAGGATTCTTGAGTTGTGATAGACCTCTAGAGTTTTATAAGACTTATACTAGAACTCTGTCAAATATTTGAAATCGAATATAACTTTTTCGACACATTTCAAAAAATAATAACTTTTATACCATCAAATTCATATCGAAAAATACTTTAGAACAAGATGCATATACACTATGTGTAAGAAACATGTAAGATCGTAGGTATATGCTGGTTCCCGTAAATAAATAAATAAAAAAAAATAATAATAATAACAAAATTAGGGCTGAAAATAAAAAATGAGCAAATATCTTTAGCCAGCTCAGCGATATTTTTAAGAGCATGCCACATAAGAGATAATATTAAACAATAAAATTAAAGTAACACATACTCATAACACATACTTTGAACAAAAAAATAAATAGAAATAGAAATAAAAATAAGAAAAGAAAAATAAGATTTTTCACACTTTATTGACTTAGTAGTTAGTATACTCAAATCAATTGCCAATTAAAACTATTTTTAACATATAAATCAATATATAATATAAAAGTTTTATAGTAATAAAGTTTCGGATAATTAAAAAGAGAGATTGAATTGTGCTAAATAGTTAGAGTTTTATTGGCATCATAACTACTTTTTCTTTGTCTAATATTCAAACTCGAATATAACTATCCTACGCATCTTAAAAAATAATAATATTTACACCATATATTCGTACCGAAAAGTACTTCGAAATGAGATGCATTTATAATATGTTTACAATAAACATGTAAGATTGTGTTACAATATTAATTTCAGTAAATAAATTTTAAAATATGATATTTACCAATAAAAGAAAAACGAAAACAACAAGCATATAAATTTGAACGCGTGCATCCCACGGGCATCGCGCCACATATGAATGTCATCTAAGCAAGCAAATAAACAAAAAAATAATAATAAATGTTAGGAAATGAAATATTGAGCTTGAGTTGTGATAGACCTCTAGAGTTTTATAGGAGCTATATTAGATCTCTGTCAAATATTTATAAAATCAAATATAACTTTTTCTACATGTCTAAAAAACACTTTTAAATCATCAAATTCGCATCGAAAAGTACCTTAAAACATTCATTTACAATATGCATAAGAAACATGTAAGATTGGCTTGAAAATAAATGCGATATATGCCTCTCCTCATGTTTGAACATCGATCTAACAACGATTTAAAAGTAACCATTTTTGGAGGTGCAATTTGGTTAGAACTCTAATTGTATTTTAGGAGGATTATGATAACTAATATCTTTTTTTATTAACGCCTCACATAATCACTTCTCCTTTTTTTTTTGAACATTTTCTCACCCTTTATTCTCCCTATATCTCTTTACTTTCAAGTTTTCTTATTTAATCAAGCAAATCTTGATGATCCGAGGGGCGTGAAAAATAAAAGAGAGATCGACCTAAATCACTAAGGATAACATGAAACTAGCTTAACATCACTATATAGCATGCATAATTATAATCAATTAGAAATTATTTATGATTTCTTTTTTTAAATAGGCATATTAGTGTGCGTATTTCACCCAATGAATATTAATATACAGACATTTCACTCAACCTGTGCAACACACGGGAGATGCATTTATAATACGTTTACAATAAACTTCTAAGATTGTGTTACAATATTAATTTCAATAAATAAATTTTAAAATATGATATTTACTAATAAAAGAAAAAAGAAAACAACAAAACATATAATTTTGAATGCGTGCATCCCACAGGCATCGCGCCACATAGAAATGTCATCTAAGCAAGCAATTAAACAACAAATAAATAAAGGTTAGGAAATGAAATGTAGAGCTTGAGTTGTGATAGACCTCCAGAGTTTTATAGGAGTTATATTAGATCTCTGTCAAATATTTATAAAATCAAATATAACTTTTTCTACATGTCTAAAAAAATAATCTTTTAAATCATCAACTTCGCATCGAAAAGTACCTTAAAACATTCATTACAATATGTATAAGAAACATGTAAGATTGAACTTAAAAATAAATTTGAGTAAATATATTTTAAGTCTGTCCACAACACAAGTTTGATTACTACGTTGCATCACCTAAGCAATTAGTCTCAACAAAAAAAAAAAATTAAGAGCAAGCCACATAAGCCAGAAATATATTTTAGAATGCGATATATGCCTCTTCTCATATTCACGTTTCAACTTTTATTGATTCAAGACTTTTGCGATATGATATATAGTGTTTGAACATCGATCTAACAACGATTTTAAAGTAACCATTTTCGGAGGTGCAATTTGGTTAGAACCCTAATTGTATTTTAGGAGGATTATGATAACTAATATCTTATTTTTTATTAAACGCCTCACATAATCACTTCTCCATATTTTTTTTTTAACATTTTCTCACCCTTTATTCTCCCTGTATCCCTTTGCTTTCAAGTTTTCTTATTTATTCTAGCAAATCTTGATGATCCGATGGGCTTCAAAAATAAAAGAGAGATTGACCTAAATCACTAAAGATAACATGAAACTAGCATCACCATATAGCACGCATAATTATAATATTTTTTTAAATAGGCATGTTCATGTGCGTAATTCACCAAATGAATATTAATATACAAACATTTCACTCAATCCGTGCAACGCACGGGCTTTAAAACTAGTGTAAAAAAAGATTGATTTTTTAAATGTAGATCATGTAGGAATGAACCATTTAAATAAATTTCATTTATGCTATAAAAGATTAAAGATCAAGTTAAATACATATGACATCAAATAGTTATGGTATTGTTAGAAGTATCGTTTATTGTTATTTAACCAAGTTGTGCACATGTGGCATCTACGTGTCATCTTCACACGAACATTTTCTCTTGTGTGGCATCCTACATGTCATCACCGCACGAAAATGACTACCCAACTTTTATAAGACATATATATCTCATTTTGAAACTTTTTTTCAAATTTAATCCATTGAAGTAGGCTTTATAATTTTTTGACTTACGTAACTAAAGTTATTTTATTTTATTTTGTAATATAAAAAATGCTAATGAATATGTAATAAAGTCAACTAATGATGATGCATTAATGAGTGACACTTGGATGGTGAGTTGTTAGGCTATGTAGCAAGTTTTGCTTATGTGGCGCTTAGGTGTCATCGTCACACGAATTTACACCTCCTACGTGGCGTCCTATGTATCGTGCACACACGAATTAGACTCACTTTTATACGTATACCGATGTGGCGTCTATGTGTCATCTTCACACGAACATATTCCTCCCATGTGGCATCTCACATGTCATCCTTCAACGAAAAGAACCCAACTTTATAGGACATAGTATATATGTATCTCATTTTGAAGTATTTTCCGAACCTGATCCAATGGAGGAAGAATTATAATTTTTAAAGTTGCGTAACAAAACTTATTTTATTTTATAATCTGTACAATATGATAATAAATATAATAGGTTGTATTTATGAAGTCAAATAATGATTATTATTTAATGCTTGACACATTTGGATGGTGGCTTATGTGGCGGCATACGTGTCATCACCACACGAACTTGGCGCTTACGTGGCATCTTAGGTGTCATGCCCACATATTTTTGGCGCTTACATGGCATCCCACGTGTCGTGACCACACGAAATGGACTCACTTTTATATATAATATGAAATAGGGATTAGATATGCTTGCATACCCGCAAATATAAAATTTTTAAAAAAAATGGTGACCCAAATTATAGTACAAAAAAGGGGTTAAAAAGGTAACTCTTGTCACAGTACTTGCGATTATCCTCATCACAAATATTAATTGCATGTCAATTGGTCACTTGTGACATAACCTCCAATTTGACCCACGAATAAACAAATTTTAGCTAAACGATACATAGTTTTTGTTCAAAGTATTATTTAACATGTGCATCTTTAATCGAAAAGTAATAAGTGAAATGCTAAAGAAACAAACCAGGCCAGTAAAGATAATTAAAAAAAATGATAAACTAATATCTTTTATATTTATAGTGTACCAATTCATATGATTATATCATTTTTAATGTGCCTTTATTATTTGTATCATTAACTATCTAAATTATGCCAAAATTTTAATTCAAATTATTGACCTTTCCTATTAATTTTGCATCATTAATGTCAATTAACTATTTAATCATAACCCCTCTAAAAAAAAGGAAAAATAAGTTTTAATTAATGACTTAGGTATAAGCCAACCGGTGAGTGACACTTGTCACCTCACCAGCGCCTATACCCAAAAATCTCTCTCACTATATATATATTAGATGATGCAGAAGCATTTGAGGGCTTATTATCTTGCATAATAAAGCATTTAGCTATTAGTTAATTTCAACATGCATTTAGTCCTAATTAGTCCGTACAAGCATGATTAGTATTAATTAAGCAAAGTTTGCATTTGTAATTTGTTTTCCAACTTTGTAATAGCCAAAGTCACGTTTCCAAAGGGATAAGGAGTCACATGCTGAGAGAGAAAGGCCTAGAGGACCATTAAATCAAAGCATTTAACGTATTGGTCCAAATAGTACAAGAAAACAGCTAGCTGTCGCTTTCAAGTCTGCTGTGCGCCTATTAGGAGCCTTGTGGTCCTCCCAACAGCTCTTTACTGAGCCTTGGGCAGCAATGATACATTCTAGGTGCTTCCTAGGTCATTTAGGAACCCTTTCCCCCAATATATATATAAAGAGGCAGCCTTGTAACCAAAAAGGACGAAGAACATGATGGTGAATATGAAAATGAGAGTGTTATCTCTTTTAAGCCTTTGAGCTTGGTTTATTCTTTCTCTAAAATACTTAGTGCTTAATTGCTTGAGTGTTCTTGAGAGAATAGGAAATCAAATGCTTTTGTAATTAGTGTGGTGCTTAATTTGCTTTATCACTAGTTACTCTGATTTTCGTCGATTTGATTGTTTCCTGGTGGTGTTTAAGTACTTTAGCCTTGAATTAATCAAATTGTTGAGACTTGGTAGTGGAAACTTTATCCAAGTTATATCCCTTTATTGCTTTCCTTTGATATAAACACAAAAACCCACAAAAGATTTTATCTTTGATTATCCGTGTGTTGCGTAAATCCGTTGAGTTTTATGCATCATAATATATATATATATATATATATATATATATATATATATATATATATATATATATATATATATATATATATATATATATATATATATATATATATATATATATATATATATATATATATATATATATATATATATATATATATATTAGGTTTTATCCCCGTGCTTCGCACGGGCTCGTTTTATTTCCTACATTACATATCAAATTCCCATATTTTCGTCAATTAATTACTAATAAAAATTTCACATTTATCCACTCCACATGAGAATTACCTAACTTCAATAACATAATCATGATTTTAGACTTCATTGTACTTACTATTAAAATATGCATGGTACTATGTATTTTATCACGTCTAACTTCTCCCCAAAAATTGCAAAATATTAGTTTCCAAAATAGCACATATACATCTCATTTTGAAGTAATTTTTATTTTTGATTTAATTATTAGAGTTGTGTAACAATTTCTTTTTTAATTTGTAGTTGAAAACAACATGCTAATGATGATAAATATCATGTTTCATTACTATATTAAAGTCAATAATAATGATGATGCATTATTGTTGGTGACATATTAGATGATTTGCATACGTGTCTTCTTACATGTCAACGACACACGTATGTGATTCGCTTACATGTCATCTAACGTGTCATCACCATACAAATAAGGATCCTATTGGCCAAATATACCACATATGCATCTCAATTTGAAGAATTTTTCATTTTCGATTCAATAACGTTAAATTTAGAATTTTTTGATTTGCGTAACGAAAGTGATATTATTTTATTATTTGAAATATTATACTAATAATTATAAATTTCATACTTAATGACTATATTAAATTGAAGAATGATGATGCATTAATAAACCGATAACAAGGTGGATGCATTGCATGTGTGGCAGCTTGCGTGTCATGCTTGCACGATGTGGCGCGCCTATGTGGCGTTCCACGTGTCGACACCACACGAAAAAGGACCCAATTATTGTTATACATATATGATATGATATATATGATGATGTCATTTCTTTGTTTTATGTTCTTTTTCTCGATCACGCTCTTAGCTTACAGGTTTTTGTTGCAATTCTCGTGATTATCAAATATCGATATACATTTTATGAAGTGTCATGACAAAAGTGTAAAAGTAATTCTATATTTGCGGGCAACATTCTGACCAATATTCATCTTTATTCCATATTATGATTTATCTGAGAATTAGTTAAACCTTAAATTACAAATTAGTGTTAATATATCAAAATTAATCAATTTGGGGGGCTGCGTGCATAGCACGCGGAACAACAACTAGTATTCTAAAAGATATGTACAAAGGTCATGCGCAAGTGGTGCCCATGCATGCAGTAACTTCGAAAGGCATAGTGTATACACCATTAGCTGATAAGTTCTTATGCACATTATGTCTCAAATTTGAAATGTTTGGCATAATTTCAATATGTTAGTTGTGACATATATTATTTGGAACCTTTTTAGTTTGCAAAATGTATTAGGTCTAGATCTCATGGCCGGTATGTGTGTAAATAGTCCATGAGACATTGTGCATGCGCGCGCGTGTGTACATGCATGTGTGCATGTGTGTGTGCGTGCTTGGTTACATATGCATGCTCGCGCGTGTGCAGCACCGGCCATCATAAAGATGTGAGAACGAAAAAGGTTCTCTTGTGAGCCAAAAGTTAGAGTTTGTTTGTAATTTCTTCGCTGAACAGAGTTTCTGAGATTTGAGAAGAACAGTTGCATGGGAGAATTTCACGTTTGTAATTTCCTTTGACATAATGAATTGGTCTTTTCCTCCGTTAATGGTTTTTCCCACAGATTCGGGGTTTTGTCCATGTAATTCATGTGTTTTGTTTTCCTATAATGCTTTTATAGCCCCATTTGGGGTCGCATTTCGGATCTCGAGTCCAACGCAAACAACCACTTTGTGAGACTCACACAGGGGTAAGGTTGCGTACAACCAACCCCGCATTCCCCGCTTATGTGGAAGCCTCTTTGGAGCATTGGTGTAATGTTGATATGGTTGTTGATGTATGTTCTTGTCAATATTTTCAGTTATTTAATTAATGTTGTTGGAATCATTTTTGTGATTAAGTAGGAGTACTTTCCTATCAAATTGGACTTAAAACATTGGTTGTGGATTGCGGATTTTGGCAACAATCAAGTTTGATATTGAGAAGATTTAAGAATTTAAGATATGTTTGATATTGATCGAATAAGATTTGATGAAGACACTTTCAGGGATGGAAGATTAAGTAACTCGCATCGGTATTGGAAGCTCGATCAAGTTCAAGGAGATGTTTGTATCTCACACTTTTCTTATGGTGTTCAATACTCGTTGTTATCATTTGACAGCCATGTATATTAATTTGGGACGGGGTTTTTGGATGGAGTGCTCATAGAGATTTGATGCCAATACACAAGGTAAGGTTAGTACCTCTTTGGTTACTCAAGATGTACTTGGGTGTGAGTTCAATTTAAGGTGCTGCCCTGTGTTAGGATTTGCTGCAGGTGGAAGGAGATGTTTTGTTGGTTATCTTGTGGTTTGTGGAGAGTTCGAGCTCAAGGTAGAGATTTGCAAGGTTTTGTCTCAAATTTGGAAACTCTGTCATATTTCAATATATTGTTGGTGAAATACATATTTTATTTCGGGACTCTTTTTATGTCTAAGTCTATGTTTGGCACGCAGCTTTTGAGAGCTTTTGAAGGAGCTTTAGCTTTTGTAGACACCAAAAACTTCTAAAAGCTCTGTTTGGATGACCTAGCTTTTGCAAGAGCTTTAACTTTTGAGGTGGTGTCAAAAGCTCAAAATCTGAATGCTACTCAAACAAGAGTTCAAAATTAAAAGCTCCATCTCCTTTGAAACGATTTACTCTTTTACCCTCATCTTTCTGAAAATTACACTTCATGTCCCACTTGCAACCCTTCCGTTTCCTTTTTTTACTGCGTTTATTTTTCTTCTTCATTTCTTTTCTCACCCACTCACCCTGCTCTCATACCATGCGCCCATCACTCTGAGTTTCTAAACCCGACTTTCGTTGTTGCGGACTTTCCTCCTATCACGATCATCTCCAGTGAGGTTTCTTTTCCCGATTTCGTTTGATTTTTTTGAGAATTTCAATATAAATTGCGTTTGTAGATGACCTTTGTGCTTTTAGATGTATATAAATTTCAGGTTTTTTTTTTATATGTATATGAATTTCATTTATTTGTTTGTGAATTTCGTATCTTGTATAAGATTTTCGCTTATTTGTACTCCTACAAAAAAAAGAATCATTTCTTTATATACTCTATAAGTTGTATATGTAAAAGTTGCCCTTCTTTTGCTTCTATAGTGATGTTCTGTCGATTTTATTGTGTTTTTCTGAGACTAGTGTTGGTTGGGAGTTCAATGAGAGTATTGGGTAAAGATATATAAGTGCATAGGAAGTGGGATGGTTGGGAAGAATGAGACTATAAAAAATAGTCTGCATATTATGCGAACTAATATACTGGTGGTGGCATGCTAATGTCGATCAGAGCTCTGACTTTGAAGCCAAAGTGCTACCAATTATGCCAAACCAATTATCGACATCTACTGAGTATACAGTAGCAGACTGGCAGTACTATCAATATGAAGTAAATTTTGGTCCAGTACTAAATGGTTTGGAGATTCTAATGGATTCAAAAGGAATGCTGTCATACAACCTCTCAACTTATACATAAATGAATGCTGTCATAGACAGTTGGCTTCTCTTTAGAATGTGGCCAAATTGAATAATCATGTACTAGTAATAGTAGTAGTACATAATGATCAAGGTTATGATTAAGAAAAGTTGGGTGAAGGGTTATTTACATGTATCAGTCCATGTGTTAGTGGCAAGGATCAAGGCTCAAATACAATTAAATTTGATCAGAGTGATCTTTGTAGTCGATGTCGTAGCAGTATTAGTTTAGTTATAGTGACCAGATCAGAGTCATTCTCTTTGTTGTCTGACATTTATGCTTTGAGGAACGTATATATGTAGTCAATAGTTATGCACATGTTGATTCTAAAAGTACTTCTGCAGTAGTCTTGGTAGCTACTAATGTTATGGGCACTGGAATATTTTGAAAGTACTTTCAACATTTCCCAATGTTTATTTCTTCCTTGAGACATTTTATTACTATGTAGGCATGTAGCTCTATATAGGGAGAAAAGGGGAGCCCACTTTCAACGTTATGGCAGCGTGTGATTTTGATATGTGTTATACCTTTATTTCGGTTGGATGGGAGGGTTCGGCACATGACACACATATTTTTCTTCATGCTATCAACCCGCCGTCATTGAATTTCCCGAAACCACCTGAAGGTATCTTTATATATGTGTTCTAAATTATTATTATTTTTAAAACTTCAATCTACTTACATTTTTTTCTTTCTATTTTAATAGGTAGATATTATGTGGTTGACAAAGGATATCCCGATAGAGAAGGATATTTGGTTCCGTATTAAAAAACACGATATCATCAGTCCCAATTTGAACACGAGCCACCAAGAAATATGCAAGAAGATTTCAATCGTTCGCATTCATCTCTTCGAAGTTGTATTGAGAGGTCGTTTGGGATTTTGAAGAAAAGATGGAGGATACTCACTCGAATGCCCCAATTTGGAGTTAAGACACAAATTGATATTATTATAGCTGCATTTGCGTTGCATAACTACATTCGAAAGAATTCTAAATAGGATATGATGTTCACAGCGATTGAGATGCATCCAAACTATATACCATATGATGAACTTCATGATTTTCATGGCAGTGAGACATAAATTGCTACTTTAATATGGAATGCTCGGTCTAGATGAGCAAATTATCATTGAATACGAACATATATTTTTTTTACCTATATGAGTTTTTATTTTTTAGAAAATAGTTAGTTTGCATTCCATTCATCAAAAAGACATCTGTAAAATATATATATATATATATATATATATATATCCTTTTATGTCATTTTACACTTTGAACCTCACAGCTATAGCTACTGTGCTAAATACTTTTATTTGAAACAATTGCAGCTCACAGCTAATAGAAGCTACAGCTACATCTCACAGCTACAGCTCGCAGCTACAGTTACAGGTAGTTTTGCCAAACATAATAGAGACTTTTTTTGAGATTTGAGAGTCACAATTGCGTGGGAGAGATTCCCTTTTGTAATCTCCCTTAATATTGTGAATTATTCTCTTCCTCTACCCATGGATTTCACCTTCAATTCGGGGTTTTGCACGCAAATCTTGTGTCTTGCTCTCCTTTATTGTTTATTTTGTTCTTTTCAATATTTTCGGTTATTTATTTGTCGCCTTTGCAATAAGTCCAAAAATTACGTAGAAGTAAATTTCTAACACATCTAAATAAGTGTTTTTGCCATGCAAATAACGTCTTACTTTCTCAAGCCTGGAACGTGCTAAAGATAAGGTTGTATATTTCTAGTTTCTATGATTACATAATAAAATGGGTTTGTGTCCGGTCCTAACACTATGGCCAACTTAGAGCATAGGGCTGAGGGGCGACCACCTAGGGCCCAACATTCCAGGGGGCCCAAAAATGTAACAAAAATTAAATATATAAAATTTGTTGTGAATAACAATTAATAGTTTTACTCTGAAGACGGGGTTTGTGGTTATGTGCTAAGTATTTACTCCTCCAATTAGGTTCGAATCTGTAAGGACCCGGGAACTTTTGTAAGCTGGGGGCTTTAGATAAGTTCAAGGAACCGTCGAGTTAGAAAAGCTTTTGAAAAGACTTGAATTGAATAAAAACCATGAAAGAGGTCACAAATTTGCTATCGGCGTTTTTACCGAAGGGATAACCCAGTAGCGCGAAAAGTGAACTAATCATGTTTTTAGAAAGACTCCCGCTCATATAGAACATATGAGTATCCAAAAATAAGTGGTACGAGGGCGAAGATACAAGATGAGAAGGTGTTAGGCACCCAACTCGCCCGTTTATGACGACCTCTACTAACTCAAGTTTGCTTAATGATTTAAAGACATGATTCCCACGCAAAACCGGATTAACAACCTAGATTTAGACTATTAATTGGTTCATCACAAGCATCACGATATTTATTATTGACCCTTATTTAGACATGCATTCGATTAGCAAGTTGAGCATTACGACAGTTAGACATGCTTATTTACAGAATTGAAAGACAATATTTAGGAAGCAATAAAAGACATGATGAGCATGATATCTACATTTTGACTACTAGAACATAAATAGTTAAGCAATTAATCTAATTTGAGCCCTCAGGAGTTAGTGCCTGAACTGTAGGCTATTTAGCAAATGAATAGTAAAACAAGATCTCAAGTAAAGAAAGAGGGGGAAGCTCGGGAGTACTCAACCAAGAATAGAATGATTTTATGGAAGAAAGAGGGAGAAGCTCAGGAATACTCAACTGAGAATAGAGGTTTTCAGCTGTAGAACTCTGTGATTTGAACTGAGGGAGGAGGGTCATATTTATATGGGCCGAAGTAGGGTTGGACGGGTGAAGAGAGGCCCGAATTTGAAGAGATTCAGGCTGAAAAAAAGTGGGCGCCAGCAGGCCCAGCGAGGGCCGCCGCCACAGCCGATGGCGGCCCTGGCTAAAATGCCAAGGCCGTTGGCGGCTGTGGGGCTGCCAGCTGGATGTCGTCATCCAGTCAATTTTGGATTTTCGGAGGAATTTTAATGTTACAAAAATGCGAAAAGACCGTTTTACCCTCCTGCGGTAAAAGACGGTTTTACCCTCGATTAGCAACTTTGCAACCGGGGGTCGGAAAAAAACACGAGAGGTGTCGTTGGAAAGCTGTTGAACGAGGCTTTTGAATGTGATCGAAATAAATGAGTGATCGAGGAAAAACCTTAATCTTTATTTTACCTATCAAAGCAAAAACAGCATTCAAGTTTATTAATTACTCCTTTCATCATCGGATTTTGACGGAGAAATTTATCTAACACTTTTTAGGCATCTACAGAATCTTGTAGTGGCATATTTTGTTATTTTGTTACTTAGTA
The DNA here is from genome assembly GCA_038025085.1 of Tetragonia tetragonoides. Lineage (NCBI taxonomy): Eukaryota > Viridiplantae > Streptophyta > Magnoliopsida > Caryophyllales > Aizoaceae > Tetragonia > Tetragonia tetragonoides. The sequence continues at coordinate 7,153,757 of CM076145.1, read as the reverse complement.
ATGCATTCCTTGCCGAAGTTTGTTGGCATATTTTGTTAATTTAGTAGTTTAGTAATTTCCCCAACTCATTACTACAAGTATTTTTTAGATATGTTACTTCAATCTAACTCGTTTCCCTTTGCTCCCCTCAAAAAAAAAATATTACAAAGTATTTTCCTTTTGCTAGCAATCAACGCATGGGGCCTCATTTTGAAATATTTTCTCAACTTGTTTTTTTAGTTTTTTTTTTTGATAATTAGACACTTTTTATAAAGCCAAATCGGCAAGAGAACGTATAGTCAATGAGCATCATAGTAGATCAAGCTCCCCACCTTCTAGGAAGGATTAAAGTTGACTATGCAATCATTTGATCAGACTAAAACGCAAGATAACAATACAAGAAGCTCCAGTTAAAAAGAGCTAATTCCAAACTAGAACTAATCCAAACTCCTAACAAGAACTCCACTCAGATAACACCACTTTGCTACCGTAAAAACAAAAACGACAGGGAATTGAGCTAAACAAGAACTAAAAGCCCTGCCAAAAATACCCATACTAACAAAATACTCCTTGGCCTCACTGCAAAAACTTGTTTTTTTAGTTTTTAGTTAACCACTCACCATAGTCTTAAAGAAATGTAAACATGCATATCGAAGCTACTTAAACGAGTTAAACCCAAAACCAGTGAGAAAGATAGGATAACTATATATGCACTTACCAAATATGATGATTTCAAGTTGTGTTACATACAAAATAATAATTTAATATGTTTCTCCAAAAACAAAAATAAAAACATACTAATTTTATATGATATCTTTACTGTCATGGGAAATATGGCCGTAAATTACGTGAAGATGGCGAGGCCTTGCATCGAATAACTAGTAAAATATTTTATTATATACATATGTAGAAGTTTTGAAAATTAATATGAAAATAGTATTGTACTTAAACAATATTTTTAGGTACGAGAATTATTATTGTATACAGTATACCACTTTAATTATGGCTTTGATATTAGTATACAAGTGAACTCCAAGGGACCTAAAAAAGATGGATCAAAAACCTACAATGAAAAGTTTCTTTTAGTGTTAAAATAAATATTGGTTCTAATATTCCAGTGATGGTGTTTTTTCTTTTATCAGTTTTTTTTTTTTTTTTTTTTTGTTCTAATATTCCAGTACAAGCTATTGACTTTTTAAGGACCCTCGTTTTTATTTCGCCTTAGAGCTAGGGACGGGGCTACCTGACACTTACGCAATAGGCACCCGAACACCCTTATGTCAACCATGTGTGTTGTTTAGCTTGTTGTTCGTCGGCAACCAAATAGTCAAGAAAGGGATGGATGAGCATTGATGGCTTAGCGCTACAAGTGAAATTAAGTATAAAAGTAAGAAAATATCTATACATATTGGGAATGGTTTTCATTAATTAGTTAGGTGAACATGTGATGTGTGACTACATTTAAATGCTCCTATTTGACTAAACTGCAAGTTATAAGGCGTTCATACATTAACCTTTAAAGTTAGAGGATATATACCATGATAAGTGTGCAATATGTTGAGAACTTGAGAAGTTTCAACACATCTGTCATTGTCCATGCAAATAAAATAATCTGGAAACATTCTAAAGATTGCTACTTTATACTCCCACTTTACTAATCAACATTATAAGATGAGACTAGTTTCGTAAAAATAACATTTTGGGTCCTAAAAGAACTGTTATGCCTAGCTCAACCCACTAGTGCCTATGATGACCCCAACATTTCATCCAAAATTTGACTAAGTGACTATCTTGATACTCTTACAATGAGACCTTGATCTACATGGTACTTAGACTTCTATATTAATCAATTATTTAATAGCTCCGGTCATGTGACGACATTCTAATATTCTCAACAATAATCTTATGTCTTGTCCTCGAAATCTTAACTTACAAGTCATAGTGTGTTTATCAGCGGGTTGGACGCGAGTCTGGATCTTCTGCTGTCCAGTTCTCTCTTATTCAAACCCCCAAAATTCGAATGATTTCCTTTTTAAAAAGGATTAGTTTAGAAAGTAATACCCAGATTAGGCTGGGTTAGAAAGTATTTTCCATGAGGGTGTCCAAGTAGGCTTGGGATTGCACGAGCCATGTTTTTTTTTTCCCGGTCCAGAACAAGAGTAGCTATTACAAATAGCGACTTTCATGAAGCAAAGTCGCTACTGAGGACAGCGACTTTCTTGATGAAAAGTCGCTAACTTAGATAGCTACTTTCTTCTGCGCTCTCTTCCACGCCCTATGCGATTGTTTGCTGAACCTGATAAAGTCGCTACCGCGGGTAGCGGCTTCGCGTTATGTTAGTCGCTGTCTCTGACGACGACTTTGTTGAAGAAAAGCCGATCTCCTTGATAGTGACATACGCTGTGGGACAGGAAAAAAAAAAATGAGACTCGTGAACTCCCGAGCCTACGTGGACACCCTCATGGGAAATACTTTCTAACCCAACCTAATCTGGGTATTACTTTCTAAAATAGTCTTTTTTGAGGAAATCGTTCCCAAAACTCCCCCTATTTACAAAAGAAAAATGGGAACGGAACCTCCAAAGTAACGCAGAGAATCCGGACCCAATTGATACCTAGATGTTGGACTGGACTAAAAACATAGATCGAATAATATTAATCTACTAGTACAAAATAGAATTAATTATACTAACCTCAAGCCAGAGCACCGCACCATTAAATACTTTTTGCCCAGGCATGGGAGTCTTCCACTGTGAGCAATATATGCAATAGGGTGGTTATCTGAACTGAAGGGGTTTATATTTATATTGCCACAGCGGGGATCCCTTTACCTAAAGTTCCCAATGTGGGACAAACCTAATAATAGGTCTTAATTGGATTCCTACCACCGTTGGAATCCTATTGGGTTTTGGCCTAACTGGATACTTAATGGACTTGTATTATTGGCCCACTTAACCGAATATTAGCACTGAACTGAATATCGACTACTTGAGTCATGGTCCACTTAATTACAAGTCCAACATTCTCCCACTTGGACCATACACTACAAGGAAGTCGCTGAAAAAACTGAAAACCAAAAAACTTAAACAATTTGTAATAAAACTATGATTTGTTCTTTAAATATAGTAATTATATATATAAGGAAAAATATACCTAAGAATACTCAAAAATTTTGAAAAACATTTTGAGTAATTTGTGGCCACTTAAAAACCAATTCTAATGTAGCTAGCTCATACATAAACCCAAAATGATGGGCCACAAGCCAGAACTATAACTCCCACTATGCTGCAAGAGCGGTCCAGGCATTCTGCTTTACAGGATCATATTTCTTCCCTCACAAGACTTAACAGTATTGCCATAATTCCAAACTTGCAACTGAAACAAGCCAGGAACCCAACTGAACTGAAGTTGCCCGTAAGACACTACACTAAAGTTGCCCGAAAGACACTGAACTGAAGTTTACCCAAACAACCGATATGAAAGGGCACTGAATTTTGTCTCACTAAGCCTCTTAAGGCCTGCAATCACATTCAATAGCAACTAAACAGATAAAGTGGACACCATTTCCCAATGGGGGAAAAGAGATAACTGAAGTGATAATAATACATGCATTCCACTTAAATATAATGCCATATAAAACCAAAGTGTTTCATGCAAACACATAAGCTCGACTTAATCTTAAAATTTAAATCTTGATTCCCATATGCACTGAATAGACAATAACTTTAAACTGTAAGATAATAGACTTTTTGTAAGTCAATATGCAAGTATGCTCGTGAACAGAAAGTCATGGCAAATTATAAAATGAGCTTTATCTTTCCATAAATAACTCAATTACTGTGTTATTGTCTCGTGAAGAAATTGTCTTTCTATACTTTATGAAAGAAAACTGAAGTTACCATTGAGTAAACATGTCCTTCCATGATATAAGTGCACAATTTAAATAATGTTAGGCTAAACCTAATCCACTTCACATAATCAAGTGTCTCACGAAAAACTTAATTAATCCTATATAAGTCAAATGGTAAAAGAAACATTCAACAATATATGAAATAGACTTAATGACACATGAATCACCTTCAATTGAAACTCAATGGCTTGATAGCTAACTGTACTGAATTTTGACGGAGTCGAAAGCACATTGACTTATAGGTATACTACATATAATGTACCTCATTGTACCACTAAAAGTTTCCTGAAAATTAGACGTAGGAGCAAAAAACTTGTCTATTGAAACAGTAAGAATCTTTATCCTTGGTGCGACTAAAGAAACCGAGATAGTCAAATGGTATACGACACTCACTGTCAATGACACTAACTAGCAGTTAGCTAGTCTCTCATAAACACAAAAACTATATGTATATCATTATTACTTTACTCCCACTGACTTTACCATTTTAATACTCCTTATCATTGGTTTAGACATTGATCACCATAATCAGATGCCATGCATGTGCGTGTTACTATAACTCTTACCATTAAACAACATTTATGACATAAACTGAATTTAAACCATCAAACTGAAGTTCATGTAATTCTTAATAATCAACTTAATTGTGAAATATTGAAAAAAAACGAAAGAGCATTGACCTAGAATAGCTATCACCCCCCACCTGAAATTGGAAGAACTAAAGCATGCACTACTTCGCACATCAATTCAGTACCTTAAGAAATATATCCGAAAATTTTATGCCACATTTTGGAAAAATCCATTCTGAAAATTTGCTATAGAAATATATCAATATATAGAAATACTGATTAATCAAAAACTAAGGAGAATTTTGAGCAACGAGGGAGACTCAAGCTCCGTTTGATTCACCTAGAAAAAATTGAATTGAACTGAAAGGTAATGAACTGAACTGAATTTATGTAAAATTAAGTTGAATCAAACCAATATGAAATAACAAAGAGTGACACACAAAGTTATCTAATAAATTTAGTTAACTCAACACACTTGCACATATATCTACAAATTTTCCCCCTTATGTGTGAGCATATGTTCCCATTTGAAGCGGAAGCGGATTACTGAATATATAGATTCCAAGAAAACTTAAGAATATCATACTCTAACCTTGGTAATAGTGCAAAAAGAGTCTCATAACATAACATAATACATAAAAACTTTATCCAAATGTACGGATAAAAAAACAATGAACTTTACTTTTATCATGTCTCTCTAAAGATCATTTAATAACTCCTTTATATCCCCTCTGAAAATTTTCTTTATATCCCCTCTGAAAATTTAAGAGGGTTTGCCCCATTTGTGAAAATTAGGAAATAATAAAGATGTCTAAGTTATTCTGAAGTACTCTTCCTAAGGTTGAGGTTTACATCACACATCTTCTGATAATGTATTTTACTTTAATAGTGAGACAATGATTTCTTAAGAGACTAAAAAAAAACAAAAATATTTTGATGCTCATGAACCTTAAAAATGATCTCCATTACCAGCTTATGGAGGATACTGCAATAGCAAAGAGAATCATGGGATATCAATGAAACTACTAACATTGAGGAAATCGTAAGTGATAAACCTCTTTATTATCTTTGTTTTACATACACCTCAAAAACTAAAACAACATACTAAAACCACCTGAAAAATAGGGTGACCATAACAGCTAGACATTTTACATTACTAGCATAAAAGAAGCTCAATAAAAACAATATTCTTCACTGAAAGAACTTATAGAAAAGGTTATAAGTACAATGTCAGTTAAGATATGAGAAATTTGCATCAGTATGAGCTTAGTTAACACCACAGGGGAAAAACACTTCAATGCATGTGTCCCAATTTTGGAGGCATGATATAAATATGAGCTATTTTCGGATCAAATAAAGATCTGCAACTGAAATGAAAATGTGGTCGGTTTACTGAAAAGCCAGTACTAAGTACTGGAATTAAACAACTGAATTTGCAGATCAACTGAAGATGAAAGGATATGTTATTTAGAAAATAACATATACTAAAGACCAAGTAATTTTTAGGCATCCAAATTTATTGCTGAATCACCCAAAAAATAAATTAACTTACTGAAGTACTGTAACTTATTAATTTTCTGGCATCTAAATTTGTTACTGAATCATCAGAAAAAGACTGAACTAACAGATAGTCATCTAGCATCCAAATTTGTTGTTGAATCACTAAAAGACTAACCAACTGAAAAACTGAAAGTTAATTAAATTAATCTTTTGGCGTCCAATAGTCGTTAAATTGCCAAGAGATAGATCCACTGAAGAACTTGTAAACTAGTTTAATCTTCTAGCATCCAGATTTGTTGTTGAATCACTAGAAGGCTAACCAACTGAATAACTGAAAAATCCAAATTAATCTTCTAACATCCAAATTTGTTGTTGAATCACTAAAAGATCAATTTACTGAAAAAACCTTCCACTTGTACTAAAATAATCAAATCAATAATATGATTCTTTTGAGATAAAAACTCTAATTAAATTAAATTCATATTATAATTTGACCTCAACTTGAAAACTGAACTGAATTCTTTTCTCATTCTGAAACGCTTATATGTGGAAGATCGATCTAATTCACAACTTAACTAAGAGCATTGAGGTCAATAATGCGATAAAGACAGATATATGGCCCAACAAACTTCAACCCTGTATGATTAGGCACAGACTGTATACATAAAACTAACATAGTTTAAGTTGTATTTGACATGCCTAAAAAAAACATATTCTAAATATCTTCATTGTCCACATGACATCTCACTCTTCAAAATCAAGTTTCCTTATACGATCTCTGTGGTTGTACACATGCCGTCTAGTTGCATTGTCCTCGGGAAATTTTTCCTTAATAGCGGCCAAGATAGCACATGGCTTTGTTTGTGCCGAAGTCATGTCACGAACGAGTTTCTTTGACCCAGGACTAAGACCACTCATCTGACGATATCCCTCAGGAAACACAGCAAAGTCATGGTTGTGCGTACCCCTAATCCCAGGCAATGTGACAATCATCCAACTACTGGACCCATACACTTGCCGAGCTCTTAACTGGAACGTACATTTACAAGCCTTTGTTTTCGATTTCTTCCGAGCAGCAGTATCTAAGTCTCTTAATTCCCCTCTGTAGCGTTCACCTCGATTGCATCTTAACAATTTTACGCTTCCACTCTTCTTGTGTGACGAAATTATCAACTCAAACCCGATAGTAAGGGCAATTTGTTTTGCCCAATTAATTGCATCTGTATCACTATCAAATAACTCATCAGTGACGAAATGCGTACTGTAATCAACACCATCACCACCGAACCGCTCCAAAGGAACCTAACGAAAACAACGAAAACAATGTTAGCTTAATCTTAAACGTCTATCAAAACCGACTGAACCAAGGGACAGGCGTATGAAATTTCCGTTTGGACCATGGAAGAAACAATATTAATAATAACAATAAATAATAATAATAATAATAATAATAATAATAATAATAATAATATTAATAATAATAACAATAAATAATAATAATAATAATAATAATAATAATAATAATAATAATAATAATAACAATAAATAATAACAATATTAATAATAATAATAATAATAATAATAATAATAATAATAATAATAATAATAATATAAACAATAAATAATAATAATAATAATAACAATAAATAATAATAATAATAATAATAATAATAATAATAATAATAATAATTATTATTATTATTATTATTATTATTATTTTTTTTTTTTTTTTGGTGTCGGTCGTCTGCCGATCTCGACTCACCCTTGGGTGAGTCGTCTGCTACCGGCGACTTACCCAAGGGTGAGTCGTCTGTCGATCTCGACTCGCCCAAGGGTGAGTCTCCTGTAGCAGACGACTCACCCTTGGGGAGTCGAGATCGACAGACGACTCACCCTTGGGTGGGTCGCCGGTCGCAGACGACTCAAAGGGTGAGTCGAGATCGGCAGACGACCGTGCAAAAAAAATGCGCAAAAATTTTTTTTACCACCGCCACCGTCGACGGCACTTCCTGGTCGCCGGCAGACATCCGCGGCCGTTGCTTGAGTCAATATTGATGAAGGTTGGCTATGAGAGTGGGTGGTAGAGTGGGTGTTAGAGAGGGAGAATTGGTGTGAGAGTTAGAGAGGGAGAGGATGAGTGAAAATTTTAAAAAGGGCAAAATTGGAATTTGGGGGGGCGGTAGGTAGTAATTTAGGGGCGGTATTTAGTAAGGCCCTATAAATATCATCTCCCATTTATTTGATTTTTCTTATTTGCTTTTGACAATTTTCTCTTCTTTTAAAATTTGGGTCTTGGAGGTCTCATCACCTAGTCACCTTCATTCACTACCTTATTGTAATTAACTTACAATAAAATTAGATCTACATTTCTTTTATTTGTTTTAAAAATCAGATTTACACTTTTTCACACCTAAAAGAGGACAGTACTTTTGGACTTGCATGACAGGCAACCATTGACAAGCACCCACGTAGTTAGTGTCCTCCAAAAGAATTTCAAAATTGGTCAAGGGTAGTTTGGTCAAAGTAGAAAAATTCTGCCAAGCCATTTTTAATTTTTTTCAGTGGCTACGAGAAAGCGAACCAAGCTTCATATCATAGTTGTCAAATAAATTCTCATATGATTTGATCTGTTTCTGTAAGATTTACTCTCTCTCCCCTAAAATCTTCTTCGAAATACGGTCGGTCGAAACAAAACCCAGTTAATAATACTGTTGCATGAACCCCAGTAAGTACTAAATCAGTTCTTTAATTATTATTTTGCATTAATTTCCTGTCCTTTTTTTTCTGGTATCTTTCTTTTTCGTGTTAATTTGTCATGTCCATTATTTGTTTGTTTGTGTTCTTCCATTATTTTTGATCAGCATAAAAATGGCGAAAGCAAGTTTTGTTTTTATTGTGATTAGGGGTTAAATCGCTCATGATTTCGTGGTGGAAATTTGTATGTAAGTCTAGATTTCAGCTTTAGTTCTTTGTAGTTTTTGTATTTCTTAAAAAATTAAAAGTTGATGAATTTGGTAAGACTAGATTGAAACTTGCTTCAGAATTTGTGACGTGATTTTGTTAAATGCCAGGACCCTTTTCCTTTTTACTTGAATTACTTCCAATCAAATGGAGAAATGGTTCTGGGTTTTAGTATTTTGTTCTCTAACTCATATGAATATGTTAAGGTAATGTATGAATTTCCATTTATTGTCATTCATAGTCAATAATGCAAGTTCCCAAGTGAAGTTATGGAAGTCTTCAGTTGATGGGTTGTTTGGTACTTATGATTAGATCATCTTGAACATATTTTTTGAGGCAATGTCGAAGTCGCTTAGACAAGAAGTTTTAGGGTTCTGGGTTATGGAGTAGAAAGGGGGAGATATAGTACAATAAACTTAAGAACATTTAGAGGAATGGGGCATGTCAGTGTTTGTCAAAAGTCATTTGCTTGTGATTTTACTGACACCATGGTCTGTGGAAGCCGGAAGCATTGAAGTTGGAGGTTATGACTGAAAAACATGTATTATGTCTCTGGCTTTGTAGTTTTTGCCTGTTGGATCTGTTTCTTGAGTGCGTGGACTTCATACTCGGTAGCGGCACATACACTTTACCACGTGTCTGTGTAATGTAATATTGTTTGTGTAATACTGAGAAGATTTGATTGATCTTTAATACTGATTTCTGGCTGCCTCTATGTAGGAAATCATAATTCAACAAAGCATCTTTTTGGGGTCGATAAGACTCCAACCGCAGATCAAGTGTGAAGCTTATTTTTTAATGATTGATGTAAAGTAGTGTAGAAGCCAGTTGAAGAGACATGCATAGTAAGATGGGGACCCCGCATCGCAGGTTTGTAACTCTTACTGTTTCTCTCTGTTGTTAGGCTCTGAACATTATATATTTTCTGGCAAATTCTTCCATTGACTTGTTGTCTTTGTCATATAGATGTGCAATTTGCTTCCCAACTGTTCAATTTAATGTTCATGTAATGAGATGACTTACAGAGTTTCTTTTGATGTACATGCGTTTATATTTTATAATGCAGCGGAGCAGTGAAGCGATCAAATGACAGTGCTAGACTCATCATGACTACTATCATGGGGATTGTATTCGGGTTTTTTGTGGGAGTGTCATTTCCGTCAGTTGCTCTTTCTAAGGTGTGTTACTATTTTTCTATCAGGTCCAGTCACTTTTCTGTTTGATTGGAATCATATTATACAATTTAGCTTGCCATGAATTTTTCCAGATCAAATTATCCTCAAGACTTATCTCTTCTTTTGATGGAGCCTTTGCTGACAGCAATAGACCTGGAGACAAACTTGAAGATCAGGGATCACTAGCGGTTCCTAAGGTCTGTAATGTCACTCCTGGTGGTATCGTTGTTTTACTTTTGTTGCTTTGAATGAGCTGCCAATTATTTGAGAGTTTAATTGAATTCAATTCATAGTTTCCTATAGATACTTATCTATGCTTGGAAATATTGTAGCATTCCGATTCCTAAACGTCCTCTTTTCTGCTGTGTAAAAAGTTAAAACCAAAAATGAATTGGCAATTTAAAAGCCAAGCTGTAAGTTGTGGTTTCAATTTTTGGTTGGTATGAGTGCTATATCACTCTAGTCAAACAGACTGACAGGTAACAGGTAGATGAGCTAGACCCTTACTGTTTGAATCAGTAGATTGATTTTTCTGACGAGGCCTCCAATGTGCGATGTCTGCGTAATTTCTTGTTCATCAAACATTGATGATCCTAGTCTCTTGATTAGGTGACAGACCAACCCAAGTTTATGACAAGTACGAATTCGAAAAGCAGCTTTTTGTGGCTTTAAGTATGGTTTGTGACTTTGTGCAAGTATTAGGAGAGGCATATGGGCTGACGTTTTCCAGAGCTTTGGTACTTTGGAGGTTAAGTGCAGGATTTGTTGAGGGTTGCCAGGCACTTTCTCCAGTGTTGTCTGAATGCAAAGAAAGGATTAGTATGGGATCTTTCTAACAATAGGAATTAAAACTCACTCGAATGCTACTGGACAGTATGGTTATTTTTACCACCTGTGGATCTTCTCCCACATTTGATGCTAACATTGCAAATCACGGGAATTGCCTATTGCCTAATTTTTGAAGCCTGACCTATGCTCATTGGCCATCGCTATCAAAATGATTGAATAGGTATTGTAGAACTTTTCAGGAATGAAGTCAGCTTCCTTGAAAGATTCTTTGGTGAATTCCCTTTGAATATCATTTTCCATGCTGTAGGCAAAACTGAGGTTTGTCATAATTAACTGTAATTGCTACTTTCACTTTGTTGTGGAGTGATCACCCTACCATAGTGACATAGATTGTCCTGGTGGGGGGGGGGGGAGGGTGGGATGCATCATTGATTAGCTGGACCATGTTGTCTGATCATTCAAGTATATATAGTATTAAAGTACTTGGCTGATGCATACTTTTTTGATGTCTCTATTTTGTGCATGTTCATATAGGTCAAACACAGAAAAAATTAAAAGTTGCTAAGTAGTCTGTAGCTTGTAGTCTGTAGCTTCTTACAACTTCTCATAGTTACTGTGGCTGGTAATTTACGAGTGGTTACTCTATCTACTTACAGATATATGTTCCAACCAACCCTCGTGGTGCCAAGATGTTACCTCCAGGAATTGTTGTTCCAGAAACGGACTTATATCTTCGAAGATTATGGGGTGAACCAAGTGAGGTATATTTCTGTACAACTTGTCCTGCTATTTTATCTGTTCTTGTTTCATCAGTTTTCTCTCTTATGAATACTAATTCTTGTATCTGTAGTTTCCTTTCTTTTCTCTTTGAAGAGAAAAGACACTGAGGGGATGAGCTTTCCCCTACTTTCTACTTTTACTCCATGAGTAGGCACTAGCATTCTTATAGAGTACTGTTCTCTTTTGAATTGTTGGCATGTGTCCAAAATTAGTATTGAGACAGTCTCTCCATGTTATAAACAACCTCCTTCTTGGATAACTTTACCATGATCACAGGGCAGCTTCCCTATGTTTGAGCTATTGAATCAATTATTCAAGAATTCCTAGAAGATCACCCCTAACCGGCCCCAACAATCCTGAGAACATCCATACTGATACCATAAAGACCTGGTGCCCTTCCCCCTTATCTATATAGTACACCTCTGTCTTTACCTGAATCTACTCGTTAGGTCTCTCAAATGAAACCCCTAAATGTGAAGGGGTTGAAATATTAGATCCCACACCAACCCCTAAATGCAGGGTGTCTCCACCTGCTTCTCTCCGAACAACGTCAGGTAATATCCTGTGATCTCAGTATCTCACCGCTAATTGCCCCAATTTGAAAAAGCACTTCCCCGATCACCCTGCAATTTCTTGTGATACATTACCCCTTCACCTCCTCCTGTTCACTACTTAATAGAAGAGCCTACAGATAATGTCCCCTCCTTGGCCCATTTTAACTTCATCTTCTGCATTGGCTGTGTCTCTTCCAAAAAATTACCTCCTTAATAATGTTTTCCAGTTTCACACTCCTCCGAGTAAGGCCCTCCACTTGATTCCCCTTAATCTCCTAATCTGTTGCAGTAATTCAACTGTGCATTATTCTTCCCACTTACATCCCCAAAACCTCCTTATTCCATGCCTTCAACTTTTATTTGGTGAATTTCAATGTCTTCATTAAACTAAAACCTTGCCATTTCTGAGCTTGCATTTACCCCACCACTCCGCGACGGCCTTTATGTGAATCTTGCTGAGAAGTTCAAAGTCCACATATTTTCATATCTAAATGGTGCAGGATCCCACTTAACAAAATGATGATTGGAAAAAGATCCGAGCACGGTCGAGGTAGCACGTTCTGCACCAATGACAGGAACTCATACTCCACCTCATTAGTAAGTAAGAACTAAGAAGCCATTAATCCTAGATGAGGTAATATGGCGAGCCGCGAGTGGCGATCACTAGGCCCTAACAGACCAAGTGAACTGGGAATTCAACAACGAGAGATCTCGTAACTTACACTCCTGTATAAAGGTACTAATAGCTGAAAGCCAATTTGAACCCCTCCTTTATAAACATGTCTGAACTCCTCATAGCTGAAAGCCTACATTACATTAACATTAACATTACCCCAGTGCCTCAAAAGAGGCTCCCGCCTAGGCAGGGTAAGGGGGGGTCGGTTGTACGCAGCCTTACCCCTGTGAAAGTCTCACAGAGAGGCTGTTTCCATTTGACCCGAGATCCGAAGAGGGACGACCATCGGCAACTTCACAATAAATAAGAGGTGCCGACAGTTTTATGAGCCATTTTGCTTTAGTCCATTACATTCCGAAGCCAAAAAGTAGAGCAGCTTTTGGCTCCACTGGAAATGGTGGACTGAAAGCCCATATGATTTCTAAACCCACTCATCATCCCCTGCATTTCGGACCATGTTGAAATCTCTCCAACTATCCACCTTGGCAAACAGAAACATGCTAGAGCAGTCACCTCCTTCAGAAAAGATTGCTGCTACTGCTGGATACATGGCTCGTAAACAAAAGTGATGCCACTCCCCTCTAATCCTTATCTCTAAGTACACCGAAATAGAAAATGCCCCCATGAACGTCTAGTTTAGATGCAAATTTAGTGTACAACACAATAAGGATACCTCTTGAAGCACCAATAGGTGGGATAACAGCCTAATTCTTACTTCCCTCAAACTCCTCGTGAAGATGTACTGTGCCCACCTTGATTTCCTGGATTGAACACCACATCAGGTGCAACTTTGAATATGACCTCCCTGACAAAGTCCATCTTCTCTCTCCTCCCCTAACTCATTCACATTCCAATTTCCAAGTGACCACAGTATTTAAGAGCGCGAGGCGCAATGAGGCAATAGAGGTCCATAGAGCCTAGGCGCAAGGCGCTAGGCAAAGGCACCCGCCTCAGTGAAGTGAGGTGCAGTGGTGCACTACTGCACTAGTGTATAATTGAAAATATGGTATTAAATAAATGGTTTTTCATCAAAATGTATCAAAATACCCTATGTCATTAAATATAACAGAAGTACAGTCCTTAAAAAAACCATCAAATCATCACTTCAGAGTTCAGGGGAAAAAGCAACAATTTTTGCACCTTAAGTGTGGTGCACCTCGGGCGCCTCACCTGCGTCTCACTAATGTCACTGCGCTTAGCAGCTTAAAAGCGATTGGCTGGTGAGCGCCACGTCTTGTGCGCCTAGGCGCGCCTCCTGCGGGTCTTTAAAACACTGCAACCGACTATGACCCTTTTCCTTGGGATCTCCCTTCTTTCCAAAGTTAACACTTGTCTGGAGGTTTCTAAGCCCCATTTTCTATTTTTCCTGCTTCCTTCAAGCCTAACTCCTGGAGACACATGCAGCAAATTTCCTGGCCTCAAGAGTCCAACAGATTGTATCCAAGGCGGTTAAGCAATTCCTTTGGATATCGATTATCCTCATCATCCCTTGAAGGCTTGACCATAACAATACTATGGCTTGGTGGAGAACAAATTGTTAAACCGTAATTTCACCAAGACCATGAAGTGAGTGCACAAGACTCTGGCAATTGACACCAATTGGCAGGGTTGGTTATTTTAGCACTCGAAATGGAGGGGGTGTTGGTGTTAGCCAAAGTGCCACACACAAGCCCAACACTTAGCCGCACCACCCTACTATACTTTCACATAATTGCAGAAAAGTGGTGACCCAGCTTGAAACCCTTGCCATTGTAGTGAAAGGAAGGCGATGCACCTAGTTGGTTTCTTTCCTTATGCCCTAGATTGAAGTTGTATCAGCTTATGGACTACTTTACAACTAATGAAGCAAATGACACCTCTGTGGCTGCGGGCATTGACTTTGTCCATTATGCTCGAAAATTAAAATTTTGAATGCCGGTTACTTTTCAGATTTGTTGGAAATGGACATTTCAAGCTATAATAAATGAAAGGGTAACTCAAATAAGAAAATGAGAGGCTTAGGGGCACTCTGTGAGATAACACCAAATTCCAACATGATCAATATAAAATCTATATTTATGAGAACAGGAGTGATTTCTGATTCAGATGATTTGATACTTCCTTTTTTTTTTTTTTTTTTTTTTTTTTTGATCTTCATACTTCCTTTTTTCTAAAAATGATATCCAAACTTTGCTTGATCCCTTTATCTCTTTCCTTAAAGCTGTCTGCCTTTTTTTTCTCTGAATTTTCCGTAATGAGACTAATGACAAATATCGTTCCATTGATGTACTTTATCACAAATGGCTTGTACTGATGACATACATTGAGCGTAAAGGGCAAAATCCAGCATTTAGAAACTTAAAATACTATTGTATTTTGTAATTGATTTTATTTTACATATTTTATGAGGATATTTTATGATATCGGAATAGAATATTTAGTATTATTTTACCAAGATTTTTTTTTCTATTCTAGTTAGGATTTGCTTAGGAAGTTGTAGTTGTCTCTCCTTACGATTATGGTTTTCTAAAACAGTTGAGATTATTCTATTTTTCCTGCGTTTTTTCTCAATGTTTTCTTTGAATTTTCACTCGCAGGATTTGAAAAAGAAGCCCAAATACTTGGTCACATTCACTGTTGGGTTTGCTCAGAAGGACAACATTAATGCAGCCGTAAAGAAGGTTTGCATTTTATTTTCTGCCAATATGCTGCTAATGTTTTTTTCACATCAGTGAGATTAGTGATTTGACATTATGGTGCAGTTTTCTGAAGATTTCCAAATTTTACTGTTTCACTATGATGGCCGAACTAGTGAATGGAATGAATTTGAATGGTCCAAACGAGCTGTCCACATTAGTGCGCCAAAGCAAACAAAATGGTATGAACTTTTCCTTCCAAAATTCATTTTGCATTATGGCTCGCGCTGAAACATTGTATGGTGCTGAGAACTCAGACAATGATTAAAGCAGATCCTGTAACATAAAATGTGGACGAATGATAGAATTAGATGTTGTTTTGGTCCAGGAGCTCCACAAGATTAATGTCCTTTTATTATCGTCTCATTTGAGCTTTGCATCTCTTAATTTTGAAGTATTTGAAAATTTATTTAGGAATCTATGCTGGAAACTGGTAAGAGCCAAATTTATTAGCATCATGCATAATTGAGATGACTTTTAGTCTGAAATTCAGTTAATACTGGTACTGGATGCGGGCCCTTTCGTGCAACTTACATGGAGGAACTATACAATAAATATATATTTTTATTTTAGGTAACATCGGTATCTGGGCTTTGCCCGATTAATCCATGGCCCTGGAAGTTAACGACAAGGAAAACCTCCTATGGCCCAGAGGAGACTCGAACCACCTTTGTTAGAGGTCTTACCAATTGAGCTACCCACTCAGGGTTTATAGAATGCCATTAATTTTCAAACCATTAATTTTCTTTTGAGCCACCCATGGCCTTGAAGTTAGCGACCAGAAAAATCTCCAGTGGCTCTGAGGGGACTCGAACCTGGGACCTCCGGAATAAATCTCATAGGTCTTATCTTACCAACTGAGCTACCCCCTCAGAGTTAGATATAGGTCGTAATAGGCTAATTTCCTTTTGAAGATTATGAGTGCCCATAAGTCTTATAGTAGTGTCACTTCCAGATGACAAGCAGTATGTTGAGATGGTTTTTTTTCTTCATTTTAGTGGGGGAATGGGGCAATGATTGCTAAAGAAATTTGAAGCTAATGATTATTCACTGCAGGTGGTATGCGAAAAGGTTTTTGCATCCAGATGTTGTTGCTGCGTATGAATACATCTTTATTTGGGATGAAGATCTTGGTGTTGAACATTTCAATGCAGAGAAGTAAGTTGAATTTTTGGATTTTTTAAAAAAATAAAATTAATAAAAAAAATATTGGAGGTTGTTCTGATCTAATCATGGTGTTGAAATGTCTGTCATTTTTTGTTTATCAATCAGGTATATCCAGTTGGTGAAGAAACATGGCCTGGAGATTTCTCAACCAGGTCTTGAGCCCAATAACGGTTTGACGTGGGAGATGACAAAGAGGAGAGGAGATAGAGAAGTCCACAAGTATGCTTTTACTTTCACTTGTCTATTCAGCCTCTTGATGGACATAACTTCATCATCTTCTTGCTTTGAGATAAATTACTTTCCATTTGCTACACAAGTTTGACGAAACAACGTGTCTGATGACCAGGGAAACAAAAGAGAAACCAGGCTGGTGCTCTGACCCACGGTTGCCTCCTTGTGCTGCGTAAGCCTTCTTACTTTTGTTCCACTTGCACATGCGCATGAGCTAACAAAGAAAACATTAAAAGATGTGGGAAAATAAAATCTAAGCTCTTGTATATGTTGGGAGTTAGGCCCAAGCCCTAAAGTCACTTGTTAATGTCAGGGTCACGTAATTTAAAAAAGTAAAATTACTGCTTTGTCACTCTTTGCAAAATGTTCGTACTTCAGTACTTGATGGAGCTACAGTGGCTTACCTGGTGAGTGATCTCTAATAGAAACGCTACTCAGTTTGTTGACCAAATTCATGATGCCCAACAATAAACTGTTTGTATGGATACTTGTGAGTTTATGCTTAGAAACTTTTCCACAGTTTGACAAAAGTTCCATGATTCTACAGAAAATGTTCTGTTTGATGTCATTTCGTCCAGATTGTAAGGATTCCTTCCCTAGGGAATATGAGAATAAGATATTCATCCTCACACCTCCTGTTCCCAATTTTCTTTCTCGAACCCATCTCCCTGTTCCCGTCCCATCATAACAGTGTTGTAGGATATCTGCAGATTTGTCGAAATTATGGCCCCTGTCTTCTCGCGGGATGCTTGGCGCTGTGTGTGGCATATGATTCAGGTATTTATCTCACATTTTGGGATTAATATTTAATATTTGGGTCATAGATGGTTTTCAAAGTTTTATGTGCAATATTTATGCCAAACCCTTAATTGTTCGTGTGACATTTTTTAAGTTTATGAAGGTCTTGGTCAGTGAAATTTTTGTCTGACATTAAGTTGGGCCTTGTTTGGTTCATGTGATTAAACTTTCTATGGAAGTTGTAAATCCATGGAAATTTAAGTTACATAGGTAAGTTAAAATTTATATTGTTTGGAAGAAATGCAAAATGACATAGTTATCCTTATTTATTTACTTAGGTATGAGCTTTTTATGGGCAAATGTGTAATTTGGGTGGGGAAGCATGGGAAGTTCCACTTACCTAGCCCCCCCTAGGTAAGCAACTTCCCATGTTTCATGGGAAGTAAGTTACATAGGGAAGTTCCACTTTCAAGGAAGTTGATGAACCAAACAATGGACTTTAAACAACTTACATGGAACTTGCACTTCTCATGCTATCTTACATCCAACCAAACAAGGCCTTGGTTTGATATTCTTAGTTTTTCTGGACTGACTGTCAATAATATCATTTGTGCAGAATGATTTAGTACATGGATGGGGACTGGATTTTGCTCTGAGAAGATGCGTTGAAGTAAGCGTTTAGTTTCCTGTTGCCCAATTTATTAAATGTGCTTAAAAATTCGCATCTGATTATCCATATTATCGCTTGTGCTTAATCAGCCAGCAGCCCGCTATTCAGTAGCTATTGTCTGTATACTCTTGTTTATACTCTACTTACTACCTTTAGCTCCTGACTAATTTGTGGTATAGTTGATTCCCGAGTTCCCCCTAATATTAAATGAATGTCTTGTTTGGTGTGTATCATCCCCTTGACATTTATCAGGTCATGAACTATATTTTCTTATGCAGCCTGCACATGAGAAAATTGGCGTGGTTGATTCACAATGGATAATTCATAAAGTTATTCCTTCTCTTGGAAGCCAGGTAAGAAAATCTTTCATATATCATTATGGTTATTAAATCTTTGGTGCACTTCCTTGAGGATTAATGATGCTAACAAAGAAACAAGATGTTGTAGACCGAAATAGGTAAATGATTGCCTACTTACAGAAGATGTTCTGATTGGGGGGTGCAAATTGCAGCCTCAAAGTGAGGCTGCACATAGCACCCCTCATTTGATTATTCTGATTCCACTTTTTAGTGACAGTAGTCAGTGGTTGTATCCATTTCCTATCTTAATACGACCTGGTTATTCTGGATCCTGCTAATTTTATTCGTTATAGTTTGACAAACTTGTTATGTCCATTATTTAGGGATTGTTTTCCCATTGGAGAACAACCTAAATTTTTTGGCTCCTTTCTGCTGTTGCTCAGATCAACCTCAATGTCACATACATTTCTTCTTTTTTTTTCCGGAGAAAAAATTGCATTAAAAATGAAGAAAAGATACATACAACCTAGCAGGACAAGGAGTCCTCAAATACCATATAATTACAAGTCACCCGGTGACGTTGGACGTCAGTGAGGGATACCCCTTTAAAAGCGCCTGCTGCTTTGGCCCACAACCTTAATGTCGCATTGCTTGAGTTCCTCCGATGTGAAGTTACCTAACAATTCCATCAAAAGAGACATATATAGTTTATTGGTACTTTCTCAATGGAAAAATGCTATAGGTACAATGCTAATGGAAAATACACTCCCAGACCACCTGGCCTAAAGCAAGAAAGAAAATAAGAAGGGAGGAAGGGTATCTCTGGTGTTGACACGTACCTATGCGCAGGATTCATCCATTGGGCGTAGTTGTAATGGTGTCTAGCTAACCCAGAAAATCATAAACAACATTTTTTTTACGCTGTATAAAAGAGTGTGAGCAAGCTGATGAGAATCGAAATGTCAGGTAAATAATAAATATAATATTGTTGTTTACAGAAATAAGGTTGCATACATCTTCTCTCTCCTTATCTTCCTTTGAGGACTGTAACATATCCACCTCCCTTTGACTTTGCTAAAATTTAGATCATACTAACTAACTAATTGGTGTTCCTGAAGGCAATGGAAGAAAGTCTGATTGCTTTGTCGGGTGGATCTTAGTACGTTTAGAGACTAGTTTGTCAGGAAAGCTACTATCCTTGTCAGTTTCTTCTTCAGAATGTATAGCTTAGCCTATACATCACGATGTTATGTTATCTTACCTTTCCATCTGGTTGCTGACATAACCATTCGGCCACTCTGAAGTTTGTACTTTGAAGTTTACGCATATATTCTCATCTACCGTAGTGAAACCTTTTGCAGTAACCTAGGTTTCTCGAAGTTGGGATATCTCAAAGTTTGGTTGGGTTAAATGTTATGGTGTTTCAAATATGGTTTTCATTTACAGCATTTCCTCGTGTTTAGTTTAGAAATTTTATTTTGATATTTGTGGCACGGTTGGCTGTGATTCTGTGAAGCTTGATAGGCATTGTACACCTAATTATATGAGGGATATCTATGTACATTTTTAGGTAATATATTCCCTATTTCAGTTCTAGGTAGGGGTGGACCCACAGTCATCAGTATGGGGTCAGTTGACCCCATACTTTTAAAAAGTATTGAGGAAAGGTTTTGTGATTTTCCTTTTGCACCCATACTATTTGAATATATTTTCAATGCACCCATACAAAAACACAAAGAACAATTAATAGGGAGAGAAGGGTAAAGTTGAAATACACAAAATATAACACACCCCAATCCCACGTGATAGACAGTACACTGCCCCCTGACAGTGGTCACACTGATCAAAAACTCTCTCTCTCTCTCTCTCTCTCTCTTCTGATTTGCTCAGCATGTCTTGTCAAAAAAATAAAAAATAAAATCCTAAAAACACGCTCCCTAATCCCTACCCCCTGATGTCATATATCTTGTTTTCCACCGAGCAGCGAGCACTCACCCTCTCACCTCCCTCTTTTCATTTTCCATCATCGGTTAATAATCTCACTTCTTGTTCCTGACTTGCTGCTAGTGATATAAACTACTAATAAGTTATAAGTATGAGCATGAATGAGAGAGAATGATGGGCAGGGAGGTGAGCCAAGGTTTTTTTTTTTTTTTTTTTTCATTTCAAATGTTGATGATTTATGCTAGATTATCATTGTTGAATTTTGTTTTTGGTGGTATTATTAAGGATTTCAGGCAATTGTTGGCATTGGAGGAAATTTATGTAGATTTTGGTGATATTATTAAGGCAATAAATCTAATTTGCTATAGTTTATACTTTCTAAATTTTTGATATAAGCATTTAAGTAGCTATTATTGGGTTGACAACTGAAAATTGATTTGGGCAATGGGCTACGATGAGTTTGGAGTTAAAAAAAATTCGGTGTAATCGCAGGTGCGGGTGAAATTGACACCCCTAATTTTGCATTTCTCCCTCTTTTCTTTGCACCCATACTTTTATTTTTCTGGGTCCGCCACTAGTTCTAGGTTCTCATTATTGAAGGAACCGTGTTATAACATTATCTTGTACTGCTGTGGTAATGCACACTGCTAGAACTTGTAAAAAATATTCCTTTTCTGTTCGATGCACTTTAATGGTGAATGAGGAAAACCATACACACCATTCCATAACCCTTGGATATTAAATTAATTCAATCTATATGAGCGAAATGCCCCAAGAGTGTGTTTGGATATCCAAATTGAAAATCTGAATATCAATGGAAGAGTATGCCTTCACACCTAGCATTTTGATGAATTGAAATCCTCCAAATGTAGGGAGGAGGGAGGAGGGGTGTAATTTGATTTTCTCCAATTTTAAAGCTTTATAAATGACTATAGAATTGGATAAATCCCAACCCTACAATTATCTAGGCATTGAAGAACAAATTTACCTCAAATCCATTATTTCAAAGTCAAGTATCCAAACACACGATGAAGCTCTTTGGCTTTCCAAACTATTTGAGCTGACCTCCCCAAACCCGGATGTGAATTCCAAGTGGTAATTTGGTTGACACAAGAAAACTGAAAGAAGTTGTATTTTCTGAGAACTACGAGCTTGTTCCACTTGTTGGGTATACTGTTTGGTTGGGAAAATGAAAAAAGTAGAATTTGATGGGAAGTTCAACTTTGCATCAATTGGGGGCACGTCATCTCTTAGGCATATGGGGCTTGAAAGCTTACTAAGCTTCGGGCTGCAGCTTGCTGGTTTTTCCCTCATCCCTCATCATCCAGTTCGCAACAAGTTGAAAAGAAACGTACACTTTGCCGAGGTTTTTATCCCCTCTTTGCTTGTTGAGTATCTTATCTAGCCCCTAGGTAAGTAGATGTAGAACTTCCTACTGAAGTTACTTCTCTAGTTGTGAGCCAGACCATTTTGAGCATTTCCATGTAAGTTCATGGAGGAGTTCTTTTATTTTATTTTTGAAAGGTCATGGAGGAGTTTTATTCATACGGGTTCCTTGTAGGAATTTACTTCATGGGTGTACCAAAATACCACTATCTTAAGCTCTAGTTATTCATTTTCTAAGATGGTATGTAGTTCATGTCTGCACCAGGGGTTGTTCCCGTGGTGTTATCAGCATTCATTCCTTCAATCTACTTCATCCTATTAGAATATAAGTATACTTTGGTCTAATCAGTAATAATCAATCTATCCATTTTCAGGGCGAGTCTGAGGATGGAAAAGCTCCATGGCAAGGGGTATGCGCATATACTGAAGCATTCTTTCTAACTTAGTCTTGCTTCTTTCTTTTGTAGATATTGAAACTGATCTTTTCTCAATTTGTCTTTTTTTCCCCTATCTTGTTATAAAGGTTCGACAGAGATGCAAGAATGAGTGGGCACAGTTCCAGAATCGCCTTGCCAGTGCTGACAAGGCATACATTGCGCAAAAAGGAAAGGGTTAACATAAATTTGACCTACAGCTATCCCCTCTGCTGATGGCTTTCATTCCTTCTCCCCTTCTGTAGTGATATCACATGGAGGATACTTCATCTTGCCCATGATGTGCTTCTAGTTCGCTTCAGGCTATTCTCACGCCTTCAATGGTATGGAAGGGAAGAAAGTTACACGTTTGTGCATATAATACTACGTCATACGTGCTAGCTAGCCTGTGTCCGTGTTTATGTACCCCTTCCATTAGCTTGTATCCGCCATTCCTTGTTGATTTTGGCAATTCCTACAATTGCTGCTATATAGGACTTCCTAGAGAGTGTTCTACGTTTGATGTTGGAGATTAGATGTGAGAAACTTTAGAAGTCTATTGAACTTGGGACTATGTACAAATTTTGAACAGCTAACTCGAACAGATGAGAGTAGATGTGACTTAATATTTCACTTTTGTATTCTTTTTCGCGGTTCTTGCTCTCAGACATTGTTTTGGAAATGTTTGTTATTTCAGGCTAAAAAGACATCAACCTAGAATTTCTATGCATAAGAAAAAGCAATGTCATGATCATTGATCAATGTCCTCAACCCTGAAATATGCTTGGACAAACGCTTTGTTTTGGACAGTAAAAGAAGGTACGTAATATATTACTTCCATGATACCAATTTGGATGCTGAAGGAGTCAAGGGGGTGTTCTTTTCACTTGAATATAACTGAGATGGATTTAACTTTACATGAACTTATTTGGACGGATAGTCACATTTGCAGTGGTTGTGTGGTGGTAGTTATCACTTTTTAATGTTTTATTACCACCATAATAATTTGGCAATAACCACAAAAGTTCAATTTAAATTCGCTTTTTAGTTTTAGTTTGGTCAAATCAATTATAAGTTAAAGCTATTGATTAGAGAAGTGGCGATGGTTGTAGGAATAAAAAAAAGGGGGGGGGGGGTAAATTGGAGTATTGGAAATTTGATCATCTTCTAAAGTCGTCGAAAAAGGGTTAACGTAGTGCTTTTGATAAGTTTGTTAAAACTAAAAATTTGTATTAAAAATATAGTTTTCGAGAAGTTTTTCCTAGTCTTAACTAATATTGTTATTGTTGAAGAGCAGAAAAAAAAAAAAAAAAACTAATATTGTTATTGTTAAGACCAAACTAACACCAATGTCAAATCTCATGAGTTAAGACTTAAGAGTGACTCCATTGGTCATTACTTTTTCAATTGCAGACTTCGCCTTGACAAATCTATACTGGTGGTTGACATAAACGTTATGTCAACCCTTATACGTGCGTACTTCTAGAAATTAGACTTGAAACTCATTGTATCAACCTTCGTAATAAATAAATAAATTTAGTGATAGAACTTACTAAACATAGATACACTTTGAGCTAATCATAAAAATGACTCATTAGATTTAACATGTCCAATCGAAAAATAAGAAGGAATATATTGATCAATTTAAATGCAATGGTAGAGTTGTCCCGCCAATGAAGGCAAGGAAATCCACAAATATTTTAAATTTTAAATAATTTCCTTACAAAACATGTTTTTCGTCTAAAATATATAAGAGCTTAGAGCTGTGCTATGTATCGAAAGAAAATAAGCCCTGTTAAATTGATAACTGAATCGGCCACTATTTACAGCATATAGGTCTATCATATTTACAGTTTACCCATTCTAATCTCACTTTTATTATCATCGATGTGAAACCAGGTCCAAGTCAGGCACATAAAAAACATTAGGTTGATTTGTATATCGTAGTTCATAGTACGGCTAATGCTAGCATAGCAAGAGCAAAAGTAGCAGAACACCTAATGTTACGCTTACGTAGATCTGGCAAAGGGATCGGGGGGTTGGATTTGGGTCATGTTAAATATGGGTCAAAATATTCGGGTCTTTATGGGGTTTGGTTTCGAGTTATTCAACAGATTTGACAAATAATGTCTCGTAATTTTCGAATTCAGTTCAGATCGATCGTTTCAGTCTGAGGTCATTTCGGATTTAGTAGGGTTCATAGCGAGTCGGGTCAGTTTTTGCCAGCTCGGCTTGGGGGAGAATGTTAAAGATCAGCTAACCCGGACAGGCTAATTACATTAGCAAACAAGTTTGCCACCCAAATCCAACAAACCGTACGAAATGAAGTCCTTGTCCTATTCGTCCCCAACGTTCTGTTGCTTTATTATTCTCTGCATCTTTGTCCCCAAATTATTAGTCTCTAACGTTCTAAAACTAATTTTTAATTTTAAAAGCGACTACCATTTATTGAACTATTCATAGCAGTTGGGAGCACCGTACGTTAATCAGTTTAAAAATGGACGAATAAGATTACTTGTCAGTTGATCCATCTTTGGTGCACTGGAAGTCAACAATTTAACAAAACTATAGTTAATTATATTGTATGTTATGATTAATGTCATCATTAGGATTAAGGACATTAGCAATGGGAGGTTTTAATCGGGCAGAAAAAGATCTATGAATACATCTCTCTTTATTCGGGCAAGGCTGAGTATGTGTATATTTAGATTCAATAAGTCTTGTGTGAGACCAACTCACACAATATTAGGGTTCGCTTTTTAGAAATGTAATGGCCACTTATGGTGGGTAGTGACCCTTATTTCATTGAAAAGTGACCATCGTCTCACCAAAAGTTATTAAAAGACCGTCTTATATAAGTTTTTGTGATATAGATTAATGGTATGCTTTTTTCCACTTATTTAATACTCCGTAATAGGTTCAATTCAATTTATCGGTGTGTTTATTCTATACTAAAGTATGTAGTGCAAAACTTGAAATGATGTTCTATTGTTTGGTCATAAGGTCATGCCATGGGTCACCATTTTTGCGGTTTGCCATGTGTTGTCTAAATAAATAGATCAATATGGTTGTCAATATTGAAACTCGTATCCTCTAACTTATCAAGTTAATGTTCTGTTATCTTAAGAGCCTTTAAAAGAATGGTTGAAGATGAGAGATCTACTTGAAAAACTTTAGGAGTGTATCACTTGCACCTATTCCTAATATTCTTCTCTTTTTCTCTAGACAATCACCCCCTCGTTTTATTTGTCAAATCAGATGAGGCATCTACTTGTAAAGTTGTATATCTATATAGATCATTTTAGAACAAACACGTTTGGAAGGGTCCAACCTTTTCAATTTTGGTGGGATAAAGACCTATCTTTTTTTTGGGGGGTTTAAGTCCCTCTGACGTCACATTCAGGTTCCAAGTCACCGGAAAGATTGAATTGGCTTGAAAAATAGCTGTCATCCATATTAAAAAAATATTTTGTTAATTTCATCTCGAAGGCAATTTTTTAACCCAAAAACACCCTTCATTTTCCCTCCGTTTTAGTCCATCTCTGTTGCAGTCCTATGAATACAAGCCAAATTACCGATCTAGCCCTATTTTAATGTTACAACTTACAACCCTTACCCTTTGTCTTCACCCCTTACCCCTTTGTCTTCATTCATCGTGAAACAAAAACCCATGGTTTTTTTTTTTTGCTAAACAAAAACCCATGGCAATACTTGACAGAGCTCTCAACCAAAATCATCACCAAGTAATGAACCAACGAGAAGGGAAAAATTGCTTCGTTTAGCTGTTTCATGAGGTTAGTACTCACCTTTTTTTTTTTGCATGCAAATAAATGTAAAATTTGGCTGAGTGTTTAATGGGGTAACGGCTCGATGACGTTGTTAGCGTTTATGGGTTTTGATTTGGTTAAGTGTCGACTAAAACTGGTTTAGTTTACCTTCTTATTTGTTTAATGATTCTTTGATTAAGTTAATTTAGTTCATTGTTGAAAAAGTTAGGGTTTTAGGTTTAAAAAATTGGTTTTTCGCTTTTGGGGGTTTCAGTTTAAATATTTCTTGATTACTCTGTTATGGGTGCAAGTATAGGTTATAAATTTGGGTGTTTCTGATTTGTTTAGTTGTTTGATTAATTATTGTTATGTTGTGTTTGTTATGGAAAAGGTTAAAAAATTAGGTCTTTGTGAAGAAGATTGGAAAGGGTGTGCTTAACTTTTTCTATTAGCTAGGCAGCTATTGTGACTTGGTACTTGTTAATTGTCTAATATTTTGTACATATTCCCCCTTATGTATGCCCACTGAAATTTAATGAAATGCAATATGATTACGTTACTTGAGTTCCATTAATTTTATGTTGATTTTTTTTTATGTTCCTCAATAATTTTTGGCACTTAAGTATCAATTATGTTCCTTAATATTATTATTTTTACCATTATAACAGATTGGAAAAAAATGGTTGAGATTGTTGTACACCATGGTGGTGAGTGGAAAAGGATGGAATCAAGCCTGTGTTACATGGGTGGGAAAAGTAGCATATTTGACAATGTTAAACCTGATTTAGATCTTGAGGCAATCAAATCATTAATTTGTGGGTTGGGGTATACAAACATATGCAAAATACTATTTCTGACTCATGGGAAGAGCGTAGAAAGTGGTTTGAGGATTTTGTGCGACCAAACAATTGAAGATATGGTTACTTTGTTGAACTTGCATAGGGTTATTCATTTATACTGTGAGCATGATTGGGAATTAGATATAATACAGAACAACACACCATTCTTAGATATGTTAGAAGATATTTGTGAGAATAGGCAGTCAAATGACAACATAGACAAGGGTGAAGGTGTAATAATATTTGATAGGGATGATACATATAATGTTACTGAAAATGATGGGACTAATTATGATGCTGGAGATGATAAATACTCAGATGATGATTCAGAATGTTCTGATGGTGATGATGACGAGATAATTAAGGCAAGAAGAATGATGAAAAATGTGCATTTGTTAGATCAATTATACCAAGAGGAATTAGAACTACAAGCAACTCAAAGAGAATGTAATCCATTTGACCTTAATGGTTGGGGTGGGACCTGATGTACTGGGTGAGGGGAGTGAAAACAGCTCATACGCTGACAGTTCTGATATGGAGAGCCCCGATAACTCTGATGATGACACTAATGCAAAACCCAATCGACAACCTCTTAGAGGGGAATCATTTAGGGCTGGAATCAGACCGGAGGAGACTTTCTTGACCCTTTATCAAGAATTTGAAAGCCATAAACAGTTCAAAAAGGCCTTGACTAATTATTGCATTTTTAGTGGAAGGGATGTAAAGCACACTAAGAACTGTCCATCTAAGGTTGGTGCTAAATGCATACAAAATGGATGCCCTTGGAGGATTTGGGCTTCATGGTTGGGTAAGACTAAGACATTCCAAGTGAAGACATTTATTGGGGAACACATATGTGGTAGGCAGTCCAAGGTGAGTAGACTCACTTCAAATTGGATAGCTGAATACTACCTCCCTAGGTTTAAGTGCAATCCTTATTGGAGGATGCACGAGATACAAGCAACTGTGTGGGGTGAAGTAGGGTTGAAGGTCACTATGTGGAAATGTTGCAGTGCTAGGAAAAAAGCACAATCTTTGATAATTGGAGATTACACGGAGCAATATAGGCAGCTACATAGGTATGCCTTAGAAATTCTAAGGGCAAACCGAGGTAACACAGTTAAGTTTCATCTAGAGAACAAAGTGTTCAAGAGGATTTATATCTGTTTTGAAGCACTTAAGCAAGGGTTTAAGAGAGGGTGTAGGTCCTTCATAGGGTTTGACGGGTGTTTTCTGAAAGGGCCATTTGGGGGACAGCTTCTTGTTGCAATTGGGAGAGATGGAAATAACCAAATGTTTCCTATTGCTTGGGCAGTGGTTGAGACTGAGAGCGGTGAAACTTGGAAGTGGTTTATGCGTTTAGTGTCACTTGATTTAGATATTTCCCAAGGGGCTGGATATACAGTGATGTCAGATCAACAAAAAGGATTGTTGAATGCGATAGATGCAGTTTTCCCTTCTGCAGAAAAGAGGATTTGCGCACCGCATGTGTATGCAAACTTTAGAGGAGTTTATGGGGGTGCGCATCAATATAGGAGGGCATTTTGGAGACTTGCAAAGAGTACAACTCAAGGTCAATTTGAGAAACAAGGTGAAGAATTTAGAAGCATTAATCCACAGGTTTGTGATGATGTGCTTGACAGAAATCCTCAAAAATGGTCTAGAGCATTTTTCCAAGAATACACTTTGGTTGACAGTTGTGATAACAATATGTGTGAGGCATTTAACTCATACATACTGCCATTTAGAAACCTGCCAATAATTACAATGTTGGAAGGGATCAGAGAGGCTTTAATGGTGAGGCATCACAAGAAAAGGGATATAATGGGGAAATCTGATTCTCTAATCTGTCCCAAAACCTAGAGTAAAATTAGAGAAAGCCAAATTTGAAGCTAGGGGATGGATGGCTATGTGGAGTGGGACACATAAGTTTGGTGTCAGAAATGGGGCTACTCAAGAGAGGCTTGTTGTGGATTTAGATGCAAGATCATGTAGTTGCAGGGCTTGGCAATTGAGTGGTCTGCCTTGTAACCATGCAATAGCTGCAATATGGCTAAATGGGGAACAACCAGAATTGTATGTGGATAGTTATTACCACAAAGAGACATATATGCAGGCATATTCAAGCTTCATTGATCCATTGAATGGGCCACTTTTGTGGCCTATGAGCTCACAAGAACCAATTGAACCTCCTCAACTGATAACAGCAGCTGCACATAGGCCTAAAGTGAAAAGACGAAAAGAGAAAAATGAAGGGAAAAACACCAACAAAGTGAGGAGAGCTGGCATGGTCATTACATGTAAAAAGTGTGGGGAAGATGGACATAACAAGAGGACATGTAAGAACACTGCACAACAACAGCAAGAGCAACAGCAACAGCAACAGCAACCGCAAAAGCAAAAACAAACTAAGAAGAAACAAACCAAGAGTAAATCCACTAGCTTACAGCAAACCAGTGAGCACCCAAGCAGCACATCAACCAATGCTGACCTCAGTCTCAGCTTGAATTCAATTCCCTCACAAAGAAGAATGCCACATACTCTTAGAGGAGTTGGAATGTACACCTTCAGTAATGGGTTTCAAGCACCTGCCACAATGTCATCCTCTCAAAGGAGAAGACAAGTCGCTATATATTCTGATACTGATGGACATCAGACTACTCATGTGAGTCAACAATTAATTTGTAGTCTTTTAATTATTATTTGTGATATAATACTAACAATAAAGCTTAATTTGTTTTCCATACAAGTCGATCTCCAATTTGAATGCTCCTCCTCAACGTGCACCAACCATGCATCAACAACACAACAACCTCCATTTCAGATCTTCTTTCGTGGATTTTAGAGGAAGAGAATGCATTACAAGCCAAGCAATTCAAGTATGAATCATTATTTTTATATTTCAGTTTCGTTAGCTAAATAAACTATTGCTATAATCAAACTATTTTATATAAATACAGGACCAAATACAAGCAGCCATGAGTACTTTTGGAGAGGCTGACAGAACACCAAGCACACATGGGAGTAGAATTTAGATGATATTTAGGAATTAGAACTATTTTGCAGTAGTTTTCATTTGAAATATTCTGATGGGAATTGAACCCTATTTTTGACTATGGGCTCTATGAGTTTCATGTGACCTATTTTGATGATTAGCAATTGTGATTTGAACTGGTGGATGCAATTCATGCATGATATGTCATTTTATTGCAAATTCTAGTGGAATTTCTGATGATTCATAAAATGTTAAAGTTCAGTTCTTTTCATATAATAGGATCAATACATGAGGAGTAACCATGGATGGTTGGTGTTATTTTTGCTTTTGCAGGTGGTTTTGTTGTGGTTTTCTACTGTAGATGAAAGGGTTAGTGTTTACTAATGGTTTGTTGAAGTGAGTATTTGTTGTTTTGGATTTTGTGGATGCCGCAGGCTTTTGGAAGAGGGATGGGGGTTGTGCATGAATGATATATTACAGGGGAATGTTTGATATATTTTATGAAATTGAGACGTCTATTCCTATTAACTTTTAAACTATTCTCAAATCTCACACCATATTTCCCAAAATTTTATTAATTTTGTTCAAACATATGAAGAATAAACGTAGTAAGAATAACAAATTGTATAGTGAAAATAATCATTCACATACTTATCGTTACAAATTCAGCAGGACCGTCCCTGAGATATTGAAGGCCCTGTACTAAAATAAATAAAATCAGGCATCAACCTCGATTGTAATGTTTTAGAGGCCCTGTGGCGGGATAAAAGTGAGAACTCCTAAAATATTAATAGCATGTTTCATCGGCAAAAAATAAAAACAAAAAAAAATGACAATGTTATATGTCCAACTCTCTTTACTTCTAAAAGAATTTTTCTAAAAAAAATAGTTCATAAAAAACTGACAGCAAGGGGATTTGATCTTGGGTCCCCTACACATCATTTTCCTCACTTAACCACTAAACCAAGTAGTAAGCTATGTATTTTAATCATACCATTTAGTATATATATACTAAAATTTTCTTCTATTTTGGGCCCCCTTGATGTGTTGGACCCTGTGCGGTCGCACATGCCGCACACCCTCAAAGACAATCCTGAAATTCAGTGTTATATGATTCATGATTATTCAACCTAAATGGTACATTTTGATGAGACAACTTTGCACATGTCTTTAAATATTGGCCAATAAACCCCTTCAAAATAGTAATTGGTGTGTATATAAGGCACAAACTCTTTAAAGAGAGGGTACAAGATAAGAGATCTACATGGAAAACTCTATAATTAAGGTGTGTATCACTTTCATCTATTCCTAATATTCTTTCTTTTTCACTACCAATTACCCCGTCATGTTTTTTTTATATCATATGAGATGAGGGATCTATTTGTAAAGTTGTACATCCATATAGATTAGTCATGAAATTGAAAACGTCTATTCTCATTTCGTTTTAAACAATTCTCAGAATAAGTGTAGTGTGAATAACACATTGCACAATCAAAATAACTATTCCCATACTAAGTTAATATTTTCATTTCAATTGTACTCCTACAATAATGGAGAAACTAAATCCACAATAATATTTTCATTTCAATTGTACTAAATTGAACTGAATTAATTATTGACTAACGGGAAAAGAACACAAAAACACTACAGACTCACATATTCCTATAATATGTACAGTTTTTTTTCCCTTTTTCTTTTAAAAGGAGAATTTGTAATTGTACATCTGTTGGGAAAATAGCAAGTGTAGCACATTTTCTCTAGTCTTCAAAGCCACCCAATAATAATTACTCCAACTCTCTTACAACCTCGCATTATTTGCCAATATTGGTGCACGATGCCAATTTGCCATGATGACTAATGACTAATGAGTCAAGGCAACCCAAACGTGGTGTTGTGAATTGTGATGTGAGACACCAACGTGGAGAGAGAAAACCATACCAATTAATCCAGCCAACTTCTTTGTTCTTTCTCTCTCCTCTGTATATCCCTCTTCCTATATTCGCCTCCCTCTTTTTGTCCCCACTATTCGTGGGCCCCACACTCAAATTTTACCCCCTTCGTTCCCGGTCACCGGTTAAATAAATTAAAAAATTAATTTTACCCCACTAACATTCTCTGTTTATTTATTTTTTTCACAGTCCTTTTAATATAAATATTAAAACCCCCTGCTGTTTAGCTTTTGTCACTCCCACTACTGACTACTCTACTCTACTTGCATCCTGTTCCTGCTCCCATTTTGTCTCTCCTCAAACAGAGAATGGCCATGGATCAGTTCCCACCTGCTGTTGCCACTCTCTTATTCACCCTCACTTTCTCTCTCCTCTCCCTCTCAGGTATAACTCTATTTCCAACTCTCTCTCTCTCAATTAAAAATGTGGTTTTGTTTAATTTAACAATGAATGTCATTTCATTTTCTCTCTGTTGTTTGGTTTTTGTCATTTCCTTTTCAATTTCTCTGTACCACCCTTAAAGCTTGATTTAATCCCATGAAAATGTAGTTCCTTTGGGTTTAAAAATGCTGTCATTTAATTGCTAAGCTGTTTTTATTTCCATAAAAAGAACTGTCACTCTAATTAGAAAAAATGGGGTTCAGTTTCATTAATTTCACTGCCATTACATAAAATTTTCAGTTGTTTGGTTATTGTAGTCAATGTAAGTGGTTATTAGCATATTTTTACCCATAAAGTAGCAATTTTTGGTATTTTTGTACAATTTTTATGTCAATCCAACTACAAATTTTCCAAAAAAAATTCAACTAATCAAAATGTAGTTCTACCTCAAAAATTGAGTTAAATTGGTTCTCTTTCATAAAAAATTACTGACATTACAATATTCATACATTGTTTGGTTCTTGTACTGGTTATAATTACCTTATGTTAAAGTTAGCAAATTATTCCCAATTCTATGTCAATCCAACCCCAATTGCATTTTGTTCTACAGATGGAGGAGCCATAGGAGTAAACTACGGGCGCATTGCGAACAACCTTCCGTCGGCAACAAAAGTAATCTCTCTCCTCAAAACCCAAAATATCGACCGTGTCAAGGTCTACGACACAGACCCAGCAGTCCTCCATTCCCTCTCCAACACAGGAATCAAAGTAACCGTAGACCTTCCAAACGAACAACTCAAACCCGCAGCTACAAGACCCAATTACGCAGCCATTTGGGTCCGCAAAAATATTGTTAGTTACTACCCTTCAACCTTAATCGAAGCCATTGCTGTTGGAAACGAGGTTTTCGTAGACCCACACAACACCACGAATTACCTCGTTCCAGCAATGGAAAACGTTTATTCCGCTCTAGTAAGACTAGGACTTGATAAGAAGATCAAAATCTCGTCCCCAATTGCGCTCAGTGCGCTAGGGAACTCGTACCCGTCTTCGGCTGGTTCGTTTAGGGAGGAGCTTATTAAGCCTGTGTTTGATCCGATGTTGGAGTTTTTGAGAAAGAGTGGTTCGTATTTGATGGTGAATGCTTATCCTATATTTGCTTATCAAGGGAATAGTGATGTTATTTTTCTTGATTATGCTTTGTTTAAGGAGAATCCTGGTGTTGTTGATTCTGGTAATGGGTTGAGGTATCTTAGCTTGTTTGATGCTCAAATTGATGCTGTTTTTGCTGCTATGTCTGCGTTGAAGTATGATGATATCGACATTGTTGTTACTGAAACTGGGTAAGTACTCATTTCATGATTTCGCCATTGTACATTTTATTAGTGTATCGTTGTGTGACATTTTGGGTAGTATTATCTTTCATTGTTTCATATTATTAGATCGTCCTACCCTGTCACAGGTGACTTCTGTTAAAGATGACGGTGACTTGTGGACGAGAAGTCACTTTTATTCTTCATAAAAGTCACCCCTTACGTAACGGTAGGATGATTTTATACAAGACTTATTATTCTAGGTAGACAGAATGCACAGATGTGTAGTTCATTTTGGCTTCTATGAATATATATAATTATCAAAGTAAATTAATTAGTGTGTGAGATCATTAGTAGTCTAGTAGCTATAGTATATAATCTATCTTTGTATTAGTCTTGTAGAAAACATCATGACCCAAATTAATCTAGTAAAATTTTGCCGGAAGTCTTATTTTTTACGGCTGAAAATGCACTTTTAGACTTACTCCTGTAGATAAGACAGAAATAAAGTTACAATTGTTTATGTCATGTTGTATATTTTAATTTTGTATAGTTGAGATTATTTGTTGTTTGAGGATCAATAGTTTGGATTATTGACGTTAATTTTTCACAATTACTTAATGTCATGTTGTATAGTTGAGATTATTTTTGTTTGGTGATCGATAGTTGGGATTATTTTCATAATTACTTATGTCAGTCGAGATTATTTTTGTTTGATGACCCATATATAGTCGGGATTATTGACATCAAATTTTCTTTAGGTGGCCATCAAAAGGTGACTCAAACGAAATCGGCGCCTCAGTCGAAAACGCAGCCGCCTACAACGGCAACCTAGTCCGACGGGTCCTAACCGGTGGGGGAACCCCATTACGACCCAAAGCCGAGCTCACCGTCTTCCTCTTCGCCCTCTTCAACGAGAACAAGAAACCCGGACCAACATCCGAAAGAAACTACGGTTTATTCTACCCATCACAAAAAAGGGTCTATGACATTCCCTTAACATTAGAAGGCCTAAAGAGGTTCAAAGGAAATGGTGATGAGAGAGAAAATCAACGAAGTCCAGTGGGTGGAAAAGTAACGGTGACTAGTCCTTTAGGACAACAAACGTGGTGTGTGGCAAATGGGAAAGTGGGTGAAGATAAGTTACAAAAGGCTTTAGATTATGCTTGTGGTGAAGGTGGTGCTGATTGCCGTCCGATTCAAATGGGTGCCACGTGTTTTGATCCTAATACGTTGGAAGCTCATGCTTCTTATGCGTTTAATAGTTTTTATCAGAAGAATAGAAGAGCTATGGGTTCTTGTGATTTTCAGGGTGCTGCTTATGTTGTGTCACAAACTCCTCGTACGTCTTCTATCCTTTTCTCTAACTAATTTTCTTAATTTTATTTACTTGTTTAAATGCAATTAATTCTCATGCATTTTCTGGTATTTGGTGTTTTTGAATCATTGCTTTGATATGGATTATTTACTTCTAATTATTTATTATTGTGCAATTATAAACCTGAAAGGAATCGATGGTATTGAACCTACAGAAAATGTTGCTATCTTAGACTTGGTCATGTAGATTGTTTTTTTCCACTTACTCACTAATTAGTTTAGTTCAGTAATCTATTTTTTCTCTCACATATTACTCCCTATTCAGTTGAATTATGTGGAAAAGAACGTTTGTAGATAGACCTGGTCAATGGGTTATGGCCTATGAGTCATCTCGGGTTCAATCCGGGTCGTCTACGGATTGGTTTTTGGATCTATCCCTCTTTTTAGTTGTAAACAGGTTCAGGTCGAGATAATTGTGACAAAATCCTAGAAAAACGGATCATGTCGGGTATTCAAGTCGGATCAGCTTTAACGGCTCTAAACTTTAGGGTTAGAGTCATGATTTTTGGTAGATGAAAATAAAAGCAATTGTAGGGAGGAAAAAGGGAAATAGGCGTACTAGAACAACATAAAATTGGCATTAGTTTGATCTCCAAAAAAAATTGGCATTAGTAATAAAATTGTAGTGATTTCATACGTGTGTTACGTGGTAGAAATAGATAGATAGGCAAATAATGACATAGATGTTTGGATCATGTAGCAAGTGGGTGATAATTGATGACACTATTACACGACCCAGCAGGGACAGTAGTGTTCTGGATTTGCATGATGATGATGGGCGCTTCTGTTATACTGCACAGGAGGCTCCGGCTCTTTTTTTTGGCCCTTAAATTTTCCCTTCAAATCTCAACCCTTCATTAAATGGCCTCCTTTTTTACTTGCTACTTGTTTGCATATTGGATTATTGGCACAACAAGGTATTAGTATTACTTTTTCCTTTTTTTCCAGATTTGTTTCACACTTTTAATTGTTTTAAGTATTTATTTTTTGTTTCTTTTTCTTGTTTTGAAGGCTACTTATAAACATTATAAACATTTTTCCCTCCACTTATGCAATATACTACTACATGTTAAGGGTGCCAATATATCCATCACATAATTGCACTGGTCTACCAAATAAAAAAATTATATGGTCGACCAAAAAGTTCACCTGGTACCCCGACTCTATTTTGGTAAAATTACTCCATATTATTGGTTCTACAAATACACCAATTCACCATATTTTTATTTGTACTTCACCTTTATGTGGTGCACCAAAAAGTTCACCTGGCACACCAATTCTATTTTGCAAAATTACTAAATATTATCCGTTCTACTCCACCCCAACAATAAAATACACCAATTCACCAAACTTTACTCCATTGTACCATCTATCTAATTATAAGAAAATTACCAAGTAAAACTAATGTGGTCGACCATGATCTGCACCTGGTACACTAGCTCTTTTTGCAAAATTACTTCATATCATTAGTTTCTACTCCACCCAAACAACGAAATACACAAATTCTTCATACTTTACTTCACCTTACCATCTACCCAATTATAAAAATTACCAAGTAAAATTAATTTGGTCGACCAAAATGTGCACTTGGTACACCAACTCTTTTTGCAAAATTACTCCATATCATCAGTTTCTACTACACCCCAACCATGAAATACACCATTTTACCATACATGTACTTCACCTTACCATTTACTAATTTATAAAAAAATATCACTTACTCTATGCTTTCAAATTATTTACTCTAATTCACCATGAAAATATACCTTATAGGCAAATTTCTACTCCAAATTACAAGTTCTATTTCCAATTTCAGAATTATTTTATTTGTTTTAGTCGTTTTGGTCGACCAACTGATTTTTTGGTGCACCAATTGAATTTTTTTCCCCACTTTTCTTATTTCCGGTTACCAAAACCGGGTACTATCCTTCCAAATACAAAACACATGTTTTACACACAAAAATTATTGTGCCGGACTGTGCTGTGCAGCACAACAGAATTACCTAGTGATTTGCACATTTGCACTATTTTGGGAGAGTTTTTATTTTCCTTTTTTTTTATTCTGGGTTAATGCGTGCAAATGTGTGGTACACTAACACTAGCTAGGCTGGGGGACCCAGTGAGCCATGTGATAGACTGAAAAAAGAGATGAGGAGGTGCGGTAAAGTCCATAGTAGGCTGTGGAATATGTCAGTGATATACTACTAGTCAACAAATTTGTTCATTGATGACAAATGATTTAAAAAACACAAAGACAAATAGTAGAGTAGTACAAGTGCCGTTGGGAATAGTAGTGTCTGTGTGTTTTTTGGCAAACAAATTAAAATAATGTGCTTAAAATATTGTTCATGCAATATGTTAAGGGCACATGAAATTTTGAGTTCGCATATGGTTCTTCATAGGATAGTTATTGGCATACACTAGGTGTAAATATACTAATTTTTACGTGAGAGGAGGAAAAATGGGGCCCATGTTTTTTTCGATTTCAGGAGAGTAGTTTGGGTATGTTGAAAAAAGGGAGAGAAGAGAGATAGACCCATTAAAATTGGTGTATGAAATTCATTTTCCTTCTTCAAAGGTTGTGGTTTTCTCATCAAAATAATAGATGTCATTTGATTGTGGTTAAAAAAAATAAAATAAAATTGGTATCTAGAAAGTAACAATTACTCCCAAAATGAAAGTCTATGTTCTTTTCCACTAAACTGAACTCTGATGAAGGGAGTAATAATATATGAGATAAAAAGCAAATCACGATTTAAATTCCACTGAACTCCACTAGACTGAACTTAATTGTAGTGAACTGAATTAATTATTGATTAAGTGGAAAGAAACACGTCTCTTCTCTAATTTCCCTTGAGAAGTTCCCTACTCCAGTACTCCCTAGAATATGTGTATATTTTTTCTTGAAGCAGTATTGTGCAAATTGTGCTTAATTATTTACTTTAATTTAGGATAATGTTTAATTTGCTAAAAAGTTTGAAATGTAGTATTGACATTGTGTTTAACAAAAGCCAGAGGGTACTGATTTCGGGATATCTCAGTAGCCTACAATATTCTTCCCTTTTCCCAAAAGATCAAAAGGGGAAAAGGGGAGAGGAATTTCTTTAGCATCCTCAGCTTTTATATGTCAACTGCAGATTGCCTATATGTATTAATGTATTATGTATTTATGTTTGATATGTTTAATAACAAAAGAGGTTTTTCTTAATTAGGTGTGTCTGTTTGCTGTATCCTTCCAGTTGGCTTACTTCGGTAATCATGTGGTGTTGGTTGAGTGTGTTATGTTTAGATTTTAGAGGTGTACAAGCCTCAATTCTTATTTAATGTTTGAACTTCGGCTCTTATTGGTGTATGAGCTTTGGCTTTCCTCTTGATTTAATAAATTGGAATACTAAGTATCTCTTTGTTTGCAGGTTTCGGTAAATGCGACTTTCCCACAGGATATTGATTCTGACCGAGAGTGCCCGGCACTTGAACCTGATGGATCATTACTTGGGAGTAGTTGGGTTAGGTTATATAGTAAATTCACTACTTTAATTACTACTAGTATCATATTTTGGGGGATTTATTCTCCTTGTATTTATTTGAATAGCTTAGGGGGCAGTTGACATATTTATTATTATAGCTACTACTACTATTACCTTTTGGTTACTTGTAATTTATCATCATTTAGAAAGTTGTTGAAGTTCAGTTTGTTGGATCTACTAATGCAACTTTCATGAGAAATTTTACATTTTATGAGGAACTTTGAGATATTTCTAAAACTATTTCGAATTTTATGATGGTGCTTAGTTGTATGCATGCCCTGTAAATCTATAATGCTTTTTTTGAAAAATGTTGGTTAGAATTATCATTTTCATCTCCCAAAGGGACATCAAAGCAATAGCCTTAGAGTAATAGTACAAACTGCTAAAATCCCGCCCTGAATCTGTGATACAATTGATAGGAAATCAAGGAAATGCTTATGGGGAGGAACGGAAGAAGAACGCAAGGTTCACTTAGTGCTGTGGTACACAATCCAAAAGGATAAAAAGGAGGGCGGGCTAGGTATTAGATTGATGTGTCAAGCTAATGCCGCCTTCCTCACAAAGTTGGGATGGCGTGTTATCTCTGAACTTGGCTCGCTTTGGTCCCAAGTTTTGCGAACTAAGTATTGCAAAGGGAGTTGTGACATTGATATGTTTGCTGCCAAACCGAATGCTTCTAATGTGTGGAGGGGAATAGTTGAAAATGCAGACTTTGTATGTCAAGGTATGCGCGTCTCAGTGGGTAATGGCAGAAGAACTCTTTTCTGGGATCACATATGAGCGGGTGAAATTAAAGCTCTCTCGCTAGTCAGGCCATCTCTCCTATCCCATTAGAGCTGCAAGATACAACAGTTGAGGAGTTTTGGAGCGAGCAGGGTGATTGGCAATGGGATGAGTTTGCTGAATTTCTCCCTGCAGCAGCATTAAAAGAAATTGCATCACATTCTTTGTTACCGGATGCAAGCGAAGATGATGCAATCTACTGGTATGGAACGAAATTTGGTGAGTTCTCTAATAAATCAGCATTGAAATTGATCAGAAATGATCATCCTACTCCAAACAAAAATGTGGGAATTAGCATGGAGAGCTCCTGTGTCCCAACGCATCCGCACATTTCTTTGGTTTGCTCTCCATGTCAGAGTCCTCACGAACGCACATAGAGTTGCCAGGAGAATAGCTGATGATCCGAGATGTCCACGGTGTGGCGCTGATGAAGATACACTCGACCATGTTCTCCGGTGGTGCCCCTCTTCGTATGTGATCTGGAATCAACTTGGAACCTGTCCTCCCAATTCGAAGTTTTTTGGACTGCTGAATTTAATGAGTGGATAGTGAATAACCTTGCAACAACAGACCCAGAGCATGAAGAGGATGATCCTCTGAAATTTGGTGTCACATTGTGGTGGTTATGGAAGTGGAGGAACGCCATGGTGTTTGGGAAGGAGGAAGAAACCCCAATCAATCCTGCAATGTTTTTGGCTTACAAATTCAAGGAAATGAAGGCGGCTCTGTCACGGGATGCTACTCTTGATCACAATATAGACACAGCAAGAACAGAAATACTTATTAAATGGGAAGCTCCACCAACAGGTTGGTGGTTATTGAACACGGATGGAGCTTCAAGGGGAAATCCAGGTATTGCAGGAGGAGGAGGAATTATTCGTGACTGTCATGGACGTTTAATTCGAGCTTTCGCTGAGAATCTTGCCAGGAGTACAGTTACCAGATCAGAAATCCTTGCTTTGTACCGTGGGGCAGGATGGCAAGAGAATTAGGTGCAAACAAGTTACTAATTAAGGTCGACTCCCAAGTGGTGCTGGAACTTATGGCAGGAGACACACACAGTGAAGACTGGACCTGCAATTTTTATAGAGAGGAAATGCAGAGAAGTGATTCGAGATACAAATTGGGAGGTGAAGATTGTTTATTGTTACAGAGAAGTTAACCGAGCAGATTGGTTGGCTAACCATGGATGTGACCAAGAAGAAAGTGTAATCTATTTCAATTCTCCCCCGCCCTCACTAGGTTCGATTTTAAAAGAGGATATAATAGGTGTGGCTTGGCCGCGTAGTATTAAAGTAGTTAGTTAATTTAGAGCTTGCCCCTCACTCACACCAAAAAAAAAAAAAAAAAAAAAACTATCAAAATATACCAATGTTGTATCCTAGCTAGTACAATCAAACACCGCTAGGAAGAAAAAATCAGCCTAATCTACCAAATCCCTTAACATAGCCGCACCTCACGTATTAGGAGAAAAAACCCCAAATTCTTGCCTAATCTTATGATTAGGAAGGATCCTAATTTCGAGCTAAAACATAGTAATGCCACTCACTTTTGCCTTTTTTCCTAAAAATGCCATTCAACTTCTTTTTTTCTCAAATGTGCCATTGTGATTTATAAAAAATCTTAAAGCTACCACTTAGTGCATTTGATTACCGGCTACAGAAAGTAATTGCTCAATAATCTTTTATTTTATTTTTCACCTCCTAATATTGCTACCAAATTTCCAGTCATAATGTTGTGCAGCTCATCAAATGGATCTTTTAATCCATATTTGAGAATCGAAAGATGCCTAGTTGCATAAAATGCATACGGACAAAGGTATCTGAGCTTGAACCGCAACCTTTGGGTTCCTTTCTTCAGGATATTAGTAAAATTCATGAAATACACAACTTGGGTACGTTTACGGTTCATCAATAATTTAGGTT
Organism: Tetragonia tetragonoides; assembly: GCA_038025085.1. Classification (NCBI taxonomy): domain Eukaryota; kingdom Viridiplantae; phylum Streptophyta; class Magnoliopsida; order Caryophyllales; family Aizoaceae; genus Tetragonia; species Tetragonia tetragonoides. The sequence continues at coordinate 7,112,486 of CM076145.1, read as the reverse complement.
TTGGTTTAATAGTAGCAATATTAAGGTGGTGAAAAATAAAATAAAAGATTATTGAAAAATTACTTCTTCTTTTTTTGTTGAATGGCAAAGATTGACTTGCTGTAGCTGGTAATCATATGCACAAAGTGGTAACTTTAGGATTTTTTATAAACCACAATGGCACATATGAGAAAAAAAGAAGTTGAGTGACATTTTTAGGAAAAAAGGTAAAAGTGAATGGCATGGCTATATTTTAGCTCTCCTAATTTCATCATGGGGTGACAGTATTAAGTGTGCAAGTGGGGGAGGGGGAAGGAGAGAGAGTGGTGAGAAAGGAGAGAAAGAGTAGGTAGGTTCCAACTTTTGAAATCATGATTTAACCATTGGAAAAAACGTATACAAGCATACGATAAGGCCCGATTCTCTTCAACGAGACGGTGAGGAACGGAATGGAGCAGCGAGGTGCGGTTAATGAAAGAAATTGTGAGACAAAATAAAATACAGAATACGGAACAAAATGATGCGAAACGGTACGAAAAGAATTGGAACGGAATGAAACAAAACAGAAGCATGAAAACGACGGAAAGAAGACGACCTTAATTTTCCAAACCACCTGCTCAACCGTCCATTTCTATTCCCTGAAGATCCGAGCATTTCGTTGTCCATATATATGTGGCAGCAGTCAGCAGCTGGAACAATCCTTCTGATCAGCTGTTTCACAGGGTGTGAGGATGAATAGTATCATTGAGAGTTAAGGAGCTCTCACACCTTCTGGTCTTCTGGATAGGGTTGGAGATAGAATTTGGAGATGAAGGTCCAATAATTAAGAATATTCTGCAACTTTTTTCATTTTTTTCGACAAGTATGCTGTGCCTTTTACATTTACACAACGACTTGAGGAACACTTTTATGTTTGTAAAATGGAAAAGCAGCTTAAAGTAATAACAAAAGAACGAAAGTAATTGGTAAAAGTTCAACCTTTTTTTAATCCAAAATCCATGCTCCGATAAAGTTAATTTATCAGCAACATTGCTTACATTGGATTCGTCCATCCAAGGGGAAATAAACGACTCTCTAGACAAGCTGATAGATGAGATCCTATCTTCAAAATGGTATAGTATTTGGTGTAGTAATTTAACTTCTTTTTCTTTTTTTTTAAGAAAACTAAGTTTTCTATATATTTTATGAGTTATTACACCAAATACTACACAATTTTAATTGGAGAAGATTCATATCCCTCATCTTTAACAAATGAGACTTACAAAATTCGAGCTCGAGCCTCGGCTAGTTATCTAGTTTGATAGGTTTATCTCTTGGTCTTCTTCATAGGTAGTTTCCACATTTTAATGTCTAACTTGTGGCTGGGCTCCTTATCTTTCCTAATGCCTTATGGGTATTCTCATGCATACCCAACTAAGTATACACCCTTTAAAATTAGGGATGGATGTTAAAATAAGTGAGTCTTATCTACGAAACTGACCCTAATCCTGATTTTTAAAACTAAATGGGTGTACCTAGGTGGATGCTCAAAGGTGCACCCAAAAAATTTTGTTATCTTTTGAGCTTCTTATCTTAGTGACAATGTGACATTGTATGTGGAAGATGAGATAGACAACACGTTAATCATACAATTTTGAGTTATGTGATTTTTTTTTTTTTTTTGAAAAGATATAAAAAATCAGGATAATTTTTAGAGAAGATTATCCTAAAAGATTCATTATCAATAAATTAGTGAGGGACTGGTCGAACGACATTGATAAAAATAGTAAATTAGGATAAGAGTGACTATAAAATAGGTCACCTATTAGCTTCTCTAAAGCAATGAAGGACTTCTACATTCTCAAAGAAAAGTAAGTCTTTTTTAGTATTTATCATGATACTAAGGAGTACATAGCACGTTAATAGAGGAGATACAATATGATCATTTATTTGTTAAAACTCTAGCTATTAATTAATCTCTATACAACCTACGTTTGTAGCATTGTTCTATAATTATATGGCATTGTACTCTTAAGCTTCAATGACCTCTTGACCGACCGTTCTCTAGGCTAAATTTGTTTTTTGGTTCACAACTAAGAGTATTCGTTCACCGTCGATCACAATGATTATTTTTCCATGCTGTTTTGTAGGCACCTCAAAGGGTGGGACAACTAACCAAGGAATTTAAAGTTGCTCCATACCCCATGCGAGATTCGAACCTTCAATCTTGATTAAGGATAAATGAGTATCTACCACTCAACCGCACCTCCTTGCTTGGTTTCTCTAGGCTAAATTTATAGTAACGTTGTTGTTAATTAATCAATAATCCATAGTCGCAAAGAATTACTGTTGATATAGCTAGAAAAAGTGTTGGTGCTTAATTTGGAGTGAGATTGAAGGACTTGTACCAAACAATTGATTAGTTTGTTAGGCTAGTCCCCGACCAGTTTAAGTTGCTTGCTTTTGCCGATACAAAATTGGGTCACATAAAGAAACACCCATCTCACCTTCTCAACTTATGTTCCAAGTCTTCATTTTCTCTGTAGCTAGAAAATTAATTAAGTCCGAGTTTACAAATGCACTTCCTGCAAAATTCTTGGCCTCGAGTCTCTTCCTGCAAAGATGATACTCATGTATTTCTTCTTCGAAGTTGCTTAACGTAGATTAAAAATTACTTAACGTAGATTAGAAATTACTTAACGTAAATCTTTTTGACACAATATTTCCCAAACTATCCTTATTATTTGTAAAGGAGCATCCCTTCTTCCTTTTCCTCTCTCCCAGCATTCCCTCTAGTCAATCAATATGGATGATTCTTTTGATCAAGACAACATCTTTGATCAAATTAATGATGATATTGGGGTAATTATTATGGGAAAAATTATTAATTGTTTAGAGTTTTGGGATTGGTAGGTTAGGGTTTATTGGAGGGTGGTTTTAATTTAATTTTTCTAGAGGGAATTGAATTCCACTAATTTTTAATTAAAGCTAGGATTTATGAGTTGTTTCAGTGGCGGCTGGAAATAGTCAGATGCCATGGTTACGGTGGCGGCTCGGCATAGATGGGGTTTTTTTGGTGATTTACAGATGAGTTGCATGATTGTTATGCCAATCTCCACCCATCGATGCCACTGTAGGATAAGGTTGTCCTAATGGCAATGTAACTTCTTCATTCATTGATTTATTTCTACAATAATTCACATCTTTCCCCATCTAATAAATATTTAAGCTGTAGTTTCAAAGGGAATTGACACAACTTTTGGCATATATGTGAAGTCAAAGATGAGAAGAGCAACGAGGCTTGCGAATTTGTAACAAACGCACGAGTCTCATTAAGAAATTGTAATAGCAAAGTTGATATTAAATCAACAAAAACGCCGATTGGAAATAGCTAGTAAATAAATATCCATAAAGCCATCGAAAATCTGACCACCCTGCCTGAATCTTGTACAAGACAGATCAACCGAACTGTTCATTGAAAATGGTATAGAGAGAGAAAGAACGGAGGGAGAGAGGAAAAGTGGTGGAACTTGGGAGGGAGAGAGATAGGTTATCTCAGGGATATTTTAGGAAAAAGGATTTACATTAAGTAATTTGAGATTTACGTTTAGCAATCTCCTTCTTCTTTGGTATTCCCTCCGTTTTAGAAAAACCGTAACATTTACTTTTGAACGGTTTTCAATGCACCACTTTGATCTTGAATAATTGCATTTATAAAAATATATAAATTATAAATATATGATTTTCCGAAAGTACTACTTAAAATGATTCTAACCATAATATTTTCGTATTGTAAATCCTTATATTTTTTTTCATAAATCAATGGTTAAAGTTTGTAAACTTTGATATTCAAAAAACAAATGTTAAGATTTTTCCGAAATGAAGATAGTATTTACGTTTAGTGGAAGGTATAATTGCTAATTTTGAAATATTTATGGCAATGTCACAATATTACTATTAAAAATATTATCGAACTTTGTGTCTTTGTGGAGACATTTTTACAGTTATAAGAGCGGATTCACTTCTTTATCATGTACTTATTTCATTCCAAATTGAGTTTCTTATTTGACTTTGCACAATTTCCTAAACAACGCTTTAACCATCAATAACTGTAATTATATAAATATGAAAATTATAAACAATTGATATTGTGATAATAATATTTAAAATAATGAATTTAAGAAGAGTATTTTGATTCTATGTATTTTCGTATTTTTCTCACAAATCAATGGTCAATGTTTATGAAACTTAACCTCAAAAATCAAACGGGAAACTCAATATGTATGTTTCTTGTTGCTTTGTCGATTACAATTGCTAAGGTTTTGACAAAGGACAATACAAATGGAAATTTGGTTACGTTTATACTTATGTTTGTTATGTATAGTGTTCAACAATAGATAATATCATAAAATATAGTATTACTTACATAATAGACTTAAATGATTTACACTCTTTTAATTTTCAAGATAATAAAAAAAAAAAACACACTTTTAGTTTGTCTCTGTCCTTATAAGTTATAATACACTAGTAGCATCTATTATATATATATATATATATATATATATATATATATATATAAGTGGATGTGCACAATTGCTTGATGGACAAGTGGATATCCACATAAGTAAGGCAGATCCACATAAGTAAGGCACATCCACATAGCTTGCCATATCATCTTTATTTAACATGCATGAACCTACATTAATACATATTTTCTTTTATTAAATAATATAAACACTCCAAAAGTCAAGTACATGTATCTTACAAGTACATTTCATTAATTTCTTTTATAACAATACATGCATATAATAATCACAAAAAATATCTATTTGCTCAATTGAGTTGTTGTATGATTAAAAGAGTGTTATTATAACTTAAAAATTTGTATCATCCTAAGTTCAGTGTTATTCCACACATTTTCTTTTTGTATGGTTTATTTTTAGTTACGTTTCATATTTCATTATATGATTACAAGTTTGTGCCTCGCATGGCGCATATAAGAAAATATAAAGAATTGCTATATTGAAATGTAGGCTTTGATACGTAAGCAAAATATTGTCATGTCATCAAATACTTAAGATGCATGTATCTAATCTTATTTTACTACTATTAATTATATGATCACAAATGTATTTATTTAAATTGTGCAACGCACAATAATGTATTAGCTTTTAATGAATGGTATACATGGTTGTTAATTAATTAAATATAATTTCACTGCATCCATTTGATACTTAGGGCATCCTCTTTTTTGAACTGGATACAACAGATTACTCAGCAAAATTAAATAGTAGTAGTATGAAAGTAGTAGTGGTGGTGGTCTTTTGGACCGGATACAGAAGTAAACTGCAACAAAAAATAATAAACAAGTTTGGCTATACAAAACCAGTTGGTTTATATTATGATTACCAACGAAATGAGGTATTGTATATTTTTTGTATTTTGCCCTAAAATTGGTGTAATGTGGTAGGTTTGTGCATATTAAGGGATTGAGAGGTTCATAGAAAAGTATTTTTTGTATCCATATATGACATATGCCAAAGGTGTCTTGGAAGTTTATGGCAATAAAGATATTTTATTTAATATTCACACACAAACCGTGCATCGCACGGAATTATAACTAGTTATGATTTAAAATAAGAGTGTATGACTATGAGGCTTGCCTCACTAGTCATGATCATGTGATTTATTAGGCTTGCCCGGGAATGTGGAGCTAGCACATGTACTTTCTGATCGTGTGCCGAGGCTTGCGAGTTGGGAAGGGAAGAGAGTTTTTTTTTTTATTACAAGATAAATCTTATAGACAAGCTCAACAAAGGAGGCTTAGTGGGAATCGAACCCATGATCTTTGCCATGAAAATCCAACCCCACAACCAACTCAGCTACTCCTTTCAAGGCTTGCAAGTTGGGAAGGGAAGAGAGTTAGGGACTCACTTCACCAATATCACTTTTCCGCGATTCCTCATCCCACTCCTTCACCTTTTCCCCACATTTACTCTAAAATTATCGTTATACTAGCAAGTAAATGAACCCTTCGTGAGACTAGAACAAGGGTGTTACTAAATACCGCCCCTAAATTACTACCTACCGCCCCCCCAAATTCCAATTTTGCCCTTTTTTAAATTTTCACTCATCCTCTCCCTCTCTAACTCTCACACCAATTCTCCCTCTCTACCACCCACTCTCATACCCAATCGTCATCAACATTCACTCAAGCAACGGCTGCGGATGTCTGCCGGCGACCAGGAAGTGCTGTCGACGGTGGCGGAGGTAAATTTTTTTTTTGCGCATTTTTTTTGCACAGTCGTCTGCGATTTCAGACTCACCCATGGGTGAGTCGTCTGTGATTTCAGACTCACCCATGGGTGAGTCGTCTGCGATTTTCGACTCACCCTTGGGTGAGTCGTCTGCGATTTCAGACTCACCCTTGGGTGAGTCGAGATCGACAAACGAATGACCCTTGGGTGAGTCGGAAATCGCAGACGACTCACCCATGGGTGAGTCGGAAAATTCAGACGACTGTGCAAAAAAAAATTTATTATTATTATTATTTATTATTATTATTATTATTATTATTATTATTATTATTATTATTATTATTTATTGTTATTATTATTATTATTATTATTATTATTATTATTTATTGTTAATAATAATAATAATAATAATAATAATAATAATAATAATAATAATAATAATAATAATAATAATAATAATATTTTTTTGGTTCACTTCAAGAATTTGTGCACGTCCACTCCAGGGTATCCACCATACAATCGATCACAGTAACTATTTATCCGGAGTGTAAAATAAAATTTAAAATTATTATATTTCAAAAGTTAGTTTGAACGTCAACTACTAGTCCTCCTATTTAGCTGGATTAGTTTCTTTGACTTGAGATTTGTTTGTTAGTATTTACATGCCAGTAACAAGATTTCTACCTTTCATATGTGTTAAACATGTCTTTACCATTTGCACCATTATTGTGTTTGTTAGCATTCATCATAAACTGCTTGGCTTCACCATGGAGTTGGATCAAGCATAGACAACTCACAATTAGTAATAATATTAAGTAAAAAAATGTAAGTTTTATGTTCTATGTGACGACTCGATGGTTCTATTTTCTGATTAACCTGAGATGCTTGCTTCAATGTTGTGTTTAACTTCAACTGAAATTTATCTTTTTTTTTCATTTCTTAAACTTTTGATTTTCGAGGACGAAGGACCAACCAAAGAAGCATCCTGTAACTATAGATTAAACAGATACAGGAAGCTCAATTGTTTTCAGCAGGTAAGATATCATTGTCAGAACATAAAATGTTCAGAGTTTCTTTTGCAATCACATTTACAACTTGGAGAGAAATTTGTTACTTCAAGATGGAGCCAGACAAGATCATACAAAAAGCTTAAAAGAGCTAACAATATAGAATATGAAACAAATTTATAGTGTAAAAACAGAACAATATGGTAACAAATAGTCAGTGAAGAATGTGCAGAATCAAAAAGTAATCCACTTAAATATTTGCAGAACAAGAATAGTTGGATCCAAAAATTTCCCTTTGGGATTAATAGGGGTGAGGAAACATTAGCTTCATTGGCTACACTTTTATTGGAAGTTAGGGATTGATTTTACCCTGAAAATCTACATTAGAAGATTGAGTCAGTTTGATACCACAGAGCAACAGGATGGAAGTCACAGAGAATCGAGCAAAAAAAAAGTCACTGAGAGAATCAAGGGCACTCAGGCAGTCGAATGGTATCTGTGGATCTCGGGTCAAACGGAAACAACCTCTCTACGAGACTCTAACGGGAGTAAAACTGTGTGCAACCGACCTCTACCCCTACCCTGCCTTGATGTTCAGTAGCTGCTGCAGCACTTCATTTAGTTGAAATGAGCTTAGTAGTTCAGTAATTTTCATCTTTTCCTGGGCTGCCATCTTTAAAAATTAATTTACAGTAATATATGATTCTAGCACTTTGCCAAGAACTATGCATAATATAGCACAAGAGTTTGAGAACATCGAATGTTATTTAGATGTATATTTGCATACATCTTCCATACAAAAGTACATAATTACACTCATACTGATCATTAGTCGGAGATAGCTAGCTGCCTAGCTCTACCCATACAAAACAAAATGCAATTTTCATAGACGGGCTCTTCAACTGCTTATCATCACCATTCCTGAAACCATAGGCTTGAAAAGCTCGGCACCGATTTACCGGCTCCTCCCCTCTATCATTTCACATTTTTAATTAATTAAACAATAATCAGTAATAATAATAATAATAATAATAATAATAATAATAATAATAATAATAATAATAATAATAATAATAATAATAATAATAATAATAATAACAATAAATAATAATAATAATAATAATAATAACAATAAATAATAATAATAATAATAATAATAAATAATAATAATAATATTTTTTTTGCACAGTCGTCTGAAATTTCCGACTCACCCATGGGTGAGTCGTCTGCGATTTTCGACTCATCCAAGGGTCAGTCGTCTGTCGATCTCGACTCACCCAAGGGTGAGTCTGAAATCGCAGACGACTCACCCATGGGTGAGTCTGAAATCGCAGACGACTGTGCAAAAAAAATGCGCAAAAAAAAAATTTACCTCCGCCACCGTCGACGGTTCGCCGGCAGACATCCGCGGCCGTTGCTTGAGTGAATGTTGATGAAGATTGGGTATGAGAGTGGGTGGTAGAGAGGGAGAATTGGTGTGAGAGTTAGAGAGGGAGAGGATGAGTGAAAATTTAAAAAAGGGCAAAATTGGAATTTAGGGGGGCGGTAGGTAGTAATTTGGGGCGGTATTTAGCAATTCACTAGAACAATGATCCGTGATCCAAGATGAATTGCACCAGATGAGGACAACAAAAGAATGTTTGTAATTAGAAGAAATGTATTATACTAAGAAGAAAACAGATAGCGACATAATTAATTTTTTCTGACAAAATTCATGATATGTACATAATTCAGGTATTGATAATCTTGCTATTAGACAGTAAACACCTATGAAAATCTTCTAACCTTTCATGGGGGAGTTAACATATACTGGATGCAATTCTGTGAGGTAAGAATCTAGTGGATAAGATATATAAATCGGTGTATTCTAATTTCTATATCGATCAATCAAATAGTTTTTAAACAACTAATAAGGTGTGATTCAAGTGGCAGACTCATTCAGCCTTAATTAAAGTCAAGAGTTAAAATCTCACATTGGATATATTTAACTTTAAATCCTTTGCCCTTCATCATGTAATGACCTAGGGCTGTTCACTTCTTGGTCCGGACCGTCGATTGGATCGAGACCGATCGGTTTTGGTCTGGACCAATTCGACCCGAAGACATTTTGGTCTGGTCTATGGTCTAAGAATTTTCAACATTTGGGACCTTGGTCCGGTCCTGGACCAACCCGGTTAGACCGTAGATCGGACCATGGACCGATGTACTTATTTTTTTTGAATTTTTTTTTATATATAACAAGAAAGAATATTCGAATTCAATTATGTTAGACATTATAAATATTCAATGTTTACCTAATTATGTTAGACATTATAAATATTCATATAATTTGGTATGCTTATGTCATTTAAAAATCTACTTTATCCTTTAAGAAAAATTGCAAACTATATCAAAAATAGTTATTATTTTTGTTAAGCGAGTTTATTCCTAAAAAATAATATAAAAATAATTAATTAAGAAAAAAGAAAAGAAAAGTAGATTGGTCCATTGGTCCAGTCTGGTCCGGTCCATACTATTTGTCGGTCTAGACGGGATCGGACCGATGCCTCCTTGGTCTGGTCTATGGTCCATTCTATTCATGATTTTCGGTCCAGCCGGTACGGTTCGGTCCTGGACCAGACCGAACCAACGAACACCCCTAAATGACCGGTTCCATATATGATCTTAATTTGTCAATTTGTACTTATTGTTGTAGTGAAACCTAAACTTAAATCCTTTTTTCTTTTTTTTTGGTTCACATTAAGGATATTCACTATTGATCACACTGACTAGTTCACCACATTTACTTGTAAGCACCTCAAGTAAGATAAAACAACTGGTCAAAAGATTTAAGGTTACATACTCCATATTTAAGGCGATATTCAAACCCTCGATCTTAGTTAACATTTTAAGACCACATATTAGTTACATTGACAAGCTTCTTTATAGATACACAATTTCATAAATTCCCCACTAATTTTTGTTTGTTTGTTTGTACCAGACTGAGGTCATAAGTGCCTCGATGCTTATACCGATTGGGACATATATACGATAATTAAAGTGGAGTTTATAACCTTCTAATTAAGTGACAAGTCCCTTTAACTCAACGGCCATATAGGAAATACTAGTTATTTAATCATGAACATGTTTTTGCTTGCAAGGCTTCAAGAAATCAACTCAAAAATATAATGGGTTTAATTTTTGGAGCTCTAACAACCACCTTCAGGTGAGCCCTATGATGATAAAAGGTTTCCCAAGTCTTCTTCCTCGTGCAATTCTCCCCTCTTTCTCTTTCTCTTTCTCTTTCTTTCTCTCTCTCTCTCTCCTTTCACACATTCCACAAATACTTCCAACAAAATAGTTTGAAAAAGGGAGAAATTGAGGAAATAAAAATTTCATTTTCTCATCTTCCCCTGCCAATTTTGCCATTGAATTAATCTCAAGGCCCTTTTTTCTTGTCAATTTTTTTTATTTTTATTGAGAGGATTGTTATTGTCATTTAGGTGTAGGTGCATTTGCTCACTAGCAAAAGGCAATCTAAAGGCCTTTTTGTTGCTTGAGTCATTTTGCCAGGTACTTTTCTAAGCTAATTTCAACTTTTAAAATGCCCTTTTTCCAGTTTTCTGTCTGTATATTTGTTAATGTTTTACTTGCTTTATTTGATAAAAAATCATCATACAACCAACAAGGCATATGGCCAAGGTTGGATCCCATGCATAATTATTCTTACTTTTCCCTTGTCTAAAAGGGTTCAAACTTCAAAGTATGGGCAGATCCATATAGCATACGGGTATATTATGACAAGACTTGTTGATTTCTGAAAGAAAAAAAAGATACGACCCAAAATATTAAAAATATAATTAAATAAATAACGAGTTCAGCTTACAAACGTATAGTGGATCGCCATTTCGAAAATCTTGATAGATGATCCACTATTTTTAATTTCAAATATCTTCATCTTCCTTTGACCTAAACAAACTAATTCTTATTGGTTATTTTATTATTTTGAATTCAATACCTTAAAGTGAACTAGATGTGTAAAACAATAAAAATCAACACATGAATCCCATAAATAATTGTACATATGTTATTATACATGATTGTGACTATATCATATGAATTAATTACTAGGAAAGGTAGTGCTCCATTATTCTTTCTTATTCCCCCTTGTCTCCATGTCAATTAACTTGTATACTTGTTTAATTAAGCTTCTTAATTACCAAAATTAATGTTATTATTAGCATTTTTATTTGCAGGGTGATCATCATCAATACGTTATTATTAGGAGAATAAAGATGGGAGAGAAATGGGGAATCCAACTAGGAGTGGTAGGAGGGTTGTTCCTTTCAGTGGCATCCTCAGTGTCCATTGTCATTTGCAACAAAGCTTTGATGACTAATCTTGGCTTCCGGTTTGGTATGTCATGTTTCTTTTGTGTCCTTTGTCATTAATTAGCAACAAATTAAAGCTTTCATTATCACTAATCTTGGACACTAATCAAATTCACCTTACTTTCGCCTTTTGTTTTCACACTCAAAAATTATATATACTCTCTATACTTCACCGTAACCTTATTATAGGTTACAAGAACACTACAATCACTACTTTAATAATACTGTAAATGTCGATCATTTTATGAGGGTTAATCCATAAAAGCATAATACATAATATATAATATATGTCAGCATGCAACACGAGATTTATTTTGGGGTATTTGTGGTTCTTGACCCTAAATTTTTTACATGTTCTGAGCGAAAATAAACAAATTTCAAGTATTCCAACACACCATAAGTAATTTCAACATGTAAACTAAGGTATATATATATATATATTTATCATGCATCAAGTAGAATTTTATAGTTGTTGTATCATAAATGTAATGTGTAGCAAAATATATAGTAGTAATTATCATCATCAAATGTAGATTTTAAATTATTAGAGCTATTTTATTGATGTATAATTGAATCATCAGTTTATTTTATTGGAAAGAAAAACCAAACTGTCCCTTAGTTTGCTTACATGATCAATCTTTACCGGATGTTAGTTACCTCTTTACCTATGTAACTTATGGTAAACATTGCGGAATTTGGAAGAAATAAAATTGTTTCACCTGCATGTGGTTGTTAACATAACAACTGCTCAACCAACTAGTCAAGTACAATAGTGCTTGGCCAACCAAAGTGAAACATGTGATGCTTTCAATTCAAGAAATTTATTTGCATATTAAGTGAGTCATACACAAAACATAATGTCACATTTGTAACAAATTTATATATAACGGCACAATAACATGAAGATGACTTGCATACTCTGTCCCCCTTTTATTTTATATTCTAGTAGTAGTATTACAGTTTTATTACTTCTAATAATAAAAGTAAATACCACACTTTCCTTTTTGAATCCCGTCTCGACCTCCAACATTTACCAATAAGTAGTTGGTGTCATTTCTTAATTAAGATCGATTGTTTGGTGGGAGGACTTTGCCCTTATGTATCCTACCCCAAACAATTTAAGATGATCACTAAACAGCGCGTTTAGTGAATTGTGTCACAATATTAAGTCAAGGTTAACCAACAAGCCTAAGTGGAAACAAATTCAATTTTTTCACTATGAGTATCTATTATGCATCATTGCCAATCACTTTAATTATAAACCTTCAAACTCATTCTATACTTCAATGCTTAACACATCAATGTATGTCAACTCCTCAACAGTAACACTCACTACCCATTTTTATGTTCTTCAATTCTCCAATTACAAATCCCACTCACCCCCTTTTCTTCGTGAGTTTAACTTTAAATGAATGTATGGAGAAATTAGACTCTATAATACATATGAGTAATAATATTTGTCTTATCAGAACACTCTATTACTCATCTACTTCTACACCCTAATTTTTTTTCCTGCGGAAGTATTTTTGTTACACATTTTTAGCCCAGTTTAAATGGTTTTATTACAAAAGAAGTCCTTATCCATTTTCTAAGGAGACATAAATCATTAGGCAATGTAAATTATGAGTTTAGGGGTCCGAATAACTACTGTGAATGTTTCTAATATGGTTTGACAAACATGAATTGCAGCAACAACTCTAACAAGTTGGCACTTGATGGTAACATTTTGCACGCTTCACTTAGCACAGCGCCTCAAATTCTTGGAAACAAAATCAGTGGACATGAAGACAGTGGTGTTGTTTGGCATCCTCAATGGTGTCTCCATTGGCCTTCTCAATTTGAGCCTCGGATTCAACTCCATTGGCTTCTACCAGATGACCAAACTTGCCATTATTCCTTTTACTGTCCTCTTGGAAACTCTTTTCCTTAACAAGCAATTCAGGTTAACATATCAACCATAACTAGAATTATAACAATGATAATAAGTTTGAAAGGTTTTTTTGTACGGATCAATTCAATCCCTCGTGTTTACAGTCGGAAGATTAAGTTTTCACTCTCGGTCTTGCTCGTGGGAGTTGGCATTGCCTCCATCACTGATCTGCAGCTGAATTTCGTTGGCACAGTTCTTTCTGGTCTCGCAATCATAACAACCTGTGTTGGCCAGATTGTATCCTTTGCTTTCATTTCTTTGAGTTTTCTTAAGGTTCAGTTTATGTAGGGAAAACAGTTTTTCATGAAAATCTCATCAACAGTTGAACTTTCATGAAAAATCAGTTTCGCGGTACTCAACTGAGAGCTAAGTACTTATGTTGTGTTATTCAGTAATCAGTATAACTATCAGAGAAGGTTCTTGTTATACACTAGCTCCTTATACGACATGTTAATCCCTTAACCTGTATGTGTTATAGCTGACAAATACAATACAGAAAAAGCTGAATGTGTCGTCGACACAACTGCTCTATCAATCAGCACCATTTCAAGCAGCTGTGCTCTTCGTGTCTGGGCCTCTGGTGGATAAGTTCCTCACTAAGCAAAATGTCTTTGCCTTCAAATATTCCCCCATTGTCTTGGTATGTTTCTGGTCCCTTCTTTACTTCACAAGAAATTATGAAGAGTTCATAGCCATGTAAAATGTGTAATTTGAACTAGCAATGTGACAACTAATATCGGACAAAGTAGTATTTTAGAACGTACATGCATCCATAGGCGGATCTAGACCGGGGCACTAGGGTCCCGGGTACCCTGTTTGTTTTAGTTGCTTTCTGTCCCATTATATATGTTCCACTATATGTTCCATAATCATAGGAATCACTACATACTACAAAGCCAAAGAAATAGCTCACTGGACATGAACATAAACTTCATAATTCATCCATTTATCACAAAATAAGACATGTCTGAATTTCATTTTGGGGTGTGATTGTGAACAGAGTTTTATCATCCTGTCATGCCTCATAGCCGTGTCCGTCAACTTCAGCACATTCTTGGTGATAGGGAAGACCTCACCAGTGACATATCAAGTGCTAGGCCATCTCAAGACATGCCTTGTGCTTGGCTTTGGCTACACACTATTGCATGACCCTTTCACAGAAAGGAACATAATTGGAATTACAATTGCTGTTATGGGAATGGGTTTGTACTCCTATTTCTGCACCAAAGACAGCAAGAGAAAACAATCTGGGGATTTATCCACACCCACACAGGTAAATTCTTATACTTCCCTTTTCTTTCTTATAACTCTGCCTCCCCCCCCCCCCCCTTCAATGGTCTTTATAACCGGTCAAGAGAATCGAACCCAAATCTTGACCCAAATCTTTTGTCAGGGAGTATATGATACACTCAGGGGCCGTTTGGTAGGGGGTAATGGAATGGATTTTTAGGCTAAAATAGTAATGTGAAGTGGTGATGAGGGTAATGATTAAGGGGGTAATGGAGAAAATGAAGGAAAATGGGGGAATATCATTACCCTATGGGGAGGTGGGTTTCAATTATCCCTCAAATGGAGGTAATCATTACCCTCATTCTCACAAAATCTAACCCCCACTACCTCACATACCTCTCATTTTAGCCTAAACATCCATTTCATTACTCCCTTAATCATTACCGTAACCAAACGGCCCCTGTGTATATCAATCAAGGAGGAAAATTAACTGATGGTATTTATTTCATGGCATCTTGCAGATCAAAGACAAGGAAGACTTGCCACTATCATCCAGCAAGAATGGTGTTCAGGATAAAGAGGGCCATGAGACGATGAAGAAAACAACCAAGGATTATTCTGCGGTATAATAATCACTTTGCAGTACAAAAAAAAAATGATCCTTTTGGCCGTCTCATGAGAGAACTACTACCTTTTTTTTCTTTTTTTTTTTTGGGGGGGGGGGGAGGGTGAGTTACATTTTTTTTGAGGTTCTTTTCCATTGCAAAACCTTCACAGCAAGTACAAGACTAGTGATGTAAACATTTAAAATTGTTCATTTTTGCCAATAAGCTAAGCTCTGTAGTGTCTCTTTGTACAAGTGTATTAAGTATTTTCAAATTACAAGTCTTCCCTGTTAAGTACCTAAAGGTATCTAGTCTCTTTACTTTTTCTCCTCCTCCCGGACCTCCCCAATCTTTCATTAGTGTTCGTCCCATTTCTTTTGGGATGAGGAACATTTCAGGCCATTTGAATAAGAGAAAATACAAACATGCACCCAAACTACACTTGGTATCTTCTCGTATATTATACAGTACTTATATAAGATAATGCTAATCAAAAAGAGTTATGCTATGCATTTAACATAACTAAAATTACGCGCTCATCCCGTTGAGTCAACTCCAACAATTTCAGTCACGAACAAGCATTTCTCAATTCAAAAACAAGCAACGAACGACTGCACTGAATCTGACCAAACCCGACCCCGACCAACACGTGTGGCCACCTCTACTAACTTCCTATTTAACATAACTAAAATTTTGCGCTCATCCCGTTGAGTCAACTCCAACAATTTGGGTCATAAACAAGCATTTCTCAATCCGAAACCGCAACTACCAGACTAAATCTAACTAAATCCGACCCAGACCAAGCGACCAACGCGTGAGGCCACCTCTACTAACTTCCCATTGGAATATGCTGCTAACCCATTCTTTACACGTGATTGGCTTGAAAGTTGAAACTACACATAATCCTACGTACAAATAACATTACCCTGGTATGGCGCGCCTTTAAGATCAGATGTGTGATTACCAGTCTTTCTACCAAAAACGGTATTGGTATCACTGGTAGAGTGGGTATGACACTAGCATCAAGATCCAATTGCAGATATTTCTAGCAAAAACAAAATTTAAACATACCCCATTTCCCAGGTCATTTGAATAATATCAAGTTTAGGCTATCGAAATAAACAAATTTGAGCTTTCAACGATAAAGCCAAAAGCAGCAATTTCTTTAAGTCAAAATAGACCTAGACAGCTCTTAAAAGAGACATAAGTCCCTACATGTAATTAGCAAACCAACTTAAACAAGAATAATTAGACCCACATTATGACCAAAAGGGACAAGAAAACTAGCAAAAGTAATGGTTACCACAAGCAAAAGCAGATCATGGGATCTTTCATCTCACTTATCTCAGAGATGTGGAAAGAATCAAGAGTGAATATTTTCATTCACTTTACCAAGAATTCACCCTCCAAATATTCTGATTCAAATTACACTTGCAAGGCTATACCCCCCTCTCCTCTTCCCAAAGAGAAAACAGCATTTTTCTCTCTTTATATACAATAAAAAAAAACTAAAAAAAACACGAAATAAAACCAATAAAAACTCCATTAAACCACTTATACCCTTCCCACCCAAAACTTTTTTTCTCCAATTATTATTACTCATTTACAATGTGCAAGCTATACCCCCCACCACCATTTTCACAAATCAAATATTTCAGAACCCCTCTCCTATCCTCCACATCACCTTCCCACGAACTAACTAAACAAATTAATCAAAAAGACAAAGGGCGCCTTACGGTAGAATATGTAGATTAACATTTGAAGATAGGCTCCCACAAAATTTTGAAGATAAGCTGCAAATTACCGAGGGCGCGGACGGCCCGATAGTGATCGTGGCGGCCTTACGGGAGGAAGAGGAGACAAGCTACCAATAACCATGGTCTGGGATCGAGTAATCATATCAGCCATGGTCGAAGTCTGGTACGCTTGAGATAGATTGGTGCAACTTGTGGAGTCACCTCTTGCAGTTGCCCTCTGCCAGGAATGTGAACTTAATCCAGACAAAACATATGCCCTTCCAGATGCCTCATATACTTGACGGTTAGACATCCTCTCTTGCATCTCCTTTAATTCATTGCCCAGGGCCACACATAATGGATCGGTGGCCTGTGCAGATACACTCTCTGACAACGCCTTACGACAATTATCAAGGATAGACACTGCACCAGCCAAATCACCCCGCTCGGCAGCGGACTTAGCTTCTGACATTGCCTCTGCAGCCTTAAGCCTATTACGTTGCCGGTCCACTTCCATGGAAACCATTAGTTGTTCTGTTTTCTCTGGCCTTTCAATATTGACTTCTTCAGCTTCATCCAAAGTTATGGTCTCTGTTGAAATCGGATCCTTGTAGGAGTAATTGACCTTAAGCAAGGACATCAACATCTCATTCACAGAACCCTGAGGAACATTTACTGTCACAAGAAAATCCCTTTCCTCTTCAGCATACAGATCTCCAACGTTTATCTGACCAATTCTAGCATCAGACATAAGCCAAGTCTGGTAGCTTCCAGCTTTGATTGGACCAAGTTGCAGACCTGGATAGAGACACTCAATATCCACCTTAAGCTCTTGCACAACCACACTGAGGAGACCTCCCATGCACTGGGCAAAAGCGTCTTGAATTACACCCTCAGCCTCTATAAAGGAAAACGTCCCTCCGGAACCTTCGGAGATGGAATGCATTGAAACAGAATCATGGTCTGCACCAAACCCAAACGTATGCACTGGAATCTGGAAGCCTGTGCCTGAATTTTGTTGGATAGAAACTGGAAGAAGAGACTTGTAATCTGTCCTTGATTGTGCTCCGGCAGGACCAGGTACAGTATATGTGTCCTGGCCATCGGATAACAGAATGATACTGCTAACTGGGTTCTTGGACTTCCGGTCTAACATTACTTTAGCACCCTTTTTAAGACCTTCAGCGATATTTGTCCCTCCATTAGAAGAAAGAGAATTAACTGCCTGAAGTGCCTGATGTCTTCCAGTGTCAGTCATCCGGCGAAGGGGAAAGACACGGCGAGCTGTCGAAGAAAATGCAACAACTGAGAGCCTATCATGAGGGCCAAGATGTTGTATCACAAACCCCATGGCTCGTTTAAGTAACGCGAGTTTGGTACCTGCCATGCTGCCACTGACATCTAATACAGTAACAATATCAACTGGTGCACGAGAATTTGGAGACCCCGATGTCAAGTTTGACCCATAATCATTTCTTTTTGCTACGGGAGCCTTTAGATGTACCAAAACTGTGAAGTTCTCAAAAGTGGCTGATTTCTGTATGGCGGGAACTTCAGGGTATGTCCTTATTTCCACTCTTCCGATAGAGTCAGAGCTCTCATCAGAAGAGGTAGAGGCGGATTGTCCTGTAATGATATCCTGCTGCTCTATGAGGTCATCGTCATCATCAAAGATGCCAGGTTCAGGGACAAGTACTGAGGACATATTCTGAATAACATCTGGTTGAACAGGAAGCTGCTGCAAGGCAGCCATCCACTGATCATCTCTGCTCCAGCCAATTGAGTTTGCTCTCAACTTACCACGAAGAAGTTCAGAAGTCTGACCTTGTAAGGGAACTTCTTTCCACTTTGCCCTGCAAACTGGGCATATTCGGTTTCCATGCTTTACATTAGAGGTGATGCAGTTAAAGTGAAAAGAATGTGAGCATTCAGCTGTAAAGATTGCATGGCCCTGGCCTGGGATCATATTATTCAGGCATATTGCACAGGTCTTCTGCAATTAAAAAACAAGGAAAGGTGTAAAAGACCCAAATATAATAGCAGAGGAAGAAGTAAAGGATAACAGTCTCAGCGATGATTTTCAAGAAACTACTATGCAGAAAGAAAGAAAAGGAAAGGGAAGAAGAAAAAAAATGAGGAACATAGGAAAAACATTTAATGGCACTATGGCAGAATTTAGACTGTCAAATATTACAAATACTCATGACAATATATTACTGCCCCTATATTAGGTATTCCACCTGCTTAAGCTTGATTTCTATGTAATTATTATAATCCTTTTAGATTCCCTATTGATGATTGGGGAAAAGAAGGATGCCTTGAAACAGGAACATTAGAAATCAACAGCTGCACAAGAAGACAATAATAGGTACAATCTAGGACATTTCCATCTTGGTGCAAAACCATACAACCAAGCACAAGCACTCCTTAGATCCAGTTCTTATCATGCTATCAAGCTCAAATACTCAAGTAGCACCAAGTTTCAGCCTTAAGCACATATAGGAGGATCAAAACAAAGAAAATTTTAAAGCTTTGGGTTTCTATTATTGGTAACTTTCATCATTATCTTCTTTATTTCTGAACTTTGGGTGCTCGCAAGTTGTAACTATGAGCCATTGAAAGCCTTAGAGACCAACTGTTAACATGAACTTGCATTAACTTACCTTCAAAGAAATTGGCTGTTATTCAGAAAACGGAAAGGAAAAAGAAGAAGAGAAAAAAAGTGGATCTCAATTTGGTCTTCCTTTAAAGTGGCTGCAAAATTGGGAATCACTAGTGACTTGTTATAGAACTTAAAAGGGCATAAAAGCATGAATAACATCAATAATAAATATCATTTTTAACCAAGAGTTTCATTGGATCTTAAACCCCCTATATGTTCAAAGATAAAATATCAAATGAAAGTGTCAGAGGAACCACATAATTGAGACTCGATTGATGATGGAGTGCGTAGGGAATACAGAAATCATCATTTTTTCCATCATTCTTAGTATTTATTTTAATTTAATGCGCATACATACAATATATACACAGCCATTTTCCTCAATGTGTTTAAAACCTCTGCCATGCATAAATGCAATATAAACACACAGTGCTCTTAGGACTACCAATTCCAAACCAAATACCTTATCCTTCAGGGGACAGCATCTAATAGAGTCAACAGTGGGATGATATGTTAGTGGTGGAAATTGATGCCATGTCAAAATAAGTGGAAGCTTGAAAGCTGTTACCAACTTGCAAAATGTCAAATCCGAAAATGGTAAAGCAGTAAGCCAAGAAGGGGTGTTAAGACCCATTCCCAGAACCCTAAAAGTTTGTCACTAATTACAGAAAAAACCTTAATTTCAATCATTGACAAGTCTGGATGAGAACAACAATGAAAGGAAGCATAAACAAACTTGATAACTACAAAAACATGTGGTCAAACATTGAATATTTATGTTATTGTGCGGTTCTTCTTTGAATGAGGATATATTTTTATTACATTTTAGAGATCGTATTCATTCCGAGTTTCCAACTAATATTCTCCCAATAATCCAAACAAAAGAAGGCGGTCAATAACCAACAACCGGTCTTGAAAAATGTCAAAGCAGATTTCCTCAAACTTGGATCAGAGGAGCTTGATATAAAATCTACTTTGTCTACCATTAAAATAAAAGTCAATGTTAGGCTGCCTGCCAGAATGATGAAGGATATAGTTGGAACTCAACAACATGAGCAACAACAACAAGTGGGGGAGTGTGAGGTAGACTTTTTTTCCTAAAGCTAAAGTGATCTCAAGCACCTCTCTCTCTCTCTCTCTCTCTCTCTCTCTCAGTAATGATGAAGCTTTCAAGGCAACCAGAGCCCCACCCATCAAAAGAAGTGGAAAATCATGAGGTGCCAGACCCTTGTTTTCCATTTTTAATACATATTTTTTTCCCATCTACCCTTTTCTCACCTTTGAGGGGGCTCATTATGCAAGTAACCTCGCAATCAACGGTCAACAGGCTTTCCTTTTTATTTCATCAAAAGGAGAGAGAGAATGGGAACTATGAAGAGGATGGGTGAAATGAAATGGATGGAGCTAACCCATTACCCCATCTTCTGTACTGAGTGCTGACCATGCAAAGCACTTTCTCTTGAGGGAAGTAAAGGCAAGAATCACTGTAGTTTTTCCCTTTTTCAAGTGAGCCAAAGGGCAATGGTCCTATACTATACTAAAGTTGGTTGTACCCATTTCATTTCATTTCACCTTCCCCTCCAAATAATATTAACTTTATCCCCCACAAACCACTTAAAGACTAGACAGCAACAACTCACTCACTCACTCAACTTATTACCCTCTCTCTCTCTCTCTCTCGCTCATTACTTCTCTCTCTCTCTCATTACTCTCCACTATTCAGATTCCCTTCACAGTATATCCCATTATCACCCATCTCCACCCATTTACTCAGGTAACCCCCAAAATTTAATTAACAAAAAAACAAAATTACCCAACTAAAACAAACCCAAACCCATCAACCCAACGCCTCTCACAGCACTCCCCATAAAATTACCCCAAAAAATAAAGAACATTGATGCAACCCTGCTATAGCCTGAGCATGAGGATATTTTTTTTAAAATAATTAAATAAAATAAAAGGCAGCCTAAAATAGTGGGCAAGATAGATCAAATGAGAAAGAACAAAAATATAGCCTAGTCACCTACAAAAGATCATTAAGGTTTCTGGGCTCAGGTTACAATAAAACCAACAAAAGAACACCCAGGAAAAGAAAACACTTTACGCAACAAAAACTCAAGGAAATCAACAAAAACTGCAGAATATTGATGGCAAACATAGAAAAACAAGAAGATACAAAAATACCCAGATGAAAAAATGAACATAACAACCAAAAGGGTAAACAAAAACATGCAAATTTGTCAAAAAAAAAAACAAAAATGAAAAAAAAAACCGAACCTTGGAAGATTTAGAAGAGTGGCGAGACAAACGAAGACCAGAAGAAGAAGGTGTAGGAGTTACAGACGTAGAACGACAATCTGGAGAGAGAGAAACAGACACAGGCGGCGACACGGTTGAAACACGGACGTGTCCATCATTTAAAGCGATTGAAGATGAAGACATATCATCGTTTTCTTCAAGCGTTCTTGGTACTTGTATACAACCTAACGCTAACCTCGCTTTTCTCCATTTTGAAGCCATTTTTTTTTTACCAAATAGTATAAGAGAGAGAAAATGTGGATCAAACCAAGGGAGTTTGTTTGGTGAACATAATGAAAAAGAGAGAAAATAAGGGGGGTTTATGAGGAGAAAGAGAAAGAACGGTTTTTTGGAAGTAAAGAGACTATTGTTATGAGATTTGGTTTTACAGCGGCAAAGCAATGGCGGCCATGAAGAGGAGAGAGAAAATGAAAAGGGGGGGAGGTGAAATGGGATGTGGGAGTTTTGACTTTGGGAGAAGGTGAGGGATATTGAGATTGGGATTGAATATTTTTAATATGGGATTTAATTATAAATAAATAGGGAAGATACTGTAGAAAGAAAGGGGATTGGCAGGTGTTGAATATTTCGATTCTATGAACTAGAGGAATTTATATAATCTGGGTCGTAAAAAGGAGGTAATGGGAGTGGGTGAGGGTCAGGGGGACTGGCCCAAACCCCAAAGGCTTTAAGTGTCTAAATCGATTGTTACTATCCTAAACGTTACTATTACTACCATGATATATGTTCTGATGTGGAACTTGGCTTGAAATTAAGGGCAAGGTAGGGATGGTCACAAACCAAACGGGTCGTGAATTCTTCGGATTTGACTCAGTTAGAGCTTGACCCGACCCGACTTGGTTGGATTAGTAAGCCAACCAAGCTCAAACATTAAGTTGAAATTAAGGACAAGATAACGGTGCCCACTAGAAAAATGTTTGGGTGATTATATGGGTTAGTGACCCATATAATTTTATTGAATAATTTTGTGAAAAGTTGAAAACCTCTTAGTAGGTGTGGAATTCCCCTATTAACAAGGTCTTTGTACATCGATTTAACACCTATATGAGTTAGAGAGTCAACCTATTATTTTCGGTGCCTATGTGGTTTAACAATGTCTTTGTACATTGATTTTAAACATTTTTTTCTATTTTGTATATAGTTGTTTTTTGGCGAGCAAAAGAGAATTTATTCAATTTTTTTTTTGCTCGTCAAAAAGAGGGTGCAAGTAAATGGCGACCGAGTCACCCCTTGCTACGTCACAAGAAATTGACCCGTCAATATAGCACCAACAAGGGGGTAGTATAGTTTCTAGAAGCCAGCAGACACAAGGCATGGGGGAAATGGGGATTTGAACCCATAATCTTGTCTTACCATACCACTTGGGAGTAACCTTGGAACCACTAAACCACCACCTCTGATGGTAAGAGAATTTTATTCAATACAAGTCATGTTACAACACTTAGAAATAGGATCAAATTCAACGAGATACTATCTGAAAGTTTTAGAATGAAATGGTTTTGTAGCACAAGAGATTCAACAATTTCAAGTCGCGTCCAATCAATCGTGAATTTTCATATTACAATATTTTCGCGCAAGATCCCACTATAGTTTTGAATGTCCAAATCCGATAGTGTAAACCATCTTTTGAATAAATAAATATGTCATAGTACCATACGAACTCTCCAACGGAAAACAAACATTATTGTCAAAAAGTGTTAATAAGGAGAGTAACCAATCCAACATAACTAAGAAACTGAAAGAATTGGGGGCTCACCATCAGCGAAAAGTCGCTTGTGGAAGCCCCTAAACACTGTTAGAGTTTTTAAGAGTGGCATGAAGTATAGAGAAAAAAGGGACCCGGCTTATGGACTGATATCATGAAATGATCAAAAGTAAACTATTTAAATATAAATAACATCTCATGAAAAGTTATAACACGCTAGAGATTTTACCATTTCGAAGAGTTTATTTTTTATATATCACTATTTTCCCCAATACATCCTCTTTGCGGAAAATATATGCCATAACCTTGATTTATACACCTATCAAACATGATAGACTACCTCTTATAGGATAAAAATAGCAGTCATTATACGATTTAACTGAGACTCATATAGTTACATCAAAATTACCGTTAAAAAGGTATCAAAACCTCACCAATTTAATTAATTAATAATGAATACTTGAAACAGAAAACAATCAATATAAATAAAAAACGACGACCAGTCACATCCCGCCTTCTACTCCTAGCTAATCAGACATAGGCTAAGACACTCTAAAAACATGAAGCAAACTCTTTAAGCAGAAAACACCCACCGCACTACATAGACTGAAAACTAGTAAAAATCTTTTCAAAAATGAAGTTATAATTCTCACAAACTGGATTCAAATGAACATTCCAAATAGAGCTATTAAAACCTCATAAAAACAGCAAAAATCGTCCATACAAATAAAAAATGACGACCACTCACCTTCTTCCTTTAATTCCAAACTAACCAGACATAAACTAAGATACCCTGAAGGCATGAAACAAATTCTAGGAGTTAAAGATACCCCACTAGACTTCCTAAAATTCAAAATAAAAAAAAATTTAAAAAATAAAGAGATAATCATCACAAAATGGGGTCAAATAAACCTCACAAAAACGAGTGAACTTTACCCCCACAAAAGGAGGGATCAAAATCCATTAAAATGAGCCATTAAAGCTCATAATGGTGCGAAATTCATTAACCATCTAAGTTAAATACCAAAGAACAACTAATAGAAGAAGAAGTTAGGGCTCGGTTCTTTCTCATTGAAAAAAAATTGAACTAAACTAAACTGATTTTTTAAAATTGACCATTAATCATATAAAACTCGTCCAAATATATTTAATATTGGACTAATTTCAAAGTATGCTTTGAAACCTCTCCAATGACAATGATTTTATCATGAATTAAAAAAAAAAGCTATCTTTGTGATAAACACATGAAATGAATTGGATTGAATAGAATTGAATGAACTGAATTTAAATGAACCAATTCAATTAAAATGGACGCTTCACTAGTGGAAAATTGAGCGGTCGTTGGAGGTGTTAGTTCTTCGTGATTGGAATGGCCAGTATAGGTGCTTTTTTTCATGCCATCTGTGGAGATCAATCAAGCTGAAATTGTAGCGATTGCGAGAGCGATATGTGAATCATTATCAAAGGAGTGGTTGTCTCACTTATATATTATTATTGAATCAGACTCGTTAAACGCTGTTAGGGTGGTGTAATGCTAAGGTAAAAGGCCCTTTGGACCCTAGATTTGAGCTGAACTTTATTAGACGCTCGTTGGAATGGTGGCCCGGAGCTAGTATAGTTCATTGATCTAGAAGTTCTAATTTCATAGCGGATGAACTAGCGAAACAAGGGTTAGCTACTAGCTAGAGATGTTGATTTTGTAGCTTGGTTTTAATTGGCTGTTATTCTTTGTTTTCTTCTTCCCGAAGATTGAGTATTAATAAAAAGAACACTAAATATCAAAAAAAAAAAAAAAAAAAAAAAAGTTAAGGAGAACAAAGCCGAAGTAGAAAGAGGGGCTTATCGCTGGTGTAGTGACAGCCATAATCTCATGCCGAACAAAAATTTCTAAGGTAGCTGAGAGCAATGAGTGGCTAAGGTTTTTCTTTCCAATTTCTGCACCTTCACCTAGATCTTATTGTTCAATAGTAGTGTTATATCGGGTACCTTTTTTTAGAAATAGTCAAAAAACGCTTGTAACAATTGCATATAGGAGACCATGGGAAAAGCATGCTCTAGCAGTGAGCTTCTGTGCCCTCATAAGCTATATTATTATACATGTTAATAAGAGTAAAATTAAAGCAGTTAGACATAAGCTTCTTCTTTAGGAGGACAATCATCATTAACTATGCGGAATGAGTTCTTCATGAACATATCTTTTTGAGGCCTTGTATACTGAAGATATCTCAATAAATCCAACTGGCGATATGATATCGGACTTATGCCTTATACCTATAACTTTCTTACGAGAAAATGAACGATTATGGGAAGTATCATAAAATAAGAGTTATGTGAATTCACTTGGGGGCGAGCTTTTGATTTAGCCAAGAGTTGTTCGGTAAATTTGCATTTGCTTAGAGTAGATGTAATAGAATCTTGTGAGTGGGAGAAAAAAGATACCACAGAAACTGCAATAACTTCTGAGCTATCTGCCCCGGCAAAACCAACAATCACAACCTCTTCCCCTTTGGACAAATTATCCATGTACAGGCGACTTATCAAATCTAGGGTCATAATTAATAGTAAAATCACTGCAATAATCAAGATTGTTAGAATCATGGGAACCCAGTTTAACATCATGCTTGTCATTTTGTAGGACTCGAATGATCATGATGGAGAACTTGCGAGGGTGATAGAATTTAGTGGTGGATCCAGGATCCAACTCAAGTGGGTGCACTATCCTCTAACACATAGGAAATTTCTTAAAATTATTTTAAAAATATAGATTTATAAAGGAAAATTGTTAAAAATTTGCTCCAAGTGGGTTGCATGAAATCCACTTTGGCATATGTGGATTCGCTAGTGATAGAAACTGACTTGTTTCCCTTCAGAATTCTTTCATAATAAGTTGATGGGAAAAGATGAAGAAGATGACTCTTAGTCTTCGACCAAGAAAGCAAAATTTGCTCTTGTATTTCCGGCGTTGCTCTTCAAGTTAATGACAACATGATCTTTGCTCCCACCATCCACTTCAGAGTTTCTAGATGAAACATTAGAGCCTCATTCTTCCTCTCCACAAATGATAGGAGATTCCATAACTTCCATGTCAACTTCTTGAGAGTGAAAACAACCCGAGCAAGAGGGAAAGCCTCCCAATCCCCTTCATTTCCAGTCGGTAACTTGTCACTGGGCTCAACACAAGTAATAACTCGTTTATACCTTCTCTGGCCTAGTTTGGTCCAATGGAGAATCACTCTCAAGATCAGACTTCTTTTCCCGTTACACGTCAACTTCAACTGGTTCGTAACATTATCTAATTTCCTAATAACATTTTGATTCATGGATCAGTAACCATTGCCGTAGCCGCTCCAAGATTGCACAAGAGAGGAAAGAGCCCTTATTTAAAGGGATTTGACAATTGTCGGATCAAAATCCAAGTCTTTAATAAGATCCTCACAGGATTATGCAAATTTAAAGACGTAAGACCCAATCTGTAAAGGGTTTGACATTTGGCACATTATATTACACTTTTTACTCTTGTAAGTTATTATTTGGTCTAGTAATGAAGTTTACAATACATTTTTCACCCTAGGGCAAGAACCTAGTGTAAGTAACGTGCATTAATTACTTAGGCGTGCTGTCAATTTGTTTGTGGTAAGATGTCAATTTTATGTTGTTTGGTAGAAAAAAAATCACGAAATAGTTGCAAAATTACAAAAGAAAACTTCTAAGAGCATTTATGAATACTAGACTCTGATATTGGTAAAAGTAATACAAAGGTCTTCTAACTTAACAAAAAAGCGACACGAAAAATTAAAAAAAATCAATTCAATGAGGAATGCAAAGTTTGCGTGGCTTTCTTTCCTCCACCGCAATCAAGGAGTAATGACAGAGTTGTTTTTTTAACTAACTATTGTATTTGTAAGAAGGAAGGAGGGGGAGGTCCATTAACTAATGGTAATAGAGGGAGGGGGTTAATTTCAAAATATGTGACCTACAAGTGAGGGTATTTTGGGGATTGTATGCAAAATATGACCGAAAACAATCTTGTATTTGGGGTGTCGATATGTTTCAAGGAGTGATTTTGGGTACAAACAATGTTAAAGGAGAGTTTGTGTAATACCCCAGATTATTATTCTTTTTAGAATAATAATTACTTAAAAAGAAAATGCAATTTTGGATTTAAATAATTAATTGGACTCATAAATGTTTTAAGTGCCTAATTAATATTGGGTTTTGGCTTTGGACCTAATTAATTATGATTGGGCCAAATGAATACAAAGGATTTTGGTGGGCTATAATTTTGGCCGGCCGAAATTATAGGTGAGGATTTGGGCCATTATTTTCGGCTAGGTGGCCGAAAATAAGGCACCAAATTTCAAAATTTTTGTGTTAAAAATTTGTTTCCTAAATTGTTGGATGGTGGAGTGATTTTAGGAGAGACTTTAGGAAAGGAGAAGTTGAGGGAAAGAAGGAGTGTAATTAGTTCCTAAATATACTCTACTTTTAAATCAACTGACTCTTTACTAAAAAACAAAATGACACTTTCTCTACCTCGCACTCTCATGCACGACAAAACAAAAGGAAGAAGAAAGAGAATTTGGCTCTATTTCATAATTCATCCTTTTGTGCAATTTTGATCCTTTTTTATTCCAAGTAAGTGTTTTTAACTTCTTTTGATTCTTAAAAGCTTTAAATTTGATTCAAGTATGAGTTTTTATGAACCCCAGTTTTGTATGAGTAAACCCTAATTTTATGAATTGCCTAAGGTTTGCTAGATTCTACTATTTGCTTGTTAGAATCATGATTAGGGTTGGGTTTAATGTTTTGTTTAATTTGAATCAAAGGTTGAGTTAAAAGATTGGATCTTGTGTTTAATTAAATCTGGAAATTTATTAATTATTCGGGTTTAGTTAGATTTGGATTTGTTAAAATTTGATTAACATAAAAAAAAAAAGGGTTCAGAGAGGCTGAACACGGCAAGGCCGTGTACAGTGCACGGCTGGGCCGTGCGCAGCCGCTGGGCGGCTGTCACGACTGCCAGACATGACTATCACGGCCACAACCGACGCTGGACGGTGGTCAACGGTGGTGGTGGTTGATGTTGGTGGTGTTTTGGTTTGACTTGTTGACTTGATTTAGGGTTTTGGAAAGTTTCCTAATTTAGTTTAGGTAAATTGGTTTTGGAAACTTTGAGCATGCATGAGTAATTGAATATTCCAGCAACTTAATTATTTTAATTAAGGGTACTAAATCATCTTTAAAGTTTAATTAAGAGGTCTAGAAATCAAAGTATTGACTATTGGTGTATTGTGGATATGTTAGGGCCCGTTGACCGGACGTGAACGTAAGGAGCTTACGTTAGATCGTCGTGGTTGCCTTGTTGCTAAAGGTAATTCATGTCTAGATGAATTATGTAGATTCATTGTCTAAGTATTGAATTGGGATGTCTATTCGTACTTGGTTTGTGGAAGGTATAATTGTCATTTATTTCCTTATGATAATTCGTATAGAATTATATGATAGTGAATGCATATGATAAATGTTGGAAATTCACATTGTGTAGCAATGTCTACTTATTGGGATTCATGTTATATGGTAATACATGTTAATCTTGTAATTACGTGGAGTAATTATTTGTGATATTGAACTAAAGATATATTAATATTTGTTCAATTTGGATATAGCCTATCGCTATTTGGATCATGTTTGAAAGCATGTTGTGTCAATAAGTTAATGTGACTTTGACTATTGATTTGGTAAACAATATTGGAAGCCTGGAAAAGGTATATTGTTAGGTGGTTGTGAATAGGGTGTTGATGCTCATTCATGTGAAATTTGTCATCGGAATTGTGGACTTAATTGTTCATTGGTAACTGTGGAGTAGTTACTTGAATGCCAAGATATGTGTATTACTTGTTATATGATCACCATATTAAAATGAATTGAGAGTTAAGACTTCTTTGGTGAGGGATCCACCAAAGGATGCGAATGAGAATTTGTCACTTATTATATTGAGTGGGTTCATTGGTTATGGCCCCAACGTATTGAAGTCTTGTATCCATACTGAGTAATTGGGCGAGTGGTTCTCTGGAATAGTTCTTCCTGTAGACTTAAGGGTCGAAGGAGGGTATGCATACTACGGAACATTTGAAGAACTTAGGGAGTCATCTATACTCCGGGACGGTTGATCCATCTTTTGCCAATGTGCACGGGACTAATAAGATCCTATTGAATCGACTGCGGTTGGTTTGACTATTCTTACGATTCTCTTCTCTTTAATGAACTTGGTTAATGGATAATAATAAATATTGGATTTATTATTTGGTGTTTATGCGTGTCTTTAAATTAAAGCATGTTGTCCTTTATTTTCTTTAAGTATGATTATTACTTTTAATTAAGCACGTTGGCTTAACTTGGAGATTTAAATGGACTATGTGGTTATGAATTACTCAGCGTAGCTGATTGGTTGTTTTTCTTTTTGCTTGTGTTTGTTGTCAATTTCTCTTCAATGATGGGCCTATGATGAACCTATATGGAATTCGTCTATATGGGGAGTAGATTGACATGATTGTAGCTCGAGGAGTAGATCTAGTGAGAAGGCGACTGAAGAAGATTGTAAATCTTCTAAGAACAATTTATATTATTGTTTAGATTGGAATTCTTTTACTATTGGGATTTTATTATTGTAATGAGATTAATTCTGTTGCATGAGAATTAATAGTTTATTATTTCTTATTTCATTTGGATTATTTGTTTTAAGTTTAGTTGGAAAAAATAGTTATTATTTAATTATCTAGTATGTATGTTTGGGATATAAACATTTGGTTTCTTACTAGCCTTGTATTTAATTTGAACATTAAATACGGCGGTGACGCTTCGAATTTCTAGGGTTTTTCCGCTGCAACTCGTGAATTTAAATGGTTTTAAATTAGACTAAAATTCGGGGTGTTACAAGTTGGTATCAGAGCGTATGTTATTTGTCCCTAATGTACGTTTTGAATTGTAAAGTGTGTCATTAAGACATGCTTATAGGTTGAAAAACTTAAATAGACTTAAGTTATGTGAATAAAAGTTTTGTAAGCCGAAATGAGTTGAATTGCTTCTTTTACTTGTTTTGGTGTTATTTGAAGTACTCGAGTGAAGTACTAACGTGTGGTTTCTCGCGTGCAGATGGTGAAGCGTGACCAACCCGTTACCCTTGAGGATCCAAGACAACTCCGCTATGAGGGAGGCCGCTTGAGGGAATACTTTGATCTCGTGCGAGAAGTATTCATGCAGTACAATGAGCTCTATGATGTTCAATCTTCTATACGCTCAGAAAAGATGAAGGCCTTCTACTTCATCAAAAGCTTTGGCTACTCGACAGCCAAATGGCGCCGATTCCACGACGACTGGCTAGTGGATTGGGAGATGAAGAACAATAGGGACTACCCCTATTTGGAGACATTGGAGTCCTTGATCATAAGGGCATACGCATGGGATGAGGCGTACCCGGATATGCTTAGAGACCCCTACGAGGTGTACGTGGAGAACGCTGGAGGGTATGATCCATTGCTTGAGGTGGACGACCCAATGACCCAAGAGGAGGCAGAAGCTGACTTAGATCGAGCACTAGCGTTCGAGAAGGAGTACTTCGCTGAGGAGGCCGAGAAGCCTACTGTCGAGGTCGAGGTGGAGTCTTCGCCTCATGTTCCTGAGGTTCCTGCGAGGTCATCTAGACCTACCACTGTGAGAGATTGGCCCATAGGCTTGAATGGCAAGCCCAACGAGCCAAGGACCCCTACTGAAGAGGAGGAAGATCCAGAAGAAGAGGAGACACCCATGGAAGAAGAGGAGGAGATGGACGAGGTCCAAGTGACACATATGTGTCGCTGTCCTTTGAGGAACCGCGCGAGAAGAAAGCGTGATTCTTAGTTTTATTTAGTTTTATTGGAGTAAACTATTTGAAACTTAATTTGGGCCTACGAGCCATTTGTTTTTGACATTTTTGTTTAGAATGTTATAATTTTGTTTTATTCATGCTATTGAGGCTTGGTTTGGCAAGCACTCATTTTTGAGAACAAATACGTAATTATTCGATTTATGAGATGGAATTTTTGCAAGAAATGTGTTATTTACTTGCTATTTGGAGCATGAGTATTGTGAAAGCGCCTATGAAAAAGGCATGGATGTTTCATATGATTGTGAATTGTTTACTTTGGAGAAAGAACAAAGTCTATTGAAACCTTGAACTTGCTAGTACGCAAGGGTGTGATAAGGCCATGCTTGAATGCAATAAGAGCCTAGAGCCCTAGTTGGCTATTGAAACATATATATGAGTCAAGTGTATATGTTAGTTGTGATTATCGACATGAGTGTGATATGAGTAGCTAATACCCTTTTCTTTTGCTTTTGTTGATCCTTTAGGTTGCTAGATGCCACCTAGAAGAAATAGACAAAGATTCAAGGAGTCTACCAGTTCTATGGAGGATAATAACAATAATGTTGGGAATAGAGAGGCAATGGCGAAAGCTTTGTTGGCGCAACTGGCTCAGTCGCACCAAGCCTTGGCGCAATCCAATACATTCATCGCGCAGATGATGCAAAGGGAAGATACTAGGGTAGATGGAGGTGACGATTTCGCCTCAGTGTCTAAGAAGATTAAAGGGCATAATAGGCCTGTGTTTGAGGGGCGCGAGGATCCCATACTTCTCGACGATTGGACGCGAGATTTGGAGAAAATCTTCGCGATAACTGGGTGTCAGGACGCTCTTAAAGTAGACAATGCTGTCTATCTATTCCGGAAGAGGGCAGATCGTTGGTGGACAACTAATGGCACATCTATTAGAGTTCGAGAGGGTTTTAATTGAGAGATGTTCAAAACGGCCCTTAGAGAGGATTTCTACCCGGAGTATCTCCTAGACCAGAAGTATGATGAGTTCTTGAACCTTATCCAAGGAAGGATGACTGTTCAGGAATATGCTGAAAATTTTGGCGACCTAGCTTGTTTCGCGTGAGGATTAGTCCCTACGGAACAGCATAGGGCCCGTAGATTCCAGAATGGGTTGTACTGGACCATTCGTGAGTCTTTTGGGGGTTATAAGTGTCAGACTGTGCAAGAGGTCTACAATCGTGCTGCGAACCAAGCTGCGGTTTTTAAGCACAGAGAAGAGGTGATTGGGAAAAAGAGGAAGTTTGACGACCATCAGGGTAGTGGTGGCGAGAAGAAGGAAAAGTTCCGGGGAGGGAACAACAACAACAACAACACCACCACCACCAACAACAACAACAACAAGGGGAATAACCAAAATGAGGGTGGGAATGTGATACCCCAATATTTTCTATAATTATAATATCGATTTATAATTCATTTATAAATAGTTTCGGAGATTTAAATCGTATATTATTTAATTTAATGATTCGATTTACTCAAATTAAGCCATAATAATATTAATTATTATTATGGGAATTTCGGGATTTATAATTATCAAATTGAGGGATTTAGGTAAAATGGTTTTGTATATGAATAACGCTTATTCATATTGTTTTAATTGGTTTTAATTAGCATTTAATTAGTTTTATTTATTTTTAATTAGCAATTAAATAAGAAAATAATCCTAATTCTAGTAGGGTTTGACTTTCCTTGACTAAGCACCTATATAAGCTAAGAGATGGGTCAGTTGATCAGTTTACAAAACTGAGCCAAAAGCGCCAATTCTCTTCTCTCTCTCTCACGCTATTCTCTCTCTCTTTTCTCTCTCTCTCTCTCTCTCCACCGCACACCTCTCTCTCTCTTTCCCCCTGCTGTCGTCGGCCACCAGGCCAGCACTGCCTCCTCTTCCTCCAACCTGTGAGTCGCTCTTCCCCCTCTCTTTCTTTCTCTCTCTTTTCCATTCTCTCTCCCCGTACTCTGTTTTCCCCCTCACATGTTTTCGTCGAGGCGCGACTGTCGGGCCACCGCCGCGCCACCAGGCCGTGCCTGGGTAGTCGCCGGCGAGTGGCCGACACGACGGGACCTAGCCCGTCGCTCCTCCCCCTCTCAGTCGCTCTCTCTCTCTCCCTCGCGAACTCTCTCTCTCTCGCGATCTCTCTCACTCTCTCTCTCCTCCGTCGCCGGTGCTCCGGCGAGCCACCGCCGACCATGGTGGCCGGTGGGTGGTGGTCTTGGAGATGGGCTAGGTCGTGGGTCCCCATTCTTGGTGTATCACGGCCTAGACTCGAAAAACCGATTAGGGTTTTGTTTAATATTTTCGTTTTAATTAATTTCGTATTTTCAGTATTTTTCAATAATTATTTTTACTTTTATGTACTCGTTCGGAGTCCGAATCCAAATTTTCAAAAGCCTAGATTAGTTAAAATAAATCAAGGAATTTAATAAAAATATTAGTTTACAATTTCAGTACTATTTGTATTTTCGTATTTATTAATTATGTCTCGGTAATTATTTTTAATTAGGACCAAACGGACAAGCGTGATCGGGTTGTGATTAGCCAAGTTACCTACTTCTTAGTGAGCGTTTTTTAGGTAAGCGATTGTGCCTACCTCTTTCCAAATCCCCATCAAAACTATTTTGATGTGTTATGTGCTAATTGATTATTATTGTGAATTTAATATGCGAAGCATGACTAAATTGTATCGTCATTAATTATGAGAATTTGAAATATATTCTTCGCTGTAAATATGATTTATATTGAGTATGATAAGTTTATAAAGTTTAGTTAATTAATTAGTTCATATGCTAATTAATGTTTAATTATGACGATGTTGAATTTCTAATATTATTATGATATAATAATATGTGCTATTTGGAATGGGATATTATTGAGTGCTAATGAGCACCTACTATTATATTGGATGATTTATTTGTGAAAGTGTAATTTTTGGATATCATGATTTACTGCCGAAATTTCGTTAGACATATATGAGCATGACTGTTGATAATATGCATTTATGTCGTTATCGTCGTTATTATTATTCATTATCATGAGCATGAAATGAAGTAGTATGTCATGGTCTCGTTGTATCACTAGGTCAATCAATGCAAGTATGTGAATTGAAGTAAATGAGAATAAGACTCCTAATGGATCCCTAGGAGTAGTCGAGCTATCGAGACTTATCTAATTGATATAGTCTAGGGATGCGTGATTCTCAAGTTACTTTTATGGACCCCTCGTAGTGTGTTCGGGACGGATCATTCCCCATTGTTTAATTCTCTACATATCGATTACTATGTTAGAGGTAGTGTGAGTATACACTAGCGTAAGTCCATGGCATGTCTATATCTATCTATGAACAGTATGGGTAATCGCTGTTCTATTCGCTCTCTTATCTCTCTAATCAAGATGGTTTATCTATTTGTGTTCGAATGATCACTAAAGCAAGAATTACATGTAATTGAATATCGAGTATGCGTGTGCTTGATTGTCTGACTACTTGTGCATGCAAATGAGTTTCAATGATTCTTCTAAAACTCAGGTAAGGTTTGCGAAAGTGTTTTTACTGGGTATGGACGACGTTTATTCAGTTTATCTGATTTTTGTTTTCTTTTGTTTCTTCTCTTTTTCTTCTGTACCTTGTTTCCGTCACGGAAACCAAAGTGCAGGTATAGCTGAGTGAGGACGGTTTGCTAGAAGGTTGAATGTGGGCTGTTTGTTTAGAACTATGGATTTATTGGTTACCTTGGATTATTTGGGATTTTGGTTTGTGCCCTTGAAGGCAAAGTTGTAATAAAACTATAATGGACTTAAGCCGCTGGATAGACAACTCTGATATTTATGTTTAATTTGTTTAGATGCTTCCTTTGATACATAGTTTTCCTTTCTGCTTAGCATTTACTCCTTAGCGATAAATGTTGCAGTAGCATTCCCTTGGGTTCGTGACGGTTCGGCGGTGTCGAGTCGTGTACAGCGACGTCGATAGTTCCCTCAAAATCGTTGCGAATTCGGGGGTGTTACAAATGGTATCAGAGCCCTAGGTTTAAAAGGTTGCATAGGTTTAATAAATGAATTAATAAAGATTAGTTTCATTTTTTGGAAAATAAGATATAATTAAAGCCGTTGAGCGTAGTAGTCCTAGAAGATAGGAATTACTTGAAATCACCTTAATTGTGATTTAAATGTTCTTATTGTTTGATTGCCCTCTTGTAGATGGCAATTACTCGTTTGACCGCGATGAAGTCGACTAGAGGTAGAAAACCACGAGCGATGATTGTTGCACTCAAGAACGAGGTGGAGTATGTAGACATCTCCGATAGTGAGCCTACACAAGGGCGAGCGTGACGAGGCCGCGGCTGCCCTTGTGGCGCAAGGCAATGGCGCGCACGAGGTGGACCAACCCGCGCCTGATGCTTGTGACGATGACGTTCCAATAGAGCCTAATCACGACTTGGATGCTAACGAGGATCTTAATCCTGAAGAGGAACCTACCGAGTCTGAACCTGAGGCTGACGATGCTCCTGCTGACGAGCCAAGTGTTGAGCCTAACTCTATGGAACTAGAGATGCATTTCGAGTATGGAGCTGGTGTCCCTGATTCACCTAGCATGCCAGACTTAGAGGATATTGATGATGCAAGCGGCAACAACTCTGTACCTCCTTCGCCTACTGCTGATGTGTCTCCTCCTGTGGAGCCTTTCTTTGCCACTGATGCCGAGCTAGATGACATCCGTGCCTACATTGATCGTGCATTCACTACGATCGAGCGTTATGAATATGAGAACCGTACGAGGATACACCATGGTTTCTGGGTAGAACTCTTACTAGCTGGCTTACCCAACCTACATGCTTGGAGAGGTCTCAAGGAGAAGTATAATGATGTGGTACTGAGGAGTGGCTACATCAACGATGGGAAGTATGGCAAAGGAAATCGTTGGGCGCTGACTTTTCAAGTTGTTGGCAATGAGCTATGTTTGTCTGAGTTCGAGTAGAAGGTAAATCACGTTCTAGTGCCTGCTCCAAAGGACATCTGTGAAAGCTGCTGGTCTAATAAACGCAAACTCGTGGATAACTTTAGAAGGCGCTTCATGCCTCAAAAGTTTAGAGGTGATGAGTATCCTTACACTCCATGTAGGGAAGTGAAGCCAAGGAGGGATGATGATGATGATACGCCTCCCGATCGAAGCAAAACCCAGTTGCTGTTTAGTTATTTTGTTGGCTAGAGTTAGTCGTTTTGATTAGAAACATTATTCCACTTTTGCGATGGCCCTGCGTGGTCAAGTTTGATGATGGTGTGTAGTTGCCTAAGCAACAAATATTTTTGACTCTTATCTATTTTGCAATCTATCCTATTGCAAAAGTATTTCATTTGATTATATGAAAGTCATTATGATTCGTTTATATCATTGTGTGTCACATATATGCATGATTGACCAAAAGCATGAATGCTATCTCTTATCGCCGTGACATGATGGGAAATCCATGTCAAAATTATGGTAAAATTTTTGTTGAGCATTATCAACTCTCTTGTGAGCCAAGTGCTAAAGCATATCAATATGATTAAGTGTGATTATCTATTGCCCTACTAAAATAGTATGGAGCCTCTTTATGTGCATTATGAACATCTTTGTCTATTCATGTGAAACCTACATGTCTAAAGTGTATTGTATGCCTATCGAACTATTACGCATGAGAACTGAGAACAATAAAGCAAGTATGTTGCTTAGACCTACGCTGTAAGGTCGGTCATCGAAACTTATATGCTATATGCTAAATGTCAAGAGAAAGGTTTCAATTACAACCTACTTCTCTCAATTAGACCTTAATGGGTCGAGATGTGCAAATTGTGTGAATGGTTTTCATACCATTACTTTTAAATTCTCAGATTCGTGAAAATGTCAACCAACACCGATAGAATCGCCAGACTCGAGGATGGTCTGACCGATGTGGTCGAGATCATGGCAC
This sequence comes from Tetragonia tetragonoides, assembly GCA_038025085.1. Taxonomy (NCBI): domain Eukaryota; kingdom Viridiplantae; phylum Streptophyta; class Magnoliopsida; order Caryophyllales; family Aizoaceae; genus Tetragonia; species Tetragonia tetragonoides. Next base: position 7,074,849 of record CM076145.1, on the reverse strand, counting down.
AACAAATGGAACGCCAAGAAGAGATGGAAACCGCACAAGCCTCTACAGCGCGTAGTTTCCGAGATTTTGACGCTCTTAAACCTCCTACGTTCGAAGGTGGTGCCGATCCAACAAAGCTGGAGACTTGGATCATTGAGTTCGAGAAGTTGTTTCTGGCTACAAATCGGCCTAACAACATGAAAGTTAGCTCTGCGGCATACTATCTGAAGGGCGAAGCTAACAAGTGGTGGAACGATGTGAGAACTGATTTACTTGCAACACCGAACTTTAATTGGGATCGTTTTAAGGTAGCCATTCGTGCTAGATTTTATCCTAGTGCTCTACAACGCCAGAAGCAGAGTGAGTTTGAAGGGTTAAGCCAAGACAAGCTGTCTGTGGCCGAGTATGCTGCCAAGTTCAACGAGCTTGCTATTTTTGCTCCTAATCTGCTGACAACTGAAGTTGAGCGAATCGAAAGGTTCGAGGACGGAATGAAATGGGATATTCAACGTTTTGTCGTTGGACAATCTATCACTTTTTAGGAATTCTATGACAAGGCTCTGAACCAGGAGAGGATTGTTGGACGTCGTGACACGCATTTGGGAAAGAACAAGCGTGACGAAGGCAATCCATCGCAATCGAATAACGGCGACAAGAGGCCAAGACCGAATGGCAACAACAGCTACCAAGGTGGTCAGAACCACAATGCGAATAGAAATCGTGACTCGAATAGTCATCGAGCTACGATAATGGCCAAAAGGAATACGCCTTGTACCCGCTGTAACAAGACGCATGCTGGTAAGAACTGCCGAGGTGACGTGTTGCAATGCTATGAGTGCAACAAACCAGGTCACAAAGCTTCTGAATGTTGGAGCCGAGGTAGGAATGGTAATGGGTAGAACCGCGATAACAACTACAATCATGGTGGTAACTACCATGGAAACGGGGGTTACAACAACAACAACAACAACAACAACAACCGCAACAATGCTGCTCCTGCTGTGAACAACCAAGTTCAAGCTCCTGCTACTGCTAATCCTGCGCCGAACAACAACAACAACAACAATAGAGGGGTTAATGGTAGAATCTTTGTGATGAATCGCAATGAAGCAGAAGCAAACCCGAACGTGATCGCTGGTACTTTTCTTGTTCATTCTTTTCCCGCTTTTGTTTTGTTTGATAGTGGTGCGATGCATTCTGTACTTTCTAAGTGCTTTGCATCTAAGATAGGATTAGAACCTAGTTCTGTGTATAGTGCAAATATGAGGATGCCAGATGGATTGATCGCTAAGTGTAAAGCGTTGTATGAAAAGTGTCCGATTAGGATAGCTGGTTCCGATTTACCCACGGATTTGATTCAGATGGATTTGAAGGACTTTGATGTGATATTGGGAATGGATTGGTTAGCCGGGCTAAGTTAGAGTGCTTTGAACAACGCATTTCTTTGCGAGGACCCAAAGGTAAGAGGATCACTTACCGAGGAGTAGTGGTCAAGCCTAAGCTAAAGGTGATGGCTACTATGAAGGTTAAAGAGTGCGTGACTAAGGGTGAAGCGATTTACCTTTGTCATGTGGTGGACACGAGCCGCGAGACGGAAGCTTCTCAACCTATTCCTGTAGTTTCCGAGTATGCTGACGTGTTTCTCGAAGAGATTCCCAGAATGCCTCCATAACGCATTATCGATTTTACGATCGAGCTTGCTCCAGGTTCTGCACCAATCTCAAAAGCACCTGCTGAGATGAAGGAATTGAAAACACAACTTGAGGATTTGTTACAAAAGGGATACATACGTCCGAGTGTATCGCCTTGGGGTGCTCCTGTTTTGTTTGTACGGAAGAAGGATGGTAGTATGAGACTGTGCATCGACTACCGCGAGTTGAACAAGATTACGATCAAGAATAGATACCCACTTCCCCGAATTGAAGATCTGTTTGACCAACTGTGTAGTGCGTCAATTTTCTCAAAGATAGACCTGCGATCAGGATACCATCAGTTGAGGATCTCTGAGCCTGTATTGCGAAGACAGCGTTTAGGACAAGGTATGGGCACTACGAGTTCACTGTGATGCCTTTTGGGTTGACAAATGCGCCTGCAAAGTTTATGGACTTGATGAACCGTACGTTCCAGCCTTACCTAGACCAGTTTGTTGTAGTCTTTATCGATGATATTCTGGTTTACTCTAAGTGTGTGTTTTGGTTAGACACGGTATCTTTCTTAGGACACGTGGTGTCTAAGGATGGAGTGGCCATAGATCCAGAGAAGATTCGAACTGTTACAGATTGGCCAAAACCAACGATCGTGATCGAAGTTCGAAGTTTTCTTGGACTGGCTGGACATTATAGACGATTTGTGGAAGGTTTCTCAAAGATTGCGCAGCCAATCATGAATTTGATGAAGAAAACGACAAAGTTTGTATGGTCCGACATTACCTGTATGGTTCCGCAGTCAAGATGTTTATTGATCACAAGAGTCTCAAGTATATCTTTACACAGAAAGAGTTGAACATGCACCAAAGGAGATGGCTAGAACCTTTGACGGAGTACGACATTGATATCCAGTACCATGAGGGTAAAGCGAACGTAGTCGCTGATGCTTTGAGTAGGAAGACTCGACATTCGTTAAACACTGCTTTAGTGCTTCCTAAGGAGATCATACATGACTTGCAAAGTCTCGAGGTGGAGATTGTGTTTCAAGGTGACGTTCAATGTACCTTAGCACATATGATTATTCGACCAACACTGCTTGAAGAGATCAAAGATAAACAAAGTGGTGATGAGGATCTTCAGCGGATTTTAAACCACAAAGACGAGGGTAGGTTTGAGGACTTCACTTTGGGCCAAGATGGAATTATGAGATTTCGAAAACGTGTTTGTGTACCCAATGACCCCGATATCAAAAGTCAGATTCTGGGTGAAGCTCATAATACACCGTATTCTGTACATCCTGGTGGAGATAAGCTTTACAAAGATCTTCGCCAAGTGTTCTGGTGGAAAGGTATGCAACAAGATATCGTTGAGTTCGTAGCGAAGTGTTTGACATGTCAGAAAGTCAAGATCGAGCACAAGAGACCGGGTGGAATGGTACAATCACTGGAAGTTCCGACTTGGAAATGGAATTCGATTTCTATGGATTTTGTCATGGGTTTACCTTTGACACAAAAGAAGAACAACGCCATTTGGGTGGTTGTAGATCGTTTGACGAAGGTCGCACGATTCATCCCTATGCACGACACGTGGGAAATGGAGAAACTGGCTGACGCGTACGTCAAGGAGGTCATGAGACTTCATGGTGTACCTGAAGATATTGTTTCTGATAGAAACTCGAGATTTCTCTCTAACTTTTGGCAGAAATTAGAAGAAGCTTTCGGAAGCAAATTGAAGTTTAGTACCGCTTTTCATCCTACAACAGATGGCCAGACGGAAAGGACAATCCAGACTCTAGAGGATATGCTTCGAGCGTGTGCCCTCGAATACCAAGGTTCGTGGGATAAACACATTCAGTTGATCGAACTTTCTTACAACAATAGCTATCATTCAAGCATTGATCGAGCGCCATATGAAGCCTTGTATGGTAAGAAGTGTAGATCGCCTGTATGTTGGAACGACATTAGCGAGACTGCAGTTTTGGGTCCTGATATGATCCAGCAGACTGTCGACATTGTGAAGGTGATTCAGACGAAGATGCGAAGTGCACAAGATCGCCAGAAATCATATGCAGATAGAGGTCGTAACCCTGAAGAATTTGAGGTGGGAAGCAAGGTACTTTTGCGAGTATCTCCTACCAAGGGTGTTATGCGTTTTGGTCGTAAGGGGAAGTTAAGTCCTCGTTACATTGGACCTTACGAGATCCTAGAGAGGATTGGTGAAGTTGCTTATCGTCTAGATTTACCTGTGGAACTTGAGAAAGTCCATAATGTCTTTCACGTCTCTCAACTGAAGCGATAGGTACATGATCCAACTTATGTCGTTCAACCTGAAACGTTTAAACATGACGAGAGTTTGACATATGAAGAACGTCCGATCGAGATCACCGACCGCAAAGAGCGCTCGACTCGCACAAAGACTATTCCGATTGTGAAAGTTATTTGGTCCCGTCATGGTCAAGAAGAGGCAACATGGGAAGCTGAATCCATGATGCGCGAGAAGTACCCAGAACTCTTTCTCAAAGGTACTAATTTCATTCGAGTTTCGGGACGAAACCCTTTTTAAGGAGGGTAGAATGTCACACCTAGTAATTTCGTGTTTTGTTTACCGCTTTGCATGAGTTGCATGTTCTAGCATTGCATGCTGCACTGCTAATCGACCTAGATCACAACCGTAGTACACTCATTGCATTGTCGTTGTCCTAAAATCGATTTATACCTTCGTATGGGTAAACTCGTTTCGTCGTTGAGAAGTGATTACTTTATGTTTCAAGTTTCGGGACGAATCTTCTTTTAAGGAGGGTAGAATGTGATACCCCAATATTTTCTGTAATTATAATATCGATTTATAATTCATTTATAAATAGTTTCGGCGATTTAAATCGTATATTTATTTAATGATTCAATTTACTCAAATTAAGCCATAATAATATTAATTATTATTATGGAAATTTCGGGATTTATAATTATCAAATTGAGGGATTTAGTTAAAATGGTTTTGTATATGAATAAGGCTTATTCATATTGTTTTAATTGGTTTTAATTAGCATTTAATTAGTTTTAATTGTTTTTAATTAGCAATTAAATCAGAAAATAATCCTAATTCTAGTAGGGTTTGACTTTCCTTGACGAAGCACCTATATAAGCTAAGAGATGGGTCAGTTGATCAGTTTACAAAACTGAGCCAAAAGCCCCAATTCTCTTATCTCTCTCTCACGCTATTCTCTCTCTTTCTTTTCTCTCTCTCTCCACCGCACACCTCTCTCTCTCTCTCCCCCTGCTGTCGCCGGCCACCAGGCCAGCATCGCCTCCTCTTCCTCCCGCCGGTGAGTCGCTCTTCCCCCTCTCTTTCTTTCTCTCTATTTTCCTTTCTCTCTCCCCGGACTCTGTTTTCCCCCTCCCCTGTTATCATCGAGGCGCGACTGTCGGGCCACCGCCGCGCCTGGGTGGTCGCCGGCGAGTGGCCGACGCGACGGGACCTTGCCCGTCGCTCCTCCCCCTCTCAGTCGCTCTCTCTCTCCCTCGCGAACTCTCTCTCTCTCTCTCGCGATCTCTCTCACTCTCTCTCTCCTCCGTCGCTGGTGCTCCGGCGAGCCACCGCCGACCATGGTGGTTGGTGGGTGGTGGTCTTGGTAATGGGCTAGGTCGTGGGTCCCCATGCTTGGTGTATCATGGCCTAGACTCGAAAAACCGATTAGGGTTTCGTTTAATATTTTCGTTTTAATTAATTTCGTATTTTCAGTATTTTTCAATAATTGTTTTTATTTTTATGTACTCGTTCGGAGTCCGAATCTGGATTTTCAAATGCCTAGATTGGTTGGAATAAATCAAAAAATTTAATAAAAATACTAGTTTACAGTTTCAGTACTGTTTGGATTTTCATTTTTATTAATTATGTCTCGGTAATTATTTTTAATTAGGACCAAACGGACAAGCGTGATCGGATTGTGATTAGCCAAGTTACCTACTGCTTAGTGAGCATTTGCTAGGTAAGAGATTGTGCCTACCTCTTTCCAAAGCCCCATAAAAACTATTTTGATGCGTTATGTGCTAATTGATTATTATTGTGAATTTAATATGCGAAGCATGATTAAATTGTATCGTCGTTAATTATGAGAATTTGAGGTAGTGTGAGTATACACTAGCGTAAGTCCATGGCATGTCTATATCTATCTATGAACAGTATGGGTAATCGCTGTTCTGTTCGCTCTCTTATCTCTCTAATCAAGATAGTTTATCTATTTGTGTTCGAATGATCACTAAAGTAAGAATTGCATGTAATTGAATATCGAGTATGCGTGTGCTTCATTGTATGACTACTTGAGCATGCAAATTAATTTCAATGATTCTTCTAAAACTCAGGTAATGTTTGCGAAAGTGTTTTTACTGGGTATGGACGACGTTTATTCAGTTTATCTGATTTTTGTTTTCTTGTGTTTCTTCTCTTTTTCTTCTGTACCTTGTTTCCGTCACGGAAACCAAAGTGCAAGTGTAGCTGAGTGAGAACGGTTTGCTAGAAGGTTGAATGTAGGCTGTTTGTTTAGAACTATGGATTTATTGGTTACCTTGGATTATTTGGGATTTTGGTTTGTGCCCTTGAAGGCAAAGTTGTAATAAAACTATAATGGACTTAAGACCGCTGGATAGACAACTCTGATATTTATGTTTAATTTGTTTAGATGCTTCCTTTGATACATAGTTTTCCTTTCTGCATAGCATTTACTCCTTAGCGATAAATGTTGTAGTCGCATTCCCTTGGGTTCGTGACGATTCGGCGGTGTTGAGTCGTGTATAGCGACGTCGATAGTTTCCTGAAAATCGTTGCGAATTCAAGGGTGTTACCGGGAATTTCAAGAATGGAAATGGCAAGAATGGCAATGGAAATGGCCATCGTAATAATGGGGGTTGGAAAGGCAAACCCTACATTTGCAAGAAGTGCAATAAGAATCATCCTGGAGATGATTGTGATGGAAATAAGGTTAGATGTTTCCATTGCCAAGAGTTGGGCATCGATCATTTGAGTGTCCTAAGAAGGACAATATTGAGGAGTAGACATCATTTCGATGTTAGTGGCGAAGAAATACTTGGAGAAAGGATGCGGGGGTTATTTGTGTCACATTCTAGATGTGAGTGGACTAGATTGGGAGATCTCGAAGATCGAGGTGATTAATGAGTTTAAGGATGTATTTTTATCTTCAATCCTAGGTAAAGAAGTGGGTCAATGATTGAAGACTTGTTTGATCAACTCCAAGGGGCTGGAGTGTTTTCGAATGTGGATTTGCGGTCTGGTTATCATCAACTGAGGATTGATGATGTCGACAGTGCGAAAACTGCCTTTAGGACAAGGTATTTGCATTATGAGTTTATTGTTATGCCATTTGGGTTAACAAATGCACCTGCCAAGTTTATGGAGATGATGAATAACACCTTTAGACCATATCTGGATAGTTTTGTGGTCGTGTTTATCGATGATATTTTGGTGTATTCGAAAGACAAGCAGGAACACGCAAGACACTTGAGGACTGTCTTGGAGGTGTTGCGAAATGAGAAGTTGTATGCTAAACTCTCCAAGTGTGAGTTTTGGTTAGAGAATGTTGTTTTGACTAAAGTGTTAGTCTTGATTATGCATCACTATACACGGACAATGTTTATTTATATGCATCTACGAATGGGTTGGGGTGTGTACTTATGCAAAATGGCAAGGTGGTTGCTTATGCCTCTCGCCAATTGAAAGTGCATGAGAAGAATTACCCTACTCATGACATGGAGTTAGCTGTCGTGATTTTTGCCTTGAAAATCTGGAGGCATTATTTGTATGGAGCTCGTTGCAAGATCTTTACAGATTACAAGAGTTTGAAGTATATCTTCACTCAAAAGGATTTGAATATGAGGCAACGGAGATGGCTCGAGTTGATACTGAGTACGATCTGGATATTCAGTATCATGAGGTAAAGGCCAATGTAGTGGCTGATGGGTTGAGTAGGAAGACTTCACACATTACAAATAACATGACAGTGCTACCATATGACTTGTGTGAGGAATTCAGAAGGTTGGACTTAGAAGTTGTTCAACAAGATGAGCCTGCAGTGTTGCTGAATGCACTTGTAGTGCGACCGTTGATCTATGATGACATTCGACAGTTGCAAGTTCAGGACCTGTTTCTAGAGGAGTTATGTGTCAAGATCAAGGATGGGAAGCATCCTGATTATGAGATCCTTGATGATGGTACGATCAAGATGAAGGGGCGTTGGTGTGTACCAAACAACACCGAGCTGAAGCGAACGATTCTAGATGAGGCGCATGGAACTGCGTATTCTGTTCACCCAGGTGATGATAAGCTGTACAAAGACTTGAAACTTCAGTTTTGGTGGACAAACATGAAGCCAGAGTGTGCTGAATATGTGGCAAGGTGTCTTACTTGTCAAAAGGTGAAGATCGAACACAGGAGGCCTGGAGGTCTTGTTCAATCGCTGGAAATTCCTGGATGGAAATCGGATTCAATCTCGATGGATTTCGTGACTGGATTACCAAAGACGAGGTCCAGGAAGGACACTATTTGGGTCATTGTCGATCGATTGGCGAAAACGGCGAGATTCATTGCGATGAAGAAGACTTGGTCAATGGACCAACTCGCTGAGGCGTATGTGAAAGAAGTCTTAAGGCTACATGGAGTGCCTAGAGACATTGTGTCAGACAGGGATACGAGATTCTTGTCCAACTTTTGGGATAAATTGCAGAACGCTTTTGGTACAAAGTTGAAATTTAGTACGGCATTTCATCCTGCGAAAGATGATCAAACGGAGCGTACGATTCAGACATTGGAGGACATGTTGAGAGCTTGTGCTCTAGAGATGAAGGACTATTGGGAGAAGAGTTTGCCTTTAATTGAGTTCTCATACAACAATAGCTACCATGCGAGCATTGGTAGAGCACCTTACGAGGCGCTGTATGGAAGGAAGTGTCGATCTCCTACGTGTTGGAACGACATAAGTGAGACCTTTGTTTTGGGTCCGGATTTTATCCAAGAAATTGTGGATCACGTGAAACTTGTCCAAGAGAAGATGAAAGCTGCACAAGATAGACAGAAAGCCTATGCAGTTCAACATTGACGAATGGAGTAATTCCAAGTTGGTGAGAAGGTACTTCTCAAGGTATCACCTACTCGTGGAGTGATGAGATTTGGGCGCAAAGGGAAGCTTAGGCCAAAGTACATGGACCCTACGAGATTCTTGAAAGAATTGGAGAGGTCGCTTATAGGCTTGCTATGCTTATGAATTTGGAGCAAGTGCACAATGTGTTCCACGTGTCACAACTTAAGAGGTATCACCATGATCCAAGTCGTGTGCTGAATCCTGAAAAAGTAGTGTTAGATGACACACTCACCTATGAAGAGCAATCAGTTCGAGTCCTTGAGGAGCGAACTAAACCTGTGAGGATCCTGGACGAGAAAACGAAGAAAACTCGTGCGTCTACGGTCAATATTGTGAAAGTGTTGTGGGCTAACCACAAAGTCGAAGAAGCGACTTGGGAGACTGAGGCTGATATGCGCAAGCATTATCCTCAACTACTCGAACAAGGTACTTAACCTTAGTTTCGAGGTCAAAACCTTTTTAAGAGGGGAAGGGTGTAACAATCCACAAAAGAAAAGAAATTAAAGACTGAAAAACTCATTGCATTGCATTGCATCATGCTCATTTTGTTATTAAGTTGCGAAAAACTTTTAAACCTTCGAGTTGCATTGTTGTGTTGAACTTTGAAAGTGTGGTGAAAAACATTGCCTCATGGAACTAGCTTCACTTTGGTGGTGATCCTAAGTTTCGAGGACAAAACTTCTTATAAGGGGGTAAGGATGTAATACCCCGTATTATTATTCATTTTTAGAAAAATAATTACTTTAAAAGAAAATGCAATTTCGGATTTAAATAATTAATTGGGCTCATGAATGTTTAAAGTGCCTAATTAATATTGGGTTTTGGTTTTGGACCTAATTAATCATAATTGGGCCAAATAAATAAAAAGGATTTTTGTGGGCTATAATTTCGGTTTGGCCAAAATTATAGGTGAGGATTTGGGCCATTATTTTAGGCTAGGTGGCCGAAAATAAGGCACCAAATTTCAGAATTTTTTTGTTAAAAATTTGTTTCCTAAATTGTTGGATGGTGGAGTGATTTTAGGAGAGACTTTAGGAAAGGAGAAGTTGAGGGAAAGAAGGAGTGTATTTAGTTCCTAAATATTCTCTACTTCTAAATCAACTGACTCTTGACCCAAAGAAAAAAAAAAGACTCTCTCTCTACCTCTCACTCTCACGCACGACAAATCAAAAGGAAGAAGAAAGAGAATTTAGCTCTCTTTCATAATTCATCCTTTTGTGCAATTTTGATCCTTCTTGATTCCTAAGTGTTTTTAACTTGTTTTTGATTCTTGAAAGCTTTAAATTTGATTCAAGTATGAGTTTTTGTGAACCCTAGTTTTGTATGAGTAAACCCTAATTTTATGAATTGCCTAGGGTTTGCTAGATTCTACTATTTGCTTGTTAGAATCATGATCAGGGTTGGGTTTAATATTTTGTTTAATTTGAATCAAAGGTTGAGTTAAAAGATTGGATATTGTGTTTAATTAAATCTGGAAATTTATTAATTATTCGGATTTAGTTAGATTTGGATTTGTTAAAATTTGATTAACATAAAAAAAAGGGTTCGGAGAGGCTGAACACGGCAAGGCCGTGTACAGCGCACGGCTGGACCGTGCGCAAAAGCTGGGCGGCTGTTACGGCTGCCAGCCATGACTATCACGGCCACCGCGGCCGCTGGACGGTGGTTAGCGGCGGTGGTGGTTGATGTTGGTGGTGTTTTGGTTTGACTTGTTTTTACTTGTTGACTTGATTTAGGGATTTGGAAAGTATCCTAATTTAGTTTAGGTAAATTGGTTTTGGAAACTTTGAGCATGCATGAGTAATTGAAAATTCTAGCAACTTAATTATTTTAATTAAGGGTACTAAATCATCTTTAAAGTTCAATTAAGAGGTTTAGAAATCAAAGTATTGACTATTGGTGTATTGTGGATTTGTTAGGGCACGTTGACCGCACGTGAACGTAAGGAGCTTACGTTAAATTGTCGTGATTGCCTTGTTGCTAAAGGTAATTCATGTCTAAATGAATTATGTAGATTCATTGTCTAAGTATTGAATTGGGATGTCTATTCGTACTTGGTTTGGGGAAGGGATAATTGTCATTTATTTCCTTGTGATAATTCGTATAGAATTATATGATAGTGAATGCATATGATAAATGTTGGAAATTCACTTTGTGTAGCAATGTCTACTTATTGGGATTCATGTTATATGATAATACATGTTAATCTTGTAATTACGTGGAGTAATTATTTGTGATATTGGACTAAAGATATATTAATATTTGTTCAATTTGGATATAGCCTATCGCTATTTGGATCATGTTTAAAAGCATGTTGTGTCAATAAGTTAATGTGATTTTGACTATTGATTTGGTAAACAATATTGGAAGCCTGAAAAAGGTATATTGTTAGGTGGTTGTGAATAGGGTGTTGATGCTCATTCATGTGAAATTTGTCATCGGAATTGTGGACTTAATTGTTCATTGGTAACTGGGGAGTAGTTACTTGAATGCCAAGATATGTGTATTACTTGTTATGTGATCACCATATTAAAATGAATTGAGAGTTAAGACAATTTTGGTGATGGATCCACCAAAGGATGCGAATGGAAATTTGTCACTTGTTACGTTGAGTGGGTTCATTGGTTATGGCCTTAATGTATTGAAATCTTGTATCCATACTGAGTAATTGGGCGAGTGGTTCTCTAAAACAGTTCTTCCTGTAGACTTAAGGGTCGAAGGAGGGTATGCATACTAAGGAACATTAGAAGTACTTCGGGAGTCATCTATACTCCGGGACGGTTGATCCCTCTTTTGCCAATGTGCACGGGACTAAGATCCTATTGAATCGACTGCAGTTGGTTTGACTATTCTTACGATTCTCTTCTCTCTAATGAACTTGGCTAATGGATAATAATAAATATTGGATTTATTATTTGGTGTTTATGCGTGTCTTTAAATTAAAGCTTGTTGTCCTTTATTTTCTTTAAGTATGATTATTACTTTTAATTAAGCATGTTGGCTTAACTTGAAGATTTAAATGGACTATGTGGGTATGAATTACTCAGCGTAGCTGATTGATTGTTTTTCTTTTTACTTGTGTTTGTTGTCCATTTCTCTTCAATGGTGGGCCTATGATGAACCTATATGGAATTCGTCTATATGGGGGAGTAGATTGACAGGACTGTAGCTCGAGGAGTAGTGCTAGTGAGAAGGCGACTGAAGAAGATTGTAAATCTTCTAAGAACAATTTATATTATTGTTTAGATTGTAATTATTTTACTATTGGGATTTTATTATTGTAATGAGATTAATTCTCTTGCATGAGAATTAATAGTTTATTATTTCTCATTTCATTTGGATTATTCGTTTTAAGTTTAGTTGGAAAAGATAGTTATTATTTAATTATGTAGTATGTATGTTTGGGATATAAACATTTGGTTTCTTTCTAGCCTTTTAATTAATTTGAACATTAAATACGGCGGTGACGCTTCACATTTCTAGGGTTTTTTCGCTGCAAATCGTGATTTTAAATGGTTCTAAATTAGACGGAAATTCGGGGTGTTACAGTTTTTGACAATAACTTGTTTGAAGGGCGTTTCCAGTAAAGTTTCGTTATACAAAGAGTACATAGAAATCAAATGGCTGTAATTTTTTCGACATTGTCATTTAGCAACTTGTTCAATTTTTCAATTTGGTTATGCTTGGTTATCAAAGTTCAACAGATTCCATTGTCTTCCGTTTCGTCTAGTTCCACAAAAGTTATTTAGATACATTCCGATTTGACTGGTAATGCTCCGCACTAAACTGATGAAAGGAACGAGGCATAAGTGTTCACGATGACTATAAACGATTGAAAGGTAGCTAATTTGTTTCACACCCTTTATTTGATTCAACTAGACCTGTCGATCCTGACCTGAAACTAGTTACCCGACCTGATTGACCCGAACCTGAACCTGAATAGTGACAATCTGACAATTTGATTTAGAACCGAAATGTTATTGACCCGACGACGCTCCACACCCGAATCTACCCAGAATCGAACACAAACCAAACAATTCACAACCCGAATCAAGTTAACCCGTACTAAACACAATCAAATCTGAAATCGAGTTGACCAGAACTAAACGCAAACTGATCCAAAGCAGACCCAAGCCGAACATCGAAACATGACCTGAAGCTGAAATAAACAGATTCTCAAATTGATTCAACCCTACTATTAAATGGAAATGATCAAATTTTAGCCTTCCTTTTTAATCATTTCTTATTTTTCCTATATTTGAATTTAACAAAGTGGATGACTATTGATTTCCAATAATTAGGATTATTTTTTATCAAAAAATTCAAGGTTATACCCTCGACCTTACTTAGTGTTTATCAAATTTGGTGATTTGAATGGAAATTTTAAAATAGAGGATCAAAATATAGTGTGACCCGAAATTGACACGATGAATCGAGCATGTATCCGACACCGATCCGAAATGACACAAACGATTTTTAACCTGACCCACGAGTAACTGCCTTTCCAAACACAAATCGATCCGACATTGACCTGGTCCATATAAACCAACCCGAGATGATCCAAAAGAGTACAAACCCGAATATACTCGAACCCTACATACAATTCGAACCGAACTCAGTATAAGGTTGACCGACTTTGACCCGAATCGAAATTGACCCGAAATCGATCTGATTGACCAGTTTGCCAGGTTAAGATTCAACTCGTACACAACCCTATCCTAACCCAAACTCGAACTCGAACTCGAACTCGAACTCGAACTCAAACACATGTAATCAATATTTGAGACGACTATCAAACCACAAGAAAATAATCCAATTTGACATCTGGCTAGGGATGGGCTCTTTAAGAAGTTTCATCCAAGGGTCTCTGCAACATGAGTTCACTCTAAGAGTTAAAGAGTTTGTGGTGAATAATAGTTGGTGTTTTGATAATCTTTCTTTCTCTCTCCCCGATGACATAATGAATTAATCGTTCTTTCTCTCTCCCTGATGACATAATGAATTTCATTTTATCATTGCCTCTTGTTGTAACAGCCACCAAAATTACGAACATTGATTAGAGATTAAACTTGTGAGTTATCAAAAATCGAGGTTGTCTTTGACCAAATTGATTTAAAGTATAAGCCTGTAAACCTTCATTCTCGTGTAGACAAGAGATGTTCCTTCCTTACGTTAGAGAAACTTTGCTCGAGCCTATGTGGAGTCCTTAGAGAAACCAATAGCAACCCCTTTGGATCGGAAATCAAAGGAGAGAAATTTAAACCAAGCTAATTGTTCATCGCTTATTTCATTGTTTGTGATTACGGAACGCCATATACTTAAAACCAAACTGACATTCAATTGTCATATGTATTTCCCACACGGTTTTGGATTACGATTCTAAGAGACCTATTAGAAAACCATTAGAAGTCTTTTAGAAAGTTAAAACCTATATGAGTTAAAGCACATAACTTGTCGTTATATCATGTTCAATTCGAGACCCGTTTCTTCGCCACTATCTCTCCGAAGCATTGTTGCCAACTGATAGAGCCATGTTTCTAATATGGTAATAAGCCCAATTAGTGCCCCAATATCAAAGGATATCACCTTAGAAGATCCACACAAATCAAGCACAATGGAATGAAATTAAGAGTAAGAAGACGATTTGAACTTTGCTGCCTCCAAGTTTTCTTATTGGCTAAGTAATGGATAACCTTCACTGCCTTTGTTCTTATCCTCATCATGAAAGTTTGATCTTATCCAAAAGGGATAAGAATGAGAACCCTTTTTGCCAAGCAAGCTCTTAACCTTACACAAGCTACTTATAAGGCGATTCAGTAGTTGTGAATTAGACCTCTGTTGTGGATAAGTTTGATTGCTCTTATCCTTTCAGATAGAGTCGAATACTTTTATCCGAGATAACATGTCATGTGACCTTGCCTAGTGTATGGGAATAGAACACAGTGATGCTCCAATAGCGAAGATAACCATCATTAAGCAAGACCACAAACAAACCTATTCCAGCAACAACAGCTCATGTACTTGTCTATGATTGGAGAGTCGTTTCCTATGACTTATATATAGCTGTATTTGATCCTTATGAGACACCCTACCTTTAGACTATCAAAGTAGCTCACCATAGGTCTTTAATATCCGCCTAATATAGCCAAGAATACATCATTATCCAGCCGCCATTCTAACAAACTTACCTGGCGAGATTGAGTCGATTTTTTGACCGACCTTTGGCGTCCTTATCCTCTCTTGTTGCGTGTGAAACTTTGCCACCTTCAAGCCCTATAAATTTCCCCGAAACAGAGCCATTTGGTGCTCAGTTCGCACCTATAACCTTCTCAAAAACTCCACTTCTCCCAACTGTGCAAATCATCCCGTAAGATTGATACCTCTTCACTCTTGGGTGATTATCTCCTTAAACACTTGTGATGATGAACCTCTAAAACCTTTGTTAGAACCCTAAGACATAAAGCTTCAATGCCTAGTTATTGGTTTCCATAAACGTGATCATTTAGACCCTCAAACAGTCCTTTATATTTCACCTTCAGTTCTGCAGTTCATCCAACATTACTCATTGAGTTACTTTGATGTAGTATACACATGGTAAAGCATCTCCATTATTGTTATACTACCTTGTTCGCATTTTCCAATGCCATAATAAAAGAAACGGCTTATTGAAGTGATGAAAGGATGACGAGTGGCTGGATAGTGAATTCTATTCTGTAATCTGCTATCTGTAAAGCGGTGATTATCAAAAGCTCTGGTTTTGAAAGTAAACTCTTTCAAAGCAATTTTGAGAAGTTATATAAGAAATATTTTGGTTATTTGTGAAGTTATGGCTTTCTAAAAAGCTTCATTTTCAAAAGATGGTTTTCTGTTTTTCAAACAAAAGTGTTCATTTTCAGATATGTTTTTCAGAAAAGAGTTTTACTCTGATGTGTTAAAGGTTCCTAAGGCAGGTGTACTTAGGAATTGGTTTTTACATGGTAGAGTGGTGTTAGTCAGCGTTTGCTGATTTGGCCCATGTTCTCTCCATTTATGGAGAGGGCATTGTTTGTTTTCTGTTAAGGTTATTTTTGCAGGTGTTGTCTTTCGGAAAACAGGGCTTAGACAAGAGAACGCCAAGTGTAGATAACTGTCATTTCTTTTTAGTTGTTGTAAGCGTGTCTGTAAAACAGTTATGATTCAGTTAATAAAGATCCACTGTTTCTTCTAAATAGCTTATTAGTATCATTGTCAGTTAATGATTCTTTGATTGTTTAGCCTTGTATTTCCTCCGGGAGGAAATACGTCGGTAACAAGCCCAAATTAAGGTTTGAGATGCTTCCACTAAGGATGGATTCCACCTTAGTCAGGCTTTGGAAATTTGGGTTGTTACAAAATGGTATCAGAGCAGTTCGTTTTAAAATGGTACGTTCTGCAGTGCTTAGAGTGTCAGAGCGGTTTGCTCTTTGTGTCGACGCAATGATCATTATGATCTAAGAGTTAGTTAAACTGATTTAGGTTGAAATTAAATGGAATAATCAAGAATTAGGTATATTAAAAAGAAATGAAAAATGATTAAAGCCGTTGGAAGAGATAGAGTGTAGATGGGCTTGGGATTGTCTGTTATTTTGTGCAATTATCTGTGTTGTCTTGTTTTTCATTATTTGCTTTTGTGTGCTATAGATGGTGGAACATAGAGAGACTGAACCTTTGCATCCTCTCATGTGGGCATTATTGCCAATGGAGCCTGTTTTGAGACACGTAAGCGATATGATGAGATACATAGACTATTACAATAGGATAGTCGGTCCTAATCCTTTATATCGCAATGAGGTACAAGCATATGTCATTATGAAAACTCTACCAGGGATATCTCCATGGGTTGAGTATAGCATCTACAGTCGTCAACAGTTGAGGGAGTACATACCTGAGGGAATAGACCCATGTGATTACTATTTGAACCCTGAGTGGATTAAATGGTCCAAGACTGTTGATGAGGTAGAAAATGATATTTTTGAGCTAGATAAGTATTGGAAAGCCATCAGAATTATGGGGATATTAGATTACTTACAACCACAAATAGTACTTGATATGGATTTAGACAACTCTTGGGAAGAAGGAATTCCAGACATTGATGATTTTGATATACTAGACGTCAGTGATAATGAAACTAATACAGAGATAGATGTTGAGGGTGAAGCCACTTACCATATAGATCATGTACACCGGGATGATGGGGTAGACGAGGAGAATATGGTATTAGAAGACAATTATATGGAAGATGACATAAAATCAAATAAAGTAGAAGAATGTACAAGGATCAATGTGGAACCTAGCCCAGAAGAGCTGCGTATGCAACAACAAGGATATGTTGAAGAACACATGACTGTAAACCAACATGCCTACATTAAGTTACATTGGTGGAATGGAGTTGAGGTAATTGAGGTTAGCTCAGATGAATGGGGGAGTGATAATATAGTGAATGACTCTGAGGAAGAACCAGAAGAGATACCTATAGAGGATTGCTCAGATGTGACCAGTGAAGATTAGTAAAGAAGTGAATTGAACATTGGAAGGGGTGAAAACCTTTGGAAGACAATAGACTAGCATGCACCAACTAGAACGTCTGTTATGTACATATTGCTTTGTCGACTTGTGTTTGTTTCTATGTGAAATGTGTATGATAATGGTGTGTAACTTATTTCTACTAAGAACATATTTTTGGTTGTATAGCGGTTATGTATTTGTTACTTTTGTTGTAAATAGCGGGTTGTACTTTGATACTTGGTTGTTATATGTAAAGCGATGTTATAAAAGTTGTTGCTTTGCTAAGGTTATGATTGTTATTTTGTTTATGATATAGCTTGTGGATTGTCTAACCTTAGGGAAACCTAACATTGACCAATAAGTTTGAGGATGTCGTTAGTAACAATTTGATTTGTTAATGACGTTAGAGAGAGTTTGACGGATTATTGTTTATTTGCATTCGTGTTCTTCTATGTGTTATTGTTCAAGTATCAGAGTGCGCAGTGGAAGCATGTTATGATCACATAGCCCACAAGTGTCAGGCTCAGTTTTGGGATGTTATCTATTGTATTTGACAGGTTAAGTATATTGGTACGATCAAGTCTTTACAGGTTATACGAGGAAAGGTAGTAGTGTCTATTTCACTTTTTTTCAGAGTATGCATGTTTTCCCGTGAAGCACATTAGAACAGAACCGAAGTGCCTTGGATAGGGTATTCTTAGTGACTAGTGTTAACGCCTCTAGATGTTTAGAGTAGATTATTATATCTATTTGGAGAATTGATTTGTGATTTGGGTATTAGCATTTGAGAACTGAGGGATGAGTAATCCGCAACAATGTTAGATGATTAGTAGTGATCATTATGAGTTTCTGGTTATACAATTGGGAGTGAAGAATGCCCACGACATTTCAAGTGTTGATTAAGTAGTATTTCAAGCGGTCCTTGGGCCATCATATGTGACAATCAATATACCTTAGAGTAGGGAAAGATCAAGTGGATAATGTACAAGTTATGTTAACTTTATTGGGGAAGTGAAGTTGACTGCAAAAAGCAAATGTATACATTCTAGGTTATGAGAAGATGTGGATTTGCATGTTCCAAATAATGTAGTTGAGAATTAAACCAAGAAATAAGTCAATTTGGGAACCCGTGCCATAGTTTGTGAGCTATCTATCATTATTAAATAATGATGGGCATATGATATAGAATGAAACTATATAGGGGACTATGAGAACATTTTGAATTACTGATCTTGGTATTGAGGCTCAGAGGGTATTAGCTTCTTTAGCTCTTGGGATGTGTGAAAGTAACCTAAGATATTGACTCTTAGGTAATGAGCAGAACTGTTTTATTAAACTGTGATATGGTTATGAATTTGTCCGAGTGGACGTTTGAGAGCCTGTTATGGCTGTGTTATTGCGTGTGAAGTCCGTGGTGGCCATGGTTCTGTTATGATATTATTTTTGCGGTTTTACCGCAGAGCTCACTTTCCACATTGTTGAGGCTATAAGAGTTGATAACCAAGAGAAATTGGCACACTTATTGGGTAATTAAGTTTATAGCATGGCAATCATATTGGATTACTTATCAAGAATTCATAGTTGCAAAGCTTTTGAGATTTAAGTGATTTGAAGGTCGTAAAATCTAATGTTGTTAGAGAAATGGATCTAATGTTGTTAGAGAGAGTTGAGATGGTTATTTTACAAGTTGATATATGAGTAAGAGATTTGAGTAGTGATGATTTGAGTTTGATTTTGGTGATCTGTTTGAAGGACTTAAAATTAAGGGATATAAGGAGAGTTATACACAGTATGAACATAGTACTTGGTGAATTATGGAATACACTTCTGAGTATCATATCCATGCTTGGGGATCAATATATTTGAGGATTATGTTGACCGAGTGGTGTTCAGGTATTGAGTAAAGAAGAGAGTTTGAAATCAACAATTATATTTGGGCATTTTTGGTTAAATTGTGATATATTGTGAACTTATAGACGGATGCCTTGGTAGGTGGTGGAACAGATGACATTTGAATACGTTAATATCAAGGTTTAGCTGACAGAGTCTGTCTAGTATGATGTGGTCATACGATTGCGTAATTACAATCAAGCAATACTCTTTTGAATGTCTTAAGTAAACCTAAGGACTAACTCAGTTTAAGTTTCAGGGGCGAAACTTCTTTTAAGGAGGGTAGAATGTAACATCCACCCAATTACGACCATTGATTAGAGATTAAACTTGTGAGTTATCAAAAATCGAGGTTGTCTTTGCCCAAATTGATTTAAAGTTTAAGCCTGTAAACCTTCGTTCTCGTGTTGACAAGAGATGTTCCTTCCTTACGTTAGAGAAACTTTGCTCGAGCCTATCTGGAGTCCTTAGAGAAACCAATAGCAACCCCTTTGGATCGGAAATCATAGGAGAGAAATTTAAACCAAGCTAATAGTTCATCGCTTGTTTCTTTGTTTGTGATTACGGAACGCCATATACTTAGAACCAAACTGACATTCATTTGTCATATGTATTTCCCACACGATTTTGGATTACAATTCTAAGAGACCTATTAGATAACCATTAGAAGTCTTTTAGAAAGTTAAAACCTATATGAGTTAAAGCACATAACTTGTCGTTATATCATGTTCAATTCGAGACCCGTTTTTTGGCCACTATCTCTCCAAAGCATTGTTGCCAACTGATAGAGACATGTTTCTGATGTGTTAATAAGCCCAATTCGTGCCCCAATATCAAAGGATATCACCTTAAAAAAGCCACACAAATCAAGCACAATGGAATGACATTAAGAGTACGAAGACGATTTGAACTTTGCTACCTCCAAGTTTTCTTATTGGCTAAGTAATGGATAACCTTCATTGCCTTTGCTCTTATCCTCATCATGAAAGTTTGATCTAATCCAAAAGGGATAAGAATGAGAACCCTTTTGCCAAGCAAGCTCTTAACCTTACAAAAGCTACTTATAAGGCGATGCACTAGTTGTGAATTAGACCTCTAATGTAGATAAGTTTGATTGCTCTTATCCTTTCAGATAGAGTCCAATACTTTTATCCAAGATAACATGTCATGTGACCTTGCCTAGTGTATGAGAATAGACCCAAGTGATGCTCCAGTAGCAAAGAGAACCATCATTAAGCAAGACCACAAACAAACCTGTTCCAGCAACAACAGCTCATGTACTTGTCTATGATTGCAGAGTCGTTTCCTATGCCTTATACCCCCAGAATATAGCTGTATTTGATCCTTATGAGACACCCTACCTTTATGATATCAAAGTACCTCACCATAGGTCTTTAATATCCGCCTAATACAGCCAAGAATACATCCTTATCCAGCCGCCATTCTAACCGACTTACCTGGCGAGATTGAGTTGATTTTGTGACCAACCTTTGGCGTCCTTATCCTCTCTTGTTGCGTGTGAAACATTGCCACCATCAATCCCTATAAATTGCCCAGAAACAGAGCCATTTGGTGCTCAGTTCTCACACCTATAACCCTCTCAAAAACTCCACTTCTCCCAACTGTGCAAATCATCTCGTAAGATTGATACCTCTTCACTCTTGGGTGATTATATCCTTGAATACTTATGATAATGAACCTCTAAAACCTTTGTTAGAACCCTAAGACATAAAGATTCAATGACCAGTTGTTGGTTTCCATAAAAGTGATCATTTAGACCCTCAAACAGTCCTTTAGATTTCACATTTAGTTCTGCAGTTCATCCAGCATTACTCATTGAGTTACTTTGTGAGTTTCTCATGAGTTCTATGTCCAATTGAGCTCATTTTCGACTATGGTGACCTTGGTAACCTTAGATACATGTTGGAAGTGAAAGGGAAAGCTTGGTGAAGCCCAAGTTAGAAGTTCTTTGAGTAATCGTAACCTGTGGTCGTAGATAGTACGAGGTAACTTTCATGTCTACTACTTTTCTAACTTCTATTATGTTTTTACACTAAGTGTTATGTGTCCTATGCTTGGAATTATGTTCCAAATGTTTTTAAAGTCCTAAATTACTTTGGTTATGATATCTCAAAGTGGTATTACAAGTGTGATGGTTTTCCGAATCAAAGAAGTCAGAAGTGTTGTCAAAGAGATGATAAGTGGAATACAAAGATATTATTGTTGTGCTATATGGCTTTATGTGCTATGTGCTTTTGTGTAAAGACATTAATCACTTAAAGTGAAAGAATGGCATGTGGGTGGAGAAGCTCATGGTAAAGTACCTCCATGAGTGATGAACATTCTGTACTCCAGAGGATCGTTCTCGAAAGGGAACCATCCAAGGAGAATTCTGTTATTTTGATATTCTGTGTCAGTCCTTAAGGTTATGGTTTGATCGGCCATGAATGTCCTGAGGTAAGGTACTCCGATGGACATACTCTACGGTAAAGTTATTTCTGAGAGTACTTAAGGGGTATGATCATACTAGGCGTTACCTGTTATGGCCGATTTATGAGGGAAGATATATTCCCCGGAGTGAAGACGTTCCCCGATGTAGTATACACATGGTAAAGCATATCCATTGTTGTTATACTACCTTGTTCGCTTTTCCCAATGCCATAATAAAAGAAACGGTTTATTAAAGTGATGAAAGGATGACGAGTGGCTGGATAGTGAATTCTGTTCTGTAATCTGCTATTTGTAAAGCGGTGATTATCAAAAGCTCTGGTTTTGAAAGTAAACTCTTTCAAAGCAATTTTGAGAAGTTATATGAGAAATAGTTGTTTGTGAAGTTATGGCTTTCTGAAAAGCTTTCGTTTTCAAAAGATGGTTTTTTGTTTTTCAAACAAAAGTGTTCGTTTTCAGAAATCTTTTTCAGAAAAGAGTTTTACTCTGATGTGTTGAAGGTTCCTAAGGCAGGTGTACTTAGGAATTGGTTTTTACATGGTAGAGTGGTGTTATTCAGCGTTTGCTGATTTGACCCCTGTTCTCTCCATTTATGGGGAGGGTAGTGTTTGTTTTCTGTTAAGTTTATTTTTGCAGGTGTTGTCTTTCAGAAAACAAGGCTTAGACGAGAAAATGCCAAGTGTAGATAACTGTCATTTCTTTTTAGTTGTTGTAAGCGTATCTGTAAAACAGTTATGATTCAGTTAATAAAGATCCACTGTTTCTTCTAAATAGCTCATTAGTATCATTGTCAGTTAATGATTCTTTGATTGTTTAGCCTTGTATTTCCTCTAGGAGGAAATACGGCGGTAACAAGCCCAAATTAAGGTTTGAGATGCTTCCGCTAAGGATGGATTCTGCCTTAATCAGGCTTTGAAAATTTGGGTTGATACACTTGTTGTGCATGCTGCCAATGATTTCCCGCTTTGTAACCTCACCAAGGAGGTAATTTAGTGCAGCTGAAACTTATTTTGGACTGAATGATTTTCTTGTGTGTGATGATAATAATCTTACTTGGGCTTGGAATTTTCTTTACACTCCAATATCCAAAGTTTTTGTGTGGCTAGCTTGTTGGGGCAGAATTGCACACAAGCAATCTCTCTTTGAAAGACACACTGTCAGTGATAATGCTTGCTCTATGTGTAATCAATGTTTTGAATGCGCTCTTCATGCTCTTAAAGACTATAAATTTGTTCGAGAAATTTAGAATAAGATACCCATACTTCACACTTTTTATATTTTACCTATTAGGGATTGATTGTAAGTTAATCTCAAGGCTCTGAATCTTGTTGAATCCTTACTCTGGGCTATTTGGTTGCATAGGAACAAGTTTGCTTTTGAGTCAAATTTGATTCTTGTTACCTCTTGGTTAAAAGTGCGTTGGAACAAAGTTTGAGAATTTGCTGCCTGGCGTAACCCTCTTAAACCCAAAGCTTTTGTCCAGAAAATCAAAGTGGGGTGGAAGCTACCACCAGATGGCTGGGTGAAATTGAATACGGGTGCGGCTTGGCTTGTTCAATCTGACAATGCAAGTATTGCTGGGATATTTTAAAAGAAGCACGGGGGAGTAGATTTTGAGTTACCAGCTGGCACACAAAGCAAAGGATGCAACCATGAGTCCATGACTGAATTGCTCAGCGTTAGAGAAGGCCTTAAGATAGTAGTGGAGAAGAATTGGAGAAAGATTTTGATAAATTCAGATAGCAAGGTTGTGTTGGATATGCTCAAGAGTAGCGCAATAAACATTTCTAATTTGGCAAACATAGTTTTGGATTGCAGACAGTGCGGATGCAGAAATCAAGTCAAGTGGGTTCACCTTTTGTAATACAGAGGACAATTCTTAATTATTGTATTGAAAATTTTTAATTTATAAAGGATTTTTTAACAAAAAAAAATCCAAGCGGGTTCGGCGGAATCCACTGGGTGAAGAGTGGACCCACCACTGATTGCAGACACCTACATGACCAACTTTTGGAAGTGAAGTTTGAGCATCATGTGCAAGAAACGAATATGGTAGCAGATATTTATATTTCGGCTAAACAATGCTTGGTTGATGGTTTGAATTTAAGTGATGTAATTATTACTAATTCACCTATTGTTTATTGTAAAGAACTATATAGGAAGACCTCATGGGGAGGACTTATGAACAATTATATATATCTCTAATTAAGTAGCATGTGTTGTATGGACTAAGTCTACCGTGGACTATGAACATTAGTGCAAATATTTAGGGACATAGATGATATATTTAAAAAGATTTGGAAAATTCCACATGATACCCCTTTACTTTTGGCTTTTCTACATGGTACCCAAAACTTTTTTCCGAATTTGCGTGGTTCTTCGTACCCATTTCCGTTAGTTTTCCCGTTATGTTATTACGTGGTAGTTGGTTTTTATATATTCTGTTTGTTCTTGTATTTCAGTTACAACACTTGGGCCAAACTACCCTTGATTTTCACCACCTCTCTTTCTCCTCAAATCACAAACCAACCCCGCCAAAAACCCCTTCTCCCTCTCTCTCCTCAGACCACAAACCATTACCACCACCATTCATTTCACCGTCATTGTCAATTCATCATCATCAACTTCAATCCGACGGTGTGTCAGATATCGAGATGATCCAATGGCTAACAAAAAGCGGGATGAGCAGTGCCGTAGAATCCTAAAGTGCGCCCAAAACATCAACAAAACAACCTTTTGACAGTTAGGTTTCTAGCGACGGATGATTGCTGGAGTGAAACTGATTCGTCGTCATCGATTGTGGATGACGTGGAAAGAGAAGAAGATGTAGCATGTTCGTTGTAACACCCCGAATTTCCGGCTAATTTAAAACCATTTTAAATCACGAGATGCAGCGGAAAAACCCTAGAAATTCGAAGCGTCACCGCCGTATTTAATGTTCAAATTAAATACAAGGCTAGAAAGAAACAAAATGTTTATATCCCAAACACACGTACTAGATAATTAAATAATAACTATGTTTTCAAACTAAACTTAAAACAAATAATCCAAATGAAATAAGTAATAGTAAACTATTAATTCTCATGTAAGAGAATTAATCTCATTACAATATAAGAATCCCAATACAAGAATCCAATTCTAAACAATAAAAATAAATTGTTCTTAGAAGATATACAATCTTCTTTAGTCACCTTCTCACTAGCTCTACTACACAAGCTACAATCCTGTCAATCTACACCCCCATATAGACGAATTCCATATAGGTTCATCATAGGCCCATCATTGAAGAGAAATGGACAACAAACACAAGTAAAAAGAAAAACAACCAATCAGCTACGTTGAGTGATTCATAACCACATACTCCATCTAAATCTCCAAGTTAAGCCAACATGCTTAATTAAAATAAATAATCATGCTTTAAGAAAATAAAGACAACATGCTTTAAATTAAAGACACGCATAAACACCAAATAATAAATCCAATATTTATTATTATCCATTAGCCAAGTTCATTAGAGAGAAGAGAATCGCATGAATTGTCAAACCAACTGCAGTCGATTCAATAGGATCTTAGTCATGTGCACATTGGCAAAGAGGGATCAACCGTCCCGGAGTACACATGACTCCCGAAGTACTTCAAATGTTCCTAAGTATGCATACCCTCTCTCAACCCTTAGGTTTACAAAAAGAACAGTTTCATCTACAAAACTTACTTGCCCAATCATCATATATGGATACAAGTACTATATTGGGGCTACGACATGCAGACATAGACCTGCTCAATATATCTCAATAACAATTTCCATTCGCATTCTTCGGTGGATCCATTACCAAAGAAATCTTAACTCTCAAATCATTTTAATATGGTGATCACATAACAAGTAATACACATATCTTGGCATCTCAAGTAACTACTCCACAGTTACAAATGAATAAATTAAGCTCACAATTCCGATGACAATAATTTCACATGAATGAGCATCAACACCCTATTCACAACCACCTAACAATACAGTTCACAATTTCGATGGCAATAATTTCACATGAATGGGCATCAACACCCTATTCACAACCACCTAACAATATAGTTCACAATTCCGTTGGCAATAATTTCACATGAATCAGCATCAACACCCTATTCACAACCACCTAACAATATACCTTTTTCAGGCTTTTAATATTGTTTACCAAATCAATAGTCAAAATATCATTAACTTATTGAACCAACATGCTTACAAACATGATCAAAATAGCTATAGGCTATATCCAAATTGAACAGATATTAATATATCTTTAGTCCAATATCACAATAATTACTCCACGTAATTACAAAGATTAACATGTATTATAATATAACATGAATCCCAACAAGTAGACATTTCTACACAAAGTGAATTTCCAACATTGATCACATGCATTCACTAACATATAATTCTATAGGAATTATCACAAGGAAATAAATGACAATTATCCCTTTACCAAAATATTCACAAGTCCAAATATGAATTATTATTCTCAATCCAATACTAGACATGAATATACAAATTCCACTAGACATGAAATTACGACAATGAATTACGTAATTCGTCTAGACATGAATTACCTTTAGCAATAAGGCAATCACGACAATCAAACAACGTAAGCTCCTTACGTCCAAGTGCGGTCAACAAGTCCTAACAAATCCACAATAAATCAATAGTCAATACTTTGACTTCTAAACCTCTTAATTACACTTTAAAGATGATTTAGCACCCTTAATTAAAATAATTAAGTTGCTGGAATTTTAATTACTCATACATGCTCAAAAGTTTCCAAAATAAAATTTACATAAACTAAATTAGGAAACTTTCCAAAATCTGATTGAAGCCAACAAGTCAAAACAAGTCAAACCCCAAAACACCACCCAAAACACCACCATCAACACCACCACCGGCGGGCCCCGCTGGGCTGCCGCCAGCAGTGGCTGACCGCCGGCAGCAACCATGGCAGGCGGTCGCGACAGCCGCGCAGCGGCGCCGACTACGCACGGCTTTGTCGTGAGCTGCGCACAGCTCAGCCGTGCACCGCACGGTAAAAAAAAAAAATTGTTATTCAATTTAACAAATTCCAAATCTAAATTAAACCTGAATAATTAATAAATTTCCAGATTTAATAAAACACAAGATTCAACCTTTTAAACTCAACCTTTGATTCAAATTCAATAAAAATATTGAACCCAACCCTAATTATGATTCTAACATGCAAAATAGCAGAATATAGCAACCCTAGGTCAAAATATAAAATTAGGGTTTGCTCATTAACAAACTAGGGTTCATAAAAACAATGAATTTGAATCAAGAACAAAACCTTTAATCATAAAAAGCAATAAACACTTACTTGGAATCAAAAAAGATTAAACTTGAGCAATAGGGTGAATTATGAAAGAGTAGAGATTCTCTTTCTTCTTCCTCTTGGGTTTGTCGTGCGTGTGAGAGAGAAAAGATGAGAGGCGTATGTTTTTTTTTTTGTTTAAGCAAAGTGTCAGTTGATTAGGAAGTTGAGTAGATTTAGAAAATCTAAATATATTCCTTCTTTTTCTCAACTCACCTTCCTAAAAATACTCCAACACAATCCTCCTTTCACTCTCACTTTTAAAAACAAAATTTTGAAATAAAAATTCTGATTTTTCTCCTCATGATTTCGGCTAGGAGTGCCGAAAATTATGGCCCATATTTGCATTATAATTTTCGTTCATAACCGAAAATTATTAAGCCCAAATGCTTTAATTAGTTTTGGCCCAATTATAATTAATTCGATCCAAAACAAAACCCCATCATTAATTAGGCACTTTAATTCATGAGCCCAATTAATATTTCAAATCCAAAAATGCAATTTCTTTT
This sequence comes from Tetragonia tetragonoides, assembly GCA_038025085.1. Taxonomy (NCBI): domain Eukaryota; kingdom Viridiplantae; phylum Streptophyta; class Magnoliopsida; order Caryophyllales; family Aizoaceae; genus Tetragonia; species Tetragonia tetragonoides. The sequence goes on along the minus strand of CM076145.1, from coordinate 7,047,338 downwards.
TAAGTAATTATTATTCTAAAATGAATAATAATACGGGGTATTACATTCGTAGTTAACACCGGTTGTTTTGCCCAAGTCAACATCAAAACAACCATTGTCGTTCGATTTGAACTTACCTCCTTCTGATGGTTTAGATCTGTCTAACCTTGATATTGATGATTTTTCAGCCACCATGCTTTGCCTCTCACAAATTAAATACTCATAATTTCCGACGATGACGATGATAAACAAAAACCAAAATTTTTATTGAGTGACTCTCTATCTCCCTCTCTGTCTCTCTTTTTATTATTATTAATGTTTACTTTATGTTCATTGGATTTTTGTGAGGAAGAATAAGAAAAGGAAAAAAGGGGGGTTAAGATGGGTTGTTGTTGAAGATATTTCAGATTAAATTTAAGTGCAGTTCAGGTTATATATGATTATGATGATGGAAGAGATGTAACTGTAACTTTTAGTTTTAATTAATTTTACTTTTCTTTTTTATTTTCAAATTTAGCACCCGTTTTGATTTAGGGAAGCTTGATGTTGCTTGCTCCTTGAATAATCAAATTTTATGTGTGTAAAATGAACGAGCTTTTTTTTTAAAAATTTTATTTTATGAATCTGGGTTTTCTTCAACTGAGGAGAGAGAATATATGGTGTTGGTGTTGTGTTGAAGATTAGAGAAGGGTGGGGGTGAGGGGGTTTACTGGTGGGGTGGGCGACTGGTGGTGGGGGTGGACGATTGGTGGTGGGGGTTATTGAGGTTGAGGTCTTGAGGATGAAAGGAGGTTGAATGTGTATTTGAAGTGGGGTTATGGAGGTTGGGGATGAAAGGAGATTGAAGGTGGGTTTGAAGACACATATTTTTTAGTTTCATTAATGGTACTTTAGTAATTGCATCACTTGTTAACGGAAAAAAGTGAAAAGGACACGGACTGGTAACTGGTAAAAGCAAAAGGGTATCACGCGGATTTGGAAAAACTATTTTGGATATCATGTGAAAAAGTAAAAAATAGAGGGGTATCATGTGAAATTTCCCAAAAGATTTTGTTTATTGGTCCACCATGGACTAAGTCCATACAAGTTTCTAATTAAGTAGTTTGTGAAAGCTATTTCTTGGGGGGTGTTTGGCCAAATTTCTTCACATTTCAACTTCTCCCCCTCATTTTCCTCACATTCTCCCTCCACCATCATCAAATTCAGCTTCATAGAAGTTAAAAATAGCCCCCCAAAAAGTTAAAAATTAGAAGTTTTAATTTGGAACTTTTATTTTTGACCAGCTTGAGGGGTATTTTCAACTTCTTAGAAGCTTAATTTGGTGGTGGAGAGGAAAGAATATGAGGAGAATGAGGAAAAGAAGTTGAAATTTAAAAAAGTTTGGCCAAACACCCTTAGTGACTCTCCCAAAAAGAGAGCTGATTTGATATTTTTCCAATTCAATAGTGACAAACATAATTAATCCAATCTGAGCAAAGAAACAAAAATCCAAATACAAGCCCAAACAAACCCTAGCCCCAAACAAATATAAAAGTCAACCCAATCCAAAACTGATCCAATAGACTATTTTGCCCTTTCTGCCCTTGCGAAAGCAATGCAGAGTAAAACTGGTTTGGAGTTTGGAACTCGAGTCCAATCCGAAACACAATTTGAGTATCTCATTTTGATTTCAAATGGGCAAATCCCAGATCAAAATCCTCACCACCTAAAAAAAATCAGGAAAACTATAAAACAATGGAAGGATTAAAAATTCAAACTCAGACTCATAAACTTTGAAAAAAAATACCATATGGTTGACTGATAGATCCATACTACCTGAGCAATCATGTTACATTGAGGAAGAGAGAGACAGTCATAGGATGACGATATTTTTTGTTTTTTCTCATCAAAAAGAGTGTGCAACTGAATGACGAATGAGACATCACACGCTATTTTATGTTTGGATTCTCGTGTTCAATAGCGAACATATCAGATTTGCTGAATAAGTAGCGCAAATATTGGCCCGGTCAACGTAGTACCAACAATGGGCTAGTATAGTTCTTAGAAGTTAGCAGACACAAAACATTTGGAAAATGAGGATTCGAACCCATAACTTTATCTTACCAAACCGTTTGCGAGTAAGCCTGAAACTAATAGACCACCACCTTTGGTTATAGATAGACCTGTCAATTCCCGACCTGACCCGAAAATCCAACCGAACCCGACCCGTTTTTTCAGGATCCTGACACTGATTTTTCGACCCGGAACCTGGTTTGACCCGAACCCGATTAACCCGGTGTTTTTGGGTCAAACCCGACCCATTAGTGGGTCGACCCGTTTGACCCGCAAAATAGAACAATTTGTAATTATAAATAAAAAGTTCAACTAAATTATCCTAAAAAACCATATAAAACCTTTTTTTTTTTGTGTTTCATTAACTTTTTCTCTACATCTTTATTCTCTCAAAATGAGAAATTTTGCTCTTAGCTACCCTCAAATGGACGGAATTATATTGTACAACTTATCGAATAATTAAACAAAATATAAAAAATATCATATAGGTGTATACAAGCTATAAATTAGAGTATATGTGTACAAATAAACCGTTTGAAAACATAAATTGACTATATAATTGACGAATAAAATAAAAAATTTTGGATCACCCGACCCGATGGGTCGACCCAAATCCGATAACACTGGGTCAGGGTCAAGCATTTCTCAACCCAAACCTAAAATAACAGGACCCGCTAATGACCCTAACCCGACATGACCTGATCCGGACTCAACCCACCCGACCCGCTCGACCCAATTGACAGGTCTCGGTTGTAGATGATGATAATTGATAAACTCACAAACAAGTGTGAGAGTGTGAGGCCACAATACACAAATTGGGGTCACCATGCATGTCAGACAGATACACATGACACCTATACGGCTATACAATAGGGCTTTATCCTCGAAATCAACAAATATGGAGTAACGTTCCCTTCAATTTCAACCTTCTAGGGGACCGCGCTTTTTTCAATTCCCCTTCCCGTTAGTTAGTTTAATTAGAGCAGCTACTACAGTCTCTACACATTGATTCAACCCCCCAATGCAAATGCCACCATTATCGACCTTCGTGATTTTACTGTCCTCCCTCTACGTCGTCTCTCTTTTACCCACTTTCTCTCTCCTCAGAGACTGAGCTAGTGTAGTTAATTTTACTCTTTTTCTCTCTCTCTCTCTCTCTCCAGTCACATAGTTAAGCTTAATGGATGAATTTCAGCTTCATTGTAATTTTTCCATCATTGAATTTCAAACCCTAGCTGCATTTCAGATTCTTCAAGTTCTTTGAGCTGCTAATGAGAGAGAGAAGAAGTGTTCGTAGAATCGTAGCTCTGTTAGTTCATCAGGTAAATTTGACTTTCGATTCTTGTTTTAGTAGAATTGAATTTCGAATTTGGTGTAAAATCTCTAGAATTTTATTTTAATTAATGTCTCAAGTTTTGCGAAACTGGCAAAATCTGGGCATAAGCGTTGTTTGAATTTATGTGGAATTTTTAATTTACCAACCGACTCACTTTTCCAAAAATTGTCGTTCGATTCCCAGCAAATTAAACGGCTGTTCCAGCCAAAAAAAAGGAAAAAGAAAAGAAAATAGAGTTGTTGATGTAAAGAATCGTGGAACAGCACAAATTTAAGAGCCAGATTTTCATGATTTTTTTGGCTTGATTTGATGACGTTGAAATTGCTTCAATATCCGATTTTTGAAATTTCTCTACACACACAGCAGACAGTGAGCTGGTGGAGCCTGTGCATATTATTATTAATTATTTGTTATAAAAAAAGGAATAATAATTAATACATAGACGTTGAGAAATCAATATCACACGTCTAATACTAGCATGACTGCTTTTTTTGTGGGCGCGTGTAGATTCATCTTTGATCTTTGAAGCCAAGTAGTAGCTTAGCTTTAGATACTGATGATGATGATGATATGGTACACCATTTTGGCACCAAATTTTCAAGGACAAAAAAACAAAAAAAATTCATAAACTAATGCATTATGGACAATTATCTTGCCTCGTTATACTTAAAGCAGATTATCATATACAGTAATTACACTATATAGGAAAGTTTTTTGGAGGGTAAATTAAATCATGGGAAGCACAATAATGGGTCTTACTTTAATCTTTATTGCTAATTTAATTGATATTTTTTTGAAATGGGTTGAGCAGTCGCTTTCTGTTGTGCACAAAATTAGCCGTTTGGAACAGTTGATTGAATGATGGGTTTTATTGTATATATCCATTTGCTTGTTATTAGTCAGTTCATTTTTCTGTCAATGCTTGATGCTACTTCTGGGTTATATATAATATATATCTTCTGCTTCAACTCATTAAATTGCGCGGATCTGCATGTGCTAGCATTGTCAGGATGATCCGGGTTTTGGGTTCTAGCTAGAATTTGCTGTTAAGGAGATGATAAGGAGTAATCTTTTGCACTGTGTTGCTTCTGCATTTTGGTCTTCTGATGATGATTGCAAGTTGCTAGTTTTGGTTCTGGAAAGAGAATTGTCGCATGATCGTAGTGCTTGATGTGACTCTGTGTTCAAGGATAGCCTGAGAAAGTTTGAAGAAGTCTGTTAAGGTAATGTTTACATTTTGTGGACAGTATATTTCAGTATCTTTTGTATATTAGGTAATTGGGCTGAAGATATACTGTAGTGTTTTTGATTGAGATTGTCTTTTGTGCTTTCAAGCTGAATTGACTTTTAACATGGACTTCTGTGATTGTTCAACTGGAGATTAAACTGATGGTGGAATTCATTATAGGCTTATAACGTCGACCTAAGTTGTACTTTAATCGGAGAACAACTGAACTAGTACAGGTATATGAGTTGTCGAAAAAAAACAAGATGACAATACCCTACTCTATTGTTAATCGACGTAGTAAATATATTTCTGTTGTAGAATGCAGTCCTGTACAATCAGCTCTTTGTGGAATTGTTGGCCAAACATGAAAGTGGTAGAAGATTGTTTGACATGTAATATGTAAACAAGAACTGTTGGCCAAACATGAATGGGGGCCCTTGAGCATTTCTTCAATGATTTAACCAGAAGAGTATGAGAGGGCCAGTGAACCACGGTTAGCAACCTTTATGTTATATTGGACATTGATAGACCTTGTAGGCCTGGATGGATGGTAGCACTTATGTTTATACAGTAACATCCTCCTTGGGCATATATGCTATGTTGCATTTGCCTTGCTGGTTGTCTAGATTATATCTTTTTGTTAATGCAAAGATGCCTTTCTTTTTAACTTGGGATTGCAAAGGAATTATCTTACTTACACCCTGTAGCATGTTTACTTTGTTGGGCTGTCTGCATTCTCTCATAAGCCCCATCTGTACAAGCATCTTTTTTCTTTTAACTCAATTGATCGAAGTCTAAAGATTTTGATGCTTTGCTTGGTAGCTACTGGAATAGGCAACAGTTAATTACTGACAGCATAAATGTGGCATTGACATCTCTGTTTATCATCTTGTAAATATCATTCTGATAGACTTATTTGCTTATCTTTTTTTTTTGTGTTCCAATAGGTTTCAATGAAGATCCAGTTACAAGTTGCTATTCCATCTCTCCTTTTCTTGATTTGGATTCAAGGAATTAATTGTGGTTAGTAAGTCAGAAACTACATTGCTATCTTTTACTGTGCTATGCCTAAATGTGAGCCCTTATATAGTATTCAGTCTTTAGCAACACTTCTGTTGTGCTCTTTAATGGTAAGGTTGGACTTGTCTCCAACATACACTGGACCTTCACACCACAAACAAGCTTGTTTGAACAAGGACCTATAAAGTTTTATGTCATGTCTTATGCTCGTATTATCCCGCCACATTGATTGCAAGTCACATATGGACTCATTATTTCACTAACTAATATTCTTTTTTTAGATAATTGCTATAGCAACATTTCAGTGAAGCTGGTTTTTGGCACATGTGGAAAGGTTCCACCCATTTGCCTGCCACGGCTACCCTGCTGACATTTATTTAATTAATAAATTTGGAGAACATCATGACTGTTAGTCTGTTACTACTATTAGCACATATTTTCATAAATCATAAATGCACATAGGATCACAAGATAGATCTTGGTTTGATGGTGCATTGCATCTGTAATAATTTAATAAACATAGTTCAGCTCTAGTGGAGTAGATTTCTTCACATGGAAAGATGTACTGCATGTCTACAAGCATTGATTGCTAAATCTCTGGTCCAACCGGTTTTGGTATTGGATGAAAAGATTTCAACCAATTTGTTGCCGCTATGTCTGAGTTTCAGCAGAAAGGGTAATCTGGGGTTTTTCTTAATAGTTGCAGGGCAGGTGTCCAATACATCGGAAGTTAAATGGACTTGTACATGTTTTTCTGCTGGTGAAGAAACACAAAGCTCCATCATTGCAGCTAATTGCTCCAAATCTTGTGATTGCAATCCTGGTAAATTATGTTATTTTACTCTCTGCTGCTGTATACCTGTGAGCTGAAGGAAATTAGATCAATCAGAACTAACACAAATAACATCACGACTGTGGATGAACTCTTGCTTTATTTGCCACGTGCCAGAAGGCCCAGAACCTATCCTAAATCAAACATTTTAACGACAAATTTGGTTAAAGTCGTGCACTTGGCTAGCATTTGTACTCTTGAAATGACTGTTTGTGTTGTGATTGGTTGTTAATAAAATGGGACTCTGGTAAGAAGAAAATTGTCTTAATTCATAGGGATCTAGTTATAGGGAATTGGAATGTGCACTTTGAAGAGGCTGGATCCTGTTCGAGCCAAATCTACACCATTTGCATATCTCATAGTATAATTTAAATTTGAAAGTTACGAAATCCATCCTCTTTTGCATCAATATTTGTTAGTGCCTGAGAATTCCTTTTTGGTGTTTATGGGACATGGGGTCAGATGTTCATCATTCTTTCTCATTCCATATTGGTTTCCCCTTCACATAGTGGCTGCTGAATTGAATGCCAAGAGATGGATGTGTGCATGTGATAGTGGTCTATTACCTACTTTGGCAATGAATGAGCAGAACAGTAACTGTTTTGCAGCCTGCAATTGCACCTCTGGTAAGTTCTTACTGTTTCTGGTTTTTTTGCTCAAATCAACATGACATTTTCTCATAACTATTTTGGCATTTTGCTGTTTGCTGGAAGGATGTCATATGCTTCGTTAACAGTTCCTTATAATAAAGAAGAATAAGTGAACTTGGTGGATTTGTGGTGTCATAGATTTGTAGTTGTTTTGATGTCAAGTTAATCTCAAGGAGATTAGCAAAAAGTTAATCTCAAGGTACAGTGGAATGCATTTGTAAAGATGACTAATTAAAACTTACCATGGGTTCCTCTGCTGTTATGGAGCGGCAGATCCTGTCGACTTTGGATTGAAACCACATTGACAGGCTTGCTACTTCGTGAAGGTGGATTCTTAATCTGTTATATCCAAGTTGAAAGTTCTAAGTCAGGATACATTTCATTATCTCGGAGAAACTAAAAAGAAAAGGGGGTTAATAGAGAATCAGAGATGGAATTCTCATGTGTAACTGTAGGTTATTTTTTAATTAATTAATTTATTTATTATCTGTCTGTCAACTAGTGCCCCCTTGGCCGAACCTTAGGTACCTCCCTAGATTGGCTCCAATCTAGAATTCTGGATGGTGGAAACGAATGCTACCAATTAAGTCCATATGTATATTAGTCTCCTGTTTCTCATTCAAGCTTTGAAAGTTTCATGTTCAGGTGGATCTTGAATATACAGTTACTTGTTCTCTCGTTTTTCTTGAGAATGAAGAAATTATCTGCATCTCTGGAGGCTCGAGTCTCATTGGCATGTTTATTGGGATATTAAAGTAGTGAATACATGATTTTATTTGTGTCTGCTGACCTTTTGTGACGGCTAAAAGGATTGGGAACAACAAGGGTGGTGGTCTAGTGGTCAAGCTTACTCCCAAGTGGTTTGGTAAGGCAAGGTCATGGGTTTGAATCCCCATCCCCCCCCCCATTCCTTGTGTTTGCTGGCTTCTAGGAACTATACTAGCCCCTTGTTGGTGCTACGTTGACGGGGCCAGTGCTTGCGCTGGTTGTTCAACTAGTCTGATATGTTCGCTATTGAACACGAGAGTCCGAACATGACGTAGCGGGAGGTGCTTCGGTCGCCATTCACTTGCACCCCTTTTTTGACTAGCAAAAAAAAAAAGGAAAAAGGATTGGGACCTATATGTGGTGTGGCGGCCTTTGCCTTTTTCCAAAATTGACATGTCTGAATCTCGAGAATTAACATGCCTGAATCTAGAGGTGGTTCGTGTCCCGTGTAATATGCATAGATGCCATTGTCAGGTTTTGTTTTCCATATTGAATCTTCAACTTGACATATGTATGTTTTTGTATCTTTCACCAGCGGAAAGGTCTTAGGCCTACTTTATGATGAAGAATGTTTGAATCTTCACCTAGTGTGCTTTTTATGTTGAAAGCTGTCAATCATTAGTCTTAGAAAAGGTTCATTTACTTACTTCATATATCATCAATTTTTTTCTTAACAGGATCTTTCACTGACACACATGCTCCAAGAAAGCACATCTCCAGCAAAAAAGTTGTGATATTACTGTTAGTATGTTTGATGCTCACCACATTTGCATTTATTGCAACGATAATCTGCTACTTCTGTCTTCGGGACAAGTACCAACAACAAAAGCTCTTTTCTGAGAAAGGATCTAGCTACAACAGTGGTACCGACCTGATAACACAAAGGCCACTTTTTGTGCCCGTCTCCAAAAGTCCTGTGGGTTTTCTGGCAAATCCGGTCACAGGTAATGGTGTGAGTTGTATCATCCAATATGATATACTGAATTAATCAAGACTTTTATTTCAGCCCCTGCAGTGAGCTAACTGCTATAACAATATTTTTAAATTCAAAATGTATTTGGTTTCTATTTTTTGCACCAAACCTATTTCAAGGATACTAATATACAATCCATATTAGTTTCATGATATTGTCCACCATTTTTCAGTGGAGCCAAAAGCTTCACTACTTTTGGCTTCGAAATATAATGGACTAAAGCAAAATGGCTCATAAACTGTCGGCACTTCTTATTTAATGTAAAGTTGCCGATGGTCATTGTACTTCGGATCTCGGGTCAAACGAAAACAGCCTCTTAGTGAGACTCTCACAGGGGTAAGGCTGCGTACAACCGACCCCCCTTACCCTGCCTAGGCGGGAGCGTCTTTGGAGGCACTGGGGTAAAGACGTAAAGTTGATGTTGATGTGTATTGGTTACATGATATTATAGGAGACAACCTCAGTTTCAAACTTTGTACTTGGCATCTGAATCACTCTTCATTGTTCTCGCCTTGCAGTGTGTGTTAAAATCACTTCCCTATTATTCAAGAGAAGAATGGGAATAATCCGTGGTACAGTCATCCATTTCCCTTACTCAGAGTTGGAACATGCTACAAACAAATTTTCTGATTCTAATTTGATTGGAGTTGGGGGAAGCAGCCATGTGTATCGTGGTCATCTTAAGGATGGTAGAACTGTAGCTGTGAAACGGCTTAAAACTTCCAAGGGAGTGGATTCAGACTCTGAGTTTTCAAAAGAGGTATGATGTTGCTCGTTATTACAAGCTTCCTAGCATTGGTGGACATTGGTAGACAACAAACTAGAAGTTATTCTGGCAGCATTTGCGAGTTGGTGTTGTCTAATACTCTAATTAGCTGTATACTTGCACAGGTTGAGATCATATCGAGACTGCACCACTGTCATATTGTGCCTTTACTAGGTTACTGCTCTGCATCCATGGGAAAACACACTGAGAGGCTATTGGTGTTTGAGTACTTGCACAATGGTAATCTTAGAGATTCTCTGGATGGAGCTTCAGGGAAGTATTTAGACTGGAATGCTCGTTTGTCAATTGCCCTTGGAGCTGCTAGAGGCTTGGAGTACCTACATGAAGCTGCTGCCCCAAGAATTTTGCATAGAGATGTTAAATCTACCAACATTCTTCTAGATGAAAATTGGAAAGCAAAAGTAAGAATATTGGCTGATTAGTCAACTTCCTTCAATTTCCCTTGTCCATTAGATGATAAATTTGTTGTGACAAAATTTAGATATTTACTAGTATTAGAGTCGTACTAGTTATCTTTTCATGAAAATTCCTGCAGATACTTATGCCTTCTTGCGTCACCTGGTTTAGCTAGAAGAAAGATATGCTGATTCTGAGCTCTTCAAAATAATGGCTAGAACAGTTATTTCTAATCTCAACTAATAAGGATATTAATGAGTATGTGGGGATATTTGTCGTTATATCATATATCCTTGCTTGGTTGTATCAGCTGAATGTTTAATACCCAAATGAGAAATAAAAGTTTTGAGGAATGTTATCCTTGCAGTTGAAGACTCTATAATGACCTCATGTTATGCTGTGATTTTGAATTTGCAGGTAACTGATCTTGGTTTGGCTAAACCCTTGAGCATTGATGGCTACCCCAGTTGTTCCTCTTCTCCTGAAAGAATCCAGGGAACCTTTGGCTACTTTGCTCCAGAATATGCCATTGTTGGAAGAGGTTCACTTAAATCTGATGTTTTCAGTTTTGGAGTGGTTCTTCTAGAGTTAATAAGTGGACGGACTCCTATTTTCAGCATAACTGACAAAGGAGAAGAAAGCCTTGTCATATGGGTATGTACTTTTCTCTTTTCCTGGGTATCAGTGGCCAGGATGTAATGAATATAAAAAAGTTACTTTACATGACGACTCTCCCTGCAACTCTACAACTGCCCTAGGAAAATTTTGGTTAAGAGCACATCTGAAAATACATTTTCTTTCTTTCTCAGACTAGGGACATTCAAGTTTGCTTTAGAAATGATTCTTCATTGCCCATGCTTGCCAATTGGAAATTAAACCAAATTAATAAGCTGAGCGCCTAGAAATGGGGTTGTTCTGTTTCAACTTTTGATTAATGATCCTTCTCTCACCCGAAAAAAGTAATCCTTCTATTGTTTTTTCTGTAGGCTGCTCCTCGTCTCCAGAATAGTAAGCATGTAATATCTGAGTTGCCTGATCCACATTTACAAGGGAAATTCCCTGAAGAAGAGATGCAAATAGTCGCTTACTTAGCAAAGGAGTGCTTGCTTCTGGATCCTGAAGCTCGACCAAGCATGAGTGAAGTTGTTCAGGTCCTTTCAACTATTGCTCCAAATATGTCAAAGCGGTCACTATTTTCCATAAATATGTTTCAGGTACACACTTTGACCATCATCTTTGTTTCAGGTTCGTCAAACCAGCATGTTGATTTCATCATCATTTGTGGTCATTGCCCTTGAGACTTAATCTGCTTTCTCTATCTCTGTCTGTGACGTTCTTTCTGAGTCTCCTCTTACAACCCAGAACACTGTTACTTTTATAACCTGCATACTAATGGACTATAGCTGTATTCAGTCATACAGCTGACATGGACTAGACACTTTAAACTCTACAAAAATGACCCTAATTGTAACAAATAATTTTTTTCCCCTTTTATTCATCTACTTCATAGTCTTGTGAGTCACAAAATACAAAGTGGACAAATAATTTGGGATGGAAGGAGTTAGTGACAAACAAAAACATAAAAACAAAACCTTTGTCCCATGAGGATATTGACATCCTTCTTTTCACCTCTCTCTCCCCTCTCTCTACACCCACCCCCTCTTTCTGACAATTTTTTATTGCAACTAGAGAAATTGTTATGCAACTATGTAAGCCAATTCATATATTCTTGTTTTTGCAAATCTTGCAAGTTGCAAGTGCCCCATGTAGATATGTAAAAAAAAATTGATGAATGATGTTGACAAATAGTCTGTTGAAACTTGAAACTTTGCAAAAGAATCCAAGGTGCAATGAAATGCTTTTTTTAATGGGATATTGGCCTTTGTCCACTTTCCCTATGTTATTGTGTCATAAAAATTGGTAGCAGGCGAGAAAGACCTGAGGGATATTGATAGAATGAAAATAGTGGAAGACTGGAAGCAGCAACAATACGGAAGCCAAGTAGGTTGGAAACGAGGGGCAGCAAACAGCCCGAACTTTGCCATGGCTCTTAAGTTGTTGGAGGGGTCGCCTCCAAGCTGCAGCTGGGTGGGGGCAAAGGTTAGGAGAAGGGTAGAAGAGGGGAGGAGAGAAAACAAAAGCTCGTGGGCTGTTGATTGGGTGTTACGTCACAAGACCAATATCACCAGGGTTCATTAGTCACCAGTTCACTGTTTAACCAAGGGGAAAGCTTAAGGGAAAGGGCTGACTGGGAGGGTGCTTGGGGGATGGGGGGTGGATCCATGGATGGGAGATAAGGAGAGAGGGTGCCTGAGGACTTTACTGGTGGATCCATGGATGGGAGATAAGGAGAGAGGGTGCCTGAGGACTTTACTGTATATTATTTGAAAAAATTAGATTCCCTTAATACATATCTTTAATTATTGCCCAATTGTTCAAGCAGGATATATTTTCTCCTTTTACCTAGTGGGTCAACCAATCATTTTCTCCTTTTAATCAATAAATTATCAGGTTCTGCTTATCAGAAATGAGGGCTAAGCGATAGGTCTAGGTGTTTGAGTTATATATCCTTACGTACGTAACAATCTTTCTAGAGTATGTGAGAGAGATACAGAGCTTGGATTCTAGAGGTTAAGCTAGGAGAGACCAGTTAGCTTACTGTACTGACTTTTTGCTGCAGATTTTTTTTTCTTACAAATTTGAAACTGATATCCTAGTAAGACTTTTCCCTGTTGATAATTATAATTCATCTCCCTAAGTTGTATTGTTAAGCTTAAAACGTTGTTTACCCATGCTAGAGGAACCATATTAGTAGGGTACAGAGCCACAGACGATCAAATCACAACAACAAAATTATGTGGAAACCCCGTGTCACCTTAACAGGAAAACGACGAAAATCCATTATCAATGATAGAATAAGTTACAATGGTAACTGATTCCTCTAGCTAGTGCATTATGTCTGACCTTCTTACAAGCGGACTCTCAATATGTTCCTCTAAACCTCTCAACCTCGCCCCCCCCCCCCCCCCCCCAACAATGGCGCTTGGTGGTGCCCAAGGTACACACATCTTTCTCGTACAAATTTCTATTTAGGCTTCTGATAAAATTCCTCCTAGTACTAGTCATGCTAGATCTGTGATATACAACAACTTGAGACACAAAATCTTTGACTTTACAAAATACATACATATTCTACACATTTCTTTCTTTCCCCTAAATTCATTTTATGGCAGCATTTCTAACATGAATCCTTCTTCTGTCCTGTAGAATTTGTCCCCTCATAGCGTGCAAAATCAACAACCACTTCCAGAGAAATCCACCAATCAAGTTGAGGTTCTGGTAGACTCTGAAGAGCTAAAGCAAATGTGTCCAAGTAGATGGTCATCACAGTGTTCATTATCATCTGATATTGACCGTACTCTCCTGGCAGATAGTATGGGGAAGGAACTCAATCTTTCTTCCTCTCAGTATGTAGAAAGGCTGCTCTTTTTGACATCTAATCGAAGGACTTGGAATTCTAGTGAATATGATGAGACCGTGGACTTGACTGAGCCTCGACTGGAAACTTTCTGTTTAGAAAGTAAACAGTAATAATGATGGTTACATTTGAGCTTCATACACTACAAGAAGCAAGAAAATGCAGAGAAGCGGGGTTCCATAGAGAATATACGGATTTTCATTCTGGAAGCCAAGTAACACCAATCAACAATATAGAGCATCACTGTATATCACGAGAAACCACGTTTCGGGCTTGATTTTCGATTTCCATCAAGGGAAGGATGTTCTGATACAACCCCTTGTTGCTGGTGAGGCTCATTTGATCGAACCTCATGGAAGTATACAAGCAGCACAGCCAATGCAAATTGATGTGGATTATGGTAGCTCATAGTCTTGTAGATATTATTTTTATGTTCTTTGGCACTTAGGAGCTCCCTTTTTCTACTCCTCATGAACATCCTGCAGGAATTGGTTGCAGATAGTATATAATCCGCCCATAAGGTAGCTTCCAATACCATTGGTGAATGATAATCGAAAGGGTAATATATCAACAAGGAGCATTTTGTCCCTCCGATTAATTAACATTCGATTCGATGTCTTTGTCAATTGTCATAAGGTGTCCCTATTTGTTGTAATCATTACATCATCCTGGATCATTGAGCAACCACAATGGTCTGCTTAGACCTAAGGCTCAAAACAACAAAGCTACTGCCTAAGTTTTGTTAACCATTGTGAGCACCAAAATTTTTGTTAGACCCAAACGCAGGTGCCTTCTTTATCACTGACACATAGCATTGCATGGAAATATACTTTTTTCTAGATCAAACATTTAAATTGACATAGATTAGTTATTTAGTTTGTTGTGACAATGTGACGAACAGAATTAGGAAGTTACTGAGTGGCAGAACCAGAAAACTTGTATAGGGGGAGACAAAAAAAAAATGTGTATGCGTCTTCGGTCCAAAAGTAGTTATTATGTTTGGGTTTTATATACATGTTTTGAAAGTAATTTTATTTTTTAAAATATTATTTAAGAGAAAGATGACATTATAATTTCTATATCATAATGAATAGATCTTTTGTTTGTTTAATTTAACACTAAAACTTGATTAGCCGTTTGGCTTTGATAGAAAATTTTGTGCTCACAATGATTAGCAAAACTTAGGCAGTAGCTTTGTACATAGTTTTGAGCAAACCATTGTGGTTGCTCTTGTGCCTTTCCTTACGTTTTTTTGTTTTTCAACTCTCTTCATAATAATTTGAATGCCCATAAGGTGTCAAATTCCAAGAAACATAAGCCTCACGTAAGAAAGAGAGCTAGACTCCATAAAGGTTCAAATAAAGTTTCATCCTAAACCAAGTGCATAGGATCAATGGATGGAGTAACTTACATGCTGAGATGTGTTCTTTTTAAATATCTCATTCAACTTCCATCTCAAGTCAGGTTGTTTCAATCCTGTTCAAGTGCAACATATTTATTCTGTCATATATTACTATTAGATCAAATCTGATTAAGTCTGGTAAACCCAAATCAATTCAGTTCAAATATATTCAACTGAAAAGAACACACTCAAAGTCTTTTTTTTTTCTTTGATTCCATTTGACACAACTCATTTGTATACTCATTAACAAGGCAAACTACTTCATTTTCGTTGATTGAGGAGTTGATCTTCTTTGGACTTTTTCTTCCTCATGTAATAAATCTTTCTTATTAATTTAGTAAGGTCTTGCCATTGATTCATACTGATTTAGTTTGTGGCCTTATTTATTCAGTAAGTGAATCTTAGTAGTAATAATAAGAAGAAGAAATAATGATGATGATGATGATTATGATGATGATGATGATTATGATGATGATATTAATTGGTTGATCTGAACTTAGTGCGTTTTTTGGTTTTTCCACACTGATCTTCACTAATACGGTGAGGTCATTCTCCTAATTCCAACGATTTAGTAAGGTCCTGCCGATGATTTTCAGTGGTTCACTAAGGTTCTGAAGGTCCCGCTACTAATTTAGTAATTCTTACTGATTCAGCAATGTCATTCCACTAATTATCATTGATTCACTAAGGTCCAAAATAAGTGTGTTGGTGTGGATGGTAGAACACTCTCATCCTTTAATTAAGATTGAGGATTCGAATCTTGAGAACGAAAATTGAAAATATGACTTGCGGCTTGTTGGAATTGTACCTTTCATGTACCGACATTTTTTTTTTTTGAAAAAATCCTCTGAGAGAATTACCCTAAGGCGTCCTTATCCAGCAACCTGGTTAAGTATTGGTCGAATGAAGTCGACCAAAAAGACGATCCATCACATGTCTGGCCATGTTTAGCCATAAAATCCGCAACAGAGTTGGCTTCTCTAAAACAGTAAAGTACCTCTACATTATATTATCAAAGAAATGTAGATCCTTTCATTGTGTCAATCAAAATATTCTCTATCTCTCAAATAATAAGATGCTTTAATAACCGTGAAATTATCATCGGATATCTCTCATTCTTGCTCCACAAACTCTTTTACGAAAACCAATAATTTCAGCAAGTATGACAGAATAATTTTCACAGAATTTTGCCCCCAAACTAGTGATGTTTCCGTCCATATCACGAATACAGAACCCGATTACAACTTGCTGGTTATTGACATACATAACTAGTTCTATCTCAAAGGATTTAGGAAACCTCTATTGCAAACCCAAAAAAAAAAAAAAAAAAAAAAAAGAAAAACAAACCCCCAAAACAAATTTGGTCTCACCAAACCTCCAAGGTGGAAGCCGAAACGCATTCTCCAATTTGAACCCCGCGAAAGCCCCGGGCAAGCCAAGAAGACTGAAAGGAGACTGAAGTAGAGCCACCCCATTGTTCTCTTTCTCAACACAAGCCTCCACTTTCACAGTTTCACTCCCTTCAGAGAGAGAGAGAGAGAGATGGCTACAAAATCAGGGACAACATATTCACCTTCAACCCATAAAAGGAAACATGAAAAACCTGATTTTACAGACCCAACTGGGGTTCGCTCCGATGGTCGTGGTTTTCACCAGTGCCGGCCTGCTTGTATGTGCCCTTTTCTTTTCCTTGCTTTCTGTCCTTGTTTATTTATTTAGGTTAGCATAGAATTTCTGGGTAGTTAAAAGGATTAATGGGTTTTGGGCATTGTTTGGTTTCTTTTCTTTTTGAATGAATTGACAAGTTTGGTGCTTTTTGGTGAAATACTTCACTACAATTTGTGGGTTTATTTGGAAAAATTTGAGTTGTTTGCCTTGGTTTAATTGCATGCATGTTCTATTTACATTTTGGGGTTCAATTGCCTTCACATTTTGAATTAGAATACAGTTTAATTTTTAAATGCATTATTGCTTTTTAATGTTCATGATTTCTGGATTATGAGTGTGGTTAGCCTGATAACCTATTAGACCAGGATAGCTGGGAAGGAAATATATGGGAGATGTCAATATAACAATGTTGTTTCCTTTTGCTCAATGAAATTTGTTCACCATACCACTTTGTGGATTGTGGTTTTTTTAACTGGTAATCTACATCTTCTACAGCATTTTGACCCCCAATATTTTGCCATAATATCGTGCTACATGCACAAAGATCTTGAGAGGCATTAGGTTATTGGTATTGTACGATGAGTCTCCTTGGAGAGTTTGCGATCAGGGAGCTGAGGTGCCATTGAGCTGATTGCTTGTTATAAATGGATGTGTATGCGCGCGCGCGCCCCTTTTGTTTTCTTTTCCAATTTTTTCCAAGGGAACCTGTTGTGGACCAGGCCCTAAAATGCCATGTTGCTATTAATCAACCTAGTGGCTCTTATGAGTCTCCACCTATAGTGGGATATTAGGGGGACGGTTAGATGTGCACAGCAATGGCTGACCCAGTAACATAAGTAGACGGCATTCAAACATGAAATGTTTGGTTTACTTTACTCAAATATTGAAATGTACAAACTCCTTTGGTTTTTGTGCAGTAAATTAATTGTATGGAATACTTATTCAGGTAGTTCTTTGCTTACAGATTTAAGGACTGGTGCTGTCAATGCTGCTGCTGGTTCTGCTTATGTGGAATTTGGTAACACCAAAGTAATTGTGTCTGTGTAAGTATTCTCTACCTGCAAATGCGCTTAAATTCTATTCTAAAATAAATATTCCTTTGTGAAATAATCCCCTCAGTTCCATTCATGTGATCAAACTCATGGATACCTGTTCTTCATTCTCCTACCCTCCCACCTCTCAACTTTTATTTTTATCACGGTTCTAAAACAGTAATCAGTCTGTGGCTGTGCCATACTAGTTAAGGGACTGGTTTATGAGGGTAATGATTCTATTGAAGATTAATTATGGATCAGCCTGCCTGAATGTTTGTAAGAAACTTAAAACTTGTGATTCATGAAAAACATCTAATTACTTCTCATGTTTCTCCCGCATAAGGAAGTAAAGATGTGCGATGATAGTTTTGGCAGTTTGAATCACTTGAATTACTTTGGTAAGGGAGGTTAAGCTGCACAAGTTCATAGCCGATTGATACATTCAAGATAAAGTAAAATTTTCCTTTATTCAAAAATTGGACATTTGATTTCGGTACACCAGTGTCATCACTGGTTTGAATGCTTTGTGGAAAGCTAGATTGTTGGTGTGATTCAATGTGGCTCTGGGGCATTTTTGGTCCTTACTGAACCGGGCTAGGAAGCACGGACACTCTAAATGGGTGCCGTGTCCCGTGTCCCAACGTATTGGACACTTTGACACGGCTTGGACACTTGGGACACTTCTTTCTGGTTCTCTCTCTCTAGATTTTTTTTCTAAACCCTAAAATTCCTCCATTCTGCCGACGCTTCTTCTAGTTCTCTCTCTCTATCTTCACTTTTCACTCTTTTTCAAGGCACAATTACTATATGTGGGAATATCATTTTCTGTTTTCTTTAATATATTTTTTATTTAGTGTTTTCTTTGACATGTCCGCGTATCTGGGATTTTGAGAATTGCCATACCCGTGTCCCGTATCCACGTGTCCCGTGTCCCGTATCCACGTACCCGTACTCGTGCTACCTTGGAACTGGCCAAGCAGGTGCCTGAGTCACCAATTTGTTTGCCAGGCATGCTAGCTAATCCAATTAGCTATGGCATTTCTGAGAAAAAACCCTTGATGTAAGCCAACATTTGCTGAAGAAAAGTCCTGCCATGTATTAATATTGATGTGCGTCAACTGTGCAACAGATCTGCAGCAATAGCAATATGTTGAATCTGTGGTTGGGCCAAATTGGAACTTGCATGTAATTTGGAAGGAGATATAAAATGGAAGCTGTTTATTAGGTGTGGCTGAGAGGATTAGTATAAATAGTCGTATGCTTATCCATAAAAAAAAAAAAGAATAAATGAGTCATATTATCCAATAGAGTAGAAAGATGAACTGTCCACTTGATGGAAAACTGGAAAAGGTTGTATTTCGGGAACTAATTTGAATCATTAATAGGAGTAGTTGTTTGTGTTGTGCCAAGGTGCAAGGGTAAATTGAGTTTGTGGATTAAGGAGTAACTATCTCTTTTTACCATTTTCTTGGATAAGCCTTCTAAGGGGTTCAAGGTGGCAGACTTGCTGAAGAGGATTTTTCCAGTGCCGGACAATTAGAAGGAAGAGCTAATGCAGTTTGATATGCGGAGAGCCTTCTGATATGATAGATGTATCCTAAGTTTTACTTGGACATATAACCAGATGGAAATGGCAGTGTAGGTTGGGATGACATGTAAGTGATCAACATTAGAATGAGGATTTTGCCCATTGTGGTTGGATAGTCAAGTAGGATGCTACAAATTGAACTAAAAGTAGATTGGTGAAAAACAGGGGTGAGTGAGAAATTGATTATGACTGAATTGATCTTTCAAATGTTTTGTGCAAGAGGGTTGCTAAGTTTTACTTGGACATATAAGCAGATGGAATTGGCAGTGTAGGTTGGGATGACATGTAAGTGATCAACATTAGAATGAGGATTTTGCCCATTGTGGTTGGATAGTCAAGTAGGATGCTACAAATTGAACTAAAAGTAGATTGGTGAAAAACAGGGGTGAGTAAGAAATTGATTATGACTGAATTGATCTTTCAAATGTTTTGTGCAAGAGGGTTGCTGTTTTGGCTTATGTTGCATGAAGATGGGTATGGTCTGTAAGGGTGGGGAAGAACAAATTTCCAAAACGTGGGGAGTGGATAGGATGATTGTATATTTATGGAGAAATACATATTTTAAATTTTTGGGTAACAACCTTTTTTGGTGATAACATGGGTATCCAAGCTTTTTGCTTGACTAATCATATGGGCCCTGAAGTTAACAACCAGGAAAAACTCCAGTGGCCCCAAGGGGACTTGAACTTCATTTTTTGGGTAATAACTTGCACTAAGAAAAACACACACACACACACACACACACACACACACACTCCAAAAAAATAAATAAAGATTTCCCTCTGCTAAGGGGTGAAAGCACTGAATGTAAATATGCTATCCTAAAAGACATATAGTCCCTTTAACATTGAAACATTAATCTCGTGGCATCAGCTAAACATCCACGCCAGTGGTGTTATACCATGAGCCATGATGTGAATTGACCAAGATCGAGTTTTGTGTGAGATCCACTCATAGTAAAATAGGTCACTTATTAGTTATTGTGAATAGTGACCCTTGTTTCACTAAAAAGTGATTCTCGTCTTACCGATTGTGATTGACCAATTTCAACTTAAATATTAATATTCATCTTGAGTATACCTGTCTAATAATTTCTTTGTTATTGTATGAAAAATGGGTGGTTCTGATCATTTTTAACTGTCAAAAATATGGGTTTAGAACTTTCTTGGTTATATACTAAAGCTGTATGGGATATCAGCTTTAGTATTAATTGTAAAATTGATATGTTTGGATAAGAAAATATTGTATTGATGACGTTGTAAAAGTAGCTAAAGAGGATAAGGTGTCCTCACACAAGGGTGATTGTAAAATTTAATAAACAGTGACATAATAGCCATGATGGATAGTGCTGTTTGCTTTCAGAAACAACTTTATGTTACAAGATGAAATTGCTTTACATAACGGCTGTTACATACTTACATGTAATAGCTTGCAATCAATTCCATGGACTTCCTAAATGAGGTTTTTATGTCTTCTAGCCCAAAATGATTTGACGGCTAACGTGATTACAGTTACTAAATTAACCGTGCATTGTGAACATAGCTTTGGATTGGTTAGAGGCCTTCAGTACACTGTTATTCTAGTTGTAATTACTAGGTCAAAGGCTAACTTTCTACAAGTCTGTTTGTCCCCTTTTTTCACGTCATTCCACACCTCTCCCAACATCGGAAACGTGGCTGTGGCACCTTGGTTTGTACTCAGGTTGTGTGGCAGCTATGTTAGACTGACTTGGCAACAGGTACCTTACATATGTACGTGTCGAGTCGTCGGAGTGTCAAATCTTAGATGAAATTTAGTGTATATGTAGTATAGTGTGGTCGTCTGGTCGGGGGACAAGGAAGCTACAGCCTGTAAGTCTAGGTTGTGAAGGGTTAAAATTTATTTGGGATACATTATGGTTGGGTCTTTGTTCATAATATCATATATCAGATTTATTCATTTACAATTCGCTCAATAGATGTTTTAATAGTTAGGATGCATTCTGAAAGAGTCTGGATTATAATGCACGGCTAATTAGGTTCGGTGCTTATGCTCCTTATTAATAAAGTTTGGAACACTGTCACATGTAAGTTATAACAGCCTTCAAGAAGGTTTGTTTTCTTGTACTAGCGAGCACAGTGGTCAAATATGAATTATTATGTTCCATCACTTTTCTCGAAGTGGATTGTGTATATGTCTGAAACTTGGACCTTTGGATACTGATTAATTAGCTTCAGGCACCTAGCAGCTTCACTGTCATGTCCATTTTTACATTTCTGTTTCTTACTCATGAGATCTCTTCTGGAAACATCATAGACAATCAGCCCATTGTCGTTTTTCGTCTTAAAATTTGGGTGGGAATTCAGCAATTTGGGTCACCAAACTTGATGCACTGCAGCAACATCCTGAATGAGCTGCCTCAGCAAACCACAAACTTAATTGCAAATTTATTATATGGAAATGATTTCTCCGTAGCCTGGTTCTTCTTTTTTATGAACTTTGATGTGTAGGAAGATTCTTGCATTCGATATATAGTGAACCGTGACCCCGTGACTCCGTGAGTGCTCTATTAAGTGACTTTTCGTTAGTAGTGCCCTTGCATGTTCATATTGGCTTGGGTAATGTTCCCAAACCACCAAATGACAATGATACGAAAACCTAACACATTCAACCGCTCCCATTAAGGAGTTTAGTCTGCCTAAATCCAGAGTAGTAGACCCCCATCATGTTGGTCAAATCTAGGCCTAACATAATTTAAACAAGTCCGGGTCCATGTCCAGAGTTTTCAGATCGAAATCCATTCCAATCTTGACTACAAAAAGTTTTTTTTTTTTTTCTTCCAATGCTTATTAATGTAAACATATAATTAAACTCTATAGTTTAATATATAAGATAGGCAAATTATGGCTATAAGCATAATTTTTATATGGTACTAATTTTTTTAGAACTTGTTCCGAAGCTGCATTTTTTGATTACGGGGCTTGCTTTCGAAGACCTGTTTAAGTATTTTCAATTCTTTTTTTTTTCCACATCATCCACCTGAAATTCGTACACATGTTCTGAATGATTATGAGCATTGTGGCTTCTTGTCCACTAATATGACTTGTATTTTCTTTTTGATAATTAACTAATATTACTTGTATTCCTGTACTTGTTGTGGACTTGAAACAGTCTATTGCGAAGGCCGTTCAAGGTTGAATTATAGAAAATCGAGTGTCATCCATAATTATCCTCCCCTTCTAATTTTTTTTGTGACATAGCGAGTTGGCTGATATTTCTCATACCAAAGGTCTAACAAACATAATCGTGAGCCAGGAGGATAAATCTGCCCTCCCTTGTGCAGCTGCAAACAGGTATTCTTATAAGGCATGGGGGCTGGGACTGATAGTTTGGTCTCATTGCTTGTATTTTTCGTACAGAATTGGTAGAAATTGCCGTTATCAGACTATGCTTAATGAAGTATCTGCACAATTAGGCAAGACTTGCTATTAGTTCATCTAACTCATCATATCTCTAAGGTATCTAATGTGAAACTGGACTACTAGATGAGCATTGGCTAGTTAAAAGGTGAAGAGTGACCCTCAGGGTCACCACCCCCCTTTCTATCTCTCTCAACAACTACTGAACTACCCATACTTTTGAGGGGAAAAGCACATCGGAAGGAAGATAATGTGAGAGGAGGGTTAATGACCCTCAGCGCCACTCAAACTTTCTCCACTTGCAAATGCTCTTTGGGCATTTGTTTAGGAGGCAACCTCATGAATGAGGCGGGCACAATTATCACTTTTTTGCCATGAGGTATCAGTTTTTATCCATCGGTATCGCCTTTTTGTTCACAGGTATTAGTTGTTTTGCGGCCTCATGCATGAGGCTGCCTCGTATAAGTTTTTGTGCTAGAGAAAAATTCTGATGCGTTAGCCTGCCGTTGCTCTCGTTGATGCCTGTAACTATATTATTGTATTACAACATCTGGCCTTTTTAGTGATATGTCTTCTGTATTGACATGGTTAAGTTATAATTTTGGCATTACATCCTGTTTCTGTTTAGTTTTGGACCAAGAGAAAGCAAGAAGGCAATGATGTACAGTGACGTTGGGCGGCTAAATTGCAGTGTCGGCTATACAACATTTGCTACCCCAGTTCGAGGACAGGTAAAATGATTTACAACTAACGATGCAATAGATGGTTCATTTCTCAATGGTTTTCTCTGTTCCATATGATCTTTCTTATTTACTTATTCTTTTTAACCACTTTAGGGTTCAGAACATGGAGAATATTCTTCAGTGCTTCATAAAGCTTTAGAGGGTGCAATAATATTGGAATCCTTCCCCAAGACAACAGTTGATGTCTTTGCATTAGTTCTGGAATCTGGTGGGAGTAAGTTGTCTGCACTATTTCTTCATTGTCATAGATTCTTTAAGCTATACTTGACATTCTTGGATCTGTACGCTTGCAAGATAGATGGAAACAGAATTATGTTCTGGGAGCAAACATTCAAATGCTAAACATCTTAATTTTCTTTTTCCCTTGTTTTTGCTTAATTCACCCGAGTTATACGTTAGTGATATAATATGTAGTGCTGGATCTAGCCGAGTTTGTCCGACTTTTGAGGTCACTAGCAAAAACTGTTCCTATTTCATCGTGTTAACACCTGTAGATCATTCACTAGAACTGATATTCAGTTTATCCAGATTGGCTTTGCAAAAATTCGTTACTTTATCCATCAAGGGGCCGGAAGATTTTTTTCTCTTCCCCTCTTCTTGTTGTATTATACATTTGCTATTAGGCATCTCTCTTCGGCACCCCAGTCCTTTCCTCTATATTGTGTATATTGTTTTTATAGACATGAGAATACAATGTTATCTGGAGCAAACAGTAAGTTGGTACTTACGTTGGGTTATATATGCATATATTTAAACATATTTTCTTTCTTCCTCTCTCTGCTTTCAAGTATCCATATTTTCACGGTTTCAGGTGATCTTCCTGTTATTATATCATGTGCCAGTCTTGCCCTAGCTGATGCAGGGATCATGATGTATGATCTGGTTGCAGCAGTTTCTCTGGTATGCATCTGTCACAGTTAGTTGCCTCATCTCGCCTTTTTTCATTTTGTTTTTTGTTTAAACGAACACACTTTTTATTACCTCTGTAGATGGGTAGCTATATATTATGGCTATTATGTCAGCAATCATTTGTTCCCATTGTCTGAACTTCATCATCCATGTCCTATATCATGTATATCTAGTCTCGTGCTCATTTGTAATATTAGTTGAAAAGAAAGTGGACACCTAAGCTATTCGTTCATGGTTCATATTTTTAGAAACATTCATTCAATCAGGTCTCAAAAGATGGAAAGATGGTCTATGCTTACTCTCCTTTATGGATTGATAGCATTGAAAATGTCAACTTGATAGTGTAGAGTTCTAAAGATCTTGTCCTATCACTTACGGGTACTGAATACCACTCAAGTGCAAACGCTAAAGTTATTTTCCTGTAATCTCAGACAAGCACAGCAATAAAGTTTAAAAGCTTCAAAATGATCTCATTACATGAATGAAAATCAACTTTTTGCATTTTTATATTTATGGTTGTTTTGTTTCTGGATAGCATGGGTATCCAAACTTCCAGTAGTGGCTCCGAGGGGACTCAAACCTGGGACCTCCGGAAAAGATCTTAGAAGTCTTGTCAGCTGAGCTAACCCCTCAGGGTTTTATATATGGTTGTTTTGTATGCTTACAAGGGTCATACTTCATCATGCAAAAGTAATAGGAAGAAATAATTGGAAGTTCAAACTTCAAACTTTGGTATTTATAGGACATAATTATATTTTTAGTAGCCCTTTTATGGGGGTGTTTGTGTGAGGAACTCAGATAGAAATCATAGAATACAAATTTATTGGAGAAGGTTATCCTTATCCTTGGCTGAAAAGGTTACCATTACTGGCTGTATTTAGTGCTGTGATATTCAAGTTAAAGGCCTTTTACTCTGTTAGAGATTGTAGACTGTTTAACTGTTGCAATTCATCTTTTTAAATTTATATTTTATTCCCTGTCTCATTTCCGGTTTTCTAGTTGCATCAGTTGAACTGGGTCTCAATATTTTGAAATTACTATGGGACACAAGACAAACACAATGATTCTTTAACCCAAAGGAAAATTGGCCCTTACCTTCACCCATCCATCTGCAGCTTTCCAATGACTGTACTGTACCAAAACATCAAGTGTGTCAGTCATTTACCCTTGACATCACTTTTATGTTACCAACGGGGATGTCAAGCCCATTCTCTCTCCTATGACATTTCTATAATGTCATTTGATGTGGATGCTCTAAGGGTTAGGTGGATTTTGTGGGCTTGGGGGGGGGGGGGAAGACATCAGTGAAACAATCCCCTTCAAAGGTACTAAAAACCTAGCTCTAAGTTTTGGTAGGGCCAGGTGAGGTCAATCCAACTAGTAAAAACTAGCTAGGATGGCCAACCAATTTGCTGAAATTCCCATTTTGTGAGAAGCATCAAGCTGGGGGTTGGAGGTAGTTATTTGTTGAAATTTGCTGAAATTTACTGAAATTCACAGGCCTCCAATCGATATATTAAGCTTTCTTATAGGGAGCAGATAGAATTGACAAACGGACTTTGATTACAATACACTCTCCTATGAGACTACTCACCTAGTTCCGCACCTCATATTTTTTTTCCTGGTGCAATAAAAGATAAGTTCAGTAGTTAGTTAGATATCCTTGGGAAAAGTACTCTTGCATCAGCTGTCAGAGCCTGAATGCAATTAGCCATATGATTGCTACAAAATACAAAATTTCCACAGCTTCCTAAGTCACAATCTGCTTCCTTAACTAATATATATGCTCCTCTTATTATGACCATCTTGTCTCCATCCTTGCCCATGGAAATTTTGCTAATGGAAGCATGTCTATCTATGATATTCATACTTAGTCATTTACTTCCTGCAAGTATTTAAAATGGTGCCGGTTATGCCTCCCACTACACTATTATTATGCCACGGTCAAGGGCAAAGATGTTCAAAACACCCAGTGAGGGTTACATCAACCTAGTGCAAAAAGTAGATGCACACAAGATAAAGAGCTGGATTCTTGCACGTGCATTAGGTTGTGGTGGTTTATTTGACTAAGTGTATGTACTGTAAACTTGAGAAACTATTACTCTAATGTTTTCTGAAAAATGCAGTTCATGTTAATTTTTTATATGCTTAAAAATTCATATCCATCCTTCTTAAATTTTTTTATCCTTTTTTCTCGGAAAATTTCCAATTTGGCGCCCTGACGTATTGCATAATCATTTTTTAGTGACCTGTGTTTTTCATATTTCCATTTTAGTTATCTGAGCTAATTAAATTTGTTTCACTTAACTGATTTCCGTCTCATCCGTTAACTTTTCCGTTAAAAAATGTGAAAAAGAGGCGTTTTTATTTTTTTTGATGGGTAATTGGTCATCTTTCTTCCCCATCCCCATTTTTCTTCCTCTTCCCCATTTTTTCCTTTCTCTCTCCTCTAATCCCCCCAACCACCACCACCACCACCACCACCACGTTTTCTCTCTCCACCACTATACAGCACCACCACCACGTTTTTTCTCCCTTCCACCACCACGCAGCACAACCACCCAACCCCCACTTTCTCCCACCAGTGTAATCACCCACCCCACAACCCCTTCCTATATCCTAGTATCTCTCTCAGAGGAGAAAAAAAGAAGTACCAACTTAATTCCCCACCAAATTCACTCAAACCTCATTTCGTGGATTACGAAACCCAAATTATTCTTCATTTCCAGCTGCAGGTTTAATGGGTTTCCAATTTCTCTCTCTTCTGTCCCAAATGCAAAATTTCCCAATTTAATTTTCAATCCTCACAACTAAGAGGTCACTAAAGGAGGGAGAATGGAGGACAAAAATAGTCGCCAGAGAGGGCGAGATAACCACTGGAAGGTTGAGATCTGCCAGAGGTTGGGTGGGGCAGCGTGGGTGGAAGCAATTTGAACAATACAGGAGAGAGAAAGGGAGTGTGTCACAGCAAGGGGGTGAGTTGTGGTGGACTGATCATGGTGATGGTTGGAGGTGGGTGAATGGAGGGGAGGGGAGAGGCGGAGAGAGAAAGTGGCAGGGGAGGTGGTGAATGTGTTGGAGTAGAAGTTTAAACAACAGTGAAATGAGAGGAGAAGATTGGTTGGGGTTATTGAAGAGAATTCAGTTTCGCCGTTGAGGGGTTGTTCGTTTTCTCTTTGTCTGAATTTTTGTCCAGAAAATCTAGAAAAAGAATTCTAGTCGACTGATAGTTGACACCAGGATCAATTTCGGCGATCCTAAGCTTACACTTGTTCATCAAATTGCTTGTGCAACGGTGACTGAAGACTGTAACTCTACTAATTTGTGTCAATGAACTGAAATATCATATCAACCACGCTAAGAAATTCATTTGGTTATTGTGGGTTGGTGGTGAAGTTGGTGATGGTGCCCGTGGTGGTGGTGGTGGTTGCTGGTTGGAGGGGGAGGAAAGTGCAAATGCAATTGAATTTGGAACAAGATATGTTACACTCATTTTAAGTGGCGGTATTTTCGTCATTGAACATGTGTACAAGTTATAACCTAGTCTTGTTAGTGGCGACGTCAGCATTTAGACGGAAGAATCTAACGGGACTAACAGAATTAACCAAACTGAAACTTTTTCAAATATCTTAGGTAACCAAAATGGAAATATGAAAAACACAGGCCACTAAAAAATAATAATGCAATATGTCAGAGCACCAAAGTGGAAATTTTCCTTTTTTCTCTCTTTCCTTCTCTAACCTTTCGGTACTCTCTTGTTTGGTTTTCATTTTGGTGAGAACTGCTAAAGAGATATCTGCTTGTCTATCTGTAGCCTATGACTTTTATTATGTGCGAGTTGCATTTGTTGGCATTCTAAGTTTAGTTCTCCTACTTTTCTCAGTCTTCCATTGGTACAAACCTTATTATTGATCCTCTTCTGGAGGAGGAAAGCTGCCAAGATGGAAGCTTAATGTTTACCTACATGCCTTCTCGTACCGAGGTCACACAATTGACTATAACTGGAGAATGGTCAACCCCGAGGATTCATGAGGTACTTCGCTCAATTATTCTCATTGTTGTCATTTCTTGTCTTATTTGCCCATTCTGTCAGAGTACCTACTGGCCATTCCTGCGCTTCTCTAGTTGCCTATGAATTTTTCATCTATTGTCAGAGGTTTTTGTATGTTTCCTTAGTGGTAGCTCTCCAGGACTTGAATGTTTGAGATTCCTGTTTTTCTCTATATTGGCGCTTCTACTGAACGAGGAATAGACAGCACTGCCACTGCTCCCATCCGCTAGCGTCAAATGTTATTTGGAGCATGAAAACAAGCCGAATTTATGCTAGTATGGTTATAGTTCTTGGCTAGTTAGGTTGCAGGAACATGGACACAATAGGAAGCACCATATTCAAGCTTAATACATGTTGACTTTTTTTTTTTTTTTTTGGGGGAAAGTAAGGAGATTTTATTACTTCCAAAAGGATATGACAATGAAGTACAAGGTAGCCAAGCTACACCCTGAAAACACCCTAGCTCATCTACCATCTGTTTTCAACCAGTAGGCAACGCCAATACTGGAGAGAACAAAGAGAAAATACAAATGAATTACACAATAAAACACAACTACACAACTACACATAAGACATCAGGATAAATAGTTCAACTGATGTAGAAAGTACTCTCTAGTCTTCTTATTTCTGTCAGCAGTGCTTCTCGCGTACACAACATAGACAATTTGTCTGGCAATGCTTGTGATAGTCTGTGTTTGCTCCTGAAAAAGTCTGCCAATTCTTTCTCTCCAAATGTAGTACACCACAGCTGAGAACACAACAGCATAAGCTCGAGCACTGGCCCGTCTCCCTCTAGCAGCTGAGCAGGCCTGTTTACACAAATCCTGCCAACTGGAAGCAGTCATAGGTATGTGCAACCAGTTCAACAACTTCCACCACAACTGTTGGGTAAAAGTACAGTCAAAAAACAGATGTGGAAGGCTCTCCTCCCTTGTCTTGCACAGGACACAAATACTAGGTCCGTGGATGCCAATTTTCTGGAAATTCTGCCAAATAGGCAACCTGTTCAGTAGACAGAGCCACAGGATAAATTTCCATTTAGGAAATGCCAATGAGCACCAAACCAAGTGTGACCAGTTCTTTTTATCAGCAGCAGGGAGTATATTTTTGTAAACAAGCCCCATCTTGTATTTAGCAGAATTCTGACTTAACACACTAGTAGCAAGTTCATTTCTCAAATCAAACATCTTTTGCACTAATCACGAAGCCTGTGCAGGTTTAGAAACAGTCCACAAAATCCCCTGTTTCAAATAATAAGCATTGATCCACCTTACC
Organism: Tetragonia tetragonoides; assembly: GCA_038025085.1. Lineage (NCBI taxonomy): Eukaryota > Viridiplantae > Streptophyta > Magnoliopsida > Caryophyllales > Aizoaceae > Tetragonia > Tetragonia tetragonoides. Next base: position 7,017,771 of record CM076145.1, on the reverse strand, counting down.
CAAAGTTTCTCCTTATGATGTTGTATATCCCATAACAGCTTCCCAAGGGCGGCTTTGTTCCAGAGTGTCAAATTAAAAACACCAAGTCCCCCTTTATTTGCAGGTGTACAGATAGTGTGCCATGCAACAAGAGCTCTACTACTAGGAGCACCTGAACCTGTCCATAAGAATCTCCTACACAGTTGTTCTATTTTATGAATGACAGATACAGGAAGAACTGAACCCAGTAACTATTCATTGCAAATAGAACAGATTTTATCGTTGAAGTCTTCCTGCATAAGAGAGGAATTTTGTGGTCCATGACTGAATTCTGCATGTGATCTTCTGCACAAGAGGATCATAATAACTGGCTTGCAGTCTCTTTGATGTAAGGGTATGCCAAGGTACCTGAAGGGGAGCCCACCAACTTGTATCCCCAATAAACTAATGATATCACTTTGGTCACTCTCCCCAACACCACAAAAGTAAACCTCAGACAACCCAGAGCACTCAGAGAACAAGTTTGAACAACTGAAACTGCTTAAACAGTAGGAACAGACATAATATCACCTCTAGAAAATAGTAACAGATCATCTGCAAAAATGCTATGCACAAGCTCAAATTTTTTACACCTAGGGTGAAATCTGAATCCAGTTTGGTTTCTCAAATCTTTCAGACAACTAGATAAAAAGTCCATGGCTATCACAAAGAGATAAGGAGAAATGGGGTCTCCTTGTCTTAACCCTCTCTTAGCTGTGAAGGGTTGCAGTGGGGTACCATTGAATATCAGAAAGTAACTAACAGTGCAGATACACATCTTAACCCAGTTCACAAACTTGACGGGGAAATGCAGGCCAAGAAGAACTTGCTCAAGAAAGCACCACTCCACTGAATCATATGCTTTCCTCAAGTCAACTTTTAAGATGCATCTAGGAGATATGTTTTTCCTTCCATAAAACTTTATCAATTCATGAGCTAGAATAATGTTATCCCCAATAAATTTGTTCTTAACAAATGCAGACTGTTCATGACTCACCAATCTATCAAGCACACTACACAATCTATTAGCCAAGGCTTTAGACAATATTTTGTATAGTATGTTGCAACATGCAATAGGACGAAAGTCACTCACCAGTAGGGGATTCTCCTTCTTAGGAACCAAAGTAACAAATGCACAGTTAAGAGCTTTGAGTAACTTTCCTGCGTGAAAAGTACTCTGTATAGCTTGTGTCACTTCCTGACCATACGGAAATGCTTTATAAAATCCTGCTGTAAATCCATCAGGTCCAGGTGCTTTATCCACATCCATCTCCCAAAGAGCTTCTTTGATTTCCTGATCAGTAAAGGAGCACATAAACTGATTTGTTGTTCCACAGATAACACATTCCCATTAGCCAAGATGCTAGAATCAACTGCTAGAATCACCAGGACCCATAAGGTTTTGAAAAAACTGTTGAAATTCCTGCTGAATATCTTGCATATCAGTAAGCCTGTCTCCATGAGAATTATGAATAGAGATTATCTTATTGTGAGCTCTTCTGGATTTAACACAAGCATGAAAGTAACTTGTGTTAGAATCACCAGTTTTCATCCAGTTGATTTTGGATTTTTGTTCAAGAAATTCTCCTCCATTTGTAACAAATGCTCATAGTTTGCACTAGCAGATTTCTCTTCAGTAATCAGGGCAGGATCAGACAACTTGCTTTTCAATTCAGTCTGAATCAGTTCAAGTTTGGCTCTGGCTTCATTTATCCTGTTCCCCATATTTGTTGCAATAAAGAACAGAATTCTTTAAGTGCTTTCTCAGATTCTTATGTTTTTGGAGGACTTTAAACATAAAAGAACCTGTACCCTCAAAATGCCATCCTTCCTTTACAATAGACTCAAAAGATTCATTTTGAGTCCAAAAATTGAAGAACCTAAAAGGTTTCTTTCCAGTGTTGTCATCATGCTTCAAATGAACAATAACCGGGGAATGATCAGAGATAGAAGGAACTAAGAACTCAACTTCAACAACAGGATTAGTAGAGAACCAATCACCATTCCTAAGAACACACGATCTAATCTAATCTGCTATACACCCTGTCAGTCTTATTCTGCTTATTACACCAAGTGAACTTAGAGCCTGTGCTTCTAATATCCTCCAACCCAAGAGTAGAACAAAGTAATTGCAGCTCATCATTGCCAGAAAAAATATTCCCAGCCTGAATTCTCTCACTCACATGTAGTGTAGAGTTGTAATCTCCTCTAAGGATCCAAGGAATGTTAATTGAACTCCCCAATTACATAATATCCTGCCAGCAATGTTCTCTAGCAAGCACACAGTTTTTGGCATAGACAGCAGCAACAAAGAAGCATTCACCAGAAAGAAGATTCATTTTAAGATGAATGAACTGATCAGTTGTCTTCTCTATAGTAATGCCAAGCACAGAAGGGTCCCAGATAAGCATAACTCTACCATTAATAGCTTTATCATGATTACAGTATGAGGACCAAGAGTTAGGGAGTTGTGCAACCACCCTATTCATTTTTGCAAGCGTTACTCTAGTTTCAATCAAAGCAACAAAAGAGATATTGTGTTTAAGAATGAATTTTTTTACCTCCCGTTGCTTCTGGGGTTTATTAAACCCTCTCACATTCCAGAAGAGTATCTTCATAGAGAACATGAAGGGTCTGGAGGCTTATGCACAGCTGCCTCCACCTCCTTATGCCTTCCACTGAGCAAAGACACACCAGTATTGCTACCAAAATAATGACAGGACCTTGTAACACTACTGAAATACCCTGTCCTTCCCTGACTTCAGACAAAGCTTCAGGCTCCTGATCTTGTAGCACTGCAAAAGAGTTACCCTTAAGCATTGAAGCTTGTTCCTGTGGATCTGGGATTTGCTGCTGTATCATTGCTTCCCATCTCAGTTCCTCAACTGACTTAGAGAAATCAGTCAATTGAAATTGGGCTTGTTCATTAATCTCATCACAGTGAGTTGAAGGTGAAGACATGTTTGCTACAGCATTACCAGCTGTTTCCCCTGCTGTGCAGGTGACCCTGCTCACCAGAAGCAGCTGAACCAGTAGGGGCAATATTCTTACTATATTTACCTTCCATATGGCCAAATTTCCTTTCATCATAGAGCCATCATCTGCTTGGAATAGCACCTCCTTAGGGTAAGGAATAGTGATGTCCACATCAATGAGCAGACGAGCAAATAAAATCCTCTCTTGCTCAGCAATAACCCTATCAACATGTAAAGGTTTTCCCACACAACTCCCCAATCTGCTAAGAGAGTCAAGTGACCAGCATTGCAAAGGTAGGTTTGGGAAGAGAACCCAAAGAGGTACACTACGATAAGATGAAGGATCCATCTTAAAGTTGCTATCCCATTCAATCAAAATGAAGGGTTTAGAGTTTAAGGCATAGGGACCTCTAGCTAGGACATCACACATATCCTGATCAATGCAAACTTGAAGATAAAATAACCTTCCTCATGCGAATAACATTTAGGACTAGCCACAAAATTCCTGAGTATTGACAAAATTTTCCATCTTACTAAAATAAGGTGCATCTCCCAACACAAATCCCATGAGAGATGTTGCCCATTTCTTCTCCTCCTTCTCAATTTCAGATTTAAGCAATTTAGCTACTGGTTTACCTTCTTTCATAACAGGTGGTATATATTTCAGCTTTGTTGTTTCAGTAGCAATTCGATTAGCAACAATGTTCACATATCAGTTTCAGAAGTAGAAGTAGAAATTACCTCTGGAAATGAATTATTTCTCGAGTTTGGAGTTGGGACCGGAGCTGTAGAAGGAGATGGTAGAAGGAGATGGTGTTGGTCGCAGAATCTCAACCTGAGGTTGAATCGGAGCAGTAGTCGGTGTAATCGGAGCAGTAGTCGGCTATGAAGCACGGAAACGCTTAGGGGGTGCCGTTTCCCGTACCGGGAACGTTTCAGAAATGTGAAACGCCAAGAAACGGCTCCAAAACGTACCAAAAACTTGACGAAACGTCTCGAGTGGCAAAGGAGACCTGGAGGGGACGGGAGGACCGTCTCTGAAACGGCGTCAAGCCCAGAACACGCGTTTCTTCCCTTTCGAATCGAACTGAAGAAAAAAAAAATAGAAACCCTAGAAAGTTCCCAGCCCCCTAGCGCCTCCATCGATCTGCAACAGTCGGTGTTTTCTGTCATCGTGGTGCCTTCTACGGCTAGTTCTGTCTATTTTCCGGCGGCCTTGATCCCCGGAGGTGTCTTCGCTGACATCATTTTCCATGTTGCCTGAAGTGCTTTTCTCTCGCTTGTTTTAATTTTGGTATTGACTGGTGGTTTTCCTTAGTGGGGCTGAGAGCAGAGCCACGATTCACGAAGTGGCTATACAAAACTAGTACATGGGGCCCATCAAGGATGTGGGTTAGGTTAAGTTCTTAGATCTGCCATTTTTAGATTTAATAATTACATGGTTTAATTTAATTTTTTTTTAAAAAAAAATCTATTTTTATAGAATTATGTATATTATGAATCAGAGAAGTTATAAAATTCATTTTATTTTTTTTTTCAAAATATTTATTTTTACCGTTTCCTCGCCGTACTCGTTTCTTAGAATTTGGCAATTTGTCGTTTCCCTGTTCCCGTACCCGTACCCGTTTGCGTACCCGTTCTCGTCTCCGTGCAACCTTGGTAGTCGGTGTAATCAGACCAGATATAGAAGTAGCACCACCTGAGGGAGGTGTGGGAACCATAATCAGTCGTTGCGAAGCACGGGGGCAAGGATTAGTCCCCGAATCCTCGAGCCCTGGAAGCCCCTTCGACAATGAACTGAGAGCCCCCAAATCCTCGTCATCTCCTTCCGAGTTCTCAGAAACGTCAGATTCAGCAATAGGGTCGAGAGCAGTCGCACCCAAGAAGTCACGCAGAGGCACAGATACCCGCTTCCCCGCAGTTTTCCCCATTAATGGCTGTGGTGGTGCACAATAGCGAGTTCAGCTTATCGTGCGCCCTCAGAGCATTTTCTTAGAGAGAGAAGCGAGATTCTAGTTTGCTTAGGTTTAGTAGTCTTTACGTGTTGACTCTTACGTCTTGTTGTGTCATTTCTGCGTATTGGACACGCGCACACTGCCTATCTGGGCTGTCCATTCTTCCTAGTTGTCTACTTGTCTAGTATGCAATATGTCCTTCCCCGCCTCTCCCCCGTTATTTTTTCCTCCCAGTGACTAATGCCTCTTGATCTTGATATCACGACTCAGGCTATGGAGCTGTGTCTCGATGCGTGCAGAAAGCTTGCAGGGATCATGAGGTTGTGCCTGAAGGAAGCTGCTTCTGCTTCGGATGAATAGATTATTAGATTGATTCGTGGATTGCAAGTGATCCCTTTTCTTCTTTTTTTTTTTATTTTTATTTTTTTGATTCTCCTTTTGCAGATTGTCTTCTACCCCAGATCCCTATAAGTTTTTGGTTAAATTTAGTACTAAGATGGTCAGAATTTTCTTGTAAGGGTCATCCCAAATTTTGCCCAACAGTCTAATGAGAATACCTCACCTGTTGTTCTTTAGTTGTACTTTGTGACTGACAATTTGTTTTTCTGTTCCTTTCCACGGCATTTTAATGACTTTGAGAAATAATAAAGAAAGAAACCTTTAAGGGGAGAGAGAAAATTAAGCAGAAGAAAAAGAAAAAGAAAAAAAAAACTAGCACTGGGAGAAAAGTAATAACCATTTACTCTCTCCGGTCCACGGATATCTTGACGTTTGGAGAATATGACTAATATTAACGAAAACACATTTTAGCATAAAAATTTCAAATTTACCCTTAAAAGAGCACATGAGGTATTAAAAGAGAGAAAATAATATTTTAGTGGGTATTTATTGCTTTCCTTGCTTTTGTATTACTTTCCTTACTTTTATAGCTAGTGGCATGAGGAATTTTTTTATTTTATTTTATTTCCTTGTACATGGGGGTGAGAAGGTGGGAGGGATATAGTAGATGGTGCTCAAATACATTACCATATAAGGAAACGTAAAGATTTCCATGGTCCAAATATAAGTGGAAAGCGTAAAGATTTCCGTGGGACCGGAGGGAGTAATTTGTAAGCATGACAAGTATGGTGCACTGCACCACATTACATATACAGGCAGAAGGTATTGTATAAGTCCGTTTTATCATAAGAGAGTGAAAAGTAACATTCAAAATGTGACATTTTTTTAATATTTTTCTTTCCGAAGTAACATTTTTTGTTCAGAGTAATTATCACACGGTGAATCTGTCTTATATAAACTTTGGTGATATGCAAAGGTCATGCTTATATGCGGTATCCAGAATGTGGTTCATCTGCTTTTCTCAAAAAAAAAAAAGAAAAGAAAGTGGTTCATGTGCAACTACATGCTGTGTGCCTGTGTCATGTATAAATTGCTACATAAAGAATGTTTTTGGAATTGCAAACAATCTAATCCACTCAGTACCCCCCCCCCCCCTAATCAAAGTTTGTTAAGCAGCTTAAGAAACCAATTGTGATAAGATGCTCTTCAAAAGTGTTCATTAAGAAATCTTTGTGCAGAGATCAAGAACAAAACAAATGAAAAAGAAAAAGAAGGTGGACATTAAGAAAATATTGTGTCTTGTGAGATCCAAGGACATCTTGACTTTGTTAGATTCTCTCAAGTCTTAATGTTGATGACTTGACATGTTCATGGTTAAGCTCCCTTTTAGGACATAAAGAATTGCTTAATACTGTGGCACATTTATTTTCTTCATGTGCCTTTTTCTTAGTTTATACTCTTTGAACTTCTCCATGAAGAAATGATTAAGAAACCTTTTTTAAGTGTCATTTTTTTCTTCTTTTGGTATTAAGCTAAGGTCGCCTAACAAGGAGCTTTGTTAATTATCAAAAAAAACAAGGAGCTTGTTGCAATCTAGATTTTTCCGGTCATTTCGCAATTCACATTCCACAATGGTATAGGAATTTTAATACGTTACTCCACTTATCATCATAAAACAATATTTCCATGTTGTAGCACTAATAAGTATTCGCAAGAACTCGTTTAAAACAGTGTTATCGTAAAATCTTGGCCGACAACACAGCTCATATGAATTTGGACCGCTAACATTGAAGTGCATGGTTGCATTGCACCACTTAGGAGGATAGGTTCACCTAACCAACAATACATTGTAATATTAATTTAGAGATCATTCACAAAATATCTTTTTCGAAAACCTCCTTAGTGAAAATACAACAAAAGTTCAAGCCCAGCGGATGAGAAGTTATCAATTATTTAACTGATCGACTGCCCACAAGGGGGATTATTGATGTTTATGGCTTATTGACTATGAATTATCAAAAGAACAATTTTAATGATTCTTAAAGGAATGGAAGAGTGATGTCTTATAAAATGAAAGATGTTAACTTATTGAAGTTGGGACATATAATTAATATTGACGAGGTATTAGTTGTCATTGTGGAAGCTACTGCTTTAAGTAATTGAAATATAAATTCAATTATTCAAATATCAGAAAAATATACATAAGTTATACGTAAATCTTTACAGACCCTTAAAAAAGAAATTCTTCTTGTTAAGCATTCACACTTCCTTATAGATGTAAGAAAATTCCTTATTCCGTGTAACCCGTTCATAGTTGATCATAATTACAGAGAAAGAAGTTGAGCTATCAAGTGGATGACTTCAATGGAGCAATACAATACTCCTATAACTATAAGTGCGGAGGATCTCGTCATCACTAAGATATAATAACGTCCTTAAATTAGACCCAATAACAGATAATAAGTCTCAATTACAGGACTCATAGTCCTTCTAACTCTAATACCATGTGTTTGAACCAAAAGATTAAACTAATTAATAATGATTGTAAACTTAATTAATATTATATCTCTTAACAAGTACTCTCTCAATTCTTAATCCGCATCCACTAGAATACCACAAGTCCACAAAAGTTGTACAAAACAAAGCTAAGTATGCATTATTCGTTGCAATACCAATCACCTTTTTATTTCAGTAGAAAGATTAGCAAAAGCTTAGATTCAGTTTACACTTTCACACATCTTAAGAAGAGATCAAGTTAAATAAATTGATCAACTAAACAAAGAAGTACTCACTTGTTAGCATCTAGTTGTCTGCCAACCATAACCATTGTCTCTCTTTCTCTTTTGACCAAATTACCCTTGTCGGCTGTCCTAATAAAAAATTCAGGTAAAAAATGACAGGATTTTATGTACTAGCTGCAGTACAAATCCTGCTGATTGGTTTCAACCTTTGATCCATTTAAGTCATAACACATGACACAACAGGAAACTACTAACTATATTCTTTATAAATCAAATAATTTTATTATTTTTTTCCAATCAAACAAAAAAAATAAATGGGGAAACTCATTAACGTATGATGAATTGTTAATGAGCTGAACATCAGACACAAAATATGTGTGTAAGGGACCACACTGTGTGTCTGTGTGTATGTGTATGCGGTGTCTAATCTAAAATCTCTCTTTTTTATTTCGAGACCCACATTAGAATTATTTTGTTGTTTGGTATTTATGATCTTGATGATAACATATGATGGATATGACATCCTAGAGAGTGAGACGGTGCTGAAATTTGAGCTCAAAATAGTATTTAGTTTATCCAATATCACACAAACTAATCACAATCGCGTTTAAATTAACTCATTCAAATGTTTAAATTAATGATTATCGATCTACTGATGTTATAATATCTTATTACGTCTTCTTATATGAATGTCTATTGGATTTGAAAAGTAGATAATACAAAGATCTTCTCATATCCCGTGCTGAAATATTACATTCAAAAAATGAGGTTTCTAGGATTCGAACATAAAACTTTTTGGTCATTCGACTCTAATACAGTAATACCATGTATTGAAACCAACTACTCCTAATAGTTATAGGTTCAATTAATATTACATTCCTTATTACTAATAAATAACGCATTAGTCTTAAATCATCTGTTATTTTTATTCATGAAACCTGTGATGCATATCCTAAGTGACGTAACTACTTGATGCTGAATCTCAAGAAATGTTTTAAGAAGAAATAATACAATTACATTTGATGTTAATTCCAATTTGTCAAGCCAAAACTACACAAACTAGTGTCACCGAACACACGTTTGACTTGGACTTTTCACACCATATAGTACACACAACAGCCAATCAAAAGAGAAGAAGAAATCTTCAAACTTGTGATTTTTTTATTCAAAATAATACTCCAAATAAATGGCCAAGCCAAAAACTTTTGTGTAGTTTACTTGATCTCTTCTTTAGGTTCTCACATGACTCCTGTTGAAACTAAGTCATTGAAGTTTCATTTTTCAATTTTTTTTTTTTTTTTTTTGGCTTTAATTTCTATGATCTCTTGCCTCTTTTAATTCATCTTCTCTCCAAACAAATTAAATCCCTGTTGTCATATTCATAGATAAGTCTTGTGGCATACAATGAATCTGTACACTTTGTGCTCTCTCTTATTTCCTTCAATATCCATTTTCTAGCACAAAAAGGCTTGGTAACTTGCGTTACATAGCATATTTTGATACTAAGAATTTAGTTAATGCCTTATGGCATATGAACATAAATCAAGATCTGTGAGGTTTGGTGATGATGTGGAGAAATGGAATAATACCATTATACCAATTAAGCATAGTAGGTACAATATTGATGGTACTAAGATTATACAAGGTGAATCATCATTAGAAGAACCAGCACCACCACCACCGCAACGACTAGGAGGAGGAGATAAGTCATCATCATCATCCTCGTCGTCTTTGTTTCTGAGAACCAAAGTGCTTTCGAGAGTGTTTTCAGAGGACTATGAGAAGGTGAAGAAGAGGAAGATTTTCGACCCTCGTGGACAAGCTTTACATAGATGGAACAAAGTGTTCTTAGTAGCGTGCTTAGTGTCGCTCTTTGTAGACCCGCTATTCTTCTTCTTGCCTTCTGTTAGAGATAAGGTTACATGTATCGAGATCGAGCTCACACTCGAGTTCATCCTTACTGTATTAAGGACTGTGGCTGATGTTTTTTACGTTGTTCAGATTTATGTCAGGTTTCGTACTGCTTTTGTTGCTCCATCGTCTCGTGTTTTTGGGAGGGGTGAGCTTGTTGTTAATCCTAATTTGATTGCTGCTCGGTATTTTAAGGGTGGCTTCGCCCTGGACCTCATTGCTGCTTTACCTCTTCCTCAGGTAATTTCCGAGTGTCAGATATATGTAGCCTTATCCTCTCAATTACAAAGTGTTGGTTTCATTAGACCCTTGATTGGAAATGCATTAGTTGTTTGTTTAACAACAATTATTGAGTCATTTTGACTTAGTCCGTTATCATATCATTTTGAAAAATTTGCTAGTAGTGTTTTAATCTAATCCTGTTTTGCCAAAAGTATTTACATTATTTGGTTTTTGTTGTCTGATCAGGTGCTAATCTGGGGAGTGATTCCGAACTTAGGTGGATCAATGATGATGAACACGAAAAACGTGCTGCGGTTTATTCTGATATTTCAGTATCTTCCTAGGCTATGCCTAATATTTCCTCTGTCAGCCCAGATTGTCAAGGCCACTGGTGTGGTCACTGAGACGGCCTGGGCTGGCGCGGCATATAACCTCATGCTCTTCATACTGGCAAGCCATGTAAGTTTCTGATTAAGTTTTCAGTCTGTTACATCTATTTTACTCTGTTGCCTTTATACCTCTTATATAATCCCTTATGTTGCATATTAGTAGTTTGTCCTGCTTTGTAGGTTCTGAATTTATATTGCTTAAACAGTGGGTGTACTGTGCTTTAAACCATTTGACAGAACATATTGATAATGTGAACTGATTATGATCATCACTGAAACCAAGCAGTGGTTCTATGTCAGAGACTGTATTTTCTCTGATCTAGTTGTTGTAAAGTAGAACAAACGTGTTCTTTTCCTTCCTAGAAACGAATTTAGATGGTTATTAAACCACTTAAACGCCAGATTAGTTATACTGATACGGCAATTTTCTGATCAGACCAGGCGTTAACTGTGTAAATTGTTTGCTAATTGACTTCGTTGTCTTCATTAAAATTGATGAAAAAGTGAACTACGAGCAATTAAGTTTTGTTTTTTCATTGTTGATATATGAAGGTTTTAGGAGCTTGCTGGTACCTTTTGGCAATCGAACGACAAGAGGGATGCTGGAGGCATGCTTGTACAGTAGAAAGACCAACGTGTCAATACTTATTCTTTGACTGCAGGAGAATTCAGGATGCTGGGAGAGCAGACTGGTATAAGGCAAGCAACATTTCAAATATATGTGATCCGGAGAAAAGCGATTACCCGTTTGGGATATATGGTGATTCTGTGACTTCCAGTGTTACTACTGCGCCCTTCTTCAACAAATACTTCTACTGTCTTTGGTGGGGTCTCAAAAACTTGAGGTAAACACATCATTTTGTCTTCAAGTTTGCAATTAGATTTACAGCAACTCTATAGCAAAATGGTTTTAGTCTTTTTGGACACTGTACTCTTTGATTGTTTCTCGTGAATGATTTTGCATACATATGTATACGTGCAGTTCCCTTGGCCAGAATCTTCTGACAAGCACTTCTGTCGGGGAAATCATGTTTGCAATCGTGGTTGCAACACTGGGATTAGTCTTGTTCGCACTCCTTATAGGGAACATGCAGGTAAGTCTTCATATATGGTTGGAGACTTGGAGCTCATTTCTTATCATCTGCTTCTAAGATGAAGTTGCAACTCCAAAAATTGAGCATATGCAGCATATTATAGAAGTTAATAAGTGTATGTTCTTACATGTGATTGCAGACGTACCTGCAATCCACAACTGTTCGATTGGAAGAGTGGAGGATCAGACGGACTGACACGGAGCAATGGATGCATCACAGGCAGCTGCCTCCCGAGCTGCAACAATCAGTCCGAAGATATGATCAGTACAAATGGGTTGCCACAAGAGGGGTTGATGAGGAAGCTATTCTCAAAGGCCTACCTATGGATCTACGTAGAGACATAAAGCGCCATCTCTGCTTTGATCTAGTTCGCCGGGTAAGTTTAGCAACTACTAAATCCACACAAAACATAATCCAACTTGGAATTCCAGTGCCCATACCACTGACTATCATACCAAAACATTGACTGAATTTCTCTCAGAAGGTGCCACCAAGGCTACAATTATATCCTTTGGCTATGATTGTATTACTTGTCCATCATTTCACAATAAATAAGAAGTACAAAATAGTGTAGTCATTGTGATTTAGTAATGATCTTTTGAACTCCATTGGAAATAGGTAATACAATTAGCAGCTACTTTAGAATCTATACAATCTGACAAAAACATACAGGTCCCTCTATTTGACCAAATGGACGAGAGGATGCTTGACGCTATATGTGAACGATTGAAGCCAGCCTTATGCACTGAAGGAACGTTTCTAGTCCGAGAGGGAGACCCAGTAAATGAAATGCTATTCATTATACGAGGTCACCTCGATTCATACACCACCAATGGGGGCAGGACTGGATTCTTCAACTCATGCAGGATTGGCCCGGGTGACTTTTGTGGTGAGGAGCTCCTTACATGGGCCTTAGACCCTAGGCCAAGTGTTATCCTCCCGTCATCAACGAGAACAGTGAAGGCCATCTCCGAGGTAGAGGCATTCGCTCTTAGAGCAGAGGACTTGAAATTTGTGGCTGGACAATTCAGGAGGTTGCATAGTAAGCAACTAAGACACAAGTTCAGGTTTTACTCTCACCAGTGGAGAACATGGGCTGCCTGTTTTATCCAGGCAGCTTGGCGGAGGTACAAGAAACGGAAAAATAAAGCTCAGCTTAAAGCTCGACAGGACTCGATGGCATCTGAACCTGATCTAGAGCATCTGAGACGCGAAGATTATGACAGAAGCGAATCAAACCCTGCAGCAGAACCTGGTTTTTCTCTGTATGCTAAGAGAGTAGCAGCAAGTAGAAGGAAGACAGGGAACCAGCATTCAGGTTTGGATTCGAGTGTTAACTCATTACAGAAGCCAGCTGAACCAGATTTCTCCGTCGATGAAGACTAATCATGCATACTCTAACTAGCTGTTTGTACATTTTTCTCTTCCAACTAATAATTATTTTTTCCTCTTTCTTTTTCATTTTCCGGTCTAGTTCATAGCCAAATTGAGTTTATATGACAATCTTTATCAGCTTCAGATTATAGCTGTTTTAGCCATGGATTCATGGATAGATACTAGGCTAAATTTTATGTGTAAAACTTACAAGATAAGAACATATAGAAACGAACCGAGAGTATGTATTGTTTATTTAATTCAAACGAGTGAAAAAATGCAATACTTTGATATGTGTTCTTTTCCACCTTTTATAGAATCAGTTCAGTTCAGTTCAGTTCAGTTCAATGATCTATTTTTTCGCTCACATATTACTATTAAGTTCAGTTGAGTTCAGTTCAGTGCAATGGAAATGAACACACTCGTATACATTGCACATAACAGCTAGTACTTAAGCAGTTCCAGATGTATTTATATACATACAGCTATTACGTGGCTTGTATGTTCTTATGTCCTGCTTACTACTTCAGCTATTTGATTGAGTCTGAGTCAACCAAAAGACAAGACAAAGGGAGTTATGGAAATGGGAAAACAAAAGCCTTCCAAGTACTTTCTGGTTGCAAAAAAGTTCAGTTGACAAAAGAAGTTGTTTTACTTCTTTTTCTTCCTTTTCCCCAAACCCACTAAATAATTAGCTGTATGTGAGTTGTCACTTGACCTCAGCCTCAGGTCATAGGCTTGTTAATGTTCATGAACTTGCTTAGTTAGACATCTTTACTCCTCTCCAGTTTCTAGCTTTGCCGTGTCTGTTTCTTCACAGAAATCAAAGTCAGAGGTCTTGGCTGACTTTGATATTAACCTCTCCAATTAACAGAAAGTACTTTGAAGATGGAATCTAATGTGTTTTTATATCTTTGTTTTACTAACTTTCACCCATGCCATGTTACTAGGAGTATTTCCTATGAGTATTGAGCACCCACCAAGGTACATCCAAGTGATTTTTAAAATCAGGCCTACTTGAATTTGCAGATCAGACCCATTTACTTTAAGGCTCGCGCCTAGTTTTAAGAGTTTGATGTACCTAGTTAGTATCTGTAAGACATTGGAGTGAACGGCTATTTGCATCCACCAGCTAGCTCATCTCCCACCACCAGCCCAATCTCTTGTGAGGCAAATCGAGGTGGCCACGCGGCTAACCAATCCACCAGCTAGCTCATCTCCCACCACCAGCCCAATCTCTTGTGAGGCAAATCGAGGCGGCCACGCGGGTAACCAGAAACCGAACTCAACGCAAGAAAAAAAGACCTTGACTTGTCCTATACCGAAAATATGTACATCAACATTACAACCAAACACAAGACATGATCCAAGAGAGAATAGTTTGATTGATTTCATTTTTCAACTTCAACAGCCTTGGACTTAAAAACTTCTGAGTGGTTTCTAACCAAACCGTGAAAAACAGTGAGGGTGTCGTCTAGGTGATAACTTATTAGGCTTCAGCTTGGATATTGCTCTGTGCTGATAAGTGATAACAGCTGCATAAGCAGGCAGCAGAAAGTAGCAACTGTGATGAAATGTGGCAATTGGCCAGGATAGCAATGATCAGCGAAAACCGGTTAAAGATTAAAAGAGTCAAATCAAATCAGAGTTTCTTTTTCCTTCCTTTCACTTTGTTAAGCAAAAATCGCAACTCGCTATGCAAAACACAACCTTCCAATGTAAACCTTGTACATTGGTTTATTATTTTGGTACGACCTATTCAAGGCACTAATGCCTTTAATTACATCCCCGTTTAGGAGATCAGCTCTTGATTTCGACTAGTACTAATTTATTAAAAATTAGTTGTGTCTTTAGAGTTTTTTAGGTATATTTTGGGGTTTAAATTTGATTTGGGTTGTACTCATCTGAGTTGCCTACGTACCCCTTTAGAGAGGATCAAGCCATTCATAGTTCCATGTTAGGTATTTATGTTTACTGTTTTTGTTGTTTTCTTTTTACGTTTTTACAGTGGCTAATATGTGCTTGTATTTGGTATTTTAGCTTGTGCTCGTTGCTTGCTTCCATGCACTTGGCTACTGTCTCTTATATTTTCTTTTATGTTGTTTATATGTTGTGCTGTACAACATGTATTTTCGTTTTTCTGACTTTTACTTGCTGTAATAGTCAAGAAAATATTGTTTTAGTTAATTATTTGAATTAAAACTGTCCCCTTAGGTATAGGAAACATTAAGCGTGATTCCAGTGGAGACTTTTGTTTGAATTTGAATCTGAATTTCAGATTTAAATGATTTATTTTTTTTAGAGTCCTAGTTCAAATATAAGTCTTCTATTAGTTTACTTATAAAATAAACCACGCTTCTTTAGTCTTCATCTTTGCTCATGCTCTTTCACTACTGGAACAAAACAACGTTCTACAGAAGGCAAACATCAGAAGAAGAGAATTTAGCCAGGTAGGGTCCTTGCTTTGTTTCATAGGAATTGTTATGAAACCGGATGGTTTCCTTCTTTGGGCCCAAAGCAAGTCTTTTTTTTATTCATTTATTGATGATTCTGATTTTATAGAAGAATGTATGAAAGCAGATGGTTTCGTTTATTCTTCATGTTCCTGGCTATTTTAATTCTTGAACCTGTGAAACCTGGTTTCAAAAGGCTTTTTTATGGGGATAATAACGAAACCATATGGTTTCTCTTTATCCCCAAGCTTTTAAGTGGCTGTTAGATTTGAAGTCTGGAATTCATCTATGAAACCATATGGTTTCTAATGAATCCTTTTCTGTCCTTGCGATTTTAAATCCAATCTTTCGGAATCCAAAACCATTTTTTATCTCAGAATTCATACGAATCCTTAAATCTGAAATTTTTGTGGAATCCATATGGATTCTTATTGTTTCCGGATCTGTTTCTTTAATAAAACAATGAGTCTAAACAATTTTCAGGTTTCTGTTTCACCCCTTTTAAGTCCTGAATTTCAGTTCAAAATTAAACTTACATCCTTTCTTGAAACCATATGATTTGCAGGGACTTTATTTGAATTAAATGAAACCATTTGGTTTCTTCTTGATCATAGGACTATCATTTGGACAACAGCGAAATCCAGTTTATTTTAGGTCTTGATTTCCCACAAATTTATGATCCGACATTTGAAACCATCTAGTTTCATTGTAGGAGTCGTGTTTGTTAGGAATTGGTGATGAAACCATATGGTTTCTGGTTTGCTCCATCGAAATTGGGCTGCAGGTTTGAAACCATGTGGTTTCTAGGCTTGGACAGGCCATTTAAACATAAGACAACCACACATATAATGAAGAACACATCTCAATCACCAAAAAAACATACTAAAACAGACTTAAACAAACTGACAGTAAAATAAAACAACAAGGAAACAGAATTTAAAGAGCATTTTTTTGAAGATTGAGTTGTAAAGAGAAAGAAATGAAGAACACTTAAGTTTAAGATAAAAGAAATCTGAAATTATGGAAACTAAAGAGGAGAAGAAGATGATTAAATTCCATTTTTTAACCCCAATTTGCATTTACCTTCTCTCTTTCTCCTGGTTTTTTTTCTCAGTTTTTTTTTCTAAAACTAAGGCTTCTCTCTTTCTCTCTTTTTTGTTGCCTTTTTGCTCTCTCTTTTTCTGCTGTCTATTCTGTCTCCCTCTTTTTTTTTTTTTACAACCAAAGGGCTATTTAAAGACATACTTGGGATAACTGCTGAGAGTAACTGCCTCCCACTATCACCCATGTTCCTTTTCTTTTTCTTTCTTTCTTTATTTATTTATTTGTAATACAACTGACAGAAATATCAGGAGATATAACTGCCACTTCTTTTTGCATCTCTAGAATATTTTCAGCATTGAGTTTTTTTTTTTAATTTTTTTTTATTAAAATTTTAGATTCAACAGTTGCCCTCTTCAAGCAATTCACGTTTTTTTTTTTATTCCCTAAAACGTGTATTGTTTGAATTTCCATACACAGTTTAGCCTAATATTTTTTGAACTGTGGTTATTAGGTAAACTATGGACGGTGAACTAGGAATGCAACGCGCACCATCTAATAATAATGTGAAACTTTCATACGGTCCTCTTTATAGGAGAAGTTGGTCTATGACCGATATTGCTGTCGATTCTCCAAAAGAATTTCGTCAAGTCTGGACAAAAGTGGGGGACATGAACAAAGGGTATTTGCAATTTTCGTACAAAGACGATGAGAAGTGTTTGGTGCCATGCAAAGTTGCTATGAATAGTTTTAAAGCGACCGTTTTATAAAAAGTCACTTCTGACATTCCAAAGGATGATAAATTAGTCCGCAATGACGAGTTTTATCCTGTTGTTTATAGATTGCTCAAGGAAAAACGAAATTGGGGAGTTGAATTCAATTTCAAAGGCTTATCTAGTTTTATTCCGGGTTTGATGGAATGGACCGAACGTACCCTTGGTAACTATAAAATATTTTTGAAAGCGACTGGTATTTACAGTCTTGTAGCAGTTTCACCTTTTCCTTACTGGTATAACAAGAACGTTTGGAGAGCCTTTTGCGAACTGTGGTGCCCATTGACGAACACTCTTCCCCATGGGAATGGTGAAATGGGTATTTCTTTGAATGATTTGAACAAACTACAGGCTTACCTATCTCAGGTGAGCCTTACGAGGAGTATGTGCCGCTGAATGAGAATATTTTAGATGACACTAAATTCTCACCACTTGTGGTCGAGTTATTGAGGATTCATACTGATCTCTATAGACACCATGAAAAGAATGAAGTGTCCTGGTTTCATTGATTGCAACATTTCTACAGAGATGATATTTTGTATGTAGCATATGGAGAGAATAGTCCCTCACATAACAAGCAGAAACATCCAGAGAAAGCATCTGTTGGGTCTAAGAGACCGTTACCCACGAGTTGGACCGATAAAGGCGAACTTGCCGCCTTTTTGGCTTTGTTGCTTAGTCGGTTTGTTCTACCTGATGGTGTTAAGGTGGTGAGGCCAGAGACTTTTGTTATGGCTTCAAAAATGGCAGCAGGTTCGGAAATTTCCCTTGCCCCCGCTGTTTTGGGTCATATTTATCAAGGCTTGGGTGAGATGGCTACTTACCATGGAAATCCTGGGTGTGCAAATCCAAATTTTGGTATTCATTTTGTGGTTGGGTGGTTAGGAGAGTTTTTTCCATGTCTCTACAAAAGCCGTGCAGATAATGAGCTTCCAGTAGGTTATCCAATTTTAGCTCGTTTTGCTGGAGTAATTGGAAATAACATTGATCTGCATAAAGCTAGATTGGTTTTCAGAGCCTATACCTCTATTAGGGAGCGAGCTATTCCCTTTTGACGAAGAAGTTAAACGAGACCATCTAGATATTCCAGATTTGTCTAAAGAGCATTTTGAAGCCTTTTTACCTATTCGCTCATCAGTTTTACCTATTCGAGTTAGGGCGAAGTTGATTTTACAGCCTTATTATCCGATAGATTTTCTCGACAATTTGGCTATGATCAATTATATCCCTACCAATAATTTGAGTTTTAATTTTTCCCAAAGATCATCAAGATCCTTGGAAGATGTGGCTAAGGCGAGTGCTCGCTTCTTTCACAGAGGCACAGGAGCTTTCTTCCATATACCATCTGCACTTCACCAAGGGACAAGTTCATATGCTTACTCCGGTTGGTAGGTTAAAGCTACAACACCGTATTTGAAGCAATCAGTTCAGAAGATCAAAGTGATCTTAACCAACCAAACTACTCATATTCGAGAAGCCACATATGAAATTGTGAATTTGAGGAATGTTTGTACTGAAATACGAGGCGCTGTTAAGGCTTCAGAGCGTAATATTACCACTTTTTTTGTTACTTTTTTTATTATTCATTTTATAACAAATTTTGTCATTATTATTTTTTAACTGAAGAACAAAATGTTCTTATCTCTACAGAAGCGACTTCATCTTTTGTTCCAAAAGAATCAAGAAGCGAAAACAAGTCGAAAAATGGGGGAAAGTCAAGTTCTAGTGCCCAACCATCATCTGTGCAAAATCATTCAGAAGATGAAAATGAATCACAAGAAAAGTCTGGCGCTAGTTCTCAACCTGGGGGAAGTAAAGACAAGTCGAGTTTAACTAGAAAGAAAAGCATAGCCCCGAAAAGACCTATCGACCTAGGTCCCCAGCTGACATCAATTTCAAAAAGGTTCAGTATGAGCGTCCTCAGAACTTTGATGGTTCGAATTCTGGGGGAGACGATCAACCATTTGAAGATGTTCCCGTTAATCAGACTGTTGATCCTGTGGTTGATTCTAGTCATGTGATAGACTTGACAGAAGAGAGCATTCCTTCTGTCGATCAAACAGATTCCTTGCCGAGAGATCTGCCCGAAGCCACACCATTGGAAACTATCCCAGTTTCACTGGATAATTTGTTGGGTCAACTTCCTGAATGGGCAAGCAAGAATGTTTTGGACAGCATTACGGTTATTTTGAGCTGTGTTTCTAATTCTCCCTCTATTGCTATGTTGGAAAAGCGTACTCAGATAACTTCTAATATAGCTATGCTGAGAGCTTTGTTGAATACTGTAGGAGTTAATACAACTGAGATTGATTGGTTTGCTACCCAAATTGATTTAGTTTTAAAGCAAACAGAAGCTATTGATGCTACAGAGAAAACTTTTTCCCTTGAGCAGATTGAGCTTCTGACTAAACACCATGGTGATTGTATTAGCAATATCGAACAAATGCAATCAACAATTACACAGTTGCAAGATGAATTGGATCACCTACATCGCAAGGCAGCTGATATAGAGGAGGAAGAAGTGCGCTTAAGCCAACAGAAGGAGGAAATTGTTAGGGACAGAGCTGAATTTCAAGGGAGGAAGGAAAGACTTGAAATATCCTTGAAGAAATGGCATGATATTGTTGTTAAAATATCACATGACTTGAAAGAGATCCATCGAACTCGGGAGAAACAACTTTAACCCTTGCAAGCAAAGAAAGTTGAAATGCCGGATCTTATTGATACACTCTCTTCTTTCATGGAGATTTAGTTTTTGTTTTAGCAATTCCTTTGAACATTTCCTCTTTGTTGCTTTGTTTGGAATTTGTCGCTGTGTCGACATATGGAATAATTTGATCTTCTTTTCCCTTTTTTTTTATCATGTCGGTGAGACATGAATTTTATTATTATTTTTGTGGTCATTATTTTCCTTCCATTCTATTGATTGATATTGCATCATTGGTTGTGTTTTATTTTTTCTTTTATTTTATTCCATTTATCACTAAATTGTGACGATGCATTTTATCTAATAATAGGAAAAATAATGTACACAAGTCATGGTAAACCAAAAGGTTTTTTATTTATTGAGGGGGTTGCGTCTAGCTTTATTATATTTCGCTAGATTGCCTACGTACCTTTTTTATAAGGGATCAAGCCTTTCGTAGTTTAGTACACAATTTTTTTTTAGTGGGGGGCTGCATCTAGCATACATTTTTTAGCTAGACTGCCTACGTGCCCTT
Organism: Tetragonia tetragonoides; assembly: GCA_038025085.1. Taxonomy (NCBI): domain Eukaryota; kingdom Viridiplantae; phylum Streptophyta; class Magnoliopsida; order Caryophyllales; family Aizoaceae; genus Tetragonia; species Tetragonia tetragonoides. The sequence continues at coordinate 6,997,265 of CM076145.1, read as the reverse complement.
TTTGTAAGGGATCAAGCCTATCGTAGTTCAATACAACTTCTTCTTTTTTTTTTTTTTTAAGTGGGGGAGCTGCATCTAGCATACATTTTTTAGCTAGATTGCCTACGTACCCTTTTTATAAGGGATCAAGCCTACCGTAGTTCAATACAACTCAACTTAATGAACTTTCCATTTACACAAGAGTAAACCACTTCGCCTTCGGAGTTGGAAAGTTCATAAGCACCTTCGGGATACACTTTGGTGATTACATATGGGCCTTCCCATTTTGGCTCAAATTTCCCTCGCGCTTTTCAATTAATGACAATTGGTCGTCTGATTGTTAGGACCAAGCCACCAACAGAAAAAGACCGAAATTTTACTCGCTTGTTAAATGCATCAGCGACTTGAGCTTGGTAAATTTCGAGTCTTTGTTGAACCACTAGCCTGCGTTCATCAAGTGCATCGAGCTCGGCTAGTCTGATTCTGACATTTTCATCCGGGTTAGTGAGTTGTATGGCTACTCTGAGAGATGGCAATTGGACCTCTAGGGGTAAAACCGCTTCAGACCCGAAAACCAAGTTGTACGGTGTGCAACTAGTTGAGGTTCGCACTGTGGTTCTATAAGCCCATAAGGCTTCAGGTAAGCGTTCATTTTGCAAAGCACTTTATTGAAAAATGGTTCGGCTTTATTGACACCATTTTCTTGAGAATCTTGCAAAGCACTTTATTGAATGCTTCGGCTTGACCATTTGATGATGGATTATAGCTTGATGAGAAGCTATGTTTGAACTTATACTTCTCAGCCAATTTTATCATCACTTGATTTTTGAAGTATAGGGCATTATCTGATATGATCTTTGAGGGGACCCCGAATTGATAAATCAATCTAGTCCGAATAAAATTAGCTACTTCTTTTGCCCCCACCTCTTTTAGTGCCACGACCTCGGCCCATTTTGAAAAATAGTCCGTTGCTGCAAGGATGTATAGGTGGCCACGGGACGATGGGGGTTTAAAAGGACCCATCACATCCAGACCCCATGCATCAAAAGGCCAAGATAAAACACTTGGATGAAGAAGTTGAGGTGGTTGATGGATGAAATCACCATGAATTTGGAAGGCCCGACAAGCTTTTGCAAACTTTATCGCATCTTGCACCATTGTAGGCCAATAATAGACTAACCTTTTGACTTGATCGGCTAACTTTGGGCCTGCTTGGTGAGCTCCACATATGCCCGCATGAGTTTCTTTAAAGACATGAGCGGATTCTTCTTCCGACAAGCATCTAAGTAACATTCCATCGAAAGCTCTTCGATACAAAGTATCATTTTGAAAAGTGAACTTGAATGCTCGTCATTTCAAATCCGCCTTCTTTTTTGAATCAGTTGGTAAAATGTCTGTAGGAACTAAAAATTTGTTAAGTGCCTTAATTGAATTTCATTAATTATTTTGGGTTAAAAATATATTTAGCTTAATTTAATTAATTAATCTCGGAAATTAAGATGGGCCAAAAGCCATCTAAATGGGCTTTTATTTAACCCTTGGGCCAACCCATGCTTATTCGACCAAGTAAATAGTTAAATAGACCAAACCCATCAGAAAAGACTACAAAGTCGAGAAATTAGGCCAGTCCATGACTACCAAGTCCGTTAGGGGATCAGAGTTCCCTATTCCTCTCTATAAATACCGAAGTCTCACTTCATTCCAGGAGTTGGAAATTATCTACAAGCAGAAAGCCCTGCCAGAGCATTTCCTCCACCGCCTTTGCAACCTTGATCGAGATTCAAGTTTTCAAAGACCCTCGATCAAGAATATTCAAATTGAAGAACTGCAGAAGCACAACCTCAAAGACTTACAAGTCATCACAAGGTGCACTTACATCACAACACTTCCATTTGAGATCAAGCCTAGGCCCTCGAATCCGGATCTACGTGTTCGCCACAACTTTCGGAGGATACGTCACTACTTCGCTCGAGATCAAGTCAATCGACCCTCGACTCAAAGTCAACGTGGAGGCAGAATCAGAGGATTAATTTATTTGTTCATTGTAACAGATAAAAATACAGAGATTGTAACCCATACATTCAAATCAATACAAATTATATTTGTTCAACTTATTTTTGCCTACGCATTTAAATTTGTTGTCTACAAATTTTGGCACGCTCGGTGGGACATCTCTGCCTCTCATCTCTGTCTCCTCAACAAATCACATCAACTCCGCTGCAGCTGTCATGGCATCAAGAAGAAACATGTCTCGGCATCCCTACAAATCATTTGGATCAGCAGCACAACGGTCTACAAGTGATGTTGTTGCGCCCAACAATCAACTTGGTAAGGCTACCAGGAGCATGACAAAAGTTGCTAGCACCATTGCTATTCAATCACCTTCGTTAGCTCTTAAAGGGTCTCGTGAATCACTTGTGTTCGGTGTCAAGCGTTCAGGTGAAACAAAACAGCGATTTCTTCACCAACATGGGAGCAGGGTACAAAAGATATAGTCGAGAAGATCCTCACTCACATCAACCTAACGATCCGATCGTCGCCCCATGTACAGGATATTTGTATCAACACAGATTGCTCCACACCTTCATCATATGAAGCCATCCCACTCCAACAATTTGTTGAGCCATCGCAATCCGTTGTCGCCTCTGTTATGGCAACGGAAGTTAAAACTATAGAGGAGCAATTGAAAAGCATGAAACAACTCCTTGACAAACTCTCTAAGGATAGCGAGGAGAAGGACGCTCAAATCAAGCGTCAAAACAAACATATTGCTTCCTTAACAAAGAAATTGGGTAAGAAAAAGATGGGCGAGTCTTCTAAAAGTGATGGACACAGCAACAACCACGAGTCTCACACCTGCTCTCTTACTGTCGAACAAATCAATGACATGATAGCAAGCGCTGTTAAGACTCAGCTTGGTAACAACTCACAGCGAACATGCCTCTACACTAAACCATACAGCAAGAGGATTGACATGTTGGCAATGCCTACTGGTTATCAACCTCCCAAATTTCAACAGTTTGATGGAAATGGAAATCCTAAGCAACATGTCGCTCACTTCGTAGAGACTTGCAACAACGCTGGGACTGATGGCGACCATTTGGTGAAGCAGTTTGTTCGCTCACTCAAAGAGACAGTGTTTGACTGGTACACGGATCTAACTGCGGAATCCATCGACAATTGGAAACAAATGGAAGGAGAGTTCCTAAATCACTTCTACAACACAAGGCGTGTCGTCAGCATGACTGAGTGACTAACACTACGCAAGGCAAGGATGAACTCGTCGTTGACTACATAGATCGTTGGCGCGCGCTATGCCTTGAGTGTAAGGATCGTCTCACTGAGACCTCTGCTGTCGAGATGTGCATCCAAGCCATGCAATGGGACTTGGTCTACATACTCCAAGGAATAAAGCCACGAACCTTTCAAGAGTTGGCAACACGAGCTCACGATATGGAGCTCACAATCGTTAACCATGGAGGTTATACTTCTTCAAATGAAAATGATCACTTTGAGGACTTGCAGCCTATTATCGTCAACCGTGAAAGCTATTCTTCCCAAGACGAAGAAGATGAAGATAGTGATTCTACAGAGAAATCTTCGTCTGAGCCACAATCACCATGAAAGGGGTGACAAACTCTCACCTTCCTCCCTCTGCTAGAGAAAATCAAGCAACTCTGGGGGCAAGGCAAGGACCCTAGGGGGCAAGACTTGGAGAACGCTCATAAGCACCAAGTCTACCCCAATACATCAAACGTCGAGACTTGGAGAATGCTCACAAGCACCAAGTCTACCACAACGCTTCACATATCAATACTTGGAGAAAGCTGTCAAGCACCAAGTCTAGCTCAAAGCATCAACCATCAAAACTTGGAAAAAGCTCTCAAGCACCAAGTTTATTTCAAAGTCTCAAGAGATGTGAAGAAAGCTTCCAAGCACCATGTCTTCAACTCAACACTCGTACATCTTAGCACCTTCGCTGTTCAGAGCGTCTACACAAATGACGCCAAACAATGTTGTTGATGGTGAACGACTTTGAGTAAGCTTTATCCTAACTTTGAAGTCCGCATCTACAATGCTCCTAAGCAAGAGCTTAAACTGCATATGAAATAGTTTAAAGTATTAAGACTTGGAGAAAGGTCACAAGCACCAAGTCTACTTTAAAGAAAAATTAAATCATCAAGGTCTGGAGAAAGCTCTCACGCACCAACCTACCAAATTGTTGATACAATGGTTGCTCCTAAGCAAGAGTTTAAACTGCACATGAAGAAGTTTTAAAGTATTAAGACTTGGAGAAAGCTTACAAGCACCAAGTCTACTTTAAAGAAAAATGAAATCAGGATCTGGAGAAAGCTTCCACGCACCAGAGCCTACCAAGTTGTTAATGCAATGGAAGTTCCCAAGCAAGAACTAAAATTGCACATCCAAAAAAAATAAAATTACTCCGAGCCCACAAGAGTATAAACTGTGCACGGCAAAACAAAAGCAAAGAAACATTTGAACTACGTGATGACTTGATCTTATGGAGTGAATGCATGCTTCTATAAGTACGTAGGCAACTTGGAAAAACATATAACCAAGTACAGTCAAACAAACAAACAAGTGTATGTGTACGTTCAGCCGGTGAAAGCTTGATATTACTACTTTGCCACGCTTGGTGTCAAGGGACGCTCGTCAACACTCCAACCTCGCAATGTTGGGTGTAGAGGACACCTGTAACGGGTTGCGCTTCACAATGCTTGGCGTAAAGGACACTCGTCAACGCTCCAACCTCGCAATATTGGGTGTAGAGGACACCTGTAACGGGTTGCGCTTCACAAATGCTAGGTGTAAAGGATGCTCGTCGACACTTCAACTGTGCAACTTCTTGTTGTGTCATCAGTGAATCACTGCTGCGCTAGTAAGCCCTTGGGCCATTTTGTCGTTGTGTCTTGGAGATGTGAACCCGAGATGGCCTCTAACGGTTACCACGCATGAGTTCAAAAATTTTTGAAATGACTTAGAGTACGGGGGCAAATCTCTTTCTTCTGGTACCTAAGTACAACGCATGGAGATGTGAACCCGAGATGGCCTCGAACGGTTACAACGCATGAGTTCACAAATCCGAGATGACTTAGAGTACGGCGGCAAACCTTGTTCCTTCAAGTACATAGGGTACAACTCATGGAGATGTGAACCCGAGATGGCCTCTAACGATTACATCGCATGAGTTCATCAAACCGAGATGATCCTATGTACTATATCTTGCTCTTCAAGTACATAGGGTACAACGCATGGAGATGTGAACCCGAGATGGCCTCTAACGATTACATCGCATGAGTTCATCAAACCGAGATGATCTTATGTACTATATCTTGCTCTTCAAGTACATAGGGTACAACGCATGGAGATGTGAACCCGAAATGGCCTCTAACGGTTACATCGCATGAGTTCACAAAATCAAGATGATCCTATGTACTATACATGGTTGCCTTCAAACTGTGGTACTTGAGACCCTGAAAAAAAAACAAAAGGCATACAAAATACAGAACATACCAATACACATAACAAGAGCGCATTAGAGATCAAGCGTCCCAGAAGACTTGAATAATCTGCCGCTACAATTGGTTTGCGGCTAATTAGCTACAGGGACTATATCAAAGTAAAAAAAATTAAGAAAAAAAAAGGGCGAACATAAATTGCCCTTAAAAGTTTGTTAAACTTTCACTTGACGATGGCCATGAGGTTTTCTCTAAATCCCGTGTCACAAGGAAAGTCAAAGTCCCTTGGTTACCTACTTACGTTCTTGTATGTTGACATCTATATACATAAAGACAAAGAAGGAAATCAAAGTCAGAGAGCATAAATCAAAGTTTGTTAATTAGCTGCAGATCAAAGCAAATATGAAGTCTGGCTCAAAGTTCTTTCGTCCTTTTGTGGCTAAGTGATCTACAGTACTAGCGGACGAAACAAAATAAAAGCAAAGAGTGTAGCTAGTAAATTCTTCATAGTTCGGGGAGATTGAACACCAGGCCACTACTTCGATGGTTACTAGCTCACCGCTGATAAGCTGAACACCTACTGCGGAACGACAAGTCGGCAGATCAATGAAATAATACCCTTACCCCTTTATATAGGCCTACATACGTAGGGCAATATTCGAATTGATCTCGGTTTTCTCTACAAGAAGCCTAGACGAAGTAGTTTACTTGTTGAAGTCACCGTATCAGGAAGGCTTTAATAGCGTGTCGTATTATTTTAATTTGATGTGGTCTGCACATTGAAATCCAAATTAAATTAGAACTATTACATTATTTTCCTAATCAAGTCAATATTTGACCTGGGTAATTTAATGCTAGCGGGACAATAACAGAGTGATCAAGGGAGTCACACAAAAAAATGGAGTCATCCAATCAAGTTAATATTCGATATGGGTAACATTGCTCAATATATATACAGGACAACTATTTGTCGTATGACAATCAAATGAGGCTCAAAAACAAATTGTTCGCACAAACACATCCTCACTCGCCAAGTCAAACATTTGGCAGAGTGACGTCCACAAGTGTAATAGTACTATACGCAACAGATCAATTGTTTACCCGCCAAGTCGTTCGACAGGGTGCCAAGACCGAAGCGTCATTGACAAGACACGACAACTGTTTGTCAACGCAAAGTTAAAATCTTGACGTTTACCACATTACCAAATTAAGTCAGCACTTGACCTAAGAGGCGTAGTCAGACGTCAAGCTGAGCGACCGACGACGATTCAACTATATAGTAGACTCATATGTCAACAAGTCAAGTTCGAGAGCTCGTCACACTGAAACACTCCCAAATCGTGTACGCGACTCGGTCTCGAGGGGGCAATTTGTAGGCACTAAAAATTTGTTAAGTGCCTTAATTGAATTTAATTAATTATTTTGGGTTAAAAATATATTTTGCTTAATTTAATTAATTAATCTCGAAAATTAAGATGGGCCAAAAGCCATCTAAATGGGCTTTTATTTAACCCTTGGGCCAACCCATGCTTATTGGACCAAGTAAATAGTTAAATAGACCAAATCCATCAGAAAAGACTACCAAGTCGAGAAATTGGGCCAGTCCATGACTACCAAGCCCGTTAGGGGATCAAAGTTCCCTATTCCTCTCTATAAATACCGAAGTCTCACTTCATTCCAGAGGTTGGAAATTATCTACAAGCAGAAAGCCCTGCCAGAGCATTTCCTCCACCGCCTTTGCAACCTTGATCGAGATTCAAGTCTTCAAAGACCCTCGATCAAGAATATTCAAATTGAAGAACTGCAGAAGCACAACCTCAACGACTTACAAGTCATCAAAAGGTGCACTTACATCACAACACTTCCATTCGAGATCAAGCCTAGGCCCTCGAATCCGGATCTATGTGTTCGCCGCAACTTTCAGAGGATACGTCACTACTTCGCTCGAGATCAAGTCAATCGACCCTCGACTCAAAGTCAATGTGGAGGCAGAATCAGAGGATTAATTTATTTGTTCATTGTAACAGATAAAAATATAGAGATTGTAACCCATACATTCAAATCAATACAAATTATATTTGTTCAACTTATTTTTGCCTACGCATTTAAATTTGTTGTCTACAATGTCATACCGAAAATATTCGATTATTGGTTGACGCCAATCTGATTCTTCTTCAATTTCATAAACTGAGACCACATTCACTTCTTCAATTTTCTCGAAGAGGTCTGCAACGGGTGCTAGCACATGACGTTCCCCAATTGTGACTTGAATTTCTCTTTCGTCGGGTAAAGTCAACGATGCTGCAAGCTTTACTAAAGCATCCGCCTTATCATTTTCGTACCTTGGTACATGAGTGATTTCAATTTCAAGAAATTGAATCACTAGATCTTTAGCTCTTTGATGGAGTGGCATCAATTTAGCATTTCTCACCTCGTACTGTCCATTCACTTGTCTAACGATCAATTGAGAATCGCCAAACACTTGTAAATGATCAATGCGCATTCCAAGTGCTATTTCAAGACCAATGATTAATGCTTCATATTCTGCCACATTATTTGAGCATGTTTCGAGGAGAGAAAAGGAGTAAGGAATGAGTCCTCCCGTAGGTGTGACAAGCACAATACCAACTCCGGCTCCTCGACTCGTTGATGCTCCGTCAAAATATAACTGCCATGATGATGTTTCCACCATAAAAAATTCTTCATCTGGCAAGTCATCATTTACTTCTTCACTGTCCAGGCTTGGGTGTGCGGCTAGGAAGTCGGCGATGGCTTGGCCTTTTATTGCTTTTTGTGACACAAACTTGATATCAAATGGAGCTAAAAGCATAGACCATTTGGCCAATCTTCCTGAAAGCGCGGCTTTTGACAACATATACCTTAAAGGATCTGCCTTTGAAATCAAAGTGATAGGATGGGATAGTAAATAATACCTCAACTTTTGTGTAGCAAATACCAAAGCCAAACAAACTTTCTCCATAGAAGAATAGTTTACTTCCGCCCCAACCATTGTCCTACTGATGTAGTACAAGGCTTGCTCTTTTCCTTCATATCGTTAATTTGAGCCAACATAGCTCCTAGAGACCGTTCAAGGGTTGCCGTGTATAAGAGCAATGGCTTTCCTTGTACTGGCGCCATTAAGACAAGTGGCTTTGTTAGGTATTCTTTAATTCTTTCAAAAGCATTTCGGCAAGCTTGGTCCCAAATAAATGGCGTATCTTTCTTCATTCGCCTTGTGAAAGGTTGACACCTTCCGGAGAGATTTGATATGAATCGCCTAATATAGGCAAATCTTCCTTGTAAGCCATGAAGCTCCCTTAGGTTCCTTGGGGGAGGCATTTGCATTATTGCTTTGATCTTATCGGGATCAATTTCAATTCCTTGTTGTCAAACGACAAAAACCAAGGAATTTCCCGGAGGTGACCCCAAATGCACATTTTAGGGGATTCATTTTCAGGTGATGTTGGCGTAACCTTTCAAAGACTTTTCTTAAGTCGTCGGGATGATTTTCCCTTTCCTTACTTTTCACAACTAAATCATCAACGCAACACTCAATTGTGTTATGAAGCAAGTCACGAAAGATGACTGTCATGACTCTCTGGTAGGTTGCCCCCGCATTTTTTAAACCAAAAGGCATCACTATATAACAAAATGTGCCTTGAGGTGTGCGAAATGCGGTTAGCTCTTAATCCTCGGGATCCATTTTGATTTGATTATATCCCAAAAATCATCCATAAAGGACAATGCGCCAAAACCTGTTGTGTCATCAACCAAAAGTTCCGTAATTGGTAGTGAAAATTCATCCTTAGGACATGCATCATTTAAGTCCCTAAAATCCACACAAATACGGAGTTGCCCATTTTTCTTTCTCACTGGGACAATATTGGCTAACCAATTTGGGTATTGAACTTCTCGTATAAACCCGGCTTTGATAAGTTTTTCTACTTCGATATTTATTTGCACCACTAATTCTGGACGAAAGCGTCTTTGAGATTGCTCGGAAATGACCAATTTATGCATAGCCACGGTTGGATCTAGGCCTGGCATATCTTGGTATCCCCAAGCAAAGACATCCTTATACTCACAAAGGAGTTGCTCATATAGCTTTGCTTCATCGCTTTTGAGTTGAGTGCTAACAAAAATCGGTTTCGGCTCTTCGGGAGTGCCAAGGTTTATTTCTCGATGTTCATCAATTGTAGCTTGTCCACCATCTTCCAATTCTGGTGGTGCAGACTCTACCTTGTCAACAAAATCGTCTTTTGGTTGACTTTGTGCATTTGTGCTGTCTCTGTCAACATTTGCACAAATTTCGGTATCGTCTATCTCGGAAATAACAACAACATTTACTTCCTCGACTTGAATTTCATGGGTTTGTCCATTTTTCCTCACTAGATTTTTCCATTGCTTCTGTTTCTTGAGTCTCCACTTTTTATTCTTTCTCACTTTCGAGTTGCTTTGCTCGGGTAGGTCAACATCTCCCAACCTATCGAAAACTGAGTTGTTGACTTTTCCAAGTCTTTCAAACACGGAGACTCGAGTTTGGTTCGGTTGCTCTTCGGAGAACATCTCATTCTCTTGTATGGTTAAAGCCATCGTATCATTGACATTTTCTTTGGAACTCCCGTCATCATGTGAAACTTGGGGTTCATCTTCGAGAAACGATGCTTTAAGGATTCCATCTTCCTGAGAGATGTTCACTTTTTTATTGGAAGGAAATCTGAATTTACGCCTTATCCTTTGTGAATCAGAAGGCGGAAATCCTCCTGAAGAAGATGGCTGTGAACGAGGGTTTGGAGCATTCTCTTTGAATACAATTCTCTTGTTCCCGATTGATTTTGGGATTATCAAATTTTCGGTCGGGACAGATTGACTAATCCTTCGAAGAGGACAAGTGTAATTTGTCACAAGAGAATTCATGATATCTCAAACACCAGTTAAAGGCTTTTGTCCAACCTTTCTTCTAGCTTTTGGGGTGTACTTGAATAACACCTTTGCCTTTGAGGCTCGTAACTCTCTTTCTTCATCTTCCACCATATCGACCCATCGTGGACCCTTTTGATCAGAACTTTTGGGTACTCTCATTTTATTGCCCCCTTTCATGGAAGTAGTCGACTTGTAGAATTTGGCATCGGCATAATTGACATCTTCTCCATGAAAAGGATTTGGGTCTCCTCGAATGGTCCTTTCATTACCATTTTCATTGGTGTATTTGAGGCATTGATGAAGAGTAGAAGCCACTGACTTGCTACTATGGAGCAATGGTCATCCAAGCAAGGCATTGTAAGAAGTATCGGCGTCTATAACATGAAAGACTGCATCTGTGTATAGATCGTCCGTTTCCACTTTCAAAGCTATAGCACCTAAAGCCTTTTGCCCCGCTTGATTGAATCCTTGTATTGTAAGCAATGTGGGAGATAATTGACTTGACGGTATCCCCATTGCTTTCAATATCCTAAGTGGAAGGAGATTAACGGCTGATCCACAATCAAGCAGGATTCGATTTACATTTGTATCTCCAATTAGACCTGTGACATACAATGGTCTATTATGGTATTCAACTCCGACTTGAAGGTCTTCATCTGAAAATGTGATGCAGGCCATGCATGAGGCGCATCAATTAAGTGCGGGCAAGTGCACTTCATTGACTTCAATGGGATCAACCTTATCTCTGTATTCATCAGGATTCATTAGAGCGTAAATGAGTGCCCTTCTTAACTCATTTGACATTTGTAAGGCATCATAAACACTCAAACGTGAAGGAACCCGTTGGAGGTGGCTAACAACATCATACTTAACCACTTCTTTGTATGAACTCCGACGAATAAGCAAGGGTGCCCGCATAGGCAAGCTTTCTTTCGGAAGCTCTTTCTTCTTTTGATTTTGGGAAATAGGGGCTGAAGTAGACGAGCTAGATAATTGCTCATTAGACTTAGGTAAAGCCCTTGAGCGTTCGTCATTTGCATCGGACTCGAGTGTTTGAGTTGGAGAATCTGGTGAGCTTTTCTCCTTCTCATTTCCTTGAGATTTCCGATTACGACGAGCATATTGGAGAGTTACTTCATCTACTTCCACTTGCTCTTCCTTTTCTTCTTCTTCAGGTAGTTACGGTAGTCATGCAACATTGAGCACTACCGAAAAAGTCATCATCACCATCGGAAGAAACAACACCAACAAAGAAATCCTTTGGAATATAGTCTTCCAAAGTGATAGGGACCCTTTTCGGGGGAACATATTCATCCTCGGAAGTTAACTCTGGCTTTTTCTTTGCCTTGGTTTTCTTCTTTTTGTTCTTCTTAGATTTCAGTTTGGATGTCTTTTGTCCTCGAATTTTCATACCGGGATTAGGACTTGGAATTACGCTTTTTTGAAAGCTCTTCCTAGTGAAATGAGTTTGACATCCGTTAGTGTCTTCATCATCCGACGAGTCCCATATTTCCAAGTTTGAGTCCATCATTATTTCATATAAATTAGGAGCGTCTAGACTTAGACGAGGCATGTCGGGATATGCCCATACCACTATGGTTTCTCCGTCTACTATAAAGTGTACAGGTATGGCATTAGGTGGAAAAGACACTGTTGGTATTCCCTCATTTTCAGGAATTGTACAAGAAATGGCGTTTGAAGACGTCGTAGGCCCTTTGGAGGGTGATCCTTCGATTTCAATTTCTCCCTTATTAATCATGGATTCAATCAAGTCCTTGAAAACATAACAATCCTTGATAGGATGACTAATAATCCGATGATAAGGGCAATATTTGGGATCACTTGTCTTATTTGCCTCATTAGGTCGTTTTGATTCTGGAAGAGAAATTGCTTTTGCAACAAGTAATTCATCAAAAATCCCTTGAACATCTTCATCGTCAAAGGGATATTTCTTCTCTTTCCTTTTTTGCAATGTGAGCCGGGCTTTTTCCTTCGACTTGCTCTTGTCTTCTTTCTTTCCATTACTGATACTACTTGGTTTGACATTGGCTTTGATGAAGGTTGTCATAGACTCTCCTTTCTTTGCTGGCTTTTTAAGTTCATCCTTCCTTACATCGCTGAAAAGAGTTTTGTTTGACATATTCTTTTGGCGAGCAAGTTGTCTTTCGACATTGCAAGCCTTTGGAACAAGAGCATCAAAGCTTTGAGGTTCGGCCGTACCTACATATGTGGCAATCTGAGGAAGCAGATTATTTGCACACATTTGCACTGCAGATTGTTCACTTAACTTCTCGGGACATTGTAGGCTTAGGCTTCTCCATCTTGTTATAAAATCATTCGTACTCTCATTTAACTTTTGACAAGTGTCGGCAAGATCTATGATAGAGACTTTCTTTTTTGAGCTAACAAACTGTGCCAAAAATGCCCGGAGATCATCCCATGTGTGAATAGACCCGGGCAGAAGTTGGGTGTACCATGTGAATGCCGATCCTTTGAGGGATTAAACGAATTGCCGAATGAGTAAGGCATCGACCAAAGCAGTTTCACCACATGCTGAGTAAAAATGGGCTAGATGCTCCTGAGGAGACCCGTTTATACCATCAAACTTTTCAAAATGTGGTTTTTGATAATCCGGGGGGAATGGAATTGTGTCATATTGAGATGGGTATGGTTTTCGATATCCTAGAACGGGAGGAGTTGTGGCTGCTTGGTAGTCATGTATACCTTGAGCAATCATTCGCATGACTTCTTGCTGGGATATACCTGAATTTCCACTATGACCCTCTCTATTTGTCTGGCCATGTGTTTGTGAATGAGCATTAACTGCTGCAAGGGCTGCAATTTCAGCATCTTTTTCAGCTAACTTTCGCTGTAATTCTTGCATTTTCTCTTTGAGATTTGTCATGCCTGTCACTAGAACCGGCATTTTATCACATTCATCTCGGTTTACTTGATTTCTCACTGATTTTTGTGAAACGAGAGCTGGAAAATCTATTTGCTTGAATAAATTATCCAAAAACAGAGGGCTTGTAACCTCCTCTTCGGATTCGCTCCCGGGAGAATTAACTAAGGATTGTGAAGCTATCTCGGAAAAGCTTAAGACTTTAGCCCTTGACCTTGTAATTGGGCCTATGAAATTCCGAGCTTCCACACTGTCACTAGAGACGTGGCTCTGGTTTTCAATAGTCAAAACCTTCTTACCTTTTCCTTTGACGGGTGTGAAGGGAGGTGTAGTGACTTGGTCGGTTTGCTGGTTTTCCTTCAAAAGAGAAGATTTAATAATCTTAACCTTTGGTGTTTGAGGGTGAACTTCTTCCTCAGAGTAGGAGGTTGTCATTGTTTGCTCAATTTGACCAATTGTGATTGGTATTGTGCCAACAAAAATTTGTCTTGGGGGATTTCACAAGACTGACCTTGTAACAGGTAATCTGTTAAGTGTATGAGCAGGTTTGGTTGGCCTTCTTGGCTGTACAGTAGGCCTTGCTTGTGCAGCAGGCCTTCTGGTGGAAGCATTGGCAGGTGCAGCAGCCCTACTTGCATCAGGTCTGGCAGGTGCAGCAGAGGGATAGACCTGTCTCCTGGCAGGTGCAGCAGCCCTACTAGCATCACGTACAGCAGGAGCAGTCTTGTGAGGAGCATGGGAAGTTGGCCTTTGTGCTGCTGCAGGAGCAGGTCTGCCAGCAGTAGAGCGTTCAGCAGCAGCACTCCTTTTTGCAGGCTCATTACCCGAACTCAAGGCTTGGTTGGTTTGAGCGGACCTTCTTGGGACATTCTTCACTGTAGATCTCTTGTTTTTGTTCGAAGGTTGAGGGCCCGTGCTCCTTGAACTAGCCTTGTTAGTGCTAGGAACCTTAGCCTTGTTGGCGTTAGGAACCTTGGCCTTCTTGACGGGAGTTTTCTGTTTTGGAACACGCCTTATGTTCCCATTCTCATCTACATACCGAAGCGACTCTATCGAATTTGCCAATGGAATTTCCATAGCATTGTTGTTCGAGCCTAAGGTGACAACAAATTTGAAAGTTCGCTTTCTGCGCATGACACCTCCTTGCATGACAAACGTGATCGAGACCTCTTCTTGATTAATGTTAACTTGTGGTGCCATCTTTCATGGAGGCACACAAACTAAGTATTTTAGTTATATGTTATATACTAGTCCAAGATGAAAAGGAAAATAGGGTCCCACCGGGCGTGCCAAAAATTATGTTAAGCAAAAATCGCAACTCGGTATGCAAAACACAACCTTCCAATGTAAACCTTGTACATTAGTTTATTATTTCGTTATGACCCTATTCAAGGCACTAACGCCCTTAATTACATCCCTGCTTAGGAGATCACCTCTTCATTTTGACTAGTACTAATTTAATAAAAAATAGTTGTGTCTTTAGAGTTTTTTAGGTATATTTTGGAGTTTAAATTTGATTTGGGTTGTACTCATCTGAGTTGCCTACGTACCCCTTTAGAGAGGATCAAACCATTCGTAGCTCCATGTTAGGTATTTATGTTTACTGTTTTTGTTATTTTCTTTTTATGTTTTTACAGTGGCTAATATGTGCTTGTATTTGGTATTTTAGCTTGTGCTTGTTTCTTGCTTCCATGCACTTGGCTACTGTCTTTTATATTTTCTTTTATGTTGTTTTATTTATATGCTGTGTTGTACAACATGTATTTTAGTCAAGAAAATATTGTTTTAGTTAATTATTTGAATTAAAATTGTCCTCTTAGGTATAGGAAACATTAAGCGTGATTCCAGTGGAGACTTTTGTTTGAATTTGAATCTGAATTTCAGATTTAAATGATTTATTTTTTTAGAGTCCTAGTTCAAATATAAGTCTTCTATTAGTTTACTTATAAAATAAACCACGCTTCTTTAGTCTTCATCTTTATAAAATAAACCACGCTTCTTTAGTCTTCATCTTTATAAAATAAACCACGCTTCTTTAGTCTTCATCTTTGCTCCTGCTCTTTCACTACTGGAACAAAACAACGTTCTACAGAAGGCAAACATCAGAAGAAGAGAATTTCGCCAGGTAGGGTCCTTGCTTTGTTTCATAGGAATTGTTATGAAACCGGATGGTTTCCTTCATTCCCAAAACTAGTCTTTTTTTTTATTCATTTATTGATGATTCTGATTTTATAAAAGAATGTATGAAACCAGATGGTTTCGTTTATTCTTCATGTTCCTGGCTATTTTAATTCTTGAACCTGTGAAACCAGATGGTTTCAAAAGGCTTTTTTTATGGGGATAATAACGAAACCATATGGTTTCTCTTTATCCCTAAGCTTTTAAGTGGTTGTTAGATTTGAAGTCCAGAATTCATCTATGAAACCATATGGTTTCTAATGAATCCTTTTTTGTCCTTGCGATTTTAAATCCATTCTTTCGGAATCCAAAACCATTTTTCATCTCAGAATTCATACGAATCCTTAAATCTGGGATTTTTGTGGAAACATATGGATTCCTATTGTTTCCGGATCTGTTTTTTTAATAAAACAGTGAGTCTAAACAACTTTCCAGGTTTCTGTTTCAGCCCTTTTAAGTCCTAAATTTTAGTTCAAAATTAAACTTACATCCTTTCTTGAAACCATATGGTTTCCAGGGACTTTATTTGAATTAAATGAAACCATTTGGTTTCTTCTTGATCTTAGGACTATCATTTGGACTGCAGCAATTTTCAGTTTATTTTAGGTCTTGATTTCCCACAAATTTATGATCCGGCATTTGAAACCATCTAGTTTCATTATAGGAGTCAATTTTGTTAGGAATTGGTGATGAAACCATATGGTTTCTGGTTCTCTCCGTCAAAATTGGGCTGCAGGTTTGAAACCATGTGGTTTCTAGGCTTGGACATGTCATTTAAACATAAGACAGCCACACATATAATGAAGAACACATATCAATCACCAAAAAACATACTAAAACAGACTTAAACAAATTGACAGTAAAATAAAACAGCAAGGAAACAAAATTTAAAGAGCATTTTTTTGAAGACTGAGTTGTAAAGAGAAAGAAATGAAGAACACTGAAGTTTAAGATAAAAGAAATCTGAAATTATGGAAACTAAAGAGGAGAAGAAGATGATTAAATTCCATTTTTTAACCCCAATCTGCATTTACCTTCTCTCTTTCTCCTGGTTTCTTTTCTCAGTTTTTTTTTCTAAAACTAAGGCTTCTCTCTTTCTCTCTTTTTTGTTGCCTTTCTGCTCTCTCTTTTTCTGCTGTCTATCCTGTCTCCCTCTTTTTTTTTACAACTAAAGGGCTATTTAAAGACATACTTGGGATAACTGTTGAGAGTAACTGCCTCCCACTATCACCCATATTCCTTTTCTTTTTCTTTATTTATTTATTTGTAATGCAACTGACAGAAATATTAGGAGATATAACTGTCACTTCTTTTTGCACGTCTAAAATATTTTCAGCATTTGAGTTTTTTTTTTAATTCTTTTTTTTTTTAAATTTTAGATTCAACACACTTACACTAGATTGCATTCGTAGTCTGCTAACAGGTAGATTAATCTAAATTATTCGGGCCAGTAGGCAGTAAGCAGTTAAGCACACCATAACAGATCTATCCAAGAGCTACGAAGTCAAAGGCTCGAGGGGAAGATGAAATAGACAGTTCTTTGCAATAATCTTCAATCAAGATTCATTTATCTTTTTCGCAACTGCCTTCAATGACGGTTCTCAGTACAAAATTTTCACGTTTCATACAGTCCACTACCAAAACAATCTGAGGATTATTAAAGTCCTACCTCTGCTATCCTACACGAGCATTCAACCACTGCCTATATGGTTAAACCTTGTTGAGGTGCAGCAGCAGCACCTTTAGCCTTTGGTTTGTCGACAACGATGGCCTGGGTCGTCAAGACCATTCCGGCAACGGAAGCAGCATTCTGCAAACCACATCGTGTTACCTTAGCTGGATCGATAACTCCTGACTCGACCAAGTTCTCGTACTTGTCAGTCATTGCATTATAACCCATCTCCCACTCACTGGCTTTCACCTTCTCTACAACCACCTCACCTTCGACACCAGCATTGTGGGCAATTAGACATGCTGGCGCTACAAGTGCCTGCATCAAACAAACCAGCGAAGTTGATTAATATGACAATAACTTCTTAAAGGAAAAATAAGGACAGCTGCTGGGATGGTGGATATAATACATCTAATAGACTTGCAATAACCGCAAGGGAGTTTTCTGTTGCAATTACCATACACTGATTAACTAAAATTTACTCAGTTGTTGATTGGACTGAATCAGAACGAGAAAATGGTCAACAAGATGCTGCCTTTAGAGCAGGGAAAAGATAACACACCCTAAAGTATCCAAAATTGGCTAAGCCAGCTGCAATTATTACTTCTATTCTATGTGTCTGTAAGTGCATGTAAATCAGGACCAATCACATTCTGCTATATGATTTAATGTTCTCTAAACATTTGTGGTAAGAAAGCAACTTCCTCTGAATGTAAACATCAACGAGGCTTCATGGCTAGACTACAGTTATAGCATCCAGATTTTAAGTAACTGGAAATCTGAATTTGCTTCCTCATATAAATAGGATTTTCCAGTTCAAAAACCATATATAGAAACAAATTAAAATAAAATAAAATAAAATAAAACAAACAGATTTTACCTTTTGCACAATGTCAGCACCTAAGCGTTCATCTGCATCCTCCAGCTTGGCCTTGATATCAGGCACGCAAGATGAGAGGTGAACAAGAGCAGCACCCCCACCAGGGACAATGCCTTCCTCTATAGCAGCAAAAGTTGCATTCTTTGCATCTTCAATTCGCAGCTTACGGTCTTCAAGCTCAGTTTCTGTAGCAGCACCGACCTTAATAACAGCAACACCACCAGACAGTTTTGCAATTCTCTCAGCAAGCTTCTGTGAATCGTAAACGGAATCAGTCTCAAACAACTCTTTCTTCAGCTGTGCAATCCTAGCCTGAATCTCATCTTTCGATGCAGCATCAGCAATGAGGGTTGTTGAGTCCTTGGTGATTGTCAGCTTCCTTGCCAAACCAAGCTGCTCAATAGAAGTACTCTCAACCATCAATCCCAGATCACTGGCTTGATACTCTGCACCTGTTATATTCATGTTACAAGCATTAGTATGCACCTTACGGAGCCCTTTGTAATGACAAGCACTAGAAGTAACTCAGTGAAAGCCCCAATTATCTGATTTTCTCATTAAACACATGCATGTTCACATGAACCGATTTTAAAGCCAATTCATAAAGAATTAGCTATCAAGATACAATGCTTAACAAAATCCCAGGAAAGCCATTTATGCCTGTTTCCTCATCCAGTTCTCAAGCTGTATCACACGACTAGTCACATTGACTAACATTTCATACAACATTCTTTTACATGAGACCAGCATACATTTTAAATACATAGTTGAGCTACACCCATGACCATATCTATATACATGACTCCCCTTTCACTACTACATGCCATGCCCTTCCGCTTAGCACGTGGGTAGTTTGCAAATCTAAATTCTGCTCTCTTCCTTTCTTTGTCTTCTCTCTTTTCTTATCCCCCACCCCTTTCCTCTTTGGATCTCTGAGTGTTTGTGGGCATGTGGTGTATCCACAGGAGGGGCGTCAGCCAGCTAGTTATTAGTTATCACTACCAATTGAGTTCAAAATTTGGTAGAAGGATACTTCAAATATCAGATCATCAAGACCTCACTAGTTTACTCTATTCTACCATAAGTTGAGTTCTGCATAACAGCAGCTCAGAAAGATATTAAACAGCTAGCTTTACAAACCATACTGAACATTTTTACGCACCTGTCAAGATAGCAATATCTTGAAGCATGGCCTTTCTTCTCTCACCAAAACCCGGAGCCTTGATGGCAGCAACATTCAGAATGCCTCGCAACTTGTTCACAACAAGAGTAGCCAGTGCCTCTCCAGTGATATCCTCTGCAATGATAAGTAGGGGTGCTCTCAATTGAGTGGTCTTCTCCAATAATGGAATTATGTCCTTTATTGCTGAGATCTTCTGGTCAGTCACCAATACTCTTGCATTTTCGAATTCAACAATTGATTTTTCAGGATTTGTGACGAACTGTGGGGAAATGTACCCTCTATCAATCTGCAAACAAAGAAACACCCATGATTATCTGAAACCAATGATAAATTTTAACCAAAGAAAAAATGGCACCCCTCGCATTTAAGCAACTGACCTCCATTCCCTCTTCAACTTCAACAGTAGTCTCAAAGGAAGATGATGACTCAATAGATAACACACCGTCTGGGCCAACTTTGTCAATAGCATCAGCTATCATGGCTCCAATCAACTCATCATTCCCAGAGGAAATGGTAGCAACGGCTGAAAACAATATGTGAGAAGATCAGAATCAGCAGAACTTTTCAATTTAATTTACCAACATGGCAGTAAGTAGAAATATAAAACAGACTAAAAGCATTTGAATAGCTAACAATCAAGAGTAAAAGCAATAACACACTGAATCACAAACACCACAAAGCACCTTGGATGTCATCACGGCCTTTGACTGGTCTGGCTCTCTTTTCCAACTCTTCCACTAATCCTTGGATAGTTTTATCGATTCCTCTCTTCAGAGACACGGGGTTTGCACCAGAGGTAACACTTAGAAGACCCTGTTTAATAATTTCACGAGCAAGCACTGAGGCAGTTGTGGTTCCATCACCAGCAGAGTCATTTGTCTTGCTAGCAACCTTCAATCCACCAAGACAAGTACTTTAGTTGACAATGAATACACTTATTGCGGTGACAAAATCTTCCTCATTACAGTAAGGAATCACATGGTGAAACTTTTAAAACACATTACCTCCCGAATCAAAGCTGCACCAGCATTTTCCATTGCATCCGCCAGCTCAATTGCTCGCGCGATAGTAACCCCATCGTTCACTACCTTTGGGCTACCAAACTCATCCAAAACAACATTTCTCCCTGACCAACACAGATCACCATGCTGTTAATTCTTACCTACTAGAATAGGCACAAGCCAAAAGCAAATAATACAGTAAAAGGAATTAAAAGGATAATCACAGGATTAGATCTTATATACTCTTAAACAAGAACAATCACTAATGAAATAAAGAAGGGCACACATCCCATTATCTTTACATAATTACTGTAGTTGAAGGGGCAGTCGATTTATACAAAAGGTAAAAAAATCAATTCAGAACCTATGGTTTGTGTCATGAAAATACACCAACTAACTACTGCTATAAAGATTACAAAGGTTTACTAATGAGAACTATAGAGTAGAGAAAATACCTCTGGGACCAAGAGTAAGTCCAACAGCATCTGCGAGTTTATCAATGCCGGCCTGAAGGGCTGCCCTTGAGTGCTGATCAAATGCAATTTCCTTTGCTTGAGCTCTCACGACACACCGGCGGCTAGATGGTCTGTAGTGCACCCTCTGAGCTCGCTGAGGATTTGACTTCCTCAAGTTTCCCTAAATCAATGGCACAAAATAGTCATATAACAATGGTGGAGCAAATATATCATCTGAATAAGATAAACCAACATACAATAAACCAAGAAAAATCATGTCTTTATATGACACAAGTTGCCCTTACACCAAACCTCCAAGAAACACTGTTTTCCTCTCACAATTTTTCCGAAAGACTATAACTTTTAATCCATTGCAGGCCTATGTAAATACACATTGTAGCAGAAAAACAAGTGGACTATTCTGGATAAGGCAACAATTTAGCGGCTGAAACCACAGCTACAAAACAGTAAACTAAGGGAAAACAATTATCACATTGCATTAGAAAGCTAACCAGTTATGCCCATCTCATTTCAAGCACAAAATAAATTCAAACACAATTGGAAAATGCAACTCTAAAGATACTTGAATGCAAAAGGCAATAACAGTTTTTTCAACTAGAACAAACCAACAGTCTAAAGCTCAACCACTTTCAACCTACCAACAACTACTAAAAAGCCAGATAATTTGAACCCATTTCATAACATGAGAAACAATTCACACCCACTAGAAAATTGAAGTCCAATCAATGAAAAAGAAAGAACAACGAAATGGGCATTTTTTTTTCATTAATAGAACAAGCACATTTATGCAAAAATTAAAACATGAAACCAGAAACGCGAAAGAAAGACGTGTTTAGGTGGATAAAGGATTACCTTGCTGGGTGTAGAGAGAATAGAAGTGGTGGAAATGGCATTGGCTGAAGCCATTTTCGCAGATTATTGAAGAGATGAGGAGAGAGAAAAAGGTTGTGGGAGAGAAGAGAGGATTAAGTTTTGGTTGTTTTTGAGTTTTGGGTTTGAGAGGGGTGAGAGTGAGAAGCCTGCTGTGAAGATAAGAAGAGAAGAAGGAAAGAGGGGTGTTGTAGGTTAGGGGCTTAGGGCTTATGGTGAAGGCTAGAATAGGTTCGAGAAGATTCCACTACTTCGAGAACCGTTGAGAAATGAGATTGAGAGTTGGGCTTTTATTTTTTTTTATTTTTTTTTCTCATCAAAAGTTCGAGTGAATGGTGATCGAGGCACCTCTATTATATCATATTCAGATTTGTATATAACTAGTTACATTTCCATGCGATGTACGGTTTGATACAAAAATTCTCTTCTATGAACCTCTTGCTTAATTAATATCGTACATAAACCAAAAATATTGTATCAATTGTAGAATACAAAACCAAAATATACAATATCTCATTTCTTGTTAATCATAATATAAAACTGATTTGTATAACCAAATCTTTATTATTTTTGTTGCAATTCACCCTAATATCTAGTGTCAAATATCTGATCTAGTCCAAAAAACCACCACCACTACTACTTTTTGATGCAGTTTACTCCAAATATCCAGTCAAAAGAATCAAAGTCGAAGTATCAAATGGATGCAATGAAATTATGTTTAATTAGTTAACAACTATGTATACCCATCATTGGAAGCTAATCAACATATCATTTCTACTATATATATTACCGTTAGAGGAAATAATACAAAATTCAAATAGTAACAATGTACACTTTGACTCGAATATAGTGAGCTCTATTGTTAAAGCATGCATGCATCCGCCAAAACAAAATGTACCAATAGAAAAATATATACATTTTATTATTGTTATATGCATGTATCATATAAAAATTTAAGGAAATATTTAATATTAGTGTAGATACATGCATTAATGTAGATTCATGCATTTTATGTTATGATGACGTGTCATGTTATGATATATATAACCCATAACCTTATCACAAGAACTAGTAGGTACCGGATGGGGTCTATTTTAATTCCTTAGAACAGGAATCAGTATCAACCAATTCCAAATTGTAACAATTAGAAATTAGTGGAATTTGTTTCAGTTTTCGATAGTGCAATTCCCAGTATGCACTCGATTGTGCTCAACCTTCCCACGTGCCACGAGGTACGAGCTACTTGCTCCTAGAGACTGATTTCGGAATTGGAGTCTTAATTTAAGTATGGGGAATGAATGAATGATACATCTAACCATTATTGTGTCTCTTAATTCACCTTTCTCTATTGCTTTGTATACTATTTTCATGCTTCACTGAGTTAACTGCTATACGCTATCAAAAAATTTGGTTGCAGAAACCAATAAGAATCCAGTTTTTGGTATACGTGTTTTGAAATTTAGGCCTTGTTTGGTTCAATGTAAGATAACATGGAAAGTGTGAGTTCTATGGAAGTTGATCAAATTCCATTGTTTGGTTGGTCAACTTCCTTGGAATTAAAAATTCCCTAAGTAATTTACTTCCCATGAAAATGGGAAGTTGCTTACCTAGGGGGGCTAGGTAAGTAGAACTTCCCATGCTTCCCTCACGAAAATTATACATTTGCCCATAAAAAGGTAATTTTTTTTATAAAATATTGAGGTTAATATTGTCATTTTGCATTGCTTCCAAGGAAGTCACTTTTATCAACCAAACAAGATCACTTTCATGGATCTTCAATTTACATATGTAACTTACATTTCCTTAGATTTACATCTTCCATAGGAAGTTTTGTCTAGTGAACCAAACGAGGCCTTAAAAGAGGTAATAAGTAGAAGACATGAGCTTTTCTCTCTTGAGAATTGCTCCTAAAATATCAATAAAACTTCCCATGGCTAACCAAATGGAGAAAGTTTTGTATGAGACCGCCTCAAGGTGAGGCTACCTCTATATACAATTATATGACGTCAGCATGACATCATGCTTGTATGAGAGGCCTCACCTTGAAGCCGCCTCATACGAGTTTTTGTGCTAGAACATTAACATGTATAAGGGAGTTTAATTACTTTGATGCAGAAGTATTCCGATAAAAAAGAATAATTAGATTGATATGGCCTTTATTCACCATATAATTTACTACCAAAATTTCCTTCTCTAAAAATATGGCTAACAACAATAGGATTGCAATTAGTTACCATAAGTGGTGCATTAGTATTGTACACTACGTATTTCCTTAGGAAATGATTTCCTCCCCTTTGTGCTTGGATAACTAGTTCATTATTCCCTCCACATCGAATTCACACAAGTTCATTCATTATAAAGCTTCATACACCTCATCTCATACCTATGGCTTCAGCAATTACAAACAATGTGAAGCAAGCATGGTCCAACCCTCGTTGCATATGACAACTCGATAGTCGCTTGCCCATTTTTAAGAGAATTGTCAGAATTGATCGTAACATGCAGTCATTTGGTGCATTAACCAAACTAAGTTTCTTGTCATAATCTTATGTTGTCCATCATCATCATCATCATCATTAGGTGTTGTAAATTATTGCAAGTCATATAAAATTTTAAAAAGGGGCACTTTATAATTTCTTTATCAGAGATCATGAGTTAGTTTCCAAGTATGTAACCCGTTTGTGATTTAAGAATATGCATAAGAGTTTAATAATAAGACCAATTCTTTTACAAACCTTATAATATCTTACAAATGAGCTACACTCGGGCATCATATATCATATAGATTGATTTTCCTTCTCGTAGTAACTATAGTCGCTACTTATATGAGAGCCTTAATCAAACAGTGCACTGAAGTCGATCCACGAATCAAGACTTATCCCGACATAAGCCAATATGCCTATGGCCGATTTGGAAAGATAATGTTGTCAATTGTTCTAATTGCTCACCTCTACATGGTGGACACAGAATTCTACAATGAGATAATCTGCACATATTGTTTTCAAACGTTGCAATGCAACTATTAGGAGTCAAAATGAATAGAAGCTCGATCTTTATTATAATCGTGGTTGTTGCGCTCCTACCGATGGTTTGGTTTGACAACCTAAAAATTTAAGCTTACATCTCCGCAAGTGGTATTGAAGCTTATGTTTTGATACTTGCATCAGTTTTGTGGGCTGGAATATTTGATGGAATCAGATTCCACCTCAAAGGGGAGCTCTTAAATTGAAAAGGGATACCTACCTCTATTAGTTCATTTGTGGTGTCTTATGGATCCATGCAAAAGAAAACAATTTTTCTAATGGTTTATTCCTAGCCTACAGTATCACCAGCATCATGTATATTTTAATGCGAGTCGCATGGTACGTGATGTTCGGTCCTGGGGTGGAATCTCAACTAACTTTGAACCTCCCAAGTAATTATAACAAAATAAGCTCACAAGTCGCAATCTACACCACACTGATCACTCACTTGGAAAAGTGTGCACTCCTGCTAAAAGCTATTGTGATTGTTGTGGAGAGTTGTTTTCCAAACAATTACACGGCGAATTGGCTCTTAGGATTATAATACGGATATTTTTGGTCATTACGCAAGTCGTTGTAGTGTTGGCTCTTCCATTCTTCGAACATCTCATGTCGGGAGATTTATGTTTGAAGATTACAAGCACTAGATCAAACCGACGATCGATTTTTGAGCAAATCTTCATATTGGGCATTATCATACTTAGTGCACTTATTGTCATAAAGAGTACTTACACCTCAATACATGATCCTATATTATATTATATTATATTATATTATATTATATTATATTATATTATATTATATTATATTATATTATATTATATTATATTATATTATATTATATTATATTATATTATATTATATTATATTATATTATATTATATTATATTATATTGTATATAATATAATATATATACATATTGAATTGTTATGTGAATTTTCTCTTCTTCTTTTTTTTATTTTATAAAATGCATCCTGATGATCCGGGGTTTTATTACTTCCATACGCCATCGCTTCTAGGGGCTGGTTAAGCTTGATTTATCTTCTTGTAGTGGCTATAGTTACTACTTATACGGGAGTCTTAATCAAGTAGTGCATGGAAGTCGATCCACAAATCAAGACTTATCTCGACATCGGCCAATATGCTTATGGTCGAATGGAAAAGGTAATGTTATCAATTGTCCTAATTACTGACCTCTACATGGTGGACATAGATTTTAAAATTCTAGAAGGGGATAATCTGCACAAATTGTTTCCAAACGTTACAATTCAACTATAGGAGTCAAAATGAACGGAAGCTCGATGTTTATTATAATCGTGGTCGTTGTGCTCCTACTGATGGTTTGGTTTGACAACCTAAAAATTCTAGCTTACATCTCTGCAAGCGGGTATTGGAGCTTGTGTTTTGATACTTGCATCAGTTTTGTGAGTTGGAATATTTGATGGAATCGGATTCCACCACAAAGGGGAGCTCTTAAATTTGAAAGGGATACATACCTCTATTAGTTTGTTTATGGTGTCTTATGGATCCCATTCTGTTTGTTCGAATCCATACACTTCCATGCAAAAGAAAAACTGTTTTTCTAATTGCTTATTCCTATGCTACATTATTGACGGCATCATGTATATTTTAATGGGAGTCGTAGTGTACATGTTCGGTTCTGGAGTGGAATCCCAACTAACTATGAACCTCCCAACAGTAGCGGATCCAGGATTTTTATGCTGGGTATGCACTTTAAGAGTTAATTAGACAAAAATTAAAAGAGAAAAAAATATTCGACTAACTGTCTAATATATGCGTGAGAATTTTTAGCTGTAGTTCCTAAAAGATTTCAAAGGCAAAAGAAAAAAATGAAAAATGTAATTTTAGCTACATACTATTACTCATGAGCCTATAAATGTACTATATGATTATACAACTATAGTGTATAGACTTGTAAGACTACCATTGATTTTGTCTTATTAAAACAATTTCTTACTACTAGCATAGAGTATTGGGACCCACATAGGTAGAGAGAGTGGACGGAGACAAGTCTAATTGCTTTGTGGATATACGTGTCCACACAAGAGCAGAAATTGTACAGATATGCGGTGCTTTTCAATCTGGGCTTACTGACTATTGGGCTTGAAAGATTAATCAGACTCAATTTTTTTTCATTTTCACTGGGTATGCACGTGCATATGTACTTGCTGTTGTAGATCCGCCACTGCCTCCCAACTAACAAAATAAGCTCACAAGTCGCAATCTACACCACACTTATCATTCACTTTGCAAAGTATGCACTTCTACTAAAACCTGTTGGGATTGTTGTGGAGTGTTGTTTCCCAAACAATTACACGGCGAATTGGCTCTTAGGATAATAATACGGATATTTTTGGTTATTACGCAAGTCGTTGTTGTGTTGGCTCTCCCATTTCTCGACCATCTCATGTCATTAGTGAGAGCTTTATTTTTGAAGATTTCAAGCACTAAATCAAACCGGCGATCGATCTTTGAACGGATCTTCATATTGGGCATTATCATACTTAGTTCACTTTTTGTCATAAAGGGTACTTACATCTCAATAGGTGATTTGATAGGGGAGTTTTCACGTTAAACATGTGGCGAACTGTGTTTAAGTAGGTAGTAATGTAGTAAGTTTTATTATTAGTATATAAACCTTGTAAACTTAATTTGACGATGTTTCAAAATTTGATTTATTCTCCCAAATTATGCTTGTAATATACAGCTAAACTTGATCCTATAATATTATATTATTATATTATTTTGTATATTGTATTGCATATATTATAATATATATACATATTGACTTGTTATGTTAATTTTCTCTTTTTTTTTTTATATAAAATGTCTCCTCATGACCCGGGGGTCTTATTACTACCATACGCCCTCGCTTCCAGGGGCTGGTTACGCTTGATTTTCCTTGTCATAGTAGCTATAGTTGCTACTTATACGGGAGTCTTAATCAAGTAATGCATGGAAGTCGACTCACAAATCAAGACTTATCCCGACATCGGCCAATATGCTTATGTCCGAATTGGAAAAGTAGTGGTATCAATTGTCCTAATTGCTGACCTCTACATGGTGGACACAAATTTGAAATTTCTAAAAGGAGATAATATGCACAAATTATTTTCAAACATTGCGATGCAACTATATGAGTCAAAATGAACGGAAGCTTGATTTATTATAATCTTGGTCATTGTGCTCCTATCGATGGTTTGGTTTGACAACCTAAAAATACTAGCTTACATCTTTGCGAGCGGGTATTGGAGCTTGTGTTTTGATACTTGTATTAGTTTTGTGAGTTGGAATATTTGATGGAATCGGATTCCATCATAAAGGGAAGCTCTTAAATTTGAAAGGGATACGGGACACCTACCTCTATTAGTTTATTTATGGTGTCTTATGGATCCCGTCCCCTTTGTTCGACTCCAATACACTTCCATGCAAAGAAAAACCGTTTTTCTAATTGCTTATTCCTATGCTACAGTAATGTGAGCATCATGTACATTTTAATGGGAGTCGCAGTGTATATGATGTTCGTTTCTAAGGTGGAATCCCAACTAACTTTGAACCCTACAACTAACAAAATAAGCTCATAAATCGCAATCTACACCACACTAATCACTCACTTGGCAAAGTATGCACTCCTACTAAAACCTATTGTGATTGTTGTGGAGAGTTGTTTCCCAAACAACTACACGGCGAATTGGCTCTTAGGATTATAACACGGATATTTTTGGTCATTACGGCAAGTCGTTGTAGTGTTGGCTCTCCCATTCTTCGAACATCTCATGTCATTAGTGCGAGCTTTATTTTTGAAGATTTCAAGCACTTGATCAAACCGACGATCGATCTTTGAGCGGATCTTCATATTGGGCATTGTCATACTTAGTGCACTTTTTGTCATAAAGGGTACTTACACCTCAATACGTGATTTGATAGGGGAGTTTTCACGTTACACATGTGGTGAATTGTGTTTCTTCATATTGGGCATTATCATACTTAGTGCACTTTTTGTCATAGAGAGTACTTACACCTCAATACGTGATTTGATAGGGGAGTTTTCACGTTACACATGTGGGGAATTGTGTTTAAGTAGGTAGTAATGTAGTAAATTGTATTATTAGTATATAAATCTTGTAAACTTAATTTGACGATGTTTTAAAATTTGATTTATTCTCCCATATTATTCTTGTAATATACACCTGAACTTGATCCTATAATATTATATATTATTATCTAATATTATATTATATTATATTGTTTATATTATAATCTATATACATATTGACTTGTTATGTTAATTTTCTCTTCTTTTTTTTATAAAATGCCTCCTCATGACCCGGGGTCCTATTACTTCTGTACGACCTCGCTTTCAGTGGCTGGTTAAGCTTGATTTTCCTTGTCCTAGTAACTATAGTTGCTACTTATACGGGAGTCTTAATCAAGTAGTGCATGGAAGTCGACCCACAAATCAAGACTTATTAAGAAATCGGCCAATATGCTTATGGCCGAATTGAAAAGGTAGTGTTATCAATTGTCCTAATTGCTGACCTCTACATGGTGGACACATATTTTAAAATTCTAGAAGGAAATAATCTGCACATAATGTTTCCAAATGTTGCAATGCAACTACGGTAGTCAAATTGAACGGAAGCTCGATGTTTATTATAATCGTGGTCGTTGTACTCCTACCGATGGTTTGGTTTGACAAGCTAAAAATTCTAGCTTACATCTCTGCAAGCGGGTATTGAAGCTTGTGTTTTGATACTTGCATCAGTTTTGTGAGTTAGAATATTTGATGCAATCGGATTCCACCACAAAGGAGAGCTCTTAAATTTGAAAGGGATGTCTATCTCTATTAGTTTATTTATAGTGTCTTATGGATCCCGTCTCATTTGTTCGACTCTATACACTTCCATGCAAAAGAAAAACCGTTTTTCTAATTGCTTATTTCTATGCGAGAGTATTGTCAACATCATGTATATTTTAATAGGAGTCGTAGTGTACATGATGTTCGGTTCTGAGGTAGAATCCCAACTAACTTTGAACCTCCCAACTAATAAAATAAACTCACAAGTCGCAATCTACACCACATTGATCACTCACCTGACAAAGTATGCACTCCTACTAAAACCTATTGTGATTGTTGTGGAGAGTTGTTTCCCAAACAATTACACGGCGAATTGGCCTTAGGATAATAATACAGATATTTTTGGTCACACTACGCAAGTCGTAGTAGCGTTGGCTCTCCCATTCTTCGAATATCTCATTTCATTAGTGGGAGTATTGTTAAGTGCTAGCTACAGGTGCACTTATTATACCATGTGTGTGCTTTATTTTTGAAGATTTCAAGCACTAGATCAAACCGGCGATTGATCTTTGAGCGGATCTTCATAGTGGGCATTATCATACTTAGTGCTTTATTGTCATAACGGGTACTTACACCTCAAAACATGATTTGATAGGAGAGTTTTAACGTTAAACATGTGGTGATTTGTGTTTAAGTAGGTAGTAATGTAGTAAATTGTATTATTACGTATATAGTTGTTGTAAACTTAATTTGACTATGTTTCTAGATTTAATTTATTCTCCAATTTATGCTAATAAAAATACACTTGAACTTGATCTAATATATACATTACATGATATATGATGCTCGAGTGTAGCTTCCATAAACTAGGTTTATCCCCGTTCTTCGCACGGACTCGTGTATGTCTATAATTATTTTGATAATTTTTTCTTCTATATATTTTTTTAATATTTATGAAGTGAAACATAATTATAGTCACAAAATTTAATGAGAAAAAACACTGACAAAAGTAAAGTCATGCCTAAGTAACGGTAACAAATATCCTAATTATTGTAAATAAAGAATATTATTTGTAACGCAATAGACAAAATTTCAAACAATTACACCAATCTCGTCAATATAACAATTTATGTAACAATAATGGTCATTTTTAAAAAAACATTATTATCACTTTAAATCGCAATTTTATGTTTTTTTTAATGGAATAAAGTAAATGATTTTTACTCTCCAAACTTTTCTTATTATGAATTTATGATGCGTTAATGTTAGTTCAAGTGACAACCCTCATGTTTAGTTAGCATTCTACGTGTTCTCTATGCACGACTATGATTCCCCTATGTGGCATCCTATCTATCATCTCCACGTGAATTAAATACTGATGTATTGGAGTCTAGTTATAGGTTTAACTATAAAGGGTACATGGTCTACATCATCCGTTAGTAACTTGAGATAATAAAAATGAAGGGGTTACGACAAAGACATGTGGGAACATGTGTTACGCTCCTAAAATTTTCGCTGCGGAATGACCGTACGTCATCAAGACTTCACCGAATCTTGACCAACCTTCACTTCAGGTTCTGTCTATTCCGACTCACCTTGAACTCTTTGTGACCAAAATGATGTGTCTACGACACACTCATTCTATTGAGAGACTTGCTCGCTTCACTATTGTCCGACACTGATCTCACTGACTAGCTCCTTTGGGACACGGCCTTCGAACGCCATCCGGCTCCGAGGCTTCCATATCAAGTGCTCCTCCTGTTCATCAGTCACGATCCTTGTTCGCCTCATCCTAGACTGGGAGTTGTCCACACTCTTGGACGTGTCAAGCCCGGGGCGCGCTTCTCGAGTGTTCGAGCCACTGTCCTCGTCCAGAGCTCTTGTCCTCTCTCCGAGTAGTGTCTCAATTGTCCGGGCTACTGTCCTCGTCTCGAATACTCAAGCTCCTTCCGGGTAGTTCTCGATCCTTTAAGCAACCAGAAGTCATGTTCGCTCCCGTTGAGTTCATAGGAGGTTGACCTATGAATGCGCACCTCACGTTCATGGATCATTGTCCCCGACTCGACCATCGATGCCTTATCAAGTAGTGTCCCATTCACTGAGCATGAAGCCTTCCCCGGACATCCTTCCCTTCATAGGAATACTAGGAAGTATCCCCTTTGAATCCTGCAAGTTCCCACGGGGTTGCTCATCCCGTGGTATCGATGTCCCCTCATTGACCGACCTTCCCGAAATACCTTACGGAGGATCTTTTTCCATTCATACGGTTCACTGATATCACGTTCTGCAACCGTCCCAAAATGGCAACCCTCCTCTCGGCGCATGATGTACACTATCGAGCTCGCTGACTACTCGCTAATAAAGTACCCGGGATATCCTATTCCGAGGAGAATCAACGCTGTCCTCCGACATGCCATCAAGCCTGCCCCCTTTTGAGGAAGCTCACTTAAGTGTCATGATGTTAGCCAACCATCCATGCACCCAGGCGAGGTAGAGAGCTGAACACCTACTATCCCCTAAAGAGTCTTATATGGTTCAGCCCAACTGACAGGAGTGAACATCAAAGCTGCATAACTTTAAAGCTCAATGTCCGATGGAACTCAAACCTTGTTCCTCAATATTTGACTCTACTATAACCTTCTCATCCCCCAAGGAAGTCCTGCGCTGATACTTGTCTAACGAATTCCACACTTCGTCCAGGAATTCCAGAGTCCGACACTTGTGACCGAACATAACACCTAGTCGCAACCTAACTGACTAGTCGTTGGTGCCTGTCCGCGATACTCATGATCGAGCAACTAATCGTCATTGACGCTGCTACCGTACTTTCGTGGTGCGAACCATGACAACATGCATGCATGGATAATGAGTAATCTGGACCATTTAACACGTTTTACAATGGAATTAGGAGGGATGAAACTTGTTTTAATATGATAGGTTTTGGTGATGGTAGATTTAAAGTACATAAATCACAAAGGATCGGAGCTATGCATAACTTACTCAACATTGGCACAATCATGAACTCGATAGTAGCTAATTAAGTAGAGGGAATAGTTTTGGTGTTAGGGGAAGGTATATAGACTTTATCAATATATTATGAAAGTATATGCTTCGATTTTACTTTTTTTGCAAGTAAATATTTCAATTGTGTTTCATGATAATGAATGCTTCAGTTAGTACATTGAATCAATCTAAGTGCTAATCATTTCCAAAAAAAAAAAAA
This sequence comes from Tetragonia tetragonoides, assembly GCA_038025085.1. Classification (NCBI taxonomy): domain Eukaryota; kingdom Viridiplantae; phylum Streptophyta; class Magnoliopsida; order Caryophyllales; family Aizoaceae; genus Tetragonia; species Tetragonia tetragonoides. Next base: position 6,964,655 of record CM076145.1, on the reverse strand, counting down.
AAAAAAATACTAATCATTATATTCTCTCTACTCTCAGGAAACTTTATGAGCTAAAACACATGATAATAAGACCACACGAATTGTATTGAAGGAATATCAAGAGCCCAAAAATAGCTTAGAAAATTGAAAATGATTTAACCAATAAAATTACAAACTTGGCATATCCATACAATATGCACACCGATCATACAAATATTCATAAGTGATTTTCATATAATATCTTACAAGAATGATCATGCTACATGTCTTATCCAATTAGCTTATACCAAACTTTATGGGTCAAATATACGACATATATCTCAATTTGAAGGGCTTTTAAAATCCAATCTAATGAAGTGAGAATTGTAATTTTCTAAATTGCGTTATCGAAGTTATATATATTATTTTATAATTTGAAACAACCTTTCAATTGAAGGATTTGAAAAATATATTAGATTGGATTTGAAAAATACTTCAAAATTAGACTCCTTCAATGAATCAATTGAAGGTTGAGGCTCTATCAATAGATCAATTGAAGGCTTCAACCTTTCACCTCCCATGGCTTCAACCTTCCACCTTTGCCTGTAGCACTCAAGCATCACCTTTGCTTGTTAGAGTGAATTATGGTGTAAATGTTCATTTGACAAAAAACTGTAGGCATGGGGGCTCGAACTCAAGACCTCAAAGTTGTAATGGTAGCAATCAACCAATGTGCCACACTGAGCCTTTTGATATACATTACGAATTTAGTCTATATAATACTTATACTAAAGCCTAGTACAGTTCCAAAATCCGCCTATATGTTTGGGCTTGATAGTACGAACATTGGGCCTATAATAGAATGTAGTCCGCCTATATGTTATACTTCCGCGAATTATATTTAGGTTTGATGTTTCTGCCTTCTAATTTGGAAGTCCAGCTCAGCCGTTTATGAAGTCCAATTAATAATAATTTTAAAAATATGTTACCTCAGTAAATAAACTAGGCCGCGCAACCCAGCAAGGCAGGGCAGCAACTTTGTTTTATGTTTGGGCTGCTCGTTTGCTATTGGTTATTCACTTATACAGTTATATTCCTTCCAATTTCATAGGAAAACATTGGACTTTTTTTTTTTTGAGTACTGCCACGCAAGTTGAAGTCCATCATGGCTTCAGCCTTAGAGTGATATTTTCCCCATTGAAATACTTTCTTTTGCATAGCCAAAAAAAAAAAAACAACAATATTTTCTTTTATTTTACTACTTTTATTTACTATTTCATTGTTTCTCATATTGGTTTTTGTTTTTGCATTTAGTTTCTTTGTTTTTCTTTATACTTCTTTTTTTTTTATTTCTTTATTTCATTTCACATTCATATTTGTTTCCATTGCTTCTTTTTTTGGGTACTTACATTATGCAATATTTTACTTTTATACTAGCTAAAATTATTTTCATAAATAATTTTGGTTTACTTCAACAAATATATATTTTTTGTTATACAGCGGGTCTGTTTGGCAACAATTAGCTGTAGTTGTAATCTTAACTGTTTTATAAGTGATTAGCTGTTAAACGAGGTATTAGCTTTCATGAGCGATACGTAACTATCAGTTGTTTATTAGGTTGAGTGTTCGGTAAAATTAGCGGTTTGGTTAGCTAATTGATGTAAAATGACAAAAAAGAATATTTTATTATTATTTATTATAAAAAATAAAGGGATAGAATCAGAATCAAATGCCTAAATTATCCCAACAGCTAGCCTTTGGAGTTGAAAGGCTAATTTTCTTAGCTTTTGTAAAATACTACTCTAACAGCTACCAACTACTATTGAAAGCTAGTTACCGAACGCAACAAATTTTGATAGGTAGTGATTTGACTAGTTCAAACCACTAACAGTTACCCAAAAACTTGTTGCCGAACACACCCAGTATCCTTTTTTGTCATGGTGTATCATTTCTTTTCTCAAAGGTGTTTTTTTTTAATGAATAGTTTCTTGAGATATCATTTTTACGTTCGCAGTGTCCATTTTTTATCAAGAGCTATTAGCTAAAGTGACACTTTTTTTGTCATGAGGTTATTGATATATGTGTGCAAACTTTTAACTTATTCATACATAATTAGAAGATATTTGAAAATATATTTGAGAACAATTGAGTAGGACTATGTTTGGGTTTAGGTATAACGAATATTAGGTGTAGGTATAACTAAACAAAATGATGTATTAATCTTAAGCTGGACGACACAAATAAGTTGAAAGTCATGATTATGAAGGTACAAAAATGCACAATGAGGTAGATATATGTGTGCAAACTTTCAACTTGTTCATGATTAATTAAAATTTTTATTTGGGAATAAATGTGTAGGAAAACGTTTGGATTTAGGTACAACGAAAGTTATGTTTAGTTATAACAAAATAGAATGATGCACTACTTGTAAGTGGGACGTCGAGATTAAGTTGAATGACGTGATTATGAGCACCCAAAAATTAACAAGGAGATAGATAAATGTGGGCAAACTTCCAACTTATCCATACATTTAATTAAAATTATATTTGGGAATAACATAGTAGCACTATGTATGGATTTAGGTATAATGAAAGTTAGGTTTAGGTATAATGAAACATAATGATGCATTACTTGTAAATTGGACGCCAATAAATAAATGAATGATGTGATTACGTAGATACAAAAGTTGGCAAGGAGATAGTTAAATTGTGCAAACTTCCAACTTATTCATACATAATCAAAATTATATTTGGAATGATTTAGTAGCACTACATTTGGATTTAGGTAAAATGAAAGTTAGGTTTAGTTATAACCGAAGAAAATGATGCAAAACTTGTAATAAGTTGGACATCAAGAAAAATTTGAAGGACATGATTATGAATGCACAAAAAAGGACAATGTGATTGATAATTGTGTGCAAACTTCCAACTTATTCATGAATAATTAAAATTTAGGTTTGAGAATAACTCAGTAACACTACGTTTTAGGTGTAACAAAAGTTAGGCTTAGGTATAACCAAAACGAATGATGCATCACTTGTAAGAAGTTGGACGTTAAGAATAAGTTGAAAGGCGTGAATGAAGGCACCAATATGGACATGGTGATAGATAAATGTGTGCAAACTTTCAAATTATCCATACATAACTTAGTAGCATTACGTTTGGATTTAGGTGTAACGAAGGCAAGGTTTAGGTATAAAAGTATTAATGATGCAACAATTGTAAGTTGGACGTTAAGAATAAGTTGAAAGACGTGATTATATTGCACAAAAAGCTGACAAAGAGATAGGTAAATGTGGGCAAATTTTCTACCATAATTAAAAGTTATTTTTAATAACGTAGTAGCATTACGTTTGGATATAGGTACAACGAAAAGATAAATCATTAAGATAGACTTGTACATTCATCACCGTTGACATACATCCATTACTTCACAATTAAATGTTCATCACAAATTAAATGAAATTCATTACAGACCCCAACTTTCATCATCATAAAAAAGAAATTTTTTTTTAGGATTAGGAAAATTCTCTAATATATAACTATAGATTCATCATCATAGATATGTATATTCATTATTATTATAGAGGTGTGAATTTATTGTTATAAATATAAAGATTCGTTAACATATATGTATAAATTCATCAATTAGAAATAAAAAAAAGGGGGAACAAGGAAATAAAAAAGAAAATGAGGAAATAAAAAACTATTACGACTATGAAAACTCGTTAATATATAACTATAGAATTATTTTCTTTTTTTTGACTGGATGTATATTCATTATTGTAATATGTGTGAATTTATTATTGTACATTTAAATATTCATTGACATGTATCAACAATTCATCAATTTTAGAAAGGAAAAAAAAAAAAAGAGGGGGAAAATAATTAAAGGAACAAGAGAAAAAAGAAAGAAAAGAAAAGGAGCGGAAATTGAAAAAGAAAAAAAATAAACATTGTGATGTCAAAAGGATTTGAACACACAACCTCCTGACCATGATAAAGCATTTCTAACCATCTGGGCTTCTTTTCTACTTTGTAAACACGATGAACAAATATAGTTATATATTGCAAACTCTCCTGAATCAAATAAAACAAGATTAGGCCACGCACGCGGCCCAAAAAAGTTGCAGCTTACCCATCACTTATTAGACTATAATTATTATTTACCAACTTTCATAACAATAGTATTGGTTCTTCCACAATGGTTACTACATACAATTATGTACCCATGGTTAGGAGTTCGATTCTCCCCACCGTACTTTTTTATAACAAGTATAGAATTTAGCACACCTTCAACCTTCAACCTTCAACCTTCTAAGGTATCCAAAAAAGATTAATGGAGTTTCATCAACCTTTGAAGATTAACGGAAGTGACAATAAACTTTCAATGATATAAGGAAGTTCTATACATTATGAAACATAATAAATGATTCGGCAATTCTTTTTTTTTTTTTTTTGCTGAAATTATATTTTGATTTTTCCAATTTTTGAAAATACTATTTTCGTAAATTTTAAAAATATATTTTCGTAATTTCTGGAAATGTCAATAATTAATTTTCGTAATTTTGAAAACTATTTCAGAAATTGCAACTTAAATAAAATAAAGCATTTTGGACATATTAACTATATGCCCATCAACGGCTAAGATTTCGGATTTAGATATGAATGGTTGAGATTTTCATGTTATAGTCGTTAGCCCTAATTACAATGGTTGGCAACTACCAAATAGGCTTCGGAAATAGAGGGAGTAATAAATATCATACTCAATTACGGTAATATAGTCAGAATAATGATGATGCATTTTGTAACACTTGTACGTTTTGCTAACATGCGTCCTACGTGTTAGCTCCTCATGAAAATGTGTCACCTACGTGACATTTCACGTGGCATTACCACATACATGGCTATCCTATATGTCTTGTCCATTTAGGTTGTACCAAACTTTTTAGGACATATATATCTCATTTTGAAGTATTTTTCAAATCCAATCCAATGGAGTAAAAATTATAATTTTTTGAGTTACTTAATTTAAGTTATTTTAATTTGTATTATTGAAAATACGCTAATAATAAATATGTAAGTAAGTCAACTCAAGTTAGTGTGGTCATGACACATAGGACACCACATAAGAGGTCAAATTCATGCGGAGTTGACGCATAAGCCGCCACATAAGCAACTCATGCATATATGTCAGGCAGTTATGCATCGCCATCATTGTCTAACTAATACAACATAAAACAATTAAAAGCATGTTTTTCAGATTAAATAATAAAATAACTTTTGTTACGCAACTTGTAAAATTTAAATTTTTACTTCATTAGATTTAAATCGAAAAATAGTTCATAACTAGATACATATGTCTTATATTTGGTATATTTGACCCTAATATAATGTTAGATCTTTTTTGTGTGCTCATGACACGTACGACGCCACATAAGAGGGTCATGTTGGTATAGAGATGACACATAGCCGCCACTTAAGAAATCATACTCGTATGGAGATGACACGTAAGCCGCCACATAACTTGGTCAATATTCGTATATGGTTTCTTAAGTGGCGGCTATGTGTCATCTCTATACCAACATGACCCTCTTATGTGGCGTCCTACGTGTCATGAGTGTCATATCATATCATCGTATATATATAACTATAATTGGGTCCTTATTCGTGTAAGGCCGATACGTGAGATGCCACATAGACAAGCCACATCGTGTGAGAATGACACGTAAGACGACACGTAAGACGACACGTAAGCACAAACTTGCCATATATCATAGCACATCATTCACCATTAATGTCCAACTATCCAAATATACACTCGGGATTAAGTGGTTTTAGTGGGGGGACACATCTGTTGTGTTGGCGTGTGTGTCTCAACGCTAGTATTGTGGAGTAATGCCCCCGAGAGCAGGTAAGTATTTACGATTAATGTCTTAACTTTAGTTGACTTAATTACATATTTATCAACATATTTCTAAATTATAAAATAAAATAACTTTAGTAACGTAAGTCGAAAAATTATAAATCTGACTTCCTTGGAATGGATTTGAAAAATACTTGAATAAATATTTATATTTATAGGGCAAGTGTCAGGTACAAACCCCCCTTATCATACAAACCGTACAAGCCTTGAATAAATAATTAATTCATTAAAATTAAAGTACAACATCATTAACATGAAGCTACAAATTCATTAAACTATAACCACGACTTCATCAATTTTTCAAATCAAAATTTTATTTTCTTTTTAATTTGGAAAATTCATTACACTGTTAATGCATATTCAATATTTTATGAATGTAAATTAGTCGTAACAAACACGTAGCTTCATCAAATTTTTAATGAATTTGTGATTACAAGTCAATGAATTTTAGAATAACAACCCCTCCTTAGTCTCTCTCCTCCCGTCCCCTCCCCCAACCACTGCAGCCTCCACCCTACCACCACCAGCCACGCCATCCGATCATCGGGGAGGTCGCCTCCCGCCAGTAAGAATTGGCAATGAATCTTTGGTGCAATCCTGTGAAAAAGGCACAATTGCTGTCCAAACCAATAGAGGCACCAAATACATCAAGGATATCCTCTATGTATCAGATCTAGATCAAAATTTGTTGAGTGTGCCACAAATGAAGCGATATGGATATGCATTGAACTTTAATGGTGAGACTTGCACAATTTTCGACACACAACATAAGCAGATTGCTCGTGTTATGATTGAAAATAAATGTTTTCCATTAAATGGGATTATGGGAAGTACGATGTCGATAAAATCATGGTGACCCAATCTACCTCACAAGGTTGGTTGTGGCACAAAAGATTTGAATAGTGCAAAGGCCAAAGTTTGAAACTACTTTCAGAAAAGAGTATGGTGAAAGACTTGCCATCCATTGGTGATTGCCAAGGTGTTTGCGAAGGTTGCCAGCTCGGGAAGATGCAAAGAAAATCATTACAGGTGAGACATGGAGAGCCTCAGAAAAATTACAGCTTGTTCACACAAATGTTTGTGGTCCAATGAGAACACCATCATCGAATAACAACAAATATTTCATCTTGTTCATTGATGATTTCTCTAGGATAACTTGGGTCTACTTCATGAAAGAAGGATCCGAGGTCTTTGAGATTTTCCAAAAGTTCAAAAATCTGCCGGAAAATTAATCTGGTGTTAAGCTCAAGACTCTTGGAAATGATTATGGTACTGGTTACACTTCTTCACCAATTTCAAAATTTTTGTAAAGAAGAAGGTATTCAACGTCAACTCACAGTGCCATACACGCCACAACAAAATGGTGTCTCTGAGAGGAGAAACAGAACAACAATGGAGATGGCCATATCAATGCTGAAAGACAAAGGCCTTCCAAACATGTTTTGGGTAGAAGCTTTTTACACAGCTATCTACCTACAAATTAGATCTCCCACCAAGGCTGTTGAAGGCAAGACTCCAATCGAGTTGTGGATGGGATCCAAGCCATCTTTCAGACACTTAAAAAAAAATTGGTTGTCTCTGCTACATTCACATCCCAGTTGAAAAAAGGCACAAGTTGGATGATAAAGTGGAAAAAGGAATTTTAGTCGGCTATAGCTCACAATCCAAGGGCTATAGAATTTTCAACCTTCAGACTGAAAAGGTTATCGTCAGCAGAGATATCACCTTCGATGAAGAAGCAACATGGAATTGGGAAGAAAACCAGCCCATCAAAATAATGGTGGTTGCTTTCGAACAACCACACCACACAGACAATCATGCTCCTCAAATCAATATCGAGGAGGAGACAAATGAAAGTCCGATGACAACAACCCCCAATTGTGGTTCCTGACATTCATCTCCCACACAGTACACTTCGGACAAAATGTCATCACATGGTCCCATAAAAAGGACGAAAAAGATGACAAATTTGTTCGAGGACATTCCTCGAATGCCAGACTTGAAAGATTATGAATACTGCAATTTTGCAACTCTGGAACCAAGAAACTTCAAAGAAGCTGTACAATTTGAGGAATGGAGGCATGCATTGAAAGAGGAGATAAAGACGATTGAAAAGAACCAAATATTGGAGTTGATTGACAAACCAGACCACAAGGATATTATTGGTGTCAAGTGGATTTAAAACCAAGGTGAATCCTGATGACTCTATCCAAAAGTACAAAGCCAGACTTGTGGTGAAAGGTTATTCACAACAATTCAGAGTCGACTACAATGAAACATTTTCTCCAGTCTCCAGGCAAGATACAGTGAGAACAATTCTCGCACTTGTTGCACAAAAACGTTGAAAAATTTACCAACTTGACGTGAAGTCAGTGTTTCTCAATGGCTTCCTTGAAAATGAAATTTACGTCGAGCAACCGCCAGGATTTGAAATCCAAGGAGTTGAAAATAAAGTGCTAAGGCTCTTTACAGACTCAAACAAACTCCAAGAGTTTGGTATGGCAGAATTGACTCCTATTTCAGCAAACAAGGTTTCAGGAGGAGTCCTAGTGAGCCAACTCTCTATATCAAATAGAGAAGTCGGATGTGATAATTTTGTCACTCTACGTTGATGATCACATCGTAACGGGCAACAATCTTGCAAAAATTAAATCCTTAAAAAGGGCAATGAAGATGTAGTTCGAGATGACTGATCTCGGTTTAATGAGCTATTTTCTTGGCATGGAAATTGATCAGACCAACAATGGTATATTCGGCTGTCAAAAGAAATATGCAAAAGGCATACTGGAGAAATTCAATATGCAAAACTGTAAGGAAGTAACCACTCCTTTAGTTCAAAATGAGAAAATGACTAAGGAGGATGGTTCTGAAAAGGCAGATGAACTACAGTACGTGAGTGTTGTTGGAAGTTTGTTTTACTTGACTGCCGCCAGACCAGACATCATATATGCCACCAGTCTGTTGTCAAGATTTTTGCACAAACCAATTAAACTCCATCTCACAGCAGCCAAGAGGGTATTGAGATACATCAAAGGTACCACTAATCTTGGAATATGGTACCAACCCGCTGAAAGCTCAGAGTTAATTGGCTATTCGGACAGTGAATGGGCTGGATCAGTAGATGATATGAAGAGTACCTCTGGGTACATATTTTCATTTGGTAGTGGCGCATTTTCATGGCCCTCTCACAAACAAGAGACGGTAGCCCAGTCCACAGAAGAAGCTGAGTATATTGTTGCTTGCGCAGCAGTAAACCAAGCAATCTGGCTCAGAAGAATTCTGAAAGACATGGGTGAAGACCAAACAAATCCTACCAAATTTTTCAGTGATAGAAAATCCGCCATTGCTATTGCTAAAAATCCAGTTCAACATAAGAAGACCAAGCATATCAAGATCAAATATCATTTTGTCAGAAAAGTCAAAAGCTCAGGTAAAATTAACCTTGTTTATTGCAACACTTATGATCAAATTGCTGACATATTTATAAAGAGACTACCCAAAGCGAATTTCGAACTTCTACATGACATGCTTGGAGCAAGTCGGAAGATCCTCAAAGAGGAGTGATGAAATTGACTCACTTCAACATTAATATTAATGATAAGCTAAACTAATAAATAAAATGATGAAAACATGTGGAAAGCCAAATGGTCAGCAAACATAATATATACATGTTTTTATCTACCTAGCCACAATGTTTGACTTTATAGGTTGAAAGTTACTAAGCTACAGCAAGTAGCTCACCATGTAGGATATTTTTCTTCCTAAATTTACTCATGGCCATATATTAGAAATAGTAGTACGTGGCCTATCATTTCATCACTTGGAATTGATTTGTAAAAACTATAAAAGATCTTGTTGAACATTGCACTGATATATCAATGAAAGTAAAGCCTCAGTTGTTGTATTTTTCTCTGTTTACTTCTTTTTCTTACAACTAGCTAACTTTGTTGCTTCTATTTTTTTTTTCTTTCGAACTAATAAATACTAGTATTATGTACTAGTTCTTAAATTTAGTACAAAACTAACTCGTGCTATGTACTAAATATCCAACATTATTTAACATGCCCATGCGAAGCACGCAAAAACTAGTTTCAAAAATAAGTGAGCAACTATCATTAAACGAGTGTCACAAGTTGACACCAAATCATAAAAGTGGTTACACAAGCCCATAACAGTGTAAATTGTAGTATGGAGTTGAGAGGGATCAGTTGATGCATGGAGTCTGCCAGAGAATCTGTTTGCCCAAAAGGTTGGGTCACAGTAGAGAAATTTTTCGGAGTGGTTTTTCATATTGAGAATGGGAGAGGGGGCCTAGTGATGGTTTAAAGGAGGCAAGTGATGAAGAACACTATGGTTGGGCCATATTAAGTAATCTCAGTCACTTAATAAAAGAGAGTAGGTGGGTAAAGTACTCTCGAGTAGTGGGTTTTTATAATGACATAAAGCATGGTTGGGGCAAAGAATTGAAGAAGTATCAATACCTGGGCCAAAAAAGTCATGTCCATTTTATAAGCCCAAGTGACCAACATTAAATCCTGTCGCGCTGCCCATTAATGGATTAGATATTTGGGGTGGGTTGTGATAACTCTTCATCAGGCTAACCTTTTCGTCATTAGTCCAGACCATAGACCCAACAATATTATCATCATGACGTTGATATGCACCTTGTAAATGTCCCCGCGTAAAATTACTAAAAAGCCCCTTGTCAAGGGGTAAGTTTACTCTTTGTTGACCAGTCAATGCCCCTGGCCCTCTGTCTCCTTGGAGGTTTGGAGGTACTAGGTGAGGGTGGTTGGTCACCCTTTCAAAGCCCGGGGGTTGGGCCGTTGGCCTGGTGGCAGGGCATGACGAATGATATCCCGTCTGTTTGAGTTACTATCATCTCCTAGGTCGTCATCATCGCCATTACTGTCGTTGTCCGAGTCTTGCATGGAATCATCACTTGACTCAGAGCTTGATGATTTGAAGAAAAAGAGTCTCGTAGTCCATGCATTTCCTTCACTTGTGTTGGAATACACTACCCTAAACACAAGAAGGGGAGGGGGGGGGGGTTAAATTGTGTTGGTAACTTTTCGCGTAACCTTCGTTTGATGAACAGATGGACCAACCAAGGAAACTGAGGTCCTTAGTTTGTTCTCTCTAGTAGAGATTAAGTGCGGAAGCTAGATAATTAAGCATAAAAGAACACAAGACGTTTTATACGTGGAAAACCACTCAATGCTCATTTGGATGTAAAAACCATGACCTACTCTATCTAGTAGGATTTCACAACTTGTTGTATAACCGAAACAAATCATTGTACAAGCCCATTCCTAACTTGCTACAATTACAACTTTAAACTTCAGTTGATAACTCCACCTAACTCAATCAAACAAGCAGGTAGGTACAACTTCACTCAAGTTGTCAAGAACACAACTTCCCTCCAAGTTGCCAAGACTCACAAGCCAACACTTGGCATTGAGCAAATACACAAGCTATATCTAGCTTACAAAATTTGTCTAAGCAATTGAGTAACACAAGCTTTTGGTGCTTCTAAGATAAGCAAGTAAGGTTACAATATTTTCCTAAATCTCGAGACTTAATGAGAGAAGGAACGGAGTGTGGAACAGTTACTGGGCTTAGTTTCATTGGATATGTATGAAGGTAATTTATGAGTAAAGTGAAGAAGAGGTTTTTGTATAAGATTTGATAAATCTGAATGTTCTCTCTTAAATCTTGCACAAGTTCAGCTCAACAATTATATATAGAGAGCTTGAAGCCCTTTGCTTAGTGGTTAAGGATTCCGAACATATCTTAAGTGTTAAGGCTCCAATATGTCAAATTAAGTCACATGTTTTCTTTTACCAATGTCAACCTTAAAACTCAGAAAATACAGCAGCCGAATCCCAAGAGAAGGCTTGCTTGTTTGACAATTTGATGCACAAAGCTCTAAAAAGCAAGTTCCGATCCCCTTTTTGAGCACAATATGCTTTAGTAAAACAGAAAGCTCTTTTGTTGAAACCAGATTTAGAAGGTTTTTTTACACAACAAAAGATCTCTTGGATAATAAGAGCATACTAAGCAATGTTGAGATATTTTTGGTTTTCGAAATTAATTTGACAAAGCATGAACCTGAGTTTCCAGCTCAGGTTCTTAGTTTAGTTTTACCTTCAATTTAATTTCGCCCATTAGTTCCTTTAGTTCCAACTCTATAAAATTAATTATCAACATAATACATGAATCTAAAATAGAAATATACCAATCTTCTATCTTGTTCTTCATGTACCCAATATGATTATCTTCTTGACCTTTCCTTTTCGTTGAGTATATGCGACTAATATCACAATTAGATTTAAGGCATTAGTAATTTAATTATTATAAATATATTTAGTATTAATCATCATCAAAACATCACAGGGTCCGACAACTTGCAACCTTGATCTCATTTGTGTACAGAGGGTTGTTCTCTGTTTCATACATGATGTGCAGGCCACTACTCGTGAATTAATCATACTTCTTCTTCAGGATTAAGGCCTCTTGAGTGGGTCTGAGCGAGGTAACAGTTGTAATCTGCATGACGAATTTTCCCACATTTCTTGCAATATCGGAACACCCTCTCATACCTTATGCAAATCCAGGTAACTCTCTCCTCAATATAAGTTAGGTAGAAACCAGAGACAAGTGGGTCTCTTACATCAAACTTTTTTCTGACTCTAAGGTATTTCTTTTTTCGAATTCGAAGTGTTGGGGTTTCTATCTGGATTACCTCACCAAGTTTAGCCAACGCATGGCTAAGAACCTCTTGCTTCATAAACTTGATCGGCAAACCTTCTAGTTGGATCAAAAGCGCCATCTCACGCGCGTAGAGCCGTTCGGGGATGCAGTTGAAATGCCATTTTTGTATGGTCAGTAAGGCACCATTTAAGGTCATCACACTTTCTTGAACAAGGAAGTCTTTGTCTGCTCTATTCTCACAGATGAAGAAGAACAAATTGTCCATCGGTTTAACTACTATCGGTTCACCCAAGTCCCAATTTTGGTCAATCAGTTTTTGTACTGCGCTGTCAAGGAATTTCTTTGTGTATACGAAGATTCCTACAACCGCCAGTTCCCACCAGTTATCTGCTGGTGAGAGAGCATATGATGATGGATGGACCACTGGTCTCCTCTTGCGAGGGAGCCCACCATGAAAATTGTTAAATTCCATTTGCTTGTCACTGAAAAGTGGGTTTGGGATGGAAAGTACATGAATTTCCAGGGAGGAAGTACAAGAAAGGGAAAGGTGGAGGGAAGGAAGAAAAAAAAAAAAACAGGAAAATACTACAAATGTATAGAACTTTAGTCTTCATTTTTGCGTTGATGTAAATATTTTATCTGTTCTGAGAATACCTCAATGGAATCTCTCTTTCTTGTAATTCTTTTTGAGGGTGTTGCTTTGACATCCCTTTGGTGAATGGTATATATTACCGTTTTCCAAAAAAAATATATGCATTTTTAAGTCGGAAGACAATTCAAGTGCACTCATGGTGAGTTTTCCGTGTTTTTTTCTTCTTCTCTTTCTTAATTAATCTATTTCACTTCAAGTTTCATGAGTTATCATATACTTCAATAAAGTTGTAGGATCGTTGCAAATGAAGACATGCTTAATCAAATAAAGATAAAAAGTTAATATCAACTCTTATTAAAGAATCATATCGCTTCTCACACAACATAAGACCCAAAAAGATCAGTGATACATGACACATAGGAACATAATACTCTTGTAAGCAAGCCTATATTTTATTAAGCAAATGAGAGAGAGAGAGAGAGAGAGAGAGAGAGAGAGAGAGAGAGAGAGGTGTAGGACGGGGGATGCCAGCGACAACATGCCGGTGGAAGTTGGGGGTTGACGAGTGTCGACACCAATGAAGGGCCATGCCCATTGACGTGTCGGTCGGGGGGTGGTTGATGACGAATGCGAGGCGTTTGGAGGGGGGAGGGGGAGGGGGAGGGGTATCACGCAATAGTTGTGATTGAATGTGTTTTCTTTTATTAGTGGTACAATTTAGTTCACTTTGATCTATTTCAAGACCTATCAATTATTATTTATGCTTTATGTTTGTTGGTTCAAGAAGTAATGATAACTTTTCACCCAACAACCACAAGGCCCACTACCCATGCTGCCGCCACTCGAATCACCATCATAATCCATAAACAATGAATAACTCTAAAAAATTCTAATTCTTATCGTTATGGTTAACTAAATATCATCATTAATTTCGTCAACTATATTGCATGCACTATGAAAGTTCCTTTTTGTCAATATAGTCCAAGTATCGAGCGAAATGGACAAATTAGACTACATGAGGTTTCTCGTTTGAGCAGCAATCAAAATTCCTTCATCACGAACTAATCCAAAACACACTACCATGAGCATAAAACACACAACACCCAACCCTCCCCCTCCCCCCCCTCCCACACTACCACAAGCACAAACACGCAACCACGTCCACACAACAACGATTCCTCGAGATTCTCATTCTTAATAGTAATTGATTTCCTTTTCGTCTTGTGTTCTTTTTGAAATTTAAAGGAACTCACCCTTTTTAAGGATAATAAGACTCGACCCCAAGTCATTGTTAAAGACGAGTGGGAAATGCGGCAACGTGCTATCCACTCGAGTCTCATTGATTCCCTCTTCAGTCCCAAGCCGAGTGTCATTGGCTTAATTGTTTACCATGATTTGCAATAATAGAGTAAAAGTGGTCATTAATCTCATTATTTCCTTGGATTTCTGCCTAGCAGCTTCATCGGAATGGTCTAATTTCTGCTAAATGAAAGTTGCAAGACATTTCTTGTTATCTAATCCCATACAACAATATACAGTTGAAAGGACTGATTCTTCCCTGAATGTTTCCACGTCATCAATTGAGTACACCAGCCCCCGAAACATTTTCTTCACTTACATTTATGAACTACATCATCGATGGTCACAAAATAACAATGGATTATATACAGACAAGTGAGACAACCAGCATCCCTCTATGTCCCTCCAGTTCTATCCCATACTACCAACTAAAATCAACACTACAAATTTGGTATGAATGACATTAACTTTTATTCATCATCTGACAACCAGCATCCCTCTATGTCCCTAAATGACATGAACTTTTATTCATCATCTGACAGACAGACCACATTGTTTCCTGCACCTACACTAGATGAAGGCAGCTGCACCCTAGCTGCATTTCCGAATTCAGAGATATCCCATGATTCTGAATTTCCTACATTATCTGGTAAAGGTAAAGGGGGTGTATTTCCATTAAGATTTGCCTCATTTTGTTTTGCCATTTCCATGAGCAGCAACTGTGTTGCAGAAGGGAGCATGTTAAGGACTCGTGTACTTCCATTGATTTCGCATTGCTGGGACCGATCACCAGAAATTGGCAATGCTGCTGCTGGTGTCCTTAGTGATGCTGATAAAGAGGCCGGAGTATTGCCAGATGGTTGCTGGCCCAACAAACTAGAAGAAACAGATGCCATGCTGCTAGAAGATACAGGAACTGAAGCAGTTCTGAAAGCTTGCAGGTTAGGGGCTAGGGCATGGATAGAACTCATATTCTGCTGGAGTCCTGCAGTTGGCGCAAGAGGGTTGATCTGAGAGGACCTGGGTGTTGGGCTTGAGGCAAGTGCTGGAGAGGGATGAACAGCCCGTATAGGGAGTACGGTATTATGAGGGTTGATAACAGGCAGATTGCCAGGAGTGGAGGAAGATCTTGCTGCAAGCCGTGACCGAATGGAGTGTTCAGGAGAAATCACTGTCAGATGAAATTAATTATGAGCAGATCATCAATAACAATTCATGAAAAAGCACCAAGAAAAACTATTAATTATGCTTATGGAATTATTTTCAACTTCAATTGAAATATATAAACAATTTGGGTAATTCAGTCTTAAAGTTCATTTCTTTATCAAGGGATTAACCAAAATGGATTCAGATCTCAGGGAATTATTGGAAGATAGAAAGAAAAGAAAAAAAATAGTGTCAGGGACCTTATATTGATTTCAGTTTAACGTAGCTTGACAGAGAACAGAAATGTCTTATTATTATTATTATTTTATTATGATTATTATTATTATTATTATTATTATTATTATTATTATTATTATTATTATTATTATAATTATTGTTATTATTATTATTATTATTATTATTAAGTGAGACTTTAGATAAAAGAAAATTGTATTAACAAGACCTGCCAAAACAGCAGCAGAGGACAAGCTGTCCTCCTTGAAAAATTACAAACGTGGGACAGATAAATAACCAAGATGTTCATCCTTTTATTCTTTCCTTTCCCCTTTACTTTAGGATCAGATATGGACATCACTCATTGTGTCAAAGAGAGCCCTAGGTGGCCCGGCAAAGTAAACTACCATTACGATTTACGTGCTACGAATTTGATCTCAAAAGCTGCTAAGGTGCTGATACCATATATTATACTTCTCCCAGTAGTTATTTCCTAGTTTAACTTTCCAATTTTTCTTTTATTTACATAAGAAAAAGTTTTATTAATGACACAAAGTGTAACAAAAAAAAAAAAAATTAGAGGACAAGGAGTCCTCAAATGACAAGAAAACGCTAACTAGAAATAAAATCACTCCACAAACACTGTACATCTGTAAGAGTTACTCCTCTAAAAGCCCCAGCAGACTTGGCCCCGAGAGAAGCCAAGTGCACCACTCAATCCCAAATAAAATCAGCCGGCTTACCAACACCGCTAAAGACCCTCGCATTCCTCTCTAACCAAACACACCCAAAATATAGCCATACACAGGCATTGCCACAACAACTTACCCTCCTTCCACCGCCCCATATGTACAAAACGCATCTGTACAAACTGTCTTATTGTGGCAGGGCAAACAAAACATTCCCCATGAAACAGTGCAAAATCACACGTCACAAACAAATGCAGACAACTCTCACTTGCCCTCACCTTGTGACACATCACACAAACATTTGGTGATAAAGCCCAACCAGGTCGCTTCCGCTGTAGCATGTCATGTGTGTTTAACTTTCCATTTTCTCTTGATATTGTTTCGTTGAACGCCATGAAACATGACTCCCTCCCTTACAAAACTTCCCTCTCTATTTTCATGAACAGCTTAGACCTTTTAAAGCTTCAACTTTTCGGAAATTCTGGTTCCTTTCTCACTCATCATTACTGGTTTCATCCAAGCTTCACATGTTTTTAGTTTTAGAACCATGAAAAAAGTTCAGGTCTACTTCCAACTATAAGCATATTTAGGTTTGGCTCCAAGTTGAACATTTTTGAGGAAAAGATGGATGCATCAAGTTCATATTTATGAGAGAGAAACTGATGCATCAAGTTCCAGCTTTTACGAGGAGAGAAACAGGTGAGGAGCATTTAGTTATTTACTCTTCTCTTAACAAGATAGGAGCAATTACTTTGGAGTGAGAAAAAAGTTCACTACTCATCAAGGATATATTAGTAACTCTTCCTTCTATATTAATGTGTGTGGGCCAAAAATGTCAACTACTCTGCATCAAAGGTAGTATAAAGTAAGATGGCGAGTTCAGCAAGCTTAAAAAAGCTTTTAATTTGGTTCGATTTTATCTGATGCATATTTATTCCTCTGCTTCATTTGATCAGGGGGGTTCGTTTGAACATAACTCTGTCCATGGTAGTTGGTGTTACTAAACTTCTATTGTACTCGGAAAAGCAACAAAAAAGGAAACCAATAGTCCCATCCATACCATACAAAGTAGGCTGGAGACAAATTATCTCTGAGCAAATTCCACTTCCAGAAAGGAAATTAAAAAATATTAGCAAAAAGCATAAAGTAATATTTACCCTGTTGCAGTCCTGATGATGCCTTAGTGTCAATGCATTTAGAACGGAAGGCCTTCGCCAAATAGAAATGCACCATGACCTTTTGTCGATTCGTCTCAACTTCATTTTTCTTTAGTGAAAATGATGCATCATTTTCCTTCAGCTTTTCATCGTACTTTCTGTGGATTTGAGCAACAATCTCCTCAATTTCTTTGTCACGCTCTGATTTCAGCTGCAATGTCTGCAACAATGATTGGGAATTGTAAGTTTTCACTCAGAAACAGCAGATATACAACAAACTAAAACCAAAACAATATAACAGAAAGGGAGGGCAATCAAAACACAAACCATCTCTTCATGGGCATTTGTGATTTCTTCGATCTCTTTGCGCATTCTGTTTAATTCATTTTCAAGTGGATCAGCAGGCAAGGATGGTAATGCCCGCGAGATAGTCGAGGTAGGCACTTGTATTGGGTTTGGATGGCTGGCATGAGAAGGGAAGGCTCCTCTTGTTATTGATGTATGAGTTGAAGATTGACCAGGGGTAGCATCAACAGCATGATTAACTGCCAGCTCCGGGACAGCCTGTGAAACAGCTCCACCTGATATATTAGCATTAATGTGCTGATGTTGTATTGGCATGATAATACCTTGAATAGGTGTATGAGCCTCATTGCGCTCGGTGTCCAGTCTACTGCTTGAAGCAATTCCTGTTTGACAGTAATCATGAGAAGGTGTAACGACAGGCACAGGGAATGAAAAATACTCAGTAGTCAGTACCAGGTAAACTACCTGCTTCGTTATGGAAAAAACCAGATGGCATAAGGTAAGGATGACCCAACGATGCTGTTACACTTGGCCGCAAAATATTCTGCATCTCAGCAGAATTTTGTACCTGTTCTGCTCCGTTAACAATTCTTCGACAAGATCCATCTCGGAACCCCTAATGAGGTAGTAACAGTATTAATATAGAATGAACCAGGAACCTCATAATCTCCACAAGTAATTAAACAAAGGGTGAGAACCAAGGGTGAAAATTTTCATTTGCTTAAGTTGCATTCTGGCAAACTTCATGATATTACCTAGCACCCATGCTGTTTCTATTAAGACTCTTAACGTATTCTGTTGATATTGCAAACAAACAGGTTGTTGACTCTCATTCTCATTCACAGATCATCTCATTCATTTTATTTCACGATTATAAACTTTTTTCTTTAATATGCTTGTACTTTCCAGAACATTGACCCCACTTGCACAACACAAGCCAGCAACGAAGCTCCTGAGTCTTGACATTACACCAGCATACAAGGCAATGATCCATGAAGCAGAGATTCAAGACGATTCGCAAATTTACAGAGCTTACTATCACTCAATTAAACATGGAGCTCATGATTGTGCAGTATAATAGCCCACATTCAGAATGTGGAGGATCCAGTAAATAGATTCAGTTGACAGAGGCCCACTCAATAAAATCATTGCCTCAGCCCAGTAACAAGAAGGTCAAACTAAAGGAGACATACAGTAGACTAGAGAGTGCTGAGCAGGAAAGGGAACCAACAAGATCTATCACAGTATCATGTAAAAACTCAAAAGATCGCAAAACAGCGAACCTGGCTCACAAGTGATGCACTCACAGAAGCAGGGTCAGCAACTGGCTCTTTCGTAGCAGAAATGGCTGGAGAGGGCAATGGCTCAATAGTCCCGAGCAATGATGAAGGGCTGGCTCCACTAATATGGTTGGTATCAAGAGCAGTTGATGTATTTACTTCCACAGAATTCATTTGGTCAGTATCCTTCTCCATCTCTCCACTAGGAGCAGCACCAGGCTGTTCTACCGAACCTTTTTGACATTGAGGTTCAACAGTAGGTTCTGCTGATAAAACAATACTGGTTTGCATATTTGGCAAATCAACATGACGAGATACTTCTTTGGCCAGATTGTTTGAACCAGCTTCCGCAGATGCAGGTACAGCCTCTGATAAATTCATAGTAGCATGATCGTGACAGTTTGCTTTCTGCTTATCTGACACAAGAGATGGCACTTCAGAGTTCACCATATCTACTTGATTTTTTGCAGCTTCAGAAGCATTTAATGCCATTTCAGCCTCAGGTACCCTAGACTTCTCTTTATCAGAATGCATGCATGGTTCAATATATTCAACAGCTTCTAATTGTTCTTCACTCTCAGAAGCAGGCTTGTTCAACAGCTCTTCTTCTGCCAAAGAATTCACTTGTTTCAACCACAATGCAGTCTTTTTTTGTAGTTCGTCTCTTTCAGCCTGCTGTCTAACTTCGAGTTCTTTACGGCGAATTGATATTTGACACTCTAATTTTTCCCTATCCTTGGTATAATCATCATCTACAACTTTCTGCTTATCTACTCCAACTGATGACTTACCATGAATCGAACGGATGACAGCTGACTCCATTCTATACCTTTTCTCCGACTCAACCTTCTCCTCCCCCCATGATTTCACAAAGTCTTCAGTTTCTTCTTTTTGTTTATCCTTGAGCTTTCTCATCATCTTGTCGCACTTCTTCTTAACCTTCTTAATATGACCCGGCATATCATTCTCGTCATTAGCTGTCTGCAACGGAGAGACAAAGCCGCCCACATGAGGTGAACTTTCTTCAAGTTCTACATCATTTTCTTTTGAACCTCTTGTAATGCCATTGGTAGCTGAAGGGTCCTTCGATGAATTTGAAATTTTCAAACCTTCAGTCCGACGTGAAAATATTTTAACCAACAGCTTCATCTTAGAATATATGCGATCAGCCTCATCTTCTCCACAGCTGAAATTCATTTTTTCTCTAGCAATAGCAAGAGACCTTTTGTGATCAATTTTTCGATTCAGCACATCAGCTGCAGTCCAACACTATTTCAGACAGCAGATGTTTAAGTGAGAAAAAAGAAACAAAATTCTTAAACAAAATTCTAGCTGAAACATCTATGATATCCTGAGTGGCCACAAATCACATTATGAAACACCATAAAAATCAGCTGATTTACAATGTTTCCAGAATAAGCACTACAAAAACTTGTCAGCTTTGGAAGATAGTGGACCACATCAAAATCACTCATAAACTGTTGCAATGGTTATTTCCTGTAAATTAGGACACAGTCAGAGTCTCCTTGTAATTTGTAGGCGTACGATTGCATACATCCGACACCCCGTCCCATCCCACCTAAGTGGGAGCCCTAGAAGAGGCACTTGATGTAATGGTATGGGTACTGTACAGTATAGGAGAGTGCGGTGATCGCAAAGTTCGTAGCACCACCCCTCGAACATGGGTTTGACACCTCATTAATTCCACCACTTTGGGGTGGTGTAGGATGTATTTCCCCTTCCTCGCCCCTGGGCTTTTGGGCCCAAGCCACCCAACGGTTTCTTGGTCAGTTGACCGAGCCTTGTCGCCTGTCAGGCAATCCTTGCCAGTTCCCAAAACAAAAGCTAAAATGAAAAATGGTACTGTACGGTATCAACACATACATATGTTGTGTTTCAGAAAACATCTAAGCCATCTGAGTGCCTCTTTGCTCGCGATTTTTATTCTTACGGGTTTACTTTCTTAAATTCCAATGGGAGAATTCTATTCCCTTCATTAAAGAATGCTGCATTAGGTTTCAAAGACAAGCTTTTGAAAAATGCATGCAATAACAAAAACACTTTGGCGGTCTAATAGATATATCCTCTCTTCAGTCACGGGGGTAAGGCTGCATACATTCCCATTGTCACCCCATATAAAAAACAAAGGTAGCCTCACATGAGGTGCTAGGCATGATACCGCACACAATATCAAACATATCATTGGTAAATGGTAGGGACAATAAAAGTCTACATTTTGACAAAGAAGTTGGCATTAATTGAATATTATCATAGAAAAAACAGTGAACATAGTAAATAGAACCCAAAAGTGTATTGTTTGTTACAAATTTAGTTCAAGTCATATTCCTTCCCCAGCGAGCAGTACTACTATAGTATTATTTCACAAAAGCAAATGTCAACCTTATGTCAATGTAAATTATGACCTTTATTTCCAACAATCTCTTACATTTCAAGTATACATGGACCAACCAAAGTAAAAACCACCACACTTCAAATAGCCAGTAGTGTGCATGATATTCTCACAATGGTCATTTGCTAGAGCTACAAGTCTGAAATATTGAAAGATGGACATCACAATACAAACTTTCATGCATATCAACCAAAGGCTAAAGAACATTGATCCTCCCTAGGCAGGAGGGTCGTGAAAGGCACTGTTGTGATGATAATGATTAGTGAAAAAATGCTGAAAGAAGTTTGATGCTATCAGTATTAAACACTCACATGTAAAAGGGAAAATTTATCATATTTGACAGATGCAGGTGTCATTCGCAAATTATTTACGAATGTCCAAAGCACAATAATAGACAAACTACCCTACATGACAAAGTTGCAATTTAATGCCATCTGAAGATAAGTCAGTCTGAAGGAGTAAAATTCCAGCACCCAAGCTTTTTTGTAAGAAAGACAGTTTTATAGAATACAAAAATAATAAACAATTCTCAATGAACAGACCCAAACCAAACCAATCCTGAAAGAAGCAGTCAAACTTATATCAGCAATCAAATTATTAAATGTCAATATATTGCGATGCCAAGGGAAGAAATTGAGGAAGGGCAATTCTCGAACTAAAAAATAGCAACAGAAACAAGGTGAGGCAGCACAAACCACTGAGATCTGGAAAGCTTGTAATAAAGTCTCAGGCTCCCTCATGACTGGATGATAGTTGACAACATATTCAAGAAATTGCTCAGCCAAACTTCTTCCTTCATCCTACAAAAAATCCAAGCACAAAGCAAGAAAGTCAACTCTTGCGATCAATCCAAAATATAGGCAGATCATTAACACCCACAGATATATTGTGACAGTCTGCATGATGAAAATCATGTCCAAATTTAACTCATAGAATACCCTTGAGACAAATGAATTTACATCCTCCCACTTAAACTTTACCTCAGGCACCCTTTTATATGATAATTAGTTAGATGTGCAGGAAACAGCATCATCAAGCTATTCAATTTTACCTCAGAGTATCAGTGAAAAAGTTACAAGCTGCATTGAGAATACGACCAAGCTATTGTAAACATCCCATGAGAACAAAATATTCTCGGTTCATTACTCGTTTCAGCATCACAGGAACATTAGACACAGTCATCGTGTTGAAACTGAATGCATACCTGAAGCTGCATAGCTTCACAAAGGCTTATGATAGCTGGCTTCAACATTTGGAAAAGACCCCTCTGCTCATTATACAAACTTATTCTTTCGCCAGAATCCACCATCATGGCACGTACCCTTGGACTATCATTGGCCACAATTGGCAAGGACCGCAAGGTGGATCTGCTGTTATTATGCACAATAGGGTTAATGTCTGCCATTAACTCTGCATTGTTGGCCATTACAGATCCCGAGTTTTCTGCAGTAGCAGAATCAATAAAACAAATTAACCAGAGCAGAATAAATAACAAAAAATTACGAGAGTTAGTCAAGTACTGAAATCCTACCGTGAGACTTATTTGCAGCAATTGATTTCTCTAGATTTCCAACTTGTTGGTAAGAACAATCCACCTTAGTGCTATCCATCTTTTTGCGCCTCTTTGCAGCTTCATCAGCTTCCACCTCTGACGGCATTGAACCAAAATGATGGACTCGCTTTCTGTTCCTCTGAGGGGAGCCTGAAACATACTTCCACTGTGGCTGCTTTCCTTCCAGTAGCTTTGTCCAAAAAACATGTGGTGGCACTCCGTCTTCCAGCTGAACTTTCTTCTCACCAATCAAGTCTGTACCTTTGAGATAAATACCACCACTCTGCCGAGCCATTGAAATATACTTGCTAGAATTTATAGTTTCGTGATTTTTAATAAGAGACAGCATCTCTTCGCAAACATCCTTCCAAAATGAATCTTCAGGCACAATATGGTCCCCGGTACAGTCAGGCACATTACCACGATGGAAGTCATCTAATTTGGTAAACAAATACGAGGAACCCCACATGAGAAGCATGTGGCTAGTACTTGGACTTAGAGTACCGTCAAGGGTCATGTCACTCTTTGCAAGGACCAACACTTTTTCTTCAACAGTACAAGAACAATAAAGACGGAACACTTTTACTTGCTCGAGCTTAGAATCTATCGTGACCCTCTGTAAAGCCCTCAAATCATTAAGAGGATTCCAGTCACTGTTAAATATGATTACTGCATCCACAAATGACAGCTTAATGCTGGGAAGGCAAGCTCGTGTCTCCAATAAGAAAAAAGACCTCCCCTTCTCCCTGTTGAACTTGTTTAAAGCAGCCTGCTTTCTGGAAGACAGACATCCACCTTCAACATGTTCATAAGATTCTACACCAAATCGTAAACGTAGGAAATCATCAAGAATATCTCCTGTCGCGTCCCTTCCCATACCACCAATTGACTGTCAATTGTTCAATACAAAGTAAAATATGTCAGAAGACAACAAATTCCCACAAAAAAAACTAATGAATCAATAATCAATGAAACATGTCAATATATTAATAAAGAATTTTATTCACAAGCCTGCACACAAAGTGACAAACTCTATGGCTTAAGCTGATTTCGTATCAATAGAGAAATAGAAAGATTGTAGATACATTAAAAAAAATATGAATAAAATCAGAGTTAAACTATCCCAAAAAAGAAAAGGAAATGTCGCAGTAGGAGGGACAAGGGAGGAATTAACTAGATTGTAGATATATAAAATTCCTTTTGCTGAGTAAGAACAGACCAGAAAAGAAGGAAAAGTCCTTTAGCCCAATATCAACATTATCAACATTACCCCAGTGCCTCCAAAGAGGCTCCCGCCTAGGTAGGGTAAGGGGGGGTCGGTTGTACACAACCTTACCCCTGTGAGAGTCTCGCAGAGAGGCTGTTTCCATTTGACCCGAGATCCGAAGTGCGACGACCATCGGCAACTTCACAACAAATAAGAAGTGCCGACAGTTTTATGAGCCATTTTGCTTTAGTCCATTACATTCCTTTAGCCCAATATATCAAAGATAATTCTCAATGAGTACACACATTGAACCACAGTATTATCTTAATGAACTTTTAAATACATTTCTTCATTAGGATTTCCAGTGCCTCTCACGTGGTTCCTGCTTAAGCTAGGTAACCGGATATCAGATATTCAGATGTACGACCTTACCCCCTGCAATACAGAGAGGTTTCCCTAAGCACCTTGATTTATTTTCCACCTTGATTTGACATTTGTAGATTAACAGTGATGAATAAGTGAGTGTCAAAGTTCACTTTACAAGAGTAACCATTCGTGCAGGACATTACTTATGCGACAAGGAATTTCAGCCCAATGGAGCTTCCTGCCTGTGTGTAACGCAAGCCTTTCCGCCCAAAGACATACATGACAATCTTTCCCCCTCCCCAAGAGTCGACAGAAGATATGTGAACTGGGATCTGTTTACCAGTGATTTAGAATGTGTAAGTCCAAATATATGGACATCGACAGCTTCTGAAGTATTGAATGTCTAATCCCTCCCTCCCTCTCTCTCCACGATGACTGCCTCCTCTCTTGCTCATCTCCTTCCCCCTGTTTTCTCAAAAGCTTCTGAAGTATCTAAATGTCGGAATATAAATTTTAAAAAGTTTCACTAGATGTTTTTGTTAACGGCCTCTTTCTATATGTAATGTGGTTCACCAAGGAAAAACAAAACATAAGCAAAGCAAGACGAGAATCGCCAGAGACCCTTACAACGGTTTATAACTCTTATTATTAATTTATTTTAACTAAAATTATCCATTTTATAATCAATTTGAATATAAATTATGTTTGAATTATGATGGAAAAGCAAAGATTATAAATTGCAATTATAAGTGCAAGTATCCCTTTATGTGAGCCAATCACGCCGCAATCCGCTACGCGAAACCCGTAACGGTACATTTCTGCGATATCGCGAACGTTACCACATTCACGATCGCGACCGCTATTTAATTTCCTGCGCTTGTGATTCGGCCATTCAGGCGAATA
The DNA here is from genome assembly GCA_038025085.1 of Tetragonia tetragonoides. Taxonomy (NCBI): domain Eukaryota; kingdom Viridiplantae; phylum Streptophyta; class Magnoliopsida; order Caryophyllales; family Aizoaceae; genus Tetragonia; species Tetragonia tetragonoides. The sequence goes on along the minus strand of CM076145.1, from coordinate 6,938,917 downwards.
TGGCATGCTGGGTGTGCGAGGTTTTTGGGGACGGCTTCCGATAGGTTGAGCAGATCGGAACGGCAGCAACGTTGTCGGCGGCTAATTGGGGGGATTAGGGTTCAATCCAATGGCAGAGCACGTTTTCTTGATTTGGGTGTTTCTTCGAGGGGAAGAAAGTCAACGGTTTCCCCGGTGTATCAAGTTCGAAAAGTGGGCAGATATGAGATCAGCGATTATGGCAGCTGTGGAGATATCATTGGCAGAATCCCAGGGGGGCTATGGGTCTCAAGGTTTTGGGGATGTGTGTCATCCAAAGTGTTCTGAATGCGGCCGATCGTGACCTTGGGGGGCTGGGTGATCGGCAACTAGGGTTTGAGAGGTGGAGCAAGCGGTGGCGTGTGTGGAGCGAGGGACGCGTCAGGATAGTGAAACGGCGCGTGGGGCCCGTGAGGAGTCTGTGTGTGACAATTCTGGGTTCGAGTGGAGCAGTTCCCATTCAGCCTGATCCGGTTGACAGCTTGGGGGGAGTTCAGAGTTCTAAACCAGGTTCAACTATAAATATTGTGCTTGATTTAAATGCGATTGCAATTTGCAAGTGCTCATCTCCCCAGGGAAGGTTTGAATCTTGGTTTGACTCTAGGGAGTAACCAGCAGAAAGGGTATCATGGAAGCCTGTTAATGTTGATGGTACAGGCCATTGGCCTGTGTAAGGGAGTGCTCAGGATGACTTGATGAAGCCTGTTCCAGTTTCAATGGAGAAGTACTCTTTGCAAGCTTCACAGCAAGGGGATAAGGGCAATGTAAGCAAGGGTGGGACTTGTTCGGAGATGGTTATGGAGCTGAAAATGATTTCTTTGTTCAATGGCCCGTGCCAAGTCAGTGGGGGGACCCTGTCGGGCTCCCCCCCCCCCCCCCAAAAGGACAAAATTTCATTGTAGGTCCGACAAGCATGAAGCCGAACCCATCTGATATAGAAGGTAGAACATCAGGGAGGGAAATAATACTCATACATATTCCTTTTTCAACAACTAAATAGGCAACTTGCACTTCCAGAAAGCAAACATGAACTTAGATATTAATATCTAAAATAAATAAACAACACTTTCCAGTATAGGGCTTCGATTGTGAAAGACCAACTATCGGGTTGTTGAGATGTCAATTCATGAAGAAGGATGGAACTTTGAGGCAACAGTCATCGCAAAGGGGCCACAAGACTACATACTTCATCTGCAATCATTGGCTGGTCACCCATAAATCCATCATGCAAGGCTGAGTGAGGATCAAGGAGTGAGGTTTTCAGATAGGTTGTGTTTTCTCAGGAGGAAGGCAGAAGAAAAATCAAAACAACTAGCCAAAAGAGATAAGAGCTCATCTTTTTCCCTAGCTTCCAAAATGCCAACTGGAAGACCAGTCTCGAATCTCATACACGCGTGTTGAGACGGGCATGGAGCAAAGATTATTAAATCGGAATAACGTAGATTAGAAATCATCCTATTCAATGGCAGTCTCCATAAAGCCAGTAAAATGGACATGAATATTGAACATCAATTGCAAACAGTTCCCTAGACAACGAAAACATTGTTATTAATGAATGAGTACCTGGAAAAGGATTAGCGCTTTCAATCCTTGATTCCGTAACTCTGAGAGGATTTTGTCAAGAAGTTGTAGCTTTCCACTTCCTCTGATATCCACTTCCAAGAGAGGAGTTTCAGAAAATCTTTCTTTAAGGGATGGTTGCAAATAAGAATCCACAAAATAAGGATGATCACAGCACTGCGAAGTTTTAACTTGATGTCAATGTCTCGGTAATATGACACCACACCACATAAATAGAGTCTTTTCTCTTCTACATATCCCTATACAAACTGGAGCTTTATACCAGCTCAGAACCATGCTAAATATTCGAAACAAGCAGATTAGATATTGCACCATACACAAACAAATTTATAGCTTGTTTGAATCTACTCTCATGATATCTAACCTTCCGCGCAGAAGTAAGAGTCTCACGGAGGGAGCCAACAGGATCATTTTTCGAACACGAGCAAAGTGCTGTCGAGTTTGACAGTATCAAAGAGCAATAAAGCTCAAGCTGGAGATTGGAAAGTTGGACTGGAACCCAATATTCAAGAAACCTTGCACAAACAGTAAATGAAGACAATCTCTCCTTCAATATATTAATACTTTCACTGGAGTCGACCATCATTCCAGTATTTTGTATGGAGTCACCACTAGTCTCCAGTAAAGACAGGATATTAACGTACTCCGCAACATCATCCTGCAAATTCAAATATTAATTGAGGTCACGTTTGCAAACAGTTAGTCAATCCAGAACAAAAGCATATGTACCTTCAATCGAGCATTTACTAGAAGTAACCTCCAAGAAGAAGACAAATTCTTAATAGCATGTTTCGAAATACAAGATTGTTGGCAGTCATCAACAATAACAGCTCCCCATTCGATATCTTTTAATACAGCCATGTCCTGCAAATAAACATCAGTAGGCCCAACATAAGTAACAACAAACCATTCTACATGTCAATAAAATATTTTATCTGTTCATATCCAGTTATCCACAGCCTATATTCATATATCACTTGTTAAACTCAAGAAAAAGGAAGTGAATAACTAAATACATCAATAAACATAGATAGACAGGTAACCAAAACCAAGTAAGGACTTCACCTGGATCCACCCTCTAATTGGGGAGCCACCCCCTACTTCACCTAGAGCCACCCCTAAAATTTATACTTGGCGTCACCCCTCTACTAGTGGAGCCACCCCTCAAATTTATACTGGGCGCCATCTCTCTAATAGTGGAGCCACTCCCTACTTCACCTGAAGCCACCCCTCAAATTTACTTGGTCCACCGTGGAGTAAGTCCACACAAAACATGTTGTTTGATAAAAACCCTAAATCTCAAATTAGGCTCAATTTGTTCCCAAAATTGTTCGATTGGATAGAATTTGTGAGCCGAGGCATAAGAATCTCAGTTTATCAGTGGAGATTGACCTTTATTTATCAATAAGGAGCCCTCTTTCTCTACCCTTTGTCCATAATGCGGCCGAGGCGCGCGCCTCACACTTCTCGTTGAGGCGACCTGATGCGACACCTCATGCTCGCATCACGATTCCGCATTGCATCAGCCTGAGGATGCGATAGACCCATCGCATTGCATCGCCTCGCCTCATGCAAAGGCGCGCCTTTTAAACACAGCTAGGGACGGTTCTCGGGCTTGGATTGGGGACTCCTTTGGGGTCTTCTCTTGCAAGCCCTTCCACCATCACCTTAGCCTTCCCTCAAAGTTTCCATATTTCCCCCTTTCCACTTATATTTGAAAGTCTAAGTTCCTTTGAAGGCACGTGCTTTTGTGTGATCGAACAAGATTCAAGATGGGGAAATGGTGGAATTTGCCAGCGGTGTGAAAAGCCTTAAATCTTGAGAATGAGAATGTAGGGATTGTTGTCTTTGGTAGTGATACCGCTATTAAAGAAGGAGATCTTGTCAAGCGCACTGGATCTACTGTGGATGTTCCTGCGGTAATGGCTATGCTAGGGCAAGACTTTGGTGCTTGGTAAGTACTAGGGGTCTGTTTTCCCCCGCTTATTTCTGCTTATTTCTGTTTATTTCTGTTTATTTCAGCAAACTTCAACAAACTTCAACAAACTTCAACAAAGTTAAATAAAGTTAAACAAAGTTAAACAAACCAATATACAAAATAGTTATAAAAAACACTTGAATAAACAACATTCAACAAAAATAAACAAAGTTCAACAAAGTTAAATAAAGTTCAACAAAGTTCAACAAAAATAAATTTTCAGTAATAAATATAAACGTTTTTCAGTTGGGGAGAACAAACCCTAAGTTGAACACCTATGATATGGTGCAACATGGTGCAACAGCGGAGGCCGGGCTGGAGTCTTCTTCCGGGCATGTGTCTTATTTATCGTCGGGATGGGGAGAATTGTTTGCGTTTGTTCGTGATGTGTGATCTTGCAAGGTCCTTGAGGGATAGGCTGTTGTGTGGGGAATCTTTTGTGTGTCCAGCTACGGTCGGCCATTTCCTTCGGTTGCGATTTTCTGCTATGAGAATGGGGAAGGAGGGTAGGTCATGGTAGAGATGCTAGGAAGAATATCAATGTGGTATGGGATCATATAGTTTGTTTGGCCTACTTTTGGGCTAAGGCCGCTGGGGCCTTTAAGGGTGTTCCACTTACGGTTGTTCAACGTGATTGGCGTGAGTTGTAGATATTTTGTTTTTGTTCTTTGAGGATGCCTTATCCTCCTTCATTGTATTCTATCATCAATTGATTAATAAAAAAATTTCTTATCTAAAAAACCCCCTAAATCTCCAAACTACTTATATCTTCTCTCAATACATAATATCTCTCATTGTTCAATGATTGTAAAGCCCCCAAGTCTTAGTAGCAAGTGATTTTGAAATTTTTTTTGCATTTAAGACTTTTAACATCAACGACAATGGTGGGCTTCTTGAATTGGTGTCCTTGGGGCGGAGTCAATGGAGGAAATCGAAGCATTTCACAATAACGACAATATCCCTACTTAGCCTCTCCACCAATTTTTGACGCAAAATGATTTGATAATTAAATGCCATATCAGGCAAAGAAAAATTGCGGAGGTCTAATAGGGGAGATCAAATGGATATGAAACCACCACGGAAAAAGGATTTTCTTCCTCCCTAAGTCACTTTCTCACTCTCCGATATAGAAAGGGGGTATTTCATCCTCAGGGAAAGACATTTTCTGATGGTGGAAGAATCGTTTCATTTCATAGGAAAATGCAATTGATATCTTAACCTTTGGCCCTGTTTGGCAATTAGCTGTTCCCTGTTAGTTGTTAGCCGATTGCATTAGCTATTAGGGATAAGCTGTTTGTCTTGGATGTTCATGCAAAAATATTTGGTCGGATAAATTAGTTGTTAACTGTTTGAATATGTAAAATAACATCTAAGGACATCAGTTTACTTTATTATTATCAAGTGTTTGTAATAACTATGCTAAAATTTTGAATATATATTCCATAATACATCAAAATAAGATTTGAAATTATTTTATTAAAAGATGCTAAATTTAAATAAATAAGTTTAATTGAATCTATTAGATAGATTTTTTATGATATTTTGATAAGATATTTTATAGAATGTTATTTGTGTGTTTTACCGAAAAAACAATTGAACTTTGAATATAAAAGATTTGCAATGTTGACTTGACAATGCTAACACCTTGTTTTAAATGTTAGTATTGTATGTTGCTTGTTTTTTAAGATAAAATTATACTATTAATAATAATAATTAGTTGCAAACATAAACGAACGTGCTCAAATACATAACTAAAGTTAAGGTAAAACTAAACATAATTTATTACAATAATTTAGCCATGAGGATAGATTTAGAGAGGTAAAAACAAGAGGATGGCCATTATTGTAATTACACACAAGTATTGTACCAAGTGGTCATTTGATTAATAAATTCCAAACAGCTAACTTCAAAAGGCTCCCTTTTTGAGCTTTTTGAGAATTAGCCTTTTCAGATGTTTCTTTACCAAACACTAAATTTAGCCTTTTGACCAGATCAAACAGCTAATTCTTCCCAAACAACTAATTTCGAGCCCAAAAAGCTCTTTGCCAAACGAGGCCTTTGTCTCTCATCACCTACAAACAAACCGAAAAGTCATCCTGCTAAATTCCTTAGTCTCTCTTCAACCTAGTAATGTTCAATTTCATTTTGGGTAGGCGAATTATTTTTAAAGAAACGTGATAAAATGAGGGAGACTGAGAAATGGAATGGAGAATTGGAGACAATAACTTTACAATAATGGAAAATTCTGCCATTACCGGCTGGAGCTTTCAATTCAAAGTTCTATGGTGAAGAAAACTTTGTGTGCTGAGCACTGAGCAGAGATTAAAAGTCTGCAATTTGGCTGACAATGGAGTTTGTAAAGACAGGCCAGGAGAGAGAAGATAAGTGGAAGTACGTACAATAGGAGACCAAGATAATAAAGTACATGTAACTATGCAAGGAGGCAAACTATTTTTTTGGAGAATAGAGGGCAATCCTACTTTCTAATAAAACAGAAAATGTATCTTTACACACGTTGTCTTCCCATTTTGCTGCATTTTAGTTAGGGTAAAAATGGAAATTCACATAAAACTAATGGAAAGTCGTTAGTATGACCACGGAGTAGACAATTGCATTAGTTGAAGGGTACCAATTGGATTTGAAAAATGTTTTGGCTACCAATTGGAAAACCTTCAAGTACAAGGGTACCAATTGGAATTTCGCTTAACTTAATCCGAAAGCACCAAAGGAAATTGTTCAAATTCGGCCAAAAAATGATAGAAAGGAAAGGAAACTCGGTGACGTCGGTTTTGGTTATTAGAGCCTAAAATGACCATATAAAAAGAGATTTTTGGCTCAGTCCTGAAATCCACCTAATAAACATCCTTCAGAAGCACAATAGAGTACAAGTACAACAATCCAGATCCACATACCTCAGATACAACTTCCATCCCCGATAAGAGTACTTGGAGCATCACATTGCCACCTTCATCAAAGAATTCTACACTTCTTATTAATTTACGTGCATCTGTGTCTCCAGCATAAACCACGACATTGATGGATGCTGCTACACGCAAGAACTCAGCCTCCCAAAATGATAGAGATGCATATGGGGTGATGATGAGAAAAGGCCGACAGACATTGGTTACTAAGGACGAAACAAGGTAGATTACTTTCACAACTCTATCCTGTGAAAAGCAACAGTCAAGCAATAAGAACAACATAAAGCGAAAAGGTTCAAGCAAATCTTAAAAACTAAGCAGACATCTCACAAGTATAATAAGGTTGTGTTTTTACACTGAAAAAAAATTGGGATATCTGGAATTCTGAATACCCTCCCAAAGAATAATCAGGCACAAACACAATTAGAATTTCACAAGAGAATGTCCTATGACCCTATATTACGCCCCCCCCCCCCCCCCAAAAAAAACACCCACTGAGAGGCATTGAAAAATAGAACGTGTAGAACTATCAAATCAAACCAGATAAATTAAAATGTAACTCAAAAACAGAAAGACACCAGCTAAATGACAACTGCTACTCGTGTACAATGTAGGATTTCCAAGTGTTTTACCAGGTTCAAATAACAGTTCATCTGGCCCAGAAAAAGAAAATACGAAATGTATGGAGAGAGAATAAAGTTAACTAACAGGAGTGAGACTGAAGGAAAGCACATGAAAGAGAGTCTATATTGAGTTGGGTGGGTGGAATTTGAAATGACAGAGTAATAGTTGAACATTCCAATTCAGAATTATCAAGGCTGTTTGAAATACACACGGATTTGGTCCAATTTCAAATCCTATTGCTATCAAACACTGGAGGAGAGCCAAATCCGGGTATTCAAATGAAAGACCCGAATCCAAACGACCATTACACTGTACACCTTTGGGTTTATATATCGACTGGGGTAATATTTAGTCTGTGGTACAATATTTTATCTTTTAACATGGCTATCTCGTTTTGAGAGGAAACTTTTTTGTTCAGTAAACCGCGCATCTGTACCAATGTTGTAATATTTTAGCCATCCAAGTCAGATACTCGGAACCATACCCAAGTCTGAGTAACATACGCAGTGAACATCAAGAAAAATTTGCAGACTAGAAGTACAGCACATGAAAGCTAATGGATTAAACCATCATGCAAGTACATCAAAGGGAGAGTATCCGGATATTTTTCCGATAGTAGTCCAATTGGAGGAAAGAATCTCATTGTAAACTAGTTGAAAGGCATGAACCAAATTTTCATCCATAGGCAAGGGATTAAGTTTTTCCTTCCTATGTCCACTAGATACTTTTAACAGTCCGAAATCCTAAATCAATACAACACAAAGAATTGCCTATACACTAGAATCATAGCAACAATCAGGGAGTATATATGAGCAGGTATGAATTCAAGTAGACGATCAGATGAAGTTCTAGTAATATGAGCATACCTGCTCATCAAGTAGAACTGCATTTTGGCCCTTGTAATAACACTCACGGAGCTTATTAACAGAATTGAGATAGCAGGTGTCAGGTCCCGACCAACTGCTACCTGGTAGTCTTCCCAATTTGACGTGTGGTTCTTTTCTTTGCTCTTGAGTCTATACATAATAGTTGACAAATAAAACAAAACATGAAAGCTAGCCAAATTATTAGGCGTAGGAGTTTGAACAAAAGTATATAAAATCAATCAAACAAAAACAAGAATAGAAGAAAGCGCCTAACAGAAATTCATTAGAGTATTGCAAACTATCAATTGCAAGTATTATCTTGGATTTTTATTTTTATTTCTATTTTGTCCCGGGAGCACCTTCTATGAGGGTATTTTTTTGAGAGAACAACCGTCAAACTTGGTTATTTTTGGTACAAAACTACTTTTTACGACAGTTTTATCGTCAAAGATTAGCAAAATGACCTTTTTACCCTTTAGAATTTTAATTTCTGAATTTAAAATTGATTTTCCTATTTGATTAAAATTCCCTCCTACATAAGCTTTCCGACGGACTACACAAAAATGAGAGAGAGAGTATTCTGTGGTTGATTTGCCCGGCAGGGGAGTGATAGGGAGCGGATTCACCGGCAGGCTTAATCCTAGCCAGTGAAGTCAACTATGGCGGCAACGACTGCCTGTATATTCCATCACCACCATTACTAGCTCCCATAGTCCCATGTCTCCATCTTTCTGAAACGTTTCTATCAAGAAAGTAATTGTTAGGCCATTATCTGTGTTCTCTCTCCTCCCTCTTTCTTGTGGCTTTCAATTGATGATTGACGATGGTGTTCTCCGATATAGGAGCCTAAGCCTACAAAAGACACCGTTGAAGTCTTCTTTTCCAAAAATCATCATCCACGATTCAAGATGAGATTGAAATCGAGGTGCCAGATGCGTTTATAGGGTGCTAATATGGCGGGGGTTGGAACAAGGGTACTGGTCCCCCGGTGGTGCAAGAAAATGTCAGAGATGGTAATTAAAAGGGAGGAAATAGCAAAGGAAGGGGAAAGGTGAGAAACAAGATATCTTTAAAGGGATTGACCCTCAATTAAATGCACGACAATCATAGGCAACTTCACTAGTGAATAAGATGTGCAGATAGTTTTTTTTTTTTAGATAAGAGAAAATTTTATTAATCAAATAATAAAGAATACAAAGAAATGGAGGATAAGGTATCCTCAGTATAAAAAGAAAACTATCTACACATCACGCCAATGGCGTTGAACTAAAGTCAACGGAACACCCTTAAAGGCTCCCACCGCCTTAGCCCAAAGAGAAGCCAAATAAACTATGTGATCCCACACGTAATCAATAGTTTCCCAGTCCCGGAAAAAATCTGGAATTTCTCTCCAACCAAATACACCATAGTAGAGCCATACAAGCACAACGCCACAACAACCTCCCCTCCTTACTCTTCCTCATCGCCACAAATCGTATCTGTAAGAAATCGCCCACCGTGGCTGGACACACACAGCTCTTCCCACACAACAATCTAGCCCATAAACTTCATGCAAAGTCACAGTACACAAATAAATGCAGACAATCCTCGCCACTGTGCCGACACATCACACAAAATTCAGGTAAAAGGGACCAACTAGGTCTTTTACGCTGTAACATATCATAGGTGTTCACCCGACCTAGCACCAAAGTCCACACAAAAGCACGCACCTTCAATGGAACCTTAGACTTCCAAATAAAAGTAGCTAAAGGAAAGTGGGGAAACTGAGATGGAAGGCTAACATGGCAGAGGAAGGACTTAGAAGAGAAGACCCCAGAAGGATCCCAGGTCCAAGTTCTAGAATCATCCCTAGGGACCAGCAGAGTAGAATTAAGAACACTCAGGAGGGAAACAAGCTCCTCCATCTCCCTATCATGTGGAGGTCGGCGTAAATATAAGTCCCAAGAACCACCCACAACTGAGAAAAACTTAGCCACTTTGAAAAACTTCACTAGTGAATAAGATGTGCAGATAGTTTAATGAAGCCAATTTGATTTAGTCCATTATACTCTAGAACTAAATATTTGGCTCCGGCATGAATGTGGAATTGCGGATACAGTCACTGGTACAAATACTTATCTGCACAAGGTACACAAGGACTCCATGTCACACAAAACAGTTCTTTTATTTGGCAGGGGGCCCACAGGCTTCGAAATCCAAACAAGAATATCCTCATTTGTAGAAGAAGTCTAAGCCTCGAAGGATAGGAAATAGCCGATTTGTGGTCCTCATCTACCCAGAGACATGTTTAAAGAGGAGAATATCTTCCTTAATACAAATGCAAATCTTTATGAATTTTAATCATTGACTGTACAGATAATATGATGCAAAATGAATTATAAACACGTAATATGAAGCCCAAATGTTTCTACTTCTCATAGAAGCAGATGAGTTATAGAGACCAACTCCAATTTGTTGTCACTTCTCCCAGATTTTCACAAATGACAAGGTTTAAACAACCAGCTATTTAAAGGGCATTTGAGAACCAACCTCATTACCTCCAGATAAAGATATCATCCTTGCCCTCTCATGACGTGCTTCATATTCTCTTATGAGCCGCTGTGCATCAACTGTCTTAAAACACGGAGAATCCTCCATTTCCCATGTTGTTTGGTCATAATCAAGTCCACACCATTTCACAAGCCACTCACACTGGCCATTGGTTACAATACCAGTATCCTGGTCATTATGCTTAACAGAGTGGTCATCAATAACTAATGATCTTTTCTGTAGCAGACGATGAGCAACTGCCCACTCTGGCTTCCAATGTGTGCCCTGGAGACAATGAAGCTAGTCAGGACTTGAGAGACAGAGCCATAGAACTATCAGAAAAAAAATAATACTAACAAATTTATTTATAACCCTTTAACATCCAATTCGACCACGATCCACATTTTATAAAATATAAAAATGACTTGCAGATTGACAGAGAACAAACACACTTACCTCTTTTTCCTCACCAAACTTTGCAAGGAGTTCTGGGACTTGATGAAGCAATTGTATTTCCGGTACCCAGTGATTATGAACATGAGCAAGACCTTTATATTTGACAAAGCATTGTTTCTGTTTTTCCTCTCCTGCAAAAACACATTCTATTATAAGCAGTATAAACTGAAGACGTGGATAAAATTATTGTAGTAGCAACAAAAAGGACATCTTTGTCATTCTATAGTGTAGCTCCAACGTAAGCAGTAGGATATAAAGGCCAATTAAAGAGACATGAGCCACTATATCTCAAAGTAATGACTTCGGACTAATAATAGATCCCTTATCCTTTAATTTTTTATTTATTTATTTATTTTTCTTTGGAACTAAGAATAGAGTACATAATATCAGAAGTAAAGACTAAGAGGAGAAGAAGTCTTATCAAGAAACCATTTAGGAGTATAAAAAATAGCAAAATACAAAGTTTTATTAATTGAGGCTACTAATTGCCAAAGTCTTTTAGGCCTTTAAAGCTCACTCCCAAATACTAAACAATTAGAAAATGTGTTGCAAGTTCAAATGGGAACTCATCATCTCAATACCTTCAGAATTTGATAATGCCACTTCTCTGACATCTAAAACTGATTCTACACCTGGCGACACTGAATGGACACCATGGGTCAACCTTTTCTTGATACACTCAGAGCAGTACCAAATTCGAAGAAATGCATTCACTTCAGGAGACCACAAACATGAAGGATGATAACTTCTTTTGCACCCTTTTCCATCACAGTGCCTAAAATAAAACATTAAGGAGAGATCTTAACATATATCAGACAACTAATAGCAGCTTAGGACTTAGAACACTACAAAAGGAAACAAACATCAGTATTGTAAACTATATTCCACTCTACGACGACAACAAGGACAGGAAAAAGGAATTTACGAGGATAATTAAATTTAATGACATAGCATCCCAATATCAAAAGATAAAAAAATAGACCATAGATCTAAAATTCTAAATGGAATAACAAAGTTTACATTCATACATAACCAGAATCAAGAATGTATCTGTGCCCTTCAATATGTCCATTTTTACATGTAATTATTAAACAAAAGGGGCATGAAAGAATTTTGAGTCGATGCAGCTAGGTCAACGGGTGGTGTCTGATGGAGAAGCTGGCAATTGCACAATTAGGAGGGGGTATTCGAGACATTGGGTGATTTAGTGCTGTATATTCGGTATACTTGGGCACAGTGGAGTATGGACTCAAACTCTGTTGAGCAGGTTGCTGTTAGACACATTCTGGAACTGCTGAAGATGAACTCAGGATGGCCTCCAACAAGACAAAAAAAAAAAAAAAATCCTATATAGCTTTGGTCCCTGTTTCATTTGTAGATTCCTCTTTAACTCAGCCTAAGGTTATAAGTATAAAGTTTGTTTAATATTTTGTTTAATTTTGTAGATTCCCCAAACACCCACACTAATGACTCAACACGCTTCTCCTCCTCGTGTGTTCCTATGACGTACAAAAATGTGATACAACTTACGTTTCCCATGTCAGAAACGTGTCCGAAACGGAAAAGCTGAGGATACGCACTGGAAACGGACGGAAACGTGTCAGCCAGGTGGAAACGTCTTCAATAGGCGGAAATGCAAGGTAAGTGTTTTGGAAATGTTGACAAGCATTTCCAGGACGAGATAAACCGAAAAAGAATGACCGGAAAAAAAAAAAAAAAAAAAAAAAAAAAGAATAAAACTGATTTTTCAGTATGATTTCCTCAAATATACATCATTCACAAACTAATTCCCAAATTAGCTTCGGTTCTAAACTATTTCCCCACATATACACCACGTAGGATCGGAAAAGCAAAGCCGCTGTGGGCCACAGCGGCTTAGGCCCACAGCGACTTTTGCCGAAAAAAAAAAAAAAAAAAAAAAAAAAAAAAAAAAAAAAATTAATAAAAAAAAAAAAAAAAAAAATGGCAAAGCCGCTGTGGCCCACAGCGGCTTTGCCTTAAAGCGAATTTTTTATTTTGCCTTTCGATTTTTTTTTTTTTTATTTTTTTTTTTTTTTGGGGCAAAAGCCGCTGTGGGCCACAGCGGCTTTGCTTTTCCGATCCTACGTGGTGTATATGTAGGGAAATAGTTTAGAACCGAAGCTAATTTGGGAATTAGTTTGTGAATGATGTATATTTGAGGAAATCACACGATTTTTCACTCCTCAAAGCAACAGCTCTCTCGTTCTCCTTCCCTCTTGATTCTCCGGCAAACCACAGTGACGCCGGCAGGTTATGTTGAACTCCGGGATGTGTCATCAGAGATATGAGTGATGACTATGATTGTGTTAGAGTAGCTTCTCTGCCTGGTGGTGGACTGGTGGTGAGAAACTTTTATTTTAGTCTTAGGTAGCATACAGCTCTAAACCTAAAATAAAAGGTAGTCGCATACAGCTGCAATGTAAACTGGTTGGGTACTACAGTGGACAAGCTTTACATAAATGCTGAACCAATTTTTAATTTTATTTTTAGATTTATTTCGTGAATGTGTCAAGTTAATTCTTTAATATATTATTCCTGCTTCTTTTCTTTATTTTTTTCCTCTATTTTTTTATGATAAAGAGAGAGTATAATAATTTGATTTCAAATGTACAGCAGAAGAGAGGATAAGGTATCCTTTAAATTAGACATTTACCGATTGCCCTAATCCCTTTGGTTATTGGTAATAGTATAACCCGGAAAGCCCCCGCAATCCTAGCCCAATGAGAGGCTAGGTAAGTGGCCTTCTCCCAAAGCATAAAAGAAATCCCATGGAACACACATGCGTTCCCCTCCAACCAGATACTCCACAAAATCGCAAAAAAAAATCTTACGCCACAACAACTTCCTCTCCTTCCCACCCCCAAAACCCAGAATTGCATCTCTAAGATTGCGTCAACACTGGAAGGATAAACCCACACCTCCTCGAGAATCAACCTATGCTAAAGGCTATGGGGCACATCACCCCAAAGGAAAATATGAGTAGAAGTCTCGCTGCGAAACCGGCAAAGCCAACGCATGTTAGGCACCAAAGGCACCCCCGGTCTCCTCGGCTGCCTTAGATCATTAGTATTGACCCAATCGAACACTAGAGTCCACACAAACGCCTTCACCTTCAGGGGCACCTTGGCTTTCCAAATAAAGTCTGCTAGAGGAAATCGGAGGAGAAGGCATGATTGTCGCCGGATTTGTGTGCAATATGTCGCCATGATTGTGAGGACGGGTTACATCTGTTTTTGTTGTGTGATTTCGCTATGATGTTGTGGGATAGGCTAAATGGGGGGGAACATTTTGCGAGCCCGGCTACAGTGGGGTAGTTCTTACAGACGCGTTTTGTTGCTGGTAGGAGGGGGAGGGAGGGTAAGTTGAGGTGGAGGTGTGCGTCTATTCTGTGTGTATTTGGCTAGAGCGGAACTCGAGGATCTTTTCCGCGTCTGAAAAACAGTTGATTATGTTTGGGATCAAAGCTGTTTATTTAGCATCACTTTAGGCAAAGGCAGCGGGGGCCTTCAAGGGTGTCCCTCTTACACTAGTTCAACTACAGTGGCGGGACTTGTAGATATTTTATTGCTTTCCATTTGAGGACTTCTTGTCCTCCACCTTTTTTGTATTCTTTCATTGGTTCATTAATAATAAAATTTCTTATCATAAAAAAAAGGAAATCGGGGGAAAAGGCGTCCCTAAACAAGGAAAGAAGGACTTGAAAAGAAAACTCTCCCGAAGAAACCCTAACCCACCTTCTAGAATCATCTGAACTCAAATGCTGAACAGAGTCGACATGTTCGGATGTGAGTTCTTGCATCTCCCTATCATGAGCGGGTCGACAAAGATGTAGATTCCAAAAAGCACTCTTCTATTTATTTTTATTTTTATTTTTTGGTGTTCTCATGTTTTCCTACATTTTTGAGAATTTTCGTTTCCCGTGCCTTCGTTTCCATTTCCGTGCAACCTTGGTGTGTACTATACACTATGGTCCAAACCTTGACCCAAAGAGCAACCTGCCTCATCCTCATTATACATTGTTATATATTGCAAATCCACAAGATTATCAGACACGTGTGAATCCTCCTCTCTCAAATTAGTCCTCTTAAGTTGTTCTATGAATAGGTCATATCCTCCTACATCGAAATTGACCCGGGAACAGGAGAATTCCCTCTAGCGCTGGCAGGCCAGCCGAGCCGTGAGAGCAGTGGTCATCCCCAAAATAGAAACTTTCGTCCCCTTCGGAACTGTACTCAACTTGTATTCCTCCAAACCCAACCTCCAGTGTCACATCAAACAACTTCCTCCTCATTCCCTTTGGAATTCGCTAACCTATTAACCAAATCAGAAATAATTCTGAGCACTACAGCTTCCAGCTATAGTAGGTATCCCTTCAAAATGTTCATACGCCTGCATAGAACCACGTTCGCCCGAGGAATCTGCTGGACTGTTTGCCATTCTTCTAGCCACGTGAACCCAAAAATCAAATGTTCTCTAGCCCTACCTGTGGTACACTCCCAAAAGACCCCTCCTGCTGGTTAGTGGTTACCCCCCTAACGTCAACCCTCCACTGGGATGTGGGCATTTGCAACAGCACTTAAAAGTAAGAGAGAAGAGAGAGAGCAAATGACCCACATCCAGCACAACATTAATAGTAGAACGTGAATGGGAACTTTGAATACCGCCTAACCAGACATTTGAATCAGACTTAGTGGGCAATGATCTGTTTGAATCTGCAGATACTTCACGCTCCATGTCAGACGCCCCATGCACCTCCACTTTCACCTCACACACCACACATGCTTCCCCGTTCGCCTCACGCGCCACGTCACTCGAACCACACACTTCACACGCCTCACGGCTCACGTACCCCATGCGCAATGTCCCTCTAACAATATTATGTCCACCATTTCCAGTGGAGCCAAAAGCTTCACTACTTTGTGGCTTCGGAATATAATGGACTAAAGCAAATGGCTCATAAAATTGTCGGCACTTCTTATTTATTGTTAAGTTGTCAATGGTCGTCGCACTTCGGATCTCGGGTCAAATGAAAACAACTTCTCTGTGAGACTCTCACAGGGATAATGTTGCGTACAACCGCCCCCCCCCCCTTCTCTTTACACTGCCTAGGCAGGAATTTCTTTGGAGGCACTAGGGTAATGTTAATGTCGATGTGTATTGAAAAGACAATATTACATTGTAGTACTATACGACCGAAATTATTTTTTCCCGTTCATACAAAGATCTAAAGGGCTACCAAACTTGTAACAAACTTTCTCTCTGTGCCTTCCTACTTCCTAGTTGCAATTCTGTAATAAAAAAATAAATAGCAGCCAGGTACAGGTACACGTACATCAAACATAAAAATCTCATGAGCAGCCTACTATAAAACTTTAAACTTGTGTATGATATACATGTTTTCGGTCATCAAACCACGTATGACATTTCAAGTTTTCCCTTGATCAATTGACAGTCATTACGCCACATTATATTTCTTAATGCATAATATGTTAATTCGCAATGGTAATTTATCAATTCATTACCCACAAACATAAATTTCACTCTAATTTGTCTTGTAAGGTACCTCCAATAGCAATATACTATCTAAAGATCGACGTGCCTACCTTAATATCATTCCGATCACACAGTTAAACCTTCCCTTTTTGGGTAAATTTTAAATCTACTTTATATTCAGCTAATTTTATCTTATCTAAATATTAAGCAACGAAAAACTTCATAGTACTCTCATACAGAATCTATCCAAATGGAGAATAGTAATAATCCCTTGCTGAAAGGAAGATCATTTTCCATATTTAAAAGGTATCCAAGCTTTGCCCGACTAATCTCATATGGCCTTGAAGTTAATTACCAGTCCAGTGGCCCAGAGGAGGCTCAAACCTGGAACCTCTGGAACAAATCTCACAAGTTTTACCAGTTGAGCTACCCACTCAGAGTTTTAACATGGACAAGGAATAAAATGGGTACATTCACCCATGATAAGATGCACTGTAGCAAATACATGTTTAAAAATACGAATCAGAAGTTCAGAACAAAGCAAGGCAGAGGGTGAGTTACCCACAATAGCTTTCCAACATATACATGTTTAATAATACCAATCAAAACGAAGCAAGCCAAAGGGTGAGAGTTACCCACAATAGCTTTCCAACACGCCTGCACGTGACACATGTACTACGCTCAACATCAAGCGGAGGATCAATTTGCCGTACATCTCGCCCACTTTCCACTCCAGAATGTGCAGGAACGGAGTTCTCGCATTCCCCTCTATCCTAATTCATTACAGAAAGTTACAATTCGTTGCAAGCCCAGAACATAAACAGTACTTACTTTTGAGTAATGGCTTCCATAATAAGCCATAAGGTAAAAAGGCATACAAAAATCTAATGAAATAACAATGACAATGATAATGCAACTAGTAGAAAGATACGATACATTTTAGACAAAGGCACTAAATAAAATTGATATCTGAAAGCAAAGAATACATCTCCACCACAAAACAGATAACTACTTCCAACTTAGGACAACTCAAAGTCTCAAAGCAATAGCTCACTTCCCTGTTAGTAAAACTAGGGCGTAAAATCAGGTCAAGGAGTGCGTAAATGATTACAATGCAGGAGGAAAAGAAGTTAGATAGGAAATATAAACTAGTTACAACTTACAAGTCGCCCCCATGGCGCTTTAAACTAGCTAAAGCAGTCAAAGACACCCCTTCACGAGCCCCGGCTGCTTTGGCCCACAAAGAAGCCCGATACATCACTCTATCTCAAACACACTCCACCGGCTTACTACTACTAGTAAGTAAAGACCCTGGAGTTTCCAACCAAAGGCACCAAAAGGAATTATAAATACTTATAAATTGTCTCCCTACTTTATTTTCTACTAAAAAGACAATTTTACTATACTATAAATGCTTGATGTCAAGATAGAAATAGAAGTAAAAGAAAGTAAGACATAAAGCACAGTTCTCCCTACTACAGCATAAACATACTGAAATTACACAAATTGAGCCAATTAAAAAATTTCAAAAACAACTAAGCCCTATAATAATATGAGTAAGAGAAGAAGAAGCCTTTGTTTCAAAATTAAAAACAGCTGCCCGAAGAGAGTAGGAACGGGAATGGACAGCTCTTTTATATTCTTTCTTCAGTAATAAATTTATGGAAGCTGCTTTCACATTAGTCAAAAAGTAAGGAACCTCCGCTTAAGTCAAAAAGAGAACTCTGTCACAGTTGTGTATGATTGGATGCTGTACTTGGCTTCACTATAAGCCGAAGCAGCAATGCCCTTACGGGGGGTGTCACTTACTGACATCTGGGTAAATTGTGCCAACAGCTTAAAGGAGTGTTACTTGTACCAGCATACTTCTCCGAGGAATTCTTGTCCTCCTAGGCTGGAATTACTTTATCTCAATCTTAACTTTTTTTTCTTATCTAATAAAAACAATAACAAATAAATAATGCTGTTGCATGCAAATGCTCCAAACATACATTCGCAAGTCTATGAGTGCTGATATATAGTGAATGTCTTTACCCATTAAGTAGCATTCTATGAATTTTAAAAACAAAACCAGAGAGCTTTTAAATACAATGGCCCTCATTTGCTCTCATCCCATCACAAAGCCAACCTTAGAAACGGAGATCATATCGACAACGTTGAATGAGTTTGGGAGGCAACTACATAGCTCCTGCTTCGGGGAATTATAGTCTAACCTGCAACAAAACATCGAACTAAGCTATCATGTGGTCAAAAAATCTAAAGCAATATATCTTTTAAACTCCTAGGAGATCAGCAACAAAGTTTCAACAATGCTACGAACATAGTTCTCCTCACTCAATTGCTCTTAAAGGAGGTTAACAATCCAAAGAATGACAGCAACGGAGGAGCTAATTATTTCGGAAGAACAGAGGGGAGAGCTACACATACAGGAAAGAAAGCAAACAATAATTTTGTTCTCTAACTCCACACACACCCCCCCCCCAACACACACACACACCCACACACAAACACTCCCACACCCACACCCACACCCACACCCACCCACCCACCCACCCACACATGACACACACACATGCACCCACACACACACCCACACTGACGATAATAGCCAAGGATTTGGTAAGTGACAGCCTGACCACATCATGACCCCTCCCCTCCCTAAACCCTACATTCTCTGATCTTTCTCCTCTCTTCCCCTTCAACCCCCTCCCCCAAGCCAACCCTTTTTCTCTACCTCGTGGTCCATGTCCCTGTTCACTGGTAGTGAGCCTCATTGGGGCTTCATTGACTCTAAAGCCAGATATGTAATGCAAAAACTAAAGAAGGAGAAGGACACTTAGCAGCACCCACAGTAGAGAGAAAGAGACGGTGGTTAGTTGATATATTGTGTATGGTAAGAATCCTGTGGAGAATGGCTGCTGGAATGCTGCACCACCATCATAATGGGCCACTGGCTACTTGTCAAGTGCACACCAACTACTCTCAAAGACACTAAAGGAAAGCTAGCTCAGAGGCATTTTAACTTGGATACAAAAGGTTCTATTCAACCAATAAACTCCCATAACGATATATGTTTACATTAGTCAGTAGAAAATTAAAAGGCTTCACCATATATCTACCTTTATATATAATATTAGAGCAATCTCTATGAGTTTACCAAATCACTAGCCACCTCATTCACTCCTAAGTCCTAACTAGTTTTGTTGGGAGTTCACCAAAAGGTATCCTTTCCACATTCACTCCCTCCAAATTGTTTTTTCAAATTTCAACATGATAACCCATCCCCACAAATCAAATATAACCAAATCAAAATTTTATGGCAGTTTAGGCAACTTCCTATACCTTCCTTCACCTAACATACTTATTTTAGATTTAAAAAATTGCAATGATAGAGACGATGCAGTTTTTACAAACTAAAAGAAAGTCCTCAAAGCACACACTAATTACAAGTCAAATCGCGCCTAATTTATGATGAAAATCCTTCTTTATAAGTCAAACATATCATGTGATCACAATAAAAAAAAAAATTAGTAAGGAAAATTTGGCTAAATGGCCTAACCCCCCCCCCCCAAAGTTTACCGCAAATTGCCAACACCCCTTAAAAGATCAGTTTTGTTCAGTACCCTCTAATAAATTCACGCACGCACACGCATACACAAACGCACGCGCAAACACGCACACACACCCACACACGCGCACGCATATGTACACGCGTACACACGCACACACCCAAGAAAGTCCTCAAAACACACACTAATTAAAAATCACATCACGCCTAATTTTATGGTGAAAATCCTTCTTTATAAGTCAAACATATCATGTGATCACAACAAAAACAAATTTTAGTAAGGAAAATTTGGCTAAAAGCCTAAACTCCCCCCCCCCCAAAAAAAAAAAAAGTTTACCATGAATTGCCAAGGCCCCCTTAAAAGATCAGTCTTGTTCAGTACCCTGTAATAAATTTAAAAACCCAGTCGTGACCCCCTAAATCCATTTTCCACCAACTTTTAGACTTATGTGACAATTATACCCTCACACGTTACACACATGAATCACATAGTAGTGTTTTTTTACCCCCTAAATCCATTTTCCGGCTATGTTTTGCTCATTTAGATACCCACCAGCCACCGGGTTACTATATCAGATTAGTTTTGTTCATCAGATATCAGGCCCTAGAGGCCTCTCCCGCTCTAGCGCAAAGCTAAACAAATCACAATGACCCGAAAAAAGCTAAGGTGACATAGCACCCCAAAAGAAGGTTACAGAAATTAGAAGTCTAAGACATTATTGTGAATCACACAAGTTACAAAGCACCCATATAATATGGGAGGAAGGGACGAGGGAGTACATCTCTATAAATATTTCTATAGGGTTTAGTATGGAAAGCACATAAAATAAGCGGAAAATTTTCATTTCATGTAAGTGTCATATTTCATTTATACCCGCCAAGAATGCTATCATGTCTTTCGAGAATATCATCAATTTTTTGTCGATGTAGTATTACTAGCATCGAAAATAGGGCTACAAATTCATCCCATTCTTTTCGACAACTAATCTCATCTTATCTTACATTAATAATGAACCAATGTCTAATTTGCCTTAAAACTCCAAATGAGCACTCTTATCTAATGATCATTTTAAGATTTTACCTTGGATATTCAGCTAACTTTTTAAAAATATTCAAAAAATGAAAAATAAAACAAAAAAGGTATCTTTATAAGATTAAAGGAAAAGATTTTTCTTGTTGTTCATGGAACAATATAATCAAACTATGTTACACTGCTATTAAGATTTATTTTAGGAAATTCTGACTTGACAGCAAATGTGTAATACAATTACATTAAGCACACACTATTTGACCTTTTATTCCAATTCCATATGCTTCCAATTTCCGATTGCATTGGCACCTGTTGTTCCAATTCTCTTCTGTTCAACAGTAAATCAAAACATATCACGACACGACAGCAGTAGCTTATATGTTTGATTCAGCTCAACTATCTCCGCCAATTAGTTTCAATTTAGTCTTCGCAACAACAACAGATTAAGGGAGAATGTAGAGATTTTTTACCTTGTTTTTCTAAGACATTTGTGACATTGCTCAGTTAAAAAGCTCATTTTGCAAATAGATGATACTGACTGAATAGCCCCCTCAGTGCAGGTGTGACCACCTTCACTTTCAGCAGCAGATGCCTCAGGAGTCGTCTCTTTCAAACTACATTTAGAGCCATCATTGCCATCATTCAACAGCTCTTTTCTTAAAGACAGAAGCTTTTCCTCATTGTGAATCTCTTCCATCACAGAGCACTCTGCTTCCATGTCATTAGCTTCGTCATTCTTACCCTCAACTTCAGGAGAAGATGATTGGAGATCCCCCATCGTAGAAACTTGCAGTATTTTTATATCTTCCGATTCACAGGGATGCTCTACATGAACATGCTTCCCCGCATCAGAATTTGAAACCCTCGTATCACTATCTATACTCTTAGTACAATCTTCCTTCAATTCCTCTCTATCACTATGCTTTTGTTTCCCTTCCTCATCATCCACAGAAACACTATCTCCACTGTCATCACGATTTTCAGGCTTTGTCTTCTCAGCGGAATCTAAAAGATTTCAGGAAAACAATGCATGATGCAACATTGATATACAATCTATAAGCATAAATAAGCATACCTTACCAATCATCGCAGACTATTTACAAGATTAGCTACACAAAGACTGAGCCAAAAGAACATGCCAATGAGTTACAAAAAGCATCAACAAGGGAACAACAGAAGTACAATCTACTAAGCCATTGAGCTTAGTACCCACCTGGTATTTTAGGCTTCTTTGTTATGGGCTTAAACATCGCTCTGTAAGCGTGGGTGTGGTATTGCTTCCTCCTCTTAGTACCAACTTTAGGACTCTCCTTCCCCTGTTCGACATCCCCTTTTCCTTTCCCTTCCTCAGTACCCTCCTTCAAACCCTTTGGGGGCTGCTTCACACCACTCTTCGTCATTGAACCCATAGTACCAACTTTAGGACTCTCCTTCCCCTGTTCGGCTACCCCTTTTCCTTTTCCTTCCTCAGCACCCTTCTTCAAACTCTCATCGTCATTCTTTTTATCTTTCGAATACTCAGAATTCAGACCCTTCTGCTGCTTTACACCACTTTTCGAGGCCAAACCCTTCCCAGCCATCCGTGCACTCGGGGACTGAAACTTATTCTCTCTCCCGGACCTCCTCAAAGGTCCCTGTGTCTCATTTTTCGCCTCATTTTTCTTCGTAGTAGTAGCAGACCGCCCCTTGGGAGGAGTTCCCGTACCACTTTCCAGTCTCTGAGATTTCCTAACACTAACAGGGCTCGAATTCGCCTGCTTTTTCGACGGCGTTTCTCTAGCAGACCTTCTAAGCCCAGATGTCTCTCCAGAAACTGAACCTGATGAATCATTTCTCCCACCACCACTGGGCTTCTTCTTTGAGCTACTGGTTTCATCATCCTTCGCTTTTCCCATTATTTCTCTAAATCAACAAATTCTGAGCCAATTGAAATGAAATTGATTTTCAAGAATGCCAATCTAGGGTTTATATCAAACTAAACAACACGCAAAATTGGCTCATTTGATTATGTTTATAAAGATTGTGCCCTAAATTAGGGTTTGAGAATCAATCACAAAACTAAAGATGCTTTAAATTTTAAAAAATACCTGAGAAAATTCAAGGGCTAATTGAGGTTATTGATGGTTTTTGCCCAACTTGCCCAAGAAATTCGATCACCGTTTTTGTATCATGTTATGTTATTCTTCTGCCGGGAAAACCAAAGTTTTTGATTTAGAGACTTCAAGCGAAACCCTTGTTCTGCAGCCTGTAGCCGGTTTACCGTCTTGTAAATTTATTGTGTGACAAGAAGTGAAGATGACCCAGATCCTCTGTTTGGTGTTTTCAGTTTTAACTACATCCGTACTATACACCGGGGGCTTATAAAGCACCCCAAAAAAAAAATTAAAAACAAAAATATAAAGATTAAAATAAAGGAAAATTGGTTGTCAATAGTCCCAAATTTGCATTCACCGTCAAATGATTTGAAGTTTGGACTCATCGCCCAAATTGCTTTAAGAGCTTGTTCTTTTCAACTGATAACTGGGAGAAACTGGACAAAATTGGGCAAAACTGGTGAAAACTGAAAAGTCTAACCGGTAACTGGTGAAAAATGGGAGAAACTGGGTCAAACTGGTGAAAACTGGGAGAAACGAGGAAAACTGGAACAAACTAGAAATTTTTATTTTTAATTGTTTTCTTAATAATAATAATAATAATAATAATAATAATAATAATAATAATAATAATAATAATAATAATAATAACAATATTAAAAATAAAAAATAATAATAATAATAATAAAAATAATAGTAATAATAAAAATAATATTAATATTAATATTAATAATAAAATTAATAATAATTTTAATAATTACATTGATAATAATATTAATAGTAGTAAATAATAATAATAAATCATGATAATAATAAATAATAATAATAATAATAACAACAACAACAACAAAAACAACAACTAGAATAATAAGAGTATAATAATAGCAAAAAATAATAGTAATAATATTAATATTAAATAATGACAATAATAATAATAATATTATATATTATTGATAGTAATAATAATAATAAATAACAATAATAATAATAATAATATTATTATTATTATTATTATTATTTTATTATTATTTTTTTTTTTATTTTTATTTTTATTATTATTATTATTATTAATACTACTACTACTACTACTACTACTACTACTATTATGTTTAATAATTTATGCATATATTTATTTTTATATTTTGATTTAAAATAATTTATATTTAAGTATTATGTTTAATATGTCAAAATATTAAAACTGGATTAAACTGGGAGAAATTGGGCAAAATTGGGTCAAACTGGGAAAAACTGGGGATAACTGGACAAAACTGTATTTTGTAACTGGTAACTGGTGGAAACTGGGAAAAACTGGACAAAACTGGAAACTAGTTGAAAAGAACATGCCCTAAATGAAGACTGTGTTAGGACTTTCCTTCACCGCATTAATAAAAACATAAATTTTGGTTGGTTTTGAAACTATTTACCTATTTGGTGTCATGTATGCTTGGCCACATATCGAGTATGTTAACTTTTTTGTTGGAGGAAAAGTAAGTCGAGAAAGAGATCAACCACTATACTATTTGTAGTCCTAAAAAAAAAACGGCATTCGCTTAGAGTTAAATTTGGCTCTAGAGAGAGGTGCTCTGCCAGGTGGGGAACCCAGAAAATTTAGAATATAGGTGCAAATTTTAGAATATGTGAATAATTAGAATATGGGTGCAATAAGACTAAAAAACAAAAGAATTCTACCAAAAAATAGATCGTATATTAAAAATGCAAAATAAAAAAATAATCTCGATATGGTAACTGTATCGGTAACATTTTCGATTTTTCGGTACAGTTAAGGCTCATTTTTTTGGGGAAAACGGTTAACCAAAAAACCATTTTCTAAAACTTACATGGGCTGAATTCAATAAGTTAAAGCCCACTAATTAATTACAAAAGGAAAAAGAAGAAGCCCATTGAAACTTAAGTGACTAAAGCGTGAAGGATAGTTGCTGAGTTAGGGTTTCACTTTCCCACCTCCTTTTTGTTTTTTCTCATTTCTCTCTCTCCTAGCCACTGGCAGACACACCATTCTCATTGCTACTAAGTCAAGTCACCATGGTCGTCCTCATTGCTACTGACCAAGTCGTCATGGCCGTCCTCATCGCTTCTTCAACATCCCCGTAGTCGCTCTCTTCACTCCAATTTCTTCTACTTTTCTTCTTATTTTTTTCTCTCTCCTCAAAAGCCAATATCTTTCTCTTGTAGTGTATTTTGCTACCTCTTTGAATACTTTATTTTTGTGAGTGAAGTATCAGATTAGATTACATTTCAATGAAATAAACTCATTTTCTTGTGTTATGAGTTTATGACGTTCGAGAATTTGGTTCAGGTCAAAAGCTTTCAAGTAAAAAGAAAAGTCATGAACTGTAGTAATATACTCCACCTCTATTTGCCCCCCTTTTAAGTATTAAACTTCGAAAAATGTGTTAGGAAATTAAAATTTGAAAAGTGCAAAAGTTGAATTCGGTTAACCGCTTAACCGTTCCGAAAAAATCGGTTAACCAAAACGTTAACCGGTATTTTCAGTACAGTTACAGTTAGATAAAAAGGTGAAACGACATTTTCGGTTACCGAACCAAAACACGTTGTCGGTACGGTTAACCTGACGTGAACAACCCTAGGTAGACGAGTATTGATTTGCCTTCTCTCTAGAAAGTCACCTCTTAGGAAAAAAAACAGGAAATAAACCCTAGGTTTTCAGATGAGTGAGAATAGAAAGAGAAGAAAAAGGAAACATTTGGTATTCTTCATCTTTTTCCCCTTTCTGATCCACAATTAGTCTTTAATCATGAATTGGCTTCTTTTCCAGCAATTGTGTTTGATTCTCCAAGTGGCGGCCCCTAAAGTCTCCTCTCTCCAACTTCAATTTTGTGAATCTATAAAATTTGGGGTGTTGGTTGCTTATCCTAGAATATTTTTTAGCAAATTATGTGTTTCTTGCTTTGTTTCTTTCATGGATAGCCTCAAGTTGGATCAAACTTTTAGGTTTTGTTTTCCAACGCTGATAAGGTTCGGTTTGGGCAAGTGTGAAGCTTTTCAAGGTGTAGATGTGCATATGCAATGAGGATTTGAATAAATTGGTCTTCTTTGTGTGGTTTGTATTTTTGCTTTGTTTTAATTTCGAGTCGGGTCAGGATTTTCGATGATTGATAGCTTGGCGTTACCAAGAGCTAAAGAACTAGTTGATGGAAAAGAAGAAGATGTTACATCATTTTTCTCATTCTAGACTTCTTTTTTCTGGTTGGTTCTTGTTATATTTGTTTCTTCAGTTCTTCATAGAGCTGGCAAAATATGACCCGACCTGAAAACCTGACCCAAACCCGACATGAAATGGGTTTTGAACACGAAAACATGACCCGAAACCCGAGTGTGACCGAACCCGAGGATTTTTGGGTAGGTTCAGTTTGACCCGTTGGGTTGAGCCTTTTAAAACTCCAAATTAACCTCAGCGTTTTATGTTGATCATATAAAAACAAGAAGGGGGGCAGGTTGTTCACTTGTTCAGATTAAAACTATAACCACTTCGTCTCCTTAACTTCTCTGGCACCTTCATCCTCATCGCCAGAACCTTCAGATCACCGAACTCATTACATCCTCATTGCCAGAAGCCCAAAACCATCCCAATGTAACGTCGGGTAAATCCTCCTCGCGAGCTTAGCCCTTTGGGTCGAAGAGGCTCCACGCCAATGGCCTCCAAAGAATCGTCACCGCTTGGTCGAATCAGTTCATCTCCTTCATGTAAGGGTTCCATCTTCAATTTATCATCTGGTATTTGCATAAGTGCCATGGAAACTTAAAATAACCCATTATCCCTTCATTTTTTGTCAGTTTTGCTCTTTTAGCTTATCACTCTTGTTTAGCTCTTCTGCTTCATGATATATAACAAGCTGAAATACAAATTGAGAGGGTTTTGAGGTTTTTTGATATATAGGATGATAAAAAATGGAGTCTTTAGTTTAGTTTGTTAATCCTGTGTAGTTGGATTTTTATGCGATTAATCAAGGTTGAATGGCCACCAACTGTTTGACAAATTGCCAGAGAGAACATTATGCTCAAGAGAACCAATTTACTGTGTTTTATTGAAATGCTTCATTTTTTTAGGTTGTTCATGTTTTAATTATGGTTTATTACTTTAATCAGTCGCTATCTAGTATCTACAATTGAGTTATGTTGAGTTCTTACAAGACTATTTCCAGGGCAACCAATGTTTTCAATTTTGAGAGTGACATCTCATGAGCGAGTCGCAAAAGGAAATGGAGCTCATCAGTTTGGGAGCATTACGATTGTTTAGATGGAGATAAATTTCAAGAAGGCAAATCTGGAGCTATTTGCAAGTACTGCAAAAGAGGACCAACCTTCGTTGACGCTAAATTCGGTACTACTAACTTTAAATAAACGTCATACTGATACTTGTCATGCACGTGTAGCTGCTGATGTTGGTCAAATGCTTGTGACTAAGGAGACTAAGTTAGCTAGTCAAAGAATTGATAATGAGATTTATAAAGAATTGGTGGCTTTAGCTATTATAAGGCATGGATATCCTTTTAGTTATGCAGAGCATGAAGGGAATAGAACTATACGCACATACTTGAATAAAGATTGTAAGCCAATTTGTAGGAATACGACTAAGAACATTTGTTTGAGAATCCATGATAGAGAGGCAATAAGGCTGAAAAAGCTTATGAATGCTTGTGCGGGAAAAGTTTGCTTGACTTCTGATATGTGGACCTCAATTGTTGGTCAATGTTAACTTTCTTTGATAGCTCATTTTATTGATGACAAGTGGAATTTGCTTAGCAAGATTTTAAACTTTTGTGTTTGCCTCCACCCTATAATGCCAAAATGTTGCATGATAAGGTTATTGCCCTTATAAAAGAATGGGGGATTCAAAAGAAAGTTATTTCCATTACATTAGATAATGCTAGATGCAATGGCAATATGCAATATTATTGAAATTATGTCTCAAAATGTATTCTCCATTGCTTGGAGGTGGGGACTATTTTCATGTTCAATGTGTCTGCCACATATTTAACTTGATTGTGAATGATGGATTGGATGAGATCAGTGATTCAATTCGTAAGTTGAGGGAGTTGGTTCTGTATATGACTGGTTCGGAGGGTAGCGCTTTGAAATTTGAGGATTGTGTTGTTACTACCGGTATTGATTGTTCTAGAAGTTTGTGGTTAGATTGTCCCACAAGGTGGAACACTACATATAACATGCTTGAAAGAGCATGTTATTATCGTGCTGCTTTTGAGAATATGATAAGAGTAGATAGGGACTCTTGTAGGCTACCGGATTTTTCTCCCCCTTTTCCTTATTTCCGGGCGGCCGACTGGATAGCCTGGGAGAGCGTGTCTTTGGGTTTCGTGAATCTCTTGAGTGTGAATGCACATAAAGATTTTCCTTTCGTACTAAGGACATGATTAAGATTGTCGGAAGTCGCCACCAAATTTAAGGAAATTTGAAAACCTTGGAATCAAGTTGATAGTCTAGAAAGACGTCAACTCAATTCATGTGCACCCCAATCCCTATTGGGGAAATTGACTTCATAATGAGTTCGGGGGTGTGAGTACGAGCTAGGAAGGTGTTAGGCACCCAACTCGCCCGTTGACAACAACGGCCTTTACTAATCAATTCAATGCGATTATTAATGCTACGGTTCCAAACAAGGTTCAACTTGTCCGAATTCCTAGTTTTAACTAATGGGTTGAACAAACATTATTATCGTGACTACTTTTAACAACTTATCAAATTTACATGCTTTTATTGCTAGAAAACGACAAATATGCTAAAACCTGCAAGTTAGAAGGCAAACAAGGTAATTCTTCCACCAATACACAAACAAAGCATAATTTAATAAAAAGCAATAAATAATAAACATGCATTCATTCATCAATTCATTAGGCTTAATACAAGCCCTTTTTGCTCAAAACGCGTCATGCATGTACATAGCACATAAACCAAATTTGTTAGTAAATAACAAGCAATATAAAATTTATTTGAAAACCCTCAGGTTGGATTACCTGGATGCTCACAATGAACTTATTGGGTTGTTATGCTTGAATTCTTGCGCTCTTGATGAAGTATGAAGATTTATTTTGTGGTGCTAGGGCTAGCATAAAGAAGGAGTAGAACTATAATTTAGGGTTTAATATGAGAGAGAATATCTAAACTCTAAAAATATCAACCAAGAGACCAACTTGAGAGAGAAACTGCCAACCTTTTCAATTGAACCCTAAGGTTTGTTTATATAGAAGAGGGGGAGCTGCCAGGGTTTGGCACGGAAATCGAATGGGCCTTGAATTTGTCGTCCACGTGAAATGGTCCAGGCGGTCATGCAACTAGGCCGAGCGGCTGAACCGCTAGGACAAGCGGTTTGAACCGCTTGTCAAGCGACTTAGCCGCTTGTCCTAGCGGCATAGACGCTTGTCCTAGCGGCCAACGCTTGAACTCAAGCGTGGCCGCTTGGACCTGGAGCGGCCTGCCTGCATAGGTGTCACGCCCCATACGCAGGGTACAAGGCATGACAGACGGCAACCTAACTACGGCACCTCCGTAGTCGGGCTAAGCCTCTCCTATGTGGATGTAATTTCTAATTTTCCATTTTGGTACCAACTAATTATCTCCAACTGATGAAGTAGTTCGATCTCTTCCATAAGCTCAGATCAAATATGCTAAATCTGCATTTTTCGTTTGTATTTCTGGTCGATTATTGATTCTATAGAGGTATCGTTGTTCTCGTCTTTCGTCCTTCTTCGCATTTGTGGGAATATCTAAACTCTTCTTGTAATTGTTGCTGACGTTAAATACGCCTAGAAGGGCGCGTGGTAGTTTTCAAAAGTTTTAGCTATCAGGTTATTGTTGTACATCACGAGAGCAGACTATGTCTGTATATATCTCTCCATATGACAACAATAACGCTTACCATCTATGTTTCAATTTAGTACTATTGATGCACAAATCATCAACACTCATGACAAAACAAGTAGCTAGCTCCATAAGCCTTCAACAGAAAGCTCATCTTCTAAATACATTGTTGTAAACAAACTATCTATGCACGTCCCAATCTAGATCTACCCATTTCTCACTAAGGTCAATTTTTTTTTTCTAGTATTGCTCTGATACCATTAAATCTATCACGCCCCATACGCAGGGTAGAAGTTATGACAGACGGCAACCTAACTACGACACCTCCGTAGTCGGGCAAAGCCTCCCCTGTAAACAGATACAATAATTCGGGTTCACAAAAGAATCTCAAAGCTAACAACAATAATCCTTCACTTTGTACATGGACCAAAACTTAATACTAGTATCCAAGCGGAAGCATTTAAATACTGAACTTCTATTTCGAAAACAGGGTCCCTATGATCTCACACCCCACTGTGCCCCACGTTGAAACGAGTTCTCAAGTTCCTAAAAAATGATAAATATAAAAAGGATGAGCTCAACAGCCCAGTAAGTAATTTAACCCAATCTAACCGGATCAAGCAAGTTTCAAAGTACAGGAAATTAATCTAAATGAAAATAATAATAATACTCCCATTTAATCCCTGGGAAGGACCAGATATGGACGTCTCTATAAGTTCAGATATCAGTGATAGTTCCCATTTAATCCCTGGGAAGGGCCAGATATGAGTGTCCCCATAAGTTCAAATATCACAGATAATTCCCGTTTAATCCCTGGGAAGGGCCAGATATGGGTGTCCCCATAAGTTCAAATATCACACATAGTACAAGAATACAACTAGCCCACAAAATAATAGTTCAATTCGATGTTCACAAGCTCTCTTTAAAATAATCATAAGACAATACTTTCCACTTTCACAAGGTTCAGTAATCAAAATATTCGTAATAGTCATGTTTGATCCAATTTTCTAAAACGTATATAATAAATAATAGTCGGAATACGAGATCGAATTTCTGATTCGGAAACGTCTACTAGCAATATTAGCTTTATTATAAAAACAAGCTAAATTGGGAGAAACCACTTACCTTGTTGTCAAATTTGTAAATGACCCTAACAGGACAACACCCGAATTCCAAACTGCACCTTAGATTTCTCTTCTTCTTCTTCCTCTACTGCCTCCCTTGAAAACTTGATGCGCTATATATATAGGTGAAAGTAAGCAAGCTGCCTCGCTGGATTTCATTGATGAGGTATGGGCATAATGGCCGGCAAGCATATTCTTATCTCATAAATAAATGAGTGTCTTTTGTCGGCCACAAACTTCTCCCGTCTTATTTTTTTTTGTGTGTGTTATTACAATAGGCGTCTGACGTGCTTTTCACGCGGGGGAGGTTTTTTCGAGGGGGTCTACGCGGGATTGACTGAGTTCCCTTGTTTGACCAAGGGTTGACTCAAGGGTTTGGGTTCCCTTTCGGGCCCTTTGGTTCAAAGAGGCTTATCTTTCAGTTTTGGTCTCCAATTGAATTGAGCCCAACTGGTTTGGATCACCTGTACAAGAGGCTTCCACTGGTTAAATCAAATGAACTGGGCTAATCATCAGAGCAATTATTCTCGTAACTCAAGTTCGAGCAAAATCCAATCCTTTTATCAAGGGTTTTTATGGGGATTTATCATAGACACAATTTTTGGTGTCTACAGAAGCCCATACTTTGGCCGAGCTCAAATAGAGAGAAGGTCAAAGTATTCCTGTGCCAATACCTGCAATAAACAGGCAAACTGAGTGAGGTGACAATCAGTTAGAGATAAACAATCATTTTTAGGATAAAGTAGTAATTTCCCGGTTTATTTGACCGAGAATTTGACCCTATACTGTAGGTCACATAATAAAAATCCTCCGACTATCAGTCGAATGGAGAGACCTTGTGCTGTAGGTTACACAATAAAACACTTTATTAGAAATAAAGTAAATGATAAAAATCCTTCGACTTTTAGTCAAAGGGAGACTCTGTGCTGTAGGTTACACAATAAATGTCCTTCGATTTTCGGTCGAAGGGGAACATGTGCTGTAGGTTACACAATAAAACACTTCGTTAGAAATAAAGTAAATGATAAAAATCCCTCAACTTTTAGTCGAAGGGAGACCCTGTGCTGTAGATTACACAATAAATGTCCTTCGATTTTCGATCGAAGGGGAACCTGTGCTGTAGGTTACACAATAAAACACTTCGTTAGAAATAAAGTAAATGATAAAAATCCTTCGACTTTTAGTCGAAGGGAGACCTTGTACTGTAGGTTACATAATAAATGTCCTTCGATTTTCTGTCGAAGGGGAACCTGTGCTGTAGGTTACACAATAAAAATATTTCGTTAGAAATAAGGTGAATGATAAAAATCCTTCGACTTTTAGTCGAAGGGAGACCCTGTACTGTAGATTACACAATAAATGTCCTTCGATTTTCAGTCGAAGAGGAACCTGTGTTGTAGGTTACACAATAAAAATATTTCGTTAGAATTAAGATAGATGATAAAAATCCTTCGACTTTTAGTCGAAGGGAGACCCTGTGCTGTAGGTTACACAATAAATGTCCTTCGATTTTCAGTCGAAGGGGTACCTGTGTTGTAGGTTACACAATAAAAATATTTCGTTAGAAATAAGGTGAATGATAAAAATCCTTCGATTTTTAGTCAAAGGGAGACCCTGTGCTGTAGGATACACAATAAAAATATTTAGAAATAAGATGGGTAGTAAATGTTATTGTAAAGGGCAATAATATATTGCTCAGACCTTCGGTTAGACGCGAGCCTATGCCATAGGCCGAGTATAAATGTACAAACCTGTTAGTTTAAAGTAGTCTTGCTTTCATAAACGGACTTTGGCGCACAAATAACTGCTATGGGCCTCACATGGGGCCCAATGATTTTGAACCAATGGCCCTTAGAATATTGTAACGGAAAAGTGTATGGCGGTCAAAGCCCCACGTCAAACGGTTAAACCGCTAGGTGGAGCGTCTAAACCGCTTGCTGGAGTGGCTACGCCGCTTGGTGGAGCGGTTGGACCGTTCCTGCCAACGGTCAAGCCGTTTGGACTAGTGGCCAAGCCGCGTGGCTTGCGGTTCAACCGCCAGCGTGGCGGTCTGACCGTCCACCTAAGCGGTTTGACCGGTCGCTAGATCTTCACGGTAGAATAAAGGAGAAAAGAAGGGGGAGGCCGAAATGGGTCTTCTTCCATTTCGTGCCTTCTTCTTCTCTCTCCTCCACTTTTCTTCAAGCTTTCAACCTCCATCAAAGCCCCTAGCTCCAAATCTTGAGGTTTTCTTGCTGAAATTCTTAGTAGAACTTGGTTTTGTTAGTTGTTCTTGTGTTTTTGAGTGTCAAAACTCAAAATTGTGTGAATTTGTTAGTTTTGTGAGTTTCACTCAAATTTCCAAAAACTCTATTTTTTGCTCTTCATCCATGGCTCCTAAATTTAGAGGAGGTAGGAAAAGGAAGGAGCAAGAGATTGTTGTGCGGGAGGCCCCGAATGTTTTTACTCGGGTCTTCGTTTCCGGTATACCCCGTCATCGGGTGAGTGAGCACCGGTTAGTCTAGGATGAGTTCACTCGTAGTGATTTCCATCCTACCGATCGTTGGGAGCCCCACGATCTTGTTTTCAAGAAGAAGGAGCATTTGGTTACCGTTGGTACCAAATGTAGGGTATGTCGTTTTTCTCTTCTCTTTTGCTCTTTTACACTTAGAAAATCATGTGTAGGCAAACATAGAATTTTTAGGTTGAGAACTGTAGTGTAGCTAATGTGGAAAACCAATTTGCGTGAAATTATTTTTCTTGCTAATTTGCAAATTCCTGTAGGATTCTCGTATTATATATATATATATTTTTTTGCTTGTGAAGAATGAATTTGTGTGAAATTCATCTTTAATGTTGGAAAATAAATTCGTATGAAATTTATTCTCGTTGCAATTATCACTTCTTTTGTGAAAATAAACTTGAGAGAAGTTTATTTTTATTGTGACGATGGATGGTTTGTGAGTATATTTGTGGAGAATAAACTTGTGTGAAATTCGTTCTCGTTAAAGTTTACTCTTGTTGTATTGGTTTAGCTGAAATGCTAAATTTTACGAGTTGCAACAATTTAGGACTAAACCGGAGACTGGTAGTTGTTACTAGGATCACCTAGCTAATTGTCTTGCAATTATTGTGTTGTATAGGACGTAGATACTACCATACGGGGTTACGGTAGCCTTTCCGAGATTGAGAAAGCCCGTAGGTATGTGACTTCCGCAGTCGGCGCTATTGTGGAGTGGCTTCGGCCACCTTCGGCGCTATTGCTTTTGCTGAGCGCTCCGACCGCTTGCTCGTTAGAGTTCTTGAGGAGTGGTACTGGGATACTACCAGTACTTTTCATTTTCCTATGGGTGAGATCATGATCACCCCTTTCGAGTTCGGTCTCATTTCCGGACTCCCTTGCACCGGTATCCCCCTCACTTACGGAGAGGTGAGTAGGGATGACATGGTGGAGATGTTTGGCCTTTTTGGGGCCAATTGGGATGATATGAAGTATGGGCGGACTGACGTGATGGTCTAGTTCTTGACCAGACCGAGGAAGCTGAAGAAGGTCACGGCAGAGCAGCACGCTCGTCTTTTCTTGGCCTATTTCTAGCTTGTTCCGTCTTTGCGGATAAAGCTAGTAGGTATCATGTTTACTATTTCCCGTGCTTGCGGGATTTGGACAGAATTGTGGAGTACAATTGGGGTCTTCCCGCATACTCTTCTGTTCTACGGTGCTTGAGGCAGTCGAGCCGCCTCAGTGGAGAGGAGGGCGTGTCTCGCGTCTCCTTGGTCAGTTATTGGAACGTTATGGAGGTAATTTCCTTTTTTCCTCCTTGTACTTCGTGTTTTTGGCTTTTTACTCATAAGTTGTGCCTAATCCATGTGCTTTGCATGTCTTAGATTTGGCTTTATGAGCATTTTCCCGACCTTGCCCCCTTCTCGAGACAGGGGATTTGTCTTTTCCAGCGATGCAGGCCTGAAGGGGACAGGCATCACGCCCTTAGGGAGGCGATATATCCCTTGATTGCTCAGGATGTAAGTGATTATCTTTTGTGCTTTTATCGTACTTTTCATCCTTTTGTGTGCTCATTCTTTACTTTTGTAGGTCGACTGGTTCCCCTGGACGGATTACCTCCCGGGTTTCTCGGAACGATTCTTGGGTGCTCGGGAGTATGACCAGAGGAGGATCCTCATTGAGGGTCCTTTCGGTTTTGAGTGGTTCTTGGGATAGAGACTGATTAGGCAGACTTTCTCCGACCTTCCGGCTCCGAGGATTCCTTTGGATCGTCCGTATTCTATGCTTTACGTTCGTCACCTTACCGTGGAGCAGGTAAGGGCGGCCACTGTCGGGGCGAATGCCCTTGAGTATTTGCTACCAGCTGATCCTGAGGTGGATCTTATGGTGGCGCATACTGAGTTTGCTGAGGCTCGGTTATGCCCCAACTTCTCTACCGACCCGGTAAGTAATGTACTTTTGTTTCTTAATTTCGTTTGGAAATTTAGAAATGTATCTAATATCTTTAAGTCTTCGCAGAGCACTGCGAGTTCTTCACCGTCTCATGCGACTGCCTTTTCTCCGCGCCCTACTCCTCCTTCCATGTCGGTGAGTTATACATGAGCGGACGAGTCACCTTAGGTTCTAATGATTTCTAAGTTTCATGGCCCCGATGAGGAGGTTGAGGGATTGCCTCTACAAGCTGGTTGTAGAGGAGTAAGTGAGAATCCATTGTATTTTCAATATTCCCTTTGTGTTTATACTGACTCTTTTCTTTATGTGCACAGTTGGATGCTGCTAAGACGTGGAGGATCTATAGGGGCATGCAGGCCTTTAAGAACTGGATTTCCAGATTCGCGTTTCGGAGTGTATGCACGAGTCGTCGGTCCGATGTTCGAGAGGTATGTTCATTTCAAGTAATAGTGCTTGATTTGAATTTTTTTATAATTTTCTAACTTGAGCTTATTTCGCAGCCTGTTCCTGTGGCGAGGCCTCCTAGGCCTCCAGTTATTCGTGCTCCGGAGTCGGTGTCTACACCACAGCGTTCTCTTTCAAGGCAGGAGAGTGCGGAAGTGCGTCATGGGACTCCTCGAGCTCGAGTGGATACGGGGAACCCGCCCCAAGTGCCTTATCTTCCGCTGTGGCATGCACCGCCTCCCTATATGGGGTATCCGAGTTATCCTATGCCTATGTATTCTCCAGTCCCCCCGAGGGGTTCCCAGAGTCAGAAGAGTATGGGGTATGGTGGCTATCCCGGCATGTCGAAGCCACCACGCCATTCACTGGATCCCGCTTACTTTACGGGTTCATTATTTGCTTTTGACCCCAGAGCTTGGGCGATGTCTCAGCCCGGTCCTTGAGGTGCTCCATCATCGAGTGGACTTGGAGAGTCGTCTCAGGCGGGTCCGAATACTGGTGAAGATGGCCAGTGATTTTTACTGTAGTGCATTTTGAACTTTCGGTCTTGTATTAAACATGTTATAAATATTGCATTTTATTCACGCACAAAAAATATCACTCAAATGCCCATATGTGAATTTAATCATCTTATTTTCGAATGGGAAATCACAAAGCAAGAAATCCGAGAATTTAGGATTCCCGAGAACTTAGCACATTTTGGGTACCCCTTCCCCTAAAAAATAAAAATAAGGTAAAGAAAAAGAAAATAGGAAAAGATAATTAGAAGGGAAAAAAAAATTAAAGAAAATAAGGAATCAGAAAATAAAAGGAAAAAAGTGGAACTTGATAGTCAAAATAAAAAGAAGGAAAGAAAATAAAAAGGGAATAAATATAAAAGTGGCAAGAGCCAAAGTTAAGGTAGGGAAAATCTAAGGGAAGGCTTCCAAAATCCGTCCAAGTGGGAATTAGGAAGGTAGAGCTCGGTCCATGGAGAGATCGAGTGGACCGAGGTCGTCTCGCGGAGTTGCTCGTCAGGCTCCTATACAAGGTGACCGCTAGAGCTTCTAGCGGGTGTGCTAGAGCTCAAGCGGTTGCCGCTTGGGCTAGCGGTTTGGCCGCTTGTCCTAGTGGTTTGGCCGCTGGTCCTAGCGGTCAAGCCGTTTGCTGGAGCGGCTCAGCCGTCCAGCCGAGTTGGGAGGCCACCTGGCCTTTTTTCGTCAGTTGTCTGTGTTTCCTTAATTTTTCGACGGGAATCCAACCATGACCTCTATATAGTCTGGATTCCTCCTCTTCTCCTCTTACCACTTACTTTGAGCCCCTAGAGAGAGAAAATTCCTTGAGAGAAAATCCTTAAATCTTTACAATGGTGAACTTTGATGATGCCTTTGATGCTTGGCTGGCCTCCATGACCATAGAGGAGAGGTTAGAGCTTACTCCCTTCCATCTTAATGCCCTCTTTCACCTCAAACAAGTCAAGAGTTTATGGGACTTTCTTCATGCTTCTATTGAGTTTTGGGACCTAAAGTTCCATGTTTTCCGTTTTGGTGCTCATGAGATGTACCCGTTGATGGAGGAGTTCTCCGATATCATTGGCTTTCCAACCGAAAGCCCTCTCGCCGTTCCTTACTTGGGGAATGCTTTTTCTGGGGATTTCCAACGGTACCTTGGGTTGTCTTCACGTCAAGTTGCTCAAGTGCTTCACGGTGTGGACGTTGATCTTGCTAGGCTCGTGACCTTCTTCACCTCTAGGACCCGGGATGCGATGGATATGAGGTACAAGAAACGTGCCTTTGTATTTTGCCTCCTCCATCGTTACTTTTTTGTAGGTGGTAATGAAGACGCTCTTATTCCATCCGAAAAGAAGTCTACCATGCATCAACAAGGGCAAAGCTTGCCTTCTTAGGGTGACCGAGCAAATTCAATGGGATAGCTCTCCTACGCACTTGGTTGTGGGAGAGACAATCCTTGCTTTAGATAGGCTTAAGAGCAATCCTCAAGAGTCCTTTACCGGGAGCCCTTTACTCCTTCAAGTAAGTTTTTGTGATAAAGCCTTAATCTTTGTGGATTTAACTTTATGTGGTGAAATTCTCATCGTGTATTGACTTGAATTTTCCTTTTGTTGTTTTTGTGTAGATATGGCTTCAAGAGATACTCCACTTGCTTGAGGCTCCCATTGACACTAGGAAGTTACTCCCTAAACACTTTCCGGTGAGACGCCGAATGTTCTCCGAATTCCCTCAGGAGGAGTGGATAGCATATTTCTACACCGATATCCAACCGGCTTGGTTCATCACATGGTGGCGTACCACCAAAATTGTAGGGTGTAGTGAGAATGTGCCCTTTATGAGGATCATAGGTTTGTATACTTTGACGTTCTTCCTACCGAACCGCCTCCTCGGCCAATACGGCTTAAGGCAAAGGATCCCGAATGTAAGTTGCGAGCCTCCTTGTCAAAGACCCTTAACGTCCTCTTTGGTGTCTAATTGGGAACGACATTGGAACCGTCGCCAAGTGTGGACTAAGCCGGTATACCCGCATTCAAACGGATTATCTAGCTTTTATGAGGAATGGATTTGGAGTGGTGACGACCAAGTCAACCGAAGGCTCCTAGAAGAGGAAAAGGAGTTATTCAAGGCCCGCAAATATGACGAACCAAGCGGTATAAGGATAACTCCCATTGATAGGCCCGCTAAGCCATCCCAGCCCCAAACTAAGGGTAAGGGAAAAGGTAAGGCCAAGGCCCAATCTAAGAAGAGGAAGAATCCGGCCCACTCGGCCAAACAAGTCCTTCAAGCTAGGCCCAATGATCACGAGGCCTCTTCTAGCAATGGTAGGGAAAGATGGGCTCCAAAAGAACAAATGGAACTTGATGAGCCTAGCGAGCCCGCCCAAGAGCCCGAAGTTAATAAATATAAAAAGGAGTAGTCCACCTCTAGCTATCTAGCAAGTCTTGCTTTTTTGTGCTTAGTAGTATAATTCAAATAACGGGTTTGAATCACTACTACAGATTACGGATACAACATCGCACATTCTACATTGGTTTTGCAAAAATAGATGTGTATAGTGAGGCGGTGGCAATTTTGTAAATAAGTTGTCAAGATTTAACACCGTTTTTCACAAAAAACCGATGCTGTAGGTTATAACCTCGTTTTTTGTAAAAAAACTGATGTTGTATTGTCAATGCTATAAATTCGCTTTTTGGAAATAAAGTGATGTGGTAACTGGTTCTATTTGTTATACAAAACTGATATGGTATGTCTATTTAAAAAATTAAAGTAAACTAAAATACTAGTACCCATGGGAAAAAAAGAAGAGAGTACCTACTGTTGTGAAATTTTGTACACTGTTGTTAAACATATCTCCCACAAAAACCTAAGCCTTCCTCGTTCCACCTCTAAGGCTCTAACCCAGTTCCAGATCTACAACCAACTACCCACCCTCACCGCCATTTCTCACCGCCGTCTCTCACCTTGGAAGTTCCAAAATCTCAGTCACGCACCCCAACTCTAAACGCTTATGAATTATACACATTCTACACAAACAAGGTATACTACTCCATTGAAGCTGTCACAACTGAAATCGATTTAGGCGAAATTGATTCAAGTAAAATTTATAGGGTTTGTGGTCTTTCCGTGTTCGAAAGCTTGCGAATATGGCCAAGGTAACACGAAGATCTCGGTTTGGGCTCGTTGACTCATTCTAGTTCTTTTCTGGGCACGTCGAAGCTCGTCTGAATTTCTGTGCAAAATTTCACGATCTAAGGTAATAATTTCTGGGTTTTGTTTTATTGTTTGATGTATCTTGCTTGTTTGAAACCTGGGTTTTATTTGATTGTTTGTTGTTGCTTGTTTGATTGTTTTAAGTTATTGATTTTTGTTTGTGTGAAATTGCGATTAGGGCTAATGAACTAAGTGATTTTAGTTCTGACTTTATGAATTGTGGTCTAGGAATCTGTTGTGTTATACCTTTCATCTGAATTTTGCTGTTGTGAAGTGAAAGAGTGGATTGTTCAAAAATATTTCGGTGAAGCTCTTCCGCCCATTTTAGCTTCTTCTTCTGTAACTATATGCTCTGAACTTGTTATGTTTTTACATGTTCATTTTTTTCTTGCATTTTGGAAATACATGTTTACTTTTTTCTTCCATATTGGAAATTCTTATGTTTTCTTGCATTTTGGAAATAACTAATGCAGGTTATTTAGATCAAACTTTCTGTGCTAGAAATAGAGAAGAAGTGGAGGTTTCATTTACAAATCAATGGGATATAGCCACTTGGAATTGATCACATACATTTTAGGCGCTGCTCCTGTTATTTTCTGTTGCAGATGATGTTACTGGTGTTGTTTTTGGCTGCTGTTTGTTGCCATTGGTTGCTGCTGATGCTACTGCTGTTGCTCAATTTATTGACAAATAAGGTTCCTCAATTTCATCTTTACTGTCAATCTATATTTTTTTTCTGCACTGATTATACTTTTCAGAAGCAGCTGTTGTTAATGGTCCAGAAAAGTTTTCATATTTGAGGAAACACATTAACAAGAGAAAGGAGTGATGTTGTGATTTGTGAATCATGACAAAGTTCAAAAAAGGATACACTATCTTGTGAGGACACACAGCTGATGTACGCAGAGGAACTTAATGTGCGCCAACTTTGCTGCACCTACAGATGTCTTCCTTTTGCATTCATGGGGGATACAGTAATGTGATCAGGTCTGTCTATTATGCTCTTGACATTACTTATGATCATTTCATCACTATATTCTGTAGTAGTGAATGCCCAAGTAGATGTAGTTTAGAATTGCCCTTTTATTATTATATATATTTTTTATTATTATTTTCGCACTCTTTTTTTTTATTAGAGCATGTAATGGACTTAAGCCATATCAATGAAAGACTTGCTTATTTTTGCATTAATTGAATGGATTAAGAACTCCCTTAGAGATATATTTTATTAAAGTAGTCGGGCCCATGTTATATGGGTTACCTACATATCCATGCGGAATCAGGTCAATGTAGTTCGTAAAACCAAATCTCTCTTTTTTTTTCTTTTTTTTTTTTTTCGGTCGTGGGCCCTGCGTGGACGGGTTTGACCGATTTTGACTTGGACTTGGTGCCTTAGTGGGCTCTCTCAAAGATTTGATATTTATGCATAGAATCGCTTAAGTTGGTCCATATTTGTGAGTTGAGTGAACTCATTGCCGTCTAAATCCATTAACTTTACCGCTCCACCGGATAGGATTGTGTTGATGATGTATGGGCCGGCCCAATTAGGCTTGAACTTTCCCCGAGGGTCGACTACAATTGGTCTTACGTCTTCTAGGACTAAGTCTCCTTCTTTTAGTCCACTAGCCTTGAATCGTTGATCAAAATGTCTTGCCATCCTCGCTTGGTAAACATGACCGTAATGTAGGGCATTTAGTCGTCTTTCGTCTAGCAAGACTAACTGATCATATCGGGCTTGGACCCAATCTACTTCGGGTAATTAACTTCCAGAACTATCCTTAGGGAAGGGATTTCTACCTCGACTGGGAGTACTGCTTCCATTCCGTATACTAAAGAAAAAGGCGTTGCTCCTGTTGAGGATCGAATAGTAGTTCTATATCCCCATAGGGCGAATTGTAGCTTGTCGGGTCAATCTTCGTAGTTTTACGTCATCTTAGCTATCATTTGCTTTACGTTCTTGTTTGCGGATTCTACGGCTCCATTCGTTTGTGGCCTATAAGGTGAAGACTGTCGATGTTGAATTTTGAACTTCGTGAAAAGTTCGGCAACATCGTTTTTGAATTGGGTCCCGTGATCACTTATGATTTCGTGGGGTACTCCATATCTGGCAATGATGTTGTCATGTATGAACTTTGCCACGTGCTTTGACACTTTATTGCGTAAGAACGAGCTTCGACCCATTTGGTGAAATAATCTATCGCGACTAGTATGTATTCATGGCCTCCTTTTCCTGTAGGGGAGATTTTTTCCGATGATGTTAATGCCCCATGCAGAGAACAGCCATGGTGAGGTGAATATATGTAGAGGAGTAGGAGGTCTAT
This sequence comes from Tetragonia tetragonoides, assembly GCA_038025085.1. Taxonomy (NCBI): domain Eukaryota; kingdom Viridiplantae; phylum Streptophyta; class Magnoliopsida; order Caryophyllales; family Aizoaceae; genus Tetragonia; species Tetragonia tetragonoides. The sequence continues at coordinate 6,896,859 of CM076145.1, read as the reverse complement.
GTTGTAAATTTGCGTGGAATTGGCAGCGTGTGCACTTTTTCACGTATTCAATACAGTCGTTTTTCATTGTAGTCCAATAGTATCATTTCCTTACGATTTTCTTGACTAAAGTCAGTCCATTCATATGGGGACCACATACACCATTATGTATGTCGCTTATGACTTTGCTTGCCTCACGTTCATTTAAACATAGAAGACTTAGCCCTTGTGGTGTCTTTTTATAAAGTTTGCCTTGCACATGTATGTATTGTGTGGCTAGTCTTCTTAAAGCCCTTTGTGCCCTAGGTGTCGATTGCGGAGGATAATTGCCTTCGGCAAATAGATTGAGAATGTCAGTAAACCATTCCTCTACTTCCTCCACATTGGCGCATACCTCGAGTGCATTACAAAAGGCGCGCTCTGTGCGCCTTTGAATGTGAATGGGCATGGTGATTACATCATCTGGAATATTTATCATGGAGGCCATCTTTGCTAAGGCATCCGCGAACTGGTTATCCTCTCTAGGAATGTATATGTAAAACAGACGTGAGTGAAATATTTGGCTATCTTTTCAAGATATTCCTGGTAAGGTGCCAGGGATTCGCTTTTCACTCTCCACTTTTTGAAGACTTCATTTACGATGAGAGCTGAGTCTCCATATACTTTTAGGTCTTTAATTTGGAGTACTATTGCCGCTTCTAAACCAATGATGCATGCTTCGTATTCAGCGCCGTTGTTAGCTACCTCGTGGTCTAATTTGACAGCTATAGGAGTATGCGCGCCTTCTGGGCTGATATAGGAAGCCTCGCCTTTCCGGCTCTTGAAAATCAAGATATTAATTTGGAATTTAACGGTTCTTAAATAATACGTGTGATACCCCTATATTTTCTATAATTATTATATTGATTTATAAATGATTTATAAATAGTTTCGCAGATTAAATCGTATATTTATTCAATGATTCAATTTATTCAATTAAAACCATAATAGTATTAATTATTATTATGGGACTTTCATAAATTGCATTTATTTATTTTGAGGAGTTTAATTAAAATGTTTTATATATGAATAAGAATTATTCATATTGTTTTAATTAGTTTTAATTAGCTATTTAAATCGAAAAATTATTTGAGAGTGTTATTTAAATGTTTTTAACGATTGAGAGAATTCATATTCCTTTTATTTTTTATTCGGGGAGCATTTTATTCAATTAACTTAATGGGGATATTTCTTTTATTCCTACCTTGACTTTTATTGACCAAAACCCTTGTGGGTGAGTATATATATAGAAAAAATTGATGAGTTATTCAGTTTGCGCAATTTAATCAAACCCTCATCATCTCTCCTTCTCTCTCTCACACCCGACTTTCTCTCCTTCCCGCCCCCTTGCTGTCGCCGGAATTCTTCTGCCGTCGCCGCCGTTCATGGCGTGGTAAGCTTTCTCTCTCCTCTTCTTTCTCTTGTTTTCTTTATCTTTCTCTTCCTCTTGTTCTCTCACGCTCACCATCTCTCTTCTCTGCCCTAAGGTTTCTCTTTCCTCCTGTCGGAAACCACCAGGGGTCACCGCCGCCTTGGTGTTGGTGAGCCGCCCAACCTTTCTCTCTCTCTTCCCTTTGTTTTCTCTTTCTTTCTCTCTCTTTCGCACTTTCTTTGTGGCTGACCGTGAAACACCACGGTGGACCCACCACACCATCGGCGCTGGTGGATGGTGAGGGGGTCACCAGACCACCATGGGTGGTGGTCGTGGTGGTGGTTCGCGGGCTGAGTTAGTAGTTTTTCGTTTTCGCGGATTTCGTGCAGGTTTTTCACGATTTTCGGCATATGTAATTTCTTTTTTTAATTTTTCTGCACTCGTTTGAAAACCGAATTCGGATTTTCAAAAGCCTATATTGGTTGGAATAAATCAAGAAATTTAATAAAATTATAATATTAATATTTTGTTACTGTTTGGATTTTCGTATTTAATAAATTCAGTTTCGGTAAATGTTTTTAATTGTCGGATTAACGAACAAGTGTGATAATATTTGTACGTGGAGCTTACGTACTGTTTGGTAGTGTTTTAGTGATTTATAAAGTTCTTATTGTTTGATTGTCTATTTGTAGATGGTAAGGACAAGAATTACTACGCGGAAGTCGACTGCACACAAAGGGCAGGCGCCCTAACTTATCATGCACAACCCGTGGAGTATGTAGCTTCATCGGACAAAGAATCGACAGGAAACAACGCGAATGTGCGCCACGAGGCCGCGCAAGACCGCGTCGCGCACGAGATTGTCGCTCGCGACGAGGCCGCACGCCTAGTGCAAGCCGCGCCTGTTGCCACCCCATCTACTGTACCCGTCATACGTGACGATCACAATGAAGACGAGGATCCCTCCGAATGTGAGCCGGAGTATACTCCAGCGGAATAGAACGGTGACATGCCAGATTTGGAAGACATTGGTGTCGAGAGCGATAACAACATTGTGCCTGTTGTTGCACCTATTCCTGCTGCAAATTGGTCTCCTCCTGTGGAGCCATTCTTTCCTACTGACGCTGAGCTTGAGGATATTCGTATCTATATACGACGTGCTTACACTACGATCGAGCGTTACCAGTACGAGAATCGCAAGAGTCTACACGAATGCTTATGGGTAGAGCTACTGCTAGCTGAACTGCCTAACATCCATCCTTGGATGGGACTCAAGAAGAAGTACGACAACGTGGTCTCCAAGAGTGGTTATCTACATGAGAAGAAGTATGGTGAAGGGACGAGATGGTCTCTCTGTTTTAGAGGCATTGCAGCTGAGTTATGCCTGTCCGAATTCGAGTGGAAGGTGAACCATGTGCTAGTGTCTGCGCCGAAAGGAATGTGCGAGTACTGCTGGACCAAGAAGCGAAAACATGCTGAAGACTTTAGGAAGCGTTTCACGCCCCATAAGTTTGGTGGATATGTTTATCCATACACGCCCTGCAAGGAGGTGAAGCCTAGGAGGAAGGACGATCACGATGAGTCCCCTAGCGCGAAGAAGATGTGTGCGAGTGTCATGTAGAACTAGATGATTGCCTTAGTAGTTTACTCGAGTTTTATTGGGACTTTTAGCTATTGTGATGGCCCTGCGTGTTCAAGTTTGATGTTGGTGTAGTTGCATAGGCAACAAATATTTATTATTGTCATTTACTTGCAATTTGTCTCATTGCAAGACTATTTCATTTGGATATATGATATCGTTGAGTATTTGTTTTATATGATCGTTTTATTGCATAATTGTATGGTTGACAAATAGCTTCGTAATGCTATCTCGTAATGCCTAGACATGATGGGAAATCCATGTCGAAATTATGGCGAAATTTTCATTGAGCAGATCATATCAATTGTGAGCCAAAGGCTAAGCATGTATTGTATGCGATCAAATGTCATTGTTTATTGCCCTACTAAAATAGTATGGAGCCTCGATGTGTGAATTGTGATTGTTATTGCTTATCAATCGTGTGAGACCAATGTGTCTACTTTGTTATTGCATATCGAACTATTATGCATGAGGACTGAGAACATTCCAAGGAAATATGTTGCTTAGACCTACAATGTAAGGTCGATCATTGGCACTTATATGCTATTTGCTAAATGTCAAGAGAAAGGTTTCAATTATAACCTATATCTCTCAACTGGACCTCAATTTGGGTCGAACGTGCCAGTTTTGCTGAAATGGTGATCAACCATTTCTCTTGTATGTCTCAGATTATTGTGATGACAACCAACGACTGACTCGCGAGGCTAGAAGTAGGACTCACCAACGTGGTCGAGCATATTACGCGCCAGCTAGAGCGCAGAATCCTAAGAGCGCAACTTTAAGGATTTCGATGCACTCAAACCTCCAACGTTTGAGGGTGACTCTGAGCCCACAAAGTTGGAAAATTGGATAATAGAGTTCGAGAAGTTGTTTAGGCGATTAGTCGGCCCAACAATATGAAGGTCAACACCGCTACGTACTACCTGAAGGGTGAAGCGAACAAGTGGTGGAGCGATGTGGGCACTGAATTGCTTGCCATTGAGAATTATGGGTGGACCGAATTCAAGGAGTCTATTCGTGAAAGGTTCTATCTGAGAGCTATCCGTCGCCAGAAGCAAGGGGAATTCGAGAACATCTATCAAGGAAAGCTATCAGTGGCTGAGTACGCGACAAAGTTCAACGAACTTGCTGCTTTTGCACCTAACTTTGTGACGATCGAAGCTGAACGCGTCGAGAGGTTCGAGGATGTTCTGAAGTGGGATATACAACGTTTAGTTATGGGAAACTCGCTGACGTTCCAAGGTTCGTATGAGAAAGCCTTGATCCAAGAGCGTGTTGTGGATCGTCGTGATTCGTTACTCGGAAAGCATATACGTGACGAAGGGAGTTCTTCCCAGTCGAATTGCACAAATAAGAGGCCAAGACCGAACCACGGCAATCACAACAACCAAGGTGGTAGTCAGAACCACAACGGGAACAGAAATCATGACTCGAACAGTCATAGTGCTACGATCTTAGCTAGGAGGAATACGCCTTGTAGTCGCTGCAACAAGACGCATCCTGGCAAGAACTGTTGTGGCGATGTACTTCAATGTTTCGATTGTAACAAGCCCTGTCACAAAACTTCTGAATGCTGGAGTCGTGAAAGGAACAACAATGGTCAGGACCGCGATAATAACTACAATCGTGGTGGAAATGGAAATGGAAATCGCGGAAATGGTGGTAACTACCGTGGAAATGGGGGTTACAACAACAACAACCGCAGCAACACTGCTGCTCCTGCTACGAACAATCAAGCACTACTTCCCGCACCTGCCCACCCCATGCAGAACAACAACAACAACAACAATAACAATAGAGAGGTGAATGGAAGGGTCTATGTGCTGAACCGCAATGAGGCTGAGGCGAACCGCAATGAGGCTGAGGCGAACTCTCAACCTCCTTTTTTTTTGTTTGATAGTGGTGCGACGCATTCTGTTCTTTCTAAGAGCTTTGCATCTAAGATAGGTTTAGAACCTAATTCTGTGTATAGTGCAAACATTAAGATGCCAGATAGATCGATTGTTAATTGTAAAGCGTTGTATGAAAAGTGTCCGATTAGGATAGCTGGTTCCGATTTGCCTGCGGATTTGATTCAGATGGACTTCAAGGAACTTGACGTGATATTGGGAATGGATTGGTTAGCCAAGTATAGGGCTAAGATAAAGTGCTTTGAATAACGTGTGTCGTTACGTGGACCGAAGGGTAGGAGGATTACCTACAAATGAGTCGTGGTCAAGCAAAAGTTGAAGGTAGTGGAGACCATGAAGACAAAGGAATGTATGACTGAAGGTGAAGAAATTTACCTATGTCATGTAGTGGATACAAGTCGAGAAGACAAAGTTTCAAAACCTATTCCAGTCGTTTCGGAGTACGCTGACGTCTTTCCAGACGAGATTCCCGGAATGCCTCGGCAACGTATTAAACAGGTACAGACATGGCTGCATATTTCTGCAAGAGGAAGCACAATTCAGGGGCTACTAAACTGGATGAGTAGACAGAAATGCTCGAGATTCAGAAAGGAAGTGTATGCAGCTGGAATAGCAGCAACTGCATACTGGATTTGGAGAGCCAGAAATATGATATGCTTTGAAAAGAGCAGGCTACCAACAACACAGATTATGCAACAGATACAGCAAGCAATCAGAGTCAGAATCCAACAGTGCAGCAGTAATAGGAAGCTAAAAAGCAAGGATAAAAGATGGATAAGGCAACTGTGAGCCTGAATCAGGAAAATGGAAGAAATACAGAAGCACTGCACACAGGAGAGCAGCTTACAGCAGGCTGCAGCAGAGACTTCAGGAAGGAACCAGTAGCAGACTGCAGAAGATAGGCTGCAATCCAGGTAGAAGAATCCAGCAGGAAAAAAGGACAGCAGGCTCCAGGAAGGATACAGAAGCAGATTTATACAGAGAGAATCTGACGCAGAACAAATGCAAGGAATAGGCAGCAGTGCAGGAACTCAGGCAGCAGGTTTCAGCAGGTAATCAGCAACAGGTTGAAGAAGCAAGGCAGAATGAAAAAATATAACAGATCCAAGCAGAGTTGAAAAGCTAGAAGGAATTGTAATATCTTTAGCTATTTATGTTTTTGTATTTTGATGTAAGTCAGAAATAATTTTTGCAAATTGTAATGTTTACAGAGATGGTGAGGAAGAATTTTTGCAAAGTGTAATGTTTACAGAGATGGTGAACCACTGCCTGTAGTGAGTTGCACCAGATTGAAGGGTTGTAAGGTATTAGAGGGATGCAGCAAAAAGGAACCCTACCTAGTAGGTGGCCTTGGATCTGCATTGCCTAAGGACTGTAATCTTGTTACATTACAGAGAGCAATAATACAATTTCTGACTTGCACCCAAAAAAACGTATTATCGACTTTACGATCGACTAAGCTCCAGGTTCTACTCCGATCTCGAAAGCTCCGTATCGTATGGCTCCTGCAGAGATGAAGGAAATAAAGACGCAACTCGAAGAACTACTGGAGAAGGGATACATACGTCCTTGTGTATTGCCTTGGGGTGCTCCTTTTTTGTTTGTACGTAAGAAGGACAGTAGTATGAGGTTGTGTATAGACTACCGCGAGTTGAACAAGATTACGATCAAGAATCGTTATCCACTGTCGAGGATTGACGACCTATTCGACCAACTTCGTGGAGCGACTGTTTTCTCGAAGATCGACTTACGTTCAGGATACCATCAATTGAGGATTTTCGAGCCTGACATTGCAAAGACCGCGTTTAGAACGAGGTATGGACATTACGAGTTCACGGTGGTGCCTTTTGGGTTGACGAACGCACCTGCGAAGTTTATGGATTTGATGAACCGTATGTCCAGCCTTATCTCGATCAGTTCGTAGTTGTCTTTATTGACGATATTTTGGTCTACTCGAAGAACGCTGTTGAGCACGAGCAACATTTGCGAACCGTTTTAAAGATCTTGCGACGACATCAAATTTACGCCAAGTTGTCGAAGTGCAAGTTTTGGTTAGAAACTGTTTCCTTCTTAGGACACGCGGTGTCTAAGAGTGGAGTTGTTGTTGACCCGGAAAAGATTAGAGTTGTTATGGACTGGTCCAAACCAAAGAGCGTGACTAAAGTTAGAAGTTTTCTTGGGTTAGCTGGTTACTATCGTAGGTTTGTGGAAGGATTTTCGAAGATAGCGCAGCCTATGACAAACTTGATGAAAAAGACGACGAAGTTCGTGTGGTCTAAAAAGTGTGAAGCTGCTTTTCAAGAGTTGAAGAAACGTCTTACGAGCCCACCGATTCTGACTTTGCCATCGGGAATGGAAGGTTATGAAGTCTATAGTGACACGTCTAAGCATGGCTTAGGCTGTATTTTGATGCAACATGGAAAGGTAGTGGCTTATGCCTCAAGATAACTGAAGAAACACGAGGATAATTACCCTACTCACAACTTAGAGCTCGCTGCTGTCGTATTTGCTTTGAAGATTTGGCGACACTATCTCTATGGTTCTGTTGTCAAGATGTTTACGGACCACTAGAGTCTCAATCACATATTCACGCAAAAGGAGTTGAATATGCGACAAAGAAGATGGCTAGAGTTGTTGACGGAGTACGACATCGACATTCAGTATCACGAAGGGAAAGCTAACGTGGTAGCTAACGCTTTGAGTAAAAAACTCGTCATACGCTGAATACTGCTTTAGTACTTCCGAAGGAGATCATTCATGACTTACAGAGTCTGGACGTGGAGATTGTGCTGAAAGGTGACGTTCAATGTACCTTAGCGCATATGTCAGTCCGACCAACCTTACTCGACGAGATCAAGGATAAACAGAATTCAGATGAGGATCTTCAACGGATTCTACGCCACAAGGACGAGGGTAGATCCGAGGACTTTTCTACTGGTCGAGACGTTGTCTTGAGATTTCGTGATCGTGTTTGTGTGCCGAATGACCCTGAGATCAAGAGTCATATTCAGGGTGAATCTCACAATACGCCTTATTCTCTACATCCTGGTGGAGACAAGCTATACAAAGACATTTGTCAAATGTTTTGGTGGAAAGGTATGAAACAAGATGTCGCTGAGTTCGTGGCTAAGTGTCTAACGTGCCATAAAGTCAAGATCAAACACAAGAGACCTGGTGGAATGATTCAATCACTTGAGGTTCCTACGTGGAAATGGAATTCAATTTCAATGGACTTTGTCATGGGTTTACCATTGACACAGAAGAAGAACAACGCCATTTGGGTCGCTGTGGATCGTCTGACAAAAGTTGCGAGATTCATCCCAAGGAATGACACTTGGAAAATGGAGAAGCTAGCGGATGCTTACGTCAAGGAAGTCATGAGACTTCATGGTGTTTCAGAAGACATCGTTTCAGATAGAGACTCGAGATTTCTATCTCTCTTTTGGCAGAAGTTGCAAGAAGCTTATGGAAGCAAGTTGAAGTTCAGTACTGCTTTTCATCCTGCGACTGATTGGCAGACGGAAAGAACGATTCAGACTTTGGAGGATATGCTACGAGCGTGTGCTCTCGAGTATCAAGGCTCGTGGGATACACGCATTCCGTTGATCAAATTCTCTTACAACAATAGCTATCACTCAGGCATTGATCGAGCGCCATATGAAGCACTGTATGGTAGGAAGTGTAGATCGCCCGTTTGTTGAAACATCATTAGTGAAACTGCAGTTTTGGGTCCTGAGATGATCCAGCAGACCGTCGATGTGGTCAAAGTGATTCAAGCGAAGATGCATAGTGCATAAGATCGACAGAAATCGTACGCAGATAGAGGTCGTAGACCTGAAGAGTTTGAGGTGGGAAGCAATGTACTTTTGCGAGTATCTCCTACCAAGGGTGTCATGCGTTTTGGTCGTAAAGGGAAGTTGAGTCCTTATTACATTGGACCTTACGAGATACTAGAAAGTATTGGTAAGGTTGCTTATCGACTAGCTTTACCTGTGAAACTTGCAAAAGTCCATAGTGTGTTTCATGTCTCCCAGCTGAAGCGATACATACATGATCCAACTCATGTCGTTCAACCTGAAACGATCGATCTCGATGAAAGTTTGACTTATGAAGAGCGTCCTATCAAGATAGTGGATCGCAAAGAGCGCTCAACTCGAACAAAGACTATTCCGATTGCCAAAGTCGTTTTGTCTCGACAAGGTCAAGAGGAAGCAACACGGGGAGCTGAATCTATGATGCGCGAGAAGTATCCAGACCTCTTCCTAGAAGGTACTAGTCCCACTTGAGTTTCGGGACAAAACTCCTTTTAAGGAGGGTAGAATGTCACGCCTCGAAATTTCGTCTTTTTGCGTGTTTTGTTTATCGCTTTGCACGAATTGCATGTTCAAGCATTGCATGGTGCATGCTAATCAACTTAGAATCATGATCGTACTTGCTCATCTTGCATATGTTAGTGTCCTAAAATTTGTTTTATACCTTCGTATGGGTAAACTCGTTTTGTTTTGGGAAGTGATTACTTCATGTCTCAAGTTTCGGGACGAAACTTCTTTTAAGGAGGGTAGAATGTGATACCTAATATTTTCTATAATGATTATATTGATTTATAAATGATTTATAAATAGTTTCGGAGATTAAATCGTATATTTATTCAAGGATTCAATTTATTCAATTAAAGCCATAATAATATTAATTATTATTATGGGACTTTCATAAATTGCATTTATTTATTTTGAGGAGTTTAATTAAAATGTTTTATATTTGAATAAGAATTATTCATATTGTTTTAATTAGTTTTAATTATTTTTAATTTTCTATTTAAGTCGGAAAATTATTTCAGAGTGTTATTTATTTAAATGATTTTAACGATCGAGAGAATTCATATTCCTTTTATTATTTATTCGGGGAGCATTTTATTCAATTAACTTAATGGAGATATTTCTTTTATTCCTACATTGACTTTCATTGACCAAAACCCTTGTGGGTGAGTATATATAGAAAAAGATGAGGAGTTATTCAGTTTGCACACTTTCATCAAACCCTCATCATCTCTCCTTCTCTCTCTCACACCCGACTCTCTCTCCTTCCCGTCCCCCTTGCTGTCGCCGGAATTCTCTAGCCGTCGCCGCCGTTCATGGTGTGGTAAGCTTTCTCTCTCCTCTTCTTTCTCTTGTTTTCTTTATCTTTCTCTTCCTCTTGTTCTCTCATGCTCACCATCTCTCTTCTCTGCCCTAAGGTTTCTCTTTCCTCCTGTCGAAAACCACCAGGGATCACCGCCACTCCGGTCACCGCCGCCTTGCTGTTGGTGAGCCGCCCAACCTTTCTCTCTCTCTCTCTCTCTTCCCTTTGTTTTCTCTTTCTTTCTCTCTCTTTCACACTTTCTTTGTGGCTGAGCGAGAACCACCACGGTGGACCCACCACACCACGGGCGCTGGTGGGTGGTGAGGGGGTCACCGGACCACCATGGGTGGTGGTCGTGGTGGTGGTTCGCGGGCTGAGTTAGTAGTTTTTCGTTTTCGCGGATTTCGTGCAGGTTTTTCACGAATTTCAGCAGATTTAATATCTTGTTTTAATTTTTTTGCACTCGTTTGGAATCCGAATATGGATTTTTAAAATCCTAGATTGGTTAGAATAAATCAAGAAATTTAATAAAATTATCAGAATAATATTTTGTTACTCTTTGGATTTTCATATTTAATAAATTCAGTTTTGGTAATTATTTTTAATTAGGGCTTAACCAACAAGCGTGATAATCTTTGTACGTAGAGCTTACGTACTGTTTGGTAGCATTTTAGGTGTAAGTGCTCATGCCTACCTTCTTCAAAAGCCCCATCAAAACTATTTTGATGTGTTATGTGCTAATTGGGAATTTGTTGTGAATTTAAAATGCAAAGCATGATTAAAGTATATCATCGTTATTATGAGAATTTTTAAGCATGCTTACTGCTGTAATTATGAATTATAGTTAGCATGTTGATGTTATCATGTTTTGGGAATTAGTTAGTCCATATGATGATTATTGGACAATTATTGAATAGTGAATTGTTAGTATTATTATGCTATTAATTATATGCTAATTGGTATGGGTATTATTGAGTGCTAGTGAGCACCTAACTATTATCGTTGAATGTCTTGGATGATTTGTGAATTCGTGGATACCATATTACCCTGACGAAGTGCTGCCGAAATTGTGCTAGACATTACTTGTCATCGTTATTGAATTAAAGCATGTTTAATTCTCATCGTATTGAATTATCGTTATCGTCGTTATTTACTATTCATTGTCAAAAGCATGAAATGAATTAGTAATTCGTGGTCTCGTAGTACCACTATGTCAACCAATGCAAATTATGTGAATTGAATTAAATAGGAGTAAGACTCCTAATGGATCCCTAGGAGTAGTCGAGCAACCGGGATTACACCTAATGGTGTAGTTCAAGGGATGAGTGATTCCCAAGTTACTTATGGACACCTTGCAGTGTGTCTGGGATGGATCTTTTCCCATTTATTAAGTCCTCTAGGCTCGTGTAATTGTACTAGCGGTAGTGTGCACACTAGAGTCATTAAGTCCATGGCGTGATTGTATCTTTGATGAACAGTATGGGTAATCGTTGTTCTATTCGCTCTCTTACATCTCCCTAATCAAGACGGATTGTCTATGTCATCTTTCGTATGATCACTATACAAGAATTGCATGTAAAAGAATGTTGTTATGCGTATGCTTGATTATATGCTTATGTGCGTATGCAAATGAATTTCAATGATTCTTCTAAAACCTCAGGTAAGGTTTGCGAAATATTTTTACTGGGTACGGGTGACGTTTATTCAGTTTATCTTATTTTTGTTTCTCTTTTGTATTTTGTTTCCGTCATGGAAACCAAAGTGCAGGTTTAGTTGACTAAGGACGTACAACATGGAAGATAGAGTTGGCGTCGGGGTTTTAGAGCTCTCTCTAGTTCCGTTTAGATCGTTGGGATTTTATTGGATTTAGCCCTTTGAAGGCAAGTTGTAATAAATTGGTTTAATAGTTTTAGCTCACTATATAGACAACTCTGATATTAATTGTTTTAGACTGTTTAGTTCCTTGGAAGCTCCTTTTGATGCCTAGTCTTTCTTTCTGCTTAGCATTTACTCCTTAGTGATAAATGTTGCAGTAACTACCCTTGGGTTTGTGACGGTTCAGCGGTGTCGAGTCATGTATAATGACGTTGATAGTTTCCAGGAAATCGTTGCGAATTCGGGGGTGTTACAATACGTCATATGCAATTTAAATTCAATTATAATGGGGAATAACAATTTGCAAGCAATGAAGCCGCCACCAATTTTTAGGAAACAATTGGAAACCATCAAAAAGTGCACCCAATTCCTATTGGGAATTGACTCATACCCATGGGGCTAAGTATTGAGTTCGGGGGTGTAGGTACGAAATAAACAAAACGAATCTCATCTAAATCGCCCGAATTAACGGCCTCTACTAAGCCTATCAATGTCAAATATTTATATGCGCTATGTGGTTCCATACAAATCCGGTCGTCCAAGTTCCTAAATTAACTAGGTGGGTTAAAGAAAACCAAATTACCTATGTTATCACTTTGCACGATTTATATCCAATTTACATGCATATATACTATTATCAAACACAAATAAGAGATAAAAGCGATAATTTAACACTCCAACCTACCACACTTTGCTAAATGCGTCAAGCATTGCATATGCACATCAATAAATTTGTTAGTAACTTCAATAGAAAAACAATGCAAAAATATTAACTTTATGCTAAAATAAACCTAGGAGGTTGCTATATGCATGCACAAACAATAAAAAGATGCAAACTTGCATAAACTAATAAAAAGATGCCAACTTTAAATAAACTAATCATGCATAATTATTTACAAGGATCTAAGCATGCATAATTTTTTGATCATAATCAAAAGCTAGATAAAACATGATTATAAACAATGAATAAGAGATTTAATAAAAGATTTAGGCCCTCCGGATGGTTAACCTGGACGTTCGATTCGAACGGGACTAGTAGAATTAGAATTGCTCTTCAATCTTGGGTGCTAGGTTGGGTGCAATGGCTTGCTTGAGTCTTCCAAATCTGAATTCTCTATGATTTGGGGTATTTGTGCTCTCAAATTGCTCTCAAAAACATCAACTGACCAACCTCTCTCAAAAGAGGGTGAAAGGGAGTATTTATAGAGTTAGGGGACGGAATTAGGGGCTTAGGGCTGCAAACCCGGCGTCGAAACTCGGCCCAGCAGCCAGCCAGAAGGCAGCTGGAGCCCAGCGGCAGTGCCGCTGGAGCACAACGGTTGCAGCTGGGGCTCAGCGGCTGCCCTGAGGGCCCCCGCTGTCACGTGTGTGCCGCCGGGCTGACAGCGTCAGCCGCTCGACCAGGAGGCGCGCGCGTGGCTATTGTTTTTTTGACTTTTTGTGCTCAGTAAATTACGAAATTGCCCTTGGGCTGACACAGGGGGTCAGGATTGAGCGGTTTTGAACCAAATCTTCAAGACACGATATCTCTTGATCCGGGAACCTGATTGAGGCAAGGTCAAAGGCGTTGGAATCCTTATAACAAGGGCTATCCAAAGACTGAGGTTTCAAGGAATTTGGTCCAGATTTTCAAGCAATGTCCTTTTCTACTTACGTCCATGTTATTCCATTACCATCATCATCGGGCTTTGCGATGCGAGGAGATGAGAACCGATTAGTGTGTCTACAGAAGTAGTCGGGCTATTGTTTTTCCGACCGGTGACTCATTTGAGCTCTCGGGCTTCCAAGTTCGTGGTAAGTCCTCAAACTTTGAAATTCATGGTTTTATGCATTGAATTTGAGTTTATATGCTTGCCTTGTGTAGAATTTGCATGCAATTGTCAAGTTTATAGCGCATGTGATCTTGCGCGACTTGAACGAACTTAGAAACATGCCTAGGATTGAACATTTGATTGAAATGTGAAACTAAGAGGTTGCAAACTTGATCTTAGGAACCCGATGGGAATTTGAAGGCCCATGGAAACTATGGCTCTTCGATTAAGCTTTACAAAACCTTGCCCAAAGAGCTGCAAGATGCGATTTTGAACGCGGGGTTTGGGCCCCTTGGCGGACTCGGTTGAGCGAGTCAAGAGATGTATTGTTCGGTTGTCCTTGGAGCGTTTTTGGGACACCACCAATACGTTCCATTTCCCTAATGGGGAAATGATGATTACTCCTTCGGAGTTTGCTATGTTGACCGGGGTACCTTGCATGGGTACATCCATTGTTTATGACGTTTGCATTTGGAAGCGTAAGGCGGAGTTGGTGGAGCTCTTTAGCCCTTGGGGGAACACTTGGGGTCACCACTTCCGTTCTTACAGTGAGTTTTTTACTGCTTTGAAAGACCCGAGGTATAAGAGGAATATCTCGGTGGTGCAAAAGGCGAGGATGTTTATCGCCTACCTCCTTGCCACCACTATCTTTAGTGACAAGGGAGAACACATTCATGCCATCTATCTCCCGAGCCTGTTGGACTGGGAGAGAGTGAGAGAATACAACTGGGGGTTGCCGGGCTACGCCAACCTCTTGAGATGCATGCGGTATGCCTGCCGCGTAAATGACGAGGGGTACAAGTAGTCGACTCTTCTTCCCGTGAGCTTATGCGGCTTTTGGAAGGTGTTGCAGTTGCGTTTTCTCTTTGCATTTTCTTTTCGTGATATGCATGATGTAAGTGTGCGACGCTTAATTTCATGTTTGAATGTAGCCTTGGTTTTTTGAGCATTTCTCGGACATGGCGCCTACGGGCTGGGTCTTGGACTTCTCGGTTTGTAGGGCATGGCGCCATAGGGGTCCTGCGCCTCTGCATATTCTCCAGCAGTATAGGGAGGCCCTCTTGCGCATGGACTAGCACAAGGTAAAAGATGTAAATCTGCTTTTGATATATGGATTGCATGGATTGTATTTCTGGATGTGAAAATATCTTATGTTGTATGCTTGCGTAGATTGACTACTTCCCATGGGAGAAGTATCATGCGTCGGCTCCGGACGCCATCCTAGCTTCTAGGGCGGTGGACCGTCAAAGCATCCTGATTGCGGGCTCGCCTCCTTTGAGTGGTATCTAGGGGAGCGGATCTTTCGTCAGGTTTATCCCGATCTGGAGGCTCCGAGGATTCCTTTGGATCCTTCCTCTTCCATGTTCTTGGTGAGGTGCTTGTCTCGTGAGCAGGTTGCGGAGGCCATGGTGGGCTCAGATGCTATACGGTATTTGAGGGAGCCTGCGGAGGACCTTGTGGGGCATTACGAGCAGTTCCGCCGTGATCGCCTCATGCCTTCATTTGTGGGCTTGAAGGTAAGAATTTAATGTTTGATATTCTATGCCTTTCTTGTCTAGTTGATGCTAACTTACTTTGCTTTGTAGGAGCCTCGGGTTGATGACACCGAGGTAAACGTCCCGGACATGCGGGTCCGAGGTCGGGATTATGGCGAGAAGGAGTGTTGGGGAGAGATCCCTATGACGGAGGACCTTGATGAGGACATCCAAGGCCTTCATCTTCCCGTTGGGTATCCAGGGGTAAACTTGTAATTTTGCCGAAATGTATAATGCCCTATTATATTATACGCTTGCACTGACTTTTCTTCATGCAGCTTCATCGGGAGCAGACCGGGAAGGTCTTCAAGATGATGCATGCCATTAAGTCTTGGATATCCCGAGCCCTCTCGAAGGGTACTTGCTCGAGAGCTGATTTGGACAAGGTAAGCTTGCGTTTGCATTTTCAAAGTTGATTGATTTGAGAAATGTGTCTTATATTTTTGTGGGATGCAGGTTGAGTACCGTCAACCCCTTCCTCGTCGGTCACGACAGGTAGTGTTGTCGGATGATGAGGGTGTGAGCTCTCCTGAGCGTAGTCCTTCGCATGAGAGGAGCCCTCGGAGGGAGAGTCCTAGGAGAGAGAGGGTGCATGTACATCGGTCGGACCGTCCTGGTGGGAGTAGGATGACTCCGTATGTGGAGCCTGCTCCTATGCCTATGCCGATGTATCCTTCTTATCCTGGGTATGCGGGATATCCTTCGTATGGCGACCTTTACTACCAGCCCCCGGTTCCTGCTCCTATGATGCCTACCATGCCTCCTCGTTCTTCGTGGGGGTATGATTCGAGCTATACCGGGGAAGGGAGTTCATACCAGGAGCCTGCCCGACATTCTTCCTTTGACCCTCTCCAGGTCGTGGCGTCGATCTTTGGTGATGAGGGGCGGAGGTCGGAGGACCAATTTGAGGTGCCCCGTACGGATGATGATGCGGGTGATGGTTTTTATGATAATGTATTTGTGTGAAATACATTTTGAACATTTGTGTTGAACAAACACTCGGACTTTGCTTGTAAACATTGCTTGCTTATTTATTGGTTCCTGCACATAATTAGGCTAATGCAAATGCACACGTAGTCAAGCAAAAGCGCAAGTAATAGCCATTTAGCAAAAAAAGGTACAATCAAAAAGTTAAAATTGGGTGTACCCTATCCCCCCTAAAAACAATGAAAAAAAGAAAGGGGTGAAAAAATAAAATCAAAATAATAAGTAAAAAAGGGATTAATAAAAAAGATATAAATGAAAAAGATGATAATCATCCAAAAAGAAATAGGGAAATTGTTGAGTTTCCATTAATAATAAGGAAATAATACAAAATAGAAATAATATTGAAAATAGGAAAAAGAGCCATATTTGAGTCCAAATCAGTTAAGAAAAGTGTCCAAAACCGGAGAAAAGGGACTTGTCTCGAGAAAAGGGTCCGGCGGCCAAAGGGAGGGGTCCAGCGGCACACGCGGAGCGGCGGGGGCGGAAAGAGGGGCCGCCAGGCCCTAGCGGCTGGCCGTTGGGGCTCAGCGGCGTGCCGCTGGAGCTCAGCGGCTGGGCCGCTGGGCCTGGGCTGCTCTGTCGGGGCCGCTGAGCCTTCAGCGGCTGTCCCAGGGGCCGCTGAAGCCCCGTTTTGACGGGTTGCCTTATTTTTTTGTCTTTTTCGTGCGTGCCCTATATAAGCCTTGGGTTAGTCCGGTTTTGGGACATCACCTTCATAATTTACTAGCAATAAAGAGCTTTTAAAGAGAGAAACCCCCTAATTAATTTAGATTTTAGCCATGACAAGCTTTGATGTTAAATTTGACAAGTGGTTACAATCCATGACCCCCGAAGAGAGGATGAGACTTGTGCCTTTCCACTTGAATGCTCTCTTCCATCTTAAGCAAGTTCAAATTGTATGGAATCTCCTTGAAGCCGCCATCGAGTTTTGGGATGACAAACTTCATGTCTTCCGATTTAGGTATAATGAATTATGCCCTCTCCCTGAAGAATTTGCCGCTATCCTTGGGTTTCCTCATGATCAAGCTCCCGCCACTCCATGGCTTGGGGCAAACCTTGAAGGCTACTACAAAAGGTATCTTGTCCTATCACCGACACAATCCTCCTCCGTTGCTAGGAGCGGTGAGTTAGACCTCAACGGTGTAATTGACATCTTCTTCCCCAAGGTAAGGGATAACCGTAATGTGATGAGTGAGACCTATTATAAACGCGCCTTTATTTTATGTCTCTTGCATAGGTACCTCTTTATCGGTGGAAGTAATAATGGTAAAACTAGTATGCTTAGAATTGTTGAACAAATTCAAAACGATTTTACCCCTATGTCTCTTGTTCTTGGTGAAACCTTAATTTGCTTGGACCGTAAGAAACAAGAATCATCGCTTGGTGGATGGACGGGAAGCCCTCTTTTTCTCCAAGTAAGTGCTTGAATAATTTGCCTTGGATTATAAAGTTTGAACCTTTGATGGATATTTAACTTTATATGTTTTGCCTTTTTTGTAGATATGGCTTCTCGAGCTTATGTGCTTTATTGAGAGGCCCGCCAATGCGCTCAAATATCAACCAAAGCAATTTTTCGCACGCCGGAGATTATATTATGAATCCACCATTGATGAGTGGCGCAGGTATCTTAAAGCATGCCCCTTGCTACGATGGACCGTCAAGTGGTGGGGTCTAAAATCCACAATCGGATGTAGCAAAGAAACGGGATACTATCAAGTCCTTGGCCTTCATAATTCGACTTACATGTTTCCTAGTCGTATTATGCGGCAATATGGGAAACGCCAAATTATCCCACAAAAGGATAGTGTTCCTCCTACCACGAGAATCTTGACAATTAGCATGGTAAGGTCATGGGAGTGTGCATAGGATCGTCGTCCCAAGTGGATTATTCCTCTTCTCAAGGCACTGCACCTACAGCCATATCTTCGGCTTATGAGGCTTGGATGGATTGCAAGACCGCGGAGGGTGGTCGTGCATGCAGGAAGTCTGAACAAGACGATCTTAAGGCCAAATCGGTCAAAGCTAGCTTAAGACTCTCAAACCCTAATGACCCGAAGGGGAAGGGTAAGAAAATAGGAGTTAAGCATGTGAGAGGCATCCTCAACCGAAGGTCAAGAAAGCTTTGGAAAAGATCACTACCAAGCCAAAGGTGGAGGCCCAAATCCGGGTCAATGATCATGAGGCGTGTTCAAGCACACCTCTAATGGAGGTTGAAGAAGAAGAGCCTATAATTCAAGAGAGATGGGCTCCCAAGCACACCTCTTTTTGGAGCATGTTTAGCCTAGGATTGCCTTTTGTTTTGCTTTAAATTCAATAACGGTGATGTGCCCCCTTTTAGACTTAGATTTAAATTTGTGCATTATTATTTTGGAATTGCCAAGTCTTTTGTAATGAAATTTATTATTATTTATGGAGACATGCTCAATTTTGTTCTAAGATTTCAACTTGATTTATTGTTATTTATTATCCTTTTTTTTAACAACTTTTGAACGCGAAAATAATGAAGGGGCCGGGCCCAATTGCAATTGGGTTGTCCTATGTATCCTTTTAGGGGAATCAGGCCGCTCGTAGTTCTTATCCGTGCGTTTTTTTTAACATTAAATCCCTTTTTTTTTTCCGGGATTACTTAGCCTTGTGCGGGCCTCTCGAAAGTGCTATATTGGGTGTCTTGCCTAAGCATAGAACCTCTTTAGTTGATCCATGTTTATCCATTGACTAAACTCAATCCCGTCTAAGTCCGCCAATCTTACAGCTCCACCGGTTAGGATCTTTGCAATGAGAAAAGGACCGGACCAATTGGGCCTAAACTTGCCTTCTGGGTCAGTGACATTGGCCCTTACTTCTTTAAGCACTAGATCTTCGACTTTGAGGTCTCTCATTTTGAGCCTTTGGTTGAAATGCTTTGTTATCCTCTTTTGGTAGATTCTCACATTGTGCAAAGCTTGTAACCTTTTTTCATCTAGTAAGACTAATTGGTCATAGCGGGTTTGGACTCAATTCACTTCTGGAATTTTACTTTCCAAGACGATCCGTAGAGACGGGACCTCTAACTCAATTGGTAATACGACTTCCAATCCATAGACTAAAGAGTATGGAGTTGCTCCCGTCGATGTGCGAATAGATGTCCTATAACCCCAAAGTGTGAAGGGCAACCTGTCGGGCCAATCATAATAATTTTCGGACATTCTTTCGATGATCTTCTTAATATTCTTGTTAGCCGCTTCTACTGCACCATTTGTCTGCGGTCTGTAAGGAGACGATTTCCGATGTTGGATCTTGAACTGGGCTAGAAGCTCGATTACTTCTTTCATGAAGTGTGACCCATTATCGCTAATGATTTCTTGGGGAACCCCGTATCTAGCTATTTTATTATTCTTGATGAATTTGACCACATGTTTTGCTTTGAGGTTTGCGTATGATTGCGCCTCCACCCATTTAGTGAAGTAGTCAATTGCAACTAGAATGTATTCATGGCCCCCTTTGACTGTTGGGGTTATTTTGCCAATGGTATCTATTCCCCAAGCAGAGAAAGGCCAAGGTGAGGTGAAAGTATATAACGGGCTTGGTGGCATGTGTTGCAGATTTGCGCGTGTCTGACACTGTGTGCATCTTTAGACAAATTCACAACAGTCTTTCTCAATTGTGGTCCAATAATAACCAAGCCTGATTATCTTCCTGGATAACATTATACTGTTCATGTGCGGTCCACAGACTCCTCCATGTACGTCTCTTAAGACCTTATGGGCCATTTCGGTGCTTAAGCACAAGAGATTAATTCCGTTTGGGGTTTTCTTGTATATTTGTCCTTGTACCTCTATGAATTGGGCCGCGAGCCTTCTAAGTGCCTTTTGGGCTCTAAGGCTAGCATCAGGAGGGTAAACCTGATGGACGAGTAGGTTCTTTATATCAGTATACCATTCATCTTCTTCATCGTGGAATACCTCCAGAGCGTCGCAATATGAAGGTTCGGACCTTCTTCGTACACAAATGGGCATCATTCGAATGGTGTCACATATATTGATCATGCTTGCTAATTTGGCCAAGGCATCTGCAAACTGGTTATCTTCTCGTGGAAGGTATGTAAAATGTATTTGATTGAAATACACTATGATTTTGTCTGTGTATTCTTGGTAGAGTGCCAAAGGATTCACTTTTGACTTTCCTTACTTTGGAAATTTGGTTGATCATAAGCGACGGGTCACCATAGACTCGAAGCATTTTAATGTCAAGGCTTATGGTGGATTGCAATCCTATTATGCAAGCTTCATACTCCGCGCCATTGTTGGTGACTTCATGGTCTAATTTGACCAAAATAGGTGAATGTGCACCGTCAGGAGACACTATTAGTACTTCTACCCCAAAGCCCTTTTGGTTAGATGCTCCATCGAAATAAAGTTGTCAGGTCTCGGTATCTAAGGACATAACCCCTTCATCTGGGAAGTGGTATTCTTCTTTGCGATCGGGCTTGTCTATAGCTTGGTCAGCTAGGTATTCCGAGATAGCGTGTCCTTTGATGGCTTTTTGGTGTTCAAAATTGAGGTCGAACTCTGATAGGAGGACGGTCCATCTGGCTATTCTACCATTTAGTACGGGCTTTTCGAATATATTTACTTTAAAGGATTTTCTCTCGATCTTATGTGGATCCTATGTTGGAGCATGTAATGTCGTAGTTTCTTGGTCGTCATGACCAAGGCTAGGCAGGTTTTTTCTAGAGAGGAATAGCGGGTTTCATATTCTAGAAACTTCTTGCTAGCATAGTAGATGGCCTTCTCTTCCTTGTTTATTTCTTGGGTTGACATGGCCACCATTGACGTTTCTGTGACAGTAAGGTAGAGAATTAGAGGCACGCCTGGAGTGGGCGGTACTAGCACGGGTGGTTCGGACAGATAGGCCTTAATTTTGTCAAAGGCTTTTTGGCATTGCTCGTCCCATTCCGTCTTTACCTTTTTTTGAGCTTTTTGAATATAGGTTCGCAGGTGACAGTTAACTTGGAAATGAACCTGCTAATGTATTGGATTCTCCCCAGGAAACCCTTGATTTCTTTTTCCGTTTTTGGTGGGGGCATACTATTATGGCCTTGATCTTAGATGGATCAATCTCGATTCCTCTGGTGCTTATGACGAATCCTAAAAGTTTACCGGATGTAACTCCGAATGCGCACTTTTTGGGATTGAGCCTCATGTTGTACTTCCTAAGCCTATCGAAGAACTTTTGAAGTGAGGGTACATGCCCGTCTCTCTCTTTAGACTTTATGATCATGTCATCTACATAAACTTCAGCTTCTTTATGCATCATATCGTGGAGCAGGGTTGTCGCGGTTCTTCGATATGTAGCCCCCGCGTTCTTAAGTCTGAACGACATTACAGTATAACAATTAGTGCCCCATTGTGTGATGAAAGTGGTTTTTCTCTTCATCCTCTTTGGCCATCAGGACTTGGTTATACCCTGCGTACCCGTCCATGAATGATAGGAGGGCATGTCCTGCTGTATTGTCTACTAGAACATCTATGTGGGGTAGTGGAAAGTCGTCTTTCGGGCTTGCTTTGTTTAAGTCCCTAAAATCCACACACATTCGCACTCGTCCGTCCTTTTTTGGGACTGGGACGATGTTGGCTACCCAATCGGGGTAGTTTTCCACTCTTATGAAGCCTGCATCGAGTTGTTTTTGGACCTCTTCTTTGATCTTAAGAGCCCATTCTGGTTTCATTCTCCTTAACTTTTGTTTGACTGGTTTGCAGTCTGGCCTTAGTGGGATGGTATGTTGGGCAATGTTGCGGTCTATACCGGGCATGTCCTTGTAGGACCAGGCGAAAACATCCGTATAATTTATTAGAAGTGTTACGAATTGTTCGCGTTCATTAGAAGTTAGAGACAAGCCTATTTGCACATGGCGAGGCTCATCATTAGTTGCAATATTTATTATCTCTGTTTCTTCGACTATTGAAGTCTTTTGTTCATGTTCAATTAATGCTTTAATGACTTCTTTTGGCAATTCCGTTATGTCTTCTGAATTATTAGCAACAAGGCAATCCGAGTAAGCAAAATCGACACTCATAACATTAATAAAAGCGGACAATACATCAATGAGGTCATCACTATCGACCTTAGTAGCAAAAGGAATAGACTGCGGTGGACTACCCGACATTTCTAGGATAACAGACTCGGACTCGAAATCAGACTTTGAATCAGAATTGGGCCTTTCTAAAGGACCATTGCGAATCGTAAACTTGTATTTGGCTCCCTCAACCGGAGTCCACTTCGTCTCGTGCTTCCAGGTGGCGCGGTTGGGCCCGATTGGGGCGATCAGCTTGGACAAGTCGAAGCCTTCATTAAAAAGCACAGTAAGGGGAAGTTTGTTTTTTGCCTCGTCGTATTGGCGGCGTTCTTCGCCAAATAGTAGCCCAAAGTCATTAAGTGCCATGTCATTAGCCCAATCTTTAGTGGATTGGTCCTCTTTGAGAGGTACTGGGGCATCTTCACTCATAGTGAAACAGTCTTGAAATGCCTCAAGGCCCGGAACTAGAACTCCGTTGATCGTATAAGGTTCTGGGAATCCATAATAGGGATCTGGATCGCCCTCTTGGATAAATTGCCCACTGAGAGTTAGAGGATAAGGATCCATGTTATGTGGGATGAGCTTGTTGGCCGCTCGTACCCTCTTTCTAGCCACCTCCTTGGATGTGTAGGCCCGGATCTCTTGCCTTGTGGGCTTATAGCCTAGCCCGAATAAATCATTTTTTATCTTGGTGTTCCAGCAGGATTGGGCTACTTTGGGGTGAGGACCCAAAGTGGTGCCTGGAAAGTGACCTTGCTTTCTAAGTAGGGCATTCACATTGAGCGTGGGCTATATCATTTCTATGAAGGCTATATTCTCGAAACCCCATAATTCTTCATCTTGCTCATTATGCTCTATCTTTAGGACTGTAGCTTTTTCTATCTGGGCTACCATGGTATCAGCAAATACTTCTAGCGTGGATCCTGCTAGGGATAACTTTACCTTTTGGTGAAGGGTCGAGGCTACAGCATTTAGCCCATGCAACCAAGGCCTTCCTAAAAGTAGATTGAAGGTGGCTGGAATGTCGATGACGTGAAATTGGACCGTTTTCTCAATGGGCCCAATGTTAATGTTCATGGAAAATGTGCCTAAGACATTCCTTTTGGAATTGTCGTAAGCTTTTAGCCCTTGCGCGGAGTGCGCGATATTGTTGCAGTCTATTTTGAGGTGTTCAGCAATCCTCAATGGGCACACATTTACAGCAGAGCCATTGTCAACCAAAGTCATGGGGACTTGTCTTTGTTGACATATTACAGTCAAGTAAAGGGCTTTGTTGTGGTGAATGCCTTCGGGTGGAAGATTCTTGTCAGAAAAGGTGACAGGTATGGATGACTTTCCTTGAACCAGGAGGTTAAGCACATCCTAAGGAGTAGCATTTGGAGAAATGGTGGTTGCGTTCAAGGCTTCTAGTACAGCCCTTCTATGAGTGATAGAAGTGGTCAACAATTGCCAAATGGATATGTCCGCTTTTGTCCTTTGCAATTGTCTAAGGATGTTGGTTCCATCATCTTCCTTAGTCGCCTCTCTTTGGTTTTATCCCTATTGGGGATTGTTACAGGCTCTACGGGTTGGATTAGAGATGGTTCCATGTAGATATTTTCGGGCCTAAACTGGCGTCCTGATCTTGTGAGATAGTTCAGAGCTTTGTTATCTTCATCTTTCTCATCATCGGAGATATCATACCAAGCTTTGCCATTTGCTATGTCATGGACTTGAGGAGTTAGCACATCTTCAGGATCAGTAATAATGTCTATTATCCTCTTCATCACTATCCCAAAGGCCGCAAATGTCTAGCGTGGGCCTTGGGCTTGGGTACGGTGGTATGGCTTGCCCAATAGGAGTGATCAGATAGGATGGATCAAACCCTTCCTCTACGTCAATGGAAAAAGAGTTCCCGAGGGGATTATTATTGTTACTGGACGGCGGTGCGTCCTTAGGCAATGGTATGGTGCCATTGTCGAACAGATCTTGGATTTTCTCCTTGAGAATAGCACTTTTTGGTGTCGTGCCCACGACCTCTATGGTATTTGCAGAATGCAGACTCGTTCTAGTATGACAATCTTTTCTCTACAGGTGGATCAGGGGTGGGCCCAATCGGGTGCAAATAGTCTCCTTTGACCAATTTGTCTAGAGCTTTGACATAAGGCATCTCAAGGGGAGTAAACCTTCTTGGACGCCTGTCAGCAATGGCGTTCACTTCATTTCCTCTACTTGTGGAAGCATGATTGGTATTGGTGTATTTTTTTATCCTTGTAACCACTTGTGTTGTAATTGTAAGTGACTTTGCTCTTCCCTCTTTGGAGTTGGTCATCTTCAATGACCATGCCTACTTCAGTTTATTGGGCATAAGTGGTTATGGGTTGAAACTTCATGTGCTCGTGGTATTCAGATGCCAAGTTTTGGACTAGCATTCTAATTTGATCCCTTTCAGATGGGCGATCAATCATTTCAACAACCTTGGTCCTCCATCTTCTTACGAAGTTGGTGAATCCTTCTTTGTCACCTTGCTTGGTGATGTCCAATTCTCTCAATGTCATGGGAGGCAAGACATTGTCAGCATATCTCTCCAGGAACAAAGTGGATAAGTCTTCCCACTTCTGCAGCTTTTGAGTGAGTAGTTTGAAAAACCAGGCCCTAACAGCAGGGTCCAAAGTTTGGGGAAAGAGATGAACATATAACTCTTGCTCAATACCTCTCAGACCCAATGCAGTGGTAAAATCCCTAATGTGATCTTGCGGATCATCGGTCACTTTGAATGTGGGAACTTCCGGCATGGAAAACTTAGTGGGCAATTTTTCCTTGATGTGGGGAGCATAGTCTTCGGAATTGATGGTCATGTCATTAAAGACACGACTCTTGCCTAGGACGAACTCAAGCCTGTTCAGCTTGGCTTGCAGTTCTTGGACCTCTTTAGTGGAGGGCTCAGTCTTATCCTCATTTGGTTTAGGCTCATCTTCGTCCCTAGTAGGGGGATCCAACTTAGCGACACGGGCTTCCATATCAGTGAATCTAGCATTCATGGCGACCAATTGGGCTAAAAGATTGTCCATCTTTTGGTCTGCGGTTCTCTCGGTGTCTCCAAACATGATGGAATTTGGTGAATTAGGTGGCGAGGTTTGAGGTGACAATGGCGGTGTGCGAAGGTACTCGGGCCAATAGGGCCCACGAACTGTGCTTGCGTTGAAGGTTCGAATGACAGCTTGCGGATCAATCTCTTGTTGGACTCGTCCCTCTCCCACTTTCTAGGACCGTGATCTTTACTCCTATCAATTCTGGACATAAAAAGGCCCGTTTAAGAAAATAAGAAATAAATGAAAAACTCCACAAAAGAAAGATTTTATTTAAAAACAAATGTGGGAAGAGAATCTAGTATTAATCCTCAACATGGTGATTTTTAGGAGAGACGCGATTTTATGGAAATAGCATATTCTAGTCAATGATCTTTTCGACTCTATAGGATTAAAAGAAATGTACTCTTGACTTGCATATAGGATATAATTCCCTAATTTAAGAAAGGAAAATATACTATTGACTTGCATATGGGAATAAAGTAAGACTTTTTTTTTATTTTGTGAAAGATCATTGACGGGAATATATCATTTGCACGCAAAAATCTAATTCATATGGAAAAGAACGTCTCCTTAATATGGTCACTAGCGTCATCGGAGTCATACATGGATTCTGTTTCCTAAAAAGAAAAAATCCTAGACTCTATTTGTAAACCTGACAAAACGCACAAGGAAACAAAAGGGAATCTTTCCCTAAACTGGACTCAAGAAAATCCTAAGGGGGAATCCAGTCCTATTATTCTATCACAATATAGCAAGTAAATAAATTAGCACCTTGATATGGACTACGGGACTAAATACAATAGCTTGACACAATCTATGGTTGGATAAGGTAACCCACGACCAGATGCGTTTCGTCATCTATGGGATGCATAGTAAAACTAAACGTCCCGTTTTACATATCTCGAATGGAGACATGTAAATGTCATGGGGTGGAACACGACTATGTGCAAAGGTAATTCGGACCTAGTAGGTCACCGGCCTAAGTCATAGACAATGCTCCAAAGGGTAATTCCTGTTTATGGTGTGGTGATGTCTTTTGAGATCTTGCGATGATAACGCATGCAATGTGAATGATATGGATGCAAAGCGAAGAATATAAACACATACGGTAATTGAACCAAATAGCTAAAATAAATTATTGACATGGATAGGTGTTCGAATTACACCCTCTTGTTAATTATCCCCAGTGAAGTCGCCACTGTAAGAACTCTCGCCTTTCCGGCTCTTGGAAATCGAGATATTAATTTGGAATTTAACGGTTCTTAAATAATACGTCATATGCAATTTAAATTCAATTATAACGGGGAATAACAATTTGCAAGCAATGAAGCTGCCACTAATTTTTAGGAAACAATTGAAAACCATCAAAAAATGCACCCAATTCCTATTGGGAATTGACTCATACCCATGGGGCTAAATATTGAGTTCGAGGGTGTAGGTACAAAATAAACAAAACGAATCTCATCTAAATCGCCCGAATTAACGGCCTCTACTCAGCCTATCCATGTCAAATATTTATCTACGCTATATGGTTCCACACAAATCCGGTCGTCGAAGATCCTAAATTAACTTGGTGGGTTAAAGACAACCAAATTACCTATTTTATCACTTTGCACGATTTATATCTAATTTACATGCATACTATTATCAAACACAAATAAGAGATAAAAGCGATCATTTAACGCTCCAACCTACCACACTTTGCTAAACGCGCCAAGCATTGCATATGCACATCAATAAAAGCCATTGCACCCAACCTAGCACCCAAGATTGAAGAGCAATTCTAATTCTACTAGTCCCGTTCGAATAGAACGTCCAGGTTAACCATCCTGAGGGCCTAAATCTTTTATTAAATCTCTTATTCATTGTTTATAATCATGTTTTATCTAGCTTTTTATTATGGTTAAATAATTATGCATGCTTAAATCCTTGTAAATAATTATGCATGATTAGTTTATTTAAAGTTGGCATCTTTTTATTAGTTTATGCAAGTTTGCATCTTTTTATTGTTTGTGCATGCATGTAGCAACCTCCTAGGTTTATTTTAGCATAAATTTAATATTTTTGCATTGTTTCTATTGAAGTTAATCTGAATTCTCTATGATTTGGGGTATTTGTGCTCTCAAATTGCTCTCAAAAATATCAACTGACCAACCTCTCTCAAAAGAGGGTGAAAGGGAGTACTTATAGAGTTAGGGGACGGAATTCGAGGCTTAGGGCTGCAAACCCGGCGCCGAAACTCGGCCCATCCAAAAACAGGCCCAGCAGCCAGCGGGAAGGCAGCTGGAGCCCAGCGGCTGCCCTGAGGGCCCACGCTGTCGCGCGTGTGCCGCAGGGCTGACAGCGTCAGCCGCTCGACCCGGAGGCGCGCGCGTGGCTAGGATTTTTTGACTTTTTGTGCTCAGTAAATTACGAAATTGCCCTTGGGCTGACCTAGGGGGTCGGGATTGAGCGATTTTGACTCAAATCTTCAAGACGCGATATCTCTTGATCCGGAAACCTGATTGAGGCAAGGTCAAAGACGTTGAAATCCTTATAACAAGGGCTATCCAAAGACTGAGGTTCCAAGGAATTTGGTCTAGATTTGCTTACGTCCATGTTATTCCATTACCATCATCATCGGGCATTGCGGTGTCAGGGGATGAGAACCGATTAGGGTGTCTACAGCTGACTAATAATACTCCTACGCCATAACCCTTTTGGTTTGATGCTCCGTCAAAGTATAACTGCCAGGTGTTTTCTTCGACATTCATTATTCCTTCATCGGGAAAGTCATGTGTGGCATCTTTGCTATTAATTGGGTTTTCAGCGAGATGTTCAGAAATGGCGTGTCCTTTGATCGCCTTTTGGTGTTCAAAAGTTAGATCGAATTCTGAAAGCATGACAATCCACCTTTCTATTCTTCCACTAAGAATGGGTTTCTCGAACAAGTACTTTAGTGGATTCATCCTTGACTTTATATGGATAGAGTGTTGTAGCATGTAGTGTCGAAGATTCTTTGTTGCAATGACCAATGCGAGACACGTCTTCTCTAGTATGGAGTAACGTGTTTCGTATTCTAAGAACTTCTTGCTAAGGAAGTATATTGCCTTTTCATCATTCTCCACCTTTTGGGCCAACATAGCACCCATGGCGGTTTCTGTGACTGTTAGGTATAGCATAAGTGGTTTTCCCTGAACTGGTGGAACCAACACAGGTGGATTAGCTAAATACTTCTTAATTTTGTCGAAAGCCTGCTGGCATTGATCATCCCATGTAGACTTGGTGTCCTTTTTGAGCTTTTTGAAGATGGGCTCACATGTAATAGTCAATTTGGATATGAATCGACTTATATAATGGAGTCGACCTAAGAATCCTCTTATCTCCTTTTCATTTTTAGGAGAGGGCATATCTCTTATAGCTTTGATTTTGGTATGATCAATTTTAATGCCTCTTGTGCTTATGACAAATCCTAAGAGCTTGCCAGAAGTTACTCCAAATGCACACTTTTGAGGATTTAACCTCATGTTGTAGTTTCGAAGTCTGTCAAAGAATTTCTTTAGAGATGGTATATGCCCTTCTCTCTCCTTGGATTTGATGATCATATCGTCTACATACAACTCGGCTTCCTTGTGCATCATGTCATGTAGAAGGAAAGTTGCGGTTCTTTGGTATGTTACTCCCGCATTTTTCAACCCGAAAGGCATGGCAGTATAGCAATATGTTCCCCATTGGGTTATGAAGGTGGTTTTCTCCATATCTTCTTCGGCCATTTGTATTTGGTTATACCATGCATAGTCGTCCATGAATGATAAGAGGGCATGTCCTGCGGTATTGTCCACCAGTACGTCTATATGTGGCAAGGGAAAGTCGTCCTTTGGACTTGCCTTGTTTAGATCTCTGAAATCGACGCACATCCTTACTTTGCCGTCCTTTTTTGGAACAGGCACTATGTTAGCTGCGAGCTGTTTCTGGATATTGAGCGCCCTTAATAAAACCTGCTGCGAGCTGTTTCTGCACCTCTTCTTTGATTTTCAATGTCCACTCAGGTTTCATTCTCTGAAGTTTTTGCTTTACCAGTTTTGAATCAGGATTGAGCGGTATTGTATGATGTGCTATCTCACGACTTAGTCCCGGCATATCTTTGTAGGACCAAGGGAAAACGTCTAAGTATTCTTTTAAGAGATTTATAAAGCTTTCTCGCTCTTTGGGAGTTAGCGATAAGCCAATGCGCACTTGGCGCGGCTCTTGATCGCTTGCAAGATTAATTAATTCTATTTCTTCCACAATTGAAGTCTTTTATTCATGCTCTAATAGTGATTTAGTTACCTCTTTGGGAAATTCTTGTTCATCTTTTGAATTATTAGCTACTAAGTAATCCAAGAAGTAAGCAGAATCAGTATTCATTTCATTGATAGAAGAAATTGGAACATCAACTGAGCTATTACTACTGGCTTTAACATCATTAGACTTGCAAATAGATTTGGGTGGACCACCCAACTCTACAATATTAGACTCGTCTTCAGAGTCAGACTCAGTCCGGTCGGAGTCAGTGTCGGTGCCGGGCTTGGACTCTTCGGCGATCGTGATCTTGATCTTCTTTCCATTGGTTCTCGTCCAGCTTATGGTGCGTTTCTGCTTTGTGAGTTGACCCTCGTTTGGAGTGATCAACTTAGTTGGGTCAAAGTTTGCATCTTGAATTGCATTACTAACATTGTGGAGCTCCTCATCTTTTGGATGGTGATGCTCTTGTCCAAATAGTAGACCCAAAGCATTGTTGGGTGTGTCATCTACCCAATCAAAGTTTATCCTCCTTCTTACATGCAAAGGAGTTTCTTCCAGCGCGTAGCAGTCTTGGAAGACTTCGAATCCGGGAACTTGGATTCCATAAACAGGGAGAGCATAAGGCTCAGGAAAGCCTTAATAAGGGAATAGATCTCCAGACTGGACGAATTGCCCGTTTAGAGTGTGCGGGTATGGTGTCATGGGGATGTCATAGGCTTTGTTTTCCTTAATCGCCATTCTCTTCACTTTTTCTTTAGCGATCTATTCCCGTATCTCCTGCTTGGTAGGGTTATAGCCCAACCCAAAAAGATTATTTCCGGGTTTGGATGACCAAACTGGAAGTGGTTTGAAGACATCTTTGCCTAGAGCAGTGCCAGGGAAGTGCTCCTGATTCCTTAGGATGGCATTAATTCCTAGGTGGGAATATGGTGCAAAAGGAGTTATATCTTGCTCAAGTAGGGCGACGCGTTCAGTCATAAAACCCCAAAATTCTTTGTCTTGTGTAGTGTGCTCGACTTTAAGAACTGGCGTGTCCTCAATGCTAGCTATCATAGAATCTGCTCTATCCTCTAGAACTACCCCTCCGACCATCATTTTGACCTTTTGGTGTAATGTTGAAGCTATTGCATTTAGTGCATGGAGCAATGGACGTCCTAAGAGTAAATAGAACGAAGCTGGAATATCTATGACATGGAATTGCACCATTTTCTCAATTGGTCCAGTGTTAAGGTCAACTGAAAAAATGCCTAAAACGTTTCGTTTGGAATTGTCGTAGGCCC
Organism: Tetragonia tetragonoides; assembly: GCA_038025085.1. Classification (NCBI taxonomy): domain Eukaryota; kingdom Viridiplantae; phylum Streptophyta; class Magnoliopsida; order Caryophyllales; family Aizoaceae; genus Tetragonia; species Tetragonia tetragonoides. The sequence goes on along the minus strand of CM076145.1, from coordinate 6,865,925 downwards.
TCAACCCTTGTGCGGCATGCGCAAGGTTGTTGACATTTATGCCCAAGCATTAGGCGATCCTTAGGGAACAAACATTGACAGCGGATCCATTGTCTATTAGGGTCATTGGGACCTGTTTTTTCTCACATACGGAAGTTAGGTAGAGTGCCTTGTTGTGGTGAGTTCCTTCGGGTGGAAGGTCTTCACTAGTAAATGCAATTGCTTGCAAAGAGTTCCCTTTTGTGAGGAGATTGACCAAGTCATCCGGAGTAGATTCGGGGGAAACCATAGTTTGGTTAAGTGCTTTTAGTAAGGCATTCATATGTAGTTGAGATGTAGTCAGAAGTTGCCATATGGAAATATCAGCCTTAGTCTTTTGAAGCTACTTAAGTAGTGTAGTGCCATCATCCTCGATTGGAGGGTTTTGGTCTTTGTTCTGGACTAGTGGAGACTCTCTCACTTGTGGTATGACTGAAGCTGTGTTTTGTAATGGATCCTTATTCTGGAGATGGGGTGGTATATAGTGTCTTCCCGACCTCGTGAGGTGTTCGATTCAGGAGATTCATCATCAGAAGAGTCGTACCATGCTTTAGAAATCTGGAGGGTAGCATATTCCTCGTCACTATCACTTTCCTAAAGTCCGGCTACCTCTAGAGGGAGGGAGTCAGGCTTGAATGGTGGGATAGAATGTTTAATTGGCGCAATCAGACGAGAGGGGTCCTTTTCCTCTTCTTCATTTGTAATGACGAAAATCGCACCTAGAGGATTAGTGTTGTTGTTTAGAGTGGGAACATTCTTTGGCTTGGAAATGGTCCCATTGTCAAAAAAGATCCTGGATTTTATTTTTGAGTGTCCAACACTTCTCGGTATCATTTCCTTTTCCTCTATGGAACTTGCAATAAAGATTAGGATTCCATTATGGGCTCCTCTTTTCGACATCATGATCCGGAGTGGGACCCACGACGTTGAGATAGTCATTTTATACCAGCTTTTCCAAAACTTTAGCATAGGTCATGCCCAATAGTGTGTATTGCCTTTGCGGTTTGTCATAGACAGCACTGACTTTATTAACCTTATTGGAAGAGCTTCCTGAGTTGGGATTCTTCTTGTAATTCGAGTTATAAGTGCCTTTGTTGAAGAAGTCCTTGCCTTTCTCCTTTTTAAGTGCTTGATCGTCCTTTATGAGCAATCCCACACTATTGAACTGTGTGTATGAAGTAATTGCTTGATATTTGAGAGGGTTCAAGTAAGGAGGTTGTAAATTCTTGAAGAGTTTTCGAATTTGCTCTTCCTCGGATGGACAGTCAAGCATTTCGGCCACTTTGGTTCTCCATTTCTTAACAAAGTCAGTGAAGCTTTCATTTTCACCTTACTTTATTGCTTCCAACTCTCTCATGGTAGTTGGTTGGATGACGTTGTCGGCGTACCTAGTGAGGAACAAACTAGACACCTTGTTCCATTTTTGAATCTGACTGGGCTCAAACTTGAAGAACCATGCCCTAACAATGGGGTCCAAGGTTTGTGAGAAGAGGTGAATATAGAGGTCAGGATCAACTCCTCTTAGGCCCATTGCGATGGTGAAAGCCCTTATGTGATCTTTTGGATCATCGGTCCCTTTGAAGGTGGGGACTTCAGGCATAGAGAAGTTTTGTGGGAGTTTCCCCTTGATGTGAGAGGAATATCCTTCAGCATTGATCATGTAGTCACTTATTATCTTGTTTTGAGTCAGAGCTAACTCAAGGTTCTTAATTTGTGAACTTAGCTCTTCTACTTTGTCATCTCGAGGTGGAGGGTCATCCTGGTTAAAAGGGTCAGCTTCCTTAACCTTGCTTTCCATCCATGTCAGACGGTTTTCCATAGTTTTCAACATTGTCATCATTTCAGTCAACATCTCATCGGTAGTCTTAGGTGGTGGAGGTGGCATATCACCTTCGGCAATTTCGGTCAACTTAGAACCAGGTGGTCGATATGGAGGGGGAGTAACAAATACTGCGTCAGACCTAGATTTGCTCGAAGGGGGAGACTCCAATACGAGCTTCCTAACTAGACGTTGATTACTATGATCGCGCTCCCAACTTTTCGGACCGACTGTTTTCTTCCCAATCCTCGACAGCGGATAAGACTTTGAAAAGGAAAGACTAGCAAGTTCCACAAAAGAAAAGTTTTAAAACAAAAGTGGGAAATCTCTATCTAGAATATTCTATCAATATAGTTACCCTTGGGAACTAAGTAATGGGTTTAGGTCAAAAGATCTCGACGGGGGATAAAAATAAAAAGATATTATTCTCTTGATTAAAAAGGAGAGGGGAGTGATATTATCTCGACTCAATATGGGATAAAGCAAAAGATATTATACTCTTGACTAAAAGAAGAGGGGAGAGATTGTATCTCGACTCAATATGGGATAAAGCAAAAGATATTATACTCTTGACTAAAAGGGGAGGGGAGAGATATTATCTCGACTCAATATGGGATAAAGCAAAAGATATTATACTCTTGGCTAAAAGGAGAGGGGATATTATCTCGACTCAATATGGGATAAAGCAATAAAATATTATACTCTTGACTAAAAGGAGAGGGGAGAGATATTATCGAGATCTTTGACTAAAACTCACTACTTAAATAAAGGGAAAGAAAAAACCATTAAATCTTTCCTAAGGTGACGAGCATCATATAAAACATTCGGGGATATTGTTTCCTAAAAATAAAGATTCTAGACTCAATTTTAAGACAAAATCTAGACTCAAAAAGGAAAATATCCTAATTGGGGTCTAACATAATATTCTATGACGGCCAAAACGACTACGTAAAGATTGCGTTCACATTTGGGCAAACATCACAACAGCACAAAAGACATGATCATGAAAATCTAGCATGGACATGGGACTGAGTTTTGACCTAAAACATTGGTTCTAGTTCATGCAATGGGGTAGGCTTAAAGGTTTTGGTCAAAAGGTACTCATGATCAAGAATGTAGAACAATCCGCGGGATGCGCGACAATGTGATGCATTCTTGTTATCCTACTCGTCGAATGGACGAATGCGTAGGAAGGTACATGAGGTAAGGGGATCCATGTTTCTTGGCAAAGAAGAATCGAGTGGATTCTCACCAAGGCACTTCACCACACTCCATTGGCTAAGAAACTAGTTTGAACTTGTAAAAAACGAGCACGGAAGTCGTGCAAGCGCATGCACATGAATGCAATGAATGCAATTTAATAAGATGAATGACAAGCCACAAAATAATAAGAAGAACACTCAAGGTAGTGAACCAAGCAAAAATAATAGCATTGAATCGATTTTCAAGTTACACCCTCTTAATCATGTCCTCAGTGAAGTCGCCACTATAGGCTACCGGATTTTTCTCCCCTTTTTCCTGATTTCTGGGCGGCCGGCTGGATAGCCAGGGAGAGCATGTCTTTGGGTTTCGTGAATCTCTTGAGTGTGAATGCACATAAGATTGTCGGAAGTCGCCACCAAATTTTCTTTTCGTACTAAGGACATGATTAAGATTGTCGGAAGTCGCCACCAAATTTAAGGAAATTTGGAAACCTTGGAATCAAGCCGATAGTCTTGAAAGACGTCAACTCAATTCCTGTGCACCCCAATCCCTATTGGGGAAATTGACTTCATAATGAATTCGGGGGCGTGAGTACGAGTTAGGAAGGTGTTAGGCACCCAACTCGCCCGTTGACAACAACTGCCTTTACTAATCAATTCAATGCGATTATTAATGCTACGGTTCCAAACAAGGTTCAATTTGTCCAAATTCCTAGTTTTAACTAATGGGTTGAACAAACATTATTATCGTGACCACTTTTAACAACTTATCAAATTTACATGCTTTTATTGCTAGAAAACGACAAATTTGCTAAAACCTGCAAGTTAGAAGGCAAACAAGGTAATTCATCCACCAATACACAAACAAAGAATAATTTAATAAAGAGCAATAAATAATAAACATGCATTCATTCATCCATTCATTAGGCTTAATACAAGCCCTTTTTGCTCAAAATGCGTCATGCATGTACATATCACATAAACCAAATTCGTTAGTAAATAACAAGCAATATAAAATCTATTTGAAAACCCTCGGGTTGGATTACCTGGATGCTCACAATGAACTTATTGGGTTGTTATGCTTGAATTCTTGCTCTTGATGAAGTATGAAGGTTTATTTTGTGGTGCTAGGGCTAGCCTAAATAAGGAGTAGAACCAGAATTTAGGGTTTAATATGAGAGAGAATGTCTAAACTCTTAAAATCTCAACCAAGAGACCAACTTGAGAGAGAAACTGCCAACCTCTTCAACTGAACCCTAAGGTTTGTTTATATAGAAAAGGGGGAGCTGCCAGGGTTTGGCACGAAAATCGAATGGGCCTCGAATTTGCCGTCCACGAGAAAAGGTCCAGGCGGCCATGCAACTAGGCCGAGCGGCTGAACCGCTAGGACAACCGATTGAACCGCTTGTCAAGCGGCTTGGCCTAGCGGCATAGCCGCTTGTCCTAGCGGCCAACGCTTGAACTCAAGCGTGGTCGCCTGGACCTGGAGCGGCCTGCCTGCATAGGCGCCTGACGTGCTTTTCACGCGGGGGAGGCTTTTCCGAGGGGGTCCACGCGGGATTGACTGAGTTCCCTTGTTTGACCAAGGGTTGACTCAAGGGTTTGGGTTCCCTTTCGGGCCCTTAGGTTCAAAGAAGCCTATCTCTCAGTTTTGGACTCCAATTGAATTGAGTCCAACTGGTTTGGATCACCTGTAAAAGAGGCTTCCACTGGTTAAATCAAATGAACTGGGCTAATCATCAGAGCAATTATTCTCGCAACCCAAGTTCGAGGAAAATCCAATCCTTTCATCATCGGGTTTTTGTGGGGACTTATCATAAACCCAATTTTTGGTGTTTACAACTCTACTCCTCCAGCTTCAAGTGAACATAATGGTCTCGAATTGAGAAGATTTGTGCACTTCTTAAACCTTTATATGAGATTACTACACAGTTCTCTAGAAGGAATTATCTAACTGCAAACTTATACTTGTTAAATGTATGGAGAATTGAGAAAATTTTAATCACCTACTCCGAGTGTGCAGATGAAGTTGTGAGAGAAATGGCAAAGGTCATGGAGGAAAAGTTCGTTAAATATTGGGATTCTTACAATAATATACTTTCATTAGCTGTTGTTTTAGATCCTCGTTTCAAACTCGAGTTTGTCAGATTCTGTTTTGATCAATTGGACCCTGAAACTGAACCGTTGAAAACCAAGCTAGTAAGAGATAAACTCTACAAATTGTTTGAGTAGTATGACATTGTTCCTCATCACATGAACCTAGGATGAGAGAGAAAAATGACATTGATGTAAGTGATACTAAATGATAATATTTAATTATGTTTTTTAAATTTATTAGGTTCATAATATCAATATATATGTTTATTAATTACTGAATTGTTTAATATTTTGCAGGCATTTTCTAGTTTTGGAAATACAACTCCTCGTAGAGTAATAAAACTAGGTAGATATTTAGAGGAGTATAGGTTGGACCACAATATGGATATCAATGTTCTTGTGTAGTGGAAAGATAATGAAAAGTGATTTCCTCAAGTGACAAGAATGGCACGGGACCTGTTGAGCATTCCTATTACCATCGTTGCATCATAATCAACTTTCAGCCTAGGAGGTCGTATTTTGACAAAATGGAGAGCTTCTCTTAAGCATGAAAATGCAGAGGCTTTAGTTACCATTCGTAATTGGGTATTTGGTTATGAGGTGGAAGAGAGAAAGTATTTTGATATTAAGTTTAATATATTGCTTATATTTTATTTTGTCAAGTTTAAGATATATATAGTTATAGTTATATATTTTATTCATGTAAATCAAAGCCTAGTGAGAAGTTACTTGATGAGGGAATAGAGTTGCATTTTAGTCGAGCATGTTATATAAAAGTTGCAGGAGGTCACATTGGAGATGAAGAGGCGCATGGTGTTTTTGAATTGGATTAAAGACTTGTTGTTGTAGGATTGTTGTTTAGAGTTTGTTAAAATCGGAGAACGACAATTGTATTTGTTTTATTTGTTCTTTACCGCTTATGGTTTTTGATCTTAGATGAAGGAAACAGGTACATTATTATGTTTGCCCGTTATTCAGGCAGTGTAAAATACTCCGTAGTTTGGAGTATGTGATGTGCTATGTAAAAGTATATTTTTTTTTAACTTTTTAAGTTTTCGTAGTAGAGACGATTGACACTTTATATAGGAGACAAAAAGTTGACCTCAACCCGTTGGGTCGCCCCGTAACCGACAGTTTTGGGTCATGAACAAGCATTCCTTGACCCGGAACCGAAACGACCTGATATGCTATTGACCCGACCTAATAATACCGAAACCGAACCCGCCTGACCGACCGGTTTGCCAGGTCTAGTTCTTCACTATGATGTTAGTGAAGAACATTTTAGGATTATCGCTATCATATAGATATCCTGGTTGTCTTGCGTTTTCAAAATAAAACTAAAAAATTGTAGTCGCGAAAATTGTTAGCGATTCTCACTTAAGGCCTTAACAATAACAAAACTCAAAAGCCACTCTCTCTCGTTTAGACCAACCCAATTCGTGTTCTCTTCTCCCCCTCATTTGCACTACTCTGCCAAAAAAACTCTTCTTCGCGGATCTTCACGTCTAGCCAAGTGAGCATCTCCTCCGGCCAAGTATCTCTTGTCGTCGACAGGTTGGGTGGGTCATGGGTGGAGGGATTTTTTTCTCGCCTTCTGATGAACTTGCTCGTGAAACTCGGCAATTAATTTGGGCCATTGGGTGTCACGTTGTGTCACCCACTTGTCGACCAACAAACTTTCGGCCAGCAGACGCCACCGCCTCATCATCTCTCCCGAAGTCAAGCTTTAACACCCCGGAAATTAAACCTACTTAACGACAATATAATATTCTTTTCGCAGCGGAATAAGCAGAATTAACCTCCGAAGCGTTACCGCCGTGCTTGCCCGGTTAGACAAACACAAGGCTGAAAATAGTATCAACTCACTGTGGGGCCAGATTCTCGGGTTTTTCCTGGATTAGGACCCGGGAATCGTCGCGATACGCGCCAGAGGCACATCCCACGGAAATCGGCAGATTGAAGGGGCCAATTGTCAAGGAATCATCTTAAGGTTCGAAGTCGCCACCTTGTTATGCCCCGAACAAGGACGGGTTTATACAAAAGAAGAGTCGTCACCTTGTTATGACCCAAACAAAGAAGAGTTTTTACAAAAGAAAGGGTTTTATAAACGATTTTAAAGAAAACCATTTAAGAAACCCAAAAGTTGACTCCATCGCGATAAGGCACGAAAATTCTTTAACTGGTCTGCGAATCAGAGATCTTGGTTCGGGGTCTAGGTTAGAAGGTGCGGACGTCCTCGGACCCGTCTCCTCCTCCGTACTGAGTACGGGCTCGTTACTAATACGTTGTATCCCATATGAAAGCTTTGAATTGAATTATGTAATGCCTTGAATGATAAAAGAAAAGCACATATATGTACACATTGTCACTTAGCACACAGAAAAAGTCGGTTTTGAACCGGTGTATTCGTTTACGTACGGCGGGTTTGGATATTGCAAATACTGCACTACGTATCATTCATCGTAGGTCTTAAATCTACTCCTGGATCAAAACTCTTACGTAGTTCTGACCGGGGGATCCGGTCAATAAGACTCCTTGGGTGCCACTAAGGCGGGTATGGATGTTCTTTCCCGTAAAGAGGGATATGATTGAGGAACTTATAGGATGACTCGCAACTTAGAGTCGAATTGATCCCAGGAACCCCTACTCTCCTCGAAGAAGTAGGGAAAAGCTCAAATGGGATGATCAGTCCGCTCCTTCGAAGCGTTCAACCCAACAATATTTGGTAATATACGGAGATCAACCCAATTCTTAGCTTTGAGTATAAAGATTAGACTTTTCAAAAATATTCGTCCTTTACTGGGGAATAACATTCATTGGGGGTGGATAAATGGATGATTTGTGTAGATTGTGGGTATGTATTGGTGGGTAATGGCTCAAAGGAGTCTTTCCGATAGGATCCCTCGGGGTGGCCCGAAGCCAAATAAGAGGGGACGATCAATAATTAGCTTCTATTCGATCATAGGTATTCCACTGGGAAAAATAGTTGTAACTGGGGAAATGTGGATTCCACTGGGGAATGTGATTTGTATGAAGGTGATTTTATGGAATGGTAGGTGGAACACCCATGATCGCGTGTAATCAAATTTCTGATTCTAACCTCGAATTTGGCCCCGGGCCGGGTTGTGTACATAAACGAATACACTGATTTTAGAAAACGTTTTTAACATAAAATACATCACACAAGTGAGAGAAGTTCTTTTTATTTTATTTTCCGAGTTGAATTATTAGGTGGAAGCATATGAATGCAAATGTACAAAATGTAATTAAAGTGGGCTCGGAATAAATGAATTACATATCGAGTATTTACAATACAAAATACAAAAAATGTCTAAAAATCCTAAAAAGGAGAAAAAGACTTGTATTCATGTACATGGCGCCTCCAGGGCTCGATCTTCATCTTCGTCTTCAAAAGTTGGACTTATTCACAAAGGATTAGTTCATTTAGAAAAGAATTGATTTATTTACAAAGAATTAGTTATTTACGAAAGAGGTTTGAAAGAACCGACAAGGGATTAATCCAAACGCGACTTATTAACTCCAAATTTATTTTTATAATTAGTGGGACACACTAAAGGAATAAACTAGAGAGTTTCGTATTTTTGTGGGTTCATTTGATAATTAAACGAAAATCGTTTATAAAACCAAACAAAACTGTTTTTACAATAATCTGGACAACAACAACAACAACAACAACAACAACAACAACAACAACAACAACAACAACAACAACAACAACAACAACAACAACAACAACAACAACAACAACAACCCAGTAAGTATCCCGCCTAGGGCGGGGTTTGGGGAGGTCCAGATGTACGCAGTCTTACCCCTACTAGTCGCCAAGAAGAGAGACTGTTTCCGATAGACCCACAAAAACTTTTTTTAAAAAACATTTGCAAAAATATTTTTTTTTTTTTTTTTTAGCGAGAGTGCATGCACAATATAAGGAAATGAAGAATGAGCAAAAAAGCAAGAGAAGGCAAGCATAAGTAGGCTAACACATAAGAATACTAAATGGAAAGGATAAAACGAGGAATACAACTACAAGTTGGAAACAAAATTAATGCCTGCTATAAATCCTAAGCAATGCAAAAACCACAATCTAACGAGGATCCTCTGCACGAATCCTACTACGCAAAATTTTCCTATCTAGGGCCAAGTCCTCTGTAAAATCTAGAAGGGTCAAATCCTGTTTGATTACCTCTCCCCAACTCTTCTTCGGGCGCCATCTTCTTCTCTTACAGTCACTAAGTAAAATCCTCTCACACCTTCTTACCGGGGCATCTCGATGTCTCCTCCTAACATGCCCAAACCACCTAAGCCTAGTCTATCGCATCTTGTTGTCAATGTCGGTCACTCCAACCTGGACAAAACTTTTAAAATCCATATCTCGGTCATAACTCAACCAAATTGAGTGCTTCAAAAACCTAAATTGGTTAATTTTACTTCATGTTTCTACTGTAAAAATCTCAAGTCAAGACAGTTGACGATCGGTGAGTTATTTACGATTTACGAGCTTCTGGAAGCCTTTGGACAGACCATTGGTTTTTGATTTATTGAGAATTATTTACAAGTGATTTAGGTCTAATATTTAGAGGACTTAGACTAGACTTGAAGTTAGGTATGTACACAAAATTTTATGAGTTTTAGACGAGTCTAACTCATTTAACGAAAATAAACAAAAGAACTATACAAAAAGCCCTAATGTTCTAAGTTAACCAATTGTCTTTCATTTTGACAGAACCAAAGTCGGTTTGATTAATTCATTAAAAATCGAAAACACGTCCGACTGGAGTGATTCCAAAGCCTAGATTGGTTATTAAGGAGTATATTATCCAAATCAAAGTTCATCTTTCATTAAAGAGCTGCTAAACGGCACAGAATGTTCCGTTAAGTGAACGTTATCATTTCTAAATATCTACTCGGTTGGTTAATTTTAGAATTAAATCTACTTTGTTAAACTTGAATTCTTCAATACAGATTGAATTAGACACACTAGGGACTTCCTAAAAAAATTATCAAAGAAAATACACTATCCTATGTGGTTAAACTGAGCCATTTATTTACAAGGTCGAAATCTGAGAAAATCTTCAAAGGGACAGCACTTCTTCGTCTTTTCAAAAATCATTTCAAATTAATTTAGTATCTAAAATGGACAAAATAGGTGGCTGTAAAAATCTAGGGAAATCCTCTTCAATTTACTGAGAAATAGTCCAAGCTCAAAACTTAACCGTTTGTTAGTTATATACAGATCTATGGACGTTGGTCATTTTTAGACACAGAAACTTCAAAATTCATTTGTGGACGACGAAACCGTTGAATCTGGACGATTTTTATCTCGTTAGAAATCTCTCTGAACAAGGTTTCCTATGACACTTATTTCATCAAATTCCAACCGTTGGATCTTCCTAGATCTATAAATGAATTCTGCTCTGAAAACTGTCAACTATCCGATTTATTACAACTTTGTACAAAAAATAAATCCGAGGCCTCTATATGCAAAATGACCTTTTTTATTCAATTTCAAGTATAAAAAAATGAAAATGGTGATGAGAAAGAAAGAAACAATCATTGATCACACAATTTTGGCACAAGCAATTCTCTTCCTCACCGCAAAAAATCACTCTATACAAGCTGGATCTAAGTCCCTTATGGAGACGGGTTCGCGTGGGCACTTGAACCCTTACCTAGGAATTTTTGGCCGCTCAAAAAATAGGGTGGTTCATGCCCACGCCTATAAAGAGTCCAACCAGTAAAAATGGAATTATTAAGGGGGGATAATAGTGTTTATTAGCAATTTATATACAAAATGAAATGGTTAGTAAAAACACTTAGAAAATAAATAATTGAAGGAGAGAGATAAAAGATTACCATTGCGTAGATCTAGAAATCTCAACCTTCAAAATTAAATTAGTTAGTACAAACGCCATTTAGTTTGCACTAACTAGATAAAAAAAAAAGAAGTTTTAGAAATAGAAGAAGTTTTTAGAAAACCTTCAAAAGTTGAAGTAAGTTGAAAAGATGGTAGGAAAACTAGAGAGAGAAGTAGAGATTTTAAGAAGTAGAGATGAGGAAGAGGCAAAGGGCCCTTAGATTAGTTTTTTGGGGGGTATTTATAAGGGGGGAAAGATGAGGGGTGAATTAGGGTTAGGACATGGAGGGTGAGATTTGGTGGGAGGTGGATGGTGAGATTGGGGGTGAGAGAATGTGGATGGGAGAGTGACAAATGTCACATTTGCGGTGATGGAAAGAAGATGGGAGAATCTTGTGAGGTGGAAGTGAGTAGGAAAGAGAAAAGATGAGATAAGGTGGGAGAGAAAATAGAAAAGGGAAAAACAAAAACAAAATAAAAAATAATAAAAAAAAAGAAAATAAAAACGTGGGAGGGGGGGAATAAAAAAAAAAATCTTTTTCTTCTCTTTTTTCGGTTGTGAGGGGGGAATTTGTTTTTTATTTTTATTTAATTTTTTGGGTGGGGGGTTAATTCATGGAAAAGGGGAGGGTATTTTGGTATTTCTACTTGATACCATTATTCCCTTTGGTCTTTAGCTATTGGATGGGAACATGAGAATATTGTGATGTCATGCATGACATCATAATTCCAATCCTTATTTATTTTTGCATTTTCTCTTTTATATTCTTTTTGGATTTTTGATTTATTTTCTCTTTTGGGCATAGCTTAATTTGCATCATTAACATAATTAAGTCTCTGTAAGTCACATAACAATTTCTATACAGAAATAATCACTTGTAGTATATAGCTAACACCTTATAGTTTCCATAGAACTAGCTCACATAAAATATGGACATCATTTCACTAGTCACGACAACTGAACTGTACAAACAGGAAAATACTAGTATATAGAACTTTTGCGTAAAAACACCAAACAATGTCATTTATCATGCCTTTATCTTTGTTAGTGGAAAACAACCAATACTATACTTCAACAACATAAACAGGCAGCTAGCACATAATTTTGTAAAAACGGTGTTATCTGGTTAGTATGTATTAGCCACGGGGAAGGTGGTGAACATGTATTTACCTCGTCTCCTCGTTCTTCAGCAAGTGAGCGCTTGACGTAGCTCCTAGTTATTGAAAATTAAGAAATACTAGTCATTCAACTAATCACCTATAATCCATATAATCAGTAAATTAACTCGCCGTTAATTTTTCTAATCCGGGTTACATGCAACCTTAAATACCACTACACACTAGTGGGTAGGTCACTAGGTGACCCATAATCCATTGATAAACATACTTAATTATCACTAAACCCAATTAATCATGCAATAATATGAAATAAGTACTAATCCCCCTTGGTTACTATTACATGCAAATACGTGGGGTTTCGGCTAACACTTGGGGCGCACCATCGAAGAGGTTTCGGCCACCGTTTTCACTACCGATCGTCCTTAAACACATCCTAGGCATGATTTCTAGCTAGTTTATGCGTTCCTACGATTATTTGCAATTGTAATTCAATGAAATTAAAGTGGAAGCGTTTAATACCGTGAGGTGCAAGATTCCCTTGGTTTCGGCTCAGTCCGAGGTCGGACGTCGGTGTCGAAGCTTGAGGGTGACCTAACGATCAAGGAACATCAACAAACAAGAACAAAGGAATTAGATCAATCAAGGTAGGAATTCAATAAGAAATGGGTAGTTGAACAAAGTGAGTATATATATACCTTAATACTTGATAAGAGAAGAACTAGCTAAAACGATAACAAGACATGCAAGTGGATGCTCAAGTTATGAAGTAGGCTTGAAGAATGATGACGATTGACGGAAAAATGACGTGAGCTTCTCAATGGAGCCTCACGGCTCTTTCTTGTTTTGTTTTGCTTTCTGGAGAATGATAAGTATTTGCATGGAGAAAGGAATGATGTAGACGGAGCTATTATATATATGTTGGATGCAGGCCCGTTCCTAACATTTTAGGGGCCCCCGGACAAAATAAGAATGAGGGCCCCTAAAGTTTGTGTGTGTGTGTATATATATATATATGGTTTCACGCAAAAAAATAAAGGAGAAATGAAAAAAAAGCTGGCAAATGGTGTATGTTCAACCTAGCATGCAACCAAAAAAAACTTAGAAGACATCTCATAAAGAACCTCCACATGCACACATGGAAAAAAAAAACAAAAAGAAAAACGGTTTGGCTCACATGTAAAGATAGGTATTGTTGGTATTAATATCGGAATTAAAGTGATATGCAATACAAATCACGTGCCTACAAATATTGTTAAATTTAATTGGAATAACAATTTACTAGTTATTACTTACTCGATTGATCACATTCTCAAATAATAAGGGGAAGTGCCAAGATAACAAACGAAAAGCTTAAAAAGAAATAAAAACAAGGAAAGCCTGAAAAGAAAAATCAAATAAAATGAGGTCCCTAAGATTTGATCTCTAGTCAAGTAATCACAAGAAACTTCGCACTTTCCATATTCGACCACTGAACTAGCCTAATGTACATGTTCAAGTACTATACCAGTTAAAATATATCCTATTTTTGCTTTCTACCATTGGGCCCCTTAAATTGATGGGCCCTAGGCGGTTGCCCTCGAGGCATATGCCTAGAGACATGCCTGGTTGGATGAATGGTAGTATAGAGATAGGATGACAAATAGCAAATAATCACTGAAGTGAATAGTGTAACATGCAAGTAAATGGGATTAAGAAGGTGATTAGCTTAACAAAAATATGTGGTTTGCTATGGTGGTGACACGGAGTGGTTTAATGGTAAATCATTCCCCGTTCCGCGACACGTGGCAAGACTTGCCATAAGTAGGTGTATTAGTAAAATTGTTACTACTACCAGCTTACTTAAGAAGTTAACATGTATATTTAAGACAATAATCATTCTAATTCTTTTTAGCGAAAATACTATTTATAGAAATTACTTATATATCACAAACAATAATATTTTAATTTCTATGCAGATATCTAGCTGAAAATAATAATAAGTCTCCTTAAGAAAATGAAAATGTTATAGTGGTTTAATTAGACTATTATATTATATATTAGTACTAACACGGAGTTAATTAGTCGGAAATTTTTCCATGTGTTACACAAGCAACAGTTTATCGGTCTAATTTTCGGCGAGTTCGAGTCTCAATTGTGCCCTAATTGAGGAAAATTGCTATCATTCTCTCATTCCCTTACTTTCTACTAATCTTTTAGCTTTTTTTTGGCTAATTTGTTGAATTTTTGCAAGATATTTTTGTAATTGTTTTTTTGAAGTAAATGTAAGTTATATTATTAACAAGGGTAACGTTAACGAGTTACTTGGGGTAACTTGTTAAGAAAGCAATTTTTGAAAATTTTATCCATATATTTAAGTATTTAGTATCAAAGATTCCAATAACCCTTGAATAATAACTTTTACCCTCCTAAAAACTAGGAAGGGAATAAAATTACCTCATTCCCATTTCTCTCTTTCCATTTCACACGGCCTTTGTTTTTTGGTATGAAATCATAACTCTTTTTTCTCTCACTCCCCATTGTTTTCTTCATCATTAATACTTTCCCTTTTCCTAATTTTCTCTCTCCTCCCGCCTTCTTCTCCATCATCTTAATTCATCACCATAATCAATTACTTCACCCACTAATGCCCCCTTGCTTACGCCTTTATTTTGGCCAATATTTTTTTTTTTTTTGATTTCTTACATTGTTAAAATCTCACTGCTAAAAGTTGATTGATATAGGAAGAGTAATGATGTGCGAGCGAGGTTCAAATTTTGATTTTCTAGCCAAAATCTCGTCATCAATGGTGGGTTGTGCTGGATGGTGGTGAGGAGTGGGGATCGATGAAACAATAAACAATAAACTATTAATTGATGATTGAAGTTTCTCATTTAAAATGATGTTATTAATGGAACTGTTTGATTCTCATCACATTAAGGATATTTGTAAAACCCAAAATTTTAATCACTATTAACCATTTAAGCATAATTAGGTGTGAATAATCATGAGTTTAGACCCCTAATTTTGCAATTAGAGATTTGATCTTATATTAATTAAACTCATAATCCTTATTTTTCTTGGTGAGTCACCTAGCCACATGTTACAATGTGAGATGTCTTAGGGACACTTGTCCAATTTTTGAAAGCCTTCATGATACTTATTATTTGTAATTTTAATTATAATTTACCATGTACTTTATTTATCTAGAAAATTCTATAGGAAAATAAAACAAGTAATCTTTCGTAGTTCACTATTTAGCTACTTACCTAGGTGAAATTGAGCAAGGTAGAAGTTTTTACTCTCAAACTTTGATCATCAATCATCATCACATTTCTTGATCAACAACACTAATAAGAAATGCTAGTGGTTGAGTAAAAGGAAGAACACTCATCACCTCGTCCTTCCTTCATCACTCACGACCAAAACACCACCATTACCACCCCATCATTCTTTCTTCTCATACCTTATTTATTATCAACAAAGATACAAGTAGGCAAACCATTCTCACTCTCCTAAATCAGCCCCTTTATTCCCTTGTTGAATCAAGAAACTTTCGGCCATTAAACATAACCAAAAACGCAACAGCAAATTCTGGTTACCGAGGCTACTTCGTCAGACAATTGTGGGCACCTCGGTTATCCAAATTACATTATGTAAAGTTCCACTTAAACTTTACATTGCCCTCTTTCTAGATATGTAAGTATTCCAAAAATTCAGTTCCATTTCGATAGTATGATTTGAGCCAAAAGCCTTCGTTAACACATTTTTTTAAAAACTTACATAGGAATTATTGATGTTTTATGTATGATTCTTGGACAGCTTAGATTATAAGTACTTTGGAGTTAGCATAGCAAAAACAAAAGTACTTTGGAGTTATAGAAGGGAGTTAGCACTTGAGGTAAATCTATGTCTACCACTTTCAAAACCCTAACCAAATAATTTTATATTGTGTTTATGTGTTAAGTATGTGTGTGATTTATATGGTATTTTCGAATATGAGTAGGTTAGAGATTAATTACTTTAACTATCTTGTTGTTATCACGTTAGTGAATAATTTAATATGTGGTGATTATGATTAGTGATGTATCTTAATTACTCCCTATCTCCCAAGTTTATTTTTACATTGAACTTTTTAAGGTCAAAGTTTGTGCACTTATTTGTGAAAATGTACAAAGTTTTACAATGTGAAAATAATATCGCTAGATTGATTTTAAATAGTATTTTCAAAATATCATCTGATTATAAGTTCAATATTTATGAAATCATAAATATTCATGGTCAAAGTAGTGTCTTGGAGACCGTGAAAAGTCAAATGTAAAGATAAACCTGGGACGGAGAGAGTATCAGTTTATCTCATTGTTACTGAGAAGGGTTAATATGCGACTAATGATGTGATTAACTATATATATGCGAATTGGTATGTAATGATCTAGCTACTTAATGGCATGACTATTTGACTCACAATTATATTTGTTTAACGTATATTATACTGTTCAATATTTGATTAGGTGTTAAACAAAATATTAACATGTGGTAGTATAGAAGATATAATTTGCTAAGCTACCTAACTATTTGATTAGCAAATCAACATGCTTTAGCTTTACGAATTATGTTACTTGTGACTATTTGGTTGTTTGTCTAGTATAATTAGTGGCTTGTAATGATTTATTTATTTATTTATTTATTTATTATCTAGTAGATCTTAGGAATATTCTAGATTAGCATAATATCATAGAGATTGTATAATCTACAGTTTCCATGACACTAGGACTCTTATACCTATAAATAGGGATCAATTTGATTAATAATGATCAAGTATTGTGTGCGTGATGATATACATTAATTTACATGGTATCAGAGCAGCTACTTTCCTGGTAGTCTAAAACTAGCTTCCACTTCGCGGGTGATGGACATTTTTTTGTCCGCCACCGGACCAACGTCATCATTGATCACCTTCACCAAGTTGTACTACCTCCAAAATTCTTCTCCAATTTAGTTAATGTACCCGCACAAATTAGTTTCCAATTTGGTTGAGTTGGTTAATACTCAAAGAGTCTATATGGAAATTTGTTACTGTAATCCAATCGGCTTTATCACCTTTATTCACTCGGCGCTCAAACCACCATGCCTTAATGGCTAACAACCCAACATCCCCTGTTTTCCTTTCTTTATCTTTCTTCCCTACTCTCTCCTCAAATAAACCTCTGGCCTGCTGGTCTGTCGTCCTCCGCTGACCAGAAGCTACTACTGGGTCAGTCCGCCGACGACGACCACTTTCTTCCACGGCTGACCGCCCGCCGCTGCCGAGTCCTCCACTACTTCCCCTTGTTCGCTTCGCTGTCGAACCAATCTTCTCTCTTTTTGGCCCTCACGACCGCTATCTCCTCTCAATCTGCACTAATTTCATCTCTCTAGATTATAAACCCACGCTCCTTTGTCTTAATCTGCCGTGGATTTCTTTGCCGTGATCTACCCCTCTCTCTCACGGGAGTCACGACTGTTATCTCCTCTCAAATATCATTTCCTTGCCTCTTTTCCTAATCTCCCACCAGCAGTACCACGTCCTCTTTCCACTTTTTCCCCTTTTAATTATTTTTCTTTATTTTGTTTTCTAGCCATACTTCTCTTTGATTTGAGATTTTGTCCTTAGTTTCCCTTTTCCATACAATAATAATAGACGTCTATTAAATAGACAAGAAAAATGGTTTATTTAAGGTAGGCTAAAGATTTAGTAAACAAAATCGGTATTTTAGTAAATAAATTTAATATTTTAGTAAGCAAAATCAATGTTTTAGTAAACAAAAGTGATATCTTGGTAAAGAAATTTAGTGTTTTAGTGAAATAAATTGATGTTTGTAATTTCTAAAATTGCATTTTTTTTTTAGTAAATAAAATGTATGTTTTAGTACCAAAATGATTAAATAGACAAAATTTCTTGTCTATTCAATAGACTCGTAACAACTTCATTTCCAATAACCCCTTCACTCTAGAGACCTCTCTAGTCTCTACCAGTGTGGCTACTCATCTTTTTCCCTCTACGAACACGGGCTATGCAGCAGTTTGTTCAATTTTCGGCGATAATACGAGAAGTTTCATGACGACTACAATGATTATTCATGTTTGGTTGCGTTACAAGATCTCCGTATATTTACTCTAGTTATTTTTATTTATTTATTTATTTTGTAACTTCCACTATGATTGCGAGGGAGTGTTAAGAAATATTATCTAGTATATCTTAGGAATACTCTAGATTAGTATAATATTATAAATTATTGTGTAATCTACAGTTTCCATAACACTAGGACTCTTGTACCTATAAATAGGGATCGATTACATCAATAATAATCAAGCATTGGGTGTGGGATTATTCATATTATTTCAGAAATTGGAGTGATAAAATATGTGTCTTATGATTTTGAGTGGGTATTAACAAGTTATGTAGTATTTGTATGTGTGTGAGTAAATTATGCTCAACGATGTTTTAAGGAGAGTGATTAGAAATATGCTAAGTAGAAATGATGAATATTTGTAAGTATTATTTAACTTAGTGAGCGGCAGTGGCTAATGGTGTATGTGCTCAAAGTGTATTAAAGAATGTAAAGTATGAATCTTGTTTGTTATATGAGTATATAAGTAGTAATAATTGAGCTTGTCTTAGTTATTGGGCTTATATAGCCAAACGACTATGCGCATGTTTATTGGACTATGATGCAAATAAGTACAAAAAGTATGTGGACTAATAGTTAAGTATATTATGTGCCATTTAAGTACAGATTCATGATACTTGATTGTGTGCTAATTGAGTTATCAATAAATGTCTATGATCTAGCATGGTTAGTGCAATATGTGTGTGATTGTTTGAGCACGGGTTAGTGCTACTTGATCATATTGGTATAAGCATGGGTTAGTGCTAGCATGAGTTAGTGCTTGGTTAACAAATGTTTGTTGTGCTTGATTGTGATTGTTTGAGAACGAGTGTGGTTGACTTAAACTTGTTAATCCGGTAATTAAGATGTTAAAAACTTAAAGTGAAAGATCACATAGCTGACCATTAAATAAGGACCTGAACTATTGGGCAAAATTGGAAACAATCGATTGCAAAACGGGGTAAATCGATCGCTAAAGTAGGTTAGTGATCGATTTTTGTTCGTGGAAAATTGTCATGATTCGTGCCTATCAAATTATCTATCCCCCATTGGCCATTTCCCCACCACGTACATACAATGCAAGTTTAATTTTCTTATCAGGAGATTTGCGCCCAAACTCGCATAGAATTACAGGACATGCACCCAAACAGGTCGTAGAATTACAGGACATGCGCCCAAACCGGGCGCAGGATTACAACACCTTCGCCAAAACGAGGCGCAAAATTTTTGATATTGCGTCCAAACGGGGCGCAAGTATCGAGCCATGGAATTTGTGGCCTATCGATGCAGACGACAAACTAAGCCAGCATTGCTCAGTGTAGTGGTGTGCAGGAACGAAGCTAGGATCAGAGATGGATAGGGGCCAATTTTAGTAAGTGTATAAAATCTATTTGAAATTTTGAGCAAATCTTCTGTATGACCTGAACAAAGACCCTTGTTTTCCTAAAAGTGGTTCTCATCTTACAAAAATAAGCTACAATAAGACCATATTATACAATTTTTTGTGCAAAATCTTTATATGAAAAAACAAATCTATTGAATGAAATTACCAAATTAACATAAAATGTAAAATATGAGATCCAATCAACTTTAAATGCTTAATTTCATAAAGAGTATAGAAGAAAATATATACAACTAAGAGTAGAGAGAGAGAGATAAAATGGACATTTTAAAACGAAACAAAACTAAATATTACTACAGGAAAGAGAAGCACCAAAAATAGCACCCAAAGTTGAAAAGGAGAAAGAAATACTAGCATTCATCATACTTGTTTTGGTAGTTGTGGAATGTGGGTCACCAAGTAAAAGAAAAGGAACAAAATAGCAAGTGCTCATTGTGGAGTCTGGAATCCTGATCAAAATTCCGAACAAGGGCCAACACGCTAAAACCAGCTATGCCCAAGAAGTTTTGATGTAAATAAGCTGCACATTTATCATAAGAATCAAATGTTGACAAGGGCCAAGACCATCCCAGGCCCCTTAATAGCGTCGTCCTTGGTGGTGTGTGTGTTGGGTCTGTGTATTTGTGTTCAGTTTATGTGTGTGTAATGTGTTGGGTGTCAGATGATGGTGTTAGGCGATGAGGGTGAAGGATGTGTAGAGCTGTTTTTTTATTATTTTATTCAGGGGTATTTTATGAACTTTAATTTTTAGTGTGTGGTATTGATTAAGTTGGGGTGTGGTATTAATGCGAGTTTAAATATAATAGGCTTATATATATTGATTCTTATCATTGATGTATGGGAGACCCATATTTATATACTACACTTAACTTGTTCTCCAAGCACAACTAATATCTTGAATATACTAGTTTCCTAAATACATTAGATCACTAGTATAATATCCTAAACATATAATATCAAAATAATATATAATCTCTTAGATACATATGGAAAACATATTCATCCAATATATATTTTCCATATCTAATATCTATCTCTAACACCCTCCCGCGATCGTAGTGGCAGGATCATCACGAACGCTACGATTGGAATAATACAATATGTAATGTCCTCGTCATTTGGTGACTACTCGAACTGCAAGCCGAGTCTTCAAAAGTAATTGGTCGGTGAATCTTCAATTTGTCCGTCGAATCTTCACATGTCATTTTCAAGTGAATGCTCGATCTTTTCGTTGAGTCTTCACAGGTCATCAAGTATGGAGAAGTCAACTTCATGTCGCTGCCTCCGATACTTCCATCGGCGCCATCCATGGTCGTCGATCAGTCAAGTTCATCATTTAGGTGATAATATGATCACTTCTGTGAACTATTGCAAAACTTGCAGTAGTTTCGTCATCTTCCGAGACCCGCTTATTGCGAGTTTTTGTTCCTCATTATAACTAGTCATGGATCGCTAATCTCTTGATCTATCAAAAGGAAAAGAAAAAAAAGAACTTTGGTTCATGATAATAGGTTTGTGTTGTGGCCTTTTTAGGATTGTCCGGTGGCGGACGAACAATAGTCCGCTACCAACAAAGCGGAAGTTTGTGTTTAGATCCTCATGAACGAATCAGCCCTTATACCATGATAAAATATAATAGACTCATAATATTGTTTCTTATCATTGAGGTATGGGAGACCCATATTTATAGACTACACTTAACTTATTCTCCTAGCACAACTAATATCCTGAATATACTAGTTTTCTAAATACATTAGATCACTAGTATAATATCCTAAACATTTTATTTCATAATATATAATCTACTAGATACATATGAAAAATATATTCATCCAATATATTTCCTATATCTGATATCTATCTCTAACACAAATGTAAGTGGATGAAACTTCTGATGGGTTAGTCTGAGGTGTAGAACATGGAGTTGACACAGTTCGTTCCTAGTGGATCCGGAGATGGTTATGGTTTCGTGGGTTAGCGAGACCTGACACGTGGGTTAGTGTATCTTCGAAGGACCGTAGGGGGTGCGCACTCATGGACAGTCAGGCGGACACAAAGATATTCGCTTAGAGGTGTCCGCTTAGTAGTCAGTACAATTCTCGGGTTAAAGATGGGGCTACGCAGTTCTCTCCCTTGCTACTTGAAAATATAAACAACCCACAAGTTTATATCAATAATTATCGGTTTGGAAATATTCTATACCGGATGACTTGGATGGATATTCGGATGATCTATTGGTATGAGTCTAGAAAGTGAATTGGTTATAGTTAGCTTGATGACACTCCGAGATTATTATGTTATGACAAAAAGTGTGTGATTGTTTGATTGGTGGAGTTATATTAGTCATTAATTATTCATTATTCTATCGTAATATGTTTTGGGTGTGATTTGATTATGTTACATATATCCTGGATGCTATACTTATTATGATGATTATTATATGACGAATAATTATGACTTATGTGCTTATATATGAGATAAATGATTTATGTTATTATGTTATTACTTATTGAAATCAATTGTGCTTCCCCATTGTTGAAGGTAAGTGTAAAAATAGATAACCGATGTGCTAAATGTTATGTATTAAAAAGATTGCCTATAAAATGTGTTTACGGAGTAGAGTGAATTTATTTAGCTTCGACTAATTTTCTTTTATTGGTTTTTCTTTTTCTTTTTATCTACATGCGATGATTCGGTGTGGAGCAGACTATTAGTAATTGTTCGTTCATATAAGTTGGATCGATTAGAAGTGGAAAAAAGACGCTTTTGCACCAAAGAAGTTAGCCGGATTTTTGCATAGTTGATCATCGGCTTATTACTAGTTAAAGTTTTAGTTCATTAGTAAATAGACAATTATGACTCTGTAGCTCACTATTAAAGTGTCTGATATATATAAGAGTATAATTCACTAAATTGAGTTTTTATTTTAGCCTTGCAGCTATTCTCAGAATAGTTGCGGCGGTAATGTCCCAGTTAGAGAGCTTGCTGGATGAGAGCGGAGCAGACTAGACTGAGTTCCACTTCCATACTCCACTTTACAGAGGGCTAATGGCTGGCTTCTTTGTCTAGTCCCACTAATTTCGCTTCCGCATTAGTATTAGCTTATGGCCCGTTTGGGGTGGTTTTGAGTATTGAGTTTTAAATTTTTTTGAAAACTAAAAACCAATTTTCGGAAACCACAATTTATGGTTTCCAGTTTTCAGTTGTTAGTTTCGAAAATAAAGTAGACTTCCAGCTCCCACAAAAAATTCTATAAGGAGATAAAAAATTTTGAAAACCAAAAACTTACAACTCGCAACGATCCCGAACGAGTCATTATATAATAAGCAGACTAAAAATTTTGGGGCGTTACAATATTACTCTATCAAACTTGCCAAAATATTTCCTCATCTATTTCAATTTTGTTATCTTAACAAGTTACCCGGGTAACTCGTTAACGGAACCGTATTAACAATAACCTTTGCACATTACACACTAAACGTAATAAAGCATTGGAGCCACCTCTAGGAAGGGTTTCTCTAATAAATTTAATTAACCCTGAGACAAGACTAGATACATCAATCTTGTAAAAACATATTCTGCAACAAACTAACATTATAGCCCTAACTTCTGCGCATAAGAACAGTTCCAATTCTAGCTTTCATGCCTCTTTGAATTCCTACAACACACTAGTCTTGATATGACTTTATATCCCTGAAAATCTTGTAGTTCCTTGCTCTCCAGACATGGTATGTTATTTTAGAACCTGCTTAGTGTATCTTGGTGCACTCTGAATCTACAGCCAACTCAAACATTTATCCATAACTTTTCTAACCCACTCACAGTTATAGAATAGGTGCGAGGTGGTTTCATCATTTCCAGAAGCACATAATGAGCAGCAAGTACTATTCAGTTGTATCCCCATCTTCAATAATCTGTAAGTTGTCAATAACCTTTCCTACATGGCTAACCACAATATAGGACTATGTTTTGACACCTGAATTCGTCTTTAAACTATCCTTGTTGCTTGTCATTTACTCTGATCCCGTCAAGTCATTGCAATAGGTAGCAATACTTGGTTAAAAAAAACACTTGGTTAGCGATCGAAACAATCGATTGCAAAACGGGGTAAATCGATCGCTAAAGTAGGTTAGTGATCATTTTTGTTCGACGCTTAAAAGATTGTCGCTACTTCTCTGTTGTTCGCTAAAGGTATCGACCGATACTTGCGACAGATTTTTGACAAAGAAAATTCTAGACTAGCTAGTGTCAAGTTTATTGGGCGCTAGTCTGGAAATTTGATTTACGGGAAATCTGGAATTGGTTTTTGGCAAAAAAAAAAAAAAAAACTACCAGCAAATCAAAACAAAGAAGTACAACTATATACTAGAGTACATCTCATACTAACAATTATCGAAGTAAAAAAATTACAGCAACCTCAAACAAATGAAGTAAAAGAAAAAAACTGAAAATTACATCAAGTTTACAATAACTTAACATTCATATATCCTAACCAAAAAAAAAAAAAAAAAAACTAATACTAATATAATAAACAAATTACAAGAAAACATATTTATTAAAAACCTGTCTCTCATGAATAAAATTGCAAATTAAAATTGAAGTTACTAAGTGCTTAATGTAAATCCCAAATTGCTTAATGTAAATTTTTTTCCCACAATACCCCTAATGGGGATGGGTCTGTGGTTCACCGGTTATTGGGGGTGGAGGTGGTTGCGCCGTTGCCGTGTACTGGGTTTCAGTTTTCCTTTTTTTTTATTTTTTATTTTTTAAATAACTAGTAAAAAACTACAACACCAGCACCTACTTACACATTACAACACCTACTTAATTAATTTTAACGAAAATGTAAAAATAAAATTTACAACACCTACTTAATTACTTTAACTAACAAAAAAAATAAAAAAAAACCCACGAACCCAGCCAGCGAACCGCCGCCGTAACTCACGCCAGCCGTCCAACCGCCCCTCCCCCTCCCCCACCGCCGCCCAACTGCCCCTCTCCCAGCACCACCTCGCACCACCGCCCCTCCCTCCGACCACCAGACCACCGCCTCCTCCCACCCAATCTCTCTCTCTCTCCACAAACCCAGTTTCTATTTCTCTCTCCAAACGCCCAGCCGGCCACCCAATCAACCCAGCCTACCGCCCAAACAACCACGACCTGCCGCCCAACATCCCCAACCTCCGCCCAGCAACCCCACCCAGCCCACCACCTCCAACCACTTCCAATAAACCCTAACCTACCACCCACAAAAACCTTAAACAATTAGTAATTTGAAAAAGAAACTAATATAAATCATAAAAGTACCTCAATATCATTGTTAATTTGAGCAAATATATTATCTTGACCGATATAACCATCCATATTGAGATATTGATTAACTAGAGAGAATGATGGGAAAGAGGGGAAAAAAAGAGTAAGGGGATCCTCCTTTATAAATAAAAAGGGTAGTTTGGAAAGTTTTGTGTCAAAAAGATTTATATTAAGCAATTCCTAATTTAGGTTAAGCAACTTCGTTGCCAAATAGAGGTTTGTGTTGTATAATTATGTTCTAAATTTAATGATATGTTAAAAATAAAAATTCCTTAAAGATTTGTACTCCCTCTGTTTCACAATATAAGTCATATTTTGACTTTGATTTTGTTTCACAATATAAGTCACTTTGCAGTTTTCAATGGGTATTTAATGCTATTTTTCCTACTTTACCCTCCCTTTTTCAAATCATTTACTTATTTTCTCTCACCAATATTGCATTTAATGATTAAGGATACTTTTGTCATTTTACAATCTCTTTTCCTTGATTTCACAATTTCTTAATCTATGTGCAAAGTCAAAAAATGACTTACAATCTTCTATATACTAATACTAAAGAAGCTGTCAGAGAGAGAAAATGAAATTGGCCATGTGTCAACTACTCATGAGTTTGGCCACGTGTCAAATCCTCATGAGTTTGGCCATATATAATTAAAAAAAAGGAATTTAGAGTCTCATAAGGCCATAACAATATAACATAAAAGAAGGTGGTTCCATAAAAATAGGTCACTAAGTAACGTTTAAATTACAAAAATATAATAATAAATAATAAATTAAAAAGAAACAAATACAAATCATGAACTAAACAAACCAGTTATAGAGAAAAACATGGAGAAAAACTCCCCATTACTTTCCCGCTTTCTCCCTTCAACTGTTCACCACCACCACCAGATTTCTCTCTTCTTTTCCTTCTTCCACCTCTACTCCATGACGATGGTAATTGCAATTTTTTTTTTCTTATCAATATATATTTAGTTTGTATATTTAATTTTTTTTTTCCCCAGTGATTATGGTTGAAGACTTGCGGTTGACATATCTAATGTTTTTGTTTAGTGAAAACAGGGAAACAAATTGGCAAATTTGACTCAGATGGTTTGAAAGAGAAATGGTCTTCACAATTGAAGAAGTCACTGATGATTGTACATATGCACTAAGGTCGGGTTATGTCTTTTTATTTTTTTGTACAATTGGTTTAGAATTATGATGAGCTTGCTTGATAGAATTTGTTTTATCTCGGTTATATCCTTGAATAAACTCTTTTTAAAAGAGTTTTGAGTTTGAGTTCTAAAAATCATGATATTTCAAGCATCTGATGTGCTATCTGAAGATTCTTGTATTTCTTATGAGCATTAGCAAGTGTCATATTAATAATAATATGAGCTTGAATTGATCTATTGATTTGCTTTTGTTTTGTGAAAATAATCTCCATATGTGTACACATAATATAGCATCCAATTTATTTTTTTTGGTAACATGGAAGGCAAAGGTCCAAACAAAAATAAAAGCAAAATAACTAGCTAACAATCATCCTAGGCTTTGCGAACCCTGTAAGGTCCTCAAATAGTACATTCATCATGCTTGGGATGGGTGCCTCAAACTCCCGTAGGGGTTCTTCAATAGTCAAGCTATAATTCGCCAACTAGTCCGCAGCTGCTTTTGCCTCTCTGTAAACATGTACTAGCTTGCATTGCCAATTCGTGCTCTTGATGATATCTTTGCTTTGTTCCAGAATAAAGAAATAAGGGCTAAACGAGGGCGTAGGAGCAGTGAGCATATTGAGGGCGAGTTCTGAATCAGTTTCCACTATCAGCTTTGAAAAACCAATTCTTTTCGCTATTTGCAGACCATGAAAGATAGCCATTAATTCTGCCATAACCGAGGTGCCTACTCCCATCCTGGCTATGTAGGCTCTAATATATGTACCATTGTCAGCTCTAAAGATACCTCCCCCGCCAGCGAGCCCCGAATTTCCCTTAGCTGCGCCATCGGTGTTGAGCTTGACCCATCCTAAGGGAGGGGTGGACCATCGAATATAAACCTCAGTTCTCTGTCTCTTCACCCCACATATGGTCTGCTATCTCTTTGATTCCGCTTCCAAGTATTCAGTATTCCGCGCAATAACAAAAGAACTACGGTTTGAAGGAATATCCCCTGCATCCCCAAGCACTCTTGTGTTTCTCCATCTCCATAGCCACCAAAGAGTGGTTGCAAAAATTGTGGTCCATTCATCATTTATTTTTATGTTCCCAAAAATCCAGTCTGACAGGGAGGAGTTGTAAAACGAAGCTCGTACCTTTGGATCCAAGAGTGAATTCCATACTTCTCGTGCAGCGGGGCATTCGCGTAGGATGTGCAGGCCTGATTCTTCGAAGTGGCCACAGGTGCGTGGCACACGTAGCATCCTCGGCTATGCCTTCTTATTCTATTGGCGTTTGAAAGGAAACTATTGTGTGCAGCGAGCCACAAGAATTGTCGAACACGCTGTGGTGATGCAACTCTCCAGATAGACTTCCATCTAGCGTCAGTAGGTTCTGCCTCATTCGTTCTTATAATTTCAAGTGCCGTCTTGACTGAGAACCCCCCTGATGTTGTTCTGCCCCATGAGAGGCGGTCAAGAGCGTTTTCAGCGTTCACGACTTTATGTGCCGCAATGAAATTTAATTGCTCAGGAGGTAGGAGATGAGCAAACTCATCCCACTTCCATTGTTCTCCCTCCCAATATTCTGCTACTGTCTTCCCAAGATCAACATCAGTAAGCGGTTGGAGAGCATCGTTCTCAAGAGGGTGATCAGTAGCCCAATTATAATATAGCATCCAATTTAAGCTACCTTGCATGAAGAAAGGCTAGGGGCTAATTTATAATTTTATACCTATCTAACGCTTTTGATTGGTTGGAGAACAAAAGAAAAAGAGAGATGGAAAACTGTCTTTGGCTTTGGAGACCAATTAGCCATATACTTGAACAAGCAAAAACTATAAATTAGCCATATACTCTTTTGTATGACTACCTTCTTCTTTATTGATCATTAATTGTGGCATTTGTTTCGTATACCATATGCTTCAGATTCTTGGTCTCTTTTTATTTTTTTGGTTATGTATGTGAGTTACATGACATATATCTTATTTTCAATTGTCTTCTTGCAGATGTACATGGTAAGGAGCGAGATGTCTTTGAAGGTATCGCACAAAAAAATAAATAAATAAAAGAAAAAGAGAACACAAGGCGCCGCTATCATATTATCGTTGAGTGGACTCCAAAAATCTACTTGTGGTGTATTTTGATTATATTGTTATACGTAAAATTCTTATACTATCAATGGTTATCAAGTCTCGAATGTACAATTTAATTGTATTTTGCTGGAATTTTGCAACTTTTTTTTATGTCCCCATTCACTAATGAGTTTTCGTTTATAGTTTTTTTTGGTTTGGCCCATGATGGGTGGTGGACGGAGAGGGATGCGGTATTTGAATTTTAGTAGTGGAGTATATATTGTCTACGGAGACATTGAACAAATTTGTTCAAACTACACTATAATACTACATCCAATTTGAAAAATTGCACAATACTCATATTATCGTGTATTTTTTTGGGAAATTACACATGGTACCCCTCTATTTTTGGCTTTTCCACATGGTACCCAAAACATTTTTCCAATTCCGCGTGGTACTCTTTTGTTTTCACCCGTTTCCCGTCTGTGCCCTTTTCAGACGTTTTCCGTTAGTTTGTCCCGTTAAGTTATGACGTGGCATGTTACTTATTTTTTTTTTGCGTTTTTTATTTACTTAACTCCTATTATTTCACGGAACTACCCCCAACTCCCAAACCATCCTCTTTTCACCACCACCCAAAAAACCGCCACACCACAACCCACCACCACCCCAAAAACCGCCACACCACAACCCACCACCACATTAAACTCACCCTCTTCTCTCTCTCCTCAAATCCCCACACCACCATAACCACCACCCACCCATCATAACCAGTTAACCACCACTTACCAACCCCTAAAGTCACCTCAAAACTCACCCCATCCTCTTCTTAGAACCACCTCGAACCATCCCCCATCACCACCACCTACCAGCCCTCACCAGAAAACGACCCCACCCTCTTTTTATTCTCTCTCTCTCTCTCTCTCTCTCTCTCTCTCTCTCTCTCTCTCTCTCTCTCCTCAAATCTACCACAAAACTCACCCACCATAACCACCGCCCACCACGAAACCCACCCACCAGCCCCCACCATGAAATCCATCCATCCACCCTATTCACACTCTCTTCAAATCTACCACAAAACCCAACCACCATAACAACCACAAAATTAATTTTCGGATTGGGTGAGGAGAGAGAGAGAGAGAGAGAGAGAGAGAGAGAGAGAGAGAGAGAGAGAGCTATTGGAAATTTGGGGCAATTTCTTTTCAAATCTATCACAAAATCCACCCAACAAAACAACCACAAAATTTATTTTCGGATTGGTTGAGGAGAGAAAAAATGGAGAGAGAAAATGGAGAGAGAGTGGTGAGGAGAGAGAAAATGGACAGAGAGAGAGGTGAGGAGAGAGAAATGGCGAGAGAGATGGGTTGGGTCACGTACTTTTGGGGTTTATTAAGGGTATATTAGTAAATGCACGAAAAATTAACAGAAGAACACTGGAAAGGACACGGACTGGTAACGGGTAAAAACAAAAGGGTACTACGCGGATTTAGAAAATTATTTTGGGTACCATGTGGAAAAGCCAAAAGTAAAGGGATACCATGTGGAATTTTTCTTTTTTATTCATTTATTTTCTATTTTATTTTTTTATATTATAGTGTAGTATTATAGTGTGGTTTTTGTCATTTATAATTGCCATAGCTAATTAAATGTGACAATGTCTGGATTTTGATTTTTATTATGTTATATTTAAATTGTATTTGTATATTTTAAGAGTTTCAGGGGTGCCATTTAGAAAAAGAAGAATTTTTAAGAATTTTTGAGGAATATAATACATTCTATCTTTTGAACTCACATATCCAATGGCCAACATGCCAATCTAATGTTCACTATGAATATTGTTTTTTCAATTCCTTTAGTTAAAATCGTGTACCACACTAGTCAAAATACTAATATGAAACAGAGGGAGTAGCATTGTAGATGCTCTTAGGACCGACCATCAACCGTTACATTCCATGACACGTCAATACCGAGCTCATCATACCAGTTCATTCAAACTAATCCCCCCTCTCTCTATCCTTTTCCCGCCCCCCAAACCTTCGCCATCTCCTTCTCCCCGCCACTCCTTACCCTAAAACTCAGCTTCTCAAATCTCAATTTCAATCTCCATCACAATGTTTCAAACCCTAATTCCCCTATTCTCCATCAACATTAAACCCTCGCCTTCACTCTCTCACTCACACCTCTCCGAATCTCGCACTTCCAAATGCGAATTTGATATCGAAACCCTAGATTTCTCCAAAACCCAGCAATGGTGGTGGTGGTGGTGGATGAGATGAAGAGGAGAGATAAATTCGCTTTTGGTGGTTCCGATTTTCGGAGTTTCGTGTTAATTCTTGTGATCATTTCGAGTTTGACCTTCAACGCAAGTTGCCAAGGCGTTGGCGATGGTGATGGCGAGACGGAGACGAGTAATCCGGCTGCTGCTGATCTTGTTGCGCAGCTTGTATATGATCGGATTTCTAATACTAGTGCTTTTTTGGCGCCTGAGGTCACCAGAACTTTCAGTTTTTGCGTCAAAAATGTGTCAGTAAACTCGTTTCTGAACATATTTGTTAAGAATTGTATGGATTATAATGTTATTTGTCAATACTCAAATACATTTTGTGTTGCAGGGATGCTGATTGGAATTCGGCGTTTGATTTTTCCAAAAATTTGGGTTTCTTGTCCAATTGTGTCCGTAAAACTAAAGGTATGGACTTGTAGTGTTGCCGTTGATTGATTAATTGCATTGCAGTTGACTAATTTTGTGTGGTAGTAGTGTTGTAAGTTCAAGTTGACATTAGCCATTGAAGTGTGTTAATTAGCTATATTGTGAAGTAGCTGATCCTGTGTTGGAGTGTGGCATAAAAATACTGAGCGCATAATATACTATTATGGGTTTGGAACTGAAAAATGTGCAGCTTTACATTTTATTAATCATAATTACTTGCAGCTATAATTCGAGATTGATCTATATTATGCTGTTGCTTGTTTGTTTGCATCCTTAACTCTTTGCCTGTGAACTTAATCCTGTTCCTCAATTGGACATGTACTCATCGCTTTTGCTACATTCAAGGACTCTATTCTAGTTCCATTATCTTTCTGCGGCACTTTTTGATAAATGCTTTTGCTCCCAGGTATTAAACTGTTATCCATGTGTGTATAAGAGAATGCAGTGAAACTACCGTACTATTATGTAGTGCTTTGCTTGTTTATAAGCTATATAGTTTGGTTCATGTCCTTTGCCCGAATGTCACTTTCATGTTGTACTTCATTTGCAATGGCATCTGATGTCAAGGCTGTACATCTCACAGCTTCTGTCCATGCGTGGATTGAGGGTGAAGTTGTATGAGGGTAATGGAGTGAATTGAAGGGTAAAATAGGGGTGTAAGTAGTGGTGGGTGTTAGAATTTGGTGGAGGAGAGAGGAGGAGGACGAATGAAGGGTATTGAATAAAAATTTAATATTTTAATAATGTAATAAAGAAAACAATACAATGATAAAAACAAATTGAACACATGCCCTTTAATGTCATTTTACATATTTAAACAGCTAACAACTAATTTATTCAAACATTTTTGCACAAACAGCTTAGACAAACAGCTGGTCAAAACAGCTAAGCAAGACGGCTAACAGCTAATTGCCAAACAAGGTCAATGGCAATCCCCATATTAGTGGCCCCCTTTCTGTAACAATTCTCCCTCTATTCCACCAAATTCTTTTTCTTTTTGCATCCACCACCACCTCCACCCTTTTATTTTTTCCTTTAATTTACTCTATTACCCTCGTAATGCAGTACCCTCAATCCTAGCATGACTGGAAAAAGGAGTCATATTGAGTCATCCAATACTTTGATATGGTTGACCACGTATCTCTGCCAGTTTTTTCTTTTTATCTTGCGCCTCACAGTAAATGGTTCTATTTTTGTTACATATATGCCACATATGATTATAGATTATAGAATGGAATTTACTCTACATGGTGGTTGGATTGGTATTTGAATCTAAGCTTACATCTGTCGATGAACTTGGACAATAGGCAGGTCATAATATTATCTAATATAGATCTTGCTAAAGAAGTGACGCTTCCTCCCCCACCTTCTTTTCCATTTCCCATATGCGTTGTATAAGTTTATAAATTCTGTCAAAATTCTTGGTTGTTCTTAGGGGATTTGGTTCGGCGCTTGTGCACTGCAGCAGAAGTTAAGTTTTATTTCTCCAGTATTCTTGAAAGTAGGTCAATGGGAAGCCATTACCTAAAGCTGAGCAGGAACTGCAACTTGACCACATGGCTTTCTGGATGTCAGCCAGGATGGGCATGTACTGTTGGTGATAAGCAGAAAGTTGATTTGAAAAATTCAAAAGAGATGCCTGACAGAATAAATGATTGCCACCCTTGTTGTGAAGGTTTTTTCTGCCCGCATGGCCTAACTTGCATGATACGTAAGTTCCTTATTACCTGCTTATGTCTATCATTAGAGCCGGCGCTGTAGAAGTTTGCACTCTGTTTATTGCTTGTGTTAGGTAGGATTTCTTCCAACTACTCTTTAATCTGATGCAATGTTATTCATGCTTTACCTAAAAATATCAATGCTTTTGACTTGTTATTCACTCGAACGGATGTTATACATATACAGGGGCCTTTTTATTACACCCTTTTTAGTCATATAATTATTCCATCAATTGACATCTGATTTAGCTTCTTGAAACCCATTATGAAGTCACCCTCAGAAAAACCATTTTGAAGTCTGTTGTCTTTAAGTGCCTTTTTTTTTTTTTGAATGCATGTTGTCTTTCGGTGCTTGATAATGTTTTCTCGTATTTGGAATCAAGATGCATAAGTAAACCAAACCATTTTATCTTCTTAGTTGGTGTTGTTAGGAGAGGTTGCAAGCCAAGGGCAAGCAACGTTTTCCCTCCTTTTGTGTTTGAGGCTAACATGTTAATAGCCAACTCATGCAGTGGTAAAATTGGCCACAAACATTGAATATCCTTCCATCACAAACTTTTGAAAACCTTGGAACTATGAGAAAACATTGCTGATTTGCATCTACCAACAAATTATTTGTATGAATGGATGACAACTACCTCAAAAAAAAAAAAAAGTTCTTCTGTACGAAACCTTACAACTTTGCTAAAGCCTACAAGATAGATCATACAATATTGAAATAATGCTGAGTTCAGATTGATGACTTTATGAGGTGACTGACCATGACATTATCTTTGATATTGGATCTGAATGTCAACATTTACAAATTTAAAGGTCGTCTCAACCAGGATTGCTTGGGCATCTGAATTAGGGTAGCTCCATACCGCAACTATAGTGCAGTAGTCTTTTTTTTGATTGGAAGTGCAGTACAGTCTTGAAAGGAGCATTTTTTACATCTTTAAACTGCTTCAGTCTTTTAATTTATTATCGTGGCTTCACTTCATTCCAGTCATCAATATGTTGCTCCTAATTTGTCATCGCACTACAACTCCATCTTTGTCCAAGTTGTTTTTGTCATTTGTCAGGATTGATATTTTGCTATCAACATGTTTATGTTTTTCATGGTTTTTGTTTTTCCTTTACATTTATCTAGGTGTGTACCCCTTAATATTCCTTGCACATTTCGTATGTTTATCCCTGTCATTGATACAAGACGGTTTACTTATCCTTATACATCGTTGATTTAATGCCTTATTCTATTGATCTAATCCTTCTAATGTCGTCTCGGAATGCAACAAAGTTGTATCACAAAGCTGAATATCTACTCCATAAAAGACATCATAAGTTTTTCCATGGTTTGATTTCCTTGAGATGTTCTCCGATGTGCTTTTGTTTTTTTCTCTTTTAAAAATCCATGCAATTGTTGTGTTTTTGGGAAAATGCAGTATCTATGTGCTGGAACAGAAACTGTGCAAGCTTCAAGTCAAGAGCTGTTTGTATATCATGCAAAGTTAATTACTCCCTTTTCTTGTAATTAATTATAGATTTTAGTTTCAGAAAAGAAGGTTCCTTACTTTTTCTGTTCCCTTCTGGTGCTGTGACTCTCACATTGAAGCTTGTCCACATGGTTCGTACTGCCCACTTGCTACATTCAACAGGACTACTGGTGTCTGTGATCCGTAAGTTCAGACTGGTATTCTGAATCTTCTTACAGATATCGAAACGTTTACATGTGTTTTTTATTTTTATTTTAAATTTGCATTTACCAATATTGATATCCCAACAAACATATTTGTAGCTACCGTTACCAGCTTCCCCAGGGTCAACCAAATCACACTTGCGGAGGAGCAGATATTTGGGCTGATATAAACAGTAGTAGAGAGGTATTCTGCTCAGCAGGGTCATACTGTCCAACTACTGTCGAAAAACTACCATGCAGTAGTGGGTATTATTTATTATCCTATATATCTTGAAATATTGGGGTGTCCTATGCTTAGCGCTTGAGTTTTCTTTTAGCTCAGCACAGAGAGTCACTTTAAATACTGATCAATATGTTTTATCGTTTTATGGTAGGCATTACTGCCGAGCCGGTTCTACATCTCAGTTAAGTAAGTTTCTTTTCCATCTGCTGTTAGTTGAAGAGAAGACTGCAATTATTATTCTGATCTATTTCCAGTTGTTTGATAAGCACACCTATGGATGAAAACATGCATAAGACCGTGATAAGGAGACGGTTAAGGAGGGCAACTAGTCCTCTGCTATTGTCTTTACAAAATTTCATATTTCACTAGCATTGGTTTCATAAAATCTGGTGTTTGGCAAGTAATAAACTTAATTTCTCAATGTAAAGTGTAAACTATGAATTGGAGCCTACTGCCCGTGGGTCTCTGGTTCTAGCTAACCAAACAGTCTATTGGCTTCTTTATAGAGACATAGGTGGAAAGAAAGATTTGTTGTGTGTATTCTCCATTGGTGCGAACTTAGGTATTTAACTACAAGTAGTTTGACTCTTTATTGCCCTTGGGAGTCTCTACATCTACCTCATAATATATAGTCATTAACATAAACAAATTTGTTGACGTGTTTTACATTTAGTACCCACATTATGCAAAGAAAATCAATTTTTATCATCATTCTATATTTGGTAGGGTGATACTAGATAATTTGTAAAATTTTTGATAAAGCGAAAGTATTAATAGTAGTGAAAAACAGAAATACATCCTAAAAGGACAAGGAGTTCTCAAAAAGGAGTCTAATTACGAGTCTGCTGAATGAAGCATAACCTGTGTAACAGAATAGCTACGAAAACACCCAGCACCCTCAGCCCACAAGGAGGCTTAGTAGACTACCCTATCCCACAACACATCAACAGACATTGAAGTACCAGAGAAGATTCTAACTTTCGTTTCTAGTCAGATACACCAAAGTACCGCAAGATAGCACACTTGCACAGCAATTTCTTCTCCTTACTCCACCCCAGCCCCACCCGCCTCACTTGCAAGAACTCCAAAACCGTGTCCGGACAGAATAGACTGGGATTTTAGATATGAAAGAAAATTGTAGGCATGGGATACCACTCTGAGAGGTGCAGTTTAGCGTAGTTACCTGATCATAGAAGGTAAGATTTCTTTCATACAGTGATAAGTTTTATTATCTGTATGGATCCCGTCTTGTGTGGGGAGTCTTTTGCGTCCCCTGCTATGGTGGGTCATTTCCTTCAGTTGCGTTTTTCAGCTATGAGGAGGGGAAAGGAGGGTAGGATTTTATGGAAGTGTGCTTGTATCAGTTGTATGGCTATTATCGGGTGCATTTGGCTGGAGTGTTCGAGGGTGTTCTCCGATGCGTGGAAGAATATTGATTTGGTTTGGGAACATATTGTTTATTTGGCCTCCTTTGGGCGAAGGTGGCTGGGGTTTTAAGGGTGTGCCACTTACGGTTATTCTACGCCACTGGCGTGATTTGTAGATATCTTAATTTTTGTAGCTTGAGGATACCTTATCCTCTTACTTTGTATCCTTTCTTCAATTTTGATTGAAATTTTTTTCTCTTATCTAAAAAAAATCTGTATGGATCCCGTCTTCCCTAAATAAACACAGTAGTTTGGGAGAAAAAGGGAAAAGAAAAGAAAGAAATGTTTTGTAATCTTCATATTTCACAAGACCTCTAAACTGTCTGCACTAATATGGTGACATGTAGATAGTTCCGGACCTTCCGGTTTCAATTTCATTTGAAGAGCTCTTGGAAATATTGTATTTATCACTTGGTTTTTGTGTCTCTCTTTTGTTTTTAATGCTTTAATCAGTCTAAATGAGCAATGATGTCACTTTATTCGTCACTTTCTTTTATTCTTTCTTAATTTGTGCTTGTCATTTTTGGCAAAAGATCTTTGACATTTTCGGAGGAATAGGGTTAAGGTAAAATTGAGAGTCCTGAATATACCTCCACATCCAGCATCTTCAGGCACACCTGGTGCCGAGCCATCATTGTTTCTTTTCCACCAGTCCTCAAGACGAGTTTCCCATGCTCTGCCATCTCTTTACATCTTAGAAAAACTATGTGGATGGAAAAATAATTCCACTTACAATCAGCAACTTCTATGTGAAGGTGTAGATGATTCTTAGTCTTCCCTCTTTTCTTCATAGGAGACTGACACAGGAAAAATAGTAGCTCTTCCCTTCTTTCTTCACTTGAGACAGACATTAGAACGGCAATTCTATGAGAAGCATTCACCTTTGATTTTAAATCTAATCTGGAGACCAAAAATCTGTTTGTTTCTGAGCCTTACAGTTGGGCTGTAACTATTTGCAATAAAATATTCTTGAAGAAGACTACTCCACAGCTTTTCATCAGGGTTGCATATAAGTTGCTATTAGTAAATGTTCCAAGGTTGGTGTGCTGGAAGCTTTGTCAAAACTCAATACTTTGGTGGTTATTAGATAGATCAGGAGGATTCAAGGATAGGAGACAGCTTTGATTGTTGCCAGATAGAAGCGAGGACTTTCTAGACAAAATTGATACGTAACGGGAAATATGCAATTACTTTCCATATTTCTGTTAAAATATTTGTTCTATCGTGCTTTGATCATCTTCTTGTGTCTTCTATATAACTTTGGTTCTTTTGCCGCCACTTCTTAATGGACTGGGAGGACATCTAATGCTAATAACTTTTCGGCATTTGTTAATTTTGATTGCTAAGTTGTGGTGAGCAACCAATGTATATGTTGTAAGCTATTGCTTTTTGTCACCATGATAACCCCCCCCCTGCGCGAATCCTGAGGGGTTCATTGTGATAACCTGTAAACAAGGTGTAACTTGCACTTTATGCCATGATGACGAGCATTTGTCTGCATAATTATGGTGCATGCTTATGATATGTGATCACATCATCAGCAAGAGGATTGTATTTCCAAAGATAATGCTAAACATAGTGAAGATATCATGATAAATTCGTAAGCAATAGTTTAGTGTTTGGAACTTGGATGAGTTTCCTACCCCGTTCAATACCCACTAAAAGCATTTGGGGGTTCCCCATATCCCTTCTGCATTCCACCTCTCAATGCTTGTCCATCTACTGTTTGGTCGGGCCTTGAAATAAGGTAGCCCAAGATGGTTCTACTTACCTTAGAGGTTGTTTGGTTGACATGAAAAACATGTTAAATTGTTTGGCTGACACGAAATGCAGGAAATTCCAGGAAGTTGCATTTCCGAAGAAATCGGGGAAGTTGCTTGGCTAGGTCCCTCGCGGTAGTCGGTATAGAACATCTTGTGTTCAACCAAACAAATTTTGACAGTTCCAAAGTCCAATAGTGAACTAAATGGCCATTATTTTTTTTTTTTTTTAAATCATGATAAAATTTTAATTTCTCATAAACATTTGATATCTAGCATGAACTTGGATGCCAGTAATCTTAACTTTTCTTATTGATATATACTTAACAACTATGTGCCATATGTTTTCTAAGTAAGATGTGATCCTATTCACAATTGGAGGGTGTTTACCGATGACTAAATGTGAACCGGAAAGTGCAAACCAAAATATTATTGCTTATGGGATCTTGCTTTTCGTAAGTGCACTTAATTTTCAAATAAACATCTGTATGACATGTTAATATGAAATACTGCTTGTTGATATGCTTTTCATGATGTAACTGCTGGTTGCTTCCAACGTGTTGGGGAAAGATTTTCTTTTTAGTGGGAGAAACAATTCCGAAGTAATAGGATCTTGCTAAAAGCTTCGTATCTTATTTGTGACTTGTGAGCCACGTGCTCATAGGGGTGAATTTTTAAGATTACCGTTGATGTAGAAGACTGACTAATAAATATCGCTTTTGCTAGTCAACATTTGAACAGTAATAAGCTAAGTGATAAGCTATTCAATCCTATTACTAGTCGGCTTTTGTGTCTTGTGCTGAATAGTTAGGTTGTCCATCCTTATCCAAGTTTTGGTGCAAGGCATGCAATGAAAATATCATCTTTAAGGTACAAGTGTAAGTGTGTAACAAACTAACACCCCAATTAATAGGACTTATTCTACTAATTTTGCGTTGCTAAGGAGGTTACCTTTTTGCTTGAGTTTTTGGAGTTGGTTCAGCTTTAGGATAGGGAGATGGATTGGGGATTCTTTGGGGTATTTTCCTGTATATCTTTTCTTCAGCAGCTGGGTCTAAGGCTGCTGGGTGTTTCCGTAGCTATTCTGTGACACAGGTTATGCTTCATTGGGATGAATTGTAAATAGACTCCTTTCAAGGACTCCTTGTCCTCTTAGGATGTATTCTGTTTTTCTTATTACTATCAATCAGACTTTTTCTTATGCTAAGAAAAACTAATTACAACTATACGGTATTAATTTCATGGCATTACTACCATGCTTTCCTATGGGGTAAGCATGAAACTTAAGCAAGTTCAAATTAACTAGTCTTAAAAGAGTGACAAATTCTTAGGGGAAATCCAAATTAATTTTTTCAGTGAGTTTTAGTAAAATTCCAAATCCTGAATGCATCATTGAGTTAAACTAGATTAAGTAGTGAAGACGGCCTTGCCGTTCTCACATCCCATCCATACGCATTGCAGTAGTCACAATACTTTTCCATACAACGTAATAACACACAAAAAGAGAAAAGTTGCTAAGCTAAGTAAGCTCACCATAATGCATGAAAGGAACTATTATCTCAAAATATTCAAGTTCACTTAGCACATCGCAAGTCAACTATACCAACAATCACTCACAAGATAATACAAGGTTATTTCCACCATCAACTTTAAAGGGATTATCTTTCCATCTATTTCTCAAATACGCATTGTATTAATTTGGATATATTTGACACCAACCAAGATCATATTATTGGTAAGGAAGAGTATGCATGCTTACTTGGGTTTGCACCTTACTCGAACTTCTTGGCCTTTCAAATTACTTTCATAGTCAGGCTTACACATTTGGGTTTATACCCTACTCGGTCCTATGCCTTTCAAGTAACTCATGAATTACTTTTCTGTGCACACACTACTTACGTACAATGACAAATGTTAATGGCCCGCTGATTTTCATTCTGCCAGTTCATAGATAATCTACTAATACCTAGCCAACTCACCAGCTTGTCCATGAAAATGTACATTTAGAAAATAGATAATCATGATCTATGTACTGAGGTTCCAACCATAATCTCTCCCCTTCTATTTTCTGTTGCTTCTGTTTCTTAACCTTAACGTAATAGACTTAAGTTAATTTATTCAATAGCAAGCCTAGATTCTTTTTATTGACGAACACTCTCTCTATTTGTGCAGGCTGGGGTGACCTTTTCACTTTTGATAATTTATAATTGTTCTGACCAAGTTCTTGCTACAAGAGAAAGAAGACTAGCAAAGTCCAGGGAAGCTGCTGCCAGATGCGCAAGGGAAACTGCACAAGCACAAAACCGGTGGAAATCTGCTAAAGATGTTGCTAAAAAGCATGCCATTGGACTGCAAACTTCATTGTCACGTACATTTTCTAGGAGAAAATCTGTGAGGCAGGCAGAACAGTATAAAGGCCTTGGTGAAGCTAGCCCTGAAACAGATGAATCTTTGCCCATTACTGCAAACGCTTCAAGTGAGAATGCATCTAGAGCTGGAAAAGGAAAGAAGAAGCCCAGTGATCTCACAAGGATAATGGCTGAAATTGAGCAAAATCCTGATGGCCAAAAAGGTTTCAACATAGAGATCGGAGATAAGAATCTGAAGAAGAATTTAAAGGCTAAACAACTGCATACCCAGAGTCAGATCTTTAAATATGCATATGGTCAGATTGAGAAGGAAAAAGCTCTACAAGAGCAGAATAATAACTTAACTTTCTCAGGATTGATTTCTATGGCTACTGACACTGAGATCAGGAAGAGACCTACCCTTGAGATTGCTTTTAAAGATTTAACCCTGACGCGCAAGGGTAAAAATAAACATCTGATGCGGTGTGTTACTGGAAAAATATCTCCTGGACGAGTTTCAGCTGTCAGGGCCCCTCTGGAGCTGGTAAAACAACATTTCTTTCTGCTCTGGCTGGGAAGGCCACTGGTTGTACAAAGTCTGGCATGATTCTTATCAATGGAAAACCTGAGTCAATCCACTCCTACAAAAGAATAATTGGATTTGTGCCTCAAGATGATATAGTACACGGTAACTTGACAGTTGAGGAGAATATGTGGTTCAGTGCAAGATGTAGGTAAGCCTTATATATTTCCATTTTTCAGTAACCTTGGTTTGCTATACCAAAATGAAAACCTACCAAAATGAATACCTGTCTGACATGTCCATCAGATCAGGTTCAGGTAATTACAGGTCAGTTCATTGTGGTTTCGGGTTTTGAGAAATACTCCCTTTGCTTCATAATAAAAGTCATTTTTTGACTTTGCACAAAAATTAAGAAATTGTGAAAGAAAAAGAGATGGTAAACAGACTAAACTATCCTTAAGCATTAAATGCAATATTGGAGAGAGAAAGAAGTAAATGACAAGAAAAAGGTAAGGTAAGTGGGAAAACTAGCAATAAATACTAAGGGCATGCTTGGAATGAGGGTAATGATTAAGCGGGTAATAGGTAGAATTATAGGCTAAAATGGAGGGTGTGGGAGATGGTGGGTGTTAGATTTTGTGAAGAGGAGGGTAATCATTCCCCCCATTTGGGGAGTAAAAGTTACCCACCCTCCCCCTAGAGTAATGCATTACCCCCCTTTCTCCCTTCATTTCCTCCATAACCCCCTTAATTTTTACCTCATCACCACTTCCACCTTCCCATTTACCCTTTAATTTGTTCCATTACCCCCAATCCAAGCATGCCATAATCGGGAAGTGTTAAAAGTCAAAATATGCCTTATATTGTGAAACATAACTAAAGTCAAAATATGTTTCACCAAACCTTTCAGTTTCGGTCAACATCAAGACAAGTGTTAGCGAAGACCTATGAAGTTCTATCGTAGATGTCAACTGTATTTTGTTTTAGCTATTTGACAATTTAAAGAAGTAAATTCACATAGTTTGCAGCTTAAAAGTAGAAAGGATGTTTTAGAAAAAATGCAGGTCGATTTGCCAACAACTAAGTGAAATTACAACTGTTAGTTAGTTAAGATTGTTGTACAGGGGTTATGAATTTTTTTTACACACAACTAGGGTTCTATATCTTGGTATCGTTCGTGATCGAGGTATCGGTCGCGATGTCGCGGATCGGCATAAACTGGGAATCGATCATACCGGCTATATCGGTCATATATTGGCCAGTTATTAGCAATGTATCGGCCATTTGTCGGCCGTATCGACCATATATTGGCCGTATCGACCATATATTGGCCGTATCGACCATATATTGGCCGTATCGACCATATATTGGCCATGTCTCGGCCATGTATCGGCCGTATCTACCATAAATTGGCCATGTCTCGGCCATATATCTGTGGTTTCGAAAACCCCTTTACATAACAAGATATCCCGTATCGGCCGAGATGTAACACCCTAAAACAACCATGCGCGTGCGCACACAAACCACTTTGTTGATACATTATGATTCATGGCAACATTCAATTGGGTAATGGAGCCCCCCAAGATTGGGAAACGGAGTAGGTAGCCTCATTACTTAGCGTTTTAGACACCATTCGAATGGGATCCAATGCCAAAACTCGGATTTGGGTTGGAGATCCTTCTGGGTCGACTCCTGCATATCCGCCCTTCACCATCTTAGCCGACCTTCACAATACCCTATTGTTTCTTTTGCTAGTTTCATTTGGAAGTCTAAGGTTCCTCTTAAGGTGCGCGCCTTTGTTTGGACTCTGGTATAGGTCGGCTGAATACTCATGATATGTTGCAGTGGAGGAGACCGAGGTGGGTTTTGTCTCCGGATGTGTGTGTGCTTTGCAATCAAGCTAGTGAGATTGCCATACATCTGTTCTTGCAGTGTGAATTTGTGTGGACTTGTTGGCGGAGACTTCTTGGTATCAGGGGAGAGCAAGTTGTATGTCCAGCCACTTTTGCTCTAACACTTGAGACGCGCTATCTTGGTTGGGGTGTGGGCAAGGAGGCTAGATTACTATGGCGATATGCTTTTTTCGCCATATTTTGGTGTATTTGGCTTGAGCGGAATGCTCTGATTTTTTCAGGGACATCTAGGCCAGTCGATCTTGTATGGGATCGAGTGGTTTATTTGGCGTCTCTTTGAGCTAAGGCAGTTGGGGCTTTTAAAGAGGTGCCCCTAACTGACGTTCAACGTCATTGGGGAGATTTGTAATTAGTTTCATTCGTTGTGAGGACTCCTGGTCCTCTTATATTGTATGGTTCTTTCAATTGTAATAAAATTTCTCTTTATCTAAAACAAAATGATTCATGGAAACATTCATGGTGGAGAAAGAGAAGGAATGATGACAACTAGCTGAGGTGACGGCTAAGTACGCTAAATTGAGAGGAGAGAGAAGATTTTTATGTTTCTTTTTTAGATAACATTGGTGTCCACGCTTGGCTGACTAATCCCATGGGCTTTGAAATTAACGACCAGGAAAACCTCCATAGGCTCTGAGGGGACTCGATCCTGGGACCTGTGTAATACTTCTGAGAAGTCTTACCACTTGCGCTACCTACTCAGGGTTAGGAGAGAGAAGATTTTAGTATCTACTATTTGGATTGTTAGAGGGGATTTCAATGTCGTCCAAATGGTGGGGGAACGGATGGGGGCCTCAAGTGGACTGTTGGATATGAGGAAT
This sequence comes from Tetragonia tetragonoides, assembly GCA_038025085.1. Taxonomy (NCBI): domain Eukaryota; kingdom Viridiplantae; phylum Streptophyta; class Magnoliopsida; order Caryophyllales; family Aizoaceae; genus Tetragonia; species Tetragonia tetragonoides. The sequence goes on along the minus strand of CM076145.1, from coordinate 6,822,627 downwards.
TTTGACACCTATATAACAGAATGTGAATTGTGTGACCCTCCTTTAGAGAATGATCAGTTCACATGGAGCGTTCGGGGGAGGAGGAATGCTTCGTCCAGACTTGATCGGTTCTTGTTTTACAAATGCAGTTGAGGATGAGTTTAAATCACTTACGCATGAGGTACTGCCTCGCCCTTGTTTTGGACCACTTTCCGATTGTTCTTCACTTTAGCCCTGTGCAATGGGGTTCGACATCGTTTTGGTTTGAGAATATGTGGACTCTTCATCCAGAGTTTCATAAGAGGGTTGCGGTTGTGAAGTGCAAGGGAGGAAAGGTTATTGTTTAATGCATAAACTTAAGTTCGTGAAACAGGAGCTTAGGTGGTGGAATATGGAGGTTTTTGGGGATGTGAGGGGTCACAAGGTTGCATTGTTACAAGAAATTGCTATGTTGGATCAGGCTCTGAGTAATGGGGATAGAAGGGAGGGGCTTCTTCAGAAGAGTGTTGCGCTGGGCTGAAGAATGATCTGCAAGAAGTGCTCTTGAGGGAGAAACAAAGGCAAAGGCAAAAATTGAAGGTTCGTTGGGGAATGGAGTTTGGGTTAGGTTCTCGGAGGACTTGTGGCATGTGGAGAGGTCATTCTTTGAGAAGTTTCCGTGTTTGTATCAGTTATCACCCATGCAGGAGGCAGGGGTATGTGATTTTTTATGTTAAAGAGAACTCTTGGGATCTCCATTTTCTTAGAGCGCCACACGATAGAGAGTTGGAGGAGCTAACCTGTTTGTTTGGGAGTTTGGATACAGTTAACCTCTATGATACCGAGGGTACTATGGTTTGGAAAGGTGACTCGACAAGGGTGTTATCCTCAAAAATCTTCCCTTACCTGTCTTCAGTCACTTGCACAGTATAATCCTTTTTTCCTTTCCCTGTGGCCACATTAATTTGGAAGGCAAATTGCCTTTGAGAGTGCGAGCTTTTGTTTGGACTTGGGTGTTAGGATGACTTAATACTAATGAAGTAATGATGTTCTTTGGAGAAGGAGACCAAGTTTGGCTATTTCCCCGGATGTGTGTGCTTTCTGTGGCGCAAGTACTGAGTCTTGCTCAGATGTCTTTCGCTTTTGTGATTTGGCATGGTTCCTTTGGGGAAAACTGTTTGGCGTCAGTGGAGAACATTGAGTTTGCCCAGCAACTGTTTGAACTTTTCACAGGTTGGCCTTTTGGATTTGTGGGAGGTAAGGATAGGAAGCTTCTTTCGTGGAACGCTTTCTTTGTGAATCTTTGGTGTATTTGGTTGGAGAGAAATGCTAGGTTTTTTAGTGAGAGAGTGTGTTGTCGCCTTAGCTTGTCTGGGATAGGGTCACTTACTTGGCCTCTTTGTGCGGCAGAGCAGGAGGTTCTTTTAGGAGTTGCTTGATTTCTTATGTGCAGAGGAAGTGGCGAACCTGTAATTGTATTTATTTTGTTTTGTGAGGACACTTGGACGAGTTGGACCTCCTTTCGCTATTTTCCACAGTTTCCATTAATAAATTTTGTCTCTTATCTGAAAAAATAGTGGGGAAAGGAAGAAAGGGAATTTAATGTGGCATATACGGCAAACAAATCAATTAGACCATGCCCACCAGCCACCAGCCACCACCCTCTTTTTTTCTTCTTTTATTTTGGAATATGGCTTTAGTCAGTACTGGACAGTTGACATAAAAGGGTTAGTTCACTGCAACTTTATAATATTTGTAAATTATGTATAGGCACATTCCTTTTTCACAAAAACTTGTTTAAGGCGGTCTTACCGTAACTTTTGGTGAGACGATGGTCACTTTTTATTGAAACAAGGGTCACGACTCATAATAAGTGACCTCTACATTTATAAATAGTGACCCGATTTTTCTGTGAGTTGGTATCACACAAGACTTGCTCTTAAATTCAAACTCTGTTACTTTATTACTAATTGTGATCATATAGATCTCTAACGCTTCACTGAAAGCTAAAATAGATTTTTGAGAAATCTTTTTTTGTCCCACTTTTCAATTTTAAAATCTAACGGAACTTTAATATTCTTAAATATGTTTGAGCACTAAAGCTGAGATGTCATGGTCTACAACTCTACATATTAAAACAATGTAATCTCATTCCATGATAATCTTATCCATAATAGAAACTGAAACAGATTTTCAACTTATTCAATTGGGAAATTCTGCATGTGATACATGGTAAGATTCCGCAATCACTTATTTTAAGTGTGTACTTGACCAAAAGTTGATCTCTTTGCTAATTTTTTAGATAAGAAACTTTTTTATTGATCAAATCAGTAAAGAATACAGAAAAGAGGATAAGGTATTTTCATAATGGGTCAAAAGAAAACTACAAATCTCGCCAATGGCGCTGTACAAGGGTAAGTGGAACACCCCTAAAGACCCCTGCCGCCTTGGCCCAAAGGGAGGCCAAGTAGACCACATGATCCCAAACATTATCTAAAGTCCTCCCAACGCCGCGGAACACCCTGGAATTCCTTTCCAATCAAGTACACCACAAGATGGCCATACACTGATACACATACATCTCCAAAACAACCGCCCCTCCTTGCCTCGCCTCATTGCTGCGAAACGAAGCTGGAGGAAATCGCCCACCGTGGCAGGACATGCAAAACTCTCCCCCTCCAACAATCTACTCCATAGTGCCCTAGCAAAGTCACACATAATAAACAAGTGCAAACAATTTCCCCCATCATGACGGCACATAACACAGAACCCAAGGTAAGAGTGACCATCCTGGCCTCCGCTGCTGCACCATATCATATGTATTCACCCTACCAAGCACCAAAGTCCACACAAAAGCACGGACCTTCAATGAGACCTTAGATTTCCAAATAAATGTAGCTAATGGGAATTGTGGAAACCGTGAGGGGAGGCCAAGCTGGTGAAGGAAGGACTTGCAAAAGAAAACCCCAGAAGGGTCTCCAATCCAAGTCCTAGAGTCGTCCGCGGGGACGAGCGTGGTCGAGTGGAGGGCATTCAGAAGAGAGGCAAGCTCCTCCATCTCTCTATCATGTGGGGGTCGCCTCAAGTGAAAATCCCAGGACCCACCCGTGCCTGAATAGAAAGCAGACACGGGTGCCCCGTGGAAAGTGGACAACCAAAAAACCCGAGGATACGCAGAAGAGAAGGGAATACCCTTCCACGCATCCTCCCAGAACCGTACCCGATTGCCATTACCGATTGATCTCTTTGCTAATTATGATTTAGAAAGTTCAGTTACCTCTGTACCTTTCAAAATAATGGTCAATCACGTAAATCCCGGTCTCCCGATTGACCAAATTGGTATATTTAGTGAGACACCCGCGACAAGTTAGTATATTTTTTTAACTCCGGCGACATTAGGGTATATTTAGTGATTGATTTTGGCACTTTGACATATTATTTCAATTTTAGTGGGAATCTCCGGTAAGATTCTTGTTATTTACTATTTTCCTAATCATTTTCTTTTCTTTCTTTTTGTTAAATCATTTTCGTGTTTTTTTTCCCTACCCCTCATTCATTTCTCCCATTTATTACCCAACCCCCCCCCCCCTTACTTGATGGATTGAACAAATTTGATGGATTGAACAAATTTGTCCCCAATTTCCTTCAAATTTGTGCTCCCTTGATTTTCCCTCCCTCAATTTAGTAAACGCTAATTTTGTGTAAGGGGAAGCAAGGTAGTTAAAGGGATTAAGGGTTAAATACAGGAAAAATGGCGAAAAATACGAAACTAATATAGAAAAAGGAAGAAAAGAAAAAAAAAAAAAAATAGGGCAATGAAAAGAAAAATGAGATCTGACCGGAGATACCCACTTAAATTCAAATAGTGGATCCAAGTGCCAAAATCAGTCAATAAAAATACCCTAATGTCGCCGGAGGTAAAAAATATTCCAACTTGTCGCGGATGTCTCACTAAATATACCAATTTGGTCAATCGGGAATCCCAGTCATAGTAGAATTCAGCCATCCTTTTAAGATACAGCCAAATATTCTTTTATATGTATCTAACATTTAATTAGGTGTTTCATTATATAATTTACCATAGATGCAACCTGCTATAAGGTATGCGTTTAACCCCTTCTAATGGTACAAAATTCGTGAATTTTCAAAAGATGTACCCTATTGTATCCAAAGGTTCATTTTTAAGAGCCTGTTGTTCTAAAGTATGTTTTGAACCGTGATCAGTGTCATTTTAAAAGCATGTTGTATCTCTGGTTGCCAAACGCTTGGACAGCTGGATGAGTGTGTACTTAGTGGTGGAGTCGGTGGAGAACCATGGCGATTTAGTCCTGTTTAGCTAGTATGCAACTGTTTTGAGAGGTTCATCAGTGAGTTCTTGTAGATTAGGGTTGTAAGGAGGGATCGACTTAGATAAAGTTGTGGAATCCCGTGCGCTAGAGCCTGGGGATGGATATATAGTAGGCTACTGTTAGGTGGCTCTTACTATTAGTAGGGGGGGGGGAGGTTTGAGGTTTTGATTGTTTGGTTCCGATTTTCCGAACAACATCTCATTGACAGTTAAGTGGTTGTGATGCTTCTCTTTGAAGCTCAAAACATCATGTCACAGAGTTATCAGGAGCAAATACGGTCTTCAACAAAATGGTTGTAATGTCGTTGCCGACTCATTTGTATCGCATAGTTTCCCTTGGAGGTTCATTTGTCATATATCATCTTGCTTCATTCCTTTCATAAGATTTAATGTGGGAATGGTCTTTGAGTTAGGTTCTATAGGATAGTTGGAAAGAAGTAATTCATTCTCTGTAAGGTACCCTCGAGTTTATCATCTTTCCACATTAGAAAGCACATTGACCTCAACTTTTTGTTTGGTGACGTTGGTCCGTGGGAGCTCTATCTCTGTAGGAACCCTCATGATAAGAATGGATGAGATCACCTGTTGCTTAGTGTTTAGGACACCATTTATATTTTCACCCGTGATGAATCTAGGACAGGGTGGTACCGAAGAAGGATTGTTTCAAATATCTCGGTTCAATCATACAGGGCAACGGCGAGATTGACGACGACGTGACGCATCGTATCAGAACAGGGTGGCTAAGGTGGAGGAGTGCAACGGGAGTTCTGTGTGACAGAAAAATCCCACTAAAACTTAAAGGCAAATTTTATTGTACAGCCATCAGGCCAGCTATGCTATATGGGGCGGAGTGTTGGCCGGTGAGGCAGGTGCATGTGCAGAAGATGCGGGTGACCGAGATGAGGATGCTTCGTTGGATGTGCAACTCTACAAGACGAGATAGAATTAGGAACGAAGTGTTGAGAGGCAAGGTGGGAGTGACCGATATCGACAACAAGATGCGAGAAACAAGGCTTAGGTGGCTTGGGCATGTGAGGAGGAGACATCGTGATGCACCGGTGAGAAGGTGTGAGAGAATTACACTTAGAGACTGTAAACGGAGAAGAGGACGCCCAAAGAAGACTTGGGGAGAGGTAATCAGGCAGGATTTGACCCGTCTAGATCTTACCGAGGACTTGGTCCTAGATAGGAGAGTATGGCGGAGCAGGATCCGTGTAGAGGATCCGCGTTAGATTACGGATGTGCATTGGCTAGTACTAGAGGTGGATTCATTGTGTTTATAGCATGTAGCGTCCCCTTTATTTATGCTGTTCAGTAAGTAGAATCTTGTGCTAGTATGTCTAGTGATTTACTTCCCTTTTTTTGACTTTCTGATCATATTATCATATCTGGTGGTTGATAATTTTCACACTTGTCAGTATTGAACAATTTACCCGAAAAAACCGTTTTGAAAATGAAAAAAAAAAAAAAAGTTTTCGTGGGTCTTTCGGAAACAGTCTCCCTTCTAGGCGACTAGTTAGGGGTAAGACTGCGTACATCTGGACCTCCCCAGACCCCGCCCTAGGCGGGATACTTACTGGGTTGTTGTTGTTGTTGTTGTTGTTGTATGAATCTAGGACAGTTCAGTGGGACTTTGGAGTTCTCTTTGCAACTCTTTTATCTATCATTTAGCCTTCCCTCATAATATCCCTTATTCCCTATGTCCAACTTAATTTGGAAGTCTGGGGTTTCCACGAAGTGTGGCCTTTTGTTTTTGTAGGACATTGGTGCTAGGTTACGTGAACACTAATGATAGGTTGTCAGGATACTATGTTACGGGTACAGGAGGATTCTCTCTGTAGGGTGGGTGTTGGTCATCGGAGGGTCCCCTGTCCGCCTACGGTGGGTGGGGCTCCGGGAACCTGTCCATTCTGTTAAGAGTAGAGTTTTAATCATGGAGTCTGTTTTTAGAGTTGAGAACAAACGTTTTCTTTTCATTCGTGAGAACTTCGATTATCGTTTGGTGGAGTTTCATCGTGAGAAGAAGCTCGAAGTGTGATTGAGTTGGGAGGAACTTCTATGGTGGGCGAAGGAGGCAATCTCACTATGGCGAGGGGATAATTCAGGGAGATGGGTGCGAACCTTCCGTGGGAGTGGCTATGTCTTACTGCTTCGGATTGGTTTTAATGACGTTGGGCGTTATCTCCTGCTAGAGAAACAGCCATGGAAGGGTAGTGCTGTTTCTATCCGGGTCCCAGAAGGTGTTAGAGGCCGTGGATGGGGTGCTCTGTTTGAGGCATTGCAGTCCTTTGGTCCTCGTTTCATGTTTGTGGGGAGCCCTGGTGTTTTGCAGCGTAACGGTTGGTCGGATTCCGCGCCGGCGAGTAGGAGACCGATAAAGGTGCACCAGGGAGTCGTTAGAGAGGATGGAGATAATTTTGGAAGGCGCGAGATATCAGCGCATAAATCTCGCGTAACTGCTGTTTCAGTTACCAGGGATCCAAACAGAGGGCCAGGTTTTCAAAGAAGTGGGCTAAGTGGGACAGTTTTTAAGAGACTTGGGCCTAGACACACTGTTTTTGAGAGATTGGGGACTAGGAATACAGTTTTCCAAAGACTTGGGCCTGAGGTGCAAGTTAGGGGCCCTACGCCTAATATGTTGAAGTCTGGGCCAGGGCCTTCTGTTTTTAAAAGACTTGGACCAGAAATTCCTAGAAAGCCACGTAGCCAAATCAGACAGGTCTGGGTACAGCGTGACAAAAAGTCTGGTGGGTCGCTGATTAGGGAGGCACCTGGAGGACCTGCGACGGCAGCAAGCACGGGGCCGGTGGGAGGAGAAAAGATCGGTGACTCAAGCCATCAAGGTGGGAGTCGTCAGTATTCTCGTTTCTACCAGTGGCGGTGCGTCCGGCCACCGGAGCATGGTCGACCGGCGACCGGAAAGTCAGATCTGGGCTCAGAAATAGTTTTTTCTGGGTCAGAAATTGCCGGCGGTTTCATGGGTGTGGTCCCTGGTGGTAGTGTGTCAGAGCAGGTGGAGGGGGATGTGGTTTTAAGTCTGGCAGCTGGGGAGGGAGGTGATAAACTTCCGGGGGTGGGTTTGGAGGCTGGTAGGGGTGTTTTGGAGCCTGAAAATTTTGGGGAGGTGACTAAGGGGGTGATCTGGCTGAGCCTTCTTCTCTAGCTGACGGAAGTGAGTTGGGCAGTGGGTCTGAGGGGTTGTTGCCTATGGCAGGGGGGAAGGTCACTCTCCCTAAGTCTGTTTTAGATGCTAGCAAGATGATTAGAGACATGTACTTGTTTGGAAGTTGGGTTGCTGATGTGTCCAATGTTCTGGAGACGACTACAGTACAATCAGAGGTCCCTTTAGAGGATGTCTTTGACCGGCTTCTAACGGACTTGCAGCCTGAAGTGGAGGAAGTTCCTGAGTTTGGGGGTTGGGAAGATGAAGATGACTTACTCAGTGATTTTGCCGACGATGATGATGATACAGAGCTCCTTATACAGAGTTTATAAAGGGAGGAGGTGGATGAGGAGTCATTGGGCAGTGATAGAGAGGTGAACTTGCTCAATTTGGGAGATTCTAATTTGTTTCTTTCGCCTGAGAAAGTGGTTACAGATGCTGGTCAGTGTGACACAATCTCAGAAGCAGCCCCTGCTTGCGGTGTTGTTGAGGTGGCGCCACTGCCAGGTACCAGTGTTGATGACAGAGATCCGCAGCCGGTCCTTGGAATCATGCGTTGTCACTTATTTGATGCTTCAGAACAGGAGGTGCTGGTGAGTGTAGGTGATAGGAGGCAATCTTGGAAGAAGGGGAAAAATTGGGAGAAGGAGCTTCGTAACCTGGCGAGTAGTGTCAACTACGGTGCGGAGAGTGGCCGTAGGGGAAGGGGTCGCAGTCGTTCTTTATGAAGATTCTCAGTTGGAATGTCAATGGTTTAGACAGGAGGGAGAAGCGGGATGTGGTGAGGGAGGTTATTTCTAAGGTCTCTCCAGATGTGGTGTTCTTACAGGAAACTAAGGTGGAAGAAGTTGATTCTTTTTTTGTTAGGAGTTGCTGGGATTCAAGGGATAAAGATTGGGTGGTCCTACCCCATTCCGCTTTGAGAATATGTGGACTTCACACCCGGAGTTCCGACGGAAGGTGGCAGAGTGGTGGGGTTCATGTCAGGTACATGGGTGGAAGGGGTATTGTTTTATGAGAAAATTAAAATTTGTGAAGGAACGCCTGAAGGAGTGAAAACAGGGAGGTTTTCGGGGATATTAATCAGAAGAAGAACGAGTTGTTGAGTGAGATTGCCATGGTGGATCAGTCGATTAGTAATGGGGAGGGGGGTGAGGAGTCTGTTCGTAGGAGTCTTGAGCTAAAAAGTGATTTCCAGGAGGTGCTAATGAGGGAGAAGCAGTGTCAACGACAGAAAATGAAAGTGAAGTGGGCTAAGGAGGGTGACACGAATTCAAGGCTATTCTTTAAGGTGGTCAATGGGAGGAGGAGGAGGGGTTTTATTAAGGAGTTGGAGACTGATGATGGGGTAGTGGTTAATGATGTGGGGGAGATTAGTCGTGACATAACTGCATATTATCGTTCTCTTTTCAAGGAGGAGGTACCGCTACGACCGCGTATTGAAGGGTTGGACTAGAACCCTATTTCTCCTTTTCTGGAAGGGCAGTTGGAGCGTCCTTTTGAGTTAGAGGAGGTTAGAGCAGCGGTGTTTAGCATGGATAGGGAGAAAACACCGGGCCCCGATGGCTTCACTATGGCTTTTTTTTAGGATTGTTGGGAGGTGATCAAGGATGACCTGCTTGGTGGTTTTGCAGATTTCCATGTGCAGGGGGTTCTTGGGAGGGGAATTAATTCTAATTTTATCACACTAGTCCCGAAGAAGGATCGTTCTATTAAAGTTAAGGACTTTCGACCTATTAGCCTAGTGAGTAGTGTGTGTAAAATCTTGACAAAAGTTCTTTCTGTACGGATGGAGAAAGTTCTAGCTGCCACAATCTCTTAATCTTAGTGGAGGGTAGACAAATTTTGGATGCTTCTTTGGTGGCTAATGAGACGGTGGATGACGCGAGGTGGAGAGGTACAAGGGGTGTTGTCTTCAAGCTAGACTTTGAGAAGGCTTATGATAGGGTGAGCTGACGTTTTCTTGACATGGTACTTGAGAGAAGGTTTCAGGGTGATCTGAGGCGGTGGATTAGGGGCTGTTTTTCCAATGCTCATTTCTCAGTCCTGGTAAACGGGGCGCCTAGGGAGTGGTTCTCTTCTTCTAGGGGTTTGAGGCAAGGGGATCCGCTGTCGCCTCTTTTGTTTACGCTTGTGGTGGATGTGCTCAGTAGAATGTTGGAGAGAGGTGTTGAGACGGGAGTCGTTGAGGGGTTGGAGGTGGGTCGGGAGAGGGTATGCGTTTCTCACCTCCAGTTTGCAGATGATACTATCCTTTTCTTAGCTGCTGATATCGATAAGTTCAAGAATGTTTTGACAATTTTGCAAGTTTTTGAGCTGATTTCAGGGATGCGAGTTAATCTTGCCAAGTGTAGTCTGGCTGGGATAAACGTGGATGATGACTTTTTGGCGACGACAGCGGGTTTGGCGGGCTGTCAGATACAGGGCTGGCCACTTACTTACCTGGGAGTGCCTTTAGGAGGTTACCCACGTTCGGAGGCTTTCTGGGAGCCGGTTGTAGGATGGAAACGGGTGTATTTTTCATTGGGGGTTAGGATTACGTTAATCCAATCTTGCCTTTCCAGTATTCCATTATACTACCTCTCGTTATTTCGGATTCCAGTAGGTGTAGCTCAGAGGATCAAGAGGCTCATGAAAGACTTCCTGTGGTCTGGTATGGATGGGGAGAGAAAGGACCATTTGGTGTGTTGGGATAAGGTGTGTTGTCCTAAGGAGGAAGGTGGTTTGGGTGTAGAAAGGCTGGTAGCAAAGAATATTGCCCTTGTGGGGAAATGGCTTTGGCGCTTTCCACAAGAGCCGGATAGTCTTTGGCATCGGGTCATTCGGAGTAGGTATGGGATGCAACTAACTAGCCCATGGAAATTCATTTCGCAAGTCTCTTTCCACTTCCTTTCACATGTTGAGTTTGAACTTGGAAATGGTGCACGAATTAGATTCTGGGAGGATATTTGGAGGGAGGGTCAGCCTTTTCGCACAAGGTTCCCTAGGTTGTTTCAGTTATCCGCTCTTCGTGATGGTGTAGTGGCAGATTTCTTTTTGATGCAGAGTGGTTCCTGGAATTTACATCTCTGATGTCCACCTCATGATAGGGAGATGGAGGAGCTCACTTCACTCTTAGAAATTCTGGGTCCTATTCAGCTTTCGGGTTCGGATGATTCTAGGAGATGGGTTGGAGATTCTTCGGGGGAGTTCTCTTGCAGGTCCTTCTTCCGGGATTTGGGGACACCTTTCCCTCGGTTTCCTCTAGCAGACTTTATTTGGAAGGCGAAAGTACCCATGAAGGTGAAGACATTTGTGTGGACTTTGGTGCTGGATAGGGTTAACACAAATGACCTAGGGAAGCGGAGGAGACCCGGGGTGCCTCTATCACATGATATCTGTTTGTTATGTCGGTCTAGTTGTGAGATGTGTGCACATCTTTTTCTATGGTGTGATGCGGCAAATAGTCTTTGGCATCGGTTGATTCCGGGCGAGGTGTGGATTTATCCTTCTACTATTGAGGCATTTCTGCAGATGCGTTTTCGTGACTTTGGAGGTGGGAAGGAGAGGAGGTTGCTGTGGCGCAATGCCTATTTTGCGATTTTGTGGTGCATCTGGTTAGAGCGGAATGCACGAGTGTTTAAGGGGATATCAGCAACTCCTGCGATGCTTTGGGAGAGAATCACCTATTTAGCTTCTTTATGGGCTAGGGCTGCTGGGGCTTTCAGGGATTATACTATTACTGATATTCAGAGGAATTGGGGTAATCTGTAGATGTTTTATATAGAGGATACCTTATCCTCTATTCTGCTGTACATTTGAATTCTTATCAATATACTTATTCTTTATCTAAAAACTATGTTACGGGTACAGATCCAGGTATCTAACTTGGCTAATTTCTGAAACTTTTGAGAGTTTTTGACCTATCATGAAGTGTCGAGTGTTTGTACCCATATCGAAGTGCCAGCTACTTAAGACAAATTAAAGAGTTTGAATAACAAAGTTGGATGTGTGTGTGACGTGTCACCCAGACAGCAAGACATGCAATGGGGGCTCGGGTGTTATTGAGATGTGACTTGTCGGAGAGTTTGGAGTGTCCACTGAAACCAGTGTTCAACATCTATGGCATCGTGCATTCTTGGTGCTATTCTGCTGCCTTTGGTTAGACCGGAACTGACTGATGCACATTTCCTGGGTTCTGACTAACAAAATGGCCTAAAGCACATTTCCTGAAGAGCAAAGACAACTAACTTCGGGACTAAGGGCCATTGGTAGTAGAGGTTTCAAAAAGACGTCAATCATAGACATCTAACGTCATTGAGCGATTTGTAATTAGATTATTCTTGAGAACTCCTTGTCACTCTTAGATTGTTGTCACATCTTCTTTCTTAGAAATACAAATTTTCTTCTCTCAAAAAAAAAAATTGTTATTTGTGAAATCTAATTCCATGACAATAAAACCAAAATTTTGTTGTGTTGTTAACTTGTTTGATATGTTACCTTCTAAGGCTATCAGCAGATTTGCCAAAAGCAGAAAAGGTCCTAGTTCTCGAGAGGGTCATTGAGTCACTGGGACTGCAGGCAGTACGGGATTCCCTTGTTGGCACAGTAGAAAAGCGAGGGATCTCGGGGGGACAAAGGAAAAGGGTTAATGTAGGATTGGAGATGGTTATGGAGCCTTCATTATTGATCTTGGATGAACCGACGTCCGGATTGGATAGTTCATCATCCCTCTTGTTGCTCAGAGCTCTCCGTCGTGAAGCGCTTGAAGGTGTAAATATATGTATGGTTGTGCACCAACCAAGGTAATTTCAATCTTGATTGGACTTTACTAATTTCTGAATTCTGAAGATGTTTTGCTCTATCTCCCTTATTGCTATTTGCCCATGCTGAATGTTTGGCACTGGTTGTTCTTCTGCATTGAATCAAAACTGACTAAGACTGATTTGTAATTTCTCAATAACTTGAAAGTGAAGGGCGAGAGTGGAGATTGACATACAAGTGTTAAACATCAAAAAGTGTTTATCCTCTGATTCCTTTTTCTCATATCTTACCATAGTAGAATCGTTTGCTTAAAAGATCATCATGGGGTGCCTCTTATTTCAGCCTGGACAAGTTGTTAGTGCTAAGGGGAGTGGGTTACGATTAATCCATAAATAGGATTCAACTATTCTACCTATAAACTTCTGAGGTGAAATGTTTTTTTGGCGCTGACAGCTGAGAGGTGAATTTTTTGTTAGAATGTGACGGGTCTTGGTGAGTCCAAAAGAGCAAGGAGGTGTATAGCGCTTTGTGACAAACTTATTTTTTTCTTCGTGATTCCTCATTTTAAATAAGAGATCTTTGAGAGCTTCTGTATTTGGAGTCTATCTTTGGATATGATAGAAGCTTATGGAATGTGGGGTTTATAGAGTTATGGGTTCTCCCACTCTTTGAGTTTCATATATAGGCTATTTATTGTTGTAATTGTCACCTAGAAAGTGGTATATTCGGGTCATCGGAATGCATACTCGAACTTGGTTTGCTGCTTACCTTAGTTTGTTGTTTGTAGGGGTATCTTTACTGTTACACTTTTTGGGGTCATGGTACACTCTGCATTAGATAGGATCACTGATCAAATATCCAATGTATTTGAATCTTAGTGGATAAATCTAAGCAGCCATATACACATTACAAAGGGCACTACATAGTTCTTTGATATGTGACACAAATTGTAGAATGTGAAGTTGTAGAGAAAAAGTACAGTCTGCCTAAGCTCTTATAAAGTTCAATTAGTTCAACACCAAAAAGTAAAAAACTAAATAACGTACCTTTAGGTGCATTGAGGCCTAAGTTAGGGCAATTTTAGTTAGCTAAATTCAAGTTTGAGAGTTTCCTTTAATGTAAATTTTGCTCTATTATGAAATTATATGGTTTGCCAGTTATGCAGAATAGGTTCTTTTGTCCATAAGAATAATCAAAGTAATGACAACATCACGAATGGCACGCAATTGTATGTGAGCAGACTTATGGCAGCCCTCAATGTTCGCCTCTCAAACCCTTAAGAGTTTTCAGTTGTCTTTCACAAGGATACTACATAGATGACAGACTCGTTTTATGGTTTTGCTTTTGACCGAAGCTAGTACTCCACTCGAAATCCTTCCTCCTTCAGCATTAGTGGCTTCTTTTGGGAAGTGGATATATATACTAAGGCTGTTCAGCAGAGCCCCGACAAAGCTTTGTCTTCAGATATTTGTGTTTAAGCATAGTACTGCAGAAACTACTGAAACCTTTTCCTTCACTGCTCTATTCCCTGGGATCTTTTGCCCACAATTTTAGAAGCTTTCTAGTGAGAACTGGGTTTGTCCAGCTGATGCTTATTTCACATGCAAGCTTATCAATTTTGGTTGGTAAAAGAATAGGAGAGTCCTTCGAAAATGTGTTCTTTTCCTTATTTGGTAGGTATTGTGAATTCCTGGCTTCTGAGAAATCATACTTCCCTTGTTGATTTGTGTCTGTAGTAAATGTTATTTCTTGGCTTCTTTTTGGTCACTTGCCAAAGTAGTCCTATGTTATGTGTTGTCATTTATCTAGAGGGCATGGAAGGAATTTGTGATGTAACTTTTGATCTTTTCTTTCCTTGTAATTTTCTGAACTACTTGTCCTCCTTGCATATTATTTCATTAGCATTATTTTTCGAATAAACTCAGTGAGATATCAACATGAACATTACCCCAATGCCCCTAAAGAGGCTCCTGCCCAGCACCAGGCAGGGTAAGAGGGGTCAGGTGTACGTAGCCTTATGCTATACACCTGTAAAATCTTAGAGGTTTATTAACCCGAATAATTCGGCCAATAGAAATGTGAGATGAAGTTCTTCCTCGCGGCATAACGATTCTTAATTGAAAAAGAACTTAATAAGTAACACGAAAACCTAGAATACATAATCGAAACTTAACAAAAAAAGAACTCTACTGGTTGTAAATGAAGAATTATCAATTATTTTTATGACAAACTTGACATCTTACATGGGTTCTTTTCATGTTTCGGAGCTTCAGGCTATGTAGGTGAAAACTTTCCCGGTTTCTTTTATAGTGTAGAATGTTATAGGAAATTTTTTAGCAAGATACATGAGATATAATGAATTATAATCTGGTACTTCAACGTTTTTATAATATCTTTTAGGCTTCATAATCTTATGACCTTTAGGGAAATTCATGTTCAAAATCATTGAGAGGTGAAATGCCAAGTTTTTCCCTGTTCGAAATGATAAAACTTTTTCCAAACATGACATAATTTTGGCTTTGACAACAAACCATGTCGCAGATTCAAGTTTTTCCCCTAGATTTTGATCCTCCTTAATTTAGAAAATTTATGTTATTTCTTGTATTACACGCTGGTGTTTCATTGACATGATTGCTAAACATTTCATGTTTTCTGATGATTGAGACATGAGCGTTCTAGATTCTTGTAAATATAAGGTACGTTCAGATTATATTGATGGGTCAAGGTACATCGTACATCTTTATAATTTCATCAAACATTATGGTATCATAGTGAGATTCTATGTGGCTTTGCCTTTAAGTATCATCAAACGTTAATTTAATCAACGTTAATTTAATCAAATGTAATGGTATCTTAGTCATCTTTTTCTGTATTCTAATTTTAATATATATTATTTCAATTCTTACAGCTACGCCTTGTTCAAGATGTTTGATGATTTGATACTTTTGGCTAAAGGTGGTCTTATTGCGTATCTTGGATCAGCAAAGAAGGTAGAAGAATACTTTGCCGGCCTTGGAATCACTGTCCCTGAACGTGTAAATCCTCCTGATCACTTTATTGACATCTTAGAGGGCATAGTGAAGCCAAACGCAAATATAAATTATAAAGAGCTTCCTATTAGGTGGATGCTTCATAATGGATATCCGGTACCCATTGATCTGCAAAGTGAGCTTGGTCTGGTCGGAACTTCACAAGGGGATTCTGCTGATGGGTTAAACCCTGCAGCAGGTGTTGAGGGGCAGTCTTTTGCTGGAGATCTTTGGCAAGATGTGAAGTGTAATGTTCAGTTAAAGAAGGACCACATACGACATAATATTTTAAAATCAAATGACCTGTCAAATAGAGTAACTCCTGGTATTTTCCAGCAATACAGATACTTCCTTGGACGGTAAGTAGGGTCATTTCCCATTTCCTCTTTTATTTTTTTTTGGTGCAGATTTCCTCTTCTATTTGTGATGGGGTTCTGCTCGGTTGTCTAAAAATTTACATATTTCCTTAACATATTTGTTCGTTTGGTTGACGATAAGAAAACAAGGAAGAGTATTAGAAAGAATTGTTTGGCTGACAAATAATGTAGGACCTAGAACTTTCTGAGAAGTTTCACTTCTCACATAATGGAGTAGTTGCTTACCTAGCCCCCTAGGTAAGTTGAAATTCCTGCAGGGAGGTATACTTCCTATTGTCAACCTGACAACTTCCGAAAGTGAACCAAACGACTACATGATCCCCATGTTGCTTGCATCAAACATGTCCTATGCCTCAGAAAAATCTGAAGGAGCATAATTGGTAATATGAAGCTTGAAAATAGGTCATGCCTCTAATCAAATTTAGATATCAGAATTCGCAGTGGAGACTGGAGAGAAAGTGGAATGTTTTTGCTGCAATTGCATCACTGCATTTATGGATTTATCAGTTTATCATCGGTATTGTGTGTATGTAGTTTTCATTATCAGTTCTGACAGAATAGAAAGGTTAAAACATTGAGTCTTCCTTGTTCAGTTCCATATAGGATAAAATTGAACGATGAATGCTTGAATGATGATTGCCAAAAAGTGCCTAAAGCTTGGGCTAGAATAAAATCTAGCCAGTCGCTTATATGTTTTATTTTTGTTGCTTTTAAAGGGTTGGTAAGCAGCGGTTAAGAGAAGCAAGAATGGAAGCTGTTGACTACCTTATTTTACTTCTAGCTGGAGGCTGCTTAGGGACTCTTGCCAAAGTGAGCGATGAGACGTTTGGGGCACTTGGCTATACATACACGGTCATCGCAGTTTGTAAGTCAACTAAAATTGCACTTGTTCTAACATGTCATGCTTCAAAATATATATTTGTTGGCTTGATTTTATTCTTGACGCGATCTAAACCTCTACTCGAATGAACTAAATAAAGCTCACCTAATTGGTCATTTTGTAGTATTCATGGGCTGTTCTTTCTGTTTGCATAAATGACGTTGTGATTTACGGGGTTCAAATAGCTGGCCCTATCTGTGATACGTATGACTATATGAGAATTACGTATCCTCTCAACATGACATACTAATAGAAACTACAACTAATTGAAACCTTTGTGCAAATAATGCCTTGGGGGTTCCAATTTCATGTAGAAACTCTCTTGAGAAGTGATGCATGCCTTATCTTTTCCAATAGAGAATGGATTGGTTGTTCATTGTGCTCCAGATTCCAAGTGTAGTTATCATCTTCTTCTTGCAACGGTTTGGTTATTTTGTGTTTGTCTGCTGTATTTCTGATCAGATCTTCCACTTAATACATTATTTGTTTTGGATAAAGCCACTTAATACATTTTCTAATTGTTTGAACTGCTTTCTTCCAGCTCTACTATGTAAAATTGCAGCTCTGAGATCATTTTCTCTAGATAAGTTGCACTATTGGAGAGAAAGTGGTTCTGGCATGAGCAGCTTGGCTTACTTTCTTGCAAATGACACAGTGGACCATTTCAATACAATCGTCAAGCCTTTGGCTTATTTATCTATGTTCTACTTCTTCAACAACCCTTGATCCTCTGTCCTTGAGAATTACGTTGTTTTGCTTTGCCTTGTATATTGTGTAACTGGCATAGCCTATGTACTTGCCATCTTCTTTGAACCTGGTCCTGCTCAACTGGTATGTTTTCTTACCTATTAATTTACTTTATGGATATTTATTGTTGCACATCTTTTCACATGCTCTATCTTGTTTCTCAAATTATATTTACTTGATCATTTTACGAAGGATCAATGTTGTTAAAAGTTACAAGTTGAAATATTTGTGGAGGAAAACTGAAGGATTGCTGTTTACCATCTAGAACTTTGTTTATGTGTTGTTGCAGTGGTCAGTGCTGCTTCCAGTTGTCTTGACTCTCATCGCTACTCAAGAGAAAGGAAGTGGATTTCTTTAGAGTCTAGAAAATTTGTGCTACCCAAAGTGGGCGTTGGAGGCGTTTGTAATAGCAACTGCACAAAGGTTCGACATGCTACCACTATATCTATTTGCTTTTATCTGTTCAAGATACACATTTAGATGAAAAAGTGATATTTTTGGCCGCCTCATAAGAGAATTTCACTTTTAGTATATTTTGGGACCAGGTTCAGTATCAAGACTAATGTCCTTGATAATTGATGATATGTCTGGTACACCTGAAGTTTGTGTTACCTTTTACCAAGGCTGCTAATCGAGCAAGGAAACTTGCGAGCTACTAGCTCAACTCGGTCCAAACTTGACTGTAGCTCGACTAGATCCATTCTTGACTCATACTTGAATCCTTAATGAGGCGAGTCAAGTTAGCCTAAACTCGACTCAGAAGCTCGTGAGCGACTCCAGCTTTCATATAGCTTTTACTAAATGTACTTTATGAAATAGTATATAGGTAGATTGAATCTACATTGGAGAGGTTGTCTTAGAAAAATAGCTGTATCTCGAATAACGCTTGAACTTGGTAAAATCTAAAAAAGAATAAACAGGTCGAGTCAACTTTGGTATCTTTGAGCTTGACTTGAGCTTGAACTCAATTTTCTTCGAACGACCAATGAATTCAATTTTCTTTGAACGACCAATGAATTGAGCTAAGGTTTAGCACCCTCACTTGTGCCCGAAGCCTTTACCATATAATTATGCTGTTACCAACTTGCATTTAGTGGAGTCAATCTTATCGCTTGATGAAGTAGCTCTAATTTTTGACCTTCACTACTTTTTTTATAGGTAATATGGGTGTCCTGACCAATCCCATGGGCACTGAAGCTAAACATTAAGAAAACCGTTGGCCTCAACCTTTTCAACTTGGTATTTAGCAACTATCCATCCCTTTTTTAGATAAAAGAAAATTTGTATTCATAAAGCTGTAAAAACAGCAGCAGAGGACAAGTTGTCCTCAAGAAATTACAACAAATTATGCCAACTTCTCTGAAGCTCAGTAATTGAGTAACTCCTAAAAGCCCCTCCTGCCTTAGCCCACATAGAAGCTAAATAAGTCACACTATCCCCAAGTGCCTCCGTGGTAGGGAACTTCTAGAGAAGATTCTGGCATTCCGCTCTAGCCAGCAACACCATAGGATAGCAAAAACAGCGTTGCGCCACAGTAGCTTCATCTCCTTATCCCTTCCAAACGCCCGAAAGCGCACCTGCAGCATCTCCAACACGGTGGCAGGAAACACCCATTGTTCCCCTACAAGGCCAAACAACTTTCCCCATAAAATACGAACCAAATCACAGTGAAGGAAATGTGAACTTGTCTCACTACTAGTACAGCATAGGACACACACGTCAACCCCGGACGCCTTCTCTGTAGCATATCATTAGTATTAATTCTTCCCAGCGCCATCATCCAAACAAATGCTCTAACCTTCAAAGGAACCTTTTCCTTCCACAAAAGGGTGGAACCTTTGCCTTCCACAAAAGGGTGGCTATAGGGAAAGGAGCATACTGTGAAGACTCACCCAGACGCGCTAGAAATGATTTTGAAAAAAACTCCCCAGTAGTATCACCCTTCCAAACTCTGGCATCATCTTTACCAGAAGGTTGAACAGTTTCCAGCAACCCGTCAGCTCTCCCATCTCCACCTCACGCAAAGGTCGACGAAACTGGAGATCCCAGGACTCATCCATACTTCTATAGCAACTATCCATCCCTAGACAACTAAAACCAACATAATTGCTTTTGAATCAGAGCTCTTCATGGGCGGGATGGCCCAGCAGGCCTACTTGTTCGGCCTTGAAACAGGGTGGGCTTGGACATGGCAGTTTGGTAAATTTATTAGGAATTGGCCCGTAAGCCTAGTTGCTAGTCCGAACAACGGGCCAAAAAACATTTCTCATTCGGCAGGCATCCGCTTTTGAACATTTCTAATTTGAGTGTGCATGGTTGGTGCAACCCAAAAAGGAGGAAAAAGGAAAAAGAAAACATAATGGAAACCTTGTTAGTAGTACAGTCACCCTTTGTCAAATCTCTATGTCTAATTGTTGACAAAGAGATTGCCAGGGAAACCCAATTAGCAAAATCCCACAAATAATATAGAGTGCTTTATCTGAAACCAAATGTTTCATGATAAAGTGCCTAAAACAAAATAAGAAAAAGAACTTTCAGAATAAAGTGATAAAAGAAACATCTGGTTATATCTCTCTGTCCAAATATGGCAAACTAGAGATAACATGCAACCTCCAAAGTATCTTCCCCTCCTTTTTTAGCCATAAAAGCCTCTAAACGCAATCTGAAACATCATTAATGAGTTCGAAGAGTAAACCCAATTCTCTTCAAAGATTCCAAAAATCATTACCAAGGTCATGAAGGGACAATCCGGGAATAAATGCTCATTAGTCTCACCACTTCTATAGCACATCACACAAATAACAAGGGAGTGCAATTTGCAAGGCCTCCGGATTGGTTGGTGTTTGTTTAAGTGTTACTTGTATTAAAAACCGCATTCTAAAAGAAGGCACGCACCTTGAAGGGAACTTTGGTACCCCTTTTAACAGAGGTAGAATTTTAGAAAAGAGGAATTATGATAAGTATATGGTTGAAAGACTTGCAGCAGAAAACCCCTATGTTTGATAAGGCCCATTTGATTGAACTAGTATTTTGGTAAGATAGTGTTTTATTTATCAAGTTAAGTGTATTCCTAGATCTAGTTGATTTAAGATTAGGTCTATAAGGATATTGTTATGAGAAAGATGTATGCATCTTAGCCTAGGTCCCACAAAACCTTTGATTGTGGATAATGGTTAGGTTGAATGAAGGATTAGTATAGGATGTGTCGTTAGGCAATGCAAGGTGAGGGAGCATAGAGGGGTCACATCAAACTCTAACTAGAGGAGATTGAGATGTTAATGGTTTGAGTGTCGGTCATATTGTCTCATTTTTGTTGATGATTCTTGTTGAAGGGTTTCCCACATTAAAATGGGGTGTTCTAATATACCCATGCACGTGCATGATTAGTTTGTTTTTGTTTGCGTAATTAGGTGAAAGACTTAATATGAGAGTTGATAAATAAGATCCTGAAAAAAGCCATATTTGATTCTATTGAAATAACGACGTAAGAGAAAGTTGGAGATTGTTTGCGGGACAAGGATAAGTAGAGAGAGCTAGAGATTGTTTGCCTTGCATAGGTGATGCACAGCCCCGCATGATATAATTTATAACCCCCTCCCACCACCCCTACATACATGTGTAGAATACATGTTATGCAAAGGAATGAGGTCTTGTGCTTCCTTCTTGCAATCAATCATGTTTGTGGAAAAGAGAGAACCATCAGCTAAGCAAAAGAAGGTTTTTTGGTTGGACATGGTGTTGAGGTAACGTCCCAAATACCAAATAATATTTAGTTGTGTTTTATTTTATTTTAGTTTTGTAAAGAAAATAAAATAGAACAAAAAGAAAAAGAAAAACAAAAAAAAAAAAAAAAAAAAACGAAGTAAATGAATGTTGCGTGATAATTTAGTGAGGATTGTGATTGGGCTTCCAATAGAAGCTGAACAGTGGGGAAATAAAAAGGCAAAGGCCTTTTGGTCTTCTTGATGATTGAATATAAAAGGGTGAAGCCTTTTATTTGTGTTTGCGCCGGTGATTGCGTTTAGCGATAGAAGACAGGCCGAAACAAACAAAAGTAAAGGAAGAGACCAAGTGAGTGAGAGACAAACAAAGAGTGAGAGAAATTGAGTATTTCTCTAAAGAGGTTTGTTCCAGTTCACGGTTGATTCGGTTTGTTCGGGTGAAGGTAATCGGAGTATTCGGATCGGTCATCGACAGGTATTTGTGGGTGTATCTTTGGTTTTGTGGGAGTACCAAATTGAGTTAGTGTTTGTCAATTTGTACTAATACCAAAGATAGTTTGTTTACTTGTTGCTTGATCTTGTGAGTGTTGCCTTTGTACTCTTGATTATTATAGTGAATCATATTTTAGTGCGTGGAGATCCGCACCGTGGTTTTTCCCCTAATTGAGAGGGGTTTTCCACGTAAAATTGTTTGTGTTGTTTTCGGGTTTTTTTGCACTTTATTTTTCCGATTATCTGTTGTTGTGATTGTGGGTAAATACCGTAGTTTTCCCCAACAGTGGTATCAGAGCTTTTGGTTGTAGGATCGGTGGTGGGAAAATTACTGTATTTATTGAAGGGAGGAATTATTTTGTGCAAGTAAGATGTTTGGTAGTGTGCCCAAATTTGAAATCCCTTTGTTTGATGGTAAAATTAATTTTACTGTGTGGAAGAGTACGGTTGAGGATTTGTTGGTTCAACAAAATTTAGATGAGGCTTTAGATGAGACAAAGCCTAGTGAGGTGACCGATGCCCAATGGACATCGAAAAAGAAGAAAGCTGTCAGTACTATTAGATTAGCTATGGCTCCGGAGATCAAGTATAATTACTTGACTGAGACAGATCCAAAGAAGTTGTTGGATAAGCTCCAGAGTGTATATGCATCAAAGTCACTGACTAACAAGCTTTGTTTGAGATATGAGTTGTACCAGCTAAAGATGGAGCAAGGTACAGCGTTGCAGGACCACATTAACAGTTTTAACAGTTTTAACCAGCTAGTATGTCAGTTAAGAAATGCAGACGAGAAGATCTCCGATCAAGAGGAGGCATTGTTATTGTTGGCTTCACTACCTAAGTCCTACAGGCCAATTGTGCAGACATTACTTGTAGGGAGGACAAAGATTACACTAGATGAAGCAATGACAGTGTTGAGAGAGAATGATCGGATGATGTTGCAGGTTGATGGTGTATCTCCTAGTGATGGAGGAGATAGAGTACTAGCTGCGGAGGTGTCCGAAAGAGGGAGGAATCATGAGAGAAGAGGTGGTGGCCCGAGAAGTAGATCGAAGTCGCGCGCGAGAGACTTTAGTAACATAGAGTGTTACTATTGTGGTGAGAAGGGTCATATTCAGAGTCGTTGCCCAAAGATGAGAGATGATTTGAAGAGTTTCAAGCAGCTGCAAGAGAAGATGGGTAAGACCAAAATTGATGATGATAGCGGTTCCTCTAATGTAATTATGTCTTGTGATGGTAATAAGGAGTTGTTCTTGGCTAGTAACAATGAGGGGAAGGAAAGCAAAGAGAGTTGGGTGTTGGACTCCGGCGCTTCGGTTCACATTTGTAGAGATCATGCTATGTTTGATACTTTGTGCCAAGATGGTGAGTATGGTGACATCAACATGGGGAGTGGTAAGTTGAAGGCCAAAGGGATGGGAAGCATCCGCATTGAGCTCCATGGTGGTGTGACTAGAACCTTCCACAATGTGAGGTATGTACCCGATGCTCGTGTTAACGTGATTTCGTTGGGTGAGTTGACATCGCAAGGGTGTAGATACATTGGTACGGGAAGGTGGTGCAAAGTATATCATGGTGCTACTTTGATTGTGCAAGGGAGGAAGGCGGAGAACAACTTGTGCTATGTTGAGGGTCATTGCGTAGGGAGGAGCAAGGCCAAGAAGAAGGTCCGTTTCTCGGACAAGGTGGAAGTATTTGGTGATTTGGGTCGAGGGAGGATTTGTTGAGGTAACGTCCCAAATACCAAATAATATTTAGTTGTGTTTTATTTTATTTTAGTTTTGTAAAGAAAATAAAATAGAACAAAAAGAAAAAAGAAAAAGAAAAACAAAAAAAAAAAAACGAAGTAAATGAATGCTGCGTGATAATTTAGTGAGGATTGTGATTGGGCTTCCAATAGAAGCTGAACAGTGGGGAAATAAAAAGGCAAAGGCCTTTTGGTCTTCTTGATGATTGAATATAAAAGGGTGAAGCCTTTTATTTGTGTTTGCGCCGGTGATTGCGTTTAGCGATAGAAGACAGGCCGAAACAAACAAAAGTAAAGGAAGAGACCAAGTGAGTGAGAGACAAACAAAGAGTGAGAGAAATTGAGTATTTCTCTAAAGAGGTTTGTTCCAGTTCACGGTTGATTCGGTTTGTTCTGGTGAAGGTAATCGGAGTATTCGGATCGGTCATCGACAGGTATTTGTGGGTGTATCTTTGGTTTTGTGGGAGTACCAAATTGAGTTAGTGTTTGTCAATTTGTACTAATACCAAAGATAGTTTGTTTACTTGTTGCTTGATCTTGTGAGTGTTGCCTTTGTACTCTTGATTATTATAGTGAATCATATTTTAGTGCGTGGAGATCCGCACCGTGGTTTTTCCCCTAATTGAGAGGGGTTTTCCACGTAAAATTGTTTGTGTTGTTTTCGGGTTTTTTTGCACTTTATTTTTTTCGATTATCTGTTGTTGTGATTGTGGGTAAATACCGTAGTTTTCCCCAACACATGGATTCTTGAGCCCTTGAGACTTGCATTTGAGTTGCCATAGCTCATCTTTTATGTGTGGAGTAAGCCATCTGTCTTTTCCTTTTCTATTTTTTGTTTAATCACATTCAGTACCATTTGCCATTCTTTTTTGTTTCCACCATTCTTTCAACAACCGCATTTTTTCAGTCGATGTACTAATTTATGTTTAGGGAATTTCTTATTGTCATTTGCATAATTTATTCCTTTTCAGGTATACTGGAGTTTGGCTGGTAACACGTTGCGGTGCCCTTTATGAAAAAGGATACGATGTTGCTGATTGGGCAGTTTGCCTATGTGTCCTTGTTGGCATAGGTGTAATAAGCCGAACTGTGGCATTCAATTTTATGGTAATCTTTCAAAGGAAATAAGTTGCCATGTATGTAAGGTTGAATGTAAACAGGTATTGTTTGACACGTGTCAGCTATGTTAACGTTTTGTTAACTTTTACATGTCACTAATTGGGTGATGTTATTGCCGTATCAATCAAGGGTATTCATCGTCAATCACAATGAAAATTTCTCCGCTGGCTTGTAGGCACCTCAAAGGGTGAGACAGCTGGCCAAAAATTTTAAAGTTGCTCCATACCCAAAGCGAGATTTGAACCCTCGACCATGGTTAAGGATGGATGAGTCCCTACCACTCAACCACACCTCCTTAGTTTATCAATGTATGTATGTGACTCATGCATCTATGTTGTACACAGTACATATAACAAAAAGCAATCAAAACTTGCAAGACTAATGAAAATTGTATCATCAATGTCAATTTGTAATTGTTAGAACGATGAAAGTGCTTGAGTCGAGATCGTGAATGCCATATGCAGTAATCATAGAGTTCTAGTAAATGATAATATTCCACTTATGTATCGTATCAAAAACTTTTATGGAAGCTTACATTTTTCACATTTTTTATACAAATGAGAATGTGATGTCAATCAGGTATCATAGACTGATGTATGTCCCAAAATCACAAATTATAGAAGACCAATGGACAAAAGTCTCACATATGAGGGAAGCTTAATGAGAATAAGCGGCCAATATATGGGCATACTAGTCCCATTAAAAGGTAGTGATGTATCAATGGTTGTATAAAAGTCATGAATCTTAATTAAATTTTTAATCTGTATATATATGAACTTATTCCTAAGAAGAAAAATGGTAAGAAGCAAAAATAAAATGATAAAAAAAGGACAGACTTCTAAGTTCGCGTTCACAATTTGTTTTATTTTTTTGGTATAAAGTTTGCTAATGTTAGAGAAGAACCGAGTATGAAACACGCCAACGAAAACAAACACAATTATTGGATAGGAACTTTAGGACATTCTAACCGTCTTTCTATTGATAATATCAAACGACATTTAAATATCTTGGTCAACCGAATCAAACTAAGAATGGGTCATGTTGGAATAAGGTTTCCTGTTTAGTTAATTTTTGACAGGTTAGGCTATACATGTGCGCCCTTATCAAGTTTTATTAGATATGCCGAGTCTTTCAAATCGATCTCTATTCGGATTTATTAAGATCAGATCTTAATCGGGTCATGAAATGCTCAATTCGATATTGGGTTGGAGTTCGCGACGTGTCATATTTGTTTTCAATATGGTCATTAAGTTTTCTTTTAAAAACTCTTATGAGACGGCCTTAAGGTGAGACTCCTTCTATAACCATGCAGGCCTTATAAGAGACCTTTTGAAGTTTTCTTGAATATAAAATTTGGATTCGGGTCAATATCGAATATCGGGTTGGATTATTCCATTCTTGTATCAGAATCCGGATTAAAGTTTGGGACTTCTAGACTTATCAACACAAAGAACAATGTCAATGGCCCAAGGCCCGCGTGTGTTCGGTGCAAGTTCAACCCTAACCCAGCTCTTTTTCAACACCGATAAATTCCTTTTATTAAAAGAAAAAAGAAAACACAACACTGTTAAATAACAGCTAAAAACCCTAACCCCTGCCCTTCTTCAATCAACAACTCCCTCAGTGGCGCCGTATTCTCTCTCTCTCTCTCTCTCTCTCTCTCTCTCCCTCTAGCACTCAGCCTACTCAGTCTTCAAGCGAGGTAATTTCTACATCAAAATTTCTGAATCAATTTCGATTATTTAACAGATAATGAAATTTTTTGTCTATTAATCGATAAACAATGATGTTTTTTTCATTTTCTACTTCATTTTTATTATTGAAAGTTGCTATTTGGTGAATATTTTACTGCTATTCATGTTGCTGAGATCTGTTTTATTTATTGTAATTTTGCTTAAGATTCTTGCTTAAAATTAAGGGTCAGTTTTTGTTGAATGTTTTATAGCTGTTCTGCATGAGCTTGACACATTAATCCAGTTTATGATGAAGCATAATAGTTGTATGGGATATTGTAAAAGACGATTGGTAAAAAATGAAAGCTTTTGATTTTATTTATTTATTTCTTCATTTATATGGATTGTTGTTCCTTAATGCCCAGGAATGTACTCAGAATTTGGTACCCAAATGAAAGTATTGAAGCTAGATTGAGCTAAAAGAAAATTCCCATCTCAAATAAGCAGAAGAAAAACATAAAAGTTGTTCTGAAGTGATTACAGCATTATGGTGCTACATTTGTGGGGATATCAATGACTTCAATTTCTTCAACAATTGGTTAATCATACCTTGATCCCTGTACTTCTGTATGCTAAGTTAATTAACAGTGTCATGAACTCAGGATTAGAGGTGGTGGTGAGGGGAAGAAAGATGAAGGGTCATTAAGTTGGTAATAGATTGTCAAGATTAGTGCGAAACTGATTTGGGTTGGGTTTAGGCTCGGCTCCTCTTTGTGTGAGTTTTTAGTTTTGCAGTAATTGATTGCCTTTGAATTGTATCTTCTTGTAATGTTAACTTACTGCATAGTCAATTCGTCCTTGGAGTTAGTTGAGTTTTGAGATATCCTTCTTTTGTTTTGATTATTTATGGTTGACTTGTTTTTGTAGTACATGTGTGTTGGATTGTTTGGTCGTTGTTGATTGACTTTGAATTTATAAGCTTGAAATGTATTCTTTCTGTTTCCCTGTAGGTGATAGTTTATGTAGGACATATACTTACTTTTGTTTTGACTACTTAAAGTTTATTGCTTTTTTGCATCACTTTTGTGTCGTAGTAAGTTGCTTTAGGAGGAAAGAAAGCATATATTCTATTACCATGGACATGCAGCTCGATCTTACTTTGCACAAGAAGCTTAGAGGCATATTGTTGGTAGATGCTATTAATTTATTGATCCTTGAGCTAGTTGATATGAACTTTCCTGGTGCTTGTTGAGGTCTCAATGTTGTTTCTGTATTATGGTTTTGTTTTTGACTTGCGTCTGAATGTACTAAATGTTTTGCATTCATTGCAGGATGGAGTCTCAAATCAAGCATGCTATTGTGATCAAGTGCATGGGCCGGACTGGCTCAAGGGGACAAGTTACACAAGTGAGAGTAAAGTTTTTGGATGACCAAAACCGTTTCATCATGAGGAACGTCAAGGGACCAGTCAGAGAGGGTGACATCCTCACTCTCCTCGAGTCTGAGAGAGAGGCAAGGAGACTTCGTTGATTAAGCCCCACTTCCGTCTACACCATCTTGAAATTTTGGTTACCCTGGTGACTGTTATGTCTTCCTCTTAGGCTTTTGAACTGAGATTGTGTTTTATCAATTGAATGTATGGAAACTATCTTGCGAATTGGTAGTAGTGGTTGAATGTTTTTGAGTATGAAACTATGAAGTGTTTTAAGGTAATATACGATGGCTGTCTTCAGTAGCTAATATGATGTTTTCTTCTTCATCAATGTCTGTTTAATTCTGCATTGTGAGGTTAGAAATTTGGCAATTGATGATACTTGAGATGGCTACCATGTGAATTGTTGAATAGGGGAGACTCAGAACATGTTAGCTTTTCCCCCTCATCAGTACCTTATTACCTGTCTAGATCTAATCTACTAAGTGAAGAATTGCAGACCTCGTAGTATTCACTCGTTAGAGGCAAATTCATGTTAATGGATTGTTTCCAGGTTCTCTATATGTTAGCCTGAACTTGTCTCTTAAATCTTTGCATGATCAATGTCAAAGGCTTACAACAGACCTAGACTTGAGCACACCAAGTGCAGTAAAAACTGATTAGCTCGGGTGATGTTTTCTTGATGGTAGTGGTCTGATTTTGGTTTTCAATTCTGCCATGAATTGATATTGTTTATGTTTGTGAGTTTGTCTATGCATTTCTCATATTTTGAGGCCTACAAGAAAAGGAGAAAACAGGTTCATAATTGGTATTTCAATAGGGCAAGAGGAGATCCAGTTTGCAGATGCATGCATCCATTATGAACTTTTTTATGTGATTGGATATATATTGAGATTAAGCACAACTAGTTTTTATGTACTTCATGTACGTTTGAATTTTGATCATTTTGAAAGGCTGTATTTTCTGTTATGAGTTCTGACTGGAATTTTGAGGGCTTAGGCAAAGGGCAGACTTCACAAGTAGATGGGGGAATACTTGTTGGTCGCAATCTTTTGATCACGTTGAATTTGCGCACTAATTGAAAACTAAACATAAAGATTACCGACCAACCTCGTAATAAGTTTGCAACAATCGGTCACAACATTTCGGAATTCACATAGGTCCAAATTAAGTGTTTTTTTTTTTTCAGGTGAAATGCTTTCCCCAGTACTAATTATTGAGTAGAGTAGTTGTTTTTTTTTTTTTTTTTTTTTTTGTTTTTTTTTTTTTTTTTTTTTTTTTGAGTGAAACAGAGTAGATTCTTAAGTTGAGGTTTTATTCACGGTTCCTTGAAGCCTCAAAGGATGAGTCGTACATCAAGATAAAAGCTAAATGTGGTTTTACTGAGTGTTTTTTCCTATTAAATTGAACTGATCTTTATTGAACTAAATAGTAATATGTGAGAGAATCAGTGAACAAAATAGTAATATGTGATGGAAGAGGTAGATCACTTAATTAAATTCCACTTAACTGAATCGAACCGAATTAATTACTGAGTAAGTGAAAGAGAACACATCTTTAGTAGCTTAGATTGGGCTTGCTGGGCACCTTCTTCACGTCTTATTTGTCGGAGATATCCTCCCTCTTATACTTTTATGTTGGCTATTATGCTATTTGAAAACGTAAAGATGAATATGGAACGGAGCGAGTATTTAGTATGAGACTTAACTTTCTTGTTGTGCTCTTGGTGATGCAATAATCACTTTATTATTATAAAAAAATAAAAGAACAAAAAAAAAAAATCAGGTGTGATTTCTTTCCATATATGCCCTCTCCAAAAAATATTAATATCATATATGTGTATACATACATTTCCTTTTCTTTTTTTTCCTATAAATGAATAAAACATTTACAATCATCACTTGTACATATCCAAAGAAAAGTGAGAAGAAATGGAAACCTTGATTACTTCATCATTAGCTTGCTTTTCCTTATTAGAAAACATTTAATGTCACCAAATATGGAAAACAAAAATAAAATAATATAAAAAAATCAATTAAAAAAAGACCACCCTCTCCCTCAGTATAACTGCCTGAAGAAACTGCAAGTGCAAGCTACGCCATGTAAAAAAAGCCACACTACTCTCTCTTTGTTGCTTCTCAAGTTATGCACAATGTCCCACCAACTTAGACGGTTAACAACATATGAGCAAACAACAAGTGATCATTCTGAAAGCTCTTTCTCATCTAATAATAGTTCTGAGACTTTGTCATTAGTACTTCAACTAGAACAAGTACCTCTTAAGCAGTCTTTTGATGATGGTAATTTCTCAACAACCTCTATCAACATTGTTAAGGAAGATCATCAACGTGGTAGTCATTTCTTCAACACCAAGCATCATCATCGTCGTGACCGATCCTTTTCTTCTCTTTTCCATCATCCGAAACGCCTTGTTGATCATCTGTCCTGTAGTTTGAGCCGCCTCTGGCCACGCAAACGAAAGCATAACAACGAGCAGTACAAGCGAAGTGCTAGTGATTCTATGTCTGCCATGGCAACCGCCACTCAATTGTTGCGAGCGCCACCGGAAAATGTGAGTTTTGGAATTTGAATTGGTGTTATGTATTTCTTGCTGCCTTCTTGGTGTATAGTTGGTGTTATATACAAAAGGTCCCGGGTGTGATTCATCGTTGTTGCGTCTCACATCTCACGACTGACCTCCTCCATGAGGGCCCATGACAGGGTTCATGGAGGCGCCTAGAGACCAGGGAGCGTAATCCCTTTTTTTATATTCTTGAGCAATGTCAAAGTTGGTGTAAATATATGCAAATTTTCGATTGCATTTGATTGTATATGGTTTTACTTGTCTACAAATTTTGGCCTTGTTTTTATGATATATTTTCAATTTTTGTTTTGTGGAATTGAATTTTCTCCATTAATCAAACAGTATTTATCTTCTTTTTCTTGATAGGAGAAGAAAAACTTTGGTGGTCAGCAAAAGAGAGAAGAGCTACAGAAAGAGGTGCGCCCCTGAAACTTATTCGAGCATACTCGTATCAACTTCCAATAGCTTTTCATGATATAGATTTGAGTGTTATTTATAGACTCAATCTGGTAGTAGGAAAAAAATTTCAGAAAAAATTTTCGGCTGCGCGTGATAGTATCTGTGACTATAAATTCAATTTGGTTGAATTGGTGTTATATACTTGAGCAATAAGAAAGTTGACACTTCTATTGAGCTTCTTTCAATGTGACAGGTCTATATAGGAATGCTATTACAGTTCCATAATGATTTTTATACTTTTCTAATTGTATTACTTACTAATGTTTATCTACATTCAAGCAAGAGAAAGAAAGCGTAAATTAAAAATAGGAAAAAAAAAAGCAGAAGAAGCAGGTTCTGTTAGTTGCTTCAACAATATCCTGATAATGTATATAAGCATGATTAGGGCATGTAATGTAATACCGTACCAAGTCATGTTTAGCTAAACAAATATTGATCTTCTGCGTAAATTTCATTCTAAGACGGTGCTTCACACGGGCCACAATAAGAAGTAGCACTTTCAAATTTGCAGTTGGAATCGGATGTTCATCATACTTCAATATCATATCAAATATGTGTTTTGAGTACAGTAGTATCAAAAACTTTATGTAGATTCATGAGTTCCGGGAATGAGGAAGGCGAGAGAAAGTTTGTATGATGGGAGTGAGGGAAGTTTGTATGGTTAATTATCAAGTTTTGTAAGTCGCTGTTGATCGGAAAGGATTTTTTGCATAACAGTGATATAGATCAGTTATGAAGTACTAACATGTTGCTTGTATTGGACTGGAAGTTCACCCTTGTAATAAATGTATTCTGCGACAGATTTATGATGCTTGTGCGTGTCTAAGAATGAAGATCATGTTCTTCATTGCATTTCTGGCCTTTTGTAGGTGTCAATGCTGCAGAACATGTTGAGCCATGAAGAGAAGGTTCGCGAAATTTTACAAGCAGCATATAATCGAAAAGCTGGCTGCGACTTCACCATCCCAAACAATATTCCCCCTAAGGTAAGTATTTTGTTGTGTGAGACTTAACGCGTATTATAGACCATTTACTTACTACTAATTTAATCATGGTTATGTTCTGAAATCAAAATCCTAGGATTTAGTCTTTGATTTGTTCCTTCAACTACAATTATTCTTGTGGTGAGTACTAGATCGTAGCCATTCTCATTGCTTTTTTACTTCCAATTAGAAAGTGTACGTTCAGTAAGTACGTACACTTCCTAATTATTTTGTACAAGAAGTACGTACGTAACATGTCACGTATTTTTACAAGAAGTTTCAGTAATTATTTTGTATGTTTCTTACGTTTTTGTTTCCATTTGATTACATATTAGTCATGTTGTTTTTTGTACATTAGATGAAAGAGCTCCTAGGCGAGTTGGCTACAGTTGAGGACGAGATTGTTGATCTTGAAAGCCAGATAGAGAAGCTCCGAAAGGATGTTAAAAGCGAACAAGAAGCCGCAAAAGAATCCAAAGCCAAGCAGTTCAATAACTCAAATAACAGAAACACCCACCTGCTTCAAGGGACTACTACTACTAATGATCAGAGGATTGGATATGACAACAAGGCTTTACATTTCATCAACAAAGCCATCAATGGAAGTTACAGTCTCACAGATTTCACTATTAGTGAAAAAATGGATAGCCCCGTAGCAGGGAATCGTTCTCCGTACATGCAATATCCCAAGGAGTCCGGATCATTTCAAGAGAGGGCCACAAAGAGAAGTGGGATGCTGAAGCCTTCTGCTTCACCGTTACGTGACTTTAGACATCCCACTCCTTATAAGGTAGTTTTTCTCCACCTTTACAAATGGTTAAACCATTTCTTTTACGGTACAGTATCTTTCTTCTCTGACAGAAATGAAATGTAATGATCATCTGTTAGTTGGTATACGTTAATAACATTATGATGCATATTGAATTTTCCACTGCAGAGCTTGTATTCCATTGTACCACTTCATAGTTGAAGATAGGGCTCTAGGATATAAGTTTTAGTTGCAAATTTAAGTAAAATTCTGTTGATTTAGAATTTTAAATGGAGTTTGTTCTGTTTACACATAAGCACATCATTGATTGCTTAACAAATCAAATATCACATAATCACTTTAAGATTGCACTACAAATGACATTTGAGGTATTCATTCGATATAAATATTAGTATTTACATGTTGTCACAACGTAGTTTACCATGAAATCTGACATATACCAACAATAATCAACTTACACAAACACAATTCCACCTAAATGGTTACTGTGGTGTGTTAAATTTGTGCCAAAAATTGTAAGTTGATGTGTAAAGATGTCACTTAAGGCTAAGAATATATTTCTGATGTAGCCAAAAGAAAGGAGCTCAGAGTTCCGTGTGGATCTTCCTCGGAAATCTGTTTCAGGGCCAGCTCAAGTACAAGAGACGACGGGGACCAAATGGCAACCTAACAAGTTGTCAGAGAATATAATGAAGAGCTTAATCCTATTATATGTGAGACTCATTAGGACATCGAGGCAAATCGAGCTTGAGAAATCAGGTCCCATATCGAGGTCACTGTATTCTTCTGTAAGCTTCAGGACGGAGCCAGGGTTAAGTTTATCGACTAGCTTTCAGAAAGAGTCAAAGCAGCAGGACCCCTATGGCATATTTAACTCTGAAGGAGCTATACCGAGGGACATTGGTCCTTACAAGAACTTAGTTGTGTTCTCTTCGAGCTCCTTGGATCCGAAGTATGTCTCCCATTCAAGTTCTATTCCTTTGTTTCAGAAGCTAAGGTATGTGTTTGGTATTGGTTTAAGTTTGTGATATATATACTAATTAGATCTAAAACCAAAACACCACAATACATCAAAATCTTCAATTTCCTTTGAAATTCTTGTTTGGGCAGGGGATTATTTAACAGTCTCCAGAAAGTGGATGCCAGATCCTTGACAAACCAGCAGAAGCTTGCTTTCTGGATAAACATATATAATGCTTGTATAATGCATGTAAGTTGTGACCTTTTTGTGTTATTATTTTTATGTTCTGTTTCTACTATTTTCGAATTTTTTTAATTTCGATTAAATAAGTGGTTAGCTCAGTTTTAACTATTAATGACATGATTGCTTCTCTGTAATCATACTTCAGGGATTTCTCCAGTTTGGAGTGCCATCTACTCCAGAAAAGTTGCTCTCCCTATTGAACAAGGTAATTACTGAAAACTGCATAATAGGTAGTAATGTTTAAATAAAGAGGTTACATCTTTTTGGCCTTGGTATTGGTAGATTTATTTGTGACGACCAACATGCCATTCCAGCTCAACGTACGTATATATTTTCTCGCGATTAACTTGAGTTGAATTCAGGCAACGCTTAATGTAGGAGGCAAAATTGTAAATGCTCAAGCTATCGAACGTTGTATATTAAGGAAACCAACATTATCACCTATGACCAAGGAGGTAAGTATCAGCAACAATACCTAGGAGTATTAGTATTAGTAGTACTTTTTCCAGCAGACGTACACAATAATTCAGAGCTGGCTTAATTGTGTGTTTCTTTTTGTAAACTTGTCAAAAGGCCGAAAAGGATAGCAAGGAAGCCATTATCCATCAACTATACGGCCTTGAGTCCATGAATCCCAACACTATTTTCGCCCTGTGTTGTGGAACCCGCTCTTCCCCTGCTGTAAGTCAATAACAATAGAAGTACTAATGTACATGTATGGTTAAGGCATGTGAACATAAGTTATAAACTCTATTACCTAATTATTATGAAATTCCTTATGCATTGGTATCAGGTAAGGATATACACAGCAGAAGGGATAATATCCGAACTGGAGAAATCGAAGCTCGAGTACCTTCAAGCTTCAATATCTGTAACAAGTTCAAAAAGGATTGGGTTGCCTGAGCTGTTGGTCCAAAACATGCATGACTTTAGTGCAACGGATATGGATACCTTAATGGAGTGGGTTTGTCAACAGTTACCGACATCTGGTTCGCTTAGGAAGTCCATTATGGAGTGTTTCAGAGGCCTTAACAATAGTGGAAGGTTACCTAGCATTAATCTTGAGAAAATGTCTTATGATTTTGAGTTTCAGTATCTGTTGCAAGTGCAATAATCTTTATCTGCTGGTAGATTTTGTAGTTATTCACGATCAAATGAAGGGATTGTATTGTGGATCTCAGCTAGCTAGCTTATTATTATTTTGTCAAGTTTTGGGGAATTAATGTTGCACAAAGAAATTGATATAACTTTGTACCTCACTTGCACAAAGAAATTGATGAAGGGAATTCAATTATTTTTCGTAAGGCTCACAATGTTGGGCAAGTAATTCCAAATTTGACATGATTTGATAATTTTTTATATTTTTATTTTTGAGGAACATGATTTGATAAGTTTGATGTAATTATGTTACATTTTGTTATTTTGATGTATTTTGAGATTGACACTACATTGTCACCAAACAAAATATAAATATCACTCATCATAACCTATTTGCTAGCCATGGAAGTTCCCCCAAATCTTTTATCAGGAAGGGCTTCCAAGTACCAAGTTTATAACCAGACTCATGAAATACAATACTTTTGTATTAAAAAAATTCTGGAACAATAAGGATGATAATAATGAAAGTAGGAATACATTAGGTATTATTGTATTGCTTTATTTATTTGTGCTTCAATAAAATAAGAAATATGTTTGTGACCTGTTGTAATTATTGATGTGTTACTTCTTTAGCACTAGATTAGAATTTCCATACGTAATTCGTAAGATATTCCCTCATATTAAACACATAGTTACTTAAACGTCACATAATTTAATGAGATTTAAGCTATGAATGATAATATTTTCCTTAATTAGTCAACAATTACATGCCATTTACAATTAACTATTGGCTAAGACGAGTTAACGTCTATCTTCCCGTAATATTCAAACTTAACCTGATGGTATGTAGGGTTTTAATTCTACCACATATATTTGGGTTTCTTTTGGCCTAATCTGTTATCTTTCCTGGCCTTTTAAATATTTGGTCACTTATTAGGACGTTTACTTCAAGGTAAGTCAGCAAGAGTAACCATTTACTTTCCGTATGAAAGATAAAACAAAACAAAATTGAAAATGAGTAATTTTTTTTTCTTTTAGGTGAAATGAAAATGAGTAATTTTTTAATTCTCGTTTAGCTATGCAAGCTGTGACTTGCCCACAATCTTGGTGGGCAAAATAATAGCAAGTGTTCTAAGAAAGGAAATCAGTCAATAAAATTTAGAAGTAATAACCAAATCATATATAATAGTAACTAGGTGGATGCCCGTGAGTATGCCCATGCGTTGCACGGACTGTGATTATATAATAAAATTAATATAATGTGATTATTAATCTCATCGAAAAATCAAGGTGTAATTGTCACTTATGAAAAACTATTAGTAATATATGGATAAATATTTATATAATCCATTTAATATCATGAATACCATATAATAAGATTACTATGACTTTATAGGGCATCTTATCTAATTTAAACTCTTATCATCAAGTTCAATTAAGTATTAAATAACTCATCCCATATGTTACATGATCCAAGATGTAATAGTTTCAAAGTCTTTCTATACTTGATGTTGGTACGCCAATACTCTTATGTTGATAAAAGTGTACAACTAACATTCCAAAGATATGATCCTTCTTTTATGGTAAAATCAGTTAAAATGTCTAATGTATACATAACTACTTTTCAAAAAATAAAGAAGTTTTAGACGTAAACCTTAGAATAGCAAAACATATTTTAATGCTTGCTTGTTTTTTCAAAGTTATATGCGGTCAAAGTACTGCATTGAAGAACGCAAAAAGTCCCATGTAATTTTATTTGTGGTCCGGAGGGAGTACATTAATAATTATAAAGTTGAAGGGAACATAAATTGGAACCCTAAAATAACATGGGGATAAGTATATTACGTATAGTTATATGAGGGGATAAAATTATACGTGATAATGGTAAAGTTTTCTATTAAAAATTGGACTTAGAATCATTTTAGATTCATCGTTTATTTCTTTATTCTACACATACTTTTTTTTTATTATATTTTAACTTGAGATTGTTTTGAAATTTTTGTAACTAATATACATATCTTTTCTCTTATTTTTACATGCAACTCTTTAGTTGTGTCAGATTGTCAAGCTAATTATTGATCACCTTTTTAGGTGGACGCATCCAATGTTGTAAATCAATAGAACATACTACAAATGAGTTTCATTTAAAAGGATATTTCGTACTCGTTCCAATGGTGTAAGCAATTTAATTTCTTAAGCGGTGAAACTAAAGTTATATGCTTTTTAAAATCTAATAGTCTACTCTTTCATGATTTAGGAAAGTACAACTTTAGTATATATTTTAAAACCTCTGACTAATAGTAACACTTTAAGGATTTAGGAAAGTACAACTTTTGTATATATTTTATACCAAAATATATAAATCTATTTTATATTTATTTTAAAATTTTATTATTATGGCTCGCTTAGGTGGACGCCTCCAATACTGTCAGAAAATGCCTCTAATATATAGATATTATGATTGTCGTGAATATAAAGAGGGTGTTTGGATGTTGGCTTGTGGGGTGGCTTTTGGCAAAATTGGATGTTTGACCAGTTCATCATCCAATATTGGTGTTTGGATGTTAGCTTGTGAGATTGGCTTTTGGGTTCCCACAAGCCAACTTTTGAAAAGCCAAGGAAGTTGGCTTATGGGCATTGGTTGGTGGCACTAAAGTAGTCCAATGACATAATAGTCCAATACTTGCAATTATTTACTTCTATGCCATCAGATTTCTCAATCATATGAATGTCCTTATAGGTCATTTTACATATAACTAGCTAATGTTACCAGCCAATGTTACCAAACATCTTTTTCCATACATCCAATGTTATCAGTCGGTCAAATCAGCTAACAATACCAACCATCGACCACCAGCCACCAGCCATCAGCCAACAACTAATGTCACCAGCCAATTGCCAAACAGAGCCAAAGAATTTTCTGTCGGCTGTCAGTGTCTTTGAATGCATGTATCATTAAAATTTAAGTCGATTAGTTGTATAACATCAAAGATAGAATATTGCATATATTGAATCTAAATAATTTGATATATAACTTAATTTCAATAAAAGGGAAGATGGTCTGATTCAAAAGTTCTCCACAATCATAAGTGATGCATATAGAGTTACACAACAGACTTTGATCATTGAAAATAAAAATTACATTTATTTTGAAGAACAAAACGACAACATACAAGGTTGTCCAAAACAAACAAATAAACAGACAGACAAACAAACAAACAAACAAGCAATCAAACAAACAACCAAACAAACAACCAAGGATCATTTCCTTAACAACCCTAAGAGAATTTAAAACTTCACTTTGCTCCAGATTCAAGATTGGATCTATTGAATGTCATCTTGCTACATCCTATACTTGCATCCCGAGGCTTCATCATGTCAAGGAACCACTGATCAAGTTGTTTGTCATTATCAATGCTGGGAGGCTCCCTGCTCACGTTGTTGCTTAAAGCAAAACCTGCAACATCATGCCCAACTTGCACATCATTAGTACCCCTAACACAAACTTGGTTGTCGGGTTGGTCATTGGGTTGAATCGCGGGTGGTCCTATAGTCATAGGAGCAGAAATGGGGAAGGCTTCGTTCGACACAGTTGAAGACAACGCAAGAGGTAGTATAGGAACATCATTTGGTGGATCAATACCACCTTCTAGGGTGCTGATATGATAATCAAGTTCCCTCAAGTTTCGATCAACCACCCTATTGAGTACTTGTATATCCATTGGTGTCAATCCATCAAAACTCTTGGTTTTATCCACCAAGAACTCATGCAACACTTGGGTCATCTGCATTTCATAATTATCAATTCGTAACCGATTTAGTTCCTCAATTGCTTTGGCCATCCTTTCTTTCAAATATGCCTCATGATTTAGCATTTTTCTCATTTTTTCATACTCAGACATTTCCTTAAAATCTGAAATGACACCTAAAACCTCTGGTGGGTTATTGGGATAATGCTCAGGGTTTTGGTTTTCATTTGCATCACGATTGTATATGACTGCACAAGCCTTCACATCACAAAAAGTTGTGATTTCAGTTAACTGCTTTTCAAAGCTCTTCTTTCTTTTACTAAAGGTTGCTCTTCTCACTTTGTCATTAGTAATGTATGTAAGCTTGACCTTTCCTCTTGTCATTTGATGCAAAGAGACTAGATGATGAGATTTTAGCTTAGGGTTTTCTTTGAGGGGCTTGTGTATTTTTTATCTTATTATGTGCATAGTATATATAATGGAATTGTTGGGCTTTTTTGTTTTTTTTTTCCAGATTCCCAAGTCTGAATGCAAATAAGCTCAACAAGTAAGCATTAGATTTCCTCAGATGGCTTTCACACTAGAAAAAGGATATCAAAATACTAGGTTGATTTTGACAAAAGAAACTAGAATAGAATCCTATATGAAAGCACTGATTTTTCATATTTTTTTCCCTAAAACAAATATATATATATATATATATATATATATATATATGTTTACAAATTTGGTTACAAATTTGATTACAACTATTGTATATTTTGAATCTAAATAATTCAAAATAGGTTATGAAATTGAATTTAACTATTGAAAAATGAAAATACATTCATATTACATGAAATTGTAAATGCTATTTTTATTTTTTTTCTGGAAAATGGTAAATTTTATTCCACCTTCTAAGGGACATTAAGGAGATATCCTCGGATGCAATTTAAATACAAGACAAGACTAGGGTGGTACCTTACAAAACAATACACAATGTTATTTTTGTTGGAGGACATTGTAAGAATAATTTGGATATTGTGTTCGTCAATTTAATAATATAAGAGTACTATTTGGTAGTAAGGCCTATAGTAACAAACCCATAATATATTTTTAAGCATATAATTATTTAGACACCATATTATGTAATCTCGTATTAGCTTGTCTAAGACACTTTTAACTCTCGCTGTACAATCTAGCATAGATTTCCATGATCGTCCACCACCAAGCCACTATGCTAGATTATACACACAAATTTATGTTTTCGATATTTGATCTTGTGAAATTGGTTTTAGAAAAATGATGAATATACTTGGTGGATACTATTGTTGGTCCATCGCCCTATCAAACTCACCTTAATCCTTCATTCCTTCTCATCCACGTTTCGCTTTCAGTAATACAAAGCCTCGCACAACAACCTCTTCGTGATCCATGACAATCTCGTTCATTTATTCCCTATGTTCTTTTTTTATTTATAAGAATGAGGGCGAAAAGTTTCCATTTACAATCATCACCATACAAGATAATAAAAGCTAGAGGAACAAATTAGAGGGAAAAACTATTGGTTCATTATAGATATCGAAGGAGACTAATAATCCATAGTGAGCCAATGAGTCCGCAAGTGTATTCATCTCTCTATGACAGTGTGTTGTCTGCACCTGCTACAAGCCTTCCATAAGATCCATGCATTCCAAAATTAGATACATTAACAAATTTAAACTGACATTAGCTTGAATCAACATTTTTCCACAGCTTGTTTAGAATCCGACTCTATTAGGGCTTTTGACCAATTATTTGCTTTAACTTGCAGCAAACCTTCTCTAATTGTCAACAATTGTGCAACGAGAACACTTTCAACTCTGACAATTTTTACAATAACCTTTGATCCAATTTGCCTCATGAACCCTAGAAACACATGCAATACTAGGTAATGGATTTCTAATGTCAAAAGAAGCATCACATGTAATAATTGTTGGAATAGAGGTGTATATTCAATCAATAAAACAGAATGATCTTACTTGCAACACTTATTGTGCCGTGGACAGAACACTGTCCTAAAAGACGATTTCGCCTAACCCCTGTGCAAGCTTCTACAGGCGGCTGTCCTCCAAGATTAACACAACTCCGGTCACGGCGTGCACTCATAGTGATCGGATACAGTTTACAAGACTAGAAAAAATAGATGGAGAGAAAGAGAGAAAAATTTCAGTGTCCAAACCAGTTTTGCAAAACTGATTTTATAGTAGAAATTAGCTTAATAATCTCCACAATCAATTCTGGAAACGAAAATAATAACAGCTCTTTTGTTTAGAAAATCGCAGCAATCAGTTTGGAAGACCAAACTTATTTCGTAAAATCCCAACACAATTAATAAGGGAAGACTTTATTGAAACAACAATTTCCGATGCAACTTAAATAAACTTTGTGTAAAAATATAATAACCTAACCCACACCCAAGCCCAGCCCGCCCGACCGGATGGCCGCGGCGGCGGCGAGCACGCGCGCGTGTGGTGATCCATACTTTCCCCTTTTCTCTTATTCAAAGTCTAAAGGGAGAACCACATATATAAACCATGTTTCATTTTGTTTCCTCACCAATGTGGCACAAATGCCTTTTACACAAACCAAGTTTACTTCACAAAACTTTGAAGCTTTTATCCAACAATCTCCAACAAGGTTCAAAGTTTGAAGCTTTTTAAACAATCTCCCACAAGGTTCAAATTTTAAAATAATTTTAACAAGTTTGAGCAAGAATTAGAGTTCCATGCATAAGTGCTAATGCCTTGCGACTTGAATTAACACATTGTGTCATTAAGCTAAGGCTCACATCCTATCAAGTGACTTTCTCCTTGAATTTAATAGGGAGTTTGCAAGCCCGCTTCTTAAGACACACGCTTCACTCAAGCGATACATGTTACTCTGCGAAAATTAGGTGGCGCGTTATACTGGCCATACGCCCATGCCTGGATGCTCATAGGTGCTCTAGAGAGACGACCCCGTCTCTCCCATAGGAAGCGGCCAACTTCAATACCTAAGTAGGTGGATCCCATCAAGTGTGGGTTACCTCACACCACCACATATATGTGGATATGGATCCATTAAGAGCCAATTGTTCAACCTTCACATTGGTAACAAGCATTACAACACATTACAGGGATGGAAATAAAAATTAGTGCTCCTGAATTATTACTTATGTTACCCTTTGAACTTTACAAATGCCAAGTAGGGATCCATGAGTACAATTCACTCAATGGGTCTCAATCCCATCCCCTTAGATGATTCCAAAACCATGGTTTTACAAAGGCCTTTCGTTAGCGGATCTGCAAGATTCTTTTCGGAATTCACATAGTCCAGTAGTCAACAGCTCTTTGACAACCTTGTGTCTCAATTGAATGTGTCTCTTCTTTCCATTGTATGCACTATTCTTTGCAACTCCAATAGCAGCTTGAAAACCACAATGCATTGCAATCGACGGAGCTGGCTTCCCTCACAATGGGATATCTGAGAGCAGGTTTCTCAACCATTCTGCTTCACAGCCTGCCAATTCAAGAGCAATAAACTCAGATTCCATAGTAGACATAGCAGTACAAGATTGCTTACATGATTTCTAAGATATAACACCACCACCTAGTATAAAAACATAACCACTAGTGAAGTTAATCTCATCATTACCAGACACCCAGTTGGCATCACTATATCCTTCTAACACAGCAGGGAACTTACCATAATGTTGTCCCAAATCCATGGTACATCTCAAATATTTAAGCAATCTTTTCAAAGCATCCCAGTGTTCATCATTAGGACTATGAGTACATCTACTAAGTTTACTAACACCATATGCAATATCAGGCCTTGTATAATTCATGAGAAACATCAAACTACCCATGAGTTTTGCATACTCAGATTGACACACAGGATCACCTTTATTTTCAATCAAATGTACACTAGCATCATAAGGTGCTCTAACAGGAACAACATCGAACGGATCAAACTTTCTAAGAATTTTTTCAACATAGTGTGACTGATTTAAAGACATACCAAGTGCAGTTCTTTTGATCTTAACTCCCAAGATAACATCAGCCTCATCCATGTCTTTCATATCAAATTTGGAACTCAAAAAGTGTTTTCCGTTTTGTTCACAATTAGCAAATTAGTGCCAATTTATAACATGTCATCAACATACAAACAAATAATGACATAGCTATCACCATCACATTTAGAGTATACACATGCATCATCCTCACTTACTGAAAAACCAAACTCCTTGATAGTTTTGTCAAACTTTTCATTCCACTGTTTCGGAGCTTGTTTAAGTCCATACAAAGACTTAACTAATTTGCATACCTTATTTTCCTGACCAGGAACACGAAAACCTTTAGGTTGTTCCATGTATATTTGTTCATCAAGATCACCATTCAAAAATGCAGTTTTCACATCCATTTGGTGCAATCA
This sequence comes from Tetragonia tetragonoides, assembly GCA_038025085.1. Taxonomy (NCBI): domain Eukaryota; kingdom Viridiplantae; phylum Streptophyta; class Magnoliopsida; order Caryophyllales; family Aizoaceae; genus Tetragonia; species Tetragonia tetragonoides. The sequence continues at coordinate 6,779,917 of CM076145.1, read as the reverse complement.
AAGCTCTAATAGTAGAAATTTTAGTAACAGGAGAATAAGTATCAAAGAAATCAATACGTTTCTTTTGAGTATTAACCATTACTACTATTCTAGCTTTGAATTTATCAATAGTACCATCAGGTTTTAGTTTCTTCTTGAAAATCCACTTGCTTCTCAAAGGCCTACACCCTCTAGGAATGTCTGTCAATTTCCAAGTATGATTACTAAGGATTGACTGCAGTTCACTATCAATGGCCTCTTTCCAAAATACAACATCAAGGGATCTCATAACATCATTATAACATTTGAGATCTTCTTCCAAAATAAATACAGAGATAAAACAATCATCCAACACATTTTTCTCAGTCAAGAAAGCAATAATAAAGTAAGGACCAAAATCCTTTTCTTTTCTTACCCTTTTACTCATTCTCCTAGTCTCATCACAATTCTCAACTTGAGGTGAACTAGAGAAATGAACATCAACATCACGTGCAACAATATCATTCACATCATCAATATCACGTGCAACAATGTCATTCACATTTGAATTCAAAGAACAAACATTTTTCATGGGAAATACATGTTCAAAGAATTCAACATCTCTACATTCCATTATATGACCAGATGCAAATGAACCATTAGCACTTTTAACAAGAAAACGATATGCAGCACTATGATATGCATAACCAACAAAAACACGATCAACAGTCTTTGGTCCAATCTTATCAGGTTTGAAGTTAGGTACACCAACCTCGGCAAGACATCCCCAAACTTTCAAATATTTCAAGTTAGGAGCATGTCCTTTCCACATCTCATAAGGGGTCATATCCAACTTCTTATGAGGTACTTTATTCAAAACATGACAAGCAGATAAGATAACCTCCCCCACATGTTATCATAAAAACCCAAACTAATCAACATAGCATTCATCATATTTTTTAAAGTTCGATTTTTCCTTTCGGCAATACTGTTTGACTCAAGGATATAAGGGGTAGTCAACTCATGTATAATCCCATTTTCTTCACAGAACTTCTTAAGAGTATTAGGATCATACTCACCCCCACGGTCACTTCTAAGTCTTTTAATCTTACGATCAAGTTGGTTCTCAACTTCGGCCTTATAAATCCTAAACATGTCCTCGGCATCATCTTTGCTTTTAAGGAGATAAACCACAGCGTAGTGGGAACAATCATAAATAAAAGTAATGTAATAACGTTTTCCACCTCTACTAACATGATTCTTGAAATCTCCTAAGTCACTATGAACTAATTCAAGCAAATCAGATTGTCTTTCAATTGAGGGGAATGGTTTCTTGCAATATTTAGCCTCAACACACACCTCACACTTAGTGAAATCAGTGTTACCGAAATTGGGTATCAAGTGGAGGTGTTTTAGACGTTTGATAGAGGCAACATTCACATGTCCAAGTCTAGCATGCCACAAATCAAGAGATTCAGCAATATAAGCAGAAGAAGTACTAGCAGATTTATTCATGTCATCACAAACAACATCAAGAATAAGTAAACCCCCCATTACAAATTCCTTTCCCACAAATTCCCCATTTCTAGTAATGACAAGCCTCTCGGATTCAAATCACAGTGTAAGTCCAGCTTTCATGAGCAAAGTTCCAGAAATAAGGTTCCTACGCATATCAGGCACATGCAAAACCTTAGTAAGAGTAAGAAATTTTTCAGAAGTGAGTTTGAGAGAAATCTTCCCTTTTTCCGAGCACTGTGGAAGTATTAGCATTGCCCATAAGTATAGTCTCATCAATCTTTTCATAGATCTGGAATAGGCTACGGTTGACACAAATGTGTCGAGTAGCGCCAGTGTCCACAGCCCACTCGGTTGTGTTACCAACCACGTTCACCTCTGTCACCATTGCAATAATTTTGTCCTCCACAACATTGGCCTGGTTTTTTTCATCCTTCTTCTTCTTGTTTCAGCATTCTTTGGCTTTGTGACCCATCTTTCTGTATTCATGGTAAGTTTCAGTGAATTTCTTCTTAAAAACCTTTGATTCTGCCTTGAATGGACTGGATCGCAGGTTGCCTTTTCCTTTGCCTTTGTAACTGTCAAAATGAGCAAACTTTGGTTCTACAATGTTAGCTTTATGATGGTAAACAGAACTCCCATTCTCCTTGTCCTTCAAACGGTTTTCCTCCTCAATTTTCATGTGACCTACAACCTCCTCTAAAGTCATATCCTACTTCTTGTGCATAAGCAGATTTCTGTACTCCTTCCAAGATATAGGTAACTTCTCAATCAGAACAATGGCAAGAGTAACCTCACAGATTTCAGACCCTCAAATGCAATTACACAAATTCTCATACTCATGAATCTGATCAATAATAGGTTTGTCATCATCAACTTGAAAATTCAGCCACTTACTAATCACAAAACGTTTAGACCCAACATCATCATATACCATAATTCCTTTCCAGAGCATCCCAAATTTCTTTAGCACTAGCATATTTCATATAAATATCAAGCAAAGCATTGGCCATGTAGTGCAACAACATTCCTTTACACACCTTATCATCCTTAGCATACTTAGTCTCATAAATCAGTCTTAGCAGGTTCATCAGTAGGAACAGACTTATCATCAAGCACATAACCAACATCAATTTGATCCAAATAAAAACGCATCCTAACAGCCCAACGCTTATAATTTTTACCATCCAAAGCCTCAGTCTTAGACATGTCAGGAATAATCATCCTAGTAGACATGATTGAATATACTAAATCTTCTTTTAGATTGTTGGAATAGAGGTGTATATTCCATCAATAAACAGAAAGATCTTACTTGCAACACTTGTTGTGCCGTGGACAGACCACTGTCCTAAAAGACGATTTTGCCTAGCCCAGGTGCAAGCTTCTACAGGCGGCCCTCCTCCAGAATTAACACAACTCCGGTCACTGCGTGCACTCACAGTGATCAGATAGAGTAACAGTACCACTAACTCAAACAGAAAACTTTTTAGAGAGTTTACAAGACTAGAAAAAATAGATGGAGAGAAAGAGAGAAAGTTTTCTGTGTCCAAATTAATTTTGCAAAGTTGATTTTATAGTAGAAATTAGCTTAGTAATCTCCACAATCAATACTGAAAAACGAAAATAATAATAACTCTTTTGTTTAGAAAATCGCAGCAATTAGTTTGGAAGACCAAACTTATTTCGTAAAAGCCCAACACAATTAATAAGGGAAGACCTTGTTGAAACAACAATTTTCGATGCAATTTAAATAAACTTTGTGTAAAAATATAGTAACCCAACCCGAACTCGCTCGGACGGCGGCGGCAGCGTGCGTGTGGTGGTCCATACTTTTTCCTTTTCTCTTATTCAAAGTCTAAAGGAAGACCCACATATATAAACCAAGTTTCATTTTGTTTCTCCATCAATATAGGACAAATGCCTTTTACACAAATCATGTTTACTTCACAAAATCTTGAACCTTTTATCCAACAATAATGAGTCAATCATGTGAGGTTGTGGGGGTGGTTCCCATCTAATTAAAACCATCTTCTTCTCTTTTTCTTTTTTGTGAGGTTTTTCGAGTAAACTCTAATACTTCCTTGTCTTCGACTTCACCTTCCTAAGCCAAGTTTTCTCATTTGGAATTCGGTTTCCAAAAGTAAAATGATTTCTACTCTTCCAAATATGCCAAATCAGGAAGGAAAAAGAAGTAGATCGACCAAGAGACAAAATTTATGGTTGTTTTGGGGTAAAGGTTTGATAGGAGCCAACCTTGAAGGTTGTCACTAATGAAGGCATCAGAGATTTTCATTTCTCACATAACGACAGTAGCGGGATAATAAAACATGCAAAGTCTCCATACTAAAATGACAAATGGTGCAACCTGAGTCTGGCACCAAGCCCCTGCTATTTGCATGAGTTAGAATATGAGAATTCTATCATACCAAGCAAGCCATAAAAAAAAAATAAAATTTTTTTAAGAGTTTCCGATTTCCAAATCCATAAATTATCTACATCATCATAACATCCTTGACCAATGCATGATAAGCCGTGTTGCTATTAAACTTGTTATTCCAACTAACAAGCATAATGGAAAATCATTACAAGCAGTAGCTACTAAGGATTGGGATAGCACAAGCTTCCTGCAAAAAAAATTCAGGAAAATCATTGTAGGCTTCACAAAGAGGACTCAGGAAGTAAAATTATCTTATTTAGGTAGTGTTTGTCCTAACTTATAAGTAATTTGTACTTTTTTCCCTATTTCTCCCTTACAAACCTCTTCCTCGCTCCCCTCTCCCTCACCCCATTTTGAACTTCTAATAACCTCAAAACACCCATTGGGAGCCCCAAAAGTAGAAGCTCCGATCTGATACTTCTACTTTTCGGCCTTCTAGGGGGCGAGGTCCTAACTCCTAGGAGGTGTTTTCAACTTTTTGGAAGTTGGAAATGAGGGTGAGAAGGAGGTGGAGGGGGTGGTTTGTGTGGGAAATAGGGTGAAAAGGAGTAGTTACTCATCAAGGTTAGGCCAAACATGCTTTTAGAGAACTACTTAGGATTTTGCTTCAAAGTTCAACAAGAGTATATAGAATGAGATGGAAGAGGAGGTTTGGTTGGATTAATTGAAAGGAAAGAGAGGAAAATGGAGATTAGAATAAACTAACATAGAAGAGGGAGTTTCTTCGAAGGTATTGGACTGTTAGAAAATTATATTCGTATGTGGAAATATTATTAGAGTCCTGATTAAGGACTAATGTCCTTAAGGTAATATTATCCCCTACTATAAAATAGTTTGCTGTATGATTCTGATTGATTCATTCTCAATATTAATCTAAGTACGAAATTCTATAGGCAACACTCCTACAAATTGTTGTATCGGCCTCTGTGCTTCTGATCTATACTAATTTGAGACTTCTCCATTTCTACTACAACTAAAGACTAACTCCAACAATTTGAACTCCAAAAGTTAAAGAACGTGTCATTTCCTAATGAGATTTGTAGACTTGGTCACAAATTCAATTACCTCCTCTCAGATTGAATGATAACTTGTTGTATTGATCTTTGTGTGCTTCCAGCGTAACCCAAAAAAGAGCGTGCCTTTACTTTTATGTCCATTTTGCCTTTCCTTTTATTGCCTTTTGAGAAGTTTTGTATCACAAACCTTGAGCCATCACACCTAGGTGCAGTACTTAAACACAATGTCAAGAAGGAGAAATGAGAGATGAGAACCACATTAGTGAAAGATGGGATGAGCAAAAGTGGATATCTGTTTTTTTGGATGACAAAAAGATAACTAGCCTCATATCGACTTCACTTTAAAGCGGAGTGGATCTGTGGATATCCGTATCTGATTCTAGTTTTATTCATTATTTTTTTCCCATATTCATTCATATTCATCTTTTTTTTTTTTTTTTTGACAGGGGAATAGGAGACTTTCATTCATAGAAAAGCCATACAGCATCTACATCGAAAATAACCCTAGAATATACTAAATCAACAGTACCAATAACAAATCTGCTAACAAAACAATTAACTAGAATACCCGAGCGCGACTCCCAACATGCATAGTAACCATGTGCTTCCTTTGATGCTTCATCTTTAACGGAAGTGGAGATCTTCACCGCAAGTACCGTAATTGTTTGCTCACAAAATGTTGTATGATGACATCGATCTTGTGCATATCCGGTCCCCGAATTCATATTACTTGATACTAAATCGCACAATAGGCGAAGAGATGATCCTACAAAGAGGAAAAATATAAAAATCCCTAATAACTCCACAAAAGGGAGAGAAAATTTATTCCACTTAGAGAGCATAAACTAGAAATCAATGACAAAAAGAGGTGAAAAACATGAATCACAGGCCGGGAATGGCCTAAATCGGCCTTCCCGGCCTGAAAATTTATCCTAGTAAGGGTTAAGATTAAGAGAGGAAGAGGAGAGGCAAAAAAGAGAGGCTAGATATTCATCTATTTTTTAAATCGAATTTGTAATATAAACTGCATCAAAATCACATGAATTGCATGCGAAAATTTTGAAATGAAATAACTTCAAATTTTAAATTTAAAAACATTTTACACAAAGTTCTCATATTTTAGTACTTCAATATATATATGTAAAATTGAGTTTTCACCAAGCATTGAATATAATTAGCCATAAATGCATGGGTGATTAAAAAGAAACTAAAAATAATTTTTTTTTATTTTAATAAGAAATAAGTAACATAAGTATTATATTTATTATTTTAATTTTTTTTTTTATAAATTCATTAAAAATGTAATTTCTTTGTTAAATATGTTTTTTTTTTATAAAAAGAATATTATTGTTCTTTGCTACTCCTATTATTCAACTTTATATATTGATATGATTAAAATATTTTATCATATTTCTTTTAATAACAGAGTGTGCATGATAAACAAGAACCCGTGCATCGCACAGATTGAGTTCTCACCAAGCATTGAATAGGTAATAAATAGCCACAAATGCATGATGATTAAAAAGAAATTAAAAATAGTTTTATTTTATTTTAATAAAAAATAAGTAACATAAGTATTATATTTATTATCCTAAAAAAATTATATTACACATTCACTAAAATTGTAATTTCTTTGTTGAATATGTTTTTTTTGTTGATAAAAAGATTGTTATTGTTCCTTACTATTCAAAATATCGATCCGTATTTCCTCCACATTATGCCAACCAAAAAGGTGGGACCCAATTTTTGTGGACCGCATATCCGCATTTTAGATTAAAAAAAATGGATATATAGGCAGATAAGGATGTGCAATATATAAGGGGCGTGTTATTTGTCCGTTTGCCACAACTAGCTGTTTTGCTAGTTGAAAAGTCAGAATTTAGGAAGAAATCAATAGCTAAACTTTTTATGAAATGGTAACTAAGGCCATGTTCTCTTCAACAGAATAGTGTGGGATGGTGAGGAGCGGAACTGAACAAAAATAAACGACGCAGAATGGAACGGAACAGTGCGGATAATGAAACAAAATGTGAGACAAAATGAAGTACATAATGCAGAACGGAACGGCGAGGAACAGAACGAAACGGATCGAAACAGAATGCAGCATAGAGATGACGAAAATAACATGGCCTAATTAGTTGTTTTACTAGTTGAAATTGAACACTTGCATGGATAGCATTCGAAATTTAACTGTTTTTGGAATTGAAAGTTAAAAATAGTCTGATTATAAACTGTTTGATAATAGAGAGTGAAAGCAATAGTTGAAAGATGAAAATTGTAGCTATAATCTAAAAACAAGTCGTAGTTGTTTTTCTCCAAACATGTCGTTGCCACACGACAATCTTGATGGAAATTTTTATTCATTACTTAAACATAGTGTAAAACTTGTGTTTCTAGCTAATGAAACCTGAGCAGTTGCAATTAGAGCTGGCAAAACCTAATTCGAGATAATCGATCCAAATACAAATTATCATTTTTCAGAACCAACCGTACCCTATTCGATCTAATCTAACCCAATACTCGGTAACACTCGTTATCCAAATTGACCCGAACTTGATAGCACTAGAACTAAAGTAACCTGAAACTGAAATGAACTCGAATTGAATCTGCCCGAAACCCTAGTATATTCACCTTTTATTGATTTAATATACAAAATAAATACGTGTAATCCTTGTTATTGAAAAATTTTCACATAAAATTTCAATTTTCATATTAACTTTTGAATATATATACTATGAAATATGAATTAAACTTTAACTAATATGATCCGAAAAGTATGTTAAATCGAATCCGACTTAATCAAAATCAATTAAACTGACTAGAGTTAACCGTAGCCCGACATCGATATAACTTATATATGCCCAATGCAACCTAACTCTTTTTGTAATCCAAAATAGCATGTCTTGTGTGGACTTAGTCCATCGTGGACCAAGAACAGTAGAAGAAATATTTAGGAATATGGAGAGTATATTTAAAAAAAATTTGGCTATTGGTCCACCATGGACTAAGGGCCTGTTCTCTTCAACTTATTCCTGAAGTATTCAATAAAATAAGAACAAATTTACTTTTTATAATTGTACATTCAGTAAAAAAAAAAGTTCAATTCAGAAAAATCCAGTTCAGTTCAGCAACTTTCAGTTTAGTCAGTATTGTGCAGATAAGTTTATTAAAAAGAAGGCACTACAAAATAAACGCGAAATAGCGTGGCGTTGTTTTTCATCCGTTGCTAAGCTTAGCAACGGATATATTAAAATTCGTTGTTAAAAATTGTTAGCAACGGATTTTTCCATCCGACGCTGTTAGCAACGGAATTATTTATATCCGTTGCCAAGGTAGCAACGGATTAATTATAATCGTTGCTAAGGTAGCAACGGATGCTTTAATCCGTTGCCAAAATTAATTTATAAACTTTTTAATTTATTTTAGCAACGGAAAATTAAAATTCCGTTGCTAAGGAATTTCTTTGGCTGGGCTTGTATTATGGGTTAAATATAATAAACTTATATAATAAGTAATGACGTTGCAGCTTGTTGGTAAGAGTGTTGGTTGCCATGCTTAGTGCCTTGGTTCGAATCTTGGTGGAGGCATTTTCTGAATTTATTGCCTGTACACTTGTGCTATGCTTGTGGGCCTGGGGCGTGGTGCGCGTGACGCCCAGCTGTGGGCAGGGTGCCTGGCTGTGCCCGCCTTCTCACTCTTTTTTCTTCTTTTTTTTTTCCTTTTTTTTAATTGAAAAACTCTTAGCAACGGAATTATGTAACTCCGACGCGGAGCTTTTAGCAACGGAATTTTTTCCGTTGCTGAGCCCAAATTTATTGCAACAAAAATTTTTGACAACTGACGCCGAAAAGCTTAGCGTCGCGGTTTTTAGCAACGGATTTTTTCCGTTGCTAAATCCGTTGCTGAGCTCATTGGCGCCGTATTTTTGACTGAATCCGACGCCATTTTTGATGCTATTTAGCTTTTTTTTTTTTTGCAGTGAGGTAAGAGAACACCCTAAGTCCGGTCCACACAAGGTTTTTGTAAATCCTAACTTGTAAAACCAAAATAACCTGAATTGTTGAATCGAAACAACCTGAAATCAAAACTACGCAACCTGACCGACCCAATTTATTTTATTTTATTTTATTGTATTTTTTTTTTTTTTTTTGACAACGACTAATACATATGACCGGCCTAATTGCTACCTCAAGTTACAACAACCTTCATTCTTTTCCGGACCCTTTTCTAGCAACACCATGTGTGAAAATATATTTTTACACAAACTAATAATAAATTGACACATCATTATCTTGTAATTGTTTTTTCTAGTCCAACTTGAAGGAGAGTTATAGGGAGTGAAAATAAAATATTTAGAGAGTAAAAAATTAGTTGGGACTTAGGAGAAAATTTAGGAACTAGATAGGTTTAGAGAAAAAGTGGGTAAATTTAACTATTAGATCGAGTTCTTTTTTTTTTTTTTTGAGAAGATAATAAGCGTAAAAGTAAAAAAAATACTAGATAATTATAAATTAATAAATGCAAAAGTAGAATAGTTACAATTGATTGATTTGATATAGTATGTAGTTTTATTGCGTATAAAAGGTGCATATCATCACTCATCGTTAATCATGTGGTCTGATTTATGGCCCTACTTTTTGCCTAAATGCACAATACGTATATAATGGGATGTATCATTCATTCATCATGCATAGATACGATCTGTGACTCTTTTGTTTTTTTTAAAGGATCATGGATATGTTACTTAACATAAGGTATGCATAAAGGTACCATACATACTTGCATTATTTATTTATTTTTTTTTTGAGAAAAAGGGAGGGTTGATGCCCAGTTACATGGGTATAGTAGTATAGTACGAAGTAACCCGATATCTATAGCATCATACAACAAAAGTGACTGAATGTCGTCGTGTGGTGGCGCTGCACGAATATGTTCACCTAAAAAAAATGTCAAATCTCACACAAGTTTATATATAAATCGGAGTATAAAGTCAAGCATTATTTCATTCAGTCATATCAAATAAGACTCCTATTTCATAAATAAAAAAGAAAAAAAAGAATTAAGTCTCCTACTACATGTTGAACTCCTAAAACACTAACTTAGGTAAATCTACCCCTTTTGCCAATAAACATTTGAAATTTAAAGCACACAATGTGACTTACTTCTAACTAACTTATTTTGACTTTTTAAGCTAATTTTTATTAATTTATTTATGTTAGATATCACTTTCCACACAATGTGTAGCTATACTCTTTTTCTTCTTTTCCGGGAGAGGCCAGTAGCCTAATCCGTTTTCATGAATCCTTAATTTATTTCCACTCACAAAAATCACATTTCAATAATTCTCTTTAAAAGAAAAAGTTCCTTCTAGAAGAAATTGTCAGACCAAGCGTGCCCAGTATGCAACCTATAAGAACAATTACTAAACAAACAGTACATACGCCTTAATCGGAATCATCTCCCATAGATAAAAGTACAAAACTACAAATACATTGGATTTGGATATCAAACTCAGTAGAAACATTAATCCAGCCATCTAATCTAATTGGATCATGCACGTTGCTGCATTGACACGTATCATGCCATGTCAGCATACCCAGTCAGCATCATATCCAGTAGTTAATGCTATGTCACTTAATTAATTAAATACATGCAGAACCTTATAATCTAATTAAAGTATGATACATGAACATAAACAACATAAATACGGTTCATGAACTTAACCTAAATTATACAAAAGATTAGGCACATCGAATTTAATAAGGGAGAATTGTCACAAGTAATAATTTTTATACATACATCTTGATTTTCTAAGTGATTTTATACCTGAGCAATATAGTAGAAAACAACTATTGGGCATTACATGATTAAACCCTATGGAAATGGAGAAACATAGTATTGGTAGAACGTGACCGTGAATAAGGTAGTCGTAAACATAATTAATTTCTTCAACAATTATTTTAATTAAAAAAGAATGAGAACATTGATTGATATATTCCGACGGAGTCCAAATAACCGCTACATACCAAATAATATGACGCATAGGAAATTTAACATATTAAATCGAAGTATGTTAAGAAAATGAAAATTATATTGTAAAAGTATTTTCTAATAAAAACCCAACAAATATTCTTTCATATTTTGAATCTAAATAGTTTTTCGTTTCAAATTTTTGATGTTGAGTTTTGACCACAATTTTCTCATAAATCGGAGTACGTAAAAATTATGAAAATTATATATGGTGAAATTACTTTCCAATACGAATCCAACAAATATTCTTTCATATTTTGAATCTAAATACTTTTTCCCCAAATTGAGGTCAAATTAAACACGACGAACATCTAAAATGACACTTAAAAAGGGCGGGACACTTATAATCCATGATATACTAACAAGGTCGTGCATCACAATGGATATAAAAGAAAACCACGACAATTGTTGTATTGACATGTGGCATCCATGTCATTGCATACATAGGCGACATTTCATGATTCGATGTATTTACCTTAAAAAGTAGGCGAAGTTTAGTTACTGACTTACTACTCTCACTAACCATTAAAATTATATCATTAGTATTCATAAAAGTTATTGTTCCATTCTTTAATGACTTAAGTTTCATAAACCATAATTTGATTTTAATATATCACGTCAATCGGCATATTTCAACGAGTAAATATTAACTCATTAAGAATTTTCAGAAAAAAAGAACATACTATAAAAATGAATCTATCGTGTACTAAAATTGGATCATACACACTGTTGTATTGGCACGTGTTCTGCATGTCGATCACCATATCCAATCATCATCATATCCAAAAGTTAATGCCAAATTAACCAATTAATAAGGATAATGAACCATGTTATCTAATTAAATTAGGATACTTGGAACATATAAATATTTTTTTTGAGTGAAAGATACATGAACCATAATTAAACTTAAACTTAAACTAAATTATGCTGAAAACTAGATACAACAAATTTAACAAGGGAAAGTAGTCACAAGTAATAAATGCATAAAGTCTTCTAAAAAAAAAGAAGTAATAGATGCATAAAGACTTTAAAACTAACGGATAAATTCACGTATTATGCATCTCAATCTTCAAAGTGATTTCGTACCCCAACAAAATACATGATTCATGGAGATCGAGCAATATGGTAAATTGGTAAAAGAATGTGAACAAGGAAAACTAATTTATCTACATGGATCAAAATAATCGTTGCCATATCACATTACATGACACACAAGTAATATTATATAAAAAAATATTTAAACCAAAGAGAGATAAGAACCAATAGTAGTATATTGACTATTAATAAAGGTAGGTAAATAAATTTATGGACTACATAAGTACACAAATATGCAAATGTGTTGGTTGATAGAGTATATCAAGGTGTGGGAATATATCATTTAACTAATTTTGTGATTAATTATTTAAAGTATGAAAAATATAAATTAATTTATCCATTTAAATCCAAAAAACTGTTATCGCATGTCACATAAACAACTTTATAGTCCACATAGCACAACTTTGATTTTGTACGGATAACTCCATTTTAGTTATTATATACACTATTAATAAATCATTAATCTATTTTCTTGATAACATTCAAAATATATTTTCTAATGATAAACTACAAGCCCGTGCATCGCACGGGGCATACACCTAGTTTGTATAATAATTTCCAATAATTAAATATTGAGAGTGTTACAATAACATTTCCTATGGATAAAATAATCCTAAAAAAAATCTCCCAATTAAAACGAATAAAAATCTAAACTACCTAGGAGCAAACGACACCGTAAACTCCGTAGGTATTCTCATCCTATCACACCAAGCTTGAGACTCCAAATAAAGCCTTGAAATCTTCCCTGCCACGCGTCGCATATCGGGCCGTTTATCCGGATCCACGTGGACACAATCTACGGCCAATCGAGTTAGCTTCTCTGCCACGTCAACCGGAAAAGAATCTTTTAATCTCCTATCCATCCATTTTCTCAATTTCTCATCTTTCTCCTCCTCACTAGTGTCCTCTACCAATGCCTTGGCAGAGTCCGTGATGGACAATTTGACGTACTATTTGGTAGCTTTGTCGAACTTATACCTCAATGGCTCCTCGCCTGAGAGGAGTTCTAGTAAAACGATTCCGAATGTGTATACGTCGGATTTTCTTGTGCCGATACCTGTTATTTGGAACTCCGGTGACATGTATCTGTAGATACGACAAAAAAATGTAAAGTCGTAAACCCGTGACTTTTATTACACCCTCGTCTTAACTAAAGTTACACTAAAATCATTTTAAACAAGTTTTTTAATACCAAGGATGATATTTGCATTTAATTATTTTAGACTCGAAATGAAGCAAAACTTGACTTTACATTTTTTTGTTAGCTTATCCGTATCCTGTGGGCTGATGATTGTCAATTTGTCACATTGTCAAATATTATTCTAAAGCTATTCACACTATGAAAACATAAAAAAAGACACTCAAGGCATTTTAGTTAGGTGCCATTTTTGTTGTTTACTATAGACTCGAAATTTGTGGTTACAAACTTACAATACCTGTAAAGCACTACTACTTGACATCATCAAAACAAACGAATTTGTCTTTTAATTTCCTTGTTAAAATACCTGTAAAGCACCACTAGACATCACATGAACAAACACACAAATCGAATTTGTCTGTTAATCATTTTCATACTAGTAATTTGTTTATTCGATTACACAAAAACTTCTATAATATGGTTTTTTTTAAGTTTTGATGATATAAAAATTACGTTTAGATGATATAAGAATCATGGTTCTTAATAAGTGATCTCAACTTTTAAAAATAATAACCCCATTTATATTACATGCAAGTTGGTCTCATAGAAAACTTTGCTCAATTAGTTACACAATTAAGGTAGCTCTAAAACATAAAACAATGCACTGAACATGTACACAAACTTTTGTTATTTATTTATTTCTTCAGAAAAATAAGTATTTATGTTGTTTATGAAATACTCCCTTCGTCCCATGATTAATTACGTTGTCAATTACTTTATCGCGGTCTTCAAGACACAACTTTGACCGTAAATAACTATAAATCTATGAGTATAAAAATTATAAAGATATAATTTTTCAAAAGTACTATTAAAATTGAAACTAACAATAAATTTTTTACATTGTAAATCTTTATATTTTTTATAGATTATCGGTCAAAGTTTATAAAGTTTGAACTCCAACAAGCAATTGACAACGTAATCACGGAACGGAAGGAATATTAATAACGAAATGTGATAAAGCAAGAAATTAATTATCGAAAATTACCCTCGTGTGCCGCTAAATTGAACACTGTTAGATCTGGTAAGTCGTTTCGGCGATGAAACGACTTTATCCTCGTCAACGATCTCGTCTTCCTCCTCATCAATTTTACTACTCTCAGAGAAATTTTCTCTCTCCTCAACAGGCTCACCGCAAAGCTCAGCAGTCCCAAAGTGACAGATCTTAGCATTAAACGACGGCTCAGTAACAATAACACTACTAGCCTTGATATGGTTATGAACAAACTTGACATCCAAACCAGTATTATGGTGGATGTAATCAAGGCCATTGGCGGCGTTAGAAATTATGTTAATCCTCGACATCCACGTGTTTAAGACCGTGAAATCGGGGTTTTTCCGATCGTGGAGCATATCGGAAACGCTGGCTCCGTTGACGAATTCGTAGACTAAGTAGATGTAGTCACCGGAGAGAGAAGCTCCAAGTAGATTGACAACGGATACATGATGAGATTTGCATATTGATGAGAGTTTTTGTCGGATGTTTGGTGGGTTTTGATGTTTGGATTTTCTTTGGAAAATTATTACATCTTTGTTGTGTAAATTGCAACGCCATGAGCGTGTTGTTGATGAATTTGATGGTGTGTTTTTGGTAAGGAAGTTGTTGGTTGCGTTGCGGATCTCGGAGATGTCGTAGAGGTGTGGGTTGTCTGGGAGGGAGCTACGAAGGCTGGAGAGAGAATTGCGGCTCGAGACGGAGGAAGATGACGATGTGAAGGTGGCTGTGTGGGTGGTTGTTGTTGTTGAAGGGTGTAAAGAGGATGATAGTGGTTGTTGTTGCTGTTGTTGTTGCTGCTGTTGTTGTTGGTTTTTCGATGGGGTGAAGCTGCTGGTGGTAATGCATCTGTGGCCATTTTGGATTTGCACATATGAATACATGATGATTAATCCAAATTTGGAGTATTAATGTATTTTTTTTTTTTTTTTTGGTTTGGTGGGTTGTGGTTAGAAATTTATGTTGGGAAAAGTGAAGAGAGTGATAGTCTATAGTCTCGTATATATGAAAGGAAGACTTTGGGAGAAAGTGTCAATTATTGTAATTTGTGTTAGAATAGTTGCGTAATGAACCTGGGAGGTTTGGAAGTTCAATGTTCGATGAATTGATCCGATCAATTGTCACGGGCTGGTGAGGTCAACTTGGTATTAAGCAAGTCAAGAAGAAGGGTATTTTTGATCGACATAGTCAAAACATGTTGGCATATGGGGAAGAAAGAGTATTACGGTACCTGTTGTTTTTAATCTTTCTAAATTGAGCAGAAATCCATACTTTGTCCTAGACATGCCATATCGGACCATGATACAACTACAAGTGTATGTGGGGAGATATACACAAACAATTTCAGTCATCCACATGTTCATAACTAAAAATCTTTTTTTCACCTTGTGGGGGAAAACTAAGAGGATGTTTGGAGCAATAAAAAAAAAAGTGGGAAAAGAAATGTGAAAAAAAAAAAAGGGCATCAGAGCGAAAACAGAAAGAAAATAAAATAAAATAAAAACAATCTCCATTGTTTTTTTTTTTTTTTTGATAATTCAGCATTCTTATTGAAATGATGGGATCATTACAAAGAATGCATTAGTACTATACATGGTATCAAAACACATCATACCCCCACCTTCTATGAATGGTTAAGCATAATGGTAAATCATCTACCTACGTCTAGTAAAGAAGTGCAAAGACAACACGCCTGAAAATAATACAATTACAACCACGCCACAAAGTCATCTCCTCTAGTGAGACCCTGCTTCGCAAGACCATCTGCAATCGCATTCACACTCCTGGGACGATGATGGACTGAAAATTTTGGCCACCTCTCCAAATTGCGCCTAACAAAATTAAGATCAAATCTCACGTTTCATGGACCACCCCTCTTATCATTACACCAATTTACCGCATTTAGTGAATCCGATTCAAAGATTATCTCAAAATTAGAGAGCCACTCCTTCGATAATGTTTCCATGATTGCTCTCCCTATTGCACTAATTTCAGCATGATTTATCTCAAGACACACCACACGAGCAGAGAACAAGCATTTAAAATTACCTTCCCAATCCCGTAATACTCCTCCCACTGCGGCTACGCCATCTTTGAAGGAAGCATCAGTGTTCCACTTCAGGCATCCTCTCGCAGGAGCCTCCCAATCAATCACAGGTTTCAGCCGTGTAGCAGGACAATAAATTCTTAAGCAACTTAGCGTTAAACATACCTGTTGTGGCGAGTAAGGGAAGTCCTCATCCCACGCTTTAACCCACCATCCAAGCCTCAGCAAGACAAGATCAAACACCTCGGCTTCATCACAATGCTTCCCCTCAAACAGTCTAGAGTTTATTTCCTTCCAAATCGACCATATCATCACGTACAAGAAAGTCATATGCATTTTTTTGAAGTGAGGAGCTGCTGTCAAAACAGCCCACTGCTCGTAAAATTCCATCATTCCCCAAGGCACACACCATGCTATGTCCCATAACCCTAGCCAACGAGTCCATATGCCCCTAGTAAAAGAACAATGGATTAATAGATGGAAGCACGATTCGTCTTCACGCCCACACAACACACAAAGTGGATCATCAACGCAGCAAAAACCCATCCCCGCAAGCCTATCTTTCGTCTTCAAGCGCCCACGACACGCAAGCCACATGAAAATTTCCACCTTGGGTGGAGCTAAACCATGCCATACCCTTCTAATAGACTCTGTGATCAGGTTGCCTTCCTTCTTCAAAATCTCGTATCTCATGGCCTTGACTGAGAAATTTCGTTTATTATCAAGCTTGCAAAAGAGCCTATCCTCAACCCCTGGGTCTAATTGGATGTTCACAAGAAGTGTCTTGAGCTGTTCCTTTAATTCTTCCTCCCAGACAAAGAGACTCCTCCTCTAACTCAAACACCACCTCCACACTAACCCATCCCAACACCCCATATCAGAGACGCACGCATCAGAGTCCAGTGCTAATGCAAAAAGCCTAGGAAATCTTTCTGCAAGCGAGAAACTGTCAACCCACTCATCCCTCCAAAACCGCGTATTTGACCCATCACCAATATTCACCACAATCTTTTCCTTAACAATAATTTCCACAGTCTTGCATTTCTTTAGGGAAGAAATAATTTCTTTCCAAATACCCCCTTTTCTAGGCACCACAATCTCTTCAAAAGACTTACAGTTACCCAAATTATATTTATCACAAATGATTTTTTTCCATATGCCCCCATCGTTCTCTATAAAACGCCATACCCATTTACTAAGGAGAGCCAAGTTCATCTCCTTCAGACCAATGACTCCTAGCCCTCCAAAAATTCTTGTCCGTTGAATCACCTCCCACTTCACTAAACAAGTTGATCTACTGCCATCACAACTCCCTGACCAAAAGAATTCTCTTTGTAACTTTGTTATTTTTTCAATCACTCCCCTAGGCATCTTAAATAAAGACATGAAATATACAGGTAAGCTACTGATGCATGATTTAATCAACGTGAGACGCCCCCCAGCAGACCAACAACTTTCCCTTCTAAGTCGATAACCTCTTTTCAATTTTTTCAACAACAGGCTTCCAAAAATCACCACTTTTCGAGCTCGACCCCAATGGAAACCCAAGATAAGTCATAGGTAGTTTTTCAGATCTTACAATGCAATACATCTGCCATGCTACTTACCCAATCCTCACCAAGATTTACTCCAATCAAAGAACATTTATGAAAGTTCACTTTGAGACCCGAGGCTAGATGAAACACAAACAACACCTTCTTTATTGTCTCTAAGTATTTCCTCTCTCCAGGACAAAAAACTATTGTGTCATCAGCAAATTGTAAATGTGAAACTTCCCACCCTCCATTATTCACACAGACTCCTTTCAAGTCCCCTAGAAGAATCACTTTCCTGAATAAACAACTCAACACCTCTGCAACAATATTGAACAAGAATGGAGATAGCGGATCACCCTGACATAAGCCCCTCTCCAACTTAAACGGGTGAGTAGGCGCGCCATTAACTAGTATTGTCGCAGATGCGGAACGCAAGCACCCAACCATCCAAGCCCTCCATTGAGAGGGAAAATTCATTTATTTGCTCCAAAACCCAATCAATAAAAGACCATGCCACGCTATCATAAGTCTTGTGAAAAATCAAGTTTCCAAACACACATCTTCTCCTTTTTCCTCTTCGCATCCTCAATAATCTCATTAGCAATCAACATACTATCCAGACTTTGTCTCCCTTTAATAAAAGCTGATTGAGACTCCCCGATCACAAAATCCATCACACACTTCAATCTATTTTCCAAGAGCTTAGCCAAGATTTTATACATCGACCCGATCATGCTAATTGGTCTAAAGTCCTTCATTTCCTCCGGAGTTTCTACTTTTGGGACCAAACTGATATAAGCCACACTAATGCAGTTAGAAACCTCCCCTGTCTCCCAAAAAATGTCAATGAATTCAAATACTTCTTTTTTAATTAAACCCCACGCTCCTTTGATAAAATTGAAATTGAAGCCATCAGAACCTGGCGCCTTCGAGCCTTCACATTGCCACACTGCCTCCTTAATCTCCTCTTCACTAAATCTCCTTATCAATTCCCTACCTTGATCCAACGAAATACCCTTCATCTCAAGATCATTGAATACAGGTCGGCTTTGATACTCCTCCTTAAAAATATCTTGAAAATACAGTCATCTTCCAACTCCTCCAATTACCTCCGGCGACGTCCCGGCGAAGAGTGAATTTTCCGGCAAAGAGGAACCCAGTTGTTATTGACTTATAATTATTTCATACAATAATTCTTTTCCGCCTATATATTTTCCGTCAAAAATTTATGCCATAATTTCGATTAATTTTCAGGAGACGACGTAGAAAAAAATTGCAAATTAAACATTATTCTAAATCGCACAATATTCATCATTGGCGGCAAATTATTGTCGACTACAATTGGTTGAAATTCGAGCTTTGGAGCTCAAATATCCACAACATGACCTACATGTGCCGAGACTTCCAATATAATTAGCTGAAGATTTGGACAATTGGAAGATTATTTAGGTTCCTCAATCACAACTTCACAATCAAAGGCTTCGATCGCCTATCCCACCGTACCACCACCCGATGTAAAATTTAGGGGATTGTAGAGGAAGATATAGAAAGCGTGCACATGATAATTTTTCCTACTACATTGCTTAATTAGAAAAGTGTAGGAGGATTTCAGGGACACAAAAACAGAACAACAAGGGATCCAATCTCATAGAAGACTCCCTACGTATTAACCGCCAGCACTAGGGGACCCTTTTCAAGTTCAAGCGCCATCAACCATCTCTATGCTAGACCAACTTATATCTTAGAAGAACCCGATCATCATCAAAGTTGATGTCTTCTATACCATGGAATGTCATTTATTTTCAGGTCCTTAAAGAATCAAAAATCTCAATAAAACCGTCTAGGGTGTCAAGGAGGCTAACTGCTATTGATGCGGCAAAGGACCTATCGATGAGAGTGATTATAGTTAGAGCCGCTAGGAGCAAATTAAAGGAGAAGAAAATAATGGACGATAGAGACCCTGTGTCGAAAAATAGTATAACTCATCGTCTTGCTCGATTCCCCTACCAAAAAGAACGTACAAAGTTTATCACTTCTTACCGCTAAAACATAACATAGAAGATTATCTAAAATGAGCTGAAGTTATAATGATGAAAAAGAAGACCAGCATACCTATGGCCTCTTGAATCAGTTAGTTGCCTAGAGCGCGAGTGTGATTTAGAAGCCTTGGCTGTGCAAGGTTACTATTATTCTTTTTCCTTCTCCTTTGTGTTGTGCATTGGTAGCTTTGGGGGTGGCTTAATTTATAAATGAATAAATGAAGTTAAACTAAATGGATGGAGGTTGGATTGTCATTTTCTTTGATATTAAAAATGGAAGTAAATCCCTCCAAATCCCAAAGAAAAAAAGGAAAAAAATATGAACAAAGAAGGATATATACAATTTATTTGCTTCTTGTTTTGATTGTTTTATACCTCTTCAGAATGCACCACTATACAAAGACAATCATCCAAGTCATTCCTATCTCATTTTCGCTACAACAAAAACATGGATTACAATAATGGTAATCAAGAATGAAAATTCTGTAGTAGCGATCATCATCAAACTTATTTCAATCAGCTAAACCTACCTACTAAGCACCAATCAAAGGTGGAGAGTTTAACGCAAACATGATTGTGAAAATGACACACACTTCCAGATAGGAGTGAAAATTTATCAATGATGCAACCCTAAATGTTTAAATAGTTAAGCATTAGTCGTCAACGAGACTAAAAAATACTAAAATCAGAGCATATTTACTTTGATAATGGATTCCTGTAACGACAGTAATGTATGACCCAAAAGAAGGTTATGCTGAAGAGACAAAAAAAACACAAAAACTTATATGACGCCGCTTCATGGATGAGGTGATACCACCGTACATGAAAAGTGATACCTTTAGACAAAAAAGTGATTACTCATGCATGAGCCCGCATAAGAGAGTTTTTGAAGAAAAAAGATGTTCTAGGTAACATGCAACACAATTTAGAAAGAAAATATTTCATCAACATGCAATAGCAGGTATGCTAATTAAATAGCAATTATGACTACCTGCGCGTTCATTATTAAGCCTTCCCTATGTATACTCTCATAATCATCATACTCAATTAGTTCTTGTCAATTAATATGATGATTTATCATTGACATATAATTTTTCTTGAATTATCACTCGAATTCATTCCATATCAAACCACAAGAAAGAACTACAATCTAAATGTGACATAACGTATAAAACACGTCATTGCATTAAAGAGTTTGGTAGTTTATTTTTGTTCAGTGTCATGCTAAGTAAATGAGTTTGACTGTGATTTAAAAGCGTTAGTGATGTGACATGTATCACATCCTTATTGGTTATTACATTTTTTTTTGTCACTTTTATGGTAATATTTAAGTTAATGTATTGAATGTCTTATTAAAAGTATCTATTTTTACTTGACCATTTTTTAATTAAATACTATGTTGGGTCATAATTTTTATTAAGTTTTATATCTATAAGTATTAGAGCACTTAATGTTACCACTTTTATTGAGTTTTATAATTGTGGGCAAAAATAAGTATTTTGACGTGACAAAATATATTCGCTAAATTTAGGGGATAACCGTGTGTAATGTGATGAGGGTCACATATAGACTCATCCTTTTTATTAAGCAATATATTGTGGGTATTACGTAGTAGGTGATATTTGGCTAATATTTGTGGCGATAAGCGTTGGTCAGATCTATGACAACAAATATGCGACTAATATTTATGTTTGCCTAATTTACGACGATAAGCACATGTAATGTGACAAGGGTCACATATAAAGTTATCATTTTCAAGTTATAATATATAGTTGTGGGTATTACATGGTAGGTGATAGTTGACTAATATTTGAGGGGATAAGCACAGTTTATGTGACAATTAACATGTGACTGATATTTGTGGAATAAGTGTAGGGGTATATAAATTTGGATAAGATCCCAGATAACATTGACAAGTGTCACAGTTTGATTGGTCATTTTTTTTTTTATTTTTTTTACTTTTGTTTTTATTTTTCTGAGTAATTGTCAATATCCTATATTAATTAATTAATTTTTTTTTAGAAAAAGGTAAATTATTATTGTGAACCCCCAAAAATTTAGGGGGCGGGAAAACAATAACACTGTGGTGTGTTGCACTATGTAACAGATTTACAAGGCAAGCAAAATGTCCTCAGTTTCCCTATACAAATGAATGAGCCTAGCACACACATTACACTGTATTTCTCTAACTATACAATTAACACTTCGTTTCCTATTTTGAAAAATCCTATAATTTCTTTCTATCCACAATTTGTAAATTGTTGCTACTATAGCACTCTCTGAATTCGATGTGCCATTGACTTCCCCTTGCAGTATTTGCTGAACCACTTCAACTCATGTGCAAGACTTAGTACTCCGCTCTTTATGCAAGACCAATTCTTCACCTGCCTCCAGACTTTTGCTGACAATGAGCATTGGAAAAACAGATGTTCGCAGGTTTCTGTATGTGTGTCACAGAATTCACATTTTGTATCGACCACTACCCATTTTCCGGAACTGCTAACCAGGCTATATATGAAACCATATCGTGGTCTGGCTCCTCTATCCCAGTTGACCCTGTGCCACCTGACTTGTGACTTTTTGCCTCTGAACATATCATAGGCAGCTTTGAGGCTGAATTTCCCACATCGTGCCATGCCCTTAATCACATCCATTGCTTGATGTACCCCTCCATTCCTCTGTATAACTTCATCTCTGAGCTGTAGAAGTTTCCTCCACACCTAAGAGTGTGACAGGTTACTATGAACCTCCCAGAGATTCTCTCTGTGCAGCATATACGCTTTAATCCAGACTTGCCAGCTACCACCTTCTTCATTTTCCAACCACCATAGCTTCTTACATGGTGCAACTGCATTCCAGGTCTCAATGCTTCTGATACTTAGCCCTCCATCCTTCTTAGGCCAGCAGATGTTGTCCCAGCTTACTGTGATACCCCAATATTTTCCATAATTATCATATAGATTTATAATTCTTTTATAAATAATTTTTGAGATTTAAATCGTATGATCGAAATCTCCAAAACTATTTACCAAAGTGGAGAGTTTAATTAAATTATATATTCAATAATTCGATTTACTCAATTAGAGCCATAATAATATTAATTATTATTATGGAAATTTCGTGATTTATATTTATCAAAGTGGAGAGTTTAATTAAATTATTTTATGTATGAATAAGAATTATTCATATTGTTTTATTTAGCTTTAATTAGCAAATTAAATCAAAAAATTATTTAAAGTATTTCTAAACCTAGTAGTATTGACCTTGGTTGACTGGAGGGCCTATATAAGCGTAATGTGAGGAAATTCATCAGTTTGCAAAATCTCTCTCTTATTCTCTCTTCCTCACGATTCTCTCAACACTCACAATCTCTCTTTCTCTCTCTCTCCTCACGATTCTCTCTCCTCTCTCTCCCTCAACCGATTCTCTCTCCCTCTCTCCTCCTGCTCAGCCACCGCCATACCACCAGGCCACGCCGCCGATGAGCCTTCTCTTCTTCTCCTTCTTTTTTTCTCTCTCTTTCTTCCTCTCTCCCTGGCGTTCGCTCTCTCTCGCTCTCCCCTATTTTGTGGTGGCGCGACCACCGCACCACCAGGATGTCGCCTGGGTGGTTACTGGCGAGTGGTCGGTGTCGCCGACCCTTCCCCCTCCCATGTTCTCTTTCTCTCACTCGTTCTCTCTCTCTCCTTCTCTCTCTCGCTCGCAATCTCTCTCTTTTTCTCTCCTCTGATCGCCGGTCACTGGTAGAGCTGGCAAAAAATGACCTGACCCGATTACCGACCCGAACCTGACCCGCCACAGACTTGACCGAAACCCGACCCGAAAAATTTCAAACCCAAAATAACCCGACCCGTTTTGACCAGAGATCGAAATGACCCGACCTGAACCCATCCCGCACCCGAAAGTTGTGAGACAACATTTGTCAAACCTGTTGGGTAACCCGAAATCGAACCCGTATTTGACCCGATGTATTTGATCCGTATTTGACCCGACCTGACCGACCCGTTTGCCAGGTCTAGTCACCGGCGAGCCACCACCGCCGGCCATGGTGGTCGGTGGGTGGTGGTGATGCTTATGGGTCCGACCATGGGTCCCCTTGTGGGTGACCGTGGTCGAGGCTTGCACAATATGTTAGGGTTTCGAATTTTAAATTTCGTAATTTTATTAATTCGATTTTTCAACAATTTTTATTTAATATTTTTTATTTTTCTGCACTCGTTTGGAACCCGAATCCAGATTTTCAAAAGCCTAGATTGAGTGAAATAAATCAAGAAATTTAAATAAAATATTATATTAATATTTTGATAGTGTTTAGATTTTCGTATTTACTGATTATGTTTGTACTTGTATTTAATTAGGACCTAACGGACAAGCGTGATCGAGTCATGATTTGGAAGCTTACATTCTGTTAAGTGAGCGTTCGGTAGGTAAGTAATTGTGCCTACCTCTTTCCAAATCCCATAAAAAGATTTTGACTTGTTATGTGTTAAATGCCTATTTGTTGTGAATTTAATATGCGAAGCATGATTAAATTATATCGTCGTTTAGTATGAGACTTGGAAATATATTCTTCGCTGTAATTATGAATTATAATGAGCATGTTGAGTTTATGAAGTTTCGTTAATTAATTAGTTCATATGCTAATTATTGAATAAGTTATGTGATGGAGAATATTAGTATTATTATGTCATATTATATGTGCTAAATGGAATGGGATATCATTGAGGGCTAATGAGCACCTATTATACAATGTTGGATGTATTTGATTGAATGTAAAATTTTAGATATCGTGAGTTTACTGTCGAAGTGCTGCCGAAATTTCATTAGACATATATGTGAGCCTGATTGCAATATTTACTCATCAAAGCATGTGTAATCTTAATATGCATAAATGTCGTTATTGTCGTTATTTACTATTTATTGTCATAAGCATGAAATGGAGTAGTGAGTCGTGGTCCCGTTGTACCACTAAGTCAACCATTGTAAATTTTATGTGAATTGAATTGTAAATGAGAATAAAACTCTTGGTCTATGGAGAAGCCTAAGCAAGCGTCTTGGCTAATCCAGAAAATATTTGACGCTAGACCTGAAATGCAAGCTTTAGTGTGTACAGCTGCAGTATACAAAGTAAGTAAAGTCTATAACCTTTTCCTCCCTGATTTGCCTAGGCAATATTGGACACCACTGGTTTGGAATTCCATTGCGTTACCTAGATGGAGGCTCATTACTTGGCTGTGTATTAAGGAAAGACTTCCTATATGGAAGAATCTATGCAAAATTGGGTTGCATGGTTCTAGCATCTACATCCTGTGTAAACAAGCTTAAGAGAACTTTCAGCACAACTTCTTTGAATGTACTTTTGTGAAGCAGATATGGAAGAGAGTGTTTCATTGGCTTAAGATAAATCCACATAGCTGGCAGTACCCAGGGGTGTATCAGCTAGCTTGTGATCAGTTCAGAGGGAAGAGCATAAGAAGTAGAGCAATGTGTGCTTGCTTCTCAGGAGTCATATATTACACATGGAAGGAAAGGAATATGAGACTGTTCCAGGAGAAGACAGAATCTATTGACAGTATAATGAAGCATCTCATCTCTACTTTACATGCTCGAGCTGTTGCCTCTCCCAACAAGAAGATCAGGGACTTCTTTGTGCAGAATATGAATTATTTCTGCTAGTTTTCAGTGTTGTTGAGATGTAGTGTTTTATTGATTAATTTTATCTACACTGCTAGGGCTTTCCATGTAAAAAAGGAGCTGTTGTGTAGCGCCTTTTATAGTATGCAGTGTTTTTGGGAGTTGTAAGCGTTTGCTGTGATAAACAGGTATGATTGTAAAATCTGATTTGGAAGTAATCAATACAATATTTTTACTTTTCAAAAAAAAGAAGATAATAAAACTCCTAATCGAGCAATCGAGATTATATCTAACTGATGTAGTCTAGGAATGCGTGATTTCCAAGTTAATTATGGACACCTCGTAGCGTGTTCGGGATGGATCATTCCCCATTAGTTAAATTCTCTACGTATCCATTATTATGTTAGAGATAGTGTGAATATACACTAGATTAAGTCCATGGCATGTCGATATCAATCGATGAACAGTATGGGTAATCATTGTTCTATTCGCTCTCTTATTACTCTAATCAAGTTGGATTGTCTGTTGTGTTCAATTGATCACTAAGCAAGAATTGCATGTAATTGAATATCGAGTATGCGTGTGCTTGAATGTATGATTACTTGTGCATCAAATGAATTTCAATGATTCTTCTAAAAATCAGGTAAGGTTTGCGAAAGTGTTTTTACTGGGTATGGACAACGTTTATTCAGTTTATCTGATTTTTGTTTTCTTTTGTTTCTTCTCTTTTTTCTTCTGTACATTGTTTCCGTCACGAAATCCAAAGTGCAGGTGTTGATGAGTGGGGATATGTTTTGTGCCTTGAAGGTAAAGTTGTAACAACTTTTTAAGTGACCTAAGTTCACTTTATAGACAACTCTGATATTAATGTTTTAATTCGTTTTAGTTTGTTTAGTTTGCTCCCTTTTGATACCTAGACTTTCTTTCTGCTTACCATTTATTCCTTAGCGATAAATGTTGCAGTAGCATCCCTCAGGTTTGGGACGGTTCAGTGGTGTCGAATCGTGTATAATGACGTCGATAGTTCCCAGGAAATCCTTGTAAATTTGGGGGTGTTACACTTACAAGCGAAATGAAGTGTGTTCTGCCTGTTTTACCCCATACAAAAGCTTTCCCCAATTTCTCAATCTCATGTATGACTTGTTTTGGTAGCATAAAGATGGCGCACCAGTAATTCAATGTAGAAAAAATCATAGAATTCCACAATTGAACCCGACCAGCATAACTAAGAAATTTGCTAGTCCAGTGATTCACATGTTCTGCAATCGTGCTTCACAAATGTATGCACATGCTCTTTGTCAATCTACTAGTTGAGAGGGGCACCCCCAGATATCTGAAAGGAAGATCCCCTTCTTGGAATCATGTGCTCTCCAAGATCTCATTTTTCTCCAGACTACTCATTCCACCAAAGTAAAAACAACTCTTGCTTTGGTTAGCCACCAAACCAGACATACAGGAAAATTTGTGGAAAGTCTGTAGAGCAATATCATTAGACCTTTTGTCTCCCCTTGTGAAGACAAGTAGATCATCAACACAAACCAAATCTGTAAGGCCAATTTTTGCACATTTGGGATGAAAATTAAAGGCACCAATCTTACTCATCTCCCTGAGCATACGAGAGAGTCTCTCCATACATAGAACAAAAAGATAAGGGAACATAGGATCCCCTTGTCTCAAGCCCCTCCCTCCTTTGAAAAAACCCTTGAGCCTGCCATCTATGTTGATTGAAAACTGGCTACATGACACACACACACACACACACACACACCATAATTCTCTGAATGAGCTACTGAGGAAAGCCATAGACCTGCAACATACCCTCCAAGAAACCCCAGTTGACAGAGTCGTCAGCCTTTCTTACATCTATTTTCAACATTGATCTAGGAGACACCCATTTTCTATTGTATTTTTGAACTTGCTCATGTGCCAGTAAAATGTTATCATTTATTCTCCTTCCAGCAATGAATGCTGCTTGCTCAATCCCAACAAGGCCCCCCACCACCTTCTTGACCTTATATGTCAGTATCTTGGTTATGGCTTTATAAACCACATTGCAACATGCAATGGGTCTATAATCCCCAACCTGTGTGGGGTTGTCACACTTAGGAATAATAGTAACAGCTGTGGAGTTTACTGCCTTAAGAAGCTTCCCATTCATCAAAAAATCTCGAACAGCTGCACACACATCATTCCCAACACAAGGCCAAGCTGACTTAAAGAAGTGAGAATTGAAACCATCTGGTCCAGGGGCTTTGTTGTCTGGGATACTAAAGATAGCATCTCTAATCTCTTTATTTGTCACTCCAGGAACCAATTGTGAAGCCTGATCTGATGAGAGGACAGGGCCATGCTGGATCAAATTTGCTCACTGGATGGGCACACCCAAAAAGATCCTTATAGAATTCAATGATTACCTCCTCAATAACTATAGGATCCTTTTGACATACCCCAGCAGAGTCATGAACATCATTCACATGATGACAAGTTTTTTCTCTCTTTCACCTTAGCATGAAAGAATGCACTGTTATCATCTCCTAAAGATATATCCTTGATTCTTGCTTTCTGACGAAGCATAGATTCCTCTTCTTTGCTACATCTCCAGAACTTTTCCAAACACTCAGTCTCTTGTAAAATAAGACCTGCATCATTTGGCTGTTGTTGTAGCTGTTGTTGTACATTCTCAAGATATGGAGAAGCCTGTGCAACTCTCTCAGCTACCCTGGAATATTTATGAGCATGTAGAGACTTCAATTCCTTCTTCAGTTTTTGTAATGTTTTTGTCACATGATACATTGAACAACCCCTCACATCCTCTGCCCAAACCCTCCTCACAGTAGCAATGAAATCAGGGTCAGGCCCCTAACAATTCAGGTACTTGAATGTCTTGGGAATGAATTCCTCTCCACTTCTCACAACTACCAAACATGGAGAATGATCAGAGATACCTCTATTTAAGAATTCCACTGAGGCAGACACATCAAGCCAGTCTGTATTCCCCAAAGCCCTATTCAGTTTACAATGCACCCTATCACTAGCATCCAGCTTATTGTTCCATGTGAATACCGGACCAACATAAGGACTATCCTGGAGGCCACAATCCCCCACACACTCCACAAAATCCTGAATATCAGCAAAAACAGGATCCACCCTTGAGAGCCTCTCCTCGGTGGATAACACCACATTGAAGTCACCATTGACCATCTAAGGTCCTTGCACAACCTGAATTCTTCCCCTCAAATCCTCCCAAAGAGCTTGTCTCTACTGCCCAAGGTTAAAGGCATAAACAATGGACAAATGACACCCACACCCACCAGTTCTAGCGGGAACCCTAAAATGAATAGCCTGAGCAGACATGTTCAACACCTCCACTTCCATACAATCATCCTTCCACAAGCACCAATTTCTCCCATTATGATGGTGAGCATGGTTGCTAACCCAAGAGAAACCCCTAAAGTTATTTCTCGCAATACCCCAATTTTATTTTCCTTTATTCGAGACTCAATGATAGCCACATAGTCAACCTTATGCAGGGTCATGAATTTCCTGACCTCCTTTATTTTGAGAGGGTCATTGCATCCCCGCACATTCCAAGTTACAAATATCATGTAATAGATGGGATGTTACCTCCACCCCCATTATCCCCTTTATCCCCAGTCATCTAGTCATGCAAAAGGACACCAAACCCATTAGAGAGAGAGATCACCTTATCATGGCTTGTTCTGTCAGCTAAATGCCAAAGCTTCTGCACCATATGAGCCCTTAAAGTAGATTTAACCCTTCTGACATTGACCATTCTGAACCCATATTTCTCTTACAACTCCGGTCACTAGAGCCATCTCAGGGCTCTTAGGTTGTGGACCCTCTTTTCCTTGTTCACTCTGAGTTGTTACAACATCTGCATGCCCAGCCTGTGTTTGGTGCTTTTGCTTAATTCCTCGATCCCCAGTATTTCTACGCACCCCACATCTTAATGGCCAATCCTGTTACATTTCGTGCAGTAGAAAGGAAGTTTCTCATATTCCATCTTTTGATTATACTTCCTCCCAAAGGCAAAGGTAAGCACAATCTGTTTTGGTAACGCCTTCTTGAGATCCACTTCAATAAGCACACATGCATAAGAGATCCTGGTTTTCATAGTGGTGTACTTGTCAGCATACAGCGGCACAACAACCTTACTCCCAGCCTTACTCAAGCCCCTTGTAGTCCAAAGTTGGACATCAAGGTTAGGGAATGTAACCCATGTTGGAACCTTACTAGTTTCCTTCTTCTCATAAAAGAATTCTGGGGTCCAGTGCTTCAGAAACAAGAGTTTCTCCCGAAGAACCAAGGTCCACCCTCAAGAATTTCATTTTTATCAGAATCAGTAGCAAGTTTCATCATAAACCACCCCTAGCATGTACATGAATCTGAGGTTTCTGTACATGTTGCCATGTTTTATCCACAAACTTATGCAAATTTGTGAATTTAACAGACCCACCCACAATATACCCTACCAAGGTGTTTTGCTATAAATCAATGGATTCTTGTATATCCTCAATTTTCATTTTAACCTCATCAACATCCCCCAAATCAATAAAAGACAACTTCATGCCCTGATTTGGGTCTCTATTTTCACGAAACAATTTACTCCACTCACCTGGTTTCTTGCGCCCCTGATCATTCAATTTTGGTGTAGTCGCTCGTGGTGGATCCGCCATTGTCGGGATCTCGCCTTCCTCACGTTCCTCCATTGAATGCTACAAAGAGAAACCAGCACGCTCCACCTCTTCAGCCCAACTCTCACGCCTAGGAATTGGGGTTCCCATGGCTGGAGCACCTTCCATGAACCCTAATTCGCGCTAATCGGCCACAAGCCCCTTTGATTGAACTTCTTTGCCCTTTGAATTACACCCCATCGTCCCCATAGGAGGGAGAATATCCTCTAGAGTTATGGGGTTTTGCGTGGTGACGAGCTATGGCTGCCATTATTATCTCCACTTATCTTCTCCGGTGCTTTTTGTTTCTTCGGCCTCCCTCTTTTCTTTGGGTTAGTCATGGCCGTCAAGTGAAAAAGATTTTCGCCAGAGCTTCTCTCTCTAGAAACCGCCTCTTTTTTTTTATCTTATAGTAATTGCTATAACCTATTCATATTCTTTTTTTTTAGTTAGAATTACAGCGATACAATCAAAATTGACATTAATGTCCAGTTTTAATGTTTTGAACATAGTAAAAACTTTTACTTGGTATAGATCAGATGATCAATATTTGGGAGAATAGGTGCACATAATATAATGAGGTTTATATAGTTGTGGGTATAAGCGTAGTCAACGTACAAGTGTCACATTTTAATAAATTACATACAATTTCCCCCTTGTTTTAGATGGTGAATTGTCGCTATTTATTTCCAATTGCAAGAAGGTTAGTCTTTCAACTTTTAGATTCCAATTAGTGAAATACATATTAAGGGACAGTCTGATCAAACTGGCTGTTGTTTAATAACAAAAATTATATCAGCTGGTGTAAGAGTAGACTACGTGAATAAGACAAACTTTAAATATTTAATTACGTTTGATATTTGAGGGTATAAACACAGGTTAGACACAAAGTTATAAGGATAAGCTTATATAAATTGACATGGGTCAAGTCTAGAGTGATATTTTATTAAGTTATACATTTTATGTACAATTGCAAGTTAGGTGACAAGTGACTGATATTATTTTATTTTTTAAATAGGAGAATTATGGGTCGTATGACATGTTTAAATTTCGATCAATCAATATTTTTCATTATTTAAAAAAATCCAAAAATTAATTTGAATATAAAGTATAGTGATAATTTGGTCGTCCGTGCCACAGGTAAAGTCCTAGTATGATCCCAAACATGAGAGAAAACGGTGGGTGTGTGGGTATTTTGTTGTTGTTGTTGAGGAGGGGTGTAAAGAGAATGCTAATTGTGGTTGTTGTTGTTGGTGTGGTTTTGGATAGGTTTTTTTTGGGGTGAAGTGAAAAAGGCTACATGTACACTAAGTATATGTAGCAAGATATACACAAGTAATCCTAACCTTACATGTGGCAAAATTGAAAAATATTCTAAACCCTCTACTTACCTCAGCATGACATTAGTATAATCTTTTCCAATCTAAAATTCAAACTCAATTTTCAAATTTCAGATTCAAATTTCAAAAAAAAAATCACTCTAATTATTTTTCTCTCATCCCAAGGCACTTCAACCACTACCCAAATTCTTCAATGAATATACTCTCCACTGCATTTTTTTTTTGGTAACATATGAACCGCCAGATTTATTCTCCATCCACATACCAACCCACGTTTCTTTTCCGACCACATTCCAACCCACGTTATTTTCCGGCGTTTCTTTCCGATTTGCAGCCATCCCAACCAACGTCCCCAATGGAGAAATATAGAAATCTCTGGCGAAGATTAGAAATTTCCAAATCTGTGAAACATAGAATTTTCTAGTTAATTTAGGCACCCATAAATATTCATCTTTTAATCTGTCGTGATATAACCGAAAAACGTGTTTTTCCTGAGTTACACCATTTTTTCCGGCGAGTTCGTAGTGAAGTATTGATTTGGAATGAATATAATTTTTCTACCAAAGTCTTCACTAACATAAAATCCAAGTACTAACTAATTTTTATATCAGGGATGCATTTTGCTATCAGGGACTTCACTAATGTAAATACATATCATCAATCATAATAATTTTGCTACCAACTACGACATTTAAAGGTTTACAAATGAAAATTATTTTGCTACCAATATATACATTATTCTCCTACTCTTTTTTTTTTTTGCTCATTACAAAGAGGGTGCAAGTGAATGGTGACCGAGGCACCCCTCGCTACGTCATGTTCGGACTCTCGTGTTCAATAGAGAACATATCAGACTAGCTGAACAACCAGCGTAAGCACTAGCCCCGTCAATGTAGCACCAACAAGGGGCTAGTATAGTTTCTAGAATCCAGCAGACACAAGGCATGGGGGGAATGGGGATTCGAACCCATGACCTGGGTCTTACTAAACCACTTGGGAGTAAGCTTGGAACCACTAGACCACCACCCTTGTTCACCTACTTAATTGTCATACGAAAACCAATTTTTCGATAAACATGAAGAGTTCTCATATTTACCAGGAACACCTACGGACGTACTTTGCTCTTCGTCGGAAGTAATTCAATCCTTAGATTATCTCACCATTTTTTTCCCAATTTTAACCAATAATTATAGTCGACAATAATTTACCGCCAATGATAAATACTGTGTGATTCAGAATAATGTTTAACGTTGCAATTTTATTCTACGTCGTCGTCGAAAAATTAATCGGAAAAAATGGTGTAAAGCTTTGCCGGAAAATATGGGTGGAAAAAAATTACGATCGTATGAGATAATTATAAATCTATAACAAGTGGGCTTCTGTTCATTTTAATGGGCGTTGCCGGAATTCCACTAGAGAGTAGCCGGAGAAGTTGGAGGATGACCGGAAACAATGGAACATTTTTTTCATCTTTCTGGTTTCTCTCTCATGCCAGAATTTTTTGGTCATTGACATTCATTTTCCCGCTTATTTTGTTTTGGCTCCAAGCCTAGTACTTTTTCCCTCCTTTGGCCCAAATAAATGGCTCCTATTTTCTTTCCACAAGTTCAAAAAAAGATTGTCAATTTTGAGTATGTGGATTGTTGAGATTGTTTGTGTATATCTTGCTACAACACTTAGTGTAAGTGTATCATAGTCCTGGTGAAGTTGTAGGTGCTAATGCATCGATTTGTTGCCAATTTAGATTTGCACAAATGATGATAACTCCAAATATGGAGTAATTGTTTTTCTTTCTTTGTTTGATGCGTTGTTGTCTGAGATTGGAATTGGAGATATTTGGACCAGAGATTTATGTTGGGAAAACATGAGATTTTGAGTTTAAGGTGAAAGCCTGAAAGGCGAAGAGAGTGATAGTCTGTTAAATATGAAATGAAGACTTTGGGAAAATGTCTGTTATTGTTTTTATGTAGTGAAGCTGGGCAGCTTTGGACGTTGCAAGTTTTGCACATGTTGATCTGATGAATTGTCACGGGCGGGTGAGGTCAACTTGGTATCAACCAAATCAAGAAAGTGGGTATTTTTGATCGACTAGTCAAAACATGTTGACATGGGGAAGAATTGAAGAAAGAGTATTGCCACTTTAGTTTTGGCTAGTAATCTTTCTACAAGTAGCGAAAATCCATACTTTGTGGTAGACTTGTCATATCATCTTTTGACTACTCCTTTTATTGCTTATTCTTTTTTGCATTTGATTTTTTACGGTCTATAAAAAAGCACTTTGACCCTAAATAACTACAATTCTATAACTATAAAAATTAAAAAAATATATATTTTGCAATTACTATATTTACTGAATCTAAAAAGAATATTTTTATTTTGTAAATCTTTGTAATTTCTCATAAATTTATGGCCTATGTCTGTAATCTTGATGCTCAAAAACTCAAATGGAAAGAAAAATTGGAAACTGGAAGGAGTAATATTTGATTTTTATAACTCGGATTGAAATTTGCCTTAAAATTTGTCAAAACATTCTTTTACTTACCTTTTAATCGATTCAATTCACTTCCCCTCAAAAAATAAAATCAATTCAATTCATCAGTTTGTTTTCTATTTAATTTTGCTCTCATTTAAAATAGATCAATTCATTTCATTCAAATTTATCTAATGTGGAAACTTATCTCTCAAATAAGGTTTCGTTCTAAATTAATTCACTATGATAGTAGGATGATTTGAACGTGTTGTACTTTCATATGAGTTCAATATTGAGAATGATTGGACATGTTTAAAATGATCAAAGGTTAATGTGAATAAAACACTTCACTTTGAATTCATTTCTCCAAAAGTTTTTGAGTTATGCATAACACTGACCCACGTCATTTCTCGATGCATTGTTGCTTTCTCTAGACCATATTATATATGCACTAAAAAAACAACCCATCACCAAACAATTTGAAGTCATGCTCTCCATAGCTGTCTTGATGCATAGTCACTTTTTATGGACCTCTATTTTTTATTGATTCAGATGAGGCGCAAAGGGAAGTACAATATACATATACATGAAAAATGGGAGATTTTTAAGACCTAAACCCTAATGTACCCCGCATTTCATTCTTAACATCAGGCCAACACATATTTAGTTATAGACCTCCATATACATGTTATATAATTCATCATCAAATAAGTTGTTGATATGCAAGGTAGACCGTGTGAAGCATCAACAATCCTACTAGCACCATGCCTCGATGTTAACATAATCGTAGATCTCTAGCTAGTAGAAAAATTCTTCATCACGGTCCCCAAAATCATACATCGGGTAGTGGTCTTTGATGTAGGGTAGGTGTTCGAAGCTTTTGATTTTGAATTTGTGACTGAAGAACCTAAATCTCTAGGAGTTTTTCAGGGGAGTGAGTGTATGAGGGATTCAGGCACACACAAATAGAACAATAAGGGATCCTATCTCATAGAAGACTCCCTACGTATTAACCACCACAACCACCATGAGATCCTCTTCAAAATTTGGCGCCGACTATCATCTTTATGCTAGACCCTCTTGTATCTAAAAAGAACCCGACCATCATTATAGTTGATGTCTTGCATTGCATGCAATGTCATTTTCAAGTCCTTGAAGAATCAACAATCTCAATGGAATCGTCCAGGGTGTCAAGGAGAATGATTGTTATTGATGTGGCCAAGAACCTATCGATGACAACTATTAATTATTATATTTAGAGACGCCAGGAACAAAGAGAGAATAAAATAGTCAATGCAAGCAAACAATCATTTGAACAAAGCAAGGAGTATAAAGAGCTAGTTAGAAAAATACATGCATATCACATTCAACTTTAGAAGACACCATGGTACCAAATGTAATTTACATACTAGTGAAGATTGATCTCGTCAAGGAGTTTAATATTGTGCAAAGAAGACAAATTTCACGTTAGTCATAGACACATTGTAAATTGTAGGCCACTATACGGAGTTAAGAAAAACTAGATTAATTACTTTAATTTATGCACTTGATTAAGTTCATTGTCCTTTTCCACGGTTTGGGTGGGGGTGGGGGTGGGGGTGGGGGCTTATGTATTTATTATTTTTTCTAATATTTTAGGTCCACCAGCATTTTGCTTAGTACAATAGTCAACTAGGCTCTACTCTATGGTACCTAATTGTAAGAACCCTCGCCTTTCCGGCGCTAATTTGCGAGTTTGTGAAATTGAAATTAGTGGTTCTTAAATAATACGTCATATGCAATTTTAATTTAACTGTGATGGGGAATGATAATTTGCAAGCAATGAAGTTGCCACCAATTTTTAGGAAACAATTGAAAACCATAAAAAAGTGCACTCAATTCCTATTGGGAATTGACTCATACCCAAGGGGCTAAATATTGAGTTCGGGGGTGTAGGTACGAAATAAACGAAACGAATCTCATCTAAATCGCCCGAATTAATGGCCTCTACTAAGCCTATCCATGTCAAATATTTATTTAAGTTATATGGTTCCACACAAATCCGGTCGTCCAAGATCCTAAATTTAATTAGGCGGGTTAAAGACAACCAAATTATCTATCGTTATCACTTTGCATAATTTATATCCAATTTACATGCATATTATTTATCAAGCACAAACAAAAGATGAGAGCAATAATAAAATGCTCCAACCTACCACACTTTGCTAAACGCGCCAAGCATTGCATATGCAAATCAATAAACTTGTTAGTAACTTCAATTAGAAGAACATTGCAAAAATATTAACTTTATGCTAAAATAGACATAAGGGGTTGCTACATGCATGCATGCATAAACATAAAAAAAAATGCAAACTTGCATAAACTAATAAAAAGGTGCAAATTTTAAATTAAACTAGCAAGCATAATTATTCAACCATAATCAAAAGGCAAGTAAAACATGCATGATCATAAATAATAAAAGAAGAGGTTAAATAAGAGATTTAGGCTCTCAGGATGGTTAACCTGGAAGTTCTATTCGAACGGGACTAGTAGAATTTGGAATTGCTCTTCAATCTTGGGTGCTAGGTTGGGTGCAATGGCTTGCTTGAGTCTTCAAAATCTGAACTCTCTATGATTAGGGGTATTTGTGCTCTCTAATTGCTCTCAAAATTATTAACTGACCAACCTCCCTCAAAAGTGGGTGAAAGGGAGTATTTAAAGAGTTAGGGGGACTAAATTAGGGGCCTAGGGTTGTAAACCCGGCGCCACACTCGGCCCAGCCAGAAAATCAGGCTCAGCGGCTACCCGGAGGGCAGCTGGGGGCAGCGGCTGCCGTAGAAGCTCAGCGGCTGGCCGCTGGGGCTCAGCGGCATGCCGCTGGGCCTAGCGGCTGCCATGAGGGCCCCCGCTGTCACGCATGTACCGCCGGGTTGATAGCGTCAGCCGCTCGATCCGGAGGCGCGCGTGCGACTAGGGAATTTTGACTTTTTATGCTCAGTAAATTACGAAATTGCCCTTGGGCTGACCCAGGGGCTCGGGATTGAGCGGTTTTGACCTAAATCTTCAAGACGCGATATCTTTTGATCCGAGTACCTAATTGAGGCAAGGTTAAAGGCGTTGGAATCCTTATAACAAGGGCTATCTAAAGACTGAGGTTTCAAGGAATTTGGTCTAGATTTCCTAGCAATGTACTTTTCTACTTACGTCCATGTTATTCCATTACCATCATCGATCATCGAATTTGCGGTGCCAGGGGATGAGAACCGATTAGGGTGTCTACACTAATGCCCCAAAAAACAATCTTGCAAATCAAGGCTTCATACTAGGAGTTTGGTTTTCGCACATTTGAATCTCAGTAGAGGAATAACTTTTGCAAAATTACACAATATTTCGTCCAAAAGAAGAAGATAATCAACTTTATCCTAATTTTCCATAAAAAAATAGTGCATAGTTTGCTAATTACCAGATAAGTATAAGATGATACAATCAGCTGCTAGTCATTGGTCTTATCTAATTAGGAGTTTTCAACTATAAATTGAGACATATTGCGAATATCCTCAAGTCACATTTGGATCAAAATATGTCTTACTTTTGTGATCAGGTATTCATTGAAGAAGGGAAAGAAGAAAATGCCTGCATATACCAAAGCGATACATCTGAAACGCGTGAGGTATTTATTCAATGATATCTCTTCTTTAACTTCTGATTTTTTTTTTCCGATTGAGTATCTTAGTTATCTAGTTCACGTTCCTCATTCAATGTTATCAATAAGAATTAGTTAATTGATAGATACTTGATTCAACTGGGTAATTTCATATAAAAAGTCATATAACATCGGTTTTTTCACTAACATTGTATAGACATTCATATTAAGCTGATAATTAATTTTTTTCAATTTTTGTGAAGATCAGCCTTGTCTCCCATAGGAAGAATGTGTTTTTCTTTACTACATCCTCCTATTTTTGAATAGGTTTATTGAATCTGAGTAATATTGAGAGTCCTAATTTGCTCAATTGTTTATTTCCTTTTGTAAATTCTAATTGGACCTTTACCAAAAGGTGTCCTTGAATGTGAGAAATGAAGAGCTTTACAAGGTATTCATGATAAACCAAGCTTATTGCTTCATTGTGTGTTTATAACAATTTTTGCTATTTTTGGTGACTAATGCCTCTTTTTCTTCTTCCTTTTGGGTGTCTTTATAACAACACTTGATCTCTAGGAAACATGTAGAGATGTGATCCTGCAAATCAGGTACAAATTTTTAGTTTTGAGAATCTTATCTTCCATATTAGCCTTGATGTTGTTAGATTTTGACTACATGACAGAAGTCAAGTACTTTCTTAGTACTAATCATCTTGTGGCCGCTAGTTAATCATCTTGTTACTTGTGAGGAAACATTGAATCATTCCTATCTTGGCTCGTCGACATGAAAGTGTTTCAAGAAAACCAAAGTGTAGTTTGCCTAAACGAAAGTCATGATTACGTTATTGGGTAAAACAGAGTCACTAGGAATAGAATCTGATTTACTTGTTGTGAAGAGATCATCGCAATCTCTATAACTTCCCGCTTCATAGGGGTGCTTTATTTACCTCCTGATAAGCCTCATTAAAACATTGGTAGAATGGACTGGGTTTCATTATTGACATGCCAAATCTAGGCATGGAACAGGCACTCACTGCCTGCCAGCAGTGGCGATCCTAACTGTTCATGGGCCCCAGGGCAAAGCAAACAAAATGGACCCTTAAGATGGCAATAGACCCTTTTTTTTTTTACAACCAAAGGGAACTTTTTTTTTTTGAGCCCTTTTTTTCCCCTCTTTTTCTTTGGGCCCTGGGCGGTCGCCCTCCTTGTCCTCCCCTCTAGGCCGGCTCTGCCTGCCAGAGATGACTATCATTATGTTGTAAGGAGGCCTAGGCTCCGGGATCACTGTGATGATTCTTGTGCCGTTTGTTCAGATAGAGCAGACTTGATATTTTGTGAGAAATTTCCTTTCTAGCTAGTAGAACAATTTCTTCATGAATTGTAATGCACATGCTTTCTGTAGCTTCCCCCAAAGTCCCGCAAATTTTACATCCACTGGTGGTTGTTGAGTTGGGTAGGTAGTCGAAGCGTTTCATTGTGAACTTGTGATTCAGGAACCTAATCTCTAGGAGATCTCAAGGGAAATGCGCATAGAAGGACTTTAGGGACACAAAAACAGAACAACAAAGATTCCAATCTCATAAAAGAATCCCTATATATTAACAACCATCACCCGGGAAGTCTCTTCAAATTCTAGCGCCGTCTATCATCTCTATGCTAGGCTAGTGGCAAAACCAGGTGGACTAGCAGGTGTTGTGGTCCCCCCCTCCCCCCATGTTACTAAAAATCAATATATATTGTAATGTGTCCATATTAGACATCAACAATTGCAGCGAACTGGTAAAGTTTTTGCGGCCTGACCCCCCTCGGGACAAGAATTTGGTTTTCTTATTTTTCTATAGCGAAAGTTGCATTTTGTTTACTTTGAAAGCACATGAGTCACAACACTGCTTTTTGTGAACTTTTTATTTTCTTTTATTCTTCATCTTTTTGTTGTTGTTATTCCATCTTCCATTCTTGCTTCTTCCTATTTTGTTTAGTATAATTTTTATTTCCCTTTGTTGCTCAATTGGTTATTTCTTCTTCTTTTTCAATTCTTTGTGGCATAATAATACTACGAATACAAGCAAACAAGTGCCACTATATACCCTCATAAAAAATAAAATAGAATATATATCGGTCTCGTTAACGAGTTACCCGGGTAACTTGTTAAGGGGGGCAATTTAGGTACTTTACCAACCCCTATTAATTAGGCTTTGGAATCTTGAGTAAAAACGTGACCTCCTACTTTAATGTTGGCTCTAGCATTTTGGCAACAGATTAATATAAGGAAATGATTGATACAAGGCATTATTTAATCATTGTGGGGTAGATATCTAGGAAAAGAGATACTACATCATTAAGATTGGAAAGTACCAAGCAAAGAAAAAGAACACTTATATGATCAAAATCTTTAGTTCTTTTCTATCAAAAAAAAAAAATCTTTAGTTCTTAAATAGTCAACACAAGAGACAAATACTCAAAATTCTCCATCTGTAAACGCCCATACATACTACTGCCACCTAACACAACCAAATGCATTCCATGCATTCTATAAATCTATACAAGGAAAAACTGTGACAGGTGTTTGCATTCACAAAAACCTTAACACCTTCCACAAAAAATATTAAGAGAGAGAAATGTTCATTGATACTTAAGAGAGAAAATGGGATTCAAACCAATATCTTTGGCCATAACTTTTTTCTTTTTCATTGTATCAGCAGACACAGCATCATCTGTCTTCTTGGCATGACAAGTGCTTATATAATGACCAAGTTTCCCAGAAAAATGACAAGTTCTCTGTTGCTTCTCCTTTTTCCCAATTTCAGCTCCTGACTTCATTCTACTAGTTTTTCTTTTCCGGCCTTTTGTTGTGGAATGCGGGGGGCAAGAAACAAAATCGACCTCTTTGATAGTGTTACCACTACCCTCTATAATGATATTTTCTTGGGATAGTTGTTCATCTAGATTTTCTTTTTTTTCACGGTACCAACGAGATGGCAAATATAGAGATGGAATTTCATAACAATCTTTGTGAAGGAACACAGTGAGTATGTGACGACAAAGTATCCCACAAAATTCAAAGTGCTTGCAAGTGCAACTTACCATATTACCATCCCAGTATATCTCATGTTTTCGATCATTTTGCACTTTGTAATGTTGAACTTCAAATTTATACTCATCACATTGATGCATAGAATATTGTATTGCTCTTTCAAACTCCTCTTGAAACTTCTTGAAAGCAAATGGTGTAAGAATGTGAAAAGCTTGACTTTCAATAGGTGAAAGTGTTCTCAGTGAGGAACCACGGTATGTACTTAACATTGTATCACGTAATTCCTTTTGGTTAACATCTTCAATGGCTACTTCAACCTGTAATTATTTGTCAAAAAAAATTATTTAACTAAGAAAAGAGATAAACTAATGCAGGTATATATTTTCACTTCTTATGCAATGGAAAACCCCAGTGACGTATGAAAATAGAACATTTTCAGTTCATATAAATTGAATAGATACGAACTTCATCAATATCATCATACTATTTGAGCTAAATAGACCATCAGACATTAATGTAACAACATTGAAAATAATTTTATGTGCTCAAGAGATGTAAAAAATTACTTACCTGCTTAGCAAAGTCAATCAAGCTTGTTGTAGAAGTGACGAATCTCTTTATGAATGCATTGATACTCTTTGATCTCCCGGTTGTTGTCAACCCTCCAAAAAAATAATTATGAAGATAAGGCGGAACCCAAAATTTTTTGATTTCGTATAAACCAGTTACATGATTATTTTTTTCTAAGTTATAAGTGGCAACTACTGTTGGCCATTGACTCTCAAATTCATCGATGCTCTCCATTTTGTACAATTGATAGAAGTCAGCACACCAAGTTGTATATTTGTGACGGAGTATCGATGTAAACCAACCACTAAATTTGGTGGTTATGTGCCATATGCAAAATGCATGTTTTGTGAATGGCAATTCTTTTTCTATAGCTTCGGACATCCATGGATCTTGATCCGTCAAAATAGTTTGAGGTGCCTTACCCATAAAAGTTTTAAAAGTCTGCAAAGAGAAAATAAATAACAATTAAGGTGAAATATGAAGACAAATTTATGACAAAAGAACTAGCTAAGTAGTGGTGAGCTATTATGCTTTTTGGGATATAGTGTTTTCCATTAGCTAATAAGGTTCTACCACATGTTCTGTATGGTACAAACAAAGCAACAAAGCACTATTAAATCCACTAGTAGTATCACAAGACTATTGTACAAAAATACAAGTTAACGCCGAACAACATTCAAGTAGCATTGCA
Source organism: Tetragonia tetragonoides (assembly GCA_038025085.1). Lineage (NCBI taxonomy): Eukaryota > Viridiplantae > Streptophyta > Magnoliopsida > Caryophyllales > Aizoaceae > Tetragonia > Tetragonia tetragonoides. The sequence goes on along the minus strand of CM076145.1, from coordinate 6,738,002 downwards.
ATAGGCCATAATCCCATTTAAAATTGTATAAGCCTACAACAGAACGTGAATTAAAGCAAGCATGAACATACCTTCATGAGCCATTGAAACGTACTCCTTGTCTCATTTCGGAGAAGTGCACATCCAAACAATATCGTCGTTCCATGATTGTTCATACCAACAAATATCCCGAATGGCATATCATATGCATTGACCTTATATGTTGTATCAAAAATAACCACATCCCTATAGTTCTGGTACCATTCAAAACATTGAGTTGGGGCCCAAAAAATACTTTCCAATCGTCTTTCCTCATCCATAGTATAATCATATTGGAATTTGATATTCTCATCCTTAGCTATCCTACAATGTTTTAGGAGGTCCATAACGTCTGTAGAAGCACTTTCACCTTTAATCTTAACAAAGAGGTTTCTTACATCTTGCTCTAAATATGGAAGACCTCCATGACTAATACTTTTCTCAACTTCCAAGACACGAATTATTTGCTTGACACTTAGTCCTGCTTTTTTTAAATTGCATATCTGAAGTTGGTCTTCATTAGTAATGTTTCTATAGGCAGGAAGAAATCGCACTTGTTCTTGTGTCAATAACTCATGGTTATGTTCATCAACAAACCTTGTCACATGTCATTCTTCTAGGAAAATATCAAAAGACTTTCTCAAAGAAATTCGGACATGAGCATTGCACTTACACTTGTTGGAAACTCTATTACGTTGCAGTTTTGTTGGGTCGACAACTTTCAATGGTTGATTTCCATGGCGATGGCAAACGAAGTCACGTCTCTTGATTTTTCCGTCTGTGGTTTTAAATGTGGCTTTTCGAATGGAAAAGCCCCGTCGTCTAGCGTACTTCTGATAAAATGCAAAAGCTTCTTGTTCACTCATGAAACACTGGCCAACAAATGGGTCATAGTCATCCTCTAAAATTTGGTCTTCACCCAAATGCTCGTTCAGATCAAAATTAACTATTTTGTTACTAATCTGTAGTGGGAAAAAAAAAGTTACCTTCATATTTACCAAATTTGATAATTAAATCAATAAAAAAAAATATTGTTGATAGTTAAGAGATCACATACCTCTTAGCAATAGAAGCAGAATTGAATAAATGAAAGAGTTTGAGTGGTATTTGAGTTCTACAGAGAGTAAATTTGATGAAAAGGTAGAAGTTAGATGGCCTTAAAAAGGTTGTAGGTGGAGGGAAATTATAAATCAAGGTGTACATGGAGGGAAATTGTAAATTGGTTTGGCAGTGGCATAAAAATTTAGAAGGGAAGTTCCCTTTAGCAGGGAAATCACAAAAGCTGAAAAAGGAATATCGAATAAAGCAAATGGAGCCAATTTAGGAGACTCTTCATATTTGTCCTTATATTAATCTTTTGCCAAAATGCTAGAGCCAACATTAAAGTAGGAGGTCACGTTTTTACTCAAGATTCCAAAGCCTAATTAATAGGGGTTGGTAAAGTACCTAAACTGCCCCCCTTAACAAGTTATCCGGATAACTCGTTAACGGGACCGAATATATATTACCCCATGAATCGATTGATTTACTAGTTAAGAATTTTACTTTTAGTGTCATGTTTGTACATCAATTATTAACGTGAATACTACGGTGTCAAATTTACTAGAACTATATTTTATAAAATTCTTCACCTTTTACTTCAAATATGTATAACACTCAAAACCAATGATCAAGGTTTAGATTAAAATGAAAGTCTAACAACTAATTCTTAGTGGAGAGGATAATTTATATCTGGCCCCTCAATGCCAATTTCTCGATTCTGCCTATGTGCTAGATCCTCCTGTATCTGAGAAGAACCCGGCCATCATAAAAGTTGATATCTTGCATCACATGGAATGAAACCATTTAGGGTGTCTAGTGGCTTGGTAACATTTCGGTTCTTTGTGTCAAAAAGAGTTCTCTTATTGATGTGGCCAAGAACCTATCAATATAACTCATTGTGTTGCTCGATCGATCTCCCCCTACCATTAAGTACGTATAAAGTTAATCACTTCTTACCGATAAAAGTAGAATAAAAAGTTATCTGTAATGAGTTGTAAATATAAAGACCAAAAAGAAAGAAGACTTGCATACCTCTGGCTTCTTTAATTACTTACTCGCCTATATCGCGTGCGTATATGATTTAGAAGCCTTGGTTGGTCTAATTTAATAATTATTCTTTCTCTTCTTCATGTTGTTGTGCATTGATAATTTTGAAGGATGACTCAATTTATAGATGAATAATCAAAGTTAAAAACAAATCGATGGATATTGGATTGTCATTTTCTTTGGTATTAGAAATGGAATTAAATCCCCCCAATTCTATGAAAATAAAAGAAACAAAATGAACAAACAAGGATACAATATATTTGCTTCTTGTTTTGGTTGATTTATACCTATCAAGGATACCCTTTTTAGGATAACAATCATCCAAGTCATTTCTATCTCATTTCCACTTCTTTTAATGACCTACTCTTTTACTACAAGAAAAACATGGATTACAATATAGTAATCACAAAAAAATATGTAGTAATGATCATCATCGATATTACTTAAATCAACAATACCTACTAGGCATAAGGGGAGAGATTCTGGCTTCCAAATCGGACTTGATACTGTCAGATTTTGACCATTTAGCATGGAAGTCAAATACATTCTTGGTATTGATCATCTTGTCGCTGCTAGGGCTGTTAAAAAATATCCGAACTCGAGCATCCGTTCTGAAAACCCGAATATCCAATATGTCATTATTCGAAATTTCAGATGCTCGAAAAATAGATATCCAAAATTTCGTGTACGGGTCCGAATACCATTTTCCAAATTTTTTGAAAATATCCGAAAAATCAAATTATCCGAAAATTACCCGAACTATCCGAATATCTGACACTATCCTAAATGTTTGACTCACATTTTCAAAATATTGGGCACAAAATAGAATAACAATTAAACATATAAATATATTTCGGATGGTGGATATTCGAAATTTTGGATACGTGTTCGGATATCAAAAATTGGTATCCAAACTTTTGGATATCCCATTTTCGGATACCCGCAAATGAACACCCCTTGTGACCGCTAGCTAATCATCTTCTTACTTGTGAGGAAATATTGAATCAATCCTATCTTGACTTGTCGACATGAAAGTTGTTCAAGAAAATAAATGGGTAGTTTGCCTAAACGGAAGTCATGTTCAGGTCATTGGAAAAGGCAAATTCACTAGAATAGGATTCTTATATAGTTGATGTCAGGAGATCATCTCGATCTCTAACTTCCCGCTTCAAAGGGATGGTTTGTCTGCCGATAAGTCTTATGAAAACATATTCATAAAAGAGACTTGGGTTTCATTACTGAGATGTCAAATAGAGGCCTGGAACAGGCACTCGATGCCTGCCAGAGACGGCTTTCATAATGTTTTAAGGAAGCCTAGGATCCGGGATCACCATGATGATTCTTGTGTCATTTGTGCTGACGATGGAGGAGACCTGATATGTTGTGAGAAATGTCCTTGAAGCTAGCTAGTAGAAAATTTAATTCATGAATTCTAATGCACAAGGTTTTTGCATTGTATCATCCCCCAAAATCCCGAAAATTTTACATGAAAAATGGGGGTTGTTGAGTTGGGTAGGTAGTCGAAGCGTTTGATTGTGAAGCTATGATTGAGGAACCTAAATCTCTAGGATTTTTTGAGGGGAATGTGTGTAGAAGGATTTCAGGAACACAAAAACAGAACAGTGTAAACACAAATTTTTGTATCTGAAAATAAATAAAAGAGACAAAACATATAAACGAATAAATTAATTTTATTGATATTGAAAATGAGTTACAATCTCTAATTTGATCCCCTGATTCGATCTCCACTTGACTTTGATTTGGTTGACTGAACTCGGGCAGAACATGATGGCTTGATCGTGCTCAAATGTTTGATTTGACTTATTGAACAAGAGTCGGAATTGACTTGATCTCGTCCAAAGGCTTGATTTGATTTGTTGAACGTAGGCCGGATTTGAGGGCTTGATCACGTTCAATGAGGCTTCAATCTTCTTGAAAGGAATGATTTGATCTTCAAAGCTTAGAGGCTCCAAAAGCTTAGAGGCTTCAATCTCCTTGGAAGGAATGAATTTGATATTCAAAGCTTAGAGGCTTCAATCTCCTTGGAAAGAATGAATGATGGAACGTCTGGATCTTCAGGTCTCCGAAATTCTCCTTCTGAAGGTCGGCTGAGAGTCTGGCTGAAGACCCCCTAAATAAGCCTAGGGAGCTGTATTTATAGAGAGAGTTGAACCAAAGGGTTTCAAGTTGGACTTGGTAGTCATGGGCCATATTTCATAGACTTGGTAGTCACGACCCAACTTTACTAATTCAAGACCCATTCTTAGGCCTTTAACCATTATTAGAGAAAACTAATTAATTAAAATAGGTATTTAATTTGTACCTAAAATAACTAAATTAAAATTCTCAAAAATGATTATTTATGGGTCTTGATTTGAGTTTGACCCGTTTAATTTCTGACGTGGCACATAATCATTTTTTAGTGCCTACAAATTGCCCCTTCGAGAGTTGATCATGTACACGATTTGAGTGTTTAAGCATGGTCGGGTCTCGATGCCTTAATTTCTATTTCACTGACAACTTGATTTTTTTTGAAATATCCATTTTGAAAGGCACTTTAAAAGTCAAAGGGCCATTGGATGAAATATACTGTTGTACGCCAAGCAGCTAAACAAGTAAAACAACCATGCTCCATATTTAAAATTTCAAAATGCAAACTTGACCCCTTCTTCGGTTCTTCCCCATTTTTTTCTCTTCTGGTTTCCTATCTCTAACCGATTATTGCTCGACTCAAGGAGCTGATAAGTTATTCACAAGAGCTCATCAGGAAGGATTTGGTTAGGCAACACTGCAACAGACTCCTCACAAAGGTGGGACTCTAAACTCTGTTGGTTATATAAGGAGATGGATGGAGACCTCAATACTTTGCCAAGACCTGTGCCAAGCCGACAATTGCGGATTCAAGTCTGAGGTGAGGTGAGATGATATGAGGACTATGCCAAGCCAGTTAGAGGTGAACCCATGGAGACATGTCCTAAACCGAAGATCGAGCCGGCGATTACGAGACGTGTTGCTGCCAGCCGTACCACTTTGCAACTGAACCAATCGACTGCTGCCTTTCCCAAGACCTTCATTAAAGCTATGTAGGTAAGAAAGGTAAGTGATAAATGTTTTTTTTTTTTTTTTTTTCCTTGTATTGCAGGGCTGTGAGACACTATCTTATCCATGTCGCTGAGCATTTCCCATCAGTCGTTGCCTGTAGATGCTGGATTGAACCCTTTCAATATTTACAGACTTATGGCGGAGGTAAACGCCTAACTTGGTGGGAGAGCGCAAGGTTTTGATGAGCTTGAAGCCATTGTCATTGTCGCTGCCTCATTGCCACCGGTAGTTTGAAGTCAATCCCGATGACTTTGCAATCCTACCTGCCTTAGATGTTCCTGGCATAGCCACTGTACTGTTGAATCGACGTCTTGGTCATTTGCTACAATCGGATGGAGGCAATAGTTACGCACCTGTACTGAACTCAGAGCGCCAGTGCCATCTGAACCCGCTTGACAGTTGGTTTCAATCTCTGCTGGACCAAGCTCTAGACCTGAACTTGTGAGTGAATTAAATTGGCAATTCCTTTGACGCTAGCTTCAAACCGGTTTCCAGGATCATATGATCAGATCAATCATCTTTGGAGACTAGTGCCTGCTAATTTGCTGAAGCCATTGCAGCTGAGAGTCTTTCAAAACAATCATCCCAGTAGCCAGTGCTGACCTTGTTGCTGCCAATGCTCTAGTGCTCAGGCCAAAAAGGATGTTCTACAGGCCTCATCATGAAATATTGTTGACTTTTTGTATTCTTTTTGGCTTTGATGGAATATATGTCAATGAAAATTCACATGAACACCAAACAAAATAATTCCATTTTTTGGATGAATCACGCAAGGACATCAGATGGCAAAACATACATTTCTTTTGCTTCTAAAATAACCAATGGAATAAATAAAAAAAATGGGGGGGGGGGGGCGACTTGAACAAAAAGTTAATATTCAAGCTACCTACGTACTTGTATCATTCTACAAGATCAAGCCAACGTAGTTCACTAGTTTTTTTTTTGATGCAATCACAGTTTACACTCTTGTGGGCTAGGAGTAAAAAAGGGCTATGGTGCTTGGAAACTTTCTCCATAGCCTGTTGTTTGAATGACTTTGGTTGAGTTATGGTGCTTGAGAGCTTTCTCCACATCTCCTTAGTTTTTTTTTTTTTTTGTTTGAAATAGACTTGGTGCTTGGAAGCTTTCTCCAAATCTTGATACTTACGTATTTGAAGTAGACACGGTGATTAAGAGCTTGCTCCACGCCCCTTTGCATACTTTGGTATGATTTTCTGGTGCTTGAGAGTTTTCTCCAGATTTTGCAACTTGTACATTGAATTGGATTTGGTGCTTATGAACATTCTCTAAATTTTGATACTTTTTTTTTTTTTGTGCAGTTTATACTCATGCCTAGAAGATTTGATTTTTTTCTATTTGAATTTGCTGCAGGCCAACTTTCCTGAATTTGTTGTAGGCTAACTTCGTTTCATTTTTTGTTTAAATTTGCTACATGTCAACTTTCTTAAATTTGCTCGATTGACCTTGCTGCAGGCCAACTTTCTTGAATTTTCTTGTTTTATTTGAAGGAGGATACACTTCATGCTTGCCCCCGAGTTGGAAGTTGCACCTTGTCCATAATCTTCATAGAGAATTTGTCTCCGAGGACACTCCCGCAGAGTCGACATCTTTATCTTTATCTTCATTTTCATCTTCATCTAAAGACGAATAATCATCCTGCTGACTTGTAAGGCGCTTTAGGGTTGCAAGGTAATCCTCCTTATTTGAAGAATAATAACCTCCATAATTGGTGATAGTAAGCTCCAAGTCATGAACACGAGTCGCCAACTCTTGGAATGTTTTAGGCTTTATTCCTTGAAGAATGTAGCGCAAATCCCAATCCATTCCTTGAATGCACATTGCCACTGCGGATGCCTCGGATAGATGGTCTTTGCATTCTAGACTTAAAGAACGCCAACGATTGATAAAACCGATGACTGGCTCTTCCTGCAACTGTTTGGTAGCGATAAGCTCCGTCATGCTCACAACACGGCGGGTGCTATAGAAGCGATTTAAAATTTCTTCTTTCATTTGCTCCCAATTAACAACGGAGTTAGCGGCCAAGTTTGTATACCAATCAAATGCAACGCCTTTGAGAGAACGGACGAATTGCTTGACAAGTAGATCGCCATCTGTACCTGCACTACTGCATGTCTCGATGAAATGGGCGACATGTTGTTTGGGGTTACCCTTTCCATCGAGTTGTTGAAACTTGGGGGGTTGATAACCTGCAGGCATTCGTAAACGATCAATCCTTTTGGTATACGGATTCTTGTAGTAGTGTTTGTCATAACACTCTCCACCAATTTGAGCTTTCACTGTGTTTTCGATCAACTCCTTGATTTGCAAGATAGAAATTGAACCTTCGGATTTCTTTTTAGACTTTGCACTTTTTGATGACTTGAAACTTGCAGCAGAGTCTCCATCACTTTCATTGCCAGATATATTTCCCTTTGGGCGTTTCTCCAACTTTTTGGTCAAAATGGCGATTTGCTTATCCTTTTCTTCGCCGTCTTTGATGAGTTTTTCAATAGTTTTCTTCATATCCTCCAATTGTTCCTCGATGGTCTGCACTCCAACTGTCATATATGAAACACCAAGTATATAAGAAGACTCCATTAATTCTTCCGCTAGGATTAACGCGCCATCACTTGAGTGGTCATACTCCAAATCACCATGTCATTGGCAAATTGCATTGATTTGAATTTCGTAAGAGTTAGGTCCTTGAAACTTGTTGGATCCATCGGAAATGAATTTCTTAGAGGCCATGGTTAAATTTGCTTCAATGTTTGAACTTGTGGAAAAAGAGATGAGGGGTAAAGATTGTCCCACCGAGCGTGCCAAAATTTGTAAACACAAATTTTCGTATCTGAAAATAAATAACATAGATAAAATATATGAACAAATAAATTAATTTTATTGATATTGAAAATGAGTTACAATCTCTAATTTGATCCCCTGATTCGATCTCCACTTGACTTTGATTTGGTTGACTGAACTCGGGCAGAACATGATGGCTTGATCGTGCTCAAATGTTTGATTTGACTTATTGAACAAGGGCCGGAATTGACTTGATCTCGTTCAAAGGCTTGATTTGATTTGTTGAACGTAGGCCGGATTTGAGGGCTTGATCACGTTCAATGAGGCTTCAATCTTCTTGAAAGGAATGATTTGATCTTCAAAGCTTAGAGGCTTCAAAAGCTTAGAGGCTTCAATCTCCTTGGAAGGAATGGATTTGTTCTTCAAAGTTTAGAGGCTTCAATCTCCTTGGAAGGAATGAATGATGGAGCGTCTGGGTCTTCAAGTCTCCGAAATTCTCCTTCTGCAGGTTGGCTGAGAGTCTGGCTGAAGACCCCCTAAATGAGCCTAGGGAGCTGTATTTATAGAGAGAGTTGAACCAAAGGGTTTCAAGTTGGACTTGGTAGTCATGGGCTATATTTCATAGACTTAGTAGTCACGACCCAACTTTAATAATTCAAGACCCATTCTTAGGCCTTTAACTATTATTAGAGAAAACTAATTAATTAAAATAGGTATTTAATTTGTACCTAAAATAACTAAATTAAAATTCTCAAAAATGATTATTTATGGGTCTTGATTTGAGTTTGACCCGTTTAATTTCTGACGTGGCACATGATCATTTTTTTAGTGCCTACAAACAGTAACAAAGACTTCCTACATGTTAACCACCAGCACCATGGGAGATAACTGTGTCAAGCACCAAGTGCCTTTCTCACAACATATCGTCTTCTCCATCAGCACCGATGACCCAAGAATCATCATGGTGATTTGGGACCCCAGGCCTCCTTACAACATGATGATAGCCATCAATGGCAGGCATGAAATGCTTGTTTTATGCCTTGATCTAGAATGGCAATAATGGAACAGCAGCCCCTTCTATGAAAAAGTTTTCGTAAGTCTTATCGGCAGACAATACAGTCCCATGAAGCGGAAAGTTACAGACCACGATGATATCCTGACAACAACTACATAAGATTCCTTTCCTAGTGATTCTGCCTTGCCCAATTATCTGATCATGACTTCTGTCCAGGCAAACTACTCTCCCGTTTTCTTGAACCACTTTCATGTGGACAAGCCAAGATTGGATTTTTTAATGTTTCCTCACAAGCAAGAAGATGATTAGCTAGCGGCCAAAAGATAATGATAAATACCAAGAAACTACTTGACTTCCATGCAAGGTGGTCAAAATCTGACAGCACCAAGGTTAAAATGGAAGAAAGGTTTCTCACAACTAAAAATTTGCATCTGATTTATAGTGTTTGATTGTGAATTTGGGATTGACGTCGAAGGATTTCTAGGACACAAAAATGGAACAGTAAGGGATCAAATCTCATACAAGGCTCCCTACATATAAACCACCAGCAAGAGGGGAGTCTCTACAAGTTCTAGCGTCGTCTATCATCTCTATGCTATTGTACTGAAAAGAACCCGTCCATCATCAAAGTTGATGTCTTCGATGTGATGTTATTTTTTAAGTCCTTGACAAATAATCAACAACCCCAATGATCCATCTAGGGTTCTTTGAGTCAATGAAAGCGATTGTTATTAATGCATATGGCCAAGAACCTATCGATAACAGCGATTATAGTTAAAAACAGAATAAAATGGACAAGGGAAAACAATCATACAAACAAGGATTATTAAGAGATAGTTTGAGAAAAGCCTAAAGATCACATATGACAATAGAAGACACCATGGTGATGTATTCTTCTATCGTATGACTGTTTATTTGAAAGATTGGAGAAGTAGCCTTAAAGAACTAGGATATTCAAATTGGGGCATGAATCCTGGGTTGAAACACAGTATAACTCATCGTCTCACTCGATCAATCTCCCCTTACCAAAAAGTATGTATAATGTTAATCACTTCTGCTAACATCTTACCAATAAAACATAACAAATTTACTAAGTTATCTAAAATGAGTCAAAACTATAAAGAGCAAAAAGAATGAAGACCAATATACACATGGCTTCCTAACTCAGTTTCTAGCCTAGAGCGCGGATCTGATTCAGAAGCCTTCTTGATTGGTCTAAATTTACTATTATTCTTTCTCTTCTTCATTGTGTTGTGCATTGCTAGCTTTGGAGGATGGCTTAATTTATAGATGAATGATTGTGGTTAAACAAAGTGGAAGGAGGTTGGATTGTCATTTTCTTTGGTATTAGAAATGGAAGTAAATCCCCACCCCCAAAGAAAAGAAAAAGGAAAAAATATTTGGTTCGACAAACAAGGATACAATTTATTCGCTTCTTATTTTGGTGGATTTTATACCTATTTAGGATGCACCATTGTAAAATAACAATTATCCAAGTCATTCCTACCTCACTTTCACTTCTCCTAATTACATGCTCTTTTGGTACAAGAAAAACATGGATTTACGATAGCAGTAATCATTGATAACTTTGCTGATACAAATTGATGCTTCAACCAGTTTGTTGCTGCAATTGAAGTATTTTAACCAAGTACAAGGAGTAGAAAAGGAAAGAGAAATAGAGAAGCGAGAGAAGACTGAGAATATTGTGAGTAGAAGAAAAAAAAATTAAAGTAATGTAGAACTCAATTAATCCCTTCATCAATTTGTTTGAATGATCAAACAATTATTTCATCAACCCTCTTGGCTTTACAAACCAAACATTCCCCAGTACATTATATTTTTATTACTATTTTATTCTACTAAAATAATAAAACTGTTAAATTTGATATAATTAATTGAACGGCTTATATCTTTTCCTTTACAATCTACGGACTAGATTAATTTCTTTTAGTAATTGCCACAATATGGCAATCACTGTAGAATCATTGAAATATCACTGGAATTCATTCCATATCAAATTAAACCAAAAGAAGGAACTCCAAACTATATAATACGTCATTGCATAAAGATAAGATGATCATGATAAACAAGGCTTCTAGGACATTACAAGAAGTAATGAGATAGGAATGACATGGATGATTGTTATCTTACTGTGGTATATCCTAAATAGGTATAAAATCAACCAAAACAATAAGAAAATCAATTGTATCCTTGTTTGTTCATATTTTTTTCTTTCTCTTTTTTCTTAAGGTTGTTGGGGATCTACTTCCATTTCTAATACCAAAGTAAATGACAATCCAACCTTCATCCATTTAGTTTAACCTCGAATATTCATCTATAAATTGAGCCATCCTCCAAAGCTACCAATGCACAACACAATGAAGAAGAGAAAGAACAATAGTAATCATAGACCAACTAAGACTTCTAAATCATGTCCGCTATCTAGGCAAGTAACTGATTCAAGAAACCAGAGGCATGCTAGTCATCTTTCTTTTTGGTCTTTATTTTCAGCTCATTTTAGATGATTCTTTGTTCTGTTTTTATCGGTAAGAAGTGATTAACGTCACACATAATTTTTGGTTGGGAGAGATCGACCGAACAAGACAATGAGTTATACTGTGTTTCAACACAGGGTCCCTGGCTCAATCTAGATATGCTAGTTCTTTCAGACTACTTTTCTAGTCTTTCATATAAAAAGTTATACAATAGTAAAAGACATCACCAAGGTGTCTTCTAGAGTATTATGTGATCTACAGGTGTTTCTTTAACTAGCTCTTTATACTCCTAGTTTATGTTATTGTCCTCTTGCATGTTGTTCATTTTTGTTCTCTTTTTGTTCCTCGCGACTCTAACTATAATCACTGTCATAGATAAGTTCTCACAACATATCAGGTCTCCTCCATCAACACAAATAACATGCGAATCATCATGCCTCCTTACAACATGATGATAGCCATCTCTGGCAGGCACCGAGCACCTGTTTCATGCCTCGATCGATCTGGCATGTCACTAATGAAACCCCAGTCCCTTCTATGAATATGTTTTCATAAGGCTTATCGGTAGACAAGTCACCCCTATAAAGCGGGAAGTTAAGAGACCGCGATCATCTCCTACAGCAACTACATAAGATTCCTTTTCTAGTTATTGGGCATTGAAGGTAGCACAAATAATCCAGTGTAGTTTCCGACAAATGAAACAAGAATCTTTGTACAAGGAATTTCTTAAATTATTGACTATGTGTGGAAGCTAATAGTACTATTTGCACTTTGAAAAAAAAATTAACTATAATGGTTATGTGTTCGGCTTACCAGTTGTGAATCTAACGTTGCTTCTACTACATTTCCACTACTAGAATCAAGCCCAACTACGACGGCCCATTCATGACAGGTAGAAAAGCCCGTCGTAATTGTAAGACAACTACGACAGGGTGAAAGTCCCGTCGTGCCCAACTTAATAAACTCCTCGGACATTCAGCTAACCACCTGTCTATCCCGTCGTAATTGTGCTGCATAATTTTTTCTCTCTCATCGCTCATCGAAGAACGGCGGCATATCTTTCACGTTCTCTCAGTCTGTATAAATGTCGATCATGAACCAGAAGCTCGAAGGAGTCGCCGGAGGAGAGAGAAAATCTCGATCAGATGAAATTTTTCAAGGCTCATATTCTCTTATCTCCCTTTCTCTTACGCTCGATCAATACAATCTCCATTGAAGTTCAAAAACCAGAAGCTCGAAGGAAAACTCCAGATTTAACCGTCTCCAAATTAGGTTTTCTACTTAATGTTCTCTCTCCTCAATTTCGCCAGTAATAATAGTGATTCGATGTATAATACTCTACAATTGCTTCTATTTCCATCTCTTTTGCTTTGTTATATGCAGATTTTTCGACTGTTAGGGTTAACGTCGCATTTTTGATTCGATACTTCATCACACTTTCTCTCACCTTCGCTCTGGTAATGTCCTTCTCCTTCGATGATTGCTTTTACACCATATTTGGATGAATTATGCGGTATTATTGTTTCTTTAGAGTTTTAGTTACTGTTTCTTGAGATGAATTTTTGGTTTTCCAGATTAATGTGGAATGTTTTAGTTTGAATTTGCTTGTTTTTGTGTGTTCGCTTAATTGCTATAGCCTCTGTTTCTAATATCTGATGATTTCATCAAGTAAACTTTCGATTGTGTACTTTACAATTTTGCAGCTTTATCTTTGTCAAATTCCTCTCAATTGGTAAAGCATTTTTCAATGTTTATACTATTTTCTTCATGATTTGTTTGCTTCATAAATTAAATTGCTCAAATTTGCATCTGCTAGCATTTTGTGATCATTTAATTTTACATATCTAAATTTCAGTGAAACCATGGAATTATGTATGCATTGCGGTCCGTAGCTGATTAATGGGGAAACTGACAGGCATAGCTACTTGGATAAGTGTTGTTCAGTTGCAGGTCAGTTTTGCTCTTCAATTTGCCTCCTACCTTTTGAAAAGGTTTTGATTTGAATTAGCAGGTTTTACATAATGCTGCTACAAGCCTACAACTTATACATTTTGATGCATGAGTTTAATATTAGGCCTTCTTGTATTTCTAATTTATACATCAACTAAATATCAACTTCATATTAATATACCAATATGACAGCAGAACTCATCCATCAATATGTAAATGGCATCGTAAAAGGATTGCGGAGGAAGTGGCATAATAAGATTATAACTTGTTGCAAGTAATAGTTAGAAGCTAGTGGTGATATTAATGGTTCTCTAGCACTGCCATCCAAGTAGAGGTTGTAACTAATTAATAGGCTTGGTTTAAGGTTCTCCAATTTCTCATGCTCTCTATGATTCTGAGAATTCATAGCATTTGAGTGTTTGATAGAGCAAATTTGAGGGATTAAGAATTTAGGGATGCTCTGTGTCATTTAAAACTGAAGATCAATCGAACCTCGCTCTTTCAAATAGCATTGAGCTTGGTTTCTGCAATGAGAGCTTGGTGGAGAATATGCAAAACTCCCTCCAAGTGTTCTTGCAAATGCATATTTAGCACCAACTCAATTATTCCAATAAATTTCTGAAGAAGAAACCTGCTGTTTCACAGCGTAGTCATCACTGAGTTAAGAAAATACTCATGGCAATAGAATTACCCTGCCTCCTAGGCAAGCAGGCAGTTGTTTCATTGCTAAATTGAATGCTGACCATCAATTCTGCAGGTCATTTGAACTGGTGTCATAGTAAGGCACCACTTTATGTTTTCAAGTTTTGATTTTCACTTATATTTCCTTTCTTCGACTGGCTTGTGCAGGAGAGTATGCGACAGCAAGAGCAGCATCAGCAACTGGAACCATCATGGTTTGACTTTATCCTGTCACTGATATATAATCAACCAACTTCTGTGCATAATTTTATCTTTACTCATTTCTTCAGACACTGTCCTAATGGGCTACATCTAGTGTGGAAGAGGTTGCTTCAACTGGACCCGGTATCAGATTTTTTCAGCTCTATGTTAGCTTACTTTATCTTCCACTTATTTTCAACTCTTGGGAGCTGTAACTTTAATCATACACTTGGGATTCATTTTTTGGGGCTTGCTACTTTCAGGTATACAAGGACAGGAATGGTGTTGCCCAACTTGTGAGGAGAGTTGAAAGGGCTGGCTTTAAGGCCATTGCCCTTACTGTTGACACACCCAGATTGGGGCGTAGAGAAGCTGACATTAAGAACAGGTATGATTCGAGGACTTATATTGTTCATCACAGTGATTTGACATTTTAAAATCTTCTGTGATATTCTTTGTTTACTTTACCACCTTTCCTAACATTGAAGAACTTTGAGGGTCTTGACCTTGGGAAAATGGATGATGTAAGTGGTAACCTTGAATAGATGATTTAAGACTCTAGACTGAAAACACATCGATATGCAGTGACCCAGATAATAATGTCTAATTGTTATGCAGGCAAATGACTCTGGCCTTGCTTCATATGTTGCTGGTCAAATTGATCGATCCCTGAGCTGGAAGGTAATGCTGGATAGGGGTTCAGAGTTCTTCTGACACAATTCATTATGAAATTTTAAGTGATGGCTACCTGAGTTTTTTTGTTAAGGGTGTACTTACCGCTGAGGATGGTAAAATAAATTACATCTGTAAATCATCCTTGTTTCTCACCACCTATCTGTTCTGTATCCTCCAACCTTTCTATTCACATACTGTATAAAGAGACTTAAACATTTGTTATCTTTTATATATGGAATATATATTTTTTTTATCTTTTTTTTTTTTTTTTTGTGCTTTCAATTGCGACGGGTTAACCCCGTCGCGAAAGACAAATTACGACGGGTTATTCCCGTCACGAATGACCATTTATGACGGGATATCCCGTCGCGAAAAGCCAATTACGACGGGATAGTCCCGTCGTGAATGGCCAATTACGACGGGGTAGTCCCGTCGCAAATGGTCATTCGCGATGGGACCTCAAAAACCGTCGTAAAGTGCAATAACGACGGTCCCCTTCTACGACGGGTGGACGACGGTATATACCGTCGCAAAAGAGGTGTTTTCTAGTAGTGTTCCTTTCTCCAAAAAAAGAGCCATCAATATGCAGACAATGTTTCATGTTTAAAGATGACCAGTAATGGAGTTGCAAATCACACATGCACAAACAAAACACCATCTGCCTCGCTCTCACTATTACTAGTATATAAAGAAACTTACTCTACTTTCTCATGTACCTTACCAAATAGTTATGTCTTTTGTCCATATGAAGAAGACAATATTGGATCAGTAGATGTTTATGCAAGGGTACAGCTAACGGCGTATGCTAACTTGTTTTTTCTGCCCAAGATGCTCAAACTTTTCATGTTTCCGTAGGCTACAAGCCCAATACTTTTTGTAGTGTTAATTAGGCATAAGATAAATCCTTAAATCCTCCATTTTGAGTCTTTGACCACTTTTGTTGATGTTACATACATTTAAGATACTCTGGACCAAACAAAAGCAAATGAATCCTGACACACATAAGAGCTTCGCTTGAGCAGGTGATCTCTGAATTCTACAGCTCATGATAACATGTAATTAGGAATATGGATTTTCCATTCTAGTTCCCTGCATGATCAGCATAACACCAGACTCGGAAGAGTAAGAGATAACCATGGTAAAGTTATCTCCCTCAAGGTGTCTCTTGATTATATGCTTATATTCTATGCTTAGCCTCTTATATTCCTGCAACAATCTTGCTTGTTTTGAATAGTAGGAGTCTTGTGTAACAACATCAGTTTATCAACATTAGCAACCGACTTGCAATATTTCTCTTTCTGACTAAGAAAATAAAAAAGATTAACAAATTTTGATGGGATCCTAGTGTTACATCCTCCGTGGCCTGATAAGGAACCTTTGCACGTCGTCTATCCAAACAAGGCACCTATGAACATGCTCATACTGCCTTGACACTATATATCTTCATCGTGTCTCATCCAACCATGGTGTATATACAAGGCAGGACAAGCGCTTCGTTTGATAAACAAAAAAAAAAGGCTTTGGAATAAAAAGAGTAAAAAAATTCTAATGTTCCTAGAGTGCCAGTGGCAACATATGTATCTTAAATTAGTTAAGCAATACAATGAAACTACGCAGGCTTTCAAATTCCATTAGCTATTATACAACTGGCAAGGGAAGTGAAAACAGAAATGGAAAAATATCATTTTTCATTATTGTTTATCTTCACTCAGCTTAGACTTGGCATGCTAATCAGACAGTGAAAAACATCAGACCCTCTTTCTAATTATAATGATACAAAGATCTTATGAGGATCGCTTCATATATAGGTGAAATATCTTGGGTTACTCCATGACTAGAAGCTAATTGTCTTTCACTATCTTTTGTAGTCTAACGAAAGGTAAATACTGTTTTTAGGTGACTCTGAGTACCTAAAAAAAATACAGATTTGCGTTCAAAAATATTAATACAGGTTCAGTTCTCATTATGGTCTAGGAATGTAAACAACCCTTTTTAGATTTGTTATGTTAGTCAGATTTACATCATCATAGTGAAATTTCAGAGGCTTATCAAATATACAATGTGGAACTTCATTATCCTGAGAAACTATGTGAGTATAATGTTTTGCAACTACAACAACATTACAACAGTTACCCTTCCTATTGTTGTTATTCTGACTTCCCATCGTCAGAAATCGAGAAGCACTTGCGACATATTGAGTTGGCAAAATTTTCAAGACCTTCTTGATACAGAAGAGAATCATAGTTTCCATTTAAGCTACTCTAATAATTATTGTGAAACATGATATATGCAACTTTTTCATGTAATTGTCAATGTTGAAATATGGAGACTAATAGTACATTGAAGTTGATACATGGTCGAGCAAAGCTACAGTAGAGACATTGCATGGTCGGGCATAAGAGACAGAAGCCTAGAATGTTGTTGCATGGTCATGCGACTTGACAGCTTGGAAGATGCACGACCAGGCATAATGTTCCGTTTGAGAGTTTTACCCATTCTCAAGTTGTACGTCTATTGCCTAATTGTAATGTATTTGTTAAGCAAGAATCCTTTTAATTAGAATATTCCTAATAGAGTTTTAGGGTGGTAAATATTCTATAGTAGTATAGAGATTTTGCTTGGGGAAAAAGATATACGGTTTCTTAAACCTAGTGGGAGGTAGGTTTAGGAGGGAGTGCTCTATAAATACCTGGTTAGATGTTTATTGTATTTCATCCCCCATCCTCTTGAGTTAATAAGAGAATTTCTAGTACGATCATGGACGTAGGTTGTTCTTGCCAAACCACGTTAAATTGCTTGTGTCCTTGTTCTTCATTAATTTCTTTGTCTTATTATTATTGTGTGAGTGACTAGATTCCGCATTTTCCCCCAACAAGTGGTATCAGAGCGAGGTTAGTTAGGGAGAGCCACAAAAAAATCACAATAATGGAGTGAAGCAAGATTGTTATTGAGAAATTCAATGGAGACGATTTTGCGTTTTGGAAGATGCAAATTACTCACTTTTTGTATCAAAAGGAATTGGATCTGCCATTGGAGGGTAAGAAGCCGGACTCCATGAGTGATGCAGATTGGAAGAAACTGGACAGACAAGCGCTGGGTGCTGTGAGGTTAACGCTAGCTCGTAACGTTGCGTTCAACGTTATAGGAGCAAAGACAACTGTGGAATTGATGAAAGCCCTGGAAAACATGTACGAGAAAGGAAGTGTGATATCGGTGAAGCAACTAGACCAGGCTCAAATGGTTGCAAAATCGTTTAGCGACCAGGCTTTTCGAGTCTGACATCTAGCGGTTGCTCTCGGTCGCAAATGGAGTTTTGCGATTGATTTGGTCGAACGCAAAACTGAGTTTTTCTTGTAGTGATGAAGCGAACTAAATATTCTCCTGACATTTTAGACACAAACATTAAGAATATATGTTTTGTCTTAAATGGAAACATGTAATAATAATTGTCACCCTCATAAAATATGATCCCCACGTTCTTTATGTCCAAAGACAAGTTGTGTTATTTGTCAATAATTTAGTTAAGTTGTACTAAATTAGAGATTTCATGATGTGAAACATATTGTTTACTTAAACATCGTGTATGTACTAAGATTTTGATTATGAATGACCCCAATCTTTTCTAAATTGTAAGTACTTAACATTTGCTACTATTACCACGAAGTAATAACCAAACATCACACCAAAATCTTTTAGCTATAACCAATTTAGTACAAATCTTTATTATGATGATTATCATTAACTAAAAAACGTAAAAATCATTTAATCAATTTATGAAGGGTCGCTAATAAAAGTCTATGCAACTACAATATATCTTAACTAACTTTTAATCCTTAAAAACATCTATTGTAATGTAATGAAAATAGAAGGAGAAGCAACATACTCATTGGAATAAACATTCGTTCTTAATCCCTATGATATGGAGTCTAGTAACACATAATCACGAGACTTGACACTTTAATATAATAACATGATTACAATGTAAAGAGAATAGATAATGCATCAAAAAAGAAGGGCGAACCTAAAAGCAGCATGGCCCTCAAAACTGGCCTTCGAAAATACATTCATTCTCTTTAAAAATTCTTCTACATCTCTATGATATGAGATTAGTGACACATAATCACGAGCTATACTAGCTAGACACTTTAAAATAATTCCTTTATTACAAAGTAAAAATGATGGATTCATCAAAAATCCGTCACAAGGAACCACTGATCAGGTACTATGGTGTCAATTATTGTAGTAGTCATGCTCACGTTGCATGTAGCATTTATGGCACCACATTGCTCAACTTGGAAGCATAGGATCGGAGAATTGCGAATCATCCATGGTTGCTAGGGTTCGAATATAATTGACGAGCTCCCTCAAATGTCGATCAGCCAACATATTGAGATCTTGGAGATCTCGCGCTGTCATTCCATTGATGCTCTTGGTTTTGTCAACCAAGAACTCGCACATCAATTGAGTCATCATCTTCTCACAATTATCTTTTCGAAGTCGATTTGGTTCCTCAAGTTTTTTGGCGAGTCTCTCTTTCAAAATATCTACTTCATTTATCATCCTGCTATGTTCTTCTATCTTTGTTATTTTCTTGAAATAGGAAATGACACCAAAAATCTCTGATGGGGAAAGAAAAATGTTTGCTCTTATGGTTTGTGTGCTTTTCTCCTACTAGTGCATGAGATATATAGTGGACCTATTGCGATATCCTTCTTTTTTTTGCCTATTTTAATTGAGTAGAAAACAATATCTCATAAAATCACCAAGATATCCCTCAAACTTATTGAGCAAATGGGGGTTTGGAGAGACTTTGCTATAAGAAATGGAAATGAATCGTCCCATCCATCCAAACATAAAGAGGAAAAAAAAAAAAAAAAAAAAAAAAAAAAAAAAAACTAATAAGGATGCAGTTGATATCCTCCTAATTTTGGTTGATTTTATACCAACTGAGGTTGCAACACTACAAAGTAACAATCATAACCACCATTCTCATCTCAATTTTAACTTTCTCAATTGACCAACTCTGATAATTTGTCACAAAAAGAAAAAATGGATTACAATATTAATGATCAAAAACAGAATAGTTTTTACGATTGAGCAAGATCAAACTTCTTTCCGTTAGTTAAGCCTAATTGAAACAGAACATGGAGAGCTTAATGAAATTTCAATTATGAAATAATACAAATGCTTCATTGTATGTAAAAGTAGCGAGTGTTAGTCGTTGTCTTTTAACTAACCAAAACTGTTAGGGAATATTATCCTAAGAGTACCAGAATCAATGGTATCAGAGCAGCTACTTTCTTGGTAGCCTAAAACTCAAGCTTCCGCTAAGCCGTCGGATGGATGTCTTAAACCATATTCCATCCGGCGGACTACTCTTTTTTTTTTACAACCCACACAAATTAGTTTTTAGTTTCCTACATTAAATTCAATTCTGTTGATCTCCACCACTAAATATGGATTTTTGATCTTAATTTCTACCCCACTTCAAAACTCAGATCTCGTCAGGTTCGCACGTCCCTAGCTCCGTCGTTCGCCGCCTGCAGTCCTGTCGCCGTAGATCATCGTCCGCCGCCTGCACTACTGCCGCCGCTGACCGTCGTCCGCTGCCTGCACTACTGACGCCGCCGTTAGCCGCCTGCACTCCTGCCGCCGCCGACCACCAAGCGCCGACCCCTTTTACCGCGTGATCTGCTGCTATCAATCCTATAGTCTTCCGCTGACGCGTTCTTTCCCCTTGCTCACGGTTGGCTATGAAGCGGGTGGAAACACGAGAGTTTTATTTCGGCTAGATTTCATACTTGGTTGAACTTTAAGATCTCCATGTTTACTATAGTGTTTTCCAATTATGTCTTTTGTAACCTCCAATCGTAGCGTCAGTTCATCTACCGCTACGATTGTGGAGGAGTATTAGGGAATATTATTCTAGTACTCTTAGGAATATTATTCTAGTACTCTTAGGAATATTCTAGAGTTTTCATAGCATTAGGACTCTCGTACCTATAAATAGGAATCGATTACATCAATAATAATCAAGAATTCTATTATCTCACAAGCAACGACTACGTTTGAGCCACCCAAAAACGTCAGTCCATCCACCATCGTGGGTCTCTGTCCTCTGTTCTATATTGGATAGATAAATTAATTAAGACCCAAATTAGTTTGAGTGACAAAATTGGTATAATAGAGTTGATTTGAGTGACCCGATTGTTAATATTTGTAGAACTTTAAGTAATTGGACGGGAGTATCATTACTAGGACGCCAATCGCATTGAGGTAACTACATCTGTGTTGTAGGGTTCATTTTACATTTAATTTGAGCCTTATTATGTGTATGTATGATTAATTTAAATAAGATGTATATAGGAATTTGATAGTAATAGTAATTTCAGTTTAATTTAGTTGATTGTATTAATTGTACAGGATGTTTGGGTAAACTTTGAAAGTATACAGATTAGCCTGGATTAGTGATGGATGAATAAGCTGTCAATATAAGCTCCTACTATTTACTTAGTTTATATAGAAGCCTAGGTGGTTCTAATTTTTAAAAGGGCTGGTGTGCATGTGTGCAGCATTAAAATTTGATAGCAGACCATCAATTCATGTTATAGTTGCAGAGGTGTTTACTTGTGGCTTGTTTTGTTGATTAATGATTCTTAGATGTTTTTAGTTCAGTTAGCTATTGTATATGTAAGAGTATAATGGGTAAAACTTGATGTGTATCACAGTGTTATTTTGCTAGCTTTTGCATACCAAAATGTCTTTTTCTATCAACGTGAGTTGATTTAAAGTGCTCTATTATTGTAATTCCTACTGTATGTGACGGCAGATTTAGCCTTTAATAACGCTTCCTGATATGGAACTATAAGCGTTATATAGGCGTGTGTTATTGTTTGGGGGAGGAAATAATAACACTTATAAGCATTATAGTTTCCTTCCGTCTAATAACGCTTGTTTGTGTCAGGCGTTATTATTTCCGCCCCTACGCTTTGTGTGATAAAGCGTTATAAAACCTGTATTTTCAATAACAGTTTGATAGATAACCATTATAGTTGTTTCTATTCTTTTTCTTTTTTTTTCCGTTGGCTCCAGCCAGTATACACTGCGCGCTCTACCAATCGAACACCTTGCTAGCTAGATAGCTAGCTACAAGCAAAAACACGAGCAAAAAAACGCTGGCTAGCTAGCTCACAACATCAACAAAAATAGAAATCTGACATTTGACATAATTCCAAAATAATTCGCCATTCATATCCAAATAATTCCAGAGTCGAAATACATCATTCAAAAAAAGAAAAACACAATTTCCAATCGACCATCTAAAATTTCCAATCGACCATCCAATCCATAAATTTGTCTCACTACCTTCTAACATAAGTAAACATTAACAAAGAGGAACCACCTCAACTAAGCATTAACGTTCACATGTTTTGCCCACTCACTTTTGAACTCATCTATATTTTCTTGAGAGAATGTGGCTGCCCCGAAGTACTCGAGAAAATACGTACTGCATAACAACAAATTTTGATGTTAGTTTAGCCATGAAAACGCACATACATCAATGTAGTAGTGTGCAGCCATAAAAAACAGATATAGAAACTCAAACATGGTGGCTGGCGGCTGCAAGGTGAAAACAGAACTATGTTGTGTCGACCTCGAGCTAAATTTCAAATAAACTGTATCTTTCTTGTTTATCAGAAAACCTAAGGAAAACCAACATTTATATCTTAAATAAATATATACCGTCTCTCATTGTTGTTAAAAATGGGTAAGCAGCAAACTTGCTAATCTACTGCAAAATAGCATCACAGAACAGATCAACCATACACAGAATTAAAACATTACATATCTTTAAAGTGACTAACCCTACATTATAAGGTACGAGAAACAACTTATCCTTCGTCGCCTTTGCTATTTAGACATCAGCAATGTATCGTGAGTTCGTGACTGTTCTACTTGCTTCTTGGTATCAAATGGGGGCACCGGAGATATGTAATGACTCTAACAAGGAGTATGACAACAAGAGAACCAATTCTTTCACTCCCTACACAGAATCAGAAACAAAAACCAAACTATTAAGTAGATTATCCACCATTTATATTGCTCTTATATACTCTATGTAGGCATGACTAAAATAAACAAGTAAGGATACATTTCTATGTTATATATAGTTTTAGTAGCCAGATGTCTGACAACTTATGTAATGATAATGTAATGAGGGCAATAGTATAACAGTCTGAATAGCACAAATTCCACAACACATAAAACAAGAACAAACGTAGCTTTAATCTCATGAACAAGGCAAACCAATGCAATTTCAGAACCAAAATAAATCACAGAGCGAACAAACAACAAATTAACACAGCAATCCCACACAATTTCAATATTACGGACAGATTTTCAGAATCAATGTCCATAACATCAAAGTAAGACACATAAACTTGAAACTTGGCAAATATCTCACAAATTCCATTAAATAACAAAGTGCAAACCCACACCAGAGTTCAATCCAGAACCCAGCAAATTTTCGCCAGTGATTTCAGAATTCCACTCTTATAACAGCAAGTCAAGTAGCCCCAATTATCCCAACAAAAACACATGATGCACATCATATCAACAAGCTAAATAAAACATAACCGATTTAAAATTAAAAAAAAAAGTAAAATAAAGATTCAAGCATTAGATGAACCTGCTCACCAGAGAAATGCCAAAACAGCAATCTGCAACCAAATCAAAAATAAAAATACCTATCAATAAAACTACCAATTGTCATAAAAATTGGAGGAAAGAGAGAAATTGAAATAGTGCGAAGAAATTGCACAACCTGAAACCAACACAAAAACCTTAGAAAAAACAAAATCGAAAAATTATTTAGCCACAATTAATTTCGCAATAGGCAAAATCCCAAAAACAAAGAATGAAAGAGACGAGTTTAAGAGATCACAGTGAACCCGTCAGAATCAGTAACTTATTCAAATTAGATCATGACCTAAAATCAAAAAATGGTACAAATGACCAAGATTTTCACCAAAGCTTTGAAATTATAGGGCACAAAGAAATTTCGAAAACACAACGAAAGAGAGAGAGTGAAACCCTAGAAAAAAAGAGTACCTTTAATAACAGGGGCCATTGATGAATGTCGCACCAGGTCTAGAGTGAAGAGTGAAGAGTGAAGAGAGAAGAGAGAAGAGAGAGAGAGAGAAGTGCGTGGAGTGGAGGGTTGAACGACCTGGGTTATTTTATTTATGTTTTTTCGCTTTTTTTTTTTTAAAAGCCAATTATAACGCTTTTAAGTACAAGCGTTATGAATCTTTCTTGATTTCACACCACAATTAACCTCCTATAACGTTTTTGGTTGAAATGTTATCATTGTTGTTTCTAATAACGTTTTCTCACATAAGTGTTATTAATCAAGTGTTATTGTTTGTCGTTTCTGACGTAGTGGTGATTATAGCTTGAGCTAGATAAGTTTAAGAGCAAGAATGTTAAAAGTATGAAAAGATGATCAGTGTATCTTAAGCTTTATGATATAGTAAGTAAAGAAGTAAAGTCAAACTAGAAAAAAGAATAATATTTAAAAGTGCTCTCATGCTATGTGTTACAGATAAATGATATGAGCTAGTATATTAATTGGACGAGATGTTCAATTATGAGAAGTTTTGCGAACATAAAGAAAAAGAAGCTTTCAAGTGTAATGTGTTTGTTACTACAAGCTAGTTATGAGTATATGAGCAACTATATGATGTGATGTGTTGTGCTAATGTCATAAGATACAAAAGAAAGAAAAAGCTACTTAAGCTACTAAAAGTGAAAGATAGCAGTCTTAGCAGTAGAAACCAAAAGTGAAAGATGGCAGTCTTGGCAGTAGGAACCTATGGGTACTCTAAATGTGTTATAATATGTGTTATGGGAGACGTCCCTTATTAGTGATGAACTGTGCCCCAGAAGTGACATGGCCCCCAGATATGATCAGCAGTTCCACGGCCCCTAGAAGCGGCCAAGGACCCCAGATGTGATCGAAGATTAAAGTTAAAGATAACATGCCCCCCAGAAGCGACTTAACCCCCATAAGCAGTCAAGGGTTTAGACGCTCCCAAAAGCAGTGGCCCTAGGAACCTCTCCCATTTGCCAGTTCAGTAATGCAAGACTATTAATAAAAGATGATAAAATATCTTGAATTAAGAATGTTATCTAGTTTAAAGCTTATATCTTTGTATAATTGTTGCTCTTCTCTCTAATGCTAATGCTATATTATTTTTAGAATTACATAAAGTAGATTAAAGGGCCGAGTGAAGCATGGTTATACGTTTAGACTTGAATTGAATTTAGAATGATCTTTACGTACTAGATGTTAGTTACCAACATTGCTGACGTTGCATATGCTCACCTTTTTGCCGATTGAATGTTGTCTATGCCAGTGATGAGGAACGCTTTTGGATCAGACATATGCCAATAAATAGTAGTTGTTCTTCCTAGAGTTGATTAACTTGTGACAAATAGACCACCTAGTAATTTTTGAGATTATTATTATTAGTTTTCAGTTGAAGAGCCTTACACTCATTTGTATGAGTGAGTGTGGCGGTAGCGCCTAAGATGTTATTAGAGTCTTCCGTTGGTTGGTTGGATATTGTTTTATATTTTTATTAAGCAGGTTTTAAGAAGTCTTTTTAGACTGGGATGTTAAGTTTTCAAAGGGAACTCTGCCAAATTTTCGACTAAAATGTTTATTTATTTTTATTTATTTTATTAGAAAATTCGGGGTGTTACAGAGTAAATGGATTTGTGCTTAAATCTTTCTTCGGCTATCATAACTAAACCATTTCTCTTGTTCTTGTTGAAGACAGAATTTCCTTCGCTCTGTTTTAGTACTCTATTTTGTGCGGAAAATACCCAAAATACTTCAAATAAATTTGCCAATGCAAAATAAGAATTGCTAATTTTTTTTTGTTTTGGTTGATATGTATTTAAATTTCACAATAAATACATGAGTATTTGTTTAGACATTTTTCAAGCCCTCTGTTTATGTTCGAACAAATTTTATCAACTTAATAGTTTTGAACTATCTCACCAGACATTACTCGAATTATGCTCTGTTTTTTCTATTTCGAGTCTCGTCTCCTGATATTGGCACACAATTCTGAGCATTTTTATTTATAGCCTATTTTTGTTTTCGAACTTTATGTTTCATACAATGTATTCAAACATGTTTATTGCTCAATTTATTTTTGTATTGAACCATAAGAATCCTCAAATTTAGTTGAGTTCTACCAAATCAACTAAAACTTAACGTCATGTCGTATAATCTCGGGAGGGAGACCTTATAACGGTGTTTCAAAATTTCACGCTCCCCGTAAGTCAGATATTTCGAAACTGACTTGGGGCTTCTTTCTTAGCCTCCTGTCTAGTTTCCCATGGACTTATAGTCCTTCATGATTGGGATAAAACACTAGGTACTCAAACGAAAACAATGACTCTGTCAAGAAAATTAAATCCAAATTTTTTGCGTGTTTGTTGTTCGTATCAACTGCTTCATTCGAATATGTTGCATCCTTTGCGTCATCAAAAGGTCAAGATTCGCCTTCCGCTCTTCTGACGAATAGGTGGCGTCTTTTCTATAGTCCAAATGTTCCGAATGCTTTGCTCATATCTTTGTCTGTTCAAATGATCGAGGTCATTTTGGATTAGAGTCATTTGTTCGGATAACTCTTGCAATGGAAAATCTCGAGTTCTTGCAGACCTAAAATATTCCACTTAAATCGAGTGATTTGAAGATCTTCTTTTGTCTCCATAAACTATCGAGATTGCTCTTAAGCCGAGCAATTTGGACACCTAGATCATCATTTGAGAGCAGTTTGCGCATCCTAAAGATACTCCCACTGTGGTCGCCAATTTGTTATAGATCTATAACAAAAAATGTCAGCCTCGAGTACTTGACTATGGCGAGGAATTTCATTGTAAGTTTCCACCCAAGGCCCTGCCAATGCCCATAATTTGAGCGGACATGATTTAAAATTTCGAATGTAGAAACTAAGGAAACTGATACACTAGTGAAAATAGTAACCAATAATCGAGGGTGTGATGAAGATTGATTTTCATTCAATTGAAAAACAAACTCATTACAAAGGACCTTCTATAAGAGAAGGCATGAACTACTAGTCTACAACTACGCTAGAGAGACTACTCTTAAAAAGGTTTTAACGAAAGCAGTAAAACAAATCTAAACTAAGAACGAAACGAAATTATGTTTAACGCATCTTTGCGGTGAGAGTCGATCTTTCTTCTTCATTGCTTCTTCGTTCCTATTAATATGAAACTAGGAGAGTCTTTTGGTCTTCGAAATTTTGAATTTCCGGCCTGTTTTGCTAGTTAGTAACTTCTTAACTACCCATTCTTTAATCATGGGTAGAATCAGTCAACATCTATCCTCATATCCTTCTTTGAATAGCTAACATCTCATCCATTTTATGAGATAGTGTTTTACTGGTCTAGTGGGTAGTTATAGGAGATAATAGAAGTTGCCAAATTCAACCAATTTATTTTTAAAACAATAATATATTTTTCATAATATATTTTTTATTCGCGTTATTGATCTATTCGAGCTATTGGAATAATTTATTTTCTGAGTGTAACACTACTCATCTACACGCCTACACCATTTTCCAGAACAAACTCTCTCCTGTGTCTTCGTATAAGATCCCTAGGTCATGTTATTTTCAAGCACATCACTCTAAGAAGTTTGGCACTTGTTGCAAAACGTTTCCAAACCAAATTTCCATCGATTGGTAAACTACTGCATATCATGGCATCCTCCATACCCAGAATTAGGATGATAACACTTTACGAATGTTTCGAGAAGCAACGAAGTGAAATACAACCTGATGGCGTAAAACGAGGATGAAATGAAATTGAAAGAAATATGTACCTTCCTATTTGGACAGGTAGTTTCGTTTAATTTGGTAAATCACTAATTGATTAAATTCGATGAATAAGATTGATAATGATACCCTTCTTGTCTCCCTATATCGTCGGTCCATCGCGAATCAAGGGCTTCTTGTGTACAATCTAGTTTGTCTTCAATTTAACATGTTCAACACTTGTATTTGATGGGCTTTTCATTACTTAACTTTAATGTTGTATGAAATTCTTAGGTTATGAAACTATGACATTGCCTTTGTGTACCCTTAAAAACTTAACACTATTTATATGGTGGTTACCAAATTTTTATCGTATGAATCTGGGTCTCTTCAGAATAAGAGTGAGCATGATTGGATAACCTTTCAGTATTCCACTATCCACCATAAGAATTTGGTCCACCATTCTTAATTATTGAGAATTTGAACTGGAATGAGTTGGTGCATCTAAATTCATTATTTTGAAATATTGAATAATTTTTATATTTTAATAATTACAAACAATAATTATAATGTCACACCAACAAATTATTAATTTTCAAAATTACAAGAAATTTAAAGCCAAATATTCCAATCCAAATACTAAACTTTGTAAAAAAAAAAATTAATAATAAATACGATATGGTTAAATTTGAAATAAACTATCTAGTTCTTATTTCTAGTACCACTGATTTTAGGTATCGAAAACAGGAATAGGTTTACGGGATACCTAACTGATTTCGATTTCAAAAAGTCAAGAATCAGAACTGGAATTACGTGGTACCAGTATCCATGAATCGAAAAGTTAGGGACAGTTGGTTCTCGAGCAACAAATATTAATTTCCAAAAATCAACTGATTCCTATTTTTGATTGGATCCGTCAGCTTATTTCTTGCTCGAGAACCAACAGTCTCTAATCAATTCTGGTTCCGATACTAGGTACCCATTATTTGGCCTCACCCGTGGGTGGTGGCCGGTATGAAAGGTTAAAGGACTAGTTAAAAATGAGCTCTAGACACTGGGTGGAATTGAAATAGGGGTGATTGCGCAAAAAAATATTAGATACCATTGGACCTGTCAATTTGTGACTCGGCCTGAAAACCCGATCCGACTCGTTTGGAATTGAAATAGGGGTGACTGTGCAAAGAAATATTAGATTCCATTGGACCTGTCAATTTGTGACCCGACCCAAAAACCCGACCCGACCCGACCCGTTTGACGCGAAACCCGATTAACCCGGTGTTTTTGGGTCAAACCCGACCCATTAGTGGCTCAACCCAATTGACCCGAAAAATAGAATAATCTGTAATTACAAACAAAAAGTTCGACTAAAATATCCTAAAAACCATTTGAAACCTTTTTTTGTGTTTCATTAACTTTTTATGTACCTCTTTGTTCTCTTAAAATAAGAAATATTGCTTTTAACTGCGCTAAAATGGACAGAAATATATAGTACAACTTATCGAATAATTAAACAAAATATAAAGATAGCATATCATATAGTCGCGTATACATATCAAAATGTGAAAAAATATACGTACATAGTTAATGCAAGTTATAAATTAGAGAAAATATTCGCAAATATACCATCTGAAAGTATAAATTGACTATATAATTGACGAAAAAAATAAAAATTTATTCGGTCACTCGACCTTGTGAGTTGACCCGAACCCGAAAACACTGGATCGGGGTCAAACATTTCTCAACCCGAACCCAAAATAACCCGACCCGCTATTGACCCTAACCCGTCATAACCCAAACTGTGACCTAATATACCTAACACCTCAGTGTTTACCACTACACCAAGAAGTCCAAGACCTATTTCTTCTGTCTATAAAGGGATGGCCCAGAACATTAATCTGAACCATCTAGTGTGTGTGTGTGTGCGCGCGCGCGCGCATTGCTTGATTGACAAATCAGCATGCCATGTAGACATTTATCCTCTATTTATGTGACATGTCAGCATTGGTACAAGCAAGTAATAGCAAAAGTCATTGAGTAATTGTAAATGACGTTGATATTTGTAAAAGCATTAAATCATCATTATATGCATCTCACATATTCAATGAATCCTTGAACAAGCACTTAATTATGTACAACCTCCCCTTCTTTTTTAACTTCCCCTTCAAATGCATTGCATTTAAGTATTTTGAATTAAGTTGGTAACATTGATCGTGCATTTTCCAATGCATGTACAACGTGACTTAATTTTAGAATAGAATATTTTTTTTGGGTGAATTTAGAATAGAATATTTTTAGTACTAACAAGGTTCACATTCTTTTGGTACAATTTTCACATTTTGGGATTAACTTTTTCAATAAATTTATTTTCACCCTTATATTAAGCAAAATGGCACATTAGAATAACCAACAATTGAGTATGCATGAGAAGACTTTTTGGTGACTGTTTGACCGACATCCAAAGTAAAGAAATTCTAATTCTCACAAAATGGAGGAAGTGATTTACCCAAGGGCCTAGGTAAGTGTAACTTCATGTAGGAAGTTACTTCTCATATTCAACCAAACAATATTTGACATTATCCCAAAAGTTTTAAATTCTAGAAATTACAAGTTCTTAAATATTGCAACTTTCTGTATTGAACCAAACGAGCACTTAAGCAAATTATAGAATGACCTTTAGACTTTCAACGCAATGCAAGAGTGTACATCTTGGAGTATAGTATTTAATCTTAGAGAGGTTTGTGAACATGAAAATATTGCCAAAAGATTTTAAAATTAATGAGATAAATTTGTATGATCCTGTCTTGGGTGTTATAGTATAAGGATGTTAGAGGTTTTAAGCATAGAAATGAGGAGTTTATATAAAATATCTTTGATACTAGCGATAATGTGGCATATGCGATAACTTTCCGTAAGGTTTATAGCCTGGGAAAATATTTGATTTTTTATAAATGCATTGACCGTGCATCGCACGGGAATGTAAGTAGTTGATTAATAATAGTGCAATCTGAGTCATTGGTATGCATTTTCTCTTTTTTACCAGTAACCTGTTGAATGGGTAAAACACTATAAGGGGCCCATTTCCTTCTCTGTCGTCCCTTCTTCCTTGGCCCCTTTTGTTCCAGTTTCATTTCCTTCTACATCCTCTACTTGTCTCTCTCCATCTGGTTCTCCATTATCTACCATTATTTAGTTCTCATTTTTTCAGTGTGATTGTTCTCCCTTTGTCTTCCATCTCCAGGAAAAAAGTATATGTTTTTGGTTCTCATTTTCTCCTTCTATTGCATTGTCTCACACAATCAACATCAATTACGAAAATAATTCTCTCACTTGATAAAGAAACCGAAAGTCCAAATTTTTGATCCTAATTTAACAAATTTTGCTCAATTGGGCTTTGCTTTAGTCACTGGTACAGTGGCGGATCCACTCTTCAGAGAGTGGATTCCGCCGAACCCGCTTGGATTTTTTCTTGTTAAAAAATCCTTTAAAAATTAATAGTTTTCAATACAATTATTAAGAATTGTCCTATATATTATAAATGGTGAACCTACTTAACTTAATTTCTGCATCCGCCACTACACCGGTAACACTATTAGAATGGGTTTTTCTCTCTATTCCTTAATTTTGTTTGAAATGGTAAATGTAAATTTTTGTTTGAAATATGATTGAGAGATTTGCTAGTAAAAAAGATTACTTTGCAAGATCTACTGCCATTTTTTATGTGGAGTGGTGGTGCCCGATTTATTTTTATTTTTTTTGAAGAGAAAGAGTTATAGTTGGAGTAAGTTATTTCTTATGGCTGGAGTAAGTAAACGTTATCAATTGGAGTAAACTTAGAAGAAACAGAGTAAGTAAGTTTTATGAATTGGAGTAACTTTAGGGGAAATGGAGTAAATAAGCTTTATGAATTGGAGTCAATAAGCTTAATGAATCGGAGTAAGTAAGCTTTTATGAACGGGTGTAAAAAAGCTTTAAGAATTATAGTAATTTTAGGGAAAATGGAGTAAGTGGTGTTTGATAATTGGAG
Source organism: Tetragonia tetragonoides (assembly GCA_038025085.1). Taxonomy (NCBI): domain Eukaryota; kingdom Viridiplantae; phylum Streptophyta; class Magnoliopsida; order Caryophyllales; family Aizoaceae; genus Tetragonia; species Tetragonia tetragonoides. Next base: position 6,706,100 of record CM076145.1, on the reverse strand, counting down.
TAAGTAGTCATTCACGAAATTGGAGTGCATTACCCTAAAAGTCGGAGTAACTAGTAACAAATTACCAATTATGAGAATTATAGTACACCAAATACGCACCTGGTGTACCAAAAACTAAATAATGAGAATTTGATGAAGCGTACACTCCGGTGTCCCCATTGGCTAGTTGGTGGACTACACATTAATTTTTGAAGAGATATACTCCCTCCAATTCATAAATTCCGACACGTTTGCTTTTTGAAGGTCAAACTTTGACCACTAATTTATGAAAATATATAAAGATTCACAATATAAAAATACTTTTGTTAGATTCATTTTTAAAAGTACTTTCAAAAATCATATTTTTATAATTTTTATATTTATATAATTGTAGTTATTTATGGTTAAAGTAGTGACTTGGAGACCGTGAAAAAGTAAACGTTAGAATTTTAATGAAACGGAGGGAGTATAACTTTTACATTTACATCATGGTTTTAAATAAATAAATTTGGTGGAAAAATAATTCATCTATCTCTATTTGCTCAAATTATCATAACATAATCTCTCTTTATTATTAATGTAAATACTTCATTAAAGTTGTAGAATTTATGAGCCTTATTATACTATGGTAATTAATTAAAATATTTTAGTATGTAATTTATTTCAAAGTATCAATATATATATTATTTAAACACACTATTAAGTAAGCGTTGCACGTATTCTTGTTTCTATACGTTGCAAGAAAATATTATTTTGATATTTTTTTAGAAATCAAATTAGAGTTGTTAAGAGCATTGCAATCATATTCTACATCAATTGTAGGCATGGGAATGCAATTGATATTGACGTGACATCTATACTCGTTTGATGGGCCCATTCAACATAGTCTCATTTAAATTAGCTTATGAACCCGATTAATAGCCTCATTGAAATCGCCTTATGAACCCATTATTCAAAACTCTTTCATAAACTACAATTGTAGGATTTTAATTTTAAAAACTTTTTCAAATAATTAAAAAAATTGGTAATGAGAATAAGGCTTCGTTTTATTCACCTGGATAAAACCGGTCTGAAGTGAATTGAACTAAAATGAACTTAATTATTTTTTTAAACTTGACCGTTAACCATTTAAAATTCGTCCATACATAGTCAATAATGGACTCATTGAAAAGTATGCTTTGAGATCTTTTTGATGACATAGTTATCATCATGAAATTATTTTGAAATAAAAATTTATATGAGTGATAAAGTTGCACATGAAATGAACTGGACTGAAGTGAACTGAATTTAAGTAAAATTAAGATGAATCAAGCAAAATCTAAGTAGAATTTATCACTATATAATGATATCACAACTTAGAACTAAACTTTATATAATTATATTGATTTGATATTGGAATCTGAAATGCAATGCACTTGTCTATGATCATGAAATATATGGAGTATCATTGCCAAAAAAAATAGATGGAATAATATGCAGGACTTACCAACATATAGTACAAATAAATAAAAGCGTTTTAACCACAACTTAATAATTATGCATGACAACACTAACAATGTTGGCTTATGACAACATCAGAGGTCATGGTGAGGCTAAAATAATATTTGTGTATTTACTTAGACTTAGATCTGATCATGCTTGTTTTGTATCACATGTATGAGACTTCGAATAACATGTGTAAATTATAGTAAAGTTACAAAATTTATATGACTTTGGTAGTGGTAGTGCATTTAGGTTGCTGGCGTAGTAAATTCAATTAACAAAGTGTGTAATTTAATTTGATTTGGTAATATAGGTTAATGGTCATGCAATGTTGATTTTTAATTAGTTTATTTTTAAATGTGGAGTTGGAATGAGGTTATATGGATAGGCGAATGCATAACATTTATTATGAGGTAAATTACATTGAGGTATACTGAGTTTTGGCGAAATTGCAGAGAGGTATATCCACGTTTGACTAAATACACTGAGATATACTCCTGACCACTTTTTGACCGTTGACCAAAGTCAAAACTAATTTTTGGACATAAATACCCTTAGTATACCTCATTAAAAGTTTTAAAAAAAATTATTGTACAATGATTTCCCACTTTTTTCCTTTTTATTTAGTTTTTAATTTTGAGAGAACTGCACCACAAATTAATAAACTTTGTGGCTCGATTTAAACAATTCTATCATCATGCAAAATTGACTCAAGTCTAATCTTGTATCTACACCAAAAAAACCTAATGATCTAAAGTTATGAGAGTTTGATGTCAATTATATGTTGATCTTGGTAACAAATTTGAGCACAAAATATGACACAATCAACAAAAGATATACGAGCATGCAGTGCAAAGTATGTGGGAAATCATTGCACAATAACGTTTTCTATAAACTTTCAGTGAGGTATACTAGGGGTATTTATGTCCAAAAATTAGTTTGACTTTAGTCAACAGTCAAAAAATGGTCAGGGAGTATATCTCAATATATTTAGTCAAACGTGGGTATACCTCTCTGCAATTTCATCAAATCTCCGTATACGTCAATGTAATTTACCCTTTATTATAACTATGTTGAGGTGAATAGAATGGATGAAGAATACCACCAAAATCTTTAAATGAAAGTTTGAACATGTATATATTACAAAGACAAGTTCAAATGGTGCACTATGTTCCTATGTGGTCGACATTATGAGAATTAATTCATTTTTGGCTAGCACAATATTTTCTTGGCTAACCAGAAACGCCAATTTTTGTGTTTTCATGCTTGTTTCAATTATCTGAGCTGACGAGTTCTTCTAGTAGTGAAGTGATAGTGGTTTACTATATTTCGATTTAGTACACTAAAACATGCCTATGCGAAAATGGCACATCAATTGAAAAATTCAAATTTTACGCAATGAATTTCCAATTTGTGGGTGGAAAATCGAAATTAAAGTCTAACAGTTTTAGTTTAATTGAGTTGATATTTTCTTTTAATAGTAAAGTATTTTTTGTGTGCAATAAATATAGTTAATACACTCCAATTTGCATTTGCGAACTCAACACAACACTAATGATGCAAACTTTTAATGTTTAACTAATAGTTTCCCAACGAGCAAAAGATATGTGTGTGCGCAAAAATATAAAAGTCCCATAATATAAGTCACTTTAGAAAATTGGTTTTTTCCCATATTATAAGTCATTTTATAGTTCCAACAAAATATTTATTACTTTTTACCAATTCTATTTTTGTTTCACTTTACCTTTTTTACTCATTTTTTTGTTAAATCCAAAGTGAATGGGTAAACTTGTCAAGTTTAATTATTTTTGGTAGAACTGAGGCTATTTAATAACTTTCTTATTCGTGTGCAAAAATCTTAAATGACTTATATAATAGAACGAAGCGCAGGGAGTAATTTTTGGAATGACTCTCCCTACTTTCTTCCTTTTTTATTATTATTTTTTTTTTATCTAGTGTGAGTATATTTCTTTAATTTCTAAATATTCAATTATATTGCCTTTTCCTTTAAAAAAATTATATTGTCTTTCATCATGGTTACCCTTTAAAAATTTGGTGTATAGGGTCACTTTTAATTAAATAGGGACTTTTAGCTAGTCTTGACAAATTTGAGACAACAAAATTTAGAATATTTATCACTTCGTCTATCACATTATAAATAAGGTAAACCATGTATTTAAGTCATCTTAATATTGTGTAATTTATTTTAAAATTATGTAAGTTTTAAAACTTATGTAGTTATGTGTTACATACGTACTTGTACTTAGAGACGCTATATTAATTAATCTAATATTTGATCCGAAATCAAATATGAGATTAGGATCTGGATTGCGCTTGTATATGATCATGAAATAGATGGAGTAATATGCAAGACCTACCAGTATATAGTACAAATTTATGACTCTATATTATTTATATATACCAAATAATTAATAATCTTATTCGTTGCTACACTATTTGTAATAAAATGTATGTTTAAATATCACTTAAAACACCAATATAACTAGTTATTTCTTATCTACAATGAATAATTAATCATCGAAGAAATGTATACATGTCACTTATGAAGGTAAATAAAGTAGGATTATGTGATTCACATCACTAGCATAAACCAACAAAAACTAATTTTAAACTTGTTTCTCAATTTTATTTATTATGCCATAAACAAAAATAGGCTATCAAAGTCAAAGCGTTTTAACCACAAGTTAATGATTAATGCATGACAACAATGGCGATGTTGATTTATGATAATACCAATAATTTTAGGTCATGGTGAAGCGAATATGACACTTATGTATTGACTTGATAATGTTTTATACTCGATAATGTTTTATTTTGCATCACATGCATATGACATTGAGAAATTTGTATAAATTATAATAGAGCTAAAATTATAAATTATATTTTGCATCAAATGTATATGACATTGACAAACACGTGTAATTTATTTTGATTTGGTGATATCCACTAGGGGTCCAAATCATACAATCTTGATTTTTAATTAATTTACTTTTAAAGGTCGTCGACTTGGAAGTTAACGGAAAACGCGAATGCATAACATTTATTATAGTTAGATTGAGGTGAATAGAATGGATAAAGAATACCACAAGAATCTTTAAATGAGAATTTTGATATGCATATATTACAAAGACAAGTTCAAATGGCGCACAATGTTCCTATGTGGTCGGCATTTTGATAATTAATTTATTGTGTACCTTTTTCAACAAATCACTTCATATCATAACGTCCTTGCTCCATTTCTTAGGCAATATACTCCATTTATTAAAGTAAACACTCCATTGTCCATCTTTTTATTATAATAAATAATTATATGGTAGACCATCGTATACAATTGTCGACTTTTTCATATATGGTGCACCATTATGTAAAATTGTGCACCATTTCATAAAAGAAAAAAAAAAACATAAATCTCTCTCGATTATCATAACCGGCTATTTCAATAGCGAGTCGAGGTCACGCGTTTAATTTTGCTTTCTGAACGGTCCGTAAATGGACCAAAGACGCTCCCCATTGGCATTGGTAGATCTAATTTTAAGTGAACCAATGAAGAGTGAACTGAAGACCCACTAGAAATTGCCACTAGATCAGTCTTCGCATATTTAATATAATTAAATACGGTGAGTGATGCAGGAGCAACATGCTTAAAAAATGATACACATCATATTCACCATTATATAGATCTTAGGAATGATCTTGATTCCTCTACACGGCTCCTCAAGAACAACAATGGTGTTTTCCAAGGGGAATTGAAAGAACATTCAATCTTAGTTCTATTATGTTCGTTTATGGAGCATGTTTTAAAATGGGTTACAATTAAATTGCCTCCTACATTGAAGATACTTTGGAATACACGTGCAAGATGGGGATTAAAGCTCTTGTTATATGATCACGTCATTATGGAGAACCTCGTAATCTTGGCAGTTCTGATAGTTGTTCGTATTTTGGCCATAACTCGCTCATACTAAATCTAAACGTGATGATTCAAATCTCTATAGAAAGATATGATCGAGATCTACAACATTGATGCTTTGAGTTTTCTCTAATTCAAAGCGCAACATGGTCAAAAACGCGTAACAAGTTACAGAACATATTCCTTGCGCGCCAAGGCAACGACTTTAGTTTAGTTATTGTGTCCTAGTTTATTTTAACTTGCTTTTAGCGTGATTTATTGCTTAGAAAAGTAATAATCTGGTTATTATTAGCATTATGAGTCCATTAGGTATTAGGAAAGTTGTTAGTTAGTTCATTTTACAATTGTAATCAGTTTCATAGTTAGTTTCCTACTTGGATTAGGATTCCTAGTAGCTTTAGATTTCTTTGTCTATATATAGGGGAGAGCACGAAATTGTAACATAGACTTTGATGATTAATGATTAATACGTGAGTATTTACCCCTCAAATTGAGTGATTCAGTTTGAAACCCTTGTGTGTGATGCGCAAGTCTTGTTCTTGAGTGATTCTTGAACGAAAAACCCCAACCCCTTGAGTGATTCGAGAGGTATATCCCTTTTATTGTTTTTATTTATCAAAATATAGAAAATCCCTAAATAAATCACATCAACTTGGTATCAGAGCAAGCTTTTGGAGTTTTCTAAAACTTCAAACGATCCAGATTGACAGAAGATTATTAAAGTTGTTCGTGTTCGTGCTGCTGTTCATCAGAATTTTGGAGCCCGTTTTTGACAAAGCAATAGTGTTTTTCGCAGGTAACTGGCATTCTGAGCAAGACTAGTTAAGCTTTGCTTACTAGCCCTGTGTTAATTTTGCGAAATTCAATTGTTTACTCCTGTTTTTGAGCCGTTTTGTGTTTTTACGAGTGGAAAATATTATTTCGACATTGATCTTATGAAGCAATAAACAATATGAGGTCACCATGGAATTCTAAGTTTATTGAGTCCAGCTTAGATGAGTTTAGTGGGTTGTATTGTTCAAAGGACTTTTGTCGATGGATTAAGAAGGTTGACGAGTTATTTTTATGTTATGAGTTTACTGAGTATGAGCAAGTAAAGATTGTGATTTCTCGCCTAAGAGGACCTGCTCTAGTTTGGTGGGAGTCTTTGAAATCTCGCAGAAAACTCATGAGGAAAGAGAAAATCCGCACCATGAGCAAATTGAAGAAGTATCTCAACAGAAGATTTTCATATCCAAGCAATGATCAAGAATGTTCATGTGCATATTGTTATGATGAAAGTATTAAACTTTTGTTATCTGAGATGAGGGTGAGACGGATTGAACAACAATTGCAGAAGTTAAGAGAAGAGGAACGAGATAATAACCAATGTTCCAATTGTTTTGGTTTCGGTCACTTTATAGATGAATGTGCTACAAAGTTTCAAGTAACTATAGAATACATTAAAGAAGTGCACGCGGCTGAAGAATCTTTGAGATCTTGTGAAGTCAAAGAACCAAAGAACGAGATCATTCAGGAGTTTTTGCAAAAATCTGATCTTTATGGTTCGTTTAAAGATATTGTTCCTATTGAAGACTCACAAGAAAAGGCCAAGAACATGGATTCCTTGATTGATGTTCAAGTTTATGTTTCAAAACAACAAACCGTGGTTCATGAGTTTGTTGAGGAAGAATTCATTGAACCAGATAATATTGGTGATTTTCTTGATGATCTTGGTTATAATGATGACCTTTTGAAAGAAGAATTTTCTTTTGACCCAAGTCAACCACCTATATTTGATGAGGTAAGTCAAGAAGATGAGGTTGACATCATTACTAACCTTGTGGTCATGGATTCATTGAAGACATCTCAACATGATTCATTGTTTTTCAAATATGAAGACTTTGTTCATACTAACTTCTCCAAGAATTGTACGGTTTATTTGATGGAAGATCATGGAGACAAAACTCAAGAAAAGATTGTTACCGACCAAGAATTGGGGACAATTCTTTTTGAAGAAAGGGAGATTGATGCAGGAGCAACATGCTTAAAAAATGATACACATCATATTCACCATTATATAGATCTTAGGAATGATCTTGATTCCTCTACACGGCTCCTCAAGAACAACAATGGTGTTTTCCAAGGGGAATTGAAAGAACATTCAATCTTAGTTCTATTATGTTCGTTTATGGAGCATGTTTTAAAATGGGTTACAATTAAATTGCCTCCTACATTGAAGATACTTTGGAATACACGCGCAAGATGGGGATTAAAGCTCTTGTTATATGATCACGTCATTATGGAGAACCTCGTAATCTTGGCAGTTCTGATAGTTGTTCGTATTTTGGCCATAACTCGCTCATACTAAATCTAAACGTGATGATTCAAATCTCTATAGAAAGATATGATCGAGATCTACAACATTGATGCTTTGAGTTTTCTCTAATTCAAAGCGCAATATGGTCAAAAACGCGTAACAAGTTACAGAACATATTCCTTGCGCGCCAAGGCAACGACTTTAGTTTAGTTATTGTGTCCTAGTTTATTTTAACTTACTTTTAGCGTGATTTATTGCTTAGGAAAGTAATAATCTGGTTATTATTAGCATTATGAGTCCATTAGGTATTAGGAAAGTTGTTAGTTAGTTCATTTTACAATTGTAATCAGTTTCATAGTTAGTTTCCTACTTGGATTAGGATTCCTAGTAGCTTTAGATTTCTTTGTCTATATATGGGGGAGAGCACGAAATTGTAACATAGACTTTGATGATTAATGATTAATACGTGAGTATTTACCCCTCAAATTGAGTGATTCAGTTTGAAACCCTTGTGTGTGATGCGCAAGTCTTGTTCTTGAGTGATTCTTGAACGAAAAACCCCAACCCCTTGAGTGATTCGAGAGGTATATCCCTTTTATTGTTTTTATTTATCAAAATATAGAAAATCCCTAAATAAATCACATCAGTGAGAGGGGTAGGCTAATGCCTGACAGAGAGTAGGTTCAAGCTAACAGAGTTGAAGTTCCCTGACTGACGTGATTGCATGACGTCCCCACTTCCGTCAGTCCATACCAATGTGGACAATCCTTCACAAGTGTTACTGTGTTAAAGGAAAAAGATTAAAAGAAACAAATTAACCTTACTTTAAGTTTTTAACCAGCTCAAGAGTCAAGATCGAGGTTTTTGTTTGTGACTCATATCTCGACATTGTTGGACCTAAGATCTCCACGCTCAATATTGATTAAGGAAAGTATTTCAGTTAGAATATAAGTCTTGTTTATGTAAAGTATTGTTGAGCAAGTAAAGCATATTATATTGTTAAGATAATATTTAGTAGTAGTTTCCTAATTGTATTAGGAGTCAAGTTAGGTTAAAGTGACCTAGTTGTATTCTAGTTGTGGCCTATATAAAGAGGTCATAGGAGAAGATAAAAGTATATGTGAGTGATCGCGGGCTTTGTCCCCGACTCCATTAGTCTAGCTAGGTGCTCTGGGATGTTCCCATCACCAAGTCTAGTATGTCAAGTGCCAAATTGTATAGTAAAGTTTAGCCCGTGATTTTTTATCTTTCAAGTTAAGGAGGGATTTTCCACGTATATCTTGTGTTCTTTACAGTTATGCTTCCCCATGTGTTATAGTCTAGTTAGAGTCCACATCAAGTGGTCTCTAAGCAAAGAGAAAAGCCCAACAAATAGTATCAGAGCATGGTTAGATTCTACGATGAAGAAGAAGATATGATGAAGCATGTATAAGGTGAAGAAAAAAGGAGAGAAGCCTTGAAAAGATCGTAGAGGTTGTGGGGGTAGATTATTAGAACAAGCCCCCAAAAGCAAAAAGTCAAAGGCAAGCAATAATTAGCAAAGTTCACGTTTAGCAATGGTTAGCAAAGTTGAAGCCTGTATACAACTATACATAAGTGCAACCGTGCGTGGCTAGCGAGTAGTAGTATTCTTATTAGAGGAAATTATGGAGAGGTTTTTGTCCTTTTAGGAGATTAGTCTCTACGATCAAGTGATAAAATATATTCAGCAAAAGTAGTGTTTTAGTTAGCATAAAAGATTAATGTGCCAAGTCTTTGCAAGTGTATGTTAAAGTTTGCAAGATGTTCAAGTTCGAGGGGAGGTAGCGTAAAGTTCATGCAAAGTTGAAGCGTTGATCAGTTGAAGGGTATTGAGCGTAAGGGGAGGTTTGTTGGACCTAAAATCTCCAGGCTCAATATTGATTAAGGAAAGTATTTCAGTTAGAATATAAGTCTTGTTTATGTAAAGTATTGTTGAGCAGGTAAAGCATATTATATTGTTAAGATAATATTTAGTAGTAGTTTCCTAATTGTATTAGGAGTCAAGTTAGGTTAAAGTGATCTAGTTGTAACCTATATAAAGAGGTCATAGGAGAAGGTAAAAGTATATGTGAGTGATCGGAGGGTTTGTCCCCGACTTCATTAGTCTAGCCAGGTGCTCTGGGATATTCCCATCACCAAGTTCAGTATGTCAAGTGCCAAAGTATAGTAAAGTTTAGCCCGTGGTTTTTTATCCCTCAAGTTAAGGAGGAATTTTCCACATATATCTGGTATTCTTTATTGTTATGCTTTCGTGTGCATTATAGTATAGCTAGAGTCCAGATAAAATGGTCTCTATGTAAAGAGAAATCCCCAACAGACATCATATTATGCTTTGTTAAAATTGAAACTTTTTTTGTAATCATGTAAATTATGTTCGCTGCACGCCTGCACTAGATAATAGACTTGAATAATGTTTTGTGATCACCACGTGATACTTGACAAGTTTAAAAAATTTAAATAAAGGAGTTGGATTCTTGTATAATAGAGTCTGGCCTAAGTGACTTTTATAAAAAGAAAATACGGGTGATATTTTGTCGATGAGTCGTCTTTGTTTAAAAAATAGTCATCCCATCACATGTTCTTTTATTTAGGAAACAGAAGCAATAGTGATGGAGAGCATAATTGAGACTCATATTATCAAATACAATAATTCTATGGGTTTTTATTGGTGACCAAATAAAAGTGTCTTCATGTTATGTAGCAATTGCCATATCATCAAAACTATTAATTAGCTTGCCATCTTATAAGGATTTAAACACAAAACAAAAAAGATTAGGGGCTTTTTGCAAATATGATAGACAACATGATTAAAGTAGGAAACTGTAATCTCATAAGCGATTAAAAAGGAATGTGTAATATTATTTCTTCATTGAAATAGGAGTAAATTATTCTATTTGAAATTGTTACCATCTTTGTTACTTTCTACCTTTGTATTTTACCATCTGTACATTTTCAGTTTTTTTTTTTTCCCTTTCTACTTATTTCCTTCATTTTTACTCACGTTTCTCAATTATTAAAAAGAAAAAAAAGTTAATCTACTCTCTCATAGTATCTTTTTTTTTTTTTTTTTTTTTTTTTTTTTTTTACTTATTCTTCAGTAAAGAATAAACTCTTTCAACGGAAGAATCTTAAGTTTTGTTTGAAAAATTAAGATCTTTCAATTTTTTCATCAATTACAACCTTCGACGTACTACTAGAAAACAAAAGAAGAAGACAAGTTGCAAAATTAAGCTTTTTTTAATTTTTGGAGGGAAGTTGCAAAACCAATTAAGCTAAATAGAATTCAACTCACACCCTCCCATTCATATTCTTTGTTCATTTTGGTACAACCGACGGAACTTGATCTATATTCACTTCATGATAACACGAATTCGTGTTCGATCTACTCTAACGACCTACATATAATGATTAGCTTAATAAGTTAGTAGAAAATTAGAAGCAATATGACGTAAAATCAAAAAAGGATGTTTCAACATTATAAACTTTTAAAATTAGAGTATAACTTATATCTATTTTACGCCTATATGAATTTATAATTATGTTTAGCAACAACTAAAAACTTAAATCATGAACCACTTAAAAAAAAGGAAAACTACAAACTGATGTGTCTATCTTAATCGGTCATTATAAGCTAATTACTACGGCGAAAGCATAATAAAGTTAAATTTTGATATTACATAGTAAAATTATGAAACAACAAGGTAGATTATAATTACGATTGCAATTTGTGTAATCACAAACATACATGAAAAGTGTAGAAAGTAATATTTATTTTACAACTATATAAAATATAAGTATCTCTAACTAAAAAAGAAGCCTAGTGATCTATGTTTTCTTAGAAGATGAATGATGACGTCTTTTATAGTAGAAAATTAGAAATTGTAGTAAAATTGTGTATTAAATATACTTTTGAAGTCAAAAGTGCCAAACTATAGTAAAAATTGGTCTGCAACATAGGACTAAAAGATGGATATGAGGGTCTTCTAAGAAGATATATATCATTGCTGCAAAAAAAGTAAAATTATGAATCTATATGCATCCGTCTTCATCGGTTTTTATAAGTTACAATGACGGAATTTAAAGCAAAATTATGAAACTACGTAATAAAATTATGAACGTTTCTATTAAAATTAAGAGAGTACAAAGTAAAATTGGGATGGTAATTGTGTAACTAATCAATACTACCTTCGTTCTTTAAAACTTAATTCCTAAACCTTAATCAATACTCTATGTTCCTTGAACTCTTTCCTATACCCTAAGGAAAGGTTAATATTAATTTTCTATATTGAAGTCATCATTATTAGTCCCTCCGTTTTATGAAACCTAAACCCTAAATTCTAATACTCACCCTAAACTCTAATGTTAGTACAATGATGAAATCTAAACTCTAACTTCCTGTTAAAAAGTTAGAATACACCAAAATAGATAGAGTGTTAGAAAGCATATGATATATGATATTCTTTAATAACTTTTGTGCATACTTTGATTACATTTGATCTCTTTGTGAATAAATTAAACCCTAAACTCTAACTATTTTAGTGATGTGAAGAAAAATAGTTGTTGAAAAGGTTATTATCCCTAAATATTTTGTCCATTGTATTGATTATTCTTATTATTATTGTCATCATTAATTCATTTTGGAAAACATGCGTGAAGTGTTTTAAAATATGATAATACAAAGTATAAGGTAAAATTCTCAATCCTGTAGTAAAATTAGGATACATGTATTGTAAATTTAGATTTTCAAAAGCAAAATGTAAGAAACATTGTACAATGATTATAAAATTAAGTTGTATGATATAATTGATTGAAAAAATGATTAGTAGTAGTGTGATGAAACCCACACTTAAAGTTAAAATTGGTCATATCTTACAAATTAATCTGGCTAATCAAGTATTAAGGTAATATATGGGAGAGTCCGTAAAATCCTTGTCTAGTGATTATTCTTTTTGTAATCATAGTCATACTCCTTTATTTTTTGTATATATTGAAATGAAAGTAACGCAGTAAAATTGTCATTCTTATAGCATAATTAGGACGCGTATGTATGGCAAATTCAGATGATCGGATTAAAATATAAGAAAAAAATTGTACAGTGATTGATGAAAAGATAAAGTAAAATCATAAACAACCTAGTAAAATTTTATTTTTTCACTGAAAATTCATGAATTATTAAAATAAAATGATTTGATAAGGAGGTACAAATTATTTATAATAAATATTAAATTAGGAGATCCTAATAAATTCAAATTTGTTAAAACAAATAAAGAGAGAACATATAAATAATTGAAAAGTACACAGCAAAATTGAATTTCTGTTAGTAAAATGATAAGGTGTATAAGTAAAAGTTGACAGTATTGCAAGTAGAATATTTGATAGACTTGCTAATTATATGTAAATGTTTAGTTTTTTACTTTTTTTTTTTTTGTGTGGATATGCCAGAATAGATTTGGAGATTCTATTAGATTCAAATTATTAATTTAAGTATCACAAAATCTCGTATGAGGCGACCTCAAGGTGAGACCTCTCATACAAGCATGATGTCACGCTGGCGTCATGCTTGTATATAGAGGTAGCCTCATACAAGACTTGTTGTTTTAAGTATAAACTAAACAACAAAATAGATATACGCTGTAAAATTGGGTCCTATTCAAATGATAAATAGTAGAAATTTGATTTTTTTTCTTTTTAGGAAGTTGAGATTAAAAATATCAATAGTATGAACATCAGAATATGTACAACTCCTCAACTGATAGATAATAGTATTCTACACCAAAGCATCAGAATAAAGTTTTAGAAGAGATAAGAAAATAACTTCTTTTTTTCTTTTTTCTTTTTCTTTTTCTTTTTTTTCTTCCATTTCTCTTGAACTTGAGATTAATTTGAATGCTATATTAGAGAAGTAAGGAAAAATAAAATTTAAGAAAAATATTAAAGAAGTAGAAATTAGAGAAAAAGTTATAATAATAATAATAATAATAATAATAATAATAATAATAATAATAATAATAATAATAATAATAATAATAATAATAATAATAATAATAATAATAATAATAATAATAATAATAATAATAATAATAATAATCGAAAATAGAAATAGGAGAGAGAGGGGGAGATGCTATATGAGGGAAATAAAATCAAGGCAGTTGTCTCTATTTATTTTCTATGTAAAATCATAAAATCAATTTTCTTCCTTTATTGTTTTTGCTAATAGAATTAACTTTATCACACTTTTCCTAATTTTAAGCCTTGTTCCTAATAGAACTAACTACAACATCTTTTATTTATTTGCTAAAAGATCCTTTTGTTTTGTTTTATCTACTTTAACCTATATGACATGATAAATAATAATTTGTGAATTTGGCAATGTGGCAACCGACACATCATAAGAGACACCTTTTTCGTGTCTCTAGTGGAGACCTTTAGCATTGTCCTATCAAATATGTATGCATGCATTTATGATTTAATTTGTATAACGCATAAAGATAGATAAGATTCAAATTTCCAACCTAATGGATGGAAACACGGAAGCATATGATAATATTGATTTCTATTGCATTATTTCTCTTTGAATTATTATGATTAAGATAGTATTGGGTTCCTGGTTTTGATGATAACAAACATAGTGTCCTTATCTATGTATGAACTAACTATAATGGCAGGTTGACTTAAGGATGCAAGAAGGTATAATGCTCAAAGCATGACTGCTCATGAAGATGCTTGGATCCTAACAAGACATGAAGACAATGTAATGTAGTTAAGTGCATTTGTCATTTGTGTACTATGCTTGACTAGCCAGCAAGAGTCTAAATTGATCCTGACAATGGAACAAGGTTGTAGGACTGAGTGCATACGTCTATGAGTACAGGGGAGCATTCTTATGAACCCTGCTCTCTAAGACTAGCACTGCAGCTTGAAGGAACCAAAGGGGAACAACGAGTTGGACCCTGTTCCTTCTAGCTGTGTATCTGGACGAATTTGCTTAATATCGTATTTATTATTTCTATGAATATTTTGTGTATTATCTTTTTTAGATCTTCACACAAATATTCCTCTGTAGAAATATAATTTATTTTGGAAAAATAAATATTGCAAAATCGTTTTTTAAACAGAAAAGTATTTTATTTTGAAAAGATTTTATCTTGGAAAATTATTTTACTTAATGGCCAAGTTTATATTGTTTAAAGCAAGTGAATTATCTTCTGGAATATTTCTAATTATCTTTTAGAGATTATATTCTGATAAATCACTTGCTAGCTGGCCAAGATTTTCTGTTTAAGTATTTGGATGGTTTTATCTTATAGGTTTGGTTAAGGAAAGATCTTTGATGTTTACTTAAACTCTATCCTATCTTTTTGACAAATCTTATCTTTTATATTTGAAGAGATTTAACCTAATTAGACTGAGCTCTTTGGCCTGCCTATATGAGGCGCCTCATAAGTTCAGTTGTAGGGTTAAGCTTTGCGTGCATTATTAAGATCAAAATCATTTGTGCAAAGCATTAAATCGTCCAAACCAGATACGTATCCTGTACTCACAAGAACAACTTTGAACCCTGTTCCCTGTCCTGTTCAGTTTGAGTCTTGCTTAGATTGGTCATTGCATAATAGGTTTTCTGTGGTCTTATTTTGTTTAGTATTGAAGCGTGTAATAGGACAAACAATCTGGTTATTTGTAATTGCTCTAGCTTTGTAACAAGCGTAGAGTTTCTCTCAGGTCAGTGTGTGACTTGGAGAGATTGGCAATGCATCAGTGACGGTGAGTGGTGGTGTTAGGGTACTGTGTTGTATCCTTTTTTGGCTCTGGTTATAAGAGAAGTAGTGTGATAAAATCCCAAGTAACTGGGTCATGGTTTTTACTCCTATTAAGCCTAGGAGGTTTTCCACGTGAAAAAGTCTTGTGTTATTTACATTCAATCTCTTACATTCTGTTCTAGTTCACCACGTAGGAACAACGTCCATAACGTTGTTCCCTACCTTGTTCTCAAGTTGCAAAACGTGAGAAATTGGAGTCACTCTATTCACCCCTCCCTCTTGAGTAACTTAGGCACTCTTCAGTTGGTATCAGAGCAAGGTTGCTCATTAAAATGTTAACACCTTGAGTTTTTCCGCAAAAATGAGTGCACCTAGTGAGATGAGGGAAGGACAAACCATTAACCGTCCACCACTGTTTAATGGAGAGTTTTACTCCTAGTGGAAGAAAAGAAATGGAAATTTTCATCAAGGCTGAAGATTATGAGTTACGGCAAATAACTCAGAAGGGAGATCTAGTTATAGAGCAAGTGGATGCAGAAGGCAAGACAAGCATCAAACCTCCAAAAAAATGGACCAATACTGACATGAACCAGATAGAGAAAAATGCTAGAGCTGTCAAACTCCTACACTGTGGAGTTGATGCTAAGGAATACAATTGTATTCAAGGATGTGACACTGCTCAAAGCATCTGGAAAACCTTGGAGACTGCGTATAAAGGTACCTCACAGGTAAAGCAATCCAAAATTGATATGTTGATTAGGCAATATGAATTGTTTAACATGGAACCAACAAAGACTATCAAAGACATGTATGCTCGGTTCAACAATATCCTAAATCAACTCAAATCCCTTGGAAAACCCTTTGATGAACAAGATGTTGTTAGAAAGTTGTTAAGGAGTCTACCAGTAAACACTACATGGACACCTAAAGTGATAGCTATTCAAGAGGCAAGGAATTTAACCATCATGAAGGTTGAAGAATTAATTGGTAGCTTAATGACTCATGAGTTGCAAGTTAAATCTAATGAGACCAAGAGAGAAAAGGAGATTGCTTTCCAAGTGGATGAGATTCCTGAAGATGACCTAGACCTAAATAAAGATGGGATAAGCCTTGTTGCCAGGAAGTTTGCTCGCTTCACGGTAATAGAGGAAGTTTCACTCAAGCTTCGTCAAATTCAGGGAAAGGTGGAAACTTCGACAAGTCCAAGATCAGATGTCACAAGTGCTCAAGACTTGGTCACTTCAAGAACGAGTGTCCTGAGCCAAGTGAGAACATGCAGACAGAACAACGTCCATCCTCCTCCAGAAAGCCAGAAAGGTTCACCAAAAGAGAAGCAAGACACGTGAGCATGCTGGCTGGTTGGTCAGACAACGAGGAGGATAATTCAGAGGATGGAGTGGAGGATCTTTGCACTATGGCCAGAACAGATATCTCTTCTAAAGATGAAGAAGCAGAGGTAGGTATTCTTGAAATTAAAAATCAAATTGCTTCTTGGTCTAGAGATAAATTGTTTAAGATGGTACTTTCTATGATGGATCAGTATGAAGAGTTAAACATTCAAAAAGATAACATTTTGCATGCTTACAATGATTCAAAGGAAGATGTAAGTGAACTGTTGGAGATCAAAATCAATTACGAAAAAATGTTAAAAAGCTTGAAAAAGGAAAATAAAGATCTCAAAGAAATAGTATGTAAAATGGAGGAAACAAGGTCCATCATTGAAAGTAAATGTTTATCTCTTGAGATTGATTTATCTAAGAAAGCTACTGAGACATTAGAACCTATATATGTGTGTGATGAAACTGGCCTAGATGAGTTAAAATCAGAATGTGAAATTCTTAGGGTTAACTTGGAAAAAGAACTTGAAAAATCTAAGGACTATAAAGGCAAGTTGGATAAGGTACAAGAAGAACTAGTTCGTCTTAACAAATGGACTAGCTCATCTCAAGCCTTAAAATGGCTAAATGATCATCACAATAGGTTTAAAAATGCTCCAGGAAGAAAACCTAAGAAGGATGACTGGACTCCCAACACCAAATATGTTTGATTGAAATATAACAGACTTTGCTGGCATTGTGGACAAGGTGGTCACTAGACGTACGAATGCAAGGAGAGAACTAGGTCTGTTGCCAAGAATAAGAACCATGTAAAACAAGTTTGGATGAGAAAAAACAGAGTTAAAAATGATTCTGAGAAAAGGGAGACCAAGCAAGTGTGGGTTCCTAAAACTAATAAGTGACTCTCATTGCAGGCTAAAGTGAAAGAGAGCAAGCCATGGTATGTGAACCGTGGCTGCTCAAGGCATATGACAGGAGAAAAATCTGTATTCCTTTCACTCACAGCCTATGAAGGTGGAAGTGTGACTTTTGGTGATGACCAAACAGGTGAAGTGGTTGGTATAGGTAAGGTTGGTAAGTCACTATCACACTCCATAGATGAAGTCTACTTGGTTGATGGTTTGAAGCATAATTTGTTGAGTGTTTCACAACTATGTGATAAAGGGAACAATGTCCTATTCACTGCAAACAGTTGCATAGTTGCGAATCACAAAACAAATAATGTGGTGCTAGAGGGAAAGCGGCACAAGAATGTTTACAAAGTTAATGTAAATAAGCTTTCCAGTAACTCTCTAACATGTCTCAGTGCTATTGAAACTGATGCCTCATTGTGGCATAGACGGTTTAGACATGTAAGTCTCAATACCTTGAACAAGTTAGCATCACAGAACCTTGTCATTGGTTTGCCTAAAATCAAATTTAAAAGTGATGAGTTATGTGGTGCTTGTGCTAGAGGTAAACAGGTAAAGTCTTCTTTTAAGACAAAGAACATGGTAAGTACTTCACGACCTCTTGAGCTTCTACACATGGATCTTTGTGGTCCTATGAGAGTTCAAACTCGTGGAGGAAGAAATTATGTGTTTTGTTATTGTAGATGACTATTCTAGATTCACATGGACCCTGTTGCTTGTTTCTAAAGATGAAACTTTTGATGTGTTTGAAATCTTTGTTAACAGAATGCTGAAACATGTTGGAGCTGATATATTATCTCTAAGGTCTGGTCATGGCACAGAGTTTGATAATGACAAATTCATAAACTACTGTTCTCAACATGGCATTGATCACAACTTCTCTGCCCCAAGGACCCCTCAAGAGAACGGGGTAGTTGAAAGGAAGAACATGACCCTGGAAGACATAGCTAGAACCTTGTTGCTAGCTAGTGATCTTCCTAGGAACATGTGGGGAGAAGCTGTCATCTTAGCTTGCTATATCATAAATCGTGCCATGCTAAGGCCCATTTTGAGAAAGACACCCTATGAATTACTCAGAGGAAGAAAGCCAAACATTTCCCACTTTAGAGCTTTTGGTTGTAAGTGTTATGTACATAACAACAGAAAGACTAACCTGGGAAAATTTGATGCTAGGAGTGACGAGGCTGTCTTTGTAGGTTATGCTCCTCAGAGCAAAGCGTACAGGGTCCTTAGCAAGAGAACTCAGAAAGTTGAGGAAAGTGTCCATGTTGTGTTTGATGAATCTAATGCAAGTTTTGAGTCATTGCTGCAGGATAAAGAAGACTTCCCAATTGGCCTTGCACTAGAAACGGAAGAAGAAGAAGAAGAAGAAGAAGAAGAAGAAGAAGAAGAAGAAGAAGAAGAAGAAGGCTCAGGAGAAACAGGTAATGCTGTGGAGGAAGAAACAGGGTCTACACCTCCAAGAGTCCACACAATGGACTCAGGGGATATGGGAACAACACCCATAGAGGAAGGAGCTGATCAGAATGAAAGTCCAAGTGAGGACCCTGTTCCCTCTCCACAATGAGATGATCCAGAATGTTTTGGCTTCCAACCACGCTCTTGGAAACATCAGAGCTCTCATCCCATGAATCAAATAATTAGTGATATAAACAAAGGGATTCAAACGAGAGCTTCTGTACAGAAATTTATGGCTTTTTCTGCTTTCTTATCCTATACTGAACCACATAATATTGATGAGGCTTTGCAAGATGCTGATTGGATAACTGCAATGCAGGAGGAACTCAACCAGTTTGAAAGGAACAAGGTCTCGCACCTTGTTCCTAGACCTGATAATAGGGCCATCATTGGGACTGAACGGGTGTTCAGGAACAAACTGGATGAGACAGGTACTGTGGTTAGAAACAAGGCTAGATTAGTTGTTCAAGGATACACCCAACAAGAGGGGATTGACTATGATGAGACATTTATCCCTGTTGCTAGAATTGAGGCAATACCCATGTTGATAGCGTTTGCAACTCATATGGACTTCAAATTGCAACAAATGGATGTCAAAAGTGCCTTTTTGAATGGGTACTTGAAAGAGGAAGTCTATGTGAAGCAACCCCCTGGGTTTGAAAGCAATGAGTCCCCTGACCATGACTATAAACTTGACAAAGCATTGTATGGCTTGAAACAAGCTCCCAGAGCTTGGTATGAACGTCTGTCAAAGTTCTTGATGGACAATGGTTATCAAAGGGGACAAGTGGATACAACCCTGTTCTTACGAGCAAAGGGGGAAAGTTTGTTAGTTGTACAAATCTATGTTGATGATATAATTTTTGGTGCAACTAATCAATCTTTGTGCATGGAATTTTCTGAGTTGATGATGAGTGAATTTGAAATGAGTATGATGGGTGAGCTTAATTTCTTTTTAGGCTTACAAATCAAACAAACTTCAGAAGGAACAATGTTTCATCAACAAAAGTATGCTAGAGAGTTGATCAAGAAATATGGCATGGGAGATGCCAAGGTCTATGATACACCTGTTGTCAAGCATGACTGGGATGAAGCAGGTAAGAGTGTTGATCAAACAGTGTATAGAGGTATGATTGGTTCCTTATTGTACCTAACTGCTAGTAGACCTGATATCATGTATAGTGTTGGCTTGTGTGCAAGGTTTCAAGCAAACCCCAAAGAGTCACATCTTACACAAGTCAAACGTATCCTAAGGTACCTCAAGGGAACTGAAGACTTATGTCTTTGGTACCCTAGAGGTGCTGGCATTGATTTAATTGGCTATGCTGACGCTGATTATGCAGGATATATACCTTGTAGACAGGAAGAGCACATTAGGCATGGCAACTTTCCTAGGGCCTTGCTTGATCTCTTGGGCTTCCAAAAAGCAGAATTTTGTGGCTATGTCTACTGCTGAAGCTGAGTATGTGGCAGCAGCTTCATGTTGTGCCCAATTGTTGTGGGTAAGACAACAATTAAAGGATTTTGGAATTGATGCAGGTTGTATGCCAATCTTGTGTGACAACACAAGTGCTATAAATATTTCCAAAAATACAGTGCAACATTCAAGAGCAAAGCACATTGACATTAGACATCACTTTCTGAGAGACAATGCAGAGAAAGGATTCATTAAATTGAATTTTTGCAAAACGGAGGATCAATTGGCAGACCTCTTTACTAAACCTTTGAGCAGAGAAAGGTATGAGAAACTTAGACTAGAAATAGGCATAATCAAGATTACTTAGTTGTATGTGCACCCTGTTTCCTCGATGATTGGCTAAAGTGTGTCTACATGTTTTATGTGTGTATATATGTGATTTGTGTGGCTTTTTAAAGCTTTTGTATGTCTATACCAGCTTGAGTGTAGTAAAATGCATAACTGTATGACCTAAACTAAAGGACTCACTTTGGTCTATTGATATGTCCCTTATTGTCCTCAAAACTGTTGTTGTGTAAACCTTAAGACCAATACATGGACCCTGTTCCCTCAGTCACTCTGCCTCAAGCTAAACTGTTTCTAACAGGCAAATTCAGACGCATTTATTGTGTCTGATTTTCTGATTATTAGAGGCGGTTGGGATTATTTCCCTATAAATAGGGGCTAGACCGTTGTTCTTCATTATCACAACTCCAATCAGCTCCCTAAATTCTCTCTCACTCACAAAAATCTTCCCGTTATTCTTTTCTCTCTCAGAATTCACTCTCTTCTCTTCCAAATTTTTGAATTTTCTTCCCGTTAATTCAAGAATCAATCCCTAAATTCTCGTTTCTTTTTCGTTTCCTCAAAACCCTAATCCTTGCTATAAAATGGTGAGTGGAACCAAATCATCAGCATCCAAGAAGTCTCTTGCTGAGAAACTCACAGCTGAAATAACACCTTCCACCACTCCCATCACATCCTCCACCCTTGCCGCAACCTCCGCAATGCCTGTTAAATCGACATCAAGCAAGAGACCTGGTTCTTCTAAACCAGCTCAACCATCTCCACCTTCTTCACCAGAGCCTCCCACTGAACCTTTGGTGGGGGGGGGAGGGGGGGGAGAAGGCACTACTCAGGAAAAGGCAGGGGCCTCAGTTTCTTCTGCCAAGAAGAAAGCTAAGAAAAGCACAGCCAAGAGAGTTAGCGTGTCTGAGCTAGCTGGGGAAGTTGATGCTCTTCTGGATGAAGGAGCTGCAATTGGGGCAAAGTATGTGAAGGAGAAGGGAAAGAAAAAGAAAGAGGGTACTGGGAAATCAAAAGGAGAGCCTGAGGGAGAGAAGAAGGAGAGCGAGGGAGGAGAGAAGCCTGAAATATAGAGCTCTACTGCTCAGGGGGAACAGGAGCTAGTTGAGGAACCACCTGTTCCCACAGCTGGTCCCAAGAAAACAAAGAAGCCCACTGCTGGGTCTTCTAAGAAACAGGGTCCTCTCCAAAAGGAACCTGTCATAGCCAGTGCTCCTACACCTCCACCATCCAAGAAAAGGAAGACCGTTGCTGAATGGGTCTTACATGAGCCCACTGAGACTCTTTCACCTGAAGCAGCGGAGGCTTCTTCCCGTCCTGCCAAGAGGAAAAAAGCCTTAGTCCCCATGCCCTCTGCATCTACTCCTGCTGGCAACACTGGCAAGATAAAGAAGATGAGCCAGGATGAGATCGATGCAAGGACTGCTCAAATCCTCTCCAGAAAAAGCATGCAAGGTAAAGTTTGGTGTTTGGCTTGGATGAAGGATAATGGGGTTGGGGAATTTGTTACTAATGTCATGTCTCATGGGTGAGGTACTTATATGACCACTAGGACTACCTTCCACTATGCTGAAATCAAACAGTTTTATTTAAACTGTACTGTGAAGAAAGGGGTGGTCAGGAGTGAAGTGTCTGGGGTTCCCATTAAATTCAATGCGTCTTGGGAATCCCTAGTGAAGGTTTTGCTGAGTGGGCTAGGGGTGGTGTCTGGCCTGAATATGAGGGACTTGACCCTATAGCCACTGTGAGAAAGTACTCCAGGAATATGGAGGAGGATGTGGCCAAACGGGTAAAGGTTGTGGACATTGTTCCTATGCAGAAGTTGTACTTTGCACTTGTATTCAGGACCCTGGTCCCTAGGGAGGAAGCTAGGGAATACTGCTCAGCCTATGACATGAGCATTATGGACCTGGTTGAATGGAGAGAGAAGATGAATCTTCCTGCTGTCATGATTCACCACATAGCCTACGTCCTCAGTGCCAAGAAAATCACCCACTCTCTGCTTTATGGGTACGCTCTCACCTTCGTCTTCAAACAGTTTGGGGTACCTCTTTCTGATGGGCATCACCTACAATTGTGAATGAGGTGGGCAAGTAGTATTTGAAGCAAATTGGCTTCAGGTTTGATTGGGATCAAGAGGAGGAGGAGGATGATGAGGAAGTTGGTTCTGAGGGGGAATAGGGCCCAGAGGCTGTTTCCATGGAAAGGACCAGCATCAGCAGAGCTGCAATATTTACTACGCTGCAACTGGTTGAGGCCAAGCTCAATACCGTGACCTCCAAGCAAGCTGACTTGGCTCAAATGGTTGCTGATCTTACTGATGCAGTGACCAAGGCTGATCATGCTCATCACAGGAAGCATGATGAGCTTGTCAGGATGCTGAAGGATGGGTTAGAGGTTGAGACTGTTCCCAATGTTGATGACAACCCCAACCCATCAGACCCTGTTCCTCCCCCTGTTGTCTAAGATTGTTCTCTTTTCTTTTCTTTTCTTTTCTTTTCTTTCTTTTCTCTCTAGGTGTTGTTTATGCT
Source organism: Tetragonia tetragonoides (assembly GCA_038025085.1). NCBI lineage: Eukaryota > Viridiplantae > Streptophyta > Magnoliopsida > Caryophyllales > Aizoaceae > Tetragonia > Tetragonia tetragonoides. The sequence goes on along the minus strand of CM076145.1, from coordinate 6,682,632 downwards.
GTAACAATACCTTCTTTTGTGACTGTGCTATATATATATATATATATATATATATATATATATATATATATATATATATATATATATATATATATATATATATATATATATATATATATATATATATATATATATATATATATATATATATATATATACAATATGGTCCTTTTTGGTTTATGTGATTTGACTATGAAGAGTTGTCTAAGTTACTTTAGATGGGGGAGGTGAATAGAGTGAGTCCAATTTCTCGCGTTTTGTAACTTGAGAACAAGGTAGGGAACAGCGTTATGGACGTTGTTCCTACGCAGTGAACTGAAACAGAATGTAAAGACTGAAAGTAAATAACACAAGGTTTTTTTCACGTGGAAAACCTCCTAGGCTCAATAGAAGTAAAAACCACGACCCAGTTACTTGAGATTTTGTCACACTACTTCTCTTATAACTAGAGCCAAAACACAGGATACAACACAGTACCCTAACACCACCACACACTATCACTGATGCATTGCTAAATCTCTCCAAGTCACACATTGACCTGAGAGAAACTCTAGGCTTGTCACTAAGCTAGAGCAATTACAAATAACCAGATTGTTTGTCCTATTACACGCTTCAATACTAAGCAAAATAAGACCACAGAAAACCTATTATGCAATGACCAATCTAAGCAAAGACTCAAACTGACCAGGACAGGGAACATGGTTCAAGGTTGTTCTTGTGAGTACTGGACGTATCTGATTTGGACGAATGAACGCTTTGCACAAATGATTCTGATCTCAATAATGCATGCAAAGCTTAACCTTTCAACAAAGCCTATCAGGCGCCTTATATAGGCAGGCCTAGAAGCTCAGTCCAATTAGGTTAAATCTCTTCAGAATATAAAAGATAAGATCTTCTCAAAAGATAGGATAGAGTTTAAGTAAAGATCAAAGATCTTTCCTTAACTCGTTCCATATTATAAAAATCGTCCAAATACCTTAACAGAAAATCTTGGCTAGCTAGCAAGTGATTTATCAGAATATAATCTCTAAAAGATAATTAGAAATATTCCAAAAGATAATTCACTAACCTTAACAATATAAACTTGGCCATTAACTAAAATACTTTTCCAAGATAATATCTTTTCACAATAAAATACTTTTATGTTTAAAACACGATTTTGCAATAATTATTTTTCCAAAATAAATTATATTTCTTCAGAAGAATATTTGTGTGAATATCTAAAAGTATAATGCAAAAAATATTCGCAGAAATAATAAATACGATATTATGCAAACTCGTCCAGATACACAGCTTAGAATGAACAGGGTCCAACTTGTTGTTCCCCTTTGGTTCCTTCAAGTTGCAGTGCTAGTCATAGAGAACAGGGTTCACAAGAATGCTCCCCTATACTCATAGACGCATGCACTCAGTCCTACAAACTTGTTCCCTTGTCATGATCAACTTAAACTCTTGCTAACTAGTCAAGCATAGTACTAAAAGACTAATGACAAATGCACTTAACTACATTACATAGTCTTCATGTTTTTTGTTTGGATCCAAGCATCTTCATGAGCAATCATGCTTTGAGCATTATACCTTCTTGCATCCTTAAGTCAACCTGCCATCATAGTTAGTTCACACATGGATAAGGACACTATGTTTGTTATCATCAAAACCTAGGAACCCAACAAATTCCCCCTTTTTGATGATGACAAACTAGTTTGCTTATCTGAGCTAGATACCAATTCGATTGAGTACAAAACTAACTCAAGCGCTTACCTTGACTTACCATTGCTGTGAACCAACCAAAAGAACCACGGGTAAGTAGGAACAGGGTTCACAGCTTCACAATCAAGAACTTCAGCTTAACATTATCATCCACCACGTTGAGACTTTTGCAGAGAGAAACTTTGCAATCAGAGTTGCAACTTACAAGACTTTAGAGAATCAGAGTAGGCAGAGGAAACACAATTTCAAACTAGAAACCATTAGAGCAGAAATCAAAAATTTGTGTGTTACCCATCCATAGTGAATAGGTTGACAAGGTACGAGAATTAAACTAGACTAAACCTAAACATGATCATATCAAACCTAATCATAAGCACACCACTCTTTCCCCTTTTGGCATGATCAAAAAGTGTCATGGACATTTGTTAAACATGCAAATCGTGAGAAGTTAAGCCAAACTGTAGCAAATATGTCACAACCATCACCTCCAGGGTTTAAGTGTATGCAAACAAGTGCAAGAATTAGTAGCTCAAACTTAAAAATCTATTGATATAGGCCATCCAGAAAATAGTCAAATCATATAAGCCAAAAAGGACCAAAAGTTATATATTGTGCACAGTCACAAAAGAAGGTATTGTTACAGTAGAAACAACACCTTGAGAGAAAAGAAAGAAAAGCAAAAAACTGGCTTAAACAACATGGGGAGGAATAGGGTTTGATGGTTCAGTGGGATCATCAGCATCATCAACAGGCTCATCAGTTTCTACCTCAAACCCATCCCTCAGCATCTTGACAAGCTCATCATGCCTTCTCTGATGAGCTTCATCAGCTTTTGTCACAACATCAGTGAGATCAGCAACCCTAAGATCTAGATCAACTTGCTTGGAGGTCACAGAATTGAGCTTTGCGTCGACCAATTGTAGTGTAGTAAACATGGCAGCTCTGCTGATGCTTTCCCCTTCCATGGAAACAACCTCTCGGTCCTGTTCCCCCTCAGAACCAATCTCCTCCTCTTCCTCCTCCTGCTTCTGATCCTCATCAAACTTGAAACCAGTTTGCTTCAGATACTGCTTGCCCACCTCATTCACAGTTGTAGGCAACGTCCCAGCAGAGAGAGGCACATCAAAGTGCTTGAAGACCATGGTGAGGGCATACCCATAAGGCAAAGAATGAGTGATTTTCTTTGCACTGAGGACATACCCAATGTGATGAATCATGATAGCAGGAAGATTCACCCTGTCCCTCCTTTCTACCAGATCCATAAGGCTCATGTCGTAGGCAGAGCAGTACTCCCTAGCTTCCTCTCTAGGGACCAGGGTCCTAAACACAAATGGAAAATGCAACTTGTGCATGGGAACAAGGTCCACAGCCTTGATCCTAGAGGCCACATCCACTTCCATGTCCTGTGTATACTTCCTCACTATAGCGATGGGATCAAGACCTTCATAATCTGGCCACACACTACCCCTAGCCCATTCAGCAAACCCTTCACAGGGGATCCCCAAGATTTTCCCCAGATCAAAGGCATTAAATTTGATGGGGACCCCAGACACCTCACTCTTAACCACCCCATTTTTCACAGAGCAATTTAGGTAAAATTGCTTAAACTCCGCATAATGAAATGTAGTCCTACTGGTTAAGTAGGTACTCCACCCCTGAGACAAGACATTGGACACAAATTCCCCAATCCCATTGTCTTTCATCCAGTCAAGACACCATACCTTGCCAGTGATGCATTTTCTGGAGAGGATCTGAGTTGTCCTGGCATCAATGGCGTCTGGATCCTGTTTCTTTTTCTTGCCTTTAGAAGCAGCAATAGAGGTTGAGGGAGGAAGACCAGGGTTTTCTTCTTCTTGGTTGGTCTAGAAGATGGGTCAGCAGTCTCTGGCTGAGATGACTCAGACGGGATGTCCAAGACACGTGCAGTCGCTGATTTCCTCTTCTTTAGGTGAGGAGATGGTGTAACAGTTGCTGAGACAGGGTCCTGGATGGATGGACCCTGTTTCTTTGAAGACCCAGTAGTGGTCTTCTTTGTTTTCTTGGAACCAGCTGTGGGAACAGGTGGTTTCTCAGCTGATCCCTGTTCCCCCTGAGCAGTGGAGCTATCTGTTTCAGGCTTCTCTCCTCCCTCACTCTCGTTTTTCTCTCCCCCAGGCTCTCCTTTTGATTTTCCACTACCCTCTTTCTTTTTCTTTCCCTTCTCACCTTTCTTTGAAATGAATTTGTCCCCTATGCCAGCCCCTTCATCCAGAAGAGCATCAATTTTTGCAACGATTTCAGAAACGCTAGCTCCTTTGGTAGCGCTCTTCTTGGTCTTCTTCTTGGCAGAAGAAGCCGAAGCCCCTGGTTTAGCAGCACCATCCTTCCCTTGATTTTCAGTGGTGGAGGGTTTAGGAGATGTTGGTGGTGATGGTGATGAAGGCTCAGCAGGACCCTTGTTCTTTCGTGCTGACATTTTGACCGGCATGACAGGTGTGGTGACAGGAGTAGATGAAGTGATGGGAGTGGTAGAGGGTGATTTTTCAGTTGGGGATTTCTTGGATGCAGTAGATCGAGTTCTAGTCACCATTGTTATTTATAGCCTGAAATAGGGTTTAAGAAAAGAAAGAAAGAACGAGAATTGGGGGAGAAGTTTCTTGAATTAACGGGAAGAAAATTCAAAAAATCTTGTGGAGAAGATGAAGAGATTTGAGAGAAGAAGAAAATAACGAGAAGATTTTATGTGAGAGAGAGAGAGAATTAACGGGCATAAGAGAGAATTTGGGAGCTAATTTGAGTTGTGATGATGAAGAACAATGGCTAGCCCCTATTTATAGGGAAATAATCCCGACCGCCTCTAATTATTAGGAAATCAGATGCAATTAAATTCGTCTGAATTTGCCCGTTGGGAACAGTATTTACTTGAGGCAGAGTGACTGAGGGAACAGGGTCCATGTATTAATCTTAAGGCTCATACAACAATAGTTTTGAGGACAATAAGGGACATATCAATAGACCAAAGTGAGTCCTTTAGTTCAGGTCATACAGTTATGCATTTTACTACATGCGAGCTGGTATGGACATACAAAAGCATTAAAGGGCCATACAAATCACATATATACACACATAAAACATGTAGACACACTCTAGCCAATCATCGAGGGAACAGGGTGCACATACAACTAAGTAACCTTGATCATGCCTATTTCTAGTCTAAGTTTCTCATACCTTTCTCTGCTCAGTGGTTTAGTAAAGAGGTCTGCCAATTGATCTTCCGTCTTGCAAAAATTCAATTTAATGAATCCTTTCTCTGCATTGTCTCTCAGAAAGTGATGTCTAATGTCAATGTGCTTTGTTCTTGAATGTTGCACTGGATTCTTGCAAATATTTATAGCACTTGTGTTGTCACACAAGATTGGCATACAACCTGCATCAATTCCAAAATCCTTTAATTGTTGTCTTACCCACAACAATTGGGCACAACATGAAGCTGTTGCCACATACTCAGCTTTAGCAGTAGACATGGCCATAAAATTCTTTTTTTTGGAGGCCCAAGAGATCAAGCAAGGCCCTAGGAAAGTTGCCATGCCTGATGTGCTCTTCCTATCTACAAGGTATCCTGCATAATCAGTGTTAGCATAGCCATTTAAACCAATGCCAACACCTCTAGGGTACCAAACACATAAGTCTTTAGTTCCCTTGAGGTACCTTAGGATACGTTTGACTTGTGTAAGATGTGACTCTTTGGGGTTTGCTTGAAACCTTGAACACAAGCCAACACTATAGATGATATCAGGTCTACTAGCAGTTAGGTTCAATAAGAAACCAATCATACCTCTATGCACTGTTTGATCAACACTCTTACCTGCTTCACCCAAGTCAAGCTTGACATTCGTGGCAACAAGTGTATCATAGACCTTGGCATCTCTCATGCCATATTTCTTGATCAACTCTCTAGCATACTTCTGTTGATGAATCGTTGTTCCTTCTGAAGTTTGTATGGTTTGTAAGCCTAAAAAGAAATTAAGCTCACCCATCATACTCATTTCGAATTCACTCATCATCAACTCAGAAAATTCCCTGCACAAAGATTGATTAGTTGCACCAAAAATTATATAATCAACATAGATTTGTACAACTAATAAACTTTTCCCCTTTGCTCGTAAGAACAGGGTTGTATCAACTTGTCCCCTTTGATAACCATTGTCCATCAAGAACTTTGACAGACGTTCATACCAAGCTCTGGGAGCTGGTTTCAAGCCATATAATGCTTTGTCAAGTTTATAGACATGGTCAGGGGACTCATTGCTTTTAAACCCAGGGGGTTGCTTCACATAGACTTCCTATTTCAAGAACCCATTCAGAAAGGCACTTCTGACATCCATTTGTTGCAACTTGAAGTCCATATGAGCTACACACGCCATCAGCATGCATATTGCCTCAATTCTAGCAACAGGGACAAATGTCTCATCATAGTCAATCCCCTCTTGCTGATTGTATCCTTGAACAACTAATCTAGCCTTGTTTCTAACCACAGTAACTGTCTCATCCTATATGTTCCTGAACACCCATTTAGTCCCAATGATGGTCCTATTATCAGGTCTAGGAACAAGGGGCCAGACCTTGTTCCTTTCAAACTGGTTGAGTTCCTCCTGCATTACAGTTATCCAATCAGCATCCTGCAAAGCTTCATTGATATTATGTGGTTCAATATAAGATAAGAAGGTAGAAAAAGCCATAAAGTTCTGTACAGAAGCTCTCGTTTGAATCCCTTTGTTTATATCACTAATGATTTGATTCATGGGATGAGAGCTCTGATGTTTCCAAAACCGTGGCTGGAAGCCAGAACTTTCTGGATCATCTTGTTGTGGAGAGGGAACGGGTCCTCATTTGGACTTTCATTCTGATCAGCTCCTTCCTCTATGGGTGTTGTTCCCATATCAGGAGTATTTGTTCCCCCTGAGTCCATTGTGTGGACTCTTGGAGGTGTAGACCTTGTTTCGTCCTCTACAGCATTACCTGTTTCTCTTGAGGCTTCTTATTCTTCTTCTTCTTCCCTTTCTGGTGCAAGGCCAATTGGGAAGTCTTCTTTATCCTGCAGCAATGACTCAAACTTGCATTAGATTCATCAAACACAGCATGGACACTTTCCTCAACTTTCTGAGTTCTCTTGTTGAGGACCCTATATGCTTTTCTCTTAGGAGCATAACCTACAAAGACATCCTCATAACTCCTAGTATCAAATTTTCCCAGGTTAGTCTTTCCGTTGTTATGTACATAGCACTTACAACCAAAAGCTCTAAAGTGGAAAATGTTTGGCTTTCTTCCTCTGAGTAATTCATGGGGTGTCTTTCTCAAAATGGGTCTTAGCATGGCACGATATGATATAGCAAGCTGTAATGACAGCTTCTCCCAACATGTTCCTAGGAAGATCACTAGCTAGCAATAGGGTTCTAGCTATGTCTTCCAGGGTCCTGTTCTTCCTTTCAACTACCCCGTTCTATTGGGGAGTCCTTGGGGCAGAGAAGTTGTGATCAATGCCATGTTGAACACAGTAGTTTATGAATTTGTCATTATCAATCTCTGTGTCATGATCAGACCTTAAAGATAATATATCAGCTCCAACATGTGTCAGCATTCTGTTAGCAAAGATTTCAAACACATCAAAAGTTTCATCTTTGGAAACAAGCAACATGGTCCATGTGAATCTAGAATAGTCATCTACAATAACAAACACATAGTTTCTTCCTCCACGAGTTTGAACTCTCATAGGCCCACAAAGATCCATGTGTAGAATCTCAAGAGGTCGTGAAGTACTTACCATGTTCTTTGTCTTAAAAGAAGACTTTACCTGTTTACCTCTAGCACAAGTACCACATAACTCATCACTTTTAAATTTGATTTTAGGTAAACCAATGACAAGGTTCTGTGATGCTAACTTGTTCAAGGTACTGAGACTTACATGTCCAAACCGTCTATGCCACAATGAGACATCAGTTTCAATAGCACTGAGACATGTTAGAGAGTTACTAGAAAGCTTATTTACATCAACTTTGTAAACATTCTTGTTCCGCTTTCCCTCAAGCACCGCATTATTTGTTTTGTGATTCGCAACCATGCAAGTGTTTGCAATGAATAGGACATTGATCCGTTTATCACATAGTTGTGAAACACTCAACAAATTATGCTTCAAACCATCAACCAAGTAGACTTCATCTATGGAGTGCGATAGTGACTTACCAACCTTACCTATGCCAACTACTTCACCTGTTTGGTTGTCACTAAAAGTCACACCTCCACCTTCATAGGCTGTGAGTGAAAGAAATACAGATTTTTCTCCTGTCATGTGCCTTGAGCATCCATTGTCCACATACCATGGTTTGCTCTCTTTCACTTTAGACTGCAATGAGAGTCACTTGTTAGTTTTAGGAACCCACACTTGCTTGGGCTCCCTTTTCTCATAATCATTTTTAACTCTCTCTTTTCTCATCCAAACTTGTTTTACATGTTGCTTATTCTTGGCAACAGACCTAGTTCTCTCCTGGCATTCGTACCTGTAGTGACCACCTTGTCCGCAATGCCAGCAGAATCTATTATATTTCAATCCAGCATATTTGGTGTTGGGAGTCCAGTCATCCTTCTTAGGTTTTCTTCCTAGACCATTTTTAAACCTATTGTGATGATCATTTAGCCATTTTAAGGCTTAAGATGAACTAGTCCATTTGTTCAGACTAACTAGTTCTACTTGAACCTTATCCAACTTGCCTTTATAGTCCTTAGATTTTTCAAGTTCCTTTTCCAAATTAATCCTAAGATTTTCACATTCAGATTTTAACTCATCTAGGCCAGTCTCATCACAAACATATATAGGTTCCAAGGTCTCAGTAGCTCTCTTAGATAAATCAGTCTCAAGAGATAAACATTTACTTTCAATGATGAACCTTGTTTCCTCCATTTTGCATATTGTTTCTTTGAGATCTTTATATTCCTTTTTCAAGGTTTTTAACATTTTCCCGTAGTTGATTTTGATGTCTAACAGTTCACTTACATCTTCCTTTGAATCATTATAAGCATGCAAGATGTTATCTTTTTCAATGTTTAACTCTTCATACTGATCCATCATAGAAAGTACCATCTTAAGCAATTTATCTCTAGACCAAGAAGCAATTTGACTTTTAATTTCAAGAATACCTACCTCTGCTTCTTCATATTTAGGAGAGATATCTGTTCTGGCCATGGTGCATAGATCCTCCACTCCATCGTCTGGATTATCCTCCTCGTTGTCTGACCAACCAGCCAGCATACTCACATATCTTGCTTCTCTTTTGGTGAACTTTCTGGCTTTCTGGAGGAGGATCGACGATGTTCTGTATGCATGTTCTAACTTGGCTCAAGACACTCGTTCTTGAAGTGACCAAGTCTTGAGCACTTGTGACATCTGATCTTGGACTTGTCGAAGTTTCCACCTTTCCCTGATTTTGACGAAGCTTGTGTGAAACTTCCTTTATTACCATAGAAGCGAGCAAACTTCCTGGCAACAAGGTTTATCTCATCTTCATTTAGATCTAGGTCATCTTTAGGAATCTCATCCACTTGGAAAGCAATCTCCTTTTCTCTCTTAGGCTCATTAGATTTAACTTGCAACTCATTAGTCATTAAGTTACCAATTAATTCTTCAACCTTCATGGTGGTCAAATCCCTTGCCTCTTGAATAGCCGTCACTTTAGGTGTCCATGTAGTATTTACTGGTAGACTCCTTAACAACTTTCTAACATCTTCTTCATCAAAGGGTTTGCCGAGGGATTTGAGTTGATTTAGGATATTGTTGAACCGAGCATTCATGTCTTTGATAGCCTCTGTTGGTTCCATGTTAAACAATTCATATTGCCTAATCAACATATCAATTTTGGATTGCTTTACCTCTGAGGTGCCTTCATACGCAGTCTCCAAGTTTTTCCAGATGCTATGAGCAGTGTCACATCCTTGAATACGATTGTATTCCTTGGCATCAACTCCACAGTTTAGGAGTTTTACAACTCTAGCATTCTTCTCTATATGCTTCATGTCAGTATTGGTCCATTTTTCTGGAGGTTTGATGCTTGTCTTGCCTTCTGCATCCACTTGCTCTATAACCAGATCTCCCTTCTGAGTTATTTGCCATAACTCATAATCTTCAGCCTTGATGAAAATTTCCATTCTCTTCTTCCACCAAGAGTAAAACTCTCCATTAAACAGTGGTGGACGGTTAATGGCTTGTCCTTCCCTCCTCTCACCGGGTGCACTCATTTTTGCGGAAAAGCTCAAGGTGTTAACCTTTTAATGAGCAACCTTACTCTGATACCAACTAAAGAGTGCCTAAGTTACTCTAGATGGGGGGGATGAATAGAGTGACTCCAATTTCTCGCGTTTTGTAACTTGAGAACATGGTACAGAACAGCGTTATGGACGTTGTTCTTATGTAGTGAACTGAAACAGAATGTAAAGACTGAAAGTAAATAGCACAAGGCCTTTATCACGTGGAAAACCTCCTAGGTTCAATAGGAGTAAAAATCACGACCCAGTTACTTGGGATTTTGTCACACTACTTCTCTTGTAACTAGAGCCAAAACACAGGATACAACACAGTACCCTAACACCACCACACACCGTCACTGATGCGTTGCCAATCTCTCCAAGTCACACACTGACCTGAGAGAAACTCTACGCTTGTCGCTAAGCTAGAGCAATTACAAATAACCAGATTGTTTGTCCTATTACACGCTTCAATACTAAGCAAAATAAGACCACAGAAAACCTATTATGCAATGACCAATCTAAGCAAAGACTCAAACTTACCAGGACAGGGAACAGGGTTCAAGGTTGTTCTTGTGAGTACAGGACGTATCTGGTTTGGACGAATGAACGCTTTGCACAAATGATTCTGATCTCAATAATGCACGCAAAGCTTAACCTTTCAACAGAGCCTATCAGGCGCCTTATATAGGCAGGCCTAGAAGCTCAGTCCAATTAGGTTAAATCTCTTCAGAATATAAAAGATAAGATCTTCTCAAAAGATAGGATAGACTTTAAGTAAAGATCAAAGATCTTTCCTTAACTCGTTCCATATTATAAAAACCGTCCAAATACCTTAACAGAAAATCTTGGCCAGCTATCAAGTGATTTATCAGAATATAATCTCTAACAGATAATTAGAAATATTCCAAAAGATAATTCACTAACCTTAACAATATAAACTTGGCCATTAAGTAAAATAATTTTCCAAGATAATATTTTTTCACAATAAAATACTTTTCTGTTTAAAACATGATTTTGCAATAATCATTTTTCCAAAATAAATTATATTTCTTCAGAAGAATATTTGTGTGAATATCTAAAAGTATAATACACAAAATATTCACAGAAATAATAAATACGATATTATGCGAACTCGCCCAGATACACAGCTTAGAAGGAACAGGGTCCAACTCGTTGTTCCCCTTTGGTTCCTTCAAGCTGCAGTGCTAGTCATAGAGAACAGGGTTCACAAGAATGCTCCCCTGTACTCATAGACGCATGCACTCAGTCCTACAACCTTGTTCCCTTGTCATGATCAACTTAGACTCTTGCTAACTAGTCAACCATAATACAAAAAGACTAATGACAAATGCACTTAACTACATTACATTGTCTTCATGTCTTGTTTGGATCCAAGCATCTTCATGAGCAATCATGCTTTGAGCATTATACCTTCTTGTATCCTTAAGTCAACCTGCCATCATAGTTAGTTCACACATAGATAAGGACACTATGTTTGTTATCATCAAAACCTAGGAACCCAACAGACTATTTTCTGGATGGCCTATATCAATAGATTTTTAAGTTTGATCTACTAATTCTTGCATTTGTTTGCATACACTTAAACCCTGGAGGTGATGGTTGTGACATACTTGCTACATATCTGGCTTCACTTATCACTATTTGCATGTTTAAAAAATGTCCATGACACTTTTTGATGATGCCAAAAGGGGGTAGAGTGGTGTGCTTATGATTAGGTTTGATATGATCATGTTTAGGTTTAGTCTAGTTTAATTCTCGTACCTTGTTAACCTATTCACTATGGATGGGTAGCACACAATTTTTTTTGATTTCTGCTCTAATGATTTCTGGTTTAAAATTGTGTTTCCTCTGCCTACTCTGATTCTCTAAAAGTCTTGAATGTTGCAACTCTGATTGCACAATTTCTCTCTGCAAAAGTCTCAACGTGATGGATGATAATGTTAAGCTAAAGTTCTTGATTGTGAAGCTATGAACCCTGTTCCTACTTACCCGTGGTTCTTCTGGTTGGTTCACAGCAATGGTAAGTCATGGTAAGCGCTTGAGTTAGTTTTGTACTCGATCTATTTGGTATCTAGCTCAGATAAGCACACTAGTTTGTCATCATCAAAAAGGGAGAATTTGTTGGGTTCCTGGTTTTGATGATAACAAACATAGTGTCCTTATCCATCTATGAACTAACTATGATGGCAGGTTGACTTAAGGATGCAAGAAGGTATAATGTTCAAAGCATGATTGCTCATGAAGATGCTTGGATCCTAACAAGACATGAAGACAATGTAATGTAGTTAAGTGCATTTGTTATTAGTCTTTATGTACTATGCTTGACTAGTCAGCAAGAGTCTAAATTGATCCTGACAAGGGAACAAGGTTGTAGGACTGAGTGCATGCGTCTATGAGTACATGGGAGCATTCTTGTGAACCCTGTTCTCTATGACTAGCACTGCAGCTTGAAGGAACCAAAGAGGAACAACAAGTTGGACCCTGTTCCTTCTAGCTGTGTATCTGGACGAATTTGCTTAATATCGTATTTATTATTTTTATGAATATTTTGTGTATTATCTTTTTTAGATCTTCACACAAATATTCCTCTGTAGAAATATAATTTATTTTGGAAAAATAAATATTGCAAAATCGTGTTTTAACAGAAAAGTATTTTATTTTGAAAAGATTTTATCTTGGAAAATTAGTTTACTTAATGGCTAAGTTTATATTGTTTAAAGCAAGTGAATTATCTTCTGAAATATTTCTAATTATCTTTTAGAGATTATATTCTGATAAATCACTTGCTAGTTGGCCAAGATTTTCTGTTTAAGTATTTGGACGGTTTTATCTCATAGGTTGGGCTAAGGAAAGATCTTTGATCTTTACTTAAACTCTATCCTATCTTTTGACAAATCTTATCTTTTATATTCTGAAGAGATTTAACCTAATTAGACTGAGCTCTTTGGCCTGCCTATATAAGGCGCCTCATAGGCTCAGTTGTAGGGTTAAGCTTTGCGTGCATTATTAAGATCAGAATCATTTATGCAAAGCGTTAAATCGTCCAAACCAGATACGTCCTGTACTCACAAGAACAACCTTGAACCTTGTTCCCTGTCCTGGTCAGTTTGAGTCTTGCTTAGATTGGTCATTGCATTATAGGTTTTCTGTGGTCTTATTTTGCTCAGTATTGAAGCATGTAATAGGACAAACAATCTGGTTATTTGTAATTGCTCTAGCTTAGTAACAAGCGTAGAGTGTCTCTCAGGTCAGTGTGTGACTTGGAGAGATTGGCAACGCATCAGTGACGGTGTGTGGTAGTGTTAGGGTACTATGTTGTATCCTGTTTTTGACTCTGGTTATAAGAGAAGTAGTGTGACAAAATCCCAAGTACCTGGGTCGTGATTTTTACTCCTATTGAGCCTAGGAGGTTTTCTACGTGAAAAAGCCTTGTGTTATTTACATTCAATCTCTTACATTCTGTTCTAGTTCATCACGTAGGAACAACGTCCATAACCTTGTTCCCTACATTGTTCTCAAGTTGCAAAACGTGAGAAATTGGAGTCACTCTATTCACCTCCCATCTAGAGTAACTTAGGCACTCTTCAGATAGTGATTATACTTTTTTGGGGAGGAGAAGGTAGTAGCTACTTATATGAATGTTTTTAGGAAAATATTTGGTTGACCGAGTGGGTGGGTAACCCACATTATCTTTGTATCTATCTCTCTCCTATCTTAAATGTCGGAAATAGAGGAGAGAGATTTTGAAAATAGAGGAGAGAGATAGATACAATTGGAAGGTGTGTTACCAACCCAGTGGATGAATGTATTATTCTCCCAGATGATTTGTTTTAGCGTGCATGTGTTCCTGTGCGCATGTTAAAATTGATGAAATGTGTTTTATTTCACTGATTTCAATTTACATAAGATAATGCTATTTACCATGTCAGATCAGAATAATAAAGCTACTTACCGATCAGATTTAACTATGTATCTCATTTGGGGAGATCATGCTACACATCAATAGAGACTACTTATCATATGTTAGAATTTAGATCAGCTCAGTGTAATTGGTAGAAAAAAGACACCCTCATTGATTACTTTTATCATATTTTTGTTGTTGTTGCTTCGATTCCATTAAGCTTAATTATATCAATTGTGTTCAATGAACTCAATTGAGATTCATTGAGGACGTGTGTTCTTTTTTACTGATTTGCATTGATTTTCATTGATTGGATAATGTCTTGGTACTTATTCTCAATGTTCAGGTAAGGTGCGTCTTTCCAATTATTGGGTAAGGTTCTCCCGCTGCTTTTCACTGATTGGGTAAGATCATGCCACTTATTTTCACTGATTGAGTAAGGTCCTGCCACTAATAATGTGAGTATAGGAGTTTGTTCTTTTAACCGAACTTCACTAATTCGGTAAGTTCATGCCCTTTATTTTTATTGCTTGAGTAAGGCCCTGATGCTGATTCAGTACGGTCCGGCCACTGCTTCTCATTGGTTGGGTAGATCTTGCCACTGACTTCCACTGGTTAGTAAGGTCCAGTAAGTGAAAAAGAACCCGATCTCAATCGAAATGAACTAATAAACTGAATAGTAATATGTGAGAGAGTCCGTTCATCACTGATTTGAGCTGAACTCCGCTAAACTAAAATTATTATTGAATTGAACTTAATCAACTATGGAGTAAATGACCAACAATGGTGGTGGTATAGGAGTTTTAAATTACCCTTAAGTGATTTAGTAAGGGAAGGTCATGAGTTCGATTCCTTATGCGCATGCCTTTTGTATATTGGTCGTTTCTAGGAATTATACTAGCTCATTGTTTGTATTACGTTGGCGGTATCCGTGTTTGCGCTGATTGTGCAGTTAGTCTAATATATTCATTGTTGAACACGAGAGTTGTCCAAATATGACATAGCAAGGGTGACTCGATCGGTATTCACTTGCACCTAGACTGGCAATACTGACTCGGCCCGATGACGCGATCCGAATAACCCGACTCATGACCCGATTCAACCCGAATAGCAAAACTCGAAATTGAACCGAAAATCCGAAACAACCCGATCCAAACATAACAGACCCGAAATTAGCAGACCCGATATGACCCGTACCCGAATCTCATCCAAGTCGAAACCGATCCAATCCGAATAACCCGAAAGGACCCAAACCGAAACTGGTAATATTATTATTTTTATTTATTATCTATTTAAATTTATTTATATTGACTCGAATCTGTACTAACTATATCTGACCTGAAACAATATGACCCGAACCGACCCGAGCCCAAACATATCCGAACCGAGCCGAACCCGAACCGACTATAATGATAACCCAATTCAACCCAAACCGGATTGACCAGACCCGTCCCACAACCGATCCGAAAACAACATAAACCGAACCAACCCAAGCCCAAATATACCCGACCTGAACCCGAATCGAAAATAAAGATAACCCGAATTAAACCGATCCGCAATAACCTGAACTCGAACCCGAGTCAAATAATGACCCGCTTGCCGGGTCTAGAACTGCCCAAAAAAATAATTTATGGAGTAAATGGAAAGAGTACAACCGTCATGAAAGGGTGGGAAAATGAATTTTGGATGCATGGAGTAACTTAAATTTCCTTATCAGCTCAAAAAAGATAAACAAGAGGAGAAAGAGAAAAAACGAAGCAAGTAGGAACAAGTGAACAACAACCATATTAAAAACCGCAGTTCCTCAAATGGAGAAAGAAAATGCAGGGTGTAAGTGAGCAGCTTTTGATTATTCGTATAGGTAAATGGTAATATTACTGAACCTTAAGGCAAAAGATATGATCAGTAAAAACAGTGATCCCAGCTTACATAGAACTGTGCATGTGGCAGTACGTAGTGGCACTCGGATTAGGGGGGAGGTGATGACGTTAACTTCCAGTTTTACATTCAGAGCGGGCAGAGGGAGGAGATCCAGTGGCAGGTCTGGAAGCAGGAGGCGACATACCATCGTCAAGAAGCATAAGGGGGCAAATTACTGAGAACCAAACCTAAACAAAATTCAATTGGCTGTGTAAATCTCGAAATTGAAGTGCTAAAAAAACTTAACAAATCCCAAATAACAATTTGAACATCATTCTTCCATCTATATTTACAGATCCATCCATTCCAGCCCCATTGCAGTAAAATCGCCTTATTATTCAGGTCAAATTCAAGAAAAATGATGAGAGAGAATCTACCTCCTAGATTGGAAACCCTAGCCGATGACAGTTCATGGTGACGCGGTGGGAAGAGCGGTTGTTGGGAGACGGATGGAGATGAGCGGCGATTGTTGGAGGCTGAGCAATAGAGCAGCGGCCCTGAAATCGATCGAGGAAGAACAGGCGTATAGAGAGAGAGTGGTAACACCTCACTTCAGAAAAACTAAAAGAACTTCTAATTTCTCACTTCAACCAAATATCACTGCCTGAGCTCAGTGTTAGAAAATAATACTGTAAAACCAAAATTAAACAAAGAAAACAGAATGAATGTGGGCCGAATGATTTACTGTAAATAAGATTGTTGTGTCGTGGTACGAAGGCCACTGCCTTAGAAGCGATTTCGCCCGGACTAGTGCAGTCAGAACAAGGCGTCGCCCCCCAAGGTTAGCACAACGCTCCTCTATTCCGTGCACTCGGAATGGAAGAGATGGAACTCTAGAAAACAATACTGCTCAGTTGGGTTTTAGAGGAAGAAAATCGGTTTTGTGTTGGGATAATGAACTGATACAATATTCAGCATATAAATAACCAAAGAACTGATTCTGTAACTGGCGTAATCAAGCCAGTCATTAAACCATGGAGGAAATCAAGGGATGCCATTAACCGCGCACGTGTCACGAACACGAACCGAACCGAACCGAACCGAACGGACGGACGGCGGCGGCGGCGCGCGCGTGGGAGAGTCTCCTTTCCAACTCAACTAAACCATACTAAAACATTGGAGTATATAAACCAATGAACCTTTTGTAAAACTACCAATGTGGGACAAAACCTTCTACTCACAAAGAGAAACCCACTTGAAACTTGGCATTCTTTCCAACATTCCCCCACAAATGCAAAGGTTTTAAGAAAACAAATTTTACACAACTGAGCAGTAAAAGGTTTGACACTTAAGTGCTAGTACTTATGAAGTTTGAACTAACACATAGTGAATGGAGGCTAGTCTCTAATCTAGTAGAGTGAATTACTCTTGAACTCCCTAGATCAAAGAAATACCTGCAAACACATATCTTACCTTAGATTTATTTCGAGTTCCGCGATAAACACCAAAAGCGCATAGAAGGCCATACGCTTCCTTGGGACGCTCGTGAGTGCCTTAGAAAAGATAACCCAATATCTTTCATAGAAGGCGGCCACACCTTCACACTCACGTAGGTGATTCCATCAAGTCTATCTCTAATAGACCATCCATAACCTGGACTATGAAATCATTAAGAGCAAGTAAATGCTCATCCTCCAATAAAGTCATGCGGTGAATCCATCAAGTCCGTCTCAAAGGACCACCCAACAATAGGGCTATAGATTCATTAAGAGCAATATGCTCAACCTTACGAATGTACAACATATGCCATAGGGATGAGAACATGTACAAAAATATGAGTCTTTCCATGGCTTCGTTAGACCATAATTACTTGTGTGAACAAGATTAGGTGTCCACCATGAATTCCTCAACCAATGGGTTTTAGACCCATCCCCCTCGACGTGTCTAGGACCAATTTTCTATTGAGTCCTTTAGTTAATGGATCAGCCAAGTTCCTCTCGGACCTTACATACTCCATAGAGAGTACGCCAGTCTCAATCAAAAATCTCACAGCATCATGCCTAATGCGTATATGTCTTCTCATACCATTATACGCTTTATTCTTTGCAATACAAATTGCAGCCTGTGAGTCACAAAGTAGAGAAACAGAAGGAGTAGGTTTATCCCAAAAAGGTAAATCAGCCAGTAGGACTCTCAACCACTCGGCCTCTTGTCCTGCCAAATCAAGAGCAATAAATTCCGATTCCATAGTGGATCGAGCAATAACGGATTGTTTAGTAGATTTCCATGATATGGCAGCACCACCTAGAGTGAATACATATCCACTAGTAGAACTTATTTCATCATTATCAGTTACCCAATTCGCATCACAATATCCCTCCAACACGGAAGGGAAACCAACATAATGCAAACCCAAGTCCATGGTACCTCTCAAGTACCTAAGTAAACGTCTAAGAGCAAACCAGTGCTCCCTACTTGGGTTATGGGTATATCTACTAAGTCTACGAACTGCATATGCAATATCAGGCCGAGTACAATTCATAAGAAACAATAAACTCCCAATTATCTTAGCATAATCAGATTGTGAAACACTTTCTTCTTTATTTTTCCTCAAAGTTATGCTAGCATCATAGGGAGTTCTTACTGGCGATACTTCAAAGCTATCAAATTTCTTCAAAACTTTCTCTACATAATGTGATTGTGTTAAAATGAAACCCTTTTCAGTTTTATTAACCTTAACACCTAAAATCACATCAACTTCACCCAAATCCTTCATTTCAAAATGGGAGGAAAGGAAATTCTTAGTTTCATTAATGGCATTCATGTGTGTACTAAAAAGCAACATATCATCTACATATAAGCAAATGATTACGCAATCAGAACCAAACAATTTAGTATACACACATGTCTCCGATCCATTAGGCACAAAACCAAATCCAAGCAGAGTTTTATGAAGTTTATCATACCACTGTTTTGGTGCTTGTTTAAGGCCATATAAAGATTTCTTAAGTCTGCACACTTTATGTTCTTGACCAGGAATAATAAAACCAGGAGGTTGTTCCATATAAATTTCTTCTTCTAAGTCGCCATGTAGAAAAGCCGTCTTTACATCCATTTGATGTACAAGTAAATTATGAATAGAGGCTAATGCAAACAAAGTGCGAATAGTGGCGATCTTAGTGACAGGTGAATATGTATAAAAGAAATCTTCATCAAATTTCTGTTTAAACCCTTTAATCACAAGTCTAGCCTTAAACCTTTGAATTGAGCCATCAGCATTCAGTTTCTTAGTGAAAACCCATTTACAACCAATGGAAGAAAACCCTTTAGGTAGATTTACCAATTCCCAAGTGTGATTAGACATAATAGATTCTAATTCACTATTCATAGCATCTTTCCAGAAACTAGCATCAATTGATCCCACAGCTTCCTCATAAGTTTTGGGATACTCATCAATCATATAAGCATACAACAAAGGCTCACATAATTTATCCAAATCCTGAATTTCAACAAGATAAGTAATAAAATCAGGACCAAAACTAGTTTCTATTCTACGTCTTTTGCTAGTTCGAATTATAGGTAATTCTGTTGTAACAGTAACAGCAGGCAAAGACATAGGAACAGAAGCAGGAACAACATGGAAAATATCATTTTTCTTCATAGAAAAAATATGCTCAAAAAAATCAGCATCTCTAGATTCACATATAGTTCTATCACTCATATTCATGAATCTATAAGCAGCACTATTAAGAGCATAACCAATAAACACACAATCAATGGTTTTAGAACCAATATTAGTACATTTAAAATCTGGTAGCCCAACCTTAGCAAGACACCCCCACACTTTCAAGTATTTAAGGCTAGGCGCATAGCCTTTCCATAATTCATAAGGGGTTTTGTCTAATTTCTTATGAGGCACGCGATTAAGCAAATAATTAGAGGACAAAACGGCCTCCCCTCACATGCTCTCAGATAACCCTGAACTTAAAAGCATAGCATTCATCATGTTCTTAATGGTCCTATTCTTGCACTCGGCAATCCCATTTTGTTGTGGGGTATAAGGAGCGGAGAGCTCATGTATGATACCATTTTTCTCACAAACTTCCTTCAAGAAGGTTGTACCATACTCTCCACCCCTATCGGACCTTAATCGTTTTATTTTCCTGTCTAACTGATTTTCTACTTCCGCTTTGTAAATCAGAAACATTTTTTCAGCCTCATCTTTAGTCCTAAAAAGATATACCTGGGTATATCTCGAATGGTCATCAACAAAAGTTATATAATATCTTTTGCCACTTCTACTCTCAGTGTTTTTAAAGTCAGCTAAATCTGTATGAATTAATTCTAATAATTCAAGAAAAATCAGAACCTTTTGAGACCATCTCTTGTAATTAGAACCATCAAGAGCTTCGAGTTTGGAGAGATCAGGGATGAATTTCGAAAGAGAGGCCATTTGTGGTGGTAATACAGTAGAAAAATCGCTTCTAAATTGTTAGAAAATAATACTGTAAAACCAAAATTAAACAAAGAAAACAAGAATGAATGTGGGCCGAATGATTTACTGTAAATAAGATTGTTGTGTCGTGGTACGAAGGCCACTGCCTTAGAAGCGATTTCGCCCGGACTAGTGCAGTCAGAACAAGGCGTCGCCCCCCAAGGTTAGCACAACGCTCCTCTATTCCGTGCACTCGGAATGGAAGAGATGGAACTCTAGAAAACAATACTGCTCAGTTGGGTTTTAGAGGAAGAAAATCGGTTTTGTGTTGGGATAATGAACTGATACAATATTCAGCATATAAATAACCAAAGAACTGATTCTGTAACTGGTGTAATCAAGCCAGTCATTAAACCATGAAGGAAATCAAGGGATGCCATTAACCGCGCACGTGTCACGAACACGAACCGAACCGAACCGAACGGACGGACGGCGGCGGCGGCGCGCGCGTGGGAGAGTCTCCTTTCCAACTCAACTAAACCATACTAAAACATTGGAGTATATAAACCAATGAACCTTTTGTAAAACTACCAATGTGAGACAAAACCTTCTACTCACAAAGAGAAACCCACTTGAAACTTGGCATTCTTTCCAACATTCAGTGCATGGCATTTTTTGACATTGGGGAAGCCAAACTTTTGGCCTTTGGATAACAAAACCCTGATTATACCTCCATTTGTTTTCTTATAATCAGTAGCGGATCTAGAATTGGTTATTATTAGAAATGAGGGGTAATAAGGTTTGTTTATTTTCACTTTATTGGAGATTACCCAATTATAGTGGAAATCAGTGGTTAAAACCTTACTCAATTAGTGAAAATCAGTGATAAGACCTTACTGAATCAGTGAGAATCAGTGGCAGAACATTACCCAATCAGTGGAAATCACTGGAATGACCTTATTACCCAATCAGT
Organism: Tetragonia tetragonoides; assembly: GCA_038025085.1. Classification (NCBI taxonomy): domain Eukaryota; kingdom Viridiplantae; phylum Streptophyta; class Magnoliopsida; order Caryophyllales; family Aizoaceae; genus Tetragonia; species Tetragonia tetragonoides. The sequence goes on along the minus strand of CM076145.1, from coordinate 6,661,458 downwards.
GGGAATAAGTGACAAGACCTTACTCAATCAGTGAGAATCATTGAAAATAAGTGAAAAACAACGCACCCTAACTGGAGAATAATTGAACTTTTTATAGGGAGAACCTCCAAAAAATTTATAAAGGTCTCGAATTTTCCGAAATTTGGTTGGGAGCGTTCAACCCCAACACTGAAGAGCTAGATCCGCCCATGGTTATTACAGGTATACCCCCGTTTGTTTACTATAGTTATTACACTTCTAGAGTACCACCTCCTTTTTAAACTCAATAAAGATAGGATTGCAAGTTTAATTAGAAGGCATTGGTTTAATTCATTTCAGTTTAGTTACATGACATTCAGTTCATTCTTTTTATACATATTATTATTTAGTTGAGTGGTGTTCACTATTCACTATAATTTATTAGTATTTAGTTCAGTTCAATTCAATTCAATTTTTTTTTTTTTTAAAAAAAAGAAAAATAACAATATTAAGTTCATATAGACGATATAGTATACTAGCTTAGGGAATGCTCTATGTTTAGTGTGGTATATTAGATTATTGTTCTTGTTTTCAGAATATTAGGTGGAGTCATATTTGTAGGGATGATAATTGGGTTGTTCATGAGTTAGCCTATATTGTTCCTTCGAAAATCATTATGGTACTTGGAATTTCTTGTAGCGTGACCAACGCGTTGATATTAGTTTTGAGTCAATTGAATGGAAGTTAGTGTCCTATTGTGGCATTTAGATAATAAAAAAAAAAAATATTTAGTGTATCTATAATTAAAGTAGTAGTTTTCTCACAGTGATATTAATTATTCTATTTATCATGTTTTTTGTAAGGATAGAATTGACGGTTCATTGTCAAGAGTTGAATCAACCAAAGACCCTACAAAACAAAACTAAAATGCTTTTCTAACAAGTCAATCAAATGTCCAAGCACTTTTGGTGGATATTGAGATCGAGAATTAGTCTCTTTTGTTTGTTCTTGAGATTGGTTACTTTATAAAAAGAAAACACAAGACAAGTTTATTTATACTACATATTGTGTATACAGCAAACGGTCCTTTATAAATGAGGGGTTCATCAAGCGGCATCATCAAATTTTATTGGTTGCATGTAGACCTATCAATTTCCGACTCGATCCGAAAATCTGAGCAGACCCGTTTTTCCAGGGTCCTAATACTGATTTTTCGACCCGCAATCCGGTTTGACCCGAACCCGATTAACCCAGTATTTTTGGGTCAAACTCGACCCGTTAGTGGGTCGACCCGTTTGACCCGAAAAATAGAACAATTTGTAATTATAAACAAAAAGTTCGACTAAAATATCCTAAAAAAATAAATAAAACCTTTTTTTTTCTTTCATTAACTTTTTCTCTACCTATTTGTTCTCTCAAATAAGAAATTTTGCTTTTAACTAAGCTAAAATGGACGGAAATATAAAACACAACCTATCGAACAATTAAAAAAATATAAAGAATATCATATAGTCGTATATACGTACCAAAATGTGTAAAAATATACGTACGTAGTTAATACAAGTTATAAATTAGAGTATAAATTAGCAAATATACCATTTGAAAGCATAAATTGGCTATATAATTAACGAAGAAAAAAAATTATTGGGTCACTCGACCCGGTGGATCGATCCGAACCCGACAACACTGGGTCAGGGTCGAGCATTTCTCAACCCGAACCCGAAATGACCCGACCCGCTGTGATTCTAATCCGACATGACCCAAACCCAACCCACCCAACCCAATTAACAGATCTAGTTGCATCTCACTTGTATGAAGTATTTATTCCCAATGTGTGTAGTTGGTCCATCATCAATTGACTCAGGGGTGAAACTTCACAATGTCTATACTCTATACATTAAATGGCTTCAACTCCCTTGGTTGTCCCAGATGTGCAATCAATTAAATTCACAAAAAAGAACTCAAATGAGATAGCCGCAATATAAAATATCTCTAACAAGAATGACGTCATACTAATTTTATGCTTTTTTGTAGAGGTTGCCTCATATTAAGTCAGTCTTATAAAAAAAATCTATTTAAAAGGAAAATGATACATCCACTCACTGGGTTGACAATTCACCGACCTATTGTGTCTATCTCTCTCCTCTATTCTCATAATCTCTCTCCTCTATTTTCAAAAAAAAAAAAAAAACAATTAAAGTAGGAGAGATATAGGCACAAAAGGCTAGTGGGTGGATAACCCACTGGGTAAATAAAATATTTTCCCATTTAAAATTATTAAGAGCCAAGAATTAGGTACATCAGATCCCAGTTTGAATCCCACCTCACCGATGTGCCACAACTAAATACTCAATAAATTTGACGTATTGGACTCACACTATCCACAGGGCCGTTTTAGAGCATAGGCCCCGAGGGCGATCACCTAGGGCCCAACGCACAAAGGGGGCCCAAAAACAAATACAAAATATAATATTTATAAAAATCTGAAGTTATGAATTATTAAAATAGCAGTGGCTTAATAGTAAAGTTTGGAGGAAAAGTGAAACTAATGCTCTTTATCTCGGGTTCGAATCCAAGGACCCTCATTCTCTTTCTTTTTTTTTTTTTTCCATTTCTTATCCCACTTATATTGAAAAGTCGTTTATTATTATTATTATTATTATTATTATTATTATTATTATTATTATTATTATTATTATTATTATTATTATTATTATTATTATTATTATTATTATTATTATTATTATTATTATTATTTTCTAGTAAAAAGAGTTCTCGGCAAAAAAAAAACATCTAGTAAAAAGAGTTTTTTTTTTTATTATCTAGTAAAAAGAGATCTTTTAAGTAAATAACAATTTTATTTCAAGGTTTTTTAGTTCATAACTTTTTAATTTTGATATAAATCATACGTATTTCTACAAGTGAGACCAAATGGGCCCTAAAAGAGATGGTCAAATATTTACACTGAAAAATGTCTTTTCGTGTGAGTATAATTATTTTTTTGAGTGGATTTTTATAAAATATAAGTTTTCTTTAGATGCAAATTATGATCGAATAAAAGCCACTACTATCATTTTTCGTTCCATGACTTCTATTTTTTTTTTTTTTTTGGTAACAACTCCTTTTTTATTTTAATAGCAACGAAATATCCCACTTTGAGGGATATATGAGTTGAACTTATATTTTTACCAACACACTACGCTATACTAAACTCAGGCAAAAATTTATTGATGTCTTAGGGCCTTTATTTTGAATTCGCACTGGGGCCTCTAAATGTTAGGGACGGGCCTGACTATCCATAAACAATTTGGTGGTGTTTACTTGGTTCCAATCAAATGAAATGCAATGCAATCATTGTATTGGGTAAATGGGAAGTGGAAAAGGAAAAAGGGGAGGAAGGAGATGGAAAAAATAAGATTGATTACACCATCCAAAGTAATTATCATTACATGGAAAACGTTGAGCAATTGTGATTACAATGGATAATGCAATCAACCCTACTTTTTTTATCCCTCTCCTCCCACTCCTTCACTTTTCACCTCACATTTACCCTATAAAATAATTGCATTGCATTGCATTTGATTGCAACCTAGTAAACGAGGCCTTAATATATTGAAATTACCCACATTGGCCACATATGTCATCTTGATTCAGGTGTAACCGACCCAAATCTACCATTACGGAAAGAAATTAATTAAGTGTCAAACCTTTTGTTTTCTTATTCTAAAAGTGCAAACGAGCTTAATAAAGTTGGTAATCCATCCTAAAATTAGGTTTAATTGCCTTTATCAATAATCTTTGCTAAAGTGCTAATAGATCCAACCACATGACGTACTAATTTAGCGGCCAAGCATGATTACGTGAATGGTCTTTTCATGCCAGTCAGTTCACCACTTCTTTCGCCCAACTCAGAAGTTAAAATTTCACCAAAGCAGGAAAACGTAAAACAAATCAAAGCAAGAAAACAAATTAAAGAGCTGGGCTTTAAAGTTTCAACATATGAAATGGCAAAGGAAAATTATTTTTATTTTTATTTTTTGACAAGAATTCGCAGCCTTTACTCTTAGATTGTATATTGGATAAATCTGAATTTGTGCAATAGCCTTTAAAGTGCCAACCATTTACCAGCTTGCAGACAAACACAACAAGAGAGACCCGGTGAAAATTGAAATCATGACTACCTTTGCTAGAGCTGATCAAGGGTGGGCGTCTATCCATCCGGCCCGAAAAATTGGAGGGCATAGAAAAGACGATGATCGTATGAATTTAAAAGGATCCGACCTATTAGCTCGACCAAAGCCAGCTTACCGGTCCTATCCATGGGCTCAAAGATCTTGCCAGTTCTTGCTACGTCTGACACAAGCCTGTTTTTTTATCACACTACGGGGTTTGCTGCTATGAAATAATCAACCTCGTGACCGACTTTGCTACCCACAAGTGAATATAAAAAAAAAAATCGTTATTTTTTTTGCTAGACAAAAGAAAGGTGCAAGTGAATGACGAGCGAGATACCTCTCGCGTTCATCATGTTCGAACTCTCGTGTTCAACAACGAACATATCATACTAACTAAACAACCAATACAATACGTACAAGCACTGAACCCAGTCAACGTAACACCATCAAAGGGTTAGTTTAGTTTCTAAAAGCCGACAATAGTTACAAGGCATAGGGCTATGCATGGGATACGATTGGGAATCAAACTCATGACCTTGTCTTACCAAACTACTTGAAAATAAGTTAGGAACCACTAGATCTAGCAAACAGGTCGTTTGAGTGCTTTTGGTTCAGATTAGATCATAATAGGTTTATAAAATGTTTGGATCGGTGATAATCAGATTCATGTTTGTTGCCAATATGTTTATAATATGCTTTTTTGAATCCATATGTGTAAAAAAAATTCCAGGTTGGTTCAAATTGTGTCGAGTCTACTTAGATTAGAGTTGAATTCGGCTCAATTATTTCTGGAGTCGGTTCGGATTTGGACCGGATTTTTGGTTTGGGCTAGTTTTGCCAGGTTTAGGGCCCTCTTCTCTTCAACGGAACGGAACGACGAGGATAGCGAATTAAACAAAATGTGAGATAAAATGAAATACAAAATGCCGAACAGAACGACGTAAAACAGATTGAAACGAAACCGATTAAAACAAAACAGAACGGAGAGACGACAAAAATAATAGTTGTAGGAATCACTAGACCCCCACCTTGATGGTAAATAAATTCATTATACAAGGGCATAAAATAAAACAAACCCACCTATGTCGGCCCTTACCTTTATATACCGCAAAGTTAGCGTAAGAACATTTTCCGTGCTGTCCCTCACTCACTCAAAAACTCTCTATTTCTCTCTCTTCATATTTCTTTCTTCTGTTCTCCACTGCCAAACCAAAATCTTGTTCATTTCCCTGTATAAGGAAACGTGTGGGTGACACCATTCCAAATCCTTCAAAAAGATTCACGACGTGACATTTCTTCCATTAACTTCCAAAAAAAATTTATCTTCACATCCCTAACGGGGGTGTACCCTCTTCACCGGCCGTTAATTAATATACACTCTCTTCCATTATAGCCATCAGGAGCTTTTTTTTCTTTGTTGCATATATTTCTCCATGTGAGCTGAATTATTCAAGGTATGTCATGTTTATAAAGAAAAAAAACAGTTGTAGCTATTATTTCTGGGTTATTCCCTGTGTTATCCTTTATCCTCCTTTATTTAGCTTTTTATTTAAATTATTTAATGTCAATTTATGTGCATGTACTATGTTAGATTTGATTGTTATACTTGTAAAAATAATGCAATGAAAAAAATATTACTGTACTAGGTTGAACTTTGAAAATGGATCTTAAAAAAAAAAAAAAAAAAAAAAAAAAAAAGTTTCAATATTTACAAGTTTGAGCATGGGAGATTTAGGGTTTTGAGGGTGAATCATGATGTGCTAGATATATAGCATTGACAGGCTTTAAGATATTCTCTTTAACTTTCTTTTTGTAAAAACATTCGCACTGATGATCTGATGAAGCTTTTTATGTATGTTTGTTTCTACTGTGTATAATAACTGTAGTACTAGTAGTTTTTCTATGTGGTAGCTTTTTAAAGGAGATTTTAATGAATAAATTTGCCGACAGGGTAGTTGTAATAACTTGTACTAGTGGAGCTCTTCAAAAATCATGTCCTCACATCTAAAGGTTTCTTTTTCTCTCTCTTTAAACTCCTCCATGCAATGATGCAAATGATTTTTCTCTCTCCTCATGCTTTTATTACTACCCTTGTTCTGATATTTTGTTTTTGTTGTTGTTGTTGAAGATTTGAGACTAGAAATAAATACCTGAAAAAGGGGGAAGATTAAGTAAGTGTATTTATTATGGAGATGAGTAATTTTCTACCGGAGCTACACGTGGCACAACAAAGCCGCCGGGAGAAGCTGAGAGTACCTCCGTCGACGTCGGTAGGTCCGGGCCACCATTTAGATGATGTGCTACCGGGGGCGAGTGCCGGTAGCGGCGATGGTGGTCAAATGGTGTTGCCAATGGATATGGTGAGTTTTGTTTCCCCTCATCAATCGACGGGGCAATTCGGTAACATCAACCCTACTCGCTTCGATTCGTTTGGTTTGCAAAATAATGGCGGTTGTGATTTCAAGCCCTTTGTTGGGCATCCTCATCATCAGCAGCAGCCGAGTTGCGAGGGTTGGGAGGTTGCTAGTTACAACGGTGGTGAAAGTCATGACAGGAGGCATTTGATGGTGTCACAGTTTTCAGCTGAGCAGCCGCCTAATACCGCGGCTGATCAGTACCACAACAACAATGTTCACAATTGGGAGAATAGCGGAAATGAGCTCGCGTTACTCCCAGCATTAGTGAGTTCTAGGCCTGATAATGTGAGTTCTTCACAGCAGGCGAATCACAGGCTTTCGCTTTCTTTATCATCAAATCAAATATGTGGGCAACAAGAACAACTTAAGCCATTATTGGAATCAGGGACTATATCCTCAGTTGTTAATCAATCTGTTATTAGTAAAAAATCAAGAGGTGGTTGTGGAAATGTTGTCCACGATCATAATACTAATACTAATATGGTTGGGAGCTCAATTCATGTGTTTAGGAGTGTTGGGCCACTTGGGCCTTTCACTGGGTACACGACGATTTTGAGGAACTCGAAATTCTTGAGGCCTGCTCAGGTGCTGTTAGAGGAGTTTCTTGGTGCTGCTGGTTTGAGGCCCGGGAGAGGGTGCGAGGAGGCCGAGAGTGCTGTTTGTGGAACTGATGATTCGAATTGGAACCGTAATACGGCGTTCATGGGTTTGAAATCGCGGTGCCCTGATGAGATGATGAGTAGTGGGACTACGTCTTGTGAGACTAATTATAGGCCTAACTGCCATGAAAAGAAAGCTAAGCTCCTTCACATGCAGGAAGAGGTTTGTCCTTTACTTGATCATATCTTTGATTTCCTGTTGGTTAATTTGTTCACTTGTTTTTTGGTTTAAAGTTGTAGAATCTTTTGTCAAGATCTTTATGTGAGCTTGTGAGTGTTTTTATCTAAGTATATGTGATTGACAGGATTTACTGCTCAAGCCTTTGAGTTGACTACATTTACTAGACTGCTGTAATATATATGATGTAGGGAAAGATTAAGTCTAACTTGGTTATATATCTATCTATTATAATTTATGTATACTGGAATATGACGATAATAACAACAACAACATTACCCCAGTGCCTCCAAAGAGGCTCCCGCCTAAGCAGGGTAAGGGGGGGTCAGTTGTACGCAGCCTTACCCCTGTGAGAGTCTCACAGAGAGGCTGACCCGAGATCCGAAGTGCGACGATCATTTGCATAAATTGAGGGAATCACAAATGTCGTTGTTGTCGAGCATTTGTTAAGTGATGGACTACCATGAGATATGGAAACTCAAGATTACCTTAGCTCATCTAAAACGATATAGACTGATATTAGACTCGTTACGGTTTGGTATGACAACAACTATGACAATGGCTGAGTGATCTTGGGGTTCTATCACTTCCTTAACCTAGAAGAGCTTCTATATTGATAGACTCTTAACTAAATTTTATCATGCCACATGGGCAAGTATTGATGGGATTGAATTCAATTGGATTAGGCTCTTCAATGCTAAGGAATTTAGCCGAGAACATAAACAAAAAAGAAGCAATCACCCGTGAGAAAGTAATGATATTAACCACAATTACCTCAATAGTCTTTCCTTAAGGTCAAGGGACACTATTGGATTATTGGGATATTAAATAGATAACATTATATAGGCGATTTCCATATAGTTGATAGATAACATGATCTATGCAATGTCCATCTTGGGATATTGTATACATGATGTTATATGCCAAAAGGTAGCAAATTTGCATATTCTCCTTCAAGACTTGTGAATGCCTACGTACATGTCACTTTATCTTTGTTACTCTATTAACGAGAAACACAAAACATGTCCAAGGTAGGAATTGAACATATAATAGTACATAGTTAGGATATTTTCATGTTTTTGTATTCCTTCTTCTCATTGAGTTGGCTCTTTCTCGCAAGGCTCCTCTTCGTTTGCTATCAGCATAAGTGCTCTGGTCTTTTAGTATATCAATGTCCTAAATCAAAAATTACACTACTAAATAATTGCTGCAATTTGTGCGCCTATGGTGGAAGTCAATTTGGGAATATTAGCTGCATTTTATTGTCCTCAATGCAAACGATTTGAAAGTTTCATCTTTTCACTACATTTTCATGCGAAAAACTAAGTTAGGTTAAATAGATTCATTGAAACTTCAAGGGAAATAGCCAATTAGGATTTAGGCTCCCTTGTTTAAAAATGGTTATATTTTTAGGCGTTATAATGTATGACACGTCGATGAGCCATGGTAGTTGTGATATGGGATAGGCACCTAGGTTAGTTACTTAGCTTGCTATTATCTTTGAATGTCGTTTCAGTATCAGTCGTCCTTTGCATCCTAATTATGTCTTCATTGCTTGTGTTGAGCCCCTTTGGGATGGGTAAATGATATTGATAGGTGAATAAGGTGATGTGTTTTTGACCTTTTGATTAAATGAAATTAAGGGCATCATAAGATTTGGATAAGTTGATTGTTTGTAAGTTCAAAATGTGATTAAGGTATTTTTTTTAGAATTGTAATAATCATTCAACTAAGAGGGTGGTATGCAATTCATTGCAGCTTTAAGGTGAAAAGCTAACAACCTGGCCTGGATTCGTTAGTGCAATCAGAAAACTTCTTCCAGACTCAAATTGTTAATCGGAAACTTATTGCCTAACATGCAACAACACGAATCCTAAGGCCCTTAGAGCCCTCTATACAAGAATGATATATGTATGATCTTATACATGCCCACATATACATGCCTTGTTCCCTATAATGACTAGCTGTTTATTAACTCGTTTTAACCTGAAAACTAAAGTAATACATCTTCATGAATAACGATCCATTTCTTGAATCTTCTTATTTGATTGATATTAGAAATAGCTATTACTATCCTGTAGTACACGCAAATATCTGAATAATCTGATTGAATGTTAGCATGTGAATGATATGTTTGGACCATTTGTGAACAAAAGATACCACTTGGAATGGTTATATACTCTACTGTTCAAACAATATAATAAAGGCAAGCACTTCAATTTCAGGATGTTTTAGAAAATTGTGAGAGTAGATGGCAATGCAAAATGAATTCTTACAGACGTATGTTTTCATTTGAGTTCTGGACCAAGTTTTTCCCTCCCTCGTTCTCTAACGACGAGTGTTTGACAAAGTAATAAAGGACTAGTCTCCTAACAAGATATAGTTGTTAAAAAAACTGAACACGTTTTTAGCATGGATGATTTCTTCTTTGTGCGGCAGGTGCCTGCAAATGGACCTGTGTGCAGACTTAGCCTAGGATGACAGAACTTGTGAAACCAGTAATAGGGAGTTTATTACTTGGGGGAGAGGGGAGGTAAATCGGGATTTCAATTAAGCAGCATCTTTCCACTAAGATTTCCGCACTAGGTAGATGTATGGCTACTAACTCCTTCGTTATAATTTGGTTCTATCTATATCTGTATCAGTAGTTTGAAATCTAATGCCATTTCCTCATTTGACATGAAACAGTTTTAGACAAGCAGCAATGTTGTTTGCAGGGGATGGCTTGTGAGTTGTGACTCACATGCTAGTCAATGTGTGTTTCTTACCTCTTATTTATGTTGCTTAACAATCAAGGATTCTACTGAAAGCCCCTCCCCCCACCCTTCCCCTTGCCTGAAAAAAGAAAATATAAACTTGCAAAATAAAAGAACCGTTAGGTACCCAAGTCCATAGCTCCACACTTGTGAGTATTTTGTTAAATTGGTTGACATTGCTGTGAGCCTGTGAGTATTTCAGATTGTCTTTTAATGGCATTTGTTCATATTTTTTTTGGAGTGTAACACTTGCTAGAGTACTTAGCTTTATACATACCTACTGATTTTTTGGAGAATGATGCCAGTACTTCTGTAAATGGATACACGCAAGCACATAAAATACATCATTTTGGAACCATTTGCAAGGAGACCCATAGTGCCTCAAGATTATGATTAGACTGGGTGGTGAAAGTAAATTCATGTAGACATAAGTGCACAAAATACTTCTTTGGGAAAGCATTTGCAAGGAGACCAATAGTGCCTCAAGGTGGCTGGTGATTGTAGTGATTATGTGATGAAAGCAAATAGTGGGATTCTGTATAAGTGCTGTTGATTAGAACTTATTACTACTCATGGTGCCCTAAAGAGAGACATACTGCCCCTTTTCTTATAAAATAAAGTTGCATGAATACTTTTCACTTAATTCAACTTCTGCTTGTGTAAATATAAGTTTGTCTGTCCTCAATGATGATTGACGAGTGCGCTATCAATAACAGTGTGAAGCACTTGTGAGTTGCTTTATTTTGCTGAAAGGTTTTATATACATACCATCTGGAGAAATAAAGATTGGCAATATGGTTTGGCATGTTACATCATTCTGTTTGTTTGAATCCATTTTTTCATTTGACAAGAATTTCCATAGACGTATCCATTGTATGCAGCCAAACCATTGTTATTCTTGTGAGCAGACCTAAGCCGTTCCTAACATCATCTGTGACAAGTAGCCAAATCACTCTTATCAGTTATCAGACATAACTCACAGTAAGTTCTCCTGATATACGTCCTTGTTTGCCGTGTGGGTTGAACATTTAGAGTCAACTTTGTGTTGATGCTTAGTGTCTATCACCTATATGTAAGTTTGGATTTTATATATTTTGCTTGCTGAATATATGGGTTGTTGTTGTTGTTGTTGTTGTTGTTGTTGTTGTGCTGAATATTTGTTTTTCTTGCAAAATCTGAAGGTTTGCAAACGGCACAAGCAATATCATCAACAAATGCAAATGGTGATGTCAGCTTTCGAATCAGTACCAGGACTAGGCAATGAGACTCCCTATATTTCGCATTCAATTAAGATCATCTCAAGGCACTTCAGGTGTATCAAAAATGCGATTGCAGACCAACTCAAGCACATCAAGAAAGCTTTAGGCGAGGATCTATCGTCATCTACCAGCTACATTAAGGGTGAAAGTACTGATTTGAGGTTTGAGCAGAATATCTCCAAGGTGAAATCTGGCTGTGTCAGTGGGATGGGCTTTACGGGTCACCAAAACCATATCTGGAGGCCTCAAAGAGGATTGCCAGAGCGGGCAGTTGCTATCCTTAGAGCTTGGCTGTTTGACCATTTTCTTCACCCGTGAGTTTATGAGTAATCTACTTTTAGTTTATATTAACCAGAATTTTGAGTCCTAACTCTGTATCCTGATGTTTTGCAGGTATCCAACAGACACAGACAAACAAATGCTTGCAACCCAGACAGGCTTATCTCGAAATCAGGTAGGGAGATCACTTCATAAGTAATGTAAGTAGACGTCTTAATTTCTAGCACATGAATCTTTCATGTCCATTACATATGATCCATTCTATGAGCCAATAGAATAAGATGGGGCTGGGAAATGTTTCTTAACAGTATCTTGAATTTGTAAAAGTTACTTGATGTGCAACTTTGGGCCCGCTTGGCCTACCTTCTGCCAACTTCTCCTTCTCCTCCCAAATTTGTTCTTGCTCATCCTCTTTTTATCCACTCTCTCCTCCATTTTCAACTTCTAAGAAGTTGAAATAAAGCTACAATTGGACTAGAAGGAGAAGTTATAAATTGTAGCTTCTCCTTCTCCTTCTACTTCTAGCTTTATTTCAACTTTTTAGAAGTTGGAAATGGAGGGGGAATGGATGAAAATGGTGTGGACAAGAACAAATTTGGGAGGAGAAGTTGAATTTGTGGGAGCTAGGCCAAACGTTTGTACTGCAGAGGTTTGGGAATTGCGTATAGTCACGATGTGTCCAAACTAGCCTAGTTGGTCTGTGATAGCCTAGTTGTTGTTCTGTTGATAACACAAACATTCATGACACAATCTCATGTAACACACATACCAGGTACAAATAGACCCCATCAGGTCCAAAGTTTGCATAAAAGCTGGTTGGCCCTAAGATATGGTCAGGTTCATGAGTTGCATTTAGAATATATTTTTTTCCAAAACTATGCATTTAGAATGAGAAGTCTCATTTACGACCATCTCGTCTTTGTTTCATGTCCAATGCCAATTTGCCATGTTCAGAATTCAGGGAAAGTTTAACATGATGTATATATATATGAAAGTTAAGCTAACATTATGTAATAGATTCATTTCTTTTTATGTTTGCTAAGAAAGCTAGAATTGGTTTTGGATGCTAGAATACTTTCAAAGAAAAGAGAATGATTTTAACACACAAATGTAGGCAAAAGATTTCTTGTTTAATTGCACTGAACGGTGAGATATGTGTGGTTGTGTATAATGTAGGTATCCAATTGGTTCATTAACGCACGTGTACGCTTATGGAAGCCTATGGTGGAAGAAATACACATGCTTGAAACTAAAGGTGTGCCCCACTCTGAACCAAGTTCAAATAATACAGGAATGTACCCAAATATGAGTAATAGGTTAGCAGCAGGTAATCAGCCTGCTTACAAACAAGCTGTAAATGTGATGTGTGATAAGCGGTATGAGTGCTTAGGATCATCGAGTTCCATGGAAGCATCAAGAGGTGAGACGAGCACAGAACAATTGTTTCAGAAGCGCTCGAGGATGGAAACTCATCAAATCCCGACCAGCATGGATGGATCATTTATTGGATTTTTGCCTTACCAAAGGCGAGGGCTTGAGATGGGAGGAATTGGTGCTGTGTCACTTACCTTGGGCCTTAGACATGGTTCAGAGACTACTCAACATCAGCTGCAACATCAGTTCCAACAGCAGGGGTTGCATTATGGAAGTCATGTCCTGCATGATTTTTCAAGCTAGTATAATCAAGAGGACTTCCATTCGGTTTCTGAAGGTTATGTGTTTTTGTGGAGTTTTACCTCTCGGTAAAACGGATGGTGGTCTTCATTTACTCTTCATCTCTTCGGTATGTGAATAATATTTCTGTATACAGTGATACTAGCTGCAGTAACATGGAGGAAACGGAATTGGTATTCATGTCGCTGGAGATATTCAGCTCGCAATTAGACTATTGTTTTCTTGTTACGGATCGGTTTATAAAGCAATAAGATCCCCGAGAAAAAGAGGGTACTCTTATTGCTTCGGTGATCCGTCTTAAACAGCTGATGTTGAGTACATTTTGACAAAATCAGCTGCTTTAGCAAGTGTAAATTTGACATTATCAGTAGTAGAATATGATAGGAACAAGAGGACTGTTTGCTTTCTAGTAGTTGCATACTCGATTCATACAAGAATACGAGGATGTTGCTCAAATTTTGTTCAACTTCACCGGAGAGTGATTATGTCCTCGTAAATGCAATTGGCTCAAACGTTATTACTAGTGGGATATAAGAAGCTTACCTGTATTATTTGTTTCATTTATGTGTTCTAGCAAAAGAGGCACAAAACAAGGGCTGATGGAAACCCAGGTGTTTCATACAGATCGAAAATCTGAAAGTTCAAAGCATTCTTTCTAAAGGGATGAATAAATGTGTTTTACAACCAATACACATAGTGGAGTCCAGAGATAATACACTGCAATGTTGCAGATCAGCAATAGGATTCTACATGCCTTCAAGAATTTTCCAAGATTAAATGTCCAGTACTTTCGGCAATTTGATATTGATTCTGATTCTTTCTAGAAACATTATTAATTAGATCTAACAGGTGTCATAGGCTATGGATATGGACACTCGACACTTCATTTTCGGCAAAAAGCATGCTTAATTTTCAAAATATTGGCAAGTCCGACACTTGGATACGTATACATATACATGTTAGACACTTTCAGTTGAGTCCATGTAACATAGGGTCGTAGGTAAGCAAAATTTCAAAATGTACATTTATTTGGGAAAACAAGATGGTCCTAGTGAAGTAGTGAACACATTTGAGCTAGTCCCTGGACCCTGTGCTAAGGAGGTGAATCACTTATTCACTTGTTGTGAAGGATTTGAATGCCCCAAAGTAGCGAGAAATGAGAACTCATTGAAACAGAAGTACGAAAAATTGCGAAATGCCAGCAAGGCAGCAACTTGTTCGTCCAATTCTGGAGAATTGACTGCATTGTACACTAAGAGCGGTTGGACTTGTTTAATAATTTTGAAGCTTGGAAGGAAGTATTTCCGGCTATTTGAGGTGGACAATAATTCAGGTGATTTTCAGCCTATTGTGTATGAAATTTGGAAAAAGCTGGTCCAAGGAAGCAAAATGTACAATGTTGTGCAAAAATTGAAGAGACAGAAACCAAAGTTGAAGCAATTGAACAAAGTCAATGTAGTGATTAAGATTATGGGCCAACAAGCTAGGACTGCATTGGACACAGCACAAGAAGAACAAGCATAAAAATCCTGCGGATTTGTACCACTTTATGTACCCAAAAACTTGTGTGGAGTTAGTTTATAGTGGACTAAGAGACTAAATCTTTTGAAAAATAACCTTCATAGCCCAATATATTTGCACTAGGGTGCTTTGGTCTACGGTGGACTAGTCCTCACAAGCTAGACATCTTTATGTATGTGGGGTGTATTCAGTGGCGGATCCAAGATTTAGAAAGTGGGTATGCACAATAAGATAAAAAAAAAAAAAAAAAGTGCTATATTAGAAAAAAAAAAATTGGTTAATTCACACAATTCCAATTAATACAAAAAAAAAAAAAAAATTGAAAGTGAAAATCATAAAACTCCTATAAACAATGCTAGTAACACATGAGAGGCTTAATTCCAAGGAAAGAGAAATGCAAAAATATAGCATTGTAAGAGACAAACTGGATAGATAGGAAGTAGACTGAACTACGGCAAGTGCGTGAGAACTCAAAGCAAAAAATAATAAAGCAATAACTGAAACAAAAAAGTGCACCAGCAAGTATCGAACTATAAACCAGCGTTATATTACCAAACAGCAAAACCAGCTGAGCTAGTACCAATATAATGAATAAAGGTGAACATGTTTTATTTATTGTGGGTATGCACTTACTCCCCTATGTAGATCCGTCACTGGGTGTATTATTAGCCCTTAAGCTCAAAAGTTGAGGGTTTCACCATACACGGGCCTATTTGCAATCGGATTTCACCATAAACGAGGGTGACACTCGAGCGGGTTGAGTCAATTCGATTTGGAAAAGTCGGCTTGCAAGAGTATTCTGATCGGGTTGGCTCGATTGGAATGAATAATCGGGGTTATATTTATGTCCAGTTAGGGGTCAACTCGAGGTCGAGTAATTCGAATATCATTTATGTCGGATTTGGATTAAAATGTTTTTTGGGTCATATATATAAGGTTAAGTTTAATTCATGTTTCAAAACATATAGAGTTAAAGATAAGATTATACTAGTACTTTTAACTTTATGTGAAAGAACTTCAAGTTAATATTCCTGAAATCATTTCGAATATTAATGCATTATGGCTTGATGAATTTCGGGTTATACGGTTCCGGTTTATTTCAGGTGATGCAATTCGAATATTATTGGATTCGGATTAACTTGGAAAAACAGGTGTAATCAGTTATCGGGTTGGACCAGGTCGGATTGGATCAGTCTCGAACATTGATAGTTGATAGATTATCGGGCGTCGGCGCGGTCCAATATCGAGTTGTGCAAATTGGTTATCTTGGGTCGTGCCAGATTTTGCCAGCTCGCTCTACACATGCAGTTTGGGTGTTTATTATTTTGCTCAATTTTTCAGATCGTTTGATTGCTTTTGACGAGCCGATATTCAACAACCATTACAAAAATATTTTCTGTAATCTTTTTCCATACTTCTCTATCTTGAAGGTAATTATTGCCTTCATTACTAAATTGAGCCTCTATAAATTGCTCAGACCTTACAGTTTATCGGAAACATGGAAAATCATCATTGTCTTCTCTTCATCACCTTGCAGTAGATCCGATCCATTTGTTCTCATATCACCGTCTAGAGCATACATGAAGGTCAATTGCCCGAAATTTTCCAAGTCAACGAGTGAAGACGAATTCGACTTTAGAACAGTAATTTATCACGTCACAATCTTGTCCCGGAAAAGTTTGTCCCTTTCATTAACATTTGTTTCTAGCACTTATATGAGTATTAATGGTCCAAAGATTGATAATCAAAAGAAATAGAAAACCAATAGTGGTAGTGGTGTATAATAGAATTGTTGTGTAAGTAGTGCAAGTGCCACAGAACCAATCCACTACTAGTATGAGGTATCAACCAAATCAAGACCTAAATTATCAAGTAAATTTGAAATAAGGACTTTAACTATTTTTTAAGTGGAATGAGGACCTCAAGCTAACAGAGTTAACTTCTGTTAAGAATATTAGAATTTTTTATATTTCTTTTATTATTTCTCAATTTCTTTCTTTTCCAACTCTAATTTTTTAACCCTTTTCTACGCTTCTCTTTCTCTCTTCTCACAATCTACCCAACCACCCATCCATGGCCATCCCGAAATCCCAACCCATCCTCAGTCCTCACGCTCTCCACCCCACACCTATGTTCTCCCCTTCAATAGGGTCACACCCCAGACTTCTGTTCTCCCCTTCAACAGGGTCACTCCTGCCCCCCCCTCTCTCTCTCTCTCTCTCTCTCTCTCTCTCTCTCTCCACAATCAAGGGCGCCAAGTCGCCAACCACTTCAACCTCCTCTACAAAGCACCTTTAGAACTCTTTGCTCATGGTGGTATTTTGGGGGTTTTGTGGGACAATTTCAGATCGATGAGATAATTGAGGTTTACAAATTGTGAAATTTAGGGGTTTTTCGTGCCCTTTTTGTGGGCTGGATGTAAATTGAACTAGATTTGAATTGGGAACTGGAGGTGGTAAGAATTTTGATGGGTGGAGCCAGAGGTGATGGAGATTATGAGGCGGTGGTGGTAATGTTAATGGTGCATGGTGAAGATACTAGTAATTTTGCCAGTTGTTGAGCTAATTGTAGTGGGTAATCAAATTGCAAGGGAATGGAAGAGTTGAAGTATGATTGAATGAAACTGAATTGTGAAACCATATCAGCATTTCTCCTTTTTTTCAATTATCAACAAGATCATCAAAATTAAGGAGATGGTTGTGGGTGAGGTGGTCTCCTTGTGGCCAGTAGAGGTTGAGGAGAGAGAAAATGGAGTGGGTGGAGAGACGAGAGAAAGAAAGAGAGAGAATGAAAAAAAATGAGAGGAAAAAAAAATTAAGAAATATAAAAAATTCTAATATTCTTAACAGAAGTTAACTCTGTTAGCTTGAGGTCCTCATTCCAGCCAAAAGATAGTTGAGATCCTTATTTCAAATTTACTAGATAATTCAGGTCCTCATTTAGTTGATACCTCCTACTACTACTGTTTGCCTGTGAGCTTATTTGAGGAAGGAATTGTCTTCACTCACATACTTTTTGCTTCAAACACAATGCCGTTCTAATTTAAGTGCGCAGTCGCATTCATTTGTGTCCATCTTGAAATGAAAAGTAATAAATTTAAATTATGTCAATATTAAATCAAAACGTTACGTTGTTTATTCTAGGTAAATGGAACCTTCAAAGAGGCGCTTTCGGCAGTGAGCTTTTAGCAGCCCAAAATTGCACACAACTACTAAAGAAAGGAAGTTGGAGACGAAGTTGTCCAACAGACAAAAACACACATAGGAAAGAAGACAAATACGGTGTGTTCATTTTCAATGTATTTGGTTCAATTTAGTTTAGTGGAGTTTAATTCAATTTATTTTATTTCAATACTTTACTTTTTTTTAGGTATTACAAAAATTCGTTTTAATTCACCACTTTTTTTTATTTGGGTTAGTGTGGCCTTTTTTTATTTTTTCTGTCCATGGGACCTACGAGTAAAAAAACTACAGTACAAATATTATAAACACAAGTAAAGGAGATAAAGGGTGCGTTCTTTAGAGCTTCTCCGGTCAGTTTAGTTCAGTTCAGTTCAATTCAATTCAGTTTAGGGGTGGTCACACATAAGTACTGCTCGGTTCAGTATTGTTCAATTCAGTTCAGTGGTGCTCAAATCAGTTCAGTTCAGTGGTGTTCAACTATTATTATTATTATTATTATTATTATTATTATTATTATTATTATTATTATTATTATTATTATTATTATTATTATTATTATTATTATTATTATTATTATTATTATTATTATTGTTGTTGTTGTTGTTGTTATTATTACTACTACTTTAACTATTGTTATTATCATTAAAATTTGCCGCCAATAAAAACGTTTAAAAGTATTTATTCACCAGTTCGAGCACCAAACGATAATTAGAAAAAATTTATTTCAAAATAATAATAAAATAATAATAAAATAATAATAATAATAATAATAATAATAATAATAATAATAATAATAATAATAATAATAATAATAATAATTGTTATTATTATGTTCCAGTTCAGTTCAGTGGTGTTCAGTTTAGTTCAGTGGTGTTCGTTTCAATTCGGTACAGTTTACTGGTGCTCAGTTCAGTTCAGTTTAGTTCAGTTCTGGTAAGTTCAGCTCTAACAAACGCACCCAAAATCGAACTAGAAATTTATTGAAAACTGGTCTGAACTGAATTGGAAATTGTTTGGGAATGCCCATGCCCACCCACCACCCCCACTCCCCCAAGTTAATTGGGTTGAGATCAACCGTTGTCAGCCCCATATTATTATAGGTTGCACGGATATCGATACAGATACAAATACGGATACGGGTGCGGGATACTACAATTCTAAATTTCCTAGGATACGGGTACGGAAAAAATATAATATAAAATATATAATATAACAACTTTATAAAAAAAAAAAAGAAAAAAAAAGAAGGTTAAGTACAATTCAATTTATGACCTTTAGTGGCATTGTTAACATCTATATACCAAGATTAGAGATGAAAAATGCATGAGTAAGGCTCTGTTTGATTCACCTTAATTTTACTTAAATTCAGTTCAGTTCAGTCCAGTCCAGTTCAGTTCAGTTCATGTGTAACTTTATCACTCATATAACATTTTATTCCGAAATAATTTCATGATGATAATTATATCATCGGAAAGATCTCAAAGCATACTTTCAAATGAGTCCAATATTGACTATGTTTGGACGAATTTCAAATGGTTAACGGTCAAATTTAAAAAATCAATTCAGTTCAGATCAGTTCAGTTCAGTTCAGTTCAGATCAGTTTTATCCAGGTGAATCAAACGGAGCCTAAGTTGATGACTAATTAGTTGCTGGTATAGATGTGTGGAAGATAGAGGGAGTTGGCGAATCGAAGAACTGTTTCGATAAGGCGTAAGCCTTCAGATCAGACAAGATGGAGCTATGATGAGAGATAAATGTCATTTCTTTTGGATTGCATTGAGATATATTTCAAGAAATACTTAATCTTTGTTGCAAAAAATATATTAACTGAAGTCTTTGCTGATTTGCGTATCCTTAAAGTATCCACTGTGCATCCGAGAAGTTTTCGTAATTATTTTGGGAAAAAAACTGATACGAAAAAATAGAATACTTCTCCGATACGTATCAGGTGCGTATTTCCAAGTATCGGTCGTGTATCCTAGAAGTATCGGTATCCGAAACATATCGGATACGAAATACTGCTGTTGGGTCAGGTATCGGTGCAACCTAATTATTTCCACCAATTACAAAAAAAACTTAAACTTGAATTCTCAAGTTAAAAGGCGAAAAGATAACCAACCATCAAGGCATATGCCTCTTTTAGCAGCCCAAAACTGCACAAAAAATATTATAAATAAGTAAAGGAGATAAAATCGAACCATGAATTTATTGGAAACTGGTTTGAAGTGAATTGGAAACTGATTGGGAATGGCCATGCCCACCCCCTCCCCAAGTTAATTGGGCTTAGATCAATTGTTACCAGACCCATATTTCCACCAACCACAAACAAATCTTAAACGTGAATTCTCTAGTTAAAAGGCAAAAAGATAACCAATCATACATCAAGGCATATGCCTCTTTTAGTAGCCCAAAATTGCAAAATAACTTCTAGGAAAGGAAGTTGGAGACGAAGTTGTCCGAAAAAGAAAAACACAAGATAGGAAAGAAGAAGACAAATAGGGTGTGTTCATTTTCACGTATTTAGTTCAATTCAGTTTAATTCAATTTATTTTATTTCAGTCATTTACTTTCTCTTTTTAGGTATTACAATTAAGTTCAATTTGGTTTAGTTTACCACACACTCATAGTTTTTTGTTTGGTTTGTGTGGCCTTTTCTTTTCCCTTTTTTTTCCAAGGGAGCAATAGGTGAGTTATACTCCCCTTTCCACCTAGCTACATAGAGCCTCTCCCCTTCTCTCTCTCTCTCTCTCTCTCTCTCTCTCTCTCTCTCTCTCTCTCTCTCTCTCTCTCTCTCCTCTGCCCATTCTCCCTCTCTCCTGCCCGTGGATCTCACCTGCCTCTCCCAGCTCCACGAAGCTCCGTGGAGCTGGGAGTATATAAAAATTTGCGCATTGGAGGCGTCCATCTAAGCGAACCATTGTAATAAAATTTTAATATAAATATAAAATAGAATTATAGGTTTTGGCATAGAATACATATTAAAGTTGTACTTTCCTAAATCGTTAAAAAGTATACTATTAGAGGTTTTGGTATAGAATATATATATTAAAGTTCTATTTTCCTAAATTTTTAAAGAGTAGACTATTAGATTTTAACTAGCATATAACCTAACTTCTACCCCTTAAAAAATTAAATTTATTCCACCATTTGAAAGAGTACGAAATATCCTTTAAAATGAGACTCATTTGTAGTATGTTTTATTGATTAAAAAAATAAAGTATGAGTATATAAAAGATACATAATTTTTACAACACATGATGTGTCCACCTACAAAAGTAATAGCTTGACACAACTAAAGAATAGCAATGTAAAATTAAAAAAAAATAAAAAGAGAAAATATATGTGTATTAGTTATAGAAATTTAAAAAGCAATCTCAATGTATAATATAATAAAAAGAGTATGGGTAAAATAAAGAAATAAACGATGAATCTAAAATGATTTTAGATCCAATCTTTAATAGGAAACTTGACCATTATCACGTATACTTTTAGACTGATCCCCAAATTATTTTAGTGCTCCAATTTAAGTTGCATTCAACTCTATAATTATTAATGTATATTAAAATATCTCAATATCTCATTTAAAGTTACTTATACTTTACAATATTTTATATTGAGATGAGAGCTAAAAAATATTGGCATCTTAAAGACTATGTTAATCGGGTTGCCTAGGAGAAATAAGCTAAGTAAAGATGAAGATCTTTATTCAATTGCCATGCCCATCTATTAGGAAACTTTTTTAAAAATATCTTTCTTCTCAAAATTATTAATGCAGTTCACCTCAAACGGCTATTACCCAAATCAACTTTGTAACCCCCCTCCCCCATTCTCCTAATTTTTTTCTTCTTTTCTTTTTGTTCTTTTTTTTAATCTTTTTTTTACAAGCAACATAACTGTATATGGAGAATTTTTGTTTAGTTCGAAACTGTATTAGTATAACCTCAAAATAAAAAAAATAAAAAAATCCCCTTCAAAGTTAAACCCTTATAATATAAGGATAACATGCATTGAAAAAAAGGAATCTTGTAACCCCAAGTCACAATAATATATAATCCCTCCCTTTACATGATATTTGGATGTACATAATCCCTCCCTCCCTTAATTCACCTTATGTTCGTATAATGCTTGTATGTTTCTTGAAGTTCATGACAGAATGCTAAGGCCGATGACACATGATATTTGGATGTACATAATAAAATTTTCCTGTTGTATGATCACGATTGATAATTAATTAAAATTTGTAGTACTTCAGTGATATTTTATCTAATCCAATATAGGTCTGTTTATATTGTTGTTTTTGAGGTATGCATATGATTTCTCCTCTCCTCCCCACTTCTCCTTAGTTAGTATGTGTAATTTAGATTACTTTTACCATATGTTCACCTCATTTTGTGGAGTTCAATTTGGTTTAGTTCAAAAACACTCATTTTTTCACTCATATATTATTATTCAATTTAATGGTGTTTGGTTCAATTTAGTATTACAATGTTAGTTCGGTGATGTTTGGTTCAATTCAGTACTGTGTTGTTCGATTTAATACAATAGTGTTAAATTCAGTTAAGTTCAATTCAATTGAGCATTAGCTTAATAAATGACACAACCTAAGTAAAATTTCATGGTAAGATATTGATATAAAAATTAAAATATTCAATATGCTAAATTATATCATAACTGTGCTCCTCATAAATATAATTGTCCAAAAATATGATGATAAAATCTTATAATCTTCCATAGCAAAGTTATTCCATTGATAAAAAATATGCCGAAAAAAAAGAAAAGTATGTACTATGAAATAATTTTATTTCTTCTTATTGGAATATACTAACAAAACAATTAAGAAGTTTATGGCTCTCTTTCTCTCAACTACATTTCACGTAATTTTCATTTTCAGTTCAATGATTTTTATTTCATATGTAACTTACTATCTTTATCATCCATATAATTAACTTTTTACTCCGAAATAAATTCATGATTATAGTTATGTCATTGGAAAGATCTCAAAACATACTTTTAAATGAGTCAAATATTAAATATATTTGGACGATTTTTAAATGATTAAGTGTCAAGTTAAAATAATCAATTCAATTCAGTTCAGCAGTTCAGTTTTTTTCCAACCAAAAAGAACAGAGCCTAAGTGTTTAACACACGATTAACATATAATCTAACCCCTGCAAACTTAAACCCCCACAATGCGGGCAACCTAATCTGATAATGAATCTTTTGATCGACATTATTCAGCAAAAGAAAAAAAAAAAAGACTATATTGGGCATAACTAGTTGATTTGATAGGTGAAAAGTCAGAATCATCATATCATATCATATATATATACATATAACCGGGTCCTTATTCGTGTGATGACACCACGACGCCAGTAGGCGACACATAATCGTGGAGGGTTGACACATAAGTTGCCATGCAAGCAAGTCATCCAACATGTCATCACTCATTAATGCATCAAATTAATTATCACATTTATCTTTATTAGCATATTGTCTCAATTTATAAAATAACATAACTTTGGTTACGCAACTTGGAATATTATAATTCTTACTTCATTGATTTGGATTTTAAAAACTCTTCAAAATGAGATACATATGTCCTATATTTATCCCACAAAGTTCGGTATAACTAAGTGTATGAGACACGACCATATTTGTTATTTATTATACAAAATCACACATGCATATTTCTATGCTGATTGGTGTGCATATTGTGTGGATATGTCAAATCTGTAATTTTATTAGTTAAATCATTTCAAATTTTCCAAGTTGTTTTTGGGCACTTAGACATTTTGGTGAGAGAAAATAAAAATTAATAGTAGCTAGATTGATCGAATGTACTAATTGAAGCATTCACTATCCTAAAAACATAACTGATATACTTACTTGCGAAGTATAGAAAAATAAATTAAGCATATACTTTCAGAATGACTATTTCCTTTCTACTATGGATAAAGTCTCTATAGGTATCATTAACCCCAAAATTATTCCCTCTTTTTAATCGAGTTCATGTCTTTATGCCAACGTGGAATATGCGCAGCATAGCTCCATTCTCATGATATTTTTGGATAAGACTATTAAACTTTATATAAAAATTATTTTACGAGCCCGTACGAAGTCTTCGTGTGGTGTCGACACTTGGGACGCTACATAGGCAAGCCACGTCGTGTGCACATGACACGTAAACCGACACATAAGCACAAGCGTGCCACGTAACATGACACATCATCGACCATTAATGTCTTATCATTAGTTGACTTAATTACATATTTATTAGTATCTTTCCAAATTACAAAATAAAATAACTTTAGTTACGTAAGTCAGAAAATTATTATGAATCGCACTTCGTTGGATTGGACTTGAAAAACGCTTCGAAATGAGATATATATGTATATGTGTCCTATAAAAGTTGGATTATTTCTGCGCGGTGATGACACGTAGGAAGTCACATAAGAGGGAATGTTCGTGTGAAATGACACGTGGACGACACATGTGCACAACTTTGTCACATAGTTTTAGTTGTGTGGTATAAAACGAGCATGATGTATCAACTTTTAGTGCACATATAATGTTAATTAATGCAGAATGAGTTTATTCATTTTTTTTAATTAATTGAATTACTTACTAAAAAAAAGTGTACATACTGTTTTTATTCTCTATCTAAATTTGGTCCAATTCCATTACAAATAAAGGTGGTATGAAAATATCATTTTTAAGAATTAGCATGCATCCTATCGATAGAAATCTTTGCAAAAATAAATGTATTTTATCAATAAAATAAATAATTTCACATCAAATATTTTAAGCATTATATTATTATATATATTCATAAAATTATTTTACGAGCCCGTGCGAACCTAGTATAGTAAAATAATTAGTAGAAAATAGTTGAAAGTTACCTAGGATGACAATAAATTAGATTATGTTCTTATCAGCTTATTCTATTTCATATCGGTTTAATTCAGCTCATGAGTAATATATCCCTCAAGTATTTTTATTTTTTTTTTGTTTTGTTTATAATTTTCACAAAGCATAGTGGAAATTAAAACAAATAACGAGGTTAAAGAAATATAACTTCAAATTTTATTGGGTGAGTTTAATATAACACTCCAATTTTATAATAGCCCAATTCCTTAAAAAATCAAATCAATCTTAAGTAAAACAAAAACAAAAACCAAAAAAGAAAAGCGAAGCTACCCATCTCAGTTGCCTCCCTTGCATGAAAGTTCAAATCCTTTCCTTCTCTCCTCTTCGAGTACAAGGCCATAGAGGTGGGGGCAAGCAGGAGGAATAAGAGTAGGAGAAAGAGATGCCAACTAAACTTTGATTGAAAGAAATATGAAATTTAATAGTTAAAAATCAGATGAGGTAAGGAATCTGAGAGTTTTAGTAAAGTCTAAATTTCCACAATTGCATCTCGACAATTTTATCAGTCACACTTACGTTTGCAGCATCTGGTTGATCAATGGCTCCCAAATGACATATCTCTCAACAACATATACAAATTGATTTATTGAATTTTTGAGTTCAAATGCAAGAATATGAATCATTCGCATACTGTTACTCTAACATAATATTAATAGTTCAAAAACAAAAAATATTGATATTCTTATAAATAAATTAATAAAATAAGATGTAGTATTTTCAAAATATTGTATTTGCATATTTTCTCTTCATTTTTCTTTTATTAAGTATTATGTTAGTAAATTAGAAACAAACATATAGATATGAACCCGTGCAACGCACGCGCTTATCTAACTTGTATCATAAATAAGTGGAGGAAATAAAATCGAACCAGAAATTTATTGGAAACTGGTCTGAACTGAATTGGAAACTGTTTGGGAATGCTCATGCCCACCCCCACTCCCCCAAACTAATTGAGCTGAGTTCTGTTGTCACCCCCCATATTTTCACCAACCACAAACAAACCTTAAACTTGAATTCTCTAGTTAAAAGACGAAAAGATAACCAACCATTAAGGCATATACTTCTTTCTTGCAAATGCCCCCTCCCCCCATCTCATCTGCAAGAGCCGGAGGATGCTCAGTCACCCTTTGTTGAAGTCTTATTCTACTTTTCTCTTTTTTTTTTTTTTTTTTTTTTTTTTTTTTTTTTGAGAGGAAGTCTTATTCTAGTTGCATGGTGCGCTGTTCACCGGCCCACAACCAGATTGGATCACTCGCATCGGATCTGAAACCGAACCGGATTAAATAGATCATGGATCGGATCGGACCAATTTTTCAAAAAAATTCTATTAGACCGGTCTAAGCATTTTGATGTTGTCCAGCAAAACTGGTCCAGAACGGACCAGACCGGATCGAAACCCGGATTGAGCGGTCCTAAAGTCGGACCGGACTTGATCGGTCTGGTCCGGTCCGAAAATCCGAACCAGACCGGCCGATAAACAGCTCTACATGTAACATATTAGTGTTCATTTTCTTTAAAGGAACATATTATCACTTTTCTTACAAGAACCACATCATTTTTTATTTTTTTTTTTTGATGTGTTCATATTGTTGGTTGAGTATTAAACTAAAAAAACATCACCTAAAGAAAACATAAGTACCTTTGTACCCAAAAAAAATGGTGCCTCGGAATATGTTGTACAACCAAGTTACAATAAAATTAAGATTATGACAAAGACCCACCCACTATCTTTTTCACAAAGAAAAGAATATATGGATGCTTTCACAAAATTATATATGTGTTTAAAAATGAAAGGAAAGGAGAGGGACGTATCTATAATTTCCCTCCAAAATCTACATTAGAAAGCAACAAAAGAATAATTATTTAATCCATATGTTACGTGATAGTTTTCTTGAGTAAATAACATTTTTTTTATAGGAAGTGAATATCATTTTTTATTATTTAGAATAAATACATATTTTCCTTAAAAGTGTATTTCATTTTTCAAAAAATACACATATTTCAATTGAATTTAATTCGATTATAAAAAATAATTTTACTACCAAATAATAAATTTGTCGCACCATGTAAAATCACTCTATCTTCGAGTCATTGTATTTGCCGCTCATGCTCGTTTTTAACTCTTTTTCTCCACATCATCATAATCAATAACCATTCATATTTCAACTTTTGCAATTTACCTTTTCTCTTCTTATTGACGAATCTTTTACTCAACTAGTGTCGAAAAATAAAATTAATACCAGTTTGGGTTGGAAATGAAAGTATTTACTGTGGTGTCCACGGAAGATCGGGTACCATCTGATCATATATATATATATATGAGAACCATGAGAGCTCATCACCTTGGTTAACTTTTATATAGGATATGGTTAACTTTTATACATGACAGGGTTAACTTGTACTTATAACAGGGTTAACTTATATAGATGATAGGGTTAACTTTCATTTATAATAAGGTTAACTTATACATATAAAAGGGTTAACTTTTATAGCATGATATGGTTAACTTTTATTAATAATAGGGTTAACTAATAAAGTTGATGGAGTTAATTATTGATATTAAACCATTTTTCCTATCCCACTCTCTCTCCTCCACACTCACCACCACCAGCCCAGCCACACCCACCGCTAGCTCCGCTCTGCCGCCACCCACCCACCCACCATCTGGCTCGCCTCCGGCCGGCGACCACAACGACTCCCGCCGGCCTCGATCTCTCCTCCCCCACGCATCCCCCACCCCCCCTCTAATTTTACAAACCTTAACCCCTCATTTCTCTCTCCTCTCACGCATAGCCAACAACCAACCTACCCCCCGTCCAGGCCATGGCGGAGGCCACATCTGCCAGGCGACCTCAGCGGTGGCCTTCCCCGCCACCCCCTCACCCTCCCTTCGCCGGAAAACTAATCAAATAGCAAAAAAATCGAAAAAAAAAACGGAAAAACCCTAGGTCATTCTTCTTTTTGTCACCGAGCATGAATTGGTGGTCGGAGACCACAAGTTTGTGGTCGAAGACCGCAGATCTGTGGTCGTCGGTCACTAAGCCGTGATCGGAGGCCATCAAAATGTCGAGGAGAGAGAGAGAGAGCGATCGACGAGTGACTGACGAGGAGAGAAGAGAGAGAGAATGAGCGTCGGAGACCAGCCGTAAATAGACCGCCTAAGAGCATGCCGGAGAAAGGGCTCCGGAGACAGACCGCCGGGGAGAGAGAGAGGGGTTAGGAGAGTGAAAGAGGGGATGAGAAATGGAAGATTTTTGAGAAAAATCTGACTTAAATTGTTAGGGTTCATTGACATGCAAATTTACAAAGCTACCCTTCATTAATTGAAGGAAATAACGAGCTTGTCCCTGTCTTTAGGATTAATTCCATTTGTGTCCCAATTCTCATAATTCTCATGAAAGTAAGAGTTCTCATTTGATCCTATATATATATATATATATATATATATATATATATATATATATATATATATATATATATATATATATATATATTTTGCTGGGATAGACCGTAGACGTAAGTCGCTGATTAGGATAGCGACTTTTAAGATCTATGAGAGACGCTAATTAATGCAACGACTCTCTTTGCTCATCTATGTCCTCTCTTCGCAAAGGCTTCGTGGCGGTCTTACTGGTCTACTGATAATGGTGCTACTGATCTTCTCCTTGCTGCTCTTCTTCCTAGGAGTGTCAAAGCTTTGTTGATAGAGATTAGAGGATGACCCACCATCAATCGCAATTATATTTCCTCACCCACCCTATTTTCTCCATAGTGTCACATTTATAACTGTTTGAACACAACCACCTCATGATTCATAACCCAAATCGAATATTGCTAAAAGATTCTAGCCAAATCATAGAAACAAGAATGAAATAAGCAATAAATTACTAGTTTTGGATCTGAAACTATGAATTCTAGGATGTCTGATATAGAGTTTCCCTTCTCCTTCAAGATAGGGAGAGATGCAAAATACAAAGAAAGTATTGAGAGGGATGAATGGTTGAGGAGAGAATATTACCTTGGCATAGGTAAGTTGCTGTGTAGTAGTCTAGCAACTTTGCCGGTTAGTAGTCGCTTGTCTGTTGGGTGACTTATGTTTTGATTTGTAAAAAAAATCCCCGAATTATCAGCTTGACATTTTAAAAGTGACTTCCCTACCAACTTGGCATTTTAATATATTCCGGCGACAATATGGCATTTTTAATTTTTGACTCGGTCACTTGAGCACATTAAAGCTGCCTGCGGGGAATTTTTGGGTTTTTATGATTTTTTCTAATTTTCCCTTATTTGTTGCATTTGTTCTAATTCGTTTAATTGGTGAAGGGTGGAAAAAGTAAATAAGCTAGAACAACAATGCAACAAGATGTATAGGTTGTTAAAAAAAAAAAAACAAACAAACAAGATATATAGTAGAACTATTGAGAAATCACGGTATCAATTTTCATCATCATCTAACTATCCATTATTCCACAAATAAACCACCTTACACTTTCATTTCCATTTTCATTTTCGTTTTCATTTTTTAGATCAAATCTGAGTTTGTTTCTGAAGCGGAGAGAGAGAGAGAGAGAGAGAGCGCGCGAGCGCGAGCGCAGTGGCTATGGCGAAACTACAGAGACTCCACCATTACTACATCCACAACAACCACCATATTCTCTGACGAGTTAGATATTGGTGTTGATGGGGTTGAAAGAGAGAGAAGGGAAGAAAAAGAAAATTTGGGTGAGAATGAAATTAAAAGGAAATAATTTTTTCACCAATTTTTGAAATTAAACAAATAATCACAAATTAAATAAATGAGGAGAAAAGCATTTAATGCAAAGAAAATAGAAAAAAACCAAAATCATACGAAAGATTATTCCCCGCCGACATTACTAAAGTGCTTAAATGACCGAGTCGTCTTTTAAAAATGCTTGATTGTCGCCGGACTTTATTAAAATGCCAAGTTGGTTTTGGAAGCGTTTTTAATATGCCAATCTTATAATTCGGGGTAAAAAAAATATTTGCTTCTATGGTTGTCCTAACCTATGAGAACACCACTTTGATAAATACTTTCATCTCCAACCCAAACTGTTATTAATTTTGGTTTTCAACGCTAATTGGGTAAAATGTTCGTTTTATTTTCACATCAAAAGTATTTTTTCTCTCTAAAATAACATAAAAATCAGTTTCACTCAAAAGTGACTACCTCAATAAGACAGTCTCATATAAATATTTGGCTAAATTAAAAGCTCATATCAAGACAGTCTCACTATTAAGATGGTTAGGGATGTAACTGAGTCGAGCCGAGCCCGAGCCTGCGCCACTCGAATCTCGGCTCGATTTGCTTTGATTTGGCTAGGACCCGGGTATGCCGAGGCGAAAAAGTTAAGGCTCAAGCTCGGCTAGGTTTAGACTCGTGGCTTGACTCGACTCAATTTTGCTCAACTCAAAGTCAAACTTGTTTCTAAAAAGTAGATCAATTCAAAACATTGCGATTGAATTTGAGTATGAGTAATGCTCTAGAACTTATAATATGAGAAAAACTCTAAGAAAATATGATTTTTTTATCAATATTTAATAGTCTTATTTAAAATAGAGGTGAAAATCAAGTCAACTGAGCCAATTAAATCGACTTCAGCTCAACCTGACTTGAACTCAGGTGAAACTTTAATCGAGTTGAACCTGATGACTCAATAAAGCGACTCGACTCAGTTACATTCTTAGAGACGGTTTTTCACAAATCCTTTTGATAATCGAAAATGAAAACAAATAAAAATGCCCCCTCTAAGAAATTTGGATTATTAACATCCGTGTGGTTATCCTTGTCAGCATTAAAAAATGACATAGACTAAGAGCTTTGATTGAGCCACTCGAGGACAAGATCAAGACCCATTCTCTCTCTCTCTCTAATATTTCGGTGGCCACAGTCAAATAATCAACCCCCATACTTTAATCAAACTACAACTCTACCTACTTCTCCCAAATCGTGTTGGCCCCACTAACTTCGACTATAAAAGACCCACCCCACACACACCCCAATGCCCCATCTATTCTACTCCAAACCCCACGTACAATTAAATCGCCGTTCCTTGTGGGCCCCTTTTAGTCTCCCATTTCTCCGTTTCTCTCGAGAGACCAAGACAAAAGAAAAAATGTACTTATATATATAAAAAAATGAAAATAAATTTCTAGAGAGAGAAAGAGTAGAGGAGAGAGAAAGAGGAGGAGAGAGAAAAAAAGCAGAGCAGGTAGCGACTCGTGGAGGCTTAAAGGGTGCGATGCGTGGCTGCTGGTGACAATAACAATGGCGAGAGAATTAGAAATCATCGCTTGCCAAAGCTCACGAAAATGGAGCCAAAGAGACAGAGATAAATCATCATTTTTGTAAACTAAAAAACCTAAAGTTATTATTCGACATCTCGATTTCTGAATAAAATCTTCAGTTTTCGGTCTCTCTCCATTTGGAGACGAATTGTTGTTGTAAGGTACGGAAGCTCAAATCTCGATTTCTCGATCCCTAATTTTTTTTGCGTTATTTCGTTTTGAATTTGGTGTGTTTTGAATCTGCATTGGAAATGATTGTGTTTGGCTATAAATGTGCGTTAATTTGTTGAGTTACTGTATGGATTTGTTGCGTTATAGTGTGAATTTATTATTGCTGAACTAATTGTTTTTCAGTTGTTTTTAGTTCAACCTCGTTAATTTCTTTGCTCATAATAAGATGCGAACTTTCGAGTTTTGCATTAATTGGTCAGTTTTGTGATTTGTGTTTTTCCATGGGGGATTTGTTTTAAGTTCTTTTTTTTTTTTTTTAAATATTTCGGCAAAATTTCAGGATTATGAAATTTCTGATGATTTCGCATTATCAAGGATTTGAAGTTTAATTTTTGCTTTGAAATGTCAATTTTTTTTATTGTTTTTGCATGCGAGGTTTTTTATATGTTCTGTTTTTCAAGCTACAGCAGCATTTCAGGATTCAGAAAATGTTTATTGATTATGCACGAGCAAAGATTTGAAATTATTTTTGCATTGAATGTCATTTTTTATGGAAGATATGTTCTAGGTTCTATTTTTTCAGTTATTGCAGATTCCAGAATTCAGAAAATGTTAGATGATTTTGCACTACTTTGAATAATATACAGATTGTACAAAATTTAATAGTTGTGTTTTTTTTTTATGCTTGAATTAATGCACTAGAAAAGTACTGGTGTGAAATGAGAGTAAGTAGTTGATCTCATTGATTTTGGTATTTTTGGTGACAGGAAAATGGCTGAAGTTAATAAGGTTCTGTACATAGTGGTTGTGGATCATGGAGATAATAAGAAAGATAAAGGGAAAGCCGAGAAAGAGTCTTTTCGGTACACGCGTTCTGTTCTGCAGAATACTCTGCAGCTCATGGGATGCAAACCTCGCCATGCGTTCAAGGTAGATTTCTGGAATTGTTGGCTTTGTGCTGTCTTGCCTTTTACTTTTTCTTTCCTTTTTTGGTTGTTTTCGATTGCAACTTGTTTTGCTGTTTACCTGTTCATTGCCCATTATTAGCTTTAGTGATCATTTCATGTAAGGAAAGCAACTGGAATTATGACATTCAATTTGTGGAATCTGATTCTGTTTGAGAAGTGTTAGATCTGTACGGCTATTGAAAATACAGGATGATAGAGGAACAAAGAAATTATGGAAAAGATTCTTTTGGTTTCCAAATGTAAATAATTCGTTTTTTTCTCTGGCTGGAGTTTAAGGTGCTCTTCATTTGTCAATCTATTCAGCTCCTTCGCTTTTCTGTTCGGTTGTGGGTGCTTTATAAACGTTTCTTTGATGTCACGCTAATGATTGATTAACAGCATCATGTATACATGTCATTGAAAGTTTAACGTGAAGTTCAATTTTGAATTCCTTGTATCTTCCTGTGATTGGAAGGGAAAGATGTAACTAGATTTGTTATAGAGAGATTTTTGAACAGATGCTCACAGTTTGTTTACTGTATCAAGATTTAAGTTGTATAAAAAAGAAAAGTTCTCTGTTCCAAAAAATCAATTTTGATTGTTGAGAACATGAAATATTCGTATTCAGACGGCTACAGAGTCTTTTCACGGCATCTTTTGATAGTACTGCAACTTGTAAATTTCACATTCTTTGTGGTATACAGGAAAATTTTGAATTCTTTGTTGTTGTATGAATAATTCTGTATGTTTCACTTGATCATCTCTCACTTCGTTGCTCTATGTCCTCCCTTTTTTTAGATTAGCAAGAGGGTTTTTGAAATGGTGAAACGTCAAAGCTCAAGTGAGTCAGCAGTACAAGCGGGTGTATTTGGTACTGATATGTCACATGTAGGATCAAATTTACGAGAGCTACTATTGACTGGTAGTCGCCTAGTTAAATCTCAAGGGACCCCCAATTTAGGTACAGAGAAAGATGATGAAAGTAAAAGCTTTTCCTCAGAATTGTACAAATGGCGCACAACCGTGTTTGTGGGGAGAGACAAATTCCTAGATGTTGTATGTGATGCTCTTTCTGAGTATAAATATGTGGGACCCAACCAAAGGGAAGATCTAATTTTGGCTTGCAGGTATGTTTGTATTTTGTTAATTTTCTTATCTTTGTAAATTGTAATTATTATGCTGTTTCACTTCTTAACTTATATTCTCTCTGTTACCTTTTTGTATGATTACTAATTAGGATTCGTGTTAGCCTAGTTAGTATCTGAGGTAGGTAGATGAGACCACCCTTCATAGAAGTTGAGCATCTACTTATCACGTCTGAAGATGTTTGTAAACACTAGGCAGGGTGATAGGTTCTTGAGGCTTTTGTATGAGAGGTACTTTGATACCTGGTGATTGATAAAATCTGTTAATTACCCAAAAAATGAATTACTAATAATTATTTTAGTTAAATGTATGGTAGTTATGCTTCTTTGCTAGTTCTTCTGCAAGATATTATAGGCTGTTTTTTCTGGGAACAGTAAGAGTAAGACAGATGTGTCATATTCTAGTATTCTTTTTCAAAACTAATAGTTGTTGCTGAAGTTATCGAAGTGATCCACATAGCAACTTCGAAACTTGACCATTAGAATTTAACTTTTCAAATAACAACTCTCCATATCTAGGATTAGCAAGTAAGATGGGATGACAAGCTCCTATCCAAATAATGCAGTTGTGAAAACAATAACGTAAGATGTGGTACTTGAAGTATTATTTGGTCCTGCCTTGAAAGTTGCATGTATTGAAAACACATATATGATTGTCAAGATTCTCAGAGAACAACAATGTACGAAAGTGTGAAGTCTTTAGTCTTTCTGTACTTGATTAAGCAGGTAGCTTGCCTAGAATGGAAAATGTTGAAGCTGTACACTACTGACATATGTCAGGTCTACAATGTATTAAGTATCAAATTTTGCGCTTCAGTTCTACCAACATGTTAACGATTCCATTTGCTGCCTATTGATAAGATTTATTTTTTGCTATATGTAATTTAACAGCCAAGACAGTTTGATGTTGATGAAATTTATATTCTGTGCTTTTTTGTGAGAACCAAGCAATGTCAGTTTTGGGTTTTTTTTTCTTTCTTCCTTTCATGTTTTTACTTGTGGGATTTTTCCTAACTAGTTTTTCTACTTTCTTTTTTATGTTTGTTTCTTGACATAGCTATGGATTTCCTTCTGTTTCAGAATCCGTGAAAGGAAGGAGTCTGTAACAATCCTGTTGTGTGGAACTAGTGGCTGTGGAAAATCTACATTGTCTTCATTACTGGTAATCACATATCCTTCATTGTAATACTACTTTGCTTAATCTGGTGCATTTAATGTCTAGTTTACTGTCGAATCATGCCTTGTTGGACATTGTAATTAAGTATTTAGCTAACTAATTTCCGATTGCTTAAGTAAGCTATTAGCTTCTTTGATTCTTTTTTCCTAGGTAAGACTTCTGTAGGCCAAAAAAGGTGGCATTTGCTCATGTTTGCTACATCCTTTTCCTACAGAATGTAGTATCTTCACAAGTCAAGGATGAGATATTTGTGTGATGCACGAAAAAGACTGTCTATTTGTTTTTGGTGCCTTTTGTTGACATGATACTCATGAGTCGTGATCAGCTTATGTTTATTAGGATCGTGTTGATCAGCTAGCATATGCACACCTTTTTGCTATGAAGTTACATAAAACTGTCAATTAAATTTTTATTTATTTTTCATGATTTGTAGGGAAGCAGATTGGGTATCACAACTGTCATATCCACTGATTCTATACGACACATGATGAGGAGTTTTGTGGATGAGAAGCAGAACCCTTTGTTGTGGGCTTCAACCTATCATGCAGGGGAGTTCTTGGATCCTGATGCTGTTGCAGAAGCAAAAGCTAAAAGAAAGGCTAAGAAGAAGGCTGGGATTACTCAATCGTTCACAAAGGACGGAAATAATAGTGTGCAAAATGAGCAATCTGATAATCAAAACCCAGAGCAGAGTTCAAATAATTCTGAACATATCAGTCCCAAACAAATGGCAATCGAGGGGTTTAAGGCCCAAAGTGAAATGGTCATAGAGTCTCTTGATCGGCTTATCACTGCTTGGGAAGAACGGAAAGAATCAGTTATTGTTGAAGGTGTACACTTGAGTCTTAACTTTGTGGTGAGTAAAAACCTTTGTAGTTCTTACAGTGACTTTTTGCCTCCTGTTAAAGTTTAGAAGTTCCGATTATAAATTGTCATGTTTATTGGGCAGATGGGGCTCATGAAGAAGCATCCTTCAATCATACCATTCATGATATACATTACTAATGAAGATAAACACATGGAGAGATTTGCAGTGCGTGCAAAGTACATGACCCTGGATCCTACAAAAAATAAATATGTGAAATACATTAGAAACATTCGAACAATACAAGAATACCTAAGTAATCGAGCTGACAAGCATCTGGTCCCAAAGATTAACAATACTAATGTTGACAAAAGCGTTGCGGCAATACATGCCACACTATTCAGCTGTCTGCGAAGGCGTGAAGCTGGAGAACAGTTATATGATCAAAGCACTAACACAGTGAATGCTGTTTATGAGGAATACAGAAATCAATGTGCAGCAGATTCTCTGACCTCCAAGGGGATGTTTCAACTAATTCAAAGGCAAGGTTCATCGAGACACCTAATGGCTCTTCTTAACAATGATGGTTCTGTTGCAAAGGCTTGGCCTGTTAATTCTGTTGATAGAAATGGCAAGCCTGTTCTGGGCCGCAGTGCCGAGAGTGGAATAGGAACCCCAATGTATGGACCATTGCGAATTGGCAAGGCAGAACCAGTTAATCTTCAGTTTGGTCACTTTGGCATAAGTGCTTGGCCCACTGATACTGGGGGTACTAGCCATGCTGGCAGTGTCGATGAATCTAGGGCTGATGGGACTGGTACTGAGACTGGCAGTAGATGTTACTCATCGTGCTGCAGCTCACCTCGGATGTCTGAAGGACATGCTAAAGAGGTAAATTTTTACATCCATTTAATCCTCTATTAAACTAATCTTGTCCCCCTCAGAAATGAAAAAGAAAACAAAAGACTAATCTTGTCAATATAGTGGTTCCTGAACTAATAACATTGCGATAGCCACTTGTCTTTGGTTATTGTCCAAAATCTGTTTGTCCATGAAATGTTGACAATTTGTTTTTGCAGCTGAAGGAGGAACTATCAGTCTCTGGTAGCGATGAAGAGGTTGATGATCCACCTGAGGTGGACAGTGACGAGGATCTCAGTGACGATGGCAAACATTCTCATGAAGAGGTATTAAGTTCCTGCTTTAAGCCCCTTTTTAAAAGAGATCAATAAGTACATCATTTAGTGACAGAACCATGTTATAGTATCTCTTTTCCGTCCCTAGCGGCTGCGTTATATCTTTAACCAAGCTTGGGGAAAGCCATAAATGGTTGATGTCTGCTTCCTGAATTTTCTTTGGTTTATCGGAGTTGAGAATTGAAATCTTGCAGCCTTCCTCCAGAGGAAAGGCAATCTAAGCATTAGTTACTTCCTTGTACCACAGATGGAAGGTTCAGTAGATGAAGAATATACAAAGTCAGATGAAGAGTATGATGATCTAGCGATGCAAGATGACCAAGATAAAGGATACTGGACCGATAATGAAGAAGAATCCAAGGAGAAGTTACCCCTTGCCTCTGACAATTTGTCAGCCATTGTGAATAATAATAAGAAAGGGCCTAAATACCCACCAACTCTTGACATGTTCTTGAGAACTAAAAGTGAGCCTTTGTCCGAGCCATTCTGCTCATACTCTTCCATGCTTGCTGAGAAGAGTGAGAGGAAGGTCCCTCCGGGCAGTCTTAGAATGAAAAAACGCTCCCTTAGCATTCCAGCTTTCAGAAAGCGCGAGACTGAAGCTGGTCCCATACTCTCTGGAACCCCTGAAAGGTAGATTAAAAATTTTGTTTATTCAACTCTTTCGCTGTATTTTAACTCGTTGCAGTTCCCTTTCTTTGTATAAGCTCTTTCCTTTTGAAGGAAGAGTAATGTTCGTTCCTCTCACAGTTTAGGTTAGTTTAGGTTTGTCAGCCCAGGTTTAAAGTAGGGAATGAAGAGCCGTCTGTTAATCTTCCTAATGTAAAAAAGGGCCTGTAGTTTTGTGAGACCTCTCACCGTTGCGGTTGTTCGTAAACAATGGAATTGTAGAAAGTTAATGTTGTACTGTTGTGTTTTGAGTATGCTTTCTCGAAAGTTGATTACATGATTCACTGCTAGGTCCATTTGCGTTGATTTGCTTCCATTTCCTTGCTTATTATTTTTTTTTTTTTTTTTTTTGGGTGTCAAATGAGACCAGTACAATGTTCATATATATGAGATATGAGTGATATGAACCTGGGATCTAATGTACTCATCACCTTAGTCTTAATCACTTGGTCTTGATCAAAAAATAAATAAAAATCACTTGAAGTCATTCTTGGTTTTTGTTCTTAACATGACCTGCAAATTGCAAGACAAATGGATTGGTTTACATAGCAATCTTCACAAAGTTGAATTTTGCATGGCTTGCAACTTGAAAGAAGGTTGACAATACATAACAATCTACATGACGGTTCAATGTACTCAATGGGTAGGAGTGTATCTGTGTATACTAGGTCAAGAAGAAGAAAAAAAAGAGGAAAGTAATACCTCTATTCCAAATTCTTCTTTGCATTTGACTTTTTGATCTCAAATTATACGAAGGTTGACCATTAATTTAACAAAAAGTATGAAGTTTTGCAAAGTAAAAATACTATTACTAGATTCAAATTTAATTATATTTTCAAAATATCACAATTTTATGAATTTTATATTTACATGGTCAAGTGTTATCTTGGAGAGCGCGAAAAGTCAAATGAAAAGAAGAATTAGGAACGGAGTGAATAATAAGGATTAATTAAAAAATCAAAAGGGAGGGACGTCTGACGGGTACAAGGAAAAAGGGCTCCTACCACTTTATACTTGGGAGACAGATTGGTAAAAATATGATACGGAGTACTTGCCAACATGGATGGACAAACCGTGGACATGTAAAATAAATACTTATTTTTCATCATTTTTACATGTATAAATAATATTGTGACAGATCAACTAACGAAGTTCGAAATCCTAATAATAAGCCTCGGGAAAAGAAAAGGGGTTAATGTGACATGACAAAATCTCACAAGAGATTTGAATCAAATGAGATGTTTTTAAAAAACTTGTCGAAGGAAATGAAAATAAGTGCGCTAAAAACACAACATAATCAATACAAAGAAAGATTTGCACCATTTTAAAAAGGTAGAAGTCCTCCACTGCTACAGAGAAACTAATGCAGTGGCCGATTTTATGGCCAAATTTGGTCATTCTTGTTCTCAATCGTGTTTGTGGTCAAATTCTTTTGACCAGTCCCTCACTAATTTATTAGTGAAGGATTTCTTAGATAAACCTGTTTAGGTTACTTGATTATCTTGCCTAATTAAAAAAAAAATTAAATGGGGCAGGTTTTGGAATACAACTAGAAGTATTTAGAATTTGGGGCAAACACGAATTTGTTGGATTTGTTGTATTTGTGGGAATATTTAGACTTTTCTTGAAAGAAAATGCTACTCCATCTAACACTAGTAAAAGGATCTTTTCTTTGCTAGTTGCACTAGAGATGTGGACATTTTTAATAAATTGGGTCATTGACATTGCTGTGTTTGTTAGAAATAGGGTGTTACTAAATACCGCCCCCTTTTTACTAGCTACCGTCCCCCCAATTTCCAATTTTACCCTCCCCCTTTTCCTCACTCACTCTCACTCACTCTCACTCATCCTCTCTTCCTCACTCACTCTCACTCATCCTCACCACCACACCATCACACCGGCAACCACCACCACTCACGGCACAACCACCACCGGTAAATTTTTTTTTGCGCATTTTTTTTGCACAGTCGTCTGAAATTTACGACTCACCCTTGGGTGAGTCGAAAATTTCAGACGACTCACCCTTGGGTGAGTCGTCTACTACAGACGACTCACCCCTGCTACAGACGACTCACCCTGGGTGAGTCGTCTGAAGTTTCCGACTAACCCAAGGGTAAGTCGCCTCTAGCAGACGACTCACCCAAGGGTGAGTCGTAAATTTCAGACGACTGTGCAATAATAATAATAATAATAATAATAATAATAATAATAATAATAATAATAATAATAATAATAATAATAATAATAATATTTTTTTTTTTGCACAGTCGTCTGAAATTTTCGACTCACCCAAGGGTGAGTCGCCTCTAGCAGACGACTTACCCAAGGGTGAGTCGTAAATTTCAGACGACTGTGCAAAAAAAATGCGCAAAAAAAAATTTACCGGTGGTGGTTGTGCCGTGAGTGGTGGTGGTTGCCGGTGTGATGGTGTGGTGGTGAGGATGAGTGAGAGTGAGTGAGGAAGAGAGGATGAGTGAGAGTGAGTGAGGAAGAGAGGATGAGTGAGAGTGAGTGAGAGTGAGTGAGGAAAAGGGGGGAGGGTAAAATTGGAAATTGGGGGGGCGGTAGCTAGTAAAAAGGGGCGGTATTTAGCAATTCACTAGAAATATTAGGTGAAAACTCAAATAGGTATACTAAAATTGAGGAGTTTTATCATTGAAGCCAGAAAAAGACCCAAGAAGAGAAGATAAATCATTTAAAATTGAAAGACCTCTTGAGAAATGGGTCTTTTTTTTTTTTGGGAGGATTTTTTTTCCTATCAAGTGATCTTTTGCTTAACTAGACAGTGCCTTAAGTACGTATTTCTTTGTATATTTATGCATACTAGCTACCTTGTGACATCAAAATTGAGGTCAATTTCGTAGACTTTGGAAAATGTTGGGTGCATACAAAGGTTTTCTAGTGAAGCTGACAAAGAACTTGCCGGGTCCAGAATGTCTTCTCTGACCCCTATATGATCAAGTCATCTCTCACGTACACAAACTACAAGTGAATCCAAATTTTAAGAGACCACTAAAAGGGTCATTTGGTTCCAAAGCCACATTTGGAAATGGAGAGGATTTAGATAAGGGTAATGGAATGATAATTAACCATTTCCATAACCATTACTTAAGGTTTCGTTTGATTCACCTGAAAAAACTGAACTGAATTGATTTTTTTAACTTTATCGTTAACCATTTAAAATTCGTCCACACGTATTCAATATTGGACTCATTTGAAAGTATGCTTTGAGATCTTTCCGATGACATAGTTATCATCGTTAATTTATTTCGGAATAAAAAGTTATCTGAGTGATAAAGTTACACATGAACTGACTAAACTGAATTGAACTGGACTGGATTGGACTGAGCTGAAATAAAATTAAGTTGAATCAAACAGAGCCTAAAACTCTTTGGTTTGCAGTCTTGCAGAGTTAAGTTACTGTAATAAAGAATTAAAAAAAAAAAAAAAAAAAAGAACATCATCCTGTCCATCCCCTTTTGTTTCACCTTCTTTGATTTTTACAAAACCATCACACATTCACACCTACTGTCACCGAGAGAGGAGAGAGAGAAAGATGGCACGATGAGGGAGCTTCAGCTTGCGGCACCAGAGAGAAGAAAAAGGCCATAAGGGGTTCGATGATGGGGAACGGATGTGTTGATGGGTGTGTTCTTTTTTATTTTACTGGACTGAAATAGAGAGAAAAAAAAAGGCCGTAAGGGGTTCGATGATGGGGAACGGATGTGTTGATGGGTGTGTTCTTTTTCATTAAACTGGACTGGAATAGATTAAACATAACTAAACTGAATAGTAATATGGGATTGAAAAAATAGATCACAACTGAACTGAACTCCACTGAACTGAATAGTGGGGAAGGGGTATGAATAACCACTTCCAAGCCTCTTCAAATACTGTTACAAGTCATACTTCCTTGTACATTATACCAAGCAGTGATGGTACAGCAGTGCACCTGATCATACAAAGCAATGATGGTACTCAAAAAGCTTTTGCTGATTATCCAAAACTCCTAACTGGGTACTGAAATGCACTTGTGCAGGTTCCATACCAAGCAACACATTCATTCAACAGGTCCTATTCTCCAACTTCAGAAACTCCTTGCTGTTTTTTATATGTATTTTCTTATCTTTCCTTTTTTCATCCCCAAGTAGTTAACTACTTTACTAGTTTGATTGGCCGCAATATACCGCATAGCTGCTTGGATAGGCCTAGGCCCTGTCTCGTTTTGATGCCTCCGTCGTTCATTCTTCCTAAGCAGAATTTTTGAGAGCACAGCTGAAACAGCAGCTCTTCACTTTGACAAGCTAGCCCCGACTTGAAAATCAACAATTCCAAGCCTCTTCTTTTGCTGGACTGTCCGCCTCGCCATTTGGTTTGCCAGTCACCTCCAGTAACAACTTGGTTTATTCCAAAAGAATCAAAGTCCACAAAAGCACTCACTCTTGTTCTTTATCCATGCAAATCCATTTCTAGAATCAGATTTTACTACAATTCCTTTCCTTTATATCTTCTTGTGCAGAGCCTCACTCATTGGAGTCTAATTCCTACCCTGAGACTGAACATACGGCCCAACATAATCATTCGTCAATATCTCTCCACAACCTGCTTGGCCTAGTTTTCTGATAGATGAACCATCTACATTCCATTTTCAGCACTAAATGAGTGTGGATACCATACATTTGCATCCCTGTTCTTCATTGTTCACACCCATTCCTTAGCTTTTTTTCAATGTGACAAAGTTTCCTGAGCTGTAAGGTAATCATTCCCCCAACCTTTTGCCGATAAACCAAGCCGTAGCACGATCAAGCATGCCAAATTCTCCCAATCTTTTCTTCCAGAAAAAATTGTCTTCAAAGTCAATTGTTGTTTCTCAGGTTCCACAGTCACGACACCACTACAAAGAAAAGAGGTATGCACAATTGCTTTTGGAATCGGCTATCAAC
The DNA here is from genome assembly GCA_038025085.1 of Tetragonia tetragonoides. NCBI lineage: Eukaryota > Viridiplantae > Streptophyta > Magnoliopsida > Caryophyllales > Aizoaceae > Tetragonia > Tetragonia tetragonoides. The sequence goes on along the minus strand of CM076145.1, from coordinate 6,619,113 downwards.
TGGACTGACCAAAAGAGTCAACACCTCAAATATGTCAATGGGAATAGCTGTAAACTACCTTAATCTTCCCCAATGCATACAACTACCCGCCTTTTGTATTGATGAACATAGTGTACAAGACAAATCAAGTGAAGACTCATATACTGATTCTATGTTGTTAGTACTTCAGCATTAACCAAGGGATATATTAACAAGTAGCAGTTATGAAATATGGAACGCATACAAAATTTAAACTGACGATTCAAAATCAGACAGACATCAGACCTTAATACGCACCAAACTTTAACAGTCATCAGGCACTCCAAAAAGATCCACCAGAAATGACGCGCAGATCACCTGCACTCAACTCGAGTTATGAGAATAGACGACAACATACTACTCCGACATCTCCAACTTATACACTGAAGTTTAAGCAGTTGTGAACTTGTGCTAAAGGAAGCACCCTTCCGGCCTTCCCCGATGCTCCACAGTGGGTATGCAGAGTAAACATAACTATCAGGCTTTGCCGCTTGCATCAGACATTTATCTTAAGAAAAATGTACAATAAAGGGCAATAGGGCATGGGCATACCTGGATTGGGATGAATTAATAGAGGAGTAAAATTTATAGTGGTAACTGCTGGGGGGGGGGGGCGGGGGGCGGATATAACTGGACTGCTAGGTTTGAAAGGCTTTAAAGGGGGCAAAAAATTCAGCCCTCATTTTTATCTCTCTCCTGATTCACCCACTCACTGCGATGAAGTGGCAAAGGGAGAAATGGAGGGGGGGGGGGGGATAGTGTAATACATAACCATGGGCGCGGATGGGTAACTGTTCCCCCGTTTTGGGAGTAATGGATTACCCTTCGAAATCTTTACTTTTATTCCAACTTCCAAGCCATTAAGAATGCCCAGAAATGTTGCCCCTTCAATGGTCTCAATGGTAGAATAACTGATTAATGTGATAAACTGAAATTACCCAAATTTGGTCACTACCTGTCAAGCATAACTTACGTTTCTGAACCTCAAGGGATGAAGCATTGCAGTGAAGACCAATAAGACTAATGAGCTGCGGCTGAGTGAAGTTTACAAGAGCAACTAATCTAAAAGTTACTCAAGCTATATAGCTTGATTATTAGGCATCCCCACGGTTCAACATATAACAGAGCTCATACTCGAGAGCTTTAATGACTAGTGCCAAGCCTCACACAGTCATGTGTCGAGGGTGAGGTCTACCATTTGCACTACAGTGTCCTAGTCTTTCAAGCTGAGCAACATATATGTCAAACCTTATGGGTCATCCACAACAATAACAAACCGGTCTTTACCACAAGTAATAAGCAGAACTGCAGAAGTCTTAGCAATTGCTCAGCTAAGGACACAATATATAGAGAGAGATTCGGTGTGGAGGAACTTCCTAGTAAGCATCCTGATTGGCTAATTGCTCTAGGTGTTTCTCGTTAGTTGCCTATTTGTCTTGGAATCCTTCTGTGCTAAATTTCTCATTTCCTTAGGCATGTCAGTATCTATATATTAGTTGTTTCCTAGTTAGATAAGGAGTCAATAAAAAAAGAATGAAAGAAAAGACAAACGAATGCAGAAAATTGCCAACAAAGCACATCAAAAATCAAAGAATCACCATTGATGTGGTAGAGGCAAGACATGTCAAACTAGGCACATCAGCCATGCACGGAGGCATGAAGAATTGATCTCTCTAACAGAAATATTAATCCCTCTAATGCCTTACAAAGGTGAGGTCGTTTACATTAAACCGTCCTAGATCCCAGCATAGTGAAAGTCTCAATGTATTTGCCAAAAAGTGTAGAGTATGTAATGTTACAGTTACAGCATATGCTCAAGAACCATATATGAAAGATTGCACTAAGAAAACAAATATATTCGCCTACTCCTATGAACAAGCCAAGCTTTGTTAAAATTGGCATGGCAAAGTTACAACAGTATTAGCAGCTACCTGAAACAGAATGGAGTTGGACATATATCTGAACAGAGTCATCTTCCGCCTTGAAACGGTGTCTTTTACCAGTTTATTGATTTTGATCTAGCCTCTGAATCGTTAATTGAACACCTTGAAACCCTCATTGAAAGAACTACTGTTATCTACGATACACTCAACATGTATACCTCCACTTCAAGGGACCATCAATTGTACATTGTTGAAGAACTGATCATCACCACCCGTGCACATTCACCCAGTGAAATGATAGGTCCTCAAGTCAATTCATCTGTTTAATTCGGCCAACTCACCTGACCATCAAAATCCAATTTTAAGTTCAGACTTCACTTGGCAACAAAAGCACAGTTAAAACTGAACTTGGTAGTTGGCGCTGTAGGCTTCCATCAAAACAATTACCATACTAAGACACAGCGGCCTCTGAGATGCAGATTATGTTCTGGTAATCTGACCATCTCTTCTTTTGAAATCTCATGTTCATGCCAAAGGTGGATTGCAGAGCCATCTTTCACAAATGCTTCGGGCAGGCTTTAACTGGGTCACCTACAGCCCTTTCAATGACTGATTCTACGTTTCATTTCGAATCATCCAGTATCATAGGCTTTGCTTCCTCATCCATCACTAACTCAATTTCGGAATCTGAATCTGTCACCAACTCAATTTCAGAGCCTGAATCCATGAAGTTCTTGGTAGTTGTGTTGACAGAAGAGGACTTCATGTTCAGCATACACTCCAGTTCCGCATGTTCATCCATCATTCCAACCTTGCTATATGCATCCATTAAAGTATTACACATAACATTATCCAATTCACATCCCTTGTTTTGCATCTCATTCACCAATTCCTCCACAAGACCCATATCTCCGACCTTGCACAGACCACTGATCAAACACCAATAAATATCAACATTTGGGGCAAGCTCCATTTCTTGCATTTTTCTGAATAGTGAGAGCCCACTGCTCATGTCGCCCAACCGACAATACCCTTTAATGACTGTATAAAACAAATAAATCTCTACCTCCATGCCTTTGTCATGCATCTCTATAAGCAACTTCTCTGCTTCCTCAATCTTACCACAGCCAGAATAGCCCTCAATTAAAAGCTTATAAGTCATATCATTAAACTGAACTAGTTCTCGTTCCATCAAACGCAACATAAGATCGAGCTCCACAAGATCCCATCTTCTCAAACAAGCATCTACTAAAGTATTGAGTGTTATAATATTGGGTTTAACCCCCTTCTCTGCCATCTCCTCACCCAATTTTCTTGCCATCTTTAATTCCCCAACCTTACACAACCCACTCACCACAATGGTCACTGAATACACAGAAACCTCCATGCCTGAATCAACCATTCGACGAAAAAACTCGAAAGCTAAATCAACCTTGTCATTTTGAGTCATGGCATATAAATGAACAGAACAAGTTTTCTCATCCCTCTCAAACCCTTTCTCTACCATATATTCAAATGTCTTAGTAGCAATATCAAACCTTTTATTATCAGAATACATCTTAAGCAACATATTCAACAACTTGGTAATAATTCTTGATTCAGAGCAATAATTCTCAACCCAACTTGTAAAATCAGAAAATGGGTACCTGTAGTTTCGATGAAAGGCAGCATTTTTCAATAGAATCTCAGCACCTGTGAAGTTCCTGGACTTAATTAACCTACATATTAGGGTCAAATGGGCATGAAGATCAGGCTTAAAAGAGAGGTCTGGTTGCAAACGAAGAACAGCATTGAAGATTCTTAGACAATCAGAAGTGTAGACATTTGGGTCAGAGAGAAATGTTTGGAGTTTGTGGGATGAAAGAGAATTAAGGAAAGATGATAAATCTTGGGTATATGGGTTTATTGGGGGAGAATTTGAAGATGAGTTATTTAGGGTTTTAGAAAGTATGTCTGTAGTGTGATTGTTGAGGGAAGAAGAAAGATGGGTTGTTCTTGATGGTACTGCTTTCTTTGCAGTTTTGAGAGTTTTGAGGAAGTTTTGGACTGTCATTCGGATGCTCTAGGAGTTGATTTTCAGTTCATGTGCAAAAATGGTCTTCAAATTGGCTTTGGTGGGCAGGACTTAGGAGGTTTTAGCGGAGGTTAGGGGAAACAGAAACTGATGAACAAAAAAAAAAAAAAAAAAAAAAAAGCAAAAACAAAAAATAAATAAATTCCAAGATAAGGTAACAACTACTACTTGTAATAAGTAACAACCCTAAAAAAAGTACAAGGTAATACAGCAAATGGGGAAATTTGGTTGAAATCCTCTTCATTTTTGTTCCATATTCACCCTTTATTTTTTGTATTATAAAAATAATGACATGTCTCTTTAAGTCATTTTGTAAATTTCTGCAAGCATGAATTGGGTAGATTAATGGTTGAAATCGTTGGTATTTGGGTATCCACAGTCGATCACAATGACTAATCCCCTCGCCCCAACTGTCACTGCACTGTACTAAGCGGTAAGGGGGTTGGTCAAGGATTTTTCCCATTCGCAAGAGTTGGGATTCGAACCCCCAACCACTTGTTTAAGGGATAAAGTGCTGAACAACTACATCAACCCATCTTGGTTTGGTATTTGTGTGTTGTAGATAAGGGTGCAAACGAGTCGAGCCAAGTAATGTTCGTGCTTGAGTCGTTTATTAAACGAGCATCATATTGGTGCTCGTGCTTGACTCGTCTCTTATCGAATGAGTTTCATACGAGTTTTGACGGAGCTTGACCGAGTCGTTCACGAGCTGCTCGCGAGCACACTAATTTTAAAGGCAACATAACACATGAAAATATTAAACGAGTCGAGTAGAGGAGTGCTCGTGTTGGGCTCGTTTACTAAACGATCGTTGAATTGGTGCTCGTACTTGGCTCGTTTTATTATCGAACGAGCTTTGACCGAGTATGTTTACGAGATGCTCGCGAATACATTGACTCGTTTACACCCCTAGTTGTGGACTTATAAGCCTTCCCTTCCTCTTCCTTTTCCCCATCCCCTTCCCCTTTTTAGTAATGACATATTGGCCATCTTTCTTATCTTATCAAAAAAAAAAAAAAAAAAAAAAACCGCTAGCCGGCTAGCCGCACAACTAGTATGAGAGTATAATGCAATGAATGGCTAAACCAACTGGGAGCCTGGCATATCATATATATAGAGGGAGTTTACAGATTCAAAACAGATACGGTTTTCTAAAGGGATAAATATTTACATATTTAATATATTCCTCTATTACGCCCCCTCAAGCTGATCGAGGGGACGCATGAACAGATTGGACTTAAGAAAGTGAAACTTAAGAAATCTGAGACGGAAGAGCCTTCGTCAAAATGTCTGCAAGCTGGAATCTGGTAGGGATGTAACGAACCAGTAGATCACCATGAGCAACAAGCTCGCGAACAAAGTGATAATCAACCTTGACATGCTTGGAACGGTCATGAAGCACCGGATCAGAAGTCAAATACTTAGCACTGATGTTATCGCACATGAGACGAACAGGGTGACGAAGGACAATACCCAACTCAGCAAGCAGCTGACGAACCCTGGTGGTGTGAGAAACAGCATAAGCAATAGCCCGATACTCTGCTTTAGTAGAGGATTTGGAAACTGTAGGTTGTTTCTTACTACGTCAGGAGACAAGATTATTGCCAAGAAAAATGGCATACCCAGTAGTGGAACGAGAACTGTCAGAACATACACCCCAATCTGCATCAGAATAAGCCACCACAATACTTGGAGAGGCCGACTTGCGGAAAAACAAGCCGTGATCACTGGTACCGTGCAAGTAACGAAATATCCGCTGCATAGCACGAAGATGTGTAGTACGAGGAGCATGCATAAATTGACAAACTCACCATCTTCAAGATACAATGCAGTACGAAAAACCAAAGGGGTGCGCACAGGTTTAACAGTATGAAGTTGAAACTTGGTCAACAAGTCTTGGACATATTTTTGTTGGGTAAGAGATATACCTAAAGGAGTGCGCACTACCTGAATACGAAGAAAGTAATGAAGATCACCAAGATCCTTCGTAGCAAAAGTGGTGGAAAGTAAGGTAATGAGATTGTGGACTAAACTGGGATCACTACCGGTGAGAATAATGTCATCAACATACATAAGTAAGATAATGACAGAAGCACCGGAACGACAGATTAACATGGAGGAGTTGTATATGACCCAACCCCCTGATTTTCATTAATCCCAAATTCCCACATCATGTATGTCGACTCAAGAAGTCGATCTACGATCTTAAGCAAGCACCCAGAGCCTAGTTTCAACGGTTTAGTAGCTTTCTTTTATCTCATGGTTTCATTTGCAGTGTTTCCTAAAAGATAAATATTTACATATTAAATATATTCTTCTATTAACTAGTTTTACCAAACACTTCAATTTCATTCAGCTAGTTACACGAATATAATCAATCAATAAGTACTTTAGCTAGTAAAAACAAGAAGTTATAGACTAGCTTTCACAGCATAGATGACAAGTCGTCTGCCTACATTTAACATAAGTCCTTTTTGATTTCGCTGCCTTATGATCTGGAAAAACCAAGGCTTGCTAACATAGTATCCATTGGCGGAACCGGGGGTGGCTAGCCGTGGCCATGGCCTCCCCCATGGTTTGACAAAACTATAGATAAATCTCTTACAACTGCAGAGTTTGAAAAAGGTGTAGCTCAGCTGGATGGCAAATTGGCAATTGCATGCTGCGTGTCACTCTCATTGCAATGTCCCTTGCTCAAGCCTTGTTAGTAGCATGTTCTTGCATTATTTACTCCTCCTTGTTTTTTATTCTGCTCTAGTTCTTTCCTTTTACCCCCATTTTTACGTTTTTAATGTTTTTACTTTTCCTCTACAAAGCTTTCTTGTAATTCAACTCTTTTTAGTTTTTTCTTCCCTTTTTCTTGTTCATTGACTTATATATCATTTTTGTTTCTTTCAAATATGTGTCTAGTTTTTTTTCAAATTTTAATATTAATATATAGTTTACTTATTTCATTTTAGGTTTATCACTTAATTTCTTTGTCCCATGTCTCATCATTCTTTTGGTCATACATTGAGATTTTTTTTGTTTATTATGTACTTTTCCTATGAGCAAAGGTCATAGTATAATCCACAAACGCTTTCTAATCAATATTTTTTTATTATTTTAATTCATCTTTCTTTGAGCTTTTATTTTTTGAAATTTTTAGATGTTTTCTAAGTCTTTGTCTTAAAAAAAAAAAGTTAAGCAAAAACTTTCATCGATTCATAAGAGAGGTAAATCCAAACCCATATCAAAACTTCTTACTATAAGGAACATATTTTATACTAACAAATCCGAATGCAATCTACTTTGCCCCCCTTATAAAAAATTCCTGGTCTCGCCACTGATAGTATCGATCAATCTCGTTAAATATCTTCAATCATCATCGTCAATTCATCATGCTCTGTCATTCCTACAAAACAAATAACCAAGCAAATGTATAATTTGAATCAGAATAAATCAAAAATTATCTATATTGGGCCCAATCATGTCTCTGTTTATTCATGCACAATTCATGATAAATTCCATAGCTCTGCATAGTTGATAGTCTGAATCCGCAATGCCCAAATCAAGAGAGAAAAAGCCTTGCACCATGCTTGCCTACAAGGCAACAACTGATCCATTTGCCCTTGAATTTTTTGTTTAAACGGCAAAGTAACTTACAACTTTATTGAAAATGAGACTTTAACTCAAGTCATTGCTATAAATAAGTAGGCAGTGCGCCAATGCGATACCCACTTCAAGCTCTCATTCACCCTTAACGATTAATGAGTTGTGCGGATGATGTATTACACAATCTTGAATATTTTCTGGATATTACAATTAATGAGTTGTGTGAATGATCGATACATATGTTAATACTTTTTTAGAGATTTAAGTAAAATAGATTTTATCAAGAACTTATATTTTTGAAAAACGAAACTAAGATAAACTATTTAGGTATTTTTGTGTGGTCTTAATAATGATGACTTCAGAACAATTTTCTATGTGTGTTTTTTCGGTTTTGTGAGAACAAAATTATAGGCTAAATATAAAAAAAGAAAAAATAAAGTAGAATCACTACTTAAATTCTCTAAAGGTTAAGCCACCCAGAAAATAAGATGAAGATCACAATTGTTCCATTAACCCAAAGGACATAAAGGCGATTTCTCAACGGTTAAGCTAGCTGCTAGTTTCTTATTCTCTGGTTGTCCCTTAATAACCTGATGCTCATGCGGTGATAGTTATCAGTTGACCAGTGATTTAATTATTTGGATGGCATTGACAGTCATATGGTTTTTCTGATTTTGAGTTTGTGTTTTCCACATAAATTGCTTTTGGTACTTGAGTTTTGTACTTGAGTTTCCTAACATATATATCAACACCTCCATTTGTAAAACGGAATATTACAAGTTTGTCAAGTGAGGAACCTTTTATTTGTCTTTATTGAGGCACAACTATCCAATAATTTGATCAAGTTAAAACCCTCAAAGCCATTGGACTTTCACTAAAACTCATGAGCCGGCCCCGTGTATGAGTTGTGATACTTACGAGACGGTACATAAAATTATAAACAGATAGCTTCAATCAAGTGATCAGAAACAGATCCAAGAATCAATTCAAGAGGGTACACACACGTAGCTTCATTCTAACATACTTCTATAAGACAATTTTTTTGAAAAACTTGTAAAAAAAATTGATAAGGGAAATCTTGCTGAAATCGATCCATGCAATCCATTTGGTAATAACATGTAGATCGTCAATACAAGTGATACTGATACCTTATACATGAGGTTGCCTCAGAAGAGAGGTTTTGTTGCGCTTTTTATCCACCGTGTTCAAATGATCTCTTGGATGTCCTTAATCCTTATCCTTCAAATTGCTGAGGATCATGAACAAGTCAAGAATAACAATCCAGCTCCTAAAACATTATAAGATTCTGAAAGGGTGAACCAACTATCCATGATATTATTTGTTGTCATTATCAGCCCATGTTATGCAAGTGAAGCAGATAATAGACTATGCTTAACATCCATGATTATGTGAGAAATGATACACACAGTTGACCTTATAAAACAGGAACATTTGATCAACATCTGTACGGCGACTTATTCTTGCTTAGGTAAGCATTGTACTACACTTCCGAAATTTTCTTTAACTATATGAATTATAATGGTAATATATTTCTGTCATTGAAATATTCAAAATCCAAAAAGGTTATAATAATGGCTTGGCTTGGACATAAATAGATTGGCTCCCATGTCGACTTATTAGGCAACAGCCAAACAAAGAAATTACTTGGTATTTTTATTTTTTGCTTCCGAATTGTTAGCTGACAAATTGACACTCGCTTGACCTTTCATATTTCTGAAAAAACAGCTCAAGGTGCTTCTATTAGGTTTTTACAGTTACGTCTCGTTTACTTGGGTGTTATGGTGATGAAAATGTAATATGTCATTATTTTATTTACATACTATTTGGAAGTTTTAGGTCAGACGGAAAGGAGAGGGAATGAAAAAGGGAAGGGAAGGAAAGGGAAGGGAATAGAATAAATGTCAAATATTTTACATTTTTTGAGAGTTCAAGTAAGGCCCTGTTCTTTTCGTTATTTTCGTGCTTCATTTCGTTCCGTTCCAATCCGTTTCGTTTCGCGTCGTTCCGCGCCGTTCCGTTCCGCATTCTGTACTTCATTTTGTCTCACATTTTTTTTGAATTATCCGCGTCGCGCCGTTCCGTTCTGTTCCGTTCTGTTCGGTTCCGTTCCATTCCTCACTGACCCGTATCATTCCGTTGACGAGAACAGAGCCTAAGAAGAATGGAGGAGATTGAAGGGGAACAAACTGATGTCATTTAAAAATTCTCATTCTCCTCCATTTGAGTTAATAGAGGGGAATGAAAGGGAATTATTCCCCTTTCTTCCCCTCTTTAAAAGAAGTGACAAACAAGGAGAATTTTTAATTTCTCCTGCATTCTCCTCCATTTCCCAACACCCAAACAGGTTAGTAAAGCTAGAGGTAGGAAGGAAAGAAGGGAGATGAGGGAAATGGGAAGGGGTCATTGATTTCATCGTCCTATCTATATTTAACAAAAATGTTTCATTACATTGTAAATTTGTAATCACCTTTACTGCCAAATAAACGAGCACTTAAAGTTAGTTCTATAAGAGTTAAAGTTTTATTAATATATACATAACTTAGGCCGAGTTTGAGGTGGATAGTGCGCTGGTGCATCTTCTACTCGTCCCAACTATGACTTTAAAATTGAATCTCATTACCCTCAAAGAGGGTGGCTTCTCCGCAATTTCAAAAAACATAAATAAATACTTGATTTATGATGTATAGACTTTTTTTTTTTTAGAGAAGTGTCGCGACATTAATTTATTTCCTCATGAATAATACTTCTATACATCAAAACCAATTAACTCCAAAGACATATCTCACAACCAAACATTCTACTTCTCATGGCTTAACATGAGCAACTTTATGGGCAAATTTATTGCCACTCCTACCTATACGACTCCAAGGAACACTACGCAAAGAATTATGAATACTCCAAATATCATTAATAACTTGTTCGAATTCCCTACCAAAAAAAAAAAAAAAAAAAAAAAAAAAAAAAAAAATACTTGTTCAAACTGGCTAAGACCTTCCAGCCTTGCTGTGCGACTCTAAGGACTTGTATACGGACAATAAGTGACAAGATTTCTCCTTTTGCTTATTTGGGTTTCGATTAGCCAAAAATTAAATTGTAACAATTAATCAAGTCGTGTTAGGCTCTAACATGACAATCTTAGTGTACAAGGAGAGATGTGGGACAGGTTGGAGATCTGCCGTCGTGGCATGGTATCGTTATCCTTTAGAGAACCCAAGAAGGATATTCATTCCTACAATGGGTGACATGTTCTTTGGATCTTCATGAAGGATCTTCATGCCTAGCTATATTCAATGGAAGTTAGTGTAATTTTTTCATTGTTATAATTCTACCACTCTATCATCCAATACATACTAAACGAGCCATTGTTGTGTAACTCAGCAAATGGAACAATTAGATTTGATCACCATTACTTCTACACAAAAGCTTGTATATAAAGGTCTTACTATAACACTCATTAAGACAAGAATCACTTTTTAGTAGAACAAATGATCATTAATCATAATCCGTGGCCCTTAGATTTTATATAGCGACCCCATTTTTTTATGATTGGGTCTCACACAATCCAATGGGAACAATGCTATGGTAATTTTGTCTGAACTTACTAAATAGGTCTAAATTGAGAATAAAGAGAATGAATCAGAAATGGAAAAGAAATAGAAACTTGAGAGATAGGAGTATTTCATTGTCAACGCAACTTACATTCAACATTCAACATTCAACATTCAACATTATCACCTAATGCCTCCAAAGAAACTCTCGCCTAGGCAGGATAGGGGATCGATTGTATGCAACCTTATCTATGTGAAAACAGAATCTCACAGAGAGGTTGTTTCCATTTGACTCTTGATCTGAAGTGCAATAACCATCAACAACTTCACAATAAATAAGAAATGTCGACATTTTTATTACCTATTTTGATTCAGTCCATCATATTTCGAAGCCAAATTGTAATGAAGCTTTCGGCTCCAAAGGAATTGTCAACTTAAAACCTCTAATTAAAATCAATCATCTATAGGAAGGTGTGATTACAATCTAATATAATTCATATCATGTGAATGCCTGTTATTTACAACTTGGCAACAGAAACCATAAAACAATCGGTCGTTGACTTTCTATACTTGTCACAATCATAAACTCGTCGATCTTTTAGAATATACTATCTGGATCACGTCCCTTCATACCAATCCATAAGCCATAACCAAGATGCGGCAAAAGTTACTAATTAGATCCAATTTAATTAGAATCCTCACGGTTTGTTTTTTTTAAAAAAATTATTTATCACATTAGAATCCTCACATAGTACATGAGTTTGGTACGTACAATTTACCTTGGAATGTTAACCAATTATGAAAATAAATTCTTCATAATTAAATCCTAGAATGTCAACAACCCCATTAAAAAAAAAACATCCAAGCTTAATTCCCCTTTAAATACCAGCACGTTCAGCCATATTTTCTACACTTAAAACCACTCAAACAACCTTTCAATTTAAGCAGAAAAATTCCTCTAGCTAGCCAAAAATGGCAGGGGAACCAGGGAGTTCAATGCACGGAGTTACCGGGAGGGAGCCAACCCACTCGTTCCGAGTGGAATCCCCCACGGTAGCCACTGACACATCAGCCAAATTCGACCTTCCCGTAGACTCTGAACACAAAGCAAAAGTGTTCAAGCTTATATCCTTTGGCAAGCCACACATGAGAACATTCCATTTGTCATGGGTTTCATTTTGTGTGTGCTTTGTTTCAACCTTTGCAGCAGCTCCACTCGTACCTATTATTCGTGACAATCTCAATATTACCAAGGTTGACATTGGTAATGCTGGTGTCGCCTCAGTCTCTGGCAGCATCTTCTCGAGGCTGGCCATGGGGGCGGTTTGCGATCTCCTAGGTCCACGTTATGGATGTGCCTTCCTTATCATGCTTACTGCCCCAGCCGTGTTTAGTATGTCGCTTGTGTCCTCAGCTGCAGGGTACACTGTGGTTAGGTTCATGATAGGTTTCTCTCTTGCAACCTTTGTGTCCTGCCAATACTGGATGAGCACCATGTTCAACTCGAAGATCATCGGGTTGGTTAATGGTACCGCGGCTGGGTGGGGCAACATGGGAGGTGGGGTTACCCAATTGCTTATGCCTGTGCTCTTTAACATCATCCAAAAGGCGGGTGCTACTCAATTTATGGCCTGGAGAATCGCCTTCTTCATCCCTGGATGGCTTCATGTCATCATGGGGTTACTCATCTTAATTATGGGCCAAGATTTGCCTGATGGTAACCTCAGTGCTCTTCAGAAAAAGGGTGATGTTGCCAAAGATCAGTTCAGCAAGGTAATCAATCAAACATTCAAATGCATAACTTTAATTTCTCGCTCTTTTTTTTTTCCTTTCATGGGATCAGATATTCTTTGAGATACAATTGGTGTACAGATACTTATAGTTACTATAAACCATGCAGGTCCTATGGTATGCGGTCACCAACTACAGGACATGGATCATGGTCCTTCTGTACGGCTACTGCATGGGAGTTGAATTAACAACTGACAATATCATTGCTGAATATATGTATGATAGGTATGTAACTATTTTCACTAATTACTACTTGATTACTGATCCATCAAGAATCTGTGCAACCAAACTTTCCATGTAATTAATCAACCTGTTTTTTCTTTTTCGTTCTCTCTCAACGATTATACCTACAGGTTTAATCTCAACCTCCAAATAGCAGGGATTATAGCAGCAGTCTTCGGTATGGCCAACATAGTATCCCGCCCATTGGGAGGGTTCTGCTCTGATTATAGTGGGAAATTATTTGGGATGAGGGGGAGGCTGTGGAACTTATGGATCCTGCAAACCTTGGGAGGTCTCTTCTGTGTATGGTTAGGTTTGGCCAACAGTCTTACCACCGCGATTGTAGCCATGGTCCTCTTCTCCCTCGCAGCTCAGGCTGCAGAAGGGGCTGTTTTCGGGATTGTTCCCTTTATCTCACGTCGCTCCCTCGGGATCATCTCAGGTCTCACAGGCGCAGGTGGGAATTTGGGGTCTGGGATTACGCAGCTCGCCTTCTTCTCAACCAACAAGTTCAGCACTGATCGTGGACTCGTCTACATGGGTTTAATGGTTATTGCTTGTACTCTCCCTGTGGTATTTGTGCATTTCCCACAATGGGGGAGCATGTTCCTTCCACCTTCTCAAAGTATCAAATCGACAGAAGAGCACTATTATGAGTCCGAGTGGACAGAGGACGAGAAAAAGAAGGGTATGCACCAAGGCAGTCTCAAGTTTGCCGAAAACAGCAGATCTGAGAGAGGCAAGAAGCATGGTGCATCTACTCCAACCCCACCTGATTCTACCCCCAATCATGCCTAACCCAAGGCTGTGAGATAAATTCCTATATTTAACTTGTTGTTTTGCTTGTGACAAGCGAATGCTTGCTTTGTGAAATTATACTTAAACCCTTTTGTAACACTTCCCCTGCAATAAGTTTTCTTTTTTGATCTTGTCTTTTCTTTAAGACAAGAAGGACCAGAATCAATCCAAATTTCTTATATATGTTCTATGTTCTGATATACTTATATATGTGCTATATTGATCTTCAGTTTAACATACAATATTGATTAAAAATTAAGATCAAAATTCCAAATATATCCAGCACATTGCTCACTCCGGGAAAATGGATGCCGAAATTAGCAAGATTTCCCTCTTGGCCTACTTGTTTCTCTTTTCTCATTTGGAACATTTGGATGACTAGAAATGATGTGATTTTTGGAAACCATGTCCCTTCCTCTGACATTTGGCTCAAGAACGTTAAGGCTAAGGCTTGCAAATTCAGAGCCGTTTTGGAGAAACCCCACAAACTCCCCTACCCTGGATTAAGATCAATTGTGATGCCACTTTTGACAAGGATCAACTAGCGTCAGGTACTGCAGGTGTTTGTACAGACCATGACTCCAGCTGAAAATCCGGCTTTATGATGAGCATAAGAGCTAGGAACATCCTTACAGCTGAACTGATTGCCATAAGGGAAGGAAATAAGCAAAGATTAGTTAATGACTGGTCAAGACTACTCATTGAATCTCTGATTCAAGCAAGGAATCAAGGATGTACTAATGATGGATTGATGAATCTCCTTTTGGGGTGCAGGAAGCTGAAGAGTAGATTGGAGGATTTGACCAACATTCACAGCTACAGAGAGAAGAACATAATTGCTGATGCTTTAGCTCATTGTGCAATCACATGTATTAATGATTGTAATGAACTTATTTTAATTGACACTACTCCTACTGATTGTAATAGCTCTTATGAGCTTGACCTTTTGGGGATTCCACCGCCCCAGGCTCATAGCCACGTAATTTATTTAGAAGTACGTTTTTAATCAAAAAAATAAAAGTTAGCAAGATTTCAATGCATCCACAACAAGAGTTACACCCTTCAGCGAAATATTTGGTGTGTCGCTGTATTTTTAGATGTTAAGTTAGATAACCAAACCTCAACAGTCGAAGAATCAGTGAAAACTCACCTGCAGAGTAAATGGTTCCTTACTCCAAGGGATGTAAGTTTAAATGCAGGCTGCGGGAGCATCATCAGGGACAGTGAGGAAGATACCCTTGGAGTTTTCTCAATCAACCTTTGCACCATGAATACTAATGAAGCTGAATTACATGCCTTCAGGTATGTGTTGGACCTGTTAAAGATTCATTCAGACTGCCTCGTGTCAGAGTTATACCTGAGAGTGATTCTCAGAATGCTATAAGCTGGATACGAAACAAAGATGAAATTATGGAGTATGTTCAATAGCATTTTTCATGGTTTTTCTATTTTTCATGTAATTAGAGAAAGGAATTAGGAGGCTGATAGTCTAGCAAAGCAAGGAGTGGCCAGGGAGGAAATTCTTCTTGTATGGTTATGATTCATGTACAGTTTAGACAGATTCTAGAAGCATGGGGCGAGGTATGTATAGTCTCTCTGGACCTTTAGTAAGTTGATTTTTTGGCAATAAGTTGCCTAATAAATCTTTCTGTTAAAAAGAAAAAATACAGAGCCGCCACGGTCTTCCCATACTTTTACAGGAGTCTGATTTGAAATATGTTTTGGATATATGCTTCAATTGTATCTCAAAACAAAGAGTTAACTGATAGACATTGTAACAATTTGTTTCCATCGGCAAAAAGGGAATGAACAGATTCAAGTCTTGAATCTGGAAACCAAATCTCTTGACAAGAGATTTGGAACATAGATAAAAAAATCGTAGGTATCACTTTCCACCTATCAATTATGCAGTTTGAGACGTCTATTTCTAATGGCGCCAAAAACATTCACTACTACTCTTTGACTTTGGAATGAAATGGACTAAATCAAAATGGCTTATCAAACTACTTTCACTTCTTACTTATTGTGAACTCACACATGGAGTCAAGGGCCAATGGAAAAGCCTCCTTGTTCTCACAGGGGTAAGGCTGGCTACATACAGCCAACCCCCCGGCCCCTTACCCGCATTGGCTGGAGCCCCTTTGGAAGCATTGGTGCAATGTTAATGTCATTCATGATTATGCAGTTTGAGCAACAGCTGACAGACTCATCATCCAGCTGATTAGGTGTAGAGTGGATGACCCAACAGTTGTACTTCGGTGAAATAAAGATTCAGCATTACATACAGCGTCATGATCAAAACAATTGTATATCAATGCCTAGTGTGTTAATAGCTACCAATGCAGATAAATGCATAAGCTTGAACCGGCATAATACATATGTGCAGTCTCTTGCCTAGAAGAGGCAGTCAAGTCTGTCTAATCTATTTTTCTCTCTTCTTCTGACACTGAATGAAAATGAGCCGTAAGCAGCTCCTTAATTAAAAGGAATTGGACCTAAAAGGCTAACAAATGCACACATGACACACCAAAAGGTTTAGAACTAGGGAACTTAAATCATGAAAAACAATTTAAAGATTTTACATTCCCGGCAATTATGGTTAGCTTAGGAAAGGATTTTACATTATTCTTAGTTCGTTCTAGGTGTATTAATATGTTGAGTTCCCCGTTCAGTTGCTCTGATCTTCTCTGTGAACCTGCTTGCTTAACCTGTTTCACCCTTTGTCTGTTTAGTTGTTCCTCATTGGTTTACACATAATTAATCTGCTATGTTAGTAATATGTCACAAATACACTAACACATCTATTTTCTTTTCTTATACAGTTGATTGAAATGTGTGTGTTGCATGGTCTAATCTTAATATGCTTTTAAGTAAATTGAACCTATATTTTAAAAACCATTGTATGACAGCACCATTAAGACAATTTTTTAGTTTACTACCATTATTTTGTGAATGTGAATACTGAAAGGAGTGAAAGCAAAGAGATTTATGTGCATAGATCGATACATATATGTGAGCACATAACTGCGATACTCTATTCATTCTGTTTATACTCTGTCATCAAACTAAATTCAACAAAATTTTCCCTAAGCAGTGGCTACAGGATTCTCACTCTTATCATTATATATAGAAGATTAAACGCCGTTTGGCTTAGCTCCCACAAATTTCAATTATCCTCCCACATTTGTTCTTAATCATCCATTTTTCATCCATTTCCGAGCCCCGCCTCCACCTCCAACTTCTAGAAGTTGAAATAATGGTAGAAGTAAAAGAAGAAGCCGAAGTTAAAAATTGTAGCTTCTACCTCCAGCCCTAATTGTGAGGGGTGTGCAAGAACAAATTTGAGAGTAGAAGTAGAAGTTAGTGGGATCTATGCCAAATAGGACCTTAAATAGCTTAATTAAAAAATTAGCAAAAAAATAGCTTAATTAAAAAAGTTCTCAATAAATTATCAGTTTGGGCCTTGGGGGCACAGAAGAATTCCATTTCTCATGATAAAACATTGCACCACCATGAATTTAATTTCCTTCTTCCTTTTCTACTATGATCACGATTCACGGGGATCTCAATTTCAAACAACGTTTTAAACAAGTATATAAAACTAATAAAAATCATATATTATTGGAATTTACATATATTGGCAACTCAAATATTGAAATGGAGTGCAGCAAGAAATTAAAAGAAAGAGAGCGAGATATTAGAGAGAGATGTGATGATTGTATAGTACCTATCCAGATGAACATTTGTTGTGCAAGGCGAGCTCCAGGGTGAGGACTGAGGAGGACAGGGAATAAGGATGGGATGTGGGCTATATATAATTATGGTTTGCACCACAAGTTCACCCTAACCCTTTTGGTCAATAACTAATTCTGTTCACATCAAGTCGGGTCACAAAATGATAGAGTGACTCCAAAAATCAAGACTTTGGTTAAAAAATGGGAGTATTGAACCACTTAGTTCAACCACTTGTTTTGGTATATGCAAGCTTTAAACTTTGAGCTCGGCTAAACCAGTTGAGATCACTTGTTCCACTTTTCTTTATCATCTCATGTCCTAGTTAATCTCAACCATCTGTGCATAGAAGTTAGTGAAAGTTAAGCCAAAGAGGCCCTTAAATATCTTAATTAAGAATAATATTTCAAAAAAAAAAGAATAAGTTCTCAAAATTATGAGTTTCGGGCATAGAAGAATTCTACTTCACATGATAAAACATAAGAACACAATGAATTTCCTTGTCCTTCCTACTTTAGTCTCATCAAGGGATCTCAATTTCAAAAAACGTTCTAAACAACTATTAGGTAATGTTTGGCTTAGCTTGTGAGTAGCTTTTACTTTTCCTCTTATTTTTCCTCACAAACCTCCCTCTATACCTCCTCCTCACCCCCATTTTCAGCTTCTAGGAAGCTTAAAACACCTATCGAGAGGCCCAAAAATAGAAACTCCAATTTGATACTTCTACTTTTGGGGCTTCTAGCCTTCTAGGGCATCCTAGGGGGTGTTTTATGCTTTTTGAAAGTTGAAAATGAAGGTGAGGAGGATGTGAAAGTGGTGGTTTGTGAGGTAAAATAGGGGGAAAAGTAGAAGCTACTCACAAGTTAAGCCAAACATGCTCTTAGGCTGGCAACCGTATGATGTATCGGGTTTCAAGATTTTCTTGTATCTATCAATCATTAGTTTCTCGCTCCTTTAATCTGCCGTTCTCTCTCTTTTTTCTCTCTCAAGAAACTCTGGCCCCCTTTCTCTTTGACTCATCTTGGGGTTACCACCGGCATTTTTGCCGGTGGTTAGCCCCTCTGTTGTTGTTTCTTTGCTTTCGATCAAGTTTTTGAGTTTGTTTTGGTTTATGGTTAGTAATAAACTCTCCTTTGGTGAGAGATTGTGAAGTTCTCTGCGTTCGTCGGAGGGTTGTCGAATTTCTGTTTTTAGGTTCAGTTTGATGAATCAAGAAGACAAGTTCAAACTACTATGGCAAGGAGATTTGTTCTTCCAAATAGCTGCAGCACGTTTCATGCTTACCTCCGATCGTAAGGAAAAGGTGGTGGCCTCCCGTTTACTGTATAGCATATTTTTTGCTATATCAGGGCATTGTCAATTATCGACGAAATTGATCAAGATGCCGATTTCTAGCAGTGTTGTTTGGATTGGTTGTCACTTATCGACAGAGCAGATCAAGACACCGATTTCAAGTAGTGATCGTGAGAGTCATATTCATCTTGTTATATTAGATTTATACATATTGTGTTTGTTTAGAGATATTCATCGTTGTAGATGTTGGGTGGCTTTTTATAAATGAATGAATTCTCTTTCCTTCAAAAAAAAAAATAAAAAATTCTCGTATCTTTTTAAACAGTGGTTCCAAATTCAACTTCATAAACCTTACACCCCTCTAATTTCTAAAACGATTATTGCTTAGGCGTGTCAATCAAAAATACGCTATTTGCAATAGACCTTTAAGACTTTAACGCAACGCAAAGTGATAATCTGTAACTCAACAATAAATAAGAACAATGATAATTTATAACTTAACAATAAATAAGAAGCATATAAAATTTAGTAGTCATTTGCCTTGTCGTACTTAAAGCCAAAGAATTGTGATTTTTTTCTTTTTTTTTGTCTTCATTAACAATGAGTTTAATTGTTGTTTGTATATGTAAGATTAACAAATTTAATTGGTAGCACAATTGGTTTGATCATTAGTATAATAACATTGAGGATCAAGATTCGATTCTTAATAGTCTATATAATCATGAAATTAAAGAGCGAGAGATTGTAAAGTACCTCGAGACGAACATGCTCCAAGTTCATAGGTTCCCATTGCATGTCGCCAGTAAACAAGAGATGGATTCAATTTCAATAGAATGGAGAGTGAAAGAAGGAATAAGATCTCACACATAGAGAGAAAGAAGATAAAAGAGAGAATTAGAGGAAAAAAGAATAGCATAGCATATTGGGCAATAAGTTTGCATTTTGCAATGCAAATTTTGTACTTAAAAGCCAGGCCAGACTTGCACATGTATTCCGTAGAGGAATACTGCGACCTTTTCTTACTTGAATATCAGAAGTCAGAGCCGTACATGACATTATAAAAATTTGCTACTAGATGCAAAGTATATTCTAGCAAATCATTGAAGGATTCAGAATCCAAACTATAGATTATAACTTAAGAGAATATTGGCTTCATGTCCACCAACTTGGCAACATCCAACATGACATCACTTCTTATTTTAATTCTTTCATTTCCTTTCATTAACTTACGACTAGAGTAACCAAGTGGTTGTGGTTGTGGTTGTGGTTGGTGTTGGTGTAAGGATTTCGTCACTCTCATCCCTTAAACAATATCGAGAGTTTAAATTTTGTGAATGTAGAAACTGCTTAGTGGGAGTACTATTTTACCTCTTCATGGGCCGACCCGATGCGAACATGATTAACCTTGGCCCAAAAAACTTAAGTAAACTTATGGTTAAACCACAAAACTTAGGACCCCGAATAACCAGATTGGTATATTAAAATAGAGGTCCGAACCAAGTTAGTATTTTAACTTTTTCGGCGACATATACACATTTTAAAAAATGATTTTGGACATATAAGCCCTTTAAGCTCGCCGGCGATGAAATCTTGAATAAAAAAATTATTTTCTTCTAATTTTCTCCCATTTTACCCATTTAATTAATTTTCCATAATTTCTTCAATATTTTCATTTGTCTTTTTTCGCTGCCATATCCTCCTGCTTCTCCAAGTCTAAGATTTGCCGCACTCCCCACTCCCCTGTTTCTCCAAGATTTTTATTTGTCTCCTTCATTAATGAATGGAACTGAATAACCCATTCAACAATGTCCGTAGAGTAATTCAATCTACTCCAGCCCTATCATGAAAGCTATATACAAGCTTAATTTTTCCCAAAAAAATTCTATTTACCAAATCAAAATTTAGGAGTTCAGTTAAATATAATTCAACTTTGAGTTCGTTGTCGAGAATCGTATCACCAATTTCTAAGGCGAAAGCTCTAGTTTTGGTTTTGATTTTGGTTGCCCCAATCTCTCGCTTTTGTGGTTGCTGATTTTGTGGCGGAACTACTGATTTGAATGGATCGACATGTATCGTGTAATTCTTCATCTATGGTGTCAATGGTGATGAGGATCCCAGCCAAAGGTTTGTGTACCTTCTAGCCCCAAAATTTTAAACAGAGCTCACGTTTTGGAGGTGGTGGGATGGTGAGTTTTTTTCCTTTTTTTTTGCTCTAATTCTGACAAACAATAATGAATCATCAAATTGAAGAAACGGAAAAATTACAGTGCTCGGTAACAGTTCAGGTGATTGGCTGGGAATGAAAGAAGGTGTGTTTATGGTTGAAGCTTAATTTGGCTCAGGTACAGGAGAGAGAATTTAGATAATTTAGAGAAATAACATATTAGAAAAAAAAAGGCTAAAAAGAGATATAAAAATGAGAAAATATTATTTTAATCAAAGATTCTCTCGCTGATAAGTAAAGTGCTTATATGTCCAAAATTGTTTTTTAAAATGTGTATATGTCGTCGGAAAAGTTTAAAATACTAACCTGGTTCGGACCCCTATTTTAATATACCAATCTGGTCATTTGGGGAAACTTAGGACTACAGTAGAGCTTTGTTCTTCTCAATTTAGGTAGTGTTTGGTAATGTTTCTAGTGTTTTTGTTTTTAATTGATTAGAATCAATTTTGTTGTTTTTGTTTATATAAACAGTTTTTAGAAAATAATTATGTTTGGTTTTTAAAGCTAAATTGCTTTTCAAAAACAAATTTTGATTAAATATGTTTGGATGATATTATGCTTGTGGGTTGCAGTGTAAAATCATCTTTACTGTTGGGGGTATTTTATGTAGCGAAACAACTTTCATGGACAATCATATAACATTGGACAAAAATAATAAAAATAAAAAGTATGACACATTGTGGGTTTAATGAAAGGACAAATAGCCATGCTCTACACATTCTCTTGCTAAAAGATGAAGAAATAAAGCCAGGAAATAGTAGTTCCAACTCAAGTTGTGGAAGATGACAAATTTGTAATTAGTGAAGTTTTGGAGGTAAATGATGAGTTCTCCGTGACGGTCTGTATACTGATACTATTGGATGGCTCCATAATGTCTTTAAGTCCGTAAACACCAAGAAAAGCTATTTTTCTGATTCTAGAAGTGAAACTTTTTTACTTCTAGTTTTTCTCTTTTTCTGTTTTTGTTTCTTTGAAAATCAGTTTTTTCTTCACTTTTACCAAACACTATTTTTAACATAAAATAAAAACAGTTTATCTACTTAATTAAATAGAAAAACAACTTTATGAAACTGAAACAAACAGCCCCTTAATTTTAATTCAATTCATTTCAATTCCGTTCAGTTTTGTGATGATACTTCTGTCATTGGAAAATTTTTAAAACATATCTTTAAACACGTCCAATATTAAATATGTTTGGACAAATTTAAAATGGTGAAACTTCAAGTTAAAAATATAGTTCAATTCAGTTTTTTGCAAAGAAAAAGAACGGCACCTAAAAATTAGTTTGACCTTTTTTTCGCAAGTAATTTAACACTTATGTTAAGATTACCTCAATTATGTGAGATTTGCAAAGAAAAATATGCGTGTTGGCTCTTATAACATCAACAAGGTCATCTTGAAAATGTTATGTGGCAAATTAAAGTTGTTGTGCCCGACATTATCTCAATAATTCGTAAAATTAATTAGGCATAATGCTTTTCGATGATCTAGTATAACAGAAGTACAGGACAAAAGACAAAACCCATTTGCATTATTTATAAATATGAGTTTAAAAATATGTAGGTTATTGACTCAAGGAGCCTGAATTGCAGCAAGTATGACGTCGTATGTGCCAGGGAACTCAAGGAAGGATATGAAGTGTAACGGATTCTTTAGAGTTTTTTCTCTAAAGTTTCTCTTTATCTCATCATTAGATTAGAGGAAGGTTTTTGGAACTATTGAATTGGAGGGGGTAACTTTTGGAAAATAGGTAGTTAGAGAATAGAGATCGACACAAAGAAAGAACTCCACAGAAACTCTAAAGAAGAGAACTCTAAGGATCCAAACACTTGTTACTAACCCAAAATCGGCTGAAACTTCCATTGATTATACTTAGAGATATTTTACATGGTGTCACTATGTCTTGTGTTTTACCTTATTGAAATTTATTTTTCAATTAAACGTGGTGTCATCTAGTAATAAATTTCTGACAACCCTAAACTTTAATTGGATTATGGTTGGATTGGTGTACACTCGCCACTCGTATTCGTAGATATTCACTTGTGGTGGTAGTGAATTTAGAGATGTCTACCATAGCGGGATGGAACATATAATTTACATGGTGGATGCAGATGTGGTTAAAGGCATCATCCATACCCTCCCCGCTCCCACTACCGGGGGAGGATCTAGCCTTTGGGGGGAAGGGGGGAGTGCCCCCACTTAGATATGAGACCGAAATGTTGTATTTTAAAGGGATAAGGAAGGATCCCAATTTAATTAATTTTTTAATTTGTTGAATTATATATATGGTGCCTCCGCTGATTATTTATCCTAGATCCACCACTGCATTGCCATTGATAATTTTGAGAAGGTGATGCCAACATGCTTCAAGCCCTCAAGGAAGTGTTAGGCCTTCTCTGATTTTTTTTTTATCCTTTAACTCGAAACTTATTTTTTGAGCCCGTTTGGGATGGTTGTGAGTTTTTAATATTTTTGAAAATTTTAAATTATTTTTTGAAAATCACAATTTATGATTACCACTTTTAAGTTACTAAATTTGAAAATAAAGTAAATAATTATAAGGGGAAAAAAAATTCAACTCCAAAAAATTTCTACAAGGAACTTAAATTTTGAAAATCAAAAAGTTGTTAGCAATTCGCAACCACCCCGAACGATTTGTTTTTCATGGCATATCAATACCTCTACTAGTTCTTGTTGCTGATAAATTGATACTTTTTTTGTGTACGTCATGTTATATTTGTGGGATTAAATTGGCAGGAAGAAAAATACTTTTTCGTGACAAAATCGTACTCCCTTTCTCCCAAGTTTATCTTTACATTGGATTTTTTAAGGTCAAAGTTTGTAAACTTTGACCACTTATTTGTAAAAAGCAATGTTTTGAAGACCGGACCGGGCATCGAACCGGCTGTCCTACCGATTCGATGGTTCAACTGGTCCGACCGGTTGAACTGGGCTTAAAAACCGGACGACGTCATAATTAAAAAAATAATTATAAATATTTTAAAATATGAAGTACATTAGAAATAAGGGAGAAGTAAAAAAAAATAAAAAAAAAGCTCTATTTTAAACAATTTTCATTCTATATAAAACGATTAAGGTATTATAATAACACATGTGAGACTATGAGTACCTTAAAATAATCAAACACGGTGGGGAAGTATTCTGAAAGTCCCACATCGATCATTTGCATTAGATTGGCATTGACTGATGGTTATAAAAAGGCATGTGGGAGCTAATTTAACTCCAGTTCTCAAGGCTATCCATACGTGGCCCGTAAGAAATGATGGATTTTGGTGATAGTTTTTCATGGATTTTGGTGTAAGTTTTGACAGGGAATTTAAGGGTGAAATTTCAGCATTTGACAACTTTATGCATTTCAATAGTACATATATTTGAAAGGGAAATTTAAGGGTACAATTTTTGTTCATTCATTTCAATAGTACATCATTACGCAAAATACAAGTTGACTTATACATTACCAACTGCAATTACAACCCAATTTGAAAACACAAGGCTAATTTTACTAACCCTAATTTCACAATTTCACCCTAATTAAAACACAATTTCACAATTTCATTTCTTCAGTGCAAGTACAACCCCAATAAAGATGAAAACGAAGAACCCTATAATTTTCACCCCAAAAGTTCCCAGCTTCACAATGTCTTCAACCATTTTCTTCAACTCAGTAACATTTTTCTTCAACTCCTCAACCTCAATTTTCACACGATCTCCTTCAACAGAAGCTGGCCCTTCTACAACTTCTTCAATGGCTCGGTTTCCTCTGTTGACGCCTTCATTTGGGTAAGAAACAACATGGGAATTGTTCAACCACTTGAACAAATCGCAGGCCTCACATCGATAAATAGGGCAGTTAGGATTTCTCTCGGTTTCAGAGATCCTTAGCTCTGCTCTTCGAGGTACTGGTTTGCAATTGCACCAGACGTTTCTCAATCGAAGGGCGTTTGGGGGCGCATTGGAAGAACAACGAGATATGGAGGCCATCTGGAAATTTTGAGTGTGATTTTTTGGAGGTGGGGAAGAAGTGACGAAAAAATAGGGGAAGAAATGAGTGAAAAATCGAGCTTTTATAATGTCAGTTCCATTTTTGGGGGGAAATTGAGCAAAAAATGGGGGGAAAAGAAGAGGGGCAATTTTGTCAGCATATTTTGCTCGAAAAAGACAAGGGACATGGACGGCATTAAATTCAGTAGCCACGTCATCACTTTGTAACGGAAAACAAAAAATAAGGACACGGAATGGATATTCTCAATTTAAATGGGCACGGACCGGACTTCTTTCTGTCTTAGGGGCACCAGTTGGACAAGTCAATAGTTAAAGGGCACCAATTGGAATTCCCCTTAAAAAAATAAGTTCAACTCATCTCAGTTTACTTCACTTTTTTCTTCATGTGAGAAGAACAGAGCCTAAGCACGATTTGTATAATAGTAATTAAATTATAAAAGTAAATTGCACTGGTCTGCTTACTCCCTTCGTCCCAAGTTTATCTTTACATTAGATTTTTTTTAAGTCAAAGTTTGTGAACTTTAACCATTAATTGGTGAACAATTATAAATTTTTACAAAGTGAAAATAGTATTGCTGGTTTCATTTTAAATTGTATTTTCAAAATATCATCTTATTATAAGTTTTATATTTATGTAAATAAAAAAATTCATAGTCAAAGTAGTGTCTTGGAAACCATGAAAAGTCCAACGTAATGATAAACTTGAAATGGATGAAGTATTTGGTAACCTAATAATCGTGATTCTAGACTATATATATAAGCTAAACGTAATTAACATAGTAGAAATTGAAAAAAGTATATTGCACTGATTGTAATTAAACTTTACTAATGCTGATTATGGTTATTGTCGAAGGTTGAGGGGTAGGGTGGGGCTTGAGAGAGAAATTAGAGTTTAAGTTCGGAGATAGGTCCTAACGGTAATACAAGGACATGCATTACACTTGTTCCACATACGTGTATTGGTAACATAGACTAAATATGGAGGGACTATCAATTTTATTTTTTTGTGCTATATAGGCTAAATATAATTATCGTAACACGTCTTAAACTCGACATTACACTCATTCCACACTAGTTTAGATGAATCTTGGGGCTAGGGCTTATCACTTCATCCTACCCTATTGTGCTCCTTTTTGTAATTTTGTCTTTAGGGTATCTAATGATTCGGGGGGTGGGGGCAAGTGCTTAGGTTTGGAGACTTTGGGGATTAGAGTCTCCAAACTCTTAGGGGGATATTAACTAAAAATTAAAAATAAGCTAATATTGATTTGGGTTAATCATGGGCCACTAGATTTTAAGAATGAAGAGATGAGATGTGCTATCATACTCTCACCATATACCGGTATAAACATTATCATGTTGGTATATATAACAATATAAATATATAAACATATATAACGGTATAAATATTATTATCATCTTAAAATATAGTTACCTAGTGCCCATTATACTGGAATGCGCATACTTATTTTATAACGGTATAAATATTATTGTATATATATTATGAATAAAATAACACACATGTATTTATATAAATACGAATTCATTTATCATTCACCATAAAATCATTCAAAACACAATTTCATTATTTTCCATACAAATTCATCAATCATTGGACCTAGATGCATTGTGTCTTTGCTTACATAATGATTACCAAAAAGTGAGTAAGGTCTTTTTCCTTTTTATAATGAAATGTGAGACTGTTGAAAGGTGAAATATAGTTCATTAACATTTCTTCATGTAATCGTAGTCGATGATCATTGTAATTTGAAATTTGAAGTTTGTGCGAAGTACATGGATATAATTAGGGTAGATATATATTTAAAGTTGACATATTTCATTTCTGGAAGCACAAAATACACATGTACCACCTGAATAAGAAATTTTAAAAAAAAGTTAAAAAATAACATTGAATTTCTAACTTAAAAAAGTCAGATGAGAACAAAATATTAACTAAGATTATATATCTATACACTCGAAAATAGATTTTATGAAAATTATCACTCATTTTAATTTTTATTAATTTTCTACATAGATTCAAGAAGTTATGCCATAAAAATTCAAATGATAACGCCAAAAAAAATTAAATCAAGTAAGAATCTACTTATCAAAAAAATTAAACAACTATATTACGTGTTAAAATAAAGCAGAGATATCCCAAAAAACAAAACCCCAAATAGGAAAAGAAGAAGATAAAAATATATATTTAATTTATCATCTTACAAACAAATAACATCAAATAAGAGTTTACTTAACTTTAGTTAAACGAAAATATTATATGTATTATTACGAGGAACTGAATACATTATGTAAATAAAAAATAAACAAGAGGGTCGTTCTCATTATTTTTAGAAACAATTTAGTTCGGTTTAGTGTCATAATGTTCACCTACATATTACTATTCGATTCACTTTACTTTGATTCAGTCAGTGGAGAAAAACACACCCATAGAACACAGAAGGAAAAACAACAAACTTTAATTATTTAATACTATTGTAAAAGAACAAAAAAAAAATCAAAAAGTAGAGTAATTACTATTTTTCTATAAGGGTGATATACTTAACCTATTTGTACTAGACCGTAGTTATTTAGGAGCTGTAGTTTTTTATTTTTTTGGTAAGCTTAGGAGCTGTAGCCTGTAGTTTAGGAGAGGGGTGAGCTAAAAAATGGATTACAATAAATAATAAAAAAAAAATAATAATAATAATAAAAGAAAGCAGTGTCAAGTGATAAGTGTGTGGAGGTGGACCCAAAGAAAACAAGTCCTTCCTTTACTCTGTGAGCTAGCCGGTTGCCAAAACAATTTTCAGCAAATTGTGTGGGGTGAACTATTCACCCACACAGTGTTGGATATAGTGGGACTGGCCAATCTATGTAGAAGAAGTTCAACCTTTCTTTTTCTTTTTCTTTTTTTGAGTTCAAAAAAAATAAAATATTTTGCTATTTTTTAATTTTATATTTTCACTAAAATTTCTATAAGACGTTTTTTTTTTTAACTTTCGGTGAGACGAGGGTCACATTTAAGTGAAATAAGGTCACGATTCATAAAAAGTGACCCCGATATTTTTAAATAGTGACTCATTTTATTATGAGTTGGTCTTATACAAGACCTAGGCCTTGTTCTCTTCAATTTCTCTCTGAAATTAAGTTTAGTTTAGTAAAATGCAGTTCAATTCAGTAAAAATAAGTTCCGTTCAGAAAAATCCAGTTAAGTTCAGTTCAATTTATTTTAGTTCAGTCCATCATTGTGCAGATAGTTTCAGTTTAAAGAAGGTGAAGAGAACATACCATTTATCTTACTTTATTTTGTGAAATGTATTTATTTTTTACTACTTTATTTGTTGATGTCTTTATATTTTGAAGGGAAAATAGGAAATTGATCAATACTTGGCATCTAGAAGGGTGATCAAATTGGAAAAAAAAAAAAAAAGGATATCTAAGATATTAAAATATATTTGAACAACTTATCTAAGATATTAAAAAAAAGAAGGATATCTAATATATTAAAATATATTAAAAGGATATCTATTCAACAAATTAGACTTGTGATTTTGAATAACTTCTTTTTTATCGATATTTTCAAATTACAATCTGTTTATGAAAAATCAGTTGCCATTACTTAGATGAATGTCCAATTCGGACATCATAGACAACCTTTCGGGGAAGAAAATCTTTAATATTGCCCTAAGAATGACCACAAATGAACCCTACTCTCAAAACAAGTTAACAAACTCCCACAAAACATACTCTAAGGAACTAACTCACTCTCACATAGGGATGTAAATGGATTTTGCATCTGTGGAGATAACTGATCCACCCGATTCAACTATATGAATAAAAATCCAAACAAATTGATTCTTTTGCGGATGACGAATAAAGTGTGTGGTGGATGAGTTAGATTAGGGTGAGAATTTCTCATCCGCTAAATTCGTTCCGCGTAACCATATATCACCCATTTAGTCAAAGTAAATGAAAAATATTAAAATACCATCTTTATTTTATATGATTCTAGGTTTTGATGGATGATACTTGTATTTGATAGTAATTTATCCCGTATTTTGGTTGTATGGAACTTCTATGCACATGATGTTTTGAAGCAAATAAATTTATTGATTAAGGAAACAATCTATAAAGATTACATGTTAATAAATATCACACTTCATAAATCCATTATATTTATCATCTGGATCTATTAATTTGCGGATGACGGATGGAGCGAATGACGCGGATGGAACAGATGATGGTTCAACCGCCTCGAATCCGATCCATTTACATCCCTACTCTCACACATTAAGTAACTAATTCAATTTCAGACGGAGGAACTAAACGACTAAAAACTTCAGAAGTAAAGGATTTGAGGCTAACCATAACCGTTAAACTAGGTGAATACCCATGAGTATGCCCGTGCATTGCACGGATTGTGATTATATAATAAAATTAATATAAAGTGATTATTAATCTCATCGAAAAATCAAAGTGTAATTGTCACTTATGAAAAACTATTAGTAATATATGGATAAATATTCATATAATCCACTTAATATCATGAATGTCATATAATAAGATTACTATAACTTTATAGGGCATCTAATCCAATTTAACCTCTAATCATCAATTTCAATAAACTATTAATTAACTCATCCCATATGTTACATGATCCAAGAGGTAATAGTTTCAAAGTCTTTCCATGCTTGATGTTGGTACGTCAATGCGCTTATGTTGATATAAGTGTACAACTAACCTTCCAAAGATATGATCCTTCTTTTATGGTAAAATCGGTTTAAATGTCTAATGTATACATAACTACTTTTTCAAAAAATAAAGAAGTTTTAGACGTAAACCTTAGAATAGCAAAACAAAGTTTAATGCTTGCTTGTTTTTTCAAAGTTATATGCGGTCAAAGTACTGCTTTGAAAAACGCAAAAAGTCCATTGTAATATTATTTGTGGTCCAAAAGGAGTACATTAATAATTTGTAAAGTTGAAGGGAACATAAATTGGAGCCCTAAAATAACATGGGGGATCAATATATTACGTATAGTTATAAAATTATACGTGATAATGGTAAACTTTCCTATTAAAGATTGGACCTAGAATCATTTTAGATTCATCGTTTATTTCTTTATTCTACACATACTCTTTTTATTATAATTTAGCTTGAGATTGCTTTTAAAATTTTTATAATTAATATACGTATCTTTTCTCTTATTTTTACATTGCAACTCTTTAGTTGTGTCAACTTGTCAAGCTAATTACTAATTACCTTTTAAGGTGGACGCATCTTATGTTGTAAATCAATAGAACATACTACAAAATGAGTATCATTTTAAAGGATATTTCGTACTCGTTCCAATAGTGTAAGAAAATTAATTTTTTAAGCGGTGAAAGTAAAGTTATATGCTTTTTAAAATCTAATAGTCTACTCTTTAATGATTTAAGAAAGTACAACCTTAGTATATATTCTATGCGAAAAACTCTAATTAATAGTGTACTCTTTAATAATTTAGGAAAGTACAACTTTAGTATATATACTAGTTTTATGTCCGTTCTTCGCACGGACTCGTAAATAATTTCAATGAGATTAACCAATTACGTAAGAATTATAATTTTTAAAATTGCGTTAAAAAAGTTATTTTAGATTATAATTTAAACAATATGTTAATGAGTATATTATGAGATATTAATTAAATCAAGTAATGATGATGCATTAATGCGTGTGACACTTGGATGACTTGCTTGCGTGACGACTTATGTGTCAACCTAACATGAACATCGCTCTTCTACGTAGCAGTTTACATGTCAACCCCATACGATGTGGCTCGCAAGGGTGGCGTCCCTGTGTCGTCACCACACAAATAATGACCCAATTATATATGTGGCGACTTAGGTGTCAGCTCCACACGAATATGACCTCTTTACGTGGTGCCTATGTGTCATCTCTACACTAACATGGTGCTCTTATTTGGCATCCTACGTGTCATAGAAAAGACCTTACTTGATATTAGAGTCAAATAAAGGACATATATATCTTGTTTTGACTAAAATGTTATTAAAAATCAAATGTGATATTTCATTATTATAACTCAGGTAATTGATGATGATGCATTATTGGATGAGACGTGCATGTTTCTTAGTCGGCAATCATACATATATCAACTCCATGCGAATATGGGTCACTTAGTTGACGTCTTCTCTGTCCTCCACACACAAAACTGATCGAACTTTAAGCGTGTAGGTCAAATATATAGGGTGTTACTATTTACCGCCCCTAAATTACTACCTACCGCCCCCCCAAATTCCAATTTTGCCCTTTTTTAAATTTTCACTCATCCTCTCCCTTTCTAACTCTCACACCAATTCTCCCTCTCTACCACCCACTCTCAAACCCAACCTTCATCAACATTCACTCAAGCAACGGCCGCGGATGTCTGCCGGCGACTAGGAAGTGCCGTCGACAGTGGCGGAGGTAAATTTTTTTTTTTGCGCATTTTTTTTTGCACAGTCGTCTGCTACAGACGACTCACCCTTGGGTGAGTCGAGATCGGCAGACGACTAACCCTTGGGTCAGTCGCCGGTCGCAGAAGACTCACCTAAGGGTGAGTCGGAAATTTCAGACGACTGTGCAAAAAAAATATTATTATTATTATTATTATTATTATTTATTATTATTATTATTATTATTATTATTATTAATAATAATAATAATAATAATATTATTATTATTATTATTATTATTATTATTATTATTATTATTATTATTATTATTATTATTATTATTATTGTTTAATTAATTAAAAATGTGAAATGGTAGAGGGGAGGAGCCGGTAAATCGGTGCCGAGCTAGTTTACATTTTTAATTAATTAAACAATAATCAGTAATAATAATAATAATAATAATAATAATATTAATAATAATAACAATAATAATAACAATAATAATAATAATAATAATAATAATAATAATAATAATAATAATAAATAATAATAATATTTTTTTTGCACAGTCGTTTGAAATTTCCGACTCACCCTTGGGTGAGTCGTCTGCGACCGGCGACTCACCCAAGGGTTAGTCGTCTGCCGATTTGGGTGAGTCGGAAATTTCAGACAACTGTGCAAAAAAAATGCGAAAAAAAAAAATTTACCTCCGCCACCGTCGACGGCACTTCCTGGTCGCCGGCAGACATCCGCGGCCGTTGCTTGAGTGAATGTTGATGAAGGTTGGGTATGAGAGTGGGTGGTAGAGAGGGAGAATTGGTGTGAGAGTTAGAGTGGGGGGGCGATAGGTAGTAATTTGGGGCGGTATTTAGCAATTCACAATATATAACGTATATATCTCATTTAAAAGTACTTTTTAACTCTGATCTAATTGAGTAAGACATATATTTTTTAAATTGCGTAACAAAAATTACATTAGATTATATTTTAAACAATATGTTAATAAGTAGAATATGTGATTTTAACTAAGTCATGTAATTAATGAGGATGCATTACTGCGTGTCACACTTGGATGATTCGCTTGCTTGGCGGCTTATGTGTCAATCCAACACGAACATGACCCTCTTAAGTGCACTACAAGAAAAAGATGATTTTGCTACTGTCTTATCGGTCGCAAATATAGGCTAATCGGTCGCAAATTTAGTTTTCCGACCGATTTGCAACCGACCGTGGGAGGGAGCAAATACGCTGGTCGCAAAGCAAATAAGCGACCGATAAGTCGGTCGTAAAACCGACCGACCGCTTTTTTAAAAAAAATGACAACCGATTAATCGGTCGCAAGCCAAAAAACATTCAAAAAAAGAGTAAATCCCAGCCGATTACGGGTTGGGAATATGGATAATTTTCACCCACTAAGTAAACCATCCCTCACTTAAACCAAAACACCACCACCAACAGCAGCAAATTCATACACAGCAACCACCAAGAATGGGCAACAAAAGAGTTAAAAAAATAATGAAATTTTAATGCTTGAAATGATTCAAACCTGTTACATAACTCTACCTAAAATTGTACAAAACAAACTCCATTACCTAAAATATAACGAACTACAACAATATACTACTTAAATTGCAAACAATGAAACTAAAACCTAACCTCTAATCAACAAAAAAACTAACTACCTATACAAACTTGAAATTTGCGTAGATATGTTTTCAATTTGCAAGGAGAATTAGATCCTACTTCACCCATCCAATCATCGCCTCTCAATCGTCGTCTTTAGCCCAAATTAAGCCCAAAAGTGAACAGATCTGCTTTGGTTTGGCCTTGAGTCGCCAAGATCCATCCTACCTTTGCATAAACTCGTCCAATATTCGCGTTTAATTCGATCTTTGTGGTCGATTTTAGCCATGTGAGGATCTTGAAGAAAAAGAGAAGAGAGAGGGAGAGAGAGAGAGAGAGAGAGAGATGAACTGGAAGATAGTGAATGGGAGAGAAGAGATCTGGATGGAGAAGGAGAGAGAAACAAACAGTGGAGAGAAAATACTTGAGGAAGGAGGAGGCAGAGAGGAAAGAAATGAAAGAGAAGGGTGTGATGGCTGAAGGGGAAAAATACCTAAGGGCCCATTATATATCGTCTATTTCGATCTTTTTTCCTTTTCATTTTTTTAGTTTTAGCGACCGATTATCGATCGTTAGCTGAACTATAAGGTCGGTAAATTTGCGATCGATATCAAATCGGTCGGTAATTTTCCAACCGACACTAAATTGGTTGGTAATAAGGGAAATTCCAACCGATTTTGATTCGGTAGGTAAATATCGGTCGCTAATTCGCGTGTTTCTTGTAATGGTGGCAGTTTACGTGTCAACCCCACATGTTGTGGCTCGCAAGGGTATGCGTACCCGTGTCGTCATCGCACGAATAATGACCAAGTTATGTAGCTACATACTTACGTGTAGACCTGGCAAACGGGTTGGTCGGATCGGGTTCGATTCGGATCATTTCGGTTCAGATTATTTTCGGGTCAGCTTATCTGGGTTCGGTTCGGGTTCGGTTCAACATGGTTCGGGTTTGGTTTTAATTTGCTCAAGCTACTTCAGGTTCGATTCGGTTACGGGTCAAATACATTCGGGTCGGGTATGGATTCGGGTTTCCGGTTATTTTCGGGTTCGGATTCAAGTCGGGTTTATATTATTGTGAATTTTACAAATAAACATGGGATATAATGATTTATTTATGATTTTCCTTTCGAAAACAATAAAAAGATGTTTGTAAAGAGTAAAATATTCTTATTATACTATGTTAAGGGCACAAATAAGTAAAAATAAAAGTTTTAAACTTGCAATATTTTGGGTTTGGATCGGGTTCGGATCGGATTCGATTCGGATTCGAATCATTATTTCTCGGGCCGCATTCAGATCGGTTAACTTCGGGTCATTCGGATGAGATCGGTTTCGAGTTGGGTTAGGTTTGGGTCGGATTGACTTTCGGTTTCGGTTCAACTTTGGGTTTATTATTCGGGTCAAAGTCGGGAACCGGATCAGGTATTTCGGGTCGGGTTATCGGGTCCGGGTTAGCTTTGCTAGGTCTACTTACGTGTCAGCTACACACGAATATGATCTCTTATGTGGCGTCTATGTGTCATCTCTAGACCAGCATGACGCTCTTATGTGGTGTCCTACGTGTCGTAGAAAAAGACCTAACTTTATATTAAAATCAAATCTATAGCATATGCATCTCGTTTTGAACTATTTTTCGATTTAGATCCAATGAAGTAAAAGTTATAAATGTTCAAGTTGAGTAACAAAAGTTATTTTATTATATAACTTGAACAAATATGCTTTGAATTATATTATGCTCTATTAATGAAGGCAATGATGATGATGAATAAATGCATGACACATATGTATGAGTTGCTTAGGTGGTGACTTATGTGTCAGTTTCACATGAACTACATCTTTTATATGATGCCTATATGTCATGACAACACCAACTTGACCACGTAGTTAGCGTCCCGTGTGTGTGTGTGTGTGTGTGTGTGTGTGTGTGTGTGTGTGTGTGTGTGTGTGTGTGTGTGTGTGTGTGTGTGTGTGTGTGTGTGTGTGTGTGTGTGTGTGTGTGTGTGTGTGTGTGTGTGTGTGTGTGTGTGTGTGTGTGTGTGTGTGTGTGTGTGTGTGTGTGTGTATACACACATATATGATGTGGCACCTATGTGTTATCTTCACACGAACATATCCCTCCCATATGGCGTCCCACATCATATAATCCCCACACGAAAAGAACCCAACTTTATAGGACATAGTACATATGCATCTCATTTTGAAGCATTTTGTGAACCTGATCCAATGGAGTAAAAATTATAATTTTTAAAATTGCGTAACAAAAGTTATTTTATTTAATAATTTGAATAATATTATAATAATTATATCATGGTGTATTTATGAAGTCAAATAATGATCATGCATTAATAATGACCCACTTGGATGGGTGGCTTATGTGGCGACATACATGTCATCACCACACGAACTTGGCGCTTGCGTGGCATCTCACTTGTCATCGTCACACCAATATATGCACTTGCGTGGCGTCCTACGTGGCGTGCACACACCTAATTGGCTCTCTCTCTCTCTCTCTCTCTCTCTCTCTCTCTCTCTCTCTCTCTCTCTCTCTCTCTCTCTCTCTCTCTCTCTATATATATATATATATATATATATATATATATATATATATATATATACCAAAACATATATTTCCATTTTATATTTATATTAAAACTTTATTACAATGATTCGCTTAGGTGGACGCCTCCAATACTGTCAGAAAATGCCTCTAATATATAGATATTATGATTATTACTGGAAACCCCTAATTCTCATTTCTCATTTCTCATTTCTCATCATACACTTAGGATTTTTTGAGAGACCGGTGAGAAAAGGAAGAGAGAGATGTCAACTGAGCACATTAAGAGAAAACAGAGACGTCGGTTATGTCTTGATTTCAGTCTTTGTTAAATCCTTTCTTGTGGTATTCCTTTTTCCAATCTACTACTACCTATATTGACATCAAAAAATTGCTACTCCTTTTATACAACTACTATCGCCTTTCAAAATACTCTCTGATAAGTCATATAATATACATGTTTTATCCCTCATTATTGTTATGCTTTGATTAATTTTAGATCATTATTATTTGGGTTTTTAATAATATTTAGTATTTTACCTTTTATTTTATATTTTTCTATTTTGTTGTGTTTTAGGTGTATTTTCTATATTC
Source organism: Tetragonia tetragonoides (assembly GCA_038025085.1). NCBI lineage: Eukaryota > Viridiplantae > Streptophyta > Magnoliopsida > Caryophyllales > Aizoaceae > Tetragonia > Tetragonia tetragonoides. The sequence continues at coordinate 6,582,684 of CM076145.1, read as the reverse complement.
TTATTGTGTAGGTAATATTGGCGGAATAAAGGAGAGCAAATTCGGTCCAATTCGCAATCCGGAGCAGTTTTGACAGCAGTTTGTATTTTGGCCATAACTCCTTCGTTCGGGATCGGATTCGAATGATTCAAAATTCTGCGGAAAGCCCAAAAGAATATCTAGAAATTTTATGTTTTACACTTTTCCAAAATCAGAACTTAACAAGGCCGACATTATGCTACAAGTTGCTGCAGACCTAACTTTTCTAAATTTTGCACAACTTGATGTCCAAGCAAAGAGAGATCTTTACACCCCTAATACAAGAAGATATGACACGACTAATAGGAAGATTATCTTATGATTTAAGGCCAGCAAAGATCATAGAAATCAAGCATAAAAGGGGGGACGTTCAGCAGAAAAAAGGAGGCAAGCAGAACATATTAGACACATAAACTTGAGAGCAAATAAACAAAGGTTCTAGTCCAAGAAGAGTGTAAGAGTCAAGAGGGCTACAAGCCATTGGAATCGAGCTGGTTCATGACCTTTGGAGTTGGATTTTGGAGCTTGAATTATCGGGTTGAAGCGGTGCTCAAGTTTACAAGTCCGGACTAAGAAATTGATTGAGTCTCTCGTACTCTAATACCTCTTTGTATCTAGTGTCCTAAGTTTGATTTGCTTTCAAGTGTTCAACTTTAGTTTAGAAATCTATGTTTGGATGTTTGAGACAATTTATTAGTTCAATTTAGAATTAATATATTCAAGTTAATTTTAGTATTCATGCGTTGCTTGAGTTAATTGATTTATGATTCATGTTTTTATATGGTCTGGAGACGTCCTTCTATGTTTGAATATGAATCTATTGCTATCGTTTAATTGTTAGCTCGTATACTATTGAATGAACGAATTAGTAGCAACTAATTAACAGGTTAATCGGTCTAACGATTAGGTCTTAATTAGGGTATTGCATGATCTAGACAATTTTTTTTTTTTTTTTTTTGTTTTTTGTGAGATGTTTCGTCCGATCTCTTCCCTTTATTTGTTGCCTTGAGGCTCTCCGGCCAGAAAGATGCCCAACGAGAACAATACCCTAGATTTGTTGTAACTTTATTTGAACTTTCTGCAATCTCTTACCCAAAAAAAAAAACAAAAAAAAAATGTCATAACTGCTACATGTCAAGAGCACTTAAGCTGCATGTTAGAATTAGGACATAATGATATTGTTGATTGTACAGTGCTTAGCTGGATAGTTTGTTAGGATTGTAAAGTTGTTAGAAATAGTTTCTTAGAGCAGGCGGTTACTTCTTTGTACAGAGCTGGTGTATATAAGCTCTCACATATATCATTTACAACTCAGATTGATAGAATAACAGAATTCCCTCTCTTATCTCTTTACATTTTTCTCTCTCAAGCTTATCAATGGTGATCCTGCTTAAAATGGTATCAGAACCGCCATTGATGAGTGCTTGAAGAGCTTGAGTGAGAAGAGGAGATTGTAGTGACATTTTTCTTCGTTTATCAATCAATCAAACGCACTTCTTCTCTTCCGCTTTTAATATTCAAATCGAATTTGCTGAACAATTTGATTCGAAATCCTAAGAAAACATCTTCAGATCATTGCTTTTCTCGAAATCTTGAATTGATTCTTTAAGATTTCTTGCTCATAATCAAACACAATTGTTCAATTCTTATTTCGATTAACAGATTTGTTTCATCAGTAAATCAAGCTCATAATTCTCTTAGGATTTCAACTCCGATCATCTGAAATTTTTTCACTCACACAAAATGTCTGGAGAAACTCAAACTCAAACTAGACATACATTTGCAGACATTCATGATCCTTTGTTTTTACACCCCTCTAAGGGGCCTGGATCCTTAGCTATACAAGTTAAATTTGTTGGAGCTGAGAATTATCGCTCATGGAAGCAATCTATGAAGATCAGATTGGCTACAAAGAGGAAACTAGGATTCATATAACTGGAACTGTGAGCAGACCTACTAAAGCTGTCTATGCTGAGCAGTGGGACACTGGTAACAGCATGATCATTGCTTGGATTATGCAATCTGTATGTAAATCAATCTCCAAATCAATTCTATACATGAATTCTGCAAGAGAAATTTGGTTATCTCTTGAAAAGAGATTTTCCTTAAGCAATGGCTCAAGAAAGTACAAATTGAGTAAAGGAACTTATGATGCAAAGCAATCTGGTGCATCTATCGACGATCACTACACGAAGATGAAAACCTTATGGGAGGAGCTTGATGCAATGAATGAATTGCCAAAATTGACTGTTATTACAACATAAATGCAATCTTTTCTTGCTGCGTTGGATAAACAAAATGAAGATCAAAAGTTGTTCCAGTTTCTCAATGGTCTTGATGATCTCTATAGACCTCAAAAGAGTCATTTACTGCTCATGGCACCTCTTCCCTCAATTGAAACCGCATGTGCTATGTTACAACAAGAGGAATCTCAGAAGAAGTCCTTGATAACAACAAATGATGGTGGAATCCACAACTTTATACAGTAACAGTACAATCAAGATAGCAGAAGATCTGATAAAGTTTGTGACAAATGTGGAAATAAAGGTCACAATAGAAGCATATGCTAGCAATTGATTGGATATCCTCTCTGGCATCATAAATCAACTCATTTTCCTCAAAAGAAACCTTCAAATAATTTCCAAGGAAATCTGCAAAGGAGTGGAAAAGGAAAGTTTGATGGTAAAAGAATAAAAGTACATTTATCTGTGTTGCTTGTCCTATGGCTAAATTAGCCAAACTTCCCTTTCAATCAAGCATATTTGAATCAGAAAATATTTTTGATCTTATACACATTCTGTGGGGTCCTTATAGGATACCTACACATAGGAATTTTAGATTCTTCATGACTATTGTCAATGATTAAAGCATGACTATTTGGACTTTTCTTCTCCAGTGTAAATCACAAGCGTTTGATACCTTACAAAATTTCTACAAGTTTGTTCAAACACATTTTCAATGCAAAATCAAGACAATTAGGTTTGATAATGCTCTTGAGTTCAACAGTGATCCCTGTCAATTGTTCTTCAATAATCATGGTCTCCTTCATCAAACCACGTGTGTTGACAGGTCTCAACAAAATGGTAGAGTTGAGAGAAAATACATGCATATCCTTAACACTGCTAGGGCCAAATAGATTTCATTCTAGCCTTCATATTCAATACTGGGGTAACTGTGTGCTTGCTGCCACACACCTGGTCAATAAGCTTCTCACACCTGTCCTTCACAAAAAAACACCATATGAAGTTCTCTTGTAGTAGAAATTTTATTAGTTTCAAGCTAATATATACCTTTATAAATCTAGATCACCAAATGACATACCAAAATTTAGCAACCTAAAACTCAGCCTTAATTGAAAACCTCTTGTTAAAATAAGCTTGACATTGTAATGAAAAGCTCACATATCAAGAATACTCACATAAAAATCATAACAACTATAAGGAAATAAGTGAACACATTATAACATTAATGCAAGAGTAAATCCAAAGAAACAAGATTCATGTGATCGATAAAAACATTCAAACAGTACCCAGAAAACAAATTACATTACCCAAAAAAACAAGATAATCGAAATAAATCCAAAACCTCATGTCAACAACGAGCCATCTCCAATGTATAAATAAAATAAAATAAAAACATCTTAAAAGTTCAATTTAGTGAACTAACAAAGCCACCAGTCACCTCCCAAATAATTTAGTTTTTTGATAGTTTCAACAATGACATTGACCCAATCTTGAATATTTTGGCTCTAGTATCCTTTTCTACTCCGATTTTTGAATACACGACGTAAAGTGTACCATCGATTTGGACTGCCAAACGAAGCATTGCGTTACAACACTCTTCCCAAAAATGCTTTCTGGTGCGCATCAACTATGTGTTTAGCAATATATTTGACAAGAGGATCATCATCACTAACAACACAACACAATACAACCCAAGACAACCCAACACAACACAACACAGATCAATTCAAACCCAACAAAAATAAACCAGAAAAGAAAATGTGATAAACCAACCCAAAACGAAAGCCCAAATAACCAAAACCAAAAAAACAAAACGTAAAGCGCAAACAAAATCGCCCATAAATACATAACCACATCCAAACCCAAACTCTAGACCTCAGGAAAGCAACCCAAAAACCAAATAACATAACTCAGGGAAAATAATATCTTATAAATCAAACCCAGAAAACACAAAAACATAAAACACAAAAACATAAAACAAAAGCCCAAATAATCGAAAAAGTCATTTAGCCCAAACGAAACCGCACATAAAGCACAAACCCAAACCCTAGACCTCAAGAAAGAAACCTAACCAAATAACCCAACCCTGAAAAAAAAATCTAAACGCAGATCTATATAATAATAAAATAATTGATAAGAAATTAACAAAAGGAAAAATCATTACCTGACGGACACGACAATATGAAAATCTCTTTAAATTTCCACCTAAATATGATTAAGAGTCATTGGATGTTTGGCTTATGCCACCAATCCTCAGCTTGGTACAAACAAATTAAAACCAAGAGGTGTCCCTTGTGTACTTCAACACAATACCTACAGCCTACACCACCTCTAATGCCTATGCAACCTCCAACCTGCTATGACCATGTTTTTTTCATTCCTTTAGATTTTCTTACACCTGCAACTACTCCAGCAGGTTCACCTACCTACTTCTAATCAGATCACATTTGATACTTCTTAGTTTGTGTTTGTGTCTATTCCTGATCACATCACATCTGATACATCTCAGTCTGTGTCTGTTCCTCATGTTTCTGAGTCTTCTCATACTGCTGCTCCAAGATAGTCTTCTAGGTCTCACAAAAAGCCTGCATGGCTAGCTGATTATATAAGTGGCTTTGTCTCTACCAGTCCCTTGTTAAACACTGATAATACTGTCCACTATCCCTCTGCTAACCTTGCTTTTGCTAACAATGTTACAACAACAAATTTAAAACCCTCCTTTGATCATTTCATGATCTCTATCACCACAACCAAAGATCCTACATCCTTCTATGATGTTGTCAAACAGCCCAAGTGGTGTGAGGCCATGAATAAAGAGCTGCAAGCTTTAGAAACCAATGGAACATGGGATATTTGTGATCTATCATCAGGCAAGAAAGCCATACAAGTGGCTATACAAAACAAAGTAGAACTCTGATGGAACTCCTGAGAGATGTAAAGCTCATCTTGTTATTCAGGGTAACACAAAAGAAAGGCATTAATTATGAAAAATCTTTTGCTCCAATTGCCAAGATGACAACGGTTAGGGCATTACTAGTTATATCTGCTATGAGAGGCTGGCACACTTATCAAATGGATGTCACAAATGCTGGCTGACACACTTACCAAATGGATGTCACAAATGCTTTTTTACATGGTGACTTATTAGAGGATGTTTACATAACCTTGCCACAAGGTTACAATGGTCATGGGGACTGATTTCCCAATCAGAGGGAGTGTGGCTATGTTTGTACTCCAAAATCATTATCAAAAGTTTGTAAATTGCAAAAACTCATATATGGTCTAAAATAGGCCCCTAAACAGTGGTTTGCCAAGCTTTCCACAGCCCTTGTCTTCTTTGGCTTTATTCAGTCCAAATCTGATTACAACCTATTCAGTAGGCAAAATGGAAGTTCTTTCACTGCTATATTGGTTTATGTTGATGATATGTTGGTGACTGGGAATGATTTGAAGGATATCAAAGCTGTAAAACAACTTCTCAGCACACAAATTCATATGAAAGACCTTGGAGAATTGAGGTATTTTTTAGGATTGGAGACAGCCAGAAATGGCAAGGTATTTTTGTGTCACAAAAGAAATATGTGACTGATTTGCTAGAAGAAAACAAGCTCAGTGATGCTAAGCCTTATCAGCTGCCTCTTGATTAACACACAAATCTTACAGCAGACATGGGAACACCACACTCAAATGCTGAACCATACAGAAGGATCATAGGGAAACTCATCTACCTCACTATTACTAGACCTGACATAAACTACTCAGTTCAACTTCTGAGTCAGTTTATGCAGAATCCTACCTCTGCTCACATGGAAGCTGCTATACATGTCCTCAGATACTTGAAGAAGAACCCAGGGCAGGGTATATTATTGGTACACAGTTCTGCTGCACATTTTATAGCTTTCTGTGACTCAGACTGGGCCTCATGTCCCATGTCTACGAAATCCACTGCAGGGTACCACATTCAGTTAGGAAATTCACCGTTTTCTTCGAAATCTAACAAGCAACATGTTGTGGCAAGATCCTCAGTTGAAGCTGAGTACAGATCCATGACATCGACAGGTTGTGAAGTTACATGACTTGCAAGTCTGTTGAAGGATTTAGGGTTGCAAAAACTTGCTACAACTGATCTTAAAGTGTGATAATCAAGCTGCCTTATATATTGCAGCCATCCCAGTCTATCATGAACGCACAAGTCTATCATGAACGCACAAAACATATAGAAGTAGACTATCACTTCATCCGAGATAAAATCAAGGAGGGCTTGATCAAAACCTTATATGTGCATACCACACAACAATTGGCAGATGTCCCGAACAAGATTTTATCAGTGGATCAACATCACAAATTGCTTGCCAAGTTGGGAGTCTCTGACCCTCCAATTTGAGGGGGAGTGTTAGAATTAGGACATGTTGATATTTATTATTGCTGACTGTACAGTGCTTAGCTGGATAGTTTGTTAGGATTGTAAAGTTGCTAGAAATAGTTTGTTAGAGCAGGCGGTTACTTCTTTGCACAGAGCTCTTGTATATAAGCTCTCCCCTGTATCATTTACAACTCACATTGATAAAATAATAGAATTCCCTCTCTCAAGCTCATCAGTGGTGATCCTGTTTAACACTGCCAAAGTCATCTTACTTTCTAACTTACTTCAAGAATTACTGCTAGTGTCCAAATTAAATTGTGTCACTGATCACAAGATAATCAAAAAATAAATCAATTCCACGAGAAAAAAATATTGGCCTGAAACATGAATTAATCCTATTAGGATACAATTACAGATAATAGTAAAATAAATTAATATACAAAAATAACTTGATTTTCAGTACTTTTAGGCCTAAATTAGTACCGTTAAAATAACTAAGGTAATGTGATAAAATATAAAAGGCTTATAATATTTGTTAGAGATATATATATCTGATACGGAAAATATATTGGATGAATATATTTTTCATATGTATCTAGGAGATTATATATTATGATATTATATGTTTAGGATATTATACTAGTGATCTTATGTATTTAGGAAACTAGTATATTCAGGATATGAATTGTGCTTGGAGAATAAGTTAAGTGTAGCCTATAAATATGGGGTCTCCCATACATCAATAATAAGAAGCAATATTATAAGCCTTTTATATTTTATCATGGTATCAGAGCTGATCCGTTCCTGAGTCCTAAAACACAAAGCTTCCGCTATGCCGATGGCGGACAATATAAGATGTCCGCTACCGGAGAAACCTTGATTGAAACTCAAATTAAACCAAAGTTTTTTTTTTTCTTTTGATGGATCAAGGGATCCTTGACGATGATTATATATGATGATGAACCAAAACTTGCAAGAAACAGGTTTTGGACGTTGGCGGAGCTACTGCTCCATTTGCAGCAGTAGATGAAAAAAAGAAAGGTGCTCATGTGATATACAAGATCACGCACCTTGCTTGATAATGATAATGAATTTGATCGACGTCCATGAATGGCGTTGATGGGAGTATTGGAGGTAGCGACAAGAAGTTGACTTCTCCATACTTGATGATGTGTGAAGATTCGACAGACAAATCGAAGATTCATCGACTTGTAAAGACTTGGCGTGCAGATCGAGTATTCACCGACCATTGAATTGTGAAGACTCGACGTGCAGATCGAGTACTCATCAAATACAAGGACACTGCATATTGTGTTGTTCCAATCGTAGCGTTCGTGATGATCCTGCCGCTACGATTGCGGGAGGGTGTTAGAGATATATATCTTATATGGAAAATATATTGGATGAATATATTTTTCATATGTATCTAGGAGATTATATATTATGATATTATATGTTTAGGATATTATACTAGTGATCTTATGTATTTAGGAAACTAGTATCTATTCAGGATATTAATTGTGCTTGGAGAATAAGTTAAGTGTAGCCTACAAATATGGGGTCTCCCTAGTTTAATAATACAACAACAACAACAACAACAACAACAACAACAACAACAACAACAACAACAACAACAACAACAACAACCCAGTAAGTATCCCGCCTAGGGCGGGGTCTGGGGAGGTCCAGATGTACGTAGTCTTACCCCTAACTAGTCGCCTAGAAGAGAGATTGTTTCCGAAAGACCCACAAAAACTTTTTTTTTTTTTTTTTTTTTAAATACATTTTCAAAAAGGTTTTGGTTTTTTTTTTTTTTTTTTTTTTTTTTTTTTTTTTTTTTTTAAAGCAATAAAGAATGATCAAAAGGGCAAGAGAGATAAAGCATTAAACATACTAACAGAAGATATTACTACTTGAACAACATAAAGTGAAGGAGACGCTACAGGCTATAAACAAAATGACTCAATCTCTAGTACTAGCCAATGCACAACCATAATCTAACGAGGATCCTCTACACGAATCCTGCTACGCCATAATTTCCTATCTAGGACCAAGTCCTCGGTAAGATCTAGAAGGGTCAAATCCTGCCTGATTACCTCTCCCCAAGTCTTCTTCGGGCGTCCTCTTCTTCGTTTACAGTCTCTAAGTGTAATTCTCTCACACCTTCTCACCGGTGCATCTCGATGTCTCCTCCTCACATGTCCAAGCCACCTAAGCCTTGTTTCTCGCATCTTGTTGTCAATAACGGTCACTCCCACCTAGTTTAATAATAAGAAGCATATTTATGAGGCTTTTATATTTTATCATGTAGTGTTAAGAGAATAAACCCACATGTGAGTGTCCCACATTGAAAGAATTGGAGAGAGTTGGATTGTATATAAATTAGTGGGTTACTCCACCTAACACCAATTGGTTTTAGGATGAAATCCCACTGGGCTTATGTGCAGTTTACTCTCCTCCACGTGCGGACCTGCAGGCGATAAGCCCATTGAAGATTTAATATAATGTGAAGCGAAAACCATTTGAACATCATTTTCCCAATGTATTTTTTTTTCTTAGGACAAACAGGCCTAATGAATATGGTCAAGTATCCGTAAATAAAGGATACGAGATACTGCACCTATTCAAAGTATCCCTAGATCCCATACGTACAACCTAATTAAAAAGTCAAAGAAAGGATTAGCTAGACTAAAACCTGCTAGTATATACTATATGATTCCATTTGATAATACTCTCTGGTTATTGACTTCTTGTCATTATCAGTTGATGTCATGCAAAAGTGCACATAAAAGGAAAAGACAAAAAACTTGGTAATATGTTACTATTTATGGCTTTGTCATTACCAGCCCATATCGATCATGAAAATGAAGCATATGATGGAATATACAGAACAATTAATTAGTTGACCTTCGGATGCACGAAGGTTGGAGGAGCAAAGAGAGAGATTTGAATGACGCGTACGTACGCGTACGGTGACTTTGTCTTTGCTTAGGTATGAATGGTACCACGTTTTCTCCCACAATTTTGGCTTCTTGCATCTTCGCATACATATAATTCCTAATTTTGTTCATTCTTTTTGACTTATTAGCTCACTTCTATATCAGAAGTTAGCTCGAAGGTTCAGATTAATTTGCGAAAACATATCCTCCAATGTGTTACTGATTCGGATAGTGATTGGATCAAGCTACTAGGTTGTAACTTTATCCATATATCTAACACAAAAACTCATATGAGAAGGTCTCAACATAATGCGGCTCAAACAAGCATGACGTCATGCTGACGTCATACGGCCTCACAAGACATAATGGGCTAAAGAGGTGGCCTCTTGTTTAAACGGCCTCACAAGAGATATTTTGTCTAACTAAACCTTAACAAAGAAGTGAACTTCATAAGGCGAGATTGATAGTTTAGTATAAAGCTACCCCCGATTCTGTGGTCCTGGCCAAAACGCCAAAATTGGGTCCTCGTAATAACATATTCCCCAGATGCTTAATAGACTTTAGAGCGGGGAGCCTAGCCAGGCCCCTACCCTAAAAAAAAAGAGATAGATGAACTTCACATGAGTTATTTAAGGTTAATAGACACAGTCAATTTTATACACGCCTGTCGTATGTAATGTTTTTCAAACCACAGTCACCAGTATTCAATATAAATTTGTTACTTTTTGATAAAAAATTATTTTTACTGTTCAAAAATTAGTACATAAATACTTTTCAAACTAAAAGCATCACATTTTATTCATAAAATGTCATGTGTCGTACGATTTGCGATCTGTAAGAGTAATGGATATAAATTTTGGGAGGGGATAATTAAGAAGAGTTGCTCTTAAATAATTTGATACGGTTTTAATCAACCGATCAAATTCACATGCATTTTTTACTTCGCATAACGGCACAAGTATCATGGTTAAGTATATATAAACCAATCTTTTCGATTTGCAATAAAAGAAAATAGGAAAATTTGATGCCAATAATCCGAAGTTTCGGCGATCTTTCAATAATGATCCCAAGTACGAAATTTTTAAAACTAATCTCAAGTATTCACTTTTTTTCGGCGAGTGAACCAACCTCTAACACCGTCTAGTCTCCATTAGTAATCCGACGACGTGGCACATTTAAAAAAAAATAAAATTATTTATTGGCTTCTTTTCTCTCTCCTCGTCCATCTTCTTCCATTTTCCATTCTCACCTTCTCCTTTGCGCCACCACCACCCTTCCTCTCCAATCGCCACCCCTGCCGCAAAAGAACCTCCACTACCACTGGATCCTCTGACACCAATTGGGAAATCGATAGACATAGGAGACAAATTAAATGTAGCGATAATCACCGCAAACGAAATCCCATCTCCTGCGAGAAATCCCAATTGAACCCCCAAAACCACCCATAACAAACTATCAACAATTTCTCTCACTGATTACCCCCAAAAACCACCATCCCATACGATTATCGGCAGTTATTTCACTTTGAAATCGATGCCGAACTCAAGCAACTGATTCACATCAATGCCTCTTAGTGAATTTACCGTGGACTTGTTTCTTAATTTCAAAGCCTATAATTTGTAGAAGGGAGTTGACCGGGCATTTGTCTTGTTTCTTGATCTATCGAGGCTGCTCTCAAGAGTGGGATGAATGATTTCATAGGAGGTAGAAACATTTGATTAAATCTTCAATGGGTCTACCATCTGCAGACCCACACGTGGAGGAGAGTAGACTGTACATAAGCCGAGTGAGGTTCCATCCTAAAATCAATTGGTGTTAGGTGGAGTAACCCACTAACTTATATGCTAGTCTCCCCTCTTCCATTCTTTCGATGTGGGACACTCACATGTGGGTTATTCTGTTAATACTCCCCCTCACATGTGAGTCCCTTTTAATTCGGCAATTTGGAGGTAGGTCAACTTCCTCAACTGAGGTCCAACATGCCCTTCATGGGCTACCCTTAACATGGGTACACATAATACTGCTGAGCCTTCTTGACTCCCACAGCAAATCAAATCCTCTGATCCTCCAGTTGCTTGATCAATGGGCCCCCTCTTGGGCAAATAATGGGCCGAAATCTTCATCATGGGCTTTGATACCACATCAAAAACTCTATTGGAAAAATTATCGTTCTGTCTTAATAGATTGAATCAAGGCCACTGGCCAAAAATATATACGAAGGTCTCCAAGCTAAGAAAGCAATCCTAGAAGGAAAATATGCCAGAATACTACTACATAAATACTATGACTTACCAAAAGGAAAAGATTACACCAAATATCTACCAAATATTTACATAAAATATATTCGCCTAATACCCCCTTCAATTTGGAGCGTGAAGATCTCGAATGCCCAACTTGCGAAGAAAGTATTCAAATTGTTGCTTGCCTAACGCTTTCATGAGAATGTCAGCTAGTTGAGCGGAAGTGTGGATATAAGCAGGTTTGATATTACAGTTCTTAATTTCATCGCGGACAAAGTGACGATCGACCTCGATGTGTTTTGTACGTTCATAGAAAACAACATTAGCTGTAATGTGAAGTGCAGCTTGACTGTCACAATAGAGTCTCATAGGACCTGGTTGCTCAACTCAAGTTTTATTAAAAGACCCTTTAACTATTTAAGCTCACATGTAGTAGTCACCATAGATCTATATTCTGCCTCAGCCGAGGAATGAGACACTGTATGTTGTTTCTTGGTCTTCCAAGAGATGGTAGAATTCCTCAAAAGCACAAAGTACCCTGTTAGAGAGCGACGTGTCAACGGGCAACCAGCCCAATCAGAGTCACAATAAGCATAGAGTCGCAAGTCATAGTTCGCTCGAAGAAGGACCCCTTGCCCAGGATTGCCTTTCAAGTAACGCACCATGCGTAATGCAGCTTCCCAATGTTCAACACGTGGCGCTGCTGCATAAATTGAGCAAGAACATGAACGTAATATGACAATTCTGGGCGAGTAATGTTCAAATAGATCAGTCGCCCCACCAGGCGCCTATAACTCTCAGGATCAGTCAAGAAATCGCCATCTGCAATCGCAAGACGATGATTTTGCTCAAGGGGGAAGCTTGCAGGCTTAGCCGCTAATAAACCAACTTCGGAGATAATATCCAACGTACATTTACATTGACAAAGAAAAATACCATTAAGGTTTCGAGCCAACTTTAATGCCCAAAAAATACTTCAGTTTTCCCAAGTCCTTCATGTGAAAACACCCGCTCAAATAGTCTTTGAAATCCTGTATTGCAGCACTATCATCTCCAGAAATAATCATATCATCAACATAAATGAGTACATGTAACAAAACTCCGTTGCGGCGATAAGTAAATAGAGAGTAATCATAATAAGATTGCTGGAACCAATAGCTCTTCAATGCGTCGTTTAACTTAGCGAACCAACACCGAGGTGCCTGCCTGAGTCCATACAAGGACTTACGCAGACGACAAACTTTCCATGGATTGTGAGCCACAAACCCAGGAGGCAAACGCATATAGACTTCCTCACCTAAGTCACCATGCAGGAATGCATTATTAACATCCATTTGATGTAACTCCCATTTCTTTGCAACTGCAACTACTAAGAAAGTACAAACTGTAACCATCTTGGCCACTGGAGCAAAGGTTTCATTATAGTCGATCCCTTCAACCTGCTTATTGCCAAGAACTACCAATTGAGCTTTCAAACGTTCGACAGTGTCGTCCGAGTTATACTTGATCTTATAAACCCACTTGCACCCAATGGCTTTCTAACCGGGTGGTAAAGTCTCAATGTCCCATGTTCTATTATCTTCAAGGGCCAGGATTTCATGTTGCATAGCATCCCCCCATCCTTTGTCTTTCATTGCCTCCGCAAAAGAAGTAGGCTCACGCCCACTAGTAATAGCTGCTATAAAAGTTCGATGTTGCAAAGAGAATTTATAACAATTCACATAGTGTGCTATAAGATAGGGAGTACTTGAGGTCACTAATTGGATAGGCGAACCAGTAGAGGGGCTGAAGCACCGAGCTGTGTTTGTGACATAGTCTTGCAAGTGGCTTGGACGACGCTTCTCTCTATGACCACGACCAAGTTGTGCACCTTGATCACTTGTTTCTTCATTACTATGACCATCTTGTATTTTCTGAGTAGGTGTTCCCACCTCTGTTTCTCCTCTTGTTCCCTCACTGTCATGACCAAATTCAGCATTTTGATAATTTGTTCCTTCCATTAATTTGTCACATGTGTCAACGTGGGCCTGAGCCTTAACAACACTTTCACCTTCTTCGGGTTCTGTGACTTGTACACCCCCCTTCACTAGAAATACCCACATTCTGGCCATCAACAACCTCTTTCTCCCTACCTTCAACTATACAAATATCATCATCATAATCACCAATTCCAAAAGATACTGGTGATGAATCATTTTCTTCAGAAAAATCAGAAGGAGGGTTATCAAAGTAAGGGAATTTATTTTCATAGAAAACAACATTTCTAGACACAAAACATTTCCCTTTGTCAAGATCATAAAGTCTCCACCCTTTCTTTCCACAAGGATATCCCACAAACACACAACGCCTACTACGACTAGCAAACTTATAATTTGTTTCTCAATTGGTTATGTGCATAACATAAGCTCCCGAATGTACGTATATACTTGTAGGACAGAGGTTCTTTAAATAAAATCTCATATGGAGTCTTCCCTCCTAGGAGCAAAGAAGGAGTGCGATTAATCAAGTAACCTGCAGTCAAAATACATTCTCCCCAAAACTCTATTGGAAGATTTGCTTGAAATCTCAAAGCTCTCCTCACATTGAGTACATGACGATGTTTTCTCTCAACTCGTCCATTTTGTTGGGATGTCCCAACACAAGAGGTCTGGTGAATCATTCCATGTTCAGCAAAATACTTCTTTAAACAAGTAAATTCAGTCCCATTATCACTCCTTACAATTTTCACTTGTCTATTAAACTGTCGTTCAGTCATGGCAAAGAAATTCTTAAGAATCTGAGACACCTCATTCTTTTCACTCAACAAATAAACCCATACTGCTCGGGAAAAATCATCAACAATGGTCAAAAAATAAACAACACAACATGAAGCAGCAACTCCATATGCTCCCCATAAGTCATAATGAATCAAGTCAAAACATCCGGCAACTTTATTATCACTAGGAAAAAATAGTGCTCTAGTTCGTTTGACCCTAAAACATATATCACAAGGTTTATCGTCTGTACCGTTACCACTAACATCTGGAAGTAACTCAACTACCTTGCTAGATGGATGTCCCATACGACGACGATGCCAAAGTTGAAAGGATGTCGTCCCACTTGCCTTGTGCGCATGAATCGGTGCCACTACCTTGAGATAGTAAAGCCCCTCTCGAAATTCACCCGCTGCAATCAATTTTCTCAAGATTTGATCCTGTATAACACATAACTTACCAGCGAATTGGACATTATATGTATAGTCTGACGTATAAATCAATTATGACACAAATATTAAATTACAACTAAGTTTCGGGACAAACAAAATATTTTTCAATTTCAAGTTGTCACCAAATACCACATTTCCTTCCTTCACCACCATAGTTAGTTTTCCATTTGGCATACCAACAGGACATGGAATCACATCCTTTACATTAACTAAGCAATCAAGAATATGGTGCGAAGCACCACTGTCAATAATCCAATTCATTGGATAACGCCATGTAGTCGTCATAAGAGTGAGCAATTTAGACCATTGTTGTTTGCTCAAGCCGGTAATTCCAACTCTTTTAGCCTCCAACAAGGTTGCGTGCGTTGCCGACATCTTTCTTACATTCTGTTCATCTTTTCTTTGTAATGTTCTGTGTTCCATTCCATTGTATGGAGCTTGTACAACACCTGCTTGAGCTTTATTTACGTCTTTGGTTGTCGTCATCCGAAGGCATTCCAGCCTATCGTTTGTTCGTCAGTTGTGGCTGTTCATCTTGAGCAGCCATAGATGAGACATGATTTGAATTCCATGTTCCAAACACAATATTATTCAAGTATGCCGAAGGTCGATCGATCTCTCTTACCATCATAGCCATATGATTAACGTTCAAAGATCGAAAAATATGAGATTTAATTTAATGGTTCTTCCCATGGCTCTGATACCATGTCAAATCTTTAATGGGTCTATCGTCTGCAGACCCACACATGGAGGAGAGTAGATTGAACATAAGCTCAGTGGGGTTCCATCCTAAAACCAATTGGTGTTAGGTGGAGTAACCCACTAACTTATATGATAGTCTCCTCTATTTCTTTATTTCGATGTGGGACACTCACATATGGGTTATTCTCTTAACACATTTCTTTTTTATTTTTATGTTAAAAACTCAGATATCCTCCAGAAAGTTTCCTTGGGCTATAGTAAGATACACGTACATACCCCAAAATATGTCATATCTTTTGTGATAATAATCCTAGCAAAAGTTAATTAGAGGTATATAATATCTTTCCTTATCATTTGGGACACATTGTTTGACCAACAAAACTCTTATGAGATCGCCACAAGGTAAGATCACCTCTATAACTATGTATGTATGACGTCAGCATGATGTTATGTTTGTATGAGTATCAGACATATTTTTGTTACTATAGACATATTTTTAGTATTAGAAATGATGATCCGACCTACCTAACTTGGCTTGATATGCCCCAAAAAGTTACCCGAAGAATACCTGAATCAGGATTCAATCTAAACCAAATCTAAACCGAACCAAATATCTGATTCACGCATAGCGATCTTGAGCCGACGAAAACCTATACGATTGACCGTTTGTTAGGTCCTTTACATGTATGTGTCGATTTCGGTACAGCTACAATGAAGTTTAAAGTGATTTTGTGTCCTTGTCATAAAGAGGGAGGATGGACTCATCAAGGAGGTAGGGACTCATCCATCATTAACCAAGGTCGAGGGTTCGAATTTCGACTTGGGCATGGAGCAGCTTTAAATTTCTTGGCCAGCTGTCCCACCCTTTGAGGTGCCTACAAGCCAGCGCGGAAAAATAGTCACTGTGATCAACGGTAAATACCCTTAGTTCTGAACCAAAAAAAAAAAAAAAAAAAAAAAAAGAGAGGATGGGGCCATGGGGTGTGTGGATACCGTACCTTAACTCTTCTAATCAAAGCAAGAAAAGTCACGTACGTACGCTTCCCGTACAGATCTCCTGGACGATCCAACGTTCTTGGCTCCCAAAGTCAACTGATTCCTCTATCAGCGGTCCACAAATTACAACTAAATGACATAACTTGATAACTACAACTATCCATGTTGTTTATTTTGTTTGTTTCAATCTTTTTGTCGTTTCATTACTTTTAAATTTCAATATTTTTATATAAAACAATAAGAAAGCCACCAAACTTGGATGGAAATGAAATTTAAACCCAAGGTTATTGCGAAAAATAAGTAGGAATACGTCACTATGCTGTCTGTCTGAAGCTGAAAGTTGAAACAACCTATGAATACCCTTTGCGCTTGAACTGTGGATAATGAACATGCCTCCTCATACTGTACCATCTGCTGAAACATTTCATTTAGGAAATTGGGGTTTTGAGGATTTGTACGCGAGACCTCTAAAGGGCTCGTTTACTAACTTGTAATCAAAATGCAATGCAATGCAATCAATTTATAGAGTATATATGGGGTGAAAAGTGAAGGAGTGGGAGGAGAGGGATGGAAAAAGTGGGGTTGATTGCATTATCTAATGTAATCACAATTGCTCAATTTTTCCAATGTAATGGTGATTACTTTGGATGGTGTAATCAAACTCACTTTTTCTATATCTTTTCACCCCCTTCTTCCTTTTCCAACACACATTTACTTTATAAAATGATTGCATTGCATTGCAATGCAATTGATTGCAAGGTAGTAAACACCACCTTAGTCTTTACTGCTCTGATACCATCTGTTAGAACCAACTCAACCAAAAGTTTAAACTGATGGTCATTAAAGTCGCAATCAATGTTATATTCCTTAATACCCAAATATCTAAAGCTAGTTAATCACAAACACTACTTCTTTCTCGCCAACAATGTTGGGACTTATAGACTGGTCCTTTCATTGCGCTCCTTTGAGTAACTTGGTAGCTTCAACAAATGTGCATGAATGCACTTGGTTCATCTTCTAGGCTTGGTGAACTATAGTGCAGATCGAGATAAACGATAAGAGAATGATGTGGTGGTGTGTGTATTCATTAGTCAATGTAGTATGTATCAGAATTTTGGCTTGTTGCGTGAACTTACAAATAACTTTTGCTTGTTGCATGCAATATATGTCGGCGTGATATTAGCAACAAGTCAACAAAGAACAAAGACATTACCAACTCTAAGAAGGATATCGTGCAAAATAGTACTGGCTCACCCAAACACGCGTCCTGTTTATTTTATTTTTAAAAAATTTTTGAACATCAAAACAAATAATTGTACTCACTCCGTTTCAAATGAGTTTCTCATCTGACTTTTGACTTTTAAGGTCAAATTTCATACATTTCAATCATTGAATTGTTAAAAAAAAAGACGATATCAAAATTCTCCTTTTAGATTCATTTTATATTTTATTTCACCATCTCTTTTTATAATTTTATATCGATATAATTACCATTATTGATGGTTTAAGCGTTTATGTATTGCATTATAGACGACAAAAAATCAAATCAAAAACTCAATTAGAATAAGATAATCCAAAATTACGTGTGGATTGTTATAAGGAATGCAAATTGACACACAAAGTTTAAAGTGGTTCACCAACAATGTATTGGCTACATCCACAAACAGATGGAGAATAAATTGTACTATGTTTTTTTGAAGAGTGTACAAAATACAATGTATATATAGGCTAATCGTAGGACACTGAAATTTCCTAATCAAACTAGGCTAATAACAGGCCAAAACAGAAAAGGGGGTACTAAGGCTGTGATTTTTGAAGCTTTCTCGGTCAGTTTAACATTAAATCTAGTTCAACTATGGTCTCGTATAAGTTTAATGATTTTCAATTCAATTTAGTGATGTTTAGTTCAGAAACATACACATGTCTCACAAATTAAGTATTGAATTCAGTTTTGTTGTGTTCATTTTACTTCAGCGGTGTTGTATTCTTTAGTTCACTTAAGTTTAGCTCAGTTCAATTCGGTTCAATTTAATTCAGCCCTAAATTATTATATTAGAAACCATACCTAAATAATGATACACCGCAAAGGCCATACGAAGTGAAAGTTAAAAGAGTTCAAGGCTTCAACCTAACATGAACTGCTAGTTGTTAGGGTTTTGTAAAAGACCATTTCATAGTAAAACAATTAAAAATAATATTTTTTATTCAAAAACGTGAAATTCTTTTGATATTATTTAGCTTGAAAGTCACACTTTTCATTCAAAATAAATGTAACCGTCATTTCACGATAAAATCGTCTTATATAATTTTTTTTGTGATATTTTGCAATTATGATTATGCTCACACATTTCAATCTATTACGCGCCTCATGCTTGAAGCCCAAGCCTGAGGCGGGGTATATTTATGAGATAACCATGGTGAACTCGTTCCTGAACAAACTAACAAATTAACTTGAATGGATTTAGAGTGGATGAACCTTCACTTGCACCATCGCGCACCCCGCATTTATCTACTCCACATCAATGTAATATATACAAGCTTGTATTATGTCTATCTCTCTCCTCTTCCTTGGGCCCCTTTGAATTTTATAGGGGTGATATGGGTATTTGGGAGAAGAGAGAGATAAACACAAAACACACTTGTGTATACTACACATGTTGTAAAGCTTGCTTTTTACCACCACATCACATCCACGTCCTTTTTTAATTATATTCATAATTAAACACCTGCAGGCATTCTGCTCACTTAAATAAATGTTGCAAGCATTTAATGATAGGTTGAAAATGAAATGAAATGATATAAGCTGATGCATTCAAAAACCAAGTTTAATGACAAGATCAGAGAAAGACCAAACTTAAACCTGGCCTGAATAAGCTTTCACAAATCATAAATTTACAATCAAAAAGAAAACTAGATTTTAAATTGAAATTTAAAAAGTTATTCACCCTATAATAAGTGACCTACCATCTCAAACCCTAACTCTTACTAGGACAAATTTTCAAGCTGGGGGAACCGATTTAGGCTATCCCCGACATGTGATTCATGTTTTTCACCTCTTTTGCCTTGATTATTTCTAGTTTTTGTGCTCTAAGTGGAATAAATTATCTCTCTCTTTTGTGGAGTTTTTAGGGATTTTTATATTTTTCCTTTTTATTTACAGGATTCTCTATTCGTCTATTGTGCGATTTAGTAGCAAGAAGTATGAATTCGGGGACCGGATATGCACAAGATTGATGGTATTATACAATATTTTGTGAGAAAACAATTACGTTACTTGTGAAGATCTCTACTAGTACTTCCGTTAAAGATGAAGTATCAAAGGAAGCACATGGTTACTATGCATGTCGGGAGTCGCGCTCGGGTATTTCTAGTTAATTGTTTTGTTAGCAGATTTGTTATTATTACTCCCTCTGTCCCAAGTTTATCTTTACATTGAACTTTTTAAGATCAAAGTTTGTGAACTTTCACCACTTATTTGTGAAAGGTTACAAAGTCTTACAATGTGAAAATAGTATTGCCAGATATTACATTTTAAATAGCATTTTCAAATATCATCTTATTATAAGTTCTATATTTATGAAATCATAAATATTAATGGTCAAAGTAGTGTATTGGAGACCGTGAAAAGTCCAATGTAAAGATAAACTTGGGACGGAGGGAGTACTATTGATTTAGTACATTCTAGGGTTATTCTCGATGTAGATGCTATATGGCTTTTTTATGAATAAAAGTCTCCTGTTACTCTCTCCAAAAAAAAAAAAAAAAAAAATATGCGCCCAAACAAAAATAACAAAAAAAAAGGAAAAAGAAGATGGGTGAACACAGGGAAGATCGAGAGTACGGTATGTTTGCATGGTTAGTACCATGATTGATTTAGTACATTTTAGGGTTATTCTCGATGTAGATGCCATTTGGTTTTTTTATGAATAAAAGTCTTCTGTTACTCTCTCAAAAAAAACAAAAAATATTCTCCCAAACAAAAATAACAAAAAAACAAAGAAGGAAAAAGAAGATGGGTGAACATAGGGAAGATCGAGAATACGGTATGTTTGCATGGAAAGTACCATGATGGATAATTTTTTATTCGAGGGATTCGCAGCCACAAATTTTTGAGTGTGTAAAGGATAAATTTTTGGTATGTGCAAATATGTGATAGCAAGTAAATTAAACCACATATATATACGGATACACCCGATAATTGGAGAAGATAAACTTGCAGACAGACTTTGCATAGAAGTCTAGTGAAAATTAAACTCATAATCTTTATCATAAAATCTAACCTCACAACCAGCTCTACTTAATTACCCTTTTAAGGCTAGGATGCGATGTATATGCATGCATTGGTTGTAGCTTTTTAGGCATTTGGTTGCCGACTAATGATATTTTTTAGTTTAAAAGTAGAACCTTAAAGACAATCGATCCAATGATGGTGATGACTTGCTTTAACTGGTATCAAACAACTAATTAAGCAAAAACAAACACACTTCTATAGCGCCCATTTTTGTGTGCGACTGTCAAAGTATCACTTTAATTACCATTAATTTTATTTTAAAATGTCTAGAAAACGAATCACTCTGTTCAAAAGTAATGTTGTTTGTCGAAATTTATCATTGGCCACACGAAGACGGCTTCTACGATTGTCCTATATAAATTTTGTGTTTATTAGGAAAATATACCAATAAAAGCAGATGCATTAAGATTTATACTACACCATATGTGAATATTCCGTACATAAATTTCTACGTACTTTGTCTTGTAGTATAAAACTGAATACCTATCGTTTTTCTTAATCGTCTTAAAACTAAAAATTAGGGTATTTGTTAGAGCTAACATGGCCAGTTCATTTCTGTTCAGGGGTCAATTTAATGATTTCAAATTCAGTTAAATGATGTCCAGTTCAGTTTATTAGTGCTGAGTTTATAAATATACTTTTTGTCTCATATATCAAGTTGTGTTCAATTCAGTTCAGTTGTGTCAAGTTCAGTATAGTAATGTCCAGTTTAGTAATGTTGAATTCAGTTCAGTTCAATCAGTTCTGGTAAGTTCACCTCTAAGAGCATCCTTATTGGTAGCACTACCGAAAGTTGCTTAAAACACTATTCAAGTTGCCACCTCACTTTTAAGCACACCTCCTCCAAAATAAGCACATACCCAATTATTCATAGGTTGCTTAAAATGCAACACTCACACACCCAAATATTAGGTGTTGGACCTAAGATCTCCACGCTCAATATTGGTTAAGGAAAGTATTCTTGTTAGAATATAAGTCTAGTTTATGTAAAGTATTGTTAAGCAAGTAAAGCATATAATATTGTTTAGATATTATTTAGTAGTAGTTTCCTAATTGTATTAGCAGTCAAGTTAGGTTAAAGTGACCTAGTTGTATTCTAGTTGTGGCCTATATAAAGAGGTCATAGATAAAAGCATATGAGAGTGATAGGGGGTTGTCCCCGACTCCATCAGTCCAGCCAAACGCTCTGGAATGTTCCCATCACCATGTTCAGTATGTCGAGTTAAAGTATAGTAAAGTTTAGCCCGTGATTTTTTATCCCTCAAGATCAAGGAGGGGTTTTCCACGTTAATATCATGTGTTCTTTACAGTTATGCTTCCGCGTGCGTTATAGTCTAGTTAGAGTCCACATCAAGAGGTCTCTAAGTAAAGAGAAAAGCCCAACAAATGGTATCAAAGCATGGTTAGATCCTGCGGCGAAGAAGAAGATATGATGAACCATGTAGAAGGTAAAGCAAAAAAAAAAAAAAAAAAAAAAAAAAAAAAAAAAAAGATCGAAGAGGTTATGGGCTTGAGGGGAGATTATTGAAACAAGCCCCTAAAGTCTAGAAAAGTTAAGCCTAGCAAGGAAAAGTAAAAAGCAAGGTTATACGGCGAAGTGATTATTGCGTGCAACTGCAAGTGTTGGTATGGAAAGTATTTTGTTTGGTATGCAAGTAGTATCCACAGTTACAGTGCAAAAAGAAGTCTAGCAAAATTAAGTATTTTGGTTAGCGGAAAAAGACTAGTGTACCGTAAGTATTGTCGGCCAAGTGATAAGATGTGTTCAGCAAAAGTAGTGCTTTAGTCAGCATTAAAGATTAGTGTGCCAAGTCTTTGTAACTGTATGTTGAAGTTTGCAAGAGGTTCAAGTTCGAGGGGAAGTAGCATAAAGTGTTTGCAAGGTTGAAGCATTGATCAAGTTGAAGGGTATTTAGCGTGAGGGGAGGTTTGTTGGACCTAAGATCTCCATGCTCGATATTGGTTAAGGAAAGTATTCTCGTTAGAATATAAGTCTAGTTTATGTAAAGTATTGTTAAGCAAGTAAAGCATATAATATTGTTTAGATATTATTTAGCAGTAGTTTCCTAATTGTATTAGGATTCAAGTTAGGTTAAAGTGACCTAGTTGTATTCTAGTTGTGGCCTATATAAAGAGGTCATAGGTAAAAGCATATGAGAGTGTTTGGGGGTTGTCCCCGACTCCATCAGTCCAGCCAGGCGCTCTGGGATGTTCCCGTCACCATGTACAGTATGTCGAGTTAAAGTGTAGTAAAGTTTAGCCCGTGGTTTTTTATCCCTCAAGATCAAGGAGGGGTTTTCCATGTTAATATCCTGTGTTCTTTACAGTTATGTTTCCGCGTGCGTTATAGTCTAGTTAGAGTCCACATCAAGAGGTCTCTAAGTAAAGAGAAAAGCCCAACATTAGGTATTGTGCTTAAAAGGCCCCTTTGTGGTCCCAACATTTCTCTCTAAGCATGTGTGCTTAAATAAGCATGTGCTTATTTGAGAGTATGCCTAAGAATTTTCAATATTGGTTAAACATACCCTTAGCATATCCTTTTTCCTCTCTAAGTATACCAATAAAAATGCCTTAACAAACACACCCCTAATTAAAGATTAGGAGAGAGGAAAAAAATGTCACCGGGGCGAAAAATTAGTCACATTATTTTTTCTCAACGTAGAATCAAAACATTTATTATTAGTGTCAATTTATAACTTATCAGTCATGCATTATCATGTGAGTCTTACACTAATTGTCTTTTTTGGGGACACAATTATCAATTAATCAAACCAAGTCAAAAACCAAAATGTCTTAATATGTGCTTTCCCTCTACCCACTTGTATGTCTTCATCATTGTCCTTATCACAAGCATTGAAGCATGGTGACTGGTGAGGATTATGAACAATTCAAAAAGAATAATATATATATTTTTTAAGAAAACCTTAGAATAGTCTCAACTGCCAAACCTACAATATATGATAAGTTGTTGTCATTATGAGCCCACGATATGCAAACGAAGTACATGATAAACTATGCTCATATACTTTTCATTTGATCATAACTCATAAGTGTGCTTATAACTTAAAAGTTACGACATGTATATTTAAAGAATTGAGACAAGTTGATGACCTTGGAAATCACGATCATTAGATGAGTTCTGTACGACGCAAACGTTTGGATCAAGAGATCTGTACGGCTTCATTTCCCTATTGCTTAATTAACTTGTGTTGCCTGATTATTATTGATATAATCGATCCATATATATAGGTAGGGAATTCTAGTGTTATGGAAACTCTAGATTACACAATCTCTATAATATATGCCAATCTAGAATAATATTTCTAAGAGTACTAGAATAATATATTCCTAAGAGTACTAGAATAATATTCCCTAACACTCCCCCGCAATCGTAGTGGTAGATGAATGAACGCTGCGATTGGAGTTACAAAAGAAATAATTAAAAAAACACTATAGTAAACATGGAGATCTTGAAGTTCCACCAAGTATGAAATCTAGCCGAAACAAAACTCTCGTGTTGCCACCCGCTTCATAGCCAACCGTGGGCAAGGGGAAAGAATGCGTCAGCGGAAGATTATAGGGATTGACAGAAGCAGATCACGCGGTAGCAGGGATCGGGGCTTGGCGGTCGACGGCGGCAGGAGTGCAGGCGGCGAATGACAGAGTTGGGGACGTGCGAACCTGACGTGATCTGAGTTTTGAGAGTAGGGTAGAAATTAATATCAAAAGTCCATATTTAGTGGTGGAGATCAACGAAATTGAATTTAATCTAGGAAACTAGAAACTAATTTGTGTGGATTGGAAAAAAAAAAAAAAAAAAAGAGTATTTCGCCGGATGGATTATGGTTTAAGACCTCCATCCGGCGGCTTACACCAGGAAAGTAGCTTCTCTGATACCATGTAAGATAAATTTCAATAATTGGGCCTTAACAAGTGAGCAGACATACAAGACAAGTGAGGTCCAAACAAAACCAATTGGCAATAGGAGGAGTAGCCCACTTGACTTATATGTTGGTGTATCTCCCTCAAATATTCCGATGTGGGACTCTATTCCTCACTATTCTTTCACACTCACCCGCACGCGAATGCCTCTTTTTGGGCTTGAAGCGTGGATTGAACTACCCAGGAATGACCATCTGGGCCAGGAATGAACTTCTGGAATACTGAAATTGGGGGGGGGGGGGGCAGGATTGACTGCCATGGGCTCTAATACCATATTAAATTTTCAATGGGCCTGCCGCTTGCAGACCCGCACGTGGAGGAGAATAGACTGCACACAAGCGCACTGAGGTTCTATCCTAAAACCAATTGGGCCTACCCTTAACAAGGGTACATAAACACTGTTGGGCCTTTTAGACTCCAGACAGTAAATTAAATCCTCCTCCAGTTGCTTAATGGGCCAGAATCTTCACCATGAGCTTTGATACCATGTAAGATGATAGAATGCCTCATTATTATTGATGTAATCGATCTCTATTTATAGGTAGGGAGTTCTAGTGTTATGGAAACTCTAGATTACACAATATCTATAATATATGCTAATCTAGAATAATATTCCTAAGAGTACTAGGATAATATTCCCTGACATTGCTTTGATCAGAATGATATTGTATTTTCAAATTTTGTTTTAACTAGTTTTTGTCCGTGAAATACAAAAGATATTCATTATAAAATATATAATAATATAATATCATGATTAAACAAAAACCTGTAAGAATGATTTTGTTCATCAATAATTATCGATTTGATGAAATTATTAACGGTTTTACTAACGATTGCCGACGATGGTTTAGGTATAATTGATGTATGTATTTTTGAGGATCTGTATTAAATTGGTTTTAGTAAATTAAAGAAAGTATTAATGCAAATTTTTGCGCATAGTTCCCAAAGTGTCATTCTCCAGTTTTTTCGCAGTCAAATTGTCAATGAGATTTCACAACTTTGAATAAACATAAATTGACGTTTACCAAAAAGAAAACTCCACAACACTAGTGGTGGGCGAAAGGTGGTTAGCGGCTTAGGTTTTCTGGCCGTGGGAGCTGGGTAGGTGATGTGGGGGGTTTGTGACGAGTGAGGTGAGTCTGAGGCAGCCGCATGTGGTGGTGGAAAGACGAGCGTCGACCTAACTAGCTAGTTTGTGGTGGGTCGAGCATGTGGGGTGGCCACTGGTGGGTGGTGCTCGGCGGCCTGGTAGTGGTGAGAAGGGGTGGGTCGCAAGAAGGAGAAAGAAAGAGATGGAGGGAGGCCGAGGAAGAACGAAATTTTAGGTGAAAGTAAAACACTTAGGCCCTGTTCGGAAGGGTTTTTTGTTTTGGGGTTTAAATAAATTGAAAACTGAAATCAGTTTTAGTTTTCAGATTTATTGATTTCAATAATAAAAAATAATAAATGCCCACATCAGTAAGTTTGCGGCAAGCGAGACTTCTCAAAGGTGGTCATGGCGATGCCGCGCGGTAGAGATCTGAAGAGATGCTACTGAATTACTGATGAACGTAACCTGTGGGCCGCGGAAGCCTTTATTTTGCAACTCAAAAACTGAAGGAGAAAACCATATTTGTTTGGTTTTCAGTTTGCCGTTCCCAGTTTTGAAAATTGGCAGAATCCGAAACTCAACTCCGGTATTACCGAACGGGTTTTATTTTAAAATTTGTATTTAGAAACCAAAAACTAAAAACTTACAACCACCCCGAACGGGGCCTTAAATAGTTTTGGCTTTTAAAAAACTGGTTTCTTGGAGAAGATTTATTCTTTTACCTCCTAGTAATAAGTTTGTATTAAACCATATCTCCAGCAAGTTTTATGTCAAAAAAGTCCAAAAACTTGTAACTCGCAACTACCTTAAATTTCTTGATTTTTAACACTGGTTTGTTTGTCTCTATATCAACCAAATGTTGCTGATTAAGAGAGTTAATAAATCACAAAGCAAAAACTTAAAGATTAATTAATTCAACTTCAAAAAGACGTTCTGGCTGTTACCCGTCATTGTTATCACTCGTATTACGCCCTCTATATTGTTACCTTGGTGTTCCTCTTAATGCTCAACATTGATCTTCTTATATGGTTTGATTGTACTATGTTAGCTTATTAATAAACCTGGTAATAACTAATATATATGTTTTGTTAGAGAATACGATTGCCTTTGTGAGTAGTTTGGAACTTGATGGGTTCGGTGTGGAATTAAAGTTGTATAGCTCAAGAGTAGATTACAGTCTATTGTACTTGAGTTTGGTTTATGACTCTTATTGGAGTTTGAAAAATCTCCTAGGATCGTAGTTTTACTTCTTTGTTGAGTCAAGAAGGTTTTCATGTAAAAATTGTTCTTTTAATTTATTGGTTTGGTATATTGCTCTGCTAGTAACAATGCAATAACTATTGGGGTTAATGGAGGCAAAGATCAAGAAACTAAAAAAGGTAAGACACATGATTTTAACGTGGAAACTCAATTGGGAAAAAAATCATGTAACATGTTCACTAGAATTCTCATACAACCGTTTCTCTTTGAAAGCTCAAAGAACTCTAATACAAAGTTGAGGTCTAAAGCTCTATTTATATACCACTAATCTCATAACCTAATCCTAGTAGGAGAGGAATCCCTTCATAAGTTAACTTTTGATATCCCCTTAATTATTCCCCAAGTAATGTACTAATTACAACCCTTAGCAATTTAGAATATTACATGAAGTAGGAAACTGGAATAATAAATAACTACAAAGGAAACAAGCTCAACTGGAAATATGGAAAAGATCACACCAAACAAATTAAATCTTGTCTGGGATCACACGACCAAGCAAAATTTATGCCTAAATCGTGCGTGGTCGTGCAATATAGTCAGACCCCACTTTTCTCAGCTAGCTTCACCCACATGGTCATGCATCTTTTTCCATTGCTCGTTCTTGATCCTTTCACATCGTCCTCGACTCCGGACCTGTCCACATGCTTGTGCATGTCATAAGTCCAACGTAACAGTAGCAAAGAGGTTAACAAATTATGCTTTAATTGATAATTCGCGAAAAAGTTGAAAAACTTCTTAGACTTTATTCACCCCCACCCGAGTCTATCTATCCTTGAATATAGTAGGACTTATCATGCTCTAAAGCGTTAAAAGGGGCTTTTCTAGCAAGCCCTAGGGCCAGATTTGACGTTATTGTTTTGTAGAGATATTGGATCATTTTTCATCACGACCCTATATTCGGGTTTGAATTGCTTGTCACGGGTTGCTCATGTTCTCCCCTATGTCGAAGCCTCCAATAGGAGAGAATGGACATGGCCTGGAGAACAAAGAAACCAATACTTTACTTTATCCTTTGTTAATTTGATAAAGTGTTAAAAACAATGAGCTGAAACTTATTGCCAATACTTTTAACCCTTAAATATAGTTGTACCTTCTCATTTTGATTACCTGATAATAACCGTTGATCTTTAGCTCTATAACTCACTACCTCTCACTCTAATCATTCTCTTATACTCTTCCAATCTTCATAAGATAATCGGGACAAAGCAACTTTTATAGATAGAGAGACTAATCTTATTTGAGGAAAATATATTACCAAAAACCTAAACAAAACGCGGACACTGAAGAAATTGGGAATTAACATTAACGTTGTTAAATCTTTGATAACAGTACGTAAACTACAAATAATTTATATTTTATTTAAGTTTTAATCTTTTTGAACAGCTACAAAGATAGAGTTAGCTTCTTTGTTTTGTTTTATGTTTCCTTTAATGATTATTGATTTTTTTTCATAGTGGACAAAAGAGCTTATGCACTTTTCATTCCTACTCAGAGATTTAAACCTTGTTAGAATGGAAATGTTCATATTGATGAAAGTGATAAATGGATGTCAGAAGAGCTCTTAATTATCAAGGACGAAACGTACTACTCCATATATGATAAGTACTTCTCCTTGTGAGTCTATGACATGGAAATGACGCAGATAATAAACTATATGCTTATAAGTTATAGCTTATAACATCCTGGATTATTCAAAAAGTGATCAGTTGACCTAGGGAAGTACGTACGTTGGATCAAGGAAGAATCGATTTGTACGGCGACTTTTCGTTGCGTTGAAAAGAAGGGTAATGCACTTATACGGAAGAAAGTACTATTGTACAAACAAGGGTCTTAAATATTATGAATAGTGTCATTGTAGCATGTGCATATAATTAGACCTGGCAAACGGGTTATTCAGTTCGGGTACGGTACGGATCAGTTCGGTTCGATTTGAATCGGATCAGCTTTAAAATGTGTTCGGGTTCTGTTCGATTCGGATTTATTCGGGTGCGGTTCCTATTCGGTTCATGTTCATTCGGTTCGGTTACGGTTACGGATCGGATCAAAGACGGGTTCGGGTGCATCTCGGATCGATTTTGTTCGGATCGGGTGGCATCGGTTCGGGTCAATGTTCGGGCCTTCGGTTTTAAACGGGTTCGGGTTGGTCTCGGTTTTGTCTTATTCCGGATCGGGTTCGGGTTGAATCAGATCAATTCGGATCTAATGAAAATTGAGTCATGACACTATCACTCTATAAATTGATTAACGCCTTAATGGTTAGGAGTAATAGTTTATTTATAAACCACGTTGCTTGTAAGTTATAAAAACGAACATAATTTTTGTTATAAAGTTTATATAACTCTTATGAATTAGCAGTACGAAAAAAAAAACTCTTACAAACTAAAAAGTTAATAATGTGATGTAATATAATTATTATATATTGCAATATACGCAAGATTCTTATTATATATTGGAGGAGTAAAAAAAATAACGATTTGAATGTTGAATGCTCGTTGGTTTAATAACTTTTTTTTTATTTTTAAGAAAGCAAGGTTCTTACTTTATTTTAATATTATAATACAGTTAAAAATATTGCAAATAATAATAAAAAATTAAAAATTAAAAATAAATAATAATAATAATAATAATAATAATAATAATAATAATAATAATAATAATAATAATAATAATAATAATAATAATAATAATAATAATAATAATAGAAATTGTTTTCAGTTCGGGTTCCAATCGGTTATTTTCGGTTTCCAAAATACGGGTTATATTCGGTTCGTATTAGAAATCGATTCGGGTTCGGTTCTGATTCGGTTCGGTTCGGGTTCGGTTTGTCAAACTTCGGACTATATTCGGTTCAGGTCACTTTCGGTTTTTCGGTTCGGTTCGGATTCAGATCGGATTAGAATTGGGTATGGATCAAATTCGGATATATAAATATCGGTTGGTTTCGGTTCGGTTCGGTTCGGTTAGTTTCGGATTTCGGATCAACCTTCGGTTGCAGTCTTCGAGTCAAAAATCAAGTCTCGGGTCGGTTTATTCGGTTCGGGTCATCGACGGGTCAATTTTGCCAGATCTACATATAATTAGCAACTTCGACTTGTTATATTTCCTCTTAAACAGGCGCAAACTACTCTTTCCTTTTGGAATATACGGCCGGAATCACGTAGTTTTTGGACTATTCCTCTCAACTTACTACTTTATTAACATGGCAAATTACTCCCCCTAGCTTGTTTTATTTTTGATGGAAGGCACCGTGGCAATCACTAGTCTTTGAGTGTACAGTAGATAAACATCGTATGTAAACTTGATAAATGAGTCGAATTGGGATAAATACTGTATGCAAACTTGATAAACGAGTCAGATTAGGTCATGTTCAATTCATCAGCAGGCGGGTTATTATTGGGTCGGGTCACTATCATGTCGGGTCTTTAGCCGGTTGAGTTCGATCGTCATTGGGTCAAAACTGCTTGTCTCATAAGTTTCGATCTCGCCGGGTTTGGTTCGAGTCGATTAGTTTCAGGTTCGGGTAATTAGCACGTCGGGTTTCGGTCAGATCGATCTTAAGCATGTGACATGCATGTTGGATTCAGTTGGTTTTCGAGTCGGGTAAGATTTTGCCAACTCTACAGTCGTGTCTCGTGTTAATGCAATAATAGCCTGTAAACCACACACATTAAGCAAGTTAAGAAAGATTAATTTTGCAAACTGCAGGTTTAGCAAAGAAGCCTAGTCAGAGCCACCTAGCTGTACAGCTTACCCCAGCATGTTAATTGCTTACTCCTTGAAAGTCTGAACTATCTATAAATATAGCCCACCAGTTCAATACATACCCTCAAACAAAAGCTAACATAGCCCTCAAACTCCAATCTCTTAGTAAACATCTCATTTCATCTCTTTCACCTACACTTCAAACCATCAAACTCTAGTACACCTCTAGTAGTCCACAATGGCGGATGAAAATGGCAGTTCAATGCATGGGGTTACCGGGAGGGAACCGACCCTAAGTTTTAGGGTCGAATCCCCGGACGTCCCAACGGACTTAACCGCCAAGTTTGCCCTCCCAGTGGACTCTGAGCACAAGGCAAAAGTGCTTAAGCTTTTTTCCTTTGCAAAGCCACACATGAGAACATTCCACTTATCATGGTTTTCCTTGTCCATGTGCTATGTTTCAACCTTTGCAGCAGCTCCATTACTTCCCATTATCCGTGACAACCTTAACCTAACTAAACTCGACATTGGTAATGCTGGAGTGGCCTCAGTCTCGGGCAGCATTTTCTCGAGGCTGGCTATGGGGGCGGTTTGTGACCTCCTAGGACCGCGCTATGGTTCTGCCTTTGTCATAATACTCGGTGCCCCAGCCGTGTTTAGTATGTCCCTTGTGTCCTCGGCTGCAGGGTTCACTGCAGTCAGGTTCATGATAGGTTTTTCTCTTGCATCGTTCGTGTCATCCCAATATTGGATGACTTCCATGTTTAACTCACGGATCATAGGGCTTGTCACCGCGGCTGCAGGTGGGTGGGGCAATATGGGTGGTGGCATTGCTCAATTGCTTATGCCATTGCTTTTCGAGCTTATTCAGAAGACAGGGGCTACGTCGTTCATGGCTTGGAGAATCGCCTTCTTTGTTGCAGGATGGCTTCAAGTAACCATGGGGCTACTCCTTTTGATATTAGGCCAGGACATGCCTGATGGTAACCTTAGCACATTGCAAAAGAAGGGTGATGTTAACAAAGACAAGTTTTCCAAGGTAACCCATCATTTGAATACCTTAACTAAACAAATCATCGAAACCATTTGAGTTTCATTTTCTTTGTCATATAGTTTCATTTGGTCCACACAACTACGACAATAATTTGTGAATTTTCGTATTATATGAAAGATATGACATGATAGATATGAAGACCTGATATGATATGGCTATAAATACGCAGGTGCTATGGTATGCCATCAGCAACTACAGGACATGGATCTTGGTCTTGGTGTACGGCTATTCAATGGGAGTTGAACTAACAGCATACAATATCATTGCTGAGTACTTCTTTGACAGGTACTTAATAGATAGAAAAACTAATAATCTTTCAACCACCCAGCTATACAAAAACATTATTTTTAATTAGTATCAAATTAAAATTCCAAGCTAATTAATCAACCTATATTTTTTCTCCCTTTCTCTCAACAGGTTTGACCTTAAACTTCAAACAGCAGGAATTATAGCAACAGTCTTTGGCCTAGCAAACTTAGGATCTCGCCCATTCGGAGGGTTCTGCTCCGATTGGAGCGGCCGCTTATTTGGAATGAGAGGAAGGTTGTGGATCCTATGGATCCTACAGACCATGGCAGGTCTGTTCTGTATATGGTTAGGCTCAGCTAACTCTCTTGCAACCGCAATCACTGCCATGATCCTGTTCTCGATCATGGTCCAGGCCGCGGAAGGTGCCTGTTTTGGGGTCGTACCTTTCATCTCACGTCGCTCCCTTGGAATCATCTCGGGCCTCACGGGTGCAGGTGGAAATTTGGGATCTGGGATAACCCAACTAATCTTTTTTACAACTGAGAGGTTCAGTACTCAAAAAGGACTTGTCTACATGGGTGTGATTGTCATTGCTTGTACTCTCCCTGTGGCATTGGTGCATTTTCCACAATGGGGAAGCATGTTTCTACCGCCTTCTCGAGATGGGGTGACCGAGGAGCATTACTATGAATCGGAGTGGACTGAGGACGAGAAGCAGAAGGGCATGCACCAAAACAGTGTTAAGTTTGCTGAAAACAGCAGATCTGAAAGAGGGAAAAAGTTTAGTGTTGCATCTGCTACTAGTAGCCCAGCTACTTCGACACACAACAACAACAGTACTATTTAGGCCAATTGTTCTGCAATGAAACTTGCCTTTGCTAACAGGCCAAGGGTATGTGTGATATTGTATGTATTCCTTGTAGCTTCCATTTTGTAAAAGGCAATAAGTTTCAGTTTTGGATGAATGTTTCCTAGGAAAAAACTCGAAATGTATCCTGCACATGTATATATACATATATGAGATGTCTGAATATGTTTTCATCATTTCAATAACTTTGGGCATTGTACATCCTCTGATTGAGTAGCTTTCAATTTATAATGTGTTCTAGCTCATCAATAGGAAATGAACTACTGATCCAATTGGTTCATATATGGTTGACCTAATACTCTTTGACATTAAGTTAGTTTGTCGAAACTCGAAACATGGCAGCGAAAGCAATGAATACAGATATACCTACAGAGAAAGATGGTTCCTAATAGTTACAAGTGAAGACATGATGTTAGAGCAAAGACTTTTCTTTTAAAATGTAAGAATCCTTATAGGTGATGGTTGGTTAGAACAATAGAAAAACAGTCCCTATGGCTAATAAGCAGAGTATATTTACATACAAGCTTCATAAAACTGATAAAAGCCAAAAGACGAGCTTGAAGCATGAATAAGGTGAGCATCATCCCTATGTTGGCCAAGACATCTCTTAGGTATGTACAAAACTGGTCATCACTATTCATGGTTAAATCCTTAGGATCGAGAACCATATGACAATCATTGCGATGAAATGAGTTAAACATCAACATGAAACTATTTTAATTTTCAAAACCTGGTTTTTAGTTTTCGAAAAAAACAAAAAAAAAAAAATCAAGTTGTACTAAACACGGGTGGGAAACTATAATCTAGTCCTTTCAGTCCAGGTACATATACTGCAAGATGGAGCAAAGAAATACTCTGTACATTATTAGCTCCATTTCCTTGGAAGTCTCTCATGCCTTTCACACTAACAACTAACTTCATTCCATTACTTATGCTTCAGTTGTATCTCAAAATAAACAGCAACAAAAAACCAATTCTTAAAGTGAGTGGAGACTATGGGTGAGCGTAACCGGGTACCCATCGGTTATCGCACTAATCGGAATTGGAATTGGATCCACTGGTTCCTAATTGTTAGGAATTAGAATTGGATTTGGTTGCACCGGTTCCTATTTCTTAGGAATTGGAATTGGAATTGGTTGCACCCGTTCCTAATTCTTAGGAATTGAAATTGGATCCACCGGGTACCCATCAATTCATGAGTACCAATCCCATACTAAAATCTAAATTTAGTATTTTTTTTAATCAAATAACATTTTATTTAATATAAAAAAAACAACAAAATTTTGTGCTTGAGGACAATGCTACAGAAGGAACATGCAATTTTCTACTATTTTGATATGTCACTGTTGAATTGCAAGGGGACTGAAACTCATTTATTGCTGATTAATTTACACTTGAAAGACACTCACTTTGTTTCTGTTACAACGACATCTTTTGTTAATTCTCAAATATTTTTTTGGCTTTCAAGTTTTAGTTAAGCCAAGCAAAACCTTTAATCGATATTCGTTTATACCGTATTATCCCAGATCCCAAATCAGCCCATGATCAATATGACTCCACTATCACTACTTGAAATCAATGTTGTGATCAGCTCCGTCGATAGGTGACTACAAAACCAAACATCATCGCTAGAAATCAGCGTCTTGATTGGCTTTGTCAATAATTAACAATCAATCATGGGCTGCCGGAATATAGCATAAAGTACATTTTAAAGTAAACGCGAGGTAGATGCAATTTCTCCACGATTGGAGGTAAACACGAAATGTGTTGTAACTATTTGGAAGTATCCCCTTGATATAGTAGATTGAACTTGTTTTCTTGATTAAAAGCCCAACCAAAAAACCCAAATTCCACGACACTCCGACGACTGCGGAGAACTCAAGAACCTCTCACGAATTAAGAGTTCATTAATAACTATATTGAAAATCAAACTAAAAACTAGATCGAACGAAAGGAAGCAACAACGAATGGGATAATCACCGGAAAAAGTTCATCTTGGAGTTACCACCGGTGTTTTTGTCGTGGTGAGTCCCATTTTTATTGTTTTATCACTCCTTTCGATTTAGTTTACTCATAGTTTGATTTTCAATAGATGTATTAGTAAACTCTCCTTTGATGAGAGGTTGTATAGTTCTCCTCCGCATTCGTAGGAGTTTGATTGTTCTATGCTATTGTCAGAGTTTGTTGGCTCTATGTTTTTGTCGGATTTCATGGAGTTCGACTTTGGGTTAAGGTTTATGAATCAAGAAGACAAGTTCAATATGCTTTGACAAGGAGATGTGTACTACCAAATAGCAGCAAGACGTTTCATGCTTACCTCCAATCGTAGGGAAAGCGCGCGCGTAAGCCGTGTGTTTTACTTTTGATAGCGTAATTACTTCTGCCATATTCAAGCAACCGAAAATTGATTGTCATTTATTAACGGAGCCGATGCAGATTTGCTAAAAGAGTGATGTTGGGGTTGGTACTTGGTAGTTACTTATCTACGAAGCTAATCAAGACACTGATTTCGTATAATGATGGTGGGAGTCATATTCATCTTGTTAGATTAGACTTTTACTTGTGTAGAGATACTCATCTTTATAGATGTCATTTGACTTTTTATGAATGAATGAATTTTCTTTTCTTTCAACCCCCTAAAAGGAATATTATATTCAAAGTCACAAAGGTTGATACTAATCAGTTGAAAGTTGAAGGTCTTTCCCTTTAACCCACCTTGTTTCATCTCCCATCATATCTCAATGCATGATTACTAACTCATCTTTTCATAACATTATCCTTTTAAGTCTTATCTGATTCCCAATTTGCATCACAGAAGACCAAGCCATCCCCAATTTCATGACATACTATGTGCTCTCTCCACCTACCAATCTCCTCTCCTCTGACCTGGTCCTACCTTTGAGTGATTGCAAGTGATACCAGAAAATAGCGGGCACCCTAGAAATATTAGACCTCTGGCATTGTCCTCTGCTGGTCCATTTCGATCCGTTGAGCAGTAGCTAGTGACATGAACCATCCCTCGCTCCATTGATCATATCCGTAGCCAACTGGATCGCATCTGCTATTCATTTGAGGGAAGCCATGGCCATTTCATATATTAAAAAAAAATATTAAAACTTACAGAAGATTATTGTGATACATTTGGATTTGGTTTATGTAGGGCACATAATATTAATTAAGGAATTAAAGAGATAGTTTGGTAAGTCACCCCATTACAGTCATGTGAAACAGTGAAATACAGAATGGGGGAGGAAAATCAAGTTACAAACTACAGCTATAGTCCACATGATTCCATTCTAGCATAGTGAGCAAGGCAATCAGCTACATGGTTGGCTTCCCTTGGGCAGCTTTCAAGTTGGTTAGTTCAACATGTCCCTGCAATCTGTTAGCTCCAAATCCGCCCTGTGATATTCTTCATCTAGACCATGTTGTGTTATCATGCTTAGAGCCCTGCCGAACATGAGCAAGGCTTGGCCTGCTCTCTGTTCGCTTTAAATTTGTGGAACATGAGTTTGAGCCAGAAAGCTAAGCTCAAACTTGGCTTGGTTATTAATTACTAAGCTCGAGATCCAACACGTAAACTATGTGCAGATATTTACTTGTATACCTTTTCTTTTCTTTTTTTCTTTCTTTTTTTTTGCCATTAGTCAGCCTTTGTTGTGTTTATCCAGTTTCAACACTTCATTCTGTTAATTCCTTTTCTGTTTCAACAATGTTACATTAGCTACTGTTTGTTTTGAGATACAGCTGAAGCTTATTTAACAACTGAATGAAGTCACACTTGCGTAAAAATATGTGAAGATTGTGGGGGTTATCGGATCTGCTCAGAATGTGATTGAGGGGTTTTATCGTGTGCTTTAAATTTTGCCAGGATGACATCTAGGAATGCACAGATTTTTGCCTAATCTCAGTATCATAGAGGAACCTAATCCGGGGAGTGGAGGAGTGAAGGAGAGAGAGTGGGTAGCGGGAAGGAGAGAGAAAGGAAAATGAGAGAGAGGGATTAGCATGTACAATGAACATGAGAGTAACATTAACTATTGGCAATTGCTCCTTATATCCTGATCACGACAGCCACTAGCATTTTAAGTTAAAGTGTTTCAGATCCATGTTATCCTTCTGCAAATTTCCTGCCATGTCGTTGTTCTCAATCTTTAGGAACTGCAAGCGTTGTTAAAGCTCTAAGACAAACTTGAGCAGTGGTGATTAGTGTAGGACTGTAGGTCCCTAGAAGATGTCTTGGCCATCATAGCTTTCTTATTCATTGAAAATCAGGCTCTTCCTCATAGGAAGCCTGCAATTCTACTACTTATCCAGTAAAGCTTACTGCTGATCAGGATATTACAGTTCAGAAAATTTTGTCCTCCATTATTGTACGTCTCTTACCAGCCACTAGCTATTTATGGGGTTCGTAGTTAATCGTACATTTAAGGAACCATTTTTCACTGTAGGTGACTTTCTGTTGATCACTTCAATGTTTGGGTTTCAATTATCTAACATGAAACAGAATTCAGGCATACACCAATTGGATCATTGAGAGGGCTGAACCTTTTGTACTGGATGTGTCAGAAATTTACTGCAATTTATTGGATTTGTTCATTTCTTCTTAAGGGACGGTTAGCTTGTACACATTTTTGGATTCTTATTGTATTTGGATCTGCTCTTTGTTAGCCAGAGGATCTATGCATATGTGATCCAATCGCTAAGTTCTTTGAAGTTAGAAGACTGTCAGCCATCTGATATATGTATGTATAAGCAAAAGATATAATTCATGTTTCTCTTCAGACTTCTACAATAGTCAATACAAAAAACAACTGTTCATTATTCATCCCAAAAAGAGTGAAAGAAAGAAACTTATTGCCAATTACAAAATGGCAAACTACATACAGTACAATATTATCACACATCCTCTTGACCTGTTAGCAAAAGTAAGTTCCATGGAGGAATTTGTTACATATAGCCTTACCTAGACATTGCTGTTGGTGGAGTCGGGTGGTGTAGTCACAGATGCAACATTGTACCTTTACCCTCTCTCAGATCTGCTGTTTTCGGCAAACTTGACACTGTTATGGTGCATGCCCTTCTCCTTCTCCTCCTCAGTCCACTCCGATTCATAGTAATGCTCTTCAGTCACCCCATCTCGGGAAGGTGGAAGGAACATGCTCCCCCACTGTGGAAAATGCACTAATGCCACAGCGAGAGTGCAAGCAATGACAATCACACCCATGTAAACAAGTCCTTTTTCCATGCTGAACCTCTCAGTTGTAAAGAAGATTAGCTGTGTCACCCCAGACCCTAAGTTTCCACCTGCACCTGTGAGGCCTGAGATGATCCCCAGGGAGCGGCGTGAGATAAAGGGGACGACCCCAAAGCATGCTCCTTCTGCGGCTTGGACCATGATAGCAAAGAAGATCATGGCCGTGATTGCGGTTGCTAAGTTGTGAGCTAAGCCTAACCATATGCAGAAGACACCTGCCATAGTCTGCAGGATCCATAGAATCCACAGTCTCCCCCTCATCCCAAACATACGGCCACTCCGATCAGATAAGAAGCCTCCTAACGGGCGGGATCCAAGGTTGGCCAGACCGAAGACAGCTGCTATCATCCCAGCTGTTTCGAGTTTGAGGTCAAACCTGTGCATGAAGTTTTTGTTGAGAGAAAGAGGGAAAATATAGGTAGTTTATGGGATTAACCAGTCAATAGGTTATAGACAGAAAAGTTTCTTAATTACCCATCATAGAAGTACTCAGCAATGATGTTGTATGTTGTTAATTCGACTCCCATAGAGTAGCCATACACCAGCACCAAGATCCATGTTCTGTAGTTGCTGATGGCACGCCATAGCACCTGTTTAGTGTGTAGCCATAGCATTTATCACAGCATATCATGTACTTTAGACTCAAAATAATTATACAAAATTTGTCTCAACTTGTTTCTAGTAGTGCCTTGATAGTGAAGTTTATTAGGATATACGTTGGCATTTGAACTTCAGTCACTTGAATCACATAACAATATCAATCACTAAATAAACTTGTTCGAGTGCTTCGACAGTAATTCACGCTCCTAAGAGCTCGCGGGCTCAATGCATCTGTAGGGAAACTAGGGGCTTCGCTGATCACCAATAAGTTGTTTTTTTGTTTTCTTTTTGCTTAATTTAATAGCAGCTGTGGATTTCCGCTGCTGAGTTCAATAATGGAAGGCCCAAAATCTGCCTAAAGGATTTGCGTTGGATCCTAATTCCATTGCTTACATAGGCCATGTTTGTAGTGGAGTATGACCTTTGCTGATCACCAATTAGTTTCTTTTATCTTAATTTAATAGCAGCTTAGAAACCTGCTGATTGGAGATTGGCCTTCTGTCGTTAGTAGATTATGGTATCCTATTAAGCAGGCCTATATGAAGATTAGAGGGCACTTGGAAAAAGTTCAATGGAAGACTCTTATTTACTCTAATAATGCAGCTGCCGCTGCGTCAACTTTCGTTCTGATCTGTGGCTGAGGACTAGAGATATTCTGAATAATTGGGGTGTCATATCTGACAATACGCGTGTTTTCTGTACTGCACATAATGAGACTATGTCTCACGTGTTCTTCCAATGTCCGTATACTAGTGAAGTCTGGAAGGGAGTGTTACAATGGCTGCATCACCCCACACAGATCCTTGAGTGGGAAAATGAATGCAAATTTGTAATGAAGAAAACCACGGTAACTCTACTGCTGCTAGCATTCTGAAAATGTGCTTTACACACGCTGTGTATGCACTGTGGATTGAGAGGAACATGAGAATCTTAGAGTAAAGAGACACATGCAAGTACCAGACATGAGAATCTGATTAGGCAGATGCAGTACATGACATGTGCTGATCATGCTTAGAAGAACCCGAAGCTGCTGCAGTATATGGACAGCTCTGGTATTACTTCAGGGGAGGGAGAATAGATGTGAAACCTGGTTTCCTAGAAGTTGGGCACTTTTTTGCTCCTCTTTGATGGTTTTCTGTAGGGATGGTGAGGCTTTTGTAAAGTGGTGTTCTGTAAGAGAGGTTCTAATTAATACTCAGAACTCAGTGCCGCGTAGAGTTTTATCTGGCGATTAATAAAACTGTGTTAATTACCAAAAATAGCAACCAAGATCAAGCCATTCCGCTGCTGCTGATCAGTTCAGAGACAGAAGGCCACAAATCCATCGCTAGGCTTAACGATGGATTCAATTGTCGTTGCTTACTTTCTCTGCAATAGTTATTGGCTAGTTGTAGACCCCAACTAGGTAGATGTGTAGATGCCAATGAAACTATTATCTTTTTGGTCAGAGTTTCCGTTCCTTTTTGCTCATAGTTTCAGTTCTTATATTACTAGTTTCATTTTCTACAATTGATAGTTTCATTGGTGTGCACACAACTACCTCAACCCAACTCCAAGTGGTCTCGGTTATAATTTTCCCTTCCTCTGCACCGGCCTTTCTTTTGGCAGTGTGCTACGGGTTTTCTTTTTTTTGATAGGATCGGAAGCTACGCATTTTCTTGGTCTACATCGAAATATTCCTGTAGGACAAAACGTGTTATTTATGTATTTTTAATTTCTAAATGTGGATACAAGATGCTGTACTTGACTTCTCCAACATTTAACATCTTAAAGCATGCTACCTGGTTGAAGCAAAGGGATATCCGTACCATGACTTTGTCTTAAATATAAAAAAAGAAAAAGGAAAATAGTGATAGGGAGAGAGCATGCATTCAAATGATTATTCTTACCTTGGAGAACTTGTCTTTGGCAACATCACCCTTCTTTTGCAGAGTACTAAGGTTGCCATCAGGCATGTCCTGGCCCATAATCAAGAGGAGTAACCCCATGGTTACTTGAAGCCATCCAGCAACGAAGAGCGCGATCCTCCATGCCATGAACGAGGTGGCTCCGACCTTCTGGATAAGCTCAAAGAGCAGCGGCATGAGCAGTTGCGCAATGCCACCGCCCATATTACCCCAGCCGCCTGCAGCAGCGCTTACCAACCCTATGATCCGAGAGTTAAACATGGAGGTCATCCAATACTGGGATGACACGAACGATGCAAGAGAAAACCCGATCATGAACCTGACTGCAGTGAACCCTGCAGCCGAGGACACAAGTGACGTACTGAACACTGATGGGGCACCAAGCATTATGACAAAGGCGGAGCCATAGCGCGGACCTAAGAGGTCGCAAACCGCCCCCATAGCCAGCCTCGAGAAAATGCTGCCCGAGACTGAAGCCACTCCAGCATTACCAATGTCGAGTTTTGTTAGGTTAAGATTGTCCCGGATAATGGGAAGTAATGGAGCTGCTGCGAAGGTTGAGACATAGCACATTGACAAGGAAAACCATGATAAGTGGAACGTACGCATGTGTGGCTTTGCAAAGGAGAAAAGCTTAAACACTTTTGCTTTGTGTTCAGAGTCCACCGGGAGGGCGAACTTGGCCGTGAAGTCGGTCGGGACCTCCGGTGATTCCACACGAAAACTGTGGGTCGGTTCCCTCCCTGTTACCCCATGCATTGAGCTCCCTTTTTCATCCTCCATTGTGTACTAGAGGTATGAAGTTTGATGGTTTTGGGTGGTCTGAATTGCGAAAAGTATGAAATGAGCTAAGATTTTAAAGAGATTAGAGTTTATTTAGAGCTTAGTTTTCTGTTGGTTGTGTATTTATTGACCAGGTGCATGGGCTTTATATATATAGAGTAAGCAATTAACATGCCGGGGTAAGCTGTACTTTGTAGTACTAGCTTAAGGGAGTAGTTTTGCAATGTTATAAATTTGGTGATTTGAGAAGAATAATCCAAAAGCTACGTGATTCTTGTAGTATATTCGAAACAATCAGAGTAGTTTGCGCGTTTAATTAGTGGAGTTAAATACAAATTAGTCGAAAAGATATGACATTGCCAGCTACATAAAACAAAATTTATTTGGACTAACTAGATTTCATGCCCGTGCGATGCACGAGTTTTTGTTTATCATGCATACTCCGTTATTAGAAGAAATATAATATAAAAATTTAATCATATCAATATGCAAAGTTGAATAATAAGAGTAGCAGAGAACAATAATGATATTTTTATCAACAAAAAAAATAAAACACATTTAACAAAGAAATTACATTTTTAGTGAATGTATAATATATATATATATATATATATATATATATATATATATATATATATATATATATATATATATATATATATTTGGATAATAAATATAATGCTTAATTGCTTATGTTACTTATCTCTTATTAAAATAAAATTAAACTATTTTTAATTTTATTTTAATCACCCATGCATTTATGGCTATTTATTACCTATTCAATACTTGGTGAGAACTCAATTTTACATATATACTAGATTTCGTGCCCATGCGATGCACGGGTTCTTGTTTATCATCCTCCGTTATTAGAATCAATATAATAAAAAATTTAATCACATCAATATATAAGGTTGGATAATAGGAGTCTAGCAAGGAACAATAATAATTTTTTATCAAGAAAAAAAAAACTCTTTAAACAAAGAATTTTTATTTTTATTGAATAAATAATATTTTTTAGGATAATAAATATAATACTTATGTTACTTATTTTTATTAAAATAAAATCAAAATATTTTTAATTTCTTTTTAATCACCCATGCATTTATGACTATTTATTACGTATTCAATGCCACCTTATATATATATATATATATATATATATATATATATATATATATATATATATATATATATATATATATATATATATATATATATATATATATATATATATATATATACTAGATTTCGTGCTCGTGCGATGCACGAGTTCTTGTTTATCATGCATACTCCGTTATTAGAAGAAATATTAAAAAAAATAATTTAATCATATCAATATGTAAAGTTGAATAATAGGAGTAGCAAAGAACAATAATAATATTTTTATCAACAAAAAAAACACATTTAACAAAGAAATTACATTTTTAGTGAATGTATAATATAATTTTATTTTTTGGATAATAAATATACTACTTATGTTACTTATTTCTTATTAAAATAAAATAAAATTATTTTTTCTTTCTTTTTAATCACCAATGCATTTATGGCTATTTAGTACCTATTCAATGCTTGGTGAGAACTCAATTATACATATATATGAATTGATATTGATAAGACAGTTAACAGACGATTTGAGCAATGTTTCGTCCGTTGATAAGCAAGTTATAACTGGTAAGTTTGTAACTCCAGGTTTGGGGTTCGAATGGAATATCTAAGTATTTGCATACGTTTGTACAATATGGAATTTCAATAGGAGAAGATGTCTTCATACTTCGTAATATGATAAATAGAAATTCTCCAAATGTAGGGAGGATGGAGGAGAAACAAGAGTTTGAAATGCCGAGGTGGAGAGATGTAATTTAAAATTCTCTAATTTCAAGTCTTTATGAAATGTATGAAATTAGACTAATTTCAAATCAAAAACGATAATCCAAAGCATACAACAACAAATTCTCTTCAAATCCATTATTTCCGTTCAAGTATCCATTATTTTCGCTCAAGTATCAAACACAGCATAAAGAAATTGTATATGAGCTGATGTCACTAGCTAACTTAGTTGCATGGTAAATAGTTGAAGCTTAATTAATTAAAGGAGAACAAAGCCTATATTTGGCACAAACAGTTAGTTTTCAACAAAAGTTACGGCTCGGAGCTTACAGGTAGTTTTTACTCTCTACCCCCAAACAGCTTGTGAGCTTATTTTCACCTGCAGCTTGCACTACTACAACAACAGGATACCATGTCGGAAAGTTTGGCCTTATAACGTCGCTTTTTATACCCACATCGGTAATTGCAGCTATAGCTAATTTTGCAAAAGCTATCCATGTAAGCTTTCATCTGCAGCTACAACTAATTTATTAGCATTTTGTAGCAATTTTTGTCAGTTTTTTACTCATTTCTTTCATTTTTTTAACCAATTAATAAATATAGCTACAACTAATTTTGTGGAAGATAACCACAATGAGAGGAGTGGAATGAGCGTGGAGTAGTGACTAGTAAGAGATGTCACACAAATTATCCCCTCATTAAATAATCTAGAGTTTCCTTTCTTTTTGGAAAAAGGAGGATAAACTGGAGTTTCCTGCAAAACAGTCAATATACCATCCATAAGACTCTATCACATCACTGATATATTCAATATATCCTTTTCAAGTCTATATTCAACACACACGTTAGAGAAGTGACTTTCCTTACATATTGAGTCACCAAATCGTGACAAATCGTGATATCTTGCACCATTGACCCACACTTTACAAATTGGTTGATCATGATGAGATAAAATTTAGAAAGGTAGGGATCACTTATTATGAATTGTAACTTTTGCTTTACTTAAACTTGATCTGTATTTTACCAAAAGTTACA
Source organism: Tetragonia tetragonoides (assembly GCA_038025085.1). NCBI lineage: Eukaryota > Viridiplantae > Streptophyta > Magnoliopsida > Caryophyllales > Aizoaceae > Tetragonia > Tetragonia tetragonoides. The sequence goes on along the minus strand of CM076145.1, from coordinate 6,538,113 downwards.
AAAATGCTATCTTATAAGACTATTAACACTCCAACAAAAAAGTCATTTGGATTTAAAGTGTAAATAATCTACTAGTATTGAAAATGACTTCTGGGAATTAAACTCAAGATATGTTTGTCCATATTTATCCGATATCGTGCCATAGACCTTAACTTACCCCAAAGATCAAAAGATTCAAAACGTAATTAGACATTAAACCATTAATTGCGTTTCTATGTACATAAAAGTGTACAAGATTAACTTATATGGAATTCTTAATTTCATGCGAAACAAAGAGAAATGTTAAGTTGCTTTAGGTTCTGTTCTTTTCGTCGTTTCCATGCTGCATTCTGTTCCGTTCAATCTTCCGCACCGTTTCTTCTGTTTCGTTATATGTCGGGTCATTATTCAGTGTTGCGTAGCATATCATTTTCTAATTCATTTTGCCTCATATTTTGATCCATTGTTTCGCTGTTCCGTTCTTCACCCTCTCGCACTGTTCGATTGAATAGAGCAGATTAGTTTATTGCTAAAATACCAATTTTGCTTACTAAAACTTCAATCTAACTAAAATAAACCTTTTTCCTTGTCTACTTAATAGACGCGCTTTTCAAAGCCAAGAACAACCACCCTAATCGATCAATAGAATTGAATCAGATTAAAACTGTGATCGGATGATTGATCATATATATATATCATGATATGAAGCTTCAAGGAAACTTCTCAAAAATTAAAGTTTGTTTATTTGTTTTTATTAATTTATTTATATGAAATTTCGAAAAATTCTCGCATAGCTAATCACTTAGTCAGCTAATGAGTCAAAAGAAAAGAAAAAAAAAACATAATAGTGATGTCTTTAATTTTTTCGTGGTGCCAATATGTCAACATACATGCTAGAAGCCAAAATTATGTAACTTGTATGCGTATCCTTTATTCCTTAATCCTTATCGAAGCTCATGACAAAAAGCTGCCGTACGAGCAGTACATACAGAACTCCGGCCTTCCTCCAACCTTCCTGCTTGCGAAGGTCAACTAATTAAGCATGTAGCCATGTACGAAGTATTTAATTAAGGATGCTATAGTCCATCATCATAATATACTTCATTAATTTGCAAATGAGCTGATAATGACAAGAACTCGTATCGTGTCACCAAACTTTTGTCCTTTCCTTTCTGTGTCTTTTCAATGAAAATTAATGACATATTGCTGATCATGACGATCAATAATCATGTTAGTTTCTTATATCAAACCACCTGTTTATATTTATTTCATTGCAAACTGTTTTCTAAAATTCAGAACTGTTTTCTATAATTCAAAACTGTTTTCGTGGGTCTTTCGGAACAGTCGATCTCTCTACTAGGCGACTAGTCAGCGGCAACACTACATACATCTGGACCTTCCCAAATCCCGCCCTTAACATGATACCTACTAGGTGGTTATTGTTATTATATCAAACAAGCAATAGATTATACTTCGGTCATGTAACTACAAGAAATAGACCGAACCAAAAAGAAAAAACTACAAGAAATAGACCGATTAGCGTCCAAATGTCATCTGACCGATCTGGGTGTGATAAAAGCATGGACGCTATAACTTTTAGTGTCTGATTTTTTGGCTGTTAAAAGTTTGTGTTTGGAATTTGGTTGACGGCTATAAATAATTGCGTCTGATATTAGCGTCCAAATCATGCTGATTAGCGATCGATTTTTGATTGCAAATAAAAATGCCAGTCGCTGAATTGTGACCGACTTTCTGTGGGAGATAATAATTCGGTCGGTAATTTGTAGAAGAAGTGCATGATTGGTTGCTAATTCGACAAGGGTTGCAATGAGTGCACCTATATAATTGGGTTTCTTATTAATAATAAACTGCCGATACGTAGTTCCACCCCCAAAATCTAGAAGATAGTGAGATAATTAGAGTCGTCATGTTAATATGATCAACATCTTCAAGGGTAACTTTTTCTGATTTTTAAATTGTTGATGAGGTTATCAAAAAATAAGTACCGCAAACTTTGAGAATTTTGTGATTTTTGTTTTCAAAAAAACTCATGAACTTTTGTTATGTGATAAACTATCATTATTGTAACTAAACGTTAGACATGGGCGAGTAGAGGGGTTACTGTAGCTGATCCGGTCTGATCAAGTGCTCAGGGTCATAGTCCATTTATAATAATAAATAGGTGGGTCAAAATGGGTCATCTATTTAAATATTAGACGGATTAAACCATGTCAAAATGGGCAAACCTGCATAATATTTTATTATTAAAAAATACTTTTTAAATTTTAGAGGGGCAAAACATGGACCGACCCAAAAACAAAAGTAACCACCCGCGAATTCTCTTGTTACTGCAAATGTGTCTTGGCTAGAATTAATAAGCAGTCAATAACCAATGTCGTTGTAGTATAGTGGTAAGTTTTCCTGCCTGTCACGCGGGTGACCCGGGTTCGATCCCCGGCAACAGCGTTTTATTTTCATTTTTGTCTTATTTAACATTTTATTTCTTTGGAAAATTATTTATTCATTAGATTACCCAAGAGTTTTATACACTAGAAGAAAGGGAGAAAAGAAAAGATTCAAGAGATTTCTTTGAGATTCAATATAATCAATTGTAGTCGACTTAGTGGACATTATCCGTTTGAACATGAAATTTGGTAAAAGAAGTATATATTTGAAACAATTAGTAACATTCAATATTTCAATGAAATGTTTTTGTTGCACTCAATTCAAATCAGAAAAACACTTGTATTTTATTTACATTTTTTTTAAAAAGTCTAATAGTGAAATAATCTTATGGCCATCATGCTAGTATTATCAACCTCATTGTTCTTATTGTATTCGTTTTTAATATGTTGAAATTTTCGTATACCGAAATTACAATCGACTCAAAATATTTTTACTCATATTCATTTAATGTATTTTTAAACATTTACACTCAAATATATTTTTACACTCTCACAATATACTGGTGTGAGCACTTAGAAGATGTTCTTTTCAACTGATTTCCAGTTTTGTCCAGTTTTGTCCAATTACCAGTTACAAAATCCAGTTTTGTCCAATTTTGCCCAATTTGACCCAGTTTTGCCCAGTTTTGATCAGTTTTGCCCAATTTTATCCAATTTTACCCAGTTTTAATATTAGTACAACAACAACAACAACAACAACAACAACAACAACAACAACAACTACTATTATTATTATTATTATCAGTGAAAATTAAACAATTTTCACGTTTTTCTTAATTTCTCCCAGTTTTTCTCAGTTTCTCCCAATTTCTCCCAGTTTGACCCAATTTTCCCCAATTTTTCCCAGTTATTAGTTAGACTTTTCAAATTTCACTAAGTTTGTCTAATATCTTTACCAATTTCAGTTTCCAGGTAAAAAAACAAGCCCTTAGCTTCTCCTTATTTTTCACTTCTCATATTTCGGTGGGAGTCCTCTTCACTCGCCACTCGCCACTCGCCACTCACCACTCCACTCACCACGCCACATGGTTAGGCTAGTGGTCCTTTTATAGCCTCTTCAAATGGCCGGGTCAGTAGATATTTCTAAGCTTTCACCTTTTTATAGATTTTTGTTGCCTTCCAATATTCTCTAGAGTTATCTAATTTTTCTAGAGTTATCTACTCAACTTTCTAGATCACTAATTTTCTAGAAATATCTAAGATAATATCTAACCATTTTTCTAGATTTAATCTTCATTGTCCAACATAATATGTTGTCTGATTGATTACTAAGGGCCTATTCTCTTCACTTTTGTTTACTAAATTTATCTGCACAATACTGAACTGAACTGAACTTATTTTTACTGAATCTACAATTACAAAGAGTAAATTTGTTCTTTGATTTACCGAACTCTACTGAATTTTTCTGAACTAAACTTCTTTTTACTGAACTGAACTAAATTTTACTGAATATTTCAGGGATAAGTTGAGGAGAACATGCCCTAACATATTAGAAATATTAATTCAAAAATCTGAACTCGAGTAAGCTAAATCTTTTTGGTATTATTCAATCTTTTTCGGATTTGGCTCGTGGTACATGTGTTTAATGTAAAAATGAGCAAAGTTGAGTAACATAGGAAAGATAATTTTTTTTCCAATTTTGTTCATACTTAATGATAATTTTTTATCGAGCTTAACTAACTAATTACACATACTGAATTTTTTTAATTAATATTGAGTTTTGTTAGTGCTTTTTACTGAACTTTATATGTTAGAACTTTAATTATTATTATTATTATTATTATTATTATTATTATTTTGAAAGTCCACTATTATTACTGTTTTCGTTATTAGGCCCTGTTCTTTTCGTCGTTACCATATTGTATTCTGTTCCGTTCCGCTCCTTTCTAATATGTTCTGTTCCGTTATATTCCGTGTCGTTCCTTTCGCATTCTGTACTTTCATTTATCTTACTTTTTGTTTTAGTATCCGCATCGTGCCGTTCCATTTCAATCTATTTTATTCCTCACTATTTTGCGCCTTTTTATTGGATAGAACAGGGCCTTAATCCACTGACTACAACCTTGTTCGGATGCTTGTCCGTTGCTATCACGGATTTGTAATTTTACACCGAAGACGAAGAGAAAGAGACCTCAATCTTTTGGGTATTGAGACCTTATAATTGCCCAGCCCAATTGCAAAAAAATACGACTCACGGCTCATCTCATGAAATACCTTCGACATATTCCCTTTGCAAGCCCAAAATTGATTGACAAGCAAGCCCAGCTGTTAATTTGAATTTTTTTTTATGTGGACCTGCGTCCATCTATATTGGATGGATCATAATGACAGTTTTGTAATATAGCGAAAATATTATGGCATTTTGTCATGTGCTTCCTTCTCTCTTTCTTCTTCCTCCCGACAGTCAGTGAGTTTTCTCTCTCCTCAAAACTTCACTTTATGAAAATTCAATTGATTTTTGTGACTTGATACTCAAAATTTAAATTAAATAATTGCTATATCTGTACTCCTCTATATTTTAGAGTTCATCAAGACCCAGTTATGGAGGAAATAGTGGTGGTCTAGGTGAACTGAAGAGAGAAAATGGGAGTATCACGGTGGTTCGATGGTGGCGAAGAGCAGCGATGGAAGGCGAGATGTGGAGGAGAAATCGCGGAGTAGGCGGCCATTGGTGGGATGGGCTGGTGGTGGAGAGGTGGCTGGTTAGTGTTGGTGGGGTGGTTGGTTGGATGGTGGCACTGCCGCACTGGTCATTGATTTTGCCTCTTTTTTTTTTTTTGAAAGCAATTGTCTAATTTCCTTTTTATTTTATTTTTTTTCTTTTTCTTTTGATGAAGATTTTCTTTTTAGTTAGAGAAAGGGAAGTTGATTAGCTATGCTTTTTCTTTGACTAAAAAACATATGAATGTTTAGTTTAGTTTAGTGAGTACTTATAAGCTTTTTTTGCATGGATCAAACTTTCATAATTTATGAATCATCAGTCACACATAATTATAGAAAAGTTCAAAAAAACATTTTGAGGAATATAAAAAGTTCAAAAAAAACAATTTAAAAGTTCATGACTAATCAACCACAAGTTCATTAAAAATAGTCTAATATTCGTAGTTAATAAGGTATAAACGTAATGTTCATTTAAAATAACCAAATAGTTCATACGTGGTAAACGCAATGTTCATTTAAAATAACATAATAGTTCATACGTTGTAAACGCAATGTTCATTTAAAATAGCCTAATAGTTCATATGTGGTAAACGCAATTTTCATTTAAAATAGCCTAATAGTTCATATGTCATAAACACAATGTTCATTTAAAATAGCCTAATAATAGTTCATATGTCGTAAACGCAATGCTCATTTAAAATAGCCTAATAGTTCATACGTCGTAAACGCAATGTTCATTTAAAATAGCCTAATTGTTCATACGCCGTAAACGCAATGTTCATTTAAAATAGCCTAATAGTAGTTCATTCGTCATAAACGCAATGTTCATTAATAGTAGCCTAATAGTTCATATGTCGTAAACACAATGTTCATTTAAAATTGTCTGATAGTTCATACGTCGTAAACGCGATGTTCATTTAAAACAGCCTAATAGTTCATACGTCATAACGCAATGTTCATTTAAAATAGCCTAATAGTTCATACGTCGTAAACACAATGTTCATTAAGAATAGCCTAATAGTTCATACGTCGTAAACGCAATGTTCATTTAAAATAGGCCAATAGTTCATATGTCGTAAATCAATGTTCATTTAAAATAGCCTAATAGTTCATACGTCGTAAACGCAATGTTTATTTAAAATAGCCTAATAATAGTTCATATGTCGTAAATGCAATGCTCATTTAAAATAGCCTAATAGTTCATACGTCGTAAACGCAATGTTCATTTAAAATAGCCTAATTGTTCATACGCCGTAAACGCAATGTTCATTTAAAATAGCCTAATAGTACTTCATACATCATATACGCAATGTTCATTAATAATAGCCTAATAGTTCATATGGCGTAAACACAATGTTCATTTAAAATTGCCTAATAGTTCATACGTCGTAAACGCAATGTTCATTTAAAATAGCCTAATAGTTCATACGTCATAACGCAATGTTCATTTAAAATAGCCTAATAGTTCATACGTCGTAAACACAATGTTCATTAAGAATAGCCTAATAGTTTATACATCGTAAACGCAATGTTCATTTAAATAGGCCAATAGTTCATATGTCGTAAATCAATGTTCATTTAAAATAGCCTAATAGTTCATACATCGTAAACGCAATGTTCATTTAAAATAGCATAATAGTAGTTCATACGTCATAAACGCAATGTTCATTAATATAGCCTAATAGTTCATATGTCGTAAACACAATGTTCATTTATAATAGCCTAATAGTTCATACATCGTAAACGCAATGTTCATTTAAAATAGCCTAATAGTAGTTCATACGTCATAAACGCAATGTTCATTAATATAGCCTAATAGTTCATATGTCGTAAACACAATGTTCATTTATAATAGCCTAATAGTTCATACGTCGTAAACGCAATGTTCATTTAAAATAGTCTAATAGTTCATATGTCATAACGCAATGTTCATTTAAAATAGCCTAATAGTTCATACGTCGTAAACACAATGTTCATTAAGAATAGCATAATAGTTCATACGTCGTAAACACAATGATCATTTAAAATAGGCCAATAGTTCATATGTCGTAAATCAATATTCATTTAAAATAGCATAATATTTCATACGTCGTAAACGCAATGTTCATTTAAAATAGCCTAATAGTTCATACGTCGTAAACGCAATGTTTATTAAAAATAGTCAAATTGTTCATATTGTAAAAAATAGTTTAGTGTAAAAGTTCACAAGTAGTAAAGACCGTGATTCTCAAAAAAAAAAAAAAATCCTTAAAAATCATTAAAAAAAACGACAAAAAGGAAGTTGAGTAAATAAAGAGGGCGGGGGCCACGTACATTCAAAAGCATGTTGGACGTGTTTTGAATTGAAAGAGAACGGTCATTTTTTTTTTAATTGGGCGCCCACCAATTTTCCGCTTCCTTAGTATTGTGTGAATGGAGTGCGCGGACTGGGCCTGGTCCAACAATATTGGCTGGACGCAGGTCTAGCCAATAGGTATTGAAGTTGGCCTGTAGCAAATATACTCAAGACAAGAAGAAAAAAATGCACTTGCAATTTTTTTGGCAAAAACTTAAATAAGACGGTCTCATTTTAAGACAATTGTTACATTAAAAAATTGTTACTTTTTTGGACAAAAGGTGTACTTTTCAGACAATAACAATTACATTTTGAATAAGAGCGGTTACTTTCAACCATTATGAGACCATCTTACATAAGGCTTACTCTTTTTTTCTTTAAGAGAAGCAATTGCAATTTGGTTTGACGGGATGGCTCACTAAGTACTCCTTTCGCGGTATTCGAGACATTACTTTGACCTCATATAACTTTATAAATATAAATATAAAAATTATGAAATTTTGTTTTGTTTGAAAGTACTATTTGAAATAAATTTAGCAAAAGCAAATTTGTGTTGTACAACTTTATAATTTTCAATTAACGAAGTATCAAAGTTTTAACTTTAACCCCAAAAAGTTCAACGTAATGTTATTTGTGGTTCGGAGGTAGTAATAATTAGTACACCTACCAATAAGGATGTTGATCTAGTGGTTCCAAACTTAGTCCCAAGCAATTGTAATTTGGTTGGTAAGGCAAGGTTATGGGTTCGATTATCCATTCGTTCATGCCTTGTGTCTACTGGCTTCTAGAATCTATACTAGCCCCTTGTGGTGCTACATACGTTGATGAAGCCAGTGCTTGCACTGGTTGCTCATATAGGCCTTGTTCTCTTCAACAAAATGGTGTTAACAGTGAGGAACAGAACAAAACTGAAAGGATAATGAAACAAAATGTGAGAAAAACTGAAGTACAGAATGCGGAACGGAACGACGCGGAACGAAACAGATTGGAACGAAAACAACGGAATGCAACATGGAAACGACGACAAGAACATGGCCTTAGTCTGATATGTCGCTGTTGAGCATGAAAGTTTAAACATGACATAATCGGAATGTCTCGATCACTATTCACTTGCATGCTCTTTTTAGTGTAGGAAAAAAAAGAGAGTAATAATCAGTATCTAATAATTTATTGGGCAACATTTGTCTATGATATGGCCTAATCACCTATATGTCCTGTTGTCTTTAATAAAATGGTGTTAACAGTGAGGAACAGAACAGAACGGAAAGGATAATAAAACAAAATGTGAGAAAAACTGAAGTACAGAATGCGGAACGGAACGACGCGGAACGAAACAGATTGGAACGAAAACAACGGAATGCAACATGGAAACGACGACAAGAACATGGCCTTAGTCTGATATGTCGCTGTTGAGCATGAAAGTTTAAACATGACATAATCGGAGTGACTCGATAACTATTCACTTGCATGCTCTTTTTAGTGTAGGAAAAAAAAAAGAGTAATAATCAGTATCTAATAATTTATTAGGCAACATTTGTCTATGATATGGCCTAATCACCTATAGGCCATGTTCTCTTCAACAAAATGGTGTTAACAATGAGTAACAGAAAAGAACGGAAAGGATAATGAAACAAAATGTGAGAAAAACTGAAGTACAGAATGCGGAACGGAACGACGCGGAACGAAACGGATTGGAATGAAAACAACGGAATGCAACATGGAAATGACGACAAGAACATAGCCTTAGTCTGATATGTCGCTGTTGAGTATGGAAGTTTAAACATGACATAATCAGAGTGCCTCGATCACTATTCACTTGCATGCTCTTTTTTGTGATGGAAAAAAAGGAGTAATAATCAATATCTAATAATTTATTGGGCAACATTTTGTCTATGATATGGCCTAATCACCTATAAAATGGCCTAAATGAGCTTTTTTTTTTTTTTTTTTTTTTTTTTTTTTTTTTTTTTTGACAACGGATAATATAGATCATACAAGCTAAAACAGAAACGAAGGAAGCTGCTCCCTACTCATACTAGTGGCGAGTTTATGCGCTTCCATAACTAAACTATTACACAAAACCTTACCATGGATGCTAGAGGAAACATACAACTTTTTCTGTGGCGGGCTATCTTCTTCTATTACGAAAACTGATGTGCGCGAGATGGGTAACTCGAGAATTGTCTTGCGAAATGGACGGCGCGGAACGACATGGGGATACAAACTCGTTTTGCGTTTCTTACCTGTGAAAACACGAGCAGCAGACAATGGTCTTCGAGATCTGATAAATTTCAATAATTGGGCCTTAACAAGTGAGCACACATACAAGATAAGTGAGGTTCCAACCCTAAACCAATTGGCAATGAGTGGAGTAACTCCCTTAGTTATAAACACCTCAAAGCACTCTTTCTTGATCTATGTTGGACAACCCATTTCAACACCCCGCCTCACGCAAAGACCCATCTTGGGCTGAAGCGTGGACCAATCAAACCCAACTTGGGCCAATCACACGCGCGTGGGCTCAACAGGAGTCAAATTAAACTACCCCACCGCACAATTGCCTCAATTGGGCTTCAACATGTGGGCCAACAAGGGGTCATAAAGGCAGGATCAAAGCCCGCTCTGATACCATGATAAATTTCAATAATTGGGCCTTAACAAGTGAGCACACATACAAGATAAGTGAGGTTCCAACCCAAAACCAATTGGCAATGGGTGGAGTAACCCACTTCCTTATATGTATGCTCAAGACCCTATAATCTTTCCATGTGGGACATTAACCCACTTCAACACCCCACCTCACGCAAAGACCCATCATGGGCTGAAGTGTGGACCAATCAAAGCCTACTATGGGCTAGTCACACGCGGGTGGGCCAACAAGGGGGTCATAAAAGCAGGACCGAAGCCCGCTCTGATACCATGTTAAATTTCAACAAATTGGGCCTTAACAAGTGAGCATACACACAAGATAAATGAGGTTCCAACCCAAAACCAATTGGCAATGAGTGGAGTAACTCCCTTAGTTATAAACACCTCAAGGCACTCTTTCTTGATCTATGTTGGACAACCCATTTCAACACCCTGCCTCACGCAAAGACCCATATTGGGCTGAAGCGTGGACCAATCAAACCCAACTTGGGCCAATCACACGCGCGTGGGCTCAATAGGGGTCAAATTAAACTACCCCACCGCACAATTGCCTCAATTGGGCTTCAACATGTGGGCGAACAAGGGGTCATAAAGGCAGGATCAAAGCCTGCTCTGATACCATGATAAATTTCGATAATTGGGCCTTAACAAGTGAGCACACATACAAGATAAGTGAGGTTCCAACCCAAAACCAATTAGCAATGGGTGGAGTAACCCAATTCCTTATATGTATGCTCAATACCCTTTAATCTTTCCATGTGGGATATTAACCCACTTCAACACCCCACCTCACGCAAAGACCCATCATGGGCTGAAGTGTGGACCAATCAAAGCCTACTATGGGCCAGTCACACGCGCGTGGGCCAACAAGGGGGTCATAAAGGCAGGACCAAGCCCGCTCTGATACCATGATAAATTTCAATAATTGGGCCTTAACAAGTGAGCACACATACAAGACAAGTGAGGTTCCAACCCAAAACCAATTGGAAATGAGTGGAGTAATTCCTTTAGTTATAAACACCTCAAGGCACTCTTTCTTGATCTATGTTGGACAACCCATTTCAACAAGATCGAAGTTGAAACTGAAAGCTAGCCGAGAAGGTAAACACGTTGGAAGAAGAGTATCCTCCTGAACCATTACTACTGACTGGGCTTGTATTCAACTCATCCACGACTACAACAGCAATGACAACGACCTTCTTACGAGCTGGGGTGTATTCATCGGTAGTCGGGCTAGGAAGTGTCTTCCTCTTGAGTCCACTAAAATACCTGCAACCAACATTTGGGTTAGAGGACGACATTCTACCCATAACATTGGAGCCACCCAATCTTGCATGACGCTTCTTATGGTTGCGAGAGGAAGGGACCACAACCTTGTTGGATGTGGCAGAAAAACAAAACAACCTTCCCTTGATAATAGAGCTCGCTTCTTGTACGTCCATTTTATCACCTTGACTTGATGAAAATGGAATAGATGTGGTAGTAGTGTCACAGGAGGTCACCTTGGTGTCCAAAACTTGAACATCATCGTTCACCTTCGGAAAATTGTGGGATGATTCAAGAGTACGAACTGTCATCACAAAGCCTCGCGAGGAGTTATAGTAGCTGACTGTCCTTCCTTGGAGGAGGGATTCATAGGTGGATTGAGCAAGCTGGATACCCTGCCTGTGTCGGTTAGAGTACCGATATTTTGGCTTCGTGAGATGAGTGTTAGTAATTGGAATGCCACTCGTAATGCTAGTTGTGGACGTAATAGAGGTGGTCGCCTAGGATGTAACAGAACAGGTTGTGGGGGAAGAAAGAGCCTCAACTGTAGAAAAAGTATCCATGTCTGTCCCATTAACCTTGGGGTTGCAGTTGTGGTTCATTGAACCACTGACTATCCTATTCATTGAGATGTCCTCTGCATCAATAGAGGCACTAAACATCTCAATGTTACATTCTTCTGTACTCACAAAAGAGTTGTCCTGGCACTTGGACGAAACATAAATGTTCTTACCATACCAATCTGATTCTAACTGCGAATCAGATGATTTCTGACGATTAACATCCCCACAGCGGTTCACCTGAACCAAACTTTCAACCTTCTTCAACCCCTTCTTCACATCCTGATTAGAGGGATCAATTCCAGAGGCCTTAACTAAGTCATAACGAGCCAATTCTGGCTGGCCTAGTTCCATGGCAGCGATAGCTCTGCGATACAGGGCTTTGACATTCACAGGTTCATACATCAAAGCAACTGAACAAAGTTGGCCAACTGTGACATAATCATGCAATTTGAGAGAACAAGCAGCTTCATTCAAAATAAGAGATAGTGCTAAAGTACGAAACTCAGATCGCTCATCCTCATAACACAGTGACACAAAACATAGAAATTTAACTGCCTTAATATACTGATCTGCAGCAAGATCAAATAAACCCTTCCTGGAAAGACAGTTACCCTCCTCCTTGAAACCCCGAATATTTGACAATAACCTGTGAGGATTATCCAATTGTAGTATAGAAGTAAGAAAATTGGAAGTACCATCCTCCATCTTCTCTTCAAAATGAGTAAAAACCAGAGCATCCCTCAAACCCTCACAAACGTCCATAGAATCCATAATTAAACGAAACCATAGATAGTATATGACACCAAAGTAGAAATCCCTAAATCAATTGCAAGAAAAACCACAGATCGAGCACTCAAAAGTACACAAGCAAAGAACCCTAAAGTATACACCTACCCTAAAACAAGAAACGAAAATACCTGGAGAAGAACTAAAAAGGAGCAAAACTAGCCTGTAAAGAGTAAAGAGCCGCGAGACCCGCTCACCGGCGACTGGGAGAAGTCGGGAGACCCTCACCAGGTCGCCGGCGAGCCGGGACGAAGGGGGGCGGTGAAGTAGCTCGGTGGTCTCTTGCTTGTTTCCTATTGCGGGGGGTTTTCTCTCTTATTTTTATCTTTTTGGCCTTATTGAGCTTTACTATACTAGTATCCTCGTCCGATTTAAGTTACCTTTACCACTCTAAAAGAGAGCTCATAACTAGACTATAGTACACACTAGAACTAATGAGTAGCACGGCCTGTTTTGATTTTTGCATAACCCTAGATATGGTGGATAGCACAGTTATCACCAGATGATTTTTTTGTAGTTTATAGTTCATTGACATAAAGTTAGAAGGTGTCGTGATGGCCTCTCAAATGTAGTACCCCGTATTGTTGGAATAAATCCGATTAAAACTATAACCTCCATATCGAACTATTTAGACTAGAACATAAGCGGAAGTTTACCTGAATCCATAAGTGCAAGCCTTTGATCCGGGTTGAAGATTGCCTAGGGTTAGAGCGTCTTTCAGTTGATACACACACTACGATTTCTCTCTCTAACGATGGGATGTCAGACAAATGTCATGTGTGTTCAACTAGGGACCATAACCCTTATATACATAGAGTTTCTTATCCCTAATTAGCCCATCATCAATTATGGTTAAGCCTGGGGGTCTCTACACAATTGAGCCTTATACCTTATAAGACGATATATTAGCCCACCTAATATTAATATCCATAGGACCATTAATATTGGGCCAAACTGTAAGATAGCATATAACATACAATTAATCCATATAATATAATTGTCCATATACATATAGTATAAAGTCCATAAATCTAACATTCTCCCACTTGGACGGCATACTCATGTATATGCACAAACCTTAGTATTGTATGTTACTTTATAACCTTAAGAGCTCAGAATTGCTATCAACCTGAAATCGTCATTAACCAATTCGATCCATCAATCATACCAACATAGGACCAAAGAGATCTTTGTTACATTGACATAACTAGACCCAACAATGATCACGTATATCAATATAATCAACGACATGGATCAAGTATAGGTGTATAGCATGGAAATAACATAAAGTGTGGTCTGAAATAGATTGTCTATTTCCAACTGGTCCACCTTAAACTTTATTGAGATCAACCTCAAAACATTAAGAGTACATAAAACTTTAAAACTGAATATCTGCAGATAAAACCTTAAAAACTGAATCACCAAATATGTTTGGACAACATAGAAACACTATGACACAAACTCCCACTAAAATTCACAATCCTTAACTAATTTGACACCCATACGAGCAACATGCTCATGAAACACTTTGGGTGGCAATCCTTTAGTGAGCGGATCCGCAACCATGGAATTTGTACTGATGTGTTCAGTGTACAGTTGTCCATTTTGTACTCTTTCCTTCACAGCTCGAAATTTGACGTCTATATGTTTCGCCTTCGCCAAACTGCTGTTATTTTTAGCATAAAGGACTGCTGACCTATTGTTACACATTAGCTTGAGTGGTATTTTAATACCATCAACTATTTGCAGTCCAGTAATAAAATTTCGCAGCCATAGTCCTTGATTGGATGCCTCATAACATGCTATGAATTCTGCTTCCATGGTGGAAGTAGCTGTAAGAGTTTGCTTAATGCTTCTCCAAGAGATAGCTCCTCCAGCAAGCATGTAGATATAGCCTGAAGTGGATCCGGATTTCAGACTATCTTGACATCCAGCAAAATTGAAGTCGGTGTACCCAATGATCTCAAGCTGATCCGACCTCCGATATGTGAGCATGTAGTCTTTTGTTCTCTGTAAATACCGCATGACCCTTTTGGTTGCTTTTCAATGGTCCATTCCCGGATTGCTGAGATATCTGCCTAGCATCCCAACAATGTATGCGAGATCAGATCGTGTGCAAACATGAGCATACATCAGATTCCCTACAACCGAAGCATAAGGTGTCTTCTCCATTTCCTTAGTTTCAAAACCATTCTTTGGGCACTGATTGAGACTAAATTTGTCTCCCTTAGAAACAGGGGTGTAACCTGGTTTACAATCCTGCATGCCAAATCTCTTAAGAACCTTTTTGATATAGCCCTTTTGTGACAGTCCGAGAACGCCTTTAGAGCGATCTCGATGAATCTGGATTCCTAATACAAAAGACGCATCACCAAGATCTTTTATTTCAAATTTCTTTGAAAGAAATATCTTAGTTTCGTGCAATAAGCCTATATCGTCGCTGGCAAGCAGTATGTCATCGACATATAAAACCAGAAAAATATGCTTACCCCCACTGAAGTTGTGTTATATACAGTCATCAGAAACGTTTGGTTCAAAACCAAATGATGTAACGACTTCATGAAACTTGTGATGCCACTGACGGGAAGCTTGCTTAAGCCCATAGATGGATTTCTTTAATTTGCAAACCATTTTCTTCAGATCTCCGGAAACAAAGTTTTCTAGTTGCCCCATATAAATTGTTTCTTCAATGTCACCATTGAGAAATGTTGTCTTAACATCAATCTGATGAAGTTCAAGATCAAAATGTTCCACTAGTGCCATTATTGTCCTAAAAGAGTCTTTCGATGAAAGTGTAGAGAAAGTCTCTTTATAATCAATGCCTTCCTTTTGAGTATATATAGCCCTTGACGACAAGACGAGCTTTAAACCTAATAAAATTGCCCTCTGAATCCCGCTTGGTTTTAAATATCCATTTGAAACCAATGGGTTTAACACCTTCGGGCAATGAGACAAGCTCCCAAATGTCATTGTCATTCATGGACTTAATCTCATTAATAATGGCATCAATCCACTTTTGAGAATTAGAACTTTCCATGGCTTGACGAAAGTTGATTGGATCATCTTCCACAAGTCCAATGGTCTGATTCTTGTTCCTGGAGAAAGACAAAAGTATCTTCCACCATTTCCAAGTTTACCTCATGTTCTTGAAGATATACAATGTAATCATCCGGAATTGCATTTCTCTTTTTTCTAGTGGATCTCCTTTATAGCACTTCACGTTCTTGAGGTTGTTGAGTTTGATCTATATTAACAATGTTAGGAACTTGACTGGGGAGATTATCCACATTTTCTTACACCAGAATTATTTCGTGATCCGTGTCAGGAATGGGAACACCCTGATCATGATCAACGTCAACTGATGGAAGAGACACATGTTCTTCCTCAAAGACAAAATCTCTAACTTTAACTCCCCACCCCCCAAACTCGACATCCTCAAAGAACCGGGCATTACTCGTCTCAAAAATACTTCTAGAAGTGGGATCATGGAACTTCCCCTAGACCTTTCAGAATACCCAACAAATAAAACAGCTACGAACTGTCTTAGAGTCCAGTTTCTTTTCATTGCCTATAAGGCCTTACCTCAACTGGACAACCCCAAATATGCAAGTGCTTTATACTGGGCTTTTTCCCAGTCCATAGTTCATATGGGGTTTTAATTGTAGCTTTAATTGGAACTCTGTTAAGTATATAAGCTGCAATTTTCAATGCCTCTTCCCAGAGTGAGTCTGGTAAGGTAGTATGACAGATCATACTTCTCACCATGTCCTTTAATGTTCGGTTTCGTCTCTCAGCTACACCATTTATGGTAGGACTACCTGGCATAGTGTATTGAGGAATGATCCCACACTCATCTAGGAATTTAGCAAATGGCCCTGGACGCTGTTCACCTGAACCATCATATCTGCCATAGTATACACCACCACGATCAGATCTAACGGTTTTAATCCTTTTGCCTAATTGATTTTCAACTTTGGCCTTAAATGATTTGAACACGTCTATTGATTGAGACTTCTCATGAATTAGATATAGATACCTATAACGAGAGTAATCGTCTATAAATGTGATAAAGTATTGTTGACCATTTCTACAAGGTGTTGGGAATGGCCCACAAATATCCGTATGTATCAATTCTAAGACATCTATAGCTCTCTCGGCACCTAATCTAGTCTTGTTTGTTTGTTTTCCCTTAATACACTCAATACAAATATCTGAATTTGAGGAATCAAGAGAATCAAGAGTTTCACCTGACACAAGTTTCTGAATTCTTTGTTTCGATATGTGACCCAAACGCTTATGCCAGAGTGATAAAGAATTCTCATTGGTTAATTTTCTTTTTGTACCACGTGAACTTACATGCAAGGTTTTATTATGTGAGGCAATTGTATCCAGCAAATATAGGCTATCGTATCCTGATAACAGACCGGAACCAATAAATTTTGAACCTTGAAATAGATTAATTTTCTTATTTTCAAATGAACAATAATAACCAGATTTGTCCAAAGTGGAAACAAAAATTAAATTCCGTCTAAATGACGGTACAACAAAAGTCTCTTTCAAAATCAAATAAAATCCAGTCTTTAACAATAGCCTAAAAGTTCTAATAGCCTCAACTTTAAGATGATTGCCGTCACCCATATAGATGTATATTTCACCATATATCGGTTTTCGACAGCTCTGGCAACCCTGCATAGACACACTTATGTGAGTAGTAGCACCAGAATCTACCCACCAAGTGTCTTTGGGTACCGAAGTCAAACTAACCTCAGAACAAACAAGAGCAAGAGACATACCCTTTTTCGCACGCCAAGCGTGGTATTTGGTACAGTCCCTCTTCATGTGGTTAGTCCCTTTGCAAAAGAAGCAACCTGATTCCTTAGTTTCAACCTTATTTTCCTTATGTTGCTTCTTTTGGGGCCTTGGCACCGCAACTTCCTTGTTTTTTCTTTTCTTGCTGTCCTTAGAGGTTGATGCCAAATGAGCACTTTCTGTCTTATCTTGCTTAATTCTGTCTTTCTCTTGCACACAATGTGAAATGAGCTCATTAAGAGTCCATTTCTCCTTTATGCAGTTGTAACTGACCTTAAACTGATTAAATTGTGCAAGAAGAGAGATCAAAACTAAATACACAAGCAATTCCTCAGGTAATATTAGCTTGAGTGCCTTTAGTTTTGAAGCAGTATGAGACATTTCCAAAATGTACTCCTTGATGTTCCCCTTGCCTTTATACCTCATGGAAACTAGATTGCTCAAAAGAGTACTAGTTTCCGCCTTTTCGTTTTGTGCAAAACGTTTCTCAAGTTCGGCAAGGAACGATTTGGAATTATCCTCTTCAGACACAGTGCCCCTGAATGATCCTGGAATTGCACGTTTCATGATCATAAGACTCATGCGATTTGAGTGTTCCCACTTCTCCATCTCCCTCTTTTGATCAGGGGTAGATAAATCCTTAAGAGCAGCGGGTTTCTCAATCCGAAGTGCAAGGTCTAGATCCATGCAATCGAGAACTATCATAACATTCTCTTTAGTTTGTGTCGTTAAGCACAGGGATACTATTAATGTTTGCAAATATCATAGCAGCAGAAGTATTGACTGAAAGAGAACAAAAGATAACATAAACAACAAGCTCACAATTACTTTAATTTAACTTTAATTTACAGATTCAAAATTAAATTGCAAATCCCATCACAAGATACGTAGCACAACATTGATTTTAGTCTTTGGACAAAAAAATCAACTTGTAAGTGGTACTCTTGGTGTAGTAATCAAATACTGACAAGAAAAAATATTAAGCCTTTCTTTGGACCGACTCAACATTCACATGGAAAAACTAATAATTGTCACATATTTATCACCACAAGCATGTTTGAATTCCGGTCAAATAACAACCTTCCTTTGGGTCGGGTATTAAACGCATGAAATTCGCACACACACAATCATCCAATATTTTAAATTAATCCATCTGCATAAAAGAGGTTACTTTGATAACATATTGTTTCCATTAACTAATCTAAAGTATCAGATATACATAAGATATATAACCTTAGTGCCAAGTATTGAATCTGGTCCGAATTTACATGTTTGCAATGTAAAAAACTTAAGTACAATTCAAATACGAATCAAATAACTCATAGATCCATATTATGCGAATATTTAATCATATCCAAAATCAATACATTACTGATCGAGCCAGAGATATGCAATTGCCACAATCATGCTATCATAAAGAATTCAAGAATCATTTACATGATGACTAGTCAAACGCATGCTATTGTCAAAAGACTACTGATATGAATTCAATGAAGTAGCAAAAAACTAACTTCATTACATGCTGAATGTGAAGAAACGCACGAATTCACAAAATAAGCCCTCGAAAAGTCAATGCCTATATATTATATCCATGTTATTGTGTTTTGTACTTAGGGATCACAGACAACCGTGAGGGGCAGTTCTATAATCCTTAAAAATGTTCTAAATAAGGTCGAGGATTATCTTAGAGCAGGCCGCTCCCTATTCGAACCTACTCCTCCACCCCCAACTCCGAGTTGACGGTGGACTCGGTCAACGGTGATAGTCGGTTTCTAGTGACTTGATAGAATTTCACACCTATGCACAATTCGACCAACTGTTCGACCTTTCGGGGAGTTGGTAGTGCTTTTTGATGCGTGGTTCAAATTGGCTATCACGTTGATAATTAACCTTGCTATTCGACAAGGTCTTTTTGGGCGTTGAGTTGGGATCGTGGTTTCCTTTACTTTAACGAGTAGGGTGCGAGGGGGGTTTGAATACTAGTAATTCGGAAAAAGACATTCATTCGATTGATGTAGACAAAGTACAAACGGGAGGATTTAATGGAGTATAATACACTACATTACGTTTAATCTACTCCTAAAACTACACTACACTAGAGACTACATTACTCTACTCCTAACGCATCTTTGCGATGAGACTCAGTCTCCAAACGAACGGCGGGACTCCTCCCCAAACAAACCGCCACTTTGTGGTGGGACCCTGTCCAATCTTCTTCCTTGCTCCATCGATCCTATTTATAGTAAAATAGAAGAGTCCTTAGTCTTCTAGTAACCACCCATTATTCAATCATGGGTGGGATGTAGTCAACCACTATCCCATATCCTTCTTTGAATGATTAACACATTCACTTCATGGGTAATACTTAATTGGGTAGTTTTTGTAGGAAATAACTACCATGGCTAGTGTATTAATGGGTAGTTGTAGGTGATAATGGAAGTTGTGCATTTCAACCACTATCTTTATTTTATAAGCAATAATATATTTTCGTAATATATTTTATTCAAATTGTCGGTCTATTCGAATATTCCGGTAGATTATTTTTCGAGTGTAACAATCCCTTAATCACATACTGAATCCAGCAACATATTATATGAATAAAATAAAGGCATCAAAACTACAGTATACTGAAATCCAAATCAAAAAAAAAAAAAAAAAGAAAAAAAAAAGCACGAAGGTCTGATGGGACAAAGTAGGCACTGAATCCATAAATACGAAAGCAACAATCATGCCAAACCAAAATTAACACCGTAATCCCAGATCAGGAACAAGACTTCTTACGTCTAAAATTACCGAAACTTAATTCTAAATAACCTAATAAAAAGGAGGCTCTGATATCAATTGTTGGAATAAATCCGATTAAAACTATAATCTTCATATCGAATTACATAGACTAGAACATAAGCGGAAGCGTATCTGAATCCATAAGTGTCAGTCTTTGATCCGGGTTGAAGATTGCCTAGGGTTAGAGCGTCTTCCAATTGATACCACACTAGGATTTCTCTCTCTAATGATGGAATGTCAGACAGATGTCACGTGTGTTCAACTGGGGACCATAACCTTTATATACGTAGAGTTTCTTATCCCTAATTAGCGCATCATTAATTAGGGTTAAGCCTGTGGGTCTGTACACAATTGGGCCCTATACCTTATAAGACGATATATTAGCCCACCTAATATTGATATCCATAGGACCACTAATATTGGGCCAAACTGTGAGATAGCAAATAACATACAATTAATCCATATAATATAATTATCCATATACATATAGCATAAAGTCTATAAATCTAACACGTATGACTTACAGGGTGAATGCATCGGGTGCACAACTACAAATATAAAGATAGCACTTCATTTTCTCGGAGCTCCCTAAAGGGGAAGTACAATATATGACATACTTTCTCTATCGCATGAAAATGTTTACACTAGTTTTTTCACGTAATTAACTCCCTTAAGAGCTATTTTTCAGCCTGATATATTGTGAATATTTGATACATATTAGGTGTAATGTGTAAATACGAAAAATGGTACTTATATACTAAAGATTATGATGATGATAACCCGTACATGTCAATTGTCATGCATATATAACAAATGATAGCCTAGCTAGGAATACAGTTTGGATCCTCTGATATTTTAGTTTTTATGTTGTTCTTCTATGTCTCTATCTATCTTTCTCTTCTAAAAACTCACTGTTTATTCAATGGTAAAAATAAAAAATAAAAAATAAACAAAAAAAAAAACATTTTCACCCAAAGATAAATAATCTTAAAACAGTTCTCTACA
Organism: Tetragonia tetragonoides; assembly: GCA_038025085.1. Taxonomy (NCBI): domain Eukaryota; kingdom Viridiplantae; phylum Streptophyta; class Magnoliopsida; order Caryophyllales; family Aizoaceae; genus Tetragonia; species Tetragonia tetragonoides. The sequence goes on along the minus strand of CM076145.1, from coordinate 6,516,811 downwards.
GTCGAGGATCTCAACTCCTAGGACTATGTTTGGAATAACAATATCCTTATTATTTAAACTGATACAGAATAGTCAACTAAATAAGTTTTGGGGAATTAGCAGGGATGACGTTGGATCAAAGGAGATAAGTACGGGGCATACCGGTAGGTATACGGATATAGCGACCATTTCATGCTTTGATAACTTCCTAACTGTATGACGTAGATAATAAGTACGGTAATTGGTACTATTATATCATTTGAAAGATTCAATATCCCAACTATAGGTTTAGATGCAAATTAAGAGTAGTATCTAATTTTTGGCTTCATGCATGTAGACAGCCAACAAGATTAAATCATGACCTCATTTTAGGCTCCGTTTGATTCACCTGGATAAAACTGATCTGAACTGGACTGATCTGAACTGAACTGAACTGAACTGAACTGATTTTTTAAACTTGATCGTTAACCATTTAAAATTCGTCCAAACATAGTCAATATTAGACTCATTTGAAAGTATGCTTTGAGATCTTTCCGATGACATAATTTTCATCATAAAATTATTTCGGAATAAAAAGTTATATGAGTAATAAAGTTACATATGAACTGGACTGAACTGAACTGAACTTAAATAAAATTAAGGTGAATCAAACAGAGCCTTAGTATAAAGAAAATCCCACCTGATCTTGTATGTACTTGTTCTAATTCATCTTCAACTCATTAGCAGACAAATTACATGAGAGAGGTTAGCTTAGGTTGACCTCTCTTATTTACGTCATACCTTGAAGTTTCAAAAGAGTTGGTTACACGACATCAAATTAAAAAAGATGTATAAGGCTAAAAACTGAGGACCACTTATAAAAACAACACAAAAGCTTATATGAGGCGATATCATATACGAGCCGTGATACCTATAAGTAAAATAAAAAGTAATTCTTTTTTTCAGGCAAAAAAAGTGAGAAAAAAATGGATACATATTCGCCTACCCAATGAGCGAGTGTTATACAGCAAATTCGTACCTAATCTCATGATTAGGTGGGAGTCTAATCCTGAGCGGGCGCGTGAGATTCACGCGTCGAGTAGTCGGCAGGTGAATCTCACGCCTCCCAAAAAAATTGTTTTTCTTTTTGCAATTTTTCCTTCCAATTCATGTCGAATAACGACCTTCTATGGTTCATCCTGCCCCAAATTGTACCATTTTAGATCTAGGGTTTTTGTTTCGCGCGTTTATTTTCGATTTATTTTGGGGGTAAGGGGACGAGGGAGGAGGAGGAGAGAGGGGGAGGGGGAGGGGGAGGGGAGGGGGGGCTGGTGGAGGTGACCGGTGAAGGCGGGTGAGGGTGAAGGGGAGAGAGAGAGGAGAGAGAGAGAGAGGGAAGAAGAAGAGGGAGAAAGTGTGGGTGAGATGAGGAGAGATGGTGGGGAAGGAACAGGTGAAATGTAATCCTGAGATTACATGTTATGCGCTGGTGTTATACCCAAATAATATGTGTATTGTAAAAAATTGGCTACTTTATTTGTACATATTAGTAATTATTTAGTTTTTAAGTTGAAAATTAATTGTTTGATCGAGTGCCTATGCGCAAATCATTTTTAGTTCACATTACATGAATAAATTAAACTATCTATCAGATACCGATACATCAAGTAAAAGCCATCTAAGGAGCGATCAAAAGATTAACAACAACGACATCATTTTTGGATTGGGGGTAATGGATTGAATTATAGAATAAAATGAAATGTGTACGTACGTGGGTGTTAGATTTTAGGTACATAGAGGAGGCCAGGGTAATTGTTACCTCTATTTGGGGATAATAGCTACCCTACCTTCCCCTAGGATAATAATCCCCCCCCCCCCCACTTCCCCCTTCTTTTCTCCTTTACTCCACCAAGTTGCACCACCCACCAACACCACCACCATTCCATTTTACCTTTTAATTTGCTCTATTATCCTCCTAATAATTATCCTCAATCAAAGCAATGTGCAATATTAAATAGTTTCCTATTAAGCTTAGGTTTGTACTCTAGGCCCGTTACCTTGTAACCTATTCTGTATTCAGTCAGTATATATTGCAAATAATATACAGGAAACCCCCAAGGGGAATTACCACATTTATTTTTATTTTTTTTGGTATAAGAGCAAAACCCTAACCCTACTCTCTCTCTCTCTCACTAAACAGTCGTGCAACCGGTGATCTCCACCCGTGCAGATCACGACCGCCGTGTCTCCAGTCCACCGCCCTCGCTCCGGTCCGCCTGTCCGGTTCTCCCCTCCTGTCGCTTTCGCAAAGCCGCCTCACTGCCTCCTCGTCGTGCTCTCCTCTCCCTCCTCTCACGGTAATACGTCCTCCCTTATCTCTTCTCTTACCTCATGGCTGGTGATAATCCTCCACCACCCCCTCCCCCTAACACCCTCATCCAATATGCTGAGGCCCAAGAGAACCCTCACAGCCTTAAATACACCCAACAGTTTACCATAAAACGGCACTCCCCTCACAAGCTAACAATCTACATACAAGATTCGACCGACGGGTTAAAAGTAAATTTCAATAATTGGACCTTAACAAGTTAGCACACATATAAAACAAGTAAGGTTTCAACCCAAAACTAATTGGCAATGAGTGGAGTAACCCACTTATAATTATACAACCAGCAAGAGTACAGTTCCTCAGCACAAGGGCATGGTTCAGCTATATATCTTATTAGGACAAGCATGACAATGATAGAGCTGCTAATTGCTGATTAATATTCCTTTTTGTTAGACAGCTATTTTTGGGCATATTCAAAATATGGAAGGATATCACACTATCTTCCTTTTTCCTTTGCATATCTTCTGTCATCTTATGATTATCTGTAAATAAAGTAAGTATTTATTTAGCTGTATATAGTTAGGCATAGAATATGGGGTAGGAGGATTCTTGCCTGTAATTGTGGCATAACAGTTGCCTTAAACTGTGGTGTAATTGTGTATATAGCCCAAAGAGGGCAGCCGGCTAAAGCTAAGAAGACAGAACCAATATTCTTCCATATCTTTTATCTCTCTCAGCTTATTCATAATTTAACATGGTATCAGAGCCTTGAAAATTTTCTACGCTTCCTACAGTCACGGTGATCGAAGCTTGTCATCATGTCTGGCGAGGAAAAGAACGTTGGCCATGAAAAACAGAGTGGTCCACTTAATATGTCTTCTCCATACTATCTACATCCATCGGATCACCCGGGTATGAATATTTGTCCCGTAACACTCAAAGGGGACAATTATGAGGAATGGGTACGGGCCATGCGTAATGCCTTCCGTGCCAAAAGAAAACTTGGTTTCCTAGACGGTCATGTGCCAAAACCAAGTGACAAAGAAACACCAATTGAAGACTGGTGGAGTGTTAACTCTATGCTCGTGGCCTGGATTTTCCAGTCAATTGAGCCGACACTCCGTTCATCTATTACTTACCACGAAGACGTAAAAAGCTTATGGGATGATCTGAAGCAACGCTTCTCTATTGGAAATGGTCCGCGTATCCATCAGCTGCGGTCTGATCTTGCACGTTGTAAGCAGGATGGTCAATCTGTGGCCACATACTTTGGGCGCTTCAAAGTCTTATGGGATGAATTGACAAATTATGTGCAGCTACCTCTTTGTACATGTGGAAAATGTGACTGTAACACAGGGCAGAAGTGGAATCAACAAAGAGAAGAGGAACGAGTTCACCAATTTCTTATGGGACTCGATGATGTTGTCTATGGGACCATCAGGTCTAATATTCTAGCTCAAGAACCGCTGCCCGGACTGAATCGGGCATACGCGCTAGTAATACAGGAAGAGCGTCACCACGACGTAGCCCGATCCCGTGAAGTGCGAACTGATGCTGTTAGTTTCGCTGCTCAGGCACAAAGAATGACATCAAGCATGGTCTCCGAGAAGTGTGGTCATTGTGGACGCATGGGTCACGACAAAACAATGTGCTTTAAAATTATAGGCTACCCCGAGTGGTGGGGAGCAGGTCGCGGCCGAGGTACAGGTTGCGGTCGAGGACAACAAAATGGATCGCGTGGGACTGAACAACCTATGATTTTTGGAACAACAGGACGCGGACGAGGCAATATTCGGAATGCATATGGGACTGCCAATGCAGCACAACATAATATACATGGACATGAAGAGTCTCAAGGTGCAGCTCATGCTGCTGTCACAGTGTCCCATTCAGCAGCAACACAAGATGGTTTGGGGCCTAATGACCGAGCCAGCCTGTCAGCATCACTCACAGATGAACAATGGTCTGCTGTTTTAGCTATGGCAAATTCCAAACCACCGGCAAATAACAAAGGTGATACTATAGGACAATGGATCCTTGACACAGGCGCCTCGCATCATATGACAGGGGATAAAAATTGTTTGCCTGACCTGACACCTATAATGGGATGTCCTATTAAACTCCCCAACGGTGCATCGACAACTGCGGTTATGGAAGGGCGTTTGATACTTGGGCCCAACTATACTCTCAATCATATTCTTGATGTGCCTCAATTAACTTGCAGTTTAATATCTATAGCTTGTTTGATAAATGATTTACGATGCTCGGTCACCTTTTCTGACAAGCTGTGTATCATACAGGATCCCACTACGAGGACCTTATTGGTTTGGGTGAGCAGCGAGGAGGTATCTATATGTTGAGCAGTGTGGCATTGAAGCAGGCAAGTCATACAACAGCTGAGGACAACTGCTTATTATGGCACCGGCGTCTGGGTCATGCTTCGCAACATATTGTGGCTCTTCTTCCTACTGTCGGTACTTGTAACAGTCGGCACAATGATAAACCATGTGACGTATGCTTTAAAGCGAAACAAACTCGCTCAGTTTTTCCGATAAGTTTAAATAAAGCTCATAATATATTTGATACAATCCACTGTGATTTATGGGATCCTTATAGTATTTCTTCTACCTGCGGTGCTCATTATTTCTTGACAATTGTGGATGATTTCTCTAGAGGAGTTTGGGTTTATCTTCTAGCTGACAAAACTGAAGTTCCCAAAATTTTCACGAACTTCTTTGCTTGGATACGAACTCAGTATAATAAAGTGGTTAAGGTAGTTCGCAGTGACAATGGTACGGAGTTCAAACCCCTTATTCCTTTTTTTGCTGATAATGGTATAGAATTTCAAACTTCAAATGTAGGAACTCCACAACAAAATGGGCGGGTTGAACGGAAACACAGACATATTCTCAATGTTGCCTGAGCTTTACGTTTTCAATCTAGTCTTCCTATCAAGTTTTGCGGTGAATGTATCCTTACTGCTGCATATTTGATTAACTGCACCCCGAGTACCCTCTTACATGGTAAAACACCTTATGAGCTCTTAAACAAAAAACCCCCACCTTACGGTCACATTCGAGTTTTCGGGTGTCTTTGCTATGTTGCACAAGTTCCTCGGGACAAAAACAAATTCAATGCTAGGAGTAGAAAGTGTATCTTCGTTGGTTACCCTAGAGGAAAGAGGGGGTGGCGTGTCTATGATCTTGAAAAACAAGAATTATTTAATTCTCGGGATGTTGTGTTCTTTGAAGATAAGTTTCCTTACTCTGAGACTACTCCTCTACCACCCGCATCATTACCAGTTCTCCCTAATCCAGCTTCTTATGACATTGTGACCGATGATATGGGCGCCTCTCCTTTAACCAGCTCGGACATACCCGAGTCGCAGGACACAGTGACTAGCACCAATAATCTGAATATTGCGCATGACACAAGCAGTGAGCCTCGTGATACGGACACATATACTGGACCACACCTCGACACACAATGTCCAATAGATGCGTCACAGGCCGACGATACTCCTTGTGTTGCGGCTGAAATCGATGAGGTGTCCACTACTTTGCGTCGCTCTGACCGACCTCGCCAGCCAAATACAAGATTGCGGGATTTTGTTTGCCACATTGCTCAAGGGCCTGACACTCCTCCGCCCCCAACACCAAACAAGTCCTCAGGTATTCCTTACCCTATTGCTAATTACGTATCATGCACTAACTTCACTCCAGATCATGCCCGTTTTCTGGCAGCTGTCACTAGTACCATTGAGCCATCTAGTTTTTCAGAGGCCGTTCAGGATCCCCAATGGAGGGAAGCTATGGCCCAAGAAATTTCAGCACTTGAAAATAATGGTACTTGGACTATCGAGGATCTTCCTCGGGGAAAGAAGGCTATTGGATGTAAGTGGGTATATAAAATCAAATACAATTCTGATGGCACAGTTGAACGATATAAAGCCCGCTTGGTTATTTTCAGTAACACTCAAGTAGAAGGTATTGACTTCACTAAAACATTTGCCCCTGTTGCCAAAATGGTATTTGTTCGTGTTTTTCTTGCTGTTGCGGTCATAAAAAGATGGGAATTGCATCAGATGGATGTTCATAATGCCTTTCTTCATGGCGATTTACATGAGGAGGTGTATATGCGCTTTCCCCCGGGCATGGGCTTCTTGAAGCCAGGCAAAGTTTGTCGTCTTCGGAAGTCTTTATACGGGCTTCGTCAAGCACCACGAAACTGGTTTGCTAAGTTAGCTGGCGCGCTAAAACATTTTGGATTCACTCAGTCCTATGCAGATTACTCTTTATTTAGTCTCTTTCATGGTGACGTGATTATCCATGTCCTTGTCTATGTTGATGACCTGGTTATTGCAGGAAACAGTCCAACAGCTATTGCTAGTTTTAAGGCGTATTTGAGTAACTGTTTCCATATGAAAGATCTTGGTATTCTGAAATGCTTTTTGGGCATTGAGATTGCTCGTTGCGTAGATGGGTTATTCCTCTCCCAGCGGAAGTACACTCTAGATATATTGTCTGAGACAGGGATGCTTGGCGCCAAGCCAGTGGACTTTCCGATAGAACAGAATCATCACTTAGCCTCCAATGATGGTCCATTTTACGATGATCCTGCCCAATATCGTCGCCTCATTGGTCGCCTTATCTACTTGACAATCACTCGGCCAGAATTATGTTATGCTGTTCATACTTTAGCACAATTCATGCAGTCACCACGTGTTGCTCACTGGGAGGCTGTTATCCGCATACTACGATATCTAAAAGCTCATCCAGGTCAGGGACTTCTTCTTCGCCGTGATAGTGCACTTCACCTCAATGCTTATTGTGACTCAGATTGGGCCAGCTGCCCCCTCACTCGTCGGTCGATTACTGGCTACTTTATATTTCTTGGTGGTTCTCCTATTTCATGGAAAACCAAGAAACAACCCACTATTTCCCGATCATCCGCGGAGGCGGAATATCGTGCCATGGTTGTCACCAGCTGTGAACTCACATGGCTTAAGAATCTTCTTTTCTCTCTCGGCATCACTCATCGACAACCCATGCGACTATTTTGTGATAATAAGGCCGCTTTATACATTGCTGCAAATCCTGTTTTCCACGATCGCACCAAGCATATTGAAGTTGACTGTCACTACGTACGGGATCAGATACAGGCCGGACATATTCGGGCCTTCCACGTCCGCACACATGCACAACTGGCAGACATTTTCACCAAAGCACTGGGCAAGTCCCAGTTTCAGCTTCTTCTTTCCAAGTTGGGCATTCAAGATCTTCATGCTCCAACTTGAGGGGGACTATTAGACAGCTGGCATATTCAAAATATGGAAGGATATCACACTATCTTCCTTTTTCCTTTGCATATCTTCTGTCATCTTATGATTATCTGTAAATAAATTAAGTATTTATTTAGCTGTATATAGTTAGGCATAGAATATGGGGTAGGAGGATTCTTGCCTGTAATTGTGGCATAACAGTTGCCTTAAACTGTGGTGTAATTGTGTATATAGCCCAAAGAGGGCAGCCGGCTAAAGCTAAGAAGACAGAACCAATATTCTTCCATATCTTTTATCTCTCTCAGCTTATTCATAATTTAACACTTTTAGTTATTTTAAGGCTTACAGGGTTAGATGGGTGGGAAGATTATTGTGCCTGCAACTTGGTGTACATACGTCAGATTTCATGAAATAGTTGGCAGAGTATAGCAGTTGACCTTGAATACATATCTTCGATCTCGCATATTTCTAATCAACAAGTTTCGTATGAGATCAAATCACAGAAAAATAGAGTCACTATTTAAAAATGTAGGAGCGACTTATGATAAGTAGTAATTCTTATTTTACGAAAAATAACCCTCATCTCACCAGAAATTATGAAAAAACAGTCTTATAAAAACTGGGTTTCAAATAGTTGGTGCCAAAATTTGCTACTCGTGACCCTTCATACAACTCCGTAATAGCCAAATATTTGGTGTAGTGGAATAATGGATTCTCTTTAGACTTTTCAAATTCATTTTAAATCCCCAACTACCACAACCAAAATACTATTAAATAATGTTTGCATCACATAAAATAAAAATGAAATATGCAAGGGTGTTAAAGGTAAATATGGGTTTTGGTTATTATCTTCTAAATGGTACATCTAAATGGTATAAGACACTATTATTGTTAGACCATAAAACACAATTGACAAGTCATTTCATGCCATATATGTAAATTTAAAAGAGTTATCGTTATTAATTACTTTCTGATAAATAATGCAACCCTCTCCTTTCTCTCCCCTTTCTCTAAAAAAAACTATAGCCTCTCTTTCTCCTCTTGACTCATCTTGGGGCTACCACTGGCGTTTTTGCCAGTGGTTAGCCCCTATGTTATTGTATTTTCCTTTCTTTCAATATAGTTTTTATAGTTTAATGTTCGGTAGGGTTATTAATAAACTCTTCTTTTGTGGGAGATTGTTTGAGTCTCCGTGTTCGTCGGAGTTTGATTGGTCTTCGCGTTCGTCGGAGTTTCAAATAGTTTTGTTTTTCGAGTTAAGTTTCATGGATCGAGAAGACAATTCGATCTGCTATGTATGTCAATGGGATCTACACTTCCAAATAGTTGCAGCACGTTTCGTGCTTACCTCCGATCGTAGGGATAACGCGTTGGCGCCCTGCTTTCTTTATAGCGTAATTTCTGCTATGTTCAGGCAGTCGATGATTAATTGTCAGTTATCAACAAAGCCGGTCAAGTTGCCGATTTCTAGCAATGATGTTGGATTTGGTACTTACATATCGACGGAGCTGATCAAGACACCGATTTCAAGCAACGATGGTGGGAGTTATATTCATCTTGGTATATTAGATTATTGTTCTTGTTTTCAGAATGTTAGGTGGAGCCATATTCGTAGGAATGATAGTTTGGTTGCTCATGAGTTAGCCTATGTTGTTCCTTCAAAAGTATATCTTAGTTGTTTTATGGTATTTGGAATTCCTTGTAGCGTGAACAACGCATTGATGTTAGTTTTGAGTCATTTGAATGGAAGTTAGTACCGTATTGCGGCATTAAAAAAAAAGAGTTATCTTTATTATATTGGACCCAATAATGTTTATTGGTCTGCCAATCTCTTATTCTTAGCCTTTGTCTTATTACCTGGCTAGCACTGAACATTCTAGTAGAAGAAGTTGGTTGGACTCTCAGTTAGGATTGTTCATTTCATGACCCGGACGATGGTCAATTTGGTCCAAACTGACCCAGACTATTTGACATTTGATCCAGTCCATGTTCAACTTTTTTTGGATAAAACAGACTACGATTCGGTTCCGGATTGGACCATAGACTGAAATTACATAGTCAAAACATTGAATTATTCCATAATTATGAATTATTAGTTGTTGTAATTATGATTTACGCTAATCTGACCAAATTTCAATAAATTTTTTTAGCAGATTTACGTAATTAGGGTATTTTGCTTTTTAACAAAATTTAAGCAAAAAGTGTGGGTAAAATATATTTATCGACTTTCCTAATTAAGTAAAGTTCAACGAGTTTTGTGGTCCAGACCGGACGAACCATTCCATATTTATTATTAGTCTCTTCAATGTAGATTTTATTTTTAATTTGGCGCCTTCGCCTTACCATTATCGATGCTCGGAGAGAGAGAGAGCTGATTCAGTTGGTCGCAAATCGGGCCTTTTTTTGTAGTGGTTTGGCAAAACTAGATGTAACAGTGAGTTAGTTTTACAAAATGAACTTTTTGGGTACAAACAAAAGGTAAATCTCCCACAAACATTTCGTCGTTGAGCTCAGCGTCGGAAAAGTTAATTTCTTTCGTTGAGGTCAACTGCGGATGACTTAATTCTGAAGCTAAATCCAGCATTAGAATAAAATTCTGCAGCTAAATCGGCGCGTCAAGATGAAATGTGAAGTGAAACTGAATTTCCCTTCTTCAATCACCCAAAACAAAACAAGAGAAAATGGGATGAAAGAGAGAATGAGATGAAAGAGAGAATGAGATGAGATAGTGGCACATGATTTGAACTTTTAAGCTACATACGTGAATTGACCGTACCAAGTATTATGTTTTTTTTTTTTTTTTTTTTTGAGAGTGGAAAGTCCATATGCAAGTTTTTGATAATCATTAAAAATGTGATATTACTGAAGTTCAATAGAAGATAATCCCGATTTTACCTTAAGGTTTCGCTCTTCAAGTCTATCAAAAAAGAAGCTGCTTTCAGATAAAGGAAAACCATGCATTGTGTTTCTAAAACAGAGAGCAATGAAACATGTTCCGTTTAGTGAATTGCTATTTATCGTCCAAAATTACTACCTATCGCCCCTGAAAAATACAATTTTGCCCTTTACTTCCTCACCCTCTCTTTCTCACCCTCTCCTCCACACCCTTCACCCTCTCCTCAACCACGGTTAATCACGACAGCAATGGCTAGTGGCAGCGGCGGCGGAGGCGGCGGTGGGGTAAGTTTTAAATATTTTTTTTTTCTCCGTTTTTGTGTCGGGCGTCTGCAAATGGCGCCTCACCCATGGATGAGGCGTCTGCCGATCTCGCCTGCCCCATGGGGCATGCGGAAAACATTGTCGCCTGCCCCATGGGGCAGGCGAGATCGGCAGACGCCTCACCTCACCCATAGGTGAGGCGCCATTTGCAGACGTCTCACCCATGGGTGAGGCGTCATTTGCAGATGCCTCACCCATGGGTGAGGCGCCATTAGTAGACGCCCGAGACAAACGGAGTAAAAACAAAAAAATTATTATTATTATTATTATTATTATTATTATTATTATTAATTAATTAATTTCCGATTTGCTACATTATTGTTGTTGTTATATTAATATTATTATTATTATTATTATTATTATTATTATTATTATTATTATTATTATTATTATTATTATTATTATTATTATTATTATTATTATTATTATATTTTATTATTATTATCTTTAGTAGTAGTAGCAGTAGTTGTTTATTACTGATTTTTTTTAATTAAAAATGTGAAATGATAGAGGAGAGGAGGAGCCGGTAAATCGATGCCGAGGTTAGTCAGCGAACTAGGTGGTTCAGGATCGCGTCACACGAGGACGCGCGGGATTGATGCCTCTGTACGGAGACAGAGAGAGGCAGTTCGGATGAGGGAGATGAGTGACCGTCACTTATATAGCGGTGATGAGGTTGAGGAACACGATTACGGATCGAGCGAGTTCTACTCCGGGGATCAGTCCATGGACGAGGATCAGATTGACGTCGAATCATCCTCCGTGATGTGGCGCGTGGCGAAGGGCAGAGGCGGTAAGTTTGTTAGTACTGGGTCGTCCAGTACTAGCAAACGATCTAGAGCGGAGGACGACACTACGTGGCTTGTTACAGGGGATGTGCCCGGTGGACCGGCGGATGATAGCGTCATACCGAGCTTCCTGGGCCACGTAGCGTCTCGTATATGGATGGGAGAGACGAGGGGTCTCTTGAAGTGTCAGAACCGATTCAGTGTCTGTCAGCGGCTGAGTGAGTGGCGAGTGGAGATGTCGCCCGAGGTGAGGGCCCAGATCGAGGGGACTGGGTTATCACACCTGACAGACATTATATTCAGACATATCGACTTCCCCCTGATATCTGCATTCGTTGAAAGGTGGCAGCCGGATACGAACTCGTTCCACATGCCGTTCGGAGAGATGACCATCATGTTGCACGATGTATGGCATATTCTTCGGATTCCTGTAGAGGGACAGCTCGTTTCCAGTTAGGGACGGGATGGGCAGCTGCAGGCGACGGCCATGGAGGTTCTCGGGGTCACCCAAGATGTACTGATGCATAGCCACTGGCAGGGCGGTGGTGTCCTCACGGAGTCGGTTTTTGACCTTTGCCTTACTGTTGACCGAGTCGAGGACATCCAAGCGGTAGGTTGGATGTGGTTACTTATTGGATCCACCTTGTTTGTCGACAAGAGTGGTAACCGTATTAGACCCTCCTGCGTGATGGAGGTGAGGGACGGTGTCGGAACGGCGCATGAGTTCTCTTGGGGATTTGCTGCCCTCGCCTTCCTATATCGTCAGCTCGGTATAACTAGTCGGGGGGATTCTCAGGGCATCTGCGGATGCCTAACTCTCCTCCAGGCATGGATATACGAGTACTTTCCCTGCTTCCGACCTCATCGGGAGCGGATGGTTGTCGGGGACGGCGAGGCTCCCCGTGCGTGCGTATGGAGTGCCCAGGCTGAGGGCAAGGACGTGGTTCGACTGCACTCCTTACGTAGACGCTTGGATCAGCTGCGAGCGTCAGAGGTACGTCATGCAGTTATCGGTGTTCATGATTTATTTCGTCGTTTGCTATGTTTTTTTTACTTCACCGTAACTTCAACATTTCTACGTAGGTGGTGTGGCTGCCGTACGGTTCTGACCCGGTTGCATCTGTACCGAGGACTGTATTCATCGGGTGGCTACGGTATCGGGATATTATCGAACCGTACATGCTTGGTCGTTGTTTACGACAAATCGGGTACATACAGAGTATCCCTTTCCCGATCACTAGGCCAGAGAGAGCGATCAGGTCATGGAGCAGTCGTTCGTACAGGGTTGTCTACCCCGTACGAGTATCATCTGATGCCTGACGTATGTTCCCGGGAGGTTACATGCTTGTTCTCCATGGGTTTCAGGCATCCACGTCAGATCCCACAACATGTACGGATGACTACCTCGAGTGGTACTACCGTCACTCCCACCCTCTGCTGACACCTGACGATGCAGCACCTGGATTTGTGATTCCTCCACGATCCAACAACGATTATGTAAGTGATTAACTAAAATGAATTCGTGTGTATATATTTCTTTACGTATTACATATCTCTGAACTCACACTCATTGTTACTTTTTTGCAGTGGGTGAATCGTCTAGCCGTCGCAGCTGAGTCTTTCATTACTTTGATTCCTCCGGAGCAAGCGAAAGGTCCTCGATCGGTTATGGAGGAGCATATGAGAGATTGGCGAGCTGCCAAATGATGTATTACTTATATGACCCTAGATGAATTTGTTATATATTTATGTTGGAGTTTCATTGTTATTGTTATTTATTTGTGTTATTGTAATTTGTTGTTTTTTATTTACCTTTTTTTCACTTGTTTTATTGTAATTTGTTGTTTTATTTACCTCCAATAATCACGAAAAAATATAACATGCAAAATATAACAATCACGCAAAACATTCAATTACGTCAACCTCGCTAAACGATCCCAATGTGCTCTTCGCCTAACATACATTTGCTCCCAACCAGCGACACTATCAGAACGGGAAGTAAACCATGATGCGCATATCGGAGGAACAGGGAAATCTGACCCTAAATTCAGACGGATATAATGCATGTAAGAATCACCTAAATGACCTATGACAAATTTCCTAGTTGGACGTGTAGCAGTCGAAGGTGCTTGCAACGGTAGCACAGTGGAACAAGCATATAACCCCCTTCCGCTGCCGTATCCGAATAACATAATCGCTGCATTGAAGAGGTTGGCAATCGGGAAAAATTCCTCAAGTACTATCATCCAGTGATCATCGTGACACGCACCTCCGTCCCACATAATACGGCGGTAACCAGCGTCGACCCCGTCAACGTATATGTTTTCGTACAATGCTCGGTTAGCTAAGATTTCGTTTGCTATGCAAACTCTCGTCAATCGCCATTGCTCTTGGTCTCCGAAAACGTAGTCCGCAATGACACGGAAACCGCAAATTACCATCCCCAACCACATCGAGATATCCTTCAATGAAAGGTATGATGATTCCCGGAATTTTGTTAACATGATAGAATTCAGTGATATCTATTCCGTTTCCATCTGCAAGACAATATAATAGAAAGTCATTAATAGTACTTATCAAAAAGTACTTAACAACATTATGTACATGTTAAAAAATTATTTTATACCAGTACTCCGCACGACGTTACTCGATGAGGATGAGCTAAGACCACGCCCGCGGCTCGAACTGGATGACCTAGGGCGACCACGACCCCTCTGGGAGTACTCCCATGAACTAGGATCACGTCTGGTAGAGGAACTCCCTCTCGGTTGACCTCTGACTGTCGTGTTCGCTTCCGGCTCGACGTAACTCGCTTCATCAGGATGAAGCTGCTCATTGATAAGACAGATATGTTGCGCACAACTGCCCGGTCGCTTGAGTTAACCTCGTCGAAGAGAGAGTGAAAGTATCGATGGTCCTCAGATGGATGCTCAGTCATGTCAAGCGTAGCTATCTCCACTGCATCACTAATAACGAGTGTTCGCCAAAATTTGTGGACATTATTCAAGCTAATTGGCGTGCCCGTATCCGTTGCCGTTTTCAACTCACACGCACACAGGATCTGATGAGTGGATCTCAATACACAACCGCAACGATCAAATACTTGGTGACTCAATTCTCTCATCCTCTTCAGCTCATCCGATAATATTCCTAAGCAGTAATGGGAAACATACCCGCTCAGATAGTTGAATGGGAAACCCGAGTACATCACACCTCTTCGTCTTCTGCACTCTTCAAGTGTGTACTTGATCTCAGTTAGTTGTGACTCGATTGACTTGTTGACCTTGTTCCAAACATTGTCCAAAGCTCCAGTTGAGGAGTTCAACCACTGTTTTAGCGCGGCATGTGCACTCTCCACCCTGCAAGTCGTAGTGTTGCCAAGATGTAGCACCTTATTCGTCCACGCAGCTACAAACATCTCTTTGTATCACAACCAAGTCTCCTCTACATAGGATATCACGTGAGGGTAAGAACTCCAAGTATCCTTCATCGTACGCACTGCTCTATCGTACTCAGCTTCTGTGGAAGCTTCCATGATAGATTTTCACTTCCAGTTCTTGAACCTCTGCGCGACGACCTTATTTTTTCCACAAAGTCTGTACACTTTGTCTTCAACGACTTTGTTAATGTGCCATGTACAGAGCAAATGGGCACTCTCGGGAAATATCTCTCTAATAGGTGTCATCAACCCTAGCTCACGATCGGTCAAAATTGCTGTTGGGTGTACATCATTTCCAATAAGCATCCTCAACTTATCTAAGACCCACGCATGGCTTGCCTCAGTCTCATCCTTCATAATGGCATAAGCTATGAGGAAGTTCTTATTGCTTGGAGTCATCCCCACTATCTCAAGAAACGGCATCTTATACTTGTTTGTTTTGTACGTGGAATCTAAGCCAATCAACCAAGGAAAAGACCGAAGTAACTGAATTGATGTAGGGTGTGCCATGAACACGTGAGTTACCTCATTAGTAGCTGGGTCGGCTCTTGTCCAATGTACGTACTTATTCTCCACAGCTAAATGATGAAACTGACCAATGACATCTCTCTCTTCAAAATCAAGTTTCCTTATACGATCTCTATAGTTGTACACATGCCGTCTAGTTGCATTGTCCTCGGGAAATTTTTCCTTAATAGCGGCCAAGATAGCACATGGCTTTGTTTGTGCCGAAGTCATGTCACGAACGAGTTGCTTTGACCCAGGACTAAGACCACTCATCTGACGATATCCCTCAGGAAACACAGCAAAGTCATGGTTGTGCGTACCCCTAATCCCAGGCAATGTGACAATCATCCAACTACTGGACCTATACACTTGCTCAGCTCTTAACTGGAACGTACATTTACAAGCCTTTGTTTTCGTATTCTTCCGAGCAGCAGTATCTAAGTCTCTTAATTTCCCTCTGTAGCGTTCACCTCGATTTCATCTTAACAATGTTACGCTTCCATTGTTCTTGTGTGACGAAATTATCAACTCAAACCCGATAGTAAGGGCAATTTGTTTTGCCCAATTAATTGCATCTCTATCACTATCAAATAACTCATCAGTGACGAAATGCATACTGTAATTAACACCATCACCACCGAACCGCTCCAAAGGAACCTAACGAAAACAACGAAAATAATGTTAGCTTAATCTTAAATTCAAACGTCTATCAAAAACGACTGAACCAAAGGACAGGCGTCTGAAATTTCCGCCTGGACCATTAAAGGGGCGGAAATCACGGACGCCTACGCCATGGTTGAGGCGTAAATCTCAGACGCCTGAACCATGGTGTAGGCGTCCGTGATTGACGCCTCAACCATGGTGAAGGCGTCCGTGATTTCCGCCCCATCCATGGTCCAGGCGGAAATTGCAGACGCCTGTTCCATGGATGAGGCGGAAATCACGGACGCCCGTTCAAATTCTGCGGAAAAAAAAAATTTACCTCGGCCACCGTCGACGGCACTTCCTGGTCGCCGGCAGACATCCGCGGCCGTTGCTTGAGTGAATGTTGATGAAGGTTGGGTATGAGAGTGGGTGGTAGAGAGGGAGAATTGATGTGAGAGTTAGAGAGGGAGAGGATGAGTGAAAATGTGAAGAAGGACAAAATTGTAATTTCTAGGGGCGGTAGGTAATAATTTTATGGCGGTAAATAGTAACACCCATTTAAAATGGTGAAACTTAAAGTTAAAAATATAGTTCAATTAAGTTTTTTGCAAAGAAAAAGAACGGCACCTAAAAATTAGTTTGACCTTTTTTTCGCAAGTAATTTAACACTTATGTTAAGATTACCTCAATTATGTGAGATTTGCAAAGAAAAATATGCGTGTTGGCTCTTATAACATCAACAAGGTCATCTTGAAAATGTTATGTGGCAAATTAAAGTTGTTGTGCCCGACATTATCTCAATAATTCGTAAAATTAATTAGGCATAATGCTTTTCGATGATCTAGTATAACAGAAGTACAGGACAAAAGACAAAACCCATTTGCATTATTTATAAATATGAGTTTAAAAATATGTAGGTTATTGACTCAAGGAGCCTGAATTGCAGCAAGTATGACGTCGTATGTGCCAGGGAACTCAAGGAAGGATATGAAGTGTAACGGATTCTTTAGAGTTTTTTCTCTAAAGTTTCTCTTTATCTCATCATTAGATTAGAGGAAGGTTTTTGGAACAATTGAATTGGAGGGGGTAACTTTTAGAAAATAGGTAGGTAGAGAAGAGAGATTGACACAAAGAAAGAACTCCACAGAAACTCTAAAGAAGAGAACTCTAAGGATCCAAACACTTGTTACTAACCCAAAATCGGCTGAAACTTCCATTGATTATACTTAGAGATATTTTACATGGTGTCACTATGTCTTGTGTTTTACCTTATTGAAATTTATTTTTCAATTAAACGTGGTGTCATCTAGTAACTCATCAGTGACGAAATGCGTATTGTAATCAACACCATCACCACCGAACCGCTCCAAAGGAACCTAACGAAAACAACGAAAACAATGTTAGCTTAATTTTAAATTCAAACGTCTATCAAAACCGACTGAACCAAGGGACAGGCGTCTGAAATTTCCGCCTGGACCATGGAAGGGGCGGAAATCACGGACGCCTACGCCATGGTTGAGGCGTAAACCTCAGACGCCTGAACCATGGTGTAGGCGTCCGTGATTGACGCCTCAACCATGGTGAAGGCGTCCGTGATTTCCGCCACATCCATGGTCCAGGCGGAAATTGCAGACGCCTGTTCCATGGATGAGGCGGAAATCACGGACGCCCATCTGCGGAAAAAAAATTTACCTCGACCACCGTCGACGGCACTTCCTGGTCGCCGACAGACATCCGCGGCCGTTGCTTGAGTGAATGTTGATGAAGGTTGGGTATGAGAGTGGGTGGTAGAGAGGGAGAATTGATGTGAGAGTTAGAGAGGGAGAGGATGGGTGAAAATGTGAAGAAGGGCAAAATTTGTAATTTCTAGGAGCGGTAGGTAGTAATTTTATGGCGGTAAATAGTAACACCCTTTGTTTATTAGTTATAATAAGAAACAAACCAATAACGGTAAAAACTTTGCCGCCAAAAGAAACCATCCTACAAAAAAGATTTTAGGGACAAAACAAGTAGTGAATGAGATAATCCTACGTATCTCGAGGCTAGCCATGGGGGCGGTTTGCGATCTCTTAGGACCGCGATATGGGTGTGCCTTCCTTGTCATGTTAACTGCCCCAGCGGTGTTTAGTATGTCCCTTGTGTCCAATGCTTCAGGGTACATTGTGGTTAGGTTCATGATTGGCTTCTCTCTTGCCACCTTCGTGTCGTGCCAGTTCTGGATGAGCACCATGTTTAACTCCCAGATCGTCGGTCTGGTGAATGGCACTGCAGCTGGGTGGGGTAACATGGGTGGTGGGGTTACACAACTGCTCATGCCAGTGCTCTTTACCCTAATCAAAAAGATGGTCGCGCCACGACGTTCATGGCGTGGAGGATTGCCTTCTTTATCCCTGGATGGCTCCATGTTATCATGGGGTTACTCATTTTAACTATGGGTCAGGACTTGCCTGATGGTAACCTTGGTGCTCTTCAGAAAAAGGGTGATGTTGGCAAAGATAACTTCTCCAAGGTAACTAATACCGTTTCATTCAATCTCCAATTGCTCATCTTTTCCTTCGTTTCCACTGCACAAATATGCATCCAGTCATCCAGATATATTAGTTAGAGCAAGCCTTTACAATGATAAACCTACTTGCATATACAATATTACATTTCATACAAGGGTATTTGGTAAAAACACAATTTTTTAGATTTTGGGAAATGCCGCAATGTGACTAATAATTTTCAACGTAGAAAGGATAATATAATGTTGATCAAGTGATCAATAACATTATATATAGGGTGATGTTATTGTGAGGTCAATAAACACTATTGCCCGATTCAATATTAAAAGGAAATTTTTTATATTTTCATTTATGGCATAAAAAATGACCTTACAATATATAGTGTTGTATAACCTGGCAATAATAATAATGTCATGCAATTGAACAAATATCTATTAGCATACGGGATATGATGATATGAGATGATATATATATATATATATATATATATATATATATATATATATATATATATATATATATATATATATATATATATATATATATATATATATATATAACTATACTTGTGCACTACACAGGTGCTATGGTATGCGGTCACCAACTACAGGACATGGATTATGGTCTTACTATATGGCTACTGCTTAGGGGTTGAATTAACAACAATCAATGTCCTTGCGGAATACATGTTTGACAGGTACATAATTGTTCTTTCCAACCCCTGCCTAGTTTAACCTCCAAAAGTCTATGTAATCAAGCTGATTTTCTAAACATCGACGTGTACGTACAGGTTTCGACTCAATCTTCAGACAGCCGGAATCATAGGAGCTGTATTCGGTTTGGCCAATGTGGCATCGCGCCCACTAGGAGGTTTCTGCTCAGATTACAGTGCCAAATATTTTGGGATGAGAGGTAGGCTATGGAGCCTGTGGCTCTTACAGACTACAGGAGGTCTGTTCTGTATATGGTTAGGCCTAGCCAACACCCTCACCACAGCAATCATAGCCGTGGTTCTCTTCTCTCTAACGACTCAGGCTGCAGAAGGAGGCGACTTTGGTGTGGTCCCCTTTATCTCACGACGCTCCCTCGGAATCATTTCGGGCCTCACGGGAGCAGGTGGGAACTTGGGGTCTGGTATTACCCAACTGCTCTTCTTCTCAACCAACAAATTCAGCACTGAACAAGGACTTCTCTACATGGGTGTGATGGTCATTGCTTGTACTCTCCCTGTGGCATTGGTGCATTTCCCACAATGGGGGAGCATGTTCCTTCCACCTTCTCAAGATGTTGAGAAATCTACAGAAGAGCACTATTATGCATCAGAGTACACAGACGCCGAGAAGCAGAAAGGCATGCACCAGAACAGTATCAAGTTTGCTGAAAACTGCAGGACTGAGAGAGGAAGAACTTACACCCCACCTAATTCCACCTCCGAGCATGTCTAGGCCGAGGCTTGCGAAACTTCCTCCTTGTAACTTCCCTTAATGACAAACTAAGGCCATGTGTGAATTATACTCTGTAATTTTACCCTTCATAACATTTCCCTGCAATGGATTTTTTATTGTGTTGAGTTGTTTGCATGCCTTGCAGTTTTCTAGTACAACGTACGATACAAGTGCTGTTCAAGTAAAACTCAAATTGTATCATGCACATTACTTATTTCATGAGGTTGATGCATCTATTACTGAACAGAGAGTACAAGATTCATGCTTCATAATACGAACAAGAAAATGAGTAGAAGAGGTTTACAGCAAGAAAGGCAAATAATCATGTCAAATCATTTAGGCATCTCATCGACACGGATCATGCTATCTCAGGCATGCCTCCAATTCCATCCAGAATCTATCTAAATTTTCCTTCACGCACCCCCTATTTAACAAACAGTAGGTCTCCATTAGGATCGCATCCCAAACTTGTCCTCGCTAATTGGTCACCATGGGCAATTACTATATTGTCACAGCATCCAGAAGGACCAGAGCGAGAGATTCAGCCCTCAACCATCCACTCATGCCTGTTGGTGGCATGAGTTGAACGGGAATGAACATATCCAAGCCCTGAAACTGTAAATAATGGAAATAACAGCTGTTACACTTGCACCGAACAATAATGAGGATGACCAACAACTGAAGTTAAATGCCAAACACTTCCGTCCGGCATATTTTAATGATCAGAAGTCAGATCAGCAGGGAATAAGTGATATGAAAAAAGTGTAATCGACTACAATTGTTCAAGTTTTGACTAATGTCAACACTATGACATGACTAGAAGTATTAATGCTTACAACCAAAATGACAACTACAAGACTTGTATCTATGAGAATAACTATATAATGCTCATTGCATTGTAGTAATCATTACATCCAAGTAAACACTACATTAGTGTTAGTAATGGAGAGTTTTCACTTGACACAAATTATTAGAACCATCAAACTGTCTAAACATTTGTCTTGAGTTATTGTAACTCATTACTGTAGTAGTGACCGTCTGGAGCATATCATAGCTAGTACCCTTCCATGTAAACAAAATTGAACCACTCAGTACAGTCACAGTCATGCATCAATAGGAAATAGGAAAGATAGGACCTTGAAGACGACAAATCGCCACGTTTACACAGATACCAAATAATACCCCTATGAAATATTAATCTTACATCAGTTCCTTTGTGATTACTATATGCATCATGTTCAAGTAAAACCCAATGACCCATATGGCCATACCCATTACCGTGTTTAACCCAAAATTACCAACCTAACGATGTTCCTAGCTCATCCCTTTCCATTAGTATGTTACATTCAAAATACAAAAAGCAAACAAAGCAGGTTATCTCCTAAAAATTAACCTAAAACCCATTTAAATAATGGTAGTTCAGGTTCAAAGGGTCTCAATTTCAAACTCTACTAAGCAGTCCATACACAGCAAATTAATTCAATAATTATTAAGAGTAAATAAAATTATTTTCAAAAATGATGGGGTTTGGGGCATCAACTTTGAAACTTACATAAAGAATTTCACTTTGTTCTCAATGTCTCATAGGGTCTCAATTAATCAAGCCCCAAATGACCAGATTGACCTTTTAAGTGAACCCATTTGGACATATTGGTGTATTAAAAATCAGTTAAGACATTAGGGTATTAAAAAGTGAATTAAGTGGCATATAGGTCCTTTGAACCGGAATCTGAAATTTAGGTAAGAACCTTCTTATTTAATTAATTTTTTTAAATTATCCCCTTCTTTATTCCTATTTCTCATTTTCTTATTTCTTTCCCCTATTTTTTTTATTTCTAAAGAAACGGTGAGAATATTACAGTAAACATCTCTAGAAAAATTCGAATCTGACAGCGTCATAATACCGAAATTCTAATCGAAATTCACATCCTACTACCCAATCAAATGAAAAAAAAAGGAAAAGAAAAACAATTACAAATAAAAAATTTATAAGCAAACAAGTCAAATAAATTAATAAGGAGGAGAAGCATTATTGTAAGCGAAGAAGAGCCTTCCATGGTGGCTGTAGTAGTGGCAAGGAGTTGTGGAACAAGAAGGTGAACTGACATTTAGAGTATGATTCGATTTGTGAAATCCATTCTTAAAATTTCCAAATCTAAAGACTAAACCAATTAATATCGCCACCAAAATGAACATTAAAAACCATGAAAGTGGCTGGTTTGATGAGTGCAACCATCACCGCCACTACAACAGCCACCGCTAGCTGAACTTGGGAATTAAGGAAGGAGAGAGTGAAGAAAAAGAAGGACAGGGAAAAAGGAAAAAGAAATATGGGCAAAAGAAATAAAAAAAAAAATAGGGGAAATAAATAAGAAAAGAAAATGGAAAATAGCAATAAAAAAAGGGAATAAAAAAATTGATTAAATAAAAAAAATTCTTACACAAATTCCAGATTCCGGTTTAAAGGGCCTTTATGCCATTTAATTCACTTTTGAATGCCCTAATGTCCTAACTAATTTTTAATAGACCAATATGTCCAAATGGATTCACTTAAAAGGCCAATTTGGTCATTTAGGGATTAATCAAGGATATGAAGTGTTATAAAAATCATATAAACATGAAACAAAGAAATTACAATAGTTGGTACGAACATGCAAAAATCAATAATTTCAATAGAGCGGAAAAAAGAGTGTGAGATGGGATAATTGTAAGGTACCTCAAGACAAACAAGGCGATGGAGCTCCATTTTAAACAAAAAATTCCATGGCAGGCAATGGAGAAGTGTTAGAGTCGCAGCGGAATTTTCGGGTTTCTTGTAGACGCAAAGTATTATGTAATTGGATCCTCCTCACGATATTGCAATAGGTAGCTATCAATAAGAGAAAATAACCAATATGAAGGAAGAAAGTTAACTTAAGAAATATAACTCTCTTAATATATACTGATTCTCTGATGATGAATTACAAAACTGGTGTATTTCTTTAAATTACAATTATTGGAGATATTTATACAAGAAGAAGATAAAACAACGAATGGCGAAACATCTCTCCCTAAAAATAACTATGAATAAATTCCACAAATTATTTTATGTCATTTCGACATTCTCTCTCAACCTCATTTTATCCCTCTTCTCTCTCTCTCTCTCTCCTTCTATTTTTATTCCATATCGCCTTTTAATCCCACAATTCTCCACCTCGTTAACGAATTGTATTATCCGATTGCACCATTGTGTCAATGGTTGCCTACGTACCCTGTGACTGGGATCAAACCATACGTAGTTCCATTATTACTCCATGTAGTTCCTAACATGGAATAACCTTAAGCAATTCCAAGCAATGTTGGAACTTGCACCCTGACACCACTTTTGTTAACATGTCTGATGGGTTATCATCTGTGTGGACCTTTTTAAGAAAAATATCACTATCCTCTATAACATCTCGCACAAAATGATATCTTACATCTATGTGCTTGGTGCGAGCATGATGTACTTGATTCTTTGCTAAATGAATAGCACTTTGGCTATCACAACTCAATTTTACGCAGTCTTGTTGTAAGCCCAAGTCATTTAGAAGATCCCGCAACCACAATGCTTCCTTTACACCTTCTGCTACAGCCATGTATTCGGCCTCTGTAGTAGAAAGAGCCACTGTAGCTTGCAACATTGATCGCCAACTAACTGGAGCACCATGTATCTTAAATACATAACCAGTAGTAGATCGTCTTCTATCTAGATCACCAGCATAATCTGAATCAACGAAACCGCTTATTTGACATGTATCTCCACCAAAGCATAACCCGGTGTCAATGGTACCTTTTAAGTACCGAAGTATCCATTTCACAGCTTTCCAATGTGTCTTTCCTGGATTCGCCATGAATCTGCTGACGACACTTACCGCTTGTGAAATATCAGGGCGTGTACAAACCATTGCATACATTAGGCTACCAACCGCACTTGCGTAAGGAACATTTCCCATGTAAGCCTTATCTTCTGCTGTTGTGGGAGATTGTTTACAAGAGAGCCTGAAATGTGGAGCCAATGGAGTTACCACTGATTTAGCACTTTTCATCCCAAACCTTTCAATGACCCGTTTGATATAACCTTTCTGGCTCAAGAATAATTTTCGGTTTGTTCTCTCTCTCTTAATCTCCATGCCTAATATTTTCTTTGCAGCACCCAAGTCCTTTGTCTCAAACTCTTTACCAAGTTTAAACTTTAACCTATCTATCTCCACCTTGCTTTTAGAAGCAATAAGCATGTCATCCACATACAATAGAAGATATATATATTCACCTCCATGAAGCTTACGAATGTATACACAACAATCATAATTACTTCTGGAAAAACCTTGCTTTAACATAAAGAAATCAAATCGCTTGTACCACTGCCGAGGAGATTGTTTTAATCCATAAAGCGATTTCCTCAAGCGACATACCTGACTTTCTTTACCATCAACCTTAAATCCCTCAGGTTGATACATGTAAATTTCCTCCTCTAAATCACCGTGCAAGAACGCTGTCTTGACGTCTAATTGTTCCAGCTCAAGATCACCATGAGCTACAAGACTTAATAGCACCCTAATAGAAGTGTGCTTCACTACAGGAGAAAAAATCTCATTATAATCAACCCCTTCCTTTTGTGCGTAACCCTTAGCCACTAATCTGGCTTTAAACCTAAAACCACGTGGCTCGGAAGGGTCCTCCTTTCTTTTATACACCCACTTACATCCTATCGCAGTCTTACCTATGGGCAACGGGAGTACATCCCACGTCTTGTTTTTATGAAGAGATTGCATCTCTTCTTCCATGGCAACCAGCCAACTCTGACTATCTTTGTCATTGATAGCTTGTTTGAAGGTGATCGGCTCATCATCCTCCACCGATAGTGCATACTCTACTAAGTTTAACTGTCCATAATGCCTCAGAGGTTTGTCTGACCCAAACTTCTGAACTACTTTATAATTTCTCTTTGGCTTACTTGATGCCAAAAAATCTTCATGTTGTTGTTCTATGACATGTGCATTTTCTTGCTCGATCTCATCACGATCAAGTCCATCGTCTTCCTCCTCATCTTGGATAACATTAGGATGCTCCACCTGAACATGATTGGAATCTATTGGTTGATTTATAGATTCTATCTCCACCACTTGAGTATTTGAAGTTCTTTCAACATCACCACTATCCGGCACCATAGCTTTTGACAAAGCTATTATAGATCTTTCATCAAAGGTCACATCCCGGCTGATTACAAACTTAGAATCCTGTAAACTCCAAAGACGGTAGCCTTGAACCCCTTTTGGATATCCCAGAAAGATTGCTTTCTTAGCTCTTTCATCAAGTTTATTATCTTTAGCATGATAATAAGCCGTGCATCCGAAAATTCTGAGTTTCCCGTAATCTGCGTGTTCCCCTGACCATACCCTATAAGGTGTTTCTCCATCTAGAGAAGAATGTGGGGATCGATTCACTATATAACAAGCTGTAGCAACCGACTCTGCCCACCATTCTCTACCTAACCCAGAATTGGAGCGCATACACCTTGCCTTCTCAAGTAGTGTACGATTCAGTCTTTCCGCGACTCCATTTTGTTGTGGTGTGTCTCTAACTGTCCAGTGCCTCACAATACCTTCTTGATCACAAGATTCCTTGAAAGCTCCATCCATGTACTCTGTGTCATTGTCAGACCGCAGAGTTTTAAGCTTTCTATCTGTCCTATTTTCGACCATTGCTCTCCACCGCTTGAAATTGTCGAATACCTTATTCTTATGCTTAAGAAAGTAAACCCAAGCATACCTAGAATAATCATCAACAAATGTAACAAAATATCTGGAACCACCTTTGGAAGTAACTTTAGCCGGACCCCAAACATCTGTATGCACATAGTCTAACAACCCCTTGCTTTTGTGCTTGCTTGTAGAGAACTTCATTCTGTGTGCCTTTCCATACACACAATGCTCACAAAATTCCATTTGTGGTTTCTTCATGTTCTTCAACAAACCCTGTCCACTAAGCAATGATAGACCTTTTTCCGACATATGCCCAAGCCGCATGTGCCATATTTTTGTGCACTCTGTCGGGTTTTTACTTCCACCAATTCCAACTGCTAACTCACCTGTAACAGTAGTCCCCAAAAGAGGATAAAGATTACTGTGACGAATCCCCTTCATCACTACCAAGGAACCACGAACAACTTTTAGAACCCCGTTTTCCATAATTATTTTACAACCATTTTTCTCTAATAAACCTATAGAGATTAGGTTCTTTCTCAAATCTGGTATATGTCTCACATCCTTTAAGGTTCTCACGACTCCATCATGCATCTTGATTCTTATTGTACCGAGACCCACAGTTTTACAAGCATGATCATTGCCCATTAAAACTGTACCACCATTCATGCTTTGATAAGTAGTAAACCACTTTCTATTTGGGCACATATGATGGGAGGCTCCTGAATCAAGCATCCACTTATCAGAAATATCATACGATTGTTCGGTAACTGAGTAACAATCTTCCTCGTCATTTGAGACATAACTCGCCTCTTGTTTTTCCTGCCTTTTTTCTTTCGGGTAGTCGTTGTGTTTCTTGAATGTTACCCTCTTGTTTGGGCAATTTGCTTTAAAATGCCCAGGCTCACCACATTTAAAGCATAATCTCTCAGCAGGAGGTCTAGATTTAGGCCTAGACTTTCCTCGCTTACTTTTTCCCTTTTCATTGGTCCTTCCTCTAGTTGCAAATAATCCTTGTGCCTGATCTTTGTAGTCTCGTCCATTTGAAGAGGACATTACACTTGTAGCGACCTTGCGTAGATCATCTGCTAGAAGTGATGCTCTCGTCTCATCCATGGTGAGAGTGTCACCCACAAGCATCAAAGTTTGCACTAGATTTTCATAGGATTTGGGCAATGAAAGTAACAGTATTAGTGCCTGGTCCTCATCATCTATCTTCACATCTATGTCTTTTAGGTTTGATATGATCCTATCAAACTTGTTGACATAATCATGGATTGAGGTGCCTTCCTCCATCTTGCATGTATACAATTTGGATTTTAAGTAGATCCTGTTAGTTAGAGTCTTCGTCATGAAGTTATCCTCTAATTTCTTCCACACAGCTGCTACAGTTGCTTCTTCATTTACCAAGAAAGCAACATCCCTCTCAAGACATAAGATTATGGCAGCCCGCGCCTCAAGATCTAGTTCTTCCCAATCCGCATCCTCCATATCTGCTGGCTTTTTCTCTTTTCCCGCTAGCGCCTTATGCAATTTCTGTGATATTAGCAGATTTTTCATCTGCATCCTCCAATAGGAAAAATCATTTTTCCCATTGAATTTCTCGATTTCATATTTTCCTACTTTGACATTTACCCTACTAGAAGCCATTACTTTTCTAAAGGAAAAATAATTAGATTTGACCACTTAAATTTTGGTGTTGGCTCTGATACCAATTGTTAGAGTCGCAGCGGAATTTTCGGGTTTCTTGTAGACGCAAAGTATTATGTAATTGGATCCTCCTCACGATATTGCAATAGGTAGCTATCAATAAGAGAAAATAACCAATATGAAGGAAGAAAGTTAACTTAAGAAATATAACTCTCTTAATATATACTGATTCTCTGATGATGAATTACAAAACTGGTGTATTTCTTTAAATTACAATTATTGGAGATATTTATACAAGAAGAAGATAAAACAACGAATGGCGAAACATCTCTCCCTAAAAATAACTATGAATAAATTCCACAAATTATTTTATGTCATTTCGACATTCTCTCTCAACCTCATTTTATCCCTCTTCTCTCTCTCTCTCCTTCTATTTTTATTCCATATCGCCTTTTAATCCCACAAGAAGAAATAAAATTCACCAAAAAAAAAATTAAAAAAAGGGAGAGAAAGTAGGTGACCAGAGAGAGAGAGAGAAGAAATGTGACAATTAAAAGAGAGAACAGTCAAGCAGAGGAGTATGGCTATGGCTATGGGCATGGCAGGCAAGTTTGCATAGCGTTAACTTTGTGGTATACTCGTAAGTCGTATAGACAGACGTACAGTATTCAACTTCTCTACTCCTCACCTCCAAAAAAATAAAAATAAAATAAACAAAAGAAAAAAAAACACAAAAACATAAAAGAAAAAACACAAAAACAAAAAACAAAAAACGACAAAAGAAAAAAGAAAAAAAGAAAGAAAACTCCCATTGGGCGACAAATTTATTTTTTTTTTTTAAATTTGGTTTTTGGTTTTTTTATTTTACAAAAAAAAACTTGTCTAAGACGTAATTTTTGGTAAGACAGGGATCACGGCTCATAATAAGAGACCTTTACATCTCAAATTAGTCACCCATTTTTCTGTAATTTGGTCCACACAAGACTTGCACTTTTATGTAACCCATCCTTAAAATTCATGGTGTCGATCTTTGACATGAACAATTTTTGATGTCTCGGTATTCTTCTTCAAAAGGGTTACCCCATTCCTAGCTGTAGTTGCTTGAAGTAGAAGAAGTCACTTGTCTCTTACTCTTTCAGCATAAGACACTCAAATGATTATTCTCAATGAGAACAAAAGGGATAGCTTAAAGTTGGGAAGGGATTAGACATTTAGAAAAGACATGTAGTATGAATTTTTTTTTTTTTTTTAATAGATTTGTTTCGAGAAAAGTCACGAATGAGTGTCAAAGTTATAGCTAAGGATATTGTGTGAATTTTGAAAAATATTTTTCAACAAATAGAAATATCCAGAATACAGAACTATAACCCCTCAGCCAAATACAACCTTGCACCAATCACTCATGTCCTTCCCTAGTTTCAATTTTCCTGGTCATAATTGTTACATATCTTGTTGGAGATTCTAAGTCTGTTTTGTTATTGTCGATTAATCTATAAACTTTTAGGACTTTTGCCCTCCATTGCACCAAAAAAAAGCTTTCCTGGTCATATAATTTAGAAAATTGTTACAAAATTTTACAATATATCCACTATAAAATGGTGACAATTAACAATTTATGTGTCAATATATTCTTCCCATTAACAATATTGTGATAGACCAATATATGAAAGAGTTGCAAAATTTTGTTCTTCTAGTTTCCGCATATCATCCATTCGAGATTTGTATTGTGGAACATTAATGTATGGAAAGGGCAGAAACCAACTATATGTCGATATGTAGTTGTTGTCACTTGTCATTATCACCCCATGTTATGCAGAAGGAGATGAAGTAAGCTTGTAAAGTTGTAACATCTTGTTGTCAACTTTTAGCCCATGCCATGTAGATCAAGTAGATGATTGGACTATGTTGTTACAAATTATAATCCTTAAACATTTGACCTTTAATAAGCAGAATCGTATCGCGTCTATACATACAACGAGATTTCTTTGCTTGGTTAATGGTGTGGTATACTCAATAGATATAGTCATATAGAGCAATGCTATAGGTCATCATGATGCATGACGGAAATTTTTATCAACACTAAGTAATAGAGGGATATTCATAAAGGAGAATATATCAAGAAAATGAAATTGAAGACTTATTTTTAATATCTCCACAAGAAATCTATAGAATTATTGATATACATTAAAATACTAGGGGTTTTGATTATTTCAGAGATACACGTAACAATAATACTCAGACAACAAGAACTCTAACAAATTTGGCATAGCAAGCACTCAATATTAAGATTTAGGGATACAAAAAAATCTCGTACAGTTCAAGCCAAGTAAACTGATCCAAAGAAGACCAAGAAAGCACAAGGGACAAATATGCTTTACTGCAACCACAAAATTTGACAAGAGTCTCTCGAAAAAGAAACTGGAAAGCAGTGATGTTGACTATTTTTCTATGAACATGGGTAAGCTATCAAGGGTTTCTAGAAAGATAAAACGGAGAGTTTCACTACATAATCTCTCCGGAACCTTCTATTAGGCTAGAGCGTACATGATATGAAATTAATGCATACAGATGTAAATATGCATATAAATGTACATTTACAAATACAAAAATAATCAACCAATCAGGGTATAGCTATATCTATTTAAGATCAATTAACTATATGAGAAATAATAACTAACAAAGTTAATAAAGTTTTCGAAAATCTATACCAAGAAATTGAATTCGAAACTCAAATATTGACCTTTGTGGCTCACAAAAACGGTGTAAAGATAGAGAAGTTGACTCGACCCTTCATATTTATAAAATATCAACTAAAAGTCTCATTATACAGGTTAGGAAGCACATTATTGTCACAACCGTGAATTAGTTGACATCATATAAAGTGATAAAATCGAAGGAGACTTTAGAGTGGAATCATTTAAAGATATCAAAAGATTATTGATGAGCTAGTGTAGTACATTGCCTACTTTTTTCCCCTCTATTTTATAATGTACGTATGAATTAGTAGTCAATACAACGCAGCCAAAAGGCCCATTCAAATGTGTCCCATGAACCTGAATCAATAGCATATACCTTTTCACATATTACTATTTCAGGGTCACAAAGTTTAATAATTATCTTTTGAAACCTATTGAGTTATACGCTTCTTAGGACCATTGTTCTTTCCAACTCATTACATACTTTGCTCAATCCAATCGGCATCATAAATTCCCGTTAATTTAAACTTCGGTATACCTCGGTGAAAATTTTGCCTCTTTGTTTATATACTTACTTCACAAAGGTATAACAAATTACTCTACAATTCGAGGTCTTAAGCTATCTTTGTGAATAATTCGAGGCAAAATTTTAACATGCGAATGGCTCTTCGTGTAGCTAGCATGGCAACAGAAATCATGATACACTTACTTCCATATCGCAAACTACTATCTTATGGAATATACTTTGGATCTCGTCCTTTCATACAACTTCATAAGCCATAATCAAGGTTGCGGCGAATTGATTTCAGATTGTTTAGATCCTTTTTTTGTTTGTTTTCGTTGGGACTTTTCAAATCCATTTTAAATTCACCAACCTTAACCTAGTACAACAAGAGTTTGGCAAATTTGACCCGGGAGTATGCATTAAATAATTATGAAATTTAAATTCTTCATGATCCTCACAATACAAAACCAAAAAAAAAAAAGAATAAAACAAATAACAAAATAGCTCAAATCAATTATTAAATCCACCAAACCTCAACCTGCTAGTACAAGAGGGAGGTTGGTACATTTGACCCGGGAGTATCACTTAGTAATTATAAAATTTAAAATCTTTAGTAATATCACAATATCAAACCAACAAAAAAATACTTGTAAGAAATAAGAAAGTAGGGGAGACTTGGTTTATCTAGGTGGGTGCTCACTTGCCGGGAGTTGAAAATGACAAAGCCCAACCATCCCTTTATATCCCAACTCATGCATGCACTTTCTGCACTTCAAACTTCAAAACAACCAAAACTATCGAAGCTCAAAGTTGCTCAACACCCAAAAATACTCTAGTCCAAAATTAAGAGGGAAAAGAATGGCGGGTGAACCCGGGAGCTCAATGCACGGGGTTACCGGGAGGGAGCCGACTCACAGTTTTAGGGTCGAATCCCCAGACGTTCCAACAGACGCGACGGCTAAATTCGCTGTTCCTGTAGACTCTGAGCACAAGGCAAAGGTGTTCAAGGTGCTCTCCTTTGCCAAGCCTCATATGCAAACGTTTCACCTGTCGTGGATTGCATTCTCGGTGTGCTTCATTTCAACATTTGCAGCAGCGCCTCTGGTTCCCATCATTCGAGACAACCTTAACTTGACCAAGGTGGACATTGGTAATGCTGGAGTGACCTCTGTTGCAGGCAGCGTCTTCTCAAGGCTGGCCATGGGGGCGGTCTGTGACCTCCTAGGTCCACGCTATGGCTTTGCCTTCCTCATAATGCTGAGTGCCCCAGCGGTGTTCAGTATGTCCCTTGTGTCTAATGCTGCAGGGTACATTGCAGTTAGGTTCATGATTGGCTTCTCTCTGGCCACATTTGTGGCATGCCAGTACTGGATGAGCACTATGTTCAACTCCCAGATCATTGGGGTGGTCAATGGCACTGCAGCTGGGTGGGGGAACATGGGCGGTGGGATCACCCAATTGCTCATGCCGGTACTTTTCACGCTTATCAAGAAGGCGGGGGCCACCACATTCATGGCCTGGAGGATTGCCTTCTTCATCCCTGGATGGCTCCATGTCATCATGGGCATACTTATCTTAACTATGGGTCAGGACTTGCCTGATGGCAACCTCGGTGCCCTCCAGAAGAAGGGCGATGTTAGCAAAGACAACTTTTCTCAGGTAACTATAATCACTCCACTCTCTCCATCCCCTATTCTTTGTTACTAGGGAGGTGTATATGACATGAATGTATGCTACACAGGTGCTAAAGTATGCCGTCACCAACTATAGGACATGGATCATGGTCCTTTTGTACGGCTACTCCTTGGGAGCCGAATTAACAACAATGAACATCCTTGCTGAATACTTCTTTGACAGGTAAAGAATTAGTCTCTTCAACAGCCAGCCACCCAAAAGTTATCAGAACAAACATTTAATGTAATCAACCATTTTGTTCCTGTTTCAAAAATAACAAGTACAGGTTCCAACTCAAGCTCCAGACAGCCGGGGTCATAGGAGCAATCTTCGGCTTGGCCAACCTAGGATCTCGCCCAATAGGAGGCTTCTTCTCTGATGGTAGTGCCCGTCTATTTGGGATGAGGGGTAGGTTATGGATCCTATGGCTCATGCAGACTATAGGAGGTCTCTTCTGTATATGGCTAGGCCTGGCTAATACCCTCCCCACCGCAATCACGGCTGTGGTTCTTTTCTCCCTAGCAACACAAGCTGCAGAAGGGTGCACCTTTGGAATCGTCCCTTTTATCTCACGCCGCTCCCTCGGGATCATCTCGGGCCTCACAGGTGCAGGGGGGAACTTGGGGTCTGCGATTACCCAACTGATCTTCTTCTCAACTAATAGGTTCAGCACTGAGCAAGGGATCGTCTACATGGGTGTGATGGTCATCGCCTGTACTCTCCCCGTGGCATTGGTGCACTTTCCACAATGGGGTAGCATGTTCCTCCCACCTTCTCAAGATGTGAAGAAATCTACTGAAGAGCACTATTATGAGTCAGAGTGGTCAGAAGCCGAGAAGCAGAAGGGCATGCACCTCAATAGTCGCAAATTTGCGGAAAACTGTAGAAATGAAAGAGGAAAAGGGTATACTGCATCTACTCCAACCCCAACAGAATCCACCCCTGAGCATGCCTAGGCCAGGGCTGTGTGAAACAAAATCTTACATGACTTGCCTTTGGCAATAGTCCAAGGCTACGTGTGCCGTGTGGTATTATACTCTATATGTAACTTACCCTTTCATAACACTACCCCACTATACTGCTTTAGTTTATTTTACGTTTCTCTTTTCTTGGGTTGTTTGGATGAAGTCCTTGCAGTTTTTCAATACAAGTGTTGTTCAAGTAAAACTCAGAAGTATACTGCACATATGATCTATTATTACTATGAGGCATATGAGCAGAGACTACAAAATTCATTCTTTACCAACAAGAAACGTGAGTAAAAGAGACTTGAAACTAGAACGAGTTAAAATCTTCCCATTTCACTAAGATTCAGCATCATATCTACATGGATCCTCTTCACTCATTCCCATTCGACCTACAATCGATCCAAATGTCTTATATTGCTCTGTTTAACAAGCGGTCGGTCCCAAATAAGAACCGATTACAGTAATGTCCTAGCTAATTGCTAACTGAGGTCATATAACTGATACCAGTTAGCAATTTCTAATGAACCCAGAGCAAAAGAATCACCCCTCAGTTATATAAATTGGTGTGAGGATGAGTTTTTGGAGATTAACCAATAATCAAAAGTCAAAACCATAAATATAAACTGGAGGAAAATGGTAATGTACAAATACAGAAGGGAAGGAAGAAGAGATGCGCTACTAGTCAATCAGCCCAATGCAGCATATTCATTTTATCTTAAATTTTCAGCCCAATGCACCATACCTGTGTAACAGGATGCGCTCGCTACCCAAGTACCCAGTCATCTCCTACGATGACTACAACTCAATCTTAGCCTTGGTCTCAGAATTTTAACAGTGCCTCTTTACTTGAGAAATCTAGAGAAGTAATATCAGTTAATTTTGAGAACCATGACAATCGGCAAGAAATTTGCAACTCTAAAAATCTTAAGTTAATATGAACCAATCATCAATATAGATATACGGATAAAGATTTACGTATACGTAAATTAAGGCATTGCAGAAAACTACAAACTCAGCTTTCCACTCCCGCCACAGGTACTGCAAGATCGAGCAGATGAACACTTTGAACAATAGCTCCATTTCCTTGGAAGCCTGTCAAATATCAGTGCATTCACGGTGAGGAGAAAATTACACACATCTAATAAGAAAAGAACGCATGTGAGATCTTATATGCAAAAGCCAGAAGGGGACGGTTACCCTGATGTATAACGAGTAGCCGCATTCTTAGACGTCATTCTAGCCTTCTCAGCACCATCTTCTGACAGTATCTGTAGAACAAAACCCTCTCCTTTGCATTCGGAGCAGATGCCAGAACCGCCACAGACTTCACATGTTTTTACAGGAGTCTGACTTCATTCAGTTACAAAATTCTGTTTCAGTTGTATCTCAAAACCAATGGTGAACTGATGTACAATGGCAAAAGCAGAAAGGGAATGAACAGAATCAAGTGTTCAAACTTCAAACTGGAGAAGAGATATTCATGGGAATTCAGACGACATGCAAATAGTTATCACATTTGTATATATTGGTAATGCAGTTTGACATCCGCTGCTAAATACTGTCATCCAGCTGACTCGTGTGTAAAGCGGATAACCAGCAATTGAGCTTTACAGAGAAAGTGCTTCATTCAGTGTCATGTCATAACCAATGCCTAGTACTGACTATGGTTTGCACTGCACTCCAGACTCCACAACTAATGGTGTTGTAGACTGGAAACCTTAGGTGCTAGCAATGCAGATAACTGTATAAGCTTGACTTGACAAAATTATTTGTAAAACTCATATGGTTCTTAGTGGTAAAAGTTATTAGAACCATCAAGTTATCCAAACACTTACTAACTTAGTTTTAACAAGTTACAGTAGCTACTAGCTATAATCCTCTGGAGCTCCATGTAGCTTGAAATACTTACATGTTAACAAAATTGACCTTATCAGTGTCACTCCTAAATGGTCATAGTTACTCTGCATGCGAGATCATGGACTAGAAAGTTGCGACTGTAAAAAAAGACTTCACCCATCACAGTGTGCATTAAGGCATAAATAATGAATCATCCGTTTTAAAATAGTGCCAAATAATACTATATTAGTCATCTATTATTTCCTTAGTGGTTAGTATGCATGATGCATCATGTGCCTGTTGGACCCATACGCGGTTCAAACCACACACCAGCCGTATTTATTTCCTTTCCGTTCCAGTCCTAGTCTTAAACTCTTGAAGGAAAATGTACAAGTCATAAGCAAACAACGAATGTTATCTCTCAAAAAGATCGCAATGTTTTTCATTTTTTGGTTTTCCCCTTAAACTCAAAGCAGAGCCCCTGCCCTAGAACAAAATTTCCTAAAGTGTCACCCCAAGCTTGTTCCGGATTGGGATAGACCCTACTGCAAATAAGGTGTCATACCCTTCTTGTACAGGCTGCCAAGGTTTAAATATTCAGCAAAAAATGAGAATAGCGCCACACACCTTTTTTGAGATTCTTGTGTTCTTTTTATAAGAAGAGTGGCTGCTCCACCAACAACAGTAGCTGCTACTGCTATAGAGACAACTGTTTCTGGCAGTGATGAAGATATTCGAAAGATTTTCCTTCTATGGACCTGCAACTTCGAGCCCTGAATCCTAGTTACTTCAGCAAATAAATTTAATAAAGATCAAGCACCAAGCTTCAAAACACTAAGGTTATTTACGTTTTTACATGAAGATAATACTGCAATGCAGGCACTTTCAGGAGCATGAACACTCACTAAAATGCCAAAGATATGATTATTACATACTGCAAGTACTTTCTACCTCTCCACACAGACGAGGCCTCAAGCCTTTAGATGTTTCAGCTAAGGCTAAGCACCTATAGGCTATATGGCTGGTAATTGCCCAACCTAATTCTTTTATTCCGACACTGAATGTACACCTCCCGTGACTAAAAGAAATTGGACCTTAGACACCTGCACTTACAAGAATTTATGAACTTTAACTCATGAGAATCAACTTTCCGGTAACGCTATTTTGGTATGAATACTCGAAAGGTATCACCCGCTCTCACCCACTTTCGATCCCCGGCATTTGAGTCAACTAGTCTATTACACACTCTCACATCAATTTCAATCAGAATCCCAAATCTAACAGGATATACTAGTCTAAGTCCTTTATGTTGCTCAAATAAATAGCAAAATGCAACTTCTTTATGAGTACTATGTACTAATAACAATGTGAACATCATCAAGGAAATCAAGCTGCTAATCCCATAACCCTCCTCAATCAAGACTAGTGAGAAATCTGTAACGTTTTCAAACACAAAATTCAATTTTTTTTTTGCTCGTCAAAAAGAGGGGTGCAAGTGAATGGCGACCGAGGTACCCCGCTACGTCATGTTCGGACTCTCGTGTTCAATAGCGAACCACAAAATCCATTTGCTTAACAAAAAATTTACCTAAATGTGACTAAGCAAATGTTACTTAATTGTGGCTCAATGGGTATCAAAGTCTTATCATTATTAAGCAGTCATGAGTTGCAAAATCAATAGTTTAGTACTTCAAAATTTTGGGTTGGCTTAGGCAACAAAAAATTCCACATGGACCCTACTTTTCAACAGATAAAAACACAGCAAGACCAAAAAATTCTCAATTTCTTAACCTAGTTAACCATTGATATGAAGAATATGAAAAACGTCATACAAACTAGGAGAGAGAAATTGCAATAATGGGTTTGTACTATGATCATCCAAATGAGGAAATTGAGAATTCACCAGTTGAACAGAAATCAAGGGTAATAAACCAGTGGTAGTAATAATTGAATACCTCTGAAAGATGGAACAAAGAGAGACAAATGGTTAAGCAACGCAAGCTCCATTTTGGCTTTTGGGTTCGTCTTTGCAGAAGCAAGCCTCTGTCCTTTATCTTCTCTCACCTCTGTGTTGCTCCTCAAGTTTTAAAACCAACCACGTTTATCCTTTTCTACTCTTGATACCCTACTCTTGATAATCTTTTTTGTTTTTTTTTTCCGAAGGTTATCCTTCTTCTTCTTGAAATGTTTAGACTTTATAGGGATGCAAAATACCACCACCCAATTAACTAACAGTGTGTTTGGAAATTTGATGTTAATGAGCAAAAGGAAGCAAAATTATAGAATATAAAAATCTTAAAATTTCCTTTGTTTGGTTACTAGAAAGGAAAATAGTGGAAAACTAAAAGTATGGAAATCTGTGGAAATCTACTAGTTATAATTTGGGAAATTTAAAAAGAAAGCCTTTCTTTTACATACATTTTCTACAATAACAAACCAAACAAATGAAAACTGTGTAAATCTCCTACATTTCTACCATCGATGAACCAAACAAGTAAAAATGATATGATTTCCTCAGTTTTACTTTTACGTATATTTCCATAGATTTACTTTTCTTTAGTTTTCCTCACTTACAAAGTACCCAAACATAGTGTAAATATCACCAATAATGAATTGCTTGTCACAATAACCCTGGTTTTAATTTTCCTTCTTCCTTTCCATATTCTCACTCTCTCTTCATTTGGTTTCCTTCTTTACTCTATGGATACTTTTTTCTTTTTTTTTTTTTTTTTTGCGGTTGAAAGACCAATGCAATAGTCCGCAAATTACATGCACTGAGCAAACCAACCCATTTTTGATAGGCTGACAGGCTCAAGCAGAGGAGAAAACCCTCCCTACAAATAAAGGTATAGGAATTTTTATTCTCCCTACATAAATGAGGATTTAAACCCCGGACCAATGGGTTATAAGGGTGAGTCTTTTACCACTTAAGCTCCCACCTCGTCCTCCCTTACTCTATGTCTATGGATACTAACAACACAATAAGGATATTGGATGTTGCGTCCAAACGCCTCTTGGATGGTATTGGATGTTGCATCCAACACCCTTCAAGAGGTGTTGGATGCAACGTCCAACACATCACTGATTAGTGTTGGACAGAGGGTCAACACCCATTTTCAGGAATCTTAATATTTTGAAGTGTTTGGATGCAATGTCCAACCAGCACGTCTTGGGTAGACTTAGTCTACGGTGGACTAAAGGACACAGAGGGAATTTTATAAAAAGTCAGGGACTAAATTGCAAAAAACTTTCTAAATACCTTAAAACCAGTTATTTCCCCTTCACCTGTTCGTCGTTCTCAGTTCTCACCGCTCGTTTTCTCTCTCCTCTTCAAGTTCTTTTGTCTTCCCTCACTCACGTCAGACTCTTGCATAACCCCAATCACTCGAACGAATTTCATAGACGCTTGATTGCGTTTGTATACTTTGTAATTAAGTGGCCGGTGGATTGTGGTGTTTCGTGCTCGATCTCGATGACTTCGACGAGACCTATCTTCATCGCTCTTGGGTTGCGTATGTCAATTATCTTCTCTCTGCTCTATATGTGTTTTCTTCGATAATTCGATTGTGATTTATGTCGAATATTGGATTGTTGTGAATGAATCAGTGATGATTTTTGATATTTTGTTTGTGTGTGGATTTTGAAAGTTGTGATTTGGGATGTTTATGGTCAACTTTGGGAAAAGTTTAGTGAGCCAATTCTTCGTGGATAATTATACCAAAATAAAAAATGAAAAATTGGAACAAAAAATGTCGATTGAGTGGAGAAGTAAAAGTAATCAAATGACTCCTTTGTGCAATCAAACAAGGATTGGAAGTGAAATAAAATAAAGCATGTTGCCAAATATGATACTTCGACCTTAGTACCTGTTCATTGATGTCTATTAGCTCAAATGGTAGAGCACGTGCATTTACAAAGCAAATGTGTAGGTTCGAATCCTACACACTTTTTTACACTCGAGGTGGCTTTGATACAACACCGGGGGTGGCTCTCATATAACATTGGGGGTGGCTCTGATTTAACGTCACGATTCAGAGGTGGCTCTCATATAACATCGGGGGTGCCTCTCATTTAAGATCAGGGGTTGCTCTGATGTAACATGGGAGGTGATTCTCATATAACATTAGGGTGACTCTGATATAAAATTTGGGGGGGGGGGGGTTATGATATAAGACCGAGAGTATTTATGTTTATATTGTCCACAGTGGCTTGTTTATGGTTGTTTTTGGAGTTGGTAGCAGCACAATGTTTGGTTTTTTTTTTTTTTGGGGTGCGGTAGGAGCACAATTTTAGTGTTGTTTGTGATATTGATCAGTTGCACAATACTTTTAATTTGATGCATAATTGTGAATTAGTTCACTTACCTGATTAATTTGTGTTTCATTGTGAACTTTTGCCTTTCGATTATTATTTTTATTGGATATTGGTCTTCTTCATACTTTCTGGCCAAATGTTTAATTGATTGACCTGATAGTATTAGTTTCAATGAAATAGTTTTGACAGTGTCACAAATCACAAGGATATTAATTCAGTGAAATTTGGACTGATTTTTCAACTTTGTCATTGCAACTAGAAGTGCAGGCCTGAATTTGGCCGTTTGGAATAAATTTATGTGTTATTGATAACACAAAAGGCTATGCTAAATCTTCATAGGTCGCTAGTTGCTGAACTTGTTGATGACAACAACCTAATCATACTGTGTTGTGTTATTCTAACAGTATGTGAGATAATATCAAGAAACATGTCAGTATGACTCTGATACTGTAAAGTTGGCGATGGTGTTTCCTCAGTAGATTGCAATAGTGAGAAAGTAGCTTTAAAGTATACTAGTAGTTCAACATCAGTGTTCCTTTTCTGGTGATGTTTTTCTTTAAAATTGGTGTAAAGGTAATGGTGGAGCGACCAGTAATAAATAGGAGGATATGGGAGAGAGTAGATGCCTTGGGTAGAAGTGCCACTCCCTTGGTTTTTTTGCTTTTTTTTTCCTGCTATTCATTTATCTATAATGATTTAGACAAACTTTGTTATATGAAGCAAGCGAGGAGGAAGTCTATTAGCTCAAATGGTAGAGCATGTGCATTTACACAGCACATATGTAGGTTCAAATCCTACATAGACTTTTTTACACTTGGGTGGCTCTGAAAATAAGAGTAGGGGTGGCTATGAAATAAGATCGGGGGTGGCTCTAGTATATGACTGGGGTGGCTCTGCTTTTTACACTCGGACTCTAATATAAGATTGGGAATAAGTCTTTTTCATACGTTATATTGTGTATTGTGGGACTTATTTGAAGTACTATTGGGGTGGCTACCACAAAATAGATAGCCTATGTGGGATTCGAACCCACATCGTTTTGCGCAAAATAGCACAATGCTCTACCATTGAGCTAATAGGCTTCAACAAAGTAGTCAATTATACAAAAACAACCCGATGAGTATCCCGCCTAGGCGAGGTTTGGGAGACTGGGAGCGACACTCTAGGCACCAAAGCATTGCAAAATGTCCAAAGACATCATCAACCCAGTGGTCTTTTATACCAAGACCCTCAATTCCAAAAAAAAATAATTGTTAAATGACTTTCAACTGCTCACTTACAATAAATTCCAAAACCTTTACCGGACAAACAAAGAGCAGAATTTTCAAGTCAAAATAAACAAAGGCGTGTCTCTTTATATAAATCAAATACCTCCTTATACAAATTCTGTTTCGAATACCCACATTTTCTCAATTTGGAAATGGCGTAGGCATCTCTAAGCTGGCAAAGAAATGAGTGTAAGAGAATCACTAAACATGATATAATAATGGAGGGTATAATTCCAGTAGCATGTCTGACAATGAGCATGAACCAGTGCTATGTCTTATCAAAAAGTTTGTCTAATTTATCCATATATTCTGTTGAGAGGATAACTCGAAATGGTCAAAGTGAAGCATTTGAGATGTTTAAACTAAAAGCACAACTGATAAAAGCTTTAACCCACCTAGGTGGATACACGCAAACATCATGAATCCATGCAAAAAATTTAAAAAAACCGACCAAGTCTTATGTAAGCTGCACCAAACTCTGAACAATTGTTTAAAGGTAAAATTATTACCAGTTGCAACAACAATTTTTTCCAAGTAATATTTGGGAATCTGTGGGCCAGAGGACAAAAGCTCTAGCAATAAGCTGTGCTAAACTGTTGATAATTCTACTAAGTTAGTT
Source organism: Tetragonia tetragonoides (assembly GCA_038025085.1). Taxonomy (NCBI): domain Eukaryota; kingdom Viridiplantae; phylum Streptophyta; class Magnoliopsida; order Caryophyllales; family Aizoaceae; genus Tetragonia; species Tetragonia tetragonoides. The sequence continues at coordinate 6,475,443 of CM076145.1, read as the reverse complement.
CAGAAACTTTTTCATGCTTAAGTAGAGATCAATGGATCATCTAGGATGGAAACTCTATACACCATGTAGTGTTTATACTGTCAAATATCAGCAATTCCATCAACTATCAGCAGCCCAAAGTGTTGAGAAATAAACAGACTGGGAAATCAGTGTGGTCAAGGTGCCCAACCAAAAAAAAAAAAATGAATAATTGGGCTCAAATAACTTGATCTCTCAATTACATAACCAAGAGTCATCTAAAGTGAGAGGCGCCACCCCACATTCAAGCAGGAGCCACCTCACAATGAAAGAGGAGCCACCCCACATTCAAACAGGAGCCACCTCACAATGAAAGAGGAGCCACCCCACATGCAAACAGGAGCCACCTCACAATGAAAGAGGAGCCACCCCACATTCAAACAGGAGCCACCTCACAATGAAAGAGGATAGCCACCTCCATAATGAATGAGGAGCCACCCATCAACTCTACCAAAGCCACCCCTAATTTGATAACAACTAAATTAAGACATAGGGCTTGTAAAAAAATACATGAAATATGAAAAAATAATCAATGAAAGTAGAAGGATCCAACACTGGAATCCACTCCAATGATCAAAAGTCTACTTCAATGATCAAAACCAAAGAAACAGTTGAAAAACAAAGTGATCAGAGTTGCCACAACCTAAAACAAAAATCTAAGAACAAACATATTGTAGCTCATCATATTAAACTAAAAAAGAATGCTGTAATATCTGATGCAAAATGTCTATTCCAATATCATATATTTTGCTTCTATTATCTGAAACTATTCTGAATACATTCAACAAATTACACCTCCCACAACCATCTGAACAACTAACAATATGAAACTTTTGGTGTGACTTATACTATCGAGGAACATTTTTTGAATAATACATGAGAAGCTTAGAAACAGTTATACAGGAACATTGATTTAATGAGCAAATTCTCATCTCTTTACAACAACAACAAGCTCAGGTTCAGGACTCTAGGCCTACTCAAGTACAGCTATTTCTGTAACACCCAAACAGGAGAAAACCAACACTTATGCATTTTATGTTTGAGATAAATAACATAATCATCAACGATTAAATTAAGGCTCGTATAAAGAAGGAAAGGAAACCGTAATCTCACCAGTGAGCAATCAATTGAGGTTCAATTCCAACAACAATAAACCCAAAAACTACCAAACCAAAGAAACTAGGGTTTATGCTATAAAAAGAGAAAATCAATTGAAAAAGGGGAACATACTTGTGAGTGGATCTACCGAGCATGCCAGAAATCTCTTTAAATTTTGCATTTCGGCTGCATCAAATCAAGGGATTCTAATCAGCCAGAGTTTTCCCCTGGATTAGAGAGAGAGAAAGAGACTGTGGCTGAGCAGCGATAGAGCGCTTGAGTTCGGGAGAGAGAGAAGAGAGCGCGCGCGAGAGAATAACAGTCGTGGTACTCGTGGAGGTGGACACTGGACAGGAGGGCTAATGTGTAATATCCCAATATTTTCTATAATTATAATATCGATTTATAATTCATTTATAAATAGTTTTGGAGATTTAAATCCTATATTTATTTAACGATTCGATTTACTCAAATTAAAGCCATAATAATATTATGGGAATTTCGGGATTTATAATTATCAAATTAAAGGATTTAATTAAATTGATTTTGTATATGAATAAGGTTTATTCATATTGCTTTAATTGGTTTTAATTAGTTTTAATTATTTTAATTAACAATTAAATCGGAAAATGAATCCTAGGTCTAGTAGGTTTTGACTTTCTTTGACCAAACACCTATATAAGCTAAGAGATGGGTCAGTTGATCAGTTGCAAAAACTGAGCCAAAAACCTCACACACTCTCTCTCTCCTCTCTCACGGCTCTCCCTCTCTCTTCTCTCTCTCACTCCACCGCACACTCTCTCCCCTTCCCCCTTGCTGTCGTCCTTCGCCGGAGAACACCAGGACCACCAACCAGGTGAGCCACCCCTTCTCTCTCTTCCTCTCCCTCTCTTTCTCTCCTTCTCCCTCACGACACACACGCACTCTCTCCTCTGTTTTGGCTCGCCGGCGGCTTTGCGCCACTGCCACCGCCTGGCCGAGTGGTCGACCGTCGTGGGCGGACCCACCGGTTGCTCCCCAGCCCCCTCTCTCTCCTTCAGTCGCTCTCTCTCTCTCTCCCGTTCTCTTTCTCTCTCCCTCACGAACTCTCTCTGATGTGATTTATTTAGGGATTTTCTGTATTTTTGATAAACAAAACAATAAAAGGGATATACCTCTCGAATCACTCAAGGGGTTGGGGTTTTTCGTTCAAGAATCACTCAAGAACAATACTTGCGCATCACACACAAGGGTTTCAAACTGAATCACTCAATTTGAGGGGTAAATACTCACGTATTAATCATTAATCATCAAAGTCTATGTTACAATTTCGTGCTCTCCCCTATATATAGACAAAGAAATCTAAAGCTACTAGGAATCCTAATCCAAGTAGGAAATTAACTATTAAATTGATTACAATTGTAAAACGAACTATCTAACAGCTTTTCTAATTTCTAATGGACTCATGATGCTAATATTAACCAGATTATTAGTTTCCTAAGCAATAAATCACGCTAAAAGCAAGTTAAAATAAACTAGGACACAATAACTAAACTAAAGTCGTTGCCTTGGCGCGCAAGGAATATGTTCCGTAACTTGTTACGCGTTTTTGACCATGTTGTGCTTTGAATTAGAGAAAACTCAAAGCATAAATGTTGTAGATCTCGATCATATCTTTCTATAGAGATTTGAATCATCACGTTTAGATTTAGTATGAGCGAGTTATGGCCAAAATACGAACAACTATTAGAACTGCCAAGATTACGAGGTTCTCCATAATGACGTGATCATATAACAAGAGCTTTAATCCCCATCTTGCGCGTGTATTCCAAAGTATCTTCAATGTAGGAGGCAATGTAATTGTAACCCATTTTAAAACATGCTCCATAAACGAACATAATAGAACTAAGATTGAATGTTCTTTCAATTCCCCTTGGAAAACACCATTGTTGTTCTTGAGGAGCCGTGTAGAGGAATCAAGATCATTCCTAAGATCAATATAATGGTGAATATGATGTGTATCATTTTTTAAGCATGTTGCTCCTGCATCAATCTCCCTTTCTTCAAAAAGAATTGTCCCCAATTCTTGGTCGGTAACAATCTTTTCTTGAGTTTTGTCTCCATGATCTTCCATCAAATAAATCATACAATTCTTGGAGAAGTCAGTATGAACAAAGTCTTCATATTTGAAAAACAATGAATCATGTTGAGATGTCTTCAATGAATCCATGACCACAAGGTTAGTAATGATGTCAACCTCATCTTCTTGACTTACTTCATCAAATATAGGTGGTTGACTTGGGTCAAAAGAAAATTCTTCTTTCAAAAGGTCATCATTATAACCAAGATCATCAAGAAAATCACCAATATTATCTGGTTCAATGAATTCTTCCTCAACAAACTCATGAACCACGGTTTGTTGTTTTGAAACATAAACTTGAACATCAATCAAGGAATCCATGTTCTTGGCCTTTTCTTGTGAGTCCTCAATAGGAACAATATCTTTAAACGAACCATAAAGATCAGATTTTTGCAAAAACTCCTCAATGATCCCGTTCTTTGGTTCTTTGACTTCACAAGATCTCAAAGATTCTTCAGCCGCGTACACTTCTTTAATGTATTCTATAGTTACTTGAAACTTTGTAGCACATTCATCTATAAAGTGACCGAAACCAAAACAATTGGAACATTGGCTATTATCTCGTTCCTCTTCTCTTAACTTCTGCAATTGTTGTTCAATCCGTCTCACCCTCATCTCAGATAACAAAAGTTTAATACTTTCATCATAACAATATGCACATGAACATTCTTGATCATTGCTCGGATATGAAAATCTTCTGTTGAGATACTTCTTCAATTTGCTCATGGTGCGGATTTTCTCTTTCCTCATGAGTTTTCTGCGAGATTTCAAAGACTCCCACCAAACTAGAGCAGGTCCTCTTAGGCGAGAAATCACAATCTTTACTTGCTCATAGTCAGTAAACTCATAACATAAAAATAACTCGTCAACCTTCTTAAGCCATCGACAAAAGTCCTTTGAACAATACAACCCACTAAACTCATCTAAGCTGGACTCAATAAACTTAGAATTCCATGGTGACCTCATATTGTTTATTGCTTCATAAGATCAATGTCGAAATAATATTTTCCACTCGTAAAAACACAAAACGGCTCAAAAACAGGAGTAAACAATTGAATTTCGCAAAAATAACACAGAGCTAGTAAGCAAAGCTTAACTATTCTTGCTCAGAATGCCAGTTACCTGCGAAAAACACTATTTCTTTGTCAAAAACGGGCTCCAAAATTCTGATGAACAGCAGCACGAACACGAACAACTTTAATAATCTTCTGTCAATCTGGATCGTTTGAAGTTTTAGAAAACTCCAAAAGCTTGCTCTGATACCAAGTTGATGTGATTTATTTAGGGATTTTCTGTATTTTTGATAAACAAAACAATAAAAGGGATATACCTCTCGAATCACTCAAGGGGTTGGGGTTTTTCGTTCAAGAATCACTCAAGAACAATACTTGCGCATCACACACAAGGGTTTCAAACTGAATCACTCAATTTGAGGGGTAAATACTCACGTATTAATCATTAATCATCAAAGTCTATGTTACAATTTCGTGCTCTCCCCTATATATAGACAAAGAAATCTAAAGCTACTAGGAATCCTAATCCAAGTAGGAAACTAACTATTAAACTGATTACAATTGTAAAACGAACTATCTAACAGCTTTTCTAATTCCTAATGGACTCATGATGCTAATAATAACCAGATTATTAGTTTCCTAAGCAATAAATCACGCTAAAAGCAAGTTAAAATAAACTAGGACACAATAACTAAACTAAAGTCGTTGCCTTGGCGCGCAAGGAATATGTTCCGTAACTTGTTACGCGTTTTTGACCATGTTGCGCTTTGAATTAGAGAAAACTCAAAGCATAAATGTTGTAGATCTCGATCATATCTTTCTACAGAGATTTGAATCATCACGTTTAGATTTAGTATGAGCGAGTTATGGCCAAAATACGAACAACTATTAGAACTGCCAAGATTACGAGGTTCTCCATAATGACGTGATCATATAACAAGAGCTTTAATCCCCATCTTGCGCGTGTATTCCAAAGTATCTTCAATGTAGGAGGCAATGTAATTGTAACCCATTTTAAAACATGCTCCATAAACGAACATAATAGAACTAAGATTGAATGTTCTTTCAATTCCCCTTGGAAAACACCATTGTTGTTCTTGAGGAGCCGTGTAGAGGAATCAAGATCATTCCTAAGATCAATATAATGGTGAATATGATGTGTATCATTTTTTAAGCATGTTGCTCCTGCATCACTCTCTCTCTCTCTCTCTCTTTCTCTCTCCTGGTCGCCGGTCACCGGCGAGTCACCACCACCAGCCACGGTGGTCAGGTGGTGATGGTACTGATGGGTCCGACCATGGGTCCCCTTGTGGGTGACCGTGGTCGAGACTTGCACAATAAGTTAGGATTTCGAATTTGTATTTTCGTTTTAATTAATTTCGTATTTTAAGTATTTTTCAATAATTATTTTTATTTTTCTGTACTCGTTTGGATCCCGAATCTGGATTTTCAAAAGCCTAGATTGGTTGGAATAAATCAAAGAATTTAATAAAAATACTATTTTACAGTTTCAGTACTGTTTGGATTTTCGTATTTATTGATTATGTCTCGATAATTGTTTTTAATTAGGACCAAACGGACAAGCGTGATCGGGTTGTGATTAGCAAGGTTACCTACTGTCTAGTGAGCGTTTTTTAGGTAAGAGATTGTGCCTACCTCTTTCCAAAGTCCCATAAAAACTATTTTGATGGGTTATGTGCTAATTGATTATTATTGTGAATTTAATATGCGAAGCATGATTAAATTATATCGTCGTTAATTATGAGAATTAGAAATATATTCTTCGCTGTAAATATGATTTATATTGAGTATGACAAGTTTATGAAGTTTCGTTAATTAATTAGTTCATATGCTAATTATCGAGCATGTATGGCGATGTGAATTTCTAATATTATTATGATATAATATACGTGGTATTTGGAATGGGTTATTATTGAGTGCTAATGAGCATCTATTATACTTGGATGGATTATTTGTTGAAAGTGTAATTTTTGGATATCATGATTTGCTGCCGAAGTGCTGCCGAAATTTCATTAGACATATGTGAAGCATGATTGTGATAATATGCATTTATGTCGTTATCGTCATTATTATTATTCATTATCATGAGCATGAAATGAAGTAGTATGTCGTGGTCTCGTTGTACCACTAGGTCAATCAATGCAAGTATGTGAATTGAATTAAATGAGAATAAGACTCCTAATGGATCCCTAGGAGTAGTCGAGCAATCGAGACTTATCTAATTGATATAGTCTAGGGATGCGTGATTCCCAAGTTACTTTAATGGACACCTCGTAGTGTGTTCGGGATGGATCATTCCCCATCGTTTAATTCTCTACATATCGATTATTATGTTAGAGGCAGTGTGAGTATACACTAGAGTAAGTCCATGACATGTCTATATCTATCTATGAACAGTATGGGTAATCGCTGTTGTATTCGCTCTCTTATTTCTCTAATCAAGATGGTTTATCTGGTCGTGTTCGAATGATCACTAAAGCAAGAATTGCATGTAATTGAATATCGAGTTTGCGTGTGCTTGATTGTATGACTATCTGTGCATGCAAATGAATTTCAATTATTCTTCTAAAACCCAGGTAAGGTTTGCGAAAGTGTTTTTACTGGGTATGGACGACGTTTATTCAGTTTATCTGATTTTTATTTTCTTTTGTTTCTTCTCTTTTCTTCTGTACCTTGTTTCCGTCACGGAAACCAAAATGCAGGTGTAGTTGAGTGAGGACGGATAGCTTGAAGTTTAATTGTGGGCTTGTTCTCTAGACTTATTATTTCCTTTGGTTTATTGGAATTTTGGTTTGTGCCCTTGAAGGCAAAGTTGTAATAATACCTTAATGGACTTAAGTTCACTTGATAGACAACTCTGATATTAATGGTATCAGAGCCCTAGGTTTAAAAGGTTGCATGGGTTTAATAAATGAATTAATAAAGATTAGTTTCATTTTGGGAAAAATAAAATATAATTAAAGCCGTTGAGCGTAGTAGTCCTAGAAGTTAGGAATTACTTGAAATCACCTTAATTGTGATTTAAATGTTCTTATTGTTTGATTGCCCTTTTGTAGATGGCAATTACTCGTTTGACCGCGATGAAGTCGACTAGAGGTAGAAAACCATGAGCGATGATCGTTGCACCCGAGAACGAGGTGGAATACGTAGACATTTCCGATAGCAAGCCAACGCATGACGAGGTCGTACCCGAGCCCGAGGCGCACGACAATGGCGCGCACGAGCTCGAGGTGGATCAACCCGCGCGTGATGCTCGTGATGATGACTTACCAATGGAGCCTAACCATGATTTGGAAGTTAACGAGGATCCTGATGCTAAAGAGGAACCTACCGAGTCCGAACCTCAGGCTGACGATGCTCCTACTGACGAGCCAAGCGTTGAGCCTAACTCTGTGGATCTAGAGATGCATTTTGAGTATGGAGTTCGAGTCCCTGATTCACCTAGCATGCCAAACTTAGAGGATATTGGTGATGCAAGCGACAACAACTCTGTACCTCCTTCGCCTCCTGCTGATGTGTCTCCTCCTGTGGAGCCTTTCTTTGCCACTGATGCCGAGTTAGATGACATCGATCGCGCATTCACTAAGATCGAGTGATACGAATATGAGAACCGTACGAGGATACACCAAGGTTTCTGGGTAGAACTCTTATGGCTTACCCAACTTGCATCCTTGGAGAGGTCTCAAGGAGAAGTATGACGATGTGATACTGAAGAGTGGCTACATCAACGATGTGAAGTACGGCAAAGGCAACCATTGGGCGCTGACTTTTCAGGGTGTTGGCAACGAGCTATGCTTGTCCGAGTTCAAATGGAAGGTTAACCACGTCTTGGTGTCTGCTCTGAAGAACATCTGTGAGAGCTGTTGGTCTAAGAAGCGCAAACTTGTGGATAACTTTAGAAGGCGCTTCATGCCTCAAAAGTTCAGAGGTGACGAACATCCTTACACTCCATGTAGGGAAGTAAAGCCAAGGAGGGATGATGATGATGATACGCCTCCTGGTTCGAAGCAAAACCCAGTTGTTGTTTAGCTATTCTACTGACTAGAGTTAGTCGTATTGTTTTGAAACATTACTTCCTTTTTTGTGATGATCCTGCGTGGTCAAGATTGGTGTGGTGTGTATTTGCCTAAGCAACAAATATTTATAACTCTTATTTATTTTGCAATCTATCTTATTGCAAAACTATTTTATTTGATTATATGAAAGTCGTTGTGATTTGTTTATATCACTGTCGTTGTCACATATTTGCATGGTTGACCAAAAGCATGAATGCTATCTCTTATCATCGTGACATGATGGGAAATCCATGTCGAATTTATGGCAAAATCGTTGTTGAGCATTATCAACTCTCTTGTGAGCCAAGTGCTAAAGCATATCAATGTGATTAAGTGTGATTGTCTATTGCCCTACTAAAATAGTATGGAGCCTCATTATGTGCATTATGAACATATTTGTCTATTCTTGTGAGACCAATGTGTCTGAGGTGTTTTATATGTCTATCAAACTATTATGCATGAGAACTGAGAACAATAAAGCAAGTATGTTGCTTAGACCTACAATGTAAGGTCGATCTTCGAAACTTATATGCTATATGCTAAATGTGAAGAGAAAGGTTTCAATTACAACCTACTTCTCTCAATTAGACCTTAATGGGTCGAGATGTGCAAGTTGTGTGAATGGTGTTCATACCATTACTTTTATATTCTCAGATCGCGAAATGACAACCAACGCCGATAGAATTGCACGACTCGAGGATGGTCTAACCAATGTGGTCGAGATCATGGCACGAGAAATGGCACGCCAAGAAGAGATGGAAACCGCACAAGCCTCTGCAGCGTGTAGTTTCCAAGATTTTGACGCTCTTAAACCTCCTACGTTCGAAGGTGGTGCCGATCCAGCAAAGCTGGAGACTTAGATCATTGAGTTCGAAAAGTTGTTCCTGGCCACAAGTCGGCCTAACAACATGAAGGTTAGCTCTGCAACGTACTATCTGAAAAGTGAAGCCAACAAGTGGTGGAACGATGTGCGAACGAACTTACTTGCAACGATGAACTATAATTGGGATTGTTTTAAGGAATTCATTCGTGCTAGATTTTATCCTAGTGCTCTACGACGCCTTAAACAGCGTGAGTTCGAAGGTCTAAGCCAAGACAAGCTGTCTGTGGCCGAGTATGCTGCCAAGTTCAACGAGCTTGCTATTTTTGCTCCCAATCTGCTGACAATTGAAGTTGAGCGAGTCGAAAGGTTCGAGGATGGACTGAAATGGGACATTCAACATTTTATCGCTGGATAATTTGTTACTTTTCAGGAATCTTATGACAAGGTCCAGAATCAAGAGAGGATTGTTGGACGTCGTGACACGCATTTGGGAAAGAACAAGCGCGACGAAGGCAATCCATCGCAGTCGAACAATGGCGGCAAGAGGCCAAGGCCTAATGGCAACAACAATTATTACCAAGGGAGTCAGAACCACAATGCGAATAGGAATCGTCACTCGAATAGTCATCGAGCTACGATAATGGCTAGAAGGAACACGCCTTGTACTCGCTGTAACTGTAAGAACCCTCGCCTTTCGCCGCCTGATCGAAATAATAAATATGTGTGTTATAGGTTCTTAATTAAAAGAAATTGATTGATTAAGGGATTATTGAACACATGAAGTCGCCGCCAATTTTTAAGGAAACAATTGGAACCATCGATGTGCACCCAATTCCTATTGGGAATTATGACTCATATAACCCAAAGGCCAAAGATTGAGTTCGGGGGTGTAGGTACGAAAAAGACAAAACGAATCTCATCTAAATCGCCCGTAATAATGGCCTCTACTAATCCTAGCCATGTTGATTCTTAATTCACATAACAAGGTTCCAAACAATCCGGTTATCCAAGATCCTAAATTAACTAGGTCGGTTGAACAAACCAAATTATTAAAGTTATCGCTTTGCACATGATTACCCAATTGCATGATTTGATTAATAGAACACAACCAAAATAATAGAAATATGTTCTCCAACCTTACTGTGCTAACTTAACGCGCCAATTGCCAATTTGCATGAACAAACTTGTTAGTAACTTCAATGGAAGTAAAACAAAAGATATAAACTTTAATTATATGTTAGCATGTTAATTGAATTGATTAATCATGGAAAACATGCAAAGATATGATATTTACATTAAACATGATAAAATATAAGAAAACTAGAAAATAAACTAAAAACTATGAAAATCATGTAAGGATAATAATTAAACGAACCTATGCATGATAATCATGAAAACAATAACTAAAAACAATCTACATAAGATGAACTAAATAAAACAATTAAAACATGCAAAGAATATTAACCATGATCATAATATAAATAAAACATGCTTTGAAAATAGCTTTAAGAATTGAAAAGATGAGCCCTCAGGTTGAACCTTGATTGTACTAGAATTGAATGTCGATTGCTCTTGATATTGGACTTGATCTTGGGATGAGACTTGTTCTTGATTAGGGTTTGAAGATGGGTTTGATTGATGTGACTAGGGTTGAAGGGAATAGAGGAGAGAGAGAGAGAGATTAGAGTTTCCTTGAGTTGAATCCCGTAATAATGAGTTGTCCCCCTAAAAAACGGAGTTTAGAGGGGTATTTATAGGGAATGGGCCGAAGAAAATAGGAAATTAGGGTTCCCGGGCCAAAAAAAGGTGTCCAGCGGCCCCCCAGAGGGCCGCTCGGGGCTCGGCGGCCTCGATAGTGCAGCATTGGTTCAGCGGCTGGCCGCTGGGGCTCAGTGGCTGGGCCGTTGAGGCTCAGCGGCACGCCGCTGGACCCGGCGGCCCGCTTCACGGCCTTTGCCCTTACGAAAAGGCCACTGGAGCGCTCGTTTGAGCTCTGATTGGCCTGATTCTTGGTGCGTTGGAGTCCTTGTTCAAAGGGCTTTCTTTTGAGTGGGCTCAAATAACACAAGTATCCTATGAGTTATGGCCCAAACACTACAGAGGTGTCTGTTTCAACGCATTAGACAATGATCGGATCATATCTATTTCGTTTCTAATGGGATTTTGGTCCATAATATATCATTGGAAAGCTAATTCAAAGAGGAATACAAGCTTAGTGGGATAATAATCCAATTAATTCTTTAATGGCTAAAAATCAGTCTTGAACCGTGATATGAGGGTATGAGAACATCGTTTTTAGCCCATAACTTCATTAAATCATAACTTTTGACTCCGGTGTCCGTTTGGGACAAATGAGATGGCGTTGGAAAGGGCTATGGGATGGTATTGAAATGTGAAGGGTCCGGAATAAATATGGATAATGGAATACAAATAAACACAATTATTTCGAGTATTGACATTCAATTCATTATGTTCATCATAGGTTATCATCATTGGGCATTTAAAAAGGGGGAACCGATTTAGGTGTTTACAGAAGCCCCCACTTTGGCCGAGCTCGAGTGGAGCGAAGGGCAAAGTATGCACATTTTAAAAACATGCAAAGCAAGCACATATTGGAATCGTCGATGAAGACGTCGATGTTGATGTTGATGGCTATCAGGATTGCCAAGTTGACTTGAATTAAAGACGGCGGTCGGGATCGCCGGATTGACTTGAAATTTCATATGGCAGTTAGGGATCGCCGGATTGACTTGAAATTGAATACAGCAGTCAGGATCGCCAAATTGACTTGAAATTGATGTTGGCTGTCAGATTTGCCGAATTGACTTGATATTGATGGATAAGGCTGTCAGGATCGCCAAATTGACTTGATCGAATTGAATTCGGCTGAATGATTGAACAGTAACTTGAATATTGAAGCTGGCTATCGGGGTCGCCAAATTGACTTGAGTTAAGTATTCCTGTAAATGCAGATGCAAAGACACACACAAACATGGCAAGGCATACACACAAACATAGCAATGCAAACACATATTCGACCAATAGACACATAGGAGATTGACTTGAACTTGAAATGGAAACAAAAGGCTCCCAACATAGAAAAATGATTGTAAAATAGAAAATATTTTTTGAAATCGATTTTAGAAAAGACTTAGGGGTCCAAAGTAAAAACAATTTCCTTGATCGAATTGAATAGGAGGGTCCCAATGGAGCCTTCACCTTGGATGGGTGACACTTCTTGAATGGTCTACCATATCAGGATTTCGAGGAACATTTGCTGGATTGATTTCGAGCCTTGAGCGCGGAGTTTGATTATTTGAGTATTGAAAGACTTTGCGCGAGCCAGAGAGTATAGACATGATGGGTGATTGAAGCAAAATGTATGGATCAAAAAAGATAAAACAATTTGAATTGTGGACTAGAATTGGAAAGGTTGATAAGGGAAGCACATTGATCGTGGAAATGATGGATAGAAAGACACGGGTTCAATAATCGAGTCCAAGTTCTAGGCTCTAAAGAATGATCCACGGAACACTTGAGGTGATTCTTAGAAAACCAAGCTGATTTTATAGAATGTATAAAGGGAATTTTTGATGATTGAATTTAGAATATGGCCGAGCCTCGAGAGAAGCTGCCTACGTATCCTTGCGGAATCAAGCCAGACGTAGTTCATGGAATTTTATTTTTTATTATGCCCTTAGTTTTTGCCTGAATCATTGTCTTGGATGATCGATCCAGCGGGCTTGCCCTAACTTTTGCCTAGGCCATTGAATGAATGGGCCCAGCGGGCTTTTTATTTGACTTTAATGCCTTAACTTTTGCCTAGGCCGCCCTTTCGGATTTTCAACCTAGCGGACTGCACATGTTTTGAGTGTCAAATCTCTAAGAGGACTTTTGGGTTGTAATGCAAGGCTTGGGTTTGGGTTACCAAAGAAAGAGTTATTAAGGCTCAAAGTCCCATCAAAGCTCCCAGTGTGCCTATTGATCACCTTATGTTTCGAGAAGTGGATTGAACTTGAATTTCATTTCTTTTTTTTTTGACTTTGATTTTCTTCTTTGCTTTTGCACTTTGAACACTATTCTTTTTTTTTTTTTTTATTTCTCTTTCCCTTTTTTTCAAATCTTCTGAACTCTTAGAATTCCACATCTCTCATGGATGGTGATATTGTTGCTTGCACACTATCAAACCCCCCAAGTTAAGAATTATGTGGGTATGAAATGAATGGCTATGTGTTTGAGGCCCAACCTGGTTGCAAGTGGATTTTGAATGTAGATTGAAAATGATTGATAAAGGGTGACAAATGAATGCCTCTTGTCCTCGACTTGACTCATCGACACATGCTTTTATTCTTATTTTTGTCCTTTGATTTGAATTGAACATCTTTTTCCTTAGCATTAATGAATTATTGCAACTTGGATTCATCAATTAATTTGAGTGTTCCATAGATAAAAGATATAACACAATAGAGAAAAATTAATTGATTTTATTGAATCGAAAGGAAGAAACACAAGGCTAAGATTTGATAACTCCTAAAGTAGAGTGGAACTCGAATTGGGAAAGAAAGAACTGGAAGGGACTCTCCGACTCACGCTAATCTTATTGACCTCGAAAACAAAACAAAATTCTAAGAGAAGACTAGTCTTGAAGGCGCTTGACATCTTGATGCTTCTCTTGACACTCTTGGATTGAACTTTAAAAATGGGCCTCTAGAGTGGAGACCTCTAGGCCTAGTGGTTATGGCCTAACGGATTACTGTTGTTATTGGGTTTCTTCATATCTGGGGCTGGGATGGTCCCATTATCTATGAGATCTTGGATCTTATGCTTTAGAAACCAACAATCATCAGTGTTATGACCTCGGCCTCGATGGAACTTGCAAAAAGCTTCGGAATCCCACGATTTGCTTCGATTCTGTGGAGATGGATCTGGAGTTAGACCTGTAGGGTGAAGATGCCCAATTTGCTGGAATTTCTCGAATGCTTTTCTTAACCTCATCCCCAATGGGGTGAAGATCCTTCGAGGTTTATTGGCATTGTCTTCATTTAAAGAGTTAACCTCGGGGCCTTTGAAACCATTACCCCTTTTGTCTTTGGAGTAGTTGGAGTAGTTGCTCTTACTCTTTGTGGATTGAAGATGTTCCTCAATTTGGATCCCAACCTTGTAAAGTCTATCAAAGGTCTCAATGTACTGGAACATTAGAAGTTCTTGGTATTTGAGTTGAAGGTTGCGGACCACAATTCTTACCTGGTCCTCTTCGAAGGGGCAATTGATGAGGTGGGCCGCCTTCTCCCTCCATCGAGTCAAGAAAGGAATAAAGTCTTCCTTTTCACTTTGTTTGGTCACTTCCAACTCCCTTAGGGTCATGGGGATTTCATTGTTGTAGGAGTATTGCCTCACAAATTCTTCTTTGATAGAAGTCCAAGATTTAGCCTTGAGTGGGCCTAAGGTTTTAAACCATTTAGAAGTTGGGCCTTCTAGTGTTATTGGAAAGATCTTTGGATAAAGAGTTGAATCGATCCCTTTGATTGCCATGCATGTGGTAAAACTCCTTAAGTGACCATGTGGGTCTTCCACTCCCTTGAATTTGGGGATATCAAGTAATGTGACCTTTTTGGGTAGTTTGGAGTGGAGGTCGGCCTCGTGCTCCTCTTCTTCATCCATATAGTAGGTGCTATATGTAGAATTCTTGCGCATGATTTGCTCGAGCTTTTCAAGCCTTTTATAGAGCTTAGAGGGAAAAGGGATGCCATCCTTTTCTTCATCGTCAGTGTGAGGTTTAGGCTTAACCTCATCCCTAAGTTTCTTGATTTCGATATCTTGGGCTTGGAGACGAGTGTCCATCAGTTTCAATTGCTCGAGAATGACTTTGAGATCATCATCTCCTGGCATGGTAGAGATTGGGCTTGAACTTGAAGTATAATGTTCAGGTGGACTTGAAGGTAGTGATTGAAATAGTTTCCAAATGAACCTACCGTTGGTACTCGAACGCTCTCACTTTGGGTTTGACTTTCCTATCCTGGATCAAGGATGAATCAGAAAAGGGAAAAGGAAAAAGAAATTGAAAAGAAAAAGAAAAAGAAAGAGATTTATCCACAATTCTAGTCCCTTGATTTTTTGTTGATTATTTTCGAATTTCCGTTTTTTTTTTTTCGTGGGACATGGAAAAGGGGATGGGAAGAAATAAGGAAGGAGTTTATTGAAAAATAAGAAAAGGAGAAATATTTTGAAAACGGGGAAGAGATTTCGAAAATGGAAAGAAAAGAATTTGATAAAGAGGTTTCAAAAATAAAAAAGATCTCCTTCCTAAATGAGGACCTCTAAGATATGAGAGTTTTGAAATAAGGGGAAGAACACGATAAGGAATATTCCAACTAGCATATAACACATATATCATGTCCAACCAAGCAACAAAGGTGGAAAATTGAATCTAGAATAATTCCTCAACAGGGTAACTGCTCAAGGAGATTTAACTCGAAAATCCTCTAAGGTAAGTAATGTGCTTTAATTATTGATCCTCCATTTTTGACTTGATTAAGAAAAGAAAGACTCTTGACTCAAAGAGGAAAATATATACTCCTGACTTGATTATGGAAACAAGACTCTTTTATGAATAGGACTTGGGGAAGGGGAAAGACTCTTGACTTGTTATGGAAAAAAAAAAAAAAGAATATTACTTTTGACTTAAATAAGACTCGACTTGAAATATGGAAAAGACTCGAAAAATGGAAAATATTACTCTTGACTGATTATGGAAAGTGAGACTCTTTTTTTTTGGAAGGATCTTTAATCGAAACACGTTACTTACTAGGATTCTATTTTCTTGGAAAACAAATCTCCCTAATATGGTTAGTAGCATCATAGGAATCATATATGGATTCTATTTCCTAAAAAGCAAAGATTCTAGACTCGATCTTAGAAAGATATCTACACAATAAGGGATACCAAATAACGCAAAAAGATTGCGCTCTCACAAATTGGCAAACAATCATGCAAGAATGGACATGTGACTAAATGCAATGGTTGACACAATCTATGGTTGGATAAGGTAACCCACGACCGGATGCGTTTCGTCATCTATGGGATGCATAGTAAAACTAGACGTACTGTTTTACATATCTCGAATGGAAACATGTAAATGTCATGGGGTGGAACACGACTATGTGCAAAGGTAATTCAGACCTAGTGCGTCACCGACCTAAGTCATAGACAATGCTCCAAAGGGTAATTCCTGTTTATGGTGTGGTGATGTCTTTCGACATCTTGCGAAGATAACGCATGCAAATGGATGATATGAATGCAAAGCAATAATAACCACATAATGATCTTGAACCAAGAAATAATAATTAACAATCAACATGGACAAGCTTTCGAATTACACCTTCTTATTAAGTCCTCAGTTGAGGCGTCACTGTAAGAACCCTCGCCTTTCGGCGCCTGATCGAAATAATAAATATGTGTGTTATAGGTTCTTAATTAAAAGAAATTGATTGATTAAGGGATTATTGAACACATGAAGTCGCCACCAATTTTTAAGGAAACAATTGGAAACCATCGATGTGCACCCAATTCCTATTGGGAATTATGACTCATATAACCCAAAGACCAAAGATTGAGTTCGGGGGTGTAGGTACGAAAAAGACAAAATGAATCTCATCTAAATCGCCTGTAATAACGGCCTCTACTAATCCTAGCCATGCTGATTCTTAATTCACATAACAAGGTTCCAACACAATCTGGTTGTCCAAGATCCTAAATTAACTAGGTGGGTTGAACAAACCAAATCATTAAAGTTATCGCTTTGCACATGATTACCCAATTGCATGATTTGATTAATAGAACACAACCAAAATAATAGAAATATGTTCTCCAACTTTACCGTGCTAACTTAACGCGCCAATTGCCAATTTGCATGAACAAACTTGTTAGTAACTTCAATGGAAGTAAAACAAAAGATATAAACTTTAATTACATGTTAGCATGTTAATTGAATTGATTAATCATGGAAAACATGCAAAGATATGATATTTACATTAAACATGATAAAATATAAGAAAACTAGAAAATAAACTAAAAACTATGAAAATCATGTAAGGATAATAATTAAACTAACCTATGCATGATAATCATGAAAACAATAACTAAAAACAATCTACATATGATGAACTAAATAAAACAATTAAAACATGCAAAGCATATTAACCATGATCATAATATAAATAAAACATGCTTTGAAAATGGATTTAAGAGTTGAAAAGATGAGCCTCGGGTTGAACCTAGATTGTACTAGAATTGAATGTCGATTGCTCTTGATATTGGACTTGATCTTGGGATGAGACTTGTTCTTGATTAGGGTTTGAAGATGGGTTTGATTGATGTGACTAGGGTTGGAGGGAATAGAGGAGAGAGAGAGATTAGAGTTTCCTTGAGTTGAATCCCGTAATAATGAGTTGCGCCCCTAAAAAACGGAGTTTAGAGGGGTATTTATAGGGAATGGGTCGAAGAAAATAGGAAATTAGGGTTCCCGCGTCAAAAAAGGTGTCCAGCAGCCCCCCGGAGAGCCGCTAGGGGCTCTGCGGCCTCGATAGTGCAACATTGGTTCAGCGGCTGGCCGCTGGGGCCGGCGGACCACTTCACGGCCTCCGCCCCCTCGAAAAGGCCTCTGAAGCGCTCGTTTGAGCTCCGATTGGCCTGATTCTTGGTGTGTTGGAGTCCTTGTTCAAAGGGCTTTCATTTGACATATTGTGGGCTCAAATAGCACAAGTATTTTATGAGTTATGGCCCCAACACTAGAGAGGTGTCTGTTTCAGCGCATTAAACAATGATCGGATCATATCTTTTTCGTTTCTAATGGGATTTTGCTCAATAATATATCATTGAAAATCTAATTCAAAGAGGAATACAAGTCTAGTGGGCTAATAATCCAATTAATCCTTGAATGGTTAAAAATCAGTCTTGAACCGTGACATGCGGGTATGAGAACATCGTTTTTAGCCCATAACTTCATTAAATCATAACTTTTGACTCCGGTGTCCGTTTGGGACAAATGAGATGGTGTTGGAAAGATTTTGGAAAGGTCTATGGGATGGTATTGAAATGTGAAGGATCAGGAATAAATATGGATAATTGGATACAAATAAGCACAATTATTTCGAGTATTGACATTCAATTCATTATGTTCATTATAGGTTATCATCATTGGGCATTTAAAAAGGGGGAAACGATTTAGGTGTTTACAATAACAAGACGCATGCTGGTAAGAACTGTCGAGGTGACGTGTTGCACTGCTATGAACGCAACAAGTCGGGTCACAAAGCTTCTGAAATGTTGGAGCCGAGGTAGGAATGGTAATGGGCAGAACCGCGATAACAACTACAATCGTGGTGGGAATAATAATGGCTATCGTTGTAATGGTGGTAACTACTGTGGAAACGGGGGTTACAACAACAACAACAACAACCGCAACAACGCTGCTCCTGCCGTGAACAACCAGGCACAAGCTCCTGCAGCTGATAATCCCGCGCCGAACAACAACAACAACAATAGAGGGGTTAATGGCAAAATTTTTGTGATGAATCGCAATGAAGCGGAAGCAAACCCGAACGTGATCACTGGTACTTTTCTTGTTAATTCTTTTCCCGCTTTTGTTTTGTTTGATAGTGGTGCATCACATTCTTTTCTTTCTAAGAACTTTGCATCTAAGATAAACCTAGAACCTAGTTCAGTGTATAGGGCGAACATTACGATGCCAAATGGGGTGAATGTCAATTGTAATTCGTTATACGAGAAGTGTTCGATTAAGATCGCTGGTTCCGAGCTACCTGCAGACTTGATTCAGTTCGAATTAGGGGATTTTGACGTTATTTTGGGAATGAATTGGTTGTACAAGTATAGAGCTAAGATAGAGTGCTTCGAACAACGCGTTTCTTTGCGAGGACCTAAAGGTAAGAGAATCACTTATCGTGGAGTTGTGGTCAAGCCTAAGCTCAAGGTGATGGTGACTATGAAAGTCAAAGAGTGTATGACTAAGGGTGAAGCGATTTACCTTTGTCATGTGGTGGATACGAATCGCGAGACGGAAGCTCCGCAGCCTATTCCTGTAGTTTCCGAGTACGCTGATGTATTTCCTGAAGAGATTCCTGGAATGCCTCCACAACGCATTATCGACTTTACGATCGACCTTGCTCCAGTTTCTGCACCAATTTTGAAAGCACCATATTGTATGGCACCTGCTGAGATGAAGGAACTGAAAACACAGCTAGAGGATTTGTTAGAAAAGGGATACATACGTCCGAGTGTATCGCCTTGGGGTGCTCATGTTTTGTTTGTACGGAAGAAGGATGGTAGTATGAGACTGTGCATTGACTACCGCGAGTTGAACAAGATCATAATCAAGAATAGATACCCACTTCCCATAATTGACGATCTGTTTGACCAACTGCGTGATGCGTCTATTTTCTCAAAGATAGACCTACGATCAGGATGCCATCAGTTGAGGATTTCTGAGCCTGATATTGCGAAGACAACGTTTAGGACGAGGTATGGGCACTACGAGTTCACTGTGATGCCTTTTGGGTTGACAAATGCGCCTGCGAAGTTTATGGACTTGATGAACCGTACGTTCCAGCCTTACCTAGACCAGTTTGTTGTAGTCTTTATCGATGATATTCTGGTTTACTCGAAGAACACCGAGGAGCATGAGCAACATTTACGTACTGTCCTGGAGATTCTGCGAAGACATCAACTTTACGCCAAGTTGGCTAAGTGTGAGTTTTGGTTAGACACGGTATCTTTCTTAGGACACGTGGTGTTTAAGGATGGTGTAGCAGTAGATCCAGAGAAGATTCGAGCTGTTACATATTGACCAAGACCAACTACTGTGATCGAAGTTCGGAGTTTTCTTGGAGTTGCTGGATACTATAGACAATTTGTGGAAGGTTTTTCAAAGATTGCGCAGCCAATCACGAACTTGATGAAGAAAACGACAAAGTTTGTATGGTCTGACAAGTGTGAGACTGCTTTCCAAGAGTTGAAGAAACGTCTTACGAGTGCACCTATTTTGACATTGCCATCAAGAACGGAAGGATATGAGGTCTACAGTGACGCATCTAAGCATGGCTTGGGGTGTGTTTTGATGCAACATGGAAAGGTCGTGGCTTACGCCTCACGACAATTGAAGAAGCATGAGGATAACTATCCTACGCACGATCTAGAACTTGCTGCAGTCGTATTTGCATTAAAGATTTGGCGACACTACCTATATGGTTCTGCAGTCAAGATGTTCACTGATCACAAGAGTCTCAAGTACATCTTTAGGCAGAAAGAGTTGAACATGCGCCAAAGGAGATGGCTAGAACTTCTGACGGAGTACGACATTGATATATAGTACCATGAGGGTAAAGCGAACGTTGTAGCTGACGCTTTGAGTAGGAAGACTCGACATACTTTAAACAATGCGTTAGTTCTTCCTAAGGAGATCATACCTGACTTGCAAAGTCTCGAGGTGGAGATTGTGTTTCAAGGCGACGTTCAGTGTACCTTAGCACATATGACTAATCGACCAACATTGCTCGAGGAGACCAAAGATAGACAGAGTGGTGATGAGGATCTTCAGCGGATTCTAAACCACAAAGACTAGGGTAGGTCCGAGGACTTCACTTTGGGCCAAGATGGAATTTTGAGGTTTCGTGAACGTGTTTGCGTACCCAATGACCCAGTTATCAAAAGTCAGATTTTGGGCGAAGCTCACAATACACCGTATTCTGTACATCCTGGTGGAGACAAGCTTTACAAAGATCTTCGCCAAGTGTTCTGGTGGAAAGGAATGAAACAAGAAGTCGCTGAGTTTGTAGCGAAGTGTTTGACATGTCAGAAAGTCAAGATCGAGCATAAAAGACCAGGTGGAATGGTACATCACTGGAAGTTCCTACTTGGAAATGGAATTCGATTTCTATGGATTTTTTCATAGGTTTACCTTTGACACAGAAGAAGAACAACGCTATTTGGGTCGTTGTAGATCTTCTTACAAAAGTTGTGAGATTTATTCCAATGCACGACACGTGGGAAATGGAGAAGCTGGCTGACGCATATGTCAATGAAGTCATGAGACTTCATGGTGTACCTGAAGATATTGTTTCTGATAGAGACTCGAGATTTCTCTCTCACTTCTAGTAGAAATTACAAGAAGCTTTCAGAAGCAAATTGAAGTTTAGTACCGCTTTTCATCCTGCAACAGATGGCCAGACGGAACGAACAATTTAGACTCTAGAGGATATGCTTCGAGTGTGTGCCCTCGTATACCAAGGTTCGTGGGATAAACACATTCCATTGGTCGAATTTTCTTACAACAACAGCTATCATTCGAGCATCGATCGAGCACCATATGAAGCCTTGTATGGTAGGAAGTGTAGATCGCCTGTTATTGGAATGACATTAGCGAGACTGCAGTTTTGGGTCCTGATATGATCCAGTAGACTGTCGACATTGTGAAAGTGATTCAAACGAAGATGCGAAGTGCATAAGATTGCTAGAAATCGTATGCAGATAGAGGTCGTAGACCTGAAGAATTTGAGGTGGGAAAGCAAGATACTTTTGCGAGTATCTCCTACCAAGGGCGTTATGCGTTTTGGTCGTAAGGGGAAACTGAGTCCTCGTTACATTGGACCTTATGAGTTCCTAGAGAGGATTGGTGAAGTTGCTTATCGTTTAGCTTTGCCTGTGGAACTTGAAAAAGTCCACAATGTGTTTCACGTCTCTCAACTGAAACGATACGTACATGATCCAACTCATGTCGTTCAACCTGAAACGATCGAACTTGATGAGAGTTTGACGTATGAAGAACGTCCAATCAAGATCACCGACTGCAAAGAGCGCTCGACTCGAACAAAGACTGTTCCGATTGTGACAGGAATTTGGTCCCGTCATGGTCAAGAAGAAGCAACATGGGAAGCTGAATCCATGATGCGCGAGAAGTACCCACAACTCTTTATCGAAGGTACTAATTCCGTTTGAGTTTCGGGACGAAACCCTTTTTAAGGAGGGTAGAATGTCACACCTAGTAAATTTGTCTTTTGTTTAGTGCTTTGCAAGAGTTGCATGTTCTAGCATTGCATGCTGCATTGCTAATCGACGTAGATCACAACCGTAGTACACGCATTGCTTTGTCATCGTCCTAAAATTGTTTTATACCTTCGCATGGGTAAACTTGTTTTGTCGTTAAGAAGTGATTACTTCATGTTTCAAGTTTCGGGACGAAACTTCTTTTAAGGAGGGTAGAATGTGATACCCCAATATTTTCTATAATTATAATATCGATTTATAATTCATTTATAAATAGTTTCGGATATTTAAATCATATATTTATTTAACGATTCGATTTACTCAAACTAAAGCCATAATAATATTAATTATTATTATAAAAATTTCGGGATTTATAATTATCAAATTGAGGGATTTAATTAAATTGGTTTTGTATATGAATAAGGTTTATTCATATTGTTTTAATTGGTTTTAATTAGCTTTTAATTAGTTTTAATTATTTTAATTAACAATTAAATCGGAAAATTAATCCTAGGTCAAGTAGGTTTTGACTTTCTTTGACCAAACACCTATATAAGCTAAGAGATGGGCCAGTTGATCAGTTGCAAAAACTGAGCCAAAAACCTCACACTCTCTCTCTCCTCTCTCACGGCTCTCCCTCTCTCTTCTCTCTCTCACTCCACCACACACTCTCTCCCCTTCCCCCTTGTTGTCATCCTTCGCCGGAGAATACCAGAGCCACCAACCAGGTGAGCCGCCCCTTCTCTCTCTTCCTCTCCCTCTCTTTCTCTCCTTCTCCCTCGCGACACACACGCACTCTCTCTCCTCCGTTTTTGCTCGTCGGCGGCTTGGCGCCACCGCCACCGCCTGGCCGAGTGGTCGACAATAGTGGGCAGACCCACCGGTCGCTCCCCCGCCCCCCCTCTCTCCTTCAGTCGCTCTCTCTCTCTCTCCCGTTCTCTTTCTCTCTCCCTCGCGAACTCTCTCTCTTTCTCTCTCCTGGCCGCCGGTCACCGGCGAGTCACCACCGCCAGCCACGGTGGTCAGGTGGTGGTGATGGTACTGATGGGTCTGACCATGGGTCCCCTTGTGGGTGACCATGGTCGAGACTTGCACAATAAGTTAGGGTTTCGAATTTGTATTTTCGTTTTAATTAATTTCGTATTTTCAGTATTTTTCAATAATTGTTTTTATTTTTTTGTACTTGTTTGGAACCCGAATCCAGATTTTCAAAAGCCTAGATTGGTTGGAATAAATCAAGAAATTTAAAAACAGTATTATTTTACAGTTTTAGTACTGTTTGGATTTTCGTATATACTGATTATGTCTTGGTAATTGTTTTTAATTAGGACCAAACGGACAAGCATGATCGGGTTGTGATTAGCAAGGTTACCTACTGTCTAGTGAGCGTTTTTTAGGTAAGCAATTGTGCCTACCTCTTTCCAAAGCCCCATAAAAACTATTTTGATATGTTATGTGCTAATTCATTATTATTGTGAATTTAATATGCGAAGCATGATTAAATTATATCGTCGTTAATTATGAGAATTAGAAATATATTCTTCACTGTAAATATGATTTATATTGAGTATGACAAGTTTATGAAGTTTTGTTAATTAATTAGTTCATATGCTAATTATCGAGCATGTATGGCGATGTGAATTTCTAATATTATTATGATATAATATACGTGCTATTTGGAAATGAGTTATTATTGAGTGCTAATGAGCACCTATTATACTTGGATGGATTATTTGTTGAAAGTGTAATTTTTGGATATCATGATTTGCTGCCGAAATGCTGCCGAAATTTCATTAGACATATGTGAAGCATGATTGTGATAATATGCATTTATGTCGTTATCGTCGTTATTATTATTCATTATCATGAGCATGAAATGAAGTGGGTCGTGGTCTCGTTGTACCACTATATCAATCAATGCAAGTATGTGAATTGAATTAAATGAGAATAAGACTCCTAATGGATCCCTAGGAGTAGTCGAGCAATCGAGACTTATCTAATTGATATAGTCTAGGGATGCGTGATTCCTAAGTTATTTTTATGGACACTTCGTATTGTGTTCGGGACGGATCATTCCCCATCGTTTAATTCTCTACATATCGATTATTATGTTAGAGGCAGTGTGAGTATACACTAGAGTAAGTCCATGGCATGTCTATATCTATCTATGAACAGTATGGGTAATCGCTGTTGTATTCGCTCTCTTATTTCTCTAATCAAGATGGTTTATCTGGTTGTGTTCGAATGATCACTAAAGCAAGAATTGCATGTAATTGAATATCGAGTTTGCGTGTGCTTGATTGTATGACTACCTGTGCATGCAAATGAATTTCAATGATTCTTCTAAAGCCCAGGTAAGGTTTGTGAAAGTGTTTTTACTGGGTATGGACGACATTTATTCAGTTTATCTGATTTTTGTTTTCTTTTATTTCTTCTCTTTTCTTTTGTATCTTGTTTCCGTCACGGAAACCAAAGTGTAGGTGTAGCTGAGTGAGGACGGATAGCTTGAAGTCTAATTGTGGGCTTGTTCTCTAGACTTATTGTTTCCTTTGGTTTATTGGGATTTTGGTTTGTGCCCTTGAAGGCAAAGTTGTAATAATACCTTAATGGACTTAAGTTCACTTGATAGACAACTCTGATATTAATGTTTAGTTTATTTAGATGCTTCCTTTGATATACCTAGTTTTTCCTTTCTGCTTAGCATTTATTCCTTAGCGATAAATGTTGCAGTAGCATTCCCTTGGGTTCGGGACGGTTCGGCGGTGTCAAGTTGTGGATAGCGACGTCGATAGTTCCCGGGAAATCATTGCGAATTCGGGGGTGTTACATAATGAGAGAGAAAGGTTGGGGAAATTTTTGTTATTTGCAGTTTGGCCCTAATCTTTTAATTTAATTTCACGTGTGTCCTTTAGTCTACCGTGGACTAAGTCTATACAAGTTTTTAATGTCCTACACTACCCCACAAGAGATGTTGGATCTAACGTCCAACACTCGTTTGTTAGTGTTGTCCAACACTCGTTGGTTAGTGTTGGACATAAGGTCTAACACCATTTTCCAACATTTGAGTGAGGAGGTGTAGAATGTCGTGTCCACCACTCCCCATTCGGTGTTGGCCAGCACTTCCATCGGTATTCAATGGGTGTTGGACAGTCCGTTCAACACCCATCTTTAAATAGGAGAACTTTCTGATTTTTAGTCTTTATATATTAAGGGTATAATGGGTAGTTTATGTAACAAATTGGTGTTATTTAGTTAAAAGGGTGGTGGTATTTAGCACCTATGGGCTATGATGTTGTATAATATTTTTTTTTACCTTTTTTTTTGGAGGGAAATTTTTTTTTTTAGGGTATTTATTACCAAACACTGTATTGATTTTTTTTTTTCCGTTAAAAAAACCTTTATCAATTTGGTGTATGTATAAGTAAATACCTGATATTTGTGCATTTTACAATGCATATGCCCTTTGTTGGACTTACATGTAAGGATGGGTGGTAATTTGGTAATATCAACATGATGGACAAAATTCAGAGAGATAAACGGTAATTCACATAATATCAATTTTTCGAATTTTGATATAAAAGCCTCTACTTGCAATTGTTGAATTAATTATTGTTCCCAACCAATTTCGGAAACTAAAAGAGAACTATTCACACAAAGTAGAGTCATACAATAATTAAGAGCCTAAGAACTGAATATTATGGAGAAACTTGGTATAACTTGCTTCTTTGTGATGATTAATGATTTGGTTAGAATTTACTTGAAATGATAATTTTTCGTCTCCCATGGTGAGTCAGTGGTGGGATAATTTTTCTATACACTACTCAAGGTGGATTGAAACCCAAAAACTTAATGCATCAAAGTGTAGACGTGTGGGCCCTAAGATATCGCAAAACTCATGTTGAATGTTGAAGCCTATATGAACATTGATATTAATTAACACTATTAGAGGCTAGGGTGAGTAAAGATCGAAAGTATAACTTAAGAATTTAAAATGTATTCTTTTCTTAACAAACCCTAAATATGGAGATCAATAAAGCGATATACGAGTTATTCTAATCGCATTAGAGTTGTTTTTTTCAAATAAACTAGTTACATTCCCGTGCGATGCACGGTTCGTGTGTTTATAACAACTAAAAAGTTATCATTGGTACAAACTTGCCAGAGTTTTTTCGCCTATGTCACATCTTGCTATCAACTTTCTTGGTTTCCTATTTAATTCTAGTTGCATGCCCCGTGGGATGCACAAATTTATATAAATATATATGGTTACATTAAAAATAAATAAATATTATTGATTTAATAATGCAATAATTTATTTAGATACATTCCGGCATTCCCTAACAGACATAAGTGAAATTAATTTTTATTGAAAAGTATGACATTAAGATAAGAATGAAACTGTATCAATAGAAGATACATGCACCTAATATATATGATGACTCATTATAAAAAAAATAAAAACAAAAGTACTAATATAGGCATTGCATATAAAAACAAAAGTACTAATATTTGCTAATGTGTCAATTTAGCACGGCGCACATTCCCGTGTGATGCATGGTTTGTGTGTGAATATTGAATTGAATAAAATAGTTTTATTGGTACAAAATTTCAAGAGACTTTACGCATATGTTATATCTTGATACACAAATCTTCTTCTATGAACCTCTTTCTTAATTGGTACAAATTACCTATAACAGTGCATCTATTGTAGAGTAGAATACTAAAATTTACAATATCTCATTCATTCTTAATCATGATATAAATTATAAAGCTAGTTTGTATAGCCAAACTTCTTCTTCTTTTTTCTTTTTCTTTTTTTTTTTCTTTTTGCAATTTACTCTATTATATAGCTTTCAATATCCAGTCTAAATACCACCACCTAATGGATAGTTTAAACCTTGTTGGTATAGACAAACTTGTTTATTATTAGTTTTTTGTTGCAATTTACTCCAATATCCAGTGTTATTTACTCCAATATCCAGTGTCCAATATCCAATCCAAAAGACTATGCACAACTATTTAATACTTTAACTAATAGAAGAATGTCTAATTATCACAAAAAAAAAAAATGAATAGTTGTTCATGAACTGCTTCATAGGTTTGCATGTGCCTTTTTTTTTTTGGGTGTAAATACGTTGGAAGTGCTTTAATATGCCATGGATTTGTCCATGAATTTCCTTAGCTTCAGCCATATGCATTGAACAGATGCAACTAAATTCTGTCCATTGACCAACCTTAACACTTAATTAATACTTTTACATTGGATATGACTTGGATATATTTGATTTTGAATTAATTATATTAATGCTTATGTGTCACATAGTTAGTGTAATCATGCTTACATGGCATGCTTACGTGTCATTGACGCAAAGAACCATATTCACTTATATATATATATATATATATATATATATATATATATATATATATATATATATATATATATATATATATATACTTTAATACCTTTAGCTCGTCATATTTCTAAGAAGTACTCTTAATCGAATTAAGGATTATTGCATCCAATTCGATTTTTCAAATAACCACATATAATTAGTCAATACTTTAAACCTAATTTAGCGACAACCCTAAATTATGTTGCCTTTTTGTTACGAACCCCCTGAATTGTCAAACATTGTTGTGCACCCCAGCCCCTTAAAAATCAATTCCGCTTTGGAGTCACCCTAGTGAACTTTCGGCCAACTTTTACCCTTTTGTTCCCGAAAATGTCCTTACCAGACAAACACATGACTCACTTAAACCACATTTGACCTGCTTAGTTTGAATTTTACCTAATCCACTTAATTAGCAAACTGAATTATTTACCTTTTCTCATCAATTTTCTCCCGAAAACTCACTTTAATTAATTTCCCTCCCAATTCCCCAGTGTTATTCTCTTACTCTTTCTTCTTCTCTCGCTTTATCGGGACACAATACCATTACACCAAAGAAAATATGTATTTAATGAAGGGTTGGGGAATGAAATTAGTTAACCAACACAACTAGTTAATGACTAGTGAGCTAATTAAGTGGGTTTGGAGAAATTCAAACTAAGCAGGTCAAAGTGTAGGCTAAAGTGACTCATGTGCTTGTCTCAAAGGACATTTTGGGAAGAAAATGGTAAAAATTGACTGAAGGTTATTTAATGGGTGACTTTCAGAGGGGGATTGATTTTTTAATGGGTACACAATAGAGTTCAACAATTTAAGGAGTTCGTGAAAAAGTGCAATAATTTTTAAGAGGTTCTCGCCAAATTGCGCATACTTTAACTAAACTTGCAAAAAAAATCTCTAATTCTTTTTTTTTTGTTCCCTTTTTCCTCTTTAAATTGGATTCTTTGGTTAATTAAAGCATTAATATCGGGAACACAACTTTGAGGGAGAGAAGTCTAACTGAGCCCTTGGCATGGTATGTGCCTCAATGTGGGGAGTATTAGTTTGGTATGAGTTTTTATTTGTATCAAAATATATTATCGGTTAAGTGAGAGTTTATTGTGGGTTATGTCTTTCCCCTTCCAAAAAGTCATGCTCAACACTTTCCTGTGCATTAAAATTCTGTCACATGTCCATGTATTTTTTTGTTATTGAATTTTTAGTCGGACTTAGTGTCTTAACCCAAAATCTAGATTATAAATTTATTTACTTAAGCCATACTTTCAACCACATTCAATGTTCACACGACCTAATAGTTGAATGGATTAAGTCCATGACACTAATAGATACATATAGCACCCTCTTGCTAAATGAGTGCACCCTCTAAAACTTATTTCTGGATAAGCTACGTGTAATATTTCACCTAAATTCGACCAAATATAAAAAGTTTTCGTTTTAAAAGGGAGTGCACCTCATTTAATTTTTTTAACCCATTTACTAGGAAAGGATTAATTTGAAGTTCATACACTCACTTATGTGTTGTTTGACATTTAAGCAAAATGAAGTGCAGACAATAGACACCTATGCTCCGCAAATGTTGCCGCAATAATGCCTCGTGTCTTTCCCCTTCGACAAAGAATTGAAATTTCATTGCTATGAATGATGAACAAACATGAATTATTCCATTTATCACCATTTACCAAAAGGAAATCGACCACAATAAAACCCAAACAAAAAGCAAAAGGGGATATTAAATCATATATGGAGAAAGAAAAAGCATACAAAACTAGCTGTTAAAGTAAGTCAAAGGATATTGTCGTGTGCAGGTGTTTGCCAAGCTTCCCTCTTTCCATATTTTGCCGTCTCTCTCTCTTTAGTCTTTCTTCAACACACTTCACTCCCTCTCTCTCTTCAGTCTCAGCCCTTTCACTGTACTTTGCTTACTCATTGTCAGATCCATCTTT
Organism: Tetragonia tetragonoides; assembly: GCA_038025085.1. Classification (NCBI taxonomy): domain Eukaryota; kingdom Viridiplantae; phylum Streptophyta; class Magnoliopsida; order Caryophyllales; family Aizoaceae; genus Tetragonia; species Tetragonia tetragonoides. The sequence goes on along the minus strand of CM076145.1, from coordinate 6,445,904 downwards.
CAGATTTCCAGGTTAGCTTTTTCATTCAATTGCTTACTAGAACTGCTTAAATTCCCATTAATGCATTATACTTAAATTAGTAGCTTCATATATTAACATTTGTGCTACTTTTAGGGTATTTATACCCATTTTAGCAAGTGTAAAGATTTTGCTTTGCTTCTGCTGGTAGACTGTTTTAATGTAATTTTTATGGTTCCTTGTTGTGTTTTCCTTTCTGGGTTTTTGCTCTTTTATTCTATGGTTAACTGGGTATTGCCATAAACATACCAGTAGCTCAGTGACTCTAACAGTCTACTGGCAAAATAAGCAAAGACCAATTGAATGTGACATTAAATAGTCCATTGTACTCCAAAGCTGAAATTGGCCCAATAGTTACTATTTCAGTGCTGTTTGAAAATGGAGAAGATTAACTTTGCACCCCAACGTCAATTTAGATGCATGAAGAATTAGCTCACTTGGGTAAATTTTTTCACCCTTTTGTGCATGTTGGTTCTTCTTTTTCAGGTTCTGTTGAATGGGTTTTTGATGTAAGTGTTCTTGGCTGTTGTTGTGGGTTCAAGCTGTTACATTAACATTGAGTTCTGTAGTTTGTCAGAGTGGCTGCATAGTAAGCAGTTGGACTTGAGGACAACAAAATGTGTATTCTTAAGAGTATGTTGTATGAGCTTCAGCTTTGAAGTGGTTTGCTAGAAGGCTTACAATTGTAAAATTGAAGTGGAAAATGGAAGAAATACAATCACAATCAGATAACTATCGGTCTTCATCTTCATCAGCTAGTAGTCCTGCCACGAGTAGGGTTCCCTCAAGTAATTTCTTCTATCTGAGGAAACCTGGGTCCCTTAGACAACCCATATCCTTCGAGGATTCTCCAGATTGGGGAGATGATACAGACATTGATGTTAGGGTGGATGAGGGGGCTGACTCCATTAATGCTGCCACCACCCCTGGTTCTCCAACTCTGTCGAAGCTTAATAGCGGGTCAATGGCTTCACCTCCTGTGCCTGAAGGTGCGGTCATTGCAAGAAAGATAGCGGGTGCTTCAATTGTCTGGAAGGATCTAACCGTGACGATAAAGGGAAAACGGAAGTACTCTGATAAAGTCATAAAAAGTTCCACAGGTTATGCATTGCCGGGAACAATGACTGTTATTATGGGTCCTGCCAAGTCTGGGAAGTCTAGCCTACTGAGGGCTCTTGCAGGTTTGAAACTTCAGTTGCTTACCCATATAAGTGGAGCATGTTGTGCTGGCTTTTCCATAAAGTTATCAGTTGATGCTTATACATAGTTTTCCCTTCTTATCCATCAGGAAGACCACCTCATTCAGCTAGAATGTATGGTGACATATTCATCAATGGGACAAAATCTCACTTACCTTATGGGTCCTATGTGAGTCCTTTTGTCTTTACTTTTATTTCATGTTTAGATACTGCTTTGGCAATTTCATACTTTTGCTCCTTCTCCTGTATACCTTTATCTCTACTTATGTAGCTGTTTCCACTTGTATTACTCCTACAATGGCCCCATGTTGAGATGACAAATAGAATATAACAGTTCAACTCACCTTTGTGTTCAATCTCCAAACAAAGGAATATTACCTTAGAAAATTCCAAACAAATTAAGAGAAAGAAAGGGAAAGATAACTAAAGATTGCACTCCCTTTTAGAATTGATCTGCTGAGTGACATCCACCATTCTCTCATCTGTTACCTATTCATGATGAACACTTCAACGAATTCATTGTTTTAGTTGGTTTGGCTTCAATCTGATGACTGAAATTTTATTGTTGACTCCCACGGAATGGCACATGGATCCAGGTAACCATTAAATAATTTCAATTTTAGGAAAAATTAATAATATTTGACTGAATTACCTTTGACTTAAAGGATGTGAAGAATAAACGAAGCAATGGAAAATTAGGGTAAAATTGGTAATAGAACATTCAATCCTTGCTAAACCTGTAAAATAACTTGTAATATGAAATATTTTTTATGAAATTGACTTATATTACGAAACGGAGGAAGCACTGATAAATTTAATGAAATGAAAGCAATTGGACCCCTTGAAGCAGAAGCTGTTAGCAGTTTGGTCCAACATTTCTTCTTCTTTTTCTTTGACAAGACTTATGATGGGCTAATATGTGGTTTTTGTTAGCAAAAAGATACTCCCTCTTCCCTCATAAAAATGATGGCCGGATTGCCGGAATACTTTGTTATGCAGAATTTTCAACTTCAGAGTTAGTTATAGCACTTTAGTGTTGATAGAAAGCATTCAATTTAGATTGTTTCTGGGAATGGCTTTATGTAAGGTCTGTCAGGAAGGCTTTATGTCATTTGTTGGTACCACATAGTGATGTTTCTGTCAAAAGAACATTTTAGTATTTTCACTGGACTATGAGTACTGCACGGTGAAATCATGTTATATTCTAATGATATGAATCAAATATTAAATGCAAATGTTTTGTGTTTTCCCGGGGGTATCACATTGTTATACCTTTGGTGAATGGAATATACTTACCATTTTCCAGAAAAAAAAGGTAACTGCAAAGAAGGCAGAAAGCATATCTGTTATGTTTCTGTAATTGATCCAACATGGAAGTAACCTAAATCATTAGTTTGCATGCTACACATTCAATGATAATGTTGTTTTAAGCTACCTTTTGGCTATCACAAGTGTTCGCCACTGGTGTTTCATTAATTAGCTTCCGGTGCAAAAAATTGTTGTTATATTAGATTAAGAGGGCATTTTTTTTTCTTTGTTTTTGGTGGAAGGCTGATAGGTACAACCGAAAACTTTAGACAATCATTTTTTTTTTTTGATAATTATCTTTAGACAATCATTAATGTCCAACTAAGGCTGGAAAATCGGATTAGGTCATATGCACACATATAGTTATGTGTGGATCTTACTATTGAGAATATTTTTTTTTATATGTACTCCATGATTACATTTTATATATTTCCGTCATCTAACTTGTTGTAGAGTATGTATAATAGTTTGTTAGAATTTTATTTTGTTATTGAGGAATGCTTGTGCATGAAACTTGTGCTGCGTTTTATTGGGAGCAATGTTGGAAGTATGGTGTTGTATGCAAGCTTGAATGGTTGTCTTGGTTATTTAAACAATATGGTTGAAAGCACCTCTTTGGTGTACTATGATTTGCCTGTCCTGCGTCTTCTGCCACCTCTATTGCTGCTACTTCGAGTATAGTTTCAGAAGTCAAGTCACGTATATCAATTTAACTTGCACTGTTTTGTCATATGCAGGGATATGTTGAAAGGGAAACCACACTGATAGGGTCCTTAACTGTTAGGGAGTTTCTTTATTATTCAGCATTGCTTCAGCTTCCTGGTTTCCTTTGTCAGAGAAAGAACGTTGTAGAAGATGCAATTCTGGCAATGTCTTTGGGTGATTATGCAAACAAATTGATAGGTGGCCACTGCTACATGAAGGGTCTTCGTAGTGGTGAGAGAAGGCGTGTCTGCATTGCCAGGGAGCTAGTGATGAGACCACATATCCTATTTATAGATGAGCCTCTTTATCATCTTGACAGGTGCAGCTGCTATACATTACCTTTTCCTTTTTTCCCCTTCCCTAATTCCTTCGCTGTTGATTCCGTTCTTTCTGCACCCTGCTTTCCTGATCAATTCTGTTGGATGACTATTTCTATATGAGCTTCTCCTATAGCTGTCGAGGACTTTTCCCCCCCTCGTTTCCTTGCTTTTCTGCTTGTCTTTAGGGATGGGCTGAAAATTAAAATGTTACCTTGTGATCCCTCAAACTTTTTTAAGATTCAAGACTCACTGGACTTTAGGAATTTGTGCACCTCAATACCTCATGCATCTATTTTATGGTTGTTCTTTCTTTGCAGTCATGGCCTCATAGGATACTGATAGGATGGCAATAGTGTTGTCTCTGGAGTTCTGATTAGCAGGTTTGTCGTATATTTCCTGAGAGTTGCAATATGATCCCCGAGTTTGAGGGATGTCTTGTTTAAATGATTTCACTACCAAGTGGTTCGCTTCTTCTGAGTAGTAACCAAGCCAAACTTATCCTTAACCTACATACATATCTTCCATCAGAGCAGCATGTTTATTCCAAGCAGAAGAAGCTTTGACTAAGTTTGTGCCCTGGCTACAGGCTACCTAATAGGCTTAATACCACATCCCTATTGAGAAATTAACAGCAGGGAGTAAAGAAGATACAAGCTGAATATACAGAAAGAAGAGAGAAATAAGTATATATGTAAGCATATGCTAGAATAAGCAAAGAAAGAATGCCCATATAAGAGAGGCATTCAGGTCGAGATGCAATGGATGGTCATAGAACATTAAGAAAAGTATTGGATATATCATTTTATAGAGGGATGACATTGATCCTTCACCGACATTCTAGCTTTTGACATGCCATATCCTCAAGTTTCCTATAAATACAAATAGTTATCTGATGTAGACGTGATATTTTGCATGAAATAACTGTAAGATTTTCTAAATTATAACAAACATGTGGCACTTTACACTGCTAAAGCTCCATTTCTCATAGCATTTGGTAACTCTTGGACTTGTTGATGGCTGATTTGCAAAGGTTGAGAAGCATGTCATGCCTAGGTAGTAGTGGTTGACCTTCGCAAGCTGAGGGTTTTTCAGTTTAGTTAATAGATTGAACTTTCAAGAGCAAATGTAACAAATTTTTAGAACATATAATTTACCTGAGAGAAATTGAAATCGCAAATGACCTCCATGCATGGTTCTGAATGGCGGGATCGTCGCGATTGCGGAAATGGTCGCGACGTCACGGAAGTGGACTGATATGATAATATCGGTGATGCGTATCAAGTCGTGCACGTCTCGGCATAAATTTTTGAATCAACTATATCAGTCGTATGAGCCATGTCTCGGTCATAAATCTTGGCCATGTATCGGCCGTATCGGTTGTGTATCGGCCGTATCGGTCGCGTATCGGCCATATAAAAAAAGGGTATGTAGCGGGCTATCGCGTATCGGCGACCTCAAAAACCGTTACGTCGCGGCCGATATTTAATACCATGCCTCCATGTAACAGTTGGTGTAACTCGAGTACTGCTTAAGGGGTTGACTGCTTAAATATTTCAGTATTTGCTACCTTTCTTTTTGACCCTGAAAACTTGTCTGCTGCATTTTTATGGAAACACTGGATGTATGTCATCATAATTAGTGCAAAGTTGAGTACATCATCTATGCTAGGAGAAGTTAATGACTTCATGTCTTGCAGTGTCTCTGCACTTCTTATGATGGTGACGTTGAAGAAGCTTGCAAGCACAGGGTGCACCCTTATATTCACAATTTACCAGAGCAGCACAGAAGTATTTGGCCTCTTTGACCGAATTTGCCTGCTCTCAAATGGAAACACACTTTTTTTCGGAGAAACGCTATCTTGTTTGCAGGTGAAAATATGATTTGCTCATGCCAAGTGACTTATTGCTGTCCACAAAAATAAAGTGACTTGTTGTCATGATTTTTGAATCATATCTTAGATTTTATTCTCAAAATTTTTTTTCCCAGATAGCAATCTACAATCTGATCCTGTAAATATTCGTAAGTTTCAGCATTTTGTAAATTTTATAGTCATATGTTGTTATTTTCAGCTATCATTACCCATTACATAGAGCTGCAAAGTGGAATCTGCAATATTCGTGTTTCTTATGTATTTTATTGTTTGTTTGAACAGTTGCATCGTTCTTATTACGATCTTCTGTCATCTTCCAGTGCCTTTTCACTGCTAGATATACCATTATTTGATGTTACTAAATAATCTTTTTTTCCTTGATGAAGCACTTCTCAAATGCTGGATTCCCATGCCCTATAATGCAAAGTCCAACTGATCACTTCTTGAGAGCAATTAATACAGACTTTGACAGGATCATTGCAATGTGTAAAAATTTGCAGGTATACATTTGCACCGTGTCTTTTGGCATGTACTATTCTGAAAAATCTGAATAAAGTAGAGCAATGAAGTACTTGAGATAACTTGTCGTATCAGTTCTATTTATCTTCTTGTTTAAAACTTCATACTTCTTCTTTTGGCAAGTTGAATATCACGAGCAGCCATGGACCATGGTACATTATGCAATATGTGTCCTATGTATACATTTCTATTCCATGTTTGGATTAAACCACAAATGAAACGTTAACAGGATGACCATGGTGACCTCTCAGCAGTGAATATGGACACTGCTGTTGCTATTCGTACCCTTGAAGCAACTTTCAAGTCATCCGCAGATGCTGCTGCTGTTGAGGCAATGATTTTAAAGCTCACTGAAAAGGTCTGTTCCTTCTATCTGCTAATGCTTCCTGGAATTTTGTTTGGTGGTTGCAATATCTATTGTTGTGCATTTTATGGTCTTATATCTTATATAATATCATCCATCCTATCCACCCAAAAAAAGGGAAAAGACTAAGATATAAATATACACTTTTCATCTATGTTACTCTGATCCGCAGGTAAGGATCTGATATGGGGGGTGCACCCGAGCGATTGAGGCCCTTGACATTGTACAACCATTCAAAAGAACGTTTAACATATTTCCTTTTTGAAAGAGATTTGACATCTGTCCTTCCCCCACTTCACTCCAAAAAGAGAGAAAAAAGGCAATGCTAACCATGACCCCTACCAAATGCATTTATTATGGGGCATGTCCTAAAAACACCAAATCATTTAATGTGAGTAAGTTCTGCCCCTACTAACCCTCATTTCATTATAACCATGGCATACAGCTCGCTCTCTTCCTATTTATAACTTCTTTGCCGGACCTGGGAGTATCTAGATGGGTGCTCCAGTCCCAGCACCAAATCTCGTGGGTCTGGCCTGATCAAATAGAAGTATAAGGGCTTATGGCCCTTTTCTTTGGGGAAATGGGCTGTAAGGAGTAGCTAGATGGCTACTCTTAGGAGCAGCCAAAAATTTTGCCCTTCACATGGCTATTCTTTCTCCTACTGCAGGTCTACCTCTCTTCCTCTCTGAATTCCTGATCCCCCCCCCCCCAGCATCATTTTCTCTTTCCTGCCCCAGTGGACAGTGAAGCAACTAACTCCCATTGTCCGTTGACCATGGCTAGCAGTCGCTTTCCTTCCCTGACCTTCATGGACTGTTACATCACTCTACTTCATCCCTCGCCGCCTAGACTTCCATTTTCCATAAGTTCCATAGTGGATCCACTCGCCGTTAATGTTGATCATGTCACACCCCAGTGACACAACTATTGAGTCCTGCTCCCGCATGTCTAGTGAAGGGAAGTACGCCAATAATTTTGCAGTTTACTTGAACTCTTGGTTAGTGGATTTGGCTTTGAAATCATGGATTTAGGGTTCTCGCACCCAAACCCTAGGTATGGAATATGTTTTTGATAGGGGCTCTTGCCATGGAAGCTGATCAATCTGGCATAGACAGATAGCAGCATTAGATGAGGGTCATCTATGCCCCTCGAGGACTGATCTGTGCTCTGTACCTTATCCTATATTTAAAAACACAAGTAACTCCCCTCCTCCAATCGGAGCTGGAAAACGTGTTGCTTGGGGTCGGGTTCGGGTCAACTATAACCTGACAAGGCCCTCACATGAGCATGACCTGTTTAATAAATGAGTCAAAAATCTCTGACATGAACACAATTTTATGAGATTCATGTTCAAAATATCAATCATAACCTAACCATAATTAAACAGTTAAACTCGAGTGGACGTGTTGAATCGTATGTGATAAAAGTCTCATCCGTAACCCGCGTATTTCATGTTTGGTTTGTGACGTGTTATGTGTCGCATCATCCTTTGTCGACTCTACTCGCATTACCATGTGTCTACTCTTTGCATTACGCTGATGTGGCAGTGCAAATGATGTGGCATTTACTTAGTAAAAATGTGAATGAGAGAAACATAAAATCTTTTGGATGCTACTTGCTACAATATATTATGGAAAAATAGCTGCTTGACATTTAAAAGATAGGACTCGTCGTCTACAAATTTATTTGGAAAAGATGAATTGACAACTCCAGTATGAGGCCTTTTGATGCTAGCTCTGTCGTTGATTGGCTTCTTTGTGAACTTTATGTCTTCAGGAAGGTCCATATCTCAAAAGCAAAGGCAAGGCTGGCAAGGCTACCAGGATTGCAGTTTTGACCTGGAGATCACTATTACTTATGTCAAGAGAATGGAAATATTTCTGGCTTCGATTGGTGCTGTACATGCTCTTGGCACTTTGTATTGGCACAGTGTTTTCGGGTTTGGGGCATTCTTTGTCTTCTGTTGTGGTAAGTTGCTGCACAAGTAGGTCTTTCTTGGGGTTACTGCGGTGTGGTGGAATGGAGGGATAGTTTAACTTTAAAAAAATGCATTGTATGTGCACTTTGTGGTGGCCACTTTGTTCCTACCGCATCAAAATATCTTACAATTTTGGCAGAAATTGTGGTTAACTCTTTTCAGTCTTTTGTGTCTAGAACTCCTTTTTTCCTAGTAGTTTGTATGTGAAAGCCTCCATGATGGATTTTCTCTTTAGTGTTTCTTTATGCTAAGCGCTTTTGGCTAAAAACTGGGTGAGCTCACTTATATTCTGCATTTAATGCCCGCCATATAATTATAAGGATTAAGGACACAATGGATTCATTATCTTCACTATTACGTCAAACGTGCTATTATAAGTTTACAATATTTCATTTTATTATGTCAACAATCTCTTAAAGGTTACATATTCCATTGGGTATTTATTCCGTATGTCTTGACTAACCTTGGCAGCGTCGGATTCACTTGTTACTGTTGTCTTCAATTTGTGTTCATTGTTCACTAACTCTGTTTCTGCGGTATGAAATTGAATTGTGGCACCTAAAACCAGTAAAGGGAATTAATTTCAAAAGGTTCCAGTATTCCATTGGAAATTCTTCATTTCTTGATTAGAATTCCTGGGTAATCATTAGGACAATGATCAAGACTGTCAATAATGATATGCAATTTGTAATCCATTCGTTGGTTACCAGTCTCCCATGTGAGGTATTTCTGCTTTATGGTATTTGACAAATCGCCATCAAAGCTTTGATTACAAATATTTTTCTGGAGATGCTTGCCCCTGATTTTGTTATGTGTTGTGAAGGTGCTTGTGCGGAAACTTTTGGTACTCATAACACGTATTTATGTATCACCTCCTTTTGTCCAAAACTCCAAACCCATAGTGCTCAGATCTGCATTCTGAACTTTACACTTATGCTGTATTCTGAACAAGTGTGTCATAACATAAATTGGTTGCTGCAATTTCCATCCTGCTTAATTTATCATTTTTTAATTCTATGTCTTGACCTGCAGGCTAGGGTTGCAGCTATTTTTTTATTTATATCATTTACATCACTACTAAGCATCGCTGGAGTACGATCACATATGAAAGAAGTCGAGGTTAGGTCGCCACATAATTCTTTATCGTAAATAAAGATCAACGAGTTTCGTAATTGAATATGTTCAGTTAAATTCTTCTTTCAAATGAAGCCATATTCTTTCTTATTTGAGGGAAATTCTTGTCTGTAGTTGCATGTCTTCTGGTTGTACGTAGTCTGAATGTGTTTGCAATGTACAGATATTTTCCTGTGAAGAATCAAACAGTCATTCTGGAGCATCTGTTTTCCTTCTTGGGCAACTCCTATCGAGCATTCCTTTCCTGTTCCTGATCTCCATTTCATCAAGTCTTGTCTTTTATTTCCTGATTGGGCTACGAGATGAGTTCAGCTTGTTGATGTATTTCGTGTTGAATTTCTTTATGTGTCTCCTCGTCAATGAAGGTTTACTGCTAGCTGTAGCATCCATTCAGCTGGATGTTTTCTGGAGCATTTTGACACTAGTGCTTGTACATGTGAGTTACACTATACTGCTGCTTACGTTGAACAAGATATCTGATTGCACTATAGCACTTCTGAGTTATTTCCATCTTGCGATTTGTCTGTTTCTCTCTGTCCTTTTCTCCTCTCTTCTATCCTTCTCTCCACAATTGCCTGGTGATGGAGAATGACGGGCTTTAAAATATTAGGGTGTTATGATGGGTAGTATATTACTACTGTTTTGTGCAAAGGTACACTGTTAATGACATGATTTAGTCGCATATACCCTGTTCTTTTCATCTTTATCTATGAAGTTTTTAGTTCAGTATCTTACTTTCTCTTTTTATTTATTTATTTCTGTTCTATTAGTTCAAAGCAAATGTAGTGGAAAGAACAGAGCCTTGTTTTCCTTCAAATTTCTTTCTTGAGTTAGCCTATTGACACAAGCTGCGTGATAGAAGGGATTTTTGTATCACAAATTTTGCGAGAATAAACTCTCGAAGTTTCAATTGGTCACAGCCTCACAAGTGTCAGTGAAAGTATCATGGTCCATAGAAAGTCTAGTTAAAACTTTACAGTAAAACTTTGTTGCCGCGGAGGTTAAAGTGCTAGTTGCACTAAGCCACGGGTAAGGCTGCCTTAATTTGGACCTTTCCACTGGGCTGTTTGGTCAAATTACTTAGGTTTACACTCCCTCCACTTGATAATTTAAGTCAGATGAGATGACGAATTTATTTTCGGTTCACTATATAAGTCGTTCTAAGAAAACAATGAAGTATTTAATTAGGTTTCTAATGCTATACCTTTGCTCTCAATGGTAATTCAAACTATAAGTATTTGATTTGCACCAAAAAAAAAAAAAAGTAAAAGTATTTGATGCAGTTTCCAAGAAGGCTATTTTTAGGTAACTAACTCCCCCCATCCCTATACTTGAGAGTTCCTGGTTCTGTGTGCCATAAAAACCTTAAAAGAAACTGATCTTGTAAATGGAGGGAGTTTGTACTTGTTCGTTGATGATCTCTTTTGTTCAGCGTGAATAAATAGGCGCAAAATCATTTAGAGTACCGCATCTGTTACTTGCAACAAATCAAGTAAAATTTCTTTGTGTCGTCTAGCTGATCTATGCTTTTAATTTGGCAGATCAAATTCAGATAATATGTGAAATCTATTGTTGTGGCATCTTCAGAGGAATAATATACTTGTATCACAAGTTTAATCTAGTCTACCTTTTTTGGCTATTGCTTGTCTTACTGGTTTCTGTGTGCATAAGGAGTCTGTTTTTGAAGGATATGAAGTGCTCATATCAGTAGCTGAATGCTTTAGTACATTAGTTTTGTTATGATGGGTAATATTTGCAATTTTCTTAAAAACAAGATAAACAACTTGCTTCTATTATATGCTCCCCTGATGAGTACCTTTTGCATTCAGATTGTGATGATGCTTTCGGCTGGCTACTTCAGAATCCGTAGTGATTTGCCTGGACCATTCTGGACTTACCCCTTGTCTTACATTGCCTTTCACACTCACTCCATCCAGGCAAGTAAAACAGAGTTTTCTATTCTTGTTGATCTCTCATTTCCTGATCTGTATCCCATTGCAGTTAAGTTCGCCTTATATATGTGTTATGATGCTTGAAATTGTCCACCAGGCTTCTTGAATTTCCAAACTATTTCTTTGTTGCTTCGATCATTGCATATACAGCGGTGGTTCATGTATTATATTATTCCTCCACTTATTTTGTGCTTTTTATCAAGTTGTTTTAAGTCTTGTTAATATCGATAAGAAGTTTGCTTTGTTTCTGTATCTCAGGGCCTCCTGGAGAATGAATATGTGGGCACTAATTTCGCTGTCGGACAGGTCAGGGCCATTTCAGGTTATCAGGCTGTTAGCAGTGCTTACGATGTCTCCTCCAGCAGCAATGCTAAGTGGAGTAGTTTGTTGGTGCTCTTTCTAATGGCAGTTGGCTACCGCGTGGTGGTCTTTTTTATGCTAACTTTTCACATAGGGAGAAGCTTATGTCGTGGTAAACTGTGCTGCTGTAATCGTAGTAGTAATCGTAATACAACGAGAAATGAATGAAAATGCCAATCATAATTCTTTTTTCTTCATGGTAACTACAGATGGTTAAACATCTGAATTTGAAGGTTTAATGAGAATCTATTCGCTAGTTATCTTCTTTTTGGGAGCTCCATTGTTGACTGTTTTGTATCTCCTCACTTGTGAAGCCTCCATTCATTGGATTTGAAGTCTCATGTGTTGTCAGTTGCATATTCTTTATCAAATCATAAAGAAAGTGATCAAGCTGTGTTGAATTTATGTTTATTAACTATATTATCAACAAGTTTATACAAGCTAGAGATGTGGGTTGGTTAAAAGTATTTGGTAATTTACATTCTACACTACATTTGAAGATTCTTTTGAATGATCCAAGTTTCAATTAGGATGATAGAAATGAATTTGTGTACATTCACTACACTTGTAAAGCATTCGTGTTTACTTGCTAAAGTATGAATTCGTATCGGTACCAATCTTCATTAACAAGATGTTTTAGTGTTGATTATTGTTCATTAACAAGATGTTTTAGTGTTGATTATTGCGACGATTAAGATTATCCCTACACTTTTCGTTCTATATGATATTTTCCTCCCCAAAAATTAAAACTCTCCAAACCTTGTACACCGAAAACCCGAACCAAATAAATATATAATTGTCAATACTTAATCTTTTAGAGCAACTACAATGTCAATGGTGATTTCTTAGGTAGGAGAGAGAGTGTAGGTCAAGTGAGAGTCACTATTGTGGGGAAGGGGTTAAGGATGATTTTTCTCTCTCATGGGGCTGCATAGAGACTAGAGGTGGCAAACGGGTCGGTCAGGTTAGGTTCAGGTCGGGTCAGTTTTGGTTGGGTCATTTACAGGTCGGGTCGTTTGGGTTTCGGGTTGGGAAATGGTTGTTCATCACCCAGAGCGTTTGGGTTCGGGTCGACCCAACGGGTTGTGCATTTATTTTCTAATTAGGTTATAATTGCATAATTAATTGTATTTTCAACTTTAAAATAAAAAAGTTGCAGACTATAATGTTATTAGACATAATATATATGGTTTTAATCTACTTGAAAACTATTTCGTAAAGTTTTTACAAGTTATTATGTTTTTACTAATGCATACGAAGTATCAAACCGCTACCTATGTAACAATTAGTTAAGATCGTTCCACAAGGATTAGAAAAACCCTTATTAATGAGAAATCTGAAACTACATATGTCAAAATTGGTTGATATGTAAGAAATTCTGATATGATTAAGCTTTTTGTCATTCACTTTTCTCATGCTGATATGTCTTCTTTTGAAAGCCTCAACCTAATGGGTCGACCCAGAGCGGGTTCGGGTTTGACTCAATAAATATCGGTTTTTCGGGTTTGGTAAGTATCGGGTTTCGTGTTGGAATTCTTTGTTCAAGACCCAAACTTTTCGGGTCGGTATGAGTCGGGTTCTCGGGTCGAGTCAAATTTTGCCAGCTCTAATACAGACTCTCACACAAGTTAAGAGTCACTTGGTCCAGCAAATCAGAATGTGCCACGTGGTGCTTCCTTTTAACCTAAAATTTGATGGGGACCAGAATGTAGTAGAGAGAGTATAGTGATTTGAGTCATGAATGCAGACAATGAGTCATGAAAAACAAAAAGTCAAGTTTAAAAAATTGGAAAAAGGGGATTTCTAGAGAGCTTCTCTATCTAGAAACCCTAACCACCCAAAGTTTCTCTTTCAGCCGCCTTTTTCAAGCTCCATCCCTCTTTAGCCACTTCTCTTCCCCAATTTTTTCCAGATCTGTTTCTGGTTTCTTCTCTTCTGGGGGGAGAAAAGAGTCCATTCAAGTCCATCCTCTCACTACTTATTTCTTTGTTAGTCCTGCGTTTGCTCATGCTATCGCAATTCAGTCATTTTTTAGTCATTGATGTGTAGATCGGGTTTTGAAGCTCAATATCCTTCACTAGAACTTTGTTTGTCGATGTCTTTTCCGATGTAATATATGGTTTGGTGTCGGTTGAGCCTTGGTTGCATTGATGGGGTTAAAAATTTTGATATGTTTTGTTGCTCTTGAAGAATTTTTCATTTTACATCTTATGGCTTTCGATTGGGGATCTTGGCTTTGTGGTGGTTTTGGTTATTTTGGGTGTTGCTTTGCTGACTAGATCTTGTCGATCTTGCCTTGGTGTAAGCGGGTTGAAGCCTCTTGCTGCTGGTGTTGGGAGGATCTTGAAGAATTGGTCTTCTTTGTGATGTGGATTGTTCTTGTGTACTGTTCTTGTTCATGAGCTGCTGAACAAGATGCAGGGGGAAGAGGAAGATGCTTCAGTTTTAGATTTTCTCTAAATGAGGTTGCTTGGTTGTCTTGCCTTTTAAAAAAAAAAAAAAAAGGTAGAAATTGAAAAAGTGAGGTGGAGGAGAAAGAAATGTTGACCCTTTTAATTAAGGGGTCATGGTTATAGATGCTCTTATCTTGATAACCATAGTCGATATTCATAAGACTTTCTGCTATTTAAGAGGTGGTTGACTCACTTATGAAACAAGTCAAATTTTACACATTAATAATAAGCTCAAGCCTCATCGATTTATAGAATGCGGGAGGTTGTGCGTTAGGAGGGGGTTCAAATTCTCTGTTGGCATTTTTTTTTTTTTTTTTTTTTTTTTTGAGGTAAGGAGGCCCGCTCCCAGGCTGGCCTATTTCGGGTTTAAGGCCCAGGAGCTTAGTGGGCAGGCATTTGGGTGGAAGGGGGAATAAGGGAAAAGGGATCCCAAATGCCCCTAGTGGGATTTGAACCTTGGTGGTGGGTAAGGAAATCAAAGTTCAAACCACTAGACCAACCTATGTTGCTTGTTCTTGTTTTCTTTCTATCTCTCTCCGTCAACCACCCAAACCCCCTAACAATCCAATGGCCCCAAAAACAGAGAGTTCAATCCTATAATAAAATCTAGACGACAACACCTCTGTGATTACTTCAAAAACTGCAGAGTCCTAACCCATTAGGACATCCATTAATCATGCCAAAACCCAAAACGAAAGTTAAAAAAAAAAAAAAAAAAACCTCAACCAAGTTACACACTCTTGGTACAATGGTGAGTAGCTTATACTTTTCGTTTACTCAATACTCATTTCCAAAACAATTCCATTTAATGACGAAATATTTCCTACATGTCACCCTCTCATTGGCTATTCACATGCTGACATGCTGTATCAAACCTTAAATCGCAATTCACACGCAAAATAACGTTGACCCTTTCTAGGTCACTGTTTCGCATTTCTTCATTTTTTCAGCCACCCACCGTAACAAATTCTGCCAATCAGCTGCGCGCGAAAACTAAAAAAAAAAACGACCAATTTTCTCTCTCCTCTCTCTCTCTCTCTGATGATGATGATGGTGAGAGAGTAAATTGGTGAAGATCCTTACGAGCCGTACAAAAATGGCGTTAATGGCTTCCTCGCTATTGAACGGCGAGAGAGCCGTCGTTTTATTCCTCATCACACGCATTTTATTCTCCACGCCTTTCTCTCTCCTCTTCTTCGAAGCTGTTTCTCTATGTCTCCTCGCAATCGTATCTCTATCCGTCGAGATCTCCGTCGAATCTTCCGATTCTTCTACTAAATTCAGCACCAGGTAATTTAATCATTCAATTCTGATGTTTTTGTTCTATATTTTGATCTTAATCATATGAATTTCGAAGCTAGGGTTTTGGTCACGCTGTGATGTTTAATTGTATGAATTGCGATGTTGTAGAGCGTAATTAGAGTTGTTGAGGTGAATTTTAGGGTTTTGTGAATATTTAATTTTGATGAGCTGGTGATAAGACATTTAATACTCAAAATGTAAATTGTGTTTTGAAAGAGCGCTCTTGGAGTTATTCTCGATAGTGATCTCCTTAATCATCAAAATGAAAATGTAGTTATGTTTCTCTTTTGTTTGTGTTGTATGGTTAGGCCCGGCGCTTCGTCAGGTATATTGCTGGGAGCAGTTACGTTGTCTGCTGTTATGCTATCTAAGTTGATACAGTTGTCAAGAGGTTTATCATTGGAAGAAGTTGCACTTGCAGGTAAACACCTTTTGTGTTTCTTTTGGTTCTTTTGCCCGTAATCTAGTAATGAAATTGAATTTCGTGGCTATGTTACTTGGGACTTTTCATGTCAAAAGAAGTATGCGTGTCTGATATTTGGCCACTAGGATATGATGTGACACTTGAATATTTCAAATTAGAATGAAAGCAAGAAAAAATCATCAAAACCGATGAGTCCGTTACTCTGATCCTGAGTCTGAGGAACATAGTTTCTTAGGGGGTTCGAGCTCTGTAAACTTGGGGCTGGCGCTCGTAGTTGGCTATGTATAATGGGTTAGATATTTACAAACTTGACTTTGATGGTAAGAACATGTAGAAAATTGAAGTTAAAATTAGACTATGGCAAAATCTCAATGTGATTAGTAGAAATGGTAAGTAAAAAATGAGAGAGGTGACGATTTTCCTTTTGTCACGATTCTTTTTTTTTTTTTTTGGTTCACACCAAGGGTATCCACTGTCGACCACAATGACTATTTCCCCGCAGACTTGTAGGCACCTCAAAGGGTGGGACAGTTGGCCAAGGAATTTAAAGCTGCTCCATGCTCAAGGCGAGATTCGAACCCTCGACCTTGGTTAAGGATGGATGAGTCCCTACCACTCAACCACACTTTCTGCGATTCTATGATTGTTGGAAAGCATTATTTAGGTCAATAAAGATTTGAAGGTCTAGTTCAAATCAGTTTTGAGATATGTTGAAGGCAAGAATCATGCATACTATTGTCGAACGAAATTTCTATGCTATGGAGTTGCCTTGTGCTGCAGTCATTGATAATTGTTTCATTGATCTTCTAATAGAGTATATGTTTGTTTTACTCATATCACACTTTTGTATATCTTTTAAGAATGATTAAGATTCTATTGGGATGCAGAATTTCAGTACCAGAAGTTGCTATATTGGGCTACATTTATTAGCTGCTTCAGTGTGCTTCTCTTCGTTGGCCTGGTCATTCGACATTCAAGCAGCAGCAGACTTATTCTAAGGTTCAGCTTGATGAGTATAATATTGTGTGCACTAGTATACTTCATGGTTCCGGCTGGTGGTACTAATTATGGTATGTTTAAGATTATGTATAAGCTTGGTATTTTTATTTATACAGGAAATTTTTGTGCAATAACTATATATTTTTGCTATTTCTTTCATAGAAAACTCTTTATATGAGCTTGTAGCCTGAAGCTGAAGTTTGTTAGAGCTTTAGTTTATAGCGACATAAAATTTTGTTCCCAACATGATATAGTTTTTTGTTTGCTGGGAAATGGCTAAATGATTGGTTATTCTTTATTCATCCAAGGTCTGCACTTGGCAATAATATTGTGGATGTTGGGTCATGGAGTAGCTGCAGTGAAGTTGATTCAGCACATTCTTTGTACTTTCCCGTCATGTGCCTCTGTAGGTATTCCTTCTTAATTTATTCTTGCTATTCCCTTTGATGACATGGAATTTCCTAATGTAAAACTAAATAAAATAGGCATTTGCTGTTGTCTATGCAGCTTTTATTCATATCAATTACCATAAAAAGCTAGCAACTAGTGAATTGTGTCTAGGAGCTTGGAGTCTTAAATCCTGACCATTTTCATTGGTGAGGTACACATAATGACAAGCATTTTCTAAATCTGTTAGAACACTTGATACATTCTTTTGCAATAACTAGTACTTATCATTTTTCATCAGTGATAGTTGTGATGTAATGTTTGTTCTAGATTTCGTATGGATGGGATATACATACTAAATTTTTTGGTCTCTCCGTATTAACTGCTGTTGATTTTCCATGTTGAAGGAGAAGCACTATTGGTGACTGCTGGTCTTACGGCATATTCTGGAGACATGCTTAGGTCTACACTTGCCAAGGTTTCCACATTAAACCCTTAATTACTGGAATGTTTCTTCATTTTGTTTTAGGAGGTAAGGAGAGTGCTCAAGCTCTCCTCAACATCAGTCCTCAAGTGGGCTACGACATATAGGTTGAACCGTTGATAGGCATGTATGAGGGGTAATGGTTAAATGGTTGGGGGAACCCTTTTTTTTAAGATAAGAATGGTGGGGGAACCATAAATGCCTCTAGTGTAAATAGAATCCAGGTGAGGTGGGATTGGCACCCAAAATTTATTCACTAGGCTACCCTGTGGTTGTTATCCTTAGGGGTGTAAACGAGCCGAGTCGAGCCCGAGCCAGGCCTGGCTCGGGCTCGGCTCGGCTCGGTTTGTTTTGGCTCGGCTCGGGCTCGGCTCGATTTAGGCTCGTGGCTCGGGGCTCGGCTCAGCTCGGTTTGGCTAGGCTCAAATTCAAACCCATCACTACACACGTTTGAAAAAATTGATTTAAAATAATAGCAATTGAATCTGACTATAAGTGATTCCTTGCACGTTCTCATTTGAAAAAAAAAAACCCTTAAAAAATAAGAAATCTCTAAAAATATTTAATGGATTTATTCGAATAGAGAGGAAAATCAACTAAATCGAGCCAACCGAGCCTACCGAGTCGAGCCATAGTAGGCTCGGGCTCGGCTCGGAAAGCATTCGAGCCGGCTCGGGCTCGGCTCGAGCTCGGTTTGAGCCTAGCTTGAGCCAAGCTTTGACCGAGCGGAGCCCGAGGGCTCACCGAGTCGGCTTGACTCTGTTACACCCCTAGTTATCCTACTACTGCATTTTACTGAAGCCAATGCATCATTTTGATCAGATGGCGCGATTCTTGATATCATCTGAAGTGGTTGATCTGCAATACAGCGTGAAAAGAAGTGAGATTAGCATCATAATTCAGGTATATTGTTTTCTTTGCTTTCTTTTTTTTTTATCTTTTGGTAAATCAGTTAAGTAATGGTCTAAATTGATCATAGAGTCAATCATTAGGTTGCTTATATTGCAGTGATGATACAATTCACCATTTGTTGCAGGGCTATCTGCTTGGACTTCTCCTGTTGCCTTTGCTTTTCAAATTCGCTGTTGAAATTGTGGATCGGTTCACCACTTCAAGCTCTTGTGGTGCAAGGACTTGCAATGAGAGTCGTAGATCTCTTATTTTCTTCACGTCACTGGTTATTGCTTCAACTGTGATCATTCCACTATGGGTGCAATTTGTTCAAGATTTTCAAGTGCATCCTCTTTGGTGGTACGCATGCATTCTCGTCTCCGATATCCATATGATTGGTGCATTGTGTTTGCCCAGTATAGTTCATAACTTCATGTTATCTAAATTAGAGACGAGAGTTAATCTTAGCAAATTTTGGCTAAACCCCATTAAATTTGCCATAAATTGATAGGAACCCCTTTGTTTATCCATCTTTGTTCATTACCCTATTCAAAAGTAATTACCTTAAAAATAAGACCCCGACCTCCCTTATTTTCTTTTCCGACCAATTTTTGGGCGAAGGTGACCAATATACCCTCACGTTTTATGGACATGACTCATTTACTCTCTTGTTTTGCCCCCAGTCCCCACTCCCAAATTACTCTTGACTTTAACCCCTCCCTTTCGTTTCTCTCTCCTTACCACCCCCACCCTCCGGACATCATCCTCCCTAGCGACCCAGCCAAATTCATAAATGCAATGGGAACTGCTCAGTGAATATATGAAGATGCTAATTGTAAATTTAGCTAAGTCAAGTTAATTTGTTTGATTAGGCTAATTTAATGAGCTAATTTAATGAATTAGTGACCGAATAATCTGATGTGGCCGTTTTGTCAAGCTCCATTAAAGGCTTCCTCAAAACCCTACCTCACCATTTTCTCTCTCCTCATCTTCTGCACATCAGTGGAACCCTAAAAATCGGCTCGATCATCAACCTGAATGGAAACCAGGTCGAACGATTGTTCTTCTTGCTTGATGTTGATGAGATTAAGGTCCATTTGTCGCCGTCCGGTTCGATTTATTTCCAGATTGATATCATCAAGAAGAAGCTCAAAGTTGAACAGTACCAATGGATATTATAATATTCAGTGTTGGAAGAGGGCCAAGGGCGCGGTGCCTCACCTATGATGAAGTCACCATTAATGACGGTGGATCAAGAGAGAAATTTTAACTAACGGGATGGGTGAAAAGTCAATTAGTAATTAGGTTGTGGGGGATAAAAGAAGACAGTAAATGAGTCATGTGCATAGAACCTGAGGGTGTTTCGGTCACCTTTGCCAGAATTTGGCCAGAAAAGGGAATAAGGGGGGTCATGACAGGTTCTTTTAAGGGGTTGATGAACAAAGTTGCATAAGGGGGTTCCTAGCAATTTCTGGCGAACTTAAGGGGATTTTCGGCAAAATTTTCAAGTTTATTGTAACTTGAACACGATTTTTGTTATAGCAGTTTCATATTTTTTAATCCATCCCGGCAGCTTCTTTAGATAAAGGGTCAGGGAGAGGGAGGGAGAGAAGAGGGACGACTGATGACAGTGCAATTGATTGGGTATTCTAGCTGAAGGGAAAGGAAGGGAGGAGTTGAAAATGTTGGTTCTTCTTTCCCCTCATTGGTCACGCAGATTGATTTTATTACCCCGCCTTCGCTACGTATTCATGTTTCCTGTTCAAGCCATCAGAAATCAGATCTGTTTACCATCACATCTGATGTGATGATGGTGATCAGTTTATAAGTTCCCCTTCTCTTCCATTAAAGAAGAAAATGGAAAAGACCAACTTCTTCAACATATCCCATGTCAACAGTAAGTTGCTTCCTTAGTAAATTATTTAGATATGGAGGATGAATTGGGCCAACATGCGCTGTGAACAATCTGATCGGGTCAATTATCCAGGATTCTTTTTAGATTAAGATAAAGTATGTATTAGTAAAATGTCAAGAAATACAGCAAAGGAGGACAAGTTGTTCTCCACAAAGAAAACAATTACAGATTAGACCAGTTACGCTGGAAATTCTCCAGGATTCTTCAGAGCTTAGGGATTTGCCTCATTAAGAAGGGAGGGATGTTGGGACCTTATGATGCCCTCTCTTTGAAGTTTGCAAGTTTCTGTTTACTGTGACCATGCTCCTATGTATTTGAATAATTTGATAAACTTCTCCATATGTCTGCTACCCAAAGAAAGGATCCGAAAGCAATTCCATCCAAATATGATGAATGATTATTCAAGCATTATAATCCTTGCACTTCATCCTGTGTTTGACTGCTTCCAGATGTAGACCAACTTATGCATTGGTGTCATAAAGAGGAAGACATTAGGGTAAAAGAGGTGATGCATTTAATGTTAGATACTCCGAAGGAGAGTAGTTGCTTTGGATAGCAATGGATGGCAGAATAGGATTTATGTGATCAACCATATCTTATTTGATGTGTACTATCATGATGACTTGTTGGTGCTGATAATCTTGTTATATTCCTACATAACTTATGATACCTTTGTATTTTAAGATAACAAGGGTATCCAAGCTTTGCTTGACTAATCCCATGGGGCATGATGATCACACTAGGAAAATCTCCAATAGACCTGAGAGGTCTTACGAGCTGAGCAACCCCCTCAGGGTTGACTATAACTTATGATACTTAACATGATATACTGAAATTAAGCTATTGTTATGATAATTGGAAAAAAAAAAGATGTGACATTGTGTGAACCTTGATCACCATCAATAGATTGTAAAAATGACCTACATGCTTCGGAGACACCTTTGGGCTTTGATCAACTTCATGATCTAGGTTAGTGTCTTTTTCCTATTAGCTGCAGATAAAATTGGCGACTTGAGAGAATTCCATTATTAATATTCTATGCGATCTTTATTATGAATCTAGGTCTAGAATAGCTTATCAAAAACTTTGGATATTAAGAGGTAGCTTAATGTTAGGCCACTCCAGGTCTCTGTTTCCTAACCCTCATGTTAAACTATTTTTAGTCCCCTGTATTATGTACTTGGGTTAAAACTACTACTGGATTTTCAGGATACTATCTGTGTGCTTGGAGCACCCCGGATAATCTGCTAGCTGTATTTAAAGTTTTGATACTATGATCGATAGAAAAACAATAAAGTGTTTTTTTTTTTTTTTTTTTTTAAATTTAATTTCCGCTTGTCGGCCTAGAGGAATGTGAGATTCGGTAGGTATGAGCTTGTGGAAGAGTGGTGTCCCTCCTTAGGGCTATATTTTATTGTAGATTCCAAGGATACAACTTTCATTGGTCAAATCTTAACTTCACATGTTTCTTAAACAGGGTGCTTACATTTGTGTTTTCTGAACCACTCAAGAGGCTATCATTGTGCATCTACTGGATGGGTGTTATCTCTGTCTCAGTTCACCGGTTCTACAACATTTCAAAGAGTAGTAAAGTGGAGAGGATCTTACTACGGAAGTATTATCATCTGATGGCTGTTTCTATGTTTGTTCCTGCTCTTATTCTGCAGGTGGATTAGCTTCTCTGTGTCTAATACTGCCTGATTCATTTCATTCTTTCTTTTTAGTATATTAGCTTCTCTTTCTCTTTTAACAGTCTTTGATGCTTTGTTTGTGTTGTCTTTTGCCAGCCGAAGTTTCTTAACCTTGCATTTGGTGCTGCTTTAGCAACTTTCTTGGTTCTGGAAATTCTTCGGGTAAGCTCTGAATGCAAGTCCTATGATATTCTAGTTCTTTGTGAAGATTTCCTGTCTCGCCAAACAAGCAATTACATTCTTAACTTTTCTGTGATGCATCAGAAGAACATTTATCCCTGTGAAGTCTTGTAAAGTATAAATGACTAACCACTTACAAAGCAAGACATATATTTAGTTATTTCCAAAACCATAAAGTCAATCATATTTAGACCATAGTACGATTCTGATAATGGGAGTCAACTTGGAGGTCTACAGGAATTAGTCTCTCTACTAGTCTTAATTGGTTGGGGGCGTGGGGCCTTGGAGGTAAGGCTGCATACATCTTGACTTTCTCATTGGATGCCAGATTTTGTCGAGTCGATGTCTTAATTGTTGTTGGAGTCAAATTTGGAGCTCCACGCCTCCAACTGTGAAACTTCAGGCTATCCCATGAAATACATCTTGAGCAAGTCAGTTCCATAGGTATGGGCTTGGTGATGATTTTAGGATTCCATTTGGAATTTGTCTCGCTTTGGTGCTGCTCTTTGCTGATGCTACCCAACTTGCTATCAAGGGCTTCAGCCTTCTGTCCTCCGCTTTATGTTCCTGTCAGTGTCAGAAATACTTTGAATCTTATATAGGCTGCCCATAATGAGACTGGTGATACATTTACTTTAGATATTTTTGTGGGGGTGCCTGCACAAGACTTGGGGATGTTTATTGGGCTTATATTAATCTTCCAGTTTCTCAAAAAGTAAATTCTTTTTGTTGGCAGATATCTCAATCTCAATGTATGCTTCTTATTTTTTATTTTCCCCATTTGGTTATTCTCATTCTTTTTGCCCGACATGGTGTCATTTGACTGGGGCATTTAAGTGACAAGCATTATCAACTAAACCAGTTTATCAATCTTTGTTTAATATCTTAATCACAATTTGTATAGGCAGGTATGGAGAATTTGGCCTTTGGGAGAGATGGTCCACCATTTCATGAATGCATTTACAGACCACCGTGACTCTGATCTTCTTATTGTGAGGTATTGGCCTTTTTTTCACAGAATCACTGTAGCATATGCAGATAAACTAATTAATAAATGCTTATGCACCTCTCGTGTTGTTTCTTCTTTTTAGCCACTTTTCACTCTTACTGGGCTGTGCATTGCCTATATGGATGGGTTCCGGATTTAATGATCGGCCACTTGCACCCTTTGCTGGAATATTAAGCCTTGGAATTGGAGATACAATGGTGAGTTCTGTTTGTGTGAAAATAAAAATTATGTTAAAAGTTGTTCTCATCAGAATCTTCTAGCTTATTGAAATATCTTTTATTTTGACCCTGGCCCACTCTGTAGTTTGTCAGAGGAAAAGTGATAATATGTGCAAAATGATTTGCCGATCAGGCATAGGGTTACCTAATTCGCAATACCCTCAGTTCGCAAAAGGAGTGCGAGTTCGCAATTCGCTCCTCATGGGAAACTCCGTTCATTGGGTTATAACATATAACCATTTCACTTGTTTCGAAAACCTCTCTACTAGTTAGGGGTAAGGATGCGTGCATCTGGACCTCCCCAAACCCCACCCTCAGCGAGACTTATTTGGGATGGGCTAGTTTTGGAGACTTTACTAGTCAATTAAAAAGAAGGAACAAATAATGAAAAGGAAAAACAGAACAAATTGGGGGAAAGTAAAACTAAAAGATGTTCCCTGCCTACAACCGTGGATGTAAATCCAATCTGCTGTTTCTGGCCACTGTTTGTGGCCTACTACTAGTTTGCCACGTAGAGAGTACTAGTACGCTGGACAACTGGGAACAGCAGGCGAAGTACAGTTCCACAGTTTGCTGGGGGTATGAAAGAATTCGGTAACCACGTCAATGGCATGAAGGTTACTTGTCATAGGCGCCAGGAGGGATCAACCTCAGTGGCCTCACCTCATCTTGTTGGGGGATCGACTGAGCGAGATAAGATGTCAACCAGCTTGGGCTTGGCTCATACTGAGGTTGTTTGGCTTTGGCCCAAGGTCTCCTTCCCTGACTCGGCCCCTGACTTGCCACAAAGATTGAGTGGCTACTGGACCACTACTTACCTAAATAAGGAAGGGGGGGGGGGGACAAGTTTAAAGTACAACTGTTCTTCATTTTTTTTTTTTCTTTTTTGAAAGAACAATTGGTCTTTTATTTTGTTTGTTCTTTAATTTTGTTGAGAATGTTTAGGTAAGCAGTCGTGGAAACGTACTGAATTCTGTGAGAACTGAGGACATTTCTGAGAGAATAATGGGACTGGAAAAGGGAAAGAAAGTAGTTGGGGATAGTGATTTATGGTTGTTTCATGTGTCTCTGTGATTCTTAATCCCCCTTCCCTGTCTTTTTTCATTAATTAGTTCTTCTTTCTATTCTTCCTGTATTTTCAGTTTGTTTATTTTGGTTTTTTTTTTTTTTTTTTTTTTGGGGATTTGGGGGGGGGGGGGGGATATTGAATTTCGAATCAAAGGTTCCTCAGACTTTTTTTTATCTATAAATTTAAAAATTAAATAAAAAGGCACCTTACATCTGATCCTTCAGTGCCTCCATTTGACGAAAGGAGGAAACATGTACAAACCTGTTTCTTTGATCTACTTGTATGATTGTTGCCATGTAACTTTCTGCCTCTCTGTATGCTGCATTTTCTTAATTGTGTTGCTTATCTCTTTGTTCATAGGCATCAATGGTTGGCCATAAATATGGTGTCCTCAGGTGGAGCAAGACTGGCAGTAAGTTACTAAATTTATGGGCCATTGTCTGCCTTATCTTGTTTTGATATCTAATTTTCCTAACTTCTTTATCTTAAAAAAAAAATTCCTAATTGTATGCTGCTTTGTTCTGCCAGAAAAAACCATTGAAGGAACAGCTGCTGGTATAACATCAGTCTTGGCAGCATGTTCTTTCCTCCTCCCACTTCTGGCATCTACTGGATATATACAGGTATATCTCATTGAGTACCAACCTAGTTGATGCTTCGATTTGTCAATTGAGGAAAGTATACATGTATGCTAATAAACACGCCGAAATTGGTGCAGAATTGGAGCTCCCTTCTTCTGGCAGTGATAGCGAGTGGCTTGTTAGAGGCATATACAGCTCAACTTGACAACGCCTTCATTCCCTTGGCCTTCTATTCTCTCTTATGTTTGTAGTTACGGTAGGGTAAAGTATCATTGAGTTTATTTTTATGCGAGGACTGAGAGTTGAAGAACTTCTTCACCTTCGACTATCTGCAGCATGGAGCATCTTTCTTGTATATACACTAAGCTCGAAGCTGCTCCAACATTGGCAATCGAATGAATGATTGAATATCCTGCCATTTTGGCTGATCAATATACAACGAAATGTATACCGACATTACACATCTTTCTCCATAGTGACTCAGATCAGGCGTACCGTGTATGTAAGAATCATTAATCAACTGTAAAATTCTTAGGCTGTTTTCCAGGAGATGAGCTTTTATTATTATGCGAATACAGTATGTATAATGTATTAAGCAAACATTTGTTGTAGTCTTTTAGATGTAGAAAGATCATTGAGTCATTAACACAAACTTTTTATTTTTACTTTTAAAAGTTTTACTAATAAAATGTCGACGCGAATGTTTCTGCACGTGCGTGGTTCCAGGTAATGATAAAATTGACCTGACATTCTTGTTAGTTGGCCATTGTCATTAAAATAATCATTTTATTTGTTTGATGGATATTCAATTATTGATGATCATCATCAATTGGCAATTTGGCATTGCTATTTTTTTTTTTTTTTTTTTTTTTGAATGCTTGCTATTTTCAGATCATTATCATTAAGTTGAAGAGTCAAGTGTCTGTCCTTTATAAGACCGCTTGATCTTTGTGTCTGGTCCAATATGCCAACAGTAGAGGAGACTCGATGATCTTTCTACATCTACAAGACTACAACAAATGAAGTGTGTTTTTTTCCTTCTTATTTGATATCTTTAATTTTTTTTCCTGAAATTGTTTCACATGTTGGTGCATTGTGTTAAAGCCAAAGTTTTACGTATATCATTACCAGTTTACCAATTTGATCCAACTCACTTGCGCCCCTACAGAAGTAGCATGATCGCATAATCCTTAAGCAATGACGTCTCCAGTCTCCACCCTTCATGAGCCGAATCGGTGGAAACATCATACTCCTAACTCATCTGGCTTAAGGTCAAGTTATGGTTCAAACGAAAAAAGAAAAAAGGAATATGAGAATCGAGAGGGTAATATCTCATTTGCAAAATGCTCTACAATTATTTCTATTTTCAAATAGTACATAGAAGTCACAAAATTTGATACATATGGGCTTTGAGTACAAGTAAACTTAAGCTGTTGAAGTGGTTTATATTTTAGATTATTGAAGAGGTTAGCCAACTAGCTCAAAAGCGATGTACTCTTCCTAACCTCTACGAGTAGCTTACCTCACCTCTTCTTAACCTTGACCATATTCTTTTTGAGACATGTACTGTTAGAAACATAAGTGATCACAACAAATGCTATCCGTTGGAGACATTTTTGTGACCTTGATCACTCATTTTTGTAACATAAGCGATCACACAAATGCTATCCGTTGGAGACATTTTTGTGACCTTGATCACTCATTTTTGTGACCTTGATCACTCTTTTTTTTTCTTTTTTTCTTTTTTTTTTTTGCACCACAAACTCACTCCTTGACCCTTTGGGTTATGTCTAATCCTATTTTCACCGGGTCGGTCCAAGAAGGGGGTAAAACGCCCAATAAGCATATATAGTTTCCATTACCAAGATTGGAACCCTCGACTTCGGTTAAATGATGATAGTGCCAAAACACTCACACCAACCACTTGTTAGTATCTTTTGAGGGCTTTGATACCATGTGAAAGAACTAACTCAAATACAAGTTTAAACTAATAGTTGGAGGTTTAAGTAATAGTTGGAGGTTTAACTAATAGTTTGAGGTCCAACTTAAGAGTACCCTTATCTTAAATAGAGATTGAAGATGGTTCGAGGTGTTCTTGTTTTCATTGTATAGGGTTTTGATGCACACAACAGGACCTACTTACTTAAGTAAACCTTCATTTGTTGCTGATAAAGTCTCAATACAAAGTCATAAAGGAGATGGAGATCTTATCTTAGTTCTTACGATGAAAACTCTTATAATGTTCATTGATTATGCATGCATGATTGTAACTCAAATTTTTTTAAGGGAAGATTACTAGCTAGTTCTTCATAACCAAATGAGACCATAAAAACTCGTATGAGGCGACCTCAAGGTAAGACACCTCATACAAGCGAGGTGGTCTCACCTTAAGGCGGCCTCTTAATAAGGACTCAGCGGAGTAAGTGATCACACCAATGCCTATCCGTTTGAGACATTTTTGTGACCTTGACCCCTCTTTCATGTTTGTTTCCTGCATACAATTATGCTATACCCAATAATATTTGTTTGAAATAATTGAGTAGATTCCCTTTTCTGAAAGGAAACTATCTGGGATCGGAACAGCTACTACGTATCCCCCACAATCGATCAAAGGTCTATCCAATATTATGACAACTCAGTAATAGAACAGCCGGCCCTGCCCATATCTTTGTGCACTTTTTTGCACTTTTTGTACATAAAATGATCAGGCTAGAGTAAGACTTGGCAAACAATGACTTCATATGAAGCATATAATCGTGTCACGGGCCAATCTTGTGTTCTAATTTATGATTCCTGTGTTCTTTCAAGGTATTCAGAACACACAAATCTACTCTATTGAAAAATTACGATAACGGAACGAAAAATAACTCATTTTTTTCTACTAGTAATTTATTTTATTAAATGTAAAATAAAATAATAAGCCGAAACTCAAGCACTATTATTTTTTGGCAAAGGTTATAAGTTATAACCCTATAATCCAAATGTAACACATGCAATTAACACCCCATGGGGCTAAATGCACAAAACGCCTACGAGAGCCAAACCAAAGACATACACAACAAAAGGAGAAGCCAACAAACCAAGAGAGAAAGTGAACCTACACAACCCATCATAATAACTACCTCCTAGATCAATATGTGTAGTTTATCCATTTGATGGTGTACGAAGTACCCCGTCCTTGTTTAATCACTCAAGAATGTGGATGACTTTTATGCAATGACGAGTTTGCATTCCCCTCTAGTTAGAAATTGTTACTTAAAGCAAACGTAGACTGATGCTCCGTTTGGTGGGATGAAAACAGTTTTCCTGTAAAAACAGTTTTTTCATTTTCCGTTGTTTGTTTTACAAAAAAAAAGGGAAATGATTTTTTAGGGGAAATAGCATTTTCACTTAAATGGGTGACGATAATGTTTTACTTTCAAAAAGAAGGGAAAACGATTTTTCCTGTTGCGGAACACTATATCCCTGTAATACTAATAGTGATCCTAATTATCGAGTCGGGTCATCTGGAGTTCGGTCCATAAAATCAGCCCCGCACCCGACTTGATCTGGTCTCGGATCGAGCTTTCCGACCACTTTCACAATATTGTTTCTCTATATCAAATGAGTATAATGTTTCATTCCAATTTGCTTATTAGGGTCTTTTTTTTCTTTTGAATCCACCTAAATTTTTGAGATCTACGCAATTATATTAGCAGGTTTTATTTTATATTTTTATTTTTTAAATACAAAATTAAAATGATATGAAATTTATTTTTTTTAGAAAAATTATTTTCCCTTAGAACCAAACAATGTAAAATGTGAGCGAAAATACATTTTCAGTTCGCATTAATACCACACCCCTAAAAAAATTTTGCCAAATTTGCCCTTCTTATAACTTTAGGCCCCATTTCCCTTCCACCTACCCAAGTTATAATACTACGACTAATAAAAACATAAGTTTTGTCGTCATACAACACTCTCCGAGAATCGTGTCATCATTTTACGGTTCAATTCAAGTGTTCAATCAATCTGAATCACGATGACAACAAAAAACAGTCAACGAAAAACAGCGTTTTTAATTTACGTAAATTATGGGGGTGTTTGGATGTTGGCTTGTGGGGTGGCTTTTGGAAAAATTGGATGTTTGACCAGTGCACCATCCAATATTGGTGTTTGGATGTTAGCTTGTTAGATTGGCTTTTGGGTTCCCACAAGCCAACTTTTGAAAAGCCAAGGAGGTTGGCTGGTGGCATTAATGTAGTCCAATGACATAATAATCAAAGACTTGCAATTATTTACTTCTATGCCATCAAATTTCTCAATTATATGAATGTTCTTATAGGTCATTTTACATATAATCAGCCAATGTTACCAGCCAATGTTACCAAACATCTATTTCTAAACATCCAATATTACCAGCCGGTCAAATCAGCTAACAATACCAGCCATCAACCACCAGCCACCAGCCACCAGCCACCAGCCACCAGCCATCAGCCATCAGCCAACAGCTAATGTCACCATCCAATTGTCAAACACGATCTATATATTTATATTTTTGAAAATCAAAAAGATATGCGCCTAACATAAATGCATGTGAAAAATACCTGCACCCAGTTTAGGCGCTGGTACGCTTAAACCGTCTTTACCAAGAAATAGCCTTGGCATGGGAATTACTAGCTAGTTATTGTATTGTTGTGGGCAGTGGCATAGAATTAGAAGTGGACAAGTGGAGAAGTTCTACTGTAACAAGTCTCACTAAGTAAGAATCTCCATTATTCCTTCTCCTTCTCTTTCTCTCTTTCTCTCTTTCTCTTTCTTTGTGTCGTGTGTGTATTTGTATTTCTGAGGTTCTTTTTTTGTTGTTTTTTTTTTATTTTATTTTTTTATTTTAGGGATATTTTTGATAGTTTATATTTAGGAATGTGGTATTGTTTTAAAAAAGGTGTGGTATTTAGCTTCCTTACATTTTCAGTTGAAAATGATTTGCCCCAAATAACCAAACAGAACCCCAATAATTAAATCGCTGTAGCCGCTTTGTGGAAGTCACTATCTTAAAAGCTATTATGGTGATTACTGATTAATGTAATAAGATGCTGAGGTCAGTGGTCACCCCCAAAATTAACACAAAATCTAAGGCTCCGTTTGATTTACCTGGATAAAACTGATTTGAACTTAATTGAACTTAACTGAACTGAATTGATTTTTTAAACTTAACCGTTAACCATTTAAAATTCGTCCAAACATAGTCAATATTGGACTCATTTGAAAGTATGCTTTGAGATCTTTCCGATGACATAATTATCATCATGAAATTATTTCGAAACAGAAAGTTATATGAGTGCTAAAGTTACGCATGAACTGAACTGAACTGAATTTAAGTAAAATTAAGGTGAATCAAACAAAGCCTAAATGCTTGCTGGTTGCATCCTATGCAAATCCAATATTGGAACTTTTACTAAACTGCTTGTAAGTTATAAATGAGGTGGTCTCATGTATAGGGTGCCACTTTTTTATGTTGAGGTGTCACTTTTTATGTACAGTGGTATAACTCTTTTGGCTCATATGTACCACGCCTCATATATGAAACCGCCTTATTTAAATTTTGTGATATAACATATAAGTCATAACCAAAGATAAAGAGGAGCTTCTATAAAAATAAAAATAAAAAATAAAAAAAGTAGATAGAGAGGAACAAAGGTGGTTTTTTATTTTTAAATATATTAAAATCATAATATCTATATATTAGAGGCATTTTCTGACAGCATTGGAGGCGTCCACCTAAGCGAGTCATTGTAATAAAATATAAAATAGAAATATATGTTTTGGTATAGGATATATACTAAAGTTGTACTTTTCTAATTCCTTAAATAATACACTATTAATTAGAGGTTTTACAATATATACTAAAGTTGTACTTTCCTAAATAAAATAGGAATATATGTTTTGGTATAGGATATATACTAAAGTTGTACTTTCCTAAATCCTTAAAAAGTACACTATTAATTAGAGGTTTTAGAATATATACTAAAGTTGTACTTTCCTAAATTATTAAAGAGTAGACTATTAGATTTTTATAAGCATATAACTTTAGTTTCACCGCTTAAAAAATTAAATTTCTTACACCATTGGAACGAGTACGAAATATTCTTTAGTATGATACTCATTTGTAGTATATTCTATTGATTTACAACATTAGATGCGTCCACCTAAAAAAGGTAATCAATAATTAACTTGACAAGCTGACACAACTAAAGAGTTGCATGTAAAAATAAGAGAGAAGATTTGTATATTAGTTATAAAAATTTGAAAACCAATCTCAAGGTAAAATATAATAAAAAGAGTATGTGTAGGATAAAGAAATAAACGATGAATCTAAAATAATTCTAGGTCCAATCTTTAATAAGAAATGCTGCCATTATCACGTATAATTTTATAACTGTACATAACATACTAATCCCCCATGTTATTTTAGGGTTCCAATTTATGTTCTCTTCAACTTTATAATTATTAATGTACTCCCTCCGGAGTCCGGACCACAAATAAAATTACATTGGACTTTTTGCGTTCTTCAAGGCAGTATTTTGACCGCATATAACTTTGAAAAACAAGCAAGCATTGAAATATGTTTTGCTATTCTAAGGTTTACGTCTAAAACTTCTTTATTTTTTGAAAAGTAGTTATTTATACATTAGACACTTAAACTGATTTTACCATAAAAGAAGGATCATATCTTGGGAATGTTTGTTGTACACTTATATCAACATAAGAGTATTGACGTACCAACATCAAGCATAGAAAGACTTTGAAACTATTACCTCTTGGATCATGTAACATATGGGATGCGTTAATTAATAGTTGATTGAAATTAATGATAAGAGTTTAAATTAGACAAGACGTCCTATAAAGTCATAGTAATCTTATTATATGGCATTCATGATATTAAATGGATTATATAAATATTTATCCATATATTACTAATAGTTATTCATAAGTGACAATTACACGTTGATTTTTCGATGAAATTAATAATGCACGGGCATACTCATGGACATCCACCTAGTAAATAAATAAGAAAGGTCACCCAAAACAATGAGCAAATAACGTGTGAGGATAACCAAGGAGAAGATAATGCATGCACGACAAGGAGAAGATAATGTATATGTATGAGAACGAGGGGCTGAGATCCTTTGCAGAGGTACCGCCCTGTTTTATAGTGTAAAATAGGGGGGTGGTTTGGGAAATTAAGTTTTTGGGTGAGAGAGAGAAAGAGAACAACACAAGAACAGCACAACAGAGGATCCTAATTCAACAACGAAAGGACACTCATAAAAACATGAAATTCCCTAACATCTACCGCATACTCTGTAAGGTTCTCTCACAAATTAAATTAGCATAAGGCAATCTAATATATATATATATATATATATATATATATATATATATATATATATATATATATATATATATATATATATGCCCCGTGCGATGCGTAATGGTGGTCTTATGAAATTATTTTTACTTTATTCAAATGCAAATTATTTTAAAATGTGTTATCTGCAAGTTGTCAAAGACGGTTTGTTTCAAGTGGTTAGTGCTCCTAAGTAGAAACCTTTGAGTGCAATAATAGTATTATGGGACAATTCAAATAGCCTCTTTTTATTTATTTTGAATTCAAATACTTGTTAGTGAGGTACCTTTGACTACACCATTAGACACCTAACCATCCATATATTCTTTTTTTTTTTTTTACCTTGTTGTTTTCCCTTATCTCATCCTAAACATAGTTAATAATATTTTTCATATGGGTCGGGGAGACAACAGTATTAGAGTTGATAGCCCTCTTATATATGGTTATAGTTGAGAGAAGTGGTGGTAGTCAAAGTGTGAATAAGATGAAAATTTTGAGCAAGGGGATGGCTGTAATTGCTTCTCCCGCTTTGTATTTCATATCTCATTAAATTTTCCATACTGGATTTGAGAATTGTAACTATAGGATGTAATTTAGGACTATTAATTAGGATTTCAATGACAATGTTTAAATTGATGGTTTAATATAAATAATAAATACTATTAAACCTTGAGGATGGTGGATTCATACGTTATTATTACTCATTAGTCTCTTTTAATTGTGGGTCATAATGGATGACATGGATGCCAACTCAATAGACAACTCAACTGCCTATGTGTCGAGCTCTGGTTTAAAATCTTTGTTTTAAACTAATTACATAGATTTTGGGTAAGATCACTGGTAACGTGACAAGTGTCACATGTTGATTGATTGTTATTAAATTTTTTTTTTTTTTTGGTTTTTATAATGGTGAATAATGAGTTGTCATTAATAAATATCCTATAATAAGTAATACTATAGCCTATTCATATTTCTTATTTGTTTTTAATGTTAGAATTATATTAATTAACACAATCTAAAATGACACTAATCTCCAACATTAACGTTTTTCAATTAGGGATGCTTAATTTGACAAATTAGTTGTCTAAACTTCTAATTGATGTGGCATAGATGATGAATATTTGTGGGAGTGGATACACAAAATATAAAAAGAAAATATTACATAATTGTGGGTATAAGCGTAGGTAATATACAAGTATCACATTTTGATAAATTATTATTTTTTCCTTCTTATTTATATGGTGAATCATCACAATTTTTTCCATTTGAAAGATTTAAGGTCGGTCTTTCAACTTACAAATTCTAATTACTTAAACAAATTAAGGGATAGTATCATCAAAGCGGTTGTGTTGTTTGATAACAAAAATTATCTTAGTTTGTATAACCATAAATTATCGTACTTGGTATTAGCATAGGTTATGTGAAAATTGACGATTATTTGTGGGAATAAATGTCGTTAACATAAAAAGCGTTAGATTTATTAAGTTTTATATTGAGGGTATAAACATAGGTTAGACATGCGACTAAATTTTACAAGGAGGTGCGCAAATCAGTGACAATATTCCTATTTGGAGTGACAATATGTTAAGTTACATATTTGAGGTACCACCTTATAGCTCCGTAGGTTAGGTGACCAGTAATAAATATTTGTTTATTTTTTAATGCGAAAGTGATTAATATTTTTGGAGATAAGTATAAGTAATATGCAAGTGTAAGGTGTAAAATTGTGATCTATCACCATTATGTTATTTTTTATATACTGTGTACAAAATTTAAAATTATCCAAAAATTTATGTAAATAGATTAAAAATAATAATAAACTGATATTACTACCTAGTTTATTAAGTGTTTGGGTTATATAGGTGAAATTGATTACACATACATAACGTTTTTTGTCATGTCCCTTTGAGATTCAGATACTTGTACAACATAGTACCATGCGGCATGCGGCATGCGGCATGCCCAAACATCACATAAAGCATAGACTGATGTGAGTAATTGGCAGGTGCGTGGGACATGCATGGCAAAAGTATAACCGACCCCTAACTCCGTAAGTAAGGCCGTAAGGTACAACTTACGTACTCACCAGATATTAGACGGTATTAAGGTTCCGTTTGGTTGGGGTGAAACAGTTTACCTAAAAATAGTTTACTCATTTTTGTTGTTTGGTTTACTATGCGAAGGAAAATAGTTTTCAGAGGGAAAAACATTTTCACATATAGGTGAAAATATTTTTCCTTCAAAAAGAAGGGATCGAAACACGGTTTTCGTTGGTGGGACACTAAATTCCCGCAGCTCTAATAGTGAACTTGATCATCGAGTTTGGTTGTCGGGACTTCGTGTCATAAAATCAACCCGCACCGAACTTGATTGGGCCTCGGGCCAAACATTCGGGCCACTTTATCAATATTGTTTATTTTCTTCAAATAAGTATAATTTTTAACTCCGATATACGTTTGAGGTGATTTTTTTTTTTTTTTTTGACTTCACCTAACATTTCGAGATCTACGCAACTATGTTAGCAGATGTTTTCTTTAGAAAAAATAGTTTTTTAGGAAAATTGTTTTCCATTGTAATCAAACAACGGAAAATATATGTGAACAAAAATTAAATACATTTTACACTGAAAATGATTTTAAGCTTAAATTTCACTTGAAAATCGATTTTCTGCCTAACCAAACAGAGCCTTAATCGTTAACTTGAGATGTGACATTAAATTTATATATATATTTTTGTTTTCTAATATGTATTAGATTTTGGTCTTTTCGTAAGTCGTATAATTTATCAATTTAGTTTTTAAATGTGCGGGCTTGAGAAACACTACCATCAAGATTTAATATGCATGGAAGAGTTTTCTCTCCAAAAGCCTTAATTTTAGAGGGTGTATATAATTATTTTGTTAAGAGATTATTTTGATATTTAAGATATAGATGTGTGAGAAGATTTCCCGTTTATAATCTCGTTTGATATATATAGTAATATATATTATTCTCTTCCTCTGCATGTGATTTTTTTCCTCATATATATCTGGAATTATTCACGTAAATATCTTGTATTTTTTCTTTTTTTATTGTGGATGAAAATCCTAACATCCATCATTACATAAACAATTTGAATTGCATGAATAATATGTTGATGAATAATTGCATGTTTACAAATCAGTCTTACTAAACATAACCAAAATTAGATACCAAAAGGCAAAAGCAACAAAAGAATGAAGATAATGGAGTACTTAGTGTTAGGGAATATTATCTAGTAGATTTTAGAAATATTCTAGATTAACATAATATTATAGAGATTGTGTAATTTACAGTTTTCATAATATTATGACTCTTTTACCTATAAATAGGGATCGATTACATCAATAATAGACAAGTATTGTGTGTGAGATTATTCTCGTTAACTTAAATGGTATCAGAGCAACTACTTTCCTGGTAGCCTAAAACCCTAGCTTCCGCTAAACCGCCGGTTGAAGGTTTTAAACCATATTTCATCCGGCGAACTACTCTTTTTTTTTTTTTTTTTTTTTTTACTACCCACACAAATTAGTTTTTAGTTTCCTAGATTAAATTTAATTCCATTGATCTCCACCACTAAATATGGATTTTTTTTTTATCTTAATTTCTACCTTACTCTCAAAATTCAGCCATCACGCCAGATTCGTACGTCCCCAGCTCTGTCGTCCCCCGCCTGCATTCCTGCCGCCGCCGCCGCCGCCGCCGTCCGCCGCATGCACTCCTGCCGTCGTCGTGTGCCAAGCGCCGACCCCTGCTACCGCATGATTTGCTGCTGTTGATCCCTATAATCTTCCGGTGATGCGTTCTTTCCCCTTGCTCACGGTTGGCTATGAAGCGGGTGGCAACACGAGAGTTTTGTATCAGCTAGATTTCATACTTGGTTGAACTTCAAGATCTCCATGTTTACTATTGTGTTTTTTAATTATTTCTCTTGTATCCCCAATCGTAGCGCTCGTTCATCTACTGCTATGATTGCGGGGGAGTGTTAGAGAATATTATCTAGTAGATTGTAGATATATTCTAGATTAACATAATATTATAGAGATTGTGTAATCTACAATTTGCATAACACTAGGACTCTTATACCTATAAATAGGGATCGATTATATCAATTATAGACAAGTATTGTGTGTGAAATTATTCTCATTAACTTGCATGTAGGAGAAAGAAGGAAACGACCGTCAAAATCTAGAGAAGCATAGTTTTCTTTAAGGTATTTGCTTCTACTGGTAAAATAAAAAGTAAATAAAATAAATTGTTGAGTGACATCACATATTGATATTTATATGAAAAATGAATCTCATACACCAAGTGTATATATTACACTCACACCAAAGCTCCGTTTGTGTAATATCACGTATTATTATTCATTTTAGAATAATACTTATTTAAAAAAAAATACAATTTTGGATTTAAATAATTAATTGGACTCATAAATGTTTAAAGTGCCTAATTAATATTGAGTTTGGGTTTTGTACCTAATTAAATTATAATTAGGCCAAAACAAATAAAAGTAATTGAGTTCAATAATTTTCGGAGTGGCCGAAAATTTTAAAGCAAAATTTGGGTCCTATTTTCGGCTCTCCTCACCGAAAATATGGGTGAGGAAATTCAGAATTTTTGTTTTAAAATTTGATTCCTAAATTGTTGGATGGTGGAGTGATTCTAGGAGAGGTTTTAGAAAAGGAGAAGTTGAAGAAAGGAAGGAGTGTATTTAGTTCCTAAATACACTCTACTTTTAAAAACAACTGACTCTTTACCAAATCAAAAAAAAAAAAACAAAAAGCCTCTCTCTCACTCACTCTCACGACCGAAAATCCAAGGGGAAGAAGAAAGAGATTTTCCACTCTTTCACAATTCATCCTTTGCTCAAAGTTTAATCCTTTTGATTCCAAGTAAGTGTTTTTTAATGCCTTTTGATTATTTAAAAGTGTATTCTTGATTCAAATTCATTGTTTTTATGAACCCTAGTTTTGTATGAGTAAACCCTAATTTATGTATTGCCTAGGGTTTGCTAGATTCTACTATTTTGCTTATTAGAATCATAATTAGGGTTGGGTTTAATGTTCTTATTGAATTTGAATCAAAGGTTGAGTTTAAAGTTTAAATCTTGTGGTTTTATTAAATCTGGAAATTTATTAATTATTCAGGTTTAATATAGATTTGGAATTTGTTAAATTTATTAACAAAAAAAAAATATGGGTCAGACGGCCGAAGCCTGTGTGACACACGGCTGTCACTGGCGGCCGAGCGCCGCCAGGCGCCAGTCGTCGGGCCACCAGCGGGTCTGCTTGTGGTGGGGCCTGCTGGTGGTGGTGTTTTGACTTGTTCTGAGGTTTGGCTTGTTGACTTTTTTTAGGGTTTTGGAAAGTTTCCTAATTTAGTTTATGTAAATTGATTTTTGAAAACATTGAGCATGCATGAGTAACTGAAATTTTCAGCAACTTAATTAATTTAATTAAGGGTACTAAATCATCTTTAAAGTTTAATAAAGAGGTTTAGAAGTCAAAGTATTGACTATTGGTGTGTTGTGGATTTGTTAGGGCCTGTTGACCGTACTTAAACGTAAGGAGCTTACGTTGTTTGATTGTCGTGATTGCCTTTTTGCTGAAGGTAATTCATCTTCTAGTAATGGTTAATGAATTGTAATTCATTTGTCTAGTATTGGATTGAGAATGTTAATTCATATTTGGACTTGTGAGTATTTTGTGGAAAGGGATAATTATTATTTATTACCTTGTGATAATTCGTATAGAATTATATGATAGTGAATGCATGTGATAAATGTTGAAAATTCACTTTGTGTAGCAATGTCTACTTGTTGATATTCATGTGAGGAGATGCATGATTTATTATGTTTATTGAACGAAAATTATGTTAATAATAGTTCAATTGGAATATAGCTTGTATTGCTATTTTTGTATCATGTTGGTAAGCATGTGGATTCATGTTAGAAGCATGTTACTTCAATAAGTTGAAATGAACTTTGACTATTGGAACCTATGTAAAGGTATTGAACTAGGTGGTTATGAATTGAGGCCTAGATGCCCTTCATGTAAAATTGCCATCGGAAATGGTAATCATATTGTGTTACTTGAGAATTGCCAAGATTATGTGATTTACTTGACTATGTGATCACCTTTGAATTGATTAATTGGGAGCTAAGATTTCTTTGGTAATTGATCCACCAAAGAGAGCGAATGGGAATTATCAATTGTTACGTTGAGTGGGTTCATATTCTGCGGGGTATGACTCTAACGTATTGAAATCTTGTATCCATACTGAGTAATTGGGCGAGTGGTTCTCTGGAACAGTTCTTCCTGTAGACTTAAGGGTCGAAGGAAAGTATGCATACTTGGGAACATCTAGAAGTACTTCGGAGTCATTTATACTCCGGGACGGTTGATCCCTCTTTGCTATTATGCACAGGACTTTTGGTCCTATTAAGCCTTGTGTGGTTGGTTCTGACATTCTTACGATTCTATTCTCTCTAATGAACTTGACTAATGGATAATAATAAATATTGGATTTATTATTTGGTGTTTATACGTGTCTTTAAATTAAAGCATGTTGTCTTTTATTTTCTTAAAGAATGATCGTTATTTTTTAATTAAGCATGTTGGCTTAACTTGGAGATTTAGATATACTATGTGGTTATGAATTACTTAGCGTAGCTGATTGGTTGTTTTTCTTTTTACTTGTGTTTGTTGTCCATTTCTCTTCAATGGTGGGCCTATGTTGAACCTCTATGGAATTCGTCTATATGGGGGAGTAGATTGACAGGATTTCTAACTCGTGGTTGAGCTAAAGGAAGGCGACTGAAGAAGATTGTAAATCTTCTAAGAACAATTTACTTTTATTGTCAGAGTGGAATTTCTTTAATATTGGGATTTTTATTATTGTAATGATACTAATTCTCTTGCATGAGAATTAATAGTTTCAAGTATTTCTTATTTCATTTGGATTATTTGTTTTAAGTTTAGTTGGAAAATATAGTTATTATTTAATTATCTAGTATGTATGTTTGGAATATAAACATTTTGGGTTCTTTCTAGCCTTGTATTTAGTTTGAACAATAAATACGGCGGTAGCGCTTCGAATTTCTAGGGTTTTTCCGCTGCAACTCGTGATTTTAAATGGTTTTAAATTAGACGGAAATTCGGGGTGTTACAGCTTGATTCACCTGGATAAAACTCATCTTATCTGAACTCAACTAAACTGAACTGAACTGATTTTTTAAATTTGATCGTTAACCATTTAAAATTTGTCCAAACATAGTCAATATTGGACTCATTTGAAAGTATGCTTTGAGATCTTTCCGATGATATAATTATCACCATGAAATTATTTTGAAATAAAAAAGTTATTTGAGTGATAAAGTTACGCATGAACTGGACTGAACTGGAGTGAACTGAACTGAATTTAAGTAAAATTAAGGTGAATCAAACAGAGCCCAAGTGTATGTTACCCTCGTTTTTATGTGTCTATCTCTCTCCTCTTCTCTTTTTCACTCTACCACAACTATCCCCGTGAAATTCCAAGTAGCATGGGCAAATTTGTCCCTTCCCTCATATAAAAAAAAAAAAAGAAAAGAAAAGAGTGTGACATACAAAAACATACACCAGGTGTATGAGAATTTATTTATATACATGAATGATTATAGATATATACTTTCTCTTTCAATTTTAGACCTAAACGACATATTTGAGGGGTGGATGAGGTCAAACAAGATATTTAATTATATATTCCTTTAACCTAATTGTGCATGACCCAAAGCTTCACAAGATTTTAATTAAAGCTAAAATCTTCCTTCTTCAATAAGTGTATCCATATTGTGTCGTAGTAGGTCTCTATATGTTGGTTAATCTAATTTTAAAAAACATCATAAAAATTCGTATGAGTCAGTTTTAACGTGAGGCGCCTCAAACAAGTATGACGTCCTATTTGGCTATAAAGGTGGTCTCATCATGTTGAGTCTGCCTCATAAGAGACTTATAATATGATTTCTTATCTTATTAGTTGATCATTATATTATGAATTTATGATCAAAGTTTTGTGAGGTAATAACTGTGTGTCAAAAGTTGTAATTTTTCCGCCCTTTAAAACCACATGTACCCTTGAACTCATTGTGTCTTATACTCTTACTCATGGAAGAGATCAGTGTCGAAACACTCTCATTAATCAGTATAATCACTTGTTCGTGTAAAAAAAATTACTTTGGTAATTAGTGTAGGAGATATTTCTTCAAATTTTGATACAGTGTCGATCTTGTATATATATAGTAGCTTAGTAACCTCTACTTATATAGTTCTGTATAAATTAAAGAGTTTTCTTGTAAATTTAACACAGTCGTGCCAAATATATACTCATAATTTAGCTGGATTTCTGATATTGTCAATAAGCCAAAAACTTCAAAATACAGAGTATTAAACTTCCCAAAGTTATATATGCATCATCATTATAATTAGGCACAAAGTGTCACGTTGTGATTCTTGTGAACTTTGCAATTACCAATTATTAATCTCATTAAATTACTCGTATCAACTATGTACATCACCTCATTTTGGGATTTGGAAGTACTAAATCTTTAATTTTATGATCTAAGAACAACTTTACAATTACACACACATACAAGTACACCAATCTTGCTTGGCCTGTCCTTTGCTGCTAGGAAATAATTAAAAGAACAGCACAAGTACAGATAGCCATGGTACTTTTGCATGCAAGAACCAATATAGTGCGTGGCTGGCACAGGTAAGTAGTACCAAACCTTGATAATAAAGAATATAACATTAGTTGGACTTTAAACCATCAACTTAAACTTTTGGTTGAGTTGATTCTAGCACATGGTATCATAGCAGTAAAACCAAGCTAAGAGGTCTCAAATTCGACCCATTCCCTAAGGAATATTTCAGCACATGGTATAAGGAGCTCGAGACATGTGCATTATCATCCACACTTCAAGCCCAAAAGGCATTCAAGGGAGGGCGGAAAAAAGAGTATAAC
Source organism: Tetragonia tetragonoides (assembly GCA_038025085.1). Lineage (NCBI taxonomy): Eukaryota > Viridiplantae > Streptophyta > Magnoliopsida > Caryophyllales > Aizoaceae > Tetragonia > Tetragonia tetragonoides. The sequence goes on along the minus strand of CM076145.1, from coordinate 6,404,158 downwards.
ATTAGTTGGGCCTTCAACCATCAGCTTAAACTTTTGGTTGAGTTGGTTCCAACAACCTCAATACAAACCTTCCTCTTCTTTCCATTGTTGATCACCCAACAACCTCTCAAGGTCGCTTGGGCAGCATCGCAAAGTGAGCGCACCGTCGTGAGCAAAGCCATACTCCTCGGCCGCTCTCTCCAACAGCCCTAAGAAAATGGGGTGTGCAAGATAATCCAATGGCACCACAAATCTATGTGGTCGATGATAATCATCCATTGCAATCACTGCAAAGTGACCTTCCTTAACATCATTAGGAACAGAATAAGATGATTTCTTACTCATTAGGAGACTTCTTTGTAGCTTTTCTACTACTACCTTGAGACTCACAATACCATTATTTTTCTTCTTAACATCATTTGCTCTATGTTTTGCCATGATAATATTTGAAGTAGCTAGCTAATTAAAGAAATTTTGGATCACTTCCAATTATGGTAGTAGCTAGATGTATGCCTTTCTTTTGCTTCTTTCTTTCTTTTTTTTTTTTTTTTTTTTTTTGTTTGCTTTGATTTGGTTCTTTGGTTGTTTGCCATTCCTTTATTTATAAGTGTAGGAGTTTAGTTGAATGATAAGAGAATGGGTCAAGGATAAGACAATTCACAAAAAAAATGGTGTGAAACTTCAAGGATGTGGAATGGATTGCCAGACCACGGCATGTGATAATGTGAGGGGAACTTAATAACCTGCATATACACTCCTATGAAACGTCTCTATCTAGCTTGTCATAGTAGTTCACTGATTTTAACTACTCTTCTTTAAATTATATGTAATTTTGCATTTTCCTAGCCAGATTAACAGCAGGTATTGTGTGAGACTAACTTGCGGAAAAACATCTCACTAAAAGAGGAGTCACTTATAATGAGCACTGAGCAGTGATACTTGTTTACTGGAAAAGTGACCCACAACTCACTAAAAATTACGGTAAAAACATCTTATAAAAATTTTTGTGTAAACTCACAAACATATTTTAGCTCATGTGAAAGTATGAGACATATGAGAGTTTGTAATTTAACTTGTTGAAGATGAGAATATGCATGCGGTGTTCAATACCACAACGAGGTACTATTTTCCCTTCTATTGATTAATCACAATCGGATTGAAAGGACCTAATTTTATGTCCCATAAAGGCATAAAGTCATTGATTTTAAATGGTCTATCACAACAACAAAAAAAAAAGTCAAGAAAAGGCTGCGGAAATTAGCTATGGAATTAATTCCGTAGCTAATTAGCGGCGGAAATTACAAAATCCGCCGCTAATTAGCTGCGGAATTAATTCCGTAGCTAAATTAGTGGCGGAACTTTTTCTGTAGCTAATTAGCTACGGAAATTAAAATCCTGACACTAATTAGCGGCGGAAAATTAATATTCCGCCGCTGCTAAAAATAAAACAAAATTAAAAAAATATTAGTTGCGGATTAATTAATTTCGTAGCTAAATCAGTTGCGGAATTAATTAATTCCGCAACTAACTTTATTTTTTTCAACTGGGCAAAAATGGCTTAAGTACAATACATCACACTATACTAACAAGAGACATGCAAGTGGAGCGCTGGTCTTGTCTCCATTTTTCAGGCAGGAGGCCAAGGTTCGAATCCTCACGCGAGCAGGTGAGGAATTTAATTCTCTCCAGGAGGCAAGTTGAGCAGAGGGCGCGTTAGGGGAGAGGGGGGGTTAGGCAAGTCGCGCGACGAATAATTCGACGTTTTCTTCTGTTTTTTTAAATTATTCTCAGCGACGGAAATAATTAATTCCGCCGCTATATTTCTTAGCGTCGAGCTTTTTAGCTGTGGATTCATTCCGCCACTAACGCTTCATAACGGTATTTTGAGCCATTGCCGGCGGGTTTTTTCCGCAACAAAAAAAGGTTTTCTTTTTAGTGTATTATATGGATCTAGTTGTCTTTATTTGTCGATAAACTGCTGCGAAAATTAGCTACGAAAATTTTCCCCCATATCTAATTAGAGATGATAATGTGAAATTACATACATGGAAAATAATTTGCTATGAGGAAATTTTTCATAACTACATCAATTCGCTGTGTAATGAATAATTATGCTGCGTAATGAATTATACAAATAATTAGCTAATGAATTTAATTTTTGCTGCTAATTAGTTACGAAAAATTAATTATGTCGCTTTTAATTAATGAAGGAATAAATTTCGTTGATGTAAAAAAGAAAAAGAAATTAAAAATATAATAATTGATTTTAGAGACCGATTAGAACCACACCTGAAATTTTAAATGCACAGCATAGACACATGTTAAATATATATTAGATATGCATTAAATAACTAGCCCTAAAGCTTGGCTTGGTGGTTATGATAAGATTCACACATGGGCCTAGAAGTTTTGCCTTTGTTGGATTTTTGAAAGTACTGTCGGAACTAAAGTACGGCTAAACTTGGAAATACTTAAATAACTTAAAGTTGAACCCTTTTTTTCTATTTTTTGGGTTATGGAAAATATTTGTCGACCCAACTCAATTTAATCCCAACTCCATTAACCTAGGGAATTAGAGATCAAAACCGTCTCGTTCATAAGTCAATCTATTTGACCCAAAAAATTGAATAAAAATCAATACCATAAAAAGAAATATACATTGAAATGTCCTAAAATCAAAAATAATTATTTTTTTTATTCTTAATTGGTATTTAATTTCCATACTCTCTGAATTTGGCAAATTCTCCGAGCAATTTTTTTTTGCAAACAAGCTTGGTTCATAAGTTTCCTTCTTTTTCTTTCTCTTTTGCATTAGTATATGATTATTATTTTTATTTCGTATAAAGGCAATCACACCTCCTTAGTTAAGTGATTAGAATTGCAAAAAGCTAACCCAGCGGCCCAACTATATAATGTGAACCTAACATGAAAAAAGTGAATGATAGCTGAGACTGATGGCTCGTTCAATTAAATGGGAAAGTTTAAATTTTCAACTCGAAAACAACAACCTAACTAAGATTTTAACTTGCTTTTGGCAATAGAAAATTGGATAAATTAATTTTGTGGCATATATAATTGATAAAGATAGAGAAATATAAAATTTTCTAACCTCATAATTTGTTTCACATATACTCGTATGACACATGTACTTAGGCTCCGTTTGATTCACCTGGATAAAACTGATCTGAACTGAACTGAACTGAATTGATTTTTTAAACTTGATCGTTAACCACTTAAAATTCGTCCAAACATAGTCAATATTGGACTCATTTGAAAGTATGCTTTGAGATCTTTCCGATGACATAATTATCATCATGAAATTATTTCGGAATAAAAAGTTATATGATCTGAGTGAAAAGTTACACATGAACTAAACTGAACTGAACTGGACTGAACTGAATTTAAGTAAAATTAAGGTGAAACAAACAGAGCCTTACTCTCAAATTTAAAGATACAAGGTGGATGCTCGTGCGTTGCAAGAACTGTTGTTATATAATATAATATTAATATAACGTGACTATTAATCTCATCAAAAAATCAAAGTGTAATTGTCACTATTGAAAAAAATATCAGTAATATATGGATAAATATTAATATTATCCATTTGATACCATGAATGCAATATAATAAGATTAATTAATATGACTTTACAGGGGCATCTTATATAATTTAAACTCTTGTCATCAACTTCAATTAATTTTTAATTAACTCACCCTATATGTTACATGCTAGGTCATGGTTTCAAAGTCTTTCTATACTTGATGTTGGTACGCCAATGCTCTTATATATGTTGATATAAGTGTATAACTAACCTTCCAAATGTAGGATCTTTATTTTATGCTAAAATCAGGTTAAATGTGTAATGTTACATAAGTACTTTTCAAAAAATATACAAGTTTAGACGTAAACCTTAAAATAGCAAACCAAATTTTAATGCTTGCTTGACTGTTTTTTCAAACTTGTATACATTCTAGATTTATCGTTTATTTCTTTATTTTAACTTGAGATTACTTTTTAAATTTCTATAACTAATACACTTATCTTTTCTCTTGTTTTGTAGAGAAAACATTTTGTTCTTTTCTTTTTCCTTTATTTTTTTAAGGGGATTTGTAGAGAAAACTTAATAGGAAGATAACGGAAGGGAAGTTAAAAATGTGATAGTTTTGAATATATAGATCACGAACTAACGTCTTTATAAGGACCCGAACTTTGCATTTTTGAAGGTTCAAGGACTTAATTTTTTTGTTTTTTGGAGGTTCAAGGACCTCTTATCACTTTTTCAGCCAAAAGCAACCGGAAATATAACGTGGCAAGTTAATCAATCATAATTAAATATTGAAAAAATGTTGGAGCTTTTTTTATGCTGAAAAAATACAAATTGACCAAATAACCCTTGATTTAAAACATTGCACACAACAAAAAATATTAAAAATCAAAAATCAAACAAACCCCATCTCCATCTCTATCTATCGGTAGAGATGGCACTGGGCACGGTTAGCATGAGGCACGGCACGACCGAGCACGCTTTTTACATGGCACGGCACGAGCACGGAGGAAGCACGTGTACGAGCACGGGCACGAATGACTGAGCCTGGGCTAGGCCCGGGCCTAGATTTTGAAAAGAAAGCACGATGGGGCACGACACATCACGGCATGGCACAACAAAAATTTTAATATTATTTGAAAATAACATGGGCACGGCACAAGCACGGCATGATACAAGCACGAGGACGGACACGACGTGGGCCTACCTTTTATAAGAGCAGGTACGACACGAAGCTAGCACGACAACTATAATCATGGCATGACACGATAGTACTGTTACAAAGCACGAAGGCACGGCACGAGCATGACCCGAGCACGGCACGACAACTATAAGCACGGCACGACACCAAAAGGGATGGGTAGTTTTGGGGTTAAACTTTTTTTTTTCTGTTTCAGTACTTAGATTTTAATTAACAGTTCGCATTGATACCACACCCCAAATTTAATAATACCACACCCCTAATTTAATAATACCACACTCTTAACAAATTAATAACGATATTGCTCTTCTTTTCATTTTAGGGCGTAAATCCCTTCCCATGTCCCAACTTACAACAACTCTCCAGTTTAGATCTTCTACTGTTAATAGTACTCTACTGTTCTTTTCTCTCTCTATCTCTCTTCTCCAACTGTTTAAATTTAAAAAAACTCACCCTCTCCATCTAATGGTCAAAAACTCACCCCCTCCAATCCAATACTAGATATTTTAAGAAAAGTACTCTACTATTTTTTTACCAACAGCAGAGGATCCCAACTGATTATATATATCAGCGCCCCAATGTATGCGTAGGGTTACAAGCGATGTGCCTAAACAAGGCGTAGGATTACAAGCGATGCGACTGAACAAGGCGTAGGACTATTAATTTTACGCCCGAATTAGGCGCAGCTCACTAAATACAAACAACTGACGTGTTATGACTGCTATCTATATTGATTCACGGTTGGTGTCAATCTTCATGGTGTCTAAAAACTAGCCCCCTAATAGTTTAATGGTGTAAGTGACCAATTGGCCAGAAAATTCATTAGCTTTTCTTCACTGCCATTAAGATATTGATACGATTATATGAATTATGATTGGTAACAACCCACTGCAAATTCATGCACGTAAATGAGTAAATTATTAAATATTGTCATTGTCTAATTCACTGAATTGTGAGGTAAAGTGGCCCAAAAATTAATCTGATTGTGGTGTTCTGTGTTGTGACCTGTGGCTTGTGGGTGTGTAATTTCTGCCATTGCCATGGGGAAGGAGGTGTTAGTATGTTAGCTGTCGAAGATGGAGGAGGAGATGGGTGGTGTCTCATGTCAGGGGTGTTTTTTTTTCAATTAAGGATATTTTGGTAATTTTAAAATATTAGGGTATGGTATTTATTAAAGTGGAGTGTGGTATTTAGCTCATCCCTTTATTAATTTGTTTTTTTGCTTTTTTTGAAAACCTTTTTGGCCATTTTTTATTTTTATCCATCGGAAAAGTTGTCACATGTCCTTGAACCTCCAAAAAAAAGTTTAGAATCTTGGACCTTCAAAAATGCAAAGTTCATATCCTTAAATAGCTGTTAGTTTTGGTCATTCTAAATAACCTTCATAGGGGGTTTCTATTCCACCCTCTTAAAGTGCAGCGACCTTGGTGAAAGAGACATTAACCTTGAAATGGAGCCTTGAGCCCTATTGCATCAGCGTGTTCGCTTTGTTTCTGTACGCCATCAGGGTGGCTCGTCCAATAAAAGATATATTTATGTGTTCTTTTCCACTTATTTAATCAACACTTAAGTTTAATTAAAAAGCACACTTTTTATCTCACATATTACTATATGCTCAATTCAATGAAAAAGAACAAACCCGAAACGGTTATTTACTTATTCTTAATCGGCTTTGAGCCGAGCTCATTGATGCTCAAATTTGAAGTCTTGTTTACTAGGTTGCTTGAACATTACATTTACTATATGTATGAAACTCATAATCAAAAGTAAACATAATCAATAACCACAGTGGACAAAAGCAAGTTTATAGAAAACCACATGATACCCTGCGAAACAAGCTGAGGCTTTAAACATCAATGTACAAGTAGGCAAGTAGCCACCGAAGAGGGTGTCTGAAGGTGGAGGCAGTGCTGACCGCAATTGGTTTAACGCGAGAAGCGGGCAACGGAGTGGACATGACGACAAGAGATGTTATGGTGAAACTTAAAGATGTTCTAAGTTTTACTTTCCAACATATAGCATAGCAAAATAGCACTGTCAACAGAATTTACTTGTTCAAGAAACAGATAGATAAAACATGCCATAATAAGAGACCAACCTCTGGCAATACACTGTTTAATGCTCAACAATCCTTCTAATACCAAACCTCAAAAATACATTGTGTCATTTCATCCACGATAAATCAACGCGGATTCTGGACCTGCCAATTAAGGTGTCTAAACTGGTTCCTGAGAAGCAGGGGCACAAGAAACAATTGCTTCTGCTTCACTATCTAATAACGAACGTAAAGATATCATATAGGGTACTTAAAAATCATAAACATGCAGGTTCGCCAATAATCTCGCCTACATAAATATACCAATTTCTCCTTGGTCAACCATCAAGATAGTAATTGCGCGGCAAAAGGAAAACAAAAATTCACCTTCTAACTCCTAGCCAACGAGGAGCTCGGGCCAGATATGATATAACCAGGTTGCCCTATCTGGCTCAGCTGCAATCCCCTAACCAAACCTTGAAGGGCTCGGTTCATCTAGGCACAGCTAGAAGTAGAGGTCCTACTAATAGAATACCCAATACATTACATGCTCACAACCATCGAGGTTATCAGCTTTACTCACCCAAGCCACTTTTCTTCTTGAGGTGCTCCTTGAATTCAATGATATCTCCTCCCCACCGAGTCACAGTCTGATTCTCGCACACCCATATCTCATGAGCCACCTGGTTTATGAGCCTGAAATCGTGACTAACAAGAACCATACCACCGTCCCACTCATTTAAGGCCTCAGCCAAAGAATCAATTGTCTCAATATCCAAGTGATTGGTAGGCTCATCAAGCAACAACATTTGGGGCACCCTGTAAGCCAGCCATGCAAAGATAACTCTGCTCTTTTGCCCATCAGATAGATTCTTCATAGGCATCACCTGTGCTTTGCCAGATAGCCCGAACTTCCCTACTGCTGCCCTCATTTTCTCTTCCTCGGTTCCAGGGTACTCTCTCATCATATATTCTAAAGCCGACATATCTAAGTCCAGCTTTTCTGCAAGATGCTGATGGTACTGGGCAATCCTTAGGTGATTGTGACGCCTCACAAAGCCTTCAGTAGCCATTAGATCCCCTGTCATCAGCTTCAGAAGCGTACTCTTGCCAGCTCCGTTGGGACCCACCAGCGCAATTCTAGAATCAAGGTCCACTCCAAAGTCGAGGTGTTTGTATAGAATGTTCTCTGGTGTATAACCAAACGAGACACCCACAAACTGCAGGACTGGAGGGGGAAGCTTTCCTACATCTGTGAAACGGAATGTCAGAACTTTGTCTCTGACAACCTTCTCTGTTAGTCCTCCTCTCTCCATCTTTGCAAGTGTTTTCTCCTTACTCTGTGCCTGCCTGGCTAACTTCGCTGAACCGTGTCCAAACCGGGCAATATACTCTTTCATATTAGCAATTTGTTCCTGCTCCCATCTATACTGTTTCATCTGATTCTCCTCTAATTCAGAACGGGTCTGCACATACTGATCATAGTTACCAGTGAAGAACTTCAGGCCCTTGTTTTGCATGTGAATGATGTTTGTGCAGACACCATTCAAGAAATCTTGGGAGTGTGAAACCACAACCAGAATGCGATTAAAGTTCTTCAGACTCTCCTCCAGCCAAACACAAGCTTCGAGGTCTGTTGGCAAATAGAAAACAAAGAAAGGCAGACACATCTCATTAAGCAACTGATCTCTGGTTTATATTTAAAGAAACAAGTCAATGTACTCCAGAAAGCTTCAAATCATCTCTTATCAGTTATCACACAGAAACTATCTCATAAGCTGATGAGATGTCAAATCAGGAGCTCAACATAATGGTGACAGAGACTTGGCAAAATAATTACGTTGGCTTTAGGTGGAGGAGGAGCAATGACTAGTCAATTAATGACAAATGAAAGATGTATACCAAGAAATGCTACTATAGTGCAAAGCATGCAAGACCCCGGCAGCTAAATCATCAGAATCAAAAAGTCCAGGAACAACAGTTTCGCCAACAAGATTGCAAGACAAAGTGATCAAACAATAAACCATTTGATTCGCCCAGGGACTGACAGGGGATAAAAGAAAGGAGAAAACTTACCAAGATGATTTGTAGGTTCATCCAACAATAAGATGGTAGGATTCATGAACAAAGAACGTGCCAATGCAATCCTCATTCTCCAACCACCAGAAAAATCTTTCGTCTTTTTTGCCTGCATCATCTTGTCAAATCCAAGACCAAACAAAATTTCAGCAGCCCGCTTTTCAGCAGTTGATGCGTCAAGAGCATCCAGACGCTCATATATACGTTCGAGAGTCTCTCCACCGCCATCATCCTATCACCAGAGACAAAGGTCACCACGCAAGCTCTCGATATATGAACTACCAAAGGAACACTTTCTAGATACAAGATTACATACCTGAGCAGCCAACACTTCAGCTTCTTTTTCCAACTTTATCCTTTCCTCGTCACAACATATTACAGCCTCAAGGGCAGACATGTCTGAGGCATCAATCTCTCTGCTAAGATGGTAAATATCCATATGCTCGGGAATGGGAAGCTCACGGCATCCAATTGCAGTAAGGAGTGTAGATTTCCCACACCCATTTAGCCCAACCAAACCATAACGCCTGAAGATGGAAAATCTAATGTCAAGGATTGCCAGCCAACACTAAAAGAAAACTTATAGCAAAGAATTTGGAGACCAGCATACCTTCCATAGTTAAGCTCCAGTATTGAATCAACTATCAGATCGTGTCCATGGTAAGTCAATGAAAAGGACTCTATCTGCAAAGCAGAAATTTGCCATCAAAACTCCCATACGGAATTACAAAGACAGAGACAATGTTGCATATGCGAATTACAATAAGCACAGTTAACACACTAGCCAACAAAAATAAGCTAGAAATGAGACTTGCTAATCTTGAACAATCAGGGTACATGCATAGAAAAAGACCTGAAAGAAAAGCCAGCTAATGACCACCATCTTGCGATCCCCCTAAGACCAATCTAATGAGCACTAACTTAGTAGTATGTATTAGCCTGTATGTCACAACTAGCTATTTTCTCAATGACACAATTTTAAATAAGTTACGATGTCATTTTACGCTTGACAACACCAAACACTGCTACAAGCCTACAAATGAATAGCAAAATAATAACCCTCATTTCTGCTAACTGGTTCTCAGGTCTTTCTCAAAAACAATTATCTGCATATGGCATACAGCCATATGCAGACAGCCTGTTGCAGATATTATTCTAGGCCTCTAGGTTACAAAACTACAATCAAAAAGACAGAAAATATTTGTTACAGATATAGGCAGATCGCTAATTCACTGAGGAAGAACACGAAAGCACAAGTTACCTACTGCTTTCTATACTACAATCATATTTCCTTCAGAAGAATATGTTAATAACTCACTTGGTTTAAGGTAAAAATATAAAGGGATGCAAATGGAATATGTTCAACTTCGTCAATCGAATGTATCATATCATTCATATGAAGCTTTGAAAATTTTTCAAGTATTCAAGATAATGCATCCTCGTTAACAACCACTTGTTAATCTCTCCATTTTCTCTGAGGTGAACAAACATCATTTTCAATACAATCCACACCCACGTCATGTGGCTACACAAAGAAGGCAATAAAAATCCATCTGGTACGCATATTAACAGCATGCTTATCAGGCTATAGTTTTCTAGTTGAGTAAAATTTGTCCCACAATTCCCACTAACTTTTTCATTGTAACAACCAGTGGAAGGAGCATTAGAGTAAGTTGCCACAAAATAATCACCATACTATATACCATGCCAGACAAAAAAGACAAAAGAGACTGGGAATATATTAGATAGAAGATAGATGGAAATAAAAGGATAACAGGAGACATCGAAAACTCCATGAAATTTTGAAAATTTAGAAACTACGACTCAACCTGACTCGCAAGGAAAGTACACATAGAATAGCAAAGCATCTGTTTGTGTGCAGATCAAGCCAGAGAGCAAATAATGTACAGCTAAACAGCTAAGACATCTAGCAACACAAATGTACAGAAAATGGAAGATATGCTCTTGACAGCCATGGAAAAAGATCTATGATGTTTCTATTTGTCCTGCATGCAAATTCTTTCCTATATTCTTTTCACCCTAATTTTTTGAATGCGCGCCTTCCACTAAGTGACTACGTCTGATGCTACTACAATTATTAAGTTAACATTTGCACTCTGTCCATATGTTTCCTTTGTGTGGAAGTGTCCAAATGTATTCTAATTAGTAATTACTAAGAAGTTTGAGCTTTCTGTCAAAAAGTATACTGTCACAACTCACATCAGAGGTTGCTATTACTGTTGTCTTCTGATATAAAACTTCCATACCTTCATACTATGCCACCTCCTCCAATCATGTCATTCTACAAGCTTATCTACCAAAGTAAGAAATTTTTAGAGTCGCCAAAGCTTTTTCTCACTCAACTTCTTACGTCAAAAAAAGAAGCCTATAATAAATGGGACCTAAGTGACTGACTACTAGTACTCTTCATACTCGGTATGTGATAGGGCAAGCAAAAACAGCATCGACTGCAGCAATCATGTGATCCATGCGAAGGTCGAGTTGCATCCTTGGAACTATACCATGAAGAGTCTCACCCTTTCCTGATTTGCAAGTACATGCATTTCAGCCAGTGGTAACACAACTTGATTGAGAAGACCACTGCTAGAAATTTGTTCCACACAATTAGTCTCATCATGTCCAACACTCCAACCAATTACGATTTGAATATAATTGTTATTCCCATTTATGTCAGCATTCTAATGGATCAGACAAACCACGCATAAAGATATACTATTCCTATCAACTTGAATCGATAAAATGAACCAGGATGGGCGGTCTTTATATTCTTTTACAAGCCAAAAACCCATTTAGCTTGCTTCCCAATAAAAAATTCCAACTTCCATTCATTAACAACAAATCTATGTAAATTGACAACCTTCACATATCAGTATCCAGACAAGCCCAAACTCCACACCTCCTGTATCTCAAAGGACTCCAAATTTCCCCTTTGTGAGACAAATTGTCCCCACTTTCCCAATTTCTTATCCATTGTACCCAACAGCAGCAGTGACAACTAAATCTTTTTCAGGAAAAAGGAACAATTATCAAAAACACAACAAACATATCACATCTTCATTCAGCACATCCAAAAGATCCCCACCTATTGACATTGACTATAATAGAAACTAATTCAACAACAATTTAAACTCACCCTAACATCCCTAGACAAAGGATGCGAACACAGAACCGCAGTACAATTCCGATCAGAAATGTGGAATTCCTCAACTTGATCAGCCACCTTATCAACAGCGGCTTTCGAGGAAGCAGCTGCTGCCTTTCCTCCTCTCTTGGCTGCAGCTGCCGCCTTCTTCTGTGCTGCCTTCTTCTTACTAGCGTCAGACACCATTTTCCAAAATCTGCAATAACACCCAAATTTGCACGAAAATCACAAAATCATTAAACTGATAAAATTACAAATCATCAAATCAATAGTAAATCACAAATCATCAAAATCCACGGGAAAATCAACGAGAGAGAAGAGCTAAATTCCATTTTCAAAACTTCAAGAACACCAAATAATCTACAAACAAACATTAAGCCATCAACTTGATAAAAAATCACAAATCATCAAAATCACAGAAAAATCAACGATAGCGAACGTGAGAGTATGAGCCAAATTCCATATTTCAGAACCGCAAAAACACCAAATCATCAAATTGATAAAACCAGAAAGCATCAACTTGATAAAAATCATAAATCAACAAAATCACAGCAAAATCAGCGAACGGTATTTAAAACTAGTACCAAAACATCATATTAACAAATTGATAAAACCGAAAACAATCAAACTGAAAGTAAATCACAAATCACCAAAATCACATCAAAATCAATATGAGCTACACAAAGAGTGAGACAAATACCTGGTGTGATACTACGATTACGATTACGATTACGATTACGATGTAGAGAAAGTAAGATCGGCGAATTAACTGGAAAAGTTAAGCTAGAGAGAGAACAAAAATGGCGATCGAATTAGGGTTAGGGTTAGCGGTGTAAGAGGTTTAAATCGGACGGACGTGGGAGAAAGGCGATTTAAGCTCGGCTCTCTCTCGTCCCAGGTGTGAGGATTATAAGAGGGTTTGCTCAGAAATGATGTCGCAAAGTATATATAGTCATAGAATTTTTTAACTTATTTTCTTTTTCTTTTTTGAAATCATCAGTCAGAGAATTTTATTTTAAGTGTGGTTGTGGTTAACAAATTCTGGGGTTGGCACTTGGCCTTAAGGTCTGACCTGAAGTGAGCCGTGACCGACTTTTCTTGTTTCCCAACGTGTGGCGTAACAATGAGAGACATTTTTTTTCTTAGGAGAGAGATTCACTTTTCATGGTTGATGACCTCTTTGTAGTGGGTGGCAATGGCATGAGTCATGACCTAATTTGTAGAATTTGTGGGTGATTTGGTTTTTACTTTCATGTGTAAAATTATGAATAAAAATAAAAATAGAACATGGTCAACCAATTATGTTTTTTTGTTAATTCCTTAGGATTGTGTGGTCAGAAATTGAGGATTGAGGAATATTGAACGAAGAGTACATTTTAGGATTTTATTTTTTTTTTGATAGAACATTTTACTATTTTAGGGTATTTTTGGATAAAGGGAAATTTTGGTCGCCCATCCACCATATATTATGTGATGAGAGATGAGTATGTACCAGATAGATTTCAACGGGTCAAAATATGGGCAAGTGGTGGATAGGCTCATCATATAATTTGGCGGATCGGTAAGTGGGAGGGGACTCTGTAACCGACCAGATCGGCGACGAAAAATTGTAAATGGGCGGGTCATCAAAATGGTCCGATCTATTTAAAAGTTAGACGGGTCAAAGCGGTCACCCGGCCTGTGACTGAGCCGACTCGCCCACAAACATGGTTGCCCCGACCCGACAGAGAGAGGGTTCGTGCAAAAGAAAGGTTATTGGAGCAGCCCATTTCAGAGTTTTATTCTAACAAAGGTACTAAAAGGTAACTACTAATAAAGGTGATAATTTGATACTCCCTTCATCCCTTCGAGATGTTTACACTTTTCATTTTTGGATGTCTCTCATTGATGTTTACACTTCCTTATGATGAAATATTCCGCTTACAAAGTTTTCTAGATAAAGAAAAAGTATATATAAAAAATTGACAAAATTACAACAAATGAGGACAAGTTGTACGTCCTTCAAGAATAAGCCAATTACAAATTAGTCTAGTTACGTTGGACTGTGGCAATAGTCCCTAAATGTTCCTACAACTCTATCCCATAATAACATTCGAGAAGTGATCTTATCCCAAAGAAAAATCATTGGAATTGCCACTACTCCATAAAAAAATCTGAGCATTTATTTTCAACCAAAGACACAAAAGATCGCACAACTGGTTATTCGCCATTGTAACTGCTTCTCCTTCCTCCTCTCGAACCCCACACTAGAAATTCTCAACTGAAGAAACTCTGCCACACTAGAGGAGTCCAACCACTCTTCCCCAAAAACATCAAACAACCCGCCCAAATGTAGCGAGGAAAGTCACAAGTAAGAAACATATGCAAAGTTCTCAATACTCGCTTGACGGTTGAAGCATATAGAACAATTATCTGTGGCTAAGAATCATCCTCGTCTCCTTGTAATGCAAATCACTAGTGCTTACTCTATCAACATCAAGTTCCACACAAACACCCACACCTTAAGGGGAACTACTCTAATTTAAAGGAAAACGTAAGCATACCTTGAATAACTTAATCGACTTTAGAAGAATCACAACAGTGAGGAAGAACAAACCCATTCTTCTTAAGGCAAAGCTCAGCAACTCCAATGTTGCCTTTCTTCACAGCATGGTAATAAGTTTAGAGCGACACCATGAAACATAAGACCCACATTTCTCCTTCATACGAGACATTATTTGCCAACTTTGGTGTCGAATCAAGCATCATTATCTCTCTCTTTCTTTCTCTTTCTTAGACAGGAAACAAAAACTCAAATTTTTTTTTTGTTCATATAGAGCGACATCTGTGATGAGCACGTGAGTTAATAGGTTGCGATGGAGGTATAACTATAGAGGTCGGAGAGGCATTGATTACATAGGTTGGTTCTTCTAGAACAATTCTAATTGGGAGACTTTAAAGATAAAAAGAGTTTAAGACAGATTTCGTTTGGGTCCTTTGGTACAATAATGTATTGGTGAATTTTGGATGAAATAGAATTACTTACATTTAGAATTTTTTTCTCTATTGAATGAAAAGAGAATTCATTCATTCATAAAATGTCATACGACAATTACAACGATGAATATCTCAAAACAAATATAGATCTAACATAACAAAATGAAAATATGACTCCTACCATCATTGATTGAAATCAAGGTATTGATCATCTACGTTAATAAGTGACTACCAATCCAAACATCACTGCTAGAAATCGCAGTCTTGTTTGCATTCGTTGATAATTGACAATCAATCATCGACTGCCTTGATATAGCAAAAAAAAATATGCTATACAGTAAACAGGAGGTAACTGCATTTTTCCCTACGATCGAAGGCAAGCACGAAACGTGATGCAGCTATTTGAAAGTACAAATCCCCTTGGCATAGTAGATTGAACTTGTATACCCCGCATAATTATATTATTATTTGTATTCAATAATGTGACTAATTGATTTGGAATATGCATATTTGGAGGAAAAAATATTTATTTCCTTATTAATTGGTGTTTGAAAAGGAAAAGATATTTTCCTTTTGATAATTTCCTTAATTGAGTTGTGTTGTAGTTGGATTAGGATTCTAAGTAGGTCAAGGATTCATAACCTCTATAAATGCCTTTGACACTCCTAAATATGATTCTTTTCTCTCTTCATTCGTGCCCTAGTGATTCCATAATACTCACTCACGTTTTCTCTCTTGCAAGCCTCACAAAAACCCTAAAAGCTGTACAGCACACACTGTCGGATTGAAAAATTTGTTTCTCCTGTTTTACTTAATTGTGTGGACTTGAATTTTGGATATGTTTTAGAACCAGATGTCTAGAACTAGACAACACAGTTTCATAATTTTAAGATATCGTTTGATGCCCCAAATCATTTTTCTCTTGAGTCAGCGCAGTGCTGATGCGAGATTCAGATCCGCCTACTTTGTTCAACCATATCTCAAAACCCACACAAGATTTGTACAAACCTTACGGTATAATTGAACCTTAATATGTCCTCAGCCTGTATGCCAAATATGAAAGGATATGGACTTCTCTTAATGGTCCGTTCAAGCGTTTGTTTCAGATTGCGCGTGCTGTTTTCAGATTTCAGATTTGTTCTTTGTGATTCGTGGTGATTGAATCAAAAGGTAACCATCATTCTTATCGGTTGAAGACGTATGATACTCTTATTTGAGTATATATTCATGTGTAACATTCATGTTCCGAGATTTTGTTTTTAATTTTACATGTATTGATTGGTTTGGCATGATACTTGAACAATGATTTTGATATTGTTCATTAATTGTTTACATGTTATTGATTATCAATTTATATGCTTAAGGTGTGGTTTAACTAGATGAGAGTTTATAGTAGATTGTGATATGTGATGAATTAAATGCAAATGAGCATACTTTGAGATAGATGCTTGTTTACTCTATTTGAGATGACTAGATGAGTACATTAAAAGTAGTTTATGGTCACTATTTGAGTGAAAGACAACCCGAGAATATATTATACTTTGGAAAACCGTGCCAGCTTGTGATTTATATATCGTTATAAACCCGAATAGGTGTGTGATTTAGGATATCATTATGAATTAACCTGTGGAGGTAATTGATTAAGGTATGAACTTGAGAATGAGTTGATACAAATTATTTTGGTTTGAAGCTCGTTAGGTTTATTAGCTACTTAGACCTTGGCATGTTGACGAGTAGCCTAAGAGATTGACTCTTAGGTGATGAGTAGTTATTTTTATAAAAATTGGAATCTCGTAATGATTTGATTATGAATTGGTCCAAGAGTGGACTTTTGAGAGCGTGTGATGGCTATGGTATTGAGAGCCTATTATGGTTATGTTATTGAGAGCCTGTGATGGATATGGTTATGTTATTGATATTGATTTTGCGGAATTTATCGTTAGTTCGCTTTCCTTGTGTCCAAGGCTAGAAGTTGATGACCAAGAGCAAATGGCACAAGTATTGGGCTAATTGAGTGATTAGCAAAGTGGTATTCAAAATCATTTGGGATTTGAGACGTTATAGTTATATTCTGTGGGATTGAGTGTAAGGTCTAAGAAGACCTAAGTTGTGTATTGATTATCACAGTTGCACTTATAGATTTTAAATATATTCATACGAAATTATGACATTATATATTGTTCAGTAAAATGTTAACTTACTCAGCTTTGCTGACTGATTGCTTTTGTGCTACGTGTGTTTGTTGTCCATTTCTTTTCAATGGTGGGCCTATGATGAACCTATGCGAAATTCCTTTGCATGAGGGAATAGATTGGTGATTGGCTCAGAGGTTGCATTGAAGATCAAGTTGGACGATCAAATAGAGCTACCATGAAGTGGGTCTTGTATATTTTGTGTTCATCATTTGTAATGAATAGTCATTTATTATACTTTCGAGTTTGTTGAGATTTGTACCGTTTAGCTTGCACTCATTCGTTGGAGTGAGTGTGGCGATAACGCACAGGATTTTATATAGAAGTCTTTCGCTGTTGTAATTATTATTAATTTACAAAAGTTTTTATATGTCCCGAAATTCGGGGTGTTACAAAACTTGTCTTATTGATTCATGAAATCTAACCCAAAAATACAAATTTTACGACACTCCGTCGAACACGGAAAACTCAACAACCTCACAACAATGGGGAGTTTATTATTAGCCATATTGAAAAAATTCTAAAACACAAATCAAAAGCAAGGAATTAATGACAATGGATGAGCTAACCACCGGCAAAATCGTCGGTGGTAGCCTCAAGATGAGCTAAAGAGGACTGGGCGAGCCAATCACTTTTTTGTTGAGAGAGAGAGAGGAGAAGAAAATGGTACCTTTCGAATACACGCGAGCTCCTCCAAATTATAATTTCCACGTAAGTAGATGGATGTGTACTCTTATTTTTAAATATCTTTTAAAATTATTATTACTTAATGTTTAGTCTTTTTTAGCATATCTTACTATTTTGTTTTAGTTGAAGGTCAACTAATGCCAGACGAGTTTTGTTATAATTTAAATTATAGTTTGTAAGTTGTAGTTAGCTATTTATCTGTCCCAATTGACAAAAGACGCAACACAAAGCAATCAAATGAGCATCTTCAAAAACGAATGAACATATTTGATACATCAAATGAGCACATTTGACAACCAAACTTCTATTTGTTTTGATGAGTATCATCTTACCTTACTATTAAAATACAGTGCATTGCTTCTAAGATTTTCCACGTGGCACATTTGAGATTGACACATGAGATGCCACGTAAGCCTCCAAGTTCGTATGGTAATGACCATAAGTTGCCCATACAAGTGTATCAAACATTTATTTGACTTAATAAATACAAAACGACATAATTATTATCATATTGTTCAAGTTATAAAATCAAATAACTTTTGTTACGCAATTGTAAAAATTATAATTCTTAATTCATTGCATCAGGTTCGGAAAATACTTCAAAATAAAATACATATGTCCTATATTTGACTCTATAATGTTCGGTAGAAGTTATAAAACATATACATTACACAGTTTCTCATCGCCATGAGACACTTCTACGAGGTATTTGTTATGTTTGTCATGTGACGCTTATATCACTATTGTATCATCATGTGTTGTTATGTCATTCGTTACTTTCATTTTATGATTAATCTGTTAAGCTAAATTGTTACAAAAATAGATAATTGAGCATCAAAACTTCTTTAATTAGAACATTTACTTACTTATTTTTAAAAAAAAAACAAGAAGAGGAAATGCCCTTAGTCACATGACTATGTCATCCGTGTAATTAAGACACATACTATAACACCTAAAAGAATAGACAACATATAAAAAAACTGACCCGAGGCATCGCCCGGGACCAAAACTAGTTTACAAATAAAACAGAGTTGCTAATTAAACAAGCACATTATTGCTTGTAAACAAATGAATATAGGTGAATTTGAAAACAAGTACATTATTGCTTGTAAACATTATGCTAATTAAACACGTACATTATATAGCGAATTTGTTGCGAGATTTCAGAGTATCATATATCGAATTTCTTAGTTTCTTTATTTGAGCCAAATTATAGCTACTTTATTTCAGGTTTGCAAAAACTTGATGATGGTTTTAGATGGTGAAGCAGACAATGGGGATGAAAAGACTTGTGAAAAATTGAAGAGTATCGCCGACGGTTCCAGCCACTAAGCCGTCCGTGGGTGTCCCAGTGAGATGTGATTTTATAAAATTTAGACAATTCTACGAAAAAACATAATGACTTTGATTTTTTTGTGTGCGTGTATTTGGGTTAAATGGAGTTGAGGTGAAAAAGAATTAGACAAAAACATCAAGGAAGAAGTTGTAATGTCACTAATTGTTCGGAAAATAATGGAACAACTTAGTTGTCTTATTATATAGGTATTATAGTTGTTTAAAGACTTTGATTTGATCTTTAGATTGTGGTGTAAGTGCTGCAAGTTGAAGGTCATGTATTCATACTTCAAATGTTGTATTTTTAAGCTTTAGTTGTCATTCTGGTCATGTTATACCTGAAGTAAGAATGCCCAAAGAGATTTTGTTTTTGAACAGTGAAAGTCTGTCAGGCCGTGGACCGTCCATCCCATTAGTAAAGGGCGGACAGGGACACGAATCGTAGGCCCATTAAGAAGGGTCGGATTAAAGCCAAGCCATTTCAATGGACAAAAGTTTGGAGCTTGACCCGACTCGTGTCTGCCTGTAAATGAACAGCTCTAGTGTAACACAAGGTAGTGTTGGTGGTGGTGGTTAGGGGTGTTCACGATAGGTTAACCAAAAATTTCAGTTCAACTTTTCTTTGTACCGGTATTGTACCGAAATAACCGGTAATTGAACTTTGGTAAACCGTTATTTTTGCTACACTTAACCTTAAAAATCTCAGATTTTTTCAGTATTCAAATTCAAAAGTCATTTTCCTCAAGTTTAACCTTGACAATCCCAACTCTTTTTGCATTATAGATAATAGCTTCAAACATTGCTCTAAATACAATCGACATTGTTCAAACTTAAGCAAGAACAATATACAATTTCAACAATCAACAACAACACACATATTCAACAACACCACCACTTCAAAGCACAATTACAACACGGTCATTAATAGTTTCACAGTAGCCCACCAACACTAACATCAACACCAACTTCACCAAGTCTCCAAGTCACCAAAACTTCACGGCTTCAAAAAAATACCCAAAAGAAAAATTAGGTAAACTCAAATATAAGTATAAGCTCAAATCATTTCCACTATGAAAATTGTAGAACTCAACAACAACTCAATAAAGAAAGCAATTCATATTACAAACAATATACAAAATGCAAGTAGGAGAACATACATCATATATTCAGATCAACCATAAATAAACCCTAATTTTGGTCGATATTAAATATAATTCATACCCCAAACATCCAATTGAACCCTTAACAAACCCCAAACATCAAATTTTTTGATGAAAGAATTACAAGTTTTTAACAATTCTATTTCTCCTCCAAAATAAACCTGAATCACCCAATTAACAAAAACCTGAATCACCCAAGTAAAACAAAAACTTTAATAGTTGTAATGAGTTATCTTTAGAGAGTTCCGAGTCAAATAAGCTTGCAGCCCAAAGTAACTGGTAATGCTTCCTGATGATATTTGACGTGGTCAAGTATTTGGCCAGTATAAGGTTGAATTCTGTATTCATTCAATATGGGATATGGGTTATCTTTTACTAGAGAGTTAGGGCATGTTCATTTCAACTGGTTTTCAGTTTTGTCCAATTTTCCCCAGTTTGTCCCAAATTTCACCAGTTACCAGTTACAAAATACAGTTTTGTCCAGTTTTTCCCAGTTTGACCCAGTTTCTCCCAGTTTAGTCCAGTTTTGATATTTTGACATATTAAACATAATACTTAAATATAAAAGATTTTAAATCAAAATATAAAATAAATATATGCATAAAATTATTAAACATAATAATAATAATAATAATAATAATAATAATAATAATAATAATAATAATAATATATTATTATTATTATTATTATTATTATTATTATTTAATATTAATATTATTACTATTATTATTTTGCTATTATTATAATCTTATTATTCTAATTGGTGTTATTATTATTATTATTATTTATTATTATTATTATTATTATTATTATTATTATTATTATTATTATTTTATATATTTTCTACTATTACTATTATTATTAATGTAATTATTAAAGTTACTCTTAATTTTATTATTTTTTTTATTATTTTTTTATTACTATTATGATTGCTACTATTTATTATTATTATTATTATTATTATTATTATTATTATTATTATTATTATTATTATTATTATTATTATTATTATTAAGAAAACAATCAAAAATAAAAAAAAAAAATCCAGTTTTTGTCCCAATTTTCCCCAGTTTCTCCCAGTTTTCACCAGTTACCAGTTAAACTTTCCAATTTTCACAAGTTTTGCCCAGTTTTATCCAATTTCTCCCAATTACCAGTTCCAGTTGAAAAGAACGAGTCCTTAATAGTAAGATAGGACTCTTATTTGTTTATTTATTTATTTATTTATTTTTGGTAAAAGATCAGTGTGATTCCATTACCAACTAGCAAAGAGATATAAAACAAGCTAAGGGAGGGATATAGAAATCAAGGCCACCTTCTAGGAAGGGTTCCTCTCTCTATATTACCCAAGCCTCTAAACTAATTACAGTAGCTTTGTAAATAACACTTATCTCTATCACTAATTCTAATAGGCTTATAGTTTGCGAACCTAATTTTTATTTCTTACTTAACAATCTGACTTAAAGCATAAATTGTCCTACTCTCATTCTGAAAAATTCTTTTGTTCCTTTCCAACCAAGTGTGATAGATTACAGCACTGATCACTGCATGCATCACAGCTCTCTTGGCTTTGGTAAACCTTTTCCTTGTTAAGCTCCATCTTCTCCAATTGCTGGGAGGTATTCCATTGATTCCTGCCCAGTCCATAACATGCTTCAGAAACTCATAAACCCATGAGCATTCAAAGAATAGGTGGTCAGCACTCTCATCTGCTGCATTACAGAGGACGCACCCAGGATCCGTCATGATATTGAATTTCAGCATGCTATCCTTTGTGAGGAGTCTCCTAAGTACTGTGAGCCATAGTATAAAGTTGTGCTTTGGCATGTGAATTTTTCCCCATATAATTTTGGCCTCCTTCATGATTGGGTGGTCACCACGCAGCCATTTATACCCAGCAGAGATCTTATAAGGTGTGCCTTGGGTTTGCCAGCATGATCCCTAGAAGGTTGTTCTCATCTCTAACAATTTCTTGATATACCAACTTGTATCAGTACTCAGTGATGCTGACCAGAATTCCTACCCTTTCATATAGATGCTATTTATCCATTTCATCCACCAGATGTCTTCCTTGTTTGCTAACGCCCACATGAGCTTTGCTACTGCCGCAGTATTCCATGTTTTACAGTGCTTGAAGTTTAACCCTCCCTTTCATTTGGCTGGCAAATAGCTTCCCAAGAAACAAGATGAGCTTTTCTTTTACCTTCAGTGGCACCCCAAAGGAACTTGCTGCAAATCTGAGTAATCTCATGTAAAGTACTTTGTGGCAAGCGGAACACGGAAGCCCAGTAGATACGAGTAGACAGTAAAACTCAGTTTATTAATTGACATCTTCCCATGTATGATAGGTGTCTTGAACTCCAACACCTTATCCTTGCTGTGATTTTGTCAAGAAGAAACTGGCAATCCGATCTTGTCCATCTAGAAGGAGAGAGAGGCATGCCAAGGTACTTCATGGGGAATTCCCCATATGAGAACCCTGTGATAGTGGCAGCCTGTTGCCTCATTCTGTTTGTAACACCATTTATGTACAGTTGAGATTTCATTTGATTTGCCTTTAAACCAGAAACATCAGAGAAGTGAGTGAAAGCTTCCATTACCCGAGATAGAGATGATTCATTAGCTTTGCAGACAATAATTAAATCGTTAGCAAAGAAAAGATTAACCAGTTTAAGAGGCTTGCAGAGAGGATGGAATCTGAAATCTGGGAGGTCACTAGCCCTATTTAATACTCTAGTTAGATACTCCATGACAAGCACAAAAATGAGCGGTGACATGGGGTCTCCTTGACGCAGGCGTCTTCCTCCCCTGAAATACCCATGTAATTCCCCATTTATATTTATTGAGAAGCTTGCTGAAGTTAAACATTGCATAATCCAGCCCCTGAATTTTGAAGGGAATCCCATCCCACTCAAAATTTCTTCCACAAAGGACCAATGAACTATGTCGTATGCCTTACGTAGATCAACCTTGAGGAGGCATCTCGGGAAAACATTTGATTTCCTGTTGTATAACCTGATCAGATCTTGGCTCATAAGCACATTGTGAATTATGTATCTCCCCTTTATGAAGGCACCCTGATTTCCATCTACTAGGTCAGGTAGGACAGTTGCTAGTCTTGTGTGCAAAAGTTTTGAGATGCACTTATAGATGGTGTTGCAACACGCACTAGGACGGAAATCACTAGGCAGAGCAGGGTTTTCCACCTTGGCTATTAGTGAAATAGCTGTGGCATTTATTTGTTTCAAAAGTTACCCAGTCTGAGAAAATTCTTGTACTGCATCAATGATATCATCACCTACAATATCCCAGGCTGCTATAAAGAAACCACTATTGTATCCATTGGGCCCTGGACTCTTATCTGGTGGAATAGAAAATATAGCTTTCTTGACATCCTCTCTGCTGAAAGGTTGGATAAGAAAAGCTTTTTGTTCAGTTTGCAAAACTTCCCCGTTTTGAAGTATCCAATCACTGGCCGTTACTTCTCACAGATTCAGTATCACCCAACATCCCTTTATAAAAGTCCACGAATTGTTTGGTCACCTGCTGGTAGTCATAAAGTCAGACACAGCACTGCCTTGAATACAGTTAATTCTATTTTTCCCTCTTCTTGCTTTTAACACAGAGTGAAAATAGCTATTATTCTGGTCACCCAAACTGATCCACTCTGCCTTGCTCTTTTGTTTCAAGAAGGATTCTTCAGCTGCAGCAATAGCAAGAAACTCACTGGTTGCAATTTTCTCTTGAGCTTGAAACGAGATATTCGCAGGGTCTCCATGCATACTCTCTTGTGCTTTATACATAACCTCTCTGGCACATTGGACTTTCACATGAATCTCACTGAAAACATCTTTGTTAAGTGTCTTCAGATGTTTTTTAAGAGATTTCAATTTCTGGACAATAATGTACATCCTGCATCCACAAAATTGTCTATTCCAAGTTTCCTTTACCACCTCAAGAAATTGAGGGGCAGAGGTCCACATATTAAAGAATCTAAAGGGAGTAGAACCAGTTTTAAGCAAGGAGAAGAAACTCACCATCATAGGGCAGTGATCAGATAACCCTTCTGGAAGGAACATAACCTCAGACCCAGCGTGAATATCATTCCATTTATCATTTGCTAAAACTCTATCAATCTTTGAAAAAAGTCTCGGACTCTCTTCATGTCTATTTGTCCATGTGTACCTATTCCCCTTCCAAGGAAGGTCACTCAACTGACAGTCCTCCAAACAACTTCTAAAATCCTCTATTTCACCTGGCACCACAGGTATCCCACCAATGCGATCATCAGGATTCAAAGGGCTATTAAAATCCCCAAGCAGTATCCAAGGGATTGTAATACTACCTTGTAAATCTCTCAAATCAGCCCAAAGTGCACCTCTCCCTTCATTATCATTAACACCATACACAAAGGTGGCACAAAAATCATTATTAGTAGCAAGATGTCTCACCTGGCAGTGTACCAGTTGTGAGGTTGAGTAGACAGTATTCACTTTAAACCAATCCTCCTTCCAAATTACCCAAATCCTTCCATTAGGATGGCTAGAGTAATTCACAAAACATCCCCATTGAGTGCACATGTTTTTATAAACTTTTTCATAATTTTTTTGCCTTACTTTGGTCTCTACAATGCAACATAGACCAATATTATTCCTGCTGCAGAAGGTTCGCACCTCCTTCTGCTTATTGGGGCTATTTAGTCCCCTAATACTCCATACAGCTACTCTATCCATACTCAGTTGCAGGGATCTCAGACTCATTTCCTTCTGTCACAGTTTCATCTTCCACTGCACCACCCATTAAACTGTCAAATTCATTTTGCAAAGGTAAGTCCACTGGCTCTTCAACCCTTGCAATTATGTGCCTGCCTCTAGTTACTGGCTGCCAAACTCCTTCCTTTCTTTGTACTTGTCTCTCATTCCTCTGTCCTTGATGAGCTATTGGCCCCTGCAGCACCACCTGAGCTTGTGGCACTTCAATTACAGGAACTTCAGTTACAAACTCACTAGTAGTAATGGGTGCAGCTCTAGTCTCAGGTTGTTGTTGTTGTTGCTGTCTGCCAGCTCTCTTCCCCTGTTTTTTCCTACAATTACTCTCCTCATGGCCAAACCCCTTGCAATACATGCATTTTGTGGGTTTCCATTCATAAATGACTTCTTGCTCAATCATGTCACCCTGTTCATCTTCAAACATTACAGCTTTTGGGAGGTTCTGGCCAATATTCATTTCTACCAAAATCCTAGCATAATTGACCCTGGCTCTTGTTTCTGTCATCTTGTCAGTCATGATTGTCCTTCCCAGTAAACTGGCTATTTTACTCAGAGAAATAGGATTGCAATACCACACATCTAATTCTGGTAATTGAATCAAATTGGATCTGAATGCACATCCGTCATAGACATAACATCTGTTGACCAAGGCTTAAAAATAAATGGCTTATTGTCAAAGTGATGTATACCCAAGTTGATAACTGTATCTTTTCCTATCACTGAGTCAAATCTAACAATCATGCTACCATTCTTCATTCTTATCATTTTGTCTTTTCCATGACCCCCCAGACACGACGGATAAACCCTTCAAGGACCTCAATAGGAGGATATGAACCAAAAAGATAACATATTACTGCATTATTCCAGTAATCCAATTCAGGTTGCACATCACAGTTTTCAATTTTGCAAGTCTTAATTTCACCTTTCTTAACAGGCTTAATGTGTGAGAGCTTGCTACCAGCATTAGATAACTTCGAAATATCAAATTCATCCCATACCGAGTGCGAATTACTATGAATTGGGGTTGCAGGGGGATTTGTACCTTGTGATCCCTCATCTCCACTTTGGGGATCCACTTCTTCATCGGAATGAGTCTCCATTTCTTCAGCCCAAGAGCGCCTCCTTGTGTCCGAGTGTGAATGAATCAGATTCATCCATTGATTGAGTTTTTCCTGAGCTAGTTGTTTCTAATTTGGATCCTTGACCGCCGATTGAAGGGCTTCAGTTACTGCATTTGTGACTGTGTTTTCAAGGTTTTTCTCAGCTTCCGTTGCTTCTGGGTCAGCAGAGAGATTGTGCACCACTCGCGTAGTTGCCATTTCAGCTGGGTTTTTGTCGACACCAGTTTTCTCCACTGGTGTCACCGTCTCCGGTTGTTGTTTCTTCTTCTTGGGTGACCTTCCTCGTCCCCTATTCATGGGTAGCGCATGATAAGTCAAAGCTTTCTATCGTGCGCCATGAGAGAGTCTCTCTCTAGAAGAAGTCGCTCGATTTTTTCTAATCTTGCTATTGTTTAGGGTTAGGATTGTTACTAACCTAGTCCTATATATGTGATATACTGGTGGAATAAACAGAACAATTAAGTCGGTAATATTTTCTCAAAAAGAAACATACGTTATTCTCATTAGAGCATCCATACATTGGCTCTGGGTTTTGGTAGTGTGAAATTCACATGGGACTCTAGTAGCCTGGCCTGGTTGTGTGAAATGCAAAGGGGACTCTAGTAGCTCTCTCAATCTTTGAGGCGACATACGTTGGTTAGTGTAACACCCCAACATTTTCTACCTGTGTTTAGTTATTATTTACAATTAAGTAGAAGCTCTTATTAACTATTTATGAGGCATTATCGCCGTATTTCTAAAAAAGAAATATAAGGCTAAAATAATTAAATAATTAAACAACTGAACTCAAGTCAAAAATTCGGAAGAGCTTCCTTTGTATCTTGACATCCCAAGTCATAATTACAACCAAGAACCAACTAAACATAATTACAACCAAGAACATAGTTACATTTCCAACATTGGCCAACGCAAAATATACTACCAAAACATTAGCCAAATAATCTGTTTCTATTCCTGTTTATCTGTACACAATTTAAAACCAAAGTTAGATTTACCAAAACTCTAGTTATAACCAAAATGAACTAGTGATCTAGCAAGCTAATATACAGAACTACAACATCTAAGTGACACGGCCTCACACGCTCCCATGCCCCTTCAGATCATCACCTGTGAAAAACAAAGATTTTCACAAACGTCAGTCGGAGCTCAGCAACCATTACTCTCCCATGTAAAAACACTTTTAAATTCATTTTAGAAACAGAGACGAGAAGGAAGTATAATAAAATACTTTTTAGAATAATTTTCATGTTATACAATTCATACAAACCATTACTTCTTACTGGCCATACTTGTTCAATATGATACGTACTTGACAGAGCAACACAGTCAGTCACCAAGCTTGATGTAGCTAATCTTAAATAACATAAAAGTTTCTTAATAGCTTTTATTGTTGTTATACTACTTAGATGGGCATAAGGGAGAGGTTCCTAGGGCTACCATATCTCGGGGGTGTTTAAACCCTTGACTACAACTGGGGGTCAAGCCACAACTGAGGGCCAAATGTGTCACACCTATTGACCACAACTGGGGACCGCAACTAAACTCTGGGGACAACAACAACAACAAACAACAACAACAACAACAACCCAGTAAATGACCCGCTGAGGGCGGGGTCTGGGGAGGTCCAGATGTACGCAGCCTTACCCCTAACTAGTCGCCTAGCAGGGAGGCTGTTTCCGAAAGACCCGCGAAAACAATTTGATTTTTGAAAACAGTAAGTAAATAGGCAAAAAGGTGGATGTTAAAACAAATGAATGCAATCAAAAGTATAAATAATAATAATAATAATAATAATAATAATAATAATAATAATAATAATAATAATAATAATAATAATAATAATAATAATAATAATAATAATAATAATAATAAATAAATAAATAAATGATAACAAACAAACACACAAATAAATAAATAACTAAATAAAAACCTACACCCTAAATATAGTATCATCTACGTGGATCCTACTACGCAAAAGTTTCCTATTAAGGGTCAGATCCTCGGTAAGCTCCAAGAGGGCCAAATCATTCTTAATCACCTCACTCCAACTCTTCTTAGGCCTCCCTCCTCTTCTCTTACAGTCCCTCAGTATAATCCTCTCGCACCTCCTCACCGGAGCGTCGGGGTGTTTCCTCGCGACATGCCCAAACCACCTAAGTCTCGTTTTCCGCATCTTACTCTCAATATCTGTCACCCCAACCCTGTCACGAACCTCTTCGTTCTTGACCTTATCTATCATGGTTAGGTTGCACATCCAACGAAGCATCCTCATCTCAGCCACCCTCATTTTACGAACATGAGCCTGTCTAATCTGCCAACACTCAGCGCCATATAGCATAGCTGGCCTAATAGCCATGCGATAAAACTTTTCTTTTAATTTGAGTGGTATCTTGTTGTCGCAAAGAACACCTGATGCACTTCTCCATTTTTGCCACCCTGCACTGATGCGGTGAGCAACATTATCGTCAATTTCTCCGTTACCTTGGATGATCGACCCTAAATATTTGAAACTCTCCTTCATCGGTGTCAATCCTTATTTCGGAGTTAGATGCACCCTTACCCCCACCCCCAGAGAAGTTACATTCCAAGTACTCTGTCTTTGTCCTGCTCAGTTTACATCCCTTTGCTTCCAGCGTATCCCTCCAGAGCTCTAGCTTGTTGTTAACACCTTCTCTTGTTTCGTCCAATAAAACGATGTTGTCAGCAAACATCATACACCATGGCACATCTCCTTGGATACTCTTAGTGAGCTCATCTATAACAATTGCAAATAAGAAAGGACTCAATGAAGAACCCTGATGCAGTCCTATGTCAACCCTGATGCAGTCCTAAACTCTGGGGACGTCTCCCATATAACACATCTAGAGTACCCGTAGGTCCCTACTACCCATAGCCATCTTCCACTTTACATATTAGTAACTTAGGTACTTTTTAATCTATAGCTCCTTCTTTACTAAGAAGATCCTAATGCAGCTTTGTACAAATATTCACATAAGAACATCAAGTCCACACATCAATCATATTTGAACTTCCCTGTAACTGTTACACCTACGTATTTAACGTACTCATAAGTAATTTGAACTCTTTACTACTCCCTCCATCCCAGGATATTCCTTACCTTTTTCCTTTTGAGATGTCCCTCGTTCTTCCTTACATTACCTATTTTAGCAAATTTTGAGTGATAGAAAGTCCACAATACCCTTGTTTTTTTGCCAGTGACAAAACACATTCCACTAGTCAACTATTTCCCTCTCTCTACTCAGTAACCACCCGACCCACACCAGATATTTCCCACACCCACTCACCTGACAGGGCCACCACCCACCACCACCATCACTCACCAACAGCAAACTCTCTCACTTGTACCTTGCCACCACCTCCAAAGTCTAAAACACACACTCTCACTCTCTCTCCCTTTCAACTTTTCTGCCACCAAATTCCAAAATCTCTTCTCGAACCTTTCTACCAATACCCACAAAAAATCTCTAGCAAAAGCCAAATTTCAGCCATACCCATTTAAATAAGTTTTCTCAAATTTGTTGGATAAGCTCCAATTTCCCCAAATTTCAAAAATGGAGGTGTTTGACGGGGAGAGTCGGTTGAGTTGGATGCTGCAGATAATGGCTTTCAGGGGTGGAACAGGACTGTGGAGAAGAGTAGAAGGTGGCCGGTGGTGACGGCGGGAGGGAGGAAAATCGAGGTCAGATGACAAATCTCAGGGTGGTGGAGGTGGTTGAACACCCAATACTCACACGCCCCCCGCTGCTCACCACCTCATATATGACATTATCGCCGCCGTTAAAATATTGGGGTTTAGAGGAGAGGGGGGGGGGGGGAGGGTAAATGAATATGTAGAAGTATAGGGAAGGATAGTGACGGAGAGAGGGGGCAAAGGTGAGACATGAGAGGGGAGAGAATGTTTGGAATGTTTGTACTAAAGTTTACTTTCCTTGGTATTTGGTCCATTTAGTAGCGTAAGGAAGAACCTGGAACGGAGGGAGTATAAATCTTATTCTCACACAAGATATGATTTGGGCAGTAACTAAGAGCATTCATAATACTATCACCAGAACCTCACTTCAGCATTTAAACTAGACTTTACACTTTGTGCTGAATTCTGGACATCATGTTCTCAATCTGTAACTCAACTTAATACAACTCATTTTTCCCCTTTCAATAAAGAATGCAGGATACTAAAATTCAGCTTTGAATACAGAACACATATAGCAGAAACAAGGCTTAATTTATGTAAATAAAGCGCTCTACCATCAAATACTTCACATACAGCACAAGTTCAAACTGAATAGCTACTGCCGTACGATTCTCGGATGCTTTACACAACACAACAATCGCAGAACCATAGCTATGCTCAAATCAATTCAAAAAAATGGAAATCGTACGTTAGTAGACGTAATGGTTACCTCAAATTGCGGTTCTCCTCCTAATTTGTAATCCCCACAAGCTAGCTAGTGTGTATCTATCAAGATTAGTAGCTAGGTATCAACACTCGCAATCTCATTCTCTGATTGCTAACCATAAAAACCTGCTAATCTAACTTCTAGTTAAGCTAATCTGATTTATGAACAAAGGGGAGAACGAAATTCAGGTATCCTAAAATTAGGGTCTTGTGACTGACCTGAACAATGAGGATGCTGGGGTTGGTGGCTGAACTGAGGCACGCCGAGGGAAAGGAGGGCCTGGAGGATCACGGTTGTGAGCTGTGGAGGTGGGTTGCTGCGTATGGTGGTGACTGGTGAGGCGGGATGATGGTGTGACCGTGTGAGTGAAAACTGAGAGTGAGAAGGGACAAAGAAAAATAAAAAGGAAAGGAGGAGAGTCGGTTAACTTTGTTTTCCTTAATCTCATGGGTTTCCTTAAAATGCTTCTTATTGGACACTTTTAAGTCACATACGTGACTTTCCCAAACTACACATGAGCTCAACGTCTTGTTGTACTATTTGGTTTCCTTTCCTTATGGGTTTTATTTTAATATCTAATTCTAACTTTTTTTTTAATTCTAACCTCTAAAATTTTAATTGCCATTTATATATCTATATGAATTCTAATTTAATCTTATTTGTGGGCATGCTAAATAAAAATTAATATCACGCATAAACATAGTAGTAAAATCTATCACTTAATCACATAAGTATTTTCATAAAAAAAAAAGCATGAAAACCATTATCCAAATTTTAGAAAATAGCATGAAAATGCTGGGCATACAGTTAGTAAGGCGATCTTCTGATCTCAGTCTTCCGATTGCGAAGTATGTGTATCTATCCCTATATTACATTGTATGTCTACCAACACTCCCGTTTTTTCAGCTGTTACTTGGGGTTACCTTTCGCTTCTCCATCAGTTTGATGGTGTTAGCTTCGGCTTCTCTAGCAGTTTGCTGGTGTTACCACCCTTTCCACATCAGGATATGTAGATCGGTTATTAAGCCTAAACAGGTTAGCCACTTGGTTAATAGATTGGAACCATGAGGTCAAATTTTCAACCGAAGTCTGATTGACATACACCTCTGGGCCGTTTCCCTCTGTTTCATGCACCTTACCCAGCCAGATTACAATATGTTTTATTATGTTTTGTTATATTATATACGATTTTCAACTATAACGACACTAGTATAGAGTCTTGAAACTACGACACCTAAACTATTGCGATTGCAAAAAAAAAACCTCAGTAATTTAATGGGCAGTGAGACTTTCGTAAATAATTGGAAGGGATAATATTTTGGAGAGGTGTAAACTACTAGGGTTGGAGTGGAAACTGAAGTAGAATATATAAACTACTATGGCTAAGGTTAAAAACGTACTTTTTTGTATGGCATGATCGATCAGGCATGTCTTTCAATGTTGAGCACTTCACAGCGGGATCTTTAACTTCATTCAATAACCGATTCTGTGTTCAAGAAAACTCCAATCCAATCTTCGTAGTTGATCCAATGCTTCGTCCATGTTGGAATCATATATATACTTTTCAACTTCATTCACGGACACATGAACATACTCGCTGGGATCAATCAACACACTAAGAAGATAAGGATCACGAAAAACACCTAAGCAAAAAACAAGAGTAGACATATAGTATTTATGGTTCTACCTTTTTCTTAGCAACTGACTTTCATGTGAAAAATAATACCAACCAAAAACATTGCATGAAGTGAATGCCCAAATGACAACAAATTACATTTTCCATAGCTTTTACCATCGAAGCTAATTTGGACGAAAGCCAAATCTATTTAACTGCTTTTACCAATGGTAACAAAAGAGGTGTCTCATCTAATTATTTAAGGGGTTCTATTAATCAGATGTTTAAAGATTTAAAAAGAATGACAATGTATGCTAATAAGCAAATCAAAATATCTACAAATCTCGCCAATGATATTGAGTTTGTTGGTATCTATGACTATTGTTTCCTAGATTGGAGGTATTATATGTGCCGGTGGAAGTTGAAAGAATGTTAGAAGGTGAGATTGTTGGTGAATGGTGAGTGCTTTGCCATAATTGAGAAGAAAGAGAAGAAACTAATGAAAGAGAAGAAGGAATCGGGAGATAACAAGAGGAGTTGCATCTAATGCCTTCAGCCTTTTATAGGAAATTTAGAGAAAAAATGAAAATCTCAAAATTTTTATGGACTGTTCAATTCACATATTTTCTAAAAACATTTTCATGAAAAACTAGGGAATAGTGAAAATATGTTCAAAACTGAAGAATTTTCTAAGTTCCTGAAAGAAAATCATTTCCCCTTATTTTTTTGAATTAACAAAGGAATTTAGAGAATTGTGAAAACAACATTTTGATACTTTCAGAAAATTTTCTTCCACATATTTTCAACCCACCTACGGTCCCTCCCCATATTAGTGGTTGCTCTGCCATAGCCACCAACACCACTGCTAATAGTGGTCAATGATTTGAAAGGCTGCGACAGTGGAAGAATATTTGACTAGGCAATCGCCACTTGCAGTCAACCACCACGATCGTTGTTTGGCCGTAAAGTCAGCTTTTTATTTGTGGATCTAAAAATCTATCTCTCTCACCCTCTTCTTTCCTTTGACAAAATCGACACCGCAAATGATATCAAAGCCAAGTAACTATTAAATTCTTCGAACAATTAGCTAAATTTTACAGTTTTATGCCAAAATTTTGAGTTGCCATATATGATATAACCACAAACCCACCCAAAAAAAAATTCAGCAAAGAGAAGGTGCGGTGACCCTAGAAAATGGGTGACGCCATACATGGTGGAGGGCAATGAACTATTGCCAGGACAACAACGACAACCATAGATATGTATGTGGAGAGAGGGAGGGGGCGCTAGCCTGCTAAGTGATAGTGAGGAGAAGGAATAATTTTTAATATGAGTACTTGAACATATTTTCTATTGTTTTGTATTTTTAAAAAAGTGTTCTCCGAGATTTTTTAATTTCTTCAAAACATTTAAAAGAAAAACAGTTCTCATTTTCTGAAACTAAAGACACCCTTAGTATTTGTTTGGAATTTACACTTAATGGGAAATCTTAAATCCACATTTTCATGTTTTAGTTTTAGTTTTAGTGGAAAATTTGAACCCACACTAAATTTTAAAAATCTTCACTCTTTGACTTTGTAGGGAATATGAAATGAAAATTTTGGTTTTTGAAATTTAGTGTAATAGTTACTGTCTCTCTCTGCCACCATCTCTCTGTTTTTCGTTTGTCTCTCTCTATATCCTTCTGTAAACCAACAACAAAATAAAAATATGAGAAATAAGTCTGGCGAAGGTGATTTGCTACCCAAAATTACTCAACCAAATTCAAACAAAGCAAAATGGCTTTCCACATCAATAAAGTTAAAATAAGGGTAATAAACATCTATTATTTGCCTTGTTCTCCGTGCCATTTAAGAGTGTAATAAACATCTTTAAGGGCCAATTGGTTAGTTATCAAAACCACTAAAGGAGAATGATATAATCCTTGGAGAATTGAGAATATAGTACTAAAATATCTTTTCATTTATTTGGTTATGTGAAAGTAGTACATTGCTTTTGAGAGTCTAATGTGGTTGCAGATTTTTATTGCCAATATTAGTCATATGTCTCCTAGCCTTTATCTTCGGTTGAATTCATTCAATATTCCCCTTACCAAATATTTTGTGAAGACACTTTAAGATGATCTAAAGTGGTAAATATGTTGGGTTCGATTTCAGTTAATTACAGGTTGGGATATTTTAGGATGAGATTGAGAAGTGCTCGTTTTTAACTAATAATGTTCAGGTTCAGATCGGCCCAATATGTTCAACGCTTGTTTTTTTTAATGATGTTACAAAAGCAAAATTAAATCTTTACTTGAACTTGAAAATTAACTTAGACACATTATATTTTTACATAATGTATAAAATATATTGTTTTAAAATACTTAATTATATAAATAAAGTTTTTACCTTTTATTGGTTTTTCATTTACACAACTGACATAAAAATAGTAACAAATATTACGATTGAGTTAAGATATTTTCATAACGGTTTGAGAATTTCCCTACTAAACGAAAATGTACAGCCACAAATATGACAAATTAGGGTGATAATAGGAAACCATGATCTAATATGTTTTTTATTTATTTAGATATGAGGAATCCGCAGCCACTATTCTTAGAGTGTGAATTGGATAAATCCTGAGTGTCTGCAATAGCCTGCAACCCATACACACCAGGCAAGTTAACAAGATATATCTTGCAGATAGGCTCAACAATGAGGGTTTAGTGGGATTTAAACCGTAATCTTTGCCATCAAATCTAATTCCACAACCAACTATGCTACCCTTTCAAGACCTAGTATCCTTTTTGACCATCAAAATTTGTCATGTCATGTGCGCAATTTTGAATACCTTAAATCCCAGGCCAAAGAAACGACCCAAATTGGGTTCGATTACTCGTTTCGGTAAGTTTTCAGATTCAAGCTGAAATGTCTTTAGAAAATAAAATCAAAAGTTTTTGGGTCGGACTCTTAGGTGTGGTCAAATTTTGATCGCTTAACCGCTTCTATAACCTTTTTGGTGAGTCTCGATTCCAAATTTTTATTAGGGATGAGTAAAGTATATGCCAATGCACCATCCATCTCAAGCCCCTTAGAAGCTTGTTTATTTATTGATATTTTGAGGTGATCTTCTTTGAAGCTGGCTTTCTTGTGTTTGAAAAATAAAAACAAAAATAACCTAAGAGGTGTTGGCTCACTGGTAAACATGTTGCAACTTGTACACTAGGTCATGAGTTCAAACATCCTGGGGAGCACCTACACGAATTAATTCGTGTTGACTCACTGGTTGCAACTTGTACACTAGGTCATGAGTTGAAACCTTTTGGGAAACACCTACACGAATTAATTCGTGGAATATCCGAGGCCCAAAGATAAGTAAGTTCCTCTTTGCCAAACCAAAAAAAAAAAAAAAATCATAATATCTATATATTAGAGGTATTTTCTGACAGCATTAGACTCGTCCACCTAAGCGAACCTTTGTTTTTAAAAAATAACAATAATAAATCATAAATAGAATTTAGGAAAGAGAGAATCTTTAAAGTTATGGCAGTAAATTATTGAAAATAATGAAACATTAAGAGCATTATAATTTTAGTTTCATGTTTCAAAAAATCAAATATCTTAATGAAAAAAGTGTGAAACGCACTTTAAAACAAGACTCATATTGTCATATATGTTATGCATTGGCATTTTACAGGAGCATATGGAGCGCAATCAATCATAATCATAATATCCAAAGACTTTTTCTGGCAGTATAGAATGCGTACACCTAAACGAGTTCTTTTGGAGCTATGTCACCTCAGCGATAATTTTTAATTGTTTAAAAAATGGCAACTAATACCAAGTCAAAAGATGGAGATCATTTGGTGTTGACTAAATGGAAAACTTCACAATTTTACAATACGCCCACTTATCCATCATGCGTTATAGGGTATATACTCTGTAGATCCTTGAGCAACTGATATAAAATACGCATCCATATTTCGATCAATGACTTATGGCCATTTGCATCTGTGAATAACTATAAGGATTCCTATACTTGCCACTTTTTTTTTTTTTCTTTCCGTTTACATATGCAAATGAGTTTTTTTTTTAATATTTTATTTTTATAAGAGCTAAGGAGTTAACTTTTGAGATAATTTATAAGCCCAATATAATGGAGGTCAATAATAATAGAAGTTATGAAAGATAGAATATTAGAGTTATACCAGTAAATTATTTGAGACATTAAGAGGCGTAGTATAATTTTTATGTTATGTTTCGAAAATTCAAACAACTTACACCAATGAAAAAATGCGAAATATTTCAATGACAACATTGGGTTATGTCACCTAACCGAGTCACTCAGGCTCTGTTTGTTTCACCTGGAAAACACTGAGCTAAACTGAATTGATTTTTTAACGGGACTGAATTCAGGAGGAAACTATGTATTGTACTAACTCAGAGACTAATCTAGCTCTGAATAACTTGGTTACACATTAACTTATTATCTATATATTGCACCGATTCCTACAATTTTTTTTTTTAATTTGACCGTTAACCACTTAAAATTCGTCCAAACATATTCAATATTGGACTCATTTGAAAGTATATATGCTTTGAGATCTTTCCGGTAACATAGTTATCATCATGAATTTTTTTCAGAATAAAATGTTCTCTGAGCAACAAAGTTACACATAAATTGAACTGAACTGAATTAAACTGGACTGAAATGGACCACATTTAAGTTGAGTCAAACAGAGCCTTAGAGACTCACCACCTAAGCAAGCATATAAAATCCTAAAATAAAATAATTTTTAAAAAGTTAAATTTCAATTAGAAAACATAAGACAAAAATATAGTCACAACATTTTTAGTCTCTAAATACTAAATAGGAAATTATATTCCAATGATCATATTCTTTATAATAATTAACCTAACACATTCACGGGAGAAAAAGCGCAATCAAAAAGAAAAGAGAAAAAAAAAACTTTCACGGCAGCATTATGCTACTCTCTCCTATTGTAAACCAATATCCTAATATTAAGTAAAAATAACAAGAAAAATAAGTTAGGTATATGTTCAGTTTTAATCTTTTTAATAGGGATTTGTCAATTTTACTAATAAAATACGTTCAATTTTAATGATAGATGAAACAATATTAACTACCCCTAAAAAAAAAAGAAATAAAATCTTTTTTTGAAATTGTAGAACCACACTAGACCCCCACCAACACAACCCAACCCCCCCCCCCCCCAAAAAAAAATAAAATAAAAAAATAATATAAAAAATATGATAAACAAAAAGTTTGAGATGTTCTTTCTTTGATTTCAAGTATTGGCTTATAAATTTTATAATATAGACAATCAACAATGGGCAATTAGACAATCAATGAATGAATACTAAAAAAATAAATGTTATGTTCATTTAAAAGGTATTTTGAGTTTATATGGTAAAAATTAAAAAAAAAAACTAAAATTGGTAATAAGAGTTAGAATTGTTCAATGTGCCCCGTATAATGCATAATAATCCTATTATATTCCATTCATGATATTAAAATGATTATATCAATGCTTATTCATACATTACTAAATAATTTTTCATAAGTGACAGTTATACTTATGATTTTCGATCGATATGATTGATCAACACGTTAAATTGATCACGAACCGTATAGCACACGAACATACACCTACTATCATCATCATCACCATCATCATCATCATCATATATATATATATATATATATATATATATATATATATATATATATATATATATATATATATATATATATATATATATATATATATATATATAAAGGACGTATTTTATGACCGCATCAGACGCGTTCACCTTATCGAATCATCTAAGATTAGAATTAAAAGTACCACCTATGCGAGTCACTAAGCTTAAATAAATAACAAAAATATAATCAAGATATATCAGGCAAAAAGAATAAATTATAATTATAAGTTATAAAATTAAGGAGGTAATTTATGGAGCTATTAAGTTGTAGTATCAGGTATTTTATAGTTTTTAGGTGAAAAGAACAAACCCTTGGGGAAAGCACATGCTTTATACCCAGTTAGTTGGGAAAAAATGTGTAGTGATAAGAAAGTGGGTGGGCTTCAAATTAAAAATATTGAGATATGGAACATGGTGGCTGTTTGCAAAAATATATGGTGGGTTGAGATGGGAAGTAAAGGGTGTTGGGCTGAATGGGTTGGAGCCTACTACCTCCATAAAAATGATATTTGGGATGCAAAGGTGAATTTAGGGAGCTCGTGGGTTTGGAAACGAATACTCCATGTCAGAGATGGTTTGGGGTGTAAACTTGGGGCAACCATTGCTGCCAAGACAGGGTTGCGTGATTGTAGCAAGGGAGGGAAATTCTCTCACATGACGATGTAAGGTGGTGTAAGCTGGTTTGGGAAAGGGGGCTAGGCCCAGACACTCTTTTGTTGCATGGTTGGCTTGCCATAATAGATTGTCAACTAGAGACAACTTAATTGCAAGGGGAATGGGAATTGACAGCAAGTGTGGGATGTGTGGTGTGGAGAATGAAACTTGTTCACATCTATTTTTTGACTGCCAGTTTGCACAGACTGTGTGGTGGAAAATGCTTGATTGGGCTGAGATTCATAGAAATCCGCCGAGTTTTGGACATGAAATTTGTTGGTTTGCTAGGTTCTGTAAAGGCAATTCCCTGCGTATGCGGTTGCGAAGAGCTGTTTTTGTTAGCACTGTGTACGAGGTGTGGCAGGAGAGGAACTTGCTTGTGTTCCAGAAATGTGCGTACTGCTGATTTTGTTGTTAGACATATTCAAATTTGTATTGATTATAGATTGGTAGCCTTGTATAAGGAAAATGCTGATTTTGTTGTTAGACATATTCAAATTTGTATTGATTATAGATTGGTAGCCTTGTATAAGGAAAAAGCTGAGGAGGTTATAAGTATGTTGTAATTTGAACAGTGTCAGGTTTCAATGCCCTGCACTTGTTCGGTTCTCTTGGTTTGGATAACCCGGGTACCACATTGGTATACCCTTGGTAAATGGAAATAAAAATTACCGTTTTCCAAAAAAAAAAAAAAACAAACCCTAAGGTCCTGTTCTTTTTAACGAAATTGTGTAAAACAGAACGGAACAGAACAATATAAAATGACACGAAAGATAACGGAACAAAATCGCATAATGGACACAGAATATGAGAAAAAATAAAATACAAAATGAGATTCAGTTCAGATTGAAAAGGAACGATTCAGATTAACCTTGTATACAACACTAATTCCACTAAATAGTATATACAAGCATAAAACTAATATCACCTAAAAAAATTAATATACAAATAAAATATAATTATGTCATTTTGACAAATTATTTCAAAAATATGAAGAACTACTTAGCCTCCGGCCAGAAGCATATTGCCACTTAACCGAACATGTAATGATGTAAAGTTCACAATAATAAAATTTAGGATAATAAAAGAGCTTGACTTATAAGTTTTAGAGTTTTAACAGAGTTTCATAGTCCATAGAGCATCACATAAGAGAAAAAAAATTACTTAAAAGGTTCTAAACAAATAATAACAAATATATAAGAAAAACAAAGAGATTGTGCATATGACTCAAAATATTGAAAGTAAGTTTTTCACTAAACCTTGCAATGCAATGCACAAAATTACCTTCATATCTAAGACAAATTCAAACTATATACCGAAATAAAATTGTCAATATAATTCAACCATCGATATCATTTATTAACATAATATGAGTATATTTATTTTAAAATATAAACACCTACCCCAGTGTAACGCACGGCTTCATAGTAAAACATAAACAAAAACAGAGAATTGTACACCCCTTGGCCGGTCGGCCCTCACCTCAATCGGATTTCTCCAGTGCAGCTGCAAAAAGCCAAAAATCGTCCCCGAGCAAGAAATCACCACTCCAATGGCGCCAAACCCTAATTCCTAATCTTTCTCTCTCTCTCTGTCTCTCTCTCTCTCTCTCTCTCTCTCTCTCTCTCTCTCTCTCTCTCCTGGCAAACTTCCCTGTATCCATTAAACTTTAATCCGATCAGTATTATGTACTAATGCAATAGTCTTGCTGAGTTTTCGTCTTCATCAATTTTCAGAGGATTCTGCTTGATTGATTGAGTCCCCTTGTTACTGTTCGAGCGTGTTCTGAGCTTCAACAATTTTAGGTATCTCGCTCTTTCCACTCTTTGTAAATTCTAGAATTTTTTGACTCATTTCCTTCATTTTTGGTGTTAATTTGTTTTATATATGTTGATATTAACACCATCTAGTTCTTAAAACTGTTTATCAGCTTCTTATTAAGTGAGAGAGTCCCTTTAGTATAAACTTTTCTATGTGGTTTTGACATGCTTGACACCTTTGAGCATATCTTTGTGGTGTTTTGGCCTTTTGGGGAGTTACCATTA
Source organism: Tetragonia tetragonoides (assembly GCA_038025085.1). NCBI lineage: Eukaryota > Viridiplantae > Streptophyta > Magnoliopsida > Caryophyllales > Aizoaceae > Tetragonia > Tetragonia tetragonoides. Next base: position 6,363,477 of record CM076145.1, on the reverse strand, counting down.
TCATATATATGGGACAGGTCAATTTTGAATGAATTTTGGCCATTGTCATAATACCATTGAGCAAATTTGATTATCACATCACATTGATAATTCATTTATCCCAGGAAATTATACATAGGGGATAGAAAGACATTTCTAGCTTGTTGCTTAGTAGCTTAGTGCTTTCTGCTTGTGATTGTGAACCACTACAGATAGTTTCTTTCTCAGACAAATGAATACGAAAAGTCCGAAATAGAGAAAGGTAATCAAACTGAGAACTGATTATTATTTTTGGGTAATTAACAAATTTTATTAATACCAAAGAGATTACACATGGTTTAGGCGACTGGTATGGCATCCAGTGCCTAGGATAGCAACTAGGTGCAAAAATAAAACAAGCACTTTTACAAAAGCATCAAAGAAATCCTTGGGGGTACCTTCTAGGAAGGGCTCCTCAAAGACACACCACTATCATATACTAAGTGCTAGGTCGACACAAACAAACAAAGGCTAAATTGGATAAAAGTTGAGCTTTAATAATAGAATCTCAAGCCTGGGGAAGTTCAGTAGTCTACATACAGGTTGCTGTATAACTTGCCGCAAAATAGCTTCAGGTCTTCTCTCTTGTTTTTGGAAAATCCTAGCATTCCTTTCCCTTCATAGAACATACACTGCAGCAGCGAGGGAGGCTGTGAACACCTCAGTAGCAGGGCCCTAATTTCGCATTTCATAGAAGCCCAATTTAGCTCATCTTGCCAAATGGAGGGAGGCCTACAAATCCCTTGCCATGATAACAATTTACTCCAAACCTGTGCTGCATAAGAACACTTAAAAAAGAGATGTGAAATGCTCTCAGGCTCCATTTTTCAGAGTGAGTGTGTTAAGTTACAACTCACTCCCCAATTAGTCAATCTATCGGTGGTGAGTAGTCTTTGGTGAGTAGTCTTTGGTGAGAGGCTAACCACAGAATAAAATTCCATCTCGGAGCAGCAGGGTTGCTGCAAACAACATTTTTCCAGTGAACTTGTCAAAAACAGCACACATCTTGTTATACATAGCTCTGATGATATAAGAACCCTGTATATTCAGCGTATTCACGGGGATTTGGGCTTATCTAAGTATTTCCGTGCACCAATAATCTTCTGAACCACCCATGAAGCTTGTTTGGGAGGTGGTAAACTCAAAATATCCCTGCCTTTACCATATTTAACATGAACCCGTTTCACCCAAAGTTTGTCTTTCCTCTTACAGAGTGCCCATAAAAGCTTTACTATTGCAGCTTTGTTCCAGATTTCAATGTTTAGCAAATTCAGACCCCCAGCTGTTTTCAGTAAACACTCTTTCTCCCAAGCAATGAGGGTTTTTTTTGATGTAGAGACATCACCAGACCAAAGGAATTTCCTGCAAGCGGCTTCAACCAAAGAGATGATCTTTTTGGGAAGATGAAAATTTGCGACCAATATGTTTGAAGGCTAAAAAGCATGGACTTAACCAACTGTAGCCTTCCAGCGTAGGACAAAAATCTTTTAGTCCAAAGTTTTGCTCCCTCCAGAATTTTATTAAGTAATGGTTGGCATTGAAGGATAATGAATTTTTTTAGTAGAGAGAGGCATACCAAGATATTTGGCAGGGAGCTCACCGCATGAAAAATTCACGAAATCCATAATCTGACTTCGAGTATCCCCACCAACATCCCCATAAAGACAGCTTTTGCTGGCATTAATCCAGAGGCCTGAGACAGAAGAAAAGTGTTGAAAACAAGAGTAGAGCAATGTAATACCCCGACTATTTATTGTATTTTTAGTAAATGATTGTTGATTTATGAAATAAAAGAATTTGTTTTAATAGTGTATTTGACGATTTAATAGTTTAGTTGAGTCCTTTAAATTATTTTAGTTGCTTGTGTTTGGGCTTTAAAAAACAAAGAATTAGATTTTGATTTGTTCTAGAACTCTTCCACCGTTCTTTTAAGTCAGTTCTCCTTCTTTTTAATCTTTTAGCTTCACTTTCCCTTCTCTGTTTCTGGGAGCCCGTATACTACCATCACCATCACCATCACCATCACCATCACGATCGCTCTCCTTCTCTTCTCTTTGCTCTTCCCTCACCACGATTAAGCCACCACCACCATTACTTCTCTTCTCTCTCTAAAACTTCACCGCTGCTTCTGCAAGTTCGCTGTTGAAGGTCGAACTGTGCCTTCCTTTCTCTCTCCTTGTTTTCTGTTCGTGAAAGCCCTGCTCCGCCTCTGTTTAGTTGCTTTTTGCGTGAGCTGCTGCTGTCATTCCATTGTCGCGTGGGCTGTCGACTACCAGCAGCCATGGTGGTCGCCCCAAATTGCTATCTCTCGTTCTCCTTTTCCGGTAAGTGCCCACAAACCCTAAACCCTAGATTAGTTTGGTTTTATTGAATTAATTTCTGAATTGGGTATTGATTAGTAAATTCTGTTTGTATGATTATAAATTAGATGATTGGCGTTTGATTGAAAGGGTTTGGATGCGTAATTGTCGGAGGTTGATTGAGTAGAGGTAACCTTCATCCTATTGGTTGGAATTGGGTGTTTTATTGTGCAAATCGACAGCCATGAATATGCTACTGGATGTATATGCTTAAGTGCGTTTAAGTGATATTTTTTTTCATTGATATTAATTGAATATGTTATGGGCTGATTCATTGTGATAGTATTGATAGAAGTGCCATGTTGTTAATTGATTTATTTATGATAATAGTACGAACCCCTTTTGAGCTTAGGATATGTGGATTATGTTGAGGACTTCTATATGGTCTATGTGCTGAATATGTGAACACATAGATTAGTTCCTTGGTGTGATATGTGGCAGTATTGCATTGACATGTGTGTTGTCACTTGGAGGCTATTATTGAAACTTAGAATATTTATTTGATTTATGAACTTATGAGAATTGAGTTAGAACAAAGTGAACCCATTTGTGAATAATGGTGCTTGTGATATGAGAAAGTTGATTGTGTGATCTCAGACTTGATGTCGGTCTGTTTTAAGACATAAATGCTTAAACTTGAATATTGAGAGCAATATAGCTTCGGGTAGGAAACCTCGATGGTGATGACTGTAGGTAGCCTTTTAGTTGTAGAATACATGGGGTTATGCCATCGTGGAGGCAACTACTAGGTTTTTGGACTCCTCCCTAGTTGCAGAGCACATAGGACTGAGGTTACTGTGGAGGCATCTAGGGTAGGTTTTATTGAGACTCTCCTCCCTACTTGAAGAACACACAGGACTGTGGTTATGGTTACTGTGGAGGCATTTAGGGTAGGTTTTCTCTCTAGCTGAAGAGCACACAATGTTATTGTGGAGGCAGCTAGGGTAGATTAACTCTAGCTGAAGAGCACACAGGAATATGTGGAGGCAGTTAGAGTAGAGTATTGTGAATATTAGATTTCCTTCTAACTGAAGAGCACACGATTGATCGTGGAGGCAGTTAGGAGGGGTGTGCACACTAAGGACTTGGCCATTAGAATTGAATTGATGTGAGATAAGGACTGATGTCCTGATTGTCGAGATTGCGATCTCTAGAGCCGTTCTATTCCCTCTAGTAAGTGAAATAATGGACTGAAACTCTTGAGACTATGAAAATTGGCGAATTATTATGTTTGTGTGATGTGTGTTTGTATCTGCATGAAAATAAGCTTGAATGGATTGTTGTATGAGATATGAAGGTGAACTTGTATATTTTGCGTGTTTGAGAATTACAGTGACAGATTTGCGTGATTTCAAGGTCATAAGACCTATGTCTTATTTGTATTTGATATTTTCTAATTATAAATTATTATAAAGATATTATGTTTTATTATCTCGATAAAATGCTTGGTTACTCAGCTTTGCTGATTGGATGTTTTTCTTTTTATGTGTGTGTGTTGTCCATTTACGTATGGTGGACCTATGATGAACCTTTTGCGGCTTAACTGCAACTGTGGGAGTAGATTGGAGTATGTTTACAGGTTGATTGCTTATGAAGACCTCGTTCTCTAGATGGACCAGGTGATTGAAGGATGTTAAGAAGTTGATTATTTTTGTAGTCATATTTTTCAGTTGATGTAATAGATAGTTCTTTAAAGCATTATTTGGTTTGTTGGGATTTTGTAACGGTTGCCTTGCACTCATTCTATGAGTGAGTGTGGCAGTGATGCTCCGGATTTGTTAGGAGTCTTCCGCTGTAAAGTTTGGTTTTGTTTTATTTTCTGTTTTAAGCAGGTTTAAATAAGTTCGATAACTTGGGATGCCTATTTACAAAGGAAACTCTGACTGATTTTCGGCGTGAGTTTATTCATTTTTATTTATTTATTATTTAGAAAATCCGGGGTGTTACAAGCAACTTAACCGACACAAGGTATCCTCTGCAAAATAGTAGCAAATTGTCTGCAAAACCCAAGTGTGTAAATAACCAGGCTGCCACATTTTGGATGAAAATTAAAATTTGGTTCTATCTCAAGCTTTTTCCACTGTCTACTAAGGTAATCCATGGCCAAGACAAACACGAAGGGGGATAGCCCCCCCCCCCCCTCGCCTCAAACCCTTCTTAGCGGGAAACAGTTTAGTAGGCATACCATTTATAAGGATGGAATAGGAAACAGACTGAATACAATTCATCAACCAGCCCACAAACTTCATAGGAAACCCCAATTGTACCAACAACTGGTGTATAAAGGGCCACTCAACAGAATCGTAGGCTTTTTGGAGTTCAATTTTCAGCATGCACTTAGGAGAGACGTGCTTCCTTCCATGACCTTTCACAAGCTCGTGACCTAACAGATTGTTGTAAAAAATGACGCTATGAATAAAAGCAGATTGGCTGCCATCAACCAAGAAGTCCGTCACATCATGCAATTTGTTAGTCAAAATCTTGGAAATGATTCTATAAACTGTGGTGCAGCAGGAAATGGATCGGAACTCTCGGACAGTAGAGGGATTGGGGCTGGAAGTTTTAGGCACCAAAGTAATTAAGGTGCAGTTAACAGGCAAGAACAATTTTCCTGTTGCAAAAAATTGCAAAATTGCATCACAAACTTCTTGCTTTATGATAGGCCATGCTCTCTTAAAAAATAAAGAGTTATATCCATCGATACTCGGGGCCTTCAAATCATCAATAGATTGCAAGGTACAAAATATATTCTTCTCAGTAATAGGCTCAATAAGCTTCAATTGTCGGTCCCGTCTCAACACATTGCCCCTTTTAATCGTAGTATAATCCAACATAGGCAAAGATGCAGTAGAGAAGCCCAAAAGCGATTTGTAAAACCCCAGCGTGATAGCCTCGTCACCAGAGACGCTGGCTTCACATTCATTTAGAAGCTTGGGAATTTATTTGAGTGTTGTCTTTGTTTGAGGCTAGCAAAAAAGAAAGCTGTATTTGAATCCCCTAATTTTAGCCAGTTATTTCTCACCTTCTGTCTCAGTATGTTTTCCTCGACGTTGTTCCACTTTTCCAAATCATGCAACAGTACCTTCTCTCGAGCAAACAGATTTTCATCGATACGAGAGTTGTTAAGTTGTTGTTGAACCTCATTCAACTCTTGTCGTATTAAAACAAGCCTCTTATCAAGTTTAAATAACAAATGTGTATATATATCAAGTTTGCATTGCTAAGCTGCCAATGTCATTTAGTATAGAAATTATGAGGGAGGCCACTGTCAGAGAACCTCAACCTAGTATCATCACAGTATCTGTGTTGGTAGAGAAGATAACTCATCTCAGACCCAATCATCAATACCATCAAGCATGTCACATGCACCATAATCTCTGGCTGATCTGTGTTTTGTGGGCGAATATGGTTGAGCATTATGTGCACTCTGATCATATGAATGGCTGATTGTGCTTGTATCTGGCAGGAACGATTCTAATGAGTTGTAGGATTGTGTATGTCCGTCTTCTCTGAAGCTAAGCACTGTTATAGCTGCCCCCCTTAAGAGTTAATGACTCATCTGCATTAACACATAATGTTTAGCCATCTGATTATTGAAAACTGAACAGGTGTTATAAAAAGTTAATTAATGCACCACCATGTAGAATTTAGTCTGTCTAATTGTTGGGTTTCTGGTTTTGATGATAACAAACAAAGTGTTCTTATCTATGTATGAACTAACTATGATGGCAGGTTGACTTAAGGATGCAAGAAGGTACAATGCTCAAAGCATGATTGTTCATGAAGATGCTTGGATCCTAACAAGACATGAAGACAATGTAATGTAGTTAAGTGCATTTGTCATTAGTCTTTATGTACTATGCTTGACTAGTTAGCAAGAGTCTAAATTGATCATTACAAGGGAACAAGGTTGTAGGACTGAGTGCATGCGTCTATGAGTACAGGGGAGCATTCTTGTGAACCCTGTTCTCTAGGACCAGCACTGCAGCTTGAAGGAACCAAAGGGGAACAACGAGTTGAACCCTGTTCCTTCTAAGCTGTGTATCTAAACAAGTTTGCATAATATCGTATTTATTATTTCTACGAATATTTTGTGGATTATCTTTTTAGATATTCACACAAATATTCTTCTGAAGAAATATATTTTATTTTGAAAAATGATTATTGCAAAATCGTGTTTTAAACAGAAAAGTATTTTATTTTGAAAAGATATTATCTTGAAAAAGTATTTTACTTAATGACCAAGTTTATATTGTTTAAGGTAAGTGAATTATCTTTTGGAATATTTCTAATTATCTTTTAGAGAGTATATTCTGATAAATCACTTGCTAGCTGGCCAAGATTTTCTGTTAAGGTATGTGGACGGTTTTTATAGCATAGGACGAGTTAAGGAAAGATCTTTGATCTTTACTTAAACTCTATCCTATCTTTTGAGAAGATCTTATCTCTTATATTCTAAAAAGATTTAACCTAATTTGACTGAGCTTCTAGGCCTGCCTATATAAGGCGCCTGATAGGCTCAGTTGTAAGGTTAAACTTTGCGTGCATTATTGAGATCAGAATCATTTGTGCAAAGCTTTCATTCGTCCAATCCAGATACGTCCAGTACTCACAAGAACAACCTTGAACCTTGTTCCCTGTCCTGGTCAATTTGAGTCTTTGCTTAGATTGGTCATTGCATAATAGGTATTCTGTGGTCTTACTTTGCTTAGTATTGAAGCATGTAATAGGACAAACAATCTGGTTATTTGTAATTGCTCTAACTTAGTGACAAGCGTAGAGTTTCTCTCAGGTCAGTGTGTGACTTGGAGAGATAGGCAACGCATCAGTGACGGTGTGTGGTGGTGTTAGGGTACTGTGCTGTATCCTGTGTTTTGGCTCTAGTTATAAGAGAAGTAGTGTGACAAAATCCCGAGTAACTGGGTCATGGTTTTTACTCCTATTGAGCCTAGGAGGTTTTCCACGTGAAAAAAGCCATGCGTTCTTTACTTTCAGTCTTTATATTCTGTTTCAGTTCACTACGTAGGAACAACATCCATAACGTTGTTCCCTACCCTGTTCTCTAGTTGCAAAACGCGAGAAATTGGAGTCACTCTATTCACCCCCCTCTAGAGTAACTTAGGCACTCTTCAGTTAGTATCAGAGCAAGGTTGCCCATTAAAAGGTTAACACCTTGAGTTTTTCCGCAAAAATGAGTGCACCCAGTGAGATGAGGGAAGGACAAACCATTAACCGTCCACCACTGTTTAATGGAGAGTTTTACTCTTGGTGGACGAAAAGAATGGAAATGTTCATCAAGGCTGAAGACTATGAGTTATGGCAAATAACTCAGAAGGGAGATCTGGTTATAGAGCAAGTGGATGCAGAAGGAAAGACAAGCATCAAACCTCCAGAAAAATGGACCAATACTGACATGAAGCAGATAGAGAAAAATGCTAGAGCTGTCAAACTCCTACACTGTGGATTTGATGCTAAGGAATACAATCGCATTCAAGGATGTGACACTGCTCAAAGCATCTGGAAGACCTTGGAGAATGCGTATGAAGGAACCTCACAGGTAACGCAATCCAAAATTGATATGTTGATTAGGCAATATGAATTGTTTAACATGGAATCAACAGAGACTATCAAAGACATGTATGCTCGGTTCAACAATATCCTAAATCAACTCAAATCCCTTGGCAAACCCTTTGATGAAGAAGATGATGTTAGAAAGTTGGTAAGGAGTCTACCAGTAAACACTACATGGATACCTAAAGTGACGGCTATTCAAGAGGCAAGGGATTTGACCACCATGAAGGTTGAAGAATTAATTGGTAACTTAATGACTCATGAGTTGCAAATTAAATCTAATGAGCCTAAGAGAGAAAAAGAGATTGCTTTCCAAGTGGATGTGATTCCTGAAGATGACCTAGATCTAAATGAAGATGAGATAAGCTTGGTTGCCAGGAAGTTTGCTCGCTTCTATGGTAATAAAGAAAGCTTCACTCAAGCTTCGTCAAATTCAGGAAAAGGTGAAAACTTCGACAAGTCCAAGATCAGATGTCACAAGTGCTCAAGACTTGGTCACTTCAAGAACGAGTGTCCTGAGCCAAGTGAGAACATGCAGACAAAACAACGTCCATCCTCCTCCAGAAAGCCAGTAAGATTCACCAAAAGAGAAGCAAGATATGTGAGCATGCTGCCTGGTTGGTCAGACAACGAGGAGGATAATCCAGACGATGGAGTGGAGGATTTATGCACCATGGCCAGAACAGATATCTCTCCTAAAGATGAAGAAGCAGAGGCAGGTATTCTTGAAATTAAAAGTCAAATTGCTTCTTGGTCTAGAGATAAATTGCTTAAGATGGTACTTTCTATGATGGATCAGTATGAAGAGTTAAACATTGAAAAATATAACATTTTGCATGCTTATAATGATTCAAAGGAAGATGTAAGTGAACTGTTAGAGACCAAAGTCAACTACGAGAAAATGCTAAAAACCCTGAAAAGAAAAAATAAAAATCTCAAAGAAACAGTATGCAAAATGAAGAAAACAAGGTTCATCCTTGAAAGTAAATGTTTATCTCTTGAGACTGAGCTATCTAAGAAAGCTACTAAGACCTTAGAACCTATATATGTTTGTGATGAGACTGGCCTAGATGAGTTAAAATCTGAATGTGAAATTCTTAGGATTAACTTGGAAAAGGAACTTGAAAAATCTAAGGACTATAAAGGCAAGTTGGATAAGGTTCAAGAAGAACTAGTTCGTCTTAACAAATGGACTAGTTCATCTCAAGCCTTAAAATGGCTAAATGATCATCACAATAGGTTTAAAAATGGTCTAGAAAGAAAACCTAAGAAGGATGACTAGACTCCAAACACCAAATATGTTGGATTAAAATATAACAGACTCTGCTGGTATTATGGACAAGGTGGTCACTACAGGTACGAATGCCAGGAGAGAACTAGGTCTGTTGCCAAGAATAAAGAACATGTAAAACAAGTTTGGATGAGAAAAGACAGAGTTAAAAATGATTCTTAGAAAAGGGAGCCCAAGCAAGTGTGGGTTCCTAAAACTAACAAGTGACTCTCATTGCAGGCTAAAGTGAAAGAGAGCAAGCCATTGTATGTGGACAGTGGCTGCTCAAGGCACATGACAGGAGAAAAATCTGTATTTCTTTCACTCACAGCCTTTGAAGGTGGAAGTGTGACTTTTGGTGACGACCAAACAGGTGAAGTGGTTGGCATAGGTAAGGTTGGTAAGTCACTATCGCACTCCATAGATGAAGTCTACTTGGCTGATGGTTTGAAGCATAATTTGTTGAGTGTTTCACAACTATGTGATAAAGGGAACAATGTCCTATTCACTGCAAACAGTTGCATAGTTGCGAATCACAAAACAAATAATGTGGTGCTAGAGGGAAAGCGGCACAAGAATGTTTACAAAGTTGATGTAAATAAGCTTTCTAGTAACTCTCTAACATGTCTCAGTGCTATTGAAACAGATGTCTCATTGTGGCATAGACGGTTTGGATATGTAAGTCTCAATACCTTGAACAAGCTAGCATCACAGAACCTTGTCATTGGTTTACCTAAAATCAAATTTAAAAGTGATGAGTTATGTGGTGCTTGTACTAGAGGTAAATAGGTAAAGTCTTCTTTTAATACAAAGAACATGGTAAGTACTTCACGACCTCTTGAGCTTCTACACATGGATCTTTGTGGTCCTATGAGAGTTCAAACTCGTGGAGGAAGAAACTATGTGTTTGCTATTGTAGATGACTATTCTAGATTCACATGGACCCTGTTGCTTGTTTTCAAAGATGAAACTTTTGATGTGTTTGAAATCTTTGCTAACAGAATGCAGAAACAGGTTGGAGCTGATATATTATCTTTAAGGTCTGATCATGACATAGAGTTTGATAATGACAAATTCATAAACTACCGTGCTCAACATGGCATTGACCACAACTTCTCTGCCCCAAGGACTCCCCAACAGAACGGGGTAGTTGAAAGGAAGAACAGGACCCTGGAAGACATAGCGAGAACCCTGTTGCTAGCTAGTGATCTTCCTAGGAACATGTGGGGTGAAGCTGTCATCACATGTTTCTATATAATAAATCATGCCATGCTAAGGCCCATTTTGAGAAAGACACCCTATGAATTACTCAGAGGAAGAAAGCCAAACATTTCCCACTTTAGAGCTTTTGGTTGTAAGTGCTATGTACATAACAACGGAAAGACTAACCTGGAAAAATTTGATGCTACGAGTGACGAGGCTGTCTTTGTAGGTTATGCTTCTCAGAGCAAAGCATACAAGGTCCTCAACAAGAGAACTCAGAAAGTTGAGAAAAGTGTCCATGTTGTGTTTGATGAATCTAATGCAAGTTTTGAGTCATTGCTGCAGGATAAAGAAGACTTCCAATTTACCTTGCACCAGAAAGGGAAGAAGAAGAAGAAGAAGCCTCAGGAGAAACATGTAATGCTGTGGAGCAAGAAACAGGGTCTACACCTCCAAGAGTTCACACAATGGACTCAGGGGGAGCAAATACTCCTGATATGGGAACAACACCCATAGAGAAAGGAGCTGATCAGAATGAAAGTCCAAGTGAGGGCCCTGTTCCTTCTCCACAACGAGATGATCCAGAAAGTTCTGGCTTCCAGCCACGGTCTTGGAAACATCATAGCTCTCATCCCATGAATCAAATCATTAGTGATATAAACAAAGGGATCCAAACGAGAGCCTCTGTACAGAACTTTATGGCTTTTTCTACCTTCTTATCTTATATTGAACCACATAATATCAATGAAGCTTTGCAGGATGCTGATTGGATAACTGCAATGCAGGAGGAGCTCAACCAGTTTGAAAGGAACAAGGTCTGACACCTTGTTCCTAGACCTGATAATAGGACCATCATTGGGACTAAATGGGTGTTCGGGAACAAACTGGATGAGACAAGTACTGTGGTTAGAAACAACGTTAGATAGGTTGTTCAGGGATACAACCAGCAAGACGGGATTGACAATGATGAGACTTTGCCCCTGTTGCTAGAATTGAGGCAATACACATGCTGATAGCGTTTGCAGCTCATATGGACTTTAAGTTACAACAGATGGATGTCAAAAGTGCCTTTCTGAATGGGTAATTGAAAGAGGAAGTCTATGTGAAGCAACCCCCTGGGTTTGAAAGGAATGAGTCCCCTGACCATGTCTTTAAACTTGACAAAGCATTATATGGCTTGAAACAAGCTCCCAGAGCTTGGTATGAACGTCTGTCAAAGTTCTTGATGGACAATGGTTATCAAAGGGGACAAGTTGATACAACCCTGTTCCTACGGGCAAAGGAGGAAAGTTTGTTAGTTGTACAAATCTATGTTGATGATATAATTTTTGGTGTAACTAATCAATCTTTGTGCAGGGAATTTTCTGAGTTGATGATGAGTGAATTTGAAATGAGTATGATAGGTGAGCTTAATTTCTTTTTAGGCTTACAAATCAAACAAACTTCAGAAGGAACAATGATTCATCAACAGAAGTATGCTAGAGATTTGATCAAGAAATATGGCATGAGAGATGCCAAGGTCTATGATACACCTGTTGCCACCAATGTCAAGCTTGACTTGGATGAAGCAGGTAAGAGTGTTGATCAAATAATGTATAGAGGTATCATTGGTTCCTTATTATACCTAACTGCTAGTAGACCTGATATCATGTATAGTGTTAGCTTGTGTGCAAGGTTTCAATCAAACCCCAAAGAGTCACATCTTACACAAGTCAAACGTATCCTAAGGTATCTCAAGGGAACTGAAGACTTATGTCTTTGGTACCCTAGAGGTGCTGGCATTGATTTAATTGGCTATGCTGACGCTGATTATGCAGGATACCTTGTAAACAGGAAGAGCACATCAGGCATGGCAACTTTCCTAGGGCCTTGCTTGATCTCTTGGGCCTCCAAAAAGCAAAATTCTGTGGCCATGTCTACTGCTGAAGCTGAGTATTTGGCAGCAGATTCATGTTGTGCCCAATTGTTGTGGGTAAGACAACAATTAAAGGATTTCGGAATTGATGCAGGTTGTATGTCAATCTTGTGTGACAACACAAGTGCTATAAATATTTCCAAAAATCCAGTGCAACATTCAAGAACAAAGCACATTGGCATTAGACATCACTTTCTGAGAGACAATGCAGAGAAAGGATTCATTAAATTGAATTTTTACAAGACGGAGGATCAATTGGCAGACCTCTTTACTAAACCATTGAGCAGAGAAAGGTATGAGAAACTTAGACAAGAAATAGGCCTATATCAATTGATTTTTAAGTTTGAGCTACTAATTCTTGCATTTGTTTGCATACACTTAAACCCTAGAGGTGATGGTTGTGACATACTTGCTACAATTTGGCTTAACTTATCACTATTTGCATGTTTAACAAATGTCGATGACACTTTTTGATGATGCCAAAAGGGGGAAGAGTGGTGTGCTTATGATTAGGTTTGATATGATCATGTTTAGGTTTAGTCTAGTTTAATTCTCGTACCTTGTCAACCTATTCACAATGGATGGGTAGCACACAAATTTTTGATTTCTGCTCTAATGGTTTCTGGTTTGAAATTGTGTTTCCTCTGCCTACTCTGATTCTCTAAAGTCTTGTAAGTTGCAACTTTGATTGCAAAGTTTCTCTTTGCAAAAGTCTCAACGTGGTGGATGATAATGTTAAGCTGAAGCTCTTGATTGTGAAGCTGTGAACCCTGTTCCTACTTACCCGTGGTTCTTCTGCTTGGTTCACAGCAATGGTAAGTCAAGGTAAGTGCTTGAGTTAGTTGTTGTACTCAATTTAATTGTATCTAGCTCAGATAAGCACACTAGTTTGTCATCATCAAAAAGGGGATTGTTGGGTTCCTGGTTTTGATGATAACAAACAAAGTGTCGTTATCTATGTGTGAACTAACTATGATGGAAGGTTGACTTAAGGATGCAAGAAGGTACAATGCTCAAAGCATGATTGCTCATGAAGATACTTGGATCTTAACAAGACATAAAGACAATGTAATGTAGTTTAAGTACATTTGTCATTAGTCTTTATGTACTATGCTTGACTAGTTAGCAAGAGTCTAAATTGATCATGACAAGGGAACAAGGTTGTAGGACTAAGTGCATGCGTCTATGAGTACAGGGGAGCATTCTTGTGAACCCTGTTCTCTAGGACCAGCACTGCAGCTTGAAGGAACCAAAGGGGAACAACGAGTTGGACCCTGTTCCTTCTAAGCTGTGTATCTGGACGAGTTTGCATATCGTATTTATTATTTCTACGAATATTTTGTGGATTATCTTTTTAGATATTTACACAAATATTCTTCTGAAGAAATATATTTTATTTTGGAAAATGATTATTGCAAAATCGTGTTTTAAACAGAAAAGTATTTTATTTTGAAAAGATATTATCTTGAAAAAGTATTTTACTTAATGGCTAAGTTTATATTGTTTAAGTTAAGTGAATTATCTTTTGGAATAAATCTAATTATCTTTTAGAGAGTATATTCTGATAAATCACTTGCTAGCTGACCAAGATTTTCTGTTAAGGTATTTGGACGATTTTTATAGCATAGGACGAGTTAAGGAAAGATCTTTGATCTTTACTTAAACTCTATCCTATCTTTTGAAAAGATGTTATCTCTTATATTCTGAAAAGATTTAACCTAATTTGACTGAGCTTCTAGGCCTAGCTATATAAGGCGCCTGATAGGCTCAGTTGTAAGGTTAAGCTTTGCGTGCATTATTGAGATCAAAATCATTTGTGCAAAGCGTTCATTCGTCCAAACCAGATACGTCCAGTACTCACAAGAACAACCTTGAACCTTGTTCCATGTCCTGGTCAGTTTGAGTCTTTGCTTAGATTGGTCATTGCATAATAGGTTTTATGTGGTCTTATTTTGCGTAGTATTGAAGCGTGTAACAGGACAAACAATCTGGTTATTTGTAATTGCTCTAGCTTAGTGACAAGCGTAGAGTTTCTCTCAGGTCAGTGTGTGACTTGTAGAGATAGGCAACGCATCAGTGACGGTGTGTGGTGGTGTTAGGGTACTGTGCTGTATCCTGTGTTTTGGCTCTAGTTATAAGAGAAGTAGTGTGGCAAAATCCAAAGTAACTGGGTCGTGGTTTTTACTCCTGTTGAGCCTAGGAGGTTTTTCACGTGAAAAAAGCCTTGTGTTCTTTGCTTTCAGTCTTTATATTCTGTTTCAATTCACTGCGTAGGAATAACGTCCATAACGTTGTTCCCTACCTGTTCTCTAGTTGCAAAACGCGAGAAATTGGAGTCACTCTATTCACCCCCCTCTAGAGTAACTTAGGCACTCTTCACTAATGTTTATAGACGTTAATACACTATAAAATAATGTACATCTGTTATTTTGGTGAATTACTTTCCTTTAGTTTATATATATATATATATATATATATATATATATATATATATATATATATATATATATATATATATATTGCTTGTCACTTTCCTTTAGTTAATAACTTAATTTATGTTGAAATGGATTACATTGGCTTGTGTGTTCTCTTTTTTTCCCCTTCCTCTTTACATGAAAAAGTGTATGGAGTGTACGGTTCAAAAACAAGCTAGATTGAAACATAATATGCCAGAACTATTTCAGGTTGTTTACTTACTGTTTTGATAGCTGGTGGTTTCTGACAATTTATCTGCATTTTCAGCAGGATTATGTATAATATAAAAGGGGAATATTTTTTTTTTTTTTTTTTTTTTTTGAGGTGTTGAGGGGGGAATAATTAGTTTAGCTTAGATGCTTGTATTGATAATTAGGGGAGACCCGATGCTTGTATTGATAATCTATTATACTTTCCCAAAACCTATGATATATTATATCACCTAAATATAATCACAAATATATTATTACGATATGACATGTATTTTAATTCCATATCTCTAATATTCCATATAGATATTCCATATCTCTAATAGGAATAGTGGAATCCCTTGGTACATTCGATCACCGTGAAGTAGGGGTGAGCGCAACTGGGTACCCACCGGTTATTGCACTACCTGGAATTGGAATTGGATCTACCGGTTCCTAATTCCTAGGAATTGAAATTGGAATTGGTTGCACCGGTTCATAAATTTTAGGAATTGAAATTGGATCCACCGGGTACCCACCGGTTCCTGGGTACCCAAGTCCACATTAAATCCAATTTTTATTATTTTTAATTTAAATAAATATATATTTTAATAATAAAAACATCAAATATTATATTACACTAACAAATATTAGTTTCCGAAGATACCGCAAACATAAAATCAAATACTACAATCAAAATACTTAACATTGTAAATCAAAATTTAAATAACGCATACAAATATTTAATTACTAAGATTACAAATATAATCATTAAGACATTAAAATTACAGATATAATTTTTTAAACCACTAATCTTACTAGAAAATCATCATCTTTTTATTCTACCAAAGAAAAAAGTATTATATTTTTTTTGCACTGGGTACCCAATCGATTCCGGTTTTCAAAACTCAGGAATTGGAATTGAAATTGGTTGGTAGTGGTTTCTAATTTTGGGAATGCGTGAAGGATAGAAACTATTTCTGCGAAGGATTTCTTTGAGTGTGAAGCCTTAGCACCACTATTAAAACTTTTATTTTTTCCATTAGAAAGGAGCAGTTTCTTCACTCCTCGTTTCTTCCATTTTCTCCAAGCACCAGGTACACCTCTCTCTCTCTCTCTTCCTGCTATCGGCTTTCTGATTGTCACTTCTTGCATCCCTTTACCTTCAATTCATGTTTCTCTCTTTGGATCTGCATAACTTAAGCCACCATCAGAGATTCAAGAAACATCTAATACTCAATCTCAGAGCGTCTATGCGTATTGTTTGCAGCACCCACTTTGGACATCATCTAACTAGTTCTTTGCGTTTAGGGTTTGTCGAAAGGAACCCTAATTGGCCAACCCCAACTTATTTGAAGCAATTGGGACGCTTAAAAGTGGGTGTCAGCTTTAGTTGGAAATTGAATGACCTTTGTGAAGGATCCTCTATTTGTTCATATAGTTTTTACCCTTCAATGATTTTTCTGGATTTCACCAAAGAGAATGTGAATTAGGTTTTGAATTTTGAAGTCCTGTAGGAGGGTGAATATGAAGAAAAGATAGAATAACAAGAGGGCATTTGTTGAATGATAAAAATAGTAATGCAATTTATTGGCAAAGCAATTAGGAGTGAACGATAGTAACAACTTTTTTTTGAAGCGCCAAACTATTGCAACAACTGATGTGTGTGAATCTGATCTTTCTGTATTCTGTTTTGTTGTGCTGTTGAGCTTGCTGCTGTATGTGGCCCTTTTTTTTTTTTTGTGTTGTTTTAGGTAGAGGCATAGAGCGAAGAAACAGCAAGACATAAAAACTACTGGAAATTTGGTTTCATCTGAACAAGTTTTCCACTTCTCTAAAAATGAAGAAGTGAGAAGCTTTGAGCATAATTTTTCAAATTTACGTTGTGTTTTATGCAAATTTTGGAGAATACTAGTTAAAATTAGAGGTGGAAACTCGAAAACATTTTCCACTGCTAATACCAGCCTTTTCTCTATTTCTCTGCACCTTCTTTTTCCTTTCCTACCTTTCAATGTGATATTTGTTGTGAACTGATGGGAGTATGTACTTTACTATGATGGGGCTTAATGATAAATTTTCTTTTACCTGATGACGTTACTAAGGTTTTAACATATTCTCCCTCACTAAAAACATTTCTGCCCTCGAAGGTCAAATCTTTTTTCTGGTCTTGTGTGGTCCGGTTGGACTGGTGAATACCCCCTCCCCTGTCTAGTAGTGTAGACTGTAGAGCCGTGATCTGGTTGGACTGGTGATTTGTGAATTCCCCTTTGTCCAAAAGTTTAAGAGCCTAATGTTTCTGTAAAGGTCAGTGGTACTGAGAACTCATGTCCATAACCTCAGCTTAACCTGAGGTCAAGTATATCTTGTCTCAAAGAATTTTCACAGTGTAATGCTGATAGAGATTTTTTATTTTTTTTTTGCTTAGAGCCTTAAATATTGTTACCATTGCAGTATTGCAGTGTGATTCTCTTGTTTTATTTTAACATTTAGGCATGTTGTTTAACCTAATCTCGTGTCCTGAATTTAGCTTAAAATAAGGTTCAAGTAGTATTTTGAGGAATTCATACAATACTATGTTTTTGAAGGACGGGCTAGTAGTACTAGTACCCTCAACTTTGAGCCTGAGCACTGAGGTATTATCACCATTGCACTGTGATTAATTCTCTTACCTTCTTTTTAAGATAAGAAAAGTAAACGTACTAATCAAGACAAGCAAAACAGGATTGTGAGGACAAGAAGTCCTTCCGCGCAAAAAGGACAAAAAATTAAAGCTCTCAAAACCCTCCAAGAATACTTTCATGTTCATTTCCCCACTCTTAAAGCAGATGTCCCGAAAATCCTATAAAAACCTTCAGCTCTACCCAACCTACCTTCTGCACCCTGCTCGTTCTTACCCTCATGATTGATAGAAGAAGCCAGTAGAAGTACCCTTTCCACCCTTTTTCTTTCTCTCATATATCAAGTTAGATGAAACTAATAAACTCACAGATGTGCCAGTGAAGTGGGGCGGGCAAACTACAAACCGAGATCCTTGAACGATGACTGAGAAAATCGGGTTCTAGGAGGAGGGCATTCTCTTTAGCACAAGTCTCATGCTGACACAAGTTTATGTCAGAGTCGGTTCATCGACATCAACAGTTCTTGGGTCAATTTTGGTGTGACTCTCATACCCATTGATAGGCTCTGCAGCCAATTTTAAAGGGTTGACGACATCAACATCCTTTACAGCAATATTAGAGGGAGAATAACTGATGCCCGCATAATCATGCCATCTGTTATATTTCTCAATTATTGTAATTACCTCCCCTTCAGGCTGGTCCGTCAAACAATCCTCCTAGGTAGGGATGTCCTTGCAATTTTCTATTGTTTTGTTAGAGATGCGAAGGTTGGAGAATAGAGATGCAAAGGTTGGAGAATACTAGAAAAACGATGGAAAACATACTCCATGACTAACACAGCCTTAGTTTCTCTTTTCAGGACCAACTTTTTCCTTCCTCCTTTCAATTTGATATTTGTTGTGAATTGATAGGAGTGTGTTCTTTACTTTGATGGGGCTTAGTGATCACTTTTTTCTTTTATCTGATGAAATTACCGAGCTTTTACCCCCCCTCCCCCAAAAAGAGATGTTTACCCTCAAATATCCACTTTCTATCTGGTGAGGTTTGGATATATTTCAGTCCAATCTTTGGTCTGGTCCAGTGTGGTCTGGTCTGATCTGATCTGATCTGGTTGGACCGAGAAGACCCCCTCCCCTTCTAGAAGTGTAAGAGCCTTATGCTGATGTAAAAGTCAGTGTACGGCCTGGAAGCAACTCGTGTCCGTAACTTCAGCTTAAGTTGAGGTCTAGGTAATCTTATTCAAGAAATTTGTACAATATTCTGTTGGATGAGGATGGGTTTATACCCTTAACTTAAGTTATAGCCTTCGGTATTAATACTATTGCAGTGTGATTCTCTTATTCCATCTTAACATTTAGGTAAATCATAATTTTATTAAACTCGGGTCCATCAGCTTAAAGTTGAGGTTCAAGTGATGTTTTTAAGGATTTCCTGCAACATTCTGCTGGCTGGGGGTGGGCTAATACCCTTAACTGGGAGCCTTTGATCACCATTGCAGTGTGGTTAATTCTGTTACTTTACCCGGTAACTTCTACTGCAGACAGGGTTTCTGACCTCTAAATTATGCTGTTGCCTGTTCTCCTTGTGCGAATTGATCCTTTCTTTCTTTTCTTTTTTTACTAGTTAAACGTTTAAGTTGTTTATGAGACAGTTAGCTTGACTGAGAATCACACTATTTGATTTCCCAGGTTTGTTGTTGATTTGCCGCCGAGGCTAGTGCTTTGAAACAAAGGGAAAAAATCAACAGAGCCCGTACCTAATTAGTTCACTAGGACAGGGTGAGACATGGTACTTTTGAAGAGGTATGTTCTGAAGTTGTTTATGTCCCTGAAGTATGTTACAGCAAATGTAATAGATAGGAACAATGGCACGATTGTTGCCACGGCTTCTACAGTTGAGCATGCTCTCAAAACTACACTCGAGTGTGGTAGATCTTGTAATGCCAAGGCCGCAGCAGTTGTTGGGGAGGTTTTGGCAAGGCGGTTGAAGGTTGAGGGCCTTGAAGATGGGCAAGGACGAGGGATTCATGTTAATGTGAATAAGGAAGTGGAAAAGAAAGGATTCAAAAATCGTACCAAGGTTTGGGCTGTTGTGAATGCACTGAAGGACAATGGTATTAAGCTCATACTCGAAGACATTGATGATGACAGCTCTCCTTAGGCACCTGGTAAGCTGCTCCTTCCTACTCCCTCTTTCCTTGTGTCTGTTTCTTTTCTTTTGTTTTTTCCTCCACCCCATAGTATTTTCTTGATAGCATGTGAAGACAACAGATGATATATAAATGCAGCAGTTCAAAAAGAATTTGCCTCAGTGTAGCTGATCCTTGGAATCCCTACAGTGTCTTGCCGATAGTTCAAAACTAAATTACAGAAGGAAAATGACTTTAACTGTTCTTATAACAGCTCAACAAGAATTCTACTGTTAGCAAGTGGTAATTTGTATATGCAAGACATACTGTATGTGATTTCGCTGGTACCATATGCGCTGTGAATTTCCATATGGTCTGCGGGTTGTGTACCTGTTGATTCTTGTTTGTATTTTGAAGCTAGCTTAGAGATTTCTTTTTAGGAGGATAGTTTGTACTATTGCTATAATTACATATAACAGGGAGATTGCTTGCTTTGTGTGTGGCAGTGGAGATGAGAGACCTCTTATAATATAGTGATCTGCAAGTTGTCCTCTTTCCATCTAATAGAGTCTACGTCTGCTGGGACTGCTGTTTATGGACTGCTGTATATGGATGACCGACTGAACTGTTCTGCAATAAGATTGGATCATCTGGTGAGCAAATGAAAAGGTTGTGTAAGTTCATTTCTGATTACAGTCTGTGCTGCCCTTAATTATGAGGGTAAATGCCTATTATTTGTCATATTGTTATTAATTTTTCCATTTTTGATCTGTTTTATTGTATTTGCAGAGACACAAGTTACTTTCTGTTTGTGGCTTTGCAACTAAAAATTCAGGATATTGTGAATGATGAGAAGCAACATTTGCGTGACACTTCTAAATTGTCGTCAATGAAATCAGATGGCTTTGCGCATGGTATTGCATTCTATGATTCTATCATCTCAAGTAGCTAGAGAGGGTGACTTGTTTGGTTGATAACTAGGACTTCTGTAGGTGATATTTCTCTCAAATTGTGAGTATGATGACATTAATTAGAAACTGTGGTTAGCATCAGTAGCAGTATTTTTAAACATGGCTGAATAGGACCAATTATTTCCTTTAATATCTTTCTGAGATGGCATGTATAGTTAGTAATGTGTTCACATGCCAAATTGCCAATGGGCTGTACATTGTTGCCAACAATACTGGAGATGACTGAGGAATCATACATTTTCATTTCTCTTGTCAATTAGTTTTGGTAAATTATTAGTGTGTTTTGCCATGGCCATCAAATTCAAATCGCGATAGTTGTGCGCTTCGCGGAGAGCGCGCCCTTGCTCAAGTTATGCTTCTAATTCTTTTTCATTGAAGTCATGTTAAGAAGGGATGGCTATTCGGAATCAAGTTCTGAGAAAATACGAGTGTCTGAGTGCCAATATGAATATTGGTGTCAGTGAGTAGATGGAGATGTGCATTAGTACAATTTTCATGTTTGAGAACTTTAATTTTCCACCTTCATGTTTTCCCTATACATACACACATCAATGGCAAATTGGCAATGGGACAATATGGAAGCAGAGCAGAGCAAAGGACTGATAGTGGGTGACTGTTTTCACCTGCACCTATTGTTCCTGAGAGACTGGAAGGACAAAGGCTATTAATTGCCCCCCCACCCCCCCAAAAAAAACAAAAAACAAAAAGGACCGAAAACTACAAAACCAATCTGTTTTAAGGTGATCCGTTTTCTGTGTGTGTTGGTGTTGGCTGCTCTGTGCTCTGCCCCCACTATCAATGGCAGAGCTGAGCCGGCCGCTTTTGCTATGTGTATTTTGTGGTACACTGAGACTCAGATGATTTTGTTGTTTTTTTTGCTTGTCTGACTTCTGAAATCTGCCCTGCTGCTGCTAAACGCCCTTTTGGGTTGGGGAATTCTCTTCTCCTTCCATTTCCTGAATCACTAACCTTGTTGTCGTGTCAAAAATTTGAAAATTTAAAAGATAAAAAAAAGAGAGAAAGATTTAACTCCATTGGTTTTTGGCTAAAAGAGGGGAGGGATGATTTATAAATCAAGATCAGCCAAGGCTAAAATGCCTTGAGGGAAGTTGTCTACAAAAACATGTTCAACGCCATTAGGGGGCAAAAGTCTCGCCGCTAAATGGGCAACCGAGTTTCCCGCCCGTTTTACATGTGAGCAAGTAAAAAAACAAAAAGAATTACTCAAGAATACTATGTCTTCTATAAACAGACTCGAAGGGGCAACACCAGCATCGCCACGCTTGATCTTGTTGATGATTAAAAGGGAACCACTCTCTAGCCAAACATTAACAAACTGCAAGTTCAGCGCAACCTGTAAACCAAAAAATGCAGCTGCTGCCTCTGCCATTTCAGGACCCCAGCCAGCACAGTCTTTTTGTTGCCACAACCTTGATATTTCCCAGCTCGTCTCTGATGATCGCACCCAATCCGGCCCATCCATCATTTAAAATGGCAGCATCTGAGTTAACCTTTACCATACCTTGAGGTGGAGGAATCCAGTCAGCAGGGGATGAGGTAGTTGGCTGAGAGTTTACAGTTTTGAACACCTTTTTCGAATATTCTCTGTAATCTTGCACCAATCGTAGGAATCCACTTGTGATCAATTCTACATTAGGTGTCTTTCCCTCAAAAATAATCTCATTTCTACATCTCCAGGCTGCCCAAGCCAACGTCAAGAACACACTCATCTCCTCCTGATAATGTTGTGTGACATCCACATGAGTCTATCCGTAAAAGAATCTGTTGGCCCTTCAAGTATATACGCCAAGAAAGGACTATGAACCCAGATTTGTTGAACATATAAGCATTCAAACAGGGCATGGGAAATAGTCTCTTCATTGTTCCTGCAAATGGCACAAGTGGCGTTGTCCAGTACATGTCTATGCCGGAGTCTCTCCCTTACAAGCAACATGCCAGAGCTCGCTCTCCAAACAAAGTGACGAAGCTTCGGTGGTGCATCAGACCCCAAATTAATTTCCACACTTCACCATCTGTTGTATTTGTGTTCCGCACACCAAGTACTCCCAGCCAGTAAGCTGTCTTAACAGAATACTTGCCGTCCCTACAAGGCCACCAGTAAAGTGAGTCATTCGGTAATCGAGTGCTAATAGGGATACCTCTTATCAGCTCAATGTCCCGTTCTGAAAATGTGTGTTGCAGCTTCTCTATATCCCAGCATTTACGATCCGAATCAATAAAAGATGCCACTGTAATGTCTGGGTCCGAATTCACGTTAGGTGTAGGAACGATTGCTGATGAATTTCCAGGGAGCCACGCATCATCCCAAACTCTCACCTTTTGTCCATTCCCAATTCTCCATTTAAGACCATCAAGAAGAGGTGCCTTAGCATTCCAAATACTTCGCCAGTGCCTCTGTACGCGCCTAAAAAGTCACAATTCTTGAAGTACTTAGCTTTTAGAACTTGAGCTAACAGCGACTCAGATTCTGTAGACAGACGCCCACCTTGCTTAGCCAACAATGCCAGATTAAAAACTCTAAGATTTTGGAAACCCATACCACCCTCATTTTTGGGGCGACATAGCTTCTCCCAACTCACCTAATGCATTTTGCGCTCCCTTCCTGTTGAACCCCACCAAAAACGTGCCATCATCGAATGCATCTCATCAATTAACTCACTGGGAAAAAGGAAAATGCTCATCATGTACGTTGGGATAGCTTGTGCAACCGATTTCAGTAGAATTTCTTTTGTCGGCTTGGACAACATCTTCTCTTTCCATCCCTGAAGCTTTTTCCAAATACGCTCCTTAATGCTGGCAAAAATTGCTTTTTTAGACCTCCCAATGACAGTAGGAAGACCCAAATATTTCTCATGGCGGTCAACCTCTCTGACACCAAGGACCCCAGCAATTTCACCCCTTGTTGAAGCTATGACATTTTTGCTAAAGGTAACCTCCGACTTATCAAGATTAATTTTCTGCCCAGATGCTCTCTCGTACACGCTAAGCAAATTAGCAATTTTAGAGCACTCCTGGAGGTTGGCTCTGGCAAACAAGATGTTGTCGTCAGCAAAGAACAAGTGCGAAATATGGGGGGCGCCTCTGCAAACCTGCACACCATGGATTTCTTTTCTGCTAGCAGCTTTTGTTAGTAAAGTCGAAAGAGCCTCTACACATAGGATGAACAAATACGGTGAGATTGGGTCCCCTTGACGGAGCCCCCGAGTAGGCACAACATCCCCACTAATCCGTTCATTAATCAAGAAAGAATATGATACAGTGGTAACACAATTAAGCATCCTCACGATCCAATCTCTACAAAAGCCAAATTTTTCCATAACTTTCTCAAGGAAAACCCATTCCACCCTATCATACGCTTTGCTCATGTCTAGCTTAAGGGCCAAATTACCCCGTCTTCCACTATTCTTACGCTTCATATAATGGAAAATCTCAAAGGCAATCAATGCGTTATCAATGATTAGTCGTTGGGGTACAAAGGCACTTTGATTAGTAGTGATGAGTTTCGGAAGATAAATTTTAAGTCGGTTGGCCAAAGTTTTAGAAATAATCTTGAAGAGCACATTGCAGAGACTAATCGGTCTAAATTCAGTAATGGACTTAGGGTCTTTAATTTTAGGAATCAAAACAATGTTAGTTTTATTTAACTCCATTGGTTACATGTTCCTTTATTACACTTTTACTCCTTTTGTGTTTATAGATTGTTCATCTCATGTTTAGAGATTAGAATTAAACATGTTCGTAAAGACACTAGGAGAGGATTTACGGATGATACAAAGACACTGCACTAGATATGCATGAGGCGGGTGTGTTTTTTCACTTACTTAGTAATTGATTCAGTTTATTTAGAAACGAACACACTCAACAATGATATAATTAGACATGCAAAGGCCAAAATACAAAAATGAATTGATGATGGTGGCACTATTAATGTTTTATGGTGATGGTTTTGTGAAGATTTCTTGGTAACATGATTTTGTAATATAGTAGAAGAATGGAAAACAAGCCGTATTTGAGCATAGGCAAAATATAACTACTATGGATAGTGAGTATTGACGCATTGTAATTAATTGATAAATTGACAACTTTGAAGGCAAAAAAAGAAAAAAATTCATGTCCTAATACGTTAAATCAAATGTGGAAAACATAATCACACTAAATAATCAGAGAATTTAAACATGCACAAATTACTTCATAAAATCAAAAGTGCACTAATTTTGTACTCAGAAATCCATCATCAAAATCCATGATCATAAAAGTTACTCTCCTGATCTCAGGCTCTCAGCTAAGCCTATCAAAACAAGTGTACTACTCCTGGAGTCCTAGTTAATACTCAAAATTCATCATCAAAAGCCATGACAACAAAAAGTTACTCTCCTTCATGATCTCAGCTAAGCCTCAACTTCTCCAATTTTGCACCAAAAAGTCTTCACCTGTTTCTAATTTTCAATTTCCCCATTGTAGTTATTTACAAATATTATGCTAACTTCAATATTCACTGTACCCCCATTCACAATTCTCTATCAAAAAACATGTCTATTTGCAACCAAGAAAACCACATCACATAATGGAGCATCCATTTGGATTCTCATCACTGAAGAACTGTGGAGCATGGAAACGAAGAGGATCCACCACTTGACCCGGATACCAGTCATTGTATCCATAACCCGACCCTGCCACGAATGGGTGGATCCGACAAGTGCAACCGCCTTTTCCGCCATCGTCCGCCTTGTGTCCACCATCACCACCACCAGCATTATTGCCACCACCACCACCACCACCACCATTGTTATCACCACCATTTTTGTCTTTCTTGTCCTTCTTTTCAGGAACAATCTCCACTGGCTTTTTCAGTTTCTCTTTTAGGTCCTCAACCAGTTTTTTGCTGTCTATTTTTCCTTTCACTGTCACCAAGTCTTTGTCTTTATTAATATCCACTTCATACACACCTATAGCCCACATGAAAAATCCAAATTTAGTACTCATTTAACCAATTAAAAAGAATTTGAATGAGTTTTTCTGCTCAAAATATAAGGAAGTTAATGTGTATTGAGTATTTAATTACTTCTAATCCAATAAACACAAAAGGACCCAATCATTATCAAAATCAATAGAAGATATACAAATCAAACCTGACAAACATCCCACATTGCAACAAAATAAAAGTACCCAAAAAATAGAATAAAATTAAGAGGTCACGTGCTGATGGGATGAGTTTTACAGGAGTTTTTTCAGCACCAAATGAATGAAGTCATTGCCATTGGTGGTGATTACTGATTAATTATTTTCATTGCAGGGTAATTAAAACTCAAAATGACTGTACTTTATCAAGATGGTAAATAGAAGATGACCAAACATTCAAACAAGACACACATCTCAAATTATAGCAATTACCCATTACTGAGAAAAATAAAATAAAAAATTACCCAACAAATACTCCAAACAAATTAGAGCTGTTGATGAGTTTAATTTTCAAGTTTTAACACTAGTTTTTCAGCTCTAAATAAAGTCATTAGTGATAAATACTGATGATTAGTCACCAATTAAAAGTCATAATAACAACTCAATCATTCTCTAACACAACATAACTTCATTGAAGACCACCAATTCAGAAAAATCTGACAAAAATCCCAATTTAACGAACACAATTACCCAGATCAAAAAAAAAAAAATTCCATTATCACGTGATTTTAAGATGAACAAAACCCACTTCAAAAAAAAAAAAAAAAAGAGATGAACAGAAACAGAGCTATGTTAGAGAAATAATAATCTTACCCTGAAACGACGTAACAGCTTTGCGTATCTTCTCTCCACATCCATTACAATGCCATGGCACCTTCAACACAACAGTAGTCACCTGCAGCTGTTTGTTTTTTCCCACATTCCATCATCGGAAAAAAGAAGAAAAGAAAATACCCACCAAATTAAAAACTAAATATAAAAATATAATCATCACATAAAAATAAATCACCCAAATATTCAAATAGAGTTATCACGAAAATTATCAGAAAAAACTACAACTCAATTAGTATTTCATTAAAATAATTTCAACTACCATCAAAATAAAAGAAAATCCAAAAAACAGAGAGCATAGTGAAAACAGAGCAACTGAGCTCAACAATGGCAATAATAATCAGAATAATTATTTACCTCTTTCTCCTTTGGTTTTTTGTCATCTTTTTTCTTGTCTTTATCACTCTCCTTTTTTGGTTGTGGGGAAATTTGTTCAACCTTTTTTCCAGACTTTTTCTCAATTTTTTGCTTCAGCTTTTCAGCATCAACAAAAATACCCACATGTGCAAATATCTTCAGCTTCTCGTCTCCCTCAAAATCGAACTTACGGACACCTTTAATTACATAAATGAAACACCCAGATTAAATAATCACCATTGACATTATAATTTGAGGAAAAAAAAGGCAATGAGAAATTATTAAAGGGTGTTATTATGATTATTTTTATTTTTATGGGTTCAATAATTACCAGGAAATTTGAGAATGCACTTGCTGATTTTGTCTCTACAGCCTTGACAATGGAGATTAAGCTTGAAGACGATATTAGCCTCTTTACCGCCATTGTTGTTGTTGTTGTTGTTGTTGTTGTTGTTGTTGTTGTGGTCGTTGTTGTGGTTGTTTTCCTTGTTCTTGTTTCCTTCTTCTGAACCGCCGCCATTATTGTTGTTCGCATTGTTGTTGTTGCTCTTCTTCTGTAAAATTAACAAAGCAAAAAAGATAAATGAAAATGAAAAATTCTGATTGTGGGTATAATCAAAGTAATATTCATAACAGAGAGAGAGAGACCTTGCCCATTGTTGATGATGAAGGGGGAAAACAAAGTGCTTAGCAGTGAAGTAAAAATGGAGAGAGAGAGAGAGAGAGAGAGAGAGAGAGAGAGAAGGGGCGGGTGAGGGTGTATTTATAATAAGGGCAGAGGATATTTGAAAGGGGTTCAATCAATTTAATGAAGGTGTTGATTTTAGGAAAATATGGAAAGTACAATTTTACAAAAAGATATCGAGATTAATTAATATTTGCTGATTATGTTAGTTGAAGATCAAAACAGCAAAAAATGGGGAGAAATTGAAATGATTTTTGAAGGGTTTTGGGTTTAGTGGGTGAAGAGTGAACACTGGAGAGAGAGAGAGAGAGAGAGAGAGAGAGAGAGAGAGAGAGAGAGAGTGTGTGTGTGTGTTGAGCGTGGGGTCGTCGCCAATATAGTGGTGGTGTTGTGTTTACGGTATTGGTGGGTGTGAGGAGAGAGAAAATGGCAGAAAAATAGCAGCTGTGTGCAGGTGGTGGTGGTGCAGTGTAATGTACAGTACGGTAATTTTGGACCCCCAAGTACCAGAATATTTATTGCTACTCACGAATTTGTGTTCGTTTTCCATCTTTAAGGACTACAAGTATATGAGTATTCATTTCATGTCATCTCATGTTTGCTTAATCGATTCTCCTTTCATTTATCATCTCTACTCTAATAATAAGACAAATTTACCACCACAAAACGCATTTTGAAATTTGGATTTATTATCGAATAGACTTGGCTTCTAAATTTTACTAATAATGGGTTCGCTTCAAACTCTAACGTATAATATAAGATATGAATATATTTAGATGGTTATGGATAGTTATATATGATCATTATCAGAAATTTGGGTTCATTGTTCAGCATTTTGCACAATGTGTTAAGCTCTAAATGAACGAAGCCATTGGTAATTAGTTACTAATGATGATTAAACCTAAGCAATATCTCCACCAAAGAAAGAAAATCGAGCAAAATGAACATGCCCTGGTCCAATTAACACAACTAGGTGTATATAAAATGCTTTTGTCAAAATGAAGTTAAGAACTTGGCTCTAATTTTCAGTTCTTACACATGAAATCTGACATTCTCTACTACTAGTTCTATCCTTATTAAGATACTGTATTTTTTAACAATGATAAATGTTACTATCTATGAGATAGCACTGAGGTTTTGTCTAATAGTTATAATTGAGATTACGGGTATATTAGATTTACATTCTGTTGCTCCACAATTAAATGGAATAATTGTATATTTATAAACGTATTACATTGACATTTGTATCTCTTATAAACTCCTAATGGATATTATGAGCCTATGCCAGAGTAGTTAAAACTAACAAAAATACTACTCCACATACTAACAATGGGTCTAATGGCAAAGTCCATACAAGTAGGTAAGTGTTTCAAATATTTTTCTTGCCCATCATATTAAATACATGAATGTAACAATTCGCATTGCCGAGTGAGAACAGTTTTGCAATAAATACATGAATGTAAGACGTTGGCTTCAACAGAGAAATTAAAGTTTTATTTTGCATTTAATCTATTTGTCCACAAGTTATCAGTAATCATTTATCAGAGAACAGATCTCTTCTTTTGGCAAATGAGCATATAGCTAGGGTCATTTCCTCTTTTATGTATAAGCTTGTCCTTATTTGCTTAATCTTATATACCAAATTACCAAAATGATTTGACCATCAATATTAACGAGTGAATTGTAATAAAATTAACCACAGTTAGATACCGTGTTATCTTCTATAACTAACTTAGATCCAAAAGGGAACACTCGTTGAAGAGAACTTTCGTAGAAGGCATCCAAATGGGACAATTGTGAACTTGTCTAACCAATTTGCGACGACTTGCACATGTGATTTTTCCTTTATTATTTTTTTATTTTTTTATTTTTACATTCGTCCTCGTATGTACCATTATAAGTAGGATTATAGTCACAAAAACTTGTATGAGACGACAAGAAGATGTTTAGTGAAAAGTTAAAAACACTTTATTATATTCCGATAACCCCAAATATGACTTGGGTGTAATATTTTTAGAGTAGACAAACAGAAAGGAAACTAAAAGTTGGTAGTGAGATTGGTCGCGAGGTTGAATTTTATGGCGAAGGTTGTAATAAAAACCTTAAAATATGTGTGGTTTGCAAGATATTGTAGACACTCAATATTTATTGAGGTACACTCTAAAAGCAGTAATATCAAGCAAAAAAGGATTGCGGTGAAAAACAAAGTAAAGTGTAATTTTATTGGAAAACCTTGTTGCAAATGTGGTGTGCGGAGGCCCACTCAAGACGACGGTCACTTGTTGAGGTCCTTTCAAGTTTGATGGACCACCCACCTTCACGGAATGTCATTGTCTCAGTGGAAACTTTTGAATATACGAAGCAACAACGAAGAGTAGCACATACTAGCAATATTGCCAAGTTAAGTCAGTCAATAACTCAATTTGTAATGAATTAATTAAGGGTCTATCCACATAACTTTTGTTCTGAAAATGAGATTGCTAAACATAAGTAGGGCAAGGTCTATGACATGACACTACTAAAATGGGATATTCATATAAAGTTTATCACCAATTGAAAGTCATTACATGTTTTTTTTATGCATTTGTGAGGGGCTTATTGGCAGCCAACAGCGGAAGCAGAATTTTGAGTGTGTGGGGACGAAAATTTAAAAAATATACATAGGGCAAAGGGGGTAAATCAGACTTTTTCTTGGGTTGAGCCACTTTTGACCCACCCCTAGTTCTGCCGGTGCAATGGCAGCCATAGTTTACTTCTTAAAAAATGAAGGGTCAACCAAACCAAGCTCCAAGGGACCAACTTGAAAGGCATAGCCCCACGAGGACAATGAATCAATACAAGGAGAATCCACAATCTAAAAACCATTTAAACAGACCCAATTAAACAGACAGCCATAACGAAAATTGTTAATGCAGCACAGACAATATGATCAAGGAAAACTATTAGAAGGGGCATAAACAGAAGCAATAGTTGACAACTAAACTGCAATATGACGAAGCGTTCTGTAAGAACTAATTATATGTTTCTAGCAAGAGCTTTGGCATAAAAAGGCTTGAAAAGTGGAGCTATAAATTTGAGAGGGGTGGATGACTTCAAAAACTTGGTTTCAAAAGTACTGAGATGATGGAAGTTGACTTGGTCATATTGCATGAGTAAGCTAAATAGAGCGTTTGTCAATTCAGAATGGTTAGAAAACTTCCCGTTTATTGCAGCAAATATTTTGAGAAGGGGTTTATCTGATCATTGCCCCATTATGTTGTATTCAGAAAATCTAAATTGGGGTCCGAAACCGTTTAGATTCTTGAATTGCTAGCTAGATCATCGGAAGTTTTTAAATATGATTGAAGATGAGTGGGGTGAACTGAGTGGACTCTCCAGTGATACAAGGGCCCATGTGGGAGTCAAACTGAAGCTGTTGAGAAAGAAGTTACAAATATGGAACAAAGATGTGTTTGGTGACATTCATTCAAGGGTAGAGGAGCTAGAGGCAAAAGTAAGTAATTGGGATCAGCTTGTGACCTCAAGGGCGTTGTCGCACCAAGAAATCCTCGAGAGAAAATTTGATACTGCCGAGTTGTGGAAGTGGAGTAGAAAGAGAGAAGCCTATTGGGCCCAGTTAGCAAGATCAAGTTGGGTAAAGGCGGGTGATAAGAACACAAGGTACTTCCATGCCATAGCAAGAAGAGACGGGATGAACAGCTTGATGATTGAGAATCAGCAAATACATGAACCGAGATTAATTAGACAAGCCACTGTGGAGTATTTTCAGAGAATTTTCAATGAGGAATATTTCTCTCGTCCTTTCTTTGAGGACATTGGGCTGAAGAAAATTAATTCAGTACAGGCTGCGTCTTTAGTGAAAGAATTTGATGAAGAAGAAATTCGAAGGGCAGTGGGAGAGTGATGGATCAAAAGCTCCAGGACCCGATTGGTTCAACTTCAATTTTATAAAAAAGACCTGGGAAACAATCAAAGGGGACTTCATTAGTTTTATCAAAGAATTCTGGGCCACTGGATGCATACCCATGGAACTGAATGTTGCGTATATTAGTTTGATCCCCAAGATTAGTACCCCTGTTGAACTGAAGGATTACCGTCCAATTAGCATGATTGGGGCGGCATGCAAGATCTTGACAAAATTGTTGTCGAATAGGCTGAAGCGGGTGATGAATGACAAAGTGGGCATAACGCAGTCGGCCTTCATCGGTGGTAGGCAGAGTCTAGACAGTGTACTGATTGCAAATGAGGTAATTGACTCGTGTAAGAGAAGAAGGGATAAGGTGTGTGTGTGGAAGCTGGATTTCCATTAGGCGTATGATTCGGTCTCATGGGCCTTTATTGATAGAGTTCTTCAAGGTATGGGTTTTCCCATGCAATGGCGGAGATGGATCCAAGGGTGTCTCAATTCAGCTGCGGCCTCAATTCTTGTAAATGGATCACCTACTAAACCCTTCAAACTCGAGAGGGGACTGAGGCAAGGAGACCCCTTATCGCCCTTCTTGTTCAACTTGGTAGCAGAGGTCTTACACTGTTTACTGAACAAAGCAGTACTGTTGGGAAGATTAGAAGGTGTCAAAGTGGAAAAAGGAGGGATTTCACTTTCTCATCTACAATTTGCTGATGATACTATAATATTTTGTTCTGCAAAAAAGAGTTCTCTTGATGCTGTCAAATGGTGCTTATTACTTTCCAACTGGCCTCCGATTTGAAAACAAATTTCCATAAATGCTCGCTAATAGGAATAAATGTTGAAGAATCATGGATAAACAATATCTCGAGGGAGTTACGGTGTAAAGCATCCAAATTACCCATCTATTATCTCGGGTTGCCGCTGGGTGAGAGCTCGAGGAAGGTTGAGTTTTGGAGGCCTGTGATATCAAGAATTGAAGAGAGATTGGCAACTTGGAAAGGGAAGCTATTGTTCGCAAGCAGGCAGGTTAACTCTTATCAAAGCAGTCCTCAATAACCTGCCAATATATTACTTGTCTTTATTCAAGATACCAGTTACAGTTGCTGAAAAAATTGTGAAGCTTCAGAGGAATTTCTTTTGGTCGGGACAATCTGATAACCGTAAACCATTATACATGGTCAGCTGGGATTTGATTCAGAAGCCGAAGCATATGGGTGGACTAGGAGTTATCAGTGATTGAGATGAATATTGCACTCTTGAGTAAATGGTTTTGGAAGTGGTTAATTGAGAAACATTCTCTTTGGAAGGATATAATCTCTGAAAAATATGGCTTGAATAATATCAGGTCGTTGGAGGATTTACCTAAGCCAAGGCACGGTGGGGTGTGGAAGGAAATAGCATGTACCCTTAAAAATAGTGATATGGTTACAGATATATAGAAAAAAGGTTGTTTTTGGGCTGTGCGAAACGGTTGTGACACAAGATTCTGGTTAGACCCCTGGATTAGTGAGAGTCCTCTCAAGATAAAATTCCCAAGATTATTTTCTCTGGCTACTAATCAAGCAGCTTCGATTAATAACCTGGGTTTTTGGGATGGCTTGAACTGGCGTTGGAGTTTTACTTGGCGTAGAAGTCTATTTGTATGGGAGGAACAGCAAAAGAAGGAATTGTTTGAGCTACTGGAGCAAGCATATTTTGACCCTGCGTCGAATGATACACCAGTGTGGCGACTAAGCAAATCCGGGGACTTCTCTGTGAAATCTATGAGAAGTGAAATAGCAGTCAGGTCTGAAATCAATGTTCATGAAGCAGTTAAGGGGGTGTGGCGTGGTTTGGCTCCGCCGAAGGTAGAAATATTCATGTGGATGGCGATTTTAGGGAGAATCAAAACTATAGATAGACTTTTGAGGATGGGTATACAGGGTATTAACGATGATAAATGTCCTTTATGTGAGTGCGAGGTGGAGACTGTTGACCATCTTATGATTCACTGCAAGTTCACGAGGAGAATGTGGGAGAAATGGTTAGAGTTGTGGGATGTCTGTTGGTGCCCTCCAAGGACTTTGGCTGATGCATTTGAACAATGGTGCTACATGGTAAATGGCCCTCACTTCCGAAAGGTATGGGTTACTTTCTTTTTTGTTTGGGTGTGGTCGATTTGGAAAAAACGAATTCTCAGAATTTTTGAGGATAAAAGGAGTAATGAAGAGGAGATGTTTGATTTGATTTTACTTAGAATGGGGTGGTGGGTGCAAGCTTGGGACAAGGAGTTTGATTACTCACCTCAAGAAGTAGCGCGGTATCCACTGTGTCTTAGACGTAAAGTGTGATACCTAGTGCTAGAGTGAGTGTTGATTGGGAACCACCGGATACAAATGAGTTGAAGTGGAATATAGATGCAGCTTTTAATGGGGTAGCATGTGCAATTGGAGGAGTGTTGAGGGATGCCCAGGGATGTTTCGTAGCTTGTTTTCCATGCCTGTACAGTGCAAAGAAATAAATGAAGGAGAGGTGCTGGCCATCTTTCAAGCAATACAGCTGCATTTGAGTATTGAGTGGGCAACACAAATGAATGTTGTTTTTGAGTCCGACTCCCTTAATGCTGTAAACTGGTGTAATAGCGAGCAAGGTGGGCCGTGGGATGTTCGTTTCAACTTGACGTATATCCGCGCAATTCTGAAGAGGCACCAGAACATGGCCATCAGATACACGTCAAGGAGCTCAAACGGAGTCGCAGACAGCCTGGCGAAGCAAGGATTGGAGAGGCGTGATAAGTTCTTGGCGTGGATATAGTGTTCAGAGTTGAGCTAGTTATGTATTTTCTTGTTTAGCTTCGTAGGTGTGTGGCTGTAGCTATTGTGCTTGTTTTAGATAAGGTGTTGTGATCTTTCTGCCATACCCAAGCAAATGATTTAGACTACCCTTCCAACCCTTCATAGAAGGCGGGGGAGGTGCAGTTGAGTGATGCTAAAAGGGGTGTGCATGAGGTGTAATTTCACAGATTTGAGCTTGATTGATTAATAAAATTACACCTTGAATTATCAAAAACAAAGGCTTGAAAAGTTATTACACTTAATCATGGTATAATGCTTTAGAACCTTAGCTAATGTACTTAATAATCTTTTATGTTCTTCAAAGTTTGGCTAATGAAGCATCCATATAAACTAACAGAATTGTTGTCTGTCAGTTAGATGCAGCTGCTGGAGGAAGAGACTGAGAAGGCTGAAATGGATTTAGCAAGATTGGAGCGGGGATTACAATCAATCTTCATATAGGTTTCATATAGGCGTCTCAACATAACAATACGCAAAATAACTCCCATTTGGCCAAATTGAATGACTTGAAATATCAAGATAAAGAGTTGTCTGTATTTTTTCTTCATGTACATGCCAAATACAGCAGAATCTCATATCGTTTATACATACATGTTTACAGTTAAAATATTGTTCTCTAGGGAAACAGGAATGAAATTTCTCGTGATATCCCAAGTTTCTCAGAGCAAATTCAGTCTTAACAATTAACTTCACAGCTCGAGAGACCAGACCAGCAACGCAAAAGCTGCAGTAGCTCAATTCCGGTGTTTTATTGTATCCACATCTTTACACTAAAAAGCCCTCCAATACAAGTTTTAATCTCTCATCCCCATTGAACAAGAAACCAGAGCAGCTAAAACGAGCCTGATCATTGTGAATACCTTATAACTTGGACCGTGATTGCTCAATGAGCACTCGTCTGAGGAGCTTTCCTGCAGGTGACTTTGGGACACTGCTTACAAATGTGACCTTCCTTAACCTCTTGTAAGGTGCAACCTGCAACATTTTAAGAGCACATCAGTATCCAAGTGATTGGAAACAAATCCAAATACCTTATGTCTCAAAGGAAAAAAGAAAAAAAACGAAGTTTGTTGCCCATTTCTGAACATCTCGTGATCTACCTGATCTGCGACAAACTTCATCACATTCTCTTCCTTCAGGGAACTTTTAGGTGAGCGAACCACATAAGCAATTGGAACTTCACCTGCTTCAGCATCAGGAAAACTTCACAGGAGAAAAGAATGAGCTATCAATAAAGTTGAAAAAGGCTGCGCATACCTAAGCTAGAACAGTAGGCAAAAAAGTGTTTGGTTACAGACTTACGGGATTACAGCTGCATCTAATATTTCAGGATGCGAAATAAGAATGTCTTCAAGTTCTGCTGGTGCAATCTATGAAAATCAACAGGGTAAACATGAATCTAGTACTTGCTCATAGTAACAGCATAAACTGTCTGATACATTAAAGGATTTGTCAGGTATGAAGCCTTCTTCCGGCCAAAGATCTGTCGCAATAACATATCAAACAATTTAAACTAAGATGGAGGCTTCATCTTTACATTGAATGATATTGGCGTCCTCTCCAATACATCATTTTCGGCATAACCACAATAAACTAGTGGATGAATGTCAAGTGTTATATTATGTAATTTTATTACTCCACTTATAATCAACTCATCACGTGGCAAACATCGACAAGTATATCTCATAAATGAGAGAAAGGGTATATTGGAGATATCCCTTATGTTGGCTAAGTATGAGCTATTACATCCTCTGATCTTCTGCTTTCTTAATTTTTGGCCTTATTAAAGTTAGCAGCTGCTCTAAGCCCTTGCAGATGCTAGGCATTTGTTTTCATCTCTGACTGCTTCATGAACCATCAGCAGATCTAACTATGGTGCTAAGGAGCAAGCAGTGCCCAAGACAAAGCTCTAACAGGAGTACACTGGCCAAATATGAGCTATGACATCCTCTGCTCTTCTGCTTTCTTAATTTTTGGCCTTGTTAAAGTTAGCAGCCGCTCTAAGCCCTTGCAGATGATGGGTATTTGTTTTCATCTGCTGACTGCTGCACGAACCATCAGCATATCTCACTATGGTGCTAAGGGGCAAGCAATTGCCCAAGACAAAGCTCTAACAGGAGTACACTGTTTTGGAAGATAACTTTTTCATACGAAGAGAATGGTTTATGATTTCACAACTCAAAAAGTCTGTAATAGAAAAATGTGATCTACCCTCATAGGTAATTAATGTGGAATATTATATGAAAGCCTCCGAGTTAAAATGACCATCTGACGCGCCAGAAAGGATAACTTACAGCAACACTAACCAGAGTGGATTCCATTATTGCCGGGTCTGCGGAGGTCAAAAACTATAAAGTTCCAAGAATGGGTTTAAGCTAAAAACAAAAGCCACAAGCATCAGGAAACAAAGCGTCAAGTTCTTCATTGTGTTTGCGGTAACCAAAAAGGCCATGAAAGATACGCGATAAGCACCCTATAAAAAGAAGGTAAGAGGCTCTTGATTATACATCTGTGCCAGAAAATATGATGCATGCGCAGTGATATCTTTCACTGATGTGATGTCATATGATTGAATCCCCATGTTTATTGAAGGTTAGGACTTAGGAGCACTAGTGTAAGCAAGTGGGGAAGAAGAGGCTATCACATCTTGACTCAATTCGACACATACTCCTAACGATGTGCCTTTGTAGTATTAACTGGAAGGGAACTAGGGACCTGCAGTAAGCTGCACCCTTCCTTAGGTCCCATAACCTTGAAACAATTTGGAAATATATCAATATTTTCCCCAAACAATGACTTAGAATATCCTAGTTTCTACACCCACAACACCAAAGAACAGGTATGCAATAAAGATCAGCAGTTATACTTATGGTGTACCTAAAGTTAAAGAAACATACATTTTGTTCTCCATTCCATTTTCACATCTGGAAAACAGAGCTCGAAAGGAAAATGAGAACAACCATCTAAAGGAAGCTTCACAGTCCTAACTAGAACAACCACAGCTCTGGTTTCTTAACCAGCATCAGGGAAATCTAAGCTTACCCTCTTAGGTATCCATCATCATATGCTATGAGTGGCATTGAACTATCCTGTAGCTGAGCCAGAAGTCTACATAGGACCTCTATGGGTTAAATTACCAGCCATCAGCAAATTAGTTTGAGCTCTAGCACAAATATTTACATCTATCTTCTTAACCGAGGAATAGTTTGATTTTTCTTCGTAAATGTTCTATGATTCCTTTCCAACTATCCATCCATATAGCATATACAGCTTAAGCAGCTAAAGCTTTAAGGGCCTATGCTTCTTACTCTTGCCATTCACCAGAGCCATTCTGTCTCCCTCGGTCCACAGGCTATCTCTGAAAGCCTATCCAACGCAATATCCTGATCCAAATTTTCCAAGGAAAAGCAAAAGAAAAGAGCAAGGAGAGTTGGATTCATTCATCTGTTCATAGAGAATACACATAGGATCACATTGAACACCCCATGTCAGAAGCCTTTCCATTATATTCAGCCTCTGATGTAATGCTACTCAGCAGATCCATGCAGATTTTGGGGTTGCCATATTAGTACATACAATAAACTTCCAGGGGACATATATATCGACCTCTGTACTTTGCTGAATAGATGTTGCAGCAACACCTGTTATAAAGTGCCATAAAACAAACCGAGAGGCATCCAATATTGCCTAAACATCTCCCTTACCATTCAAGACGCAGACAGCTGTGACGAGAGGAGAGGGTGACCTTTTCAATGAAAGGCATGAATCCATTCTAACCCACAACCTATCCACTCCCCAGTTTCATCATTAATAATTAAATATCAAGGTATTGGCGTATTGCATGTAAGCAGTCATTTTGAGTAGTGGATTTCCAGAGATTCTGATCTGCTTTTGCCTTTTTCTCCTTCTTGCCACCCCCAAAGCCATGCTAAAAGTATCAAATAACCCCGTTTGGAGGACAAGTTGCACCAACTTAATCTTTAAAATTCACAGGCCAAAGAAGAGAAAGAGTAAGATCTTCCTTGTTTCCATTTATCCAAGCATGGCTTCATGATACTTCCTAGAAGCTCGAGATCATAGCTTGAATGCCATCTGACACGAAAAAGTAACTCTAGAGTCTCTTTGATACCGTTCTTATGTTTGGCCACCACTTGCAAATGGTCACATTCACAATCACTTTCAGAAACAAGATGAGATAGCGCAAAATAATATCAAATTAGCCT
Organism: Tetragonia tetragonoides; assembly: GCA_038025085.1. Taxonomy (NCBI): domain Eukaryota; kingdom Viridiplantae; phylum Streptophyta; class Magnoliopsida; order Caryophyllales; family Aizoaceae; genus Tetragonia; species Tetragonia tetragonoides. The sequence continues at coordinate 6,324,940 of CM076145.1, read as the reverse complement.
ATGCTGACACCTGTCCAATATCTTTGAATGCTTAACTGCTGCAAATACCACTTTGCATTCCTCTTCTCTTCAAGCAACACCAAACCTGACTCTCACATCACCGAAAGTTTCTGCAATTGCGTTGAACTTTATAAGGCCCCTTCGATGAGGTACTAAATGCACCTGACAACTGACTTCTCTACCTTCTTCATTGTATGCCCAGAACTTCTCAGTATAGGAGAAAGCTTAATGATTTCAGAATGCACATCTCTAGGCATTTCCACAATACATATCTTTAACTGGCAAGAGATTTGGCAATTAATTCCTCATTGTATTTGTGCTCAACAATATCAATCCAGTTGATGCAAGTTACGTCTTTTCTGTGTGAGTTTTTAAACATAGTTTCAGTTGAATATCTAGATAACTGACTGCAACTGAGGCATTTAAGTTGAGCATAATCCTTTAAGAAGCAACAACTGAAAATTTAGTCAACCAAGAGCATGAATTGCAAAAGAGGTGTGCTTGTGCCTAATGAAACATGCAAAAAGGGAGCTGAAACATGATATAAGGGGAGGAAAGGCAGGAGGTACAAAAACTGGGTCATGAGAAAGGGTTGAACAGTTGATTCTTCAAATATGTGCATACAGGAATGCAAAGAAGAAGCATCCAAGGAGATCACAACCATAGTTACACGGAACGCGGATTCGTCCAGGTCATGGGAAGGGAACGGGAACGCAATTCGCAATTTTAAGAATCCGGGACGAGGGGGATCGTGATGTGCTAGCCAACAATATACGCTAATCAACATTATATGTGCTTTTGAACAAGAGATAATAGGTTCCCTGTTTTTACTTCTAAGCGAATAAGTTGATTTGTTAGACATTCTTATGTTTTGGCCTCTTTCACTGTCTTTTTTGTCCTGCTGACCTCCGGGACGGTGAGATCAGTGAATCGGGACGGAATCGTCCCCGGTTCTGGAACGATGACTCCGGGTCGCGGAACGTGGCAGCGTCCCACGTTCCCTACAATGATCACAACAAACATATAACCTAGACAATCAAATATCCACACAGACAGCTGCTTACTTGATTCTGGGCAATATTAGTTGTGCATATTACTGGTGTAGCAAAGAGGAAAACCCAAGTACAGGCCCATCTACCCATAGCATAGTGAGGATTGAAGCAATAGAGCTGTACTATGGTATCGCAGTCAATGTCCAAGCATGCCATTTTAAATTGTCACACTGTCTTCACAAGCTAACAACCTTTTGTTGGGGGGGGGGGGTATTAAGGACCTAACTTTGAAGACATATGAGTCATCAATTTCCAGTCACAGTCATAGATAATGATGCTTTTGGATCAATCTAAAATGTTGAGGAACAAGAAAGGCCGCTTGCTTTTCTGACGTAAGACACCATTTAAATTTAGTTATATGCCAAAGAATACAATGACGTGGAGAAGAATTTGCATCAATTCAAATAAAAGTGGAGATTGTAGCATGAAACTAATACGCTACCTCTCATCATAATGGGGCCGCGAAGCCAAATTTCACCCTGTTGCTTAGGAGGAAGAGGCTTCAATGTATCTACTTTAACTATCTGAGCCTCAACACCTGAAACCAACATTCCAGTTGAGCCAGAATGTCGACTACCAAGTCTTGGATGTTCTAGGGAGACAACACCACAAGTTTCTGTCATACCATATCCCTGAAACCATAATTAGCATCGGAATCAGGAAAGAGTTACCTTGTTTCAGTAGGCACATAACTTTTCACTCTAGTAATTCCCCAGACATTAAGAAGACATAAAATGCATAATAGAATGATTACTGCCAAATTCAAAGTAACAAGTTGAGATTCTATACTGTATACTCCAGCCCCAAGTAACAAGTTCTATAACTTTTTAAGCACCTTGACATAATACAGAGCCAATTAGGTACTGCAATAGATAAAGGACACTGCAATCTGCAAATTGAATTAACCAGAAATATCAGCAGTGGTTTCCCAGATTGTTTAGATAGAGAAACTGCAAATTAATCTTTATCAACAGAACTTTGACTTTACCATTCGGAAGATAATGATCCTAGTGACATCAAAGAATATCATGGACAGCAAAAGAAAACAAAATTGTATTCTTCTACAGGAAAGTTACACATGGATAACTCACTTGCATCTTTCCTTAGAGCCTAAGCAATGTTTATGAAGCTACATAACATTGTTGGAAAACACATCATATTCATTTGAGTAGCATGTAACGATAAGCAGCACTAAAGTAATGATGCAATCTAAGGAATTAGCTTTTAAAAACATACCTGCATAATCAGAGCATGAGGCACATTTTTGGCACACTCTACCATCAACTCCTTCCCCAGAGGCGCAGCCCCAGAACCAATTTGCTTCAAAGATGAAAGGTCATACTTCTTTACAAGACTGTGCTTAGCTAATGCCAGGACAATTGGTGGCGCTACCCACAAGTAGGTAACTCTATACTTCTGTATAGCCTTTAACATCAATTCAAAATCAAACTTGCCAGTCGTCACAACCGCGTTACCATATTGCAGCTGACCATACAAGATCACAGCCAGACCAAACACATGAAACATAGGAAGCACACAAATAAACACATTGTGCTTCTCGCCCTCGGAATCTTGATCACCTGTTGCTGCAAATGAGGAAGCAATGAAATTTCCATGACTTAGCACCACACCCTTACTTAGACCTGTTGTGCCAGATGAATACAATAGGGCAGCAGTGTCAGTTTGCTTGATAGAAACCAATGGCAAATCTGTTGCAGACCCATTAACCAAATCATGGAAATAAACAACTTTTGAATCAGACACAATGTTCCTGTTAACTTTAGATCCCAAAATCAGAACAGGCAAATTAAAACCCTTCACTTTGTCCCACAATTCTGGGACAGTGACAATCCATTTGGGTTTGCAATCGACCACTTGTTTAGTTATCTCAGAGACTGTATAGAGAGGATTAACAGTGCTTGCAATAGCACCAGTGGCAACAATACCCAGAAATGTGATAGGGTATTGGATTGAATTAGGGGCCAAAATAAGAACAACATCCCCTTTTTGAATACCCAGATGGGTAAAACTATGAGAGAGCTTAGCAACCATGGATTTTAACTGAACAAAATTCAGGGTTTCCCCAGATTCAGAATCAATCAGAGCAGGTTTATCAGGGTAAGAACAGATGTTTCTGAAGAGAAATGTGACCATGGACAGATTGGGGTTTGTGGGTATGTCTTGAAATGGCCTAAGCGACCTGTAAATGCCATCAGGGCCATACCCAGAACTCTCCATGGATGAAGAAGAAAGAGTTTGGAGAGAGAATTTCTGGGACTGCGGAATACTTTCAATTTCTGGCAAGGTTCCAACAGTTTAGATAGAGTGACATCAGGGTAAAGGAGCAAATGGGGTTATGATTGGGAAAGCAAGAAGTAAGAAATTATTAGTTGGTTCTTTGAATTGCTCTTGATGATGCACATGATTTTAGTTGTACCATTACTATATTATATAGCTATTTGCATGAATGGTTCAATCATATCTATATTATGCATACAATTTCCTTTTGAAGTTAGCAAATGGGGTTATTATGATTGTGAAAGCAAACTAAAGAAGTTGGTATTTCCTTAAATTGCTCTTATGAGGCACATGATTTTAGTTTTATCATTACTATATTATGCATACATGACAACGAAATTTTTAACATTTTTGACTTCAGTGGTCGAGTCTTTTTTAATGTACTATTGCTGTTCATGTGCTATGCCAAATTGCCAACGATTTTTTGGTATAATTTTTGAGCGGCAAATGCAAATTTAAATACAAAAATTTATAATCTATGACAAACTCAACTGGTTTTCAACAAGGCATATTCCATAGAACAAAAATCAGATGAGAGCAATTTAGAGATAGAAAGCCACCTGATCAAGCTCTGAAGCCGTTGGTCCACCGGCGTGGAGCCGTGGACACAGGAGCTAGGTGAGAGAATGGTGCGCAGAATTCTACAACATGTTGAGAAATTGAGGATCTGAAAGTGATGACGGCACCTGAGTTTTTTATGCTTTTCTTTTCTAATTGGGCTTTGTTAAGTGTTAACTAATGACCTTGGCGCCACCATTAATAATCCTTTAATATTTTTCATTGTTTTTGTGAAAGTCTTACAAGTTTTACCTTCCTTTCTCTCTGAAGTAGCAAAATGGCAAAAAAAAAGAAAAAGAAAAAAAGAGTGTTATGTGTACTCTCACCAATCAGCATGTCTTGTGTAGACTTAGTCCACAGTAGACCAAGTAATCTTGAGGGGTGGCTCCAGGTGAAGTAGGGAGTTGCTTAAGGTGAAGTAGGGGGTTGCTTAAGGTGAAGTAGGGTTGGTGCCAAGTATAAATTTGAGGGGTGACTTGAGGTGAAGTAGGGATGACTCCACTTTTAGAGGGGGTGGCTCCAGGTAAAATAGAGGATAACTCCAAGTATTGATCCACCATGGACTAAGTCCACACAAATTTTTGTACTCACCAATTGGGTGCAAACTGCACCTACCAATTAGAACAAACACATATACACTTGTAAAAGAAAAAAAAAAAGAAAAAAATTGTATGGGTAGTCGTTCAGGGTGAGGTTGCATGTATCACTCCTCGAAGTGATAGGGTACTATCACATTCTGAGCGGCCTATGTTTGTTGTCGTTTTGGTTTCAATTTCGAATCAATTCAGTGCTTATGTTTGATAACAGTACACCATTGCTAGGTAATACTTGGTGTAGTTGCCTGTAGAAATTTACGTTTGCACCGATGAAACACTTTCGAACACAACTTAAATGCCAGCCAAGAGATCAGTATTCACATAATACACCATCTGTAGCTTACCATTTAAGCATTCAGTAGAGAGTCAATAGACTTTAGAAGCCGCCGCATGTCGGAGCCTGCTTACTGGAGTCGATGATGCTCGAGTGTCTGGGAACTAATAACGTGTTAAGTTGTAAGATAACCCATACTGGGGCCGTGGTTTAGCAGTGTACTCGTACGTACTTCAAAAAGACTCTGGCTTGAAGGCAACCAGTCTCTTCTACAATCAAAACGGCGCCATGTTCTGATAGTTCCACCAACGCCTTGATGGAGTTTACAGTAAACGGAGCTGAGGGTATCGACCAATCGAACATGCCTTGAACGTTGTTGACCTGACACACAAAATCAGCATTGCATCTACTGATGCAGAACTCATTTCTTCTTGGATATCAAACCTTTTTATATACATGGATGAATGGGCTCTTTTGGCTCCTCTTGACAGGTGAAGACTGAAGGTCCGGAGCAGAAATCTCAGGTCTGGTTTTCCATTTTCATAACAATACACAAAAAACTCCAATATGGTCAAATTGAAAGACTTGAAGTATCATTTGTAAGAAGATAAGTGCTGTCTATAGATTCTCACAAAGACGGTCTTCATGTACTGGTTCACAACATGCCAAATACAGCAAACTGATTATACATCTCCATATACAATAAATGTGTGTGTGTACCCGGTGCGAACAAGATTAGCATTGGCCCAAAGGACTTAGGTGAACGTGTGGTTAAACCAAAAAAAATAAATGTGTGTGTTTACTTGGAAAACAGGAATGAAATTTATTGTAAGCTCCTAATAAAATATTTGATCAGAGTAAACATAACCTTAACAATTAACTTCACAGCTCAAGAGAAGCAACTCAAGAGCTGCAGTAGCTTATTGTCAGTGTTTTTATTAAAATATTAAAGAGTCCTCTAAAGCTTTCAAATAACAAACCATAGCTGCAGATGACCGTGCCTGAAGATTGTAAACATCTTATAAGTTAGATCGTGATAAGTCAATGAGCACACGTCTGAGGCGCTTTCCTGCAGGTGACATTGGGATACTGCTTATAAACGCCACCTTCCTCAACCTCTTGTAAGGTGCAACCTGCAACAGTGTTGAGCAAATCATTATGATTTCGCAGTGACTGGAAACCATTTTCATTTTGATCATATTCTATGAATGTGATTATGTCCAAACAAAGGAAATTAAAATAAAATTTATTTCCTGAATTTTTTTTTTGAACATCTACCTGATCTGCGACAAACTTTATGATATCCTCTTCCTTCAGGGAACTTTTAGGTGATCGAAACACATAAGCAATTGGAACTTCACCTGCTTCAGCATCAGGAAAACTGCAGAGGAGAAAAGAATGAAACTGTCAATAAAGTTAAAACAGGTTGGGCGTATCTAAGCTATAAGCCTATAACAATAGGTGACAAAGTGTTTAGTTGCAGACTTACGGGATTACAGCTGCATCTAATATTTGAGGATGCGCAATAAGAATGGCTTCAAGTTCTGCTGGTGCAATCTATGAAAATATACAGGGTAAACATAAATGTCTGTAATCCTTGAATATGTTAAGGATTAGCAACATAACTACAATACACTAGAGGATGTTAGCCATGTTTTTCGAATAAGTTACGTAATATTGTTATTTAATCAACTTAACAAGTGGAAAAAAATCAACGAGTTTATCATGAGACAGGTTTGAGCAAAAAACATTAGACAAAAGCATCAGGAAACAAACATAAAGTTGTTCTCTGGTGTTTTTTTCCCAAGAAAGATACATGATAAGCAGCCTAAATACAGAAGGTAAGAGTCAGAGGATCTAAATCATACATCTGGGCCATAAAATAGTGTGGTAACCTGCACCTCTTCTCAGGTTCAAAACCTTGAAACAATTTTGATATAGATCAATACTTCCAACATACAATGATTTAGAATGTCCTAGTTTCAATACTTTTCTAATGCAACATCATGCATAACAGAATACAAGTTACTCCGGATGTGGAGTACCTGAAAACCCTTGTACTTGATGAGTTCTTTAAGTCTGTCAACCACATATAACTTCCCTTCCTCATCAAAGCACCCAAGATCTCCTGTATGCACCCACCCTTGATTATCAATAGTCAGCTCGGTGGCTTCTGGATTATTGAAATAACCTGTACGTGAATATAAAGTAAGAACATCAGAACGGAATTCCTCAGAAAATCATGCAATCGACAGTACAAAATACACTCTGATTACTCACTAATCATTTCAGTAATTAAAACTTTAGTAACCACTAAAACAAGCGTTACAATCCTAACCACAGAACAGCCACAGCTCTGGTTTCTTAGTAACCAGCCCAACGACCAAAACCATTCTTCACCAAGCACCCGGGAATAGAGAGCTTACTCTCTTAGGTATCCATCATATTAAGAGGTGCATTAACTATCCCCTTGCTAATCCAGAATTATACGTAGGACCACTATAGGTCATATTACCAGACAAGATATCCATCAGTAAATCAGTTTGAGCTCTAACACAAATATGTGCATCTAACTTCATAACTCAACAGAGCAATGATTTGCTCTTCTGAAATGTTCTGTGATATTATAGACGGCTTCAGCAGCAATAGCATTAAGGCCTATGCCTTCTGGCTCTTTTGCCTTCACCTGTTTTGAGAACCATTTGTCTGCCTTGTCCAGTATTTTTTTGTCTGTGAAAGCCTATCCAAAACAATAGCCTGCTCCAGATTTGCCAAGAAGAATCACATGAGAGAGAGAGAGAGAGAGAGAGAGAGAGAGAAGACTCATTCATCATTTAACAGAGAATACAGACAGGATGCCACGAAGTCATGGACCAACCCATCTCAGAAGCCTTTCCAGAGTATTCAGCCTCAGATGTAATGCTAACCAGCAATAAACACAGCATTTGGGGTAGCGGGTAGCCATGTTAGCACATACCTTAAATTTCCAGCTGACTTTCAGGAATCAAACCTCATGTCGAGTGCCATAGATCAAACCGAGAGACATACCCTATGGCCCGAAAGATTTTCCTTACCATCAAGGGAGCCCGCTGAGGCACATGTGCAGAAAGGAGGGGAGCCCTTTCAAATGATAATAACCATGGATCCACCTAACCCATTACTTATGTATGGCCCAGATTCATCACTAATAATTAGAAAAGCAAGTTATTGGCTTATCCCATGTATGCTGTTCATTTTGTGTATTGGATATCAAGAGATTTTGTTATTCTTTTCCCCTCTTTACCATCCACATTCCCCAAAACCATGTTTTATTTATTTATTTATTTTTATTTTTTTTGATAAGGCAAGAAAGTCGGGGCTCAGGGAAGGGGAAAGGCCCATAGACCACAACACAACTACCACCCACAATATTAAATTGACGGCAATGAGACTTGAACCCCAACCTTGAAGTTGGTGGTGTGGCCTGTGGGTGCTCTACCACGTACTTATGCTCTCCACAAAACCATGCTAAAAGTATCAAACTACCAAATAACCCCATTAGGAGAGAAAACATTATACCAAACATAATAAAATTCACAGGCCGAATAAGAGCAACAATAGGATCTTCTTTGTTACCATCTATCAAACTATGGCTTCATGAGACTTCCTAGAAGCTCGAGATCATAGCTTGGATATCGTATATTACATAACGAACTCTAAAGTCTCCTTACCCTTCTTTACTCTTAAGTTTGGCCACCACTTGCAAATTGTCACACTCCACATTCAATTCCAGGAACCCCAATGAACAAGACGAGATAGCCCATTATACTATTGATTAGGATCTGCTTACACCGGGTTCTAAATCTTTGAAGTTGCCTAACTGCAGCAAAAACCACTTAGCTTCCTCTTCTCTCCCAGAAACACCAAGGCTGACTCCCGCATAACAGAAAGCCGCGACTATGTTGAGCTTTATAATACCCCTTGGCTGAGGTACTCAATGCACCTGGTATAGAATGTTGGACCTCCCTACCTTTTTCATTGCATGCACAGAACTCCTCAATATAGGAGAAAGCTTTTTGAATTTCAGTATGCATAATTCTATGCTTTTCCACAAAATATACTTTGACTTGGCAAAGACTGGAAGAAATTCAGTAGATTCCTTTATTTTCGTGCCAAACACAATCAACCCAGTTAGTGACCAATGCAAATTTCATGCAGGTTCACTATGGTGGGTCCGGAGGGGTAAGGAACATTATTTGTGGCGCTGCACTTTTCTTGCGATCTATTGGTTCCTATTTTTTGGCTAAAGCACAATATTAGGATTTTCATGGGGGTGGTAGGTTACATGAGCATGTTTGGGAGTGTGTGGTATTAAGCATTATTTTGGGCAAAAGCGGCTGGAGCTTTCAAAGGGGTTGCCCCTCACTTGTGTTCTATGGGACTAGGCACATTTGTAATAAGCTTTTAATTTTGGAGGATTCCTGTCCTCTTAGTTTTTTAATTGTAAACTCTCTTATCTAAATAAAAAACGGAAATATGCAAATTTCATCTCCCTAAGACCAAAACCAACAACAGCATCTAAATAAATCTTCTGTGTGATTCAGTCAATTCAGCTGAATGTCTAGTTAATTCAACTGCAACTGAAGCATTAACTTGAGCATAATCCTAGACAATAGAGAAGCATGAGCTTTTGGATTCAGCTAACCAAGAACATGAACCGAAAAGGATAGTGTGATTTTGTTAAATGAACCATTGAATAGGGAGATGAAAGATGAAAGAAGGGGAGGAAACACAAATGGCAAAAATATAGGGACAAGGGAAATGACTAAGTAGTTCATTCTTTAAAATTAGTGCATGCACTTCAGAAATGCAGTGAAGAAGTATCCAAGGGGATCAACACATATAACCTAGACGAGGCCACACAATAAATAGCTTCTTTCTTGGTTCTGGACAATAATATCTGTGGAAATTGATGGGTTTAGCAAAAGGGAAAATCCTAGTACAAGTTAGAAAGGACTGAAGCAATGGAGCTGTAGTATGGCATCACACACAATGTCCCTGCTTGTCATTTAAAAACGTCACCCTATCTGTACAACCAAGCAACTTTTATGTGTTTTAGTGTAAAAGTTACTAAGACATTTGGGCGTGTTATGCATCAGTTCATATGATCTCTCACATGCCGTGTTATTCTATAAATATTAGAGTTATTTACAACTAAGACGGCATATAGTTTTTTATGTCTGCAGTGTCATCAGAAAGCTACTTTTTGCTGGAAATGATTTTGTTGGGGCACAAAATTTTAAAGACCTTACAGTCAGTGTTTTCAGTTCATATATCTGAAGCTTTTGGATCAGTTTAAAATGTTGAACAACAAGAAATGTTGCCTGCTGTTCTAAAATAAGAACATTATTCATATGCCAAGGAATACAATGACGTGCATAAAAGTTTGTTTCTATTAAGTACAGTGAAGATTGCACAATCAAGCAAATACCCTACCTCTCATCATAATTGGGCCGCGGACCCAAATTTCACCCACTTGCTTAGGAGGAAGAGGCTTCAATGTATCTACTGCGACTATCTGAGCTTCGACATTTGAGACCAACATTCCAGTAGAGCCAGAAAGTCGACCACCAAGTCTTGGGTGTGCTAGACAGGCGAGACCACAAGTTTCTGTCATACCATACCCCTGATATCATAAAAAAGCATTCGAATCAGAAAAGATGTAGCCTGTTATTCGAAGGTACATAACCGTTCTCTCCAAGTAATTCACCAGATGTTAGAGAAGCGATAATATGCATCAGAAAACGAGTACTACCAAACTAAAAGTAACAAGTATTAAAATGGAGATAGTTCTATAATTTGATATTACACGGCATCAGATGGGTACTGCAACAGATAATGGACACTATTAATAATCCAAAAAATTAGATTGAAGACACTAAATCAATCTTTATCAAAAAATCTTTTGCTCCGCCATGGAGAAGATAGTGATCCTAGTGCCATCAAAGGATGTCATAAAAGGATAGCTAAGAAAACAAAAATGTGATTCCTATATAGGATAGTTTCACATGAATGACCCACTTGCATCATTCTTCATGGTACTAAACAATGTCTACAAAGCTGATTAAAACTGTTGCTTAAAGTAAAGCACATTAGACTCACTTAGCATGTGACAATAAACATCACAAAAGTTAGTAAATATGATCAACTAAAAGACATAGCTTTAGGAACACATACTTGCATAACCATAGCCTTAGGCACAATTTTGGCACACTCTACCATCAACTCCTTCCTTAGAGGCGCGGCCCCGGAACGAATTTGCTTCAAAGATGAAAGGTCATACTTCTTTACAGCACTGTGCTTAGCTAATGCAAGGATGACAGGGGGAGCAACCCACAAGTGGGTAACTCTATATTTTTCTATTGCCTTCAACATTAGTTCAAAATCGAATTTGACCATCGTCACCACTGCATTACCCCACTGCAGCTGAGAATACAAGATCACAGCCAGACCAATCACGTGAAACATAGGAAGCACACAGATAAACACATTGTGCTTCTCGCCTTCGGATTCTTGATCCCCTGTCGCTGCAAATGAGGAAGCAATAAAATTTCCATGAGTTAGCACCACTCCTTTACTGAGACCTGTTGTGCCAGATGAATACATCAGGGCAGCAGTGTCAGTCTGCTTGATTGGAACCATTGGTAAATCTGTTGCAGACCCATGAACCAAATCATGGAAATAAACAACTTTTGACTCAGACACGATGTTGCTGTTAACCTTGGATCCTAACATCAGAACAGGCAAATTAAAACCCTTCACTTTGACCCACAACTCTGGGACAGTGACAATCCATTTGGGCTTGCAATCAACCACTTGTTTAGTAATCTCAGAGACTGTATACAGAGGATTAACAGTGCTTGCAATAGCACCAGTGGCAACAATACCCAGAAATGTTATAGGGTATTGATTTGAATTGGGGGCCAACATAAGAACAACATCCCCTTTTTGAACACCCATATGAATAAGCCCATGGGAGAGCTTAGCAACCATGGATTTTAACTGTAGAAAATTCAGGGTTTCCCCAGAATCAGAATCAATAAGAGCAGGTTTTTCAGGGTAAGAAGAGATGTCTCTGAAGAGAAAAGAGACCATTGAAAGGTTGAGGTTTGTGGGTAGGGGTTGAATTGGCCTAAGTGACCTGTAAATGCCATCAGGGCCATATCCAGAACGCTCCATGGAGGGAAGAGAGAGAATTTCTGGTTGTCTAGACTGTGGAATTTTTTCGAGTTCTGCCAAGCTTCCAACAGTATATAGGACCAAATTGGGTTATGATTTTTGAATGTTAAAAGAGAAAAATCTTAGTTGGTTCTCTTCAAATTGCTCTTGTTGAGGCACTGATTTAGTTACACCCTTATGAAGTACTCTATTATATATGCATTAACTAATTTATATTCACATAATATATCCAAGTTGAGATTGGTGCTTTTGACCTTTTTCCATTGAAGTTCAGTGATTGGCATATGCTTGGCGCGAGATTATAATATATTGACTTCAATGTCAATGGTGTAGTATTTCTAAAATGCACCATCCATGTGCTTTGCCAAAGCTGTTTTGGTATAATCACCAAACGGCAAATGCTAACTATTGTAGAACGAAGCAGTTACTTAGTTAGGCCACTCTTCTAATTTGTCCTAGTCGACATTTTATAACTATTGGTGTAGTACATCATTACTCCCTTGCTTTAAATTGAAGGTATATTGACTACTCTTTTCCCTGCCAATATAACAGTCTCGTTAACCCTGTAATAATTCCTAACCTTAAGGGGTAGTTCAGTTGATAAGACCTCTAAGATATATTCGAAAGGTCTACATGGTCCGAGTTCCCCTAGGACCACGGGAGTTTTTCCAAATTGTTAACTTCCTGACTCATGGGAATAGTCGAGCAAAGTTTGAATACCCATGCTATGGAGAAAAAAAGCATACAATACTTCTAGTCTCCCATATAATGTGCTGAACTTTCTAGTTTTGCCTATCTCAATACATTGCACATATCAGCTTAATACATTGCACACGTTTGCTTAGAAACTCAATAATTTTGCCTTGTAGCTTCAAGTATACCCAATCAATGTATGGGACTTACTCATTTAGAAGCAAAACAAGGTATTAGCAGACATGATATTTAGTGGCTTGGTTGTAATTATTGGAGTAATGTCTAATTTGGAACTAGTTGGTTTACGTAACACCCAAACTGGGCATAAGCTAAAGGCTTACATTTTTTCTCAGAGGCAATTATTCAAACAGGTGGCGTTCAAGACTCTAAGAACAGAAAAGGTCCTCATCAATACATTATTGGCATCTTAAGAGAGAGAAATAACAAAATTTTAGCCAAAAGAAGTAATCACATCATCACTTAGGATAAGCTTCAAAGTTCATACCCTCTCAGTAATATCATTTGGAGTGAAAAAGGGTCCTGATTTTTTCTGCTTGCTGGTTCCACATTAGCATTACCGGTGGATGATCATGATGCTCCTTTGATTATTCTTGTGAAGGTGTGACACTTGCTTCTTGTTAGAGTGTGGGCTGCTTTTGTTGAGGCAAAGGGAATTGATTTTCTGTAACTTGGCTTCTTGGTGATCACATGGACACGGCAGATGTTAAATTCAGGCAGGAGCCTTTTTTTTGGGAGGTCTAGTGCCATTGTACTATATTTTAGAATGAGGAAGATTTTTTTTTCCTTCTAAATGACAGTAAGAATGGCTCCATCTAGCCCATCTGATCTTTGGTTCAGTAGTCCAACCATCTCGAATTAGATCGAACTTCGGACCCCAAAGTTGGAATATGGGAGGATAACCTTAAGACAAATGCCTCTTGCTCAGACCAATAAGAAATATGATGCATAATCTTAAGAATTTTTTGTTAACTACAACCTTTTATGCACCACATTTTTGTGAACAACAGCCTAATGAAATTGTTTTTTAAAAATACCACCTAATAAGACTAAACAAATTGCGGGTTGCAACCAAATGTCATTATCCGGTGGAATTTCAAGCTTATTAGACCGGATTGCCCTTGCCTGAGACAAATTAAACTCCCTATTATTAATTCCACCCCAGTAAAATGTTGTTAGAGACATTTAATTTTTTGGGTGAAAAATTCAAAATATTTTTTCTTTTTTCCCTCGTTTCCCTACCCTAATTATTGTCTTTTTGGCTTCCTCACTCAACCCCACTCTTTCATCTCTCTTCTCTGTCTCTCTCTGTGTCATCTCTCTCCGCCATTACTGTGTCATCTCTCCACTGCAAAAAGCTTGCATTTTTCTCTTTCTTCACTCGTCATCTGTTGCTGTTGCAAGATTCGTCCTTCGCAACATCAATATTCGCCATCAAATCGTGTAGATTCAGAAAAGGGTGGGGACCAAAAAAGCTTCCATTTTTGCATAACCCTGTGGAATTAGCGTAAGCTTCTAAACTAACATAAAAATTTGATGTTGTGTTACTGTAAATTGTGTGTGATTATGCATGTAATTGAATATGTCGAATTGCTTGGAAATTGTGCGAAATTGGTTTGTGGAAACCCTAAAATTGAGTTAACTTCGAAAAATGAACCCATATGTTGTTGGTTAGTTTATTTTGACACTCATTGATTTGTTAATTGTTTGTTAGTATTGAAATGTTAAAAAAATGTGATAATCCAAAAAACTTGGGTTGAAATTGTGTAAAATAATGTGCTGATTTCTTGTGGTTTGTTTAAAATTGTGTGAAATTGGGTAAAATAACCCATATGCTCTGTAATTGTTTGTTTAAACACAATCCCAATGTTCCTGATTTGTTGGTGATGCATTTCCTTCATATACTATGCTTTAAAAATGCAGGATGTGAGACCCAAGATATAGTTTTGTGGTAGATAAGGGTCAGTTTCAAAAAATATCATTGAAAATGTTTTATGGGGGGATGTTTGTGATAAAGAAAAAGAAAACTGAGTATGTTGGGCGTGGATTGTTCATGGATATGGACATATTAGTGGGTAAATTTAGCTACTGGAGTTTGAATGACATTGTACGTAACAAGTTAGAAGAGGAAGGGAAGTTTGACTTTTGGTTCAAGAAGAAAGGGAGGTGTTTAAACTATGGGAAGAAAAAAATTGAGACAGATGAAGATATAAGGGAGTTGATGCTCACTAAGAACCAAATTAATATTGTGACTGTGTATGCTGTCAAATGTCCATTAGAAGATGATGGTCAAACATCAGGAAGGTCCAAATGAGAATTCCATAATTGATGATGATCCATGTAAGGATTATTCAATTGATGGTGGACCATATCAAGAGGATTTTAATACTGGTGGAACTCCAACAACATCAAACTCATCCCCACCAGCCCATCAAACCCAACAATCCATTTCCATAACTGACAGCCCACCCACCAAAAGAACCAACCCCAGGACAAAAATCCTACTTTCTAAACAAGTGGTGAACAATGCTAAAAAGTCAAAAAAAAACCAGTCAACACTCCTCACAACAACTCCCAACCAAAGAGAACCAGTCTTAGAAAAAAAATCTTAAGCTTGTAAAGATCCACAACTTTCAAAAAGGCCAGCAAAACTAGTACCTATAAGGAAACAACCTGCAAGAAAAAAAAAAAAAAAAGAGAAGGCCTGAGCTAAATGATTATGAGTTGAGTGAAAATGACAGTGAGAGAGATGTTTCTGATGACTTTACTGATGAGGTTGATGACCTTTTTGCTGAGGATGTGGAACGTGATGTGTTAGCTACAGTTGAGACAATTTGAAGGATACTGTCATACCTGGTAAGGGTTTTGGATCTGGGGCTGTTGAGAATCAAGTTGAGGATAAAGATGAAGTATCTCAGTGATGATAGCATAGATTTGGAGTTGGAGAATCAGTTTGATGGTGATTCTGATGAATTGAGAAGCTTGAATGGTTCAGATGAGGAGGTAGATACAACACCTGTTTTTAATCCTGAAATTGCTTCAAGAACAAGATTCAGCTGAAAAGAGCATTAAAGTTTCCTAGCAATGTTGTGTTTAGAAAAGCTTTAAGACATCATGCTATTGAGAAGGGATATGATTACTACTTCCTTCACAACAACAAGAAGAGGGTGACAGCTTACTGTGCATATAGATGTGATTTCCCTGGGACACAAAAAGAGCAAAGAGTGAAGTGTACTTGTGAAAATATAAAGTGCAATTTCAAGATGTATGCAACCAAGATGAAACTTGAGCAAACCTTTCAGATAAAGACCATGAGATTACAACACACGTGTGGATTTCAAGATATGTCAAGGAAGGTAACATCTGAGTATCTTGCTGAAAGATACTTAGAGCATTGGAGGAGTGATCCTAGCTGGAAGATTGAGGCTTTTCAAAACCAAATATTTAGGGACATCAATGTGAACTGTGGGTATTTTAAGTGCTACTATGCTAGGAATAGGGCAATCCAAGAAATTCATGGGAATGCTTTAGATCAGTACAAGATGGTGTGGAACTATGTTGCTGCAATAAAGAAGTACAACCCCGGGAGTTCTGCTTATGTTAAAGTGGGTAATGTTGAGAGACCACCAACTGTGTTAGAGAGGATGTACATCTCTTTGAATGCTTGCAAGAAAGGATTTGTGAAGGGATGCAAACCTATACTAGGGGTGTATGGGTGTCACCTTAAAGGTGCATATACAGGGCAATTGTTAGTTGTTATTGCTAAAGATGCCAACAACAACATTTTTCCAGTTGCTTGGGCAACTGTTGAGGTTGATAGCACTGATTCATGGTGCTAGTTTCTTAGTCAGTTGAAAAAGGACATTGGGTCAGATGAGGATAATCATTGGACATTCATGTCTGACCGACAGAAGGTAAATTACTTTGTTTTATTTTTCATTTCATATAATTTTTTGGTTCTGTGTTTTAATATTTCAAAAGACCTAATTCAATTCTAAATTATCTATGTTTGAAGGGCTTGCTTGAGGCTTTTGACATAGTTTTTGAACATGCTTCAATAAGATTTTGTGTAAGGCACATATAGGCTAATTTCAAGTTGGTATTTTCTGGACAAGCCTACAAAGAAGCATTCTGGAAAGCTGTAAGGGCAGCAACCAAGGTAAACCATGATCATATGGTTCTTATAATGCTCTATTTGTTTCAATCTCTGCATGTAACTAACCAATTTGTTTGAAAATGCAGCTTGAATTTGACAGAGCAATGGAGGGCATCAAGTTCATGTCAAAGGCTGCTTATGACTGGCCTGACAATATTGGAGCTGAGCATTGGAGTAGGCATGCCTTTTCTACAACACCAAGGTCAAATATGTTATTGAATAACATATGTGAGAGTTTCAACAATGTCTTAAGACCTGCAAGGGATAAGCCCATCTTGACACAGATGGAGTGGATCAGAGGTACGTTATGAAGAGAAGTTTTGCTAAGAGAGAGGGTCTGAAACAATATGATGGGAGACTGATGCCATATGTGTACAAGTATTTTCAATGGGCATATGATGAAACAAGGTTCTGCGCTGTTCATCCAGCACAACTAGATGAATTTGAAGTAGATTACTTGGAAAATAGATGGGTAGTGAACCTTGCTGATAAGACATGTGGCTGCTTCCAGTGGGATATTACTGGTATCCCCTGCCAACATGCATTTGCATGCATCAGACACATGAGGTTGAACCCAGAAGACTTTGTGGATGAATATTATTCAAGGGAGAAGTACATGGCTACCTATGAACCTGCCCTTAAAGTAATGCCTGGTCACAAGAAATGGGAGAAGCAACCACAAGAAGAACCACTTCCTCCTGGTGATAGGAAGATGCCTGGCAAGCCCAGTAAGAAGAAGAGAAAGAAGGAAAAAGGAGAGGGTGAAGACAGGTTTGTGAAGAGAGGGAAAAGGCCAAATAAATGCAGCAAATGTGGGATCTATGGGCATAATAAGAAGAGCTGCAAGACCACTGAAGCTCCACAAAATCAAGAACCCAAGGACAAAGGTGGTAGACCCTCACTCCAAAATGCATGGGCAATTGAGCAAAGAGAAAGAAGGATGTTGAATGCTGCTAAAAGAAATGTGACATCTAATCAATTTCATGTATTTTAAGTTGCTGTTTATTGATTTAGTTATTTTTGTTGTTCACATAGGCTCTTGAACACAATCATAGCATGTCACTTAGCCAGGAAGAGAGTGCAACCCAAAGAAGTGAAGCATTTACACATCTGGGATCATCATCTGCTTCATTCACTGGGGGTGTTGTCCTTGGGGGAACTGGCACTGCTGGAGATGCTGATGTTGCAACTAATGGTGCTGGAGAAGGTCATGCTGGTGGTGGTTCTGGCCCTCGTGGGTCTGCTACACCAAGGACCAAGGCTCAAGGTCCTGGAAGACCCAACAAAGGAGCATTGGGAAAATCACAACTGTTGAAGAAGAAGACAATTGAACAATGGGTGCAACCAAGACCATGGATGCCGTAGGGTTGTGTTTCATTTTGCTGTTCTAAACTACTATAATGGGTTGTGTTTCATTTTGCTATTTTGAACAATATATGACCAGTGCACTTGTTTTGCAATTTGGCCAGTGGATTTTTTTTTTTTGGAAAAATGGTTAAAATGTAGACTTTTGAATAGGAACTAGGTGCTTTAAAGGATAGTTCCAGTATTGTAATGATACCTCAAAACATTTTGCTTGAGGTTTAAAACGATTGTGTTGTTGCTAAATTTCAATCATGTGTATTTGGTTCTCTTCAATTTTTATTGATGACAATCAGAATTCCATAGAACATAAAACCATATTGCATTGAAAATAATTTGACAATTACATAAGATGGTACTTGAATATGATCATGACCATTACAAAACACAAAATGGGTCATCATCAACCTACATTCCACTAACCTACATTTCACTAACCACCCTACCCAAACCTTCACTTATTACATAGACAATGCCACAAGAACTGCCAAAAGACACACAACAATTGTAGCACAAAGTGTCATGACAGTCATGTTATTGCTCTTGTTGTCCTGACCCTTATCCTTCTTCCTCAACCTCTTTAGCTCAGCACCATATCCATTGCATTTCAGCCTCAACCTATCAAGCTCAACCTTCAATTTGTTATTCTCCTCTTGTACATTACCAATCACATTTCTCAGCAGTTGTTTTTCCTCCACCAATGCATTGGTCACATCCCTTTGCCAATCTGTTATGTCATGGTCAATCCACCTAAAAACAGTGCAACCACGCCTTTTTGTCACTGGATCATAGTCACTACAAGCCCTAAACTTGCGGCTTGGGTTTTCTTTGGTCCACGATTGGACTTCGGCCAGAGGAAGCCCACACTTACATTTGGCTGGGATGGGGACAGGGGAGCTAGAGCTTGACATTATCCCTGCATTATGACAAAACATTAAGGTTCTGATTCAATTGATGATTAAAACCCCAAATCATTTGGGTGAAATTCTCAAATGCTCATATTCGCCCTTCGAAATTGAAAGAACCCTAACTTTTACGTACAATCAAATAGAGGAGAAAATTTAAGTAGATAAGTTCGAATTTTTACCTATGTCGATAGACTTTCGTCAATTGCAAGAGAGCAACAGAGATTGCAAGAGAGCAGCAGTGGAGAGAGGGAGAGAAAAGCAGCAGAGGAGAGAGAGAGAGAGAAAGCAACAGAGGAGAAAGAGAGAGCAGGGGGACGAGGGAACTTTGTGGAGATGGAGATTATAAATTGCCTAAGGTTTGGATGGTTGGGTTGTTTAATAAAGAATTCTTTAATAAATGGTAGGATATCAAATATTAAATAGGTAGTCAATAGTCAACCAAAGGGTATAATGGTATGTTCATATTATATTTTGATCGGAATATTTCCCTTGGTTGCAACCGGCAAAAATTTTCTCTTATTAGGTGATATTTTAAAAAAAACAATTTTATTAGGCCGTTGTTCGCAAAATGTGGTGCATAAAATGTTGTAGTTAACAAAAGATTCTAATCCTAATTGACATTCCATAAGTATGTACTACTCTCTTGTTTTAAATTGGTCTTTTGGTAAAAGGGTCTAATATTGAGTTTCCATAAATAAGTATATAAAAAATTGACTTTGTTTTCTTTTTTGTAGTTGTGTCCTAATAAAATTCCCGCTGAGCATTTAATACTGACATTTATTACATGAGCAAGTCTTGTGTGAGATCAACTCATAAAAAAATAGGATTAACCATCTCAAACAAATTTTTGTGATACTCCACATCTCTAAAAATATTCTAGTTAGGAATCAGATAGTACTAACTTCGAAATAAATAAACTCTATTAAAAAGTCTTCATTGCCAAACTGATTATCAGTGTTACAACTTACAACCTAGCTAGCTGAAAACAAGAGTAATTTTATTTTTTTTTTTGGTTTAAGCACAAGTTCACCTAAGCCCTTTGAGCCAAGGTTAATCTTGTTCGCACCGGGTCGGCCCACGAAGGGGTAAAGTGCTCCCACTAAATGATTTCTCCATTCACAAGATTCGAACCCTCGACCTTGCTTAAGGGATGAGAATACCGAACCACTCACACCAACCACTTATTGGTAAGTAAGAGTAAGTTTGATGTCTGTTGTCTGCCAAGCTAGCTGCAGATCAGTTCCTGTCCCCTAGAATTTTTTTTGCCTTGCTTGCACAAAAAACAGTACACAAAGTTGCTGCCATCCCTGCTGCAAGAATGTCCCTTTTCTATATCTGTGTTTTATCCATCTGACAAGGCCCTTAAGTTTCATAGCACTGCTGTTGTATCCAAACCATTGTATCACCTCATGTAGCAGCTTCAAGACCAACTAATCTCAAAAACAAGTGTGCACCAGCTTCCAGATTACAGTGAGCGCAGAGAACGCAATGCTGATCAGAGACATGTATCCCATCTTTTGTAATCCCTCCTTTGCGACTTGTGAGTAGCCTATCTAGTATAGTTAGCCACATTACAAAGCTGTGCTTCGGCATGTGAGCTTTTCCCCTAATCACAGAAGCAGAGCCAAGAGTTGGAAGCTCACGCAGAAAACCCGGGCTGAAGATTAGGGCTATACCCTCCATCCAATCCAAGGTAGTCACTTTGTAGTGAGCCAGATCACAAGTCCATGATCCTGTTGAATCAACCCAGGCACAGAAGTTTCCGTTCATTTTACTCAAATTGACCCAATACCAACCTGAATCTGGTCCAGTTACATGGCTCCAATTATCCTTGAGATAAGTATAACTCACCCAACAGACCCGTAAAATATCATATTCATATCGTTACTAGTCCACAAGTGCTTTCTATTAGCAACTACCACAACCCACAGTTTTCGATATGTAATCCACCAAATATCTTTGGTCTACAAACAAAATCCCAGGATATCAAAGGGACTTTACTTCATTCAGCAGAAGGCCACCAAAGAAACTTATGACATACTCAATATCATGAATAACACACTGAGGGAGCAAGAAGATATTAGACCAGTATGTGTAAAGTGAACAAAACTGAGTTCACAAGCTGTACCTTTCCAGCGTAAGATAGATGTTTGGTAGTCCAAGTGTTCACTCTGGCCGCAATTTTATCAACAAGCAGCGGACAATCTGTTCTTCTCCATCTGATGGGGAAAACTGAGATGCCTTGGTACTTCAAAAGGAAATCGCCTTCAGAAAAGCCAGTAATCTGCTGCTTCACCATTAACATACAGCTGCAATTTTGTAGCATTAGCCCTCAGCCCAGTTACATCAGAGAAGTATGTCCTTCATGAAACTAGTCACAGATGTTTACAGAAAAGCATAGTCATCTGCAAAGCAAAGATGGGTGAGCTTCAATCTTTTACACATAGGGATGTATCTGAATCCAGAGTTCCTGCAATCATGAAGAAATATCTGAGAGGAATCCCATGACAGACAATGGGTCCACTTGCCCAAGACCTCGGCCACAGCGAAGTATCCAAACATACCTCCAGTCCATACATACATATAGAATACTTGATAGACTCAACGCAAACTTTAACCCACTTGCAAAACTTAGGAAGGAAGCAAAATCCTTTAAGCATCTCATCAAGAAATTTCCACCTTACACAATCAGAAGCCTTTCGGAGATCAATTATCATAAGACCCTTAGGATACTCAAATTTTCCTATTATAATGTCTCATAAGATCCTGCACAGCATTATGTTATGAACAATTTGTCTATTAGCTACAAAGGCACTTGGATTCACAGCACTAAGAGAACGCAACACTTCTTTGAGTCTCTCATATAGCATTTTGGAGATACACTCTAAAAGAAGATCAAGAAGCTATTGTTCTAAAAAAAAATTAGATAGGAAAAAGAATTTTAATTAAGGAATATGGAATACAAGAATAATGCCATCCGAAAAGGACCCAAACCAAACCCATCCGAACCAGTTCCAGGATTGTGAAATTCAGTAACACTTCCAGGATTGTCTGAGGGACAATTGTGAGTCAGGTAGCATTCTATATTTAAACACCATGACTATACACCCGTATTTTAAACGCCCTCTCAATATTTTTATTGTATATACAAATTTAACCTAAAAACTCCAACCAACAATGAGTATGAACTTATTGAACAAGGAAACAGAGCAGCAGGAACTTGCACCTAACGATTTCAAAGATCTTATAACTTGGATCAAGATTTGTCAATGAGCTCTCGTCTGAGTAGCTTTCATGAAGCTGACTTTGGGATACTGCTTAAAAATGTCACCTTCCTTAACCTCTTGTAAGGTGCAACCTGCAAGAGAGAGCAAATTGTCATGATTTCCTAAGGATTGGAAACCATTTTTGTTCATTTATGATAGTTCTGTATGTTGGTCATGCTTTCGAATAGATTATGTGGGAAACAAAAAGGTGATAAGAAAATGTTTGAGATCATCTGACCTGATATGCAACAAACTTCAGGACATCCTCTTCTTTTAAGGGACTTTTAGGTGATCGAACCACATAAGCAATTGGCACTTCACCTGCTTCAGCATCAGGAAAACTGCACAGGAGAAAGGAATGAACTGTTAATAAAACTAAAACAGGTGGCTCATGCCTTGAGGCTTGAGCTGCAATACGAGAAAAAGGGTCTGCTAACTGACTTACGGGATCACAGCTGCTGCTAATATTTCAGGATGCGAAATAAGAACAGCTTCAAGTTCTGCTGGTGCAACCTATGAAAAATTGAAAATCAACAGAGTGAGCATATTTGTATGTATTCCTTGTTCATAGCAATCACATGAAATGTCATATGTATAGAAATCAGGACTGAAACCTTCTTTGAGCAAGGATAAGTCACAATGAATGGCCAAGCACCTTAATATTGATGCTTCATCATATATATATATATATTTAGGATTCGGAATCCGAGATCCTTTCCAAATTCCAATACATCAGTCCCCAAGTTTCTGCAACACACTTTGTGTATGTTTTCCATCTGTTGAAGCATTTATGTAACTTTTATCATTACATTCAACTTGACACGTGACAACTCCGCTAATGGCAATGTATGAGGTAGGACATCTTCTGCTTTCTATATTGTGGGTCTTCTTATAGAGTTGGCTACACCTCTAAGCCCTTACGGATGTTGGGTGTTTGTTTTCAACTATGCTTCACAAGCTAACAGCAAACCAGACGATAGTGCTAAGAAGCAAACAGTGTCCAAAACAGAAATCTCACCAATATTTCAACCATGCCTCCTACATGGTTTCGGTAAAAAGGATAACTTATGATTTACAGCCAAGTCACAAGCCAGTAACTGGAAAAGGATGATCTACTCTGATTCAGTAAACATGACCATTTTACGGACCAAAAATAATCAACCTACAATACCACAGGGTGATTTCCAACACTGACAGGGAAGGTCAAGCTGTATAAAGTTCCAAGGATAGGTTAAGCTAAAAACATAATCCTGAAATTACCAAAAAAAAAAACATAATCCTGAAGCATCGGGATAGGAGACACATACAGACTAGGGTCAAGTTCCTTGGTGCTTTTGCATAGAAGGTGACAAAAGATATGAGATAAACAGCCCAAGTACAGGAGGTTAGAAGCTTTAGATCATATCTTTGTTACATAAAATATGATGCAAGCCAATGATAGCTTCACCAGTGTGGTGTCATTAGATTGGATTCCTTTGTTTCATAATGGTTAGGAACAATATCATGTGGCTAAGTCACTCTATTTAAAAAGGAGTCAGGACTCAGGAACCTGCAGTAAGCTTCACCCTTGTGTAAGGTTGACAATGTTGAAACAGTTTTAAAACATTACATTACTGCAACGAAACAGTCACTTTGAATTTCCAAGTCTCTATACCAAGAAGACCACAAAAAAAAAAGATAATGAAAAAGATCAGCATCTGAATCATTGGTGCACTTCAAGAAATTCTCTCTCCATTTCACTTTCAGTGTTCAAAGACAGGACAAATAATAAACTATAGAGGATCTTGCTCCTGTTTCTGTCTTGTTCGTTTAAAGCAAATTTGATATTGCATGCAAGAATTCAGGTTAGTTCGGATGTGCAATACCTGAAAACCCTTGTACTTGATGAGTTCTTTTAGTCTGTCAACGACATATAACTGCCCATCTTCATCAAAGTACCCAAGATCTCCTGCATGCACCCACCCTTGATTATCTATAGTCAGCTTTGTGGCTTGTGGATTATTGAAATAACCTGTACACAGATATAAAATAAGAAGATTAGCAGCCAAATCCTCAGAAACTCATGCAGCTGACAGTACATTGAATCTATCTTAACTACTTAATAAGCAAATGTCTAGAAAATTTACACATTGCTCAAGTTTATAACTGATTGACACGGTATTGCAGGAGCAGAATTCATTTTCAGTATTGGATTTCCCGAGACTTTTATATGATCTTCCCCTCAATACCATCCACATAACCAGGCTAAAAGTAAATCAAATGACCCCATTAGGAGGGAAAACATCACTTCAAACTTCATCTGCAAAATTCACTGGTCAAACATGAGAAAGGGTATTATTTGCCTTGTTTCCATCTATCCAAGTATGGTTCATGAGAGTTCCTAGAAGCTTAACACAATAGCTTTGATGCTACCTAGCAAGAGAAACAACACCAGCTCCCCTTGTTCCTTTCTTATGTTTGGCCACCAAATCCAAATTGTGACATTCCCCAATCAAATTCAGGAACCCAACAAATAAGCATGAGATTGCTAGCCCAAATACTATCACATTAGCCTCTCCTAACACCGGCTCCCGAAATATCTGAAGCCACCTAACTGCCGCAAAGACCACTTCCCTTCATCATCACTCCGAGCAACAATACTGACTTCCACATCACAGAAAATTGCTGCAATTCCATTGCACTTGATGACCTCCCTTGGTTGAGGTACTCCGTACTCGATGCACCATGCCAAGAATTCGGACCTCTTTACCTTCTTCACTGTATGCACAAATGTTCTCAATAAGAGAAAGCTCTCTGAAATCAATATGCCATTTTCTCTGCTTTTCACAATATGAATATTTGACATGGAAAATATTAGTCCTGGATTATGGCTGGAGTATATGTTGGTGTTGTTTGGGAGTCTTGGGTCTGCTCGTCTACTGTAATAGAGCTTTTGCATACGTCTTGTGAGTTATGGGTGGAGAAACAAGAAGGAGAAAAAACTGCTTTGGAGTAACGAGAAAGGAATGCATTGGGTTTTTTCTAGGACTTCCTTGCCTAGCGACATTTTGTGGCATATAATTACCTAGTTAGCCTCTTTGTGGTATGGGCAGCAGGAGCCTTTAGGAGCTATTCTACATCTCAGATTCCGTGGCATCATTTGCGGATCCAGAAATGTTTTAAAGGGGGTGCACTTTATTTTGGGGAAGGGGCCACCTTTAAAGTGAACATTTTTTAAACGAAGTTTCTTTTCCCATTCAAGTGGTTGCACTTGCAACCATTTTGTTGAACTTGCATCCGCCACTGAACAACATCTGGCTGATTTGTAATTAGTTTCTTTGTGGACGACTCCTTGTCTTTTTAGGTTGTACATTTAATGAGTTTCTCGCCTATATGCTTTCTTCTTGTATGTATAAAATCAGTAAACAGCTCTTGGACTGGAGCGACACATTTCATCTCCCAAGAGCCAGAACCCGAATGGCACCTAAATATAATATTCTGTCTGTGTGTCACCCAAAATAACTCAGCTGAACTTCTAGATAATTCAACTATTTCAACTGCAACTGAAACATTATCTTGAACATAATCCTAGATAATTAAGATCCAACATCTGAAACTCAGATTGCCAAGAGCGTGCACGGAAAAGAACATTGTGCGAAATGAGGGGTAAAAAGGAAGCCAAAACATGGGAAAAAATGGACAAAAGACAGGACACGAAAGACAGAAGCAAGACAAATGAAAGAGTAGTTGACTCCTGAAAACAAAAATAATGTGCATGCATATCAGCAAGGCAGTGCATGAGTAACCAAGGAGATCACAGCACATATACCCAGAAGATCCTACACAAACACAAGGAGCCCAACAGCCAACAGAATGAAAGAGCTGCGTACTTGATATTGGACAATAATGTGTGTGCAGATTAGGCAAAGGGGGATATCCTAGTACCTATTTACCTAGAGGATAAGTAGTGAGGATACATTGGTGGCATCAAACCCAATCTACATGCATGCCATTCAAGACTGTCACATTGTCTCCAATCATCTTTGACCTGTTCTTTATGTCTAAAGTTGCTGTTTGTTGCTGTTCTTTGGGGTATACAAATACATAAATTTGCAGACATGACCTGTCAGGGGCAAGCCACAGACGGTGATACTTTCAGATCAGTATAAAATGTCGAACAATGAGAATTGCTTTATGCTGCTTCGAGAAAATAACACTGGCTAGTCATATCTCATATGCTAATGATACAATGAGGCAACATGAATAAAGTTTGCTTGTATAGTTGTATTCATATAAATAAAAGCGAACAGATATAGCATAAAATTAATACACTACCTCTCATTATATTGGGCCCGCGAACCCATATGTCGCCGAGTTCCTTAGGAGGAAGAGGCTTCAATGTATCTACTTTTAACTATCTGAGCTTCAACACCTGAAACCAACAGTCCAGTTGCGCCTGAATGTCGACCACCTAGTCTTGAGTGTTCTACAGATATGATTCCACAAGTCTCTGTCATACCATAACCCTGAAATCATAATTAGCATCTGAATCAAGAACTACCTAATTTAGTACCCGATGCACTTCTTTTAAATAAAATTATTGATCACATACCACTACAACAAAAATGCTAATTAACCACGCTAAAAAGCGCTGGTTTACCACACTTAAAAGCGTGGAAAAATATTTTTACCACGCTTTCAAAAGCGTGACGAAAATCAGTGTGGATAATTTACCACGCTTTTCTGCGTAGACAAATGTTTTTTTTTCTCCACACTATCATGTGTGGTAAGTTTGTTTTCTCCACACTTTTGAAGCATCATATTTTTGTAGGTGCTTTCCATGTATTTTGATGGCGGGAACCCTTTTATTGCGCTCAAAAGCGTGGCAAAAAAATTATAATATATATATAATTGAAAAAACAATAATAAAAATTGATTCATAAAAAGACAAGAGAAACTAAAATGAAGGGTATATAATATATATTAATTTTCAAAAGAATACCACTATTCGGGACGTAGTTGTTCCCATAATACCACTACAAAACATCTCAATATAAAATGTTACACAAAAAAAGCCACTAATCTTGAACTTCACAATCAACTACTGGAGAGAGTTTTGATTCTTGACATGCTAGAGTTCCCCCTTCATCGGAATCCCTTAATGCATAGACATGACATGCTACATGATCCAAAACAAAAGACAATATCTCTAAGTCTATAGAACCAAAGCACCTTTTCCTGTCACACTAGAACCAAACCTTTATATATTTTTTCAATGAGCCAAACCTACTTAGATCATAAAGAAACATCTTGAAATTGCCTGACGCGCTCGTGTACCTCTTGCAATGTACAATCTCTCTATATTTCATCAGCAGCTCCAATGACAGAACCCAACAACTAGTAGCATTAGAATATCAGAGAAACAGTAGCACTGTAGCAGCCGCAGTAGCACACCAACCCTCCCTGAGATCAAAGATAGAAAAGAAATTCAACTTGAGATCATTTTATTTCCTTAACTTTGATGTAAATCACAAACTTATTGCTGTATTTCTGTGTCGTTTGTTCTTTCCTTAATTGCATTTGTCCATATATAATATGCAACTTCTATTAAAGAACCAACCATTTATTTGTCCACCAACAAGTTTTTCATGTAATACTTTATGACACCATGGACTAAATAGTCAAGTTTTCATACTGTCAACTATCCTCACCTTTTAGGGAGCGTAGGACACCCCACACTAAGTAAAATGCGTAATTACCTCCTTTGAGAATCAATCATGTTAAAAAAACTCCAACAAATCTAAAATACCTAACTTTACAACTGGAAATTAACTACAAATCCTAGTTGCCTAGCCTGAATAATTTCATTTAAGCTAATTTCTATCTCAAAGGCGTGCTAAAAGCCTAAAGCTAAGGACAACTGTAAGAGCTAAGAAGGCAATAGCTCTGAAATTAGTGTAAACAAACATAACAGAAAAAATAGCAGTTTAGATCAGTGTGCATGTACAATCCTTTGTGTTCAGACTTCAGATTAAGAAACCTACTGTAAGTTGTGTAGAATAATCATACCGATAACAAAATAATTTAGTAGACATTCCCACATGATCCAAGTGATTGCAAGTCAAACCCCTTCACTAGAACATGACAGTTTTTCTTAATTCAGAGCACTAGTTGGGTAGGTGACAGTTTTGCACAATTCAGAGCACTAAGTTGTATGTGTAGACATTCCCAGGTTCTGGGCATAAGCAAGCATAAGTTTGCATAATTCAGAGCACTATTTTGAACTCTGAACCTGTGTTTTGCTCTGAAACATGATAGTTTTGTATAACCTAAATAAATAACAGTCCAAGACTTTTACTCACACACAAAAGTCACAATTGGCGGGGTGGATTATACTGAACATTTATCCATCTAAACGATAATAAAAACAGCTCTAACTCTAGTAATTTAGAAATAAAGCAAGGGTAAATTCGAAGCTCATAAAATTTCTTAAATCAGATTAGAATATCAATAAAATTAGACCTAATCCAACAAACCCAACTCATACCAAAACCAGAATTTAAACTCCCCAAAAAAAAAACCAATGATCCACAATTTACTGTCAAATTCACACATGAAGAAACAGACAAAGTCATCAATGGAGTAAGGGGAGCAAAATCAGCCTAGCAAGCGAGAGAAACAAATAATGTGATGTTGAATGACATTACCTTGCCAATATCAATGAATACGAGACAGAAATCGAGCAACACCCATCCCTTTGTCTGCTGAAAATGGGAAAAAAAATATCTAGGAACTGAAGTCGAGTGAAATTCGCAATCAATTGGAAAAAAGTAAAACGGAAGACAGAATACAATAAGAGCACAAGTAAGCAAAACCTTGAGGTATGATGATAAACAATCTACATACTAGAAGCTTACATGTATCCTGAGCCTTTCTATCTTAAAGGCATGCTAAAACTAAGGACAACAATAATAAGGCAGAGGCTCCAAAAATCAGTAAGTACCCAAACATAACAGTGAACTCCAGAGAACAATGGTATCATTTAAGCACATAAACATCAATATCGACCACTTTCTTTGGATATTCACTTTTATGCTTATTTTTCACAGAGTAACCGCCCTTCTTAGCAAACAAAGTCATGGCTGAATAGCAGTAAATCGAGTCTGAAATTCAGAATGTCAGAAACATTACCATATATACCATCTACAAGCAACTGTTGCTGAGTGCCTATAAATTCTAGTGGCCTAACTTGAGTTCACTATCATTTAAGCTAATTTGTATCTCACAAGCATGCTAAAACTGAGGATAATAGTAATAAGACAACGACTCAGAAAATCCGTAAGTAGACAAAGATAACAGTAAAATCGCAGTTCAGATTCACCGAATAATCCTGCAATTTCAGATTAGGAAACATATTGTATGTTGTTTAGAACAATCATTCTGGTAATAAATTAATTAAGCTAATTTCTACCTCAAAAGCATGCTAAAACTAGGGATTACAGTAAGAAGACAGCGGCCACACATCTAAGTGAATGCATTATATTCCACTGAAGGGACAAATCAAGTTTAGCCCAGATTAAGATTAAATGGCCATAAAATCAAGGTCACACATTAATTTGTTATGTTTATAGATGTTGATCTGTTACAGCTTGCACCAAGCAACTCAACCAGAAGCACCAGAGAAACAATAACTGAAAGCAATAACTTCAATGAGAATTATTCATTCAATCAACCTAAGGGAAAGTACTAGGATATGCTGCTGAAGGCAATAACTTCAATGACAGTTACATAAGAATTATACATTTTGAGACCACTAAAGAGTCAAAATAAGCCTACTGCAGCGCACAAGTATAGCTCACCTGCGACTATTTCTAGTGTCATTACTGTCGTTGTCATGTTCTTTTTGCCAAACAAGCTGTTTGATAGCAATTGTTAGTGATGCAGTAATTCTGTAATGTTGATGATGATGACAGTGGACTTTCATAAGCTCACCTCCTAGGGCGGGTATCTTGATAGTCCTTGACATCATGTGCTAACACGACCTGGAAACAGATCAAACAAAAAGTCAAAAACAAACTAAAACAACATAATGCAGCAAGCTGCAAAAGTAAACAAAATTGCAGCATCAACCCAAAGACTTTCACGGCGAGTTAGAAGTAAACAGCACCAACCGCCAGAATTAAACAGAACAAGCACTAGCAACCTGTACTACACATCAGACAGCAACAACATACAGCTCCAATTCCAAACAGACAGATCAGCTACAATTCGGAATAAAGCTAAACATATGGCGCTTACAAGATGTGTAGATATCATTTTATGCCAAGCTCTGAAAATGAATGCAGTTTCTAGGAGGATAATGGAGATGCACAAGTGTCCCTTTCAGTTCATTATCTGCAACATCAAACTAATCTTTTGCATGCAAGATCAAACTAATCCACTAATCTCAACTCATCTGACTAACTTGTGGAGCCTATTAACTCAATAGCTCTATGAATTCTAATTGCATACCTTACTGTGCTGCAGATCCACCGTACTGTTGAGAAAGAGCACCACCCATAGTTTCACATAAACCCATCATATCATATGCTAAAGTCTGATTAAAATCCAGGACTGGGGATCCTGTTATCTCTTACTCAACCAGCTGATGACCAAGAGCAACCCAGCTATACACGAATTGGGCAACATTAGTGCGATCCAAGGAATCTACGCAATTGGTTCGTAGGATCCCGTTCTGATGCATATATTTGTCGAAGCTATCACCGCAGTTCGTTTCCTGAGAATTGCTATTGGTCCTGCATCACCCAAGTTTATCATAAAACCAGCTGACCTTTTTGCTCAAAAAGAAGGGCACACCAAAAGTCACATGCAAAAGTCAGTACTCAGTAGTGATTCGTCTGATGAGTACATCACTGGGAATATAAAAGAAAATACCAATAAAACATTAACAACACAAAAAGGATAAAGATCACTTACGGAGTCATCTGTACTCACATATCAATACATCTGTACAATTTCCTAATTTCTATGAAAACATCTACTGGTCCTCATATCAGTTAAATTCAAAAGCTAAATAAAAAACTACTTCTTAAGCTTACCAATTGTGAACAACTCCTATTAGGGATCATATATGATTTCGTCCATTTTCTGGAACAATCAGCATCACCCTGTCATCCTTGTCTTCGAAGTAGCTGCAACTGCAAGCTATGCTAAATTTTCATCAAATTCTTCATAATGTCTGGCTGAATCTTGAGAATTAAGCGATTCCAGTAACTTTTCACTCTTTGTACCAAAGTTCCTTCGTCAAGAGAGCAACATATTATTGTTAACAGATCATTCAATCATTAGGCAGCATATATAAGTACCTAATATTCTATCCTGATTATGAGTGATAATCTGGGAGATGGCGACATAGAATTGGTCCACAATTTTGCAAAACTCAAGCTCTGTACACCTGTAGAATCAATATACAAACTTTTCATTCTGTCTGAACACACCTACTATACTTTATAGCTAGTGGACTAAAATTCAGAGAGTGAAAAGGCCAAAGCAACATGAAAATTACAAGACAAAATGACAGTAAAATTTCTAGAGAGAATCGAAAATAGAAAGAAATGTGTGATTTCTAATTATAAACCCCAATCTCTGACCTAATTTGAAATCAGAGTCATTAAATTCAGAAAGCACAAAAACCATAGCTTCATACAATCATACCGAATTGAAATAACCCCTTAAGTGTTCCATCTATTTCTAGGGTTTATCATTATCATCCCAAAACCCAATTCAATTTCCCCCAATTATTAGCCCTAATTGCATAACTAAAATCAGTTTTACTCTGGTATTCAACAGGCAAATTAAACCCTTAAACGCATCAAACTCTAAATTCACTAACCCAGAACATAAATTCTTCTTTAAGTTATCAACTCTATTCCAAAACGCCCAATCAAAAATATATTTAAGGATTCAACAGTGAAGTACCTGAAATCACCATAGATGTTCATGATTTCGTAGTTGCCATTCATGGTGATGAATTTGAGCCCGTCGCTGGAGCCTCTTGAGGAAACAGATAACTTTAATGTCATGACGGTGGAATCGCCGAACCAGTCGTCGTGGATGTCAATGGCGATGAGTCCAGTGAAAGGGGAAAATACTTAGAAATGTGAGGTTGGGAGGAGAGAGAAAGGGTGCTGAGCAGTTAGGACCATCCAATTTTCTTCTTTTTTTTTCTTTTGTTTAACAGCGGATAAAATGGAACACTAGGCGCACAATTCTAATTTTGGAGCCCGCCTATTTTTTGAGAAAAAATAGTACGGTTTAAAGCGTGGAGAATCTCCACGCTTGTAGTATGCGTGGAAAAGCTCCGTTTTTTTTGTGCACGCTTTACAAAGTGTGGAGAAAAAAGTGTCTCTTAATAGCATATTTGTTGTAGTGTACCATCTGTATCGAAAATATACTACGTGAAACGTCTAGTGGATATAGAAGCATTTTTCTTTGTGAAATGAACCTCAAAAAAAGCATGTAATGTGAAGAATACACAGGCGAATATTTATATGAGGTACAGTCTATGGAGAGTGTTGTGTTTCTTGCATTAATATTCAGGAGTTCGATTAAAAAATAAAAGTTCTTGCGTACACCAGTTGCAAGTTGAATTAATGTGTAATGGGATATGACTGATAACGAGAAGTTAATAATTTATCTCCAGACCAGAGCTTTGTAACTAATTGGCTTTTAGTTCTTCTATTCTGGAAGTGAAATGTTTGAATCCATCTCCTAAACAGAATACTCTGGAAGCCCAGATTGCTGAGACATGGGAATTTTTAAGATATAGGGCTGAACAAAGGTGTTGATCTAGACCAAGTTAAAAAGGATCACCAGAATGTTATTCAAAGATAATTGGGGGCAGGTTTGCAGCAGGGGGCAGGACAGGTGCCATGATAGAAGTTGAGGTAATCCACACAAATTGTGTCTTTGATTATTCACAGTATACATGGCTAATGGGGATATATCATGGGCTGCAGATGATAAAGCATAAAGCATTGTGGATACACTTGAAGGTGCAATATGAATGTGTATGTGACTTACTGAATGTAGTTAGATGGATCCAGAATAAAGATAGAAATTTCTAGAAGTGATGGAAGGAGTTTTTTGAGGTTGATAATGTTGTGAACAACTTAGCTAGCTTTAGCATTCATCACGTTATTTATGAACAGAAGCAAGAGGCATATGCAAAGGGGGTTTGCAGGGATAATGATCTTATCACTTGGTTCTGATAACATCTTGTTACTTTTGTTGTAGGAGCATCTGTTATTCTTTTGCATAGCAGGCTACTTCATGCACCTCAGGAGGTATAGGTCGTGGGGTCTAAGGGCCTTGGACACCTGTTTGTTCATTGAACTTCGCAATTAGTTGCCTATTCAATAAATTCGTTTCTACTGTTCAACAGCAAATAAAAAGAGCTCTGTAACTGACATCAAATACAGTTGTTCAATCAGTATATTTGATATCCTTGAAAAGAAATAAAGACTTTTGACATTACTAATTGAACAACTATATTTGATGCCACAAGGCTTTTAATATCAGTTTGTAAACACAATTTGACGGTAGGTTGATCTTTGACATGAAAACGCTTAGCCTACCAGGGGAAAGTATACTGAACCTAATGGGGTCAAACTTCAAAGGATAACGACGACAACTGAAGAAACAATGTACTTCTGTAACAGGACAGTTACTTACTCACACCTAAATAAAGTTGTGCCGGCGAAGAACTTTGAACCGTGCAATTTAGTAAATTTACCAAGCAATGAGCTGTGGCCGACAATATTTGCTATGACCCTTTAGTGGTTATGATTATGAAGGAATAATAGAGTGTTTGAGAGCAAGTATTCCCTAAATCAGGTGAAGTTCATATATGATCAGGTGTTTGAAGTTAGGAAGGCCATGGGCCTTGAGAAACTACTGTTTGCACAAACGAGTATAACAAGGGATGCCTTGGTTAGCTGGGTTGTTTCAAGAGAGGGCTGCCTCTGGGAGCCTGAAAGGGAAACCCTGTTAGCCAGAGGAGGAGGAATTATACGCCATGACATAGGGGGCTTTATAAGAGGTTTCTCAGCTAATTTTGGGAGTTGTTGGAGCATGGCAGCAGTCTTTAGGGGTCTCACGATGCATCAATGCAGGATACAGAAAGATAGAGCTGGATGTGGACTCAGAGGCCCCTTCCGTGGAGTTCTTGGTTTCCACTAAATCAATAATGCAAGATGTTAGTTAATAAAGAAGGCTAAATTGTTAGAGTTAAACATTGCTATTGAGAAGTAAACAAGGCTGCAGATTAGATCGCTAACTTGGGAGGTCCGCAACATAGTCACGATAGAGCATTAGAGCTCGATTCTCACCCAGGGGATATGAAGAAGATTTTGGTAGAGTATCCTATGAGAATAGTTTGGCTAAGAATGGTACCAATGCAAGTACTTCAGATGTTTGTTAGTTTGGTTTGGAATAACCCCTAGTTTGTACACCCAACCCTAACCCCACCCTCCTTTACTTTATTTTTTAAGTG
The DNA here is from genome assembly GCA_038025085.1 of Tetragonia tetragonoides. Lineage (NCBI taxonomy): Eukaryota > Viridiplantae > Streptophyta > Magnoliopsida > Caryophyllales > Aizoaceae > Tetragonia > Tetragonia tetragonoides. Next base: position 6,290,009 of record CM076145.1, on the reverse strand, counting down.
GATTAGGATGACTGGTTTTAAATAAACAATAAGGACAAGGATTGGTTTCTTAACTCCACATAGAAATTTGGCAGCTTTGGTGTCACAGGAGCAAACTAATATTTTCGAAAAGGCTGCTACAATTCCTAAAGTTATTTTACATAGACTAGGTTATGCCTTATCTACCTCCAGTACAGGGCACCTACGACCAAGGATTATTTCTAGCTTAATTCTGACTCTACTTTCAAAGGAGTGGACAATGAAGCAGGTACTGCAGGGGTAATCAGAGATAGTGCTGGACCGCTGGTAAGTAATTTGTTGGAGTTGCAAAAAAGACAAGAATCCATTCAAGATTCAACTGTGGCTGCTGAACTTGTTGCACTCAAAGAAGGATTGACACTGGCATGGAACTTTGATGTTCACTAGTTAAAGGTCGAAGAGGATGCCTGCTATAATATAATCAAGCTGCTTGACAAATCAGAAGTTTGTAACCATGATCTGGGAACGGTCAATGCTAGAGCTACTCAATCGGAACTGGGAGGTCAGACAAAAACATATACTCATGGAGAGCCCAACACAGTGGCTCATCCCATGGCAAAAGAGGCGCTAAAATAAGTGGAAGCAAAGGTTCTCCATGTCTCAATCTTCCCTCTGTGGAGCTTTCAATTGATGCAGATATAAACACTTTGGATGTAAATATTTCAAATGACCTTCTTGCTTCTGTAATCTGCATTGGCCTTACTCTTAGTTTTGTTTCTGTTTCTTTTTTCTTTTTCACAATCAGTTTTGCTTCTGTTTAGTTTACTTGAATTTGTATGATCCGTGTCCTCTATTTTCCAAAAAGACACTCCATTTTAGGCCAAAAACACCCAAAATTTTCAAAAAATGGCCGAGTCTAACACTTGGACACATACCCCTATGGGACAACTTGCAACCTAATCCGAGTAACATATAGCCTAGGCACTATATAATTTATGCATACATGGAACTTTTAAGTACTTATTCATTTAGCATCTACCATTAGACATCATATATTCCTTCAAAGAAGGGAAACTGAATAATTTAGCTCCAGGAAAACTTAGTACCTGATGAATCATACACTGAGGCACAATTTTGGCACACTCGACCATCATCTCCTTTCCTAGAGGTGCAGCCCCCGAACCAATTTGCTTCAAAGATGAAAGATCATACTTCTTGACAACACTTTGCTTAGCCAATGCAAGCACTATTGGAGGAACAACCCACAAGTTAGTAACCTTATACTTCTCTATTGCTTTCAACATCATCACAAAATCGAACTTCGCCATTGTCACTACTGCATTACCCCACTGCAGCTGAGAATACAAGACTGTAGCCAAACCAAACACATGAAACATAGGTAGTACACATAGAAAAACATTGTGCTTCTCGCCATCGGCTTCTTGATCACTTGTGGCCATGAGTGCAGTAGCAATGAAATTCCTATGAGTTAGCACCACACCCTTACTAACACCTGTTGTACCAGATGAATACAACAGGGCAGCAGTGTCAGTTTGCTTAATAGAAACAATTGGCAAGTCCATTGCAGACCCATTAACCAAATCATGAAAGTAAACAACTTTTGAATCAGACAATATTTTCCCATTACCCTTAGACCTAAAAACAAAGCAGGCAAATTCAAATCTTTAACTTTGTCCCACAATTCCGGGACAGTAACAATCAATTTGGGTTTACAGTCAACAACTTGTTTCTTAATCTCAGAAACAGTATAAATAGGATTCACAGTAGTTGCAATAGCACCAGTAGCAATAACACCCAGAAAAGTTATAGGGTATTGAATTGAATTAGGGGCAAAAATAAGAACAACATCCCCTTTTTGAATATCCAGATGGGTAAGACCATGAGAGAGCTTAGCAACCATGGATTTTAACTGAACAAAATTCAGGGTTTCACCAGAATCAGAATCAATTAGAGCAGGTTTTTGAGGGTAAGATGAGAAATCCCTGAAAAGAAAAGAGACCATTGAAAGATTTGGATTTGTGGGTAGAATTAGAGTTGGCCTAAGGGACCTGTAAATTCCATCACGGCCATAACCAGAACGCTCCATGGATGATGAAAGGAATGAGGAGAGAGAATTTTGGGTATCTGGAGTGTTTTGAAGTTGTCAGGATTTGTGAGCATATGGGTTATGAATCTTATGATTATTATGCATGCAAATCGCACTTGATGCAAGAAAAGTCTAAGATTATGATAATGGGATAATGAAACTCCACGTAATCCTGAGATTCAACAATATCATATCATTCATGGTTTTGGCACAATTTTCTAATGTTTAGTAGGATTCTTACTACTAGATACGTGTTATGTCACTTGTGTCAATTGTGTGGAATTGTACTTCAATTATGACAACGATGTTCCGGCATATGATAACAATTGCCGGGAAAACGGTTAAGCTACATGCCTACATATTAAATGCCCCCACCCATCTTTTTTTTTCCAACTACCAAGGAGTCATGGACGAGTTCTTTTGCACAAATGCTAGCTCTAGCATTGTGTAATATGTACACACAAAGATGAAAGATCACAGAATTGGGGTTTGGAGACGGGATCCAATTCTCAATCCTCAAGAACAACACAAAGATGTTGTTAATGGCGGAGTTGTCAGTGGCGGAGACAGGGGTGGCCAGCGTAGGCCTCGCCCACCTCCACCAACCGCAAAATCCTTTTTAATGTATTGTTTTCCTCGGGGCTGTCCCTGACAATTTAGAAGCCCTGTACTAAGTCAAAACTTAGGCCTTAAATATTTAGTCAATTGTTCTTAGATTCGTGATTTATAAATATGTTCTTTTGTTATCTAATTTAATTTACATTACCAAAAGTTTCCTACAATACGTTTTATCATTCTCCCGATCATAAAATTGAATTTGAAATTGAATTGAAGTACAACAAACAATGAAGAAATGTATACCCGGTGAAGGTGAAAGAAATGCCAACAACCTTCTACGTGATTCCAATAATTTTTTGAAAGTCGGACCTCGGTTACCAAATTGATTCAATATGTTGAATGGTTCAATCGAAGGTGAAAACCAAATGACATCATAATTCTTTTAACATTAAAATACAAAACTAATTAGAAAAATAAGAACAATCTAAATATCTAATTTAAATAACATAAATGTGATTTTAGGAAAGATAGATAATTAAAAGTTAAAAATGAATTGACTCTATTAAACGAGGAAAAGAAATACTTAAACTAATGGAATCTGTAGCCTAAAGGCCCTAAACTCATGTAAGCCAAATAGTACATCTGATAAGCAAGCAAATTTGCGTCACTTTGTTTCAAGACTTTTAAAACTGAGCATTTATGTGTGGGGCACTAGTCATTGGGTATTAAAGCTAGACAGACACATTATTTAAAAGAAAACAAGGGCAATGCATACAATTACATACTGTAATTAATGAGCCTCAGTATCAGTACTCAGTAAGCTATTACACAAGAGCAACTGAAACGCTTGAGTTGAGGCCCTCTCAGATCAGGGGCCCTGTGCAAGCGCACACCTTGCACTTGCCCAGGGACGGCCCTAGTTTTCCTAGTTGAATTAGTAGATTGCTGTGGCTTCGCTGGTTTCTTATCATGAACACTCTCGTCATCTCTCTACTGGTCTCTAGTTCGAAGCCCATGAGCTACATTTTTCTACTCTTTCTTTTGTCCTTTTTTGTCGCCCTTTCTCATTTCTTGCTTTTCGTGATGTTGTTTGTTTTGTTTTTTTCCTTTTAGTTTGCTTATTTACACCTTCTCCCTTTAGTTTATTTTTTATTGAACAACCTCTTTTCTTTTATCATAAATTCTCAACCTCTATTTTGGTTTTGTTTTACTCTTTTTGATATCTAGTAAAAAAAAAACCCGGCCTACAAAAAGAATAAATAAGCTAATTGATTTTACCTTTAAAAAAACGTTTATTGGTCTTAGCATAGGACGACAATAGTAATTGAATTTGTCTAATTAAGAAACTTTTTTTTTGAGCTTCAAGTAATACATTTGAATATTTGATCTTCGGCCCCCCTTATAAAAAAAATCCTGGGTCCGCCACTGGGGTGTTGTAATCACTTTTTAGTTCTTTTGTGCTCAGGGTTCAATTTGATAGAATATAATTAAATATGTAAATATTATTCTCATTAGGCTTATTATTGTATATTTAGGCCTATATTTGTATTTAGGGCTAAGGCACAACTTCATGCTTGTACACTCAGTATATATTGTTAATATTAATGAGGAAACCCTCACGGGAAATTATTCCAACCAACATGGTATCAGAGCAAACGCTCTAAAACCCTAACCCTTCCTCAAACGGCCGCTCCAACCGTCCGCTCGCCACCCTTGTTGCTGCCGATCAGCCGACTGTTCCGAGCCCACTGCTTCCGCTGCAAGCCGCCTTCTCCTTCCTCACACCCACGTGTTCTTGGATGTTGGTATTATTTCCCTTCCCTCCAATCTCCTGTCTCTTTCTCCCTTGTCTTTCTCCTTATTCCTTGTCTTGTGTTCTTTTGTTTATTGTTCCTTGTCTTGTGTTCTTGTGTTGTTGTCTTGCTTTCGTCAGTTCCCGTCTTTCCCTTTTTTCTTTCGTAAGTTTCAATATTTTTCCATGGTTGTTGATGACAACCCCCCACCACCACCACTAAACCCCGACAAGGCCTATGGAATCACAAATATTAAAACCTACATCCCTCTCACCCTTGATGTGACTGCCTTAAACTATGATGCTTGGCGTGAATTGTTTGAAACTCATTGCTTAACTTTTGGTGTTCTTGGTCACATTGATGGCTCATCTTAACCCTCGGGACCTAATGATATTGAATGGAAAAGATTAGACGGCATAGTCAAATTATGGATTTATGGTACTATAACTCAATCTTTATTACAGTTCATACTAAAAACCAATGTCACCGCCCGTACCCTTTGGTCTCTTTGGAGACGCTTTTTCGTGACAATAAGGAAGTCTGTGCCTTTCAATTATCCAATGAGCTGAGTAATATTGACATGGGAGATATGAGTGTCCATGACTATTGTAATCGCATCAAAACCATTGCGGATCTTCTTGAAAATATTGATAACCCCGTTAATGAGCGTCAACTTGTCATATACACCATAAACGGCCTTTCAAAAAAATTTGAAAACATATACAATGTCATTCAACACCACAAGCCCTTTCCCACCTTCCTCCAATGTCGTTCGATGCTCCTCCTCGAAGAACAACGAGTAGACAAACAACATCTGGCCCACCCACATCACTCCAACCACCCCTCCGCTCCTATGATCCTCTATAGTCAGCCCTACCCCTCCTACCCATACCCCCCATCACCGCATGTGATACCCCGATATTTTCTATATTTATTATATAGATTTAAATGCATTTATTAAATATATTTATCGTAATTAAATAACGATAATGCAATTCTCGTATTTGAGATTATTCTCGTCATTAAATTATTGATTATTGATTTCATAATTTTATCTATATAAACGATTTAGTATTTAAATCGCTTTACGCATTTGAGAGAAATCACTATTTATAATTTAAATAGTGTATTTTAGGAAATAGAGTTTTTATGAATATTTAATTAAATAAATAAAATCAGATTTTGGAGTCCTAGTCCAACTAGATTAGGGTCAAGTCAAACTTGGGCATGAGAGACTATAAATAGGACCAAAGGGGTCACCCTTGGACCCTTTGTTCAGCATTGAAAAAATTGTGCTTCTCCTCTCTCACGCACAACTCTCTTTCTCTCTCCTTCCCTCACTCAAACTCTCCTTCACACAAGTTTCTCTCTCTCCCCTTGCTCAACCCGATCGGCGACAGCCCAAAGGACCACCGTCGATGAGTCGCCGCCGCCAGGCCGCCATAGGGCCACCGTGGCTGGCGTGCTCTCTCTTTCTCCTTCACGCTCTCTCTTTCTCTCTCCCCTATTTTCCCCATCTCTCTCTCCTCTATTTTCGTGCGTTCACGGAGGGAAAGAGCCGGGCCACCGCCGCCATAACCACCCCCACCTCCGGTGGAGTCAGTGGAGGCGCGGGCAAGGCCGCGGCAGCCCAGCCGCACGCTCAATCGTGTCCCAAGAGTCGCGTGCTCTGTTTTCTCTCTCCTCGCGAATCCGTCACAACCGACGTCCCGACGCCGGCCAACCACCGCCTGACCGCGAGACCAAGGGGGGCCCGGTCGAGCCTGGTGGTGGTGGGTGAGCGTGGGAGGTCGAATTTCGCGTTTTGGTTTTCGTGTTCTTAAGCTTGATTTCAAAAATAAAAGAAAAATAAATTCTTTAATTAAACTGATTTATTTTTCGATTTTCAGCAGTTTTAATTTCTTGTTTTAATTGTTTACGGAGTTTTACAAGTCTGATTGTCGATTTTCAAAAGTCTAAATTGGTTAGAAAAATTCAAAGAATTCAATGGTGTTGTCAGATTTAATTTACAACAATGTTTCAACTTATGGACTAGAATTACTAATTCGGTAATTTGTTTTAATTAGGATCCGAGACCCGTTCGTGAACTCAAACGCTTCGTAGGACTCTTTATAGCTTAGGAGCGTAAGACAATGTAAGCTAACATGCCAACCTTCTTCTAAATCCCAAACAAAAAATATATTGTTGCTACGTGCTATTTGTGAATAATTATTAAATATATATGCAATACATGATTTAATTATTCTCGTTTATAATCATGATATGATTTAAGTTATTTTAAGCATTTACGCTGTTGAAATTTGTTTGTGATGTATAATCATGAATATCGGATTTATATGATGTTAAATAACTCATATACTAAGTATTAAAGTAATTCATGAATTATGAATTTAATTGCTTCTATGCATGGTTTATGTACGTAATGTGAAATTATGATGTATCGCTGGTCATGTGAATTATATGTACCATATATGTTGATATGATTACTTGTCAAAGTGGAATCATGTTATTGTGCCGAAGTGCTGCCGGATTTCTATTATAATCCATTAGTCGCCCAGTTGCATAAATTCGTTGTCAATCATGTTAACTTGAACATAAGTTAAATTGGACTCTTAGTTCTTTCGTCATTATTATATAAGTTCTTATTGAACCTCGCATGTTAAATGAATTATTAAAGAGAATAAGACTCCTAATGGAGCCCTAGGAGTAGTCGAGCTTCGGAGTGCACTAATGAGCGTTACTCAAGGGATGAGTGATTCCCAAATCTTTACTCTCTCATTATGGATACAACGATGTTTTATTCGGGACAGATCATTCCCCATTTATTAAGTCCTCTTGACTAACCATGAGTTACCTCGAGGTAGTGTGCACACTAGAGTCTTTAAGTCCATGGCAAGATTATTATTCAAGGCTCCGCCTCATAAACATTGTAGATGGTATGTCCTCAGTTTATGTAAAGACGAGCGTCGTGTCTTGGTATTCCACCAAACGGCTTGTCTAGCTCTCTTAGGACTCTTCAAGATGAATTATGTCTTGCGTGATCATTTAATAAGATAATATTGAATGAGGTGTCCTATATGACTATTTGCTTATGTGTGAGTGCAAATGAATTTCAAAGATTCTTCAAAAACTCAGGTAAGGTTTGCGAAAAGGTTTTTACTGGGTTTGGATGTTAATTACTCAGTTTATCTAATTTTTGTTTTATTTTCCTTTTCTTTTGTTCCTGTTGTGGAAATTATTTGTGCAGGTAATGCTGAGTGAGGACGTCTTAAGCTTGGCGTAGTTGTTAAGTTTCCGCTTTTGAACTCTGATTTGGTTTGGATTGTCGCCCGCATGTTTTGGGCTATAAATAATGGATAATAATTTAAGTTCACTATTTAGACAATGTTGGATAATGTTTTATTAATCTTAGTTCTCATTTAGAAATACCTATTATTTCTTCTTTCTGCTTAGCATTTAATCCTTAGTGATAAATGTTGCAGTAGCACCCTTGCGTTTGTGACGGTTCAGTGGTGTCGAGTCATGGACAATGACGTCGATAGTTCCCAGTAAATCATTTGTAAATTCGGGGGTGTTACACGGCCCTTCCCCACTCGTACCACCCATCACCGTCCCCTACCCCACCAGTTGTTGTCCCCACTCCCCAGTTCGTCCACCCCCCACCCCAAGTCTACTATCAATATCCTCCGCCCGGCCCTGCCCCTGCAGCGCCCAGCCCATACGGCCAGGTCCCACCCCCTGGGCTTGGCTCGCCACGACACCAGCCAGTCCCTCGACCCCACAAGCCGAGCCCACTACAGCTCTTCCCCAATTAATTAACACCTTGTCTTTGCAAGACCCTGGAGATAGTGGCTGGTACATGGATACAGGTGCAACTTCCCATTTAACGTCCCAACAACCAGGTAATATAAGTACTATTTCTAATTCGAGCTTATTTAATGTTGTACTGTTGGTGACGGATCCTCAATTCCTGTGATATGTATGGGTTACTCTCACCTAAACTCCCTCTCCCGCCCTCTTTACCTTCAAAATGTCCTTGTTGCTCCCCAAATAATTAAAAATCTCATCTCTGTCCGTCAATTTGTCCGCGATAATTATTGTCGTGTCGCTTTTGACCCTTATGGATTTTCTGATCTGCTTTTGGAGCTCCTTTGCCCCCTCACGCGGGGTACTCTTGTATATTGTGACAATGTTAGTGCTGTGTATCTCTCCACTAACCCGGTCCAACATCAGCGTACCAAACACATCGAGATTGACATTCATTTTGTTCGTGAGAAAGTCGCTCTTGGTCATGTTTTGGTTCTTCATGTACCTTCCAGCTCACAGTACGCGAATATTTTTACGAAGGGTCTCCCTTCGTCTCTTTTTACTGATTTTCGCTCCAGCCTGAGCGTTCGTCCTCCTCCCGCTCCGACTGCGGGGGTGTGATAGAATATAGTTAAATATGTAAATATTTAGTTACTTCTCATTAGGCTTATTATTGTATAGTTAGGCCTATATTTGTAATTAGAGCTAATGCCCAGCTTCACGCTTGTACACTAAGTATATATTGTTAATGTTAATGAGGAAACCTTCACGGAAAATTATTCCAACCAACACAATTCTCAATTCTCAAGAGTTTGCACAAAGATGTTGTAATCACGGTTCAGTTCTTTTTTGCTACTCTAATACGCTACTATACTCGCTTCGTCCGTGACTAAAGTCCTATACCTTTTCTTAAGATTGGATACAAATGTATCAATTCTGTATTCATGATAAAAATAAATAATTTTTATCAGAATCACCTTTAATTTAAAGGTTATTTTTAATAAACCACTTTAAAAATTTATCTTTTAACAAACAACTTTCAATATACTTTGATTCTAAGTACTATATATGACCATTTTTCGACAACTAAGGATGTAGTATGACAATTTGACCCTTAATGAATGTTACATTATCTCACATGGCATTATATCTTTATTAGGTTAAAATATATCTCCGTTATCAATTCGCAAACGGTTTGCAAGTGTATTATTGATTCTTTTACAGTCAATCCATGTGTCACTTTCTCCCACCCTTTAATCCCATTTAGGCTTTAGTTGCCAGTGATTTTGTGATCTTCTCTTTTCATCGTCGGGAAGTGTTGTACTTAAAGGTAAGTTGAGAAGGGAGCCTCATGTTCTGACGAGATGATATAATGACTAGATTGTATGAAAAAGAAGGGGGATGGGTTGGGAAAGCTTCATTGAGTGTGATATTGAAGAAATCTAATGGAGAAATAGAAGAAAAAACGTTTCACTCCTTTTTGGCTTTATCACAATTGTTGCCAAGTAATAGAAAATGTAGGGCTAATACGAGCTACCTTTTGCCAATACAATGACAATGATGAATACTCATTATAACCTTAAAACGACCGAATCCCAAACTGATTTATAGTGGGCTGATCCGCTGCGAACATGATTATCTTTGGCTCAAAGGGTTTAGTTAAACTTTTGGTTAAATCCAAAGAAAAGAAAAGAAAAACTCAACCTAATTCAAAGAATAATGTTTGACCTGAATAAGATAAACGAAAGTCTGAATCCGATTATAAAGTCTAAATCCGAATAATGGTTAACTCTTTCCTAATTCCAACTGACCTTGTACTCATCTGAAAAAATGACTAAAAATGACATGTCCTTGAAACAATTAAAGAAAAAGTTGATTTCTTTGTTCCCACACATTGCAACTAAAAGATTGGGGGCTTACAACATTATACTAGGAAGAGGAATAAAAATAAAAGATGTGTTCTTTTCTAGTTATTTTAATAACTTACATGCTGAAAGGATTGGGCCAACCGTTCTCTCTCTCTTTTCTCTTTCAAGAAACCCTAGCCTCCCTTTTTCATTTTTCTTTGACTCATCTTGGGGCTACCACCGGCATTTTTGCTGGTGGTTAGCCCCTCCATTGTTATTTCCTTGCTTTTGATCTAGTTTTTTAGTTTGTTTTCTTTATGGTTAGTAATAAACTCTCCTTTCGTGAGAGATTCTGGAGTTCTCCGCGTTCGTCGGAGGGTCGTCAATTTTTTATTTTTAGGTTCGATTTGATGAATTAAGAAGACAAGTACAATCTACCATGACAAGGGGATTTGTTATTTCAAATAGCTGCAACACGTTTCGTGCGTACCTCCGATTGTAGGGAAAAGGCAGTGGCCTCCTGTTTACTGTATAACATATTTTTTGCTATATCAGGGCATTGTCAATTATCGACGAAGCCGATCAAGACGCCGATTTCTAGCAGTGATGTTTGGATTGGTAGTCACTTATCGACGAAGCTGATCAAGACACCAATTTCAAGCAGTGATTGTGGAAATCATATTCATCTTGTTATATCAGATTTATACTTGGTTATGTTATATTTAGATTTGTTTAGAGATATTCATCATTGTAGATGCGGGATGGCTTTTTATGAATGAACGAATTCTCGTCCCTTCAAAAAAAAAAACAAAAAAAAACTTATGTGCTGAAATTAATCAGCTTAAATCAGATAAAAGAACATATCCTATTTCTTTTTTATCACTAACATAGTGTTGATTCCCCTACATAAGTTTGGTTTTCTTACATCTCTTGCTTCTCTTTTTTATTTGAAATAAAAACAAGACATTTTATTGAATGTAAAATCCATGTAGTACTTACATTAAGAAGAGAATTCATCAATAAGCATGAATATGAATATTAGCGAATGACATCGTAGTCACTAAAATGAAAGAGAGCTAGTACAATTTTACTCCACTGAAGATCGGCAAGAGATCCAATATAGCTTCTTGTATACTCGCCAATAACTTTCTGGGTCCCTTCCATAATACCACAGACTATGAACATCAAGACCTCGACAATAGACCTCCTTTTGCTATTTGATACCCTTAAGAATGGTATAAAGAATTCCATGATTGCAACCAATCAACCAAGATTAAACCTAAGCTAACTCTTACAAAAAAGAGATCATCAAAATGAGACACACCAGAATTCACAAAAAAGTGAAACAAATTTACTAAAAGTACCAAAACAACAAATTTGTAAAAGACCATAATAAAATCGGAGAAAATAAAAGACAGTGAGATAAAGCCGTTTATAAGATATATAGAAAAGTAACTTGTTAGAAATTACCATATTTCTGAAAATTTTTAACCAAAACTTCTGAACAAAAGCAAGGATGAAACAAGTTCTTTTTTTTATTTTATTGAAATTCAAAAAATTTATTCTCGGTCACTACTTATAAATGGAGAGAAGTGACGGTTATCTCTTGGTTGTCGGTTATCTCTTGCGAGTGTTTGGTTTGCTTGCTTTGTTTTGACGATTAGAGCAACTACAATGGTTGCTTTTTTACCCCTACCAAAACCACTAAGTAGTAGCCAACTATTTGCTAACTTTTGTATACAAAATGATTTTCCTTCCCAAGAAATTGCAGGTGTCACTACAAGTTGAGTGGTACTACCCATTGTGAGTGGTTGTAGGTAGAAGAGATTGAAGTTTGGAAAATGGAACAAATCTTATGTAGCAAAAGTCAGCAGTAGGTCTTGATGTCCACTATTGTGGTTGCCCTTTGCCGACCTGAGGGGATTTCTCTTGCGACCAACAATATGTCTTCGTTAGTGATCATATTGGGGGAAAGGTAGTTGTAAAGAAGTGGATGTGAAATGGCGAAAACTCCCCTCCCATTGAAGTAGGGAGGGCCTCCTTCCCCTCGCTCACTCTCCTTTTCCTAACATGAACCTTGAGTGAGATCTCTGTCTTCGAAGCAAAAATCGAGGATCAGGCAATAAAGTAGGATTCTTTGGGCTAAGATGTTAAAGAGATGGCTACCCTAATCTAGAATATTACTTTTCATTACCTTATGTCATTTTGGTTCGAAAGCTTAAACAAGGAAAAAGTAAACATTTCTTTAGGAGTTTATGACATGGTAATGCTACTTTTGTGTATTATTGGTGTTACGGTAATCTCTTCTTAAGTGAGCCAATGCTCTTTTCCTAATAGTTAAGATTAAGACATTGTATACTAAATCAACTCTCTCTGTGCCTCCTGAAAAGAAAAAAAAAAAAAAAAAACCAAAAAAACCTCTTAAGGGAAATTCCGAAGTGTGGACATAATTTTGTGTTTAGGCAAAACCCAACAATTTTCCAAGCACAAGGAGTCAAGGACACAACCAGACCCAGGTACACTGACGCTCCGTCACATATTCACACTCTAATGGCTTCCACCTCCTTATTTCTTCGTCTAACTACCACTCGACTCACTTCAATTTCAAAACCTTTCCTTTCTTCTTCTTCTTCTTCTTCTTCTCCTCTCTCTCTCATCTCCAACCTCAATAACAATAAGGTCTAAAATTAACAAATCTTGTGTCAAAATGGGTTCAATTTACCCTTCTTTTCTTCACTAAAATGACATATTTGATTGATTTTGTTTTGTAGCAAAAGAACCCATTTCGTTTATTCTCAGTGAAATCAATGGCGTCATCAGATCACAAGGAATCTCCTTCCAACAATCCAGGCCTTCACACCAGCCCTGATGATTCTACCAAGGGTTACTTCATGCAACAAACTGTAATACTCTCTCTCTTCTCTCTCATTATTTATGAGCTGTAAAGTGATCAATTGATTGAAATTGAGTTGGGTTTTGTGTTATTGGTTTCAGATGTTTCGAATTAAGGACCCAAAAGTGAGCTTGGATTTCTACTCTCGTGTTTTGGGCATGTCGTAAGTCTTTGCTCCTTTGATTCCTGGCTTATTGCATTATTGTGTATAGTTAGAATGTGTAGGTTTGTGCTAGTTTTTGCTGTTTTCTGTATCATATGCTTAATTTTATAGTTATATTATAGTAATGTTACAATGCTAATACACTTGGTTGTAAACCCTTCATTGACTTGCTCATTAATGTGATTTTTAACATAAGGGGAAATTACACAAGGACTGAAATAGAGAGTTGGGTGACTGACTATAGTGATTGGTTGAGTAGGTTAAGACTTGAACAAATTGTTAATTTTACATGTGTGAATTTACTATTTGGGGATTGACACTTATATGGGTTGCTAGGAAGAAAATCAATCTGTTTTGGACAAAGAGACAATTCATATTGACCTATGAGTGTTGTTCTATTGGTGTGTATTTCTTGGGTGAATGTCAGTTGTTAATTTGAAGCGGTATGGATTTGCTTATAACCTGTTTCAACTTTCAAGTGATCTTAGAACATGTCAATTAACTAGATGTTTCAGTATTGGTCTCAATGTTTTACTCATTATGTAAGTTTTTTGGATAAGGCTAATTAGAAGCATTTGGTATTATCTGAAGATAAAATAAAGATACATTGATATTGAAAACCTTATGCATCAATATCTTGGAATCAGCCCTATCAAGAATTTAGTTTCGTAGATTCTTGTTGGTAGTGATGGTAATGATAACAATGGGTGAGAAAATTTTAGATGATGCCTTGGTGGTTGATGTGAGATGAGCCTCTTGGTGTCTCTCCCTTTTGTATTTTGTTTTTCTTAAAAGTTCAGAGATCTGTTTTTGATTATTGGAAGGGACAAAAGGATTTAAGATTCAGTGTTTTCATAGACTTCCCAGGAGTAAAGTAAAGATGTGGACTTATTTGCCATAGTTTGGCTTTGTCCTAGATGTTTTGTAAAGGTATAAAAGTTACTAACATGAACTCAAACTGGTAAGCTTTATTAGTGGCGAACTTTACTTCTGAAGTGGAATGAGGCAGAGACCAGCATGCAACTGTGTTGCAGGATGTATGGTTAGAAATGAATGCTGAGAGTTGGAAGTGAAACTTATGTTTATTGGGACTTGAAACTGTTTGGAATAAGTCAAAGCACTGAAGTGTAAAGGGACTCAAATTGGATGTTAGCCCAAGTTGAATGGGACATGAGCCTCTGAAAAGGTGTTATGGAAAACCAGCAGCTACCTGTTATTCAATTTGATTTTGATTAGATGTTAATGGAATTTGTAGGTTGAGCTTCCAAACTCGAAATTCTACATATGATTAGATGTTTATGCCTTTATGGGATTTGGGGTGAAATAAGACTAGAAAGACCATCTTGTGAGTTGGGATTTGGTGTGTAGGCCTAAGGAGGAAGGGGGCCTAGGTTTCGGGGATATCTGTTTAAGAACATCTCCTTAGTAGGAAAATGGCTTTGGGCAATTTCCTTTGGAGCAGGACTCCCTTGGGCATATAGTTATGAAGAGTAAGTACGGTTTCTAATGATCCCTCAGGCTGTTACTTGAGCCCGTTGAAGTTCATCTCCCTAATTTCTTCTCTTTTCCTTCCCCATTAGCTATTATAAAGTGAGTGATGGGAATAAATTTGCTTTTTGGGAGGGGGCTTGGTCTGGAGTCTTCTTTTTGATTAGGAGTTGGGGAAGTCAATGGAAGGAAATCAAATTGTAGTGTGGAACTTCCATTTCAGGAGGCTACCCTTTGATTGGGAGTTGGGGGAAGTTACTTCTGTGCTCAATACATCAGAATCTATTCCTCTTACTGACAGCCGTGAGCCCGTGACGAAATAATTTGGTTGGCTGATCCTTCAGGTGTTTTCTCATGTAACACACTAACACCGAAACCTAAATTCTTTCTTGTTCACAATCTAATATGGAAGGCTAAGGTTCCGAAGAAAGGTGAAAGTTTTTCTCTTGCACTGCCGCTCTTATTAGACTCATCACCCTGAGTATCTGTACCAAATGTTTAAAGGGCAAGGAGATTAGTTGTCATTTATTTTTGCACTTGTGGGGTAGACTTTTTAGGGTGAAAGAGATTTCTTGGGTTTATCCTTCCGGCCTTCTCCAGCATTATCAGATCAATTTTATGTGAGGTTTGGGCCAATAAGCAGAATAAGACCCTTTGGAAGTATGCCATTTGGGAGATTTTGTGGGTGAAATGATATGGCTTGAGAGGAATGATCATATGTTTTCTACAAAAATAGCTACGGGATGTGGTCTTCTTTGCGATAGGATGGTATTCTTGGCATCGGCGTCTGGAGTTACTTTATCTTCTTTCCAGCGAAATTGGCATGCTTTATTGTAATATTTTGTTCTGTTAACTTCTGAAAACTTGTCCTCCTTCCTCAATGATTTGTATTACATCCTTCTCTTTTCCCGTGATAAATTTATTTTGCAATTTGAACAATTAACTAATATAGAAACTACAAACAATTGAGGTTTGTAGCTGAACAAGATTCAAGAACGTGGAGTGGTGCTCTTCGTGTTTTATGTTACATTTCTACTATCTTATCAATTTTTAGTGAAACAAGGCTGGATAAAGAATGATTTCAAGGAGAAATGGAGAACTTGCTTCTTCTCACTTTTTAAGGAAATGCAAAGGATACCAGCCTTTAACTCTTGTTCTTCTGGGCACTGTAACTATAGTCTGCGGTGTATATAAGATTTTGGCAACAGGTGAAAGTTCAGAAGATTTTACGTGGCTGGGGTATTATTTGCATTCACTGAAATGTCTAGTTCACTATTGTTGCATAGACTTTACTTTTGGTTATTGTCTGAAATTTATAGACTTCAGTGGGCATGTAGCATATTTTTTCCCTGGGGGTGATCCTCATTCCTCTTACTGTAAATCTGTTGAATGATTTTGCTTTTACGATTGTAATCTTGTTAAATTTCTCTTTCCTTCTTCTTCCTTGATTCCAAATCTGCATCATAATGAAGCATTTAATGGTGTTTTTTGATGTTTTTCTTTAATGTGTAGGCTGCTTAAGAGATTGGATTTCCCGGAGATGAAATTTAGCTTGTATTTCATGGGTTATGAGGTAAAAATGGAACAGCCTTTCTGTTACTGCATTGGAATAAGTTAATTGGTTTCTAGGGGCTTTCCAAGTGGTCACTCTTCCCAATTAAATTTAAGGTGGAATTTCATAGTTTATGTTCCTGACATCATTGTATCCGCATTATGTTCTAGTGAATAGCTTGATCATGCATGTGGCGACACTCATGCTTATTAACTATTCTCTCATTGCGCACAGCAAAAAAAAAAAAAAACTATTCTCTCATTGCACATGCATATGATGAGGCAAGGTGGTGACACTGTGACAGTGAAGCTTGAAACTGTCTTTTGTGAACATTTCTATTCTCGTTATGACATAATCACCCCTAGTTCTTTCTAAGCAACTGATTTATATGTTTTATGTAATTGTCCTATTAGGCTTGTTATAAGTTTTGTAAGTTGTCAACCCAAAATGATACAAATCATCAGTGAACTGCTTCCCTGGACCCTGATTATAAATTGGTTATTTTATGAAGGACCCTACATCAGCTCCAAGTGACCCTGTGGAACGTACTGTCTGGACCTTCAGTAAGAAAGCTACAATTGAACTTACCCAGTGAGTCCTGTTGCTATTGATGATCATGATCTCTTGTTAGGTATTGCTACTGATCTCTAACAAATAGATATACTCCACAGCAACTGGGGAACAGAGAGTGATCCTGAGTTCAAGGGTTATCACAATGGAAACTCAGATCCTCGTGGCTTTGGTATGAAATATTAATTTTAGTATTTAACTTGCCTTTGGACTAATTTATACTGAAAGTAATTCACGTGGTGTACATGAAATTTATTCAAACAATTTTGGAAATGTTCAGGGTGGGGCAATGCTGTTGTTGATCTGTTTTTAACTGTTGATTTTCATAACTATCATGTGATGTACATGAAATTTATTCAGACAAGTTTGTAGATCTCTCACTGAGAAATACGAGGCATGCTTTCTTACATCATACTCCGTTAATCTTTGAAGAATGTCATTTATTTCACTTTTGATTGAAAAAGGTGGGTAAATTGTGAAATAAACGCACTTTTGTAACCACTATGTTGTTACTAAGTGTAAAATGACTGCTTTTAATAAATGGGACAGCTTAAAATAGATATAGCATATTCTTTTTGGATGTCAAAATAATATTGAAGAGATCCACTAGCCTTCTGCATTTTTTTGTTTTATATTCTATTTTTATTGTCTGAAGCAAGGATGACATTGTTTGATCTAATGTCCATATGAACACCCACGAGTTTGTGAGCCCTTCTGATTCGTCTTTTGGCTAGTTTCACACTTTGTAGGCTATTTTATTTGGACCAATCGAATGTGGGTTGTATTTGGTAAACTGTTAGGCCTTAGCTGTTGCCTTTGGTGAATCTCCTCACAGGACACATAGGGATTACTGTTGATGACACTTACAAGGCATGTGAAAGATTTGAAAGCTTGGGCGTTGAGTTTGTGAAGAAACCTGATGATGGTAAGTCGTTGATTTCTTATTGAATCCCTGTCCTTACATCATACTCCTTATAGTTTTTAAACATGGAAAATTGCATACTGACCTTTTATTTGGATCCGAAATAAGGGAATAAACTTTTTGTTAGACTTTGGCATCCCTGGGGTTTAATCTTTAACATTCTAATAACGCTGGAATAAATTTAGATATAGATTTCTAGATATTGTGATGTCATTATTCATTACTACTATTAGGAGGCACTGCTACGTGTACTAAGAGTAGTTTTCCTACTCTCTACATATATTACATTAACATTACCCAGTCGCACCTATTCCCTAGGCGGGTTATTGGGCGGTCGGACAATCGGCTGTACCCAGCCTTACCCCTCAGAGAACAAAGAGGTTGTTCCTATTGACCCTTAATCTGAAGCACGACGACCATCAGCAACTTCAGAATGATACGATGGCATACATTTTTATGAGCCATTTTGATTTAGTCCATTATATTCCAAAGCCAACAAGTAGTTTTCCTACTCTCTGATGTTTTGAATTAATTGCAGGTAAAATGAAAGGGATAGCATTTATAAAGGATCCTGATGGCTATTGGATTGAAATATTTGACCTGAAATTGATTGGAAATGTTACTGGTGGTGCTTCATGAGTCAACGATCCAGGTAGCTTTTAATTAATTTATCCTTTTCCTGTCAGACATTTCCATTTGGTTTCCTTGTTAAAAATGACAATTGTACATTCTTAAAGCTTATTGTAAATTAGTCCAGAAGTTCGGTTGTATGCCTATTCAAACTTGCAACCTTGTTGCATTTGTAGCTATATCAACTTGCACTTATACTTATGATTGTCACTGCAAGATTAGAAAATTTCAGTTACTTGCAAGGTCTTGCCCTTTGGATTTTTTTTTTGTTTTACATTAATAAACAAATGTTTTATCAGATGAAATCATGAAACGGGGTACCTAACCCCCCCAAAAACCAAATGGGAAGGCTTTTAAGTTTTAACTTGTTACAACTAGGATAAGTCAGCTTTTAAATTGTTTTACTTGGTGTTGGAATTATGATATTTTCGGTATCAAAAGTACATAACTGGTGGGATAGCGCACTTGTAGCTGTGATCGAGAGCAGCAGGGGGGGGGGCAGTTACATCTAAAAGCTCAGTGTTTCTTTTCCTTTTGGCTGGAAGTTAGGTTTTGAAGAGTGTTATGTTTGCACTGATTTGATCAACATTGGCTAAAAATTATGATTTGCCCTTGGCTCGGGCACCTTTTCTGTGGCCTTACAAGTAGCAATAACCCAAATTCGGTGACCTGAACCTGATTGTCCATGGAAGAGCTTGATCTAGAATTTGTGGCATATCATAATTTAGATGAGATTAGTTTTTTATTTTTATCCGAAGGAGGGTTTAGTGTTTGGTAATAAGTGGTTGGCTTAGGGCTATAACTGAACCGATACAATCGCGAACAGCGCAGCTAGCGAGCAAGCTTGATCAAAGCTCGTTCGTGAACTGACTGAACAAACACGAATGTTCTTAGAGGAACTGAGCTCAAGCTGTCTGGACTCTGGCTCGTTTGTACTCACAAAAGGTATCGTTTGAGTATGAGTATGAGTAACCCAAGGATTTATTTACGATATATTTGTACGACCTACCTAGCACAGGATGGAGCGTAGTTGTGTGACCTTGTGTTCAATTTGGGAAATTTATGCATGATTTTTAATTCTCGTACAAATATTGGCCTTGATATGGATGTGGGCCATGTGGCCTTCTAGTGAGAGCTTATATTTGAAAATGATGTTGCATGTCCCTGCAAGTAGTCCCTTATCTTTTTTCTGTTTCCTTTCTCTTTTACTGACTTTTGGCACACTAATACTTCTCACTGCTGATGATTTGGAATTTGGTGAATAAGCTATGCAGTAAGAACATGCTCGCTAGACAAAAGATTTTTATTTATCTTACTTTGTGTGTGTCAAGGTTCCTAGTGGTTGACTGGTTGTGCTAGGTGTGGGGCTTTGGGTTTGGTTGTTTTTGATAAATTCAGGTGTTATGTTCCTTTGACACAGTGGTTTGTACAAGGTGGGGGTTAACATTGATTCAGAAGGGGTGGGTTGTATTGTATCTTCGTGTCGGAGTCCTCTTGAGTTAGCTGTGGAAGGTCACGTAGTAGTTTGTCTTGATCTACCAGTAAGGTCAACAAATTTCGCTTAAACAAATTGATGTGGGCTGGGGAACAACCAAGTTATGAACTTCATTTTCGTCAACCTTAACCTGGGAATCTGGAATTTAGTAATTTTTGTTCACTTTGATGTTAGTTTATGTATTTACTGACTCAACTACTATCCACCTTGTTTTTGCAGCATTACTGTGACTTGGTCAATGCCATGGACACGCTAATCCTAGCTGTTGAAAGGGCTTCACGTGTCTTGCGATGTTGAAGGGTGGATATACCATTTCAAAATTTGATGTGATTCTCTGTGGATTGAGATTATTTCTGTTGTGTGTTTCCAAAGTGTTATACATTTCTTGCTTTTGTAAGCATTCATGTAATGGTTCTTGCTTTTGTAAGCATTCATGTAATGGTTAGACATTCGGCTGTGAGAAGTAGTGTCGATGTCTAGGCGAGGTTTGTAGAAGCATTGGTGCTTCTCACTACAAAGCAATGTAATTACGACGTGAATGTTAGATACTAACTGAGAAATAAAGTACGTTGGAAACTGAAATTTTCCAAATAAAATTATTACATCTGATGTGACAGTTTAGTGTATGAGCATATAGAAGCTTACGCCCAATTCTTGCTGCATGGTTAGTGTCTAAACATGTTCAACCGTTTGGGGAAAATGAAGAAAATTTCTGTGAACAACCAAACGCTTATTGCTCCAAGTCCAAACCGCTTATGAATTTAATTGCTTCTATGCATGGTTTATGTACGTAATGTGAAATTATGATGTATCGCTGGTCATGTGAATTATATGTACCATATATGTTGATATGATTACTTGTCAAAGTGGAATCATGTTATTGTGCCGAAGTGCTGCCGGATTTCTATTATAATCCATTAGTCGCCCAGTTGCATAAATTCGTTGTCAATCATGTTAACTTGAACATAAGTTAAATTGGACTCTTAGTTCTTTCGTCATTATTATATAAGTTCTTATTGAACCTCGCATGTTAAATGAATTATTAAAGAGAATAAGACTCCTAATGGAGCCCTAGGAGTAGTCGAGCTTCGGAGTGCACTAATGAGCGTTACTCAAGGGATGAGTGATTCCCAAATCTTTACTCTCTCATTATGGATACAACGATGTTTTATTCGGGACAGATCATTCCCCATTTATTAAGTCCTCTTGACTAACCATGAGTTACCTCGAGGTAGTGTGCACACTAGAGTCTTTAAGTCCATGGCAAGATTATTATTCAAGGCTCCGCCTCATAAACATTGTAGATGGTATGTCCTCAGTTTATGTAAAGACGAGCGTCGTGTCTTGGTATTCCACCAAACGGCTTGTCTAGCTCTCTTAGGACTCTTCAAGATGAATTATGTCTTGCGTGATCATTTAATAAGATAATATTGAATGAGGTGTCCTATATGACTATTTGCTTATGTGTGAGTGCAAATGAATTTCAAAGATTCTTCAAAAACTCAGGTAAGGTTTGCGAAAAGGTTTTTACTGGGTTTGGATGTTAATTACTCAGTTTATCTAATTTTTGTTTTATTTTCCTTTTCTTTTGTTCCTGTTGTGGAAATTATTTGTGCAGGTAATGCTGAGTGAGGACGTCTTAAGCTTGGCGTAGTTGTTAAGTTTCCGCTTTTGAACTCTGATTTGGTTTGGATTGTCGCCCGCATGTTTTGGGCTATAAATAATGGATAATAATTTAAGTTCACTATTTAGACAATGTTGGATAATGTTTTATTAATCTTAGTTCTCATTTAGAAATACCTATTATTTCTTCTTTCTGCTTAGCATTTAATCCTTAGTGATAAATGTTGCAGTAGCACCCTTGCGTTTGTGACGGTTCAGTGGTGTCGAGTCATGGACAATGACGTCGATAGTTCCCAGTAAATCATTTGTAAATTCGGGGGTGTTACACGGCCCTTCCCCACTCGTACCACCCATCACCGTCCCCTACCCCACCAGTTGTTGTCCCCACTCCCCAGTTCGTCCACCCCCCACCCCAAGTCTACTATCAATATCCTCCGCCCGGCCCTGCCCCTGCAGCGCCCAGCCCATACGGCCAGGTCCCACCCCCTGGGCTTGGCTCGCCACGACACCAGCCAGTCCCTCGACCCCACAAGCCGAGCCCACTACAGCTCTTCCCCAATTAATTAACACCTTGTCTTTGCAAGACCCTGGAGATAGTGGCTGGTACATGGATACAGGTGCAACTTCCCATTTAACGTCCCAACAACCAGGTAATATAAGTACTATTTCTAATTCGAGCTTATTTAATGTTGTACTGTTGGTGACGGATCCTCAATTCCTGTGATATGTATGGGTTACTCTCACCTAAACTCCCTCTCCCGCCCTCTTTACCTTCAAAATGTCCTTGTTGCTCCCCAAATAATTAAAAATCTCATCTCTGTCCGTCAATTTGTCCGCGATAATTATTGTCGTGTCGCTTTTGACCCTTATGGATTTTCTGATCTGCTTTTGGAGCTCCTTTGCCCCCTCACGCGGGGTACTCTTGTATATTGTGACAATGTTAGTGCTGTGTATCTCTCCACTAACCCGGTCCAACATCAGCGTACCAAACACATCGAGATTGACATTCATTTTGTTCGTGAGAAAGTCGCTCTTGGTCATGTTTTGGTTCTTCATGTACCTTCCAGCTCACAGTACGCGAATATTTTTACGAAGGGTCTCCCTTCGTCTCTTTTTACTGATTTTCGCTCCAGCCTGAGCGTTCGTCCTCCTCCCGCTCCGACTGCGGGGGTGTGATAGAATATAGTTAAATATGTAAATATTTAGTTACTTCTCATTAGGCTTATTATTGTATAGTTAGGCCTATATTTGTAATTAGAGCTAATGCCCAGCTTCACGCTTGTACACTAAGTATATATTGTTAATGTTAATGAGGAAACCTTCACGGAAAATTATTCCAACCAACACAATTCTCAATTCTCAAGAGTTTGCACAAAGATGTTGTAATCACGGTTCAGTTCTTTTTTGCTACTCTAATACGCTACTATACTCGCTTCGTCCGTGACTAAAGTCCTATACCTTTTCTTAAGATTGGATACAAATGTATCAATTCTGTATTCATGATAAAAATAAATAATTTTTATCAGAATCACCTTTAATTTAAAGGTTATTTTTAATAAACCACTTTAAAAATTTATCTTTTAACAAACAACTTTCAATATACTTTGATTCTAAGTACTATATATGACCATTTTTCGACAACTAAGGATGTAGTATGACAATTTGACCCTTAATGAATGTTACATTATCTCACATGGCATTATATCTTTATTAGGTTAAAATATATCTCCGTTATCAATTCGCAAACGGTTTGCAAGTGTATTATTGATTCTTTTACAGTCAATCCATGTGTCACTTTCTCCCACCCTTTAATCCCATTTAGGCTTTAGTTGCCAGTGATTTTGTGATCTTCTCTTTTCATCGTCGGGAAGTGTTGTACTTAAAGGTAAGTTGAGAAGGGAGCCTCATGTTCTGACGAGATGATATAATGACTAGATTGTATGAAAAAGAAGGGGGATGGGTTGGGAAAGCTTCATTGAGTGTGATATTGAAGAAATCTAATGGAGAAATAGAAGAAAAAACGTTTCACTCCTTTTTGGCTTTATCACAATTGTTGCCAAGTAATAGAAAATGTAGGGCTAATACGAGCTACCTTTTGCCAATACAATGACAATGATGAATACTCATTATAACCTTAAAACGACCGAATCCCAAACTGATTTATAGTGGGCTGATCCGCTGCGAACATGATTATCTTTGGCTCAAAGGGTTTAGTTAAACTTTTGGTTAAATCCAAAGAAAAGAAAAGAAAAACTCAACCTAATTCAAAGAATAATGTTTGACCTGAATAAGATAAACGAAAGTCTGAATCCGATTATAAAGTCTAAATCCGAATAATGGTTAACTCTTTCCTAATTCCAACTGACCTTGTACTCATCTGAAAAAATGACTAAAAATGACATGTCCTTGAAACAATTAAAGAAAAAGTTGATTTCTTTGTTCCCACACATTGCAACTAAAAGATTGGGGGCTTACAACATTATACTAGGAAGAGGAATAAAAATAAAAGATGTGTTCTTTTCTAGTTATTTTAATAACTTACATGCTGAAAGGATTGGGCCAACCGTTCTCTCTCTCTTTTCTCTTTCAAGAAACCCTAGCCTCCCTTTTTCATTTTTCTTTGACTCATCTTGGGGCTACCACCGGCATTTTTGCTGGTGGTTAGCCCCTCCATTGTTATTTCCTTGCTTTTGATCTAGTTTTTTAGTTTGTTTTCTTTATGGTTAGTAATAAACTCTCCTTTCGTGAGAGATTCTGGAGTTCTCCGCGTTCGTCGGAGGGTCGTCAATTTTTTATTTTTAGGTTCGATTTGATGAATTAAGAAGACAAGTACAATCTACCATGACAAGGGGATTTGTTATTTCAAATAGCTGCAACACGTTTCGTGCGTACCTCCGATTGTAGGGAAAAGGCAGTGGCCTCCTGTTTACTGTATAACATATTTTTTGCTATATCAGGGCATTGTCAATTATCGACGAAGCCGATCAAGACGCCGATTTCTAGCAGTGATGTTTGGATTGGTAGTCACTTATCGACGAAGCTGATCAAGACACCAATTTCAAGCAGTGATTGTGGAAATCATATTCATCTTGTTATATCAGATTTATACTTGGTTATGTTAGATTTAGATTTGTTTAGAGATATTCATCATTGTAGATGCGGGATGGCTTTTTATGAATGAACGAATTCTCGTCCCTTCAAAAAAAAAAACAAAAAAAAACTTATGTGCTGAAATTAATCAGCTTAAATCAGATAAAAGAACATATCCTATTTCTTTTTTATCACTAACATAGTGTTGATTCCCCTACATAAGTTTGGTTTTCTTACATCTCTTGCTTCTCTTTTTTATTTGAAATAAAAACAAGACATTTTATTGAATGTAAAATCCATGTAGTACTTACATTAAGAAGAGAATTCATCAATAAGCATGAATATGAATATTAGCGAATGACATCGTAGTCACTAAAATGAAAGAGAGCTAGTACAATTTTACTCCACTGAAGATCGGCAAGAGATCCAATATAGCTTCTTGTATACTCGCCAATAACTTTCTGGGTCCCTTCCATAATACCACAGACTATGAACATCAAGACCTCGACAATAGACCTCCT
Organism: Tetragonia tetragonoides; assembly: GCA_038025085.1. Lineage (NCBI taxonomy): Eukaryota > Viridiplantae > Streptophyta > Magnoliopsida > Caryophyllales > Aizoaceae > Tetragonia > Tetragonia tetragonoides. The sequence continues at coordinate 6,264,992 of CM076145.1, read as the reverse complement.
TTTGCTATTTGATACCCTTAAGAATGGTATAAAGAATTCCATGATTGCAACCAATCAACCAAGATTAAACCTAAGCTAACTCTTACAAAAAAGAGATCATCAAAATGAGACACACCAGAATTCACAAAAAAGTGAAACAAATTTACTAAAAGTACCAAAACAACAAATTTGTAAAAGACCATAATAAAATCGGAGAAAATAAAAGACAGTGAGATAAAGCCGTTTATAAGATATATAGAAAAGTAACTTGTTAGAAATTACCATATTTCTGAAAATTTTTAACCAAAACTTCTGAACAAAAGCAAGGATGAAACAAGTTCTTTTTTTTATTTTATTGAAATTCAAAAAATTTATTCTCGGTCACTACTTATAAATGGAGAGAAGTGACGGTTATCTCTTGGTTGTCGGTTATCTCTTGCGAGTGTTTGGTTTGCTTGCTTTGTTTTGACGATTAGAGCAACTACAATGGTTGCTTTTTTACCCCTACCAAAACCACTAAGTAGTAGCCAACTATTTGCTAACTTTTGTATACAAAATGATTTTCCTTCCCAAGAAATTGCAGGTGTCACTACAAGTTGAGTGGTACTACCCATTGTGAGTGGTTGTAGGTAGAAGAGATTGAAGTTTGGAAAATGGAACAAATCTTATGTAGCAAAAGTCAGCAGTAGGTCTTGATGTCCACTATTGTGGTTGCCCTTTGCCGACCTGAGGGGATTTCTCTTGCGACCAACAATATGTCTTCGTTAGTGATCATATTGGGGGAAAGGTAGTTGTAAAGAAGTGGATGTGAAATGGCGAAAACTCCCCTCCCATTGAAGTAGGGAGGGCCTCCTTCCCCTCGCTCACTCTCCTTTTCCTAACATGAACCTTGAGTGAGATCTCTGTCTTCGAAGCAAAAATCGAGGATCAGGCAATAAAGTAGGATTCTTTGGGCTAAGATGTTAAAGAGATGGCTACCCTAATCTAGAATATTACTTTTCATTACCTTATGTCATTTTGGTTCGAAAGCTTAAACAAGGAAAAAGTAAACATTTCTTTAGGAGTTTATGACATGGTAATGCTACTTTTGTGTATTATTGGTGTTACGGTAATCTCTTCTTAAGTGAGCCAATGCTCTTTTCCTAATAGTTAAGATTAAGACATTGTATACTAAATCAACTCTCTCTGTGCCTCCTGAAAAGAAAAAAAAAAAAAAAAAACCAAAAAAACCTCTTAAGGGAAATTCCGAAGTGTGGACATAATTTTGTGTTTAGGCAAAACCCAACAATTTTCCAAGCACAAGGAGTCAAGGACACAACCAGACCCAGGTACACTGACGCTCCGTCACATATTCACACTCTAATGGCTTCCACCTCCTTATTTCTTCGTCTAACTACCACTCGACTCACTTCAATTTCAAAACCTTTCCTTTCTTCTTCTTCTTCTTCTTCTTCTCCTCTCTCTCTCATCTCCAACCTCAATAACAATAAGGTCTAAAATTAACAAATCTTGTGTCAAAATGGGTTCAATTTACCCTTCTTTTCTTCACTAAAATGACATATTTGATTGATTTTGTTTTGTAGCAAAAGAACCCATTTCGTTTATTCTCAGTGAAATCAATGGCGTCATCAGATCACAAGGAATCTCCTTCCAACAATCCAGGCCTTCACACCAGCCCTGATGATTCTACCAAGGGTTACTTCATGCAACAAACTGTAATACTCTCTCTCTTCTCTCTCATTATTTATGAGCTGTAAAGTGATCAATTGATTGAAATTGAGTTGGGTTTTGTGTTATTGGTTTCAGATGTTTCGAATTAAGGACCCAAAAGTGAGCTTGGATTTCTACTCTCGTGTTTTGGGCATGTCGTAAGTCTTTGCTCCTTTGATTCCTGGCTTATTGCATTATTGTGTATAGTTAGAATGTGTAGGTTTGTGCTAGTTTTTGCTGTTTTCTGTATCATATGCTTAATTTTATAGTTATATTATAGTAATGTTACAATGCTAATACACTTGGTTGTAAACCCTTCATTGACTTGCTCATTAATGTGATTTTTAACATAAGGGGAAATTACACAAGGACTGAAATAGAGAGTTGGGTGACTGACTATAGTGATTGGTTGAGTAGGTTAAGACTTGAACAAATTGTTAATTTTACATGTGTGAATTTACTATTTGGGGATTGACACTTATATGGGTTGCTAGGAAGAAAATCAATCTGTTTTGGACAAAGAGACAATTCATATTGACCTATGAGTGTTGTTCTATTGGTGTGTATTTCTTGGGTGAATGTCAGTTGTTAATTTGAAGCGGTATGGATTTGCTTATAACCTGTTTCAACTTTCAAGTGATCTTAGAACATGTCAATTAACTAGATGTTTCAGTATTGGTCTCAATGTTTTACTCATTATGTAAGTTTTTTGGATAAGGCTAATTAGAAGCATTTGGTATTATCTGAAGATAAAATAAAGATACATTGATATTGAAAACCTTATGCATCAATATCTTGGAATCAGCCCTATCAAGAATTTAGTTTCGTAGATTCTTGTTGGTAGTGATGGTAATGATAACAATGGGTGAGAAAATTTTAGATGATGCCTTGGTGGTTGATGTGAGATGAGCCTCTTGGTGTCTCTCCCTTTTGTATTTTGTTTTTCTTAAAAGTTCAGAGATCTGTTTTTGATTATTGGAAGGGACAAAAGGATTTAAGATTCAGTGTTTTCATAGACTTCCCAGGAGTAAAGTAAAGATGTGGACTTATTTGCCATAGTTTGGCTTTGTCCTAGATGTTTTGTAAAGGTATAAAAGTTACTAACATGAACTCAAACTGGTAAGCTTTATTAGTGGCGAACTTTACTTCTGAAGTGGAATGAGGCAGAGACCAGCATGCAACTGTGTTGCAGGATGTATGGTTAGAAATGAATGCTGAGAGTTGGAAGTGAAACTTATGTTTATTGGGACTTGAAACTGTTTGGAATAAGTCAAAGCACTGAAGTGTAAAGGGACTCAAATTGGATGTTAGCCCAAGTTGAATGGGACATGAGCCTCTGAAAAGGTGTTATGGAAAACCAGCAGCTACCTGTTATTCAATTTGATTTTGATTAGATGTTAATGGAATTTGTAGGTTGAGCTTCCAAACTCGAAATTCTACATATGATTAGATGTTTATGCCTTTATGGGATTTGGGGTGAAATAAGACTAGAAAGACCATCTTGTGAGTTGGGATTTGGTGTGTAGGCCTAAGGAGGAAGGGGGCCTAGGTTTCGGGGATATCTGTTTAAGAACATCTCCTTAGTAGGAAAATGGCTTTGGGCAATTTCCTTTGGAGCAGGACTCCCTTGGGCATATAGTTATGAAGAGTAAGTACGGTTTCTAATGATCCCTCAGGCTGTTACTTGAGCCCGTTGAAGTTCATCTCCCTAATTTCTTCTCTTTTCCTTCCCCATTAGCTATTATAAAGTGAGTGATGGGAATAAATTTGCTTTTTGGGAGGGGGCTTGGTCTGGAGTCTTCTTTTTGATTAGGAGTTGGGGAAGTCAATGGAAGGAAATCAAATTGTAGTGTGGAACTTCCATTTCAGGAGGCTACCCTTTGATTGGGAGTTGGGGGAAGTTACTTCTGTGCTCAATACATCAGAATCTATTCCTCTTACTGACAGCCGTGAGCCCGTGACGAAATAATTTGGTTGGCTGATCCTTCAGGTGTTTTCTCATGTAACACACTAACACCGAAACCTAAATTCTTTCTTGTTCACAATCTAATATGGAAGGCTAAGGTTCCGAAGAAAGGTGAAAGTTTTTCTCTTGCACTGCCGCTCTTATTAGACTCATCACCCTGAGTATCTGTACCAAATGTTTAAAGGGCAAGGAGATTAGTTGTCATTTATTTTTGCACTTGTGGGGTAGACTTTTTAGGGTGAAAGAGATTTCTTGGGTTTATCCTTCCGGCCTTCTCCAGCATTATCAGATCAATTTTATGTGAGGTTTGGGCCAATAAGCAGAATAAGACCCTTTGGAAGTATGCCATTTGGGAGATTTTGTGGGTGAAATGATATGGCTTGAGAGGAATGATCATATGTTTTCTACAAAAATAGCTACGGGATGTGGTCTTCTTTGCGATAGGATGGTATTCTTGGCATCGGCGTCTGGAGTTACTTTATCTTCTTTCCAGCGAAATTGGCATGCTTTATTGTAATATTTTGTTCTGTTAACTTCTGAAAACTTGTCCTCCTTCCTCAATGATTTGTATTACATCCTTCTCTTTTCCCGTGATAAATTTATTTTGCAATTTGAACAATTAACTAATATAGAAACTACAAACAATTGAGGTTTGTAGCTGAACAAGATTCAAGAACGTGGAGTGGTGCTCTTCGTGTTTTATGTTACATTTCTACTATCTTATCAATTTTTAGTGAAACAAGGCTGGATAAAGAATGATTTCAAGGAGAAATGGAGAACTTGCTTCTTCTCACTTTTTAAGGAAATGCAAAGGATACCAGCCTTTAACTCTTGTTCTTCTGGGCACTGTAACTATAGTCTGCGGTGTATATAAGATTTTGGCAACAGGTGAAAGTTCAGAAGATTTTACGTGGCTGGGGTATTATTTGCATTCACTGAAATGTCTAGTTCACTATTGTTGCATAGACTTTACTTTTGGTTATTGTCTGAAATTTATAGACTTCAGTGGGCATGTAGCATATTTTTTCCCTGGGGGTGATCCTCATTCCTCTTACTGTAAATCTGTTGAATGATTTTGCTTTTACGATTGTAATCTTGTTAAATTTCTCTTTCCTTCTTCTTCCTTGATTCCAAATCTGCATCATAATGAAGCATTTAATGGTGTTTTTTGATGTTTTTCTTTAATGTGTAGGCTGCTTAAGAGATTGGATTTCCCGGAGATGAAATTTAGCTTGTATTTCATGGGTTATGAGGTAAAAATGGAACAGCCTTTCTGTTACTGCATTGGAATAAGTTAATTGGTTTCTAGGGGCTTTCCAAGTGGTCACTCTTCCCAATTAAATTTAAGGTGGAATTTCATAGTTTATGTTCCTGACATCATTGTATCCGCATTATGTTCTAGTGAATAGCTTGATCATGCATGTGGCGACACTCATGCTTATTAACTATTCTCTCATTGCGCACAGCAAAAAAAAAAAAAAAAACTATTCTCTCATTGCACATGCATATGATGAGGCAAGGTGGTGACACTGTGACAGTGAAGCTTGAAACTGTCTTTTGTGAACATTTCTATTCTCGTTATGACATAATCACCCCTAGTTCTTTCTAAGCAACTGATTTATATGTTTTATGTAATTGTCCTATTAGGCTTGTTATAAGTTTTGTAAGTTGTCAACCCAAAATGATACAAATCATCAGTGAACTGCTTCCCTGGACCCTGATTATAAATTGGTTATTTTATGAAGGACCCTACATCAGCTCCAAGTGACCCTGTGGAACGTACTGTCTGGACCTTCAGTAAGAAAGCTACAATTGAACTTACCCAGTGAGTCCTGTTGCTATTGATGATCATGATCTCTTGTTAGGTATTGCTACTGATCTCTAACAAATAGATATACTCCACAGCAACTGGGGAACAGAGAGTGATCCTGAGTTCAAGGGTTATCACAATGGAAACTCAGATCCTCGTGGCTTTGGTATGAAATATTAATTTTAGTATTTAACTTGCCTTTGGACTAATTTATACTGAAAGTAATTCACGTGGTGTACATGAAATTTATTCAAACAATTTTGGAAATGTTCAGGGTGGGGCAATGCTGTTGTTGATCTGTTTTTAACTGTTGATTTTCATAACTATCATGTGATGTACATGAAATTTATTCAGACAAGTTTGTAGATCTCTCACTGAGAAATACGAGGCATGCTTTCTTACATCATACTCCGTTAATCTTTGAAGAATGTCATTTATTTCACTTTTGATTGAAAAAGGTGGGTAAATTGTGAAATAAACGCACTTTTGTAACCACTATGTTGTTACTAAGTGTAAAATGACTGCTTTTAATAAATGGGACAGCTTAAAATAGATATAGCATATTCTTTTTGGATGTCAAAATAATATTGAAGAGATCCACTAGCCTTCTGCATTTTTTTGTTTTATATTCTATTTTTATTGTCTGAAGCAAGGATGACATTGTTTGATCTAATGTCCATATGAACACCCACGAGTTTGTGAGCCCTTCTGATTCGTCTTTTGGCTAGTTTCACACTTTGTAGGCTATTTTATTTGGACCAATCGAATGTGGGTTGTATTTGGTAAACTGTTAGGCCTTAGCTGTTGCCTTTGGTGAATCTCCTCACAGGACACATAGGGATTACTGTTGATGACACTTACAAGGCATGTGAAAGATTTGAAAGCTTGGGCGTTGAGTTTGTGAAGAAACCTGATGATGGTAAGTCGTTGATTTCTTATTGAATCCCTGTCCTTACATCATACTCCTTATAGTTTTTAAACATGGAAAATTGCATACTGACCTTTTATTTGGATCCGAAATAAGGGAATAAACTTTTTGTTAGACTTTGGCATCCCTGGGGTTTAATCTTTAACATTCTAATAACGCTGGAATAAATTTAGATATAGATTTCTAGATATTGTGATGTCATTATTCATTTCTACTATTAGGAGGCACTGCTACGTGTACTAAGAGTAGTTTTCCTACTCTCTACATATATTACATTAACATTACCCAGTCGCACCTATTCCCTAGGCGGGTTATTGGGCGGTCGGACAATCGGCTGTACCCAGCCTTACCCCTCAGAGAACAAAGAGGTTGTTCCTATTGACCCTTAATCTGAAGCACGACGACCATCAGCAACTTCAGAATGATACGATGGCATACATTTTTATGAGCCATTTTGATTTAGTCCATTATATTCCAAAGCCAACAAGTAGTTTTCCTACTCTCTGATGTTTTGAATTAATTGCAGGTAAAATGAAAGGGATAGCATTTATAAAGGATCCTGATGGCTATTGGATTGAAATATTTGACCTGAAATTGATTGGAAATGTTACTGGTGGTGCTTCATGAGTCAACGATCCAGGTAGCTTTTAATTAATTTATCCTTTTCCTGTCAGACATTTCCATTTGGTTTCCTTGTTAAAAATGACAATTGTACATTCTTAAAGCTTATTGTAAATTAGTCCAGAAGTTCGGTTGTATGCCTATTCAAACTTGCAACCTTGTTGCATTTGTAGCTATATCAACTTGCACTTATACTTATGATTGTCACTGCAAGATTAGAAAATTTCAGTTACTTGCAAGGTCTTGCCCTTTGGATTTTTTTTTTGTTTTACATTAATAAACAAATGTTTTATCAGATGAAATCATGAAACGGGGTACCTAACCCCCCCAAAAACCAAATGGGAAGGCTTTTAAGTTTTAACTTGTTACAACTAGGATAAGTCAGCTTTTAAATTGTTTTACTTGGTGTTGGAATTATGATATTTTCGGTATCAAAAGTACATAACTGGTGGGATAGCGCACTTGTAGCTGTGATCGAGAGCAGCAGGGGGGGGGGGCAGTTACATCTAAAAGCTCAGTGTTTCTTTTCCTTTTGGCTGGAAGTTAGGTTTTGAAGAGTGTTATGTTTGCACTGATTTGATCAACATTGGCTAAAAATTATGATTTGCCCTTGGCTCGGGCACCTTTTCTGTGGCCTTACAAGTAGCAATAACCCAAATTCGGTGACCTGAACCTGATTGTCCATGGAAGAGCTTGATCTAGAATTTGTGGCATATCATAATTTAGATGAGATTAGTTTTTTATTTTTATCCGAAGGAGGGTTTAGTGTTTGGTAATAAGTGGTTGGCTTAGGGCTATAACTGAACCGATACAATCGCGAACAGCGCAGCTAGCGAGCAAGCTTGATCAAAGCTCGTTCGTGAACTGACTGAACAAACACGAATGTTCTTAGAGGAACTGAGCTCAAGCTGTCTGGACTCTGGCTCGTTTGTACTCACAAAAGGTATCGTTTGAGTATGAGTATGAGTAACCCAAGGATTTATTTACGATATATTTGTACGACCTACCTAGCACAGGATGGAGCGTAGTTGTGTGACCTTGTGTTCAATTTGGGAAATTTATGCATGATTTTTAATTCTCGTACAAATATTGGCCTTGATATGGATGTGGGCCATGTGGCCTTCTAGTGAGAGCTTATATTTGAAAATGATGTTGCATGTCCCTGCAAGTAGTCCCTTATCTTTTTTCTGTTTCCTTTCTCTTTTACTGACTTTTGGCACACTAATACTTCTCACTGCTGATGATTTGGAATTTGGTGAATAAGCTATGCAGTAAGAACATGCTCGCTAGACAAAAGATTTTTATTTATCTTACTTTGTGTGTGTCAAGGTTCCTAGTGGTTGACTGGTTGTGCTAGGTGTGGGGCTTTGGGTTTGGTTGTTTTTGATAAATTCAGGTGTTATGTTCCTTTGACACAGTGGTTTGTACAAGGTGGGGGTTAACATTGATTCAGAAGGGGTGGGTTGTATTGTATCTTCGTGTCGGAGTCCTCTTGAGTTAGCTGTGGAAGGTCACGTAGTAGTTTGTCTTGATCTACCAGTAAGGTCAACAAATTTCGCTTAAACAAATTGATGTGGGCTGGGGAACAACCAAGTTATGAACTTCATTTTCGTCAACCTTAACCTGGGAATCTGGAATTTAGTAATTTTTGTTCACTTTGATGTTAGTTTATGTATTTACTGACTCAACTACTATCCACCTTGTTTTTGCAGCATTACTGTGACTTGGTCAATGCCATGGACACGCTAATCCTAGCTGTTGAAAGGGCTTCACGTGTCTTGCGATGTTGAAGGGTGGATATACCATTTCAAAATTTGATGTGATTCTCTGTGGATTGAGATTATTTCTGTTGTGTGTTTCCAAAGTGTTATACATTTCTTGCTTTTGTAAGCATTCATGTAATGGTTCTTGCTTTTGTAAGCATTCATGTAATGGTTAGACATTCGGCTGTGAGAAGTAGTGTCGATGTCTAGGCGAGGTTTGTAGAAGCATTGGTGCTTCTCACTACAAAGCAATGTAATTACGACGTGAATGTTAGATACTAACTGAGAAATAAAGTACGTTGGAAACTGAAATTTTCCAAATAAAATTATTACATCTGATGTGACAGTTTAGTGTATGAGCATATAGAAGCTTACGCCCAATTCTTGCTGCATGGTTAGTGTCTAAACATGTTCAACCGTTTGGGGAAAATGAAGAAAATTTCTGTGAACAACCAAACGCTTATTGCTCCAAGTCCAAACCGTTTGATACCTTTTTACTTCTGTTAGGAGTTTATTTGAGCTTCAATTCATGACATATAGATGTAAGAAATTTTCATTGTTTGCTTTCACTCCATGACATCTTGTCCATGACAGGAGTACCAAATAAAATTGTTGCTCAACATTTGCAACATTTTTTTTTGGTTGCGTCTGAAATGAGCACGTTTTTCCATTGAAAACTCTACTGTCCCTAGAATTTTCCGTAACTAGATCCTCTAGAGGTTTATCATATTCTCATCTCATGAAGCCTTCAAGTATGTTGCCAAAAAACTAGTGGGTTGCTTAACGTAAATCTCAATTACTAAACGTAGATCATTTTTCCCATTAATACCCCAAACCCTTTTCTCACCCCTTTTCCACCTTCCCCCTTTTCTCTCTATTCCCCATTTAAATCTGGAAAGAAACCACCCCCACACCGAGAGCCCCTTCCTCCAGCCACAGTCACCGTCAGCCACACAGCACCTCGCCATACCCACCGTCAGCCGCCACCTCCCGTCGTCAGACCTCCTTGTCAGCCCCCACACCCTCCATCAGCCCCGCATAACAGATCTCGCGTTAGCCCGCCTCCTCCCAAGTCCTACCGAATTCACACCCGAACCCTAGCCCGGTCCCCCAACCCCCACGTCGTTGCCTTCCGACCCCTATGCCCGAGCCACCGACGCCTCTCAATGACCCAGCCACCGGCGCCCCTCAACCACCCTACCACCATTTAAACCACCATAAGCCCTAAACAATATATAATTAAAAAAAATAAATTCTATTTATTTTGGTTACTTGGTTATTATCATTGATGTCATCAAAAACTTAGTCTTTATCAAAAGGAATCATCAATTTTAATTAGAGTTTCAAGAAGTTTTCTGAGAGGAAAAGGGAGGAGGAGGATAATAGTGGTTTGCAAATAAAAAGGGTACTTTGGGAAGTAATGCGACAAAAAGATTTGCGTTTAGTAATTTAAGATTTACGTTAAGCAGTTCCAAAAAACTAGCGTTAGCGATTTTTCTTGTTCTTGATGGTCGTGCAGATATTTATGTATTCCTTCTTTTTTTTTTTTGAACAAACGACTATTATGGGCTCGTTCTTTTTGACTGGGAACTGGTGACTGGTAACTGAGAGAAACTCGGCAAAACTGGTAAGACCCTGTTCTTTTCGTCGTTTCCATGCTGCATTCCGTTCCGTTCAGCATTGCACCGTAATTTCTGTTCCGTTCTGCACCGCACCGTAATTTGTGTTCTGTTTCGTATCACACAAGTTATATTTATTACTACATTCCGCCCTGCACTGCAATTTCCATTCCGTTTCGCACTGCGCTGCAATTTCCGTCCTCACCATCCCGCATTATTCCGTTGACGAGAACAGGGCCTAAGTCTAACTGGTAACTGGGAGAAACTGGTGAAAACTGGTCAAACTGGACAAAATTGGGGAAAACTAGGAAAAACTGGGACAAACTGAAAATTTTATATTTTTGAATGTTTAATAATAATAATAATAATAATAATAATAATAATAATAATAATATTAATAATATTAATAATAATATTAATATTAATATTAATATTAATATTAATATTAATATTAATATTAATATAAGGACATTTAAGTCATGTTTAAATATTAGTCAATGCTTATATTTATTTTTTTATTTTGATATAACATATTGTATATTTAATTATTATGTTTAATATGTATAAATATTAAAACTGGGCAAAATTGGGTCAAACTGGACAAAATTGGAGGAAGCTGTATTTTGTAACTGGTAACTGAGAAAAATTGGGGAGAACTGGGCAAAACTGAAAACCAGTTGAAAAGAACATGCCCTATGTAGTTATAAGGCGAATATAAGTGGTCCTGATTATATCTAAAAAAAGATAACAACCCAAAAAAGCGGACGAGTTATACAATAAAGTGGTACTGTGGTAGTCTGCCTAACTTCCCGTACATGAAGTGCTACTCGATCTGTTGCTTGATTTTCTTCATAGTAGATATGTACCAGAATAATAGACCATCGTTGTTCAAGTAAGTGCCTGCAATAGAGCCGTCAAAAGCTGATCCGACCCGACCCGTTTTTTTCAGGGTCATGACAAAATTTTCTCGACCCTAATCCGCTTACAACCCGGTAAAATGAACTAAAACTTGGTTCCGATCCAAAAACCCATCCTTAATCGACCCAACCCGAACCCGAAGTGACCCAACCTGTAACCCGTTGGGTCGACCCGTTTGACAGATCTACCTACAATCAAAGATTAAACCATGGTAATGTCCAGGATACTGAAATCTACCAGTTATCATATTAATTGCAAGTAAGGACTCTGATTGTATTTCTATAGATTGTAACTGTAAAGTTCATGCAATACCTAAGGCCTGATGGATTGCAAGAAGTTCCATATGGATATTCGTGGAATTTTTTCTATAGAGTATGAAAGAAAAATATCATTTTCCTTGTGGACTTCTAAATACGCCTGCTGCCCTACCTTTCCCTGATTAAGAGAAGCACTTCCATCCACATTAATAATATTTATATATTCTAAAAATACGTATTGGGAAAAGTTCATAATTTATCTCTTTCTTTCTCTTGGCACAAATCCATCATCTAAATCAATATTTCAACAATAGTGATGCCAACCGTGGTGAGTTGAGGGCTTTATGCAAGCTTAGTCCCAGCCATAATTCCGATATAATTGAATCATAAAACTCACCCGTACTCTAAATTAGAACATCAGAAAATTATTACCCTGTTTTTTTTAAAGCCAATTAAAGAAAGAGATAAAATGAAAGATCAAGAGAGAGATAAATCAGTGAGGGAGGAGGATTTACATTGACCTTGAATCTTTCAAAATGGGACTTAGGATAGAGAAGTGAGAAGTTGAAATATATCATAAATTGGGGATATTGTTGGTTAATCAGAACTATAACTAAGAGATTAGTTTGTTAATTAAGTGGGTTGAAGTTATTTCAAACAAATCAGGTCAAAGGGTAATTTAAGTGAATTGTGCAAGGCACGTGAAGGTAAATCGGGAAGATTTTTTTTTTTTTTTTTTTTTGAGGAAGGGAAGATTTTTTACATTTTGTGTTTTAGGAAATACTTGCCAAAAAATGTTATATTTTGTGGATTTTCGCCAAATTGTACCAAAAAAAACATAGAACAAAAAAACAGAAAACAAAAAAACAAAGAAAAGAGGGTCAAACTCAAATCACAGTCTCCAAACTCCACTAATGGAGGAAAAAACATTCCATTGACCATCTCACACTCCATTGTATCTCCCCTCTTCCATTCTTCCACCATGTCTAAGCTCCACAAAATCCCCACACACCCACCAGAACAACCCATTTCACCATCAACCCTCACACTCACGCTCCTCTTTCTACTCTCATTCTCTCTCCTCCCTACATCTTTCTCTGCCCTCCACTCCCCACCACCTCCTCTCCCACTCTTACCCATCCCCACTGCCCAGCAACTCTCATGGCAACTCAAAGAAATGGCATTTTTCCTCCATTTTGGCCCAAACACCTTCACAAACTCTGAATGGGGTGATGGGAAAACAGACCCATCAGTCTTTTTTCCCTCAAATTTCAATGCCAAGCAATGGGTTTCTGTTGCAAAATCATCAGGGTTTTCTCGTGTGATTTTAACAGCCAAACACCATGATGGGTTTTGTTTGTGGCCCTCTGATTATACTGATTATAGTGTTAATTCTAGTACATGGAAATTTGGGGGTGGAGATGTTGTGGGTGAATTGGCAGAGGCTGCTAAAGAGGGTGGAGTTGATTTGGGTGTTTATTTATCTCCTTGGGATAGACATGAGAGATGTTATGGGAAGAGTTTGGAGTATAATGAGTATTATTTGGGTCAGTTGTCTGAATTGCTCACTAGGTAAATTATTACTTACTGGTTTTGATTTATTGCTTCTTTTGGTATGTTGTTAGTGTTTTAAGAAATGGGTCTTGGAGTTGGGAAACATTTTTGCAATGTTATGCTGTATACTGCATTAAAGTGTTATGACTTATGAGTATCGTTTGGATCAAATGTCTGAATTGCTCACAGGTAAATTATCAGGTTTTGGTTTGTGTTGCTTTATTTGGTATGTTAGTGTTTTAGGAAATGGGTTTGTTGGAGTCTGGGAATATTTTGGTATTATTGTGCTGTTTGTTCAATTGTCTTGGTTCTCTGTTGCTATGATTTTGGGCATTGGAGAGTTGAGCTTGTATTAGTAGTTTCTAGGCCTTCATTTAGCAACTACATGCAACCATGTTTTTGAGCACCAGCTGTGAGCCTGTGAGAATCTGACTACAGAAATGCTGTTTTTTTTTTTTTTTTTTTTTTTTTTGGATAATTTATTTAGAGATGTGCATTAGTGGAGCAAATTTTGAAAGTCAACTTTTCATTCTTATATGGCATTTGGAGTGCATGTCATGAATCCAAGTGATAACATGTTAGAGGTTTATTGAGTTAGTACCTTAAAAGGATGCAAATTTGGGCACATGGATTTGTTCGGGAGCATGGATGATGTGATACATCTATGTTCATTTAGTAATCTTTGCTTTATGTTAGGAAGTCTCTTGTTGGGGCTATTGTATATCCTAGTTGTTTAATCCATTGACATTGTCATCTAATATGGAATTTAAAAATTTTGCATCACTTAAACCAAAAGCTAGCAAGGAACCACTTTTTTGTCTTTTGAAGCACGTAAAAGGGGGTTGTTCAGGGGGAGGAACACAGGTTTGGGAATTGTTTCTTTTGATGATTGAACAAATTGATCATCCATCAATATGCACTCTGCTTAGTGGATTCATTGTGCTCTGATGGTAGCTTTGTGTATGTTTCTATCATCTGGCAATATGGTTGTACTTGTTGGTTGTGGCTTCTCTAAATGATGTGAAAATGCCTCGTGTTTGGTGCTAAAACATCTCCTGAATTTGCTGATACTCTTGACAGTTACCAGTGGGTTAGATTAAAATTTTGGTATAGAATTTCTTCTTTTTTTTTACCTCGCTTGAGTTGAAAGTAAGTTTCAGCAGTATTGAATGAACTAATTGCTTGATGAAACAGATATGGGGAGATCAAGGAGGTATGGTTGGACGGTGCCAAAGGGGAGGGGGAGAAGGACATGAAGTATTTCTTTGACATCTGGTTTAATGTGATTCATCAATTGCAACCTGGAGGTGTAATCTTTTCTGATGCTGGACCTGATGTCCGTTGGATTGGAGATGAAGCTGGTGTTGCAGGATCTACATGCTGGTCTTCTTTCAATAGAAGTGCTGCAAAGATTGGTGGCACTGATTCCCGGTAAGATCTCACATTCTACATTCGCTACAGAACTTGAGCCTTTGCTGGTAAGAGCATGAATTGTCTTGAGAAACAAAAACGACTTCCTCCCAGTTAGACAGTTCAAAAAAAAAAGCTAGAGGTGTTTTTTCATTTACAGTTTTGTTTTTTAACCCACTTATGCATTGGGTTTCTAGGTATCATTACCAATTTGTGAATACTCCTAAGGTTGGTTCTCCAAGCTCTTTCTGATCCCTCTTTCTACTTCGTCTTCCTTTTTCTAGACCAATGGTTCCTGAAGTCTTTAAGAGGTGTCATCGAGTCAACAGCTTAGGAGCTATGCCCTTCCTAGTTCCAAACCCACCCACCCCCTCCCCTTAGAAACAACATTTTTATTTTGGGTGGCATGGATCTAGCGGGTGGGGGCTGGATATGACCTGGATAATTTTATTTAAACTGAATGCTTGGTTGTCAAAAGTTAATTCAAACTGTTTCCTCAGTTTGCTTGGTAGGCTTCACTATTCTTGCTCCAGAAAGATGCTTTCGGTGCTTCTAGAGCTTAATGTTTTGTTTATATCTCCTTCTAGAAAGACGTGGTAACTCATTATTTCTCTCCACTTCCAGCATCCAATATCGTTGAACTTTTTGTAGATAGCATAGGAAATAATAAACATCTATGTGAAGGAGATGCAACCAGTCAAAGTGGTAGCCACATGTGTAGGCTAGAAAATTATTAATATCCTCTTTGTTGGAGTAGTGCTCACTCTCCAGTCGCTACCCCCACCCCCCACCCTTTTCCCTTACACTACTGTGTCTTGGCCTGAACGACTGAACATACGTGATTTCGGCGTCTTCACCTCCCTTCTCTAACTCTGAGAAGGTTAAAATTTTCATGTGGAGAAATTCGACATACTTTAGATGTTCCTGTGGCGGAGGCCTGACGGATGGTTGGATATGCAGACGGAGATATGATGTACATGATTAATCATTTGTCTACTATGTTATACTCCAAGCATTCTTCTTTTTCTCTTGCTGTTGACAATGCTAGAGCTAATGATATTTGTTGAACCTGCAAGATACTCACGTCGAGGAGACCAATGTGGGCATGATTGGGTGCCCGCTGAATGTGACGTCTCCATCAGACCTGGATGGTTTTGGCATGCATCAGAAGCACCAAAATCTGCACTAACTCTTCTGGACATCTACTACAAATCAGTGGGCAGGAACTGTCTCTTCCTGCTGAATGTGCCTCCCAACTCCTCTGGTCTCATATCCGAAGAAGATATAAAGGTGCTTCAAAAATTTTCTGAGCTCCGAAACTCCATATTCTCCAAGAATCTGGCAGATAATGCTCTTGTAACCGCCAGTAGCACACGAGGAGGCAACAATAATTATCGCTTTGCAGCAAGCCGTGTCATTGAAGAAAGCATTTATACTTACTGGGCTCCAGCGGCAGACCATTCAGATTGGATATTGTACATAGGCTTCAAGGATATAATCTCTTTTAACGTTTTGCAAGTTCAAGAGCCAATTCAGTTGGGACAGAGGATCATAAGCTTCCATCTCGACATCTTAAGTGACAAGGGCGAATGGCAGCAAATTGTGGATGGAACAACAGTTGGATATAAGCGGCTCTTACTATTTCCCATAGTGGAATCCCAATACTTGAGGTTGGTTATTGAGCAGTCTCGTGCAGATCCTCTTATATCCTTCGTTGGGGTTTATATGGATCCTTATTCAACTTTGACAATCTTATCTGATACAAACCAGAGACCTCCCTCAAATGGACCCAAGTTCTTCAGCAAGTTGAAAGATGTCATTCTCAATTCTTCCCAGTATGGAAAGATGTTACTAAGATCTCAAATCTAGATGAACCTCACCATTTGTGCATATGGAACCGCAAAAATTTGGTTATTTGTTTCTCCACCTCATTTATTTCTCATGCTTGGTCCTGAAAGTGTATGTGTGTCATGATCCATATCAGAGTTTCTTGCTACAAAATTAGAGAGAACTTGAGAGGGGCATGCAGCACTTCCCTATCATCCATTCACGGCTTCTGGAAAGGGTTCGAAGTCTGAAACAAATGCTCCACCAAATGTTGATGGACTCATTCTAGTCATCCTCATCCATTGTTCAAATGTATTGTTCTCTTTGTACATGTGTGTCTAATATCACTTGTGTATACTCCGCAAAGTTATTCATAAGAGAACTCTCATTTTTAACTCTTGTTTCAACTTTCCTCCCCACTCCCTCTCTCCTTGTTAACTTTCTTTCCATTTAATCTCTTCCGTGCCAATTGAGAAAAGAAAACTCACAACTCACACAAACTTTAGGAAATGCTCGAACCAACAGGGAAGTTAAACACATGGAAGATTGTTGCGTAAACGTTATTTCTTATACATGACTCTATCATTCCCTTCAGTTGAGCCACATTTTCATGGCTACAGGTTGATGGCTATATATGCAAGTAAAATGACACAGAATTACTCAGTTCAGAAGTAAAATGACTTCTGTCGTTGACTCATGCATGCTCCCTAAGGCTTTAAAGAGAGCATAATTATGAAATCGGAGATGAAGCGTATGGGTATGAGGTACTGTGATACTTGGTCCATATACAATTTTAGCGATTTATAATTCTTAAAGAAGAATGGCGATACACACTCATACACTTGCCCATTCAACTAGGTTGATCAACTCAACTAAAAGTTGGTTTATCTATCAAACCCTCAAATCTTATATACAAATGAAAGCACAGTTCAAATTCTGCAAAGATAAAAAAAAAACCTCGCTTCATTTGTTGCCGTTGTGCAGTTCATAGCAACTAGCAGTTAACAGAAGAAACAAAGTACACAGGAGTTATCTGTAAGAGAAGGAACAGTGTGATGTCGTAAAGTCTTAAACAAGTAAACAGGCAGATCTGCAACACAATTACTTTCTGTCCTCACTTTCCCGAAACAAACATACAGATAATCCAATATCAGTTAATATTTACTGGAAGATCTGAAGATGATTCATTACTCCTTACATTGTCGCAGTAAAAAAAAAAAAAAAGACATTTAATCCTAAATTTCATGATAACGGAGGCTGTTCTAATAACTCAACCCCAGGAAATCCTCTGATTTTCACCGTCAGACATGTTTGATAACGGTCCTTCTCCGTGCAGGATATTCTCCCCATGGTAACTCTACCTAGGCCATATATTGAAGAACAGCAAAAAACCAGTGCATGTCTTTCGACTTGCGGAGTTCCTTGGGGCCTAGAGAAACTACTTTGGTGTAACACCAAAAAGAGTGGAGTATGAGAGACACAAATGTGTGAACAAGAACACCAGTAGTGTGAACAAGAACACCAGTAGTGAGTAGACACTCTAGACAGTGTATCAAATCTTAGTTAATCTTCACATCATGAAGGAGGCGTGCTGCCATGGCACCATATCTTCTCACATCCCAATCGGTAAGATCTCGACCTGGCAATCCTGTAGCAACCAAGCAATTTTCGTTGTCTTTATTGCTGCTTGACTCATCCGTCTCATCATTCTCCCCTTCCTTCTGTTTACTTTCACTCACAACAAACTCCGAGACTTCATCATTTCCTTGATTAGGAGACGATACAATTCCACCAGAAAGCTTTGGACCCATTATGTAAAGCTGGATGCTGGTACTTAGAATCCATTTGCATAACCATAAGAGGGCTGCCTAATCAGAAATGGAAGGATATTTCATACATCTGAACTACATGTAACAAAATCTGGAGGGACGGGGTTGTTCTAAACCATGGGGTTACCACCTGCCACACCTCCCCCCCCCCCCCCCCCCCACACACACACAAAAGAAAAACACACAAAAAAAAAAAAAAAGAACAAAGAAGAAAAAGGAAAATAAACATTTGGTTATTCAATGTAAGGGGCATGACAAATAAGTTAAAAAGTCATATACCTTAGTCCTTGGAACAGTTTTGACATCAAAGTTACTTTTCCACATTTGAACCATGTTTTCATGGACACTTGTAGAACGTATCTCATAACCCAGCTGTTCCATGGAAAACAAGGGAGATAATATATCCATACATGAAAAGGATTTTTCATGTATGAAATAAATATCCAATTTTAAGAATGTCTTACCACTATGGTTGTTCGTGGTCCTGACAAAGCACATATAGTTTGCAGCAATGTATCCAGGAGATGTTCTGCATAAACCTGAAACCCAAAGCTTCGATAAATTTAAGATTTTAGCTCGCAGATTTAATCCACAATATACTGATACTACAGCATGAGTGCCTCAAGCACGTAAGAAACCAACAACAGAAGTGATGACAGCCATAATCAGCGTAGAAGTCGATAATTTTTTGATTTTTTCACTATTGGCCACTACCCTTGATGACTAAGAGAATAATGTAGTAGTTACACTTGTTACATAGAAAATGAAGTGATATGGGTAGTCAGGTCGATCCATACTTGTAGAGGAGCAATCAAGAAATATGTGGGTTGACATTGTCTTCCAATTTGTTTTTCAGGGATAACACACAACCAGAACTCTGGATCATACTTACTGTTTCTACAGCAGTTGCTCATCAGTCATGATGATTAGTTTGCATTAATTCAATTTCGATTCTTCTAAGGGATGAATTTAAAGGAACCTACCACATCAGTGCCGATCACATAGTCATACGGTGGATCAACAGCTTTGATGTGATCTTGATTACCCCAATCTAATTCTGCGACCTTGATCGTGCCCAAAGAATCTACATTGAAGATTCAAACAAGTGAGCAACAAGATTACACTAGCAACGAATTATCATGAGATATCACGCTAACCTCAGTCTCACAGAACAATGGTGCATACGAGGGAAGGATTAAAGATTATCAAAGAGCAAAGAGAAAGTAGAGAAGAAGATTGACAATATGTTCCATCAATACGTACCTGAATTAGGATTTGTCTGTATGATCCTTGGAAGTATTACGTTCAACATTTCTCTGTAGGAACGGAAGAACTTCTTTCTGGTCAGTTGTGACCACATCACATCCCAGCATTGCCATTCCTAATATTTTTTAATAAAACAGCGTATAAGGAAGAAATGGGAAGGGAAAAGAAAACATAGCATAAACGTCCTAATAAATATTAAACATCAACTAGAGCTATTTGACAGTCGAAATGTAAAAACGCACTTGATTTATGGAAACAAAATAGGGTTTGCTGACATGGAACTGAAAATTGTTTTAAATAAGTCATAGCTTACCGAAGCCAGCTACTCCACAGCCTGCTCCAAGTTCAATGGCACGTTTTCCTTTGAGTTTGGATCGGCAAAACCTTCCCTTTCTGCTATTCCTTTCCTTTAAAAGTTGAACATAAAGATAATAGTTAGATAGATAAAATATATTTCACTAAACAGTAGTGAATGTGGAAGCCAAGCAACAACAAATAGTCATACGCTCCCATAAACCCATACCATGCTCAACTAGTCAACCAATTAAATGATCAACAATATTTATGTAATCCAGTAAACTACACAATGTCCTTAAGCTTGTGCTTCCATGAAAATCAGCAGCAAATTGCATTCAACAGACAACTTAAAGAGTTAAAGGTCTAAATCACCATCGTATGTAAGAAGTCAGGCACAATACTACAAATACAATACCTCTTAACTTTTTTAGATAAAGAGGAAGTTTTTATTAGTGAATTGTCAAAAAATACAACAAAGGAGGGCAAAGTGTCCTCCCACAATAACTAATTGGAGATCACTGCAGCCCAATAATGCTGAAATTGACTAATTAAATAATCCGTAAATGCCTCGGAAGCTCTAGCCCACAACGACGCCAGATAAACCCATAACAACTCATCCTAAGTGGCCTTCTCATTGAAAACCCGGGCATTCCTCTCCTAAAAAAACTCCGCAATGCTAGAAGGGCAAACCCACGTCTCTCGAAAAGGGCCAAACAACCTAACCCAAATGCAACGAGCAAGATCACAAGTAAAATAACATGCAGTGCAGACTCGCTACTTACTCGACACATAAGACAGACATCCGACCAAAGGGCAACCCACAACAACCTCTCCAGCCATAAACACCAAATAATCGAAAAGATTGCAGTACACCACAACAACCTTTTCTCCTTTCCATTCCCAACTCCCAACAACTGCGCCTAAAAAACTCCACAATGCTAGAAGGGCAAACCCACGTCTCTCGAAAAAGGCAAAACAACCTAACCCAAATGCAACGAGCAAGATCACAAGTAAAATAACAAGCAGTGCAGACTCACTACTTACTCGACACATAAGACAGACATCCGGCCAAAGGGCAAACCACAACAACCTCTCCAGCCATAAACACCAAATCATCGCAAAGATTGCAGTACACCACAACAACCTTTCTCCTTTTCTTCCCCAACTCCCAACAACCGCGCCTAAAAAAGCTCCGCAATGCTAGAAGGGCAAACCCACGTCTCTCGAAAAAGGCCAAACAACCTAACCCAAATGCAACGAGCAAGATCACAAGTAAAATAACATGCAGTGCAGACCTATGTTACCAGGACTCGGGTACGGGTGTCAGGTACGGGTACGTGTCCAAGTGTCGGATATGTCATCTTTCGAAATTTGAGGACACGGGGATGCTGTCCTAAATTAGGGACACGGGTGCGGGGACCCTGTCCTAAATAGGCTAGTTCGCAAACGTAGTTCGAATTCGCAATTCGCTCCTCACGGAGAGTTCTGTTCGATAGGGGTATTATGTATGACTAGTTCGCTATTTTGGGAACCTAATTTGTCTTCTGTTCTTTTATATTTTTGGGGGAAAGGGGACGTAATTTGTATGGTCAGAGTAATAAAGATTAGTAGAAGAAAGCTGTATGTATGGTCACTTTCAAGTCCCAAGGTCAAATAATAAAGTACTCCTAATTCAAGAAGAAAAATCATTTAAAAAAGCAAAGAGAAGTTGAGTGGATGACAGCTGTGAATTGGAAATACAATTTAAAAAAAAAAAGAAAAGAGGCCAGGCTGTCCACTTTCCAGAGTTCACGTGACCATAATTCTTTTTCTCTCTTATTTTCTTCTTCTGTTATTTTCCACGTGACCCCTTCTTAATCTCATCTTCTTCCTTCTCACGGTCGAGTCAGCGAGCAACAGTGTCGCCGGAGAACACTGCCGGCAAGTGCCAGCACGGTGGCTTCTCGATTGAGTCATACCAATTGACTCGCCGTTCACTACCCAACAAAAGCCCCAAGGTTTTGAACGCTGATTTTGTAATTAAGGCCTCCAATTAACAGATCTAGGGTTTTCGATTTTAGTTCACCACTTGGAGAGTACTAGGTCGTGTTCTGAAGCGTTTTTATGCGTGCGCGAACAGCGAATGAGTACGAGCGATCTAGTTCGCAGTTCGCTAGGGGGGTGAGCGAATTTGGCAACCCTGGTCTTAAATTTGGACACGGGTGCGGGGATACGGCATTTTTATAATATATATATATATATATATATATTTTTAGAAATTGTATTTTTAAAATGAATTTTTTATTTGTAAGTTAAACTGCTGTAAATACAGAGCGTTGCGTTTTGAAAACTACTGTAAGTTGAAATACGTTTGATTGGATGTGTTCTCTTCTCTTTTTAAAATGAAGCCCATTAAAACTTTGGGCCCAATTTGAACAAAGCCACTACAGTACACGTGATAAAATATCAGCCTCATAAGGTAAAACCCTACTTCATAACAGCCGCACTTATGCAGGAGAGAGAAAGAGAAGAGTTGTTGAGCAAACCAAAATGGCGGAGGAGCTTATGCTCAGCACACTCATCTGCTATTTCAGTCTCTTTCCTCTCTTGTTTCCTCATTCCCTCTCTTGTTTCCTCACTCTCTCTCCTCTTTCCTTCGATC
Source organism: Tetragonia tetragonoides (assembly GCA_038025085.1). Classification (NCBI taxonomy): domain Eukaryota; kingdom Viridiplantae; phylum Streptophyta; class Magnoliopsida; order Caryophyllales; family Aizoaceae; genus Tetragonia; species Tetragonia tetragonoides. The sequence continues at coordinate 6,242,597 of CM076145.1, read as the reverse complement.
TAGGGTCAATTTATCTAATTTTTTCCCCCAAATTCTCTCTCATCCTCTTTCTTCTCAGTGAAAATGGCCATGAACGTACCACCGTGTCGTACTGAAAATTGGCGTGTCAGACGCGGATTTTGTACCGGTACCCATGTCGTGTTGTGTCGTGTCGTGTCGATGACCTAAACTGCCGAGTCCTGGTAACGTAGGTGCAGACTCACTACTTACTTGACACATAAGACAGATATCCGGCCAAAGGGCAACACCCGGTCTCCTCCTTTGACACAAATCATTAGTATTCACCCACTCCAGCGCCAAAGTTCAAACAGACGCCTGGACCTTCAGGGGCACTCATAAGTGTAACTAGATAAGCTTAATTCATATATTAGCTCTCATAAGCGCAACTCAAGCAAAAAAGAACAAAGTGATAAGTGACCTCACTTCCTACTAATGCTAATTCTAGTGTCCCGAAAGTCAATTAGGTGAAAGTATTAGACCAGAGAAATGGAAGCTAAAATGTCTTGAGCCTTAAGTTCATAGTTTCATCCGCCCCCATGGCAAACAAGGTGGTCCTTCCCATTGATGTATATGATAGTTTAAGAGCTACCAGTGTTTTTCTTTGCAGCTTTTGCCAGCACTTTCCCCCTGTCATCAGCCACTAGTATGGATAGAGGAGTTATGGCTCACACATGAATAGGATATAGATACAATATAGTGACTGTTAGTTGACGGCTTATATTGCAGAAGAAAGGTCTCAAAGTATATACCATCAAAGAAAAAGAATTAAGATCTCAAACAAGGGGAGATCATCTCTCCTCAAGTCTCATCTATCTACTAGCTTGTCATTGCTTACCCAAACTGCTAATTCACTTCAGCCATGAAAAGCTAAAAATTAGCCTTCGACCTTTACATATGTCCTTTCAATAGTTTTTAGAGGTGACCCAACTGTTGCGCACTACTAATGGTTTGTTTCGCTCACTTTACTGAGGTCTCAGGCTTGGGAGCTAATCTTATGAAGTCCTAAGTCTAGTTGGTTGGTAAATGATGCTGATAAGGATGGGAGACTGTCAGTCTTTATGGCAGTTGCTGTTGGCCCTTGGCTGCTCAAACGATACTTCGCATTTCATGTACCTTGGCCTCTAGCTGCCAACAACGTCGGTCAGCCTCACCAACATTAGTATGGAAACTTGACAGTTCCCTTCAGGCCAAGAAGTCAAGAAGACACCAAACTTTCGTGAAATGCACGAGTCTGGCACCTGGACATGTACTCATGTTAGACATCTGTAGTCGAATCTTAGTAACATAGCCTGGCAAAATTACAGCACAAATAACCTAGTGGACCAGTCTCTGTTATGCAGGAAGATTCGAATTGTATATATACGTTCCAATCTTCATACATATTATTGCTGGTTAGGGCTATGATTATCAGAGCTAATAAAGTTTGCCGGGCTTACTTGTGGAAGGGTAATGATTTCCAAACAAGGGGGATATCTTTATCCAGTTGGCATAAAGAAGGAAACTATGCAAGCCAAGAGCTAAAGTTGGCCAGAGCAAAAGGTACTATGGTCATTCAATTGAAACAAAATGGCATGTTCATCATTGATGTTTATGGGCGAGCTTGCGGTGTCAATATCAGAAATTTAAAGATCTCCTATAAGACATTATCACAAGTTTGTAAAGTATATTTTCTATCTGCAGTTTCCCGAAAGACTCCGTATATTGTTGTAATTTGTTATTGAACTAAGTCCTCCCAAGACGAAAATTGGGCTGTAAAACTGTTAGCATAGTCTATGAAAGAAATCAGCGCCCATGACTAAGTCTAGCACTTAATACTGGGGTGGTCACGACGAAGAGCAATGACTGATATCTTAAAGCAAATTCACAAAGCTAGAGGATAAAGTTGGCCGTTCAGCAGTCATGGTTGGGAAAGCAAGTTGCTACCCATAGAGCTTATGAGGCTATGAGAGATTAAAAAAACAAATAACTGTTTTGCTACTACATTAATCTGGTCCAGCAGCCGGCAGCAGGAATGTGGCCGCAGTCTGTTTCCAATGATTTATGGAAATGAGGATATAAGTCTATAAGGAAAATTGAATAAAAATATGACAAGGGAGATATTTCAAGACATAAGCATATGATATGGTTAAGCGTACAGCAAGATACAACTGTATATCGTGAATATAAAGACACAATGCATGTAAAGATACCAACAATGAAAACATCTGAAAAAGCATCACTAATATTAAACATAATTATTAGATATAAGTGCAAGGGATTAATATACCAGATATTTGGAAAAAACCATGGACGCATCCCATACTGTAGTTCCCAAATGCTCAGAATTGGGATCCTGCCACAGCGCAAAAAATAATATTTGTAACTTCCACTCAGGCTTATAAATGGACAGTGAAATAAGATGGGAAAAAAAATGTCTCTCAGGGAACAGGAAAAAGAAAATAGAACCTTAAACACTGAAAATGGGTAACTTATAACATCATTATCATTATCATTACCCCAGGCTCCAGGGCCTCTCACGAGACAACTTCTAACCTAACTGCATAAAAAGATTTGCTCCTTATAGAACAAATGATAACTCCATTCAAACTTCTTCATGCAACATGTCTACACAATATGCAAAGGCATCCCCTTAAGGGTTTGAATTGATAAATTTTGTAAGGTTGTACCAATAGCCATATATTTTTTCTTTTAACGAAAAGACAATGCAAGTGTTGGTTGCACTTCAAATAGCAAACACACTGGCAAGCAATGTTGCCAGATGTGGGACTCTCAGGCAGATTGCAAACTCGCCCCCCAAGAAGATGTTTTCATTTGGTGGACCAAAACAGAACTTTAATTAGCTAAAAAACCTTATCAGTTGCAGTGGGAAAGCACTCATAAGTCATAAGTAACCACATCAATTTAAACAGACATACAAATTCCTAGATAGGAAGAGGTAGGGCCGTAGGGGGGTATGTGCTAAGCTGGTCAGAAGCAGAAGTATGTACCTGAGAAAATTGCAATTGATGGCTCAGTAAATCTATGTCGACAGTTGATGTGTTTGGCAGATTTAACCTGTAAAATTATATTAAAACAATGTTATAAGCCACTTTTAATTTTGTTGGTAAAATACTCAGTGATACATTAATCAAGTCAACTATTTAAAGCACTTCTAACTTTCCTTGTTCACTATTCAAGCATAAGCACAGTTCATTCTACATGGTCCAATCGGCTAATTACCAAATGCATATTGAGCTCACAATCTTTACATCTTATATTGGGACCACCATACAAACGAAGCAGAGTAACCTCTCAAGGTTTTACAAGGAATGGTCACTCAGTTGCTCAACCCACGCTCCCTCTTAACAACACCTATTCACTAGAGAGATAGCAAACAAAGCTCTCGACCTTCTCTAATTAACTAAATTACCCAAGCAAGCATGGGACTAGAAGATCCTCCATAGGAAGTAGTCTCGTGTAACCCTAAGGGGGTAGCTCAGTTGGTAAGACCTCTGAGATCTATTCCAGAGGTCCCAGACTCGAGTCCCCTCAGGGCCACTGGAGGTTTTCTGGTCGTTAAATTCAGAGCCTGTGGGATTAATCAAGCAAAGCTTGGACACCCATGTTATCTAAAAAAAAAGGAAGTAGTCTCGTGTTTTTTAGGTTGTTTCTTCATTAGATTTTAGCTATTTCGAATTGTTCTATTTTGGAGGATATCTTATCCTCTGTAATGTTTCTTTCTATCCAATAAAACTCTTGTTATCTAAAAAAAGAAGATCCCATCCACCAAAGAAAACGTGCTTTGAACAACTATTTTCCATGTAAGATCGCTTTTCGTAGCCGAGATCTCTCCAGTAGCAACACCAAACTCGATTACTCGAGTTTCCAAAGGCTCATTGCCATATTGGTTCACCAGGTGGTTCCTACCCACCCTGCACAAGTCATATAAATAGAAATAAAAAAATTGGTTACCACATTATCCTCGCCCATCAGCCAGTATCCTCTCCTTCTCCTGTTCTCTCTTTGTCCCTGTCCTTTCTCTCACTCCTTACAAAATACCTGCGGCTTCCTTCCTGTTCTTTTTGGTTCATCATCAATTATTCAATTAGTGGTGTATCCTTTTTCCAGTGTGGGTCTTCAGATCCTGTATCCCCCGAAGACCAGAATTGTGGATGAATTTGTTGGTAATTGATATGTTTGAGACATGGCTTTTGTCAAAATTTAACTTTATATCTCTCTTTGGGGAATCCATGCCATCCTACTTTCTGTTGACCATTTTGCCCAAGCAAAGTCTGACTCAATCGGAACATAAATCTCAACTATACAGAACTTCGTTGTATTATTTTTTCTATTACAAGATAGAATGATGAATTTTAGGCACCTATGTTGCATTAAAATAACAGAAAAGAATAACCAATACCAAAAACGAGGAAACAAGGCTACTCTGAAAAATCATGAAATGTGGAAGCACATAAAGAGGGGAAAATTCTGACAATTTTATTGCCCTAGAAACCAGAAGTTCTTTTGACCATTTTAATAAGAATATAAACAAAGTAGGTAGCTATTAGAGTTAGCTTAGGCAATTTTAAATACATTAGTTGAAAGAACAGACAACTTGGATTATAGAGGTCCATTTTTCTGAAGAACTAGTTGGTCATATAAAGAAGAGGTTCCCTTGAGTTTCCGAGTTTTCATGACAGGAAACGTGACCTTCATGAGAGTTTTCATGCCACAAAGCTAGGCACAAATGAGCAACTGTCATCGTCACATTTGGTGGGGGTGTAGTATAGACGAACAAGGCAATACTGATGCAATTCATAAAGAATCTTACAAGCAACAATCTAACACAAAGCATTTACCCCCATGTCATAGATCATTACATCTGTTAGTAAAGGAGTTGGGCTAAATTGGTTATGTCTAGGAATGTGACTTCTTGGGCCCACGTTTCTCTCAAGATAGGAATTTTCTAAATGTAATTTGCATCTCGCCAAAGGGTCTCAAAATAATCCAGATTAGGTAATTTAGCCAATTTGATCAAATGCAAAATTCTTCCAGCAACTTCCGAGCTTACAAAAGCATGAAAGACTGTAAGTTGTTTTTCAGAAAATTACTGATGTGGAATGATAATAATTGATAACTAGACCCTAATAGACATATAGATAGACTGGGTTGGGTCAAGTTCCAGTAACTAAATCTAATGTTGCTGAAAAGATGGCATAAAATAATTACATGTTTCAGGTTAACGTCTCCCAGTATACTCCATATATGAATAAGCTTTCACGTAGGCGAGTATTAAAAGAACTTGTGCTTCATGAGCAAATATTCTAATGCAACTATACCTGATTTCCATGCCACGCAATCATGCACTTCATATTCATCTAAAATGTTTACATGTTTCAGATTGACGTCTCCCAGTATACTCCATATATGGATAAGCTTTCACGTAGGCGAGTAATAAAAGAACTTGTGCCTCATGAGCAAATATTCAGATGCAACTATAGCTGATTTCCATGCCATGCAATCATGCACTTCATAGTCATCTAAACTTCACTCCCAGAAACGTAGCCATCCATACCTCCTCATGTCAATCCCATATTCTCCTTGGCTTCTTATCTCTTAACCATTTTTTAGATAAAGAGAAAGTAAGTATTAAAAGTTTCCAATGTTACAGAAAAAGGAGGGCAAGATGCTCTCCAAAAGTGTCTAGTTACAGATCAAAGTGGTCCAGTTATTCTGGACTTGAGTAACAGAATAATCTCTAAATGCCCCCCGAAGCTCTAGCCCAAAACGACGCTAGATAGGTGACCTTACCCCACAACAGTTCAGCCGGAATGGCCACCGCTTTGAAAACCAGGGCATTCCTCTCCAACCAAAGACTCCATAAGATGGCAAAGACTGTATTACACCACAACAATCTTTTCTGTTTACCACCCCTAAATCCCTGTAGACGCACCTGAAGATGCTCCGCAACACTAGAGGGGCAAACCCATGTCTCTCCAAAAAGTCCAAACAATCAACCCCAAACACAATGGGCATCATCACAATCGAAGAAAACATTCACCGCACTCTCACTACTTGCCCGACACATAAGGCAATTATCCGGCAAAAGAGCTGCCCTCGGCCTCCTCCTAACCATAACATGCCAGCAACTCATAAAGAGATAGTTATAGTCATTTATGAATATAGACTCATATTAGACTTTAACCATGTCAAGGCAATATTGTACACTGGAAGTATCCATCTACTATCCTAGCAAGTAGTACGTAATCCTAACTTCTAATGGAAAGGCTTAAGAAAGTCAATGCCACTACTCTAGTACTTCTACTCTTGTTTTTGACAGCTCAGAGCAAGACTTCTGTCTATGGATATGAAAATTATGGAACATGTTGATTGAATCAATTGTCAGCTGCTACATTCAGCAGCAATAGGTTTCTGTGCAATCTAAAGAACTATCGGGTCATGGGTATGCAATGCAGTTTCCTGAACATACTTCAATAAACTCACATGTTAGACTCACAAACAATTATACTAGCCAAGGTATGAATCCCAGGTTGGGAAACAGTATGGAGAAACAAAAATAGGGGAGGTACCTGTCAGACTCCATGTTTGCATCAATTTCCAATCCAAAAGCTTGAGAGGAATTTTACTGGAATATAATAAAGCCAAAGAGAAAAATAATAATAATCATCAAAGAGAGAGCACTAATACTTTAAAAAGGTACTACAGGCGAAAAGCATGCAAAAAATTGTATTTGTCAATGACTTGGGGTGTGGATGCTTCTTTGCTATAAGCATGCAAGTCAGTCACTCCCAATCAGTTCTGTCCAGAACAATTTGTCACTATTGTTCTCCACTTAATGATTCTGGGCATTCAGCTATAAAGTAGTCATCAGCCAAATATTCAAACTGCAACAAAATAAAAGACACCTACCACTGGAATGCAAAATTTACATCTTCGAAGGAAAATGTGAAGTAACACCACAGCAAGCAGCAGCAGCTACTAACTACTTTCTACTGGTCAAGATCAACTCGATGAAACACGTTACAAGCTCTCCAGAAATACAGAACAAAGTAACCATAAACCACATATAAGATGCGAACTAACCAACTAGAAGGAACTAGGAAGAGTCAACCCTGCAACCACATCCATCAATCCGATCAGTAAATTTTGGATAGATCAGAAGTAGAGGGAGGGTGGCAATGATTCAAACACAGCTTAGTCAATCAACAGCCCAATCCTACCCAAAAGAAAGAAAAGAAAAGAAAGAGAAGCTAACAGCGAACCAAATTGGAGATGCACTTGGGAGAGTCTGGAGTGCCAAGATTCACATGCATGATTCCAAGAAAAGAGCCAACAATATGAAGAAATTGTAGTTGCAGACTTGCAGTATAATCATTTGAAAGAAAATCTCTCGAAAAAGTACATGATTATTGTCCCTCTCATCTCATTCAAGTTTCATTAATTCAACCAAATGCAATAAAACACCTCATTTGGTTTAAAATAACAAATCAATGAGAAAAGGCTCAAGTGTCCAAGGAAATGCTTCCATCATCCCCCTAAGCAAACCAAGTTTTTTTACCTCAAACTTCCACTCATTTTTCATTACTATTAGTTACCATCTTCATCCATAATAATCATATATGGGATTAAAATCCATTTTATCACCACAATATATTATACCATGATTCCCTATCTAAAGCTCCAAACTTTAAGCACAATTTTAATGTCCAAATCCTCCATGCCAAATGATCCATAAGAGTACAAAAATCATACACAGAATATTACAGATGTTCCATGTAAAAGAACCCATAAGTAGCTTTAATCTCTAAGGAACTCAAACCAATTCAGGGTGCCATCGAACCAAAGCGCAAAAATACCATATACGGTATACCCAGTTCAATATTTTTCAGTGCATCATCTAAACTACTTACAAGCATCAAAGAATGTCAAACATCAACATCAATATGAGTGGGGCATTAACTGAGATTGAAACTCTTCAAAAAAAAACATAATCAAAATTGGGGAACTGTAAACTGTTTAAAGTCTAATTGAAAATGATGTATTTGGGTGTACCAAAAAGAAGAATTAATTACCATAAGATAAGAAAATAGTCGAGTGTTGCTTTCTTGTACCTAAGACGACTTGTGTTGTGTTTTGCCGGCGGGAGGGTTTCGCAAGTTTACATTTGTACAGTGTCCAGCTTCTGGCGCTGAGATAGTGAGATTGGAGACGTTTCTTTTCTTTTTGACAAAGAGAGCCGTTTCCAAATACTTGTTTTTTTTTTTTTTTAATGAAGGCAAGAAGGAAAAGACAATAGGATTAGGAACCTTCTTCTCGAGGGTGCCGATCTTCAGGTCTGGTTCTTTTCGTCGTTTCTATGTTGCATTCCGTTCCGTACTTCATTTTGTCTTACATTTTCTTTCATTATTCACGCCGCGCCATTCCGTTCCGTTGCTCACCATTTCGCATCATTCTGTTGAGGAGAACATGACCTGACTCTTTTAAATACAATTCTACTCGAATGACATGCCCAAGGTTCGTAGACAAGTGTGCCGCTCTATTTTCTTCTCGGAAGACGTGATTAATATTTAATGATGCAAGGCTAGCATTGCGCTAGAAATTTTCGTGCATCTATACTAAATTAGCCTGGAACAGGAGCTACACTAGTGTTAAAGTAGTAACTGATGCTCAGATGATCATTGATCTTGTTAAAGAGCCTTCCAATGTTGTTCGCCTGTTCACCATGGCTAATAGCATGTTTAGACATTACTAGATGACAGAGATTCAAATTAACTACTTTACTCACAAGCACCTAGGCCCACAATAATCTTCGAAGAACGAGGAGATATATTTTGGCTTGAAACTAACTTTGAAGATAATTGCATACATACATAACACAATGCTCACTTAATATGTTGATGCTTTTTTCATCTTTACTAGTTGTTGGTTCGCGTGCGTTGCACGCGGCCCCCCAAATTGATCGTCATTAATTTAACATATTACTTGTAACTATAGATGAAAACTTATGCACTGAAAGAAAAAAATCAACTTTAGAGGTTTCCAAATGCTGATCAACGTTAAGGCATAAAACAAATTGTCTTTGAGTATAAGCGGGGAGTTTGATAGAGTCCATGAAGAAAAATGTCATATATTATCCCCTCTAACGTAAAGTCGCAAACATGCAAGTGATGCAACACCAATACATGTTTCACACTAAAGTAGACCAATATATATTTGATTTATTTGATGAACGAAATCAATCAAACCGTGTCGCAACAACAGACAATAAGATAGAAGAATATCCAGCTTTGCAATACTAGACATTTTCTTAAAAAAATTAACAATAAATGATACAATTTCATTACGAAAACCAGCTTTACTTTTTACGACAAAGATGATAGAACTTCAAGTAACAAACTGAAATATTTACAACGTATAAGAAAGTGAAACAACGAATAAACCACATATTTGATAGGGGTTTCGATCCCTTGGAGTAAAAATAGAGCATTCCTAGACATCATATAGTTGAAATGCGCAGTGTAACACTCCTCCCACATCCCTTTTCTTTGCCGCTCTAGCAACTGCCACTAATTCCTTGTCCACTTTTGATGGCATTTAGGACTCTTTTCTAAAGAAGAAGAAAGCTCCAACATGACAGGCAAGTACAATTCTTGTTTTCAACCCATCTCAAAAACACCAGTATGTTAGGTTGTGACAATAAAACCTCCAACCATTGCATAACTTCATTTCAACCAGCTCTTGACCATCTGCATTGAAAGAAAAGAAGTTGTCAGGTCTTCAAGATATCTCCATGCCACCACACAAGTTGCAACTTGTATCATATATGGAGAGGCCATAGATATCAATCCCACATCTTTTTATCTTGTATGAGCCCTTCACAGTGCAGTGTAGGCACTTCTGGCAGTGCACTGACAAAATCAGTAAGTGTCTTTAGGCCTAAACTACTCTTTATTCCAAACAATTTCAAGTTTCAACCAATACTCGTAAGTCACAACAGTTATGTACTTATTCAAAAGCAACACTAACTATTTAGATCCTACTAAATAAAAATTGTTAACTTACTGCAAAATGTCGGCTTTACCGATACACCATACATTGGCAGACATTCTCAGTTTTGATTCAAGTCACACAAATCCCAAAAACAGACATAACATTGCAATTCAGCAAGCACATTTATGAGCATAGATGACAATTCAGTAGAAATCATATGGAAACGACACATACAAACCACTGGCTCGACAAACTTGCCTAATTGAGATACTTATAAGGACTTTACCAACATCCAATAGTTTATGTTAACAAATAAACTAAGAAGGCTTTGTAATTTGTTCATTGTACAATAACATCTACTTGGTAAGTTTCCTATATGGTTTTTCCTCACATAAGCAACGGGAATTAAGATGATAAAGCAATCAAGAAGCTGGTTAAAGGAGTTACATCATTTTGCGTACACACCTTTGTCTGTTTTAGACAATATATAGGTTGCCATGAAGCATGCCAGCTACACCATCCACGTTGTCCTCTTGTCAAACAATGAGATAGTCTCCTTGGTCCATGTCAACATTTTCTTTTCCAATCCCCTAAGTCTCAATCACTCACGAACGACTCTCTTCTGCTGCATCCTGTAACAAACCTTTAAAGAGAATTCGTATCACATCAAAAATTTAATCCAACTTAACAGATGAAATCACAGAGAAGCTGCTTAATTTGCAAATGGAAAACGCTTTCAAACATCCAAATTTTGAGCAACAATTGAACATTGAGTGACACACCTTTAGAATTTGGTTCATTATCAGTCAATGAGGTGGTTAGGCATCAATACCATAGTAACCTAGAATTGAAAGTTGGTTTTTCGTAATTGAAAGGTGAAACAAACTCCCATTTCCCCCCCTCCCCCTCCCCCTCCCTTCCCCTCCTTATCTTTCTGTATCCCTCCCTCCGAGTGTCTCTCTCTAATACCTCTCCCTCTATGTAGGTATTTTCTGTTTGAATCGATCGTCAATTTCAATAAGTTCCAATTTTAAAACCAAATGGGCATTCTATTAGGCAGGGTAAAATTGCATACTGGTTAAACAAATCCTATCTAATATCTAAACTAAAACGAAAAAATATTGAGAGCTAATAAAAAGAATGTCAATTTTGATGATACACCCGGACGATCAGCAAAAGGGCGTCATATATGTGTAATCAACGTATCATCGTTGAAGACACTCACATTACCTTTGGCTTAGTCACATAAGTAGGTTTATCAATCAATGGTCGCATCCTACTTAAAGCCATCATACAATTTGTTGATCAACTTACTGCAACAAAACAGAAAATGAAGCTTTAAGCCTTTAATTATATCTGCATATATAGGAAAATAAAACAACAAATTAGTTCATCCTCCACTACAAGAAAAACAGGCTTAGACAACGCCACGCGGAAAGGAAAGTGATGTTACAACTTGTCAGGCCACAAAGTAATAGTCAGTACATTTCGACTTTACACTTGGAAAGCATTTATAACAAACCAATACAAAACACCAGGCTTATAACGAAGAAGTGAAAGATTAACTTTAGGACCTTTGCTCCACCTTCGCAACACTCACCAGTCACCACTACTACACCTCGCCACCATTGATGTAACTTGGAATTAGTAATCCAGATAAATCAGATCCTTTTTTTTATAAACCCAATTTATTATTTACTGGTATGTCTCTTGCAATCATTGAGACTTTGTTTTTCTCACGCCATTTAGTAGTTGAACATATACTCACATTTCTTACAATAGAAGCACTTAAATTATAGAAAAAAGGTGACAAAGTGCATCCTCCTCGACTCTGAAGGGAACATATGCTAGCGGTTAGCCTTATCCATGCTTTAGTACCCAACACTCAACAGTAGCTTAAAGACGTATAAAAGCATAAGGCAACTGCAAACAAACCTCTTCCAATTGAAAGGAGCACTGTAATTGCATTTTTATTAGAATTGATATTAAACTCAACATGCAAGTAAAGTAGTAAATCCTAGTGGTTAACAGCTCAACCCACCTAATTGGAAGAAAATAAACTTCTGTGTGATGATACCTAACCAATCAAAAAGCATCTTTAGCTCAAAATAAATAGCACGGAATATAACAAATATGTTCAGTATAGTCTTAAAAGAGGAACTATGTATGAGAATTATCATCTTACAAGTACAAAACTCTTTTCTCCGATTGATGGTTTGTGTGTATGTTGTTTGAGGAGGGGTAGCTTACTAACTCTGATCAGGGCTAATACAACTTAGGATTTACCCTACCACAGTTAACATTACTAAAATTACAGCAAAGGGACAAATACCCATTTCAAAACTTAGAGCAAGGTTCCTGATTTCCTACCATGTGAAAAACTGATAAGCAGGAAAGCAAGCATTCAAAGCCATCAAACCCCAATATTAGTTCTCAAAACAAGAATTACCTAAACACATATCACCGTTGCTATAGATATGAGGATGCATCGGAGCTGGATTCCAAAATATCACCTGTCCAAACAAACATGTTAGGGAATTTTGGTATTCCACGCCAATATACTTATTTAGTGGAATAAATTATCAGAAGAAAAGGCGCATTAATTTTTGGGAGCAATGATAATACGTGACTTATCAGATTTGAAAAGATTAGAAGTCAAAAGAAAAGGAATTTTGGTAGGATTTGGGAAGTGGAAACCGTGGAGCATGATTTGGTGTTTTACATGGATTTTGGCGACAACTGTTTGGAGAAACATTAGGCAGGATTTATATTATGGAAGGAGTCTTATTTGCGGTAGAAAATGTTAGGAGGACAATATTCGGAAGTAATTGTGTGGCAAGCAGTTTCCTAATTGTAGTCGTGGACTCGTGGTAGGAGTCTTTTACGAAGGCCTATAAATATAGGTGGTAATAGATTGGAGAAGTAGGCTTTGCCCCAAGGTAGAGAGAGAGCTCCCTTGTTGCAGTTGAAGAGTTGAAGGGTTTGTAACTTTTCCCAAAAGCTATGCAAGGTGTGAGTGTGCGGGTGTGTAGAAAGCCCAGCCAGTGATTTGGAGGGTTTCTAGCTTTGACCTCAAAAGCTATGTGGAGGGTTTCTAGCTTTGACCTCAAAAGCTAGGTTATGAGGAAGGGGACGGTTTTGTGGCTTTCCTGTACATAAAGTCATATATGGGATAGTGGTAATTGAGGTGAGAGTCCAATTGTATGAAGGGCAAAAGTGAGGATTGAGTTGGGTAGATTATTTCAATACATTAGCTAGAGGAGATTGAGATGTTAGTGCGTTGATGTATGTCGTTGTACTCACTCTTTGTCAATGTTAGTGGACTAGCAGTGGTTCGTGGTTTTTCCCCTAGTTGAGAAGGGTTTTCCACATTAAATATTGTGTGTGTTTATTTCTCTTATGTATTTTATTTATTGTGCTTCCAATGTGGTCAAAGTAGTATGGTAGTGGGGCGTAAAATTTCCAACAAAACACATTCAATTGCTTGCAGTTTCTCAACACAAACGCACATAAAACATCCAGTGTCAGTCTCGCTGTTGGCAAGTCTAGAGAGGTAAAGATCAACACCTCACTATAAACAGACAAGACTAACACCAGGAATGTCACATAACCACAGCAAACATTATACCTCATCTTTTATCTCTTTTTTCTTAGGGGGGGACAACGGATTTAAAAAGACATACAAAAAATTAAGCTCAAATATCAGTACTATGGAAGGAAGAGGGGGTGTTTACAGCCCTATAGAGAGAGTGAGCCCTGAGGGGCTTCCATAGGGTAATGCTCAGGAAAATAAACCTGAAGCTGAAATGTTTCATTTGAATAAATTGTTATGGGTGCTCCACTAACTTCAATTATCCACCTATGTTTTTCAATCCCACCAAAAAAAATCAAAATCAGGACACAAAACAAAACCCACTCAATAATTTTAAAATTGACCCATCAATAAGTTGATAGAAATTGAAATTTTAAAAATGAAAATGAAAAACTAAGAGGGGAAATAACTGAAAAAGGAAAAAAGATTATACCTTTGGAGATTATCGGTGACTTCATGCATAAGGGCAGGCTAACTGGTAACTGGGGAAAACTGGGAAAAACTGGGAGAAATTGGGAAAAACTTAAAATTGTTAAATCTACTACTACTACTACTACTACTACTACTACAATAATAATATTAATATTTAATAATAATACTAATAACAACAACAACAACAACAACAATAATAATAATAATAATAATAATAATAATAATAATAATAATAATAATAATAATATCATTATTATTATTATTTTATTATTCTTATTATTATTATAATTATCATAATTTTTAATAAATAATATTATTATTATTATTTCTACTATTATTAGTATTATGATATTATCACTTTCTCTCTCTAAGGCGATTTTGGGTTTCCCAGTTCCGCTTCTAGAGTAGCCATGGCAAGGAAGGGTAGACCTCGGAAGCAAACAAAAAAGGCAGCAAAGAGTGGATCTAAGGGTTCCAGTTCTATATCTGGTGCTGGCCCTTCGTCGAAGAACGCAAAAAAGAAGAAACCCGTGAATGAAGTTCAAGGGATTGAACCCTTGGACTTGGACCAGATTGATAGCGAACAAGAGAAGGAGCTTTCTACTCCACCGCATGAAACGACTGTGCATCCCAAGGAGAAATCTGCGGCTACTGATCGTCAGAGTACGGGCTCTAGGGCGGGTGAAATGGTAACTCAATCTGGAGATGGAAATCATCGAGCTAGTTACAAAGAAATTGTGAACCCTGATGAGAGGGGTTGGATCTCTCGATTGGAGCTGAGGCGACAATTACTGGAGGTAAGGTAAAAATTGATATTGTTGATGTTAAAATAGAAGTGGATTACTGGCGTTCAGCTGTGGTTTGCTATGTTATTGGGGGAAATCCACCGATTCATGTGATGGAGGGGTTTTTTCGAAGGATCTGGGGTATATTTGGGGTGGTCAAGATTGCGGTCTTGCCGTCTGGTGTTTTTGTTGTTCGATTCAAAACTCTAGAGGCACAGAAGAAGGTGGTGGCTCAAGGTTTTCAAATGTTTGATACTAAACCTCTAATTGTCCAACCTTGGGATCCTGATCTGATGTTGGAGAAGGAGATGGTTCATACCATGCCCATATGGATTCAACTACCTAACCTCAATTTGAGGTATTGGGGTCAGAATTTGCTCACCAAGATAGCAAGCATGGTGGGGAAGCCTATAAGGGCGGACAAAGCAACGACTCAAAAGGAGAGGCTAGGATATGCTAGAATTCTAGTCGAAGTCAAACTAAATCAGGATTTCCCTGAGGAGGTGGTATTTGAAAATGAAAAGAATGAAGATGTTAAGCAAAAAGTCACATATGAGTGGAAGCCTATACTATGTGCATCCTGCAATGGTATGGGGCATAGCTCAGATCAGTGTAGGAAGAAGGTAAGAGAGGAAAAGTGCGTGCAGTTTGGAGGGCTAAACCTACTACTCAAAATGGTCAAGCAATTGTGAGACATGTGGATAAAGATGGCTTTCAACAGGCTAAGCATGTGAGCAAGCGTAAACCAGTACTGACAGGTAATCATGTTGATGCTTCAAATGTATATGGTGTTCTGAATACTGTACCTGAGCATGTTGATAGTGTCTCTTGTTTTGAGAATGGTAGTTGTTCTACATCTGGTATTGTGAGTGCTGGAATTCACGCCACTGGAATTCTACAGCCTGGAAATGATCCTGCTACAATGAGTGGGAGTGGTCAAGCCCCACCATCATGATGGATCCTGTTGTTTTTTGGAACATAAGAGGCCTTAATGTTCCTAATAAACAACAGGAAATTAATTGGTTTCTGGGGAGTAATAAGTTTGGCGTGTTTGGTTTGCTAGAGACTAAAGTAAAACAGCAAAATATTCTTTCTGTTTCAAATGTGGTGCAGTAATTAGATTCTAGTTACAAATAACTCTCATCATTATGGAGGGAGAATTTGGGTCCTTTGGGATCCTGTTATTTTTGATGTTGATATTAAAATGATCACTGCACAACTGATTCATAGTGAGGTTAGGCATAAACATTCTGGGAAACAATTTTTTTGCACTTTTATATATGGGTTTAATGATGCCAGTTTGAGGGTTTCTACGTGGAGGGATATTGTGAGTCTTAATGGCTCATGTTCTGGACCTTGGATAGTATGTGGGGATTTTAATAGTCCTTTGAATCTGTATGATAGAGTTGGGTCTCCTGTTTCTCTGAGAGAGGTAGTAGATTTCAGGGATTGTAATGCATCATGTGATCTTTCTGATATGAAGGCTTGTGGGGCTGTTTATACATGGACTAACAAGCAGCCGGGTGAGAGTCGAGTGTTCAGTAAGATTGATAGAGTTTTGACAAATGATGAATGGAAGAGTGCTTTCCCTGTGTCTGAGGTTCATTTCCTTCCTGAAGGGCATTTTGATCATTGCCCTGCTCTTATCAAAATCCAGAATAAATTTGAGTATACTAGAACTGCTTTCAAGTACTATAATATGTGGAGCTTATACCCTACCTTCAAGGAGAGAGTACAGGTTGTTTGGAGTATTCATGTAACAGGGGTGCCTATGTATAGGGTTGTTACTAAGTTGAAATTGCTTAAGAAACCTTTGAGATAACTCAACAAAGAGGGGTTTTGTGATGTGGTCAAAAAGGCAGCAGATGTAACACTCCCGAATTCGCAACGATTTCCTGGGAACTATCGACGTCGTTGTGCACGACTCGACACCGCTGAACCGTCCCGTACCCGAGGGGATGTCACTGCAACATTTATCACTAAGGAATAAATGCTAAGCATAAAGAAAGACTAGGCATCAAAAGGAGCTTACTAAGAAACTAAACAAACTAAACAGTTAATATCAGAGTTGTCTATATAGTGAGCTAAAAACCATTAAACCAAATTTAATACAACTTGCCTTCAAAGGGGTAAATCCAATAAAAATCCCAACAATCTAAACTGAACAGAAACAGTTCTAAAAACCTACGCCAACTCTACCTTCCAAGCTGTACGTCCTCAATCAACTAAACCTGCACTTTGGTTTCCGTGACGGAAACAAAATACAGAAGAAAAGAAAAGAAGCAAAAGAGACACAAAAATCAGATAAACTGAATAAACGTCATCCGTACCCAGTAAAAACATTTCGCAAACCTTACCTGAGGTTTTAGAAGAATCATTGAAATTCATTTGCATACGCAGATAAGCATATAATCAAGCATACGCATAACGACATTCTTTCATATGCAATTCTTGTATAGTGATCACACGAAATACGACATAGACAATCCGTCTTGATTAGAGAGATGTAAGAGAGTGAATAGAACAGCGATTACCCATACTGTTCATCGAAAATACAATCACGCCATGGACTTAATGACTCTAGTGTGCACACTACCTCTAGTACAATTACACGAGCCTAGAGGACTTAATAAATGGGGAATGATCCGTCCCAGACACACTGCGAGGTGTCCATAAGTAACTTGGGAATCACTCATCCCTTGAACTACACCATTAGGTGCAATCCCGATTGCTCGACTACTCATAGGGATCCATTAGGAGTCTTACTCTCATTTAATTCAATTCACATAATTTGCATTGGTTGACATAAGTGGTACTACGAGACCATGACTTACTAATTCATTTCATTCTCTTGACAATGAATAGTAAATAATAACGACGATAATGATAATTCAATACGATGAGAATTAAACATGCTTTAATTCAATAACGACGATAATTCAATAATGATGACAAGTAATGTCTACCACAATTTCGGCAGCACTTCGGCAGGGTAATATGATATCCAAAAATTCACAAATCACCAAAGACATCCAACGATAATATATAGGTGCTCACTAGCACTCAATAATACCCATACCAATTAGCATATAATTAATAGCATAATAATATTAATAATTCGTTATTCAACAATTGTCCAGTAATCATCATATGGACTAATTAATTCCCAAAACATGCTAACATCAACATGCTAATTATAACTCATATTTACTGCAGTGAATCATGCTTAATAACTTCATAATAACGACGATATAATTTAATCATGCTTTGCATATTAAATTCACAACAAATTCCCAATTAGCACATAACACATCAAAATAGTTTTGATGGGGCTTTGGAAGAAGGTAGGCATGAGCTCTTACCACTAATACGCTACCAACAGTCAGTATGCTCCAACCAATCGACAATAATCATGCTTGCTCGTTAGGTCCTAATTAAAAACAATTACCGAATCAGTATTAATTAAATACGAAAATACAAACAGTAACGAATTCTCAATCTGATATTTTTATTAAATTCCTTGATTGATTTCAACCAATATAGGCTTTTGAAAATCCGAATTCCGATTCCGAATGAGTGCAGAAAAATAAAAACATTAAATCAAAAATACTGAAAATCGAATTAAAAATTACGAAAAAATATAAAAACGAAACCCTAACTTCAAAACTAGGTCTAGGTCACGGGTACCCATGCATGGGACCCATAACCCGACCCATGACCACCACCCACTGGCCACCATGGCCGGTGGTGGTGGTCGCCGGTGCTCCGGCGAGGAGAGGAGAGAGAAAGAGAGAGTTTGCGAAGAGAGAGAGGGAGAGAACGAACGGGAGAGAAGGAGAGAGAAGATGGGTGGAGACGGGCCAGGCCCTTCGCGCCCTGGCGGTCGACGACCGCCGTCCAGGGCGACGGTCGCGGCCGTCCACGACTGCAACCGCGAGGGGGAGGGGAGACGCGAAGAGAGAGAAAAAGAAAGAGAAAGAGAGAGAACGAACGGCTTACCACCGGTGAAGGAGGCTCGCTGGTGGTCGGCGGTGGCAAGGGATGTTGGAGGAGAGGTGAGAGTAGAGAGAACCGGTGAAGGGGAGAGAGAGAGAGAGAGAGAGAGAGAGAGAGAGAGAGAGAGTGCTCGAGGGTTTTGGCTCAGTTTGCAAAACTGATCAATTGTCTCACCTTTTCCTTATATAGGCCCTCAGTCAACCCAAATCAAATACTACTAGGTATAGGAATTAATTGAATAATTTTCTGATTTAAACAACAAATTAAAACTAATTAAAACTATATGAATAATTCTTATTCATATATAAAACATTTTAATTAAACTTCTGAAAATTAATAAATGCAATTTATGAAAGTCCCATAATAATAATTTATGTTATTATGACTGTAATTGAATAAATCGAATCCTTAAATGAATATACGATTTAATCTCCGAAACTATTTGTAAATCATTTATAATTCAATATAATAATTATAGAAAATATTGGGGTATCACATTCTACCCTCCTTAAAAGAAGTTTCGTCCCGAAACTTGAGACATGAAGTAATCACTTCCCAAAGCAAAACGAGTTTACCTATACGAAGGTATAAAACAATTTCTAGGACACTAACATATGCAAGATGAGCAAGTACGATCGTGATTCTGTAGGATCGTGATTCTAAGTTGATTAGCATGCACCATGCAATGCTTGAACATGAAATTCGTGCAAAGCGATAAACAAAACACGCAAAAAGGCAAAATTTCGAGGAGTGACAGTAGAAGCTAAGACTCTTTTGCAAAATTGTCAGCTGAAACTTCATTCTCAACCCAATGACATGAGATTAGCTGAGGAAGAGAAGAATGCACACTGAGAGATGCTAGTAATAGCTTTTTGAAACAAAAATCTAAAGCACATTGGCTTAAAGAAGGAGATCAGAATTCTGCATACTTTCATCAAAGTATTCGAGCTAGAAGAGTAGCAAATCGTGTTTTCTCTATTAAAAATGTGGATGGTGTGATGGTTTCTGAGCCTGAAAGTGTTGTAGAGGCTTTCTCTTCATATTACAAGCAGTTGTTGGGTACCCGCGCTATTACTACTCAAACTATGTCTAAGGTTATTGTGGAAAGAGGGGCTCTGGTTTCTGATGATCAGGCTATTAAACTTTGTGCTCCTTTCACTCATGAGGATGTTAAGATTGCGATGTTCTCAATTGAAGGTAGTAAAGCTCCAGGCCCCGACGGCTATGGGAGTCAATTCTTCAAAGACTCTTGGGATGTTGTGGATCCTGATATAACTGAAGCTGTACTGGATTTTTTCACTCACGGTAAGATATTAGGCCAACTTAATGCAACCACATTATCTTTGATTCCAAAGGTACCTCAGCCTGCATCTGCCATGAATTTCAGGCCTATAACCTGCTGCAATGTAGTTTATAAGTGCATATCTAAACTTATTTGCAAGAGAATGAAAAGTGTGCTCCAAGATATCATTTCTGAAAATCAGGGGGCCTTTGTTGAAGGGAGGCAGATTATTCACAATGTGATGGTTTGCCAAGACCTAATGAAGCATTATTCGAGGAAGAATAGCTCTCCTCGTTGCATCATGAAGATTGATTTGAAAAAAATCGTATGACTCTATTTCCTGGGACTTTCTCCAGACTATGCTTATCTACCTAAAATTTCCAGGAAAATTTGTTAAATGGGTCATGTTATGTGTAACGTCAGCTAAGTTCTCCTTGGCTTTGAATGGGGGTTTATTTGATTATTTCCTTGGTAGGAAAGGCCTGAGACAAGAGGATCCTCTTTCTCCCTTGCTATTTGTTGTGTGTATGGAATATCTTTCTCGTAATCTTATGAAGGTGGGTAGTCTGGATACTTTTGATTATCACTCGGGATGTGCTTCCTTAAAACTTAACCACCTTTGCTTTACTGATGATCTTCTGATGTTCTGTAAAGGAAATACTTCTTCTATCATGCTTCTTCTTCGTGGTTTTGCTTCCTTCTCGGCTGCCTCTGGTTTGCAGGCTAATAAAGCTAAGTCAGCTCTATATTTTGGTGCGGTTGATGATGAAACTAAGAAAGTTATTACTGAATCTTCTGGTTTTTTTGTGGGTTCTCTCCCTTTTAAGTACTTGGGGGTCCCTATTTCTTCTAAAAGGCTGACAGTTTCTGATTGTGATCTGCTAGTAGACAAAATGACCAGTAAAATCAGAAGATGGGGTACTCGTAATCTCTCTTATGCAGGAAGATGTGTTCTGGTTAACTCAGTTCTTATGAGTATTCATACATATTGGTCCTCAATTTTTGTGCCTCCGCAAACTGTTTTGCATAAGATCGTGGCTGTATGTCGGAATTTTCTTTGGACTGGTCATGCTACTTACTCTAAGGCTCCTCCTGTAGCTTGGGAGTCTGCTTGTAAGCCTAAATCTGCTGGTAGATTAGGCATTAAAAACATCTTCAATTGGAATATTGCTGCCATTGGAAAGTACATATGGCAGATCGCTTGCAAAGCTGATAATTTGTGGGTGAAGTGGATTCATCATCGCTATATGCCTGATCTTGACGGCTGACAGCATCACTCTCCTCCTTATGATGCTAGCTGGGCATGGAGAAAACTTTGTTGGGTTAAGTACAAGCTTGTCGCTAGCTTTCATGGGAACCAATGGATGGCTAGCCCTCAAAAAAGCTACTCAGTATCTTCTGGTTACAAATGGCTAGAGGGTGAACATACTCAGGTGAGTTGGGATAAATGAGTCTGGAATAAACTTGTAGCCCCTAAGCATAATTTCATTGTCTGGTTGGCTACACTTGAGAAATTGAAAACAAGAGGTTGGTTGCATAAAATAGGGGTCAGTGTTGATGATAAGTGTGTGCTTTGTGCCAGAGACCACAAGACACCTCTTCTTCTGTTGTCCCTACAACAAAATATGCTTGAAGCTTGTCTGTAATTGGTTGCATATTAGGGAAATTCCGGATGCTCAGCAACTATGGAAGTGGATCCTAAAAAGATATAAAAAGTCTAAGGTTGTGAGGCTAGTAACAGCTGGAATAATTATTTCAAGCCTAGTATATAACATCTGGAGGACTAGGAACACAACGCTTTTTGAAGGTGCAGTTCAAACTCCCATCAGTTCTGATCAAGAAGATGAAAGCTGAAGCAAGATGCAGAATCAGATGCATCTTACCAAAAAAGACTTTGTTACAGGATAAAATTTTGATTAACTGTTTCTTCACATAATATAGAACAATATAGATTGAACTGTGAGCAATTTTTTATAGTCCATATGGTTACATAGGATTCTGTATAGATGGACAGTTGATGTCTTTGTAATGTTCTGAGGTACTAGTGAGGCCCTTCCTAGAAGGTATTCACTTTGCCTTAGACAGTGGAGCTGGGGGTATGCCCCCTTTGTTTTGTCATTTCTTGGTAAATATAATTACCTTTTTACCAAAAAAAGCATTATTATTATTGTTATTGTTATTGTTATTGTTATTGTTATTGTTATTATTGTTGTTGTTATCATTATTATTAAAACTGGGCAAAACTGGACAAAATTGGGCAAAACTGAACAAAACTGTATTTTGTAACTAGTAACTGGTGAAAACTGGGCAAAATTGGACAAAACTGAACAAAAATGAAAACCAGTTGAAAAGAACATGCCCTAAAACCAGCCGGTGGATTTAGCTGCCACTCAGCTAGCTCCTTTTGTTACTACGAAACACAAATAAATGTGAAAATTAAAACAACAATAAAATTAAAATTGAACCCAGAATAGTCCTAATTTTATTTAAGTCATGGTTTCCAAATTAGCATACAACTGAAATTCAAATCTAACACCTCGAATTAGCTAGTTGGAAATCTCTTCGGCCTTCGCTGGTTGCCTGGACATCTGGGTGATAAGCTAAAGGTGTGATTGATATGAAATATATACAAATTGAAGGGAATGAGAAGTGTACTAAATAATTTGAGAGTAACAATTTGTCAATCAATAAAAATCCAGAATAACAAAATTGAATGAGAAAGATAAATCACAAGAAACAAACCTCTTCCAATTGTAGAGTTGTAGCTGGTACGTTATCGTACTTTGGTTTCTTCTTGCCCCATGATCTTTGAGAATATTAACGTATTCTATTTTTAGATGTGAAAAAAAATTGAGTTGTTGAAGTTGTTGTACTAGTGGTGCGAATGATGGAGGATTGCAGAGTGGGTAGAGAGGTGATTCGGGTGAAGGAGGAGAGAGAAAAAGAAATCTGACTAAGGATGGGGGAGGTATAGGCAGAGATGCTGAGTAATAGAGAGGCAAGGTAACACGGGGGTAGACTGGGTCAACTCCTAGAGAAGCGACTATTCATTAAGAAGGGACTATTCATTTGTGAACGGGAAAGGGGATCCTTGCTTTTTAAAGGGTGAGGGATGTAGTTAGAGATAGCAGTAAGGTGGGTACAGGTGGATACCATTCCGTATCCGCTTCAGTTAGGGCGGGGATGGGGGAATGCTAGGTAGGATTGGGGCGGGGATGGTTTCGATAAAGCAAAATCGTTGCAGGGATGGGGCGGAGGTGGTTTACCTTCTTCCCCCCAGTGGATAGCCGTTGGAGCCCCACCCCACCTTATACCCGCCCCGCCTCATACCCACATAAAAATAAAAAATATTAAATATAAATATATAAAATCTTATTTTACCAAATATATAAAATTGTTTAATGCTATTGTTTATCAAAAGGCTTAAATTTTTCCTTGCAAATTATCTTAGGGTGTTTGAGGTAGATCTAGATGTGGGCTTGGTTTCTTTTCGGGGGAGGGAGGGTATAAAGCGGATATAGATACTCTCCCGATAAATGGAGCAGAGGTGGATACCCGTCGGGTAAGTGGGGCGGGGGTGGATTTGAGATCTCCAACCCGTGGTGGGGATGGGGCGGGTGACGGAATCAAAATATCCAGGTGGGTATGGGGATGGATCTACCTATATCCACTACCGCCCCGCCCCATTGTCATCCCTAAATATAGTCATTTAGTGTTTATTATATATGCTGTATCGTGGATTTTCATCGTAGTTAAGTCATTTTCCTACTTTGCTAGAAATGCTAAAAAGGAATAGTTTTAGTCATAAGTAGATGACAGAGTACTAATCGTACCTTATTAATTCAATTTATTTGTTAATTATTATTACTTTTTTTAATATTGTTTATTGCTTTTAATAGCGTCTTTAGCCTTTCAAAAAAAAGAAAAATGATTTATTGATTTGTTCATCTACAACAAATTTGAAAATTGTTAGTTGCTTCTAATATAATCTTGAGGTATACATAGATGACAACAAACTTCGAACCTAGGAAAATTAACCACCACACTTACGTAATATCCGTTGGGACCAAACTTACGTTTGGGAACCACTTAAATAAAACTACGTTGAAAAAAGAATCGGTCGTTTTCCTACTTATCCCCTCTTCGAAAAAGAGAATCTACATATCCCTCTTCAAATAGAACTTATCTTTTGGTGAATAAACAATTTTCGAAGAGAATGACATACATACATGAGTGTCAATTCCTTACTTGGTATGTTGTATCCCTTACACATCATTGCTTAGGCAAGTCGTATGTCATTATATATGTCGTTTCCGTGGCATTTCATCCTTATTAAGGCAATTCGATATTTATCTGTTGCTTCCTTACTTTTTAGGCATTATTTGATATCCGTACTTGGTATCTTGTATCCCTTATTATCGTTTAAATATTGTGAAGCCAATAGAGCTGCTCTTATATGCTCCGTTGGCGTGGCTTTTCATCCAAATTAAGTCACTTCAATACACATCGATCAACATTTACCAAGGAGAAGGGCACCTATCCCTATGAAAGAAGGACTATCTTTGTCAGAATTCAATATGGCGTGTATAAAGCCTATTCCCTAACAAATGCAAAAAGGACATTGATTTAAAGTTGTTAGTTGCTTCAAATAACATCTTTAGGCATCACTAGATGACAGATAACTTCAAATTAACTCACATGATATCCGCTGCGACCAAACTATACAATAAAAAATTTCTTTTGAAAGGACTAAATATGCTATTAGAAGCAACTAACAATATGAAAAATTATTTTAATAATGAATAAATCAATAAACCATTTTTTCTTTTTTTGTGAAAGGTAAGTCATTGACACGGATGTATGTAAGCCATTCTCTTTGAAGATAGTTTCATGATATTCCCTCTTCTTTCTAAGAGGGGATGTGGTCTTTTCGAAAAGAGATATGTAGGCCATTCTCCTCGAATATAATTTCAAGGCAAAAGATATTCCCTTGTTTTTCGAAGAGGGGCTAAGTGATTGTCCTCCTTAGGCATTTACAGTATAACACGTAATTTTATTTTAGTGGTTCCCAAAGATAAGTTTGGATATTATGTGAATAAGTTGGTTAATTTGATTCCCTGTCATCTAGTTATCCGTAAAGGTGATATTAGAATCTAATATATATATATATATATATATATATATATATATATATATATAGATATATATAGATGTAAGCAAGGCACATCCACATAGCTTGCCATGTCATCTTTATTTAACATGCATGAACCTACATTAATACATATTTTCTTTTATTAAATAATGTTTCTCTCCAAAGTCAATTACAAATACATTTCATTAAATTTTTTATAATAATAAATGCATATAAAATCACAAAAAATATCTATTTGCTCAATTGAGTAGTTGTATGATTAAAAGAGCGTTATAATAACTTAAAAATTTATATCATCTTAAGTTTAGTGTATTCCACACATTTTCTTTTTGTATGGTTTATATTTAGTTACGTTTCATATTTCGTAATATGATTACAAGTTTGTGCCTCGCATGGGGCATATAAGAAAACATAAAGAATTGCTATATTGATATGTAGGCTTCGATACGTAAGTAAAATATTGACATGTCATCAAATACTTAAGATGCATGTATCTTATTTTACTACTATTAATTATATGATCACAAATGTATTTATATAAATTGTGCAACGCACAAGAATGTATTAGCTTTCAATGAATGGTATACATGGTTGTTAATTAATTAAATATAATTTCACTGCATTCATTTAATACTTAGGACATCCTCTTTTTTTGGATTGGATAGAGCAGAAAACTCCAACAAAATTAAATAGTAGTAGTATGGAAGTAGTAGTAGTGGTGGTCTTTTGGAATAGATATAGAAGTAAATTGCAACAAAAAATAATAAACAAATTTGGCTATACAAAACCATCAGGTTTATATCATGATTAACAACGAATGAGATAATGTATATTTTTGGTATTTTGTCCTAAAATTGGTGTGATGTAGTAGGTTTGTGCATATTAAGGGATCGAGAGGTTCATAGAAAAGTATTTTTGTATCCATATATGACATATGCCAAATGTGTCTTGAAAGTTTATACCAATAAGATATTTTATTTATTATTAACACACAAACTGTGCATCGCACGGGAATATAACTAGTCAACTACTGAATTTACATATATATGTCATAACGATGAAATAGAACAACAAATAATTTTAAAATTATTTTAATGAACAAATCAATATTCTTTTTCTTTTGTTTTTGGTCGCAGTGGATATTATCCGAGTAGTGTGGTCAATTTGAAGTTCCTTTTCATCTAGTAATGCTTAAGGTATTACTAGAAGCCTGATATGTAGTCAAGCCAAAATATATCCCCTCTATTTTCGAAGAGGGGTAAATACTCTTCAACTCTTCAAAGAAGGGATACATAAGTCCTTGTGCTCCTTGATAAATGATGGTTATGATATACTGATTCCTAATGCTCTTAGAAGAGGGTATACTAGTTTTCGGTCCTCTAGTTATGCCTAAAGTGATATTAGAAGCAACCGACAATATTTCTGTAGGTGCTTGTCTTTCTTTGTCAGGTAATTACAGATGTAAAATGATAGGAAATTACTTTTTATGTGAAAAAATAGAATCAGGTCGATTTCGGGTCAAGAGCAGGTTGGGTTGGGTCGGGTTCGGGTTTCTCTCAGTAACTTCAGGTCGGGTTCGGGTCGGGATATCAGGTCGGGTCAGCTATTGCCAGGCCTACCTTCTAACGCATACTTTTATTTAAGTGGTTGCCAAAGGTTATTTTGGTCGCAACGGATATTAAGTGAGTATGGTGGTTAATTTTCCTTCTTGGTTAGAAATTCTTTGTTATATAGTAAAGCCTAAAGATAATATTATAAGCGACTAACAACATTAAAATTTATTTTAATGAACAAATCAACAAATCAATGATAAAATTCTCTCACTCAAAAAAAAGAATAATGAAATTCTTTGTCTTCGAAGAGTTATGGCTAAAGGTGAAAATGATTGTTTTTTTTAAAAGTAAATAAAAATAAGTGAAAATTGAAATGGGCATGTCAATTCGGCCATGGACGAAGAAAACATTCTTGAAGTTCTTCATGGAGTCCGATTTGAAAACAACACTGGACAATATCGAAGAACAACATTTAAAAATTAAAGAGTAATGAAAATAAGTGAATTTGAAACGGGCATGTCAATTCGGCTATGGACGAAGAAAACATCCTTGAAGCCCTTTCATGGAGTCCGACTTGAAAACAACACAGGACAATATCGAAAAACAACAATTTTCAAAATAATTGAATTTGACCCAAAATAATTACGGAACTGCTCAACGTAAATACCAAATTACTAAACGCAAATATTTTTATCACATGATTTCCCGAAATGCCCATATCACTTAAAACAGAACTTCCCCTCTCTCATCTCTTCAAGGATCGCTGTAACCTCATTTGAAGCGTCATTTGGAGTATAATCCTGGAATCCTTCAATCCAAAACCAATTAAAAAATCGAAAAAAGGACAACATTTGGCCTGAAGTCAGAACCAAAATTCAAGCGCCATTTATGAAACCCCAATCCTTAATTTCCTTCGTTTCCATGGCAGTCCTGATTTTCCCATTTTTCTTTGAAACCTATCACTTTGATTCCTAAATCTTCCAAATTCCATCAACTAATGGAACAAAAAGAAGAAAAAAAATCCAACCCTTAAGCACATTAGCCGCCACAACCTCATCTTCATCAAGGAACTTGAACCAAAGTCACCATAATACGTCATGTGTATGTGGGCGACCCACCTCTGTTGGCTTTTGTTGGCATTGGATTTTAATAATGCACCGTTAACTCTTATCATCGTGAAGTTTAATAGCTTTCAATCATACATATTTTAGACAAAGACATCTTAACATATCATCAACTTTGGGTATCATCAATGAAACACTACACTGAAACGGCGGGAAAGGAGGCGAGGGAAATGAGTGTGAAGATTTCTGCGATTATGTCGGGGGCATTTTAGGAAAACAAATTTGCATTAAGTAATTTAGGAATTTACATTTAGCAATCCCCAATAATTATTGCTGTTTTAAAAAAAATGAAAATAAGTGAATTTGAATTGAATAGAAACCTTGAACGGCCATGGACGAAGAAAGGAGATATGGTGCAAAAGGAGAAAGCGAGATAATGTGATTTTTGTCTTGGAAAGAAATATTGATTTTTGATTTATTCTGCCACCTTTTTTTTTTTGAAACAAATCTTGTGATGTATGGGAATATTGATGTACGATGGGGTATGATGATGGCATAAGTATGGGTAATGGTCATGCTGACACACATCCGGATGATTTGTAACAAAAATAATAAAAGAACATACTATAATTAAATCTATGGTGGATATCTATCCACAACTAAAAATGTATGGCTGATATCGCTTACTATGGTCAATCCCAAACGACTCTGGTGTGCGCAAAAAGCCGGGATTGACTGTACATTTTTCGATATTATTTTCTTTGTTTTAAGTGTCGTTTTCGATTCTCGAGGTTGAACTTTGACCACTATTTTCTCATAAATTGGAGGATTTGCAAGTTATATTTAATGAAAATACTTTCAACACGAAGGCAATAAATATTTGTTTTTATATTTTGAATCTAAGTATTTTTTCACAAATTGATGATCAAATTTAAACACGAACATCTAAAACGACACTTAAAAAACAACACTTAAAAAACAATTAGAAATGGGTGAAGTGGGTTGACATAGTTTTCTTCGTCCTTATATTGTACGGAATATACATCTAGTATTTGAGTATATTTCAAATATTTATCTTAATATTTATGAGCATTTAGCTTAAATTAAATCAATTAGAAATGGGTGAAGTGGGTTGACATAGTTTTTGTGAAAGATAAGAAGGGTAGAGAGAACAGGAAAAGGTGAAACTTGAGTTCCCCTCCCCTATTCAATTACCAAAATTCCAGGTGTAATTGAGTTTCTGTTTTTTCTGATCTTTTGTTTATACTCTTCCTAGTTTCTGAACTTGAAAATTTGCAACTACGGCGAAGAGTTCTCCGGAAGCCATAGCAAACCATGGAAGACAACAAGCCGCAGAACTTGATGGGCACCATCATAGCCGTTGATCCCAGCAGTGATTTCTCTTACATTGTTTGTTCAGTCTCATCTTGTGAAAAGCCCCTTTCTTCCCCAAATTCTCTCTGCAAATTCTGTAAAGCCAACGCCTTTGGACCCAATTCTTTTGGCTCTAAACGCCTTTTTAGGCTTGTTGTAAGTCAACTCTCCTTATTTCTGGGGTCTTTCTTTTTTTTTTTTTTTTTTTTTTTTTTTTCTAATGGGATTTTATCAAATTACGCCCTTGTTGAATATTGGAAATGCTGTGATTAATATTCGAATTATTTTGCATGAACTATATGAGTTATTGTTATTTCTCCAATTTCCAATATATTATATCCTTATTTGAAAAGCATCCAACTTTGTTTTTGTTTTCCCATTTTGATAAAGCTTATTGTTACCCCATAGAATCACAGAATCAGTGTTATTAAGGTTAAAGGATTTAGAGTACACTTCATTAAGTTTCCAATTTAAATGTCATTATATCATTACTATGCCAACTATTGTAACCCTGGGTGCTTATTTTGGTTGTTGTTTCTTTTTGCTGTTAAGCTGATTGTGATTTGTCCATTTGGGTAATTATTAGTAAGGGAAAATGGGTAACAGTGTGCACCAATTTATGCTCTTTCTGTTGGCTTGTGATCAGCTTTGGGTTTGGTATTGGGGGTTCTAATACAATGATTGTGGTGTTGATGAAATGCACTTGTTTGGTGAGTTTGTAGATGTCAATAGCATCCGATACGAAGGTGTTTAGAGTGGTATGCTTTGATAGGGTCGCTAAGGTTCTGTTTGGTTGCTCTGGTGATGAGTTCTTCAACTTTGCCAAGCTTCACCCTTTTGCAGGTACATTTTCTGTCGCTATTTTCATGGGGCAAGTGCAATAGCTATAAGAGATTAGGTGTTTGTTTAGTTACTTATTGATAATACCATCTGCTCTAGCAGTTTAATCCAGAACTGATAGCTTTGGTCATAAACTCATAATATACACAAAAAAAATGTTTCAGACCTAGGTTTGGGCAAAATTTCCCACTTTTTCTATCTCTTTCAAGCTTTTGGGTGCCTGGATAAAAGGTTGGAGAACACCTGATCATGAAAGGGAGATCACAGATTCACAGTAAACACTATGACCTTGTTTGATGTGGATGTAGATTCTCACTTCAAACTAGAAAGAAATAAAGTATAGCTAGTGCATTCAGTAGGCATCATTTGTGTTCCCTTTTTTTTATTTTTATTTATTTATGGTGAAGGTACTTTAAGATAGATGAAGCTACAATAGGACAGTCAAGTCTACCCTTGCACAAACAACACAAAAAATTATGCCCTTTCAACTGCAGCAGGACTTTTGACCTTTGTTTTAAGATGTGTGTGTTATGCAGCCTTTATTCTTTACAGTAATTTGTGGCTGGGTATTTTGCAGCTACACATGCTAGCAAAATTCTGGAGGGAGAATTGTTTCGGATGACACTGTCAAAACCAAAGAATGGTAATGCTGAACATTTACGAGTTGTATCAATTGTTCCTTTGAGCTCTGCCTTTCAACCAGTAATTCAGTCACTAAAGGAACTGTATTGAGTAGCGTGTTAGCTCATTTATCTGATAGGATATGTAAATTATTGCTCATTTTCCATCGGGTGTAGAGGGAAGTAGAAAACTGTAGCCCTTAAACATGCAGGAGGTCGGGATTCAAAGGGTCATTTGCCCTAATCCTTGTCAATCTAACGGAAGGAAGACTGTGGCCCCTTTTAGTTTTTGTGTGCTGCATTCCACAGATAGAACTAATCTCGAGTCAACAAGTATAGAACATTTGTCTTTATTCCTTTGATATAAGCAAATTTGCTCTTAGTTTCACGAGATGTCATCCATATGCCTTACAGGGTTGCTGATTTGAGACAGTTTTGGAACAAAAGGCAATATGATTTATTAGTTTGAAGTATGAACTAACGAATTATATTGGAAGAAAGGGGCTACCTTAGTTCCAGATATGCACTTTGATATGAAATTATATTTTCATTGCACCGATTGCTGTATAAGCATTGTTCAATCAAACTATCAGACACTGCCAAAGGAACCACAGTGTGGTTTACTGTTGTTGATTTCTGAAGCATTGTTGATGCACAAGGTTATCATTGGGTAGACAGGTCATCTGTTGTGTCTGTCATGGCTAGTGTACCTTGTGTCCACCTCTTGAGCATCTCTAGGGAAGCCTTGGGTTGATCCATTGGAACCATATGTCCAGCGTCATGCACCTGTTTGTCAGAAACAAGTTCACGGAGTTGGAAACTGCATTTTACGTACCTAAGGTCATTGGAGAAATAGAATATGGAATAGAAGTAAGTGAGACCTTGAGAAAAGAAAGGGATCCGTGGCTCTTTAGCTGCCCTGCTTCTGACCCATCCACTTTAAACGACACTGTAGGAGCTGCTGTGAAATCTTTTTGTCCTGACCATTCCATAGCATGTACCCACCTTGAATTCCCTGTCACAAGCAGAAGCAGAAAAACATCATTTCTATTATAAAGAATTTATCAGTAAATCTGGGTCAGATTAGATTAGAGTCAGAGTGACAATTGTACCAAGCCAGTTGCAGATCAAATCGTATTCTCCAGCATAAACCAGCAACTTGATCCCATCCTCCAAAAGTGTAGGGATACCCACTTCCAAATTCCTCATCCAGTCCATCTGCATAGCCTCGTACACCTCTGTGCTGCAAGACACGAAGTCTATGTCTCCAACACCCAGAGCTTGTCGAACAGATTTCTGGTTCAGAAGTGTCTCCATGTTGGAGAAGTCATAGCACAGGTCGGTTTCACACTTCTTCCTGATATCATAGTACTGCATATCAAAGAGTATAATTCTCGATAGTTAGTCCGTATTCCAGTGTTTATTTAAGTCTGTTACGCTACCTCTCATATTTTAACAAGCTGTTACTCACATTTGTGTCTCCTGCAATTTCCATGATCTTGTTGAAGATGTTGGTGCAGGCAAAGTATGCAGTCAAGCAAGCATCTTTACCATCAATACCTGAATTTGCCAAGAAAACAAACAATTAAGATCACTTTAGGTTTTAGCTAAACCTTAAGAATAACTGTATCGGAAAAGAAGAAACTTACCGCATTGCTTGATTGCCTGTTCACAAGTTGGTATCATCTTGCTAATGCTCTTGTGATCTGCTGCTTTGATTATCCCGTTGTCCAAAGCAAAGTCCGGGTATGCTTGGTATTGGATTGCAGGATGGGTGAGACCATTACCGATGGCAAATCCCTAATTAACAGGGAAGTAAGTTGAGATTGATGCCCACAAAAAGGGTGGTGGGCGATGCATGTAAAGGAAAGCAGCAGGAGCAGAAGAAATACCTTGAGATTGATGGGAAGTCCTTCTTTGGCCTTGTTTCCTTGGTGAACTCTAGCAGCAAATGCAGGGATGTAGTGCCCTGCGTAGGATTCTCCTGTGATGAAGAAGTCATTGTTTGCATACTGAGGATGCGCCTTGAAGAAAGCCTACCAACATTTCAGAAATTTTAACTGTTAAGCTAGTATCCTTGTCTGTTATCACAGGAAATATACTCTCTTTGTTTATTTCTTGACATGAAGAAGTCTTTAAGCAACATCAACATACCTGCAAGAAGTCGTACAAGTCATTGCTAACACCATTTTCATCATGACGGATATCACTATCATCAGAAGTATAGCTGAAGCCAGTTCCAACAGGCTGGTCGACGTAAATGAGGTTTGATGCCTGCAAATCATAGAAAGATCTTGGAATAAGTTTTTCATGAATTACTGACTCGATATTATCCTTGCCAGTTTGCACTAGTTGGGGTTGTTCTATTGTTGATTTTGATGTATATTATAATCAAATCATCGAGTAATATATAATTCTCTTACGAGGCGATCATAAGTATATTTTTTTTGTCCGTCGGTATCATTTTTCATTTATGGTGGTATCAATGTTTTGCTTATAGCAATCACGACTCATATAAGTTTTTGTATGTTGGTGAGATGAGGTGCTAAAAGAAGTTTGTGAAAATGGTACCTTGTCCCAGCCATAATCATTCCAAACAAGAGACATATTTTTGGCAATTTGGAAAGGGCCGTTTTCATAGAAGAGAGCAAGTTCACTACTGCATCCTGGCCCTCCTGTCAGCCAAATCACCACAGGGTCTTTCTGGTTGTTCCTTGATTCAAAGAAAAAGTAGAACATCCTGCATATAATTTTGGGGCCGTTAAATATCAAGTCCAATTTATATTTGGTTGATTGAAATCTTGTGTAGAATATCAAAATCAAACTTAAATTCATCAATTTTGTAAGTAACATAGAAAAAGAAAAAAAAAATACTGAAGAGATAGCTTTACGCTTGTCGGAGGTTACCTTTGAATCACTTTTTTTTATACTTTTCGAGTTCCCTAATTAACTATAGTGTATTTAACACCTCAAACTTAACCACTATACGAAGAGGTTATATTATTGATCTACAAGTGTACTCTGTAGTTATAAAAATGATGTGGCATTATATGAATTATTGGCTGAGAACAGCAAAATTTATCACTTTAAAATAGTTGAGGACGAAATAAATCTGTTCAGATGAATACCATAAAACCTTTGCTCATCCAATGAAATGCAATGTTCAGTCCATGTTCATAACATTAAAACATGGAAATGTACCTAATTTGATAGATTTTACGAAATCCTAAGAACACAAACAAAATGTGCTTTGGAAAAATTTCATTTTTCTTAAAAGGAAAAGTTCTGCTAAGATAACTTCCATCTTCATTTGGGAAGACAGGAAATATGTACATAAACATGCAAGACAATTTAAGGTGTCCACTTAAACCATAAAAATATTTTGAAATGCGCGATTGTCAATTGCATATATTAATCTGCAAGTATTGGTTTCCTAATTAGTTGTCCTAATTCAATCCAAACACAAAATAAAGAGGAGTATTAAAATTACAATCATATCGTAAACGTGACATAGGTGATCTTGTTACGCTCTTTTAAATTGTAACGGTTAGTAAGTAACGTATAAGATATAATAGTGTCACAAAATGTGGCCCCTCCGACTTTCTAAGTAAGAACTAGAATACTAATAATTCTACTATTAAAACATATGCGTGTGAACATTAGTTATCTTAATCGCTAATTTTTTTTTAGAAAGTAGAAAGTTATACATGAAGTGTTAGTGCACTTACACGCACAATTGCATTGGTCCATCCTCCTCCCATTTTTGGGAAAAAAACTACTCCCTCATTTTCTTTCTTCTTTTTAATAGCTTTTAAACCATTTAAACTTTTAAAAAACATACCAATTTATCTTGTGAAAATTATATCATTAGAATTGTCAATGAAAATACTTCTAAAGCATACTTTTCCATGATTTTACTTGTACCCATTGACTCATTAGATTATTGGTCAAAGTAAACTGAAAAGTCAAAATGAACAAATAATTTGTGACATGAATAATTGATTCATGGTGCAAGAGAATATATTTTAACCAATTTCATAAAAGAAAGCCTTAAAATCAACAAAACAGTTAACCAAGTATTTCCAAAGTCAAATTCTGGTAAACAATCAAAACGCCCAAACATGAAAATGCTCAAATCTCAAGGAAACTAACTTAACAAGCAACAAAAGCAAAGCAAAAAAAAACAGAACCACAAACAAGACAAAATCAGAAACTAACACAGAAACAGAACAACACACACCTGGCATCTTTTGAATGAGGAAGACGATAATACCCTGCATGGTGACCCAAATTTTCAACAGAACTACCAGGGTCACCACCCAATTCAGATATCTTGAATTCTCTCTCCACCAGCCTTGGATGTTCTCCGGCCGCCACAGACGGAGACTCCGACCCGACCGAGTCGCGGTGGTTAGAAGGTTGTTTTGGGAATAAATTTAGTTGCTTGATTAATCTTTCTGCTTGTAGCCTTGGAAAAGTTGTGGTTGATGATAGTTTAAAATGATCATCTTGGTTTTTTGGTGTAATGGCATTAGGCAAAGATGGGAAATTTAGAAGAGAGAAATTAAATACACAGAGAAAAATGTTTAATAATGCCATTTTGTTTTTGAGATACTGTTAGTTTTTTGAGAAGGGGAGTTTTGGGACAATATATAGAGTGTGGACTTGTTGAGTGTATTGATACTCAAAGGGTAAAAATGGAAGATGAGAAAGTGTGAAATTGGGAGAAAAAATGTGATGAAAAGAGAGTGTTTTAACGGTTCTATTGGTTGTTGCTTAAGTTTTGTCTTTTTTTATTAGCTTTGCAAGCCTGTTTATTCTTGTGTATGTATTACCTCTCTTTCTTTAAACCTTTTGTTTACTGTAATGTTTTTGCTTCTGTTCATTTGTTTAAGTTGCCACCTAGTTATCTTTGCTTGCTTTGCCACCTTTTCTTTTCCTTTAAGACTTTGTTTTGTGTTATAAAATTGTTGTTTTCTTGCAACATAACATTTGTTTGGTTTGTTTACTCCCTCAGTCCTAAACTATCCTTCCTCGTGGCTTATTCAAGATCTTGGCCGGCACAAAAACTTATTTATCAGATAACCCTACCAAGAAATGAGTGTAACATTTTGAATAAGTAGAGTACTTTTAGACGAATACGTATAAAAGAAATTGTTACATTTCAGCAAAAAACCAAAACGTCACTTTTGATTGTCTTACTGTAAAACGGTGTTAAACAAGACAATCTCCTTGGTCGGATATGCAATTTAAACGAATAGTTTCTCTCATATAAGTAGTTTAAATTAAAAGATTTCAAAAGTTTGACCTTAGTCCTCAAAACGTGAAGGAACATGACTAGTGTGGGATAGGAAGGTTATTATAAGCCTTTAATTAAGGTTTGATGTACACAATAATTAGGTCCATGTGTATGAACTATTTTGAGATATTTCAAGATTACTTTCTTGAACAGTACAAATAATGTGCCTAGAGATTGGATGTGCTAGATATATAGATTCAATCATTGAATACTTCATGAATGATTGATTCATTTTTTGGGTGGGTTTGGTATGTAGAATGTGGAATCGAACTGAATGAATTTACTCATTTAATAGTTATTATAGACATTGAATCTCCTACGGAATTTGTAGCTACACATGTGTGGGTGCAACGCATCAATTTTTCTGGGCAGTCATCCGAAATCATTCACTCCCCAAAGAGAGATGAAATGTGCAATCTTATTTTGAGGCTATAATTTGCACCCCAAATTAAAATAGGCCACATATATACTTGAAAGGAGAAATGATTTTTCTTTTACTCATATTTTCTTTTACAAGTTCTAATGTGTAATGTTCTAATTGAGGGTGTAAATTGTAGCCTTAGAGTGAGGCTACACATAGCACTAGATCTGGAAAACGGGTCGGGTCACTTCGGGTTCGGCTTATTAACGAATCGGTCATTTTGGGTCTTTAGTAAGTCGGTTTCGAGTCGAGTTACAGGTCAAAACAGTTGTTGTCTCACAAACTTCGGGCCGAGTAATTATGGTTCGGGTCGTTAGCAGGTCAAACCTTTTCGAGTCGGGTTTCAGTCGGCTTCAAATTAATTTTCGAGTCGGATCAGATTTTACCAGGTCTACATATCATCCCTCCTCCCTAAAAAGTTATTGGTGAAAGAGAAAATTTTGATTCAAAAGATTTCAACTCTTTGTAAATTAATGCTCATACATACCCATATATGTATCATTCAAAAATAACGTTGTTTTGTGGTGTAATGTCATTGTACATTGTCGTATGAATCGGATTAAGATACTTTTATATAGTGAGAGAAATTAATCGATTATCCTCTACCATATACACATCATTAACATTTCAAAATGGTTGTTAATCTTTCCTTCCATTTGTATGATGCTCTAAAATATTACTTGTTAAGTTTTATATTATTGTATAAAACTATTAGTCGGCTTGGGCCTCTACTTATCTATTTAAATGTTTGATTGAGTTTGTTCCCTCACATGATTATTACAAACACAAAATATGAATAGGGCATGCGCAGCACATTGACACCTTAAGTACAATGGACATTCTTATGAAGAGATGGTATTATATGATCAAATTGCTAGTTGAAGCTCCATTCATCAACTTCAGTTTTTACTTGAGTTGGTTTCTTCATAAAGTACTTCTTTATTATTTTTATTATTATTTTTTTTTTTACCCAAGAGGTTTTGGCTCACTGATAAACAAGTTGCAACTTGTACACCAGGTCATGGGTTCAAACCTCCTGGGCAGCACCTACACGAATTAATTTGTGAAATACCCGAGGCCATGTGTTAGGAGGTGTTCTTTAACCATGCCCGAAAAGGAAGAAAGTTCCTCTTTGCCAAACCAATTGTGGCATTTATTTTGTTACTAATGATAGGAAGCAGTCGAAGCACTTTTTCACGATGTTTTATCAATTAATGCATAGGAGTATATTATTGTATTTTCTTTATCACATATATTCCAATATTTAGGGATACTCTTCTCTTAGTTTAGGATGTAAATAATTTCTATGGAAAGTAGGGGATTGTTTGGGAAAAAAATCAATTTTGATCTTATTTGGATTAGATTTGTATGTTCCATGGAGTTAGATAAGTAGAGATCTTAACCTTGTAATTCAGCGTGCTTGAAACCATGTAGGGTTCTCTGTGTGCGTGAGAGCGAGAGTGCCGGGGTAGCCCTTGGGGCTTGACGAGACACCGTGTTTAAGGTTGCACATATATGAGGTTCACATGATCAAGAAGAGTTGCACCTTGGATTATGTATGGCATATATAGATCGTGAGATCTTTAGAGACATGAATGCTTGTAACCTTGTTACATTAAGAACTCTTTGATATTGGATTTGACTTGAATCGTGTGAACAGATCCATTTTTGTTTTTTTTTTTCTTCCAATTGGAGCTTTTAGATTATTGTTGGAATAAATCCTATTAAAAATATAACTTCCATATCAAATTATTTAGACTAAAACATAAGCAGAAGCGTATCTAAATTCATAAGTGCAAGTCTTTGATCTAAGTTGAATATTACTTAGGATTAGAGCGCTAACGTCTTCCAGTTGATACAGACTTTAGGATTTCTCTCTCTAACGATGAGATGTCAGATAGATAGATGTAACGAATTTTCAATCGGGGACCATAACCCTTATATTTATAGTTCACAAATCTAACAAATCTAGAAGAAAGGTCTTTAATAACAATTCTGCTTCATCACCATTATAAGAGAACCCCCATTTATAATGGTTTTTGCAGAAACGTTATAATAGCCCGTATTACTATAACGTTTTGAACCGTTATTAGAGGCCTCCCCCTAACATTCTAATAATAACACCCAGCTATATAACGCTTAAAAGCGTAATAAGAGGGGGTACGAAGCCATTATTATAAGAAAAATCTGGTATAGTGTTATTTCCTTATCACAAAATTTGAATGAGCCGGTCTCAAGGTGAGACCACTCATATATCATGAAGTTAAAGCCATGCTGATGTCATGCTCGTATATAGAGGAAGCCTCATATTAAAGCGGCCTCGATCATAAGAGACTTAGGCCCTGTTCTTTTCGTCGTTTCCATGCTACATTCCGTTTCGTTCCAATTCGTTCCGTTCCGTTCCGCGCCGTTCCGTTTCGCATTCTGTACTTCATTTTGTCTCACATTTTTTGAATTATTCGCTCCGCGCCGTTCCGTTCCGTTCCGTTTCAATCCGTTCCGTTCATCTCCGTCCCGCATCATTCCGAGAACAGTGCTTTATTGTTTCCTTATTGTTTATGATTGTTCTTGAACCTGCGTTATACACTTGTACCGGAATAATTGAAAATATTTGCTGAATTTCTAATCGTTGGATTCCTTAACAAAGATATTCTTGGTAGGGCTCACGATAACTGCTTTCTGACATTCTTGTATTATTCCTGGAACATTTAATTCTCAACAAACATCATCTTCAAAAAACTGCTCACTCTCTAATTTAGGTGCTTAAGTTGACATTATGGCGTTTGCATGACTATTTCCCCGAAGTCCAATTTTTGTACTACTTTATAGCTGTTTTAGTAGTTACTTGCCCCATCTTGTACTTGCAAACAAAAATGCAGAGCTTTATATGTTGTAAAGTATTCTAATTGGGAGAAATCGAACAATATAGTTCGAAAACCAAAAGAATGAGGGAGAAGCTACAGAGGAATCTACTCAATAAATAAATGAAATTTATGAAAAAAGAAGGAAAATTTTCACTTAGGTGCTTTAAGGTGTAGGGTATTATTTTTCAGGTTATATGTGGTTTGAAAAATTTCACTTAGGTGACACAATGTTTTGGAAATAGTTTCACATAGGTGACAGTTAATAAAGGAGATTAAATTTTGCTGACTTGTGAAAAGTGATTATCTTTAATAACCTTGATTAATATTGATTGGCGTGCTGAAATATAACCCGCAATGGGCGAAATGGATCGAATGGCTAGATTTCAATCACAAACAAATTAACGGCTAAGATGTAAAAACTCCAAGGGCCTTATTATTATAAAAAGGAGGGCTGTGATCCAATTTTTACAACCTAATAATTTGTAAAGCACCAGATTTCCGGAAAAAAAAAAACATTAGTTACTCCAATACTCCCATTTGATCGATAAAAAACAATAATTACTCCAACACTCCAAACGTCGTCGTTTTGCATTTACAATTTAGTAAAGATTTAATCATTGTTATCTAGTGTCACCTAAATAAAATTATTTACAAAATATGATGCCACACAAATGAAATTATTCAAATCATGTATAACCTAAAAAATAATACCCGAAACGTCAGAACACCTACGTGAAAATTTTCCAAAAAAAAAGAATGTCATCAACATCTTTAGCGTTATTTTAACATCATGATTCACGACATTCTTCTTATTATTATGGATTTCAATAACAGAAACAAATTATTTCAAATATTATTGTCAAAGAATGAAAGTAAAAGGAAAATGAGAGAAGAAATTAAAATTTTCCATTCATCATATGTACGTAATATATATATATATTGCTCGGATCGTATGTTTTAATTTTTGTTGGTCACACCAGGAGGCCGGTGTCCAACTTCGGCCGGCCACAAGGATTATTGTCATGCGTTGGTTTGTAGTTAGGTATATCAAAGAGTGGGATAATTGGTTAAGGGATTTAAGGTTGCTCCATACTAAGGCCCTGTTTGGTAATTGGCTGGTGTCATTAGCTGTTGGCTGATGGCTGGTGGCTGATGGCTGGTATTGTTAGCTGATTTGACCGGCTGATAACATTGAATGTCTGGAAAGAGACGTTTGGTAACATTGGCTGGTAACATTAGCTGGTTGTATGTAAAATGACTAATAAGGACATTCATATGATTGAAAGAATTTGATGGCATAGAAGTAAATAATTGCAAGTCTTGGACTATTATGTCATTGGACTACATCAATGCCACCAGCCAATACCCATAAGCCAAACTCCTTGGCTTTTCAAAAGTTGGCTTGTGGGAACCCAAAAGCCAATCTCACAAGCTAACATCCAAACAACAATATTGGATGGTGAACTGGTCAAACATCCAATTTTGCCAAAAGTCACCCTACAAGCCAACATCCAAACACCCCCTAAATATAAAATTCGAACCCTCGACATTGATTAATGATGGATGGGTTCTTACCACTCAACAACACCCCTTATTGTCATCTCAATGATGCATGTTACTTACATTTATAGTAATTATTTTGTTATGCGTGCTTATAACATGATCCTCTATTGAAGTTAGGGTGTGTTATTTTCCATTTTTGGAACATTACCCAATCAGTAGGAATTAGTAGCAATGTCGTACCAAATAAGTGGCAAGACCTTATTGAATCAGTGAGAATCAATGACAGGATCAAATCTTCCCCAATCAATGAAAATTAGTGAGAGCGCCTCACCCAATCAGTGGAGATATGTGGAAAAGAATGCATCCCTACTCACAGAATCAGTGGCAAGACCTTACTGAATCAATGGGAATCAATGACACAACCTTACCGAATCAATGGACGGAAGTCAGTGATAAAACCTTACCGAATCAGTAAAAATAAATAGTAAGACATTATCCAATCAATAAAAATCAGTGATTGGACCTTACCAGTGAGAATGAAAAAAGAATTGTCACTGATCATTCACACCCTGAGAGAGGAAATCCTTAAGTCTCTTTTGTTATTGGTGCAAAAACATATCAAAGCTGCTGGCAGAGGTCAGCGACACCTTTATATACTCAGCATCCAAAAACCAAATTTAGTTGGATAAGGATATATAGTGGAAATGTGAAATACTACCCACACAATAAGATGCAACCAAAGAATCCAAGATGGGGTTCTTGTAATTGCGTACAAGAAATATCCTCTAAAATTAAGCCTTTTAAGCAAGATTTGATTGGATGTTTGCCAATAAAGATGTAGGAAAACATAACTGCATCTGACTCTGTTCATATCCATTTCTATCATGCGTGGAGTGAAATACATGTGCTAATTTGCTTCAACTTACCATTTTACTAAAAAGTAGAGAATAATTTGGATTGAGATATATGACATTGTGAGAAATAATAATACAGAATTATCATCTATGACATTATTTATTGAATCCACCTTCTTATAAAACAAGGTGCAACAACTAATTTGGCATGTGCGTGGTAAAAGGTTTCTTCTTAAGAAATCAGCTATGCTTGGTAATTTTAGGCTTTTTTAAGATTAAAGTTACAACTTTCAGCTTTCTTCGGTTGTTTTCATTTTCAGCATATCAAATAGTTTATCATATTATTTTCAACTTTTAACTTCAAAAACAACTAAAATCTGAATGCTAGCCATGCAAACTTTCAATTTCAACTAGTAAAACAATTTTAGCTATTTTGTACAAACTTCTTACCATATTCTAATTTTTCAACTAGCAAAACATCTTATTGTGCATACATCATTTCTTAAGTTATATTATTGGAAATTTACATAGGATTCATATGTCCTCCCTTTATTGTCATTGAAATATACACTTCATTACAAAAATCAAGATAATGCATGATAAAACTAATGACATCATTTTGCCTACACTAATTCAAGCAGTTTTTAGACAAAATATCCGCAAACTTGTTTGTTCTTCTCACTTGAGGGTTGAAGCTCATAGACCATGGGGTCCGAACCAAAACATGGATCGTTTTATCAAAATGTGATGGATCATGGATCGGATAAAATGTCATACAGTTCGGGTTGGTTCATACCCAATTGAACGGTTTCAATCTAATCCGATCCAAAACAAGAAATAAGCAACCACAATATGGGGGAATGGAAAACCTAAGAGTGGGTATCAAAGAAGCAACTTTGTTACTCCATGGTACACTGGTGAGTACCATGAATCATGATGGTATTGATGGATGCTTCTTACTCAAAAATAATAATAATTAGGAAGTTACCCGTGCTACGCACGGACTATCCTTTTATTACTATATTTTAAATATATTTAGATAATTTTTTTTAATAATACAAATATATTTTTGAATGAAAATGGTGATGAATCAAAATGTTATATGCATTATAAGTAATTAGCGTATCTCCAAAAATATCTATCACTGACCTGGCAAAATAATAAAATAATAATTTTTATTACTGATCACTTAACCTGCCATTGTACCTCAAATATATAACTTAACAAACAACCACTCCAAAATATGACCCTAATACTTGTCATTTTATTTGATAGCTCATTTTCTTGAAAATTTTAGTCACATGTCAAAATGGTGATTATACCCACAACCCGTTTGATTCGATCTACTTGTCCCTTAGTATGTGTTTCGCTTATTAGAATTTGAAAGTTGAAAATCTAAACATCTTTTGAATGAAAATAAGAAAATTGCGAGGACTATCACCATCTCGAAAAAAAAAAATTAATTTATCGAAATGTGATACATGTAGTTACATGCGCTTATACCCACCAAGTCTAATAGTGGGTATATCTTCCCTTATTGTGTGTTAAAAAAAATTTGCCTTACATGTAGTTACATGTATTGACCCTTCTTAATCTCACTATTAAGGAAGATGATTTTGTTGAATCCTAGCATTAGGGTTTTGGGTTTGATCCTGTGGCTTGTGTCTATAAAGTTTTTATTAGTACTCCATGTTGGTCGAGGTCTCGAGGATCGACGTTTGTGTTGATCATTTGCCCTCGATTTTGTCTCGACAGGCTTATGGAAATGGGTATGTGAATTGGGTTACTGAGAGTCATATGATCCTGGCATTTGATGTGGGTCTTGAATTGTTTAAGGAAATAGCCTTGCCTAAGGCTTTGGACAAGGTGGAAGTTCAGGGACTAATTGTTGTGGTTTGGGATGGGTTTCTTTCGGTGGTTGCGTTTCCGAATTGAGGGTTTTGTGGATGGCAGGACACAATCTGGAAGTGTTTCACTATGGGTTATGTGAGAGAATGGAGTGGCAGAATCGTGGACGAAACGGTTCAGGACAGACCTGTACGTTAAGTTAATTAGAGGAATAAGAACATATGGTAAATTTGTATGGGAGAGCTTAGAAGGAACTTGAGATTGCGTTGATGTGACGACCAACAGGTTCGAGCGTTTTCAGATTTGAGTTCAGAGTACTTTGAGTGCTTTCCGTAGAGTTTGGCAATTGCGATGTGGTGTGAATTGTGATACCATCAGAAGGAGATAATCCACTCGTTTAACTGCTGCTCAGGTTTGAGGTCAGAAGTCATGTGATTATTTGAGAGAGTAGTACTATAATTTCTTGG
This sequence comes from Tetragonia tetragonoides, assembly GCA_038025085.1. Taxonomy (NCBI): domain Eukaryota; kingdom Viridiplantae; phylum Streptophyta; class Magnoliopsida; order Caryophyllales; family Aizoaceae; genus Tetragonia; species Tetragonia tetragonoides. Next base: position 6,198,661 of record CM076145.1, on the reverse strand, counting down.
CCAAGGAGATGCTCTGAGATAAATGAGAGATAGCTTAATTAGGATAAATGAGAGGTAGCTTAATTAGGAGAGCGATATAAACTATAGAGCGGGTTTTTGGAAAGTGTTTGGCGTAACCATTTAGGAACAACTGCCGTGGTGCTTCTGAGCTGGTGGATTCTGAGATTATCATGGAAATTGAATTGCCTAACACAACTGCGATATCCAGTATCATCTTATATTCTCCATTGGAAGAAAAGTTACTCTCGGAAACCAAATGTCACGTGGAGAAACATACTACATGGTAATAGTTGCAGAATTATTCTTTATTAGGCTGCTACTTGCTGGCTTTGCAATAATGTTCTCCATGATGAATGAATTGAACGTCCAATCCTCTTCTGTACCTTCTGAGGGTTTAATTCATCATGTAGAGAACCTACGGACTGCCTTGTTTTTATATTTACAAAACCACTAGGGTTTTGTTTTCTTTCCTTAAATTTTTGACGAATGTGTATTTATTTTAGGGTTATATTATTAATTTATTATTACATACATTCCAAAGCAAGGACTCTTGTGAGACCAAATAGAGCTGATAATGGATAGGATGGCCCGAAAAGTCCAGCCCTTTAATTTTGGCCTGCAATTTGGGCGGGTATTAACAAAATTTTTGGAAAAAAGGCTCGACCCGTTTAAATGGACAGACATGGACAACACACAATGACGCATTGGACGGGCCCGTCCAATGCGTTTATTTTTTTTACTTAAGAAATTGTGAGTTTTTTTTAGTTTGTTTGTATGTTGTTAAGACCTATTTTGGGTGAGAAAATATCAAAACCATTGTTACATGGAGTATACCCTACGCTTGATTTTGGAGTTAAGTTGCATATTAATAGTAAAATCAATTATTTTAAACCAAAAAATGCTTCTAAAATTTAATTGAAAAACAAATTTAAAAAAATCCCGTTGGCCTACGGGCAAGCCCGTCTCGTTAACAGGGCGGGTACGACAACAATTTTTGAGCCCTGATGGGCGGACAAGGACAACAAGTCAACAATCTTTAAGCTCGTTGGATAATTTCTTTCATCAAAAGTCTGGCCCGTCTCCAAGTCGAACCCGTAAATTATCACCTTTAAGACCAAACAACAAGACATTAAAGTAAAGGGGAATGCTAAATACAACATGTGTTTTTAAACAATACAACATTTTTCCACTTAAAATGACTCATGTACCCTTGTTTTAATTTTGTTCATTTCCTTCCCCACCAACACACTTCACTTTCAATTCAATTCTCTTTTTCTCTCCCCACACTTGAAAATAACTTTGATTTATCAAATGAAGATCCTTATGAAAATGACCATTTCATGTAATTTTCAACTTAATTGGCTAATTAATTATTATGTTATCATTAAATTTTGATACGACTTGCTTTTGGGAAAAAACTGGGCAAAAGAGATAGTTGCCAAACTTAGGCGATAACACTATATAATGGTCGCCAATATTTATTGACGCTTTGAAAGAAGAGTCGCCCAAAGTTGGCGACTATATGGGAAAAAAGTCGTCAAAATCAGGCGACAACATGGGTAAACAGTCACCGAATCCTGGTAATTATATTGTAAAACAGTCATCCACTTATGGCGACTCTTCTAGTTGAGACGCTGAATAAATTTCAGTGAACCCTTTGTTTTCAAGTTTAGTCGATTAAAAACTTATTTGTTTATGGATTCAAGAATTACGTTGATCATTTAAAAGTGTTCATAAAATTAAATTTTTAACTAATTAAGCAAAGAGTTTCAAAAACGCATGTCGCCAACAACCAACGACTAAACACACAAAACAATCGCCGAGAACCGGCGAAAGTATGGTAATGTTGTCGCCTGAATCAGGTGCCCGTTTTCCAGTAGGGTCGCCAAGGACTAGCGGCACTGTCTCTTTATGGTCGGCATATATCAGCGCCAACATGGCATTACATTCACTCAACTTGAGCGACTGTATTGCCCTATGACATGAATGGAGCTGGTATTCTTCTAGCCTTGCCAGCAAGTGTTTGTCACTGACCTTATTGTCATTCCTTATGTTAAACTAAGCAGCAAAAGACAAGAACGAATCATTATCCACATACAAAAATCTAGGCTCAGCAATTAAGCTTCCTTCAAGCACCTGCGGTATTTTGTATGCAAGTTCCAAGCTAGATCTCTTAATGGAAATGAAATGGAAGAGAGAGAAATAACAAAGACAAAAATGATGGGGCAGGGAGGATTAAAAGAAGGGTACAAAGGTCGGTTCAGATAAAAATATGTTGTATTGGTTTAAATTAGGTGTTGTATTTAACACTTGTGAAAGTAAAAAGCAACTTATCAAAGTGCGTAGATAAAGTGGGATAACTAACATAAGCATTTGTGGAAAATGTCTCGGAAAAATAAAAAGAAAAAAGCAGCGATTACGGCGGTTGGCTCCTCATCGGCGACTGAGATACTTCGGACCACCACTCCTCATCGGCGACTGAGATACTTCGGACCACCAATTCCGTATTTGACGATGCTTTATTGCGTATTGTGCCACTATGGGTTAAATTGCCATTGTTGCCTCTTGATTGTTGGTCTGCTAACAGACTTAGTCGAATTACAAGCTGCTTGGGTAAGTCAGTTCATACTGACAAGATGACGGTGATGCATGAGCGTATTGCATATGCTCGCATCCTTGTTGAAATTGATGCCTCACGGCCATTGCTGGACAAAGTCCCTGTGGAGAGACCTGATGGCTCCAGTTTTGAGCAAGTGGTTGACTATGACTGGAGGCCAAGGTTTTTTACAAGCTGCATCAAGTTTGGACATGAGCTTGCAAACTGTAAGCGTACCCAGGAGCAGAATCAATAGACTCAGAATAATGGCAAGAAAAGGAAACAGAGGAAACGCAAAGCATGGGTAGCCAGAACTGGTACCACTAATGAAGGGGTACAGTCTGACCACCCATCTCCTCCTTCCCATGGCACTGACACTGAAACTGAACCTGTGTAGGCTCATATTCTGGATAAGGGTAAGAGAATTGTGATATACCATGGTGGCTCTTCAACTCAGCAACCTGAAGAGAGTAGAGAGGATGACCTTCTTTTTGAGAATAACCCGTTTGCAATCTTGGAGACTATTTCTGAAAAGAAGAAGGATTTGGTGGAGCTTCGTGGGGGAGATGCTGCGAGCCAATTTCATCCACCATGATAGTTGCAACATGGAATGTTCGAGGGCTTAATAAGCCCTTAGCAAAAGGAAGTCAAAAACTTTTTGCTTAAGAATAAAAGAAATCTCTTTGGCTGTTTGGAAACTCGAGTTAAGGAGAGAAAGGTTGGAAAAATAAAAAGAAAGTTATTTGCTAATTGGGAGCTTTTCTGTAACTATGGTCAAGCTACAAATGGCAGAGTGTGGGTGTGTTGGAACCCTCAAGCTATGGATCTTCAGGTACTTACTTCCCATGCGCAGTTTATACACTGTTATGTGAGTGATAAGCATTCTGATTTTAAAAGCTTTGTTACTTTTGTATATGGATATAATACTATCAGTAGTAGAGAATCTCTTTGGCATGATCTTGGAGGCATAAGTAGTGGCATTGGTATGGCTTGGATTCTTCTTGGTGATTTCAACACTTTGTTAGGTCCTGAAAATAGAACTTGAGGCAATATTGTTACTACTGCTGAGACTCGTGATTTTCAGGCTTTTCTGGATACTCATGGGCCTTTTCATGTTAAGAGGAGAGGCTGTGAATTCTCTTGGAACAATAAGCAGGATGCTCCTGAGGGAATTTACAGTAAAATTGATTGGGCTGTGGGGAATGTGTTTTGGACGCAAGACCATGGTGAGATTGAGATGAATTTCCTTGATCCTCTCTGCTCTGATCACTCACCTGTTGTATTTACTACTGCTACTCCTCAAGCTCATGGGAAAAGGCCTTTTAGACTCCTATTACCTATGCTTAATGATGATAGGATGACTGAGGTTGTTACTAGAATCTGGCAGGTTGAGGTTCATGGTTTCCATATATATGTACAAGGCATGGAAACATATGAATATGCTCGGGAATGAAATTATGGGCCACAATAGAGAATATTCCTTTGTTGACAGGAAGGTTGAAGATCTTTAGAATGCTAGAAAGGCAGTGCAAGCAGACCTAAGGGCAGATTTATTCAGTAGTAATTTAATTGATCATGAAAGAGAAATTTTACAGCAGCTTGAGAAATGGTCAGGGGTTCAAGAACAAATTGCTAAACAGAAAGCAAGAATTACTTGGCTCAATGCGGGGGACTCATAAACACAAAAACTTGTTTAAGAAAACTTTTCTTTCTCTCTCCTCTGAAAATGCTCTCTAGCGCACGATAAGTTGAGAACACTAACGTGCACCGCGACCATCAATGACGAGGAAGAAGAATAGTGACAAAGCTCCCACTGTGCCATTGAAGGATTTCCTTCAAATTGGGAAAGCTCAATCGACAAATTCTGAGGGTTCTTTAGCAGATAATGAGTGTATTGAAGACCTAATTGGCAAACGGATCGGGCGGGTCGGGTCGAATACTGTCGGGTCAAATACGGGTCGGGTTGAATACATCGGATTTTGATCGATTTCGGGTTGACCCAACGAGTTTGGGGCGTCTTCACGGTATCACTTGAATGCGAATTTCACTACAATTTTTTTTTTTTTCTTTTGGGCACCACCAAAGATGCATGAGTGAATAGCAACTTATACACCTCTTGCAACAACATATTCCAACTCTCGTCTTTCTACTTATAATAGTAAAATAAATTAATAAAATAAAGAGCGGTTAAAAAAATTCAATAGATATGGCATTATAGTTCATAATGAGTAAATAAATTGACGCTTAAATAATAATAATAATAATAATAATAATAATAATAATAATAATTATTATTATTATTATTATTATTATTATTATTATTATTATTATATAAACAAACTGAAAAAGTAAGAAGAAAGAAAACAAATGTGAAAACAAACTTAGCTAGATAGTTGTGTTAAATTAACAAGATAAAATTAATATACTATGTAAAAAATAGCGAAAAAAAAGTTAAAAAAAAATAGAGCTCGGCCCAATGGTTCCAACCCGACCCGATAATTTGTGGGTTTGATCGGGTTCGGTCAACTTTGGGTCTCGGGTCATAATTTTGATTCAAAACCCATTTTTCTCAGGTCGGTTCGAGTCGGTTTTCGGGTCGGGTCATTTTTTGCCAGCTCTAGATTTAAGCAACCTTAGCTAGCTTTCGAAAGGGATCCAAGGGGTTGAAGATGCTGAGATAACATCTTCTCCACGAGCGGCAACAAGGAGATTGGTGATGATTCCTACTCCCCGTGAAGGTGAAACTCTACCCGAAGTTGTCACACCTGGGTTTGAAGATCCAGTTAGGGTTTCACCAATTTCTGATACTGCGGTGAGGGTTACCCCGGTGGCTACGCCGACTCCTGTACTCCTACCTCAGGTGGTCCTACAACGGAGGTAATCAAATTCCGCCACCTCCTATTTCTGAAAATAGGCTAGCTTCTGAAACTACCAAGCTAAAGTATATCCCTCCTGTGATAAAGGATGGAAAATCGGTAGCCAAATAATTGCCTTCTGAATTTGCAAATGGAACCAAGAAATGGGATAATGCTATTATTGGATTTGTTCTTGGAGATGCTCCATTTTTTAACCAGATGGAGAACTTTGTTGCATCCTACTGGAAGTTTGTCTCTATACCTAAATGTTATCTTCATGAGGATGGATATTTCACATTTAAATTTAATTCCATGGAAGACAAAAATGCAGTTTTGGATAGAGGACCTTATGCTTTTAATTCTAAGCCTTTCATTGTGGTCTGTGGATTTCAAATTGGACCCTTCTTCTGTTAGAAAGGTTCCATTATGGGTGCACTTTCCTAAACTGCCTTTGGACAGCAGATTAGGTAGCTGTGTAGGGATTCCTCTATCTGCGGACAGATTCACTGCTGAACAGGAAAGAATCTCTTATGCCCACTTGCTTATTGAAGTTAACATTACCCTTCTTTACAAGAATGAAGTATGGTTTGAAGCGGATGATGGTACTATGATGCAACAGGCTATTAAGCATGGGTGAAAACCTGCATTTAATTGGCCATTTGGAGGAACATTGTGGTGTTACTACCAATAGAGATACAAGGAACAACCAACATAACTGGCAAGAAAGAACAGGGAATAAAAAAAAAGGAAAAGACCAACAAAACAGTGGGTTACTAGGGGTTTAGAGCCTGCAAATACTGCTGGTGCTAGCTCTTCTGATCAGGCAGCACCTCCCTCATCAGGAAATAAAGCATTCATTGAGAATGCTGATAGTCATGACACTCAAGAAGGAGTGATTCAAGCAATACGCCTTGATAAATCTTTTGAAGAAGCAAGATGGCAATGCAGTCAGCTTATTCCTTCAGTCATAACAAGCAATTCCTTTGACACACTGCAAGACTTAGGGGTTGAGTTACAGCAGACAAGCACAGAGATGGTCACTCTTGAGGTACAATTTGGAGAAAATCCTAGGGTAAGGATTTCTTCCTCTCTCTCAAATTCTAAATGATGTTCCTCTTTTGGAACATTAGAGGGATGAACAATCCCTCAAAACTGAAGGATGTGAGAAAATTTATTATTCAGAGTAAAATGAGTTTTGTAGCTTTGCTGGAAACTAGAGTCAAGCTGAATAAAGCACCAAGAGTTCATAGCAAGCTTATGAGTACCTGGACATATTTCTGTAATCATGGAGAGGCTATTAATGGAAGAATTTGGATCACCTGGGACCCTACCATAATGCAAATACAGTTTGAGAAGGTTACAAATCAGCTTATTCACATGAATATCACTTTGTTATCTGGTGTTTCTTTGATAGTCACTGCTATATATGCAAAAAATGATAAAAATCAGAGAGATGTTTGTTGGAGGGAGCTGAAAGACATTGGAAATAGTGTTAAAGATCCCTCGTTGCTAGGAGGGGATTTTAACACAACTATCAATTTGATAATGTGTTCTCGGGCACAGATGAACTCCAAGATCTAAGCTATAGTCTTAGCTTGTCTGATATCAAGGCCAAGGGAAGTGATTTTACTTGGTCCAACAAACAAGATCCTGGGGATAGGGTTTACAGTAAAATTGATAGAGTATTTGGTAATTTAGAATGGGTAGCAACCTATGTTGCAATTGAGGCTGAATTTCTAGAACCATTCATTTCAGATCACTCCCCATTCTGATCAACTTTCATGCAAACAACAGCCAAGTGAGGAAGCCCTTCAGATTTTTCAATACTTGGACTAAGTTTGCTTCTTTCCTACCTACAGTTGCAGATAACTGGAAGTATGAGGAGTCTGGGTCTTTTATGTTCCAAGTGCTACAGAAGCATAAGAAGGTTAAGATAGCTCTCAAAACAGCTACTTTTTATTACTCAAATATGGATAATAAAATCCATGCTGCCAAAGAGGAGTTGCTAGCTGTACAAGTCAGTTAACCTCTGATTTATTCAATAAGGAGCTTATTCAGAGAGAAAAAGAAGCTACTTCACATTGGGACCAATTGAGAGAGGTTGAGGAGAATATTCTAACACAAAAGGCAAGAATCAGCTGGCTTCAAACAGGGGATGCCAACTCTAAATACTTCCATGCCTGCTTGAAAAGCAGGATGGCTGCAAACCATGTATCCTCTATATTTACTTCTCAGAATGTGAAACTGACAGAAACTGAAGAAACCAAGCAGGAATAACAGAATTTCTCTATTGGCATGATGGGTTCTAGCTGCTCTGAACGCCCTATCATACACCCTCTTATTATGCAGAATGGGAATGCGCTGACTACTGATCAACAGATTGCAGTGTGCTCCGTGTTCACTTAAAAGGAAATCAGAGATGCTCTTTGGGAAATGGGGGATGACAAGTCTCCAGAACCCAATGGTTTTACTGTGGCTTTTTACAAAGCTTCTTGGCACATCATAGGCAAGGATATTGTGCAAGCTATTCAGAGTATTTTCCATTTAGGTAAAATGATTAAAACTTTAAATTGCACATCTGTGACTTTAGTTCCCAAGAAATCAAACCCTACCTATGTTAGTGATTATAGACATATTGCATGTTGTAATGTTCTTTACAAAATCTTTTCCAAAACACTTGCAAATAGGTTATGTAAAGTATTGAATGATATAGTGCTTCCAGAGCAATTTGCATTGATTAAAGGCAGGTTCATAGGTGATAATATTATTTTAGCTCATGAGCTAAATAAGCACTATGAAAGAAAGGGGGTCTCATCTAGATGCATAGTTAAGGTTGACTTAAGGAAAGCTTATGATTCTTTAGAGTGGTGTTTCATTGAGCATATCTTGTTAGGGCTACACTTCCCTCTTAAATTTGTTCAGTGGATCATGATGTGCATTAATATTGTAAGCTATTCCTCAATGTTCAACGGCTGCCCTATGACACCCTTCCCTGCCAAGAGAGGTTTGAGGAAAGGAGATCCACTATCTCCCTACCTCTTTGTTATTGCAATGGATTATCTATCAAGATGCCTTGCTGGATTGAAGAATCGACAGGGATTCAACTTCCATCCTAGATGCAAGAAATTTGGCCTGGTGCACCTGTATATTTGCTGATGAATTGCTGCTTTTCTCGAGAGGAGATTTTAACTAAGTAAAGCTTCTGTTTGAGAAATTTCAAATCTTCTCAGCTTGGTCAAGTCTCAGAGCAAATGAAGCTAAATCAGAAATCTACTTTGGAGGGGTTAAAACCTCAGTTCAGCTCCAAATCACTGAATTTTTAGGCATAAATACTGGTGTTTTACCTTTCATATATCTTGGTGTGCCACTCACATCAAAGAAACTTCATGTTGGGCACTATGATCCATTGATACAGAAAGTTTACTGATAGAATACAGGCTTGGACAGCAAGATTCTTATCCTATGCAGACCGACTTTTCTTTCTATAAGCAGTCACACAGAAGATTGTACAGCTATGCAGAAGATTCCTGTGGACCAGCTTCTCTGAGAACAGTAACAGGTCACTGGTTGCTTGGGATGATATTTGTCTGCCAGCACACAGGGTGGCTTGGGTATCTTCAATTTTTCAACCTGGAATCAAGCATCTCTGGGTAAACTCCTCTGGGATATACAGCACAACAAGGAAAAGTTATGGGTTAGATGGCTTAATGCTTATTATGTCAAGAACAATAACTTCTGGGATATGCACAAGCCTTTGCAAGCTACTTGGATAGTTCAGAAGATGTATGCTCTAAGACCTCTCTTGTTTTCTGTGGTTCGCAACCCAGTTATTCACTATAAAGTTGGTGAAGTATACAGGAAGATACTACCTGATAGACAGAAGAAGAACTGGTGCAACATAGTGTGGTGTTCACTTTCCTTCCCTAAATGGAAATTCATTATGTGGCTGTTGATGTAGGGAAGGCTTCCAATTTGGAAGAACCTTAACAAGATAGGCATACAAGGACCTAGCTGCTGTGTTTTAATTTCTGTAAGCAGAATGAAGAGGCCTTTGAGCATTTATTCCTCACTTGTAAATTTTCTATTGAGCTCTGGAACAAGAGTTTTCAATGAATGAAAGTGCCCAGTATTCAATGGCATTGGAAGCACCTTGTGCACCAAATTCAACAGAACTTCAAAGGCAGAACACCAAGAAGTCAAGTTTTATATGCTTGCTTTGCTACTGTTATTTATCATATTTGGAAAGTACGCAATATGCATACTTTCCAAGATAAAGCCTCTACAAGTGATAACATAATGAGGGAAATCATCAACAGCTTGCACGTGTGTGCAACTATCTCCAAAAACAAGAAGCTGCAAGAGTATTTCCTGCTACAGTTAAACTATTTTGTGTAGTTAAAAATATTTTTGTGTAATTTGTGTTCTGTTTTGATGTATTGTTTTATGTGAGCTCAAAAATACAGATTGCAGAAATCATTGTAATCTCTCGAGAATAACAGAAGCTTTCATAGGAAAGGGGATGTTATCAGCTATTTTGAGATTGTTCTGCATTCCGTTAGTCTACGATAGACTAGAGGATACTAAGTGGTCTTTGTTGTAAGTGTGGTAGCTTGTTGGCTAGTTTGTGCTGTAATTGCCATATCCTTTTGGAAGTAATAAAATCATCTTACTTTCCGAAAAAAGAAGGACTCATAATTTGTGAGGGCCATCACAAATGAACAGGGCCAGAAACTGACTGACATTCAAGCTATTCAAGATGAATTCATTCAATTCTTTAAAGGTCTTATGGGGTCTACAGCAACTGAAATGCCTACTGTTAATATCGAAATCATCAAAAGCGGACCTTGCCTTGATTTATCACAGCAATCCCAGTTGGTGACAGAACTCTCAGATACAGACATTGAAGTTGCTCTTAAGTCTCTACCACAAGATAAAGCTCCTAGGGTGGATGGCTTCCCTGTAGAATTCTTTAAAAAATACTGGCTAGTTATTGGTCCTGAAATCAAAGTTGCAATCCATCAGTTTTTTGCTTCAGGTAAACTACTCAAGGCTATCAACTGTACTACTGTCACCTTAGTGCCAGGTTGCAAATCTTACTTTTATCAAAGATTTTATACCTAGTGCTTGTTGTACAACTGTTTACAGGTTGATTTCTAAAATTTTGACTAGTAGGCTGAAACTGGTAATTGATTATTTGGTGCATGATTCTCAATCTGCTTTTATTGAAGGTAAACACATTATTGATAATATTATTCTAAGCCATGAATTGATCAAGGGGTACACTAGAAAGGGTGTGTCACCTAGATGTATGCCGAAAGTTGACCTCAAGAAATCTTATGATTCCTTGGAATAGAGTTTTCTAAGAATGGTCCTCCTTGAGCTTGGACTGTCAACCAAGTTTATGGAGTGGATTTTCCAATGCATCTCTACAGTCAGTTATAGGTTTCTTATAAATGGCTGTCTCACTCCCAGTTTTGAAGCAAAAAAAGAACTTAGACAGGGTGATCCTCTCTCTCCCTATCTATTTTTTTGCGCCATGGAATACTTGAACAGGAATCTGAGGCAACTTGGTAGGAATCCAGACTTCAATCACCACCCCAGATGTGATAAGTTAGGGATCTACCATGCCTGCTTTGCAGATTATCAACTAATGTTTTGTAGAGGAGACCTCAACTCTGTACAACTCTTTTCAGGTTTAAAAGCAAACCTTGAGAAAAGTTCCTTATATGCAGTAGGAATTACTAGTGATATGAAACAACAGATTGCAGATTCTCTGGGTTTCTCTATTGGTGAATTGCCTTTCAAGTACCTAGGGGTTCCACTAGCATCTAAGAAGCTCTCTATTGTGCACTATAAACCTCTTATAGATATGATTATTGCTAGGATTCAAAGTTGGGCAACAAGTTTTCTATCTTATGGTGGTCGGGTGCAACTTATAAAGAGTGTTATGTTTGGTATGCAAACTTATTGGGCCCAGATTTTTGTATTGCCAAATAAAGTTATTAAGGCTATGGAAGCAGCTTGTCGTGTCTTTCTTTGGACAGGTAAGTTTTCCTCTTCTAAAAGAGCTCTGGTTGCTTGGGAGCAAGTCTGTTCACCTAGAGTTGCAGGTGGACTTAATGTGATTAATATTGAGATTTGGAACAAAGCTGCAATATTGAAGCATTTCTTGAAGAACTCTGATCCTCACTCAGTTAGCGTTCCTTTGCAAGCTAGCAAGATTTTGAGGAACATTCTAAATGCAAGGAATTGGGTTAGCTCCCCACAAACTTTACAGACCTGTGTTGTTGGGGATAAATTTTTCATTAGCAAAGCTTACAAGAATTTAATTCCACAGAAACCAAAGGTCTCTTGGGGGAAACCTCTACTGCTCCCTGGCTTACTCCCCAAACATCAATTTACACTATGGTTGGTGATGATGGGGAGACTTCCTACTGTTGATAGGCTATGCAGATGGGGTGTGCAAGTTGATACGCAATGCATACTATGTAAAACAGTAGCTGAAGAAACATTAGAACACCTTTTCTTTGAATGTAGATAATCTGTGGAAGTGTGGTGTACATTGTTAAATTGGTTTGGTGAAGCTAGGACTCCCTTAGCATGGCCTGCTGAGAAAAGTTGGGCTACTCAGAGATTGAGAGGTAACAGTTCAAGAACATGTGTACTGGGCTACATTTTTGCTGCAACAATCTACTATTTTTGGCAAGAGAGAAATAATAGAAGGTTTCAAGACGAGCATCTGCATGAGTCTATTCTAATCAGATGCATAATCCAGGAACTTCATGGTAGAGGTCGGAAAATAAATAAATGGTGTAAAGTCCTTCAAGGACTAAATAGGTACCCTATGTAGGTGACTTGGGCACCGTGACATGTACCCTTCCTAGAAGGTGTCATGTCTGCTGCCATGAGTCTCTTTATCTACTCTTATTGGTTTACTGTATTTGTGTTGGGTTAAGCGAGTCAAAACTACCCTTTGTACCTAACTATTACTTGGTAATGAAGATCTTTATTTGTTGCCAAAAAAAGAAAAAAAAAACAAGACATTAAAGTCTTATTAGACCCAATTGACACAAATGCCCTTCTTAGGCCACCAAGTAAAATATGGTCGGTCTTGTTAGACTAAATAAGTGAAATAACGTGTCTGATGAAAGATTTGAACCCTCAACCTTGATTAATGAGTAAGACTTTAGTGAATAATAACATGTCAGTATAATAAGTTCCTCATAGCACATGTACTTCACAATGCAGCTTCTTGTTCGTTATAACATGTCTTCTTTTGACTCTAACTCAAGGTTTGTTCTTTAACGCTTACCCGATCAATTCCGTTCAGTTCAATTTAGTATTGGTCTCGCGTCAGTTCTGTGACGTTAGTTTAGTTAAGAAACATACATTTTGTCTCACATAAAAAAGTCGTGTTCAATTCAATTCAATTCAATTCAATTCATTGGTGTTCAATTTAGTTCACTGATGTTCACTTCAATTTAGTGGTGTTAAATTCAGTTATTTCCGATTTAGCAGTACATAAAGAACACACCCTCATCAATTGATGCCTAGGTTATCCTCTGCTGACAAGAACCACCCTTACAGCAACGAATTTCTATCAAGTTTAGCATCTGCAATCTTTCTTTTTTTTTTTTTTTTTTGAGAGAAGATATCAAGATTTCTATTTATCATTAACACATGCATTAGCCCACAGTACATCAACAATAATGTCATGCGGTTAAAATGCACAATATAAAAACAACACAACTGAATAAAGGATAATTCATTATTCCGATATCTTTATTGTATTTGAACAATGGTTGACAATAGTCCTATTTGCAGTGAGACTAGTATGTTAAGTTATATTTGAGGTACAACCGTATATTAGCAATAGCTTAATTGTAATCTCGGGAGTATTTACTCCCTAATTCCTCTCTCTCTCTCTCTCTCTCTCTCTCTCTCTCTCTCCTCCCCTCCCCCACTTGCAGCGCCGCCTCAACCACCACCACCGCCGAACCACCACCGCCCCGGCCACCGTCGTGGTCAGCGCTGGCCGGAGATCACAGCGGTAGTCCCCACCAACCCACCCGACCCCCACCCCTTCTCTCTCCTCCCCTCACCCCCAAACCCTTATTTTCTCTCTCCTCATCGCTCCACCACCCCACCATCCCTCCACCCCCGCCTTGGCCACGATGAAGGTCGACTCCAGCCATCGACCTCAGCCGTGGCCACCCCCCAACCACCATCTCCCTCTCCCCTCCCCCCGGAAAAGTAATCGAAAACCCAAAAAAAAAATCAAAAACCCCCCAAAAAAATCAAAAATCCCAACAAACGAAAACCCTAGGTCCAAAATGGTTCAACTTGGGGCAAAGTGAACCCTAGAATGGCATGATTCGACCTGAATACAATGAAAAAATTGCAAAACAAAAAAAAAAAGAAGTTTGGTGGCGTGTGAGATTCTTGTGTCGATGAGTCCACGCGTGAAATACAAGCGCCTTCCCGAGATTAGGATGCCTCTAAATCTCGAGATTAGACAATAATTTGCGGAATATTAGGTGACTAATAATAGATATTTGTTTTTTTTTTCTATGATGCGAAAGTGACCAATATTTTTGGGAATAAGTATAAGTAATATGCATGTGTAACATCTTGACTCTTCACCATTTTGTTGTTCCGATCCTTATATACTTTTATTACACTTCTAAAAAATTCCCAAAGATTATGTCAACAGATTAAAAATATAATAGAAGTTGAAGAGTGCCTAAGTTACTCTAGAGGGGGGTGAATAGAGTGACTCCAATTTCTCGCATTTTTATGACTTAAGAACAATGTAGAGAACAACGTTGTGAACGTTGTTCCTATGCAGTAAACTGAACATACAAAGTAAAAGATTGAATGTAAATAACACAAGGTTTTTTCACGTGGAAAACCTCCTAGGCTCAATAGGAGTAAAAATCACGACCCAATTACTTGGGATTTTGTCACACTACTTCTCTTATAACCAGAGCCAAAACAGGATACAGTACAGTACCCTAATTAACACCACACACCGGTACCGATGTGTTGACAATCCCTCCAAGTCACGCACTGACCTGAGGGAAACTCTACACTTGTTACTAAGCTAGAGCTATTACAGATTTTCAGATTGTTTGTCCTATTACACGCTTCTATACTAAGCAAAATAAGACCACAGAAAACCTATTATGCAATGGCCAATCTAAGCAAGAGTCAAACTGACCAGGACAGGGAACAGGGTTCAAGGTTGTTCTTGTGAGCACAGGACGTATATGGTAGGACAATTTAATACTTTGCACAAATGATTTTAATCTCAATAATGCACGCAAAGCTTAACCTACAACTGAGCCTATCAGGCGCTTTATATAGGCAGGCCTAAAAGCTCAATCCATCTAGATTAAAATCTCTTCAGAATATAAAACATAAGAGTTACCAGTAAAATAGAATAGAGTTTAAGTAAAGATCAAAGACCTTTACTTAACTCAACCTATTTGATAAAATTGTCCAAATACTTTAACAAAAAATCTTGGCCAGCTAGCAAGTGATTTATCAGAATATAATCTCTAAAAGATAATTAGAAATATTCTAAAAGATAATTCACTTACCTAAACAATATAAACTTGGCCATTAAGTAAAATACTTTTCGAAGATAATATTTTTTCAAAATAAAATACTTTTCTGTTTAAAACACAATTTTGCAATATTTATTTTTCCAAAATAATTTTTTTTTTCAAAAGAATATTTGTGTGAAGATCTAAAAAGATAATACACAAATATTCATTGAAATAATAAATACGATATTATGCAAACGCGTCCCGATACACAGTTAGAAGGAACAGGGTCCAATTCGTTGTTCCCCTTTGGTTCCTTCAAGCTTCAGCGCTGGTCATAGAGAACAAGGTTCATAAGACTGTTCCCCTATACTCATAGACATATGCACTCAATCCTACAACTTTGTTCCCTTGTCATGATCAACTTAGACTCTTGCTAACTAGTCAAGCATAGTACATAAAGACTACTGACAAATGCACTTAACTACATTACATAGTCTTCATGTCTTGTGAGGATCCAAGCATATTCATGAGCAATCATGCTTTGAGCATTACAACTTCTTGCATCCTTAAGTAAACATGCCATCATAGTTAGTTCACACAATGATAAGGACACTATGTTTGTTAGCATCAAACCAGGAACCCAACAAATTCCCCCCTTTTGATGATGACAAACTAGTGTGCTTATCTGAGCTAGATACCAATCAAAATAAATAAAAACTAACTCAGGCGCTTACCTTATCTTACCATTGTTGTGAACCAACAAGAAGAACTAGGGTAAGTAAGAACAGGGTTCACATCTTCATGTCTAAGAACGTCAGCTTAACATTATCATGCATCACATTGAGACTTTCACAGAGAGAAACTTTGCAATCAGAGTTGCAACTTCAAGACTTCAGAGAATCAGAGTAGGTGGAAGAAACACAATTTCAAACCAGAAACCATTAGATCAAAGAAGAAATCAAAAGTTTGTGTTCTACCCATCCATAGTGAATAGGTTGACAAGGTACGAGAATTAAACTAGACTAAACCTAAACATGATCATATCAGACTTAATCATAAGCACACCACTCTTTCCCCTTTTGGCATCATCAAAAAGTGTCATGAACAGTTGTTAAACATGCAATTAGAGATAAGTTAAGCCTGATTTTTAGCAAGTATGTCACAACCATCACCTCCAGGGTTTAAGTGTATGCAAACAAATGCAAGAATTAGTAGCTCAAACCTAGCAATCTATTGATATAGGCCATCCAGGAAATAGTCAATTAATACTGACCAAAATGACCAATTATATTGCAAAGTCAAAAAAAGAAGACATTGTTACAGTTTAAACAACGCCTAGAGAGAAAAGAAAGAAAAGAAAAGAAAAGAAAAGGAAGGAAACATGCTTAAAGAACAAGGGAGGAACAGGGTCTGATGGGTTGGAGTTGTCAGCAGGTGTCTCATCAGTGTAAACTTCAAACCCATCCCTTAGCATCTTGACAAGCTCATCGTGCCTCCGTTGAAGAGATTATCAGCCTTGGTCACTGCATCAGTGAGATCAGCGACCTTTTGAGCCAGAGAGGCTTGCTTAGAGGTCACAGTATTGAGATTGGCCTCAACCAGTTGCAGTGTTGTAAACATGGCAGCTCCACTGACGCTCGCCCCTTCCATAGAAATAGCCTTTGGGCCCTGTTCCCCCTCAAAATTAGCTTCCTCTTCCTCCTTCTCCTCTTACTCTTCATCATCAAAAGTGAACCCCATTTGCTTCAAGTTCAGTTTACCCACTTCATTCACAGAGGTGGGTGTCTTACCAGGGGAGAGAGGAACCTCAAAGTGCTCGAAGACCAGGCTCAAAGCATACCCGTAGGGTAGGGAGTGAGTAGTGACCTTCTTGATTAGGACATAAGCAATGTGGTGAATCATGACAGTAGGAAGATTCACCTTGTCCCTTCGCTCTATAAGATCCATCAGGCACATATCATAGGCATAATAATACTCCCTAGCCTCCTCCCTAGGTACTATTGTCCTAATGACAAGGGCAAACAACAATTTGTGCAGGGGACCGAGGTCTGCAGCGTTGACCTTTTTGCATCATCTAACTCCATATCTCTGGAGTACTTCCTGCAGATAGCAATGGGATCAATGCCCTCGTAATCAGGCCAACCGCCACATCTAAACCAATCATCAAAACCCTCAAAGGGGACACCCAAAATTTTCCCCAAATCAGAAGCATTAAATTGAAAAGACACCCCAGAAACCTCACTCTTGACCACCCCATCCTTCACAACACAATTTAAGTAAAACTGTTTAAATTCAGCATAGTGGAAGGTGGTCCTAACAGTCAAATAAGTGCCCCACCCCTGAGCCATAACCTGGGTGACAAAAGAATCCACCCCATTGTTCCTCATCCAGTCAAGACACCGTACCTTACCAGTGATGCACTTACGAGAGAGGATTTGAGCTGTCCTGGCATCAATTTCATCCTGATTCTTCTTCTTCTTCTTGCCAGCAGAGGCAGCATTGGAGGATGTAGGCATGGAGACTAAGGCCTTCTTCCTCTTTGCAGGACGGGAAGAAGCCTCAACGGTCTCTGGCACGGGTATTGCAGAGGGGTGTCCAAGACTCTTTCAGCCACTGTCTTCCTCATTTTGGTGGGTGGAGCAGGAGAGACAGAGGCTGTGACAGGGTCCTTTGGAGGTAGACCCTGTTTCTTTGAAGACTCAGCAGTGGACTTCTTGGATTTCTTGGGACCAGCTGTGGGAACGGGTGATTCCACAGCAGGTCCTTGTTCCCCTTGAACTGCAGTGCTCTCTAATTTAGGTTGCACTCCTCCCTCACTCTCCTTTTTCTCGCCCTCAGCCTCTCCTTTTGATTTCCCAACCCTCTCTTTTTTTTTATTTCCCTACCCTTCTCGTTTACATTTTTGGCCTCAATTGCAGCTCCTTCCTCCAAAATTGCTTCAAACTCTTGAGCTAGCTCAGAAACGCTAGCTCTTTTGGAAGCACTTTTCTTTGTTTTCTTCTTGGCAGAAGAAACAAAGGCCCATGTCCTTTCAGCATCATATTTCCGCAGTTGCTCAGTGGTAGAAGGTTTAGATGATGACAGTGATGGTGGGGAAGAAGGCTCAGCAGGACCCGTTTTCTTACGAGTTGTCATTTTCACAGCATGACGGGTGAAGTGACAGGGGAGGAGGATTTGATGGGAGTAGTTGAAGGTGATTTCTTAGCTGGGCATTTCTTTGATGTGGATGATCGAGTTCCAGTCACCATTCTTATAGCCTGATTTAGGGTTTAGAAAGAAAGTGAAGAGACGAGAATTTAGGGATTGAAAATTTGAATTAACGAGAAGAAAATTCAAAAACTTAAAAAGAAGAGGAAAAAATCTGAGAGAGAAAGAGAGAGAGAGAGAGAGAGAGAGAGAGAGAGAGAGAGAGAGAGAGATAACGGGAAGAATTTTGTGAGAGAAAGAAGATTAACGGGAAGAAGAGAGAATTTGGGAGCTGATTTGAAGCTTGATGGTGAAGAACAACGGTCTAGCTCCTATTTATAAAGGATAGAGCTCAACCGCCTCTAATAATTAGGAAAACATGCGGAAATTAATTACCCCTGATTTGCCCATTAGGAACAGTGATGCTTGAGGCAGAGTGACTGAGGGAACAGGGTCCATGTATAGGTCTCAAGGTCCATACAACAACATTTTTGAGGACAATGAGGGATATATCAATAGACCAAAGTGAGTCCTTTAGTTCAAGGCATACAGTTATGCCTTTTACGACACGCTAACTGGTATAGACATACAAAACATAAAAAGACCACACAAATCACATATAAACACATAAAACATGTAGACACAATTCTAGCCAATCATCGAGGGAACAGGGTGCACATAGAACTAAGTAATCTTGATCATGTCTATTTCTGGTCTATGTTTCGCATACCTTTCTCTGATCAGTGGTTTAGTGAAGAGATCTGCCAATTGATCCTCCGTCTTGCAAAAATTCAACTCAATGAACCCTTTTTCTGCATTGTCTCTCATAAAGTGATGTCTAATGTCAATGTGCTTTGTTCTTGAGTGTTGCACTGGATTTTTAGAGATATTTATAGCACTTGTGTTGTCACACAAGATTGGCATACAACCTGCATCAATTCCAAAATCCTTTAGTTGTTGTCTTACCCACAGCAATTGTGCACAACATGAAGTTGTTGCCATATACTCATCTTCAGCAGTAGACATGGCCACATAATTTTGCTTTTTGGAGGCTCGAGAGATCAAACAAGGCCCTAAGAAGGTTTCCATGCATGATGTACTCTTCTTGTCTACAAGGTATCCTGCATATTCAGCGTCAGCATAGCCAATTAAATCAATGCCAGCACCTCTAGGGTACCAAAGACATAGGTCTTTAGTTCCCTTGAGGTACCTCAGGATACGTTTGACTTGGGTAAGATATGACTCTTTGGGGTTTGCTTGAAATCTTGCACACAAGCCAACACTATACATTATATCAGGTCTACTAGCAGTTAGGCTCAATAAAGAACCAATCATACCTCTATATACTGTTTGATCAACACTCTTACCAGCTTCATCAATGTCAAGCTTAACCTTTGTGACAACAAGTGTGTCATAGACCTTGGCATCTCTCATGCCATATTTCTTGATCAATTCTCTAGCATACTTCTGTTGATGAATCATTGTTCCTTCAGAAGTTTGTTTGATTTGTAAGCCTAAGAAAAAATTAATCTCACCCATCATACTCATCTCAAATTCACTCATCATCAACTCGAAGAATTCCCAACATAAAGATTGTTTAGTTGCACCAAATATTATATCATCAACATAGATTCGTACAACTAACAAACTTTTACACTTAGCCCGTAAGAACAGGGTTGTATCAGCTTGTCCCCTTTGATAACCATTGTCCATTAGAAACTTTCACAGACGTTCATACCAAGCTCTAGGAGCTTGTTTCAAGCCACACAATGCTTTGTCAAGTTTATAGACATGGTCAGGGGACTCATTGCTTTCAAAACCAAGAGGTTGCTTCACATAGACTTCCTTTTTAAAGTACCCATTCAGAAAGGCACTTTTGACATCCATCTATTGTAACTTGAAATCCATATGAGCTGCAAACGCTATCAGGATGCGTATTGCCTCAATTCTAGCAACAGGGGCAAATGTTTCATCATAGTCAATCCCCTGTTGTTGGTTGTATCCTTGAAAAACCAATCTAGCCTTGTTTCTAACCACAGTACCTGTCTCATCCAGTTTGTTCCTGAACACCCATTTAGTTCCAATGATGATCCTATTATCAGGCCAAGGAACAAGGTGTCCGACCTTGTTCCTTTCAAACTGGTTGAGTTCCTCTTGCATTCCAGTTATCCAATCAGCATCCTGTAAAGCTTCATTAATCTTATGTGGTTCAATATAAGATAGAAAAGCAGAAAAAGCCATAAAGTTTTGAACAGAAGCTCTCATTTGAATCCCCTTGTTTATATTACTTACGATTTGATTCATGGGATGAGAGCTCTGATGTTTCCAATAGCGTGGCTTGAAGCCAGATGTTTCTGGATCATCTCTTTGTGGAGAGGGAACAGGATTCTCATTTGAATTTTCATTATGATCAGCTCCTTCCTCTGTAGGTGTTATTCCTACATCAAGAGTATGTGTTTCCCCTTAGTCCATTGCATGGACTCTTGGAGATGTAGACCCCGTTTCTTCCTCCACGGCATTACCTGTCTCTTCTTCTTCTTCTTCTTCTTCTTCTTCTTCTTCCCTTTCTGGTGCTAGACCAAGTGGAAAGTCTTCTTTATCCTGCAATATTGAATCAAAACTTACATTAGATTCATCAAACACAACATGAACACTTTCCTCAACTTTTTGAGTTCTCTTATTGAGGAACCTGTAAGCTTTGCTTTGTAGAGCATAGCCTACTAAGACAGCCTTATTACTCCTAGCATCAAACTTTCCCAAGTTAGTCTTTCCGTTGTTATGTACATAGCACTTACAACCAAAAGATATAAAGTGGAAAATGTTAGGCTTTCTTCCTCTGAGTGATTCATAGGGTGTCTTTCTCAGAATGGGTCTTAGCATGGCACGATTTATGATATAGCAAGTTGTGTTGACCGCTTCTCCCCAAATGTTCCTAGGAAGATCACTAGCTAGCAACATGGTTCTAGCTATGTCTTCCAAGGTTCTGTTTTTCCTTTCAACTACCCCGTTCTGTTGAGGAGTCCTTGGGGCAGAGAAGTTGTGATCAATGCCATGTTCAGCACAGTAGTTTATGAATTTGTCATTCTCAAACTCTGTGCCATGATCACACCTTAGAGATAGAATATCCGCTCCAACCTGTTTCTACAATCTATTAGCAAAAATTTCAAACACATCAAAGGTTTCATCTTTAAAAACAAGCAACGGGGTCCATGTGAATCTTGAGTAGTCATCTACAATAACAAAAACATAATTTTTACCTCCACGAGTTTGAACTCTCATAGGACCACAGAGATCCATATTTAGTAGTTCAAGTGGTCGTGAGGTACTTACCATGTTATTTATCTTAAAAAAAGACTTTACCTGTTTACCTCTAGCACACAAGCACCACATAACTCATCACTCTTGAATTTGATCTTAGGCAGTCCAATGACAAGGTTCTGTGATGCTAGCTTGTTTAAGGTATTAAGGCTTACATGCCCAAAACGTCTATGCCACAGTAAGGCATCAGTTTCAATAGCACTGAGACATGTTAGAGAGTTACTGGAGAGCTTATTTATATCCACTTTATAAACATTTTTGTGCCACTTTCCCTCTAGCACAACATTATTTGTCTTGTGACTCGCAACTATGCAGCTACTAGCAGTGAATAGGACATTGTTCCCTTTATCACATAGCTGCGAGACACTCAACAAATTATGCTCCAAACCATCAACCAAGTAGACTTCATCTATGGAGTGTGATAGTGACTTACCTACCTTACCTATACCAACAACTTTAGCTGTTTGGTCGTCAGTGAAGGTCACACTTCCACCTTCATAGGTTGTTAGTGAAAGAAATAATGATTGTTCACCTGTCATGTGCCTTGAGCAGCCACTGTCTACATACCATGGCTTGCTCTCTTTCACCTTAGCCTGCAATGAGAGTCACTCGTAAGTTTTAGGAACCCCCATTTGCTTGGGCTCCCTTTTCTCAAAATCATTTTAACTTTGTCTTTTCTCATCCAAACTTGTTTCACATGTTGCTTATTCTTGGCAACAGTCCTAGTTCTCTCCTGGCATTCGTACCTATAGTGACCACCTTGTCCACAATGCCAGCAGAATCTGTTATACTTTAATCCAACATAATTGGTGTTGGGAGTCCAATCATCCTTCTTAGCTTTATTTCCTAGACCATTTTTAAACCTATTGTGGTGATCATTTAGCCATTTTAAGGCTTGAGATGAACTAGTCCATTTTTTAAGACGAACTAGTTCTTCTTGAACCTTATCCAACTTGCCTTTATTGTCCTTTGTTTTTTCAAGTTCCTTTTCCAAATTAATCCTAAGGCTTTCACATTCAGAATTTAACTCATCTAGGCCAGCTTCATCGCACACATATATAGGTTCTAATGCTTCAGAGAATTTTTCTTAGATAGATCAGTCTCAAGAAATAAACATTTACTTTCAAGAGTGGACATTGTTCTCTCCATTTTCTTGAGCAAAAAGAAAGATTTCTATTACCAAAATAACATGAAGTACAAGAGGGCAATTTTGGACTCACTAACCCTACCAAGAGAACACAACCATAAGTGAGGCTACACATTACAGCTAAGACTCAAACCTCATGCTGTAATAGCACTCTACTTCAAAGAGAACTAGTATTAAACAGGGTATTAGTTCAAAACCTCTAATATACTATGCCAAGAAAGGATTTTCACACCTCTAAGATGAACATCCTCCATTTTGCACACTGTTTCTTTGAGATATTTATTTTTCTTTTTCAAGGTTTTTAACATTTTCTCGTAATTGTTTTTGATCTCTTACAGTTCACTTACAACCTCCTTTGATTCATTATAAGCATGTAAAATGTTATCATTTTCAATGTTTAGCTCTTCATTCTTATCCATCATAGAAAGTACCATCTTAAGCAATTTATCTCTAGACCAAGAAGCAATTTGACTTTTAATTTCAAGAATCACTACCTCTGCTTCTTCAGCTTTAGAAGAGATGTCGGTTTTGGCCATAGTGCATACATCTTCCACTTCATTCTCTGGATCATCCTCCTTGTTGTCTGACCAGCAAGCTAAATGTTCACGTATCTTGCTTCTCTCTTTGTCAACCTTTCTGGTTTCCTGGAGGAGGATGGACGTTGTTCTGTCTGCCTGTTCTCAGTTGGCTCAGGACACTCACTCTTAAAGTGACTAAGTCTTGAGCATTTGTGACATCTGACCTTGGACTTGTCAAAGTTTCCACCTTTTCTTGAATTTGAAGCACCATGAGTGAAGCTTCCTCTATTGTCATAGAAGCGTGCAAACTTTTTGGCAACTAAGCTAATCTCATCTTCATTCAAGTTCAAGTCATCTTCAGGAATTTCCTCCACTTGGAAAGCAATCTCTTTTTCTTTCTTGGTCTCATTAGACTTAATTTGTAACTCATGAGTCATTAAGTTACCAATTAATTATTCAACCTTCATGATGGTCAAATCCCTTGTTTCTTGGATAGCTGTAACTTTAGGTGTCCATGTAATGTCTACAGGTAGACTTCTTAATAGCTTTCTAACAACATCCTCTTCATCAAACGGTTTGCCAAGGGATTTGAGTTGATTTAAGATATTGTTAAACCGGGCATACATGTCTTTGATAGTCTCAGTTGGTTCCATGTTAAACAATTCATATTGTCTAATCAACATATCTATTTTAGATTGCTTTACCTGTGAGGTGCCTTCATAAGCAGTCTCCAAAGTTTTCCAGATACTTTGAGCAGTGGCACATCCTTGAATACGATTGTATTCCTTTTGCATCAACTCCACAGTGTAGGAGCTTGACAGCTTTAGCATTCTTCTCCATAAGCTTGACATTTGTATTTGTCCATTTGTCTGGAGGCTTGATGCTTGTCTTACCTTCTGCATCCACTTGCTCTACAACCAGATCTCCCTTCTGAGTTATTTGCCATAACTCATAGTCTTCAGCCTTGATAGAAATCTCCATTCTTTTCTTCCACCACGAGTAGTAATCTCCATTGAATAGTGGTGGGCGATTAATGGTTTGTCCTTCCCTCATCTAACTAAGTGCACTCATTTTTGCGGAAAAACTCAAGGTGTTAACCTCTTAATGAGCTACCTTGCTCTGATACCAACTGAAGAGTGCCTAAGTTACTCTAGATGGGGGTGAATAGAGTGATTCTAATTTCTTGCGTTTTTATGACTTGAGAACAATGAAGAGAACAACGTTGTGAACGTTGTTCCTATGCAGTAAACTGAACACAAAGTAAAAGACTGAATGTAAATAACACAAGGCTTTTTTCACGCGGAAACCTCCTAGGCTCAATAGGAGTAAAAATCACGACCCAATTACTTGGGATTTTGTCACACTACTTCTCTTATAACCAGAGCCAAAACAGGATACAGTACAGTACCCTAATCAACACCACACACCGTTACTGATGTCTTGCCAATCCCTCCAAGTCACGCACTGACCTGAGGAAAACTCTACGCTTGTTACTAAGCTAGAGCTATTACAGATTTCCAGATTATTTGTCCTATTACACGCTTCTATACTAAGCAAAATAAGACCACACAAAATCTATTATGCAATGACCAATCTAAGCAAGACTCAAACTGACCAGGACAGGGAACAGGGTTCAAAGTTGTTCTTGTGAGCACAGGACGTATTTGGTTGGACAATTTAATACTTTGCACAAATGATTCTGCTCTCAATAATGCACGCAAAGCTTAACCTACAACTGAGGCTATCAGGGGCCTTATATAGGCAGGCCTAGAAGCTCAGTCCATTTAGGTTAAAAACTCTTCAGAATATAAAAGATAAGATTTACCAAAAATATAGAATAGAGTTTAAGTAAGATCAAAGACCTTTCCTTAAACTCAACCTATTTGATAAAATCGTCCAAATACTTTAACAGAAAATCTTAACCAGGTAGCAAGTGATTTATCAGAATATAATCTCTAAAAGATAATTAGAAATATTTCAAAAGATAATTCAGTTACCTAAACAATATAAACTTGGTCATTAAGTAAAATACTTTTCCAAGATAATATCTTTTTAAAATAAAATACTTTTCTGTTTAAAACACAATTTTGCAATATTCATTTTTCCAAAATAATTTATATTTTTTTAGAAGAATATTTGTGTGAAGATCTAAAAAGATAATACACAAATATTCATAGAAATAATAAATACGGTATTATGCAAACTCGTCCAGATACACAGTTAGAAGGAAAAGGGTCCAATACGTTGTTCCCCTTTGGTTCCTTCAAGCTTCATTGCTGGTCATAGAGAACAGGGTTTACAAGACTGTTTCCCTGTACTCATAGACATATGCACTCAGTCCTACAACTTTGTTCCCTTGTCATGATCAAATTAGACTCTTGCTAACTAGTCAAGCATAGTACATAAAGACTAATAACAAATGCACTTAACTACATTATATAGTGTTCATGTCTTGTGAGGATCCAAGCATCTTCATGAGCAATCATGCTTTGAGCATTACAACTTCTTGCATCCTTAAGTAAACCTGCCATCATAATTAGTTCACACAAAGATAAGAACACTATGTTTGTTAGCATCAAAATCAGAAACCCAACAGAAGTAATAAACTGACAATCCATGTGTAGCAAGGATTACTTCCTAAGTTCCTAACCATATGATATATTTAATGCTGGCCAGGTTTGTCATGATTCTTGTTCATGGGTTTGTTATAATTATTGGTCATGGGTTGGGCCAGCAAGCATGTTTTAATTGGACACTAACGAAATAGATGTTTTATGTTTTGAATTTAGTCCCCAAAAGCCTTATGTCCATGTTTGCTAATTTTCATGGCCTAACGCGTCCATTGGTCGAACATGGTCAGCTTTAAGCCTTTAACACGGTCAATGGATTTTCGTGGGCTTTGCATAAGGTCACTATAGTCATCTCATATTGGGTACGTCAAACTACAGCTCCACTCTTCAGTGGAAAGCGAACATCCAGTTCGGACAAAAGTGAAGCGACCCTTTGGATATATGTATGTAAGAATGAAGGCCCGGTTCTTTTCTCGTTTCAATTTATTATGTTTTAATCTCTCTGTTTCGCGTCGTTTCGTTGATGTATTTTATTTTGTCTCACATTTAGTTTTATTATCCGCGCCCCGCCGTTCCAATCCGTTCCGCACCGTTTTGTTTCGTTCCTTACCGTCTCGCACCATTTCGTTTAAGAGAACAGGGCCTAAGTGGGTATCGTTAATGTTAACGTTGAGACATGTAAATATACGAGACCAAGGTACGAGCATTGTGGTTGTTTGTAATTTTTTCCGTGCGGTAATGACGTGTAAGATGCCATATAAAAGGGAATGTTTGTGTGAAAATGACACGTATCACGCCACATATGCGCAACTTTGTCACATAGCTTAACAAATCCATATATTCGTATGATCATTATTACTCTGCTCTATAATATGATTTATTTGCATATTATTATTTCAAACTACAAAATAACATATCCTTAGTTACAAAATAATATCCGAGTACGACTCCTAACATGAGATGCATAGCAATCGGGATCCTCTACAGTTGCTAAAAGAATAGTAGAGTACTTGTCTTAAATTTTCTACCATTGGATTAGAAGGGGTGGGCATTTGACTATTGGATGGAGGGGCTGGGTTTTGAAATTTAAACCGTTAAAGAAGAGAGATAGAGAGAGAAAGGGACAGTAGAGTGCTGTAACAGTAGAGGATCCAAATTGAATGCATAGTAATCATGTGATTAATTCTATTGATATAGAGAAAGGGTAATTTGGGATTTGTGCAAAAACCAACAAACATTGGTCTCGTTTTATAGAGGGTGGAAAAATATAGACGTGGGTATTTTTATTATTTTTTTTTTTTATAGTCGTTGCAAGTTTGCAACAGTTTAATTTATTTTCAGCCAGCAACTGGCTGAGATGTGTCGCGCCAGCATTCGTTGGTGTGACGCACGTGTTAGGAAGCCCCTTGTTTTATTTTATTTTTTTCGTTGTTCAAACTTGAAATAACGTCGTTTCAATCAAAAAGAAGGCAAAAAAAAATTAAAAACTTACGCGATCTCGCGCCACGCGTCAGCTCCAGCACCTGGGCCCATTCATGAACCCAGCTCGTTCCAGAGCTTCAAAACAAGCAAGGCTCGTTTTCGTTCTACAAATTTGTTTTCTCCAATGAACCCATTTCACTAATAAAAAAAAGGCATTTTAGCCCAACTCGCCCGACAAACACACGCGCCTGATTTAATTCCACAATATGCCATATGCAAGTAAGGGGTTTGGAACCTAGGTCTCGCGCACATACAAGGATACTTCTACCAACATACCATTGAGTTGTTTCTTAACATTATATGCAACACATTTAATATAACCCATACTTCTGCCCAGTTAAAAAAAAAAATCAACGGAGGATTTAATTTCCCCGCTAAATTAGCGACGAAATCTTTAGAGGTTGAAATTGAATCCACCGATAATTATTTTTAAATTTTATTTTTAAAATAGTAATTAGCCACGAAATTTAATTTTTCCGCAGCTAAATAATTGCGGAAAAAATTCCGAATCTAAAATCCGCAACTAAATTCCATCTTTTAGTAGTGTTTGGGGTCATTGATAGACCCAAATTTTGAGATCATTACACTCTCTCTCATCCCATGAACCAAATTCAGTTCATTCCTAGTGAATAGTGATGCTCTTTCTCGGATGATGCTTCCCAAACTCCCACTTTTACGGCCTAAACTCAAAATACTCCATCCGTTCTTTTTTCTCCTACCCACTTTTCTTTTACATCCGTTCTTTTTTCTCCTACTCACTTCCTCTTTTAGTAATACTTTGAGTATTAAAAGACCCATTTATCCTTACTTTTTCTTGTCATCATTACTTTCCAACCCACTATTAACTCACACTCTCTCTCTCTCATGTTAAAGTGAGGGCAAATAAGGAATTCTTGTTCTAAAAACAACTGTCAATAAGTTCCATGCAAAAAAAAGTGGGTAGGAAAAAAAAGAACGGAAGAAGTATTAAAAAGGAAAATGTTCGAGCCACCCAGTGGGTGACTGCCCCTATCTCTCCCTTTGTCTTTAGAACTCCAAAATGCCCCCCTTATTTCCAAGGAAAAAGTGAGAGAATGGGTGCGGAGGGTATGTAACCTGGTAGGTTGCTCAATCCAAATAAACTAGAAAAAAGGAAAAGAAATATAAAAAAAGAGCCCAAAGAACATTCAAATGCCATATGGATGACCCATGGCAATGAATCTTCCAAGAGAGATTTGTTAGAGCTCATACATCAATCTCATCATCAAGGGATCCACACGTAAACTACTACTATTAGTTTAAGTGAAGTCTAATTTGTTACTCCACTTGTGACAATCAAAAGATTAGCTCAACACACACCAAAACCATCAGCAAAACAGACTAATAACCACTTATCAGAAACAAATAAAAACAAACATGGTCACACAAATGGCCATTCACATGCCATACTTAAACAACAGTTGGACCCATAACAAATAATGTTGAATCTTATATACCTAACCGATTAGTTATTCATGTGTCCAAAGAATTATACATGTCGTTTTCTCACAAAACTTTTGTGACCACCCTCTATCTGTAAAATTATAATCTAAGCTATTTTTCCATGTCATTGGTTCAACATAGCATATCATAAGCAAAACAGGGCGTATTTTTTTCCACTTATTTCCATTGATTCTCATTGATTGGGTAAGGTCCTCTTATTGACTCTCACTGATTGGGTAAGGTCTTGCCATTGATTCTCACTGATTCGGGAATGTCCTTCCACTGATTTTCACTGATTCAGTAAAGTACTGCAACTGATTTCGTGAGTAGGAATGTGAATCCTGTCACTGATTTCCATTGATTGGATAAGGTCCTGTCACTGATTCTCACTTATTTAGTAAGGTGTTGCCACTGATTCTCACTGACTGAGTAAGGTTTTAACACTGATTTTCACTAATTTGATAATGTCCAATAAGTAAAAAAAAACACCTTAATAACCACTTATCGAAACATCTAAAAATAACAACACCCTCATACATAAGGTATAACTTTAATGTCTGGATATATCACTTTTTATTTACAGTGGTGTTAAGTTATTACTTTTAAATATCTCGGCTCATACATTCGGCCTCATTTGAGTCTTTATGTAAAACCAAACATGGTCACACACACTCTCACACTCACACAAAGGCCATTCACATGCCACACTTAAACAATAGTTGGAAGTCTTGGAACCATAACAAATAATTTGAATCTTATACAGTATATACGTAACGATTAGTTATTCATGTGCCCAAAGAATTATACATGTCCTTTTCTCACAAAACTTTTGTGACCACACCATTTCTCTCTCCTATCTGTACAATAATTTTCTAAGCTAATTTTCCATGTTATTGGAGGGCTCTTTTTATGACAACATTGCCCAACCAAAAAAACCTGTATAAAAGTATAAACAAAAAAAAAGAATTTGAATAAAAAAGTTTTCTCTATCTTTTCACATGTACCGCCAACAGCGTCCAATAACTTTCTGCCACGTCAGCAAAATTCTCTCCCCTCTTTAGTGTCAGACGTATTGTGGTAAAAATTTAATTCCAGCTCTCGTGACTGACAAAGCGCGACAACCCCAACAAAAATCCAACTGTCCTCCATTATATATTTCCCATGCATAATGGAAAATACAACCTGGCAAAATAATATTCTTTTCAGACGCCATATCCAGCCAATAATTCACCTCCACGTGTCTTTCCCTCATTGGGTGGCAACCTTTGAACTCCGGTAGGACCGGTGGAGCTTGTGGGTCAGGGCATTCAAGACCTGCCACGTGGCGTCGCCGTTTTCTATTTTATCGTTGAAAAGCAGGGCCCGCTTAACAGATGGGTCCCACAAGTTTCTTTGGATGGCTGTGAGGTTTGTTTTTGCAACATGATCTAGAATTGAGCCGAGTTTTACGACGTCGTTTTCCGAAACTGTTAAGGAGATTTCCGGCCACGGAACGACGCCGGCGAAGGGTAACCGGATACCATCGGCTATTATGACCGGTACACAGCCTAAGGCAACTGATTCTACTAAACGTGGGCTCCATGGGGCCCACCCTAATGGGCATAAACAGAATATTGACCGTACTATTTCTGACTGGTAACCGGCGTATCTATGCCTCCTTAGGTGAAATCTCCGGTCGTTATTGTATTTTCTCCATATCTTGGTTCTTACAGCCCTACACATAACAAAACAATAAAATGTTAAAACATAAATTCTATCATCTTCTTTGGTTGATAACAAAAAAAGTAAATAACATTGACAATAGGTACGTAGATTTCTTAATTTAGAATTGGTTATAAACAAGAAAGATCAATAATAAAGATTTTGATACGATGTTAAATCGCTTTTACATTCAATAACGATAAGAACAACTTAAATCGCACGTAAGTTGGAGGGAAAAACACTCGACCCAACATGACTTGATTCATACAACATGTAAAATGATAGACGTTGTCAAGGTAACAAACTCGTCTAAAAAGGCCAAAGAGGTGCACAACAAAGCCAAACAAGATTTACAACCAAACAAAAAGGACCACCTATAGAGTTGAAGAAGATGACCCTACATTCTGAAAATCGATGTTCTATCTTGATGGTCCAAATTAATCAATAACACCTTTTCATGTACTAGTATTTTGCAAGACAAGTCACCAAGCACATTCATTCATTCTGTAATGCATGATTAAGTAATTAATTAGCTACAACGATATGATTATTGATTAGATTACCAATTCAAAACAATGGGTATTTGGTAAAATCCCATTTAAACACGTTGTCAATTTTAGTTAGACCCGCAAACCAAATCTTAAGTTTGACCCGAAAAGTAAACACGTTTCCTTAATAACTTTTCTTACAAAACGGCTTTGAAACCTTCAAAAGACACAATTTCGTCTAAACTCAAAATTGGTCTCTAAGGGCAATTTTGGTAAAAATAGAAACAGCCAAAGCTTAAAGATGCATTAAAAACTAAAAAGAAAGGTTAAGAAAAGTACTTGCTATAAAAGCGACCGCTGACATTTTTAGGATTGACTTCCATTTTGCCCCTGAAGAATGCGAAAATGTCACGGTTGCCATTAATTGGCCATTTCTCTAACGTTGACTGTATACTTTCCGGTGGTATGTATGGTGGAATTACCACATTTTCCACTTCTTGACATGGATGCTTGTATTTTACCCCAAATGTTTGCAATATTATTGACCTCTTTAATATCTCCGGTATCCCATCCGTCACCGCCACGTCCTCCTACAAATTTCCAAAAACAGATAAAAATAATCAATTTAGTGTAATATCACTGAAAACATTTATCGACAGGTGGGTAGTCTATCCATATCATGTGTGAGATTGTAATTGTCGCGCATCAAGAGAAACTTATCTAAATATGCATTTACCAATGCACTACAATTATGCACATTAGTACACAAATAAATGTCAAATTATTAAAGAACAAAATTAGTGCCATTGGTTGTACACAATAATGCAACTATATCTACCCTTTATAGAAATTAAGTTTAGACAAAAATATCCAACGATGGGGACCAAAATGCAATGAAGAAAATCACAATATTCGCGTGCCTAAAATTAAATACTCTTTGTTATTCAACGACATTAGCTGAAAAACGATACCACGAGCTAACGATCTAACTAGCTAAAAGTTTAAGGGGATAGTTGAGAGACGATAATCATATATACGTACCAGTGTATGAAAACACGAGCCGAAATCATGAGAAGCAACAAAGACATGGTCGGACCCTTGGGAGCGGTTCCAAAAGGGCAAGTCTTTCGAAATAAGTTTCACGGCTGAAGATATGAGACCACGGGCGTGTCCAATAGCTGGGAAACCATTAATGGTGCTGAAATTGCACGAAACGTAAACGGGTACGAAAAAGAAATCAGCTTCATACGGGTCAAATGTACGGATATCATCGGTGCTTTGAAGTAAAGCTTTGTGTATAGCAACTTCTGATGCAAAAAGATGGTTTGTACATCTTTTGTTAACTAGCCAATCTGTGTTGTACTTTGATGGTAATTCATATACATATACTTTTAACCCTTTTGGCAAACCTGAAAAACAAGAAACATAAAATTGAGCATGTTAGAATAATTGTTACAATAAAAGTCGTGTAACGAAAAAAAAAATTTAAGCGGATGATTGGAGGTCCAATTAATGCTATATATCATGTTATTACCTGTTGTCGAGGACGACGACAGGGAAACATTATTAGCGACGGAGGATTCGAAAAGGGCTCGAGACGGGGACCCGGAAACGATGCGTTTTAAGGAGGGAGATAAAGAGGTTGAAGGTGAGGTGTTTGAGATAGAAGGAAAATAGATGAATAAATAAAGAGAAAGACATAACCAAATCATCCATTTGATGAATCTATAGTAACAATGGGAGTTACTACCCTTTTTGTTGTTTGTGTTGAAAATGGTGGTGTTTTCTTTAGCTCTACCATAATAATGTCTATGATTTGAGTGTAAGAATCTCATCCTCACATAGAAACCTTTTGTGGGTCTATTGTTGTTGTTGTTGTTCAAATCCGCCATTTTTAGTGAGGCCTTTTTTAGGAGAGAGAAAATGGAGGGTGTGTGTGTTTAGTGGTTGAGATGGGGGTTTTCTTGGTTTGGTTTAAAGGGATCAATAAGTAAAAAAGAAGGAATAAAGACTTGAAACAAGAAATTGAAAGAAAAAGATGGGTTTGTTGGGGTTTCGTTGTTGCTTCTAAATTCAAGAAAAGAAAAAAAAAAGGGTTAAATTTGGAGAATTTAACAGTTGTAATGTAACAGAGATGTGGTGGTGATGTTACTACTATTGTAATGGATTTGGTTGGGTTTTCTGTTATGTGTATTTTTAATAGTTTTGATAATAGTGTGTCCAGGGGATTGGTATGATAGCAATAAATGGGGGGTTTTTGGAGGTGAAGTGAAGAGGAGAGAGAAAACAGAGGGCAGACAGAAACAGGCTTGCTTGCTGGTTGTGCAGAGAGAGAGAGGAGAGAGTGTGAGAAGACCTTAAAGATTAAGATTTAGAAGTTTAAAGAGGGTCTTGAGAATTGTGCAAAGTGTATTAGTATTTTAATGTTGCTTTAAATGTCTCAAATGCAGTCACATAATGAAGCTTTTGGGGCAGCTTTGTGGTGGGCTAATTTGGTCATTTTGGTGTTTAGTAAGTTGTAGAGAAATTTTGATATTGTTAAGGGGAGAGTGTGATAAGTCTTTGATAACTCAAAACAGCTGAGGAAAAGTGCAAAGGGACCCAACTGTGCCAACTCCCAAATGACTGCTTGCTGGGTTTGAGTGGTCCTCATCAGTCACGAGTTATGACTTGTCAATTGGTTCCATCAGGTCGATCTGGTCTGGTTTAGATCGAGTTATTTCGAATTTGAAATATTACCAAGTCTAATATTATTAGAATAGAATTGATAGTTGCTCAACCATGATCGAAATTTTTAGCTTAATCAGCGTCAAATGCAAACTAAATTTAAATTTTTTTCGATAGATAATAACTCAGTAAATGTTTTCAAATGAAGTAAAGTATTTGCAAAGTTTTTTTTTCGGTAATTCAATACTTATTTTATTCATAAATAGAGTCAGCTACTCAATTACAGTAGCTAGCAACAACGCCAAAAATTGCCTAAGACTAAATCTAGCATCATTCAATCACCACTTCCCCACCTTCTAGGGTATTTGCAAAGTTATATCTTTAGTATTCACTTAATTAAGTTTTGTTTCCACCTTTTGAAAACTTATAGGCATTAACAACACTAATTAGCACTAATCATCAAAGTATAAGGGTAAACAACCCCATTCATCAATTGTGGCGAATTAAAACATCGCCATTCATTTCGAGCAGACAAGTCTAGTTATAACTCATATAGAGAATACAAACTATAAAGAAATACTAATTTTTTAGTATTATTGAGTATGTTCACAGTTTTGAAATTACCGAATCTCTCTCATAAAAAGTTCTAAAATATAAAAACTAAAAAAATCAGATAACGGGGATTTCAATATTTTCTTTTTCCCAATTATATTCTGAAATGTTATAATTTTCACAAAAGTGATATTATGAGATTGTAACTCTTTCCTTTTCATTCTATCTTCCGCCCTCTTCTAATTTCTAAAAGGGAAATATTATTACCTTGAAACTTGAATGTAAATCCTATTTTCACATATTAATTCAGTCACTTTCTATTGTCGTAATCTTATGACAAATTTTCAAATAATTTATCAGTTGAGTTAGCTAGTTGTTCAATGAAAATAGGACAAAATTAGAGATATTTGACTATGAAACGTTCACACAATCATCACTTACCATGCCAAACACATCAACTCCAAAGAAAAAGAAAAATAAGTCACATAAACGTAAATGGGACATATTGACTTTTAATATATTAGAATAGGTTATTTTTCAATTATTGGACCTTACTGAATCAGTGAAAATGAGTTCTAAAATATTGTCAAATTAGTGATAATAACTAACAGGACCTTATTACTAAATCAGTGATATCAATGGAAAAGAGCACATCTATACTCACAAAATCAATGGCAATACCTTATACTGGTGAGAACCATTGGCAGAGTCTTGCCGAATCAGTGAGTACTAGTGGCATTACTTTACCAAACTAGTGGGAATCAGTGGCGAAACTTTACCGAATCATATCAAATCAGTGATATAAGGAGAAATTAAAGAACACACACCTTAATTTAGATCATACAATAGGCAAAATAGAGAACACAAAAACTTGTAAAAAAGGAAAATTTATGAAAATTTCCAAATCCCTCATAAAGGGAAAGAAAGAACTAAAGGTCTTCTATGAGCGATGCCTCCTATGAGGCCTCCTTATAGCCAAACATGACATAAGTATGACGTCATGCTTGTTAGAGGGGGCCTCACCTTGAGGTCGCCTCATACGAATTTTTGTTAAGAAAGTTTATTCCACAGTTAAAACGAAAACGACTAGAAAATATTGCAAAATGAGATGGAAACATCATTCATAGGCCGGAAATTGGCAAAATCGATCTCCTGTCGTGAACATATGCTCTAATATAGGTTAGTGGTTTATAGAAGATGAAGGTGAAGCAAAGGAGATATTTTAGGTTAATTGTTTTTTTCAATTATTACTTAATAGTAAATTCATTTATATCTTGAGCTTCCCATATCTCTGTAAAAAAAAAACCATGTTAGTATTTTTCCCAACATATTCATAGAATTTTGATAAAATTTTGAAATTACAAAAACTTTTATAAGACAGTGTTTTTGTACTTTTGATAAGACGAAGATCACTTTTCAATGAAATAATAAGGGTCACTACTCATCATAAGTTAAGTGACTTTACATTTTTAACCTATATTATTTTGTGAGTTGATCTGACACAAGACTTGTTCAAATTAAATAAGACAGTAACCAAACACCTTTTCTTACATACTCATAAGATCCTGAATTCCTACGCCCTAGAGCATTTTATCGTGCAACCCTGGAGTAAAACGCATGATCACCTAAAAGGAAAGACATTCCAATAACATCACATTGCGCGGGAAAGAAACTCGACTAGGTAGTTTAAACATCACATTCCAATTCAAAGACTACATAAAAATAGTTTAATCTATCATCCTATCTGTAGCCAAAGGGATGTTACCCTTTTAAATTAAGGCCGTCCAAGAAAAGTGCACATTATGTTAATATAGTAACTTCACCTTCTTCACTTTTTCATGCCACCCATCTTGAATGTCTCTCTTTCAATATTAATAATATTATGGTTCATACATGCAACGAGTATGATAATTTAAAATGCAACGAAAAAAATTTCCCCCAAGAGGTTGGTTGTTTTCAATTTAATGGAAATTAAACCGAAAGGATTCAAAGTAGGCTGAATTATATTTGCAAGAGAGTTAGGTAATGTTCTTTTCAACTGTTCTTGTTCATTGAGCTTTATTGATGATCACTTTGTACTTCGTTAGCTAGAAAAAAGAAATGATGAATGTAATATAAACTCCATAGGTACAACAATTCGTTTTGGCAAAATTTGTCGATGAGGAGTATAGCCGAGTAAACTAGACATTTTGAGAATTTGCAAAAGCTCATATGAAGCAACCTCAAACATGAGATTTGATACATGTGAGCAAACTTGTGGTACCTCCGAACATGAAAAGCAATATTTGGGGATTAGAAAGTGATACATTTTGGTGCAAATAATGTTAGCAATTGCTAGTTTAAATATAATGTTTCTCCCTCTAAGGTCTGTCTAGGAAATAGTTGGAATGGGTGATGACTAGTTCTATCGTTAATGAATTAGTTTGTTTCATTTTATTTTGTATCAACCAAAGCTTCTCCTTTATGAGTATTTGATAATCATTAAGATTAGGTGGGAAAGGAATCAAATGCATGATTAAGGTTTATATATGAAAGCCTCCATATCTTGCATGATCATTTTCTTTACTACCTTCTCAAAGTTTCAGTGGCACACACACGTGTAAGATGTTCATAATAAAATATTAGGTGAAAATGATCTAGTCAATTAAAATACACTCCACCAATGATAAAGGCACTTTGTAAGCATTGGCGTCCAAGGAATTTCGAAAGGGGCATTTCAACTCTTCCTTCCGAAGTAAAGCCGCCATAAGTCCCTATCAATATTTGAAAGTTTAAGATGATGAAATTAGGTATATTAGATTTCAGGTTAGAATTTCTTTTCTCTCAAGTATATGTTATATGTATATATTAAACTATTAACAAGGTCATGAATTTGAATACTCATTCCTTTCATGTCTTGTATATGTTAGTTTCTAGAAACTATACTAATTTCTTATTGGTGCTACGTTGACGGAGTTAGTGCTTGCGCTGATTGTTCAGTTAGAATGATATGTTCGTTGTTTAATTCACGATGGTCTGAATATGATGTAACGGGGGGTTGTTATCTTGGTCGTTATTCACTTACACCCTCTTTTTGACTAGCAAAAAAATTATGTGTGGTAAATTGACGGTTATAGACAAATTTTTGGATATTCCCATTAGCATCTATATATATATATATAGTTACATCCACTTGATATATAAAATCATGTCAACTTGATTTTGGAGATCAGATCCATTTATTTTAAGAGTATACGACTAAAAGAATTTTATTTTCTATTTTGGGTAATTGATAAAATTGATTCATACCAAAAAAAGAAAAAAAAAGGTTTGATTTTACTAATTTACGCCACAAAGACAGATGCTATTAGCTGGCTGTATGTCTCCCAGCACAATAATCAAATCAACCTATAAATCATGAATTATGTACACCTTCTAGGAAAGATATTCATGCTTCTCGATCATGTGCACAGTTCCAGAGATATTTGGAGATTAATTACTCTGCCTTGGGTGATTGTCTTGCATTAGTTATAGGCTATACCAAGAAATGTATCTGTAACAAAAATAAGAAATTAGGCTCTAAATATTAAGCTTATTTTATTTATTTATTTATAATCAAATTCAATTTTCATTACCAAAAATAAGAACAACTAAGAGCTTTTGAGTCTTTTCAAAAAAAAAAAAAAAACTTTTCAAAACTTTTTACAAAAAAATTTGCGCCAAAACATAGCTGTTTAAGATAGCATTTCATTGGGTCTACACAATTACTTAGACCCTGGAATCTAAGCAATAATTTGTTTGAAATAGTTACAGTGTTAAGTATTATAGATTTATAGTTAATAACTCTTGGGGTGGTCAGATATGTAATTATAACCATATAAATAATATCAATATGCTGATATGCACAAGTGTGAATGTTGACTGTTGACCAAATATGTAGTGTGAATGTTGACTGTTGACCAAATATGTATTCAACAATGCTAAGATCTGATTAGCTCAAGTCAAAGTAACAGTAGAGATTAAGGAATCTTAATCAGTATATAGAGAGATTGAGAAGACATTGGGGTCCCAATAGCTCCTTCACCCTAGGGAGGAGGCCAAGGGCATATATATAGAGAGAGAGAGGATGATAGGCCCATGTTTGGATTCTGAGCTGTTTAAGCACATGCTGTATGCAAACAGAACGCATATGTTAAATCATTGAGAGAGAGAAGGCTGGAGGAGTGGAGGTTAAAATGCTGTTGCATAAGGAGCCTTATCTTGTGATCGTGCTTTTGGTGCTTCCCTAGTTCCATGTAGAGCGGTCAAATAAAAGGGCCGATCATGTCGGTTCGGGTTAGGTCGATCTCATTTTGCAGGTTTGAAATATGTTTTTATATAAATTAAAATTAATGGGTTTTCAAGATAGGAAATCATTTTTTTTCGTTCGGGTTTGGATTAGATTTTCGGACTTGACTCATTTTTATACCTTTTTAGCAGGTTCGATCGGTTATGGAACTTCCATGAACAATAGCAGATTTTTTTTTTTTGGTGTGGGGCAACTACATGTTTTTGTTCTGTTATATGACTTGTGTTTCTAATTCTGCAAAAACTCATACAAGAGAATACGAGAATACCTCATATATAAGATGGCCAAAAAAATAAATGCTTTTAAAAAAAACAGTAATATTTTGTAACACCCCCGAATTCGCAACGATTTCCTAGGAACTATCGACGTCGTTATGCATGACTCGACACCGCTGAACCGTCCCGAACCCGGGGGGATGTCACTGCAATATTTATCACTAAGGAGTAAATGCTAAGTGGAAAGAAAGACTAGGCATCAAAAGGAGCTTACTAAGGAACTAAACAGTTAATATCAGAGTTGTCTATATAGTGAGCTAAAACCATTAAACCAATTTTATTACAACTTGCCTTCAAAAGGCTAAATCCAATAAAAATCCCAACGATCTATCTTAACAGAAACAGTTCTAAAAACCGACGCCAACTCTACCTTCCAAGTTGTACGTCCTCAATCAACTAAATCTGCACTTTGGTTTCCGTGACGGAAACAAAATACAGAAGAAAAGAAAAGAAACAAAAGAGAAACAAAAATCAGATAAACTGAATAAATGTCATCCGTACCCAGTAAAAACATTTCGCAAACCTTACCTGAGGTTTTAGAAGAATCATTGAAATTCATTTGCATACGCACATAAGCATATAATCAAGCATACGCATAACGACATTCTCTTATATGCAATTCTTGTATAGTGATCACACGAAATACGACATAGACAATCCGTCTTGATTAGAGAGATGTAAGAGAGCGAATAGAACAGCGATTACCCATACTGTTCATCGAAGATACAATCATGCCATGGATTTAATGACTCTAGTGTGCACATTACCTCTAGTACAATTACACGAGCCTAGAGAAATTATTAAATGGAGAATGATCCATCCAGACACACTGCAAGGTATCCATAAGTAACTTGGAAATCACTCATCCCTGTAACTACACCATTAGGTGCAATCCCGATTGCTCAACTACTCCTAGGGATCCATTAGGAGTCTTACTCTCATTTAATTCAATTCACATAATTTGCATTGGTTGACATAAGTGGTACTACGAGACCACGACTTACTAATTCATTTCATGCTCTTGACAATGAATAGTAAATAACTACGATAATGATGATTCAATACGATGAGAATTAAACATGCTTTAATTCAATAACGAATACAAGTAATGTCTAGCCAAATTTCGGCAGCACTTCGGCAGGGTAATATGATATCCAAAAATTCACAAATCACCAAAGACATTCAAAGAAAATATATAGGTGCTCACTAGCACTCAATAATACCCATACCAATTAGCATATAATTAATAACATAATAATATTAATAATTCGCTATTCAGCAATTGTCCAATAATCATCATATGGACTAATTAATTCCCAAAACATGCTAACATCAACATGCTAATTATAACTCATATTTACAGAAGTGAATCATGCTTAATAACTACATAATAACGACGATATAATTTAATCATGCTTTGCATATTAAATTCACAACAAATTCCCAATTAGCACATAACACATCAAAATAGTTTTGATGGGGCTTTGGAAGAAGGTAGGCATGAGCTCTTACCACTAATACACTACCAACAGTAAGTATGCTCCAACCAATCGACAATAATCACGCTTGCTCGTTAGGCCCTAATTAAAAACAATTACCGAATCAGTATTAATTAAATACGAAAATACAAACAGTAACGAAATCTCAATATAATATTTTTATTAAATTTCTTGATTTATTTCAACCAATATAGGGTTTTGAAAATCCGAATTCCGATTTCGAATGAGTGCAAAAAAATAAAAATATTAAATCGAAAATACTGAAAATCGAATTAATAATTACGAAAAATATAAAAAACGAAACCCTAACTTCAAAACTAGACCTAGGTCACAGGTACCCATGCATGGGACCCGTAACCCGACCCATCACCACCACCACTACCCACTGGCCACCATGGCCGGTGGTGGTGGTCGCCGGAGCTCCGGCGAAGAGGAGAGAGAAAGAGAGCGAAAGAGAGAGACGAACGAGAGAGAGAGAGAGTGGGAGAACGAGAGAGAGGGAGTAGGGGCGATGGGGCCACGCCGGCCACTCACTGGTCCCCACCCAGGCATCGGCCTGGTGGTCCGGTGGTCCCGCGAACGCAAAAACAGAGGGGGAGGGGAGACGCGAAAGAGAGAGAAAAAGAAAGAGAAAGAGAGAGAGAAAAGGAGAGGTTACCGGCGGCAAGGGAGGGGCGACGCCAGCGGTGGTTTCCGGTGAGCAAACCGAGAGGAGAGAGAGTGAGGTTCGGTGAGGGAGAGAGGAGAGAGAGAGAGAACGGTGAGAGAGAGGAGAGAGGGAGTGAATGCTTGAGGGTTTTGGCTCAGTTTGCAAAACTTACTAATTATCTCACATTTTCCTTATATAGGCCCTTAGTCAACCCAAGTGAAATACTACTAGGTTTAGGAATTAATTGAATAATTTTCAGATTTAAAAAGCTAAATAAAACTAATTAAAACTATATGAATAATTCTTATTCATATATAAAACATTTTAATTAAACTCCTCAACAGTAATAAATACAATTTATGAAAGTCCCATAATAATAATTAATATTATTATGGCTTTAATTGAATAAATCGGATCCTTGAATATAAATACGATTTAATCTCCAAACTATTTATAAATCATTTATAAATCAATATAATAATTATAGAAAATATTGGAGTATCACATATTTCCATATCAAAAAGTGATACTTTTGACCACTCAATGTATAAAGTCAACTAATATAAAGAGATATATAGACTATTTGATTATTTAACTATTATGAGTTAGTTTGTTTATTATTTATTTTAGCGCGACTTTTTGTTTCTTACAAATCTTCCCAAATACAGAGTGTATATTAGTTAGCTAAAATCTGAAAATCGATTTCCAAAATGTAAAATCAATGTTAACTCTAAATTCATTTACCTCTTGTTTTTTAAGTTTCGTTTTACATTTGCATCTCTCCTTCTTGCTTGCAAGATGAGCAATAATTTGGTTGACTCGTTGATCCTAATTGCAATGCCCAAGGACTCCATGCCTTTTTTCGTTAGACCAGCCCAATCGGTGATTTGCGACAAGTCTTTCTTCCTTATCTCTCTCTACAGGGTTTCACCTATAGTGCGGAAGGTAACAATTGCTTTGTATCGAAAGAAAGAGCTTGGATTCCTTTTTCTACTTGCTTAATCACCTCATACGAAATAGCTTCTAAACCCTTATAGTCTATTGCCCAAAGAAATAATCTATTAAAGAGAATTCTGAGAGGGACTGAGACTCTTCATGTTAATTTGCTAGCTACGACTACAACAACTCCAGTTCGAGCGGTTGGATCATCCGAACTTGATGAATCTGAATGCGTAACCTTTGTTCCAACTCTGAAAACGCGAAGACAAAAGCATGAATCTTCCAACTCATCATCCCAAAATGGTCGTCATGACACAATGTAAGCTAGCCCTTCGCTTAGGAGAAGAATCATGTCTGACCGAACCTGATCATGGCATTTCAAAATAAAAGACCTTGTTGTGGGTTCATGAGAAGATTGAACTACATTAGGTAAGCTCATGAGAGCGGTCCATGACTGGTTGATACAGGTTTTGGTTAGATTACCGATGAATGATACTTTTAATCAGACTAAACTTCTTGGACATTCTCTAAAAAGCCAAGGTCGTGGGTGCCCAATAGCCCCCCCCCCATGTAGATGGAAGCTTACGAATCATAAAGTCTTACACTAGTCAAACTCTATTACATCCATAACCCCTCCCGCCCGCATGCCTACATCAACCCAAATTATAGTAGAAAAAGAGACCGAATGCAATGCGCCATATTATGAAACTACAAATTATAATAAGTACACATTCACCAATATTTTTTAGTTAATTGTATATAATAAGTACAAAATGTAAAATATTATATATTACTTATGAAATTACTTTTTGATATGAGTTTAAAACAAGTAATTTATTATTATTATTATTGTGAATCAAAGGACTTTTTTTCGCAAATCAACTACTCAAAACTAAAAATATATTACTTATTGGACTCATATCAAAAATTCTTTTCATATGTAATAAATAAAAAATATAATTTATTTTCGCAAATCAGTATTAAACTTTGACACAAAAATATCAAATGACGCTTAAAAAACCTGGAGGGAGTAATAGACTCTATTGTTATTATTTTTTGGAAATGACAAGAAAATCAGCCATTAATTAATAATCATGAGTACAAATGTTCAAATATAACATATTTAACATAACCTTAAAAAATAGAAGATCAATCATTCATAGAAACAGTTGGGGTTGGTTTCATTGCTTTTTCAATAATCCTGCTAATGAAGCAAGTCACAACAAGATTAGAAAATTTTCCTTGTCAAAAAAAAAAACAAAACACAGGATCAGAAAATTTCCCTGTGTCAACCTAGGAGAAGCGAGAAACCACGAACTTCATAATGATTACAATACTCTCATAGCATTTCAACCAATTGCGATTTGGCTTTCTACCAAGCATTAAATTCCTAAAAAGATCCATTTGGCCATAATGCCAGTTATAAGTGGACAAGTCTACACATACACCTACCTAGTGTATATGACAAGATATGCACTTTTAATCTCAAATGTCTAAGTGGTAAAAAAAAGTTGAATATTTCCTCAACTAACTTATGTCATGCTTACATCAGCAAAGTATCTTTTTCATTCAAATTTTAAGAGTGATTTTGAAATATT
The DNA here is from genome assembly GCA_038025085.1 of Tetragonia tetragonoides. Lineage (NCBI taxonomy): Eukaryota > Viridiplantae > Streptophyta > Magnoliopsida > Caryophyllales > Aizoaceae > Tetragonia > Tetragonia tetragonoides. The sequence goes on along the minus strand of CM076145.1, from coordinate 6,155,282 downwards.
TTATTCAAATTTCAAATCAAAAGTAAGCCTCATTATTACATTATGTTCCCAATGCATTGAAACTAAACAATTCACTATCAATAATCAAACCCAATTTACACCAGATTCCCATTACCGGTGGGCAACTCAACTCCGGCGTGACTTACCAACTCCGGCAATTCCACTCCGACGTGATTTTCCGGCGGCGATTCCTAGGCAAATTCCACTCCGGCGATTTGTAGGCGAATTACACTCCAGCGATACCGGCGATTTGTAGGGGAATTACACTCCAGTGATTCCGGCGATTGCAACGCCTCCAAAGCACACGGCTGCCAGCACATGGATGAGCACACCGGCGACAGTTAATTTAATAATTTTCATCAGATTTATTTTTCCCAGTTAATTATTTCCAAAATCAAATTATTAATTCGTGATTTACTTGAATTGTTTACAAAATCAATATTATTAATTCTGGAAATTTCTCCAATAGGGGAAGCGAATATATGATTTAATGGTAAATTATTGTCATGAAGAACGAAAAACTATTGGTAAATAGCAGGCCAGAGAAATGAGAAACCCAGTTTCCGGCGAGGTTGGCGTGATTTACGTGAATTGCTTACAAAATCAATATTATTAATTCTGGAAATTTCTTCAATTGGGGAAGCGACTATATTATTTAATGGTAAATTATTGTCATGAAGAACCAAAAACTAATGGTAAATAGCAGGCCGGAGAAATGAGAAACCCAGTTTCCGGCGAGGTTGGCATGAATAGTTGACAAACCTAGACCAAAAACTTTAGATACTTTTGCTACCAAATAATTCACTAAACTATATAAGATTTGCGAGTTGTGTATATGAAGAACCCAAAACAATGGTAGTTGCCTGGTAGCAAAGTACCTGTTGAAAGGTCTATTTGGAAGGCGTATGGTAGTTTAATCAATATATTTAGTATACAAACAAAAAAATAACTCGATTAACAAAATAAACGTGGTAGCAAAATACAATAATTAAATTGGTGGTATTAATCCACAACTAAATAATATAATGATTATCTTTAGGTGAGAAAATAAATCAGTTGATATATCCAACAGAGTCAAAATCATAATTTATTATTGGTGCATCGAAATTTTTTCACCACATTTAATATAACGTAGAAATGTTTTAGAAATCCATCATGGTACGAACATATGTATTACAATAAGCAGCATATATAAGTTAATTTTCCTAAACTGATCATACAAGTATGATCTCAATTAGATGTCCTGTACAAAAGTTTCATTGTAGCAAAATGTCATTGAGGCTAACAAAATATCCTTAAATCAACCATTACACCAGGAAAAGCATCCATTACATTCTCTTATTATTAGTCCTTTTTCACTTCAGCACAGATCTTCCTTACGTCTTCAAAAATTTGTTATAAATTTGTTAAACCTCAGAATATATATATATATATATATATATATATATATATATATATATATATATATATATATATATATATATATATATATATATATATATATATATATATATATATATATATATATATATATATATATATATATATATATATATATATATATATATATATTTTTTTTGATTGCCAAATCAAATAAACATATTTTATACAATGCATGAACATATTTAATGTTATATGGTGTTTAACCTATCAATACTATATATTAATATATATTAAAGCCAAAACTAGAATTAATTCTTATATTATTGATGATGGCATTAAAATTTATATAGCGTGATCAAAAGTTTAATGCTTTTCTAACAATATGAAATGATAACGTCTTGATGCGTAGCGGATTCAAACAAGTGCTGTTGGTTTAGAAATTTGTGGGATTTTGTGTTTTGGATGTGTTAACATAAAAGGAAACAAGGATATGACACGAGATAAAGGCTACGCCACCACTCAAGGCCTGAAGCTCACCACCAATGATCTTAAAGGCTAGGGCACCGGACCAAAAGATAAAGAATTCACTCAACTCACCAAGCTAACGAAATAGCTCTAAACATGTTAAGATTTTCGGTTTGGATGCACAAAGCAATTTTCATTCAACAAGTCTGCCTTTTCCATTGATATTCATGTCCCTTATATAGAGAAGGGGCTCTTTACAATTCAAAGGACTAGCCTTGATACAATAACAATCAACTTAAGTGCTATAGAGTTCCTAGGAAATAAAACTACGCGCAATCAGCGCATTAAATGCTAGTACATGAACTGAACGCAAATGCATCTTAATCTAACTATAGTAATCAGCTATTTTTGACCATTATTTATTGAAAGCATAAAACTAAGTGCTAATCAAGTCACCTTGACCATGGGAAAGCCAAATGAAGAAAAACCAAGTAGATACATTGAACCTACCCAAAACGCTCCAATTAGCTCGTAAATTGCAATCTTGACTTCTAGGTTCATTCACTTGAACTCCACATGATTAAACACGACCACGACTAGGAACCCATCATGTTGGACTTTTAATTGATCCATTTAAGAAGAGTAAGGCCATGAATAATTTCAAGTATGGGCTCAATTTCAAAACGGATGATAAGTGCAATTGGGCTGTTTTGAACATCTTGAACTGCTCCCGCATCAATCTCCTCTTCTTCGAAAATATTTGTCCTCAAATATCGAATATGATCATCATCTAGGTAAGGAGAAAGATCACCAACATTGAAAGTTGTAGAAACTCCATACTCACCAGACAATTCTAGCTTGTATGCACTATTTCCAATTCGCTTTTCCACTCTAAATGGACCATCATCTCGGGGCATCAATTTGTTCTTCCTTTTGCTTGGAAAACGTTCCTTTCTCAAGTGTAACCAAACAAGATCTCCAGGCTCAAACTCAGCTTGCTTGCGGTTCTTGTTTGCTTGAGCTTTATACAACTCATTTGCCTTTTCAGTTCTTGCTCGAACTTGATCATGCAGCTTCTTCATACTTTCCACACAAACCTTAGCTTCATAATTAACATGTTCCTTTTTGGGAATAGGAATTAAGTCAATAGGAAAGTAAGGTTTACACCATAGACTACCTCAAATGGAGAACGCCCAGTTGCATAGGTAAGCGTTCTATTATAGGCAAACTCAGCATGTGCCCACTTCAAGTCCGAATCCTTGGTAGTCTTGCTCGCGAGCCCACGAAGCAAAGTGCCTAGTGTTCTATTAGTGACTTCGGTTTGCCCATTAGCTTGGGGGTGGTGTGAAGTACTAAATAGAAGCTTCGTCCCAACTAATCTCCAAAGAGTCTTCCAAAAATAGCTAAGAAGCTTGGTGTCACGATCAGAAACAATGGTCTTTGGAATCCCATGGAAACGAACCACTTCTTTGTAATACAAATCAACCACATTTGAAGCATCAGCGATTTTATGACAAGGAATGAAGTGTGCCATCTTAGAGAACCGATCAAAAACTACCATGATTGCATCCTTACCCCGTTGAGTGCGAGGTAAACCAACAATTAAGTCCATAATTACAAAATCCCAAGGCTGAATTGGAACCAGTAAGGGCGTGTACAACCCTTTGTGAAAGTGACTCTTGGCTCGTTGACATGTTCCACATCTCTCCACAACAGCTTGCACATCTCCCATTATCTTTGGCCAATAGAAATGCTGTTGTAAGATCTCAAGAGTTTTGTTTAAGCCAAAGTGGCCAGCAAGTCCACCGCCATGAGCTTCTCTAACCAAAAGCTCTCGAAAGGAAGTCCTAGGAACGCACAGTTTGTTCCCTTTGAAAATAAAGCCTTCTTGTATGGAATAGGATCCTTGAACACCATTCTTGCACTCATCAAGCAAAGAAGAGAAATCAGAATCTTCTTTGTACAATTCTTTCATGAACTCAAATCCCAAAAGCTTGCTATTAAGGACAGCTAGCATGGAATAACGCCTTGACAAAGCGTCAACTACTACGTTGGTTTTTCCAGCTTTGTATCTCGAAGAGAGGTTGAATGTTTGAAGAAATTCATCACACTTAGCATGCCTCTTATTCAGCTTGTGTTGCCCATGAATATATTTGAGTGCTTCATGATCAGAATGTAGAACAAAAGGTTTTGGCCGCAAATAATGAGTCCATTGATCTAATGCACGCACAATATCATAAAACTCCTTATCATATGTGGACTAATTGAGTCTAGAGCCACTTAATTTCTCGTTGAATTAAGCAATAGGCCTCCCTCCTTGCACAAGAATAGCTCCAATTCCGCAACCACTCGCATCACACTCAACTTCGAAAGGTTGATTGAAATCTGGAAGGGGTAGGATGGGTGCTTCACAAGGCTTCTCTTTGATAAATTCAAAGGCCCTTTGGGAAGCCTTTGTCCACTCAAAATTTCCTTTCTTCAAGCACTCAGTAATGGGACTCAACAATGTACTGAAATTCCTTACAAATCGACGATAAAACGAAGCCAATCCATGAAAACTACGTACCTCCGAAACTGACTTTGGAGTTGGCCAAGTCTTAATCACTTCCACCTTGGATTGGTCCATGGAAACACTATCCTTGGACACCACATAACCCAAGAAAGTAACACTAGGAACCATGAAAGAACACTTCTCCAGCTTGCCATAGAGCTTTTGTTGTCTCAATGTCTCAAAAACAAATTTCAAGTATTGTAAATGCTCTTCCTCACGTTTGCTGTATATCAAGATGTCATCAAAGTAGACTACCAGAAACTTGCCAAGAAATGGTCTTAGCACTTCATTGATGAGGTGCATGAAAATGCTAGGAGCATTAGAAAGACCGAATGACATAACAAGCCACTCATACAACCCTTGCTTTGTCTTGAAAGCGGTCTTCCATTCGTCACCTTCCCTCATTCTAATCTGGTGGTATCCACTTCTCAAATCAACTTTGGAGAATACCTTTGCACCATGTAACTCATCAAGTATATCATCAAGTCTAGGTATAGGAAACCTATACTTGATAGTGATGTTGTTTACAGCACGGCTATCAAGACACATTCGCCATGTTCCATCCTTTTTAGGGACAAGTAAGGCTGGAACGGAACAAGGACTCAAGCTCTCAAGAACATAACCCCTTTCCAATAATTCATCAATTTGCCTTTGCAACTCTTTTGTCTCCTCCAGATTACATCAATAAGCTGGTTTGTTAGGCAATTGTGCACCAGGGATCAAATCAATTTGGTGCTCAATTCCTCTCATGGGTGGAAGTCCTGGGGGTAAGTCACTTGGAAACACATCTTTAAACTCTCCATTTAAAGGTGTGACAAGGGGGTTTAAAGAGTTTTCATTTTCAGCTTGAAGTTCTTTCACAAAGAGGACATAAACAGGCTGTTTTGTAGCTAATTCCCTCCCCATTTGTGTTTCACTCAAAAATAAGTTCTCATGACTCTTTTCTCTCGTTCTCGGTGGACTTATTTTAGATGGAGACAGTGGGGTCAAAGTGATTTTCTTTTTATCTTTCTCAATAGCGTAAACATTCTTTCTTCCATCATGCATAGCACATCTATCAAATTGGCAAGGTCTCCCCAATAAAACATGACATGTATCCATAGTAATTATATCACACCAAACAGAATCATGATAACTCTTCCCAATGGAAAACGAAATTAAGGTCTGTTTAGTTACCTTTAAATCATTCCCTTTGCTCAACCATTGCAACATGTACTGTTTTGGGTGGTTTTGAGTTGGCAAATTTAGCTTCTCCACCAAAGTAGTGGACGAGACATTAGTGCAGCTCCCTCCGTCAACAATAAAATTGCATAGCTTCCCTTTGATAGTACATCTTGTTTGAAAGATTTGGTCTCTTTGCTCCTCTTCTAGGGACGCTGGTTGAGAGTGGAGTGCTCTCCTTATGATGAAAATGTCACCATTCTCATCAGGTTGTGTAATCACTTTGCTCTCCTTAAGCGCATCCTCCTCTCCATCACGAGATGCTTGTATTTCATTAATGTCTTTAATATCATTCAAGGTCATAACCTTATTTGTGGGAAATTCAGATTGTAACTGTATCTCACCATGCTCCTTAGGTTTTGCAATTACTTTGTTTTTCTCAAACGCACCCTCTCCTTCACGAGATGCATCTATTTCATGAATCTCTTGTATTTCTTTTAGGGTCATCACCCTATTAGTGGGGCATTCAGATTGGCAGTGTCCATAACCAAGGCAACGAGCACACATACTTTTGTTGCGTTGTTCTTCCCTTCTCAACTCTGCCAAAGTTTGCTGAATCTTGTCTAATCTTGCAAAAGCTTCTTCCATCTTTCTAGAACTAAATCCCAACATGATTCTCAAATAAATAAGTAAAGCACTCGTTCAAAGAAAAACAAACCAAAGCTCTGATACCAACTTGATGCGTTGCGGATTCAAACAAGTGCTGTTGGTTTCAAATTTTTCGGGATTATGCGTTTTGGATGTGTTAAGGAAAAATGAAACAAGCATATGACCCGAGATAAAGTCTACTCAACCACTCAAGGCCTGGAACTCACCACCAATGATCTTAAAGGCTAGGCCACCGGTCCAAGGATAAAGAATTCACTCAACTCACCAAGCTAACGAAATAGCTCTAAAGATGTTAAGATTTTCGGTTTGGATGCATAAAGCAATTTTCATTCAACAAGTGTGCCTTTTCCATTGATATTCATGTCCCTTATATAGAGAAGGGGATCTTTACAATTAAAAGGACTAGCCTTGATATAATAACAATCAACTTAAGTGCAGTAGAGTTCCTAGAAAATAAAACTACGCGCAATCAACGCATTAAATGCTAGTACATGAACTGAACGCAAATGCATCTTAATCTAACTATAGTAATCAGCTGTCTTGATCATTATTTATTGAAAGCATAAAACTAAGTTCTAATCAAGTCACCTTGACATGGGAAAATTAAATGCAGAAGAACCAAGTAGATACATTGAATCTGCCCAAAATGCTCCAATTAGCTCGTAAATTGCAATCTTGACTTCTAGGTTCATTCACTTGAACTCCACATGATTAAACACGACCATGAATAGGAACCCATCATGTTGGACTTTTAATTGATCCATTTAAGAAGAGTAATCCCATGAATAATTCCAAGTATGGGCTTAATTTCAGAATGGACGCTAAGTGCAATTGGGCTGTTTTGAACATCTTGAACTGCTCCCGCATCAATCTCCTCTTCTTCGAAAAGATTTGTCCTCAAATATCAAATATGATCATCATCTAGGTAAGGAGAAAGATCACCAACATTGAAAGTTGCAGAAACTCCATACTCACCAGGCAATTCTAGCTTGCATGCACTATTTCCAATTCGCTCTTCCACTCTAAATGGACCATCAGCTCGAGGCATCAATTTTTTCTTCCTTTTGCTTGGAAAACGTTCCTTTCTCAAGTGTAACCAAACAAGATATCCAGGCTCAAACTCAGCTTGCTTGCGGTTCTTGTTTGCTCGAGCTTTATACAACTTATTTGCCTTTTCAATTCTTGCTCGAACTTGATCATGCAGCTTCTTCATACTTTCCACATGAACCTTAGCATCATAATTAACTTGTTCCTTTTTGGGAATAGGAATTAAGTCAATAGGTAAGTAAGGATTCACACCATAGACTACCTCAAATGGAAAACGCCCAGTTGCATAGGTCGGGGTTCTATTGTAGGCAAACTCAGCATGTGCCAACTTCAAGTCCCAATCCTTGGTAGTCTTGCTCATGAGCCCACGAAGCAAAGTGCCAAGTGCTCTATTAGTGACTTCAGCTTGCCCATCAGTTTGGGGGTGGTGTGAAGTACTAAATAGAAGTTTCGTCCCAACTAATCTCCAAAGAGTCTTCCAAAATTAACTAAGAAACTTGGTGTCACGATCAGAAACAATGGTCTTTGGAATCCCATGCAAACGAACTACTTCTTTATAATACAAATCAGCCACATTTGAAGCATCATCGGTTTTATGGCAAGGAATGAAGTGTACCATCTTAGAGAACCGATCAACAACTACCATTATTGCATCTTTACCCCGTTGAGTGCGAGGTAAACCAACAATGAAGTCCATACTTACATCATCCCAAGGATGAATTGGAACCGGTAAGGGCGTGTACAACGCTTTGTGAAAGTGACTCTTGGCTCGTTGAGATGTTCCACATCTCTCCACAACAGATTGCACATCTCCCATCATCTTTGGCCAGTAGAAATGCTCTTATAAGATCTCAAGAGTTTTGTTTAAGCCAAAGTGGCCAGCAAGTCCACCGCCATGAGCTCCTCTAACCAAAAGCTCTCGAAAGGAACTCTTAGGAACGCCTTTGTTCCCTTTGAAAAGAAAGCCTTCTTGTATGGAATAGGATCCTTGAACACCATTCTTGCACTCATCAAGCAAAGAAGAGAAATCATAATCTTCTTTGTACAATTCTTTCATGAACTCAAATCCCAAAAGCTTGCTATTAAGTACAGCTAGCATGGAATAACGCCTTGACAAAGCGTCAGCAACTACATTGGTTTTTCCAGCTTTGTATCTCGAAGAGAAGTTGAATGTTTAAAGAAATTCAACCCACTTAGCATGCCTCTTATTCAGCTTGTGTTGCCCATGAATGTTTTTGAGTGCTTCATGATCAGAATGTAGAACAAAAGGTTTTGGCCGCAAATAATGAGTCCATTGATCCAGTGCACGCACAATAGCATAAAATCCTTATCATATGTGGAGTAATTGAGTCTAGAGCCACTCAATTTCTCTCTGAAATAAGCAATAGGCCTCCCTCCTTGCACAAGAACAGCTCCAATACCGCAACCACTATGTTCCCTCCCAACTTGATGCATAGCGGATTCAATCAAGTGCTGTTGGTTTAGAATTTTGTGGGATTTTGCGTTTTGGATGTGTTAACGTAAAAGGAAACAAGGATATGACCCGAGATAAAGGCTACGCCACCACTCAAGGCCTGGAACTCACCACCAATGATCTTAAAGGCTAGGCCACCGGACCAAAGGATAAAGAATTCACTCAACTCACCAAGCTAACAAAATAGCTCTAAAGATGTTAAGATTTTCAGTTTGGATGCACAAAGCAATTTTCATTCAACAAGTCTGCCTTTTCCATTGATATTCATGTCCCTTATATATAGAAGGGGCTCTTTACAATTCAAAGTACTAGCCTTGATACAATAACAATTAACTTAAGTGCTGTAGAAATCCTAGGAAATAAAACTACGCGCAATCAACGCATTAAATGCTAGTACATGAACTGAATGCAAATGCATCTTAATCTAACTATAGTAATTAGCTGTCTTGACCATTATTTATTGAAATAATTAAACTAAGTGCTAATCAAGTCACCTTGACCATGGAAAGCCAAATGCAGAAGAACCAAGTAGATACATTGAATCTGCCCAAACCCCTCCAATTAGCTCGTAAATTCCAATCTTGACTTCTAGGTTCATTCACTTGAACTCCACATGATTAAACACGACCATGACTAGGAACCCATCATATTGGACTTTTAATTGATCCATTTAAGAAGAGTAAGCCCATGAATAATTCCAAGTATGGGCTCAATTTCAGAATGGACGTTAAGTGCAATTGGGCTGTTTTGAACATCTTGAATTGCTCCGCATCAATCTCCTCTTCTTCGAAAATATTTGGCCTCAAATCTTGAATATGATCATCATCTAGGTAAGGAGAAAGATCACCAACATTGAAAGTTGCAGAAACACCATACTCACCCGGCAATTCTAGCTTGTATGCACTTTTTCCATTTCGCTTTTCCACTCTAAATGGACCATCAGCTCGGGGCATCAATTTGTTCTTCCTTTTGCTTGGAAAACTCTTCCGCTTCAATAATATCAATGATGAACCAAGGACAGATTGTATGGCACTTAAGTCAAGAGAGGAGATTGATGCCAACGCATCATTCACCCGGTGTTGTTTACAACACTGCTATCAACACACATTCGCCATGTTCCATCCTTTTTAGGGGCAAGTAAGGCTGGAACAGAACAAGGACTCAAGCTCTCACGAACATAACCCTTTTCCAATAATTTATCAATTTGCCTTTGCAACTCTTTTGTCTCCTCCGGATTACATCTATAAGCTGGTTTGGTAGGCAATTGTGCACCAGGGATTAAGTCAATTTGGTGCTCAATTCCTCTCATGGGTGAAAGTCCCAGGGCTAAGTCACTTGGAAATACATCTTTAATCTCTCCAATTAAAGGTGTAACTAGGGGGTTTGAAGAGTTTTCATTTTCAACTTGAAGTTCTTTCACAAAGAGGACATAAACAGGCTGTTTTGTAGCTAATTCCCTCCGCATTTGTGTTTCACTCAAAAATAAGTTCTCATGACTCTTTGGAGGAACATGGCGAATGTGTCTTGATAGACGTGCTGTAAACAACATCGCTATCAAGTATAGGTTTCCTATACCTAGACTTGATGATATACTTGATGAGTTACATGGTGCAAAGGTATTCTCCAAAGTTGATTTGAGAAGTGGATACCACCAGATTAGAATGAGGGAAGGTGACGAATGGAAGACCGCTTTCAAGACAAAGAAAGGGTTGTATGAGCAGCTTGTTATCTCTTTCGATCTTTCTAATGATACTAGCATTTTCATGCACCTCATGAATGAAGTGCTAAGGCCATTCTTGGCAAGTTTGTGGTAGTCTACTTTGATGACATCTTGATGTACAGCAAACTTGAGGAAGAGCATTTACAACACTTGAAATCTGTTTTTGAGACATTGAGACAACAAAAGCTCTATGGCAAGCTGGAGAAGTGTTCTTTCATGGTTCCTAGTGTTACTTTCTTGGGTTATGTGGTGTCCAAGGATGGTGTTTCCATGGACCAATCCAAGGTGGAAGTGATTAAGACTTAGCCAACTCCAAAGTCAGTTTCGGAGGTACGTAGTTTTCATGGATTGGCTTCGTTTTATCTTCGATTTGTAAGGAATTTCAGTACTTCGTTGAGTCCCATTATTGAGTGCTTGAAGAAAGGAAATTTTGAGTGGACAAAGGCTTCCCAAAGGGCCTTTGAATTGATCAAAGAGAATCTTTCTGAAGCACCCATCCTAGCCCTTTCAGATTTCAATCAACCTTTCGAAGTTGAGTGTGATGCGAGTGGTTGCGGAATTGGAGTTGTTCTTGTGCAAGGAGGGAGGCCTATTGCTTATTTCAATGAGAAATTGAGTGGCTCTAGACTCAATTAGTCCACATATGATAAGGAGTTTTATGATATTGTGCGTGCATTGGATCAATGGACTCATTATTTGCGGCCAAAACCTTTTGTTCTACATTCTGATCATGAAGCACTCAAATATATTCATGGGCAACACAAGCTGAATAAGAGGCATGCTAAATGGGTTGAATTTCTTCAAACATTCAACTTCTCTTTGAGATACAAAGCTGGAAAAACCAATGTAGTAGCTGACACTTTGTCAAGGCGTTATTCTATGCTAGTTGTCCTTGATAGCAAGCTTTTGGGATTTGAGTTCATGAAAGAATTGTACAAAGAAGATTCTGATTTCTCTTCTTTGCTTGATGAGTGCAAGAATGGTGTTCAAGGATCCTATTCCATACAAGAAGGCTTTCTTTTCAAAGGGAACAAACTGTGCGTTCCTAAGAGTTCCTTTCGAGAGCTTTTGGTTAGAGAAGCTCATGGCGGTGGACTTGCTGGCCACTTTGGCTTAAACAAAACTCTTGAGATCTTACAAGAGTATTTCTATTGGCAAAAGATGATGGGAGATGTGAAAGCTGTTATGGAGAGATGTGGAACATGTCAATGAGCCACGAGTCACTTTCACAAAGGGTTGTACACGCCCTTACCGGTTCCAATTCAGCCTTGGGATGATGTAAGTATGGACTTCATTGTTGGTTTACCTCGCACTTAACGGGGTAAGGATGCAATCATGGTAGTTGTTGATCGGTTCTCTAAGATGGCACACTTCATTCCTTGTCATAAAACTGATGATGCTTCAAATGTGGCTGATTTGTATTACAAAGAAGTGGTTCGTTTGCATGAGATTCCAAAGACCATTGTTTCTGATCGTGACACCAAGTTTCTTAGCTATTTTTGGAAGACTCTTTGGAGATTAGTTGGGACGAAGCCTCTATTTAGTACTTCACACCACCCCCAAGCTAATGGGCAAACCGAAGTCACTAATAGAACACTAGGCACTTTCCTTCGTGGGCTCGTGAGCAAGACTACCAAGGATTGGGACTTGAAGTTGGCACATGCTGAGTTTGCCTATAATAGAACCCCTACCTATGCAACTGGGCGTTCTCAATTTGAGGTAGTCTATGGTGTGAATCCTTACTTGCCTATTGACTTAACTCCTATTCCCAAAAAGGAACAAGTTAATTATGAAGCTATGGTTCGTGTGGAAAGTATGAAGAAGCTGCATGATCAAGTTCGAGCAAGAATTGAAAAGGCAAATGAGTTGTATAAAGCTCGAGCAAACAAGAACCGTAAGTAAGCTGATTTTGAGCGTGGAGATCTTGTTTGGTTACACTTGAGAAAGGAACGTTTTCCAAGCAAAAGAAAGAACAAATTGATGCCCCGAGATGATGGTCCATTTAGAGTGGAAAAGCGAATTGGAAATAGTGCGTACAAGCTAGAATTGTCTAGTGAGTATGGAGTTTCTACAACTTTCAATGTTGGTGATCTTTCTCCTTACCTAGATGTTGATCATATTTGAGATTTGAGGACAAATCTTTTCGAATAAGAAAAGATTGATGCGGGAGTAGTACAAGATGTTCAAAACATTCCAATTGCACTTAGCGTCCGTTCTGAAATTGAGCCCATACTTGAATTATTCATGGGCTTACTCTTCTGAATGGATCAATTAAAAGTCCAACATGATGGGTTCCTAGTCGTGGTCGTGTTTAATCATGTGGAGTTCAAGTTGAATGAACCTAGAAGTCAAGATTGCAATTTACGAGCTAATTGGAGCATTTTGGGCAGATCCAATGTATCTACTTGGTTCTTCTGCATTTGGCTTTCCCATGGTCAAGGTGACTTGATTAGAACTTAGTTTTATGCTTTCAATAAATAATGGTCAAAGATAGCTGATTACTATAGTTAGATTAAAATGCATTTGCGTTCAGTTCATGTACTAGCATTTAATGCGTTGATTGCGCGTAGTTTTATTTCCTAAGAACTCTACATCACTTAAGTTGATTGTTATTGTATCAAGGCTAGTCCTTTGAATTGTAAAGAGTCACTTCTCTATATAAGGGACATGAATATCAATGGAAAAGGCAGACTTGTTGAATGAAAATTGATTTGTGCATCCAAACCGAAAATCTTAACATCTTTAGAGCTATTTCGTTAGCTTGGTGAGTTGAGTGAATTCTTTATCCTTTGTTCCGGTGGCCTAGCCTTTAAGATCATTAGTGGTGAGTTCCAGGCCTTGAGTGGTGGTGTAGCCTTTATCTCGGGTCATATCCTTGTATCCATTTACGTTAACACATCCAAAACGCAAAATCCCACAAAATTCTAAACCAACAGCCCTTGTTCGAATCCGCTACGCATTAAGTTGGTATCAGAGCTTTGGTTTGTTTTTCTTTGAACGAGTGCTTTACTTGTTTATTTGAGAATCATGTTGGAATTTAGTTCTTGAAAGATGGAAGAAGCTTTTGCAAGATTAGACAAGATTCAGCAAACTTTGGCAGAGTTTAGGAGGGAAGAACAACACAATAAAAGTAAGTGTGCGTGTTGCCTTCGGTATGGACACTATCAATCTCAATGTCCCACTAATAAGGTGATGACCCTAAAAGAAATTCAAGATATTGATGAAATAGATGCATCTCATAAAGGAGAGGGTGTGTTTGAGAAGAACGAAGTAATTGCAAAACCTAAGGAGCATGGTGAGATACACTTCCAATCTGAATTTCCCACAAATAAGGTTATGACCTTGAATGATATTAAAGACATTAATGAAATACAAGCATCTCGTGATGGAGAGGAGGATGCGCTTGAGGAGAACGAAGTGATTACACAACCTGATGAGAATGGTGACATTTTCATCATAATGAGAGCACTCAACTCTCAACCAGCGTCCCTAGAAGAGGAGCAAAGAGACCAAATCTTTCAAACAAGATGTACCATCAAAAGGAAGCTAAGCAATTTTATTGTTGACGGAGAGAGCTGCACAAATGTCTCGTCCACTACTTTGGTGGAGAAGCTAAATTTGCCAACTCAAAACCACCTAAAACAGTACATGTTGCAATGGTTGAGCAAAGGGAATGATTTAAAGGTAACTAAACAGACCTTAATTTCGTTTTCCATTGGGAAGAGTTATCATGATTCTGTTTGGTGTGATATAATTACTATGGATACATGTCATGTTTTATTGGGGAGACCTTGCCAATTTGATAGATGTGCTATGCATGATGGAAGAAAGAATGTTTACGCTATTGAGAAAGATAAAAAGAAAATCACTTTGACCCCACTGTCTCCATCTAAAATAAGTCCACCGGGAACGAGAGAAAAGAGTCATGAGAACTTATTTTTGAGTGAAACACAAATGGGGAGGGAATTAGCTACAAAACAGCCTGTTTATGTCCTCTTTGTGAAAGAACTTCAAGCTGAAAATGAAAACTCTTTAAACCCCCTTGTCACACATTTAATTGGAGTGTTTAAAGATGTGTTTCCAAGTGACTTACCCCCAGGACTTCCACCCATGAGAGGAATTGAGCACCAAATTGATTTGATCCCTGGTGCACAATTGCCTAACAAACCAGCTTATTGATGTAATCTGGAGGAGACAAAAGAGTTGCAAAGGCAAATTGATGAATTATTGGAAAGGGGTTATGTTCTTGAGAGCTTGAGTCCTTGTTCTGTTCCAGCCTTACTTGTCCCTAAAAAGGATGGAACATGGCGAATGTGTCTTGATAGCCGTGTTGTAAACAACATTACCATCAATTAGCTACAAAACAGCATGTTTATGTCCTCTTTGTGAAAGAACTATAAGATGAAAATAAAAACCCTCTAAATCTCATAGTTACACCTTTAATTGGAGAGTTTAAAGATGTGTTTCCAAATGACTTACCCCCAGGACTTCCACCCATGAGAGGAATTGAGCACCAAATTGATTTGATCCCCGGTGCACAATTGCCTAACAAACCAGCTTATAGATGTAATCCGGAGGAGACAAAAGAGTTGCAAAGGCAAATTGATGAATTATTAGAAAGGGGTTATGTTCCTAAGAGCTTGAGTCCTTGTTCCATTCCAGCCTTACTTGTCCCTAAAAAGGATGGAACATGGCGAATGTGTGTTGATAGCCGTGCTGTAAACAACACTACTATCAAGTCTAGGTATAGGAAACCTATACTTGATAGTAATGTTGTTTACAACACCAAATTGGTTTGCAAAGGTGATGCGTAGCGGATTCGAACAAGTGCTGTTGGTTTGAAATTTTGTGGGATCTTGCTTTTCGGATGTGTTAAGGTAAAAGGAAACAAGGATATGACCCGAGATAAAGGCTACGCCACCACTCAATGCCTGGAACTCACCACCAATGATCTTAAAGGCTAGGGCACCGGACCAAAGGATAAAGAATTCACTCAACTCACCAAGCTAACAAAATAGCTCTAAAGATGTTAAGATTTTCGGTTTGGATGCACAAAGCAATTTTCATTCAACAAGTCTGCCTTTTCAATTGATATTCATGTCCCTTATATAGAGAAGGGGCTCTTTACAATTCAAAGGACTAGCCTTGATACAATAACAATCAACTTAAGTGCTGTAGAGTTCCTAGGAAATAAAACTACGCGTAATCAGCGCATTAAATGCTAGTACATGAACTAAACGCAAATGCATCTTAATCTAACTATAGTAATCAACTATCTTTGACCATTATTTATTGAAAGCATAAAACTAAGTTCTAATCAAGTCACCTTGACCATGGGAAAGCCAAATGAAGAAGAACCAAGTAGATACATTGAACCTACCCAAAACGCTCCAATTAGCTCGTAAATTGCAATCTTGACTTCTAGGTTCATTCACTTGAACTCCATATGATTAAACACGACCACGACAAGGAACCCATCATGTTGGACTTTTAATTGATCCATTTAAGAAGAGTAAGCCCATGAATAATTCCAAGTATGGGCTCAATTTTAGAACCGACGCTAAGTGCAATTAGGCTGTTTTGAACATCTTGAACTGCTCCCGCATCACGTCTTCTCAGGTCTCATTAATTCGTTTTATATATTAGATTACAAGTGTTATACTGAACGATGCAAACAGTTTCATTGGTTAAACGAGTCACATGAATGACAAGAAGGTCGAGGATTATCTAACAACATGAAACCATAACATTTGCTAAGGTCAAATTTATAGTTTTTGTGAATAGCGTGAATAAACCAGTATAAATGTAGATTAGATATCATAAATAATTAGCATTATATTGTTGGCGAATCAAACTATAACAATAATGTAAAAGACAAATATTTAGTGTTATAACATGTGAAATGTTAAGTAGTATAATAGGGGGTATAATTGCATATAATTGGTTTTATGCAATCAAGAACAATAATAAAAGGCAAATATTTAGTGTAATAACATCTGAAATGTTAAATAATATAATGCAAATGGGTAAAGGGTATAAACTTAAACAGTAATTTGTAAAAGATGAATGTAAAATGTTTAATAAGACTAGTTCTTGTATAGAGTATAGGGTATAGGGTATAGGGTATAAGGTATAGGATATAGAGTATAGGGTATAGGATATATGAGATAGGGTATATGGTATAGGGTTTAGGTTTTGGGGGTTGCACATACACATTAATTTGCTACTTCAGGTATTACAATTAGATGATTTCTTATCTCTACATCTAAACAAGATCATTCCTTATGATTTTGTACAACTTCGCTACAATCCATGACACTTATTGGTATGATTGTGAATTTGCAGATATTTGCGTGACATTCCTTATGATACAAATTGGTGTGAATGTGGAATGGGAAATGAAATGTGTAGGTGAATTTTGCTACTATATCTAGTTTACATGATGCTAGTGGTATGATTGTGGATTGGGAGAGGTTTACGTTAATTTGCTACTATAACTAGTTGACATGATACTAATTGGTATGATTGTGGATTGGGAGAGGTTTAGGTTAATTTACTACTATAATCAGTTGTCATGATACTAATTGGTATGATTGTGTATTGCGAGATGTTTAGGTGAATTTGCTACTGTATCTACTTCACATGATACTAATTGCAATGATTGTGGATTGGGAGGGGTTTAGGTGATTGAGCTATATATACAACATGTATTAAGTATAGGATGTCTTTCCTACTATATAATAAAGTGGAGTACATGATAAGTGGAGAAATACAATAAAGTGGAGTACATGACAAGTAGAATATGACATTAACTATATATAATGGCGTTATCGAGTCCATGATAGGCTTGTAATGGCGTTTTGACACCAATGTAAGCATCTGAACACCGAAAGCATGGTTGATATCGAAGTTCAGGGATCCATATGACCCTCCCGAGACACTGAGGGTCCTTTAGGCTCATGATAAAACTAAACACTATTACTAGACCCATTATGAAAATGATAAATAATGCCTTCCTCTAACTAGGTCTCAAAGAATACCTACAATGAAAGTTTTATTACACTTTGGTTTTTATAAAACTATAATAGTAATAGAATTAAAAACAAACTTATATATATTACCAATTCGTCTTTATAAAACTATAATAGTAATAGAATTAAAAACAAACCTAGATATATTACCAATGTGTTTTTATAAAACTATAATAGTAATAGAATTATAAACAAACTTAGATACAACACTTAAATACAATCCTATCATGGATGAAAATGAAGATGATACAGTGCATTTGGAACTAATAGCACCGAAGGAAACACTAATAGCGGCAACAACACTTCACAATATTTTGTTGCAGTACGCGAAAACAACACCAGAACTTTTGGATGCGGTAAGGATAGTTAGAGATGAGATACAACTAGATATAAATTTTAACAAAAAGCAAACAACAATAGAATCATATTTTACCAAGTTATCCTAGTTATATTTGTAATTTTATGAAATTAATAATTTATGATATTGAAGAAACCATAAATTTACAAGAAAATCTTTCAAAGCATTATGAATTTATCAATTTATCGAAATTATTAATTTACACCTTAAGACAGAGTTGGGACCGAGAAAAATTATTATAGAGTATTAATGTATAGAGGTTCTACTGTAATTGATTTTTATAAAATAATAATACTAAGAGAATTAAAAAGAAACTTAGAAATATTACCAATTCGTCTGTATAAAACTAACACTAATATTTTTCTTCTCTCTTTCTCTCTCTTTAACTATATTTTTAGGGAGCGTATATAGGGTATAGGGTATAGGGTATAGGTTTTGGGGCTTAAGCTACCATGTTTCCACATAAACTTTATTTTGCTACTTAAGGTTAAATTATATGATTTCTTATCCTGCCATGTAAACTAAATTATACGTTATTATTTTGTACAATTTCACTACAATACATGATACTTATTCGTATGATTGTTGATTGGTAGAGGTGTATGTGTAAGCTACCATGTTTCGTAGCACAACGGGTCATATATAGAGTTTACGACATAGAATAAGATGTGTACCAAGTTACATAGCAAAATTGGCGCCTAACAACATAGTATAAGATGTGTACCAAGTGACATAGTAATTACGAATGCAACTTCACCCCCAACAACATTGTATCAGAAAGCTTCGCACCAAAAACATTGCATTAGAAAAGCTACCAAAATACGATATATGACTTTGCTATATTACATAACATTAGACATTATCTAGAACATCGTTTTTGCTATATCGTTTTTACTTTGCTTTAGACCACCTTTTTTGCACGCAAACCTCAGCCTTCTTGCCATATGGTACCGTCGCGGATTATCGAGGTTCGTCCTTGACACTCCTTTGTCCTTGTACTCCTTTAGTATTGAGTTGCACCTTATGAATAATTCGAACCCCGTACGAAATGCATATTTGTGGCAGAAAATAGCAAAATCCTCTCCTGAAGGAAAATTCATTCCACAATAAGGATCAAGTAGCTCTTCCTCCGGCGTTGGTATGTCTTTCTCTGCATTAGTCCTGAATAGAAAAAATGAATCAACACAACTTACCAACTTATACATTTACCATATGCAATCTGTACATATAGAGTACGAAAGTGTACCTTTGTTTTACAATATTTTCACTATCAGCTGTTTCTTCAATGAACTCAGGTTCATTCAGGGGATCCACATTCAGGTCAATTGTCATTTTCCTGCATTGTGGTAAATAGGGAAATCACACTAACAAGAACATGGTTCTATCGTTTCAACTCAACTACGTTACGTTGGAGCCTTATTTAGCTACCAAATAATACAATTTTAACATCATTCGACAGTGCGATAAATTAAGTTAAAAACTTATTCAAGAATATATATATATATATATATATATATATATATATATATATATATATATATATATATATATATATATATATATATATATATATATATATATATATATATATATATATATATATATATATATATATATATAATATTAATGTAAACACTGATAGCACTATTTGCCTACAATATTTATATTGATAAATTAAGTTCAAAACTTATTTAATAAAATATTTATAATGATAATATTTATCAGTGATAGGCCTGATAGCCAATTAAGAGTATAAATGTTACATGGTTATCTTTCCAAAACTTTCATTTCGTTGCTACATGATCCCATTTTGCTACCCAAATGATAATATCATCAGTGGCTACATAAATACATGATAATATCATATGTGATGGCCTTTTTGCTACAATTGGTTACATAAAGATCATGGTTATCATTGACATCACCATAAGGTAAGGAAATATAACATTTTGCTACCAATATCTTCAATTTTAAACTTTTTGGCCTGTTTGCTACCAAATGGCACATTGAAAAAATAATTTATGTCATCATGGATTTTTTGCTACCAAACATTATAGAATATCATACCAAAATAAAATTACTTGTACACTGTAGTAATGGAGGGACGACGCCGGCAATGGTCGTCGGAGTTAAATTTGTGCCCCAAATAAAATCAACCCAGATTGAAGATAATTAATCAACTGCTAATCAAATTTAACAATAGCCGACTGAAATAATGGACTCTCTTGCCGGAAAATTAACCTAGCAATTTAAAAACTTGTCGGTTGAAAAATTAATCCACCAATTAAAAAACTGGTGGTTGGAAAATTGACGCCGCAAATTTTTAATGGGTCAACGAAAATAATGAAAATCTTGAAGCAAGATTACAACGAAGGCAGCTCCCTAATGGAATGCGAAATTAATTATTTTTCTTTTTTTAGTTTGTCACCGGAAAGTATGAACGCCGGCCGGATAATATGAAGAATTTTTTTTTTTTTTTTTTTTAACTTTGTCGCCAGAAAGTATGAACGCCGACCGGATAATATGAAGAACTAATATTTAGGATTCTCAATTAGGTTTCTCAGTTAGGTTAATCATCATTTTCCTTCTTTGTTTGATAATATCAATGTTAGATTTTTGCTTTTTCAATAAGAAGCATTAATGGTAGTAGACTTCCCATATTCTTCCCTCCTAGTTATGGTTTTTGTGGGAAAACTCCCTCCACTAGCCAAAAAAACTGGGGCACACTTTCCCTCCCACAAACTAAAAAAGATTCTTCATTTTGGCCACATGGACGCTCAGGATGCAAAGTGTATATTTTGATCATACACTGCGTGTATGTGTAGCAGCGTCCGTTATAAGTTATTCCCCATATTGTCAAGGATTTCGAGCATGCGTAGACTCTTAATTTTGAGCAACAATTTCATTGGACAATAAACACATCAACCTTATCAGTTATTTCGGAACAACCTTAACATTTACTATGTTTTTACTGTCTCTAATGCATTAATTTGACCATGAATATTTGTACTTATATAAATGTGTAAATTTTAAAGAATATGAATTTTCAAAAGTACTATTTAAAATGAATCTAACAATTGTATTTTTACATTGTAAATTCATTTTTCTTAATTCAATGGTCAAAGTTTGTAAACCTTGACCTTTAAAAAATCAATGTTAAGATTTTTTTCAAAACGAAGGGAGTATAACTTAAGTATAAGTAGGGCCTTCTTTGAGTTCAATTCCCTTAACAGATTCAGTTATTCGTTGCATGTTGTGGGGAGGATCATTGCCTGGCCTTTCTCCAATTTACGAGTCCTTACAAATGATCAAAGGACCCATTACTCGGAATTCATACATTCTGACCAATAAGACTTTTCTGTCCCATTTTGTGTACCATCTCATATCCCACTCTCTTACATATTCGACACGTCAGCTTTTAAATTTGATTCTGGCCCTCTAATTGCAATAATAATGGCATTGGAACATAGGAACCTCCATCTAAAGTGCTTGCTTTAAATTACCTATGGAACTTTTGCCCCAAAAAAATTATCTATGGAACTTTTGCACCAAAAAAATTATCTATGGAACTTATAGACATGAAACTTACCACTTAAAGTGCTTAAAAAGTCATCCTGTCTAATCCATTTTTGAATCTAGCTACACATTGTACACTGATTATAATCTGTCTTTCAAGACTTTATTTTAGGAGGTTAAACACATGCTTCAAACAGTCCAGATTCAGATATTTAATTCAGACCACAAAACATAACGAACGAAATTGCAACCCCTAATATCATCTAGGACAGGTTCTGCTCGATTGCGTTGGTTAGTCTAACAATAATGAAGCATGAATCCATAATATGAAGTCTCAGTAATACTCCAATTAGAGCATGCTCGATCAAAATGCAGTTAAACAATTTGAAACCATCAGCTTAACAAACAAGGGATGGGCTAGCTAAACAAGGGATCGGAGAGTGAGCGATTTTGTTGCTTGGTTCTAATGGCGTGGCTGTGGTAGAGGCGTAGCTCACTCAGCCTTGAAGCTTGATCTTCTTAATAAAATTAATTACTTATCAAAAAAAAAAAAAAACCCATCAGCTTAAAAAACAGTACCAAAAATTCGAATTCAACTCGCTTTAGCTCTTAGCCAATTCTAGCCTAGGGAGAAATCATGATCTAATAAGCAACTAATCCTCTCATTAAACTTGTACATTATTACTTAACATTGCATGACTTGCAATGAATTTGGTTCCATGCCTTCGGGAAGCCTGTTTCTTGTTAACATTGTCCAGAAGCGCCGCCAGGTACGACACCTTCCATTGCATGTCTGTTGGCTCATGTTCCAACTGTATTGCGATGTTTGATCAGGTAAATGTTTTCTGCTTCCCTCATCAATATAGAGAGCCGACTGCCCAATTCCCTGATGCATGTGCAGGCAATGGTGGATCTAGGAAATTAATAATATGGGTGACAAACCTAAATTATTTAGGAATTTTTGAAATAATTTCCAAAAAGATCCAAAATGTTGGGTGTTTCAGTAAAAAAAAATCAAAAAAAACTGTGTGCACAGGACCTTAGTGCCCGTCACTAAGTCTGCCCCTGTGTGCAGGTCGTAATAGAGTTTCCTTGTCAGGTGTTTGTAAAGTAGGATCAGGCGCATCGGGCTTCTCTTAGTATTTGTTCTTCATAATTTTTTGCAAAACTAGAAATGAGGGTGGTTCCTACTTCCTAGCATGATTCTGCTCCTGATACAAGTTCCTTTGAGGAGGTTGAAAAGATCGATGTACATCTTTCACTAAGTAACTTTAGAGGGGGTGAATATGGTGACGTCTTCTTTTCATAAAAACTGAACTCTTGTGACTTATGAGGCGTGATGAGAACAACGTTGTGAACGTTGTTCCTAAATGACAGAATGTAAATAACATAAGCCTTTTTTTGACATGGAAAACCTACTAGGCTCAATAGGAATAAAAACTACGACCCAATTAATTGAGATTTTGTAACACTACTTCTCTTAATTATTACTAGAATCAAAACTGGATACAACACAGTACCCTAACCACACAACGCACCGTCACTAATAGTTGCAACACCTACCAAGCTACACACTGACTTGAAGAAAAACTCTACCTTTGTCACTAAGTTAGAGCTATTATAGATCACAAGAATGTTTGTCCAATAACACGATCCTATAACAAGCAAATAAGATTACAGAAAACCTATTATGCAATGACCAATCTAAGCAAGACTCAAACTGACCAAGACAAGGAACAAGGTTGTTCTTATGTAAGCACATGCGTATCTGGTTTGGACGAGATGACTGCTTTGCAAAAATGATTCTGAACTCAATTATGCACGCAAAACTTTAGAGTAACTAGGACTATTAGAGGCCTTTATATAAGCAGGCGTAAAATTTCAATTAATCTAGATTAAATCTTTTCAGAATAAAAGATAAGATTTTCCAAAAGATAAAGTGAGCTTAAGTAAAGTTTAAAGACTTTTCCTTAAACCAACCTACATTGAAAACTCGTCAAAGAGCTTATATTAGAGCACTCTTCAAAGAGCTTTCGATGGTCAAGCTTATTCCTTAATTCAATGCGCACTCAAATGAAAATGATCTATTTCACTTGCATGCATTGCAATAAACGTGTTCCGATCCATACACAGCTCCCTCATCCATGGCATGTCGCTTGGTTATATGTACTTTGGATTATATTGGTGCAGTAACACTTACTCCTGCCATTTGCCATATGCTTTTAATCCGTGAAAGTCAACTGCAGGGGCTTGAAAGTAGTATGTGAATCTCAAATATATTATTACGATATGACATATATATTATTTTCATATTTTTAATATTTAAATATTATATACGCATCATTGAAAAGAATTCCATCACTATATGTACTTATTTCTTGTGATTGGTGGCAATAACTTTTATTATGGACTATTATACAAGCAAAATTTGTCCCATATTCAGCACCGTTTCAGACATTTTAGATTAAGATATCAATAACTTATTTTAAAGTTTAAATATTAACCATAAATTTATAAAAAAAATATAAATATCTACAAATTAAAAATACTCTTTTATTAACACTGAAAAGTGGAAACCACTGAGCCATACATTCACGCATATTTCTATAATACAACCGTCAATATATAAATAAACTCCTAATTCATTGGCCCCTTTTAACGGTGGACCCTAAGCGGTCGCACCTCTTACCTCCCCCAGACGGCCCTGCACAACATTGAAAAAAAGAGAAATTAACGTACAAGTCTAGGAGCTCCTTCAACTAACAACAGATTTGTAGGATGGACGTTACCTCACATGGGCGGATTTAAACTATATTATTTTCGTTCAAGTGATGAAATTGATGAACAATACAATTTCTGGTCACATTATCAGTATTCATAAGTGAATAAAATACTTAAAATTCAGATTACACACGTGCTCAAGTCAATCCCCTACTTAGTTATTAAAAACAAGAGAAGTCAATTTTATATTTTTTTTTTTAAGAAAAGAGAACTTATTCATTCATAAAAAATTATCCGGTATTTACAACGATAAATATCTCTAAACAAATATAGATCTAACATAAGCAAGTATAAATCTAACATAACAATATGAATATGACTCTCACCATCACTGCTTGAAATCGGTGTCTTGATCAGCTCCGTCGATAAATGACTACCAATCCAACCATCACTGCTAGAAATCGGTGTCTTGACCAGTTTCGTCGATAATTGACAATGCCCTGATATAGCAAACAATATGCTATACAGTAAACGGGAAGCCACCGCCTTTTCCCTACGATCGGAGGTAAGCACGAAATGTGCTGCAACTATTTGGAAGAACAAATTCCCTTGGCATAGTAGATTGAACTTGTATTCTTGATTCATCAAACTGAACCCAAAACAATAAATTATACGACCCTCCGACGAACGCGGAGTATTCCACAATCTCTCACCAAAGGAGAGTTTATTACTAACCATAAAAAAGAACAAACTAAAAAATTAGATCGAAAACAAAGAAACAACAATGAAGGGGCTAACCACCGGCAAAAATATAGGTGGTAGCCCCAATATGAGTCAAAGAGAAAAAGGGGCTAGGGTTTCTTTCTCAATTCCATACTTCTAGTGTACTACAATTAAGAAAATTAGATCGCAGTATCCATCCCTGTCTATAAATATATAGCTCACAGAGTCATGAAGGAACTCTCATCATTTCTAATTATTTTCCATAGTAGTAGCTACTGTAACCAATTTGCTAACGTGATGACAAGGGCTCCTGTTAAGCTGGCCATCTTAGCTGTCTTTATTGCTTCAGCATCATGTTAGTCTCTCTTTTCTTTACAATACTTTCTTGCTATCATATGATAAATTTACTTTTTTTTTTTTTTTTGTTAGGAATTAGTGCATATATTAAGTAAACATAAAGTCTGAGGCATTACAAACAAGGGTGGTGGTCTAGTAGTTTCAAACTTATTACCAAGTGGTTTGGTAAGGCAAAGGTCATGGATTCGAGTCCCCATTCCCCATGGTTTGTGTCTACTGGCTTCTAGGAAATATACTGGCCCCTTGTTGGTGATACGTTGACGGGGCTAGTGCTTGTGCTGGTTGTTCATTCAGTTTGATATCTTCGCTCTTGAACAAAAGAGTCTGAATATGACGTAGCGGGGGTGCCTCGGTCGCCATTCACTTGCACCCTCTTTTTTAATGAAAAAAAAAAAAGAAAAAAAAAAGGTTTGAGGCATTAGTTGCCTCTACATGTACCCATTTGGCCATTAGTAGCCTCCTCGTCTAATAACAAAATAAAGAATGAGGGAGGAGTGATCAAAATTCAAAGAAGTTAACTATTCGTTACTAGTGCTACTAACACTATTAGTTCTGCTAGCATCCTTTGCCAAAATGTCAGCAATCCTGTTGGTGCTCCTTGGTTCAAACTTGAGCTTGCAGGTTGTGATTCTAGTCAGCATTTCCCTGCATTCCATGATTATATGTATCAGTGAGCTTTTGTCAATTTTTGTGTCTGTAATAAGATTGACAACTTTCTGTGAGTCACTGCTGCGCTAATTATGACATTGCTCCACTATTTCTGCGGTATCCATTTCAAAGCATTTGCTATGCTCTTCAGTTCTGCATGTAGTGCTAAGATTGTCCTTGTAATCATGGTGAAAATGCTTTGCCATTCTCCTTTGCTGTGATAAGTTTACTTCCCTTCTACCTTTCCAAATAGTAATTTCCAATAGCATTAGTCTATGTTGCTCGGACTCTTCATTTCACCTCAAGTACCCGTGTCGGATCCTTGACACTCCGACATGGGTATGGACACTGGACACTTCACTTTAGGCTAAAAAATCTCGAAATTTACAGAAATTGCGGAGTCCGACACCTAGACATGTACCAGTGTCCGACCCTTGTACGCGAGTCTGAGTAACATAGGCATTAGTATCAAGGAATAACCTCATTAGTTGGATATCTACCCATAAACATAAACTTTAGGGTGATGAGTTGGTTTCGTCGCATTGTTTTAGAGCAATAAGCAATGTTCTAGATTAGTTTTGGGGGAGCGGTTTTACAGTATTATTCCAAACCCTTTCTAAATTATTTTTTTAATAAATTTCCCTTCTTAATTTTTTTAGGCATGTTTGTAGGTCTATTGGAAACATATATGATATCTACTTATTGCACTACTTATATCGTTGTGGTTGCTATTGTTGTATGTTCGTTCGAGGCATGAATGATGAAATAATAATGATATAAATGTTTGGTGAATTTTGTAGTTCTTGCTCCATATGAATATGCAGTAGAAGCTAAGTGTGATAAGCATATGCCAAAACCAAAACATGCTCATCGTGGCCAACCACTGCCACCAACACCAGTACCTGCACCCGCACCAGCATCACGTGAAATAACACCTATACCAGCGCTAGCACCAACACCAACACCGGCACCAGCAAGTGAAACACCTACTCCAGCACCAGCACTAGCACCAGCACCTTGGTATGCTTATGAGGGGCAGATATATGATGCTTGGCCTCATGAATGTGGGCACCTGTGTCTGGATTCTAATGATTGTGGTTACCCTTGTGATACTTGTTCTGACATTGACCGTAAAACCCTGGTTGGTAAATGTCTCGAAGAGAATTTTGAGGAATATTATCCACCACCAGTGGCACCTTCACCTTGATAAATATGTATTATGTATTCGCACCAAAAAAAAAAAAAAATGTATATGTATTGCCCACCTTGGCATATGTACGTTATATATACTCCCAATGTCTAGGATCACATTTATAGCACTTCGTAATGTCTATATGTAGCACACTTATGTAGCTACCTAAGCTAAGACAAAAAAATAAAGATATGTACAACAATCATATCATAATATCTATATAAAGCATGTATTTTCTAACCGCATTGGACGCGTCTACCATGTAGAGAATATTAGAATTATAACTGTAAATCATTGGAAATAACGAAATATTAAGAGGCGTATAATTTTTGTTTCACACTTCAAAATTTTAAATATCTTATACCATTGACAAGAGTCCAAAACACACTTTAAAACAAGGCCTATATTTTACATATCTTATGCATTGAATGCGTCCATCTAATCAATCTTTTTAGAGTTATTCCGCCCAAGCAACTATTTGTAACACAGAATTATTTTATTAAAAATTAAAATTTATCAAGAAAATATGTTTAAATGAGCAATATACTTTGATTTTAAATGATATTAATTATTACGATATATTAATCACGAACCATGCAACACACGGACATACACCTTGTATTAGTCGTTGGGAGCAACAATTATCTCTGGTTTGACTAGTCTCTCATAAAACTACCTTAATTGATTCACATGTCATTTGGGGTTCATGTTCAATTTATTTCCCGTGCTTATATAAATTTTCACTAGTCTCTTCTATGTCCTAGCTCAATATTGTTAACGGCCTACAACCAAAGTTTTCCTGGAATTTCACATTAATACCCTCGGTTTATTCAATAATTCTACAAGCATATAGAAATATTAAAAAATAATTTGTGTGGTCTTAGTCCATGGTGGACCAATAAACTAATTTTTTTTAAATATACATTCCACGTCCCTAAATATTTGCACTAATGTTCTTGGTCCACAATGAAATAAGTCCCCACGAGACATGCTGTAAAAATAACATTCATCTCTTACTTCGGAACAATGATAAAGATATTACGATTGATATTGGTTTATGTTAGTTATTCCTTAATTAAGGACTTTATTATATGCCATATCTTTAGGATCTCAGGATATACTAGTTTCCTATTCTAACTTGTATTAGGGTTCCTGATCCTAGTAGATTACTCTTGTACTACATATATTGGCAACTAATCATGAATACAACTAAGGGTTGATAACCATATTTTGACATGGTATCAGAGCCAATCTAAGAAGAAAGAACAATAACCCTAAACACAAAACACAATAAAAATCATCACTTTCCCCTCCATGGCTGGCGACAGTGATGCTCCAAAGAAACGTCGGATTAATGATCCAGCGTCTCCCTTCTATCTAGTTAATTCAGAAATTCCTGTATTAAATATTTGTGGTGTTTCATTAAAAGGAGAACCCAACTATAGAGAATGGTCAATAGCTTTACAAAACGTGCAAAACCTAAAATTGGATTTCTTGATGGCTCAATTACAAAACCGGGTACTACTGCTGATGATGAAGAAGATTGGTCTCCCGTCAATTCTATGATCGGAGGATGGATCATGAATTCAATTGATCCATCATTTCGTTCCACCTTGACTTATTTTGAGACTGCAAGGGCGATATGGGACGATATTAAAGAACATTTTGATAGGCCAGATTCCCTCTGTTATCATGAACTTAAAGACGCAATTAACGCTTGCAAACAGGTGGGTAACCCAGTTAATGACTATCATGGTCGTCTCAAGAAATTATGGGAAGAATTTGATGGCTATAGAATTTTTGTGCATGCAAGTGTGGTGGTTGCAAGTGCGATTTAAGCAAACAGTTTTCGGAGGTAGTGGAAATAAAGATAACCAATGAATTCTTGTTGGGTTTGGACGATGCACGCTTCGATCATGTTCGTTCCTCAGTTTTGAGCATGGAACCCTTTCCCAATCTCAACAAAGTTGTTCAAATTGCTTCCAAAGAAGAGCGGTATCACAACTGCTAAAGATTCTAAAGCCCTGGCTTTCGCCACTCAATCAATCAGCACCCCGTGAAATCGAGGTAGACAAGTCGTTGCTGTTCTGCACGCACTGTAACCGTAAAGGCCACGACGTCAAGGGTTGCTTCATCCTCACAAGCCAATATCCCGACTGGTGATACAACAACAAGCGTGGACACGGTAGCAATGTTGGAGCTGCATCACCAGCCACGGCCAACGCAGCAGGTTACAACAACGATGCTGCCACGTCATCCGCATCTACAGTGCTTCCAAATCTCTCAGCAACATTAAGTCATCTTCTACCACAGAGAAATTAACGGGTAAGCATGGTGATTGGATGCTAGATAGTGGTGACTCATACCATATGACAGTAGATCGTGCACTCTTATATGATTTGATTATTCTTCCAAGTACTCCAGTCCCTTTACCTAATGGTGACGCTACTATCGCAGCTCATGAGGGTAGCGTTGCTCTGAATGATCGAATTATTTTACGACATGTGTTGTTTGTGCCCGGATTACAGTGTAGTCTTATCTCTATTGCAAGATTGCTTGATATGTTTTTTGAATTTGTTTTATTCACTAATACACATTGTGTGATACAGGACTTAAATTTGAGGAGGACGATTGGACTGGTTGAGAGACACCGGGGTGTCTACTACTTTCAAGATGAAGCTGCAACAATCAATACCGTCACGTCAGGGCCAAATTCTAGGTATGGGACTGTTAGTTTATAATTGAAGTTTAGTCAAGTCTTTTATATAATTATTGATTATTAATTATGTAAGTGAAAGGGTATGTTTAAATGGTAGTTATTTAGTTAGGTTAGTTATGGTGACTATTCAAGGTATCTATTTAAAGTGTCTATTCAAGGTACCTCTTCAAGGTGCCTCTTCATTTAAAGTGCCTATTCAAGGTACCTCTTCAAGGTGCCTCTTCATGATATGTATTTTCTATAAATAGGATATGATGTAAACAATTTCATACATTCAAAAGTTGTGTATTTTCTTCCATAAACTAATATGGTATCAGAGCCTCTCTTTTAAAATATCCTCCATTCATCCGCTGCAAAGTCATTGCCTAACATACAACAACTCCCTCATACAACAAGTGAAGAATTTTGAAGCACTTCCCTGTCATCCATTATCAAAGCCTCAGTATTTAAATAAAAAAAAAATAAAAAAAAAAAGGAAGTGCAGAGGTAATCTTACTGTGAGAGAACAGAAGGTATTTTTTGGAGATCATGGAAGCAATATCACAACAAGTGATTCCCATTTTTGATGGGGATAAATATGATTTCTGGCGTATCAAGATGACAACCATCTTCAAAACCAGAAAATTATGGACGGTGGTGGAAAAAGGAGTTCCAAACGAACCGTCACAAAGTGAGAAAACTCCTGAAGCGTTGCAGTTGAGAAAACAGTGGGAAGAAGCATTGTCTCAGGATATGATGGCGCTGCAAATCCTGCAAACGTCCGTGACAGATCAAATCTTCTCGCGAATAGCACCAGCAACTACTTCAAAGGAAGCGTGGGATGCATTGCAATCCGAATTTCAAGGGACTCCACAAGTACGATTGATCAAACTTCAATCATTGAGAAGAGAGTACGAAAACTTGAAGATGAACAAAAGTGACAACATCAAATCCTTCACAGACAAGTTAATTGACTTGGGAAATCTTTTAAGGGTGCATGGAGAAGCAAAAACAGACTACCAAATAGTCCAGAAAATTCTCATATCCCTTCCAGTACGATTTGACAGCATTGTCACAGTAATGGAGCAAACCAAAGATTTGACTTCATTGTCAATAACGGAGTTGATTGGAACTTTAAAGGCACACGAAAAACGTGTGGAAGATCGCAGCGAGAGCGAAAACATGACGGAAGGAGCATTCAGTGTTCAAACAAAAGAAGGAAAACTTGGTTCCAAACCAAAGAACAATAAAAGCCATGGATATCAAGGCAAAGGTAAAAAATGGTGTGGATTTTGTAGGAAAGAAAATCACACAGAATCGGATTGCTGGAAGAAGCCGAAGAAGGATCACAGCAAAATTTCAAATGAGAAAAAGGAATGTTACAACTGCGGTAAGGTTGGACATTTTGCAAGAGAGTGTCGTTCAAAGAAATATGAACGAGCACATATGAGTCTTGAAGATGAAGATATCAAAGATCATATGTTGTTTAGTGCATCAGAAGAAGCACCGATAATCACTAAAGAAGATGTGTGGTTGGTCGACAGTGGATGTACAAATCATATGACAAGAGAAGAAAGATATTTCACAAGACTTGATAGAAGCATCAATGTTCCAATAAAAGTTGGAAATGGAGAAGTCGTTATGACTGCAGGTAAAGGAGACATCACGGTCTGCACAGACAGAGGAAAGAAAGTGATAAGAAATGTATTCTTGGTTCCGGGGTTGGAAAAGAATCTATTAAGTGTTCCGCAAATTATATCCATTGGATATAGTGTCTTATTTGAGAACAAGTGTTGCAAAATCTTCGATTCGACGGGAAAGAAGATCATTGATATACAGTTGGTGAACAAACATTTTCCAATCACATGGAGTTCTTTCCAAGAAAGTGCATTGGTGACCCGTGAAGAGGAAGAAATGAAGCTATGGCATCGAAGATTAGGCCATGTGGAAAATTCAAGGATGGAACAAATGCAAAAAACAAAGATGGTAGATGGTTTACCAAAATTCCATGTAAACAAAGAAGTTTGTGGAGTATGCAAACTTGGAAAGCAAGCACGAAAAGCGTTTCCAAAGGAATCTCAAACGAAGACGAAGGACAAACTTGAGATTGTTCACACCGATGTTTGTGGACCAATGAAAACTACTTCTCTCAATGGAAGCAGGTATTTCTTGTTGTTTGTAGATGACTATACTCACATGGGCTGGGTATACTTTCTTAAAAGCAAGTCTGAAGTTTTTTCAAAGTTTAAAAAGTTCAAAGCCTTGGTGGAGACACAATCGGAGAAAAAGATCAAAAAGCTTCGATCTGATGGTGGTGGTGAATTTACTTCATGTAAATTCAATGAGTTTTGCGATAAATATGGGATTGAGAGACAAGTGACAGTACCATATTCTCCGCAACAAAATGGCGTTGCAGAACGCAAGAATCGGTCCTTGATGGAAATGGCACGATGATCAAGGTCTCCCTCACAAGTTATGGGCAGAGGCATTATATACATCTCATTATGGAGTTCAGTTTTCAAGTGTCAAGAATCCAGAGTTGCACGGATACTCAGATAGTGATTGGGGAGGATCAAATGAAGACAAGAAGAGCACATCTGGATATGTCTTCTCTTTAGGATCTGCCGTCTTTTGTTGGCATTCCAGCAAACAACAAACAGTGGCGCAATCAACGACAGAAGCAGAGTATATCGCAGTTTGTGCAGCAACAAATCAAGCAATTTGGTTACAAAGACTTATGGAAGATATTGGCTTTAATTCTCAAGGAGGAGTTCCGATTTATTGCGATAACAAGTCAGCAATTGCAATTGGGAAGAATCCGGTGCAACATCGAAGAACAAAGCATATTGAAATTAAGTACCATTTTGTTCGAGAAGCAGAGCACAAAGGTCTTATCAAACTCAAGTATTGCGAAGGGGAAATTCAACTTGCTGATTTACTTACCAAAGCACTTAGCACCAAAAGATATGAAGATCTAAGGAGCAAACTTGGCGTAAGACCAAAACTCAATTAAGGAGGAGTGTTAGTTTATAATTGAAGTTTAGTCAAGTCTTTTATATAATTATTGATTATTAATTATGTAAGTGAAAGGGTATGTTTAAATGGTAGTTATTTAGTTAGGTTAGTTATGGTGACTATTCAAGGTATCTATTTAAAGTGCCTATTCAAGGTACCTCTTCAAGGTGCCTCTTCATTTAAAGTGCCTATTCAAGGTACCTCTTCAAGGTGCCTCTTCATGATATGTATTTTCTATAAATAGGATATGATGTAAACAATTTCATACATTCAAAAGTTGTGTATTTTCTTCCATAAACTAATAGGGACATGCTTCACATAATATTATTTCTTCAATTCCGCATCTTAGTACCTTAGGGGCTCCTCAAAACAAATTCTGTGATCACTACAAGAAAAAAGGTTTTTGGGCGTCAACTATTTTTTTGCCGCCCATAGTCTACTTTGGGCGACGAAGATTTTCCGTGGCCCAAGGTACATGCTTGGGCGACTAGATACGCAAAATCGTGGCGCCAAGTCTCTATTGGGCGACGATTTCAGTTCCTTGGCCAATATTATGTCTTGGGCTACGATAAGTCGATAGTTGTGGCTCATGAGATAGTTGTGGCTCTGTAAGGTTTCTGTTGTTGCCTCCATATGCACGTTCCAGGCTTCTGCTTTTTGTATATGCATTGCCTAATCTTAAAATATTTTTTTTGTAGCTTGATGCTCCTCCAACACAGATGGCAAATGAAGATGCGGAATGGGGAAATATACTTGATGAAGAGGAAGAGGAGGATCCTATTTACATGAGGCTGTATGAGAGGCTAAAAAAGTAATAGGAGTTGTATATGTGTTACAAAACTGATTTTTTATAATATGGATATACTATTAAATGTTGTTTGTGAATTAATTTATTTGTGTTCAACATTTAGGCACAAAGATGATAGTTGGGATCCAGATGCTTTAGTCAATTATGAGTTCAAAAAGCTTCATGCTAAACAAATGGAGGAGCATGGCGTTGACAATTTGTCGATAGAAGCAGCATTCCAAGAGGTATTGAAGGAAAGTTCTGGTTATGTTAGAGGTCTTGGTGCTGGACCAAAACCACCAAAGAAAAGCAAAACTCCAGTAGTTGACTCCACTCAACTTAGGAGTGAAATGGAAGTGCTCCAACAGGCAGCAACGGAGCGAGAAGCTGCTCTAATTGAGCAAATAGATGAGCTGAAATCTTCTAACCAGGGGCTGAAAGCAGAGATGGATAACATGAAAAAACAAGCTGAACTTTCAAATGCTGAAGCTTTAATCAGAGAACAAAGAATGAGAGCTGAATTCACGGAAATTGTGCGATCTCAAATGGCGGGATGAGTTTCATGTACATATTCTCTCTTCTCGTTTAGTCTCGGTGTCCTTTTCAGTCATTTCTATCCCATATGGTAGCTGTTGGTGTTGGGGCTAATTTATTTTGAGAAGGTTATTGATTAAAATTCTGAAATTTATGTTTTATGCAGCTACTAAGTTAGGTATTGAGCTAGGTGGTGGATTTTTAAACCTCTAAATGGTATTTGGCTATGGTGACAGATATGATAAGGTTGTTAATTAAAATTCTGGAGTTTGTGTTTGGGTATGTAGCTACTAAGTTAGGAATTGAGTTAGGTGGTGGATATATGACAATTTTCTGTTTATGCTATATATTTGGCATGGTGACAATTATCTTGCATTTTTTTTTTTTTTGAAGATTGTAAAGTAAGAATGATGTCCATATATCAGTCACGTACAACATGTGCGGCTTCAATACATATCCTAGTGCTAGCACTATTTGTAAACTCAATACACATCAAAGAATAACTTAGCTGTTAGCATTAGCTTAGTCGTCAGTCTGGTATGTAGTACAGCATGCTATGTGTTGGGGAAAGCACACAAATACACAAGCGGAAGCAACAAAGACTTTTTCCCCGGTTGTGATGCAAAGATGAGCAATAACCAATTCAAGCAACCAAACAATATTGAACCAAAATGACAGCAGCAAATGGAACTATAAATCAGCCCAAAAACAGTAAATAAACAAGGAGACGCAAGGATTTACGTGGAAACCCCGATGTGGGGAAAAAACCACGGGACCGTTAACAAACGGTGCCAAAACCTCCACTAATCAACAAATTAACAAGTGGGTACAACAATAGTTCTTCCCTAGATCAACTAGAGGTATTCACAATCATCAAGGATCAACCTTGGCACAACAAGTCTCCCAAATCATCACCCAAAAGAGTGGAAATACAATTTCGTACAAAATAAGAGCTGAATTTAGAAAACTGACTTAGAGAGCTCCAAATGAAATTCTGACCGTTGGATTTGAAGAGGGGGATGTCAGGAACAACGTGCTAAAATCTCGCGACGATCGGAGTTCGTTTGGTCGTCGATCGGGGCGGATTTCTGGGCTGCCAGCACCAAAATTCGTGGGTGGCTCCTCTTCTCTCTCTCCTCTTCTCTTCTAGACTTTTCTCCTGAATTTTTTGAGTGTCTAGGCTTTCTCTCTCTTGCACTCAGCCCTTCTAACCTTTTGGCTTATAAGGGAATCCACTTGTGAGTGAATATACGAAATTGCCCTTCACTTAAACATCATATGGATAACCCATATGGTAAGCAAATATATCCCAAATTAATTGGGTTCTTCCTCCATGTAGGAGGGATACTCCAACAAATCTCCCCCTCACTCCTACATGGGGGGCTCGACCAAGCCCGCAATCTTTCTACAAACAAGAAGTTTCTCCTTAGGCAAGGCCTTCGTCAACATGTCCGATCCGTTGAGATCGGTGTGAATCTTCACAAGCTCAAATGACTTGTCTTCTACCGCTTCTCGAATCCAATGATACCTCCTCCGTATGTGTTTGGTTCGGGAATGGTAGGCTGCATTCTTGGCAAGGTGGATGGCACTTTGACTATCACAATAAAGAGGGTACTTGTCTTGTTTCAAACCCAACTCCTCTAGAAAATCTCTCATCCAAATAAACTCCTTGCCAGCTTCAACCGCTGCCATATACTCAGATTCTGTGGTAGACAGAGCAACACACTTTTGCAATTTTGATTGCCATGAAACAGCTCCCCCTGCAATTGTCATCAAGTATCCGGAGGTAGACTTACTAGCATCAATATCACCTGACAAATCAGCATCTGTGTAGCCATCTAACACAGGTTGTCCGGGACCAAAGCATAAACACACTCTAGAAGTACCTCTGAGATACCGCATGATCCACTTTACTGCTGCCCAATGCTCCTTACCAGGATTAGACATGAACCTGCTAACAACCCCAATGGCATGTGCAATGTCTGGCCTAGTGCATACCATGGCATACATCAAACTCCCCACGGCGGATGCATAAGGCACCGTCATCATCTCTTTCTTGTCATTCTCACTTGTAGGACACTGGCTGGAGCTTAGCTTCATGTGACCTGCAAGTGGCGAGCTCACGGGTTTAGCTTTGTCCATCTTGAACCTCTCTAGCAGCTTCTGGATGTAACTCTCTTGTGATAGCCATATCTTCTTGTTCTTCCTATCACGAGAGATACGCATGCCCAAA
This sequence comes from Tetragonia tetragonoides, assembly GCA_038025085.1. Classification (NCBI taxonomy): domain Eukaryota; kingdom Viridiplantae; phylum Streptophyta; class Magnoliopsida; order Caryophyllales; family Aizoaceae; genus Tetragonia; species Tetragonia tetragonoides. The sequence goes on along the minus strand of CM076145.1, from coordinate 6,118,999 downwards.
ATTTGCTTTGCAGGGCCAAGGCCCTTCATTGCAAAGGACTTGCTCAAGGCACTCTTCAGGTTGGCAATCTTCTCCTTATCCTGTCCAACAATCAACATGTCATCCACATAAAGTAAGAGAATGAGAAAATCACCTCCGGCGTAATGCTTCACAAACACACATGAATCTGCATGTGTCTTGTGGAAACTGTGGTCTTTCATGAAAGACTCAAACTTCTTGTACCATTGTCGAGGTGCTTGTTTCAAGCCATATAAACTCTTTTTCAAACGGCATACAAGCTTCTCACTTCCCTTCTCTTGGAAACCTTCTGGTTGCTCCATGTAGATTTCCTCCTCTAAGTCACCATGGAGGAAAGCAGTCTTCACATCAAGTTGTTCCAACTCCAAATCCATGCTAGCAGCTAAGCCAAGAACAACTCTAACAGAAGACATCTTTACAACTGGAGAGAAAATCTCTTCAAAGTCTATGCCTTTCTTTTGACCTGAGCCTTTCACCACCAAACGTGCCTTGTACCTAGGTGGTGAACCATCTTCTCCAGTTTTCAGTCTGTACACCCATTTGTTCTTGAGTGCTCTCTTGCCCTTAGACAACTCCACTAAGTCATATGTGTGGTTCTCATGCAAGGATTTCATCTCATCTTGCATGGCATTATACCACTCCTTGCAGTGCTCATGTGACATAGCCTCCTCATAGCTTTCAGGTTCTCCCCCGTCGGTCATCAACACATACTCATCTGCTGGATATTTAGAGGTAGGCTGTCTCTCTCTGGTGGATCTTCTCAACTGTGGTTCTGGTTGTACATGGGGTTCTTCTTCATGTGTATGATCTGGTGGTGGCTGAACATCATCACCATCATCACTGTTATGATCATCATTGCCATCTTCCTGTTGTTCTCCCCCTTGAACTCTAGGAGTTACTTCAGGAAATATTGGATCTGAGTTGGCGCTGTCACTAGGAGAAGGCTCTGGTTGTTTCTTCTTCTCACAATCTGCAAAGGTTTTGTCTTCAAAGAACACTACATCTCTGCTTCTAATCACTTTCCTGCTAACTGGATTCCACAATCTGTACCCAAACTCATCCTCTGAGTACCCTAGGAAGATGCATGGCTTTGTCTTGCTATCAAGCTTGGACCTCTCATCTCTGGGAATATGAACATATGCAAGGCACCCAAAGACTCTCAGGTGGCTGAATGATACCTCTTTACCAGTCCATACTCTCTGCGGAACATCTCCATTAAGAGGAACTGAAGGTGACCGGTTGATGAGGTACACTGCTGTAAACATTGCCTCGGCCCAAAAAATCCTAGGCAGCTTCGCATGAGAGAGCATACATCGAATTCTTTCTTCAATTGTTCTGTTCATTCTCTCTGCAAGTCCATTCAGCTGAGGTGTCTTGGGAACTGTCTTCTCAAGCCTGATGCCCTGTACTTTGCAATACTCTTCAAATGGACCCCTGTACTCTCCACCATTGTCAGCTCTAACACACTTGAGCTTCCGGCCTGTTTCTCTCTCAACTCTGGCCTGGAACTGCTTGAAAAACTGTAGTACCTGGTCTTTGGTTTTCAACACAAAAGCCCACAGTTTTCTAGAATAATCATCAATAAAAGTAACAAAATAAAGTGCACCGCTATGTGACTTAGTATCCATAGAACATACATCAGTGTGAACAAGATCTAATGCATGTTTTCTTCTAGATGGGGGACGAGTATGAAATGCTGCCCTATGTTGTTTTCCAGCTAAACAATCAACACAGGGTTTCAAGGACATACCTTGAACATCAGGAAGGAGTTGCTTCTTAGCAAGCATTTGCATACCTCTTTCACTCATGTGACCAAGTCTCTTGTGCCATAACTCGCTGGAGGAATCATCAACTGCGTGTACTTCTCCTTTGCACAACTTAGCTTGCATCACATACAAGGATCTCTGCTTGCTCCCACGAGCCACAATCAAACTTCCTTTGATAAGCTTGCACTTTCCACCACCAAAGTTGCTGGAGTAACCAGCATCATCGAGCAACCCAGGAGATATCAAATTCAGCCGAATGTCTGGAACATGTCGGACATCTCTCAACACCAAACTGCAACCTGTGGATGTCTCCAAACACACTGTACCCATGCCTACAATCTTGGATGAGCCATCATTCCCCATCTTTACATAGCCAAAGTCACCGCTGGTGTAAGATGAGAAGTAATCTTGGTGCGAGGTTAGATGAAACGAAGCACCCGTGTCAATCACCCAAGTACAATCATCACTATCTAGATTTAGGCAATGGTCACCAATAAAAAATAATTCATCACTTGTTGCAATTGCAGTGGTGTTGTTATCTTTCTCTTCTTGTTGTTGCCCGAATGTCTCACCCTTTTCTTTCCTTTCTCTGGACTTGTCTCTCTTCATTTTCCTGCAATGTTTTTGAATGTGGCCTGGCTTATCACAATAGTGGCAAATGATCTTACCCTTTGATTTTGATCTCCCCCTGGACTTGTCTCTATGCTGGGGATATCGAGTCTTACTTCTTCCCCTGCTTGATTCTTGTGTCACATTAGCCTCTGGTTGTGTGGAGGAACTCATTTCCTTCCTTCTAGTTTCTTCATTCAACAAACTAGCTTTGACAATTTCCATTGTCAGCGTGCCCTCTGGTGCGGAGTTGCTAAGTGATACAAATAGAGTGTCCCAGCTTTCTGGCAATGAGCAAAGTAGTAGCAATGCCTGCAGCTCATCATCTAAATTCATCTTCATTGCAGACAACTTGTTAATCAAACTTTGAAATTCATTCAAGTGAACTACTATGCTATCACCATCTTTATATTCCAGTTTCACAAGTTTTCTAATCAATGACGCTTTACTCAAGGCATTCTTCCTTTCATACATGGTCTCAAGTTTCTTCCAAAGAGTATAAGCATTCGTGTCATTGGCAATATGTTGGAGGACACTCATATCAACAAATTGTCTAATTGTTCCAACGGCTTTACGGTTCAATATTTTCCACTCACTTTCAACAACACCAGTTGGTATGGTTGCATTTAAAATTGGTTCATACAAATCCTTCACATAAAGGATATCCTCCATTTTAGTTTTCCACACGGAGTAATTTCCAGAATTCAAACTAATCATTCCGTGCACACCAGATTTTTCATCCATCTTTAACAACACAACAAATTCACAATGACTCTAACCAAAGCTCTGATACCACTATGTTGGGGAAAGCACACAAATACACAAGCGGAAGCAACAAAGACTTTTTCCCCGGTTGTGATGCAAAGATGAGCAATAACCAATTCAAGCAACCAAACAATATTGAACCAAAATGACAGCAGCAAATGGAACTATAAATCAGCCCAAAAACAGTAAATAAACAAGGAGACGCAAGGATTTACGTGGAAACCCCGATGTGGGGAAAAAACCACGGGACCGTTAACAAACGGTGCCAAAACCTCCACTAATCAACAAATTAACAAGTGGGTACAACAATAGTTCTTCCCTAGATCAACTAGAGGTATTCACAATCATCAAGGATCAACCTTGGCACAACAAGTCTCCCAAATCATCACCCAAAAGAGTGGAAATACAATTTCGTACAAAATAAGAGCTGAATTTAGAAAACTGACTTAGAGAGCTCCAAATGAAATTCTGACCGTTGGATTTGAAGAGGGGGATGTCAGGAACAACGTGCTAAAATCTCGCGACGATCGGAGTTCGTTTGGTCGTCGATCGGGGCGGATTTCTGGGCTGCCAGCACCAAAATTCGTGGGTGGCTCCTCTTCTCTCTCTCCTCTTCTCTTCTAGACTTTTCTCCTGAATTTTTTGAGTGTCTAGGCTTTCTCTCTCTTGCACTCAGCCCTTCTAACCTTTTGGCTTATAAGGGAATCCACTTGTGAGTGAATATACGAAATTGCCCTTCACTTAAACATCATATGGATAACCCATATGGTAAGCAAATATATCCCAAATTAATTGGGTTCTTCCTCCATGTAGGAGGGATACTCCAACACTATGTAGTACAGCAGACAGAGGCAAGACATTATCCAATATACAAGAACTCATATGACTAATTAAAAGTCATTCTGCATGAACTTAAACATGTTCAGCAACCTTCTGTACCTCGTGCGAGTTGGTGCAATGAAATCCATGGCATACGGAGATCCAGATTAAAAGGACCAGAAGCAAGTGAATTCCTAAAAACTAACCATGAGCATGAGTTCTTGAGCATGATTAATTATATGTTGATTCTCTTCCACTTTGTCTTTTAATATTTTCAATATTGTACGATACACCAAATAATTTTGAAAAGAGAAGACTTTGTTTTTCTAACATCTGCATTTGATTTTGTAACAGGATTTGCACCCGTTGATTTTTGGGGAAGCTATGCATGCACATATCAAGTTCTTTTTTGTTTAGAAGGATTGGTGTAGCTAGGTTTATTAGCTTTGTAAGTAGCTAACTAACAACGACATGATCGTACATGTATGAAACAATATTTTTTAGGGCTTGTGTAGAGGTTTCGGCTAGAGAATCTCACTTTTGGGAGTAGTTAAGGTGTCTAAACTCTTTTGACAGATGATTATGAAATATCGAATAATTGGAATGTCCATTTATTTGGCTTTGGTATTGATATTTGTTATCATTATCTGTAAGTATGAAGTAAGGACTATGTAAAGCAAAATGTAGCACCGCACAAATTTGAAACTCGACCATACAAAACAAATTGGGCCACAATTTTAAGAATTTAGTCGCCCAATGACGATATTTTGGGCCACGAATGTTATGTTTTCGTCGCCCAATGACGACACTTTGGGCTACATTTGTAAAATATTCGTCGCCCACAAACTCAGAAGTGGCCTGCAAAATTTCCAGTTTTTCATCTTCCAAAAGGCTTTCATATGTGGCCAATAACCAGCATCTATGGCGGCAAAATCTCAACTTTCGCCCGAGACATGCGCGACGAGGATAGGGCCACGAAGAGGGTGGCGAAAATTTTTCGGCGTGCAAACTTTGGGCGACGTAATTTGGACTTTGGGCGACGAAAACTTTTGTCGCCCAATGTTTTTTTCCTTGTAGTGGATGCTTGTTATAAAGCCAAACACACTCGTGACAGATTTAATAATAGTATTTCACGAGTTACAGCTCCGTTTGCATTAATTTCTTGTGATATTTGCGGTCCTTATTTTGTTCCTTCTTCTAGTGGTGTTCACTATTTTCTTACAATTGTTGATAATTATTCACGGGGTGTTTGGATGTTTCTATTTACTGATAAAACTGAGGTTCCCAAACTTTTTAGGGATTTTTGTGCCATGGCTAAAACTCAATTTAATAGAAATGTACAAATTGTACTCGAGCGATAATGGCACATAATAATTTAAACCTTTAAAGCCCTATTTTGAAGAATATGGAATTATATTTCAACACTCTTGTACGGGGACAACTCAACAAAATGGTAGAGTAGAACGTAAGCATAGACACATTTTGGAGGTAGGACGTGCTCTACGTTTTCATGCCCACCTACCTATTAAATTTTGGGGCGAGTGTATTTTGGGTGCGTGCTATTTGATCAATAGAACTCCAACCCCATTTAATGACAACAAAACTCTATATGAAATATTATTTGGGCAAGCCCCTTGTTACTCTCACATTCGTGTTTTTGGGTGTCTTTGCTATGCCCATAAACAAGATCGGGTAAAAGATAAGTTTGGATCTCGGAGTCGGAAATGTGTATTTTTGGGGTACTCTCATGATAAAAAGGGTTGGAAGGTGTATGATTTAAATGAAGGTGCCCATTTTATTTCACTTGATGTGTGTTTTATTGAAACTAAATTCTCTTTCACTAATCCTGACATGTCCTTAGCCGAGTATCATGAATACATGGCTAAATCCTTTCCCCAACCCATACCCGACCTCACATCATTTAGCCTAGATATGGACCCAGCCCACGAGCCTCACATACCCATTATCCCTCCAACTCCCATACCCACGAGTGAACCTGCTTCAGCCAACAGAACTTGCTAGCCCGGCCCCTATGCAAGCCCCCCACGTGTCTTCGCCCCTGTTTGCAACTTTTTCTAGGCATGCTTTAACTCTATGCTTGTAGCCACTTGCATGATTTAGCCTTTAGTTTCATTTAGTTATGCTTTAGATGTACGAGAACTATTTTTGTTTTTGCTCATCAGATGTACGAGTACTATTTTTTTTTTTTGCTTGTTAAAAAGAGAGTGCAAGTGGATGGCGATCGAGGTACCCCCTGATTCCGTCAATGTAGCACCAAAAAGGGATTAGTATAGTTCCTAACTAGAAGTCAGCAGACATAAGGCATAGAGAGAATGGAGATTCGAACTCATAACTTTGCCTTACCAAACCTTCAACCTTATTGGTAGATGTACGAGTACTAATTACTACTAGCAATAGCATGTTTGTTTCTTCATCATCAATGTAAAAACGGAAGAAAATCACAATACAATAGCACAAGTTTAGATTGGTCTTTTGGGAATCATTTTGCTTAAAATTTTTGGAAAACTTCAAAGTTTTTACATTGGATAAAAAGCATATGTGAAACATTATTAACGCCAATGGCCCAATAGTATGTTGTTCCAGCTACTTTGGACTATTTTGTATACAATGACGTGAATTAATGGGGCGTTTGTTTAGTGAGAATAGGAGGTGGGGATAGGGATTAGAAAATTAAGATTGTAAAATTCCATGTTTGGTGTGAGGGATGAGAAATAGAGAAGGAGAAGGGATGGGGATAAAAAGGCCTCTAATCCCACCTTTTTAATTTCATAGGGGGGGCTAGTAATTGGAGGTGGGATAAGGATTTTAAAAGTCAAATTACTATGAAATCAAATTTCAAATTACTCACATATCCACTCAACACAAATCTCATCCCCATTCCTATAGTTCCACAATCCCATTCCCCCTTGCCAAACGCCCTCTAAAGGAATAACGTTTGAGCAGTTTCATCAGGGCTTCATGATATATAACAATGTTTGTCGATACATCGCAAGTTCTTGATTCCCGCTTCCCTTACTAATCTGATATAAAAAAACGTTGAAAAGAGCACTGATAAGATTGAGATGCATTATTTCAATTCAATGAAAAAGAGTCCAAATTAACACGAGAATCTATCAGAATATTTGACAAGTTTTACAAACACAAAGATCGAACAACTAAACCATTCACATTATAAAATCAAACTACTCCTTTTGTTCCAAGTTTATTTTTACATTAGACTTTTTAAGTGAACTTTGACCTTTATTTGTGAAAGGATACAAAGTTTTACCATGTGAAAATAGTATTGCTAGATTCATTTTAAATAGTATTTTTTAAATATCATCTTATTATAAGTTCTATAATTATGAAATCGTAAATACTCATGGTCAAAGTAGTGTCTTAGAGACCATAAAAAGCCCAATGTAGAGATAAACTTAAGACGGAAGGAGTAATAAATAATCATATTAGCAATTTATTTTAACACCCCACTGAAGTATTTTATTAACAGTCTGCAATTATTTTGTAATGCAAGTGAAAACCTATGCCTTGGGAGTATCCCTCATCTGAATAAACATCTTCCAATTAGTTACTCTTTCAAGATACAGATGTAAGGGGTGGAGTAGAGAAAATATGCCCTTATGATAGAAAATGTGTTCTACTAGTGTCTCCAATGTGCACTACCATATAGACATTTCCTGGAGGCCACGTTCGATCTGTTGAATGACCCAACGAGCTTGAGTATTGACAAGTTTGAGGCAGAAAGGATACTTTCTGTATTGATCTGTACGAAATATATATATAGCCCTAGTATCTATACAAATCTTTTAGTATATGGAAACAATCTTAAACAATATCAAACTCTATGATAACTTGCCATAAACAGGCAGAACCGAATATTCCATATGTCACGCCTGAAATCTTGCAGATCTCGTAACACCTCCTCAAGTTGGAGCATGGGGGTTCACGATGCCCAACTTGCTGAGTAATAGATCAAACTGCTTCTTGTCTAGAGCCTTTGTAAATAAGTCAACCAATTGCATTGTCGTAGGAACATATGATGGGGCAATTAGACCTCCGATAATAGCATCACGAACAAAGTGACAATCAACTTCAATATGCTTCGTGCGTTCATGATAAACAGGATTGCGGGCAATGTGTAAAGCCGATTGGCTATCACAAAACAATGGTATAGTTTTAGGATGATGAACATGAGTGAGAGTCATAGCATCCGACAATCGCACTGAACCATTCTTTGTTGCATCCACTTTCTTGCCATCAGGAAGACCAACGAGACATAAGATATCTTTCACATCAAATAATAGAGAAAGATTACCAGTAACATGATTAGATGCACTTGTATCAATAATCCAAGAATAACCATTAATCTTACCACTCAATCGATTATTGGAAATAGTCATATTACCAAAGACACTTGCAAGCGTCTTCCACTGATCAGCGGAAAATATTTGAGCAGATGGTGTTCCAGTAGGTTCTGAAACAACTGCATCATTGGCACGAACCCCCCTCCCCCCCGACCACGTCCTATCGCAAGAGAAGGAGAAGAGGTCGTTGATTTTTGGGTACGACCAATCATCAGTTTGGTCATACCTGATCCGCTGTCAGACTTCACACGATCCTCCCACCATACTGGATATCCATGAATTTCGAAGCAATTAGTTACTTTGTGACCTGTCTTCTTACAGTAGGTGCAAGAGAGATGGGATTTATCAAGTTTCTCTATTTTGCCTCGGCCGCGCCCACTAGTTCGCACAGCAAATTCAACAACGTCGGATTTCTCCTCGGGCAGAGTCGAAGACATTCTGACTCGTTCATCTTGAATAACTAGATGGTAGGCACGACTGAGAGAGGGCAGAGGATCTTGAGCAAGAATATTTGATCGCAATGGACCATAAGATGGGGTATATAAACCCATCAGAAATTCATGAAGCATGTCCTTTGCACGACGACGCTCATGTTCAAGGCCTTCGGTACACTTTGTACAGCAAGAACAAGTGATCAAGGGTTCATGGTTATGTAATTCCTCCCATAGAGCCGTGAGTTTTCCATAGTAGGAAGCAACCGACATGGATTTGGTTTGCTTACAGTCAAAGATGGCCGCCATTAATTGCTGTATACGTGGTCCATTCGCAAGAGCAAATCGCTCCTTAAGCGTCTCCCATAGACGCCTGGCGTCTTTATATTTGGATAAGTTACTCTTCACTTCTGCTGTGATGGTATTCATAATCTAGGATACCAACATGGCTTGAATTGTATTCCAATCATCTTGTGTGCAAGGAGGTGTTGGAGATACAATTGTACCATCTAAAAATCCAAACTTTCTTCGAGCTTGAAGGGTCGTCTCAATCTCACCAGCCCAATCATCATAATTTTCGCCATTAAATCTGGCTGCAGTAATAAAATCACCAGGTCGATCTTGAGGACCTAGGAAATAAGAGGATTTTGGGTCAATTTTATTTGATGGTGGATCACCTTCTATGGCCATTGTTTAGGGTTTTTGAGTTTTTGGTTTAGGGTTTATTTATGTATCTTTCACGCTCTGATACCATGACAAGTTTGAGGCAGAAAGGATGCTTTCTTTATTGATCTGTACGAAATATATATACAACCCTAGTATCTATACAAATCTTTTAGTATATGAAAATAATCCTAAACAATATCAAACTCTATGATAACTTGCCATAAACAGATGGAACCGAATATTTCATAAGTCACGCCTGAAGTCTCGCAAATCTCGTAACAAGTATGCATGTATGCTCTCATTTCTTGTTTCAATTGCCCAAAGGGCAAAGGTGTTTACAAATTGTTGTCCTGTTCCATCTCTATCTGTCAATTATAGTTAGGCCTCCACAAACTTTGGTAGGCAAATGATACGAACAAGTATTTTAGTATTCTCAAATATTCTGTTTTTTTTTTTTTTTTTTTTTTGTATATTTGGGACTTTTAGTGAAAATACTTGTGGTCAGGTGGTATATAAACCACCCTTCTCAAGAAACGATTGAGATTTCAATAAATAATTTTTAATTTAAAAAACACAAAATAACAAAAAGTAGCCAATTAACATTTCACACATCACTTGGATAGTCTATCCGGGTATAGTAAACTATTTTTTTCCGAATAAATCGAATATAAGATTTTCCTTTTAAATACTTTAGTCACTCATGTAAATTGCTAATCCACACCGTCACCATATCATTCTCCTCCAACTTATATATTGTGTTAAGTTCATTTAGACATCACTAGTTTAATACCCGTCCGATGCATGGTATTTATTAAATTTATTGGTTGATTATTTACTAAATTTATTGGTTGAGTATGGTTAATTTTATTTTAATTTGAGATGGAACTTGAGATTTTCAATAGCAATTAATGGCAAATTAAAATATTTTTCAATATTATTTCAAAAAAAAATTAAAAATTGTTCAAAGTATATGAATGGTTCACAATGAGCAAATTTGTCAGGTAAAAAAAAAAAAACCGCTAATAAGAGAAAGGTTAGAAAGAACCAAATGAAAAAGTCTATTTTTTGGTGAATGGAAAAAAAAACAAAATTGATATATTCTTGGATGGTTTTTTTTGGTCTTTTCCAAGGGTATCCACTATCGATCACAGTGACTAACCCCCTCGCCCCAATTGTCAGTGCATTAAGTGGTAGGAGGCTGGCCAAGAGATTTTTTCCATTCGCAAGAGTTGGGATTTGAACCCCTAACCACTTGTTTAAGGGATGAAGTGCTGAACCACTACACCACCCCATCTTGGTTATATATTCTAGGATGTGCACACAATGTTATGCTCTTTTTCTTTTTTATTGATTTAACCCTAGGTTCACCTAAGTCTTTTGGGCCAAGATATAAATCCCTCTTTATTTGTTAAAATATGTATCTAATTACAACCCAAAGTCATAAAAAAGAAACGCCACCTTGACATATTGTGGCAATTACAAAAAAAAAAACTAATCTAGTCCGTAGATTGTAAAGGGAAAGATATAAGTCGTTCAATTAATTATATCAAATTTAACAGTTTTATTATTTTAGTAGAATAAAATAGTAATAAAAATATAATGTACTGAGGAATGTTTGGTTTGTAAAGCCAAGAGGGTTGATGAATTAATTGTTTGATCATTCAAACAAATTGATGAAGGGATTAATTGAGTTCTACATTACTTTAATTTTTTTTTCTTCTAGTCTCAATATTCTCAGTCTTCTCTCGCTTCTCTATTCCTTTTTCCTTTTCTACTCCTTGTACTTGGTTAAAATACTTCAATTGCTGCACCAAACTGGTTGAATCATCAATTTGTATCATTCCATCATCATCAATAAGAAAGTATCATCTCTATCATGCGCAGTTTCAAACGGGTCTGCAAAACAAATTCAACTACCGGATCTCGTCAAATAGGTCTTGCTTGATTAAGGGACAAGCAATGCAAGCGCAACAATGGCTTCTTGGTCTAGTGTGGCGGCCACAACGCCGGCTACGGGAAAGCGGACTTCAATGCCTCATATGATGATGGTGTTGGTACTGGAGGTAGTAGTGGTGGATTGGTGGTTGGGACTTGTGAGGCTGGAGACTACAATGGGTCGATGGATGGGAATGGTGTTGCACACGAAGAAAATACTTAAATCAATTTTTTGACAAAAACCAAACAACCACTAACAATTTTATATTTTTAATTATTTCATACTTTTTTTACTCCAGAAAAAAAAAATGATTATTGAATTCAATATTAAATAATTGAACGGTATAGATCCTCTTTTTTAAAATCTATGGTCTAGATTGATTTGTTTTAGTAATTGCCATTTTGTGGCAATCACCCTAGAATTTTTGCTAATTAAACTCAAAGTCATAAAAAAGAAACGCCACTTTGACATCTTCCATGAGGGGTCACCTTTAAAAGCCCTATCTCATCTTTCTAATTACATCAGAGTCACAAAAATAGTAGGCATAAGGCTAAGAAAATACTGTAAATAATAGGCTAAGAGCTTTACATTTTGTTCTTCTAGATAGAAACAACTTTCTGATAAAAGAGAAAAGAAAAGAAAGAAAATAGAGCGAGCCAAATCAATTTGAGCTTCTATCGAGCTATAGACCTACAATCCTACAATAAACTCACAATTTGAGCAGGCATATAATAACTAAATATCGATCCTTGACAACAACAAAAATGCAACATAGAAAAATTTTAAATCTATCCCACATTTCCTCCTCTACACCCATCTAAACCAATGTTGAAGATTTTTGGACAAAAACCTCTGATCAAAAGATTTTAAAATGCTGCACACAAACATAAGATCAGGATTATATTTCAAAAAGAAAGAAAGTTTTGAAATAATCTACATAATGAAGGCCAAGTTTCCATGAGATTGTTTCCGAGTTGGATGGACTTACTAATAATGTTTCAAGCATACGCACTGCACACTCATATTTTATAAGGATCAGAATTTTTTTCAAAGGTTTAACTTTTCTCATAGCTTAAGGTTTTTGTTAGCATCTTCATAAGAAAGTAAGAAGAGATTAATCTCATATATCTTGAAAAATACCTCATAATAAACAGAGTAACTACTTGCACATAAAATAAGGATTAACTGTAGAGATGGAAGCACCACTTAATTGACTTAGGAAAGAGGTAAGAAAGAGCGAGGTTCATCTCCAGAATCTCAAACTTGCAACGCATTAAATATAATCTCAGCCCTAAACAGTACCAAGAAAAACCATCATAATTGAAAAACTATTAAAACGAAAACATGGTTTACTAAACCAAAGAGGAAACATGACCATAGGTTATAAGTTGTAACTCTTGTTATATTAATCACCAAAATTGGCCCACAAAAAATGGTACAACAGGACCAAGTGAAACCTAATTAGCACCAAATACTTATTTTTTTTTCTGATTCGTCGATTTCTATACGAAAGATCTAAAAAATAAAAATTCAAAGAATGTAATTTAAGAAATGTAACCATAGTAATGGCTTATAGGAGAAGAGAATGGAAAGAGGAGTAAATTAGCCAATGGCCATTTTTGGCTAGGAGGTTTTTTATGGCTTTACAAATTTTAACATACTGTGTCGGTCCCAACATATTGAAAGGGACAAAATGGAAAAGATTAGAAACCAAAGATACAAAAACAAAATGGTTGCATAATACATCTATAAAATGAAAAGATAAAAGGAAGGAAAAAAAATCACCTGCTCGTTCTACTTCGTGTTTAACAGTTTTAGGTTCAGCAGGAGCATGCATAACCTTCTTTGATAAACTGGAGAATCAATAGGAGAAAGAACTTAGATTCCGTAAGCATTGTAAAGTAAAACACAGGATAAAAAAAAGAAATCAGAAACAAAATTGTTAGTTGACGAAGAAAGATGAAGCAAATAATTAAACCAAATATGGAGAAACAAAGAGAGAAATACATCATCCTTATTTCTTCAATTGTCATTGTGTTATTTCTAGTTTTTATATACTACCACTATCAAATTAGTTTGTTTCTGATCTATCAAATGATCAACAGAAATCCCTAAATTATAGCTGCAAGTTAGGAAGTTCACAAAAAGAAAAGGAATGTTAGTATAGCCAAACGTGAATGGTGCCGCCAATTACAACAAAATGCATTGTTTATATCACATCAATGATGATCAACAAAATCCTAAATTTTAGGTGAGTTTGTTCTCTTAGAACTTTTAGAGTTCGGATAGGAATTTCAAAAAGATGGTATAATTGTGAAAAAAAATAAAAATAAAAATCCAAAGCTGATGTCATAATGCATTTTGGAGGAAAATTTTTCAATGACAATTCGCCATGTGTACAATAATAATGTCAGCCGGTTATTGTTTTAGTAGGAAGTAAGTATATAGATATCTTAGGAAGGAGTCAACGTTTTAAAAGATATCAAATTATTTTGTGAATCATCAAAAATCCTCAAATTGGATTTATTACCCTTTTCTCAAATTTTGATTTATTACCTTGTGTTACATCATTATACAGCTCCTGATGCATGTGTCCAACCTATAGCTAAGGTCCTATTGTACTCCACGTAATATATTACATCTAATCCAGTCTCCAAACAAGTTAAAGCTAGCAGATCACACATTCACACTGACGTTAATCTTGATATTATCACACCCTCTTATAATTGAAATAAAAATTACTCATATTCCATCATCAAATAATTATCCTAGATAATCTTACATTAACGAGATCAATACTTATGCTGATTGTTTGTTTAATTGATCTCAAATATTTCGATTAAATACAAGAATCAGAATACGACATAGTAACAGGTGCCTTAGACTTATTTTGCGGAGCAGAAACAAAAGAACCGATTATAATAACATCACAATTAAGCTGGCATTACTCCTAAATGCCAAGCCTCGTTAGTCGTTACCTTGGGCCTAACACTACATAATTTGGCCTTTTTTTTTGGTGCAAACATAATTTGGCATTAATAGTCACAATCACACATTTCTAGTTTTTTTCCATTACAAATTGCAAATAAAAAAAGCAACAACTTCCTTCTACTCTTTTTGTCTTAATCTTAATAAAATCCCTTTTTCAAGTGGCCAGTTCACTTCACTCTCCTCAAACCTCCCATTCTCTCTCTTCACTCCCCCAATCACTCCCCATCACCTAACCATCTCAATAATTATTTCTCTCTCTTTCCTCATAAATTGGCTATACCATAAACTAGCAACAATACACAAACAAACCAAATAACCACAAAAAGTGACAAAAACCCAAAAACCAGCAAAAAATTATGGATTCACGGTGCGGTGAAACGGTATCGTTTGCAGTTCAAGTGGTGCACGGGAGGTGGTTCACGGTATTTGCTTCATTTCTAGTAATGTTTGGTGCAGGAGCAACCTATTTGTTTGGAATTTACTCAAAAGAAATAAAATCATCTTTAGGATATGATCAACCCTTAATCTCTTAGGCTTTTTTAAAGATTTGGGTGCAAATGTTGGTGTTTTATCTGGTTTAATAGCTGAAATAATACCAACATGGGCTGTTTTATTAATTGGTTCAGCCATGAATTTTGCTGGGTATTTCATGATTTGGTTAGCTGTAACTGCTAAAATACCAACACCAAAAGTATGGCAAATGTGTTTGTACATTTGTATTGGTGCAAATTCTCAGAATTTTGCAAATACTGGTGCATTAGTAACTTGTGTTAAGAATTTTCCTCAAAGTAGGGGGATTATGTTGGGTTTGTTGAAAGGATTTGTTGGGTTAAGTGGTGCTGTTATGACACAGATGTATTTAGCCATATATGGTAATGACTCAAAATCATTGATTTTGCTCATTGCTTGGTTACCTGCTGCTATATCTGTTGTGTTCGTGTATACGATTCGAGAACTCGAGTCATCCTCCAATTCGAGAAAAAAAAATGACGTGCGGGTGTTCTACCACTTCCTTTACGTGTCGATTGGGTTAGCATTTTTTATTATGGTAATCACCATTCTTGAGAGGCTGCCACAGATTGCTTTTAATCGCGCTGCCTATGCTGGCAGCGCGACTGTTGTGTGCGCGTTGATTTTCTTTCCTCTGCTGATTGTCATTCGGGAGGAGTTGGTGACGTGGAAGGATCGGAAACTCCTCCCGATTGTTGACCCAATAGGGTCGGAGAAGGTGGTAATTACTAAACCTCCACTACCTCCCCCGGCCCAATTATTAATTGAGACACAAGATGGTAAAAGTAAAGAGTGTTTGTGGTTTTACAATATATGGGATAAACCCGAAAGAGGGGAAGATTACACGATTCTACAAGCATTATTGAGTGTTGACATGGGTATTCTTTTCCTAGCCACATTGTGTGGTCTAGGTACAAGTTTAACCGCGGTCGATAATTTGGGCCAAATTGGTGAAACATTAGGCTACCCAACCAAAACCATAAGCTCATTTGTGTCACTAGTGAGCATATGGAACTACTTTGGCCGTGTCTTTTCTGGTTTTGTATCTGAAGTCCTTTTAACCAAATACAAAATCCCTCGACCACTTATGATGACATTGGTGCTACTACTCTCCTGTGTAGGCCACCTCCTAGTGGCGTTTCCGATCCCGGGATCCGTCTACGTGGCATCCGTGATCATCGGATTCTCATTTGGAGCTCAGCTACCATTACTCTTTGCAATCATTTCCGAGTTGTTCGGGCTCAAGTACTACTCCACATTGTTCAATTGTGGACAGTTAGCAAGCCCTTTAGGGTCATATATACTTAATGTGAAGGTCACAGGGATGTTGTATGACAAAGAAGCTATGAAGGGCTTAGCTAAGAAAGGGCTAAAGAGGTCTGATGTTAAGGAATTGACATGTATTGGTTCACATTGTTATAGGTTGTCATTTGGGATATTGGCTGGTGTCACATTATTTGGTGCATTGGTTTCTTTTATTTTGGTTGTTAGAACAAAGGAGTTTTATAAAGGGGATATTTACAAGAAGTTTAGAGACCAAGCTGAGGTTGTTAATACAGAACAGAAGCACAAGGAACTTGTTGACATTAAGACAGGGCACACAACAGCTAACTGAAGGGGATGAAATTGTTGGGATTACACAATTTGTATTATTGTATTGGTGCTTGGTAATTAGCTAGTTCTTAGGGGACACAAGAAAAGCATTATTGCTCATAGTCAAAGCATAAATTGTAAATGGTGATTTATGAATTTATGATTATCTATTTGTTGTATCCGGTTTACCAGGAGTCTTTGACAAGATATTATATATAGTAAAGAAATGTTATAATTATTGCAGTGAGAATATATAGTTACGGTGATCGACAATGAGTATTCTTGATTGTGAACAACAACAACAAAAATAACAACAACAACAACAACAGCAACAACAACAACTCAGTAAGTGTCCCGCCTAGGGCGGGGTCTGGGGAGGTCCAGATGTACGCAGTCTTACCCCTAACTAGTCGTCTAGAAGAAAAACTGTTTCCGAAAGACCCACAAAAACCTTTTTTTTTTTTTCCGAAAATGCATTTGAATTCTTGATTGTGAACCAAAAAGTAAATTGTTGCAGTGAGAATTTCGTTTATGAAGAAACATTATTTAATTTCGTTATATATACTTTTGATTTTACTTTTTTTTGGTTTATAGGTTGAAAATTATAAATTTTATAAAATAATATTGGTGTAAATTTGATCAAATGAACTTAATATTCGTGTAATAAACAAGTTGAACACAAACACATGAATAATCGATTTAGCTCCACTCGATTCATTTACACCTCTAAACCGAACGAAAGGGAAGATACAATCGGTTAGAAGATAGACACGGTTAGTTGAGGAATGAGTAATGGGCTAGTGGATGTGGATGTGGATTGTGGTCCGTGGGATCATGGATAAGTCCATCCATTATGGTCTTAGAACATGATTATTGCGCACGAGGCAAACTAACCGCGCCGCACATGCTTTCGGTCCCTTTTGTTTGATCTGGTTCTCGATTGCCCAGGAATATTTTTGTCCCGTCTGTATTAATTTTGTTAGAATAATGTTGACTTCATGGATCACTGCCACTGGCCTAGGACTGGATGAGGATGACCAATTCACTCAAAAAACAAAAAGAGTTAAATTTTTTTTTTTGGTTCACGATCAAGGGTATCCACCGTCAATTATAATTACTATTTCCACGTGTTGACTTGTAGATACCTTAAAGGGTGGGACAGCTGACCAAGAAATTTAAAACTGCTTCATACCCAAGGCGAGATTCGAATATTTGACCTTGGTTAAAGATGAATGAGTCCCTATCACTCAACCACACCTCCTTGTTTAAAAAAAGAAAAAGTTAAATATAAGTATATAAGGAGTGGATGGCCAATAAGAATGATTAGAGGCCTTTGCACCAAAAAAAAAAAAAAAAAAAAAAATGACTAGAGGCCTTTACTTCAAGTCTTTTAAGGAATCATCCGTAATATGTGCTCTGGACCTTTGTAGTTCCATGGCATCACGGGTGGAGGACAATCACAAGCTGAATAGTTGATTGGCTTTCTTTGCACTTTACTTTTTATGTTTGTTTTCATATTGGATGTAGATTTGCATTTTTTCATTTATTTAAACTGAATTTCACTGAAGTAAATATTAATATGTCAAATAAAAAATAGATAACTAAATTAAACTACATCACTTACTTGGTGATTGGAAAAGAACACACTCATACAGGTAAACCTGATCAAAAAACCCGACCCGCGGGCCTGGCCTGAACCCGCCCATATTTGGGACAGGTTTGGGATGAAGGTCAAACCCGCAAGCCCAGCCCGAAGGCCCGAAATTTTGTTTATTTTGAATTTTTTCATATTTTTCTATTAATTTGCTTGCTGTAATTTTAATTTAAACTTTTCAAAAAAATAATTTTGCAAATCTGATGTTATGGTTGCGTAGATCTCGAAAAGTTATGTAGATTAAAAAAAAAATCACCTCAAACGCATATGGGGATCAAAAGTTATGCTTAAAATATAAAAAATTTATGATATCGCGATTTGGCCCGAAAAGCCCGATGGCCCGCCCGAAACCCAATAGGGCCGGGTATGGACATGAATTTTTGGCCCGAAAACCCGACGGCCCGACTGGATGATCAGCTCTACATACAGGCTACAGTCGTACTATATTGAAAGGACAAGTGAGCAAAAATGTACATTAAGTTATATTGTTACTAAAAAGCCTTTTTCTTGTAGTGTGTCCCCTTCTCCCTGATAGATAATGTAATTATTAGGAAATTATTATTGTAAATACTTTATAGTTTCCTAGTAAGCTTAGGTTTGAACCTGGGCCCATTATACTGTTACCTATTCTGTAATCCTTCAGTATATATTGTTAATGATAGACAGTAAACCCTCAAAGGGAGTTTACCAAACAATATGGTATCAGAGCCTACTTCTCAAACCCTACCTCCCTCTCTCAAACAGCCGTGCACAAGCCGCCGCCGCCGCCTCCGCCGCTCCGACACCGCTGCCGCCGACCTTGGTCCTGCCCTGCTCGGCCGGCCTGGTGTCCCCTTCAACAACACGATTTCGCCAGCGCCTCCCTCAATCACGGTCTCCAGCCGTGATCTCCTCCTCCCATCACGGTATTCCTTGCAACCGTGATCTCCCTCCTTTGCTTTATATTTATTCCCTTTGTGTAGACACCCTAATCGGTTCTCATCCCCTGGCACCGCAACGCCCGATGATAATGGTAATGGATTAACATGGACGTAAGAAAAGGACATTGCTCGGAAATCTAGACCAAATTTCTTGAAATCTCATTCTTTGGCTAGCCCTTGTTATAAGGATTCCAATGCCTTTGACCTTGCCTCAATCAGGTTCCCGAATCAAGAGATATCGCGTCTCGAAGATTTGGGTCAAAACCGCTCAATCCCGACCCTCTAGGTCAGCCCAAGGGCAATTTCGTAATTTACTGAGCACAAAAAGTCAAAAAACCCTAGACACGCGCCCGCCTCTGGGCCCAGCGGCTGACGCTGTCAGTCCGGCGACACACGCGTGACAGCGAGGGCCCACAGGGCAGCCGCTGGGCTCCGGCTGGCCGCTGGGCCTGTTTTCTGGCTGGGCCGAGTTTTGGCGCCGAGTTTCTTACCGTAAGCCCCTAATTCCGTCCCCTAACTCTATAAATACTCCCTTTCACCCTCTTTTGAGAGAGGTTGGTCAGTTTATAATTTTGAGAGCATTGAGAGCACAAATATTCCCAAATCATAGAGAATTCAGATTTTGAAGACTCAAGCAAGCTATTGCACCCAACCTAGCACCCAAGATTGAAGAGCAATTCCAATACTACTAGTCCCGTTCGAATAGAACGTCTAGGTCAACCATCCTGAGGGCCTAAATTCTTTATTATATCTCTTGCTTATTGTTTATAATCATGTTTTATTTAACTTTTGATTATGGTTAAATAAATTTGCATGCTTGGGTCCTTGTAATTAATTATGCATGATTAGCTTAATTTAAAGTTTGCATCTTTCTATTAGTTTATGCTTGTTTGCATCTTTTTTATAGTTTGTGCATGCATGTAGCAACCTCCTAGGTTTATTTTAGCATAAAGTTAATATTTTGCATTGTTCTTCCTTTGAAGTTACTAACAAATCTATTGATGTGCATATTCAATGCTTGGCGCGTTTAGCAAAGTGTGGTAGGTTGGAGCGTTAAATTATTGCCCTTATCTCTTGTTTATGTTTGATAATAGTATGCATGCAAATTGGATATAAATTGTGCAAAGTGATAACATAGGTAATTTGGTTGTCTTTAACCCACCTAGTTAATGTAGGATCTTGGACGACCGGATTTATATGGAACCATATAGCATAGATAAATATTTGACATGGATAGGCTTAGTAGAGGCCGTTTATTTGGGCGATTTAGATGAGATTCGTTTTGTTTATTTCGTTCCTAAACCCCCGAACTCAATATTTAGCCCCATGGGTATGAGTCAATTCCCAATAGGAATTGGGTGCACTTTTGATGGTTTCCAATTGTTTCCTAAAAATTGGTGGCGGCTTCATTACTTGCAAATTATTATTCCCCGTTATAATTAAATTTAAATTGCATATGACGTATTATTTAAGAACCATTAACTCCAACTAAATATTTCAATTAGCGCCGGAAAGGCGAGGGTTCTTACACTTTGTTATTTGCTTCTTGCTTTGTTTTTTCGTTTGTTTTATTGTTGTTGCAATGGCTTTTGACGACCAAATCCCACCAAATCCCCCCCCTAATCCCCCTACCACTGGACCACCCGCTAAACGGCCCTATGGTATTCACAACATTAAAACTTATATTCCCTTAACCCTTGACTTGGCTCACCTTAATTATGATGCTTGGAGGGAATTGTTTGAGACTCATTGCTTGAGTTTTGGTGTTTTGGGACATATAGATGGAACCTCTGTGGCCTCGGGACCTAATGATATTGAATGGAAAAAGGTTGATGGATTTGTTAAACTATGGATCTATGGAAACAATAACACCTAGTCTGCTTACCCTTGTCCTAAAAACAAAAGTCACGGCCCGAACTCTTTGGCTTACCCTTAAACAACTGTTCCATGATAACAAAGATGCCCCTGCCCTTCAACTTGAAAATGAGCTTATTAATATGGACCAGGGTGACATGTCCGTTAATGACTACTGCCATAGAATCAAAACCATCACTGATTTGCTTGAAAACATTGATCGCCCCGTTCCCGAACGTCAAATTGTTAGCCATACCATTAATGGCTTGAACGATGATTTTGGAAACATTTTTAATGTCATACAACACCACAAACCGTTCCCCACTTTCCTCCAATTCCGATCCATGCTCCTTTTAGAGGAACAACGTCTAACTAAAGCTCCAAAAAGTCAACCCCGCCATACCGACCACTCCTCCTCCTCCATGGTCCTTTATTCCCAAACCCCACCTCCCTACTCCTACCCCTACCCGTCCCCTCTCGCTGCCTACACCAACCTGTCACCTTCCCAGCCCGCGGCCTACCCCGCCTCCACCGCCGGCCTACCCCACCCATCCGTCTCCTAACCCGACCGCCCCCCAATACACGTCCCCCTTCCCCACCTATCCTCCCTACTACCAAATCGCACCACCTCCCCTGCCCTCTCCTGCTCTCCTCCCCCCTCCACCAACAACCCTGCCTCGGCTGCCAGCCCCTCCCCGGCCCAGTCCACCACCCACAACAACCAAAAGCCTGGCCGCAACAATAATATGTACAACAAGAACAAAGCAGGTCGCTCCGAGCCCGCTCGGCAGGCCCAACCCGCGCAGCCCTTCTGGACCGGGTTTTGGGTTCCGAACTTTGCCTCGCCGGGGGGGGGGGTGGCGGCCTCAGCAGCCGCCTGCCTCCCCCGCGCCAGCCCAGTCCGCTGCGACTCCCGCTCACAGCAGCGCCGGCATCCTCGGCCCAGCTCCTGCTGGTTCGCCCGCGGCCAACCTGGCCCAAGCCCAAGCCCAGGCCGCCAGCCCCGCGGCACCGGGTCCCGCCATCACTCCTCTATGGACCTGGTTTGCCCCGGCGCCTCCGTCCGCCTACTCCACCAGTGTGGAGCCCACCTCCTTACCGCAGATTTTCAACACTTTGGCCCTTCAGGATCCCGGTCAAGCCGGGTGGTACATGCATACAGGTGCAACTGCCCACTTGACGTCCCAACCAGGTATGCTTAGTACTGTTTTTAATTCGAGCTTTGCTAATTCAGTAACTGTTGGTGATGAATCTCAAATTCCTGTGACATTTATGGGCAACTTCTTTATCCCCTCCACTTCCCGTCCTCTCCACTTACAAAATATCTGTGTCGCCCCATTAAAAATCTTGTGTCTGTGCGTCGCTTCGTTAGCGATAATTGGTGTGCCGTTGAATTTGACCCTTTTTGCTTTTCTGTGAAGAACTATCTGACGAAGCACCACCTCCTCCGATGTGATAGCACCGAGGCCTCTATCCAGTCACAAAAAACTCTTCCACCACCACATCTCCCACAGCTCTCCTCACCTGCAGCCGCGCCACATGGCACCAGCGTCTGGGCCACTCTGGCAACTCTATCATTCACTCCTTAGCTAAAAACAGTTTTATTGAGTGTAACAAAGACAATGTCTCTTCTCTTTGTCATGCGTGTCAATTAGGCAAACATGTTAGACTTTCCTTTTATTCTTCTATCATTGTGGTTCACTCCCCTTTTGACATTGTTCACTCTGATGTTTGGACCTCCCCCATTCCTAGTGTTAGCGAAGCCCTCCATATGGCCGCCCAACTTCTTAACCTTCTCCCCTCCACCGCCATCTCAAATGAAACTCCCTTCACTCGTCTCTTCCAAAAACCTTCCTCCTATACCCACTTACGGGTCTTCGGGTGCCTGTGCTATCCCAATCTCTCCTCCTCCACACCCTACAAATTAGCTCCCCGATCTACTCCCTGCGTTTTCCTCTGTTATCTGTCTAATCACCGAGGTTACCGTTGCCTTGATCTCGCCTCTCGCAAAATCATCATCTCTCGTCACGTAATATTTGACGAAACCACTTTCCCTTTCTTCACCTTCACATCTCCCACTCCATCTTCCTATGAATTCCTAGACGACACGAACCCCTCCCCTCTCTCCCACATTCTCTTCGACCCTCCCCGGGCTAGTCCTCACGCCCCACCCCACCCCACCCCACCCCACCCAACCCTCCCCTCCGATCTCTCCCGCCACGGCTCCTCTCTCTCCCGCCGTGGCTCTTTCTCCTCCGGGGATGGTCAACCCTCCACCCTCCCCCATGGCCTCCCCCTCTCCCCCGGTCTCCCCTACCGACCCTCACACTCCGTCTCCTCCCCCCCCATCACCTCTCCCCCCAACTCCCCAACACCACCGTATGACCACCCGTGGCCAACTTGGTGTCTTTAAACCAAAGAAGATTTTCGACCTCCATGCCTCCACATCCCCCTCTCCCTCTCCCTCCCCCTCCCCCCTACCCCGCTCTCATGTCCAGGCTCTACGAGACCAATACTGGCAGGCTGCTATGCAGTCTGAATATGATGCTCTTATTAAAAACAATACTTGGGACTTGGTCCCCCGACCCTCAGGGGTCAATGTGGTTCGATCAATGTGGTTGTACAAGCACAAGTTCAACTCCGATGGGTCCCTAGAGCGTCACAAGGCTCGTGTGGTTGCTAATGGGAAATCCCAACGCCCTGGTATTGATTGTGATGAGACCTTCAGTCTTGTGGTCAAACCTGCTACCATCCGGACTGTCCTCAGTTTGGCCTTGTCTCGAGCCTGGCCCATTCACCAGCTTGATGTCAAGAATGCCTTCCTCCATGGGAATCTCCTTGAGACAGTATTTATGCATCAGCTCCCTGGATTTCATGATTCTGTTCATCCTGACTATGTCTGCAGGTTACGCAAATCTCTTTATGGATTGAAACAAGCTCCTCGGGCTTGGTACCAACGGTTTGCGGAATATATGGGCCGTATTAGATTCAGCAACAACAAATCTGATACTTTTCTATTTGTATACAGACAGGGTGATGATGTTGCCTTTCTCCTCTTATATGTTGATGATATTGTTCTTACAACTTTCTCGGATGCCCTCCTTCAGCAGATCATTACATCTCTCAGCACCGAGTTTGCCATGACTGACCTTGGTCCTCTTCACTACTTCCTTGGCATCACGGCTACTCGCAACAACGCCGGGTTGTTCCTCTTTCAGCAGAGGTATGCTCTTGAGATTCTTGAGCACACTCATATGTCTGACTGTAAGCCCTGCATCACTCCTGTAGACACCAAGTCCAAACTTGGCCCCGAAGGCCCCCCAGTATCCGATCCTTTCCTATTTCGGAGCTTAGCTGGGGCGCTGCAATACCTCACTTTCACTCGCCCAGACATCTCATATGGCGTGCAGCAGATTTGCCTCTACATGCATGACCCTCGGGAGCCTCACTTCCAGGCTCTCAAGCGCATTCTGCGCTACATACAGGGCACTCGGATTATGGTTTGCATCTCTACCCATACCTTACTGCTTATTCAGACGTCGACTGGGCTGGCTGCCCGGACTTGCGTCGATCCAGTTCCGGGTACTGTGTCTTCTTGGGTGACAACCTCATCTCCTGGTCCTCAAAGCGCCAGGGCACTGTCTCCCGCTCCAGTGCCGAGCCGAGTATCGTGGCGTTGCCAATGCTGTGGCCGAGACCTGCTGGCTCCGCAACCTTCTTGTTGAGCTCCAATGTCCGCTCGCCCGTGCTACCATGGTCTATTGTGACAACGTTAGTGCAATCTACCTCTCCACTAACCCCGTTCAGCACCAGCGCACGAAACACATTGAGATTGACATACACTTGTTCGAGAGAAAGTTGCTATTGGCCATATTCGGGTTCTTCATGTGCCCTCTAGCTCTCAATACGCTGACATCTTTACTAAGGGCCTCCCTTCCACACTATTTAATGACTTTCACTCCAGTCTGAGCGTCCGTTGTTCTCCCGCTCCGACTGCGGGGGTGTGATAGATAATGTAATTATTAGGAAATTATTATTGTAAATACTTTATAGTTTTCTAGTTAGCTTAGGTTTGGACCTAGACCCATTATACTGTAACCTATTATGTAATCCTTCAGTATATATTGTTAATGATAGACAGTAAACCCTCAAAGGGAATTTACCAAACAATACTCCCTCGATCCAATTTAAGAATCATGAACCATGCTTGCAACAACAATCAACCCTTTTTGCAAAAAATGAAACAAGGACAATCAACCCTTAAAATCACGAATAATGAACAATGGTGATGACAATTGTCTGCAAAACCAAATTCTTGTTTTTGGGAGGTGGACTTGTATTAATCGTCTAGCTCTGTGATTATGATTTAGGGGACAATTGTTTTTATTGTGAGAATTACCCGCTGGTTGATCCTCGAGAATTGTGAAATTTTGTTACTATGGAAAAAAGCACATTGAGAAAAGGAAGAGATCGTTTATGTGGTGTATGAAAGGAAGAACCAATACAGATTTGATGAAAAACAATAGCCATAGGGGAAGAAAAAGAGGAATGAGAAGATAAAGGGGATAGTTGAAAGCAACATATGAAAATGATATTTTAGTTATTTAAAACCACATTAATAGAAAATTCATATCGGAACTGCTTAACGTAAATCCCAAATTACTAAACGCAAATATTTTTGTCCAAATACTTACTAAAATACCCTTTTTACTTTCTTCCCCTAATTTTTTTTCTCTCTCAAATCTCTCTATTATGTTTGACTTTGTTCATCCTGAAAACCAAAACTTAATCGACACCGACAATAACTTTGTTAGAGACAAATTATTTGATTCAATTCATGATAATATTCAAGTAACAAATTAAATTCGAGTAATTATTTTTATTATTACTAATTGTTAGGGTTTATGGTGATAAGTGACGATTGGTTGGTGGCTAGGTTATTTCAATGGCTTCCCGTCATTTGGGTGGGCATCAATCAGTGCGTGGTTGGGATGGTAGTCGGAAGGAGAGATTGTGGGCAGGGGAGGGCTTGCTATCGATGGGGGCGACGCCATCTATGGCCTGAGATGGGTGCTTGTGGGCTGTGGCTGGTTTTGATGGAGGCTAAAAGGGTGGGCACTTGATGGTGGACTTGGTGGTGGGTCTTGAAAGGAGGAGAGAGATAGGAGTTGTGAAGGTGGGTGGTGTGAGTCATCAGTGGGTAGGCATTTCTTGCAATTAGTCGGTCAATTTTCGCCGAAAACCATGTCCCCACTGTCATCCCCCTGGCCCACCGTCCACCGCCTCTCTCGCCGTTTGATTCCCCGTTTGATTCGCCGTTCGGGGTTTGTGGGCGATGGGTTCGGGTGGGGGCGGGCTGACTGGGGGTTTAACAAAGGGGTGAGGCTGCGGGGTGGTTGGATGGGGCTGCGGAGGATCGGCGGCTAACGGGGCTGATGTCGGGTGGTGGGATGGGGTGGGCTTGCGGGGGTGCTGAGGGTTTAGGTCTTTTAATTGTTCAGTATTAATTTGTTTTTTGATTGCATTTGATTAAAGGGATGATGATGACGAGATGATGATGATGAGATTGATGATGAGATGATGATGATGAAGGATGATGGTGATGAATTGTTGATGCTCACAGCAACCACGGTTGAGAGATGGGGGAAAAGATTGGGTGATGGAAATTAGGGGTATGGTTTATGGGGAGGGTATTTTGGGAAAAATTGATTTGCGTTTAGTAATTTGAGATTTACGTTTAGCAATCCCCATTCATATATAGTCAGGTTATATCATCACTTAACGTTCACTTATGATGGACATCAAATAGTATAGTAAAAAATCTCAAAATGCCAATGATAGTAGGTTGAATTGTGGAAAAAAAATTGGGTACAATTTGAAAAACGACACTAACTTGAATTTTCAAAATCACGAATCTCTTTGCATCGTCTGCTTTGACATCATCCATCCCCCCGCCCCCCAACATTTCTTGCAATAACAAAATTCAATCTATCTATAATTTAAAATTGCCACAATAACTCTTTCATTAGTGGTGGTCTCACATCTTCATTGATGATGGTAAACTTGCACACGACTTGCAAATCATAATTCTGTCAAGGTTTGTACTAGGATCAAAGGTACTTTATAAGCGCGTCATTAATCTGTATGTTGGCAAATGAAATCCAAACATCGAGATGGTGAACATAATATAATAAACCCTAATATTTATGAAAACACATGTGAGATCGATGTCACATTTCATATTAGGATCATCCCACTACTCAGTCGCTATAATATCAATCCGAGTTTGCAAAATTTGACCGACCCGAAAATCGACTGAAACCCGACTCAAAAAAGTTCGATCTGTTAATGACCGGAAATCAAAATTTATAACAGGAGCTATTTTGACCTAATAATTGACCCGAATCCAACCGCTAATGATCCAAACTCAAAGTGACCGACCTGAACCCATTTGTGGACTTGCCGGGTCTAATTATGGGTACTCTCTCCTTAGGAGAAAAACCGCCCCTAACATTTTAATGCCTTTTTTAACCTAAGTAAGGAAAGAAAAACATGTTGCAACAAAAAGCTTTCAAAACACTCCTCATTTTGGCGCTCACTTCACCCCTTGCCCTTGGCGCCTCCCTAACTCACCACATTCCCCCAGAGAGAGAGAGAGAGAGAGAGAGAGAGAGAACCTAATGATGAATTTGGACGACCAATTCGATTTCGAGATAGAGAATCCATTTTCTGCACCACTTGCTATTCCAAATAAAAGGTTTTCATTCGATTCTTCAATTCGTTTAATTCTCTTTCTGTAATTATCTTCGTATTTACATGCTTTTATGCTTCTATGTCTCGATACTCGGTATTAATTTGGAATTTTGATTAATTTTGATTCCTATAGTCAATTTTTTTTCGTTTTAGAATTATACTAGATAGTACTGTGCTAGGGTTTTCAGTTTCATGGACCCTTATTTTCGATAGAACTTATGCGCTGCTATATTGAAATTGAGGGTTTTTAGAGTTTACTGAATTATAGCTAATTGTGCGATTGGCCGAAAATTGAAATCAAGGAAACACTTTTAATGATGAGATTAATTGAAATTCACCACATTTTTAGGCAAAAATTGTAGCTTTCACTGTAGTGTGCAATGTTTGATACTTTGATTAGTACAAAAATTATTGAAATGTAAGTTAATGACATTTCTTGATTGTATAATTGGGTAATTTCGTGATGTTTCATTTCTTAGTTGTCTATTAATATCCCTTATAATGCATATAATTAGGGGTTGGATACTTACATATGCCTAAAATATGAGTTTTTTTCACAAGTATTTTGTCTTGCTTTTTTGGAGTAGCTGGGACGCTGGGCTTTGAAGCCATTCAAATGGGGTCGTGATTAGTTAGGTGGTATTAGATTATATCTTACCCGGCGTTCTGGTAGTGCATATGTAATGACTGCCTAATTAGTGGCCTTGAGAGAAATTGAGCTGTTTTTGCTTTGTTTTCTGTGAAATTTCAGGAAAAAATTGATTGGCTTGGATGATCTATTCAACGATCATAAAAAGGAGGAAGCAAAAAGCAAGAAGAAAAAGTCCAAGGTCGTTAAGCCTCGAAAAATTTATGTGTCAGACGAAGATGATGTTGCTGATGAGACTGAAATAAGACTGACTGAAGCCCTTGAGAATTTTCGGAAAACAGTATGATGATTCCTTTGGGATGATGTATTTACTTTCCATGATGATATTGTTACATGCAATTAAACTGGCTTCATGATCTAGATAAATGAAGTGGATGGCAAAGAGGTTGCTTTAAATGAATTGGACAAGGAAGATGTGACCTTGAGTTGGGGTCTCCAAGTGTTTGGAGCTCAGGTTCTCTTCACGTTTGACTTAATATATGGCGTTAACTTATGCTTCTTTATTCTACTTTATTTTTTCTCATGTTATCCTAATTCCTAACCACTGTCTTGCATATACAGAGAACGCCGTCACCCTTAGATTTTCCTGATCTTGGAGGTTGCATGCTATTACAAAACTCTGGGAACAACAAACTCAGTACCGTGCTGGATGATAGCTCGCAGATGGGTCTGTTGAAGTTTCTTTCCACTATGCTGTGAACATTTTGTGATGCAATTTAGGTTACTTCTAATGTTTTTCAGTATGTGAAGATGCGTTCTGATTATTTTCAAATGTATCTTGCAGGAGAGACATTTCTCAGACAAGTACTATTAAATGGATGGCTTTCACATTTAATTATAAATTGTGGATATCTTGAAGAATCCATAGCAAAATGGACCTTTAATATGTGTGAGTATAGATGACCCTGTATGTGTCCTATATTCTTTTTGTGTTGATGCTAGGACTAATTTTTATAGGTATTTTCTTCTATATTCCCAGTGATGTACTCATCAGATGAATCACTAATGACTTCTGCATGTGACTTTTGGTGTGCCATTCTTTTGTGCAAAAAGGTCAGCTATCACCATAATGACCATAATCTTCTCTATTCTTATAAGTATACGTACATATCATGATTTTTGTTTGACTTGCTATATACATTATGCTCATTTAGGTGGATGCACCTGTGGTTAGGATCAACTGGCTTCCTGGCCTTTTGGATCTGAAGAGAGCTCTTGAAAGCTTTGGATTTCAGTTGCATTCTCTCACCAATATTATGCCTGATGACCAATCTAATCATAGTGGTAACGTTAATTTCATCCTATTACCATTCCGGTTTTCTGAAATTCCTTGTGGGACAATACATTTTAGATAAATGTACCTGTGTGCCTACTTGTACATAAGCTAGTTGTTACTTTATTTGCTGGATGCCATATCTAGCAGCAGCAAGTGTGAGTGTGGCCGCTACACATTGAAGTGTAGTTCTGTCTTTCTGTAATGTTGGGTGTCCTTTTATTTTTCTTATTTTTTCGTAAGGAGTAAGGACCCCCACTAGCCTTCCATATTGAATTCGGTCGGTGTAGTAAGTTCCCAGGGGATTAGATGTACGTTCTTTCCAATCTAAGGCATTGACATTCGCTACATACACCTAGATTGGACCTCAAGTCTATTTTAAGTGTATTCAACTGGGAAGCCTTTGGTTTTTCATACTTCACAAGCAGTTTGCTTTATTCATTTACGTACAGAAAAATAACAGGTTAACTAAGAAGGGTAGTAGTACTAAGGATGTTCAATATTATTAGTTATTAATATTATTTTTTTTCCAGGCCAGGATATCTGTATCTTACTTTCATCTTATGCAAGTAAATTTAGGTTGTAAATAGTCCTTTTACGTGGTGTTATTAGACAAACCTTGGAATTTTAAACCGATCTAAGTTTCGTGAAGTGGTTTTCCATTCTCTCCTTTTTCTTTTATATTATTTGAAAGGTTTTTGCTTCAATAAGCTCTTCTGTTGTCACCAAAATTTGCTGTATGAAAATTACTATTTACATTGCCTTTCTGTGAAATTAACTTGATAGTGCCGAAATTTTCGATTCTTTTAAAGGCAGTATCGCATGATGTAAGGCTGCTCAAAGATTGACTAAATGTTTGGGGTTGTTTTCTTCGGACCCTGGGCTCTATCTTGCTTGAGTTCATGAAGTACATTGCCTTGAGATGCCTGTGTCTGTATTTTTTCTTTTTTTTGGAAATTTGTTCTTTGTTCATTCGAACAACAATGAACTAAATCGGAATAGCTCATAAGGCTGTCTGCACTTCTTATTATTGTGAAGTTGTCAATGGTCATCGGATTTTGGATCAAAGGTCAAAGGGAAACAACCTATCTGTTCTCACGGAGTCACAGGGGTAAAGGTGTGACAACGGGCCCCCCTTACCCTGCCTAAGCGGGAGCCTCTTTGGAGGCACTGGGGTAACATTTCTTTGTATGTTTGTTCTTTGTTCATTCAAATGTGAGTTGGAGATCCATTTATTTGAAGAGAAAAAAAAAACATACGACACCTTTTTGAAGTAAACACAGTTTATGCTGGGTTTTAAGTGATTGATTGATATCTGTTTCTTTTTGTCTTTACAAATATAATCTGCGAGCTACTAAATTCATTAGGGCGGGTGGGAGGGCGTTTAGTTGAAATTATGCAAATTAGATTGATAAATCTTGCATGTTTGTGTTGAAAATATTGGCCAGCTAAGTATTGCCTTTAACATGAGTTTTTTTGGAAATTCAAATAGTTGTAATGAATGGGATGGGGAATATTTTGTTTGATCGTATGAACTGACAGTTTGTTGATAGTAAGGAAATGGAACAATTGACGGAGTAATGTGTCAATTCTAGTTAATGGTTGGTGCAGGACAATAGAGGACTGTTGATCCTTCGCAAAATGTATGGCTTTTGTGCTTAGTTCAGCACTTATAATGTTGGTGGTAAATGAAATGGAACACATTTGTGAGCAGTGGCGGATCTAGAAATTTGAAATAGGGTATGCATAATTTTCAAGTTTTTTTTTTCTTAAGTAATAAATTAAAGTTCAATCAAAATTATCTTAATTTGGATTCATGTGAAGTAAAAGATGCCTCAATTTCCAAGTGTAACACAATTGAATCGAGTTCTTTATTCTAAATCAAAGAAGCTACTTAAAATTTTACTGTATTAAGTATAAACTAATTGTCTAATTCTAGCTTTGAATCAAAATATAACAGCATGAAGGCATATTAAAGTTACAATAAACAAAGTTATAGGCAAAAAATTACTAGGATTGACATGGTGCTATAGTCGATCCTTTGTGGCCCCAAGTCTATTATGCTGAGAGGATTCACATCAAAGAGAGAAAGGAGAGGCTGAGAGGGGCCCAGGTCAGAGAAACAAAGAGAAGGGGGAAGCAAATAAATAAGGAATAAAGAAATAATAGAAAATTGTGGTTATTTCACTTTTTGTGTCAGCCGTCAGACTTTTCCGTCAAGAGAGTTTAGTGGGCCTATCCACTGAACGACTCTCCGCATGGGCCAAATATATGGACTGATAAGTATAAACTTATACGCAAACGCTTGGACCGCTGGACAATTGATTTTTTCTTTTTTGGGCTGGGTATGCACGTGCATACCTATTATGCACACTGGATCCGCCACTGTATGTGAGGAATGTCAAGGAAATATGAGATTTGGGTTTGGAAGTGGTGTCATTGTGAATGGTGATACATTAGCTCAATATTGAGCCCAGATTCGTGGCAATAAGTTCTGTTTAGGTTTGAATAATAGGATCTTCTTTTTAGTGTTCTCGGCTTATAGAAGCTAAAGCTGATAAGGTTCTTCTTTTACGAGAATGAATTACATAATGTTTTCTCGGCCTTTCCTATTAGTTAGTTTGGTCTGGTTACAGCTGCAGTCGTGTCTTTCATGGTACTATTTTTTCATATTAAGTTGTTGGAACAATGGACCTGAAATATTGTATGTGCTTGTGTGGTGTATTTGTGCTGCTTCATCCATCTTTTATGCGCTCCCTCGTCCCTGCAGTCACCTCTGAACTTGTTAAGTATAGTTTTATCAGGCTGTATAAAACAATTTTTGTAGCCCCCACCCCTACCTACCGAGGTTCATGTATTCCCTCACTGCTAGATGAAAGAATCAATTTAGCTTACCATATTTAGTGGACTAAGGCTTGGAAGATTCTTTTTCTTTTTCCTTTTTCTTTTTGTACGTAATAAAGCTTTTCTTGCTCTTTCTGAAAGTTGTAAGGTCTCAGTATGCTTTTTAATGTATCCTTCAGGTGAAATGCCTATAAAAGCGA
Organism: Tetragonia tetragonoides; assembly: GCA_038025085.1. NCBI lineage: Eukaryota > Viridiplantae > Streptophyta > Magnoliopsida > Caryophyllales > Aizoaceae > Tetragonia > Tetragonia tetragonoides. The sequence goes on along the minus strand of CM076145.1, from coordinate 6,086,366 downwards.
ACACATTTCATTGACTGCAGATTTCTCATGAGATCTTTTCTGTCTTAGCAGGTACTGATGGTAATGAACCACCAGGCCCACCCGTGAATATTAGAGCATGGATCAAATTTGCCAAAGCTTGCTGTCAAGGAAGGTATTTGATTGCATGAGTTTCAGAAGCATAATAGCATATTGACTTTGCATTCAACAGGATGGCCTAAATTATCAGGATTAGGAGCTTCTAAAATTCTAAATACTCCAAAATCACTAATTACTTGCTGAAAGTTATACATGATATTGGTATTGGGTGAAGTATAAAGAAATAGTGAGAGAAGGAGACAAGGTAAGAACTTAAGGGAGAAGAATTAGAGAGGGAAGAGAAAGAAACTTAAGAGGGAGAAGAGCTGGAACTCAGGGAGAGGGAAGAAAAATTAGCAATAGAGCTTTCTCAAAGTCATTCATAATATACCATAGTAATACCGTGTGAGGTTTCTTTATGAGATTGGAGAAGGAGTACTGGTATAACTTACAGAACTATGGAGGAACCTAAACCTGAGAAACTCGAAACTACTTCCTAAATTGTTTTCCAATGTCTTCAGCGGGGCTCATTTTCGTTAAGGTACTTGGGTGCACTTCATTAAAATGGTTTCATCCAATAGTGCTAGCAGACCTGCAATTGGGTAAAGTTAAGTTCAATTACATCTAAGTCAGAACTTGCATATGTCAGTACTGTATGATGTTGATCTTCATTCCGATGTCCAAAAAGATGAAAATGGGTCCTGACTCCTGCAACATACGTTATACATGTGATGAATTTGTTTTATTTCTTAGTTGCTTTTTTTTTTTTTTTTTTTTTTTATATTCTGTTTGCAGGAGTAGATATCTAATGTTCTCAACTTCAGAAGCAGAAGAGTTAGTTGGAACAGTTGTTTCCCTCTTTTTGGAAAGGAAACTACTAGGCCTTACTTCAGCTTTGCACGATTGCTTAATATCAGCTATTGGATTTTTTGAAGATAAAGAATGGAGTAGCAGCTGTGAGGAAGTGGCAAAGTTTCTTGCTGACAGGTAGTTTCATTCTTGGTTCACTTCGTTTCTAGTATCCATCCACTATTAACTTCCAGTACTCCAACTTTTACCATGATCTGATATTTTGTGTAGTAACCACCCTCAAGCTTGCTACGTCTTGCATCATTTCAGAGCCATTTTTACTTTGTTTCGTTGCTTGTGCTATGCTAAATATAAGGCAGTCCCAATGTGTCAAAGGACATTATTGCTGTAAATTTTAGTGCTAGTTCGAGCTAAATTTTGTAAGATTCTTGTGTACACATTCCTTTCCTGTTAAATGTCCACCTCTGGCTTTTCGATTATTGATTAATTGCCCAATGAATTAGTAGAAGGATAGGGGAAGTAAATCTATGTGTTGAGGATGGTAAGTTGAACATGAGTAGTGATGCTCTTTATACTTGAACAATGTTGCTTTGAAGAATAAAGAGCATATTTCTTCCTTCCATTGTATTATCAATCCCGTCTTTGCAGTTGTGTTGTATAGATCATGTAGATGTTTGATAACCTTTAACGACTTATACCCTGGGTCAGCCAAATTCTGTGAAATAAGTTACCGCAAATAAGAATTGTTATCGGGAGCTATCTTATTCTTCTACTTTGTCATAATTGGAATTCATTAATTGAAAAGTTCTCACTCACTCGCCACAAGATACCATGCTCTATGTTAATATGCATTCAGAGCATACATTAGGTAGAATATGGCGTTGTTGACATGCTTTTTTGAGTTGAATGACTTGTGTATGTTTATGGCTTACATTGTCTAAACGCATTGCATCACCCTCAATCATTTATGACATTATAATAATATTATACATACCATAATCAACATGAGGTGGAATTACTTTGAATTCTTTTCTACCCAAATAAAAGTGTACTCGGGATTACATGGGTAGTCTAGCAAGGTCCAAGAGACATCACATCCCTGTGAGGTGAATGATATATAACATATTCATGGTTAGCTCAAAGGATAAGGTTTTTCGTTTAATATCTCTAGGGTTCTGGTCTCTGGAATAACCGTCATTTGCAATGTATGTAAATGCAATTGCAGGGATAAGACCGTGTACATCTAAAAGACGTCTCCCTTCCTCGGCTTGCGGGTAGGAGCCTTGTGAGGAGCATTGGGGTAATGATATAGTATGGTATGGTGGTGTACCTGTGATACAGATGGAAATGGGGACTGAAGGCGGAAGGCATTGGGGTAGTTCTAGTTTGTTGCCCATGCTCATAATTTTTGGATACAGAACGCTAGAAAACAACTCGCTAGTTAATCCATACAGTGAAAGCATGATCCTGAAATGCAGTTGCTAGGAGGATCACAAGTTAACCCTAAGGGGGTATCTCAGTTGGTAAGATCTCTGAGATCTTCTCCAGAGGTCCCAAGTTCGAGTCCCGCCAGGGCCACTGGAGGTTTTCCTGGTCGTCAAGTTCAGGGTCCATGGGATTTAGTCAAGCAAAGCTTGGATACCATGTTATCTAGAAAAAAAGGGGGGGGGGGGCATCACAAGTTATGGTAACTCATCTTGCAATAGTAAAGGTCTAAAGTCAGTGCAGTTCAAATGGCCGATGTTGTTTGGAGCTCAAGTGACTTTTGTTGATGATGTATTAGGGTAATTAAATGAGTGAATGACTAGATTCAAGCCGTCCTTTATTTTTTTCTGTAGCAGATTGGAAATCTGTATTCTAGAAACTTAAGGTGATTATCTACCTTTGATTTCTTCCTGTTAGTGCTTTATTTGACTTTTTATCCCCCTCTCCCTCCTGGTTTCAACTTTCAACATAAAATATCTGTGGCCATTATTATCTGATCTTAAGATCTTCCTCCTTCTAATGATAAATTCTTTTGTAAAAAGGGGTGATTTTTGAATTTTGTTCTTTTCATTTCATTTTTGGGCTTCTGTATCAAATGTTGCCACTTATGTTTCCCTTTTAAAACGCCAAAACATTTGGAAAAATGAAAGTAGTGTTTAAGTAGGGTGTCATCTATAAGAAGCCTCATTTGAACCCATGCAGACCTGGTGGTCATAGTGCTGTAATCTTGCCATTGATCCAAGACTCTTCCTCAAATGCTGAAACTATATATATATATATATATATATATATATATATATATATATATATATATATATATATATATATATTTTTTTTTTTTTTTTTTTTTTTTTTTCTGGATCCATAGTGCATTAGTTAGTAGTTTCTTGCCCATTATTTTAAGTTTGGATGATCTTGGAAACTGTCTTCTACTCTTGTTATCAAATTTTATATCTTCTCTTCTTTGTAAATGCAGAGTACCAAGGGATTCAAATTGTTTGAAAATCATAGAGTGTATTTCAGGGGTTGATACTCGGAGCAAGCAACTCCGAAGTACTATAGCTTCTCAGGTTCTTAGAAGTTGTTTCGATGAGGAGGTATGTGATGTCTGCTACGAGTCCCAGATCTTTCGATGTCTAGTTGTCATAAAGGAAATAAGAAAAAATGATACCGAATTACAATGTAATGATTTAGTTCATGTACTTCACATATGATCAATATTTGGTGACTAGTTCTCTAAATTAGTTGTTAGTGGCTTCATCAGGGGCAACCTTCCATTATTACCTTCCTAACCATGCCCCTTTAGTTCTTTTGTTTCATTATTTGCTTATAATATATGCAAACTTACTCTCGCATGCATCCACATGTCAGCGCTGCTTTCCCTTTCATTGTCGATGTTCTCTAATTTCATATGCTGATGTTTCTCTACAGATGACTGAGACACAGGATGTCCTGAAGTTCCTGATCTCAATAAATCTGAAAAATAAGAGCTGTGATCTTATCAAGATATACCTTTACTTAGTTCTTACTGAAAACTGGCTTGTTTACGGTGCTAAACCCAAACCTATGAACAATGAACTCTGGAATAAGTTTATCTGGAAGTGTTCCAGCCAAATATCCAACACTGATTTCAGGCCTTGTGCACAAGAGGTGCGTGACAGAGATCTGTTATTATTCCGTTACTTTTCTGAGATCTAACATGGTATGACTCACTTTGGGCAGATTCGTAGCAGAGCTTCTTATCTTCTACAAAGCACAACCAGGAAATGAGTGCTTTAGCGCAGGCCTTGTGCTGTCGTGTATATTATTCTGGTAATTCTTTCTGAGATCTGATGACCTTTTAGCTTCACCTCTTCTGCTATTTATCCCAACTTCTTGCAATTGTTGCTTGCTGAGCTATTCACTCATCTTTTAGTGACGTGTAATTGCTCATCCTGCTAGGCGGTCTTAGAGTGTATGCATAATGTATTTACAGGCTTGAGTGTTTTAACAAACTATGCTTCTAATTTTTTATGCTATGATTCTTAACTAGTAGCTATACTTAGTCAGGTTCTCAAACAATCCATAAGTGAAATGTTGTGCTTGGTAAATGGAGCATATATTAGACATTTCTATGATGGGATTCCTTTGTTGTTATTTCTTGAATGCAGACCTGTGCAAGATCAAACTGATAGCAGTAGTGAGGATCTGGTTTGGGCCTTTTCTTAATCAGCGTCCTTGAATTTTTACGTTTTCTTTTGCAGAGCCGTTTTTGAACGCTAGGTGCTTGTAGGCGTTGTTCATAAGCATCCCCCTCTTTTTGACTTGCTAATGTATTGTGCTCTCCAGTTTGTTGCTATGACTCATGAAGGATGTAATTTAGTCGTAAGGACTTGTAATGATGCTTCCTGCTTAATTTAGTCTAGCCTTTCTTCACTTGCTACACTTTTTTCTTTTTTGGCATCTCTCACATTCTCGCACTCCATTGTTTACAAGAAATTATTAGATGGCTCCGAACAATGCTCCCATCTCTCACAATTACCACTTTTTTCGGGGTGAATTTGAATAGGCTCCATTTGTCTTGTCGGAGGCGAGAGTATTGGTCTCCGATCATGTAATAGTCTCTCATTCACATCTGTTGAGGCACCACAAAATGTAAAACACGTGAATAGGAAGAAATAAATTTCATTCATTAGGATTTTGCTAATGATAAACTCATTGGTTCCACTAGTCCGAGAACAGAAGATTTCACTAAAATTCATTGGTCTATAGGAAAAACAGCTGCAGAGATAACTAATCAAAATAATTGATCAAAGCTATAGGCATTTGTGAAATCCCTTGTAGAGCAAGCTGGTACATACATTTGTTTTCGTGTGCTAAAACTGGACCCGGCAAACGGGTCGGATTGAATTGGATTCGGGTCATTTTGGATTCGGGTCATTGATATTACGTGCTAGTATCCAATATTCCCAATACGATTAGAGCGCGGCATTCAAGTCTCACTACCCCTCCTAATTAGGCATCCGCTTGAGAATCAACTGATATTTTCTTGCTGATGAGCAACAAAAAAAAAAAAATGATATTTTCTTGGTACCCATCGTGTGAGCAAGCTTCAGAAAACCAAAAAGCCTAAACTTCCTCATAGGCCACAAAAGCTAAACCAATGTTACAACAAAGTCTCCCAGCCATTTACCAAACCAAAGCAATTTCACAACAAAACCACAAGCAAAAACCAGACATAGAGTTGGCAAAAACTAACTCATCTCATATGTACCGTCCGAAATTCGTCCTGTTACGAATTCGAAGTTTGAAAGTCGAGTCGAATCCGATAATGTAGGCATAGGAATTGCCAAACCTGATTGACCTAATCCAACCTATCCGATAAATGACCAACAAAAAGTGAATCCATTTTATAAAAGTCCACAATGAGTTATGCAAATTTACAAACCCGAATATTGACATTGATATATCCAAATCCGACCCAACCGCCTATTTTACCCGGTCCAGACATAATGTCCTTTTAGAGCATATGTAAATATTGAGTTTAAGATCAAAATAATTGAAACTTGAAACTTGATATCCATACGACCATAAATGACTACTCCAGTATTTCTAGACAAACAACCATATCTCATTGCAAAATGAGGCTATAATGACCAAGATAAATATTTACACATACATTTTTCTGTTGACAACTAGGACTCGTTCTTTTCAACTGGAAACTGTAACTGATAACTGGGAGAAACTGGACAAAACTGGAAAGTCTAACTAGGGATGGCAATGGGTCGGATTTGGGTCGGGTTCACCTAGATCCAGATCCAACCCGCACTTTTTAAAGTGAACCCAGATCCAGACCCAGATCCACCAGGTCTGGAAATTTCAGATCCAGACCCAGATCCAATAGGTCTGGGGCGGGTCTGGGGCTTTGACGGGTCCAAAGGTAAATTGCCTTGTTTTCCAATTTTTCTTCCAGACATGTTCAATTTTTTCTCCATAAAATATTTCATGGTTTACAATCTTCACACAAATTGATAATATTACACAATCAAATATCCAAAAGTATCCAAATCTTCTCATGAAACCACCAAACATACTATACACTACTTGGTTTTGAGAGTTGAGTGAGAGAGTGTCTGATTCTAATTTCTAGTGTTATTATTATATTTACACCTTTTTTTTAGTGTTTTTAAGCTATTTTATTAGACTCGGGTCCATGGGTCGGATCTGGGTCGGGTTTGGGTCTGACTTTTTCAGACCCGGACCCAGATCCGACCCGCCTCTAGTAGACCCAGATCCAGACCCAGATCCACTAGGTCTAGAAAAAGAGGATCCAGATCCTTAAAAATGGGTCTGGGTCCACCGGGTCTGGGTCGGGTCCGGGACCCATTGCCAACCATAAGTCTAACTGGTAACTGAGGAAAACTGGGGAAAATTGGGAGAAATTGGGAGAAACTGGGAAAAACTGGGAGAAACTAGGAAAAACTGAAAATTGTTTAATTTTCACGGTTAAATAATAATAATAATAATAATAATAATAATAATAATAATAATAATAATAATAATAATAATAATATATTATTATTATTATTATTATTATTATTATTATTATTATTATTATTATTATTATTATTATTATTATTATTATTATTATTATTATTATTATTATTAAAACTAGGCAAAACTGGATAAAACTGGGCAAAACTGGGTCAAACTGAGCAAAACTGGACAAAACTGGATTTTGTACTGGTAACTGGACAAAACTGGGCAAAACTGGGCAAAACTGGACAAAACTGGAAACTAGTTGAAAAGAACATACCCTAGGTGTTTTATTAACCAACAAAGGGTGGTGGTCTAGTGGTTCCAAACTTACTCCCAAGTGGTTTTGCAAGGCAATGTCATGGGTTCGAATCCTCATTCCCCCCTCATACCCTTATGTCTGCTGGATTCTAGGAACTATACTAGCCCCTTGTTGGTGCTACATTAATGGGGTCAGTGGTTGCGCTGGTTGTTCAGCTAGTCTGATATGTTCGCTATTGAACATGACAGTTCGAACATGATGTAGCAGAGGTATTTCAGTCACTATTCACTTGCACCCTCTTTTTGATTACCCAAAAAAAAAAAAAAAAAACTATCCCCTACGTCCCAAATTATATGACAATTTTGGAATTTGTGACTCACATTAGGTCTTTTATTTAAACTATGAGTCCTAAAAATCACTTAATTCATCAGTAGGAGTTAGACCTGTCAATTCCCGACCCGATCCGACCCGTTTTTTCAGGGTCCTGACACTGATTTTCTGACCCGGAAGCCGGTTTGACCCTAATCCGATTAACCCGGTGTTTTTTGGGTCAAACCCGACCCATTAGTGGGTCGATCCCGTTTGACCCGAAAAATAGAACAATTTGAAATTATAAACATAAAGTTCAACTAAAATATCCTAAAAAACAAATAAAATATTTTTTTCTTTCATTAACTTTTTCTCTTCCTATTTGTTCTCACAAAATAAGAAATTTGCTTTTAACTACACTAAAATGGACGGAAATATAAAGCACAACTCATCGAATAATTAAAAAAAAAGTATAAAGAATATCATATAGTCGTATATACATACCAAAACGTGTAAAAATACACGTACGTAATTAATACAAGTTATAAGTTAGAGTATAAATTGGCAAATATATACCATTTGAAAGCATAAATTGGCTATATAATTAAAGAAGAAAAAGAAATTATTGGGTCACTCGACCCGGTGGGTCGATCCGAACCCGACAACACTGGGTCAGGGTCGAGCATTTCTCAATCCGAACCCAAAATAACCCGACCCGTTATGACCCTAACCCGATACGACCCAAACCCGACCCGCTCGACCCAATTAACAGGTCTAGTAGGAGTACTTCATAGATTCATAATTTTTGAGGGGACCAAGGCCAAAATCTTGTGTTAGAAGGAAAACCAAAAAGAAACCATAAAAGCCAAATTCGAAACGACCCACTGACCCACCCACATTCATTCTAAGGCGCTCAAATTTCAAAATCCCAGCTTCGTACTTCCCCTTCTTAGCTTCGGTATACCGTTGTATCTCCCCCACTTCGTCGTCTTCTCTCTCTCTCTCTCTCTCTCTCTCTCTCTCTCTCTCTCTCTCTCTCTCTCTCAGATTCTCAAACTCTTTATTCTCACTGTCCCTCAAAAAAACACCCAATTTCATTCTCAAAGAGAGACTCACAATTTCCCCTCTTTTCCCTTGATTTGCGCCAATTTCAATTTTTTTCCCCCTCATCCTTTAATTTCAACTATAGATTCTTAAGGGTACTCAAAAATCACTCAATTTCTTGGCGCTTCACTCAATTTCAGCTTATATATCTATAAATTTCATGGCTCACTAATTCCAATCTTGACATTTTGCTCTTTTTTCTTACATTTAGGGTTTCTTGATGATAAAGGGGGGGAAAATGGTGAAGAGATCGCCTTTCGGGAACATTCGAAAGAGGTTATCTGATATCACAAATTTGAGTTCGCAGCATAAATCTCCTATGAAAGAGAAAGAGAATTTACCAGCGTTTGATAATTCTTCCACTAAAAATTACATCGAACAGATACTTCAGGTAAAACAAAACCCTAGTTTGTTTAACTTCGCATTTTGAGTTATAAAGTTTGATACTTAATTTCTGGGGTGATTTTTTCTGAATTTTCTGATTCAGGAAAATGCCACGATGATGAAACTTATCCAAGATAGAGAGTATCCTTCTTCTTTTTTCCTTTTTTTTTTTTTTTGCGGATTGTATATAAAATCATGCATATTTTTTTATTTTTTTTTTGTTTGGCAAAGAGGAACTTCCTCCCTTTTTGGGCGTGGCTAAAGGGCACCTCCTAACGCACGGCCTCGGGAAAATCATGCATATTTCTAGTTCTGTTGTGCTTGGAAATTTTTTAAGTATGTACCAAGTTTAGATAGATTATCATGTTTGGGTCCATTTTACACTAGCTCAATTGAATAAAATTGATTTTAGCTGCACTTTTCTAGAAAAATTGAACAGTTGATTTTAGCTGCATTTTACTAAAAAAAAGAAAAAGAAAAACATTGTAGCTACTTAATTGGGAGAGTACCTAGTAAGTAGATACCTGGTAATTGGAAGGGTTTTAGTAATTATTATTATTGTTTTTTTTTTTTTTCTATAAACAGTTTAACAAATAGAGGTTTAGGGTATACTGGTAAGAAATTTACGAAAAGTTAATCAATTTATTAAGGAAAACAGGTTTGATTATGGGAAAACTCGTGATACAGGTCTGAGTTTTGATTGATTTTAGCTATATAAGTAGATAATATACCTCTTGGAAGAATTTTGGTAATTCTTATTGGTTGTATTTGCATTTGATAAATAGAGGTTAAGGGTGCTGAAGTCGGAATTATATGATAATGTCAAGGATAAAGTGTTTGATAAAGTAAGGATAACAGGTTTGATAATCCAAGGACTCAGGGATATGTGCCTGTAGACTTGTGTTTTGGCTAGTTGCCTATTTTAGGGCTGTATTGGTTTTCCTTTAACCCGTGGTGCTCAGCAAATTCATAGAAGCAAGTGGGATTGAGATGCAGAAACTGAGAATTATTGTTCAGAAAATGCAGCTTCAGAATCAGCACCTTGCTCAATCCCACAGTCAGATGTTAGCGGTTGGTTTTTCATTTGCTTGCAATGATTGGTTGTAGTTTATTCCATTTACCAAAAGCTGGTTTTGTTTGATGAAAAATAATGATTGTTTTTCGGTTATTGATTACCGCAGGAGCTTAATGTGAGTAAAGATAGGGTAAGTAGGATCACTCAACTGTGTTAGTCATTTAGAAATTCATGCAGTGTGTTTCTAACCTTGGTAGAACTTGAATGATTTGTGTTGCTTTGATTGAAATTACAGTTGAAAACCCTACAGCATGAGCTTGTATGTAAGGATGCCTTGCTTAAAGCAAAGATTGTGGAATTAGAGGTTAGTTGTTTCTATCCTTTTAGGTTCTGATTGGAAAGCATAAACTATGCTGCACTATTACATTACGTATTAGATAGGTGATTTAGAAAGGGGTGTTACTAAATACCGCCCCCTTTTTACTAGCTACCGCCCCCCCAATTTCCAATTTTACCCTCACCCCTTTTCCTCACTCACTCTCACTCACTCTCACTCATCCCCTCTTCCTCACTCACTCTCACTCATCCTCTCTTCCTCACTCACTCTCACTCATCCTCACCACCACACCATCACACCGGCAACCACCACCACTCACGGCACAACCACCACCGGTAAATTTTTTTTTGCGCATTTTTTTTGCACAGTCGTCTGAAATTTTCGACTCACCGACTCACCCTTGGGTGAGTCGGAAATTTCAGACGACTCACCCATGGGTGAGTCGAAAATTTCAGACGACTGTGCAAAAAAAAATTATTATTATTATTTATTATTATTATTATTATTATTTATTATTATTATTATTATTATTATTATTATTATTATTTATTGCTATTATTATTAATATTATTATTATTATTATTATTATTACTGATTATTGTTTAATTAATTAAAAATGTGAAATGGTAGAGGGGAGGAGCCGGTAAATCGGTGCCGAGCTAGTTCACATTTTTAATTAATTAAACAATAATCAGTAATAATAATAATAATAATATTAATAATAATAACAATAAATAATAATAATAATAATAATAACAATAAATAATAATAATAATAATAAATAATAATAATAATTTTTTTTTTTGCACAGTCGTCTGAAATTTTCGACTCACCCTTGGGTGAGTCGTCTGCTAGAGGCGACTCACCCTTGGGTAAGTCGAAAATTTCAGACGACTGTGCAAAAAAAATGCGCAAAAAAAAATTTACCGGTGGTGATTGTGCCGTGAGTGGTGGTGGTTGCCGGTGTGATGGTGTGGTGGTGAGGATGAGTGAGAGTGAGTGAGGAAGAGAGGATGAGTGAGAGTGAGTGAGAGTGAGTGAGGAAAAGGGGGAGGATAAAATTGGAAATTGGGGGGGCGGTAGCTAGTAAAAAGGGGCGGTATTTAGCAATTCACTTTAGAAAGAGGTAGGAAGAGAAATGATCCACATCAATCTTCTAAGAGCTTCGTAAGGCAATTTGGATAACTTGTTCATGTACAGCCATTGTCGTCATAGATTATTGAAGAGTTGAAATTATATAAAAATGGAAAAGTATGGAAGGTATTAAGTCGATATGTTGTTACATGCTGAACAATTTTAAACATGCTACAGACGAGAAAACACCAGTTTTATGATGTTACCTTGTCTTCATTTCCAGGAAAAAGCAAAGAAGCAAACCCAAACAAATGGATTACAGGTTAATTAGCAAACTATCAATGAGGTTCAAACTATTATGACTATGTTTTCCATCTCTCAAATGATAAATGGTTCATTGTTGCAGAAAAAGGAGACTACACCTGAAAAAGAAGCTTCAGATCATCCATTGCAGGCCAACAATAATAATGAGAACGAAGAGCCGAAAACCAAAAAAAGACGTCCTACAAGGAGCCGATGTAAATGTGCTTATATATATATATATATATATATATATTCGAGTATTTTTATCCTATGGTAATGCTACTATCTCCTGTTACTCAAATCTCCAATTCTTGCAGCAATGGGGCCTACAGCATCTCAGCAAGCAACTGACAAGGAGGTGGCTGAAAATAAAAGGTCAGTTAGATCTAAAAATCGTGCATTTTTAGTAACACATTACTCTAAAGTACTACTTCCATATTACCTACTGCATCTTTTGAGTATTGCCTGTTGAAAACAAGACTATATCACTCTATCATCTACTATAGGGAGCTCTGCCTCAACAATCAACATAGCCTAAAACCAAACAGATTCTTATGACATTAAAAAACCTGATTTTGTTATTTTAGTTGGTGTATGTAGCAGTGATATTCTGGAGTATGACGTACCATTTCACTATTTTTTTTTTGATAATTACATACCATTTCACTATAAAACCGTCTTAGACCTCATACATATTGGACATGATAGTTGGTGTGCAGCAGTAACATTCTGGTGTATGTATGACATACCACTTCATAATAAGGCCGTATTAAATCTCTTAAGTACTTGAACATGATGAGAATGATCAGGAAGCGTTTTATATTTTCTGTTCAGGCGCTGTTTGAGAAGGCAATCAGTCAGGTTACAGTCGCATCAGGAGCCACAAGTTGACTTGTTTGAGATAGATGTTCAAGAGTCCATGGCTGAGCCACTTCCCAGATTGAGGTCAGAGAGAGTGCGTGATAAACAAGAGGGTATTCAACAATCATCAAAAACCCCAGAACCACAAAGATCGTCGCTTGGAAGGCCACTTCGTAGAGCTGCTGGAAAGGTTCAGTCATACAAGGAACCTTCCCTTATTGTGAAAATAAGAAGACCAGAATGACTGAGTTAGTTAGTTAATCAGGATGATCCGGGTTTTGGGTTCTAACTAGAATTTACTGTTAAGGAGATGATAAGGAGTGATCTGTTGCTTCTGCATTTTGGTCTGCTGATGATAATTGCAAGTTGCTAGTCATGGTTGTGGAAAGAGGGTTGTCGCATGATCGTAGTACTTGATGCGACTCTGTGCTTAAGGGTATCCTGTAAAGAAGTCTGTTAAACGGTTTCAATGAGGATCCAGTTACAGATTGCTATCTTGTACTGTGCTATGCCTAAAATGAGAGCCCTTATATAGTTATTCAGTCTATAGCAACACTTCTGTTGTGCTCTCTAATGGTAAGGTTGGATTTGTCTCCAACATACACTGGACCTTCATACCTCAAACATTCTTGTTTGTATTATCCTGCCACATTGATTGTAAGTCACATATGGACTCATTAATTCAGTAGTTAAATTTGTAATGCTCCCTTCGCACCGTTCATAGGTGATCCCAGGATAGCAGCTTTCGACATATTATTCGGTCCTGCAATGTCTTTTGAACTACTGTAACTCTGTTGTCAAAGACCGATGTCCTGTTAATTACCAGCCATGACAATACTCTATTCCACACTGCAATTGTGTATTCACAATGAATTAATGAAAAGACAAAAAACTGGTGGCTCCGTGAATCGTACCTATCTAAGCACAGATACATTGTTCAAAGGCGTTCATACCTCTCTTAGGTTATGTTCTCCTTAACTTAATTCACGTAAATTCAGTTCAATTTAGTTCAATTTAGTTCCGTTCATGTTATGTATAACTTTATCATAAAAAATCCTTTTTATTCGCAAATAAATTCATGATGATAACTATGCCATTGAAAAGATTTTGAAGCATATTTTTAAGTGAATCTAAAATTAAATATGTTTGGACGAATTTTAAATGGTTAAAGATAAAGTTAAAAAAAAAAAATCATTTCAGTTTTTTTTTTCAAGTTGTAAAGAAGAAATCCTTAATTTTGTTATACATGTCTCTTTTAAAGTAAATATGGTCAGATTTTTGTAGCCAGACTTGTTGATTCTACATACATTATTCCAAAACGTTATTGTTTTGAAATATTAATTTAAGATACTTTGGGTGTGTTATATAGGGTTGAACTAAACTGAATTCAACACAACTGAATTGAAAAGACCACTTGATATATGCGATAAAAAAAAAATGTATATTTTTAAACTGAACACGACTAATCTGAAGTGAGAATCATTAAAATGAACTGAAAATCACCCTTGAGCTGAACTTGACTGGACCAAATTGAGGGGAAAGCTCTAAAGAATAGACCCTTTGACACGCACATTACCAATTTACCATTAGTCAACGAAATAGTTTATTACCAATTTACCCTTACCTCTTCTATCTTTCTTTATTCAATAGATCATGTGTGAGGCTAGCATATGCATATCCCATAAGGCGTGGGACAACGTTACTATGACGGATGTCAAAACAATTGTAAATTGTGATACTCCCTCCATAACATTTGCATAGGAGTACAATTGCAACCTGGTTTCCAAGTTTTCAGTCTACACTCTACACTACAGAACACTACTCCCTACGTTTCATAAAATTCTAAACGTTTATTTTTTAAATGTCAAATTTAATAAACTTTTACCACTAATTAATGAAAATATATAAAGATTCACAATATGAAAAATACTTTTGTTAGATTCATTTTTAAAAGTACTTTCAAAAAGACATATTTTCATAATTTTTATATTTATATAAGTATAGTTATTAACGGTTAAAGTAGTGTTTTGAATATCATGAAAAAATAAACGTTTAGGATTTTATAAAATGGAGGGAGTCATTTTTTTTCTTTTTTCTTTTTTTTCTTGTCGCTACAGAACACTACTTGGGTGTCCTAATATTCGCCAGTATATAAATAGTGTAATTTAGGTGTAAAATAGTACAAATATCCTCATGGGATTCCCAGGATCCAACATACTAACGAGAAGATTATGTAAAACAGTGATAGGGACCTACATTTCTCTTTGTATTGGCTCATCCTTCTTTGTTTTTTTTCCAAGCACATGGAACCCACACGGTTTAATCAAAGTCGGCATTAGCATATGAATGAATCATAATCTAATTTCCACATAGTCTATGTAGCCAGACTAGAGTGGTAGTCCTTGAGGCCCCACGTTAGGACTTGATGATTTGAATCTGCGAAGTGTGTGATGGTATATCAATAAGTGATTGGTGTGAGTGTTTCGCTACTCTCATTTTAATTAAGGTTGAAAGTTTGATTCTTGTAAATGCATAAACTACTTGCTATAAGTATTGTATCATCTAGTGAGCCAACTCGGTGTGAACATGATTAGTTTTGACTCAAATAGCTCAAAGTGAACTTGTGATAAAACCAAAAAAAGAACATAATGTAGGTATATATTCAAGCTCTGCTTGACTGATCTCGTGGGTTTTGAAGTTAACGACCATGAAAACTTCCAGTAGTCCAAAGCTAGGAATATTTTTGTTAGCCGAAAAACATTTGTAGGGGAAATTAATCTAGTAGAGAATTGCTTTGTTATTTTGTAGGAGTAATAACTATTTCTATAGCAGTCATCATTGAGGGAAAAAGGTGACTTGTTGCAAAGTGCATGGTTGAATCAATTCATTATATTGTTGTAAGATTTGGTTAGTGTTAACTGGATGCATATATGTGAGAAGGGATTTAGGAGAAAATTGCCGAGTTTTATGAAGTTTGACCCAATATATTTCATTTTTCGGTTTGAAAGAAAACTAATCATACAAATGTAATTTTTTTTTTCTTTTTTTTCAAAGGATACAAATCAACAAATGTAAGATAAATGAGCAATTATGCATTAATATTCCCTTTTTTTTGGGGGGGGGGGGGGCTTAAACTAGAGAGTTTAGAGGCTCCGCGTCAAGTAGTATTGTAATACTCCGTAGTTGCTAAGGTGTCATGTTAGGTTGGGATTTAGGTGATTTGGAATTTACAAAGTAGTCTACTTGATTAAGGCTCTATTTGATTCAACTGGATAAAATTGATTTGAACTGAACTGATATGAACTGAACTAAACTGAATTGATTTTTTAAACTTAACCGTTAACCATTTAAAATTTGTCCAAACATATTCAATATTGGACTCATTTGAAAGTATGCTTTGAGATCTTTCCGATGACATAATTATCATCATGAAATTATTTCGGAATAAAAAATTATATGAATTATAAAGTTACACATGAACTGAACTGGACTGAACTAAACTGAATTTAAGTAAAATTAAGGTGAATCAAACAGAGCCTAAATCACCTAAGGAATTTGCAAAGTATACGGTAACATATTTGGTAACATCGCCTAATTCGTGTAAATACAAATATTAGTAATAAGATTTTGGTCGAGCCTTCGTATTGTTCATAACGGTAGAAGTGCAAATAGCATTGTGGACGGGTTCACAAAGCAAGGTATTACTCGCTCGAAGGATCGGAGTTGTGTGCGTGGCTGTAAGGGTGTATAGGTGGAAGTGATATACTATGGCGTTTATTAGTTTGCCTTGGTTCTAGTAGCTTGAGCGCATGATTTTGTGGTTTGTTTCCACCCTTCATCGAAGGTGGGGGACGACACTGCTACTGATGCTATTATGGTGAGCTAGTTCCTTTCCTTGTAAAAAACTTTCATTTACAAGGTTGAATGAATTGAATTTTAATGATCACAAATTACCTAGAGGAAGTATAAGATGAAATGGATTAGCCTCTATGCTCGTCTGAGATGAAATGTATTATGGAGTACTATCTTAACACTTAAATGAACATCATTTTTTTGGTGATTATGACTTATGAGGCATCAACCTTGTGTACGTATTATTCGATCTTCCGTAATTTGAAGGTTGAATTTAATTTTCTTTTGTTATAATTTCTGTGTTAACAACGTTATTAAAAACTTTTATAAGACGCTTTTTTTTATAACTTTTGGTTAGACGATGGTCACGTTTAAGTGAAATAATAATCAGTTGTGGTGTCACCGTTCATAATAAGTGACACCTACATTTCTAAATTGTGATCCCTTTTTATTATAAGTTGGTCCCACTCAAAACTTACTCTTTCACTTATTATGAAATGAAGGAAAGTAAGTATTTATGATTCCTTTATTTTTTTTATGATTTTTGAACTACATTATATTAGCATAATGTAAGAGGAAAAATAATCTCCATGAGAAAGTAGAAAAGAGAAAAAAGGCTAGTAATTACATAATTACATGGAACTACACACTACCAAATCAATTAGATAGGGACTGGGGTCTGGGGCCTGAAATAATTATTGAAACCCATAATTAACTGACCAAATGTGATCATCATTAGCAGATGTGACAGAATTAGAGATGTTTTTTTGGCTCTCTACAAGCAAGTAATTGTAACACAGTACTACTGTTTTTTCTTAGTTTACATTCAAGAGTATCTACCGTCAATCAATAATTATTATTTCTCGCGCTGGTTTGTAGACACCTTAAATAGTGGGATAACTGGCCAAGAAATTTAAAGTTGTTCCATGCCTAAAGCGAGAATCAAACTCTCGACCTTGATTAAAGATGGATGAGCCCCTACCACTGAACCACACCTCCTTAATTACACATTACTACTATATCCTTTGCTTGAGTTTAACCTTTTGAGGAGCCTAGTGTGTTAAAACTTTAGGGTAATTCTTTCACAATAAAGGGAAAGAAAATAACTTGTTTGTGTAATTCTCTTTTTGCATTGTGGGTAAAGGAAAATTGAACTTTATCCCAATTTCTTTGTAAACAACACTTTTGTCAAAAGAATAGAGAGAATGTCAATGACGTTTGTCTAGTGGCCAAAACGGTGGTATTATATCACATCAAGTTTCAGTTCAAAAGTTTTTCTACCTTTTTTTCCCTTATACCTCAATGTATATTTATGTATTATGCCAACCTTTAATTTGTTAATGTATAATTCCATAATGGATGAGATGTATGTGGCCCGACTTGTCTTCTCAACGAGTCCTAGTACTAGTAATAATCTTTCAATCAAGAGGCATGTGTCTCAAATGTTATCCTGTCATTTTTTAACTTATAGGCTCTAAACTCAAGTCTTGAAACTCTTATATACTCTCGTAGAAATTATTATTTTTGAAAATTTGGGAAAATAAAACTCATATTCCCAATTACAATCTCATATCTTTATGCTATTGCATATAAGAAAATGGAATAGGGAGATATGAATTTCTATTCACACCTCAAAGTCTCAAACATTAGGTTCATCATGTATGTACTTGCGTTGGCATTGTGACCCCAACCTCTGAGTTTAGTTTCCGCAGTTCCTCAATTCATGACCATGCAAGGGCATGGCATAATGAATTAATGATGAATATAACTTGCAAGCTGTTAGAGTTAGTCTTTACAACAAAGAGAAGTTGGAGAATAGAGAAGTCCTACATTGGTGGGGAAAGAGAAAGTTGGTCATTTTATAAGGTATAGTGTACTTTTATAAGTTTGGATTGAAATTATGGATGGAACTATGCACATGTACTAAGTGTGTACTGATTTTTTTTTGCGTTTATGTTTATTTAATTATTTTAATTAAATAAATCCGTAATTATCCTTATTGACAGTTTTATAAACTGTTGATAACCGCCCCTTCTTTTGCCTATAAATAGGGGATTAATGCACTGGTTCATATTATTTCCAACTTTCCTCCTTCTTCAACAATGACAATGTTCATAGGGAAATTCGTAGTAATGTTGTCTATAGAATTTCGTAATTAAAGTAATCCTGGGGGTGAATTAGCCGTAACCCTATAGCAACTAATTTAATAGTGGGGGCTAATATTACCTTAAGAACAGTGATCCTTAATCACGTCTCTAATAATATCCCCGTTTAGTATAGATTTCTAACACAAGCCACTTGCAGCATGGTTGTGCCACTCATTGGTCGCTTGTGCCATTCTACGTAATCCACATTATTCGATCACTTACTTTGTGGGAAGAGACTTGTTTCTACATTTTTTTTTTATTAGTAGTTTCTGCATTTTGTTAGGTCTCTTTTGAGGTATTATAAGGACCCTTTCTAATTTTCTTAGGCTCTTTAGCTTGAATGATGCATCCAACCGATTTTACGTTTTAGACAAAGAGTGTGTACTCTTGAGAATCCTTGCAACTCTCTATAACCCTCGTTATACTGTACTATTTCAAATTGTTAGTAGATTTGTTTCGGCTCGTTATAGACTATAAATTTTGAGGATTTTTCATGTAAATATTGTGTCTTATCATTGTTGTTTGTTTGATATTTTCTTATGCTCATACAGTCATATTGCTAACAACATGATTTTGACGAGGGCGGCTCTCAAAATGTATATATACTAGGCTCTACCTATGCGGTTTTTTAGACCACTATTTGTAATTATGCTGCTCATGAGTATATTTTATCTAATCATCAAACTTTTTTCTTTTTTTTTTCCCCTAAAAAAAAAAATGAGTAAGGAATCAAGTCATGAAAACGACCATTGCTTGCTGGGCCTTGGTCACTTGGCCACTACTCACTAGTCACTACTCACTACTGAGTAGAGTCAGTAGCGTCTAGACTAGAGTAGAGCGGCTGTTAACCCAAAGTGCAAGGCTCCAAACAAAAACTGACCACAATCGAATGAGATAAACGCTACTCCCCCGCTTTTACCGCTAACAGTCCTGATTCCCCTGACCCCATTTCTCACCAATATACACATGGCTACCTGATTATTGCCTTTGTTATCCTTCTCTTCTCTCTATCTCTCTCCTTCAACCACTCAAACACGGCCTGCAATCCAATGATCCAAAAAAGAGAAAAATCAATCCTAATGTAGATAGAGAGGACAACACCTCTGCGGTTTCTTGAAAACTGCAAAGGATCCAAACCTTATATATACACATTGTTATCGGACTCTCTTGTATCATCCAAACTTTTTATTTCTATATTAATATGAGAAATCCTTAGTCACTACTTTACGTGTATTAGATGAATCTCGAGTGTATGTAATACTCTGCAAATCATATACACTAGACAAGCTAACAAGAGAAACCTTGTTGATATGCTTATCAAAGAGGCCTAGTAGAAATCGAACTGATGATTGTCATCAAATTCAACCCCACGACTTACTCCACTACCCCTTTTCATGGTTTGTATGAGCTGCTCATGTAAACTTGTAAGTTGTAACTAGTACCCTCTTTTGGCTTGTTTTGCTTTTTTCCAAACCAACCCCTTTCTCTCTACTAATAGAAAATTTTCCCCCAACTTTAACTGTACAAAGATACTAGTGGCTAAAGCAAACTGTCCATAAAACACACTACCAATAACTAATAAGTCACCTCTATAAGTAGGTGACAAAAGAACACTTCCAAAACCCACTTTCCTAGTTTCCTTTGCATCTTTTTTGAGCTCTCTTTACCCATAATTTTTCTCTCTGCTCTCCAGGCCTCTTCTGAACTTTCTCTCTCAAAAAAATGGAGAGCCATAGCAGAAACCCTCTACTCAGTTGGCCTTACTACTATCAAGTCAAGGTAATATACTCACTATTCTTACCTCATTGTTCTCTAATCAGAAAAATTCTGTTTTTACATTTTTAATCACTATAAAAAGAGTGTCTATTATTTACTAGGCTTTCATGAAACATGTAAGTGAACTAGAAAGTCAAATAAAATGTCATTCAATTTATGTGGCTAACTTGCTATAAAAATACTCTAAAAGTAAATTTTTAATTTGCCTATGGGAATAAAGTATAGTGTGACTAATATTGTGTTATTTGGTATTCTTGCACAAAACTTGTGAGTATTACAAAGTCAATTATGATGTCTTTCTTTGGGTACTTGGTATATAGACTAGTAGTAAGAAATTTCTCTACAGGATGGTTGTATGTTACTGTTTTAAGTGTTTATCTGTATTAACAAAGTTTCTTCATCAAAATTGAATTTTTTTTTAAGTTGGGTTCATTTATAATTTTATGCAAATTTTTGGTAATTGATGTTCAGAGCATGGAAGAGCTAAGGACTTCATTGTTATACACAACATTGGAGCTAGAAACAACAAAGCTAGGAGCTCAAGAAGAGATAAAGAAAAGAGATGATCAATTGAATCATCTAAAGGAATTGCTTAACAGAACTATGAAAGAAAGAGATGAAGCTATAGAGAAATGGCAGAAACTATTACTTGACAAACTCATTCTTCAAGTTCATTCAGGAGTTTCAAGCATTGAAGATGATCAAACACCAAGAAAAGGCATAGGCAATAATGATCACTCAAACAATGGATTTTCCTCATCAAATTGTGAAGAGAGTATAAGCATAGTCTCATCTCCGGCGGCCAACGACTCCTCGTCCTTACCGGAAAATGCCCTCCGGCTGATCTCCGGCAAGAAACCTTTGCCGGAGAAAGGGAAGCTCCTACAGGCAGTGATGAATGCAGGTCCGCTTTTGCAGACCCTGCTCTTAGCAGGGCCCCTCCCTCAATGGAGGCACCCGCCACCGCCTTTGGAATCTTTTGAGATTCCACCGGTGACAATTCCGGGGGCGATAAGCTCACCGGAGGAGGTGACAATCCACCAGGATCAGTTCCTAATTGGTGCTTCTAATTGTGGAGCAGTTACTAGAAAAAGAAGTTATTTTGAAGGTGATTGTGGTGATCATACTTCCCCTGAGGGTAACAAGTACCCAAGGTTACTTCTTCATTAGTTATGATGAGCTTACAAATAATGATTAACTACTAAGTTGAGATTGTCCTGAAAGTGCCGTGGAGTTGATCGTGAGGTTGAATTTCATGACAAAGGTTATGAATTCAGTTCTCATTAGGTGTCTTTGCTTAACCTGTCTACTTCCATAGACTTGAGATTTATCTAGTGCATACTCAAAGAATTAGTTGCGGGTTCCTGAGAAGATCATAGTTTTTTAGTAGTATTTTTATCAACTTTTGCAAGGTGGGTTTTGGTACTAATCTTGCACTTTGTGTAGATCATAAATGATTTATGATGGGGGGATTTAGATGAGTGCAGAGATTAGACAGATGGGGAAGGACAAGAAGTTGGTTTTGTGGTACATTTTTTTTTCTTCTTGCCAGTTCTTCAGCTTTGTCCACTTGTATTTTTTTCTTCCATCACTTGTCCTCAAAGATGGGGCAAAATTTGACTTGCAACTTTCTCATACAGTTGATGCATCAGTAGTACAATAACAGAATACAGTGTCATGTTTTGGTATACGGGCGGAATTTAGAGAGATCAAGATATAGACAACTTTTTATTGACCATGAAAATCATTGACAAAGTTTTGAGAGGTCAAGAAATGTGCCGTTTTATGTGACCAAAATGATGCACTAGTGATTAGTGAAGTTGGACAAGTGAATACAGGTAGTACAGACGGTAACAGAATTATTACTTATCTACTATGAAGGCTTGTTTTCTTTAGTTTGATTAATTTTATTTCTTTAGTTTATGCGAAAATTTATCGTTAAGATAATTTTTTGTCACAAGATAAATTCATGATAAATTTTTGTCATTGAAAATATATCAAATGTCGTTCTTGGTTAAGGAATAAGAGCGCATATTTTTACTGAGTCCGATATTGAAAATATTTAGATGAGTTTTAAATGTTAAATGTCAGGTTAACAAAAAAATTAATTAAATTCGATTCAATTATGTTCCATTTTTTCCATATAAAAAGAACAGAGTCGAAATATTTACCAATTACCATGGAGTATGACAGACAAAAGGGGTAAGTGATGGGAGTTGTTTAGATTGGAGAAATGAGTTAGTTATTGGTTACCAACCAATTAGGGACCCAAAAACTTGTCGGACCAATTGGTCCACAAATCAGGACCAGGATCTATGTGCCCAATGTAATTCTTGATCAATTACATTATTGATATACTAGTCTTTGTTTTGTGTGTCAAAATGATTATGCTCTTCCCTCTTTTATCTTTACTCTTTAGCACTATAAGTCTATAATACTAGCACAAGAATATTTTCTATATAAGTTAATATTTGTTTAATTAAAGCAATAAAACATTACTCACCTGATTCTATCTGCTCCCACTTTAAATATGGGTAAAAAGGAAATGATTTCTCCCCTAAAGCAATACAGAATCAGAGATATTTTAACATACCAGTCACAAAGCAAGGTTTTGAAAGGGGGTAGTTCTGGGGCGTTGTAGTTCTTTGTCAAATAATTGCACATCAATATCAACGGTTCTTTTGTATTTTCACACCTCCTTTTGGTGTCTCAATCACTCTTTATTTTTATTTTCTTTTTCCTTTTTAGCCATTTTTCATCACCTAGAGGTTGTGTTGTGAATTTTATTTTGGTTTAGTGGGGCTTTATAAGGAAAGAACGGTAGGAACTCAATGATTAAAGGATCCAAGAAATTTGACAAATTGGGATATCACCTAGATATCTAGAGCTGGCAAAAGCTGACCCGACATGACAACCCGACGCGAACCTAACCTAAAATAAGCGGGTCGGACATGACTAACCCGTTTAATAAATGGGTAAGGTTAGGGTTGAAAGTCTCAACCTGAGAATAACCCACCTAACCCGTTTACTCACTTTTGACAAAAAAAATTGAATATCAACACATTTTGTGGCATAAATATTTGATAATGATGAGAATATATCATCTTCTTTTAACTCAATAGTTTATTTCACAAATATATACTTATTTGATAATTTATTTATTTTTTTCCTCTTATATATAAAATTTAATCATTTTCTCCAAAAATTAATTAGTTAAATGAGTTAAACGGGCCAACCTGATCAACATGTTTATTAAATGGGTAGGGTTAGGGTTGGAGTTTTCAACCCGTTTAATAAATGGGTTAGAGTTGGGTCAAGCATTTTTCAACCCGTTTATATATAATCCGAACACGAACCCGACCCAACCCGACAAATTGCCAGCTCTATAGATACCTAGTAAAGCTCAAGATTGCACCCAAAATATGGATATTGAAACACTTTTCTTGTAATACGATCGGAGCGCTTTCCTTGCATTTATTGCCTCGATTCTGAAACTACTTGATTGTTGAGTTTGGATCCTCTGTTATCAAGTACCTGTGTTTTTTCCTTGTAAGTAAGTGGAATTTTTAAAACTTAAGCAAGTGGGGGAGAGAGGCAAATATAGAACAACACAATGACTTGACTGAAGAGGATCCAATCTCGTCAATTGTGTGATTGATTCTATCCAATTACTCATACAAAAAAGTAAAAGACAAGAAGAAAAAATAATTAACAAACTCTTAATACCCATATCAATTAGAGCATGCAACAATGGGAGTAATAATATTGTGTTGTTGTTGTTGATGATAATATTATTATCAATTACTTAGTTGAAATATCATTTTATTTTTGTTTTTTATATTGTAAATGTTAATTAGTATATCCTTAGTTATTACTGTAGTTGTTAGAAAATAGCAATGTCAATGACCTGTAGTTTCTAGTTAGGCAAATATTACTCTTTCATTAAACGAAATAAAAATATGATCATAATTCATATATTGCATTGCATTTTGCATAGATGCAATATATGTAGAAAGTGATGCAATGACAAAGCTAGGCTTGGTCTAGTGGATTGGACTATTTTCCAACCATGGGTATTACCACATACATTAGTCATCCCAAAAGAACCACCTTTGTGTAAATATGAAATGGGTTTTGAAGCCATTGCAAATGAGGACAACTAGAGTAAACAAAAATCAAAGTATACTAAACCACACTCCGGATTTATCCCGTTCGTACTCTAAGACTAGTAGCTACGGGTTTTCGTACCACGGAAAATACATACAAGGCCACAACTGTCCACAAGAGGCAGCATAAAGCTACAAGATTGATAGGTGTGGGTACTGCCTAACAACGTGGAGAAGAGTGTGAGAGCGTGTGTCCTAGTCCATACGATAGCTGAGCCTGATAGGAACTTCTTGCCTGTAGAGTGTAGAGTGGAAAAAATGCAAGGCTGCTTGACCCTAAAGACTAGGGTGTGTTCTTTTTCACTTTTTGGACCTTACTCAATAAGTGAAAATTAGTGGCAACACCTTAATCAATAAAAATCAGTTGCAAAATCTTACTGAATCAGTGAGAATCAGTGGCAGGACCTTATTCAATCAGTGAAAATCAGTGGCAGGACCCACATTTCTACTCACAGAATCAGTAACATGACCTTATTGAATCAGTGAGAATCAATGGCAAGACTTTACTCAATCAGTGAAAATCAGTGGCAGGACCTTACTCAGTCAGTAAGAATTATCAATGGAAGGACCTTACTCAATCAGTGAAAATCAGTGAAAATAAGTGGAAAAGAACGCACCCTAAGCCTTTCAATGTTGGCATAGACATGTGACTCATGTTGCCCCTTTTCAAAGGGTCTCTCCATTGTCTTTTCTTTTTATTCTATACTCTGTATTTGACGAAGTGGACCAACCAAATCGATTTCATTTTGGACTTAATCAAATATACTTATTTCATATCGCACTTTTCAAGCTCCATAGTTGTATTCAGTTGAAATGTTGGGAAAAATGCAATTTTTGCTTGACAGGTAAAAATATACTTAACTTGTTACAATATAAAGATATGGACATACAATACAAAGCCATGGATCAAAATATGTTTTAGAGTGGGAGCACTTTCCTTTAACAGAATGGGATTCTTCTAAATATTACTCTCAAGTTGGGGGAGGATACTTCTAAACATCATTGATTATTGCTCTTGATTTCTCTAAGACAAAAAAAAAAAAAAAAAAACAAAAAAAAAACATGTACGCCTATGATGGACTAAATCCATGCAAGAATGACTTGTATAATCGTATAGTTTCTCATAGACCATGGGTTGGCCCAATCCGGCGTGGAAAATAGGCGGGTATGGACAAGATGATTGTGTAAATTTATAAGCATCCGACCTGTTAGCCCAACCCAAACCTGCTTGTCGTCATTGACCATAGGCTTAAATATCATGACATGCCCGACCCACGTTCGGTCCAAGTTTGTTTTGATCAACTCTACTTTCTCGAAAAGAAAACAATACGGAGAGAGACAAAAAAATTGTATGAACTTAGTTCACTATACAAGCCAAGTAAGAGTTACCATTCTGAGGCGAAGTAGTCACCTCAGACAGAATCACTCAACCAACAATGGGAGTCACTCTTCTAAAGAGATTAAGTCACCCTTCTGAAGTTGTTCATTACATTAACATTAGCATTAACATTAACATTAACATTAACATTAATATCACCCCAATGACTTCAAAGATACTCCTGCCTAGGCAGGGTAAGGGGGGGATCGGTTGTACGCAACCTTACCCCTGTAAGAACAGAGTCTCACGAAGAGGTTGTTTCCATTTGACCATTGATCTGAAGGGCAACGACCATCGCCAACTTCACAATAAATAAGTCCTGACAGTTTTGTAGCCATTTTGATTTAGTTCATTATATTTTGAAGCCAAAAAGTAGTGAATTTTTTGACTTCAGTGGAATGGTCCAACTCTTCAGGAGTTGGTTCATATGTTATCAAAACTCCCAACTCCCTCCTCTCTTCCCTTGCATTCTTTTTATGGGCAATGTCTCCGATCTCCGCCACTGCCACTGTCACTGCCACTGTCGCTGCCGCGGACGCGTCAGCATTGTCCAACTTCTCCCTTCAAAGAGGACACTACAATACAAGGTCGTCTCTTTTGAGCAATAAAGCGAGCACATTTGTGAAATACCAGACTCGGTCACTGATTCATCATACAATAAGGGGAAGGTTCTAAGGTGAAAGTCCTAAGACAACTTATTCAAAAGGAATAGTGAACAAGAAAAAATAAAATAAAAAAGAAAAGAAGAGAAGAGAAGAAGAAGAAATCAAGAAAGCAAATTCTTGAAGATGTTGGCCTTAAAATTTAGAAAGGTCTCTTTCTAGACTTCCACTGATGGTTTGAATAGTGTCATTTCCACCAAGACAAACCAATCAAATGATTAGATCAAAATGGACAGAAGAATGAAAAATAAGCATCACGACAATGGTGGAAGGTTTTGACCTTTGTGGCTGCTGCACATGCACTTTGTGTTATAGACAAACCCCAATTAACTGGAGGATATGCTTTGAAACTCAAGGACTGGGTAAAACGACTCGAAAGCCGCCTAGCCGAGGTGGAAGCTTCTGTTAAAGCCTGCAAAACAAGTTTTCCTTTGCCTGCTGAAGAAGACTTGTAGGTTCAGACAGCAACAGAAGACGGTGAACCATCTAACTATCTAACCTTAAATCATTTCCGGTCTCAAACAAATTCAACAGAAAGTATTATCATACATTAACATTAACATCAACAATACTCCAGTGCCTCCAACGTGGCTTCCCCAGGCCACCAGGCGGGATAAGAGGGGTTTTGGTTGTGCGCAACCTTACCTTGTAAAAATGGAGACGTTTCCGTAGCAGAAATCATTGCCCTCTCTGTAACAGTAAAATGATCTGGAACATTCAGTTAGACAAGGTAAATCGAGCAAGATACATTCATATTAGATGAGTCCCATTGACCGGGTCAGTTAGAGAGATCTTAAGAGTTCACATCCACTTACCTGCTATACAGGGCATAAAAGCGTTCACCAATATCAATTGCCTTCTGTTGGGGGTCCCTCCTATTTGGTGGGCCACCACTTACTAAAAAAAAAAAAAAAAAACAAAAAACAAAAAACAAAACAAGAGGCATAAGTAGTCAAAGCCATTTAATGTTCCCTAGTATAGGACGGTAACATAGCTATAATAGGAGCTCACAATTTCTACTGCAAATGTGGAAAAATGTCACCTTCATTAATGATGGTGGTGTGAAATGTTGACATAAAAGATGGGCTATGCTATAGGGGCTGGTAAAGGCATGTGGAAACTATGCTTTGCAACTACTATATATAGATGGCCATTCCACGGCAAATGCATATCAGAAGGCAACTAAGCAATTCACACAATACATGAGTGTGAGAGAGAGCCACATACAAAAGTGAGGGAATTTGAGGTAATTATCATATTCTTAAGTTCACTAGAGTGTGCCACCATTTTGGTGAGATTGTAATCTACTGTAATCCATCCTTTGGGGGTGAGGTCATTGAGTGATATCCTCTAGTCCATACTAGAGACGACATTTTGTAATCCTACTCATTATAGTGGAAGTTTTATCGGACTAAAGGTCCCGTGGTTTTTTCCCTTCGTCTTGGAGGGTTTTCCACGTAAAATTCTCGGTGTCATTATCTTTCCGCAATTTATTATTTAGCCCATTTTTAATTACACAAAAAGGGAAAAAGTAATTCGCAAATATCCGTCTTTTCCCAACAGTGGTATCAGAGCTCAGGTTTATTGAGCCCTTTTTTTTGGTGTAATTTAAAATGGAGTCCAACGTCACACACGATGGTGACATGTTCAAACTTACGGCGAAAAATTATTCCTATTGGAAGCCGATGATGAAGGACCACCTATACTGCAAAGATTTGCATGTACCGGTCACAACCGAGAAACAACCGACGGAAACGACCGACGAAGAATGGAAACTTTTAAATAGAAAGGCGGTGGCTATGATCCGCAAGTTCATTGATTGGAGCTTGTTCGAGCACGTGTCAACCTACACCAATGCCTTCGAATTATGGACAAAACTAGAATCCATGATTCAGAAGAAGACGCCTCGAAACAAGTCTCATTTGGTGAGACGACTGGTGAAGTTGGAGTATAAAGATGGCCAAAATATGATTGAGCATCTTAATACCTTCAAGGGGATTGTCAATCATCTTGCAAAGATCGAAATGAAAATCGATGATGAATTACAAGCCTTGTTGCTCCTTAGTTCATTACCAGAGAGTTGGGATACTCTCGTAATGACACTTAGCAACTCGACCCCCGAAGGGAAGCTCACCATGGACACCGTCTCCGATAGTTTAATGAAGGAAGAATCAAGAAGGAAGGAACGTGGCATCTCTTCCCAATCAGAGGCCAACGTTGTCGAGCCCAGGGGTAGAAATGAAGCCCGTGGAAGAAATAACACTAGAGGTTGTGACAAGTCGAGAGGGCGGTCCAAATCACGCCCAAGAGTCACTTGCTACTATTGTGGTAAGCCGGGTCACAAGAGGTCGGAATGCCGGAATCTCAAGAGAGATCAAAAGGCCGGAAATATTAAGCCTGACCAAATCGATCCAAAGAAGAAAGAAGAAGAGAACAGTACAACCGCCATGGCGACGAGAGACGATATTGACGATGTCTTCCTATTTGGAGAAGAAAATTATCTTAATCTTGCTGAAGATGATAGCACATGGATCGTTGATTCAGGTGCTTCCTTCCACGTTACCCCACATGGAGAGTTTTTCTCAACCTACCAAAGTGGCGACTTTGGTAATGTCAAGATGGGTAATAAGGTGACTAGCAAGATCGTGGGCATAGGTAGCATTGCCTTGATGACCAACACGGGATGTGAACTCGTGCTAAAAGATGTGAGACATGTTCCAGATATGCGCCTCAACCTAATGTCAACCGGAAAGTTAGACGACGCCGGTTACCTAAACCAGTTTGGTGTTGGGAGATGGAAGCTCACAAGAAACAACATGATTGTTGCCAGAGGCAGAAAGGAAGGTTCATTGTACTTCACACAAGCAAAGTTATGCAAGGGAGAAACTAACGTCGCCCATGATAGTTCGTGCTTGGAGTTGTGGCACAGGAGGGTAGGGCACATGAACGAGAAGGGATTACAAATTCTCGCGAGAAAATATATACTCCCAAGTGTGAAGGGTAAAACACTTGAACCGTGCACTCACTGTTTGGCTGGAAAACAACATAGAGTCTCATTCTGCAGACCTAATCAGCCACGTAGAAGAAATGATATTCTTGATCTGGTGCACACTGATGTGTGTTTTATGACCGAGAAATCTCTTGGTGGAGCATTATATTTTGTGACATTTATTGACGACAACTCCAGGAAGGTTTGGCTTTCTTCGTTGAAAACAAAAGATCAGGTACTCGATGCTTTCAAAGAGTTCCATGTCATGGTGGAACGAGAAACTAGCCGAAAGCTCAAATGTGTCCGTTCAGATAACGGTGGAGAGTATCGTGGCCCCTTCGAAGTCTATAGCAAGACATATGGCATAAGACTCGAGAAGACACCACCAAAGACACCACAACTAAATGGTGTGGCTGAGAGAATGAACCGCACAATCGAGAAAAGAGTTCGATGCATGCTCTCTCATGCCAAACTCCCTAAGTCATTTTGAGGAGAAGCCGTCAAAACAGCCGTCAATATAATCAACCATTCTCCCTCAGTTCCTTTGGATGGAGGTATCCCAGAGGAGATATGGACGGGAAAGAATGTCTCATTCGACCAATTTAAGGTGTTTGGCTGTCGAGCATTCGTCCACATCCCCAAGGACGAAAGATCAAAGCTCGACTCAAAGACAAAGCAATGTATATACCTTGGCTCGCCAAAAGATGAGTTTGGTTATTGCCTATGGGATCTTGTCAACAAAAGGATCGTTTGAAGTCGAGATGTTGTGTTTTTCGAAGATCAGACTATCGAAGACACCAAGAAAGCAGAGAGGCCCAGAGTTAGCCCTCAACGAGATGATGAGTCATCCCCTATGGCACATGATGGTGATGGGGAACAAACAAGCGAGAATAATGATAATGAAGCTGGTGATATGCCTGATACAGGTGAGGCCTCGATAGAAGAGATAGATGAATCCTCAACAGAGATAAATGATGATGACTCTGTCGAATTTGGTGAGCCAGAACCTGAGTTGCGGAGATCAATCAGAGAGAGGAGACCTTCCACAAGATATCTTCCAGATAAGTATGTGACACTCACGGATGAGGGGGAGCCTTAAAGCTATGACGAGGCTATGAAGGATCCTCACAGAGAAGAATGGAAGAAAGCCATGCAAGAGGAGATGCAATCCTTGCATGAGAACCATACATATGATCTTGTCAAGTTACCGAAAGGAAGGCGAGCCCTAAAGAACAAATGGGTTTACAAGATCAAGTCTGGAGAAAGCAACCCAAAGCCCAGATACAAGGTCAGGATCGTGGTCAAGGGTTGTAACCAAAAGAAGGGTATTGATTTTGATGAAATATTCTCTCCAGTGGTGAAGATGTCATCTATCCGAGCAGTTCTCGGTCTAGCCGCCAGCCTAGACTTAGAGATCGAGCAGCTCGATGTCAAAACTGCATTCCTACATGGAGACCTAGAGGAAGAGATATACATGGAGCAACCCGAGGGGTTTGAAGAACCGGGTAAAGAAGACATGGTATGTCGACTGAAAAAGAGCCTCTATGGTCTAAAGCAAGCACCGAGGCAATGGTACAAGAAGTTTGATTCTTTCATGGCTGAATACAACTTCAAGAAGACTCATGCCGATCATTGTGTATTCGTGAAGAAGTATGATAGTGGCGATTCCATCATACTTTTGCTATATGTTGATGATATGTTGACTGTTGGGCAAGATAAGAGGAAAATTCCAGCTCTTAAGAACGCCCTAAGTAAGTCATTCGCTATGAAAGATTTGGGACCAGTAAAATAAATTCTTGGAATGAAGATCACTCGAGATCGTTCCGAGAAATTGCTGTGGCTATCTCAAGAACGCCACATAGAGAAGGTTCTTGAACGATTCAATTTGCACAATGCCAAGCCAGTTAGTGTTCCATTAGCCGGACATTTCAAACTTAGTAAGAGGCAGAGTCCGAGAAATGAGATAGAGAAAGAAGAGATGAGAAATATCCCTTATTCGTCAGCAGTTGGCAGCCTTATGTATGCCATGGTTTGTACCAGACCAGATATTGCCTATGCAGTCGGTGTAGTGAGCAGATTCTTATCTAACCCCGGGAAAGCACATTGGGAAGCTGTGAAGTGGATACTTCGTTACCTTCGGGGTACCACCAAAAGGTTCTTATGCTTTGGTGAAAGAGAACCTGTGTTAGAAAGTTACACAGATGCAGACATGGATGGAGATGTCGATTCGAGAAAATCGACATCAGGATATGTGACTATCTTTGCAGGGGGAACTGTGTCATGGCAGTCGAAACTGCAAAAATGTGTTGCACTTTCCACAACGGAGGCAGAGTATATCGCAGCTACGGAAGCGTGCAAGGAAATGTTATGGATGAAAATTTTCCTCCGTGAGTTGGGACAAGACCAAGACAGGTATGTCTTGAAATGTGATAATCAGAGTGCTATTCATTTAGCTAAAAATTCAACCTATCATTCTCGTACAAAATATATTGATGTTCGATATCATTGGATACGAGACGTGCTAGAAGAGAAGCTATTGCAGCTCGATAAAGTTCACACCGATGATAACTGGTCGGACATGTTGACCAAGTGGTGCCAACCAAGAAGTTCGATGATTGTTGTGAAGGAGGCGGTGTGGTGGTACTCCCCAATTAAGTCAGGAAGGGAGAGATTGGGGTCCCTTCTATTTGGTGGGCCACCACTTACTAAAAAAAATAAAAATAAAAAAAAGGCATAAGTAGTCAAAGCCATTTAATATTTGCTAGTATAGAACGGTAACATAGCTATAATAGGAGCTCACAATTTCTACTGCAAATGTGGAAAAATGTCACCTTCATTAATGATAGTGGTGTGAAATGTTGACATAAAAGATGGGCTATGCTATAGGGGCTGGCAAAGGCATGTGGAAACTATGCTTTGCAACTACTATATATAGATGGCCATTCCACGGCAAATGCAGATCAGAAGGCAACTAAGCAATCCACACAATACATGAGTGTGAGAGAGAGCCACATACAAAAGTGAGGGAACTTGAGGTAATTATCATACTCTCAAGTTCATTAGAATGTACCACCATTTTGGTGAGATTGTAATCTACTGTAATTCATCCTTTGTGGGTGAGGTCATTGAGTGATATCCTCTAGTCCATACTAGAGATGACATTTTGTAATCCTACTCATTATAGTGGAAGTTTTATCGGACCAAAGGTCCCGTGGTTTTTTCCCTTCGTCTTGGAGGGTTTTCCACGTAAAATTCTCGGTGTCATTATCTTTCCGCAATTTATTATTTAGCCCATTTTTAATTACACAAAGAGGAAAAAAGTAATTCCACAAATATCCGTCTTTTCCCAACACCTTCTAACATCTGTATCTTTATTTAACTTTACCCTTCCTGATAAAAAGATTATAGCTTTGATACCAAGCAAGTGTTGGCATAAAAATAAAAAATAAAAATAAAACCCCAATGAAAGCTTCTGATATATACAGAAATGAGCAAGCAACAAAGAGGCGTACGGAAAATCTAGGACGTAAGTTAGTGTATGTGAATTTCGGTGCTAATAGCACACGTAAAATTTCAAGTACCAATTTGGAAATTTGGAGCAGTGCATCTTGCTTATAAGGATGTGTTTAGCTATCCAGTGTGTTCATGAGAGCAAGAACGAAAAGAAGGATTTAACATAGGAAACAAAGCACCTAAATCACTTCTTTAAAAAATACAATCTTGAATGGCTTTCATACTTCACCATCCCATAGCTCCTCGACACTTTTGTAAGGGCCAGTCTCATGAATTGCAAAATCCCCACGCAGAAGCCTTTGCTGTAATTAGTAACAGCTAACCGTAAGTAAATAGACTATTTACCCATCAAAATAACTCGTGGAAAAAAAAATCATGGTTACATTAATAAACAAAGAGAATAATATTTTACTATTTTGCTAGGTTCTTCTACTTCAGTATAAATTTGAGGCATACTTACCTGGTGGATGGTAGAGAACTTGGAGAAGAGCTCTGGTGGAATGGACCAATCAAACAGATTGAAATTTTCTTTAATTCTTGACTTGCTTACACTCTTTGGAAGGACACTATGACCACTCTGGATACCCCAACGGAGGGCCACTTGTGCAGGTGTTTTGTTAAGCTTCGTAGCAATCTCAGTCAGCACTGGCTCTTGCAAAATTTCTCCTTTGAGCCATGTTCCTGGAGATCCCAATGGCGAATATGCCTGCCAAAGGTCATTGTTAAGTTTCTCTTTCGAATTGATTCACACACCTTAGACTTCAACTTGTTTAAAGGCTAGTCTCAAACTGCTCCTTTAGAAATTGCCCAAGGTCAGGTTAGAAATAAGCTGGTATACTTGAACCAGCAACCATTACCTTTAAATACTAATGATAGTGTTAATTTGAAGGATTAAATCCATAAATTAAGCATCTATCTTTCCTTAACAATAATGATCATGCATTGATCTCTTCTACAATCTCAAACTCAACTTGGACTAGTCATAAGTTCAAAACTAACTGCAATAAAAGTTTCTTTCCAACCAGGCTCAAACCTCAAGTCTATATATATAGTTGGCTCTTGGCTCAACCTTTATATAACAGCTCTCTTGGCAGCCAAGGTGTGGTGTACCAGGCAAAGCTTGAACATGGTGTAGTTCGTCCCCACTTGTTCAAGGCTAGCCTTCCAACTTTACCTCTTACTCTATTCCAGATAGAAATGTACTTTCTGTATTGCGCTATTCTAGATCAAAATGTATATATTTCTGCATTCAGCTATTTCAATTGATTTGTCCATGTTCCTATCTTCATACATCA
Source organism: Tetragonia tetragonoides (assembly GCA_038025085.1). Lineage (NCBI taxonomy): Eukaryota > Viridiplantae > Streptophyta > Magnoliopsida > Caryophyllales > Aizoaceae > Tetragonia > Tetragonia tetragonoides. The sequence goes on along the minus strand of CM076145.1, from coordinate 6,052,072 downwards.
AGTTTCATCTCGTCTGTTGTTAAACGCTATTTCTTACAACAGCCCATTTAACACAAAAAAGACATTTTATGTGGAAAGGAAACGAGTACTATATATATATATATATATATATATGCAGAACAAGATTTGAGATAAGGACTATTACTGTCAGATGAACACCAGTTGATTTGCATAAGTTGTGTAGGGCAGGTTGTTGCCAAATAGGGTGGCATTCGACCTGGTTCACAGCAGGGGGTACTTTGGCATGCGCTAGAAGATCTTCCAGCTTCTTGGTCGAGAAGTTGCTCACTCCAATGGCACGTGCCTGGCCAGAAGCGTATAAACCCTCCATAGCTGCCCATGTTTCAGGCATGCATAAAGGAGCCATATTTTCAGCAGTAAAGCCCGGAGTCCCAGCTTTTGTTCGAATAGGCCAATGGACCTGCATTACAAAGTAAAGCCAATTCACAGAAATCAGTACTTTCACTAGTCAACATAAGCAGAAGATCCACAAAGTGTGCAGCCAATTATTGTGAATGAAGATAAGATCGGTAGTCAATCAACAATTCTCAAAGCATTGAAACATGAAAATCTACTCAGAAGAAAACTCACTGTAATAGGAGCTAAAAGCATTAGTCATTTGATAAATAGGAATTCCATGTAAATGGAAGCTAATATCCTTAAAATCAAATGCAGCAAAACTCTTAACAGGAGGCTGGTTAAAGAGGCATACAAGATACAAATCAATGTAGTCAAGCTGCAGATCTTTTAGAGTCTTGCTCAATGCCTTTGAAACGTCTTCTGGCGTTTGATCACTACACCTGTTAAGTCATAATTGCAAACTTCGTGCTTAAGGAAAATGAAGAAATGATTTTAATGACGATAGCATGTTGACAGAGATTTTCAATAACATATACCAGTTCCATCAGTGTGATACTTTTTTTCTTCCCAGTTTAGGGAATAATTATAAATGACACACTTACCAGAGCTTTGATGTGATCCAGAGTTCCTCACGCTTCACTATTCCATTGTTGAATATCTCCTTAAGAGCTGTCCCCACCTGAAAAAAATTTGAATCAGGCTCATCTAAGCTGTAACAAGTCACATATTAAACACTTCCTCTATCTCAAACTAAATGCTTGAAAAGATTATCTACAACAGGATGTCACCCAACAAGCCAAAAAAAAAATGTTTGGAATATTAAAGGATCGACACACATTTTGGCTTGTCACGGGTATGGGTTTGATTACATTGCTTTTCCGCTCATTCCTCGTTTCAATCCTCTTCATTTCATTCTTGTGCTAACTCTATTTTCCTTATCACCTTAAACTTCATACCATTGGAAGCTTATGCCGCTTCCTGAATATCCCCAAGAGAAAGATTTTATGCTCTTCTCTGTTAAAAAGGTTTCTCAAAAGTTCGCAAGAAGGTGGGTGGTGGGCCACCAAGAACACTTTTCAAGTTTTCATGAGAAACAATCATTCATAGATGTTTAGTTAACCAATTTTCTCTAGGATTTTGGTAGACTTATGTATTTGACCAATTTTTCATCGAGAAATAATTCTGAGTGATGTTACTTGACGTCCACATTACAAGTATACAGTTTTTTTGCTTTTATCTTTCGGATCCCCCCTCCCCCCGGATCATCAGAGGGTTAGAATAAGTACAAGCCTAACATTACTAGATATGGGATGAACTTGAATCCAGAGCTATACTAACTTATGGTGACATTCGAAAGAATGAAAATCGGAAAATTAACAACAAAAAGTAAAATAAGAAGAAATTTCGGGAAAATTACTAGAGTGCTCGTGCATAAATTTTCATTTTAGAAAGGAACTACTCATGGTTCACTTTGAGCAGATAAGTGAGATATGTACCTCTTGTTCATTGCCATAAACAGCTGCGCAGTCGATATGCCTATATCCAGCCTGCATACGAACAGATTGTCAGTATATTGATAACATTATAAATATAATCAGCTGCTCACTATCAAACTATTCGAATGATCTGAAATTGTCATCTTTTTAAAATAGGTATCTAATAGAATTCAACCACCCAGTATTGCCACTAATCAGAATATCAAAACAAACAGCTATTACCAGTTTCTATCTCTGTACCTGCTAGAGAAATGTTGAATCTTACTCCCCTTTTTCGGAAACAGTCTCTCTTCTAGGCAACTAGTTAGGGGTAAGACTGCGTACATCTGGACCTCCCCAGACCCCGCCCTAGGCGGGACACTTACTGGGTTGTTGTTGTTGTATGCTATCGATATGTTGGCTTTAGCCATTTATATTTTAAGAAACAAAAGTCTCCATTGCAGAGAAACCAATCCAGTTTATCCTCTATGGATATAAGCATATAACCTGACAAAATTGAATTTTTAAATAGGCTACATTTTCAGCCAAAAATTCAAAAGAAGTATGGTAAATATGTACCTTAACAGCATGAGTAACAGATTGGCCAACTTCACCAGGAGATGATTTCCAGGTACCAAGACCCACTGAAGGAATCTTAGCACCTGTATTTAGCTCGAAATGGGTTGGCCCATATTCGCTATTTCCAGTCATGTTTGCTACCTTACGCCTCGCCAAAGGAATTCTCCAAAGAGAAGAGAGAATGGTTACCTATCAAAATTCAAAAGCAAAACAGAAAGAAATTTTTTTGTTAAATTGAAGACTTTTGATGATCAATATGATCAATATATAATGAGAGCCCAGAACAGTCATGTCACAAGGTTCCTGATTCAAAAATCTTGGGTACTTTACATTAACTGTTATTTTCATTGAAGTTTCACAAATCATGAGTTTCAACATCTTGGGTTGCTTCAAAAATCTTGCACCCACAAATATATATTCCCCTTATTTGGGTTTGGGTATTAATTCATAATATTCAATCCAGGTCAACATCGAGTGATTTCCCACATCGTAATTTTACATAGGGTCTCATTTTGTTACCTGTAAAATTTATTTAGACTCCGGATACAATAACCCAAATCAAATACAACATGATTATCAACAATTTATTAAAAACAAATTTTGAGAAGATGCACAATCATTGTTAATCAATAGCTTATGGGGCTTAGCTTTTAGAGCTTTAATCAATAACATAAAGTGGCATACTTTAAACTAATTATCTTCAATAACAAGATGAACATCAATGACAGTAAATCAAGGGATTCATCACAATGCAAATAAACATGTAGAATATAAACAGATAGTAACATTCTGAAATCAAATGTACCTGATTAAAAATAGCCAGAGGCGATGGTTCGAGATTCTGTCACAGAAATGTTGGTTTTAGCTTACACAGAACTTGTATGATACAAGTAACTAACAGAAAGTTAGAGAGAGAAAGTTCAGAAAGTAGAGAGGAAAAAAAGGAAGAGAACACGTAACTCAAAAATATGTGATGTGAGGAAAGTATTACTCCCTAGAGAGTGATAGGGAGCGCGAACTCAGCGGCAATCACTGCCTCTCTATACCTTTTCTCTTCCTTCTTTTTTTTCTTTTGATTTTTTCCAGGTTTTTCTGAAGGATAAAAAATATTTTTTCTGAAAAAAAAAACACAAAAACTTGTTTAAAACGATCTTAATAGTTAACATAATTTTTGGCGAAACGAAGATCACATTTTAGTAAAATGAGTCATTGCTTATAATAAGTAACCCCATTTTTCTAAAGTCGGTTTCATACAAGATTTGCTCGTGAAAAAAATATTTTCATAAATCATCGCTCAAATTTTTCTAAAACATACTTTAAAAAAATCGGAGGGGAGTACAATGCAAAGCTACTAGGCTAGTATATATTTTTTTCTTTATTCTATTTTTGTGAGATTAAGGTTAGTACTTGTTTTATTTTTTCTACCTTGAATTGGGTTTCTTTTTTTCAACTTCCTTCTTAAATTTCAAAACTTTTAGTGGCTTTTCCATTATGTTGCTAGCCATTATAATTAGTGAACTAATTCCTTCATGTTCAATAATCAATACACAAGAAATGCAATAGTGTTTGTTAAGTATTTTGTAGACTTGAAAGTTACAACTTTGTGACAACAGTTCTCTCACTTCCCTCCATTTTAATCTAAAAGCCTTCAATGCAAAATTACTAGTTACCAATGAACAAGAAATGCAGGCAAACCATCCAACCTTTATCCTTTTCTAGTGTTGCAAAAATTCAACACAAAGCATCGCGCCTTGTAAATCATGGTAAACTGAACCAGAACTTTCCATTGAACAATGTAAATCGAGCCAGATACATTTATATTAGGTGTAGGGCTGCAAACGAGCCGGGTCAAGCCGAGTTTTAGCACGTTTAAGCTCGGCTCGTAGAGCTCGAGCTCGATCGAGCTTTGTAACCCCCAGCTCGAGCTCGGTTCGATATGAGATTTAAGACCTCGAGCTCGTTCGACTAACCAAGCGACAAGCAGGCTACTATTAGAAAGTTTGGACTAGTTTATGGGCCTTGTTTATCAAGACCAAACGAGCTTCCGCTATGGTGCCCAGGCCTATAGTTCAAGACCCTACAACCAGTAGCAACAGAAACATTAGTAAAGGGCCTATTTACAAGGTTTTGCCTAAGCAATTCACTTTCCCACGAGCGATGTGGGACAATCTTCAATTGCAGCAATATGAAGTTGGCAAAGTTTCATTTATTTTTGCTTTTCCAATTGCTTATTTCTCAACTGGCAATGTGAGACATGTTTTGCAAGCTCTTAATTTCCATTTCACTTGACTCTAATTGTCAAGTAACAAAATCTTTTTGTTTTTGGAGCCTAAGCTCTCGTTTTAATTATTTTTCCGTTTTCCCTCGTTTGATTATTTATAAACATTTTTTTACGTTTCACTATGTATAAGATTTGGTTTTATTTTTTTCCACCTAGTTACATCTTGTCACATTGGATTATTTATTATATTTTATATAGTATGAATATTTATGCCAAAGAATAAAGGCCATATATTTTTAAGATATTAGAGTTCTATTCATAAAATTGTTGTTTATTCTTTGATTATCGAGATATAAACGAGCTTTACACGGATTTAAACGAGCTCATCAACGGGCTCTAAACGAGCTGTTCATGAACATAACCGAGTCGAGCACCCATCTGCCCGTGCTCGGCTTGTTTATTAAACGAGCTCTAAAAGTGGGCTCAAGCTCGGCTCGTTTATTAACGAAAGAGCTTTGACCGAGCTTGTTCACGAGCCGCTCGCGAGTGTATCGGCTCGTTTGCACCTCTAACTAGGTGTTAACAGACAACCTACGTTCCGTTTCCAATATACAAGATATTTTTCTACACCAATGTCCTTCACATTGGCAAGAATCACCGAACGAGTTCATCAGCCCAGGATGTACTCTCTTTTCTGCACATACCACCTCTTCAGAGTTCATCATGACAGGACTGACGCTTGAATTATCAGTAAAAGTGCATGAATTACAAACAGAAGACTCCTTCCTGGGTAAGAATGGAACAAGATCTCAGTCCTCTTCATCTACTTCATCCTGATTGTTGCTCGACTTGTTAGAAGCATTGGCTTGAGCAGTGTACATTTCCGCCACCTGAATATTTGGGACAGAGATGAGTTCAAACTCTGAGTACAATTGTTCATGAGAGTATCAGACCACCACATATGAGGCACTGGAAACTAGAAAAGAGGAGATTGCTTTTGCTAAGAAAAAGATTGTTTCACCTGATCAGATGATGTAGCTTCCTCGGGAGTTTTGTCCTCTCTTACACGTACCAGGCGTGGAAATCGGAGTGAAATTCCCTGATTAAGGACATCAAAAAGTGAGAATCAATACAAGAGAAGCTCGTAGCTGCATATTTGGGGTTTAGAGAATGTAAACCAGAGACGAGAAAAGCACAAGAAAAGAGAGAGAGAAACTAATTATAAGCACCAGAACATGCAAGAGCCAAGGACAAAAAGACAAAAACACAGAAAAATGTGAACCTTTTCGGAATCAACTGTACCAACAGCAGCACGGTGAACAGGACTAATGGTCAAGTCAGCTGCTTTGACCTCCCACACCTGCGCCAAATAAGCTAATGTGGTCAACAAGTCACTCATGAAAGTTTAAGCTAGTAAATTGAGAGTATTCCCTTTCCTTAACACACCAAAGATGACAGTATTAGGCAAGTATCAATATTAAGCTCCACTATGAGTGACGAAACAGGCAAGGTCACAGTTCACACTAACTAGGTAGAAATTGGTACTCACACACAACCTTAACGAGAACAAAATTAATGGCTAAGATGGAAGTTCAGATTTGTATGTCACACTATCGCATTCATGTTAAAAACTTAGATTATAACATGACTAGTGTTGCTTAAGAAATCTTCAAGCATCAGTACTTACAAGCTGTGCAATAACTAAACTACAGCCCATAGGTAATTTGTAAATATGACAGGCTATTTTCTAGGAGAAAGGATCTGCAATCAAGGAAAGACAACAAATAGGAAGAACACACATACAACACCACAGGTACGAGGAACACAGCCAAGTAACCATGCTTCACAAGACCTATCACCATTCAAACTCTAACAGAGAGCTCACACTCTTCCCAAATTCAACATTAGGGTACAATCAATAAGGAACATGACAAAATGGTTTATATAATTACCTCGGAGGGTTCAAACCATACATCCGGGTTGAGGGTATCTCCATATCGATAGTATGACTGAAAAACATCAAGTTCATAGATTATAATTGAGAAATTACACGAGACCCAGGCACGTTAATATATTGAAGTAAAAGGAAGAGTGAGAGAACGATATGAGGACCTTTGGGTTGGAAATCACTTTAGAACGCAGACTAGCAGAACGTTCTTCAAGCACAACTTCAGAAAATCCCGTACCTTCCACAGAAGAATATCAAGCAAACATAAATATGATGATGAACGCTACACACAGGAAAATATGATATACACACAGGAAACATAAGGTATTAACCAGTAAACATGAACATGGTACCTATTTTGCATATGCTTTGGAATTCCTCCTTATCACTGTCATAACATGCTAGGAGAAAAGCACCATAAACACCTGTAAGATGAAGTAATATGAGATAGTTCAGGATTAGGCTGAAATAAGGTGACTTGAGTTGTAGGATAGTAAACAAACAGAGATAAGGATGCTGAGTGCTGACTAATAATATATTGTTATTTCCTACGTGCAGACTAACAGCATGGATCGTAGGATGTATTATAATAATCAGCAGAGTAGTCATAGAGCGGAGACCTACACCCTATGCACAGATGTTTGGCAAAATGGGTAAAGCTTTTGCAGGCTGATTGAGGAACATACATATTAATACGATTGAAAAAACAGCAGTAGAGGACAAGCTTTTCTTAAGAAAGTACAACAAATTATGCCAATTTCTTCGAATCTCAGTAATCAAATAACTCCTAAAAGGCCCTCCCACCTTGGCACACAGAGAAGCTAGATAAGTGACTCTATGGCACAGTGCCGCAGGTGGTAGGGAACCCCTAGAGAATATTCTGGCATTTCTCACTAGCCAGCAACACCAGAGAATACAAAGACAGCATTATGCCACAGTAGATTCATCTCCTTCTCCCTCCCAAAGGCCAGAAAGCACACCTACAACATCTCCAACACAGTGGCAGGAAACACCGATTGCTCCCACACAAAGTCAAACAAGTTTCCCCACAAAATACGAATCATATCACAGTGAAGAATATGTGAACATGTTAAACCATAAGTACCAACTCACAGAACATTGAAACTGTAGGACCTCATCACGTGCAACCACCCCACCCCTTCCAAGAAAATCCAGGCAGATTCAAAAACTACACTCCCTGCGCCCCTGGATCATAAAATGCAAAAAGAGAGAGAGGGGAGGGGAGAAGTGGGGGATGAAAATGCAAGATGAGTATAAGACGACTAGTATGGAATCAGTAGAGCAGGTAAAGAAATTGTTTCAACCTGTACGTTTTCCCCTCCCATGGAATGCTGCAATTGGCACGAGATCCAGAGAATCCCCAACACTGCACATAAAAGCTGATAAGTAGTGCTGCACAAAGATTCATTTGGAAGCTAAGCAAACACTCCCTCTTTTCTGGGCTAGCAGTCATTTCTGTTTTGGGGTGTCCCACTCTTCTTGACTGTCATAAGTTCCTAATATGTTTGCAAGTGGTGTTCACGTTGACATAATTGTTGTCCATGGAAGATAAGAACAAAGAAATAAGGATACTTTGGTGCAATCACTGATGTGGCATACTTTTCCACTAAAAAGTTCTTAATATTTCAGAATGTTGATAACGACAGTTAATGTGGGACATATATAGAATACCAATCAAGCAAAATGGCATGCACTTTTACCTGTCCATATAATCCTTCTTCAATTTGACCCAGTTATTAGACCGCTTTGACGGCTCATAAGTTGCCTCTCTATCCAATGTTTTGATTATCAACCCCTCACAACTGCAATAGAAAATAAAAGTATTGAAAAAAGAAGACCTAATCTTTCAGAACAGAAGGGACAAACATAATGGAACTTGAAAAAGCTTGAATTGTCATTCGTATAAACAAAACAAATACAGCAGCCAGCAGGAAGCCATATTGCAGTATGAAGAGAAATTAAAAGAATCAGAGAGGCATGTCATCCAGCACCAACTACTGTCACCTATTCTCAATCGTTTGTAGGCACATTACCATCAAAAGGCTCAAAGCCTCGACAAACTAAATGTTCCTGCAACAACTATAAAAAGTCTTCCAAACGACAGTATCAAATAGAAAAACAACCACCACCTAGGATATTCCCACCAAGGGCGAGGTGGGAAGGTCCATCCGTCCATATGTACTCAGCCTTACCCCTAGCTAGTTTTCTAGTAGAGAGGTTGTTTCTGATGGACCCACAATGGAAATATTAAAAATATCAACTACAAATTGCCAAAAACCATCCATTAGGGACAGAACCACGGCTGTATCACTGAAAGCTCTAAATTAGACTATACAGGTCCTCCCAACCCCCAGCCATAGAAAAAGAGAGCTGGTCTTCTAATACCTCACATGAGCAAAAGAATCATTTGTGAAGGTACTTGTCGATGGGTACACATTCACAAAAGTTTGCAGGGATGAGACTTTACCAGCCATTTACAGCAGCTTCAAGAAACTTCTGAATTTCCTCAAGATCAGTAGATGTGAGTGTTGTAGCAAATTGAAAAATTCCAGGTTCTTCCTCAAATGACTCAAAGAGATGCTGCAGTTATCCCAACAACAGCAGGTCAGGATAGTATCAAAACGCACATATAGTTGAAATAGTAAATTCCATGCCTTTTTTTCTTTTCTTTTTTTTAAGGTAACACGGGTATCCAAGCTTTTGCTTGACTAATCCCATGGACGCTGAAGTCAACGACCAGGAAAACCTCCAATGGCCCCAAAAGGACTCAAACTTGGGACCTCTGGAGCAGATCTCAAAAGTCTTACCATCCCCCTCAATGTTAAATTCCATGCTTTTTATAGACCCATAATCCTTCAAAACCAGATTTAGAAAGTAAAGCATTCCTAAAAAAAGTTCTTGTTTAGTGGGCGTAGGCTAGATTCCAGGAAATGTGCTACTTCCAGGGTATCTATATCTACACAATCTTGACTTCAGTCAGAAAGTAGAGCTCCCAGACTTCAAATAACTAAGCATTCATACCCAGCATGCCCTCCACAAATCCCAAAAAACTGTCAAGAATTTCTAAATGAATCCCAAAACAATGCCAATTTTATACAAACGATACACCCGGCCATCTGCATGACACACCAATGACTGGTTCACACAGATCTTCAGACAAATAGTGCAATATAAGCCACAACTCAGGTCATAGAAGAAAAACTGACTGAAAGCTCCACAAATACACTGGTTCTATGATGTAATTACACCAGGAGAAGAACCAGGACTTTGCTGGTGGCGGGGGCTATTTTAAGGGCTCTTGGAAGAAACTCCAGGTGTATCTTCTTTAGGACTCGGTGGATATAGATTCCAATTTTGCAAAACTCGAAGCTTGGTCTTACTTCAAAATCATCTTCAACATGTAATTAGATAAAAAACAGTGACGACAGATCTTGGTATTCTTGGTAAATCTTCAATGCCAAGAATAAATCAAGTGATGGAGGGGAATATAAACATTTAGCTGTAAGTTGCAAAGTCTTTGAAATGAAGGAGGGAACCTTTATATTTATTAGTTGACAATCTGTTGCCTGGTCAGAGAAAGTGGTTGTAGTTAGACTTTGCAGCCATTGAACCTGTGGTTAATAATTTTATTTTTCTACATAACATGGGTATCCAAGTTATTTTTGCTTGACTATTCCCATGGGCCCTGAAGTTAACGACCAGGAAAACCTCCAGTGGCCTTAAGGGGACTTGAACTTGGGACCTCTGGAATAGATCTCAGAGGTCTTACCAACTGAGCTACCCCCTTCAGGTTTCCTGTGTGTGATAAATGTAACTTAGCTCTTCAAGAAACGAAAAAAATGGCGATGACCTTTTTAGGTGTGGTACAAAACAGAAAGCATGTGTAACCTATGTGAAATACAAGAGTGGAAAGTGAGAAGTGAGAACTACTTCCTGTATTCACGACACAGAAATAATCCAGTAGAAATCATGAAGTCTAGACTTCGTTCCAGTATCCTCGGGGTTCTTCTAACACTGAATTCTCTTATCCTCTCACAAAAGAGAAACAAAAAAGAAAAAGAAAACATAGCCAACAATATACGCATCACTAGATGACATCAGTGATACAAACTGACAAGGGCTGAGAGCCAGGTTACTGGTCACTACAAAAAAATTCAATAATGCTAGGCCTTTAGGAAGTTATGGTAAAATCAAAATGTTCAGCACGAGCAATGAAGATTATTTCATGTTATGTTCAGAAACATCCAAATTTGATAACCACATAAAAACATTGGAGTGCAACATAATTTTAATCATAAATTGCACATAATTATGTAGCGCGACAAATAACTAGATCACCCTTTCAGTATAGACAACAGTAAAGAATAACATATTACAGATTCGACAATGAGCATACACCAGGACAGTACCTTTCTACGAACGTTAAGCTGCTCTTGGAGAAGTGGCTCTCCATTCAGATATAGTATGTCAAAAGCAAAGATGCAAACTTCAACCTTAATCTCACTCATCACAACGTTTTTACGAGCACGGGTGCTAAGTATCTGTCAAAACCACCATACTTGTAAAGTTAGCATCTAAACCCAAACAACCAACAATTTACCAGAGGGTAAACTAATTTAAAAAAATTATGGCAGCAACACAAGCAATACAAAGAACTGATAGCAAATTGATGCATATGTTAGAAATTTTTTGGTCCTTAATTGAATTTAGTTTAGTTATGCATGTTTTTCCCTAAGGTTTCTACATTCTCTTTGGAGCAATATGCCAAACCAAGCCCCATACAACTAGGTGTTACTGGTACTCACATTCATGATACTCTTTCAGCAAAAGCAAAGCACATCCTATTTTCAAAGAAGGTCAAAAGATCATTTTAGAATCATTACTGCTACGAAGATTAGCCTCAAGTTATCCAAAGCATTGACCATCAGGCATCACTCAATAGTCAATAGTAATCCCACCTCAAACATCACCAACAATAGTCTCAACTATTGAAGTTGACTACTTACATGCACCATATTCATCGACAGCAGAATTTCTCACCCGAGTTGCTGGGGTGAAAATGGGAAGAAGAGAAAAAAAAAAAAAGGATATCTGCTTATGGGTCACTTACTTCTTTAAAACCCAGAAGTTTAGCGCCAAAGTAAACAATAAAATTGAACGGGAAAAGAAGATAAATGTGAAAACATGCAAAAAAAAAAACCCATTTAATCACGTTCTTCTCAAAGGGCCAAGGGGTCATTAAATGGCCAACTAAGATTTACATCCAAGCTGGCATGTGGTTTCAATGTTGCATAATTAACTAACTACAAGTCTACAACACAAACAACCCTAAGGAGAGATTCACTCTCGTGAAAAATGAGAGCACGGAAGAAGTGAAACAAAATAGTTGGGACTTGGGAGCACTAACGGATTTATTGAGGTGGCATCCTTAGCTTCAGCATCATATACCTTTATTCATAAATTTCATAAGGTATCCTTGTACTTCAGAAAAATGTATGGTCTATGCATTCTTTAAGCTGCAAGTGATACCCCTTCAAAATAAGTATCACATACACAATATTCAAAAGATCATTCCTTTAAGATAGCTTCCCCCATCAGAACTTCACCCAAAACACTCATTCAATCCCAGATTTTCTGTTAATGCCTAAGTGTCACTTCCAAACAGAAGATTCTTTCAAGCTCAAACTGAGGATAAATTTTGGAGTGCTGATATTAGAAACACAAATAGAGTCAGCTCCATCAAGAAAACTGCATACGCGATTCGATTTTTTGACAGTCAAGGGGCACCATGTGAAAGTTTCAAAAGAAATGGATACTTGTGAATTTCACCAAAGTACAAAGGTACCCCGTGACAAATCCCTTATTTATTATGGTGATTCTATAACATTGTCTATGTCAACCAGTTTACATCATGGAGGAATTAGTTGCATATGTTACCTCAAAGAACACAATATCCAATCACCATTAGGTTATTCTTTATTATCAATTACTAGTTTCGAGCCATATCATATAAAACACGCTTCCGGAAATTATAATTGAATAGCGATTTAATCTTCAAATCAGAAAAATAAAACAAAAACAAATATAGAAGGCTCAAATTCTCAGTCCGAACTGAAGGGATGAATAATTGCAACGATTGAACCCAAAGAAAAGTTGTATGATTAATTTGAGGGTGAACCCCACTAAATTCAAGTTAAATCAAGGCGCCTGATTAAATCTCGTTTATATTTTCAACTATTCTGTCTCATACCCCTACTTTGAAAGGAGGAAGATAACATACTGCTAGAAGAGCATCTAAACTTAGTCCAAGTACCTGAAACGGAAGAATCTTCTGTTTCTCACGATCATATGCAACAATTTCACAATCCAAAACAAAAGAATTCACAGATGATTTCTTGAACCTGCAAAATGAGACTATAGGCTGAGAAAAAGGATCAACGAGGATTGTGGCCGTAACACTGAAAACCAAAGACATTAAATGCAAGCTAGGTTCAATAGTCTTAGGAACAGGTAACTAGGTAAGTTGTTATGAGCAAAATTACTTTAAATTAAACCAGCTTCCACACTAGTAGAAAATACCAACTATACAGGATTTTAAGAGGGAAATTGGCTCAAAATAATACAAACTATACGCAACACCCAATCTCATCCGAGGAATTTTGACTTTACCGTCCACAATTTCAAACTAAATCTGGTTTCTATCGCAGACCTATCTCGGTGGTACGTGGCATCAGCATATTATGAAGTTACTTTTTTCTTTTTCGACAAAACCTTACAACAAAAAAAAAATGTTTCAATTTTTTTAAGCCAACTGCTTTTTGTCCCATGTGCCTACCTACAAGTTGGGTCTAATAGTATATATTTTCAAAGAGAAAGAGTTATTGCTATTTTCTTTTTTTTAACGGGGAAGGAGGGAGAGACTTATTGATGCAATGAGTACTTTATAATGGTCACATGAGACACAAATAAATTGGCCGTAAAAATTTTAGTGAAAGTTTTTCTTTATTTATTTCTAATTAATAGTAGAAGACTCAAAAGTAAATCTAATCATATATCAAAGTCAGGTAGGACCAGGAATGAAGCTTGTATTAAAAGCCAAAATTAGTATGTATTTATGTAAGTTTGTAATAGAGTATAAAGTGCAAAATCCTCAAAAAGGGTTTTGTACATATCTAGCATTGTTTGGATTGGCGACTTTTATATTCAAAATAACATGAACTTCTACTCTGTAGACATTTGTAGCTTTGACTATCTCACACCGACTGGCTAGTTTGCCCAAAGGAATGCTTGGCCTGATTGGATGACCCTCTCAACTCCATCACGCATAGGAACTACAGGTAACCTCCTCCCTCAAGCAAAAAAAATATTAAAAATAGAAATGCTAGCCAGTCAGTCACCTTCATGATACTACCATGAGGACTTCTAGATTTGAATTCGATAAAGTGAAAAAGGTTTTTGGAAGAAGATACTGGTTGGAATACTAATGTGACAAATGTAGTTTATGAGTTGAAGAAACAATAATACACAACAAAAGAAAAGGAAACAGAGAGCGAGGTGTTTTTTATAATAATAAGGTTTCTTTTTTTCTTTTTTTTTGAGGGGATAATAATAAGGTTTCTAATTTCTAACAGAAATATACGAAATCTAAAATTTTAATATTAGAACTACGAGGATTTTATTTTAATAGAACCTTCGAGCAAGTCCAATGGGGGTTAAGAGAGGAGCTACAGAGGGAGCTAAGGAGAATTAAGCTTTGGGGAAAGGGAGCTAAAGGGGGAGCCAAATTTTGGTAGAGCAATGTTAGCTTCATAGCCAAGGAGTGGAAAGCAGTGAGAAAAGTAATAAAATAATTTATATTAAAGAGGAGGAAAAAGAAAAAATTAAGTAAAAACTTTTGGGGTAGTTAACCAGGACTATAGGAGTGGAGAGAAACGCAAAACGGAAGAATGAGTTAAGGTTGGCAATGTGGTTTATAAAAAGCTGGCATTGCTCCTCTTGGGAAACCTTAGGATTCGGGATCCTCTTTCCTCAAACATTAAACCAAAAAAGCAGCTTTGTTTATTTTTTTTAGCTTCTCGTTGTTTCAAGTCTTTTCTTTTGTCTTGTTTTGCTGTTTATTTATATATATATATATATATATATATATATATATATATATATATATATATATATATATATATATATATATATATTATATAGTTATTTTTACCTCCAATCTATCCAACCGCAGAACTTCTTACAACCACTGCTCACTATGACTTGGTTCCAAGTCAAAAGAAGAAAATTGTCCCCAAAACCCGGAAAATGGAGAAAAAGAAAGAATTTTTTTTTTAAACTTATTCTTGTTTGGAAAATAAATTTAATTGGTTTATTAACACTATTCTTTAATCTAAGAAAAAAAAAGAATTCTATACGTCACATTTAAAATCTGTTTCAACTTTTCAGAAAAAAAGAAAGGAAAAGAAAATGTAATCATTTGTATCTTCACACTTCACAGAATAAACTTCGTCTTATTTTAGTATTATCTGTTGTGGGAAAACTCTGTTGTGCATGTGCCAACATTGGTATTAATTAAACTAATTTTCACAAATTTAGAACTTAAAATGACCAAACAGCAGGAGAGCTCCAGGTCAACCAAAAAAAATAAAAAATTCAACACCTCAATAACATGTGAAAATAAAAAATGGAAAATAAAAAAAGTGCATAACACAGAGATGTGGACTATTTGCTGCTGTGGAGCAATAACAGGAAATTAAAAACTAGCTCCCAGTCATTAGCAACAAAAGCAGAGAAAAATCCATACTTATGGAACAAGTATGCAAAAGAAATAAGAAAACCTGCCAAGTTGATAAAGTAACACAAAAGAATGCCTACTAGCTTCATAAGATTACTCTTAATAAAACAAGAAAGACATGGCTGAAGGAAAGCACCAAATGATACTAGTATACTATATTCTAAATATATTAGATTATCAGAGTAGCAAAGCACGAAAGACAAATAAGAGCTCTAATGTCTGATAAGGATGTGATTCATTTTCAAAATCAATCTAACAGCAGAAAATATTTCCAGTATTTTAATGAACCTACAAACTACTAAAGATTCCCTCAACAAATTTGACACAGATGATTGCAACTACCAAAACCTGTTTTTGTTCAATGTCAATGCAATCCTATTCTCGTCCATCTTCTACCTTTTTCGACCTAGCTCTGTTTTAGGTATCAGAAAAGAAAAAATGAACGTACTGAAAAGGTTGCAGTACCAGTGCAACTTCTTCCAATATTACAACTAATCATCTGTTTTTTTAGGGAAAATCATCATCAGTTAACATCAAGAAGTTGAATACCTCAAAAATAATTAAACAAAATAAACATGAAGTTGAAAACAGTGCCTTAAAATTATGAATAACTTCAATAACAAGATAGTCCCTTAATGTTCCCTTTAAACTGCTTCAGCTACCAATGTCAACCTGTGAAGATACAAATCAAGATTCAAGGAACGGTACCTCGCCACGGAAGCAACCACATCAGGGTACTTTCCAGTGTTTCGTTCAGCATTTCGACTGTATATCTCGACTGAACCATCCTCCATGTAATGAATCTGCATTTTACGTCGAGAGATTAAGAAACACATTGCAACAGGTTATTCTCCCATCCCCGTACAACAATAAGGAAATACAGCATAATATACCCAGAAAAATCATCATAATTGACTTAAAAGGTAGAAAAGGAATTACTTGAGCACGTTCTCCATCGTACTTGTACTCACAAGTAAATACCATATTTTGAAATTTATCTATAATCTCCGATACCCCCTTTGTTGGTTTCGCCAGCATAGGTCCAATAGGAACACCTGGTGTAAAGTTACAGGTCTTTGATAGATTCCATACCCCACCACTGAGAAGAGCAGGGATTATCTTATCATAGACAGGAAGCACGGAGTATACTTGTTTAACAATCTTCCCCGCCTGATAAGACAAATTCACAGGCAAATATTAACAAATTAGAATTATCTTAATCTTATAATGCAATAACATCAATTGGAGACAAACAACAGTGTGCAAAGACAAAGCTCAAGAAACTGAAACAGTCAATAAAAATCAAACACTATTTTGCATTTAATGAATTATAATGTAGCAACCCACGATAATTGCATGCAAGCATTGCATGGTAAATTTACCGTGTAATGGGATATAATTGACATCAAAACCTTTGACGTACGTTACTAGACTTTTGGAGCGCAATAATTTAATGTGTAATGGCTGCATGTAATACTCTTTCACAAACAACTAAACTTATAATTAATGAAAAAGCAACAGTAACAGCAAGAGAAAAACAGTTAGCAGTCTACAATTCTAGATGACAATGATGAGGAAGTAACAAGTTCAAAGTTTAGCAGTCTAGATAACATTCTTAACTACAAGGACCAACAAATTCTAGACACCTGGATGGGCATATCGAAATGCTTATGGAAGCAACTGATCCAACATTCTAATTGCCTGTCATACCAATTTGAAACGCAAAAACCAATCTTATAAAAATGAGATCACGTGAGGAATTGCATCGAGGTTACATATGAGCAAAATAAATTTTCAGATGCAGGAAGAAAAAAGTGTCACAGCTTCCTGGAATGATAAGCATTTAGAAGCACAAAACGCAGGGAGACTACCCACTAAAGTACTAAACCATCTTCCCACAGTGAGAGAGAGAGTGAAAGAAAGATCATTTATAGACCATAAGGAGAACAAGAGACCTTACTAACGAATCTCCCAGAATTTTGTTCATCAATGATAGCATCAAAGACTCACCAGTCTCATCTTCAACTTTTTATCAATATGTATTGCACCAAATAGAAAACCACATTTGATCCATCTAATTTAATCTACCTTGGCAAATTGTCCAAAGCCCCCACCCCCCAACCCACTCATGAGAAGAACCAGAGAACCTTCTGTAGGAACCTTAACATGATATCACAGACATGCATCCTTCTGGACTCTTTCTCTGCCTTCTGGTATCGATAGTCCACAACATTGAATTCATGGGCCTCTTAGAGTTGTAATCAAAATTTATGCCTCAAGCTCAAGAGAAACTTTCTGAAAGCTCGAGTTTGTAACTTTGTATGACATAAAGTCCTATAAACACATAATAAGATCCTGGTCAAAAATTCCAGCCCTCTTTAACATATAATCCGAATTCCTCCATAAGCTTACATAAAAAATGTCATTCCAAGACCTCAGCTGGTTTGTTCGATAATCGCTTCCACTAGGAAGTTGCTGTAAGTGACTTCCTATGGGATGGAAAACTTCCCCATAAGTTATATTCTATGTGCAGTTTGATCCAGTTAATGTGTTTTTAACTTCCCTTTATTTGGAATGAGACAGCGAGTTCCTCCTAGAACAACTTCCTAAAGTTTAGATTAACAAGTGATGTGGTCTCAGAAAATGGCAGAACATGAGCCATTTTTCAAATAATAACAAAATTCAACACTTCTCATTGACAGGGAAATAACATGTGACCCACCAAGTGCGGCTTACCACTCCTCCCACACAAGTTACTCATCATGAGCATAGGAAGTGAAAGATAAATAGATGAGAAGGTAAGTTTGACTTCCCACCGACTTCTTACCATTAGAAGTTGTTCTACTTCCCCATAAATCAAACTTACCACAGTAACAAGGGCATAAAGAAACAGGGGGAAAAACACAGAACCCGCCGAAACTCCAAAAGGCAAAGCTAAATGGTCACACACTGCAGCATAAGCAACATTTCCACATCTTAAACTTATTATAGAGCCTCAAAGAATCTACATTAAACAAGGTTCTGGAGAAAAAAGGGAGGAGGAGAGGGCAAGAAACAAAGAACCGTTAACTTGATGTCGGTAATCTAGGTTCATCTTCACTCCTCACTAATCTATATCTCTCGAGCTGTTTATGATTGAAGTTCAAAGCACTTAACTTTTTGCCATTTAGGCATTTACTTTCTGATTCTTCTACTAATACGATCTATCACTTCTCTAATACTTCCCATTTTAAAATACCATCTTACATAGTGGGTTGTTAAGGAATAGCCTCTGTGATAGTGTTGACCCAGGCAGATCCACACTACACTGTTGTGGTTGAATTTACACTGCCTTCTCAGAGTGAAATGGAGACGACAAAACATAAGCACCAATCACACAAGTTGAATATGCAAATAATAAAATCTAACAGTCCAGTAAAAGGGGTAGGATATTTGTCAAATAAAGATTGCTGAACATTTTGTTGGAACTCATAACAGTAACTGCAAAAATATCTGACAGCAAAAGAGGAAGAAAGTATGCATAAGATTCTTCATTAGTATCTAGCCAGCAACAAGGTTCCTCTGGAAACGCAGCTACTAACCACGATAAACTTATGAAATTGATTCATAACACAACCATTATCAGACACCAACAGCTCTGGACAGGTATATATCTCAAAGGATCAGTGAATGACACTAAAAAAAATAAACAACATAATCAAAACACAAAATTAGGTGTCTTGCGAGCTGACAATAAATTATATCACCTAAGCATCTATGACTGACCTCTTCTAGTGGAGATTGGACATCTGAAGGAGGCTTTGAATGCTCTTCAGCATATACAGCCGCTTGTCCCAGGGCAACAAGAAGTGTTTGCTCTGCCAAACCAATCCTCAATTTTGACTGCAATAAGAACAATATAATGCGTAAGAACAAGTGCAAAATGAAAAAGTATAATTGCAGTTGACAACTGAACCAACACCTGAAGCAGCCGCATCAAATATACAGGTTCACAATCTTTGGCCGCCACAAGAAGACCCTTGATAAGGCTCTTCTTCCTTTCCTGACTATCTTTCCCCGATGCCTTATCAAAAATAAAAGCAATATAAAAGTGAGGGAGATTCATTAAGATTTATAAACAATCATGCTTTAGTTCTACATCATTTCTTTTGCCTCCCCCCCCCCATTTCAACTATGACAAAGCAAACCCAAACATAACTGGAACTCATTTCCCTCACAAATATATTGTGCAAAGCAAAGACCATCAGTAACTCTGATAAAATGCAAGAAATGATGTCCCCACCTTGGCAATCAGTTGGAATGTATTGAAAACCTTAGCAATGGTCAGCGGCTCAGGTTGGCGCATCATACTTTGCTTTGAACGAATTTCTTTAGCAACACTTCCCAAATCACCTAATTCCTGTCAATGGAAGTAAGGAAAACTAGAATCATAATTATTTGTTTTTCTAATTACAAAAAAAAAAAAAAAAAAAAAAAATTGACACAGAAACCACAAAGACAATCCTTGCAAAAGTAAGGATTGAAAACCCAAAGAAACCAGCAAGAACCACCAATTTCTACAATCTAACATCCCCTGCTTTTCATTCTTTACATATTGTTTGGGCACCTTTTACTAGATGACATGAATCTAACATGACTCTCAAAGTAATATAACAGAACCACAAAGACAATCATTGCAAAGATAAGGATTGACAGCCAAAAGAAACCAGCAAGAACCAAGTTCTACAATATAACATCCCGTGGCTTTCATTCTTCTCGTATTGTTTGAGCAACTATTACTAGATGACGTGAATCTAGCATGACTCTCAAAGTAATACATGGATGCATAATCATACCTATTGCCAAAACCACAAGCTAACATCCCTTAACTAACATACATCAAGAACAGATCATACATGAAAAATGTAGCAACACACAATAAGTTTAAGCCAACACTGCCATCCAAATTACAGAAACTGTTTACCAAGGATGTTTATGCATCTGCTTACTACATAACTCCCATGTATTCCAGAAGAAATCGACCAATCTAAGAGATATAAAACCTAACATGATGGTAGAAAAAAACAACAAGAACTCATGATAGAGCCCCCTCAATCGAATATAACATGGACACATCCAAAGTCCAAACCCATACCATTAAAAATCTACACATTACCATATAACAAGAACCCGTCATTACTTACAACAAGAACTATCCTTTTTACCTTATACGACCTCTTGATCACTGCTTCAGTAGCTCCACAAGCCTCAGCAAGCGCCTTAATCAACGAAGCATCCCCCAGACCAAGTTCAACACCCTCATGACCAGGAGCAATCTTATTAGCCAAAAGATAAACAATCCCCAACAAATCATCTGGGGTTTTAGCAATCACAGTCCTCAACAAATTACAAGTAATATCCGTAATGACAATTCGACCCGATTCGTCTTTGATAAAATCAAAAGCCTTAGCAAGAAACAGAAAAGGAACCCTTTCCCCATCCTCCCACCACGCTGCCATTTTCGGGTCGAAATTGGCCGGCTTTTTCTTCAGATGAACAGCAAACTCATCCACATTAACACCCGCCTTAGCTTTTTTCCCAAAAGGGTTTTGTATTTCCTTTTTTGACCCAGTTAACCCAACAGATTCCCCCACAATTTGGGGGTTCAATTCAGCTGTATTATTCAATTCTAGGGTTTTATCAGAAGAATCAGGGTTCAAATTAGGGTTTTCTGGTTGGGGTTTTACGGGTGGGTCAGGAGATTTGCGCTTTTTAGGGGAATTAGGGTTAGGGTTTTGGGATTTTTTATTCTTGGCAGCAGCTTGACGAGCACCGGACATGAGAGCATCGAAAGCAGAGGGACGAGAAGAAGCCATGGATGAAGCTCCACGAAGCTTGGGTTTTGAAGAAAAATGGCGGGTTTTAGAGATAGAAAGGGTTTTAGAGAGAGAGGGGGTTTTAGAGAAGAGAGAGAATTTGATAGTGGTGTTGATTTTGTTGTTAATTGGGCGGAAATTGAGATAGCAAGTACTGATTCTCAACATGCCAAACACTTACACAAGGCAGAAGATTGTTGGGGAAGTTTGAGTTTGGTTTGGGTTTTGGTAATGGTGGTGCACCCTAAGGTTAACAAAATGGCGGGAATGGGTTAGGAATGGTGTTTTTTTTTTTTTTTTGATAAAAAGGAATGGTGTTGAACGGCGATGAAAATAATAATAATAGTAATAATAATAATAATAATAATAATTATTATTATTATTATTATTATTATTTAATATTTTTTTATTATTATTAATATTGATTATTATTATTATTATTATTATTATTATTATTATTATTGATTATTATTATTGATTATTATTATTTTTTTGTGTGGTAAAATGTGAGTGTATATTACCAAAATCATATGTAAGTGAGTTCATACATCAAAAACAGAGAAAATATTAGGAGCCATCTAAGCTACCTATGTAATCTGTATCAAAACTCCCTATGACAGCAAAACAAAGTTATACAGAAAACATGAAAACTATCTATTTCTGTGTAAAAACAGGTTGGATCTTCATCTGAATGCACCATTTCCTATTTCTTGGTGTATCTTTAGTTCTGTCTATTTTGCTGAGCTGCACCCTTATCTCATACTGAATACGAGCAACAACACTATCAACTTCATGCTTATCCTTCCTGAAAATGACATGGTTCCTAGACACCCAGATATGATAAATGCAGGTTGTAATCGTTGCCTTACATATTGATCTGTAAGCTGAACAACCCCTGATATGCTTCAAACCCCAATGAATAATAACATTCCAGGCCACAGGTGGAACTGGAAACTGAACAAACATAGCAATTTGTTGTCAAACCTGCCAAGCTGTCGTGCAAATGGACATGCCAAAAACAGGTGTTCATGATTTTCTGCAGCATTCCCACACAATACACATTGACTGTCCACAATACCACCACGAGCAATCAATCTATCTCTAGTCAAGAGCCTTTGCTGCATCATAAGCCAAGCAGTGAAGGAATGCTTGGGATAACAATTCCTCCCCAGATAAACTTAGCCCACATCTGCACAGGCGCATCTGGGTGCAGCACCTTATAAGTAGCTTTAGAAGAAAAAGAAGGAGGACCTGCAGTCCACAGAATTTCCCCTTGCTTTAATTGAACACACCTCAGTGCATCCTCTCTGAGCTTAAAAAGCTTCCTGAACCCTCAAGACTGAGTTTGAGTCAGCTGAACCTCCCACAAATCATCATGCACTAAATACATTTCATGCAACCACTTGACCCACAACATGCACATCAACTTTCCTTGCTATGCACCAGATAAGTTTGAGGATTAGAGCTGAGTTAACTGCATAAAGGTCTTTATTATTATTATTATTATTATTATTATTATTATTATTATTATTATTATTATTATTATTATTATTATTATTATTATTATTATTATTATTATTATTATTATTATTATTATTATTATTATTATTATTATTATTATTATTATTATTATTATTAATCAATATATACATCTTACCTTACTATTAAAATACAGTGCGGACTTGGCAATCTTGCCATGTGGCACTCCTAACAGCAAAACCTCTACTCTTGGATGGTGACGACACATGGGACGCCAAGTAGGTATGGGTTTGACACATAAGCAAATAAGCTGCCACGTAAGCAAGTCATTCAAGTTGCATCCATCAATTAATGCAATCATTATTATTTGAGTTTATCAATACGACTAGCATGTTGTTCAAAATATAAGATAAAATAACTTTTGTTGCGCAAGTTAAAAAATTATAATTTTTATTTCATTGGATTTGAATCAAAAAATACCTCAAAATGAGATGTATATGTCCTATATTTTACCCTAAAATATTTGGTATAATTTTTTTTTTAATTTCTTTTAAGGAGTGTTTGGTAGAAGGTAAGGAAAAAAAAGGTCAAATAGCCAAATTCGTATTTTTTTAATTACCATATATTATATTATGTGAATTGAGTATCAAACATAGTCACATTATGTGACTATCATAGATAGTGGTATTTTTCTTTTCAAGTTCGCAAAAGAAAAAGACAAAAATAATAATTATTATTTTTTTAGGAGAACTATTTATGCTTAATTTATCTTTACCTATAAATGTCTTCGTAGTGAATTACAATATTTAAAAATAGACATAAACTTATACAAGACGGTCTTTTCGTAATTTTTGGTAAAACGGGGGTCACTTTTCAATGAAATAAGGGTCACTGCTTACCATAAGTGATCCTTACATTACTAAATAGTGACCCCATTTTTCTGTGAGTTGGTCTCACACAAGATTTGCTGGTAAAAAAAAAGTAAATAAAAAAATTCAAGATTTGTAAATGCTTAATAATGGGTTAACTTTGAGAAATTACAACATTAAAAAAAAAAAGAGGATAGAATACAAAATTAGAATATCATTAGTAATGGACTCACTATGAAAAGTCCATATATAACCCAAAGTCTAAAACCAATTTGTGAAATTATTTGAGGAAACCCTTGCATAATCTTTCAATTCACCAGAAGAAAAAAAACACCAACGTATTGCCGAATTCTAAATTTTAGGAAAAATGCGGACTATAACACATAAACAAAAGACTAACCCGAGGCATCGCCCGGGGCCCAAAACTAGTAATCAATATATTATGTATTATATATATAAATGAGGCATTTTTTGCGAGCAATGAGGCGTGCCACGTAGGCGAGAATTTTAAGAACGCGCCACCTAAGCGAGAATAATGACAAAAAATAAGGGTGTAAAACGTTTAGGATTCTTAGCATCCTTATTGTTTAGGATTCTTGAGAGGTTACCCAGTAGAATTTTAAATGGGTTATAACAAATTTTCGTCCAATATTTAAATCAGAAATTACATTTTTTATACATCTTAAAAAATAAAATAAAAAAATACACCATCAGATTTGGATCAAAAAATATTTTAAAACGAGATGCATTTATAATATGTTTATAACATATTAGTAAGATTGCATACAACGGTTAATTAGACGAACCCAAAATAAAAAGTGTTTATAATTTTTACCATTAAAAAGATTATAATCAATCAATCAAATAAAAAATCATCAACCACGCCATATCACCAAACAATTAATTTGAGAACATAATCAAAAAGTAAAAAATCAGTTTATACATAATATCTTATGGTAAATTGGTAATGGTAGTAGTCATTAGACAGATCTGATGACAGCTGGTCTGCATAATATCAGTTTATACATAATACCAGTTTATACATAATCTTAGGATTCCTATTCCTTCCAGCAACTCCAATGTTAAGTCTAACAAGTTAGACAGATCTGATGACAGCTGGTCTGCTCCACCTTTCTGGTTGGATTCGTATTAACACGGATGGCTCCTCACTAAGGAAACCGGGTGCAGCAGGTTGTGGAGGAATAATTAGAGAGACAGTGGGGAAAATTTTGGAAGTGTTTTCTGTTGATCTTGGTGTAAGTGACTCTAATGAAGCTGATCATTAAAGGTATTTACTAGGAAAGATTTCCACTTTGGTTACTTGAGGTATATTGCATAATTATTTTTTAGTGACCTGTGTTTTTCATATTTCTATCTTGGGGTTACCTGAAATTTTAGAAAAAGTTTCAGTTAACTATTTTCCGTCTTTTTAGTTAACTTCTCCGTTAAAAAATCGGGACAAGTTAGGCATTTGATTTTTTTTTTTTATAGGAGTCTTTGGTCATTTTCATCCCTATTGGCTATTCCCATCTTCCTTCACCATCCCGATCTTTTTTTTCTTTCTCTCTCCTCTGCTCCCTGAGGAGCTAATTTTCCCTCCTTCAATTTCTCATCCCCACCAGTCCACCACCACGTGTTCTCTCTCATCCACCACCAATCTCCACCACCACGCAACACCAGCCAACACCACGTTTTTTCTGCCCTCAACCAATACGCAGCACCACCGCCACATTTTCTCCTCTCCACCACCCGGCGACACCATCCCCTAACCCCCTCTTTCTCTCTCATCATCATCAGGCCTCCCTCTCTCTACCCACCTCCATTATCCCACCTGAACTCATGTTCATTACAAACAAGGAGGTCTAGCACTTAATTCGTATCATCTCTCTCCTCCAAGTTGTATTCTTAACTTCAGTTTCCTCTTTTGGCTCCAATGGCTACTTCAATAGTGACGAAATCGAAATGATGGATATATGAAATGGAAGAAGCAATGAACGAAGATAAAAAGGCAAAATGAAAGGGGTTTTAGTTGGCTAGGAATCTCATTTTTGCCATATACTTCAAATGTTAGGTGATCAGGTTACCAAAACTTAACTTGATCTCTACTAATTTGCACAAATTATCTTTCAACATTCCTGTTTTCTTATTCTAGAATTGTGAAGTTTTAGGTGATGTTTTTCTTTATCATTTTGGCCACTATTGATTGGTTTTAATTAGAGATATTCTTTTCAAAACCCATGGAGTTTTGGCGAATTGAAGCTGATAATTTAGTGATTGAGGTTTTTGGTAGATAGATATGGAGACAGAAAATGGAGCTCAAAGGAGATCCATAGCGGAAAAAAAAAGAGCAAAAAATAGAGGTTTTTGCTGAAAATAACTTCTCACTTAAGTGGGGTATTTTGGTCTTATCAGAGGCCATGTCAGTAAATTGACAGAAAAATAACGGAAATACTTAAAGTGAAACATTTTTTAATATCTCAGGTAACCAAAATGGAAATATGAAAAATACAGGTCACTAAAAAATGATTATGCAATACCTCAGGTAACCAAGTGTAAATTTTCCTATTTACTCTTGAGTTGTTGATGTTGACTCAAAAGGAGGATTGGAAAACTCATAGAGTGCAAGTTCAAAGTGATTCTATTAATGCAATAGCTTGGATGAAGAATTCAAATTAGAGACCATGGCATTTATGGAGAATTTTTGGTGACATTTACTACTTTTTTTCTTCTGTAACTAATTTCCACATTATCCATGTAATTAGGGAGAAAAATAAGGAGGCTGATATTCTAGCTAGGAGAGGGGTGGGATGTGGTGAGCCATTATACCATGGGTTTAGTAAAACTGTATAGTCTGCTTCGTTGTTTCAGTATAAATCATGGGAGAGTACATTGTATAGAGGGCTCTAGGGCTTGGATCGTTTAGTTTTTGACAATTAGTTGCCTAATAAAAAATTATTTTGCCGTGAAAAAAAAAATGGTAGTAGTTCACTATTATTCTAATTTCTTTGCATTTATTTGATAAGTATATACAGACCCCGTTCAGCAATAGTCTTTTATATAGTGATTAGTAGTTTGACCAATTTAAAATTCTACTAACCACCACCACTACTGTTCGGTAACAATTTTTTATTAGGAGTTGTGCCGCCAAGCGCTTGATTTTCTTTCCCTGAGCTATCCTTCTGCTTCACATGCACTCTCACCACAACACATGTCGCATGCGTGTGATTAACACTGGATCAATCATCAAAGTAAATTTGTTCAACTTCCCCCACATTTAAATCGTAGCCCTTCGGATCTTTACAGGTTTCATTTATTGATGAGCCTTTTTTTTTTCTTTTCTTTGAGCCTAAAAATAAAGAGTGACTTTGTCTCAACATACAAGTTAAAGGTCCCTTTATAATAATAATAATAATAATAATAATAATAATAATAATAAACAACAACAACAACAACAACAACAACAACAACAACAATAATGATGCATATGTCCTTTTGTTTCATTTATCCATCAGTTAACCTAACAACTAATTTTACCGAACCCTAAGCTAAGTAAACCATTTTTTTTATTTTTTTTTTTGGAAAAAGGTAAATTTCCATTGATGAATCCCCATAAAAGAGCAACAGTATACAATCAACTACAACTTGTCAGTACCCTATAATCTCAAGAAAGAGAAAAAATAAGGAATCACAATCGCCCTAGGCATTCCTCAGCTAAGCTGCCATATAATCCTACCATTCTAGCACAAATGCTCATCTGTATCTCACGCACTATGACCTCAATAGGTCTGCTTTGATTTTGAAACGTCCTCATGTTCCTCTCTCTCCATATCTCGTACACAGTAGCTATAAATGATGCCCTTCGTACTCTGTTGATCAGAGATTTTCCCCTGCAATATCTGGCAAGCCAACGCACTTCATGACCCAAGCTGAGCACACCCCTCTGTATTCCCACCCAATGCATGACTTTCCTCCACACCTGTGCAGATACATGACAATTGAAGAAGAGATGTTGGCAGTTCTCCATCTGCATTGTACACAACCTACAGATAGGGTCAACATTCATCCCCCTAGTATTAATTACTTCTTTTGTGAGGAGCTTTTTGTTACAAAACTCTGTCTAGGTTTTGCTCCCCTCTCCCAGATTACCTTGTGCCATCTGACATCTCTTTTTTCTCCTCTGAATACATCATAAGCTGCTTGCATACAGAAGCTCTCTCCCCTGACCATCTTCTTCAACAGGTCTTCTGCCAAGGGAGCTGACCCTGCTTTCATGATAAGGGCATCTCTGACATGTAGAATTTTCTTCCAAGCAGCAGAGCTAGACTGTTTTACACCTACATCCCATATATTGTTCCTTGACAGAAGATATGCTCTAGTCCACTCAGACCAACTCCCCCCCTTCCCAGCATGCAGCCACCACAAGTTCTTACAAATCGCAGCTAAGTTCCACTGTTCAGGTTCCTTAATCTGCACTCCACCTTGCTTCTTTGACCAGCACATCTTGTCCTAACTCACAGGGTAAATAGTATGCTTCTTATCCAACTTACCCCAAATGAAGCCCCTCCCCATATTCTGAATGTCATAAATGACCTGCTTTGGCAGCAAGAACAGACCACACTAATAGTTGAGCGTCGAGAATATCACAGAGTTCCACAATTGTACTCTACCAGCATAACTAAGCTTGTTATTGGCCCAATTATGAATCTTTCTTGAGATGTTATTCAACAAAGGTCCACACAAAGCATGAGTAAGCCTTGAGCTAGACAAAGGTACTCCTGGGTAGACAAAGGGTAGCTCACCCTCTTGGAAGCCAGTGCTAGCGAGAATATCCTTGCGAATCACCTCCCTCACTCCTCCAAAGTAGAAGCAACTTTTGTTCTCATTTGCTTTGAGCCCAGACAAGTTTGCAAACCTATTGAACACCCTAATGGCTTCCCTGACAGACCCCTTGTCTCCTTTTGTGAATATCAGCAGATCGTCAGCAAAGATCATATGTGTCAGTCCCACTTTTTTACATTTTGGATGAAACTGAAAGCTAGGATTGCTTCCCAAAGTCCTCAACATCCTAGAGAGTCCCTCCATACAAAGTACAAAGAGGTAGGGAGATATAGGATCCCCTTGTCTCAACCCCCGACCACCCTTAAAGAACCCTCTCATACTGCCATTCACATTGACTGAGAATTGAGAAGTGGACACATAGATCATGATTCTTTGTATAATCCAATCAGGAAAACAGAGGACTTCAAGCATCCTTTGAAGAAACTCCAAACTTACTGAGTCATATGCCTTACGAACATCTATCTTAAGCATAGCCCTTGGTGATATCCCTTTTCTCCCATAACCTTGCACCAATTCATGCGCAAGCGTGACATTGTCATTGATCCTTCTCCCACTAATAAAAGCTGACTGTTCAGACCCCACTATTTCATTGACAACATTTTTCAACCTTTCTGTGAGGATCTTTGTAATGGCCTTATAGACCACATTGCAACACGCAATTGGTCTAAAATACCTTACCCTTGAAGGGTTATCACACTTTGGAATCAAAGAAATTGCTGTGGAGTTTACAGCTCTTAGAAGCTTGCCATTGTGAAAAAACTCCTGTACTGCTTTGCACAGGTCATTACCCACTGTACCCCAAGCCTGTTGAAAAAAGCCTGCACTATATCCATCAGGCCCGGGTGCCTTGGAGGCAGGAATACTGAAGAAAGCCTTCCTGATCTCCTCATTTGTAACCTGCTGCATCATGTCTTGCTGCATCTGGCTGGTTAACACAGGCCCATTATTAAACATCAGAGCATCAAACTTGTCTACCTGGTGGGTTTTCCCAAAGAGATCTTGGTAAAAATTAACCACAAGATCCACAACCTCCTGCTCCCCAGTAACCAGTTCACCTGCATCATTATACAGCCCAGAGACTCTCTGCTTTGTAATTCTTTCCTTCATCTTCGCATGGAAAAAACTATTATTGTCATCACCTAGCTGAATTTCAGTACACTTTGCCCTTTGTTGTAACATGGCTTCTTCTGCTTTCCTCATGGCCAAGTATTTTTTCACACACAGTTTTTCCCTTTCAATAAGCTGGGGATCAAGTGGAGTGTGCTAAAGCTGCATCTGTACTTGCTGCATATCCCTTTCCACATTGCTAACTCTTTGGGTAGTATTGCTGTATCGTGACCCATGAAGCTTCTTGAGCTCACCCTTCAACCCCTGCAGTTTCTTCACCACTTGAAACATAGTACACCCCTGGATCTCTTGCCCCCACACATTGGCAACTATCTCCTGGAAGCCAGGGTCAGTCCCCCACACATTCAAATATTTGAAGGTCTTCCTACTCCCTTCTCCAGCTGCATTCCAGTGGATCATGGCTGGAGAGTGATCAGATATGCCAGGGGGAAGGAATTCAACAGAGACAGAGGCCCCATTACTAGCCCACTGCTGATTCCCCATGACTCTATCCAGCTTGCTCATCACACAATGACTTGCATGTCCCCCAGATAAGGCAAATCATGGAGGCCACAAGCTCCAACACATTGGACGAATTCCTCAATATCATTAAGGTCAGGGTCAGCACCAGAGACCCTCTCATCAGGGCCTAAGACAATATTAAAATCGCCTGCCACAAGCCAAGGGTCTGAGATACTAGATGCCCTAGTAGTCAGGTCATCCCAAAGCTCTCTTCTACTACTCCCCTCATTAAAAGCATACACCACAGTCAACAAACACAATAAAATCCCCCCTCTACACACCCTCAGGTGCATTGCTTGGGTAGAGGAGCCAAGCACAGTCACATCAAGGTCCCCTTTCCTCCAAAGGCACCATATTCTACCATTATAATGGTGGGTATGGTTGCTAACACTATGGTAGTCCCCAAAAAACTTATGTACAATAGGCCCTAGATTAGGCAATTTTATTTTAGTTTCTATAACAGCAACAAAATCAAGTTTATGGCTATACATGAATTTTTTAACTTCCTTTATTTTGAGGGGCAAATTACACCCTCTCACATTCCAAATTGAAAACTTCATATCAAACAGGGTCTGTTGTTACAACCCCCACCTCATCCCCTCTGGCATGCCCAACTAATTATGAAGCAAAGCACCAAAGCAATTATTCAGGATTAGTGATTTACCATGCTCCTTGTGCTGTTCTGCTGAGCGCCATTGTCTGTGCACAACAGGTGTCCTGTGCCCACTCTTCTTGCGTTGGACAGTCATGAAACCCTCCTGCAAGTCCTTACCTTGCTGGTTAACCATGTCTACTGAGACAGCCTCTACCCCCGGCTTCTCCTGCTCCACCCCACCTTTCTCTTTCATGGGAATTGCAGGCTCCACAGGCTGGGCATCAGTCTTCCTCTTCTCTACCCAAACTGCTCGAGTTTTACACTGGTGAGTAGGGCTGACAATGTCACCCGCATCCATGGATACCCGCTTCACCCAACCCAAATAAATGGGTGAAAACCCGTTTAAATGGATGATTAGGCGGGTGACGGATGGATCGGGTGATTGGTCGGGTGATGGGTCGGGTGGGATTCGGGTGATGATTATTCACCCACGAATCCACCCGTTCACCCACCCATCACCCGTTTATAGTATTTTTAATGTACATATATGTTAAAATATTTATAAATAAACCAAACAAAAAAAACACTATACTACACTATACTACTATAGTACTACTCAATTCTGGATACATAGCATACATTTTGTTGCTCATGCCATGGAATCACTGTTTCTAGATGGTACTATGGTAGTGTGCTACTGTAATGTGTGCTCAAAAGTTATGAATCAATCAGTTTATCTTCAATTTAAATGTAATAGATTGGTTGAATATATATATATATATATATATATATATATATATATATATATATATATATATATATATATATATATATATATATATATATATATATATATATATATATATATATATATATATATATATATATATATATGTTGAAGTTGAACAAGCTAGGCTTATTATATTTGTCAAGTAGTTTAGCAGTCAAAAGTTACTTCGGTTAATGATGCGATTTAATGAGTAAATTGATAAGTTGATTTACGTATTACTTTGGTGATATTTTTCACCCGTTAACCACCCGGTATCCACTCGTTCACCCGCGGATGATGGGTGGATTGTATGTGGGTGGAATGTTTTACGGGTGATGGGTGGACGGATGTAGTAGAAAAATTAAATGGATGGATGCGGGTAATGCTCCACCCGACCCGAACTCGATCCATTACCAGGCCTACTGGTGAGTATTATGCCCCAACTTATTACACTTCTTGTAAAACCTTGGGAGGTTCTTAAAACCCACTGTCTGAACAAACTTCCTCCCCATTGGAGAGGTTAGAACAATGGTCTTAGGCCTTTCTCCCCTAAGATCAACCTCCACCAGAAATCTGGCATAGGACAGTCGTGTCTTCAGAGTAGTGCATTTGTCAGCGTACAGAGGTCTGTCAACCTTGCTCCCTACCTTGCTAAGACCACGCTGTGTCCAGAATTGGACATCCAAGTTCGGATACGTAACCCAGACTGGGACTTTGTTGCATTCTTCATCCCCAAATGCAAACTCCGGTGTCCAAGGTTTAAGAACCATCAAGTTTTCTCCCACATACCATGAGCCTCCCTCCAAAACTGATTCCTTTGCCGATTCAGAAGAGAATTTCATCATGAACCAGCCCTTAATGTGCATATGGATTTGTGGTAACTGATGAGTGTCTAAATAGGGTTGATTTTCATGGTATATATGCACTCATCCGTCCTATATTTGTGTGAGTATCCTCGCTTTTGATTGGATTTTATTCATTTTATGATGAGGATCACTACTTTGGTATGTTTGTGCGTTTAATGTGATTTTAGGATCATTTTGGAGCTCAAATGTGCAATTGGAATTAACATGGACTTTGGAGTGTCAAGAGAAGAAGCAAAGAAGAAAGAATCGAAGAAGGAATGAAAAGAGATGCTAGAAACGTGAAGTCTTGGATTTTTCCACAGTGCATGACCATGCTTCCAATTGGCATGATCATGTGTCGTCATTTGGAAATGTCAGTAGCCGAAAATCTCGAAAAAAAGAGCAAGCACGATCATGCCTATGTTGGCACGATCATGCTCCTGTGCGATTTATGCATAATCGACAAGAGACCTTTCCTCTTCTTTTCTCCCATTAGATTAAACGTGTACAGGCTTATAAAAGGGCTTCTCTGCTCTCTTCTTTTGGATCTCACACTCTATCCATCATCTCTCTCTACTCCATTAGAATAGCTTAGAGTTTAAATTAAGCACTTAGATTACTCTCAAATTCTCTACTTTATTTGCAATTTGAAGAACAAGTTCAAGTTTTGGGCAATTTCAATTGAAACTTTTGGTTTATCTCTCATCTCTACTCTCTCTCTTCCCCCTCTCAATTGCTTTTAGTTTTTAATCCTTTAGTTTATGATTGTTATTTTTTTGAGTTTGCTAATTCATGTTTAGTTTAATTCTTATCATTTGCTTATTAGTTTCTTTAATCATGAGTAGCTAATTTTCTTATTCTAGGGTTGATGAAGCTTAATTTTGGTTATTTGATGTCTTGATAAATTGATGCTAGCATGTATGTTGAATCGTTGCACATGATTATTTGTTGGCTTATTGTTATTCATAATTCTTGAAAGAGGATTTTGAATACTTGGATGATTAGTATAAAATCGAAAGGGGAATGCTAATTGTCAGACTTCAAATAATTATCTTGATTGCCTAATCATGAAAGTAGATTAGAATTTCTTGTGGGCTTTGGATTGATTATCTCTCTTCATGCTCTTGATGTTACTTGACTCCATGAGAATACGTAGTTAAGTTTGCATTGAGTTTGCCTTTGTCGCTTCGAGAGAAGGTTTAGGCTTCTTTATCCGTCCTTGCAACGATTGACATTGACATGCTAGTTAAGTTTATCTATCGCATCAAGTATTCTAGTTAAGTGAAGTCAACCCTAAATCTTTTATCTTGCTAGATTATATAATTTTATTCGCTTTAGTTTTGTTGTTTGAATCATCAAAAGTCTAACTCGATTTTGCTTAGCTTGTTTTACATTTGAGAAAACTTAATACTTGGATATACTAGCTCCCTGTGGATACGATAATCTTTTATACTACTCGATAAAATCCGTATACTTGCCTAGGCTATCAGTAACTCAATTTGCCCCCAATTAGCAGATGCAAACTTCGTTAATCCTGCATACGAGATACGACCACCAAGCACATACCCAACCAGCGTGTGTTGCCAGAAATCCAATGCTTCTTGAATGTCCTCCATTTCCATTTTGACTTCCTCATCCTCCCCAGTCTCCATGAATGATAACTTCAATCCATGGTGAGGGTCTCTGTTCCCTTGGAGCAAATTTCGCCACGATCTCTGTTGTTTCAATTTCGCAGCTTCACTCGTAGCATCTCCCTGCAGATTTCCAGGTCGATCTTCAGGTTCATCCTCAACCAGGATCTCCAGCGTCTTTACAGCCTCCTGGGTCTCAACTTCCTCTGCCCAGCTTTGGCGCCTCGCCTCAATCGAGATCGACTTCTCAGTTTGAGAATTGGCCCCATTCACTTCCAAGAACCCTAATTCTCGCAATTTACTCTCAAATTGATGAATTGGTTCCTCAATTCCCCTACTATTTGCCCCTTCAGAATCCCTAATTTCCCCATTAGGGTTCTTCAAGTTCTTGAACAAATCTGGCACAAAATCCCCAAAAGTTACCGGATGGGCCTCAACATCACTCATCCCGTCAGTTGAATTTCACCTTCGAAGTAGAAGGTTCAGCAGGTTTCTTGCGAGGTCGCCCTCTCTTTGCCCCAATAACCATGGCGGTGCACAGATGATTTTTCGCGAGCGAAGTATTGCCTAGAGAATCGCCTGCGAGAGTTTCTCTCTCTACAACCACCTCATGAAGTGTATCTTGAACATTTTCCTCTAAGTAAACCACTTAAAGCTACGTATCACTAATATCAGCTAACCACTAGTAAAACAGCTAAAACTACTACAACAGCTAGGTAATGGGAACAATAGTAGTTAGTATAGAACTAGTTTTTTTTTTTTTTTTTTTTTTTGGGAATGTGAGTATATATATATATATATATATATATATATATATATATATATATATATATATATATATATATATATATATATATATATATATAGTAGTAGTAGTAAAAGTAAACAACTTAAAGCTACGTATCACTAATATCAGCTAACCACTAGCTAGTAAAACAACTAAAACTACTACAACAACTAGGTAATGGCGAACAATAGTAGTTAGGATAGAACTAAAGTTTCACCGTATCTTCAGTGGAAGTGGAGGCCAACTTAAATTCTTCAACTGGTTTTTTTTTTTTTTTTTTTTGGAATGTGAGTATATATATATATATATATATATATATATATATATATATATATATATATATATATATATATATATATATATATATATATATATATATATATATATATATATATGATCCTATAATAATAATTAATACTATAGCCTATTCATATTTCTTATTTGTTTATAATGTAAGAATTACATTAACAAAATCTAAAATGAGTTTAATCTCCAACATAAACGTTTTTCAATTAAGGATCCTTGATTTGACAAATAAATTGTCTAAACTTCTAATTGATTTGGCATAGATGATGAATATTTATGGGTATAAGCGCAAGTAATATACAAGTGTAATATTTTGATAGATTATTGTTTTTTTCTTCTTATTTATATGGTGAGTCGTCACAATTTTTTTCTATTTGAAAGAATTAAGGCCAGACTTTCAACTTACAAATTCTAATTACTGAAACACATATTAACGGACAGTCTGATCAAATCGGGTGTGTTGTTTAATAACAAAACTTATCTTAGTTGGTATAAGCATAAATTATTTTAGTTGGTATAAGCATAGGTTATGTGAAAATTGACGATTATTTGTGGGAAATAAAGGTCGTTAATATGACAAACGTTAGATTTATTTAGTTTTATATTGAGGGAATAAACATAGGTTAGACATGTGACTAAATTTTACAAGGAATTGCGCAAATAAGTGACAATAGTCCTATTTCGAGTGACAATATGTTAAGTTATATATTTGAGGTACAATCGTAGGTTAGGTGACTAGTAATAAATATTTGGTTATTTTAATGTGAAAGTGATCAATATTTTTGGAGATAAGTATAAATAATATGGAGATAAGTATAAGTAATATGCACGTGTAACAATTTGATCCATCACCATTTTTTTTATTCTTTACATACTTTGTACAATTTTAAAAGATTTCAAAAATTCATGTAAATAGACTAAAAATATAATAATATATGGGCAGCCCGTGCGTAGCACGGGTTATTTCCTAGTATGTGTATTTATTTATTTATTTTATTTATATAGATACATTTGTATATTCATCTGCAAAATTTCATATACAAATAGATATATGGAGAAGTATGAGATCAATTATTGATTATGAAGAGACCGATATTCATCATAGTTTTTTAGGCTCAAGTAGCTCCACCATGCATCTATGTGGGCATAAGACATCCAACTAATCGTAAATTCAATCTTTGCAATATATTCTACCATTGTTAAACTTATCTTTAGAACATCTCATGTGTGTAGTTTAATTACCACGTATAAAAGCCTTTGTAATTGTTTACAATCATCTATTTAATACTCGACACCAAATATTGAACAAAGTCCCAATTGGAATTGGAGCCAAACGTATCAAAATGTCATCATGATGTAATCACTAACCTAGCCATGCCTTCTTTCTTTTCTTTTGATTCAACCCATTTGATTATCGAATCTTTTGCTAATTCTTAAAGATAAATTATTAAATTTTGTGAATCATTAATTTGTTTAGTATTCAATTAAGAGTGTAGAAGACTAGCACCTCACTCAAAATGCAAGAGTAAGAAAATTAAAATATTTTAGAAGATCAACACAATTATATTATCTTAGTTACTCCTTTTTTTTTTTTTGGAAAAACGTATTTCAATTGAAAACATAAATTACATAATTTTATACTCAACCTGTGCAACACACAAGCATACAAACTCGTAATAATAATAATAATAATAATAATAATAATAATAATAATAATAATAATAATAATAATAATAATAATAATAATAATAATATAAAAACTTGTGTGAGCGGGTCTTATTGTATTTTGTGAGACGAGGGTCACTACTTATAATAAGTTACCCTTACATGAGACGAGGGTCACTTTTTAGTGAAACAAGGGTCACTACTTATAATAAGTTACCCTTACATGTTTAAATACTGACCAATTTTCTGTGATTTGGTCTCACACAAGAACTTGTGTGAGCGGGTCTTATTGTATTTTGTGAGACGAGGGTCACTTTTTAGTGAAACAAGGGTCACTACTTATAATAAGTTACCCTTACATGCTTAAATACTGACCCCAATTTTCTGTGAGTTAGTCTCACACAAGACTTGCTCATAGTAGCTATAGTTAATAATAATAATAATAATAATAATAATAATAATAATAATAATAATAATAAATAAATAAATAAATAAACCAAAAAAAACATTTTCCAATGATCAAGAAAAAGACAACTATCTTATCCAAAGAAGAAAAAAAGACGAAATCATAGATATGTGGCAAATTGATCGATCAACTGTTTGGTCAGTTCTAACTAATAAGCGTGTATTTTTTTTAAGGTGAATAGCTTATAGATTAAACCTAAAAGTATCAATCTATTTTAGTTTTTTGAGATGAGTTATATACTAAAAAAACACGTTTATTGCAATGACTTTTTTCGTTGCGGAAAAGATTTATTTGTTGCGAGTATAGAGAGAAGGTTTCTTGTAAAATACTGATGTCACTTTGGTAGAAGGACCAGAGTGGCTTGGCACGTCGATGTGCTTCTTTTCTGAGGCAGAAGTTAGGACTTGGGAGTCGATAAATCAAAAACAATGGTCCGAGGGTATGGCCCGAACCCGTCTATATTTGGGTCGGGTTTGGGACAATGGTCAAACTCCCAAGCCTGGCCCGAACGGACCAAAAATTTATTTATTTTGATTTTTTTATATTTTTCTATTAATTTGTTGGATGTAATTAAAATTTTTGTTCTTTCAACATTGTAATTTTGCAACAACAAGTTTTGTGTGAGACCAACTCACATAAATATGGGGTCACTATTTAGAATTGTAGGAGTCACTTATGGTAAGCACTGACCCTCATTTCATTGAAAAGTGACCCCCTTCCTCACCAAAAGTTACGGAAATACCGTCTTATAGAAGTTTTTTTGATTTTGCAAATCAACTATCATAATTGCGTCTCAAAAAGGTATATGGATTAAAAAAAAAACAAGCATCTCAAACGCACATCGAAATCAAGAGTTATGCTTAAATATAGAAAATTTACGATATTTCGAAGTCAGTCTGATCTTGAATGCAAGATTTTTATAAAGGTTTGTGGGGGAAAACTCTTTCAATTAAACCTCACTCCCGAGTGATAAACCTAAAAACTCCACTGTTGTACAAACTAGTTTGGCTAGACAAACCTGGTTTGTGGGTTATGATGTGGCATAGGCAACAAACCTCTCAAAGATTTATAGCATAGAGAACAAGAAGTTTATTTACAAAAGTAGGGTTTTTGAGTTATGACATGGCATAGAAAAAACCTCCTTCAAACTTTATAGCATTGGAGATACTCAATGGCGAAACTTCCTTAGGGCGGGTGGGGTTTGGCCTCCTCGACCAGTTTTTTTTTTAAGTTATTAGATATATATAAGTTGTTATGCATAAATTACAGAAAAAAATGCTATGACATAGTTGTAAAACTAGTTTCCTAGATCCTTTGAGGTCAAGGGATCAAGACTTGTCACTACAACAAATTTCCTAATAGTAGACGCTTTTTTTTCCACGCTTGATAAAGGGTGACTTAGTGGGAAAAAAAAGCGGAGGTTTACCACACTTCTTAGGGTGAAAAAAATTCAGGAGGTTCCTCACGTTTATAAGCGTGGAGCATTATAAACTTTACCACGCTTTTGAGCGTAGAGGCGGTTTTTTATTATATAAATAAAGCTGAAGGCTAGAAATTGTGGGAATTGACCGACTTTTGCGCCTTAATTTTCACAAAGTTAACTGGGTTTAGCACTTAAATAAAAGAAAAAAGAAAAAGAAAAGAAAAAACCTATCTTCGTTTTGAACTGCTTACTCTGCTCAGATGTCGTGTTCCCACTTCCTAGTCATTTCCTCACAACTACTGCTCTATTGAGAGCACGCACGCACAACCGCACAACTCACAACCCAGATTTACAGCGGCGACGAGAGAGATGGGGCAAGCACGCGAATACTGCGGTGACAGAGGCGAAGAGAGAGGCGAAGAGAGAGAAAGCAAGTGACTGCAATTCGAATTGGTGTCAGAACCCTAGATTCATATTGTTGCTCTTTTATAGAATTCTATTTTATGGTTTTTGATTTAATAAATTCTGATATGTTGATATTATGTGTTAATTTTAGATGATTGATGATTGATGATTGAGTGATGGATTTGGGTTCGTAATTTCTTTAGACTGTGAATTGTGGTAAGCTTCATTGTTCATTCTATCACTACAACAGATTTGCGATAGAGAACCTCCGGGAAGAGGGCGACGCCCACGAAGCCAAGCGCTTCAGTCACCTCCAGGAATCTTGCCCTCACTCAGGCGGGTATCTCTCCTGTCTCAACTTTAGGGTTTGTTCACAATTCCATGGTAATCACGCTAACAGTCTTCAATTGGCTGAAAAATCAAACACTTTGCTCAAAACCCTTCAATTCCAGGTGAGCATCTCGTATTCTCTAATTCACTGAAGAAATTTAATTACGAAACCGTAAGTGATGATGATGGTATGTTGTTATTTTTCATGAATTTGTTCTGAGGATTTGTTCTGGGCCATCCAGCATAAGGGTTTTGGTAGTACTGTGAACCCTGCAAATTTGTCATCATCGAAGGTGATGGGTGCTGATATCCATAAGCTGGTGAGCCTGCAAAATAATTTTGGTATCTCTGAAACTTGTTCCCTCCTGATCCAAAACTAGCATCATACCCGTGATGATGAGGGTGATGGTGATGATACCCATGGATGCCCATTATGGGGATCATTTCATCAATATTATCATAGTTCCCGTCCCCAGTAATTCTGTTTCCTATCAGGTTCCTATGTAGGATTTCCATTTCCGCTGCCTCCAGTTCGAGGTCTTCTGCATGCCTGTCATACCCCCACTCATCTTCTGATTCTCTGTCATCTTGTAGGGAATGGTACATGAGCTGCTCCATGGACGATGCTGTTCT
This sequence comes from Tetragonia tetragonoides, assembly GCA_038025085.1. Classification (NCBI taxonomy): domain Eukaryota; kingdom Viridiplantae; phylum Streptophyta; class Magnoliopsida; order Caryophyllales; family Aizoaceae; genus Tetragonia; species Tetragonia tetragonoides. Next base: position 6,012,148 of record CM076145.1, on the reverse strand, counting down.
GGAGCTGTTCTTCTGATTATGCATTGGGTTTTTGTTTTCTTCTTTGCTTCAACAAACAATATATGCAAAGTTCACAAAGCACTGTTGGCCTGTTCCAAAAGATTTAGTCAGGTCTGCCACCCCCAACATTGATATCCTTTTGCCATTTTTAGCTACTTTTATAATTTTCTTATTTAGACATACATGTACCTTCATTTACTATGTCAATTATTTTGATGTAACTTGTCATTTTCATCCTCTTAACATTTTAGCATAACCATAATTAGGATAATTGTAATAGTACTTGTGGATAACTGTGTGAAATAAAGTGCAAAAACCATTTGGCATTACCTAAATTTGGTCAAATTTTGTTGCTCTATAGTTGCAAAGATAAACTCATGTTAAATAATTTGGTGAGAAGCATCTACTGCATTATTGTAGTTCATGATCCACCTATTCTACTTTTGTGGATAGGCATTAGGCAGGGCAGACTGCAAAGTGCGAACTGGAAAGCAACGAGTTACTGAGTTCTTTTATGGTACTTCAGTAGTTGTTAGTCAAAGTTAAGTGGGTTTAATCTTTCTTTTGAATTAGATAGTTGTCTCACACTGGCCTTATACTAAGTTAGTATTTAATGTTTTCTTGTTCACTGGGTGGAATTGAGGCAGATTTCATATCAACTCTATAGGGATTATTTTGATTATGTACTGGTTGAGATTTGTTGTCATAAATTTTCGTTTCAGTTGCTTTTGTTTATCTATTCGCATGTTGAAAGAATTAAGTTTGCTGCTTGAAGTGGTTGTTTCATCCTGTGTTTATTGCCTTCAGTTATCTGGAACACATTATTTTTGCATGTTTTAATGATTTTGTATAGCTACAATGACTCATTTATTCAGTTAAAAGATTGGTGTGTTTGAGTTTTTTTTCTACAAGTTTGCAGTTTGGGTTATTTGATTCTTGTTGTTTTTTTTGGTAATTAACAAATTTTTATTAATCACCAGATTGGGATAGTTACATAACAGGGTCAAAAGAAAGACCACCACAAACCTCAAGCTATCCTTAGTGCAAGCATCACGGGTCATGCACACCTCCTAGGGAGGGTTTCATGAGTCTAGTTACCTACATAAGGAAGAGACAGCAATATACATCCCAAACTAAACAACCTAGGCCCTAGGACAAACTGTCAACATAAGCGCACAAGGACTGATTATGCTGCACTCTAATGTAAACACCGAACTGAATTTGTTTGATAATGGATTCCACTGATTCAGAATGATTCTGAAAAACTCTCTTGTTTCTCTCCAACCAGAGAGCATAGATAACCTGCGCAAATACACTTTTCAACACCGTAGCTTTTACAGTCTTGTCTATGGTACGTTGAAGGACCCAATTCCAGTCAAATCTCCAGCTTTGATTGTTTTTATTGAACAATATGTCTATGGTAGGTAATGGGACCCTTACTTCCTAGAGACGTGTCTAATGATTGCCCAAAGACTCTGAAGTCTAATTGTCAAGAACACATTTGTTTGGGCAGGATCTATATCGTGGATAGATGCAACTCAAGCAGCGGTAGTAGCTGTAGCAGCAAGTGAGCACCTCCAGCAGCCAATCATTGATTTGAAGCAATTGGTTAAAACAAGGTGTCAATTCCATTCGTTTAGGAACAAATGCAGTTTAAGGTGAAAACTTTTATGCATGGCTTTTTGTTGTTCTTTTGGTTTCATGGCATATGCTATATATGTTCAAGCTAGAAAATTTGTGGGAGAACGTTGATGGTTGGGGTTTGATCCACAGTTGCATCGTTGTTAGTTTCCTACTATTGATTTTTTTCAACTCCCGATTAGGTTGCAGTTATATCATGAAGCAACTTTACTAACCGTTATGATACATGAATGGTAATTTGCTGCATAGCTACCTCTAACAGATTCCAACGCCTAAACACAGAACTAGTGAAGGGATTGAATTACAATCACTTGGATTATGTTTGGGTATGTCTACTAAGTTATTTTATTGGCAGAGTAACTATTCTAAATTACTTATAGTATGTTTCCTAATCTGGAAAACACAGGATTGTGCAAGCTGAATCTGAACCACTGTTTTTACTCTTATGTTTGTCCACTTACTGATTTAGAGTTATTGTCTTCTTATTGTTATCATTGGTTTTAGCATGACTTGAGATCAAAATTAACTTAAGTGAAAATGAACTCAAGTTATTAGGCAACTAGGATTTCAAGGCACCCAAAAACATATGGTTGTAGATGGGTTTAATGGTAAATGTTCTGACATTCTAAATTTCCGACGTGATTTGCTGCTATTTATGCATGACTTCACTTGCTTAGAATGGCTGCAACTCAGTGAAAAAAAGAGAGCTAAAACTCAAGTAAAAGGAAGGCCTCTAAGTAATGGATAATTGTGTCTTGGTTAAGATAGATAGATTTTACACATGAAAATTCAATTTTAACCAGAGTTGAATCTGTGATTTTTCTAGGAACTGATTTTGACATGTTCAGAGCTGCTGCATATGACTGTTATCCTCCTTTTTTAGCTTGTAATTAAGTTATCAATTGGGTCTAGTTGAGAAGAAAACCAAGATAAGCAACTAGGATTAGAAAGGTATTGAGCTTTATTGTTCTGAGAGGGCTATATGCCCAAATTTTGCAAGTTATAGGATTCTGTCATGAAAATTGAATTCTGGTTTTATGCTTTTTCACCCTTGTACTGATCATGTTAAAGGGGATGTGTATCTGTGATGCCGGAAAAATTCATTAGGTAAGTTAAGGCTGAAGTTAGACTCAAGTGCAAGTGATTACACTATTGATTCTGGCATGCTTTGTTCTGAATTTACTAATCTGAAATTCTGATATGAATTAATTGCATGTAAGGCTGATTTTTGCTTACTTGGAGAAACTGAGACATAGTAGGAACCTCACAAGTAGATAGGGAATGGTTAGGTACTGGTTGGGAGTTAGGATTCATTTGAAGATCAATTTGTATACCAAAACTAATGCTACTCTATTTTTTGTGCACACACACTTGTACAAGTGTATGTGTGTCTTTATGTGCGTATTGGCGCTGCTATTTGTACATGTTCATCAGGTTTTTCTCTTAAATGTTTCATACATTTGCGTATATTTGTTGCTTTGGGACAAGCCCTTTTTACTTCCTATTAGGTTTGTCAACTATGTTTACGTTTGTGAACTTGTGTTTTGTTTTGGATCATGTAGGATGTCATGTCTATGCATAAAGAGATTCCGATGAAGTGGAAAATCAAGCATATGTCAAAACTCAAAACTCGCTCCAGTAGTTGATTGTGAAGTTCAAGTTTAGTGGCTTTTTAATAATTTGTATAGAGATGTTTTGTAGTGGTATCGTGGGAACAACTACTTCATGAATAATAGTATTCTTTTGAGAATTAATATATATACCCTTCATTTTAGTTTCTCTTGTCTTAATATGTGTGTGTGTGTATCCCAAATTTTTCCACGCTTTTGAGCGAAGTAAAAGATTCCCTCCATCAAAATAGATGGAAGGTGCCTTCAAAAAATATGACGCCAAAAAGCGTGGAGAGAACAAAATTACCACAAATAAAAGCGTGGAGAAAAAAACATTTGTCTACGCATAAAAGCATGGCTAAAAAAAACGTGTGGTAACTTATCCACATTGATTTTAGTCAAGCTTTTCAAAAGCGTGGTAAATATCTTTTTCCACGCTTTAAAGTGTGGTTAACCAGCGGTTTTTAGCGTAGTTAAATAGCATTTTTGTTGTAGTGTGCCCCCCTTATTTTTCGCTCCAAGTTCCGCCAGTGGAAATGCTCTGCCCTCCCGAAGCCCAACAAAATCGGATATGGGTGTCATTTTTTTGCCCGAAAACCCGATGTCCCGACCCGATGATCACATCTAGTTTGTAGCTTTCATTGTGATCACTATGGGCTTTTATATAAGGTATTAGGAAGTCAAATTTCATCATACTAGGAGAGAAATAGTTGAAGTTGCTCACATGCATGTTAATGAAGTCGTACCAATAACGGTGGTGGTCTAGTGATTCTAAGCTTACTCCCAAGTGATTTGGTAAGACAATGTCATAAATTCGCATCCCCGTTCACCATTTCATGAGGGATATTGGGTAAGAACGTAAGATTGCCATTTCACATTAAAACCCAACAAGTTGACCGAACATGTCACTGCTCCTAATATCAAATTGTAGAATGAAAAAGTCGGTAACCAAATACCAAATTATTAATTATTGGATGATCAATTAAGTGATTATCCATATTGTCAAAACCAGGCTAATATACATGGTCGTCCCTGAGATTTAAAAGGCCCTGTGCTAAATTAAAAGTGAGCCCCTACTCTAATTTTTTATAGTGATCGATAAACCTATTCGGACTGAACTTTTTTTTTTTCCTTTATTTTTTTTAAGGAATTGAACATAAGACTTTCTCTTTTGTGGCATTACCGCAAAACAAATGGGCAACAAAACAAAAACAATAAAAGAAAATCTAGAAATTGACACTTAAATCTGTAGACTTTTTTTTTTATAGGAAGTAGGAACTTGCTGTAGAATTGTAGTACCGTTAATGGTGGAATAATAGGGGTTTATAAATCTCTGTCTTTTGTAATGGGAAGAACTGCAGAACAAAATACGAAGAGCCAAAGAAATATGTGAGGGTTGAAAGAGAATATCAAGACGGTAAATTTGATGGGGCAGTAAAAGGATAGTGAATAGTACCAAATAGGGGTATTTCCCGTAATTTTTATTCTGATATTTATAATTGTACATCAAGCATAGACTATAGTTTTTATTTACACATTTATATTTTCAAGTGGGACCCTGTGCAATCGCCCCACTTGCACACCCCAAAAACCGAGCCTACTAATATAATCTCACAATTTTCAAAATATTTAGATATATTGTTGTTGTTAGTTGTTACCCATTTTCACAAAGTAATAATAATGACCCTAAAAAAAGCAAAATTCGATTATTTTATATTCAAGCTCAAAATAATCTGGATCCAGGCTATAAGAATACATGTTTTTTCTTTCGCTTTATTCACTTGTTGGATTTTTGTGACAATATTCCATAGCCATGAAAATGTGTTAGGAACCTAAGATTTGACCCTACTCCATCCGTTCTTTTTTCTCCTATGTACTTTTCTTTTACATTCGTTCTTTTTTCTCCTACTCACTTTTCTTTTTAGTAATACTTTGAGTATTAAAAAACCCATTTATCATTATTTTTTCTTGTCATCATTACTTTGTAACCCACTAGTAACTCATACACACTCTCTCATATTAAAGTAAGGGTAAATAAGAAATTTTTGTTCCAAAAGCAACTCTCATTAAACTTCGTGCAAAAAGAATTGGGTAGGAGAAAAAAGAACAGAGGGAGTATTATTCTAAACTTAGAATCCTTCCACACTTCCACTCTGCACTTTTCCCAAAACGTTTCTTCACAACAACAACATCAGTAAGTGGACTTTTTTGAGTTTTTTCAAGTCCAACAAGGATTAGAGAGTGATGTTCACAGAAAGTATCCAAGAAAGAAAGAAGATAAATAAATAAAAATAAAGTACTCACTCACAATCTTAAAGTTGTCTCTTCAAGTTAAAGCAAAACATCCCAAGACCAGACGGACAAAAGTCACAGTCCTCACAGATCATGACAGAAAAATATACGATAAACTAAGAAAAAATAAAATAACATGTCACTGACTTTTTTTATTAGTTCAGATCAGGGATATTCATAGTCGATCACAGTGTCTATTTGTTTACGTAGGCTTGTAGGGATATCAAAGAGTAGAATAATTGGTCAAAAAATTTAAAACGGATCCATATCCAAAACAAATTGCAACTCTCGACATTGATTACGGGTGAATGAGTGCGTGTCCGTGTGCCACTTAGCCACACTGATTTGTTGGCATGTCACTGATTTTTTTTTATTGGTTCAAACTGGGGTATGTATGGTTGATCATAGTGCCTGTTTGCCAACGTGAATTTGTAGTCACATCAGATAATAGAACAATCGTCTAAAACAAATTTCAACTCTCGACAATGATTAAGTGTGAATGAGTGCATGCCACTCAACCACATGACTTTGATGTCACTGACTTTACTCACTCACTCCAGTCAAAATCAAAAATCGTCCAAAATCCAAATCAAAAACAGTTGGCCAAAAACAAAAATTAAACATTAAAATAAAAAGGAGCATAAATTAAATTTAAATTAGAAGAAAGTCCATAATTCTTGAATTGGTCCCTCATTCTTTGAAATGCCTTGTTTGCTCAGCTGTTTACTTCCCTCTCTTTCATTCTTGCATTAACTGCCATGGCGATGACAATGACCATAACTCCATAATCTTCGACCTTTCTTCCTCTTCTTCTCTTCAACTTTACGTTACTCAGGTTTCTCTCTCCTCTCTCTACAAGTTCGAATTTCTGCAATGTTTTCATTTTGATTTTGAAACGTTTTTTTATGTGGTGATTTTTTGGTTGTTGAAATTTTCAGTTTAGGTTATGGTATTAAAGCAGCTGTAGCTTGAAAATTGTGGCAGAGAACGACTCGATTTGCTTTTCTTCAGGTTTCTCTCTCCTCTCTCGCTCTCTTTACAAGTTCGAATTTCTGTGATGTGTTCATTTTGCGTTTTTTTGATTTTGATTTCGATTTTGTTTTTTGATTTTTTTAACAGCTGAAGTTTGAGTTGAGGTCAGTATAGCAGCTATAGCTAAAAAGTTAGTGGCAGATTTGCTCTTCTTCAGGTTTCTCTCTCCTCTCTCTTTCTCTACTAGTTCGAATTTCTGTTGTATGTTCATTTTGCGTTTTTTGATTTTAATTTCCAAATTTTTGTTTTCTTTTTTGTGATTTTTTGTTTTTTCTTTTAAGGTTAGTAGAGCAGCTATAGCTAGAAAGTTATGGCAAAGAGGATGATTCGATTTGTTTTTTGACAGCTTTAATTAAGAATCTGCTATCTTTTTTTGTTTTTGCATATAATTGTGATTTTGCTTTTTTTGCATTTGCCTTTATTCGACTTTGATATGCTACACTTGACTGACAAAGTTACAATAACGGTTTTGGATCTATGAAATTGAGCGAATTAATTTGAATTTGGGGAAAATGTTGAAATTGAGCTTAAATCTGTGAGGAAATTCGAAATTTCTGTTTCTGATTTTGAGCTTGTTGTTCTTTTGCTGAATTTCTAGGGTTCTTGGAAAGTTGAGGGGGTGACAGAGAATTTGAGTTGAGCTACTGTGGTTTAATTTTGCTGGGAACGACATAGTTTTAGGGGTTTGAGATTAGGAGAGAAAGGGGAGAGAAAATGGAGGGGAGGATGAAGAAGTACAGGCAAGTGAGTCCAGAGAGAGCGAAAGTGTGGACGGAGAGGTCACCGAAATACGTGCAGAATCGAAAAGTGCCGGTTGTTTACTATCTATGTCGAAATCGTCAGCTTGAGCATCCTCATTTCATTGAAGTTCCCGTGTCTTCCACTGAGGGTCTGTACTTGAGAGGTACATTTGATTTCGGTGAGAGTGAGTGGGAACGAGTGTAAGAGTTTGTGTTATGGAAACATGATGATTCTGATATATGCTTTGCTTTTTTGCAGATGTTATTGAGAGGCTTAACGTCCTGAGAGGGAAAGGGATGGCTTCCATGTATTCATGGTCCTCTAAGAGGTAACAATACTACCATGCTTCATTTGACAGCTTCACTACTAAAGAGTTTATCTTCAGCATAATTGTTCTGCATAATGGATTCATAAACTCAGTCTGTTTCCTTAACCGTCACAGAAGCTACAAAAATGGGTTCGTATGGCATGATCTGTGTGAAGATGATCTCATACTTCCGGCTCATGGCAGTGAGTATATTCTCAAGGGTTCTGAGGTCATTCAAGAATCCAACTCAGGTAATTTCATACTAAATAGCTCATGGAAAGCTGTCATACATACTGGATCAATATTTAACTGACTCGTCAGACAATGTAGTTAAAATCGAAAACTCTAGATTTAACTCTAGACAATGTAGAAACACCTTGAACACAGGAGGTCATAAAAATATTGAACTTCGAATTCATCAGCATTGTTGTCTATTGTTTCTGTGGTGGGCAAATGTTAGCTTTATGGACAAAATTTACGCAACGGCAAAAAGATTGGAGTGTTTAGCATCAATGTGATTGCCTTTGTTTTTTTGGTGTAGAATATGTGTTAACTTCAGACAAAAATATTTACCTGAAGTATTTGCCCTCTCTATCAAAGAGTTTTACAATGGATCCCATTTTCAGGTCGTTTCAGTCCAGTAGCTGCATTCAGGATGCACAGTTTGAAACAATTGCCTGGACCACCCTCTTCTAGAAGCCACGATGATACATCCCCTTCTGTGAGCACAGATGGGAAAGAGACACCACGTCCGGGAGAAGACCAGATCTCTCCTCCATCTCAACGTTCAGGTTCCTCTGGTGTTTCTCCTGAGTCAAGAGCGGGAAGCCGTTCTCCGTGGGGTGGTTCCTTAAGTCTGACAGAGTACAAGGTACCCAAGGGGGAAGGAGCTACTGATGCTTCAACTCAGACAGAGGAAAATGTGGGAAAAGCTAAGCCTAAAGAAACCCGTATTCAAGGTGTTTCTACTGATGATGGGACATTAGATGATGAATGTGATGAGAGTGCACAAACTCATGCTCACTGTGTAAAACTTAATTCAGAGAGATGTGGGGATTCTGTTTCGACTCCTCCATCTTCTTCTAGCACATCTTCATCTGGAGGGAAGGCTGAAACATTGGAGTCTTTAATCAGGGCTGACGTGAGTAAGATTAACAGTTTCAGAAGATTTGAAGAGGAAGATATGCGAATGCCATCCAACACCAAAGCGAAAGCATCAAGCATGTTGATGCAGTTGATTTCTTGTGGGTCAATATCAGTGAAAGATCATAGTTTTGGGATAATACCAATGTACAGGCCTAGGTTTTCTGATTCAAAGTACTCCTCCCCTCTTTACTCTACTTCAATAATGTTAGGAGAGCTTGACTGCTTCTCAGACAATTCAAGACTAATGGGCCTCAGATTGGAAGACAAAGAGTACTTCAGTGGAAGCTTGGTCGAGACTAAACTGCCCAAAGAAAAAGGAGATGGGCATGCTCTGAAACGGTCGTCTTCATATAACGCTGACAGGTAATTAACCATATTACTTGCTGTCCATTTCTTTATACCTGTTAGATGCTGTGTACTGTGATTCTTTAACATTTCCCCATTAGTTATAGTCAAGATCAAGAACACAGATAATTTAGACTTTTCTTTGTTATTATAATTGCTTGGTTTTACTTACACTGGTATAGAACGCAAAAGTTTCTAACCATGACTATAAATGCCAATTTACTCGAATTTCTAAGAAAACTAATTTCTTAATTGTCTATGCGATCTATACCTGTCATCTTTTCAATAGTATACTTTATGAGAGCCTGCAGCCTATGCTAGGTTGGTGAAACTAATAATGAAACCAGAGGTAATTCTTGCTGTTTATGATTATGTTATTGCTGTTTATGATTAGGTTGAGCCTTCCGTCGTGGCTATTGATTCGGTTCACATGGAAACTGGAAATCAATCGATTAGTGACGATTTCTAGACCCAAGTTGCATAGTATTGTCATTATCTATGGATGGAAGAATACATGTAGAAGTCACGAATGTATTTGTCAATTTGCCTAAAAGAAATGTTGTTTGAGTCCTACTTCTTTGCATAAGGCAAACATGATTTAATCAAGTTTTCCATTTGCATCTTTGTCATCTTTGCTTTGGAAATTTGTGGCTAAAGTCCCAATAATTCTGTGTTGCCGTGTGCATTGTCATGACTAGAATTTTGCTGAATGTGAAATGTGATGAAATTGTTTAACCCAGGTGTTGCAAGCAATTAGATTCGGTTGATAATGGAGAAGAGACAACCTCCATAAGGGCTAAATGCATCCCAAGGTCAATCAAGGCCTCGCTTAGCAAGCACCCAAAAAGCGAATCGATGAGATCACCCCGTTCAGATAAACCACGAATTTCATCAGATGGAGCCCATGAATCACAAATCATATATCGTGATGTCTCAAATGGTGGCAGTAAAAGGATGACAGAGCCTTCAAACGGAAACAGAACACCTGGGAGGGTAGATTCATTCAGAGAAGAGAAGATCATTAAAATCGAAGAAAGTTAAGTTTCAACTCTATGGCATCTTTGCAAGTAACAATCTTGATCACGTCGTTATATGCAGGCTGATATTCTGCTTCTTACTATCCTAACAGGCTTGCTTCAGGAGCACGCCTTATAATTCAATCGAAAGAGTGTTAAATGGTGTCCCATGGCCTACAGAAGTCCTTGAAAATTCACATTTTTGGTCGAAAATATTTGAATGACGGCCAACAGATTGTTGGCAAATCTGGAAGATACTGTAAAAAAGAGAGAGAGCAGGGAAATGGAAGGAAAACAATGTTTGGAAATTGGGGGGTTAGTAGGGGTGCGGGTGCGGATACGGGTATGGGTATGTATGGGTATGGTACAGTACAACCCAGGTGGTCCAATACTCCAACTGCTTCAGAATGTTGAGTTGTTTGTCATTGTCAGTAACCTAAAAGCTGGGACAGTGCTTTGTTCAGCGAAGTTACCATGCATTGTCCTCTGGTGGAACTGCTCTCTGCTTCAGAAACAGTTTGCCTGCTAATGCAAAATGGGCAGGCATCCAACATGTGGTTCATTTGTTAATTCATTTGTGGAAATTTTTAGCAACAATTTCCTTCTGATGCTTTTGTTTGCAAACGGAGCACATGTAACTTACCAAATTGAATGATGTACACAATCTTTTCCTTGAGATCCTCATCTAGAATATGTAAGATGTAAAATCCAACTAACACTCTTAACAGTAACTATTGAACATTGCTGCAGTGGAACTGTGGAAGTACGAGTCACACTAGCAAAAGAATGGTGTATTCTTTTCCACCGAAGTGATCTTTACTGAACTGAACACCTCTAAACCGAACTAAACTAAATTCCACTGAACTGAATAGTAATATGTGAGAGAAAAAGTAGAAAGTAGATTAATGAAATGATAAAAAATGAACCGAACTGAAATGATTTTAAAATAAGTGGAAAAGAAAGTATAGTAATAAGATAATGAAAGGAGAAATTAGCAAAACTGTTCTAAAGATGAATGATTTGGATGAGAACACACAATGTTTTAAAGAACAGTAACATGAAAGGGATGGAACATGGAACAAATGTAAGAATGTTCTTAAAGAATGTCTTCATGAAATCTTAAAAGCCTTCAATGGAGCAAGCTTTCACGCTTGTATGAAATTTAGTTTTGAGCGAATTTCTGTTGGCCCTGTTTATTTATTTATTATTTTTTGATACAATCTGTTTACTTGTTTAATGAGGCACTTGTACAAGATACTGTTAGCATGTTTGCTTTAGTGCCCATCATAATTATGAGCACCGAATTCGAAGGCACATGAATAAGAGTAATTATTTGCTTCCCTTGTTAGAATCTTGATTAACTGCAATGTTCCAAATTCATCATCAATTAAGCCACATGCTTGTGTTTTTATGATTCGTGCGCATAAGTAGAAATTTTAAATTTGAGCATTATTGTCTTTGCTCATGAGTTGTGGGCCTTGTGGGGCATCTAATTATCTTATGATTATCTTAAATTTTAAAAAATAATGTGTCGAATGTATAAGAGAGTGGGACAAGAGATGACACACAAAGTGGTATAAGAAATTCTTATTGCACAAAGTGGTACATAAAAAGCTTTACTGCTTGGAAATATGGAATAGGAAATTAACAAATCATTTTAAATATTTAAGTTCTTGTACTATCGCTTTATGTTTCACATGGGACAAGAGTAAAAACTAAGAGGCGGCTCATGCATAAAGCGGAGAAAAGTATCATTGTTAATTATTTATTTATTTATTTTGACTTTTGAAGTACCACTTTTTATGTTACAATGGTATTAATTGTTGTTCACAGGTTTTACGCCTCTTGTTTAAAATCGTAGCATATGACTTTTTTTGGAAAAAAATCAAGAGATTAATACATGAGTAATTTCGACTTTCGTCACCAATTGATAAAGAAGTAGAAATCGTCCTATATGCTCATAATAGTCTTATACAAGCATATTAGTTTGCTTTCACTCGAGATAAAAATGAAAATCTGAAAGACATGACATGAGCACAATTTTAGTCAAGTTATTTCACAAGTAGTAGGAACTTATTAGGAAGTTTGTTTTGCATGTGCCATGTAGTATTATACGAGTATTAGTGTATTGATAAACATTTCTAGATTTTCAATTTGAAAGTCGTTTTTTCATAATTATATTAATACATACGAGTTTGGGTTGATGGAATATTTCGATTACATTGAACGAAACAGCAACAAAGTGTAGTGCTACTAGAGGGTAATTAGGTACAGGCCGTGGGCAGTGGTCTTTTGTCAGATTGCTGGAAGCTTTTGATACAGCGAATCCAGCGAATCCAGCGATCGAGATATGCATGCATGGTCCCTAAGCGAAACTTCTTTGCTTTGACTTGTACAACAGTACAAATCAATTTGTTTTTGGCTTACAATATACTATGGAATAAAGTAAAATGATTCATAAAATTATCGCACTTCTTATTTATTGTAAAGTTGTTAATGTTTGTTGCACTTCGAATCTCAGCTTCAGCAGAAATAGCCTATGTTAGACTTTCACAGAGATAAGATTGTGTACAACCGATCTCTCCTTACCCTGCTGTTGGGTTCCTGGTTTTGATGATAACAAACATAGTGTGCTTATCTTTGTGTGAACTAACTATGATGACAGATTTACTTAAGGATGCAAGAAGCTAAAATGCTCAAAGCATGATTGCTCATGAAGATGCTTGGATCCTAACAAGACATGAAGACAATGTAATGTAGTTAAGTGCATTTGTTATTAGTCTTTATGCACTATGCTTGACTAGTTAGCAAGAGTCTAAGTTGATCATGACAAGGGAACAAGGTTGTAGGACTGAGTGCATGCGTCTATGAGTACAGGGAAGCATTCTTGTGAACCCTGTTCTCTATGACCAACACTACAGCTTGAAGGAACCAAAGGGGAACACCAAGTTGAACCCTGTTCCTTCTAGCTGTGTATCTGGACGAGTTTACAATAATGTCGTATTTATTATTTCTATGAATATTTGTGTATTATCTTTTTAGATCTTCACACAAATATTCTTCTGAAGAAATATATTTTATTTTGGAAAAATGAATATTGCGAAATTGGTTTTAAACAGAAAAAGTATTTTATTTGAAAAGATATTATCTTGGAAAAGTATTTTACTTAATGGTCAAGTTTATATTGTTAAGGTTAGTGAATTATCTTTTGGAATATTTCTAATTGTCTTTTAGAGATTATATTCTGATAAATCACTTGCTAGCTGGCCAAGATTTTCTGTTAAAGTATTTGGACGGTTTTTATCACATAGGTTGAGTTAAGAAAAGGTCTTTGATCTTTATCCAAACTCTATCCTATCTTTTGGTAAATCTTATCTTTTATATTCTGAAGAGATTTAACCTAATTGGACTGAGCTCCTTGGCCTGCCTATATAAGGCGCCTGATAGGCTCAGTTGTAGGGTTAAGCTTTGCGTGCATTATTGAGATCAGAATCATTTGTACAAAGCGTTAAATCGTCCAAACCAGATACGTCATGTACTCACAAGAACAACCTTGAACCCTTTTCTCTGTCCTGGTCAGTTTGAGTCTTGCTTAGATTGGTCATTGATAATAGGTTTTCTGTGGTCTTATTTTGCTTAGTATTGAAGCGTGTAATTAGACAAACAATCTGGTTCTTTGTAATTGTTCTAGCTTAGTAACAAGCGTAGAGTTTCTCTCAGGTCAGTGTGTGACTTGGAGAGATTGGCAACGCATCAGTGACGGTGTGTGGTGGTGTTAGGGTACTGTGCTTTATCCTGTTTTTGGCTCTGGTTATAAGAGAAGTAGTGTGACAAAATCTCAAGTAATTGGCCGGGTCGTGGTTTGTACTCCTATTGAGCCTAGGAGGTTTTCCACGTGAAAAAAGCCTTGTGTTATTTACATTCAGTCTCTTACATTCTGTTCTAGTTCACTACATAGGAACAACGTTGGACGTTGTTTCCTACCTTGTTCTCAAGTTGCAAAACGCGAGAAATTGGAGTCACTCTCTTCACTCCCCTCTAAAGTAACTTAGGCACACACACTTCACTGCCTACGCAGAAATCTCTTTAGAGACATTGATAATATGTTAATGTTCAATGTTGAACGCATATTGGGATTACATAGACCCAAATTGAGTGAGTTTCATCAACCATGGGAGATATGTAAGATGCATGCTTATATCTTCAAGACCAACCACTATTGTCTTGCTAATGTTATTTAGCATAATGGACTTTCCAACAAAAATAATTTTGTTATTTGATGTAATATCGATTTATATTAAATGTGTCTTAGGCTCCCAAATGGATAAGCCATTCCCATCTTACATGTGCAATTAATAGCTCTACCAAACTGCCTCATTTATTTTGCTAACGACTTGATTTTATTCCTACGTATTGCTCAATTTTGAGCGCCCCACCTGCATGTGCTATGATACATTTTTGTTTAATAGATGTTGACAATTCTGCTTTGCACAGCTCACAAGATTTGAGACCTACAAGAATTGCATTATGTAGTAGGGAAGGCAAAGTCACAATCTTACAATATTCCATATGGGGGAATAAGAAAGAACCTTGAATGTTTTCAGAAAACCAACGACCTAGATATGGGGTAGAATCATACAAGCTACAATAAAAATATCCAACCGAGGATGTTAAGATTGAGGTGTTGGGTATATTAGGTCTCAGGTTCGAATCCCCCTTCCCTATGTTGGCCTATGTAATATGTCTAGCCTTTGCGCCTCATCTGGAGCGCAAAAAAAAAAAGAAAAAGAAAAAAAGAAAGGTCCAAAATTTGTCATTTGGCCTTTCGGATGATTTTGGCCATTTTTAGTTTATTTCGTACTGTTTAAAAAGCGCCTCCCTATGAACTCTGTTAACAATGGGGAAACGTATAGAGAATTGTAGAGAGAGAAAGAGGAAAGAATTTCATTATTACAGAATGAATTGATTAAATCATTATTACAGAGAGGTGAGAGCTTATATACAAGAGAGATACTATTGCTGAGCTGTCATAACTCTAACAACATTATAACAAACTCAGTCAACTAACTCTAGCTAATTACTAATCAGTAATATTCCTACACCCCCCTCCAAGTTGGAGGGTGTGAAGGATTGAGCACACCTAACTTGCTCAAAAGATAGTGATGCTGTTTACCAGATAAACTCTTGGTAAAAAGATCAGCTAATTGCTCTGCTGTGTGCACATGAGATAAGGTAATCATCCCTTCCTGGAGCTTCTCTTGTACAAAGTGGCAGTCAAGCTCTATGTGTTTTGTCCTCTCGTGAACAACAGGATTTCGTGCAATGTAAATAGCTGCCAAGCTATCACACTTCAAAGGAACTGGTAAAATAGATGGTACAGTAAGTTCATCAAGAAGTCTTGTGAGCCAAGACAATTCTGAAGTAACTCGATCTTCGCATGGAACGATATTCTGCCTCAGCAGAACTAAGGGAAACAGTCTGTTGTTTCTTGGATTTCCATGAAATAGGAGACCTTCCTAGGGAAATATAGTAACCACTCACAGATCTTCTGGTTGAGGGACAGGCTGCCCAATCAGAATCACAAAAAGCTTGCAAGAAAAAAGAAGAACTTGCATTGAAGAAAAGACCTTGAGTTGGAGATTTGCTGAGGTACTTCAATGTGTGCATAGCTGCATGCATATGTGGTGTCCGAGGAGCTTGCATAAACTGACTTAAGAGTTGTACTGCAAAGGCAATGTCTGGACGAGTGTTGGTGAGATAATTGTGCTTGCCAACAAGAGTTCTATAAGCAGTAGGATCTGATAACAAAGAACCAGCTTCATTGTTAAGCTTCAGGTTTGGTTCAAGAGGGCTGCTGACAGAATGAGAAGCTTGCACCTTGAATTCAGATAACAGCTCAAGAGTAAACTTTCTTTGAGTCATGACCAAGCCAGTTTCTTCCTTATAAATCTCCATTCCCAAAAAATAATTGAGATAACCACGATCTTTAATTTTGAATGTGCTATCCAAAAAACCCTTTAATTTCTTAATTTCTTCAACATTGTCTCCAATCACTACAATGTCATCTACATAAACTGCAACAAACACCACTGTAGAATCCAATTTCTTAAACAAAATAGAATAATCATTCTTTGAACTGTGATATCCCTTAGACCTTAGAGCCTCTGACAACTTAGCATACCATTGTCTAGATACCTGTTTCAAATCATAAAGGGACTTCTTCAACCTACATACTTGATTCTGTTTAACAGTCAACCCAGGTGGAGGAACCATGCAAATCTCCTCATCTAAATCCCCATGGAGAAATGCATTGTTTACATCTAATTGATGTAATTTCCAATTCTTCTTAACTGCTGTTGCTATCAAACTCCTAATAGTAGTTAGTTTAACTACAGGAGAAAAGGTTTCTGTATAGTCTATCCCTGCTTTCTATGTAAAACCCCTTATCACTAATCTGGCTTTAAATCTTTCCACAGAACCATCTGATTTGTATTTAACTGTATACACCCATTTACAAGAAATTGGTTTCTTCCCTGCAGGTAAATCAACTAATTCCCAAGTATCATTAGCAAATAAAGCATCAAATTCTTTATCCATTGCCTGTTGCCAAGCAGGATCACTAGCTGCATCATTATAATAAACATGCACATGCACATGATCAATTGTATTCAACAACTGTTGGTTTTGTGGTGATAAAGTGGTGCAGGAAATAATATTGGGATCAGAACAAGTGGATGTAATAGTATGACAGCATATATGATCAGAAGATTGAACATGATTGCACATATAATCTTTCAGGTGAACTGGAGGTTGGTGGGATCTAGTAGATCTTCTTAGTAATGCATTTGTAGAAGTGTCCTGTTCAGAAGTAGAAGGTAAGAGAGAGTAATGCTGTGTTTGTAGAGAATTTTGTGGAGAAGGAGAATTTTGTGGAGAAGGAGAATTTTGAGGAGATGAATGATCAAAAGGATCCATATAAAATGGATTAGATGAAACTAAATTAGAAGAAAAATGAGCAGAAGAGGGTGAGGAATTATGAAAAGGAAATATAGACTCATGGAACACTACATCTCTGGATACAAACACTTGTTTTGTGTCAAGATTAAGGACCTTATATGCCTTTTTTCCAAAAGGATATCCAATAAAAACACAAGGAGATGCCCTTGGCTGAAATTTATCCCTCCCTCTCTTCAAAGTGGAAGCATATCAGAGGCTACCAAATGTTCTAATGTGTGAATATGTGGGAGAATAACCAAATAAAAGATGGAAAGGAGAAAAGCCTTTAATGACCTTGGAGGGAAACCTATTGATGAGATATGTAGC
This sequence comes from Tetragonia tetragonoides, assembly GCA_038025085.1. NCBI lineage: Eukaryota > Viridiplantae > Streptophyta > Magnoliopsida > Caryophyllales > Aizoaceae > Tetragonia > Tetragonia tetragonoides. The sequence continues at coordinate 5,994,695 of CM076145.1, read as the reverse complement.
TGTCAAAATGCACTCACCCCAGTATTTCAAAGGTAAATTGGATTGATATAACAATGCCCTAGCTATCTCAAGTAAATGCCTATGTTTTCTCTCCACTACCCCATTTTGTTGAGGAGTATCAACACAACTAGTTTGATGTAGGATCCCTTGAGATAGAAAATATGCAGAAGCTTCTTTGCTCAAACCTAGCTCTAAGGCATTATCTGATCTCAATGTTTGTATCTTGGTCTGAAATTGTGTTTGAACCATATTGGCAAAAGCTCTAATAAGTTCAAGAGCATTGCTCTTACAATGTAAAAGATGGGTCCAAGTAGCCCTAATAAAATCATCCACAATAGTAATAAAGTAGCTGTGACCATCATAGGTCTTTGTGTGATATAGTCCCCAGAGATCGATATGAATCAACTCAAAAATATGAGTAGTATGAATGGTGCTTTGTGGAAATGACAGCCTATGTTGGCGTGCCTTAGGACAAATGTTACAAGGAAACAAAGAATTTATATCACATTTAGAGTCAAGCAATGACATATACTTGAGTTTATAATATGGTAAATGTCCTAACCTATTGTGCCATAGAGTGGCGAATCATTACAAACTGCATTACAGTTAGAATGAGAAGAACTTTCTGAAGAAACAGAAGTATTATGCATAACAGCAGAAACAGAAGAACAGGACATATCTTGCATCACATTCTCTTGGCTAGGCATCTGAAGCAAATACAACCCTCCTCTGGAATAACCAAGATCCAATGGCTTCCTCAGAGAAGGGCCCTGCAAGAAACATTGTGTTGGGGTGAAGATAGCACAACATTGTGTATGAAGGACTAATTTCCCAACAGACAACAGATTATACTTGAAATCTGGCACAAACAATACATTGAATAAAGATAATTGTTTGTTAATAGGTACAGTGCCTATTTGTGTGACAATAACTTTGTGATTGTTTGGTAAGGTTATGTAATAAGGTGTGGCTAAAGCTTTTATGGTGGAGAAAAGATTTATGTCATGGCACATGTGATCTGTGGCTCATGTGTCTATTATCCAGGTTTTAACAGCATGAGGAATACAATCACAACATGTGCAAGCAACTGTTTTATCACAATGAAAACAATTAGAAATACCTGCGAAGGCAGAAGATCTGATAGCCTGGTGAGCCTGAGCACCCTGGATCTTAACAGTCCCCAAAAAATTCATCAACTGTGTTACTTGCTCTTGTGAGAATCCAGATAAGTGACTTTGCCCAGCTTGATATCCTTGTCCAGAAGTTTGATGAGTAACTGGTTCATCAGGTTCATTTTCAATAAAACCAGTACCCTGCATTCCCTCAACCACAGCTGCAACCCTTTTCCCTTTATAACCACCAGTGTCCCTATAGGGACTCTTAAAGCTTGATGGAAAACCATGTAACTTGTAACATTTGCTGATAAGATGGCCTGGCTTCTTACAGTAATTAAAAACCATGGAATTAGACTGACCATCACTCCTTGCTCCAGTATCATCACATCTACCTCTATTAAACTGATTTCCCTTATAACCATCATCAGTCTTAGGCCTATTGAATTGACCAGTTTTGTATGTACCAGCATGGAATGATGCAGAATCAGAAATAAACTGACTACCAGTTCTGATCTCTCTTTGCTTTTCTTCTTGAAGCAACAATGAATATGCTTGACTGACTGAGGGTAGAGGTTTCATCATAAGAATATTCCCTCTAATTGGTTTATACACAGAATTTCAACCCATCAAAAATTGAACAAGTCTTTGATCTTGTTCCAATTTATTCGATGCTGATGCTTTATCACAAGTACATGCTGTTAATGTAGTCAGGTTACTTATTTCATCCCAAACTTTCTTGATTTTAGTGAAGTGGTTATGTCATCAGAATCCTGATCTAAAGATGTCAAATCTTTCTGAAATTGAAATAAGCTTGTACCACTACTCTGACCAAATCGTTCTTCAAGTTCATCCCAAATTTGTTTAGTAGATGATGAATATAAGATACTACCAGCTATTTCTTTAGAAAGAGTATTCAAGATCCAAGAAGTTACCATGTCATTGCAACGCTGCCAATACCCCAGGTATGGCAAATTTGCATCAGGTTTTAAGCTACCTCCATCAACAAAGCTCAATTTATTCTTTGCGGAAAGCGCGATCATCATGCTTTTCTTCCATCCACCAAATCCAGTGCCATCAAAGGATTGCGAAACCAAATTCATCCCTGGATGATCCGAGGGATGCAAGTACAGTGGATCAGAATGAGTAATCGACATAATCGATGATCAAGAAAGTAACAAATCAAATTGAATTTTGCAGAATTTGATTGAAGAAGATTGAACCAAAACCCTAATTGATATGAGCTTGAGCTATTGAAGAAATCAATCCAAAAGCTCGAAATCGAAATGAAAAACAATCTGTTTGAAAGAATTTTAGCTAGATTATTGATGATACAACTCAATAATCAAAACGAAAAGAAAATCAGATGAAAATTAAGGTTTTGAGAGCACAAGGCTTTGATACCATGTTAACAATGGAGAAACGTATAGAGAATTGTAGAGAGAGAAAGAGGAAAGAATTTCATTATTACAGAATGAATTGATTAAATCATTATTACAGAGAGGTGAGAGCTTATATACAAGAGAGATACTATTGCTGAGTTGTCATAACTCTAACAACCTTATAACAAACTCAGTCAACTAACTAAAGTAAGTAACTCTAGCTAATTACTAATCAGTAATATTCCTACAAGCTCTGGGGACATTACAGATCTGTAGTAAAGTATTTATTGACGTGCACTAGCACAGTTGTCTGACAATGAATGAGTTTTTATGGACAATATGGATACAAAAGAATGATTGGCAAAATCAATGAATGAGTTTCTATGGACAATATGGATACAAAAGAATGATTGGCAAAATCAATGAATGACTAATAACCTGATTTGGCAGGTCTGTGGTATAAGAGACACATACTGTAAGCTAAAAGGAAAAAATGGTTAAAATGAAAAGAATTGAGATCAAGTATGCCACACTTCTGTTGAGAGCAACAATTTGGATTTCATCATCCCCCTTCCATTCCGCTTCCAGGAGCACAGAAATGTGGATCGGTAAAGCAATTTGTGCATAGAATTTCATCTGCATAACATGTTCGAAACTACCTCACGTTGCCCATGCCATTGCTTGGCTCAGAAGAGTTACTGGTGTCGTTTGATGAAAGGGAACCAGGAAGCAAAATAGGCATTCCTCCGGCTTGTTGAACAGTCAATGCTTCATGCAGATTTCAGTCAAGCTTATGTCGGGCTTCAAAAGATCCTCGCCGAAGTTTCTGAGAACTCATCGCATCATTTTTGTGTTGTAGGATCTACAACTGGGACATTTATGAGCCAATACGTGGTATTGGATTTCGGAAATAGTCTCACAATCATTGCAAAGACTCCGCACCTATGTGCCCACAAGGCCAAAATGCAACCGATTTAGAATGTGGAACTTGTTGAGTTCCGGTTTTAATGGATTGACAAACTATTGGACTTATCACATGTAAGCTAACAAAAGTGCAGGATTGGTTTTGAATGAAGTTGTGAACCCTGTTCCTACTTACCTTGGTTCTTTTGGTTGGTTCACAGCAATGGTAAGTTAAGGTAAGCGCTTGAGTTAGTTTGTGTTTATTGTGATTGGTATCTAGCTCAGATAAGCACACTAGTTTGTCATCATAAAAAAGGGGGAATTTGTTGGGTTTTTGGTTTTGATGATAACAAACATAATGTCTTTATCTTTGTGTAAACTAACTATGATGGCAGGTTTACTTAAGGATTCAAGAAGTTGAAACGCTTGATGCATGATTGCTCATGAAGATGCTTGGATCCTTACAAGACATGAAGACTATGCCTTTAGTTGGTATTTCTATTATTAGTCTTCATGTACTATGCATTGAGTGTGTTATAGGTTGGATTCAAAGTGGTCTTGACAAGGGACGAACATACACAAAGGTTGAAGTGCATAAGGTTCAAAGAGTACAGGGGAACAGTCTTGTGAACCCTGTTCTCTATGATCAGCACTAGAGCTTGAAGGAACCAAAGGGGAACAAACGCTTTGGACCCTGTTCCTTCTATCTGTGTATCTGGATGAGTTTTGCATAATATCGTATTTATTATTTCTGTGAATATTTGTGTAGTATCTTTCTAGATCTTCACACAAATATTCTTCTGGTGAAATATAAATTGTTTTGGAAATTTAGATATTGCAAAATCGATTTTACAGATTGGAAAAAGATTTTATTTTGAAAAAGATATTATCTTTTACTTTATGGCCAAGTATTATTTGTTATGGAAAGTATTATCTTATGGAATATCTCTATTATCTTTTAGAGTTTATATTATGATAATATACCTATATTAACTGGTCTAAATCTTCTGTAAAATATGTTGGACAAATTTCCACCTAGATTCATTAGGGTTTTATAAAGTAAAAGTGTTTTGCTTTATCTCAAACTCTAGGATATCTTTTTGGAGATATTATCTTTTGAAAAATGATTTTAACCTAGAAGAAAACTGAGCCTTCACCTTCCCTATATAAGGTGGACAATAGCTTCAGTTTACTTCATGCCTTGAGAGAGTTCTGACGTGCAAAAGAGTTTTCAAATCATATTCAAAACATCCAAGTCGTCCATTCAAATACAGTCCAGTGTAACACTGAGAACAACCTTTGAACCCTCTTCCCTGTCAGATCCGTTTGAGTCTGTCCTTTGCGTACTCATTGCATAATAGGTTTTCATTGTAGTCTTACTTGCTTATTCAAGAAGCGAGTTGTAAGGAAATTATTATACTTTGAGAGATCTGTAATTACTCTAGCTTAGTAACGAGCGTAGAGTTTTGCTTCAGGTCAGCGTGTGGCTTGAAGTGTGTGGCAACACGTTCGTAACGGTGTGTGGTGTTCTGTGGGTACGACAGTACTGTATCCAGGATTTTGGCTCTAGTTATAAGAGAAGTAGTGTAACAAAATCTCAAGCAACTGGGTCGTGGTTTTTACTCGTATTGAGCCTAGGAGGTTTTCCACGTGAAAAAAGCCTTGTGTTATTTACTTTCAATTATTTGCTTTGTGTTCTGTTTACTACATAGGAACAACGTCCATAACGTTGTTCTCACCATTGTTCTTAAGTCTCAAAAGTCTGTGTAATCGCGAGAAATTGGAGTCACTCTATTCACCCCCCTCTAGAGTTCCTTAGTGCACCCAACAGAACTGAAACTTGAGATGTATTCATTTTTACAAAATTTCTATTACTTACCATTCTCTGGCTCTCCACAGGCAATGGTGTAGAAGCAATCTGGATTAGTACAATTCAGAGAAAATATCCAGAAAGCTAAATATAAAAGCATAATGACAGAACTCAGACATAAACCAATGAGGGTCAAAGAAAATGCCTATGTCTTCAGAAAGAAACAACTTGAGTTGTCATACCTCTTTATCTAGCTTTCTCCAGACTTTTGGCATATCACTCATAGACTTCAAGCAAATAGGGCATGCATACCTGCAAGATTTTGAATATTAACTGGCTAAGAAGAACTGCCAGATCGGGTAAACCACAACATTTAAAGAAACAGTTAGAAAGCATACAGAAAATGCTAAAATTTGTATGTACCGAATAGGAAATGTGACTTCTAATTATCATGAGATTCACAGAAGACCTCAACAGTTTAGAAATTTAGTCTCTATCCGCTTCTAAGTTGGAAGAATAATTACAAGGCTTATTCTCTGTTTATTCGAAATTTGTTCTAGCACTTCTAGATCAGCAAAATTTGTTCGTTTTGGGATAAGAAACCAAATAATTGACCAAACAGCAAATCTACACCCACACACACAGAAACATAAAGCTAAGAATCAGGTCATGAAGTTCTTACCGGTAATGCTATTCCATCTGTTTAGCGCATTCAAAATGCATTTTGTGCCCACAGGGAAGTACACTAATGTCCTTTGTTGTATCAAACAGATACTGCAGGTTTGATAGAGCAAAAAACACTGTCAGTGAAATTTCAAAATTCTAACATCTTGGAATTGATTATTTAGCTCCTGTTTGTATATAGTCCAAAGTCCAATGTATGAAGTATCCCTACCTCTACCTCCCCATGAAAATAATAAAAAGGAGTGTTGGCTCTTATTGTTAAACACCTTAGGCTAGGTTCATTACATTAGAATTACCTTTAATTGATTGAAGATTTGTCGTGGATTGATTTTGCAGGTGGGGTGGTGTGCGTGGTGATCTTGTTCCATAACCAAATTTACAGTGAGCAACAAAGCCAACAAGATTACTTATATTCTCCTTGCTCCCCCCTGACCCCCACCGCGAAAAAGAAAAATGGAAGAAGAAAAGAAAAATAGTAGATGAGCAGCCCTCATAGACAGATGGTTCGAAATCGCGGTCGCGAATGCGGAAACGGTAGCGGAGTCGCGATAACGGATGAATATCGGCATCGCGGATGTCGCGGCTTAATTTTTATTTAGAGGTGTTTTTATCGTTTTTAATATTTAAAGTGATAAAATGATGACTCTAGAAGCCGTAAGTATTAAATTATGACTCATTTAGGCCGTCACGGCCGTCGCGGAATTGTAGCGGCATGAATTTTACAAAGAAAAAAGAGTAATATATTTTTTGGTGTTTTTAATACTAATAAAATTATGAATAAATCAAACCATTTATAATTAATTAAGTGAGCAATCCATTGTAGATAGCCATTGTAGTTTTGGACCACTAATTGTCAATAGGTCGCCCACCACTTAACTAATTCAAAATCCACTCACAGGGCTACAAACATCCAAAACACCAATAAACCCAAACCTGTAAAGTAAATAAATATCACCCCCCCAAAACAATAGTCAGTCATTATTCTCTCTCTCTCTCTCTCTCTCTCTCTCTCTCCTGTAGAGTGAAATAAAAACGCAGAAGTCAGAAGCTCTCATGAAAATCAAACCTACCCACTCAGATCTACAATGGCGATTTGACTTTCATGGTTCAGATCTGGTGTTTTTCACCCCTTCCCCACTATGAAGTAATTGCATGAAGAAATTTTGAAATCCTGACTTTTATTTATTACAGAATAATCAGAGAATCTTCTTGCATATATTCTTTTATTATTTCCAGTTATTCTCTTCCTTAATTATCTCTATGTATCTTCTATTCTTAGGGTGTTAATATTATGTTCCTTGATTATAGCATTAGATTAGTTTAGCTGCCTTCTTTATAAATATTCTTTCTTCAATCGTTTGTATATAAATATATGCACCTATCAATATAATTTTTAAGCCTTCAACCAATCTCAACGTTTATATGGTATCAAAGCTTTACTGATCCAACCTTCAAACTCTACCACCATGATGGCTTCCGCAAATCAAATCCATTCTCCTCGGTTATCACCTCCATCACTTTGTTGATGGCACAACACCACCACCTGTCGGCACCCCCACCAATACCGACGACACCAAATCAAACCCAACCTTCCTCTCGTGGACCTGTCAAGACCAACAACTCTTTGGTGCTCTTCTTGACACTCTCACACCCTCCGCCAGATCTCTTGTTTGTCACTCTACCACCACTGCTAAGGCATGGCAAACTCTCGCCAACACCTATGCCAAACCCACCCGGAGGTCACATCCTCCAGATCAAGGCTAACCTAAACAATATCACCAAAATAACTCAAACCATAACCGACTACATGCAATTTTTGTACTCCTCTTTTCACTCTCACACCCTCCGCCAGATATCTTATTTGTCATTCTACCACCACTTCTAAGACTGGCAAACTCTCGCCAACACCTATGCCAAACCCACCCGAGGTAACATCCTCCAAACCAAGGCTAACCTAAACAATATTACCAAAACAACTCAAACCATAACCGACTACTTGCAATCCATCAAAGCATGTACTGATCGGTCCTTGCCGCCTACAAACGACCATTCACCCGTCCCACCACCTCCTCGGCAAATCAACCCCACCAATCCAACACCCACTCGAAACCCTTCCTCGACGAAGGTCACATACTCTCCCAATGTTCTGAATTTTAAAAACTATTTCGCACATCGTTGTACCACTCCCACCTCGCTCAAACCGAGCATCCAACCCAACCCATTACTCCCCTCGTGCCCAAGTCACACAAACCACTCAAACCTCACTAAACCCCATCTGGCTCCTTGACGGCGGCGCTAGTCACCACGTCACCAATGGGTCCAACGATCTAACTAACACATCAATGAAATTATCAACTTGCGGATGTACTCACTAAATCGCTCTCCCGTGATTGCTTCTCCTGTCTCACTTCCAAGATTGGACTCTCCTACTGAACGTCCAACTTGCGGGGGCGTATTAGAGAATAATCAGAGAATCTTCTTGCATATATTCTTTTATTATTTCCAGTTATTCTCTTCCTTAATTATCTCTATGTATCTTCTATTCTTAAGGTGTTAATATTATGTTCCTTGATTATAGCATTAGATTAGTTTAGCTGCCTTCTTTATAAATATTCTTTTTTCAATAGTTTGTATATAAATATATGCACCTATCAATATAATTTTTAAGCCTTCAACCAATCTCAACGTTTATATTATTTGTTGAGTTTTGCAAAATAATCTTGAATTCGCCCTCTTGCTTTCATGCTCTCTGTTGTTTGAACATATCTGTGCTTCTTCTCTCTTCCCCTTTTCTTTTTGGGAGGATTCGTAAGAAAATGGGCCCTTTTTCTGAAAAATGCGGTCTTTGTCACGGCTGTAACGGCAAAATCGCGATACGTAGCGGCCGTATCGGGCGAGATTGCGCTTGATGGAAACTTCCCGTTACAAACCTGTGTGGATCGTAACGGTCAGCTCAAATCCCGTTACGATACGGCCGATACGTTACGTATCGGCCGAGTTTTCGAACCCTCACCTCATAGCAAACAGGGCAATTGTGATGCAATGCTTTCTCCAAGCACTTATGTGTACCCATCATAGTCTTTGGATAACAACAACCTATTTATTGTTGATGAGAATCAAGTATATCAGCATTGGCATGAGGACAAAGATGTGCATTGTCAAAACAAGGATATATCATTTTACCAGATGAACAATGGAAGAAGTTCTCTTCACCTCCAATCCTGCATCAGTAGCAATATATATCGTATCATGAGCACCAGTTACATATTTATCGCAAAAACATTGTATGTGTAGTTGTAGAATAGATTTAGATAAGAAAGCATTTTGATAATCATGCCTATATTTCACCATGACAGTAATAAGATAAATTTCAAATGGCAAGTATTGTGACTCGTGAGGCATAAGGGATAATGTATGAGCCGGTAACACCAGCTAATACCCTGTAACGAAAGCATTCCCTAAAACCAGCAGCAGAAACTGCATCTGACAAAATGATGTGAATTCAGGTGATAATACCAAATGGCATCAGGCATTGTTATTAGCTCCCTTCTCAATAATATTCAGGTAAACGAATTAACACACTTTATATCAAGAGGACGGACTGACTATGACAACCTAAGGGTGTTTTCTGTACCAATTACATCAGTTAGTTATGCAAATTAACTTACTTTATTCAAAAGAAGAAGCAATACATCTAAGGCTTGTTTGGTTAACATGGGGAAAGTTCCAATTTACAGGAATTTGATTTATTCATTAACTTCATGGGAGGAAATAACTTCCCACAGGAATTTCCACTTACCTAGAGGTGAGTAGGTAAGCAACTTCCTCCATTTCATGGCAAGCGGAATTCCTTGGGAGGTTCTACTCCCTCCATTTTACTAGTTTTTTGTCAACCAAACAGCTTATCTACTTTGCACTTCCCAGGAAATTCCACTTCCTATGAATCCTAATGTCAACCAAACAACCACTTAGTTATTAAGGGAAAAAATTGCAGTCGATAAGGTTAAGCAAATTATACTAGTCACAGTATACTATTGCAAAAGGTCTTGTGTCAAGTTAAGTTATCAGACCAAGGAGGATTCCTATGCACAAGCTGATCTTAACGTTCCTCCGTTTTATGAATTCAGAGAGATTGCACAGGAAACCATAGAGCTAACAGTTAGAATCCAACTTAACAATTGAAGTGTTTGTTCTCGTTTTCATTTGCACGAATGATAAATAAGAAAAAACAAAGCCATATATTAAGAGCTATACCTGCAAATTCCACATTCATGACAGTGGTACTGCTGCTTTGATCCCTGCAACCCAATATCAAAGTATCAGATATCAGTTCTAATTGACAACCATATTTAAATGCAAAATATTAGATTATACACTTGTTAGAAATTACACAGATGCTTACATCATCATCAAAAAAATTGCATATTGCACAGAAGTACTTCCCCATGCAAACCCCACAGTTGATGCAGTTCTGTTGAACCTGCAGTATACAGACAACACATAAATTCTGAAGTTTATTCGCTTCTCCAGGGTCCTTGCAATAGTATATCTCAAAATATTATAGAACTTACATCTTGTTCTTCACCACAGAAGGAGCATATCACCTGAAAACAACCACAAATAGTTACCATCACAATTGAATCAAACAAAGAAACAATGAGAGTGCTGAGGGGTAACCAACCCAAAGTAAAGAGAAGATGTCTTCTACGCCTAATTATCCAATGCCACATTCATATTCGAGATGATATCTGGTCCAATGGCCAAGTATGGGAATCTACCAACTATTAGGCCTCCGTATGACTCGTGATGGAATATAGCAGTAGAACTGATGCAAAACATTACTTACAGCCGATTACACCAAGTACTTTCAATAATTACGCCATTAGTTCACAGCTATAGGAGTACGTTTGTCACGTTGCCATGTAGAACCATATTTCATTGAAGTGCATCAACATTACACTTAAACCATTTGCTTTGTTTAGGCCACTTAGAAGCAAAGCCTAGAAGGGGCAAAGGTGTGAGAACTGCCAAAACTCTCATCGTCTCTACAACACCAACTACACAGCAAATTCCTCCCCTATACAACTCATTACAATGTGGCGTTCCGTGAGGTCTAGGATGGTTTATGAAATTACACTACGGTTTCTGATTTACAGTGGTGGTCGATGACACTAGCCCCAGGAAGGAACGATAAATTAGAAGCTACCACGGTCAGGCCATTTGCATTAGCATTCATTGATGTAATACAATTTAAGCTATCTACCCAAGATAAACTTCAATGACATCAGGGTTTGGGGAAGTCACAATGTACATAGCATTATCCCTATCTAACTACAAGTAAGCAACAATAATCAATCAACATGAGAAGACAAACCTTCTTAATCTCATGCCTTGGAATATCATGGCGATCCAAAGGATCAATTTCCAGACAGTTCTGTTCAATTTCAGGGAAAAATCACTATCAGAAAACATAGACATATGGGGAGATGTTCATAATCAAAGTCCATTTACAAGTTGTAAAAAATAGCCAAAAAGATCTCACCTTTGCTTCATTATGGCAAATTGGCAATGCCTACAATGAAATATTTCATTGCAACAGGGTGCTCTAATCTTACACCTCCTCCTATAATGCCTGCAACTGAATTAAAATGCAGAAAATCAATCAGAAAACAAAAACAAAAAAAGGTTAGGCCTTTGGCAAATTCCTCTTTTTTGTTTGCTAGTCAACAAATTTCTCTTAACCCAAAACAAAAACAACCAAATTTATTTAACCACCCCATTACTTTCATTTAAAATTCCCAAGCTATAGCTAAATGAGTTTGATTCAAATAAACCCAAAAAAAAAAAAAAAAGAGGCATAAACTTTGAAGAAATTGGCAAAGATGAAAAATACTCAGATGGAATCTCCATTAAATCAATTACTGAAGACTTGTTCTGAGCCATCAATGATCAATTGGGTCTCAAACCCACAACTCATTTTCACCCAAATTTCAATTACTGTATAATCAATTCAATTCCTAAAAATTGCGCCCAAATATTTGTGAATAGGAGAATGATAGAGAATGTGGGTTGTCCACCCACTGGTCAACCAAACATTTTCCCCATATGAATTAGTATTGAATATCTGTTTCGCAAACAAATGCTATGCACCAAATCATCATGATAAACAATGATATTGCCATTGTAAAGTTGTTACTATTACTACTACCTAAAAAGGGCAGTTAGTATAAACTCCAACTAGATGCATGAGTACAAGGTTTGAGATCGTTATAATGCAATTGCATACACAAGATTTATATATTATTTTTACCTTTTTTCACATTCACATTTCTGTACACTATTCAATTTATCAATTTCATCCTCGTTTCGTTTAAATGTTAAGGTAAATGCCTTATTTGCTAATTAGCGGATTGGGGTCACTTAGAGGATTTGACTAGCGAATTCGCTAATTTAAGTGTTTAGTTAATAGCGGATTTGATTAGCGGATTGGGTTGAAACCGCTAATTTCAAAACCGCTAAAAAAGTAGCAGATTTGAATTAGAGTTTTCTAATTTAATAACGAAATGACATGATTATCCACAAGTTGGCATAAATTACAAGGGTTGCCACTATTTATTTTGATAGAAAAAAGTTTTAATCTTTATTTTGCAAAAAAGTTTTAATCTTTATTTTGCAAAAAAGTTTCAATCTTTTTTTTTTTTTTTTAGTAAGGTAAGGAGAATGAAATGAAAGAACTAGGAGACCCTCCTCTCGAGGGAAACTCCTAATATATCCTCATAAAGAATCTGTGATAGAATGTATTTCATAAGACACAAGAAGGGGGGGTTGAATTGGATCTCCAATTTTCGGCTAATTTTCGTTTCAGATGGAAAAAGACCAACTACAGGAATAGTGTTCCCTTGGTTGTTCCTATTGGACAGAATATAGTGCGGAAACGTGATAAAAATAGAGTAAAGGAGATACGATATTTTAGCGTAGAAACCATCCAAGGCTCAATTTGGATGTAAAACCACGACCCACATTAGTGGGATTTCTCAAATACTTTCTCTTATTATTCGAGCCAAACTCATGTACATAGCTTACACTCCTAAGACTAAGTACACATGCACCAACAAGCTCTTGTTGGCCAAAGAGTTACTTCTCACTCACTTTAATGTGTTTCACCTCCACACATTTGATCTTGTGATTTTCACTCACCAAGCTAACTCTAACTTGGATTTACGCCGAACTCCCTCAAGCTCGCAAAGTTCACAAACTCCCTCAAGTTTTGAACTCACTCTTTTTACACAACTCCCTCAAGTTGGCAAGGCTCACAAACTCCCTCAAGTTTTGAGCACTCTCTTTCTCCCACAACTCCCTCAAGTTGGAAAGGACACAACTTCACTCAAGTTGCCAAGCATTCAACAACATACTCACAAGTTGTCAAGCTACAACTTCACTCAAGTTGCCAAGCTCTCACAAGCTAACTCTAGCTTGGAAAACACTCTAAGAAAATTATACAATTTAACCTTTGAATGCTTCTAGCAAAGCTAATGAAAGGTTACAAATAAATCCTAAGTGCAAAAGAATCGGATTTGAGAAGTGAACAGTGCAAGGGAACAAGTGCTGGAACAAGGTTAGAAAACTGTTTTACTTCACTAGAAAATATATGACGATTTTACTCAAGTGAAGGAAGGAGGATTTTGGCTTGAAAGGTTTTCAATGAAGCTCTGGGCATTCCTCCTTGGAAAATCAGTAGCACAAGCTCCCATTTACATAGGAGAGGCCACAAGCACTTTATGTTAAAGTAGCCAAAAGTTAAAGCACTCTAAAAGCAACTTTGGACAATGCTAAAGCTTTCATGTGATGTCTAGCCCACATTTGGGAGCCAAATGTTGGCTAAACCACCAGCCAAGAATCTTTGCATTGGGTAGAGTTTATGGACAAGCTTTTGGCAATTTTAATGAAAAAGCATGAAGTGAATCTTTTGAAAACAAAACCTTAACCCATGCTAATACTTTCATGTGATCTTAGACCATATTTAGAGAGTCAAATGTTGGCTAAGAAATCAGATGAGAATATTTGCATTGGGTAAAGTTTATGGGAAAGCTTTTGTCATTTTAAACGAAAAAGCATAAAGTGAATATATTGAAAATCAAACCTTAACATATGCTAAAACTTTCATGTGATCTTAGGCTACATTGTGGAACCCAAATAGCCTTTGAAAATCAGAAAGTTTAAGCACATGTGAAGGTTGCTTGTTCAACATAAAGCTAGCACAAGGCTCCATAAAAAGATTCTCATAAAGTGCTTTATTCTAACCCATTTTAACACTCAAGCTTTTGCCTTGTAAATCAATGTTTTTGTAGCTGGAAATCTGGTGAATAAACTTAAGAAGCCTATAAAAACATTTTAAAGAAAAGTTGAGTTAAAACCGAATTTTTATTTATAATAAAAATGTTTACCACGTCAGGGCAAGGGAACAGGTTACTGACGCTGGTCCCTTTGCACCACAAACTTCGGTTTTGATTTTTGTTCCCAAAATCAATTGTTCCACTTCTATGATTCCGAATCTAAAGACATCTAGGAAGCTAAACACTTGATCTTCATTTGTGTCTTCATACTTCCTTGATCTTGTCATTATCTAGCCAACCTTTAATGTTGTCACTCTTTTGGTTTCCATATGCACATCTTTGAACTTCATGTATATTGAGCTCTACCTCTTTTAGGCTACAACACATTGCTCATACAAGACACAAGTACATATGTGCATAATCTCATTGGTTTGTCAATCATCAAAACACATATAGCTCAACAAATTCCCCCTTTTTGATGATGACAAACAAATGTGCTTATGCGCCAATTATAACAATCAATATCATGTAAGCAACATGTGAAGCACAATGTACAATAGAACATCATTCCAAGGATACACAAGAATCCCCATGAATTCGTAATAATGGAATATGATTACCCAAAGACTCATTCACAAAAGAGTAATTATAAGAAAAAGTTTGGCTTATGAATTAACACATAACACAAACTAACATAAGCACATACATCTTCCCCCTTTAGGCATTATCAAAAACAACATTAATGATCATGATGCAAAAAGAGCAAGCAAGATGCAAATATGCAAAATCCAGCACCACTTGGGGTACTATCACATGAGAAGACTAATCAATCAAAGTAGCTCAAACTAATGATCCCATGATATTAGCCATTCAAAGACATCTAAAAGTAATATTAGTCCAACAAAGCAAATCAACAGGCCAAATAGGGACAAGGCAATGAAATGAACTTGTTTAAAAATAAGGAAATATCAAAGATAATGGCAAGTGATGAGAAGTAATGACACCGTTAAACCAATAACAGAAGGAACGGGTTAAGGAACAATGTCTTGGCTGGATGGAAGAGTTGGCTTAAGAAGGATCAAGAGCTCATAGTGCATTTTCACGTGATCATCTTTGAGCTCCTTAAACTAACTTTCCAAAAGTGGGCAACTCTTTTTCTGATTATTTACCAAGAATCCATTCGAAATCTCTCGATTATTTCTCAACTCATTTTCTCCCTCTATTTTTTACTAGGCCAATTCTCACTTTCAACAAATCATCATTAACCCTTATTCTCCCTTTTCTCCATAGTCATTAGAGAATGACACTTTAAAGCACTGCAAGAATATGAGCAAGTGTATGAACGGCCGAGAAAACTTGATTCTCCCATCTTCTTCAATTTAGGAATGACACTCCTTACCACAAACAAAATTAATGTTTGGGAAAGGAATACATATCCTTTTTAAATATGTTCAGGGGGTTATCAAGCCTTCTTTTCGATCAAAGTTTGAGACATCAGTATTGACATAAAGAACGCTTCAAACCGAAATCACCGTAGGCTACAAATCTTATCAACTCATAAAGTGATCTGACTTTGATCAACCTTCAACTCAATATTCTTTGTATTCATTATCTCCTTAAGAGCCTATACTTTGCCTTCAAGTATGTCCATCTTGTCCACGATCCCTTGAGAACTAGAAATATTCTCCGTAGGAGAGGGAACAGGTGAAGGAACAGATGGAGGACCAGTGTAAAATCCAAACAATATAGTTTCAAGAGAAATTGGTGCAACAAGATAATGACATAAATAGAGACCACCAGAATAGATATACCCATTTTTTCTCCTTTAAGAACAATGTTCCTCTTAATAAATGAAAGCACCAACTTCAATAGCAATTTCCTCATTCTCCATATTGCAAATCTCAAAAGTTCAAGAGATTCTCTCTTGGCAAGTCATGACTCATAACCACAAAATATATCAATCACCCTTGAAAGCATCACAACCAACAACAATAAAGAGCTCGATAGTGAAGATATTAACCATGGTCACCTTCCATATGAGGAATAAACCGAGTTCTCCACATCTTTCCGTACCATCGTCTCTTTCTTCATTTTCAATGAACAATAAGGTTGGAGGATCAAGTGTAGATGTCTCATTCCTTTCCTTTGAGAACGATATCTCATCATAAGGATCAAGATGAATAGGTTGTGTTTCTTATCAATGAGTCTCTTCTTTATGGTGGATAATGTGAGAGTCGTTTCTTAGCCAGTGAGAAATTCTTCTTTGAAAACATGGGAGGTGCTTCTTCATCTTTGAGGATGCTACAGCGAGGATTAGGGTGAGTTGAAAGGATGTAAAAGTCATACTCCATGTGATGATGATAGAAGATGTTTAATGAGAGTTGAAGTCTTAACCATCTTCTCAATTGGTTGCCTTCATGCACTTTTACTTCTTACTTCATGTCTCTTTAGTTCCTGGAAAGAGAGTAATTCCAGAACTAGACTTGTTGCTCATTCTCATTGTATGTAGAAGATATGAGGTTTATCTTCATAATGATTGTCATTTCAAACTCAAGGGAACAGGGGAAGGAACACATGTTTTGGGTTGTTCCCTTTTTTACATATCTTCCTCCTTTCACATTCTCGTCCTTCTTCATGCTTCAATCTCTGAATCTCTCTCTCTCCTTTTTCAAATTTTTTTTTTCAATCTCTCTCTCTCCTCTTTTTCTATTTCAATCACTCTCTCTCTCCTTTTCCTCCTTTTTTTGTTTTTTTTTTTTTTAGGTTCTCAAATTTGATTAAGTATCATTCCCCCTCAATTAATGGCCAATTGACTTTATTGCCATCTTTGTCTCATTTCGTTTGAAGGGGTGAGTTTCATTAGTAAAAGGGCGAGAGGTGAGGTGAGAGATAGTGTTTGGATTAGATGAATGAAATGGTGAAGGTCAATTTTGTGAAAGGGTTTGAAGATAATAAGATCATATCCCACGCAAATGCCCAAAAAATATTGGACCAACACTTTGGATGAATTAAGAACAATAAGGATAATATCCAAGGATCAAAGTGAGTCCTTCACCAATTAGCTCATGCAACAAAACTTTTAGCAAGCTTAGAATTTGGACATGCATATGACAACAATGTTAGCTCATATGTGCATCAACATCACAAATTATTCACACACACATTTTATATTTTTTTTTTGGGGGGGGGGAACAATGCATGAACCTAGCTAATCTTAATCATGCAAAACTCTAGCCTTATTTTCTTAAAATCAATATTTGCTTAGAGTATTGGGGAACACATCCGCAATATAATTTTACGCTTACACTCAAGGAAATATATCTCTTTTTAACATAACTATCAAGAAATGATGTCTAATGTCATGCCCTTGAAAATATCTCAAGATATGCTCTAATGATTATCATGTGTGTCTTATTTAAAAACAAGTTTGTAAACAAACACACAATCCAACATATACAAACAATATCTAGCATACTTGTGATAATGTAAAGGAGAAGCAAATGTACCTGACTAGGTTCCTCATCAACCTTCTTACCAAATTAATCCATGTCGATTTTGGTTGATGTGAGAATTATTGTATCAATTTGCTTGATCGTCTCCTTTACATTCTTCTCCCCAAGCCTTTGAGATACTTAAGTTGATGATTCATGCAACTTCATTGCTAGCTTGATTTGTAAGTTCAAAAGGAAATTAAGCTTACGCATCAATATTCATTTCCATATCGTCT
Source organism: Tetragonia tetragonoides (assembly GCA_038025085.1). NCBI lineage: Eukaryota > Viridiplantae > Streptophyta > Magnoliopsida > Caryophyllales > Aizoaceae > Tetragonia > Tetragonia tetragonoides. The sequence continues at coordinate 5,976,744 of CM076145.1, read as the reverse complement.
TCATCAACTTGGCACAATCTCTACACAAACACTTGTTAGTGGCATCAAATATATTGCATATATAAGTTACCACAAACAAAAATTATATAGGACCATTAGAGATAATATGTGACCAACCTTTCTTCTTTTCAAATCATTTTGTATTAGGACAAACATACAAGAATTCCAAACTTTAGAGTTTTTGAATCTCGATAAGAGTTTGTCCAAATTAAAAACATGATTAGTAAAATCTTTATTTACAAAGTAGAAAGGTTGTTTCACAAATACATCATCTTTTAAGTGGGAATTTAAGAGAGCATGTTTGATGTACATATAATAGAGTATGATATTCATGTTTGCAACAAACAATTAAAGGATACGGATGACTCTTGGGGCAAGAGTTTTATCAAATCAATTTTTCCTCATTGGTTGGACCCTTGCATCGTTTACCTTGTCCTTTACCATGGTCCCATTGTCATCGTTTTGTTTATGGTTCCAACCACATAATGCCAAACATTGTTCTTTTGAATTTGTTAAGCTCTTCTTATATGGGTTAACCTAAATGGGTTTCTGCAAGAACTCAAGGTACACCTAAGGTTCAATGTTAGAAAAATATGCAATAGAAATCACAAACATATGAACCAAAGAAGTTTGATTTTCTTGATGAAGTTGCTAATGATTTGATTCAAAGGAAGTGAGCTCTTGTGCTTGTAAGATCGAACACTTATGAAAAGCGTTATTGTTTTGCTGCTCACAATTAGTAACATTCTGTTACACAAGGAACAGCGAAGGGACCAAGTGCATGAGTTGTTACATTTCCCCTTGTCTATAGTACTCCACTTTCTGACATGGAAGGAACAACCATACAGTCCTTGTTCCCTTCACTGTTCTCATAGAGTCGAGTATTGGCACAATACTTTCACAATAAACATGATCTCTTACAAGTCTAATGATTCATTCATCATCATGCAATACATTCTCAAGCAAGGTATTAGTTTTATCAAAACACAAATTTGATAATTTCACAACCTTACTTAAGTGAGTAATCATGTAAACCAATTATATCTTCTTGCACCAAATTTTCCTAAAACATATTCCCATTACTATGCACAAAACACATTTAACCAAATGTCCGAAGATGCATAATTATAGAAATCATTCCATTAAAAAACAGATAGGGATTCATTTATACAAGGATCAATAAATGCAATGGTTCACGATGAATATTATGCTCAACATAATGTTAAATGAATTTTCTATAGTCAATTGTGGTTTCATGATAGATAAGCATGCTTTGATGTCCGAATAATATTTGAATCATCCTAGCAAATACAATAAATGTATCAATGATTCCTTATTTGCAAGAAAGAAACAAGTTCATGTATCACTCAAACGCATCAACATGCATACATCATTTGATACCACAAGTTACTATACTCATAAGATCACAAAGTACATGTGAATGAATTCAAGTGACTATATGAGTATTAACCATGTAGATTGACTTGAAAGAAGATCTAATTTGTAAATACGTAGCACATGCATCACATAACTTATCATTTGTAACTTAATTAAACACAAAGTAACAACTAAGTTTCATGAATGATCAACTTGCAAAAATGTTATGATAAGTTAGCATGTTCCAATCATTTGTGCCAAACAAAAGATCATCATCAACAACAACCAAGTATTACAAACTATGTGGGAAGTTGAAGAAAGATTTTTCCTTTTAAAACCAATGTTGTGTAACTTGCACTCAACCACAACATTCACATTTTTTTTTTTGAAATTTTATTTTATTTTATTTAACATTCACAATCATGTAATTATTGAAGAAAAAGAATATTATACCCATGATAACATAATCGTGAATGCTTTATATGCATTAATCCCTTGGCAAGAAGTTGATGAAGTGTAATGGTGATTTACCTATGAGCTTGCTAGTAATTCCATCACTAAAATTCACACTTCCATCATCCAAGGCCATTAGTAAGAGAATATAAGAGATGCCTTCATTACACTTCATGAGCAACACTAACCATGTGCTACAAGTGGTTGCTCTCTCTCACTATCACTTACACACTCAATTAGTTGTGAGATTTAGGAACCCAAACATGTTTGGGTCCCTTTTCAAAGAAAAGGGCAAGCAAAACACTCTATTTGATACACATGAATTTCACATGTTGACAATTCACTTCATGAGTATTTTTTCTTGCCTCGCAACTTGAGTTGTAAAGGCAAATTTTACCACAAAACATGCAACCATGATTACAAGGCAACATAACACATTTAGAACTTGAATTCCATGAAACTTTATTGCCTTTTAATCTTAACTTCATTCGATTCTTATTGTGGTAAAAATTAGCCAACAAACTATCTGACAGACATTATTCCATGTGCTATTCCATACATTGTTCCCAGTGACACATTCATAAATATTCATAAATATGTTTTAAGTAATCTTGTAATCTTTCTTCTTTGACATTTTCAAATTGTAATGCATCGTTTACAAGAATTAGGTTAGATGTCAAAGACTCAAAATATGTATAAAACATATTAGTGCATAGAATATAGTCACAAGCATCATGTACTTTGAAAGCAATGAGTACACTTAACAACATGAAACTTAATGTTACTGTTCCTACACTTGTTCCTGTCAATGTTCCCTTGGGGACTAGACATTGTTTCCTAAGAATTGTGTTCTTATATTCAAATCCTTTTTCTTTCACGACAATATTTCTTAGGTAAAATATCAGCCCACAAAAAGCGTAAAGCAACATGTCTTTTTCATACCACATATCAAGGAAATAATCAAAGAAAACATTCATCATAAAGTGCTTTATTCTAACCCATTTTAACACTCAAGCTTTTGCCTTGTAAATCAATGTTTTTGTAGCTGAAAATCTGGTGAATAAACTTAAGAAGCCTATAAAAACATTTTACAGAAACGTTGAGTTAAAACCGAATTTTTATTTATAATAAAAATGTTTACCACGTCTGGGCAAGGAACAGGGTACTGACGTTGGTCCCCTTGCACCAGAAACTTCGGTTTTGATTTTTGCTCCCAAAATCAATTGTTCCACTTCTATGATTCCGAATCTAAGGCACATACAAGACATCTAGAAAGCTAAACACTTGACTTCATTTGTGTCTTCATACTTCCTTGATCTTGTCGTCATCTAGCCAACCTTTAATGTTGTCACTCTTTTGGGTTTCCATATGCACATCTTTGAACTCCATGTATATTGAGCTCTACCTCTTTTACGCTACAACACATTGCTCATACAAGACATTATTACATATGTGCATAAGCTCATTGGTTTGTCAATCATCAAAACATATATAGCTCAACAATCTGTTTCAAATCTCGTGAGAGCAGTTCGACAAAGAAATTAGGCGTGTCACAAAGATGTCCAAAGTTGGTCATCCAATCGGTTACTCTGTTTCCCTCCCTAAATATGTGTTGGACGGTTGTTGGATATAATGGTGCTAAAAACTTACGCGTATCGACAATTAACGTATATTTAGACCATAGAATTTCATTCTCTCCTCTTAAGGCCTTCATGACTGTTAAATTGTCGCCTTCAATTTGTAGTCTGTCAAGTCCCATTTTGACTGCGGCCTTAACACCATCCCTAAGTGCAGTTGCTTCTGCAATTGGTACTGACGGTGACCCAACTTGTCTAGCTTCTACGCTCAAAAATAACCCTCCTTCATTTCTGATCCCATATCCTACTGCCAACTTTTCATCCTTACAAGATCCATCAAAATTGACTTTGCAATGTCCTAGAAGTGGTTTGTCCCACTTGACTAAAATTTTGATCTACGATTTTAAAATGCGATGAGCTCTGCACGTCATGACTAGGACTGAAAAACGATGGTTTACACCTTTCAGCCCATTCAGGACCGCAAGCTTTTGCCTTTAGCCAACACCCAATGGCATTGAAAGTCGTGTTTTGAAAAACAACTTTGTTACGTTCTGTCCAAATACTCCACAGTACAAAAGTAATTTCACCCGAATCAAGAGTAGTGCCAGGTTTATTTGACGACAACCAATGCAAAAGATTACCCGATGGTGGGACTACTTCTAGCCAACCTGTATCATAAGCCTTATCCCAGACTTGTTTTGTAATTGGACATTCACTAAAGAGATGATCTAAGCATTCAGCGCTAGTTTTGCAGAGAGGACATATGGCATCTAGTGGAATACCTCGTGTTGCTAGAGTATTCCTAACCGCAAGAGATCTATGACAAACTTGCCAGAGAAAGATCTTAACCTTGGGAGGGAGGTCGAGCTTCCAAATCCAATAGAAGTTTCATTTGTTAAGATTTGTTATATCGAGTCCGTGCGCCAACCATGTTGCTGTTTTGGTTGAGAAAAGGTCGTTTCGCGTAAGGCCCCAACAGAATTCATCCTCTATATCGTGATAGGGCAAGGGAGTGTTCATGATAATATCTCTAATATAACGGGGGACAAAATTATCTAATTTATGTAAATCCCAATTTTTTAGAGGGGTAATCACATCACAGATGCATCATTTTAGGACCTCACCAGGAGGCTGACTAATATCCATCATATCTACAAACGGCTTACTAGAGCACCAACTATCCATCCAAAAATGAATATGTTGACCATTCCCGACAGTCCACTGGATTCCTTTACTTAGGAGAGTACGATTGTGCAGGATTTTTTTTCCAAGCCCATAATTGGAAACTTTGGACCTTGCAATCCATAAGTCCACTATATTGAAGGTATTTTGTAGAAACCGTTTTAACCCAGATATAATCAGGTTCCGTTAGAACTTTCCACGCTAGTTTACACAAAAAAACACTATTAACCGCTTCTAGTTTTCTGAGCCCCAAGCCACCCACAACTTTAGCTGCTGCTGCTCATCGAAAAGGCACAACAACAACTTCAGTTTCAGCCTCTGAATTAGGTTTTTTTAATCCCTTGTCTTCTTTTTTAATTATCTCATTTTCAATCATTTTATATGTCCTGAAATGTTTGGCCATCTAATTATTTAGAACTTAATTGGTCTTGTTGAATGGAAAATCGTATAGAAATCAGCCTACGCATATTTCTAGCTCTATAGACTAAATGATAGAACAAACTTTTCTACTGCATACACTAGCACAGAAAGGGTCATGTGTGACGGTTCAAAAGACCAATGTGTGACGGTGATCGACCGCTATTTATGCAGGGGTCACACATTCTCGCAAGAATGTGTGACGGTTCATTGACCGCCACAAAAAAAAGAATGTGCGACGGTTATTATCAAGAACCGTCACACATTCTTCGAGTATGTGTGACGGTTGAAGTGAACAGCCGTCACACATTCCTACTTTGTGTGACGGTTCAAGTCAACAGCCGTCACACATTCTTTGATTATGGGTGATGGTTGTTGACATGAACCGTCACACATTCTCTCTTTTTTTTTTTTAAGCAAAAAATTTAAACCCCCATTAAATCAGCCTATGTGGGATTCGAACCCACGTCCTTTGTGCAATAACACAATTGCTCTACTATCTGAGCTAATAGGTTTCAAATTCTCACTTAAATACATAAAAGGGACCAAAGCATAGCCTTATATAATTGCATTAAATCAGAAAATGCTGGCCAACCAGATTTTAGCTCACATAAAAGTAGGCAAATTGAAGGAACTGGGGTAATGTTGATGTTGATGTAACAGTAGGCAAATTGAGAAAACTCATAATAGTGCACAACTCACTAGTTGAGTTCATAAGCTGCAGGTCTGAATTTTTGCACACAATGGCTACTGCTTAGGCAAGCACCTAGCATGCAGAAGATAATCAGATTAATAAAAAAAGTAAGCAGAAAACAGATGAATAAAAAAAGTAAACAGAAAACAGAACAAAACTATAATAAAACATATGATATATATTTTTTAGTAATTTCATATCATCCCAATATAGAGAAAAGCATGCTTTTGGACTGATATACAACTACAAGTATTGCTTTGCTAAAGATCAAAATGGGGATCACATTGACATTGGACTTCGAGAAAGAGGAAGAAACTCCCAACAAGAAAGATGACATGCGATACTTAAACCTATTAATTAATAAAAGGATAATAAACAACTAATAAATCATGGATTCATGGTGATCAAAAGGACCCTTATTAGGCCAAAAAAGCAGCAAAAACAACTAGATTTCATTTCATGTCCTGAATCATGAGTTCCAGTTGAATTACTTCAGAACAGTGGTACATTTGAGTAAAGAGAGAATTAGAAAACCTGTACCTGATTTCCAGCTGCAATTAGAATAAATTTTACAAGCATCATATAATAAGGCAACCAAAAACTGACCTTGTTTAAATAACAGTCTGTATAACTCAGCAATCCCGGATGCGCATTTGTGCTCAGATTTCATTTCTGCCAGATTCCTCCCAACTTCTCCGTTGATAATTTTCTTCGACACCTGGGCCAGAACATCAGGATCTAAGATGTTATTTAGGAATGTAGTGCAGGATACATACCAGGCCAGGGTTCACAAACAAGATGTTTGAAACTCTTTCTGTAACTAGTCATAAACAGCGCCAATAAATATGCCTTCGATAAGATTATTTAGGTTATAACTACACAACAGATCAAACACTTCTGTCATTGCATGCACACAGGTAACCACTTCTGCCCAACTCAAAATGACCAGTAAACAACATAGATTAGCAAAGATTACTTGTCTCTTCCAGTCCTAAACGAAAAGAAAAGAAAAAGGAGGGGTGCAGGGATAACCAAATCAAGTGCACTTCAGAGCTTATCTGTTCTGTTAACACATGCATCTCCAATGGCTATTTTGCACACTAATGTAACCACACAGAGGAAGCTTCACATAATAGGTACATCATTTTTTTGGGGGAAAGGAGAAGAAGTAAAAGCTGAGGGTTACATAACAAGATCTGCAGCAATTGTTACATTTCTACTGCACACAGGCTAAAAAACCAACAACAAATCTGCTACAATCAAGCCAGCAGCAGCACCAACTGCAGTAGCAGCCAGCAGCATAATCAGCAACAACCAGCAAGCAGTACTAGCAGCAAACAGAAAAAACATTTAACAGGAAACAACAGCAACAAAAATTACAGCAAACAGAAGCAGCAATTACAGCAAAAAACAGCAGCAATTACAGCAAGCAGCAGCAGCATTTTACAGCAACAGAAACTTACAGCAATCAGCCACATCAACTTACCACAAACAACAATGGTCCTAAACATCTATTAAATTACCAACACTTCGTAATGGTGCAAAAAGTAATGTACTCACGTAGTGAGCTTTAAAAAATATCCAAACTTCCTTTAATGAACAAGATTCAGAATTGCAGAAATTGCTAAAAAAATTTTTGAGGAAATCTTACATAATATACTCCTAATCAATCGAAATTCCAATAAATAAATAAACAAGCTTCAATCTTTCACTTGCCCTTTTCTAGAAGCTTTGTTGGCAATATTTACAGCTTCAGAGTATGCGAATCTGAGCCCGAATGATAGAGAAGAAGAATAAAAAAGAAAGATTAAAATAGTATTAGAAATTATAAACAGCAAACCTTAAATTGAATTGAGTAGAAATGGTGGAGCTTGGCAGAAGCAGACCCAATAGCGACGACGACGATTCGTGGCAGCAAAGGCTACTGAGGCGTCTATATATATAGAAATAGGCATTTCACTTATTTGCATCTAATTGAAGTACACAAACAGATGATATAGAGAGAAATAGAGGAGAGATAGAGAAGAGGGAAAAAGTACGTACTTACAGAGCGGTGGCAGGGGAGATTGCTGAAATTCACAGGGGAACTCACCAAGAGGAGAGAAAGAAGCATATAAACTTAATTGATTGAGTTTTGGATATCATACAAGAGGAGAGAAAAAAACATCCAAACTTCTGTTAGATGTTGACATTCCCTCAAATTCTGCATTCCATGTTACCCATTCCACCAATTATTTAAAAGATTAAGATAAGTAATCTTTGCATCAACTAGAAGTAGACCATTTTCTCATACACTACAAATCATCAAATTGAGTAAACTATGCACTCATTGTTACACCATCTTCTACTGTGAATTCTCACAAGCATAACATTTGATGGATAAAATATAACATACAAGTTAAACAAATCTTGCAACCCTAACATTGGGCGAAGAAGACCCACTTCCTAAAATCTTTTCTTGGGCTTTCACTTACACTACAAAAATCGAACACCTCACAAATCGAATAATCTCCTCAATTTCAAATACAACAAACAATTCAACACAACCAACAAAAATTCAGAGAAGAACAAATCAAGTTAAAACAAGATCTAAGGCTTAAAAACAGAAATTAATCAACTCGGCTGCAAAGAACTAAAAGTACATACCAGGGTTCAACAATTTCGTAGTAATTTTGGTCTGGGTAGATGTCTCTAAAGCACAAAAAGCAATGACCAAAGCATGATGTTAGCTATGGAGGAAGAGAAATTGAGAACAAAACCTGCGGATTAAGATTGAGACAGTATAATTAACGACCAACATAAGCAATGGAGGACAAACACGGATCAAACAGAGGTAACATTTTTATGTTTGGTTCTTGCTTGTCTCTCATCAGATAACTATATTCTTCCCAAAAGAAATTTATACTGTATATTTTTTGGTAAAGTGGAAAATCTCATCTTCTGTTAGCCTTATCTATATGGAAAACGATAGGAATAAGAATTCATCTAAAATGTTATCCTAACAGAACATTTTATTTTCTTCCAAGAAAGTCAATTAGGTATTGCTACACCATTGAAATAGCTAGTCATATAGTAGAGGAAGCAGAGAATACCGTTTTGTGGGTAGTTTCTTCCAGCATAGCACACATAGTCTTTAAGTACAGCTTCTGGTCTCGTGTATAAATTTCTCACACACAAATGTAATTGAACGTCTTACAGGAAGTCTAACAAATGATATAGCAATTTTCTCTCATGAGCTTGCTCTTTTTGGCCATTTGATGCCTCATTGAAGGCCTACATATATGATCAACATCTATGATCCCACGGATACTATCTTACTCTATCATGATTCTGGCTGCATTGCAATAGATAGTAATACACAAACAAAGACGAAACATCTTACGCTTGAACTCATGTACAAAAAGAAAGGATTTTACATCCATATCCTATTGTAGCATGACCCCTAAAAAGAATGGAGCAGGGAGAAAATGTACAATACCTTTGGATGCATATTCACGCTCTCAGTATCCCTTTTTTGAACTCTGCAAGCCAAAATTGCTGAACTCTAGGGTCCTTCACTGATTATATGTAAATAAAGGAAAATAACTGCTACAAAAATTCATCAAACATAATAATTTTTTGCAATACTACACCATATTACCATGATAATGAACTAAAGGAAATTAGCCAGAAATTAAAACATTCACAATAGCTAAAATACTCGGCAAATTGAACACAACAGATATTGTACACAATCTCGAAAACTCAACAATGTCTCGACCCATACAGGTACGATCTATTTATCTTATCTTCAACCCTAAACAAAAACCTAAAAAGGATCAAATCCTGCCCTCACAAAAACCTTAGAAGTTTCCAATACCCCCAAAAGATTTCCCAGTTTTGACTGAAAGCTAGGGTTTTAGATCGAATTTCTCAATCTACAACCTAAATTTTAAAACCCCCTATAACCAGATCTGATAAAAACCCTCAAAATTCAACACCCGCAACGAACAATAATACAAAGTCAAATCGAAAAAAATAAGGGAAAATGAGGAAACAAAGAAAGAAAAAGATGAAATATTTCTCAGTGAATGATTCAAGGAGATTACAATTAAAATCAAAATAAAAATAAAAAAAATAAAGAAAACAACCAATCAAACATTGATCTTCATCTTTATAATTCTGGGCTTGTACGATTACTTACTGATTGAGGGTATTTTCAGAAGGGGGCATACGAAAGAGAAAGAGAAAGATAAAGGGTAAACGAGAGAGTCTGGAGTGATAAGAAGAAAAGGGAGAGGTTAGAGAAGGGAGTGAGCGAGGGGCGGGGTACTTTTTTTATTTCAGTTGACCGTCGCCCATTCTTTTCAGCGTTTTTATTTTTCCAATTTTAACTTATGTGAGTCGGTTGTAGAGAAGAACCGCCGCACATACTCAATATTTATTTACAAAAATGCCACCGCCTCACTTTGGGTGACGGTTGATCTACATATTAGGCGATGCAGGTGTTTTTTGTACTAGTAATAGCTACCCGATAGAATAATAGAACAAGAATCTTTGGTACCAAATACTTCATGCAAAACTATAATCAATTTTACTGCTCTTTATCATGTTCAACTGTAATCAATTTTATCTCAATCAGGCTCACCCCCCACAATTCAACTACAGTTATCTATATCATTTCACGAAGAGTGTTGCTTCAATGGAGGTGTAATAAAACCTATATCCTAACAATCATTGTTTTTGCAGGTGCATGGGCTCGAGATTCGCATGTAAATAAGGCTTTACTCAAATAATTAAATAGCCAAATTAAAATACATTATTGAGACTGAGTTGAAATTTTATTTTACCCTAGGTCTAACTCTTTTTCTTGGGTAGTTTGAAGTGATGAGGATTGGACTTTTACCTAGAAAGGTTGTGATAGGTTGTGTTATGTTATCATATCATATGTATAAATTACAACATATCATGACCTTTTTAGATAAAAGTCTAATCCCAAAATCCAAATGAACACCCCTACTGAAAATCCACTGACTCTCTCACTCTTTAAGACTTTTGCATGTCGACTGCTTCACTCTCATCATCACTTCAAGCCAGCACTTTGAGTCCATTAGAGGCCGAGCACCTCCAGCAACTAGCTTATTAACCGATTGTCATCATCATCCTCTCTCCTCCATCTTCATTAATCCGACCACTCAAGTACCAATTTCTTAATCATCCTCAAATCTTATATTACAGTTTCCATTTATTGGTTTTGTGTTGTCATTTGTGTTTTGCTTACAATCTTTGTTTGATTGAATATTGAAAACGGTAATTTGAATTGGGTTCTGGGTTTATAATAATTGTTGGGCCGATGAATATAGTTGTTGATTTTAATTAGGATGCTACATTAGGGTTTTGTTTTGTAGTTAGGAGTTTTATATTTGATTGAGGGCGTTCACTCTATCTCTTGTTTGTGGGTTTATGATTTTTCTCGTTCAATTGCTATTTTTGGCATTCTGAAAGGTTTCATCTTCCCATTTCACTAATTATTGGCGTAATCTGCACATATATATTATTTTTAATTAGATGTAAACCCTAGATGTGTCTGATATATAATGTACCCGTTGTTTTCTTCACAAAGAAAAAAATAAAATAAAATGAAAGGGGTTCTGTTTTCAGAGTCCGAGAAGTTACGTAGCTTGGCTTGGTTGGTATTGCATTTTATTTGTATGTTTTTCGGGTTTGGTATTGGGTTACCTCATTTGGGTAGTGTTTGTGTATGTATGACAATAGGTGGAGTTTCTGTTTGCAAATTTACAGACTTGTAGTGACTGGGCCAAATAAATAGAAATTGGGCTAAACTAATTTTGAAGAAACTCTTTTATTCCATCCATGTCCCCTTTTGTTTTCTTTTCCTTCCAATTAAGGGTGAGCATCTCCAATGCACGGATACCTGGGCTGGGTCAAGTATCCCGTACCGAATACGTATCGGATACTGCCCGGATACACTCTGGATATGGCTAAAAAAGAATCGGATACGTATTCTTGATGTATCCTATTTTTTTGAATTAATTTAAATGCTGAAATAATTAGGATACGGTTAGGATACTGGGTGAATACGTGCGGGATACGACTACAAGAAACGGATCCACAAATTTATTTTTAAACCTTTTTTTTACATTTTTTAAATTTAAAATATTACTATATTAATTTAACTACCTTTTTTTTTGAGTGGTATTAATTTAACTACCTTAATTTAACTACTAGCTAGCCTAAACAAATCAAAATAACATTTCAATTTTCATTTCATTTACCAAAATCAGAAACCCAAACCCACCCAAACCCAAACCCAAACCCCTCTCTCTCTCTCTCTCTCTCTCTCTCTCTCTCTTCATCCTCTTTCTCTCTCCCTCCTGCTCCGATCTGAGCTCAGCCAAACCCTAACCCCTCAATGGGATTTCCCGTTTTGTTCGTTCTTGCTTTGCTCTCTTATATGTGTAAGAGGATGTACTCAATAAACTAAAACTATTTCATTGGTATACGTAAAGCAACTCGTTATTATCTCCACAACACTTAGTCCACCCCTATCTATTTTTGTCATCTTTTTCCTTACATTTGGAGCGGAAATAGACCATCGATCTTATTATTATGTTTGTTTGTTTGAAGGTTATTGATAACTATTTATAATTTATTTTATAATTGGCATTTTTTTATTAATCATGTTTTGACTTCACAAAGCTAACTAAGTTTACAAAGAACGCCAAAAGCACATTGCCCCGATAGCATCATACAACAACTAATTCGCAAAAACCACAATTGTTTCCTTTTTTAGCGCTAAAAATAACACCTATATATATATATTATATATAATCAAACAGTTTTAGCCAAACCATAGTTACACGGAATGCGAAATGTACCATAGACCCCTGTTTCGGGGATGATCGTCCCAGATAGCTCGGGAACGCGATCTAGTTCACTGCTCCAAGCGACTCAAATTGGAGAGATGAAGCGCAAGAATGGAGGCCAAATTATTCACATTTAGGGTAAGATGTGAAAACCCTAGATTTATCAATTGGAGTCCAAATATATGAGATGAAGATTTGAGATGTTAGGGCTTTTGTTCGCGAGTGAAGGCCGAATAGGCATATTGTTGGGGATTTTTTGCCCCAATACCATATTACTTTGACCACAGCGGAAGGCGGAAGCACAATAAATAAAATACACAAGATTTAAAAGTGTTTGAATAGACCCGACTTTTACTACTTGTTTTTTTTTTCTTTTGGTGGAACTAGTTGTTTTTATTACTGCATTGTATATGACAGTTTGTAATAGGCTTTTGCAATTTTCACTCAATTTTCTTGGTTTAATTTTATGTAATTTGTTGATTCTTATTTAGATTCCTTCATTTAGTTTAACTCTTTATTACACCTATTTACCACCCCACCCGTTCACCCGTGGGTGATGGGTGGATTGGATGCGAGTGAAATATTTCGCGGGTGATAGGTGGACGGGCGGACCTGAAAATTTAAATGGGTGGATGTGGGTGATACTCCACCCGACCCAAATCTGACCCATTGCCAGGCCTAATGACAGACCTATCCTCGAATTGAAACCCCTCATTATCATTTTCAAAATTCACGCTAAAAAAGAGAGAGATTAGAAAACAAAAAACAAAAATACTAGAACAAAGAGAGACATAAGGGAGGAAAAAAAAGACAAAACAAAACCTACTAATTTTTTTTTCTCTTCTCAATTTTTTGTTCCGTAAGGCATAATCGATTTTGTATTATTATTTTAGCGTAGATATTTCTTATTAATTATTTTTGTAGAGACGATCTTTTGGCTATCAACTAATGATGGTTCTCCCAATTTCCAACGCTAAAAAAATATTTCCTCCATCCCGCACTAATGTTATCACTTTTCTTTTTCATCCGTCCCACACTAATGTTATCACTACCTAAAATGAAATTCTTTTTGTAGTCTTTTTACTAGAATACCCTCTAAAATGGCCCACATGTTTCTCTCTCATCTTCAATTAAAAAGTTTGAATTAAGAGTGTGGACCACATGATAAAAAGGGGCAAATAAGAGAACTTTGCACCCTTTTTATTTTTTCTTAAACTCCATGTCCAAAAGAAGTGATAACATTAGTGTGGGACGGAGGGAGTATCAAAATAATGAAGAGATTTGTTAACAAAACGTTGAATTAATGATAACATTACTAATCGAACAAAGATTTTGCAAACAATGTGCAACCTCCGATGCACGGATACCTAGGCTGGGTCAAGTATCCCGTATCGAATACGTATCAGATACAGATACTGCCCGAATACGCCCTGAATACAGCTAAAAACGAATGAGATACGTACCCTTGAAGTATCCTATTTTTTTGAATTAATTTAAATGCTGAAAGAATTAGGATACGACTAGGATACTGGGTTGATACGTGCGGGATATGGCTCCAAAAAACTGATCCACAAATTTATTTTTAAACATTTTTTTTACATTTTTTAAATTAAAATATGACTACCTTAATTTAACTACCTTAATTTAACTATAGTTAGCCTAAAAAAATCAAAAATCAAAAACCCAAACCCTAACCCCTCTTTCTCTCTCTCCATCCTCTTTCTCTCTCTCTCCTGCTCCGATCTGAGCTCAGCCACCGAGCCACCACCAAGCTCACGACGGCCACGAGCCCACGACAACACAGAACCCGAGCTCCTGCGAGTTGCGACAGGCCGACAGCACCACCGAGCGAGCTCCTGCGACAGCACCACCGAGCACCACCGAGCACTGCGTCCAGCTCAGATCGAGCGACAGCAACCAAGCCACCATCGATTCAGCCGGTAAGTCCTCCTCCTTTCCATCTCACTTTGATCTTTATAATTTTGGTTTCAGTTTTCAGACAAAAATAATTTTGGGCTTTGCTTATTAGTTATTGCCTTTTGAGTTTATATTCTGCTTCTTTTTTTTTTGGTTTATATTCTGCTTAGTTAGTTATTTAATTGCTTAATTGACTGTTTGCTTTCTGTATTTTGTCCATACTTTTCTGTTTGCTTGATTGCTTCCTGTTTTGCTACCTTATTTTTCCAGGTGCTTGAATTGTTGTAAATTGGTTGAAATATGGATGGTAGTAGTAGTTCTGGTGGGGGATTTCAAAGTGGCTCAGCATCATGTAATGATAATGTTACCATTGAAGAAATGAAATTATATCCTTTGTGGCAATTTGTGAAAAGGGGTGAAAGAATATCAATAACAGGGAGTGGTAATTGTATTTGGGAATGCTCATTTTGTAAAATCACTAAGCAAAGTTCTTATACTAGAATCCGTGCTCACTTAATGAAAGAGAAGGGACTAAGGCATTGCTGCTTGTGCGAAAGTTTCTACCAGAGAAATTGCAACCTTTAGGAAACTAGAGGATGAAAGTGAATTGTATAAGAAATCTTGTGCTGAAAAGAGACCTCCATTACCAAACCAAACAGTCACTCATTCTAGTTCATATCAATCTAGTGGTCCCTCCACCCCCTTCAAGTGGTTTTTTTTTGGGAATTTGAAAAAAAGAAAAAGTGACAAAACCAACTCCATTTTTGATGCTTTTGATATTCAGAATCGTAATCAATTGGATGCAAAGATTGCTAGGATGTTTTACACTGGAGGATTAGCCTTTAACCTTGCTAGAAACCCATTCTATGTTGATTCTTACACCTTTGCTGCTGAGCATAATCTGTCTGGTTATGTACCACTTGGTTATAATAGGCTAAGAACCACTTTACTCCAACAAGGAAAGGAAAATGTTGAGAACTTTAGAAGATATTGGATGTCTTGAGATGGCAGAATTATCTCTTGATGAGCCGGAGTTTGAGAATGAAATCATAATGGATGATTTTGTGAACTTTGGGTTGTAAGTTGTGAAGTTTGAGTCTTTTTATGTTTGATTTGTAACTTGTAAGACTATAAGTGTAAAACCGTTGTTTTGTAAGACTTTAATGTTTGCTTATGTTTTTTTTGTGAACGGATAATGCTTGCTTATGTTGATGGTTAAGACTTTATGGTTTTGTTGTGTTGATGTGGTATTTTCTAAAAAGTTTGTTTTTTTTTTCTCCCTTTTTTTTAATAATATTATTATATTATATACTGTCGTATCCGTATCCGAGATTTTTTGAAATTGCCGTATCCCGTATCCGTACCCGTACTCGTATCCGTGTCCATGCAACCTAGTTGAGCATAAGCGGATTATCCGCTCCGGTTTTGAAAAGCGGAGCGGATATCCGCTTTTCTGGATCAGCAAAATGTCGATTCGTATCTGCTTCGCTTTAAAGCAGATACCCGCTTTTCTGGATATCCGGCTTAAACGGAGCGGATTAGCGGATATCCGTATCCGTTTTGAGTTTTTTGTCTTTTCTGTTGTTTTCATTTACTTGGTAAACTACTAAATTGTATCAAACTGGGGCGAAATAGCCTCCACATTTATAGAAGTACCAATTTCAAATCTTCAAATTTAATAAACCTAATACAAAGTTAGCAATATGAAATTTTAATACAATTATGACCGATTATCCAAATGTACTATTAAAGTCCACGTTTTTCATGTTAACTACAACAACATAACAAAAATAATATAATCTAGCTGTAAAACTGGAATTTTTTAAGGTTCTAGACTTCTAGTCCACACACGCATAATTGATTATACGGTTGTAAAATTGGAATTTTTTAATTTTTTAAAAAAGCGGAGCGGATACGGATATCCGGATTTCTTAGAAGGTCGATCCATATCCGCTCCTATTTGGGTCCCAAAAAAGCGGAACGGATATCCACTTTTCCGGATAAAAACGGACCGAAACCGGTTCGAATCGCCGGATCAGGATCAACATGCTCACCCCAGCTTCCAATAACCCAATCTATCAGACATTCAGACTATTGTTCGTTTTTCATTTCTCTCTCCTCTCTAGTCTCTACCTCATGTCTCATTCTCTCTTTATCAAAGCAACAATGGCTGTAAAATAGGATTTTTTGCACTTCTAAACAAAATTCCCATGCTCAATCATCATTCTCACGAACTCATTGAACAAGATTAGGGTTTGTACTCCTCAAATTTGGGGTTTTTTGTTGAAGATTAGGGTTTTTGGCTGCTGAAAATTTGATATTCAAAAGCTCGAACATGCGTGGATACAGGTACTTCTCCATTTCTTCTCGTAGCTCCTTCAATTCGAAAATTTGAACGATTTTTCTGTTTGTTCTCATCACATTTTAGTTTTCTTCCCTCTCCCTTTTCGATTGATTTTAATTTTGGGATCTAGGGTTTATCCAAAAGTTCAATAGCTCAAATTGAAGTTGAAGGTCGATTTGAAGGCGTTTCATTCAGCTTTAGTGGGGCATTTTGTTGAGTAGTTAGAGTTGTTTTCCAATCTCGAAAATCGAGAAAAGGTGTGAGATTGATGAAGTTGGGTTTATGTTTGCTTCGAATTGATCTGACATTTGATTTATTACAGGGATTTCCATTTTGATTTTGTGGGGTGGAAATAAAATAAATAAAATTACAACAGATTTTGCTATCTCTGAAGTGGTTATTTATGTGAATTATGACTTGGAGGTTTTGCTTATGGATTCTGGGTTTGGCTTGCTTTTGAACAACATTGCTTAATTTCTGGTTTTGAGTGATGATTTCGAGATGGACGAAGCTAGTATTTGGTGGATGATGTGATCTTGTTACCAGAATGAACTTGATAAAATTTGTGATGAGTGTTCTGTTTATGTCCATTTTCCTTCCAAGGATAATTTGTTTCACCTGATGTTTGCCCTTTTGTGTGTGTGTGTATTGATGTGTGTTGGTTTGGGAGAGATGTCCATGTTCTTGCTGTTTTGGAGTTTCCTGCGTGCTCTGTGGCTTGACTCAACTGTGGCTTGACTCAACTTTGGTGTTTGTAAAATTGTTAGATAGTAATGGCAGCAGCCTAGCAGCGCATATAGTACTCCAAATATAAATGATTGTGTCATTGTACTATTCAGAAATAAATATTGACAGTAACACCAAAATTGGATAGATAGAAGTTTTATGGGTGTCTGTTGGTAGACAGTTCATAATGTAGTACTCCAGTCTCCAGTAGTGTCTAGTGGGTAATATCTGGTAGATATAACATTTATGTAAAGACCAGCAAAAGTGGGGATGGTTGAGATCAGGTACTACTGTCTAATGCAAGTACTTAGGCTATGATCTAATTGAATTCTTCTGACTAGAGTCCCACATGCCCCTATCTAACTGTTTAAACAGTTCTGAATGCCAAAGATTGTATAACAGCCACTCAGATTTAAAGAAAAAGGTTCAACAAGGAAATGCCCTTTCTGCAGAAGATTTTGCTTGCCTTCTTTGGTGCAGAAGATCATTCATTTTGGAGTTTAGAGTATCAATCACACCCACATCATTATTTCTTATATGAAAGATACTCATAGTGAGGCTGCAACTTGCACCTCCCAATTAGAAATGGACAAGTAAGCAACTGTTAGAGAAAAAATCAGAAAAAGAAAATCATTTTTACTTGCAATTGCTTACTTGTCCATTTTTAATTGGGGGGTGCAAATTGCAGCCTCAGATTGAGGATGCACATAGCATCCCTCTTCTTTAATTTAGAACGAGAATGCACTAGGGGGCCTAATAAACTTAAAATTCATTATACTCATTATTTGATATAAGAGAAATAGTTCTCCATAAATTAGGCCAAAAACCCCATTAAATGGTTTTTGTTTCTAAAAAACACTTTTGTACTGGAGTTGCCAAACACTCCTATTTTTTAAATAAACAGTTTTTTAGATATAGCACTCAAAAAACAGAAATAGTTTTCAAAAAGCTTGGCCAAACGGCCTCTTACTACTATTATTTTAGACAGGAAATAGGAGAATAATAGAAAAAAAGGATTTTTTCTTTAAAACCATAATTACAGGGAGAAATGCACTTTCATGTGTGTTATGTGATACCGCCATTGTTGTTGTCTCGCTATCTTGAACATTTTGGTGCATATTTAGTTTCTTTGTTTGTAAACAGTTTCTATGGCTTTTATTAACAAGTACCCCATTTTGTTTGCAGTGGAGGCTTGTGAGTGTATCTGCATATGTAACTCATTAATTTGTTGGTTGGAGAAAGAGATATGGAGTGAGAGAATGTTTGCTACGAAAACTCCGGCCATACCTCCCCTTTCTTTATCAGAGAAGTCATTGAAATGCCCGAACAACAACCTTAGACTACTTTTACCCTTCAATTCGGTGCACCCTACAAACAAAACATATGCAACACTTCTTGTATCGTGTGTTAAATCTTCTCTCTCACTGGATATTGATAAATCAGTAACTGAGTTTACCCCTGCTCAGACCCGGGTGGATATCCTTGCAGAGTCTCTCCCGTATCTTCAAAAATTCCGAGGGAAAACTATTGTTGTTAAGTATGGTGGTGCAGCCATGAAATCTCAGTCTCTCCAAGCATCAGTGATCAATGACCTCGTACTACTCTCATGTGTGGGCATCCGCCCCGTTTTTGTCCATGGAGGTGGTCCAGAAATCAACCAGTGGCTTGACCGGATTGGCCTCAAACCTAATTTCCTCAATGGCCTTCGTGTCACTGATGCATCCACAATGGAAATAGTAACTATGGTTCTCGTTGGCAAGGTCAATAAACATTTAGTCTCTCTGATAACCAAAGCTGGGGCCACTGCTGTTGGTCTCTCTGGTATGGATGGCCGTCTCCTCATGGCACGTCCATCTCCCAAAGCTGCTGAACTTGGGTTTGTGGGCGAGGTTGCTCTTGTTGACCCAACCATACTTCGGCCGTTGGTGGACAACAATCACATCCCAGTCATTGCCTCAGTGGCAGCCGATGAGAATGGGCAATCCTATAACATCAATGCGGACACTGTGGCAGGGGAACTAGCAGCTGCATTGGGTGCTGAAAAGCTGATATTGTTGACTGATGTTGCCGGTATTTTAGAAGATAAAGATAATCCAGAGAGTTTGGTAAAGGAGATTGACATTGCTGGGGTGAAGAAGATGATAGGGGAGGGGAAGATTGCTGGTGGGATGATCCCCAAGGTGAATTGCTGTATAAGGTCACTGGCACAGGGAGTCAGAACAGCAAGTATAGTTGATGGAAGGGTCCAGCATTCACTACTGCTAGAAATTTTGACAGATGAAGGGGCTGGGACCATGATCACTGGTTGATTTGTATGTGCTGTTATAAAATTTGCTCTGTTTTTCTCTCGGTCGTCTTCCTTTCTTTCCCTAATTTAGAAAGATCAGATTGGCAACTCATGATGTTACATGTATGTGATATGATGTAGCCGGCTTGTCAATTCATTCTGTAAACCACAACTAGATGCTACTCTATATAGCTTCTTTTCTTAGTTGACTTATAAAATTATCATGGTGAAATTGTATCATTTACTGGTAAGAGTATCCTCATGTTCGTACCTTTTATTATCCTCCCTTGTATAAAAGGGAGAGTTGCAAAGGTAAAAAAATGTTGTGTTTGGCAACCGACCCTTAGCTTCGTGCGGCTGGGTGTGTAAGTGAGGGGCAAAGGTTCGGCAAATTAGCTGACTCATACTTTTAAGAAAACTTTTTGCTATGTTGTACACGTGTTCAAAGGGTCAGTAATAAGACCTGAGTTCATCCTTTTTGGTTTTCTCTACTCACACAAAATAATAAAAGTACTGGAGTATTGGCCTCTTTTTTTATTTTTGATAGAACTGGAGTATTGGCTGTAAACCAATTAAGATAGAGATTATAGAACATGACTCTCTTTTTTTATTGTTGAAAATGAATGTTTAAACTCCCCTTCTCTGCCTATTAGTACTTCAATTGTGGGGTACTCTTGTTATTCTTCAATTTAATCTTTTTTTTTTTTCATTCTTTTACTATAATCTCTCTTTTTACTTGTGCCATATCATAAGTGCAAAAATAATTTTTTTTTTCCATTCTTTTATTTTGTTCTTTTATTATACTCTTTTTTTTTTAATCCCTCCCTCTCAATGATATAAATAAAGCACCCAAGAGGTTTGCGTAAATTTTTGGGTGTTTCAGTAACACTATGTGGCTATGTTACCCTCTAATACACCATAGAAAAATAGGAGGGTGGTTTTGGAGTATTGATTTGAACAAGTTTGTGGCAGATAGCTAGCATGCAATACAAAAAATTTAGTGACAAACTTATAAACCTATTTTTTTTACAAACCATGTCTAGAAAAATCAGGTTTGTGGCATTATCTTTTTCTATATTGGGTCCCTTAATTAGAGATCAGTGAAGGTTTTTACCACCGGGAGAGAAGGGTTAAAAAAAGAGTATTTTTGCATGGATGATGTGACACAAGTAAAAACCCACTTAGAACATTGTAACATTGGAAATGCTCGTGCAACTGCAAGTATATTTAGTATCAGTACATTCTCAATTCTTTATAGCTTGTGGATGTGTCTATTTTAGCTTTCGTTTTGATTGGGTTGGGAACTTTGAAGTTTCCATTTATTCTTTTTATTTTTTTTTCATAATAAAGAAGGAAGATGATGTGAAGTTTCTCCAAATTCAAATAATTCGTCTTCCCAAAAAGACCCGTGCGTTTACGCACGGGCCAACCCACTAGTGTTCAGGAAAAGAGCAGAACTTTTGCTATAATGTGGCGTAACCATAAGCAGATACACCAGTAGCTGAAGCTTGGAAGCGCCTTCATCTTCTGTTAATTACCTTTATATATCTACAGGGGGACTACTTTGCAGAAGCTGCGCAATTGGGCGGATGAAGAAATAGAAAGACAATACCAACGACTTTCTTGAATCACCAGAAGAGAGGATAGCTGGATAGGGAATTATTATTGCAAGGAGGAGGCATAGCGATTGAGACTGGAGAGGTAGAATGAGCGGTTGAGACTCGGTCTAGAGTGGTCATCAAACGCAAGGGTGGCCACGACTGCTCGTGAACTCTTGACTCGACCTCATTCGATTTGTAATTGAACAAAACTTAAACTTTAAGTTCAGACTCATTTTTTAAATGAACTTAACCCAAGTTTTATGATGTTCGACTAGAAAGCACGCGAGCCTCAAATAAACGTGCCTATTGTATATTTTCTCCAATTTCTTAAAGAATTCTGAAATAATGGGTGGATACAAAGTTTAAGTACCCAAACAGCTTATCGGGGGTGCTCTTGGGGGGGGGGGGGGTAATCTCAATTATGCCCTGGGAATTGGAATGCTGAAAATGAAGGCTATAAACCATAGATTTTTAAGCTTTCGCAGAGCCCCAAAATGAAAGTTGTAATTTTCAGTCACATGGAACACCTTTAGGGGACATAAAAGACCCTCAGAGTCGGCTATTAAATCCTTAATGGTTTGGGCAATAGTTTTACTAGTCACCAATTTAAAAGGCAAATACCGAAAACATGAGTTTCGGAAGGGTCTCAAAACGAAAGTTGTTAATTTAGCACCGTACCGCACGAGAGCTCGAGACACCTCTAGGAGACATGTGAGGCCCCCTGTTATTGGGTCTTTATTAGGCTAACAATGGTTTTACTAGTCGCCAACTTTAAAGGCCAAACATCGAAAACATGGGTGCTACGAAATTCAAAGTCCTATCAAAAGGCACCAAGTTTCTCTTGGGTGAGAATGAACCTCAAATAAGTTTGGGCAAAAATCTCAACCGGCCTCGGAAATTCGAAAATGAAGGTTATAATTCACTTTTTTTGGGTTTTCGTAGAGCCTCGAAATGAAAGTTGTGATTTTTGCACCATGTCGCATGGGACACCTCTAGGGGGCCCGGGGTCCGTTATTGGGTCCCGACCTATAGTTTTGGACAACTATTTTACTAGTCACCAACTTTAAAGGCCGAATACTAAAAACATGCGTGACTATGAAGTTTAGTGACCCGGATGGCCTACTAGAAGGCAGCAGGGTCCTGATGGGTGACAATGGACCCCTAGAAAAAGTTTGGGCAAAAATCTCAACCAGGCCCCAGAAAATTCGAAAATCCACGTTTTTTGCCTTTCGAAGAGCAATGGAATGAAAGATATGATTTTCGCACCTAATCGCACAGAACACCGCCGAGGGACATGGGAGGCCCCCGGGGTCGATTATTTGGTCCTGATAGGTTTGGACTACCGTTTTACTAGTCACAAACTTGAAAGGCCGGATACCAAAAACGTAGGTGACTACGAAGTTTGGAGACCAAAATGGAGTAACAGAAGGCACCAGCGCCACCAGGGTCCTCGGGTGACAATGGACCCTCGAAAAAAGTTTTGGCAAAACTCAAATCAGGCTCCAAAAATTCGAAAATAAGGCTATAATCCACACGCTTTTTGGGTTTTCGAAGATTCCCGAAATAAAAGTTATTATTTTTGCACCATATTACACGAAATATCTCTAAGAGACATGGGAGCCTCCGGGATCGGTTATCCGGTCCCTAATAGTTTATTTAGACGAACTTTTTACTATTCACCCACTCTAAACGACTCTGTAATCGTGAGTGCACGAATACCAAATTCGGATACCTGGATGAGTTACGGATGTAATGGGACTTGAGAGTCCTCTTGGGTGGAAAACTTTCGATAAATTTAGTTATAAATATCAACCAAGCCCTGTAAAGTAGAAAATGCAAAGTTATATTCCACATATTTTTGGTTTAAGAGAGCTTCGAAAAAAAGTTTGTTGTTTTTGGTCCTTATCTTGGGGGAGTACAGGAATACAAGATACTTTAGAGGACGTGGACAGTACTCAAAAACTGTGGAGTAGACATGCTCAATACATAACATTAATAATGGTAGACATTTTATGTCGCGTCGCTTGCCTCCCTTCACCCACATGCTATCTCTCAAGCAACTACCTACTAAAGAATCTTATAAGATTTAGTGGTTCTAATAAGAGTAGACATTCCCAATACGTAACTTTCATACTATGGCTTTGAGAGTTTAGAGAATTATTATTTTCCAAAAGTTATGCCTCAAACTTTTCTAGTATATTATTAAGACCCCATAACCTACCCTGGGGGTCTTCTATGTCCCCTAAAGGTGTCTAGTGCGATATCGTACAAAAATATCTACTTTCGTTTCGGGGCCTCACGGAAGCTCAAAAAAAGTGGATTATAATAGTAAAGAGGGCTTGGGGGTAGGTTTGACGGCACGGGGTGATGGGGAGCCATGCTCGGTACCCAAAAATAGTGGATTAACCTCCAATGTCTAGTAAGAGGTCCCTCAAGCCTACCAAAGACCCCATAACCTACCCTGGGGGCCTCCCATGTCCCCTAGGGGTGTCCCGTGCGATGTGGTACAAAAATATTCACCTTCGTTCCGGGGTCTCAAGGAAGCTCAAAAAACGTGGATTATAGCCTTCATTTTCAGCTTCCCGCGGCTCGAGTGTTATTTTTGCCCAAACTTCTCCGAAGAGTATACCATGGCCCTAGAGGACCCTTGGTGCCTCGGGAGGGTCATACGGATCCCTGAACTTCGATATCACCTATACCTTTGGTGTTCCTACTCGTACACTAGTATACCGTAAAACGCCCTTCCAAGCCTATCAGGGATCGGATAAGCGACCCAAGGGCCTCCCATGTGCCTTAGGGCTAATCTGTGTGATGTGGTACGAAAATACCCACCTTCGTTCTGGGGCCTCACGGAAGCTCAAAAAACGTGGATTATAACCTTTATTTTCGGCTTCCCGGGGCTCGGGTGTCATTTTTGCCCAAACTTCTCCGGGGGGTCGGTAGACCCTAGAGACCCTCAGTGCCCCGTGAGGGTCATACGGATCCCTGAACTTCGATATCACTTATACCTTTGGTGTTCTGACTTGTACACTAGTGTACCGTAAGACGTCCTTCTAAGCCTATCAGGGATCAGATAACCAACCCCAAGGGTCTCCCATGCGCCCTAGGGCTAATCTGTGTGATGTGGTGCGAAAATATCCACCTTCGTTCCGGGGCCTCACAGAAGCTCAATAAACGTGGATTATAGCCTTCATTTTCGGCTTCCCGGGGCTCGAGTGTAATTTTTGCCCAAACTTCTCTAGGGGGTCTACCATGACCCTAGAGTACCCTCGGTGCCCCATGAGGGTCATACGGATCCCTGAATTTCGATATCACTTATACCTTTGGTGTT
Organism: Tetragonia tetragonoides; assembly: GCA_038025085.1. Lineage (NCBI taxonomy): Eukaryota > Viridiplantae > Streptophyta > Magnoliopsida > Caryophyllales > Aizoaceae > Tetragonia > Tetragonia tetragonoides. The sequence goes on along the minus strand of CM076145.1, from coordinate 5,951,972 downwards.
CCGACTCGTACACTAGTGTACCGTAAAACGCCCTTCCAAGCTTATCAGGGATCGGATAAGTGACCCCAAGGGCCTCCCATGTGCCCTAGGGCTAATCTGTGTGAAGTGCTGCGAAAATATCCTCCTTCGTTCGGGGCCTCACGAAAGCTCAAAAAAGTGGATTATAGCCTTCATTTTCGGCTTCCCGGGGCTCGGGTGTCATTTTTGCCCAAACTTCTCCGGGGGGTCTACCATGACCCTAGAGGACCCACGGTGCCCGGTGAAGGTCATACGGATCCCTGAACTTAAACATCACCTATACCTTTGGTGTTCCGATCGACTCGTACAATAGTGTACCGTAAAACGCCCTTCTAAGCCTATCAGGGATCAGATACGCGACCCCAAGGGCCTCCCATGTGCCTTAGGGCTAATCTGTGTGATTTGGTGCGAAAATATCCACCTTCGTTCCGAGGCCTCACTGAAGCTCAAAAACGTGGATTATAGCCTTCATTTTCGGCTTCCCGGGGCTCGGGTGTCATTTTTGCTCCAACTTTTTCGGGGGGTCTACCGTGACCCTAGAGGACCCTCGGTGCCCCGGGAAGGTCATACGGATCCCTGAACTTTGATATCACCTATACCTTTGGTGTTCCGACTCGTACATTAGTGTATAGTAAAACACCCTTCCAAGCCTATCAGGGATCGGGTAAGCGACTCCAAGGGTCTCCCATGTCCCCTAAGGGAGTTCCGTGCGATGTGGTGCAAAATATTCACCTTCATTTTGAGGCCTCCCGGAAGCCCAAAAAAGAGGATTATAGCCTTCGTTTTTGGCTTCGCGGAGCCCGGGTGTCATTTTCGGCTAAACTTTTTCAGGGGTCTATCATGACCCTAGAGAACCCTCAGTGTCCCCGGAGGGTCATCTTGATCCCCGAACTTTGATATCACCCATGCCTTTGATGTTCCTACTCTTACAACAGTATCCCGTAAAACGCCCCTTCCAAGCCTATCAGGGACTAGATAAGCGAACCCGAGGGCCTCCCATGTCTCCTAGTGGTGTTCCGTGCGATGTGGTGGAAAAATATCCACCTTCGTTCCCGAGCCTCCCGGAAGCCCAAATAATGTGGATTATCCTTTGTTTTCTGCTTTTGGGGGCCCGGGTGTCATTTTTTCCAAACTTCTCTAGGGTATCTATTATGACTCTACAGGACCTTTGGTGCCCTGGGAGGGTCATCTGGATCCCCAAACTTTGATATCACTCATTCCGTCGGTGTTCCGGCCCTTACATATTAGTGTCTTGTAAAAATGCCCTTACAAGCCTATCAGGGACTTAATAACGGACCCCGGGGGACTTTTATGTTCCCAAAAGGTGTTCCGTGGGATGTGGTACGGAAATATCCACCTTCGTTCTGGGGCCATCCGGAAACCCAAAAAACATAGATTACCTTTGATTTTCGGCTACCCCGAGGTCAGTTTCTGTCGTCGCCCAAACTTCTCATGGGGGTCTATCGTCACCCTAGAAGATCTGCGGTGCCTCGAGACGGTCATCCAAATCCTCGAACTCCGATTTCACCCATTGAACATGGTACGTGAGACATGAGACATTGGCGCTGAGACATGGACGTTGAGACATGGGACATAATGCTCGTTGAACGCTAGGACTTGAGACATGGGCCACCCAGATTGGACACCTCCAAATGGACAGTTTTGCTTTCCCCTAGTGAACCATGAACACTAACCAAGATCTATCTATTTACTCCTTCAAAAAAAAAAAAACATCTATTGATTTACATAATGACTAATCACGGTAAAAAAATGATTTTACAGGTCATTGAATGATTATTGCTGCAAGTGCCTGCTACAACACTTGATAATTCCCAATCCTTAACTCACTCAACAATGGAAATATGGAACCATGAACAAAAATAATCAAGAATTACTAGACTAGTGATTTACGAAAAAAGCAGAAACAAGATCATTTTAATATGGATCAACGGTTATTGACAGTTCTTGAAGACTCATGGCTGGTTCAAACTGCTAATCATATAACAGTAATAAGTAGGATAGTCACAAATCTCACAATTGAGACATGAAATGACAATACTGCAACAACATTACTTTAACTGTTACTCTCTCCGTCTCATAATACAGGTCGTTTAAGGTTTTTGACTTTTTACACACGAATTAAGAAAGCTATTAAATAGTCTCAAATCTAACAAATATAATTAAACTTAACTAGTTTACCCATTGACTTTTAATTAAACAAAGAAAGTGAGCGATTAATGAAATAATGTGAAACAAGGGTGGAATGGGTAACAAATAAAAAATGATTTGTTGGAACTCTAAAATAACTTATAATATGGAAAAAAACCAATATTTTAAAACGACTTATATTATGAGACGGAGGGAATATTAATTAAATTTTATTCACAATTAATTTTTAATTTGTGTATGTCGGCAAGCAACCGCTTCTTTTTTTAAGTGTGAATGTTTTTGCAATTCAAAGTAAGAAGACAAAACTAAAAATGATGCCTCTATTTTACTCATATATTGTTATATTGACAAAATGCGTATAATTGTGTGAAATTTGTTTGCCTATTGTGTTACCAGTAATGTTCTTTAATTGATTTATAATGCATGGGATATTTTTTTACCTCTACTTAGGCAAGCTTTTATTTTTTCTGTGTCAAAGGGTTTATATTAATGGTTATATTTATTAGAGTTTATTTGTTAAATTCTTAAAGATGAAGTTAATTTGATTACTTAATTAGTTGGACAAACTAAATAAATGATTTGAGAGAAACGTTCTTATATTGATAAACGTGACTATGGAGTATTTCTTAGATGTGACGTTACCTATTTAGAGACTACCGTTTACACGTACATTAAGTATTTCCTAAAAGAATGTCACCAAATAAAAAAAAAAAGTATTTCCTAAAAGATTATTATTTTAGTAGAAATATTTTATTTACTAGATAATATTCCTACTTGAGAATATATTGAGCTTTTATATAGAAAAGATATTTCTTACGTATGGGGGGATTTTATTTTCGAAATATTCAGATTTTATTATATACTATATAGTGACCGAAATATTAGATATTTTCCTAGTGGAAAATTTTCTATTATTTGGTAATATATTATCTTGATAGAAAAGATATTATTTGGTCAAATATTGTGTTGAAAATCCTACCGGTTTGATATATATATATATATTGGGATATTTATTTTTGATATCTTTGAGCTCAAAATGTATTATTTACAAAGATAGTATTTTTAGGTGAATTAAAAACCCGAATTTCAGTTTTATTTTCAAAAAAACCTATTTGCCTATATAAAGGGGAGCTATCTATCATTTTTAGTTCGCGATTTTATAACCCCTAAGTGTTCATATTTTCAGAGAGTAATATTTTGAGAGAACACTAAAGTTTGCCTAAGTAATTAAAGGAACATATTAACAACTTCTTAGAGAGCTATAGAAATTAAAGTGTACCTTACGCTTTTGAGATGTTGAGAGGTAAACAATATTCCTTAGAGTTAAGGATAGCTTGGATTAGTGTCCAAGGGGTTAGGCTTAGATCAGAGTAATTGGGTCTAAGTTTGTTTGGCTTGAATCAGAGTAATTGGGTTCAAGTTCGTGACTTCAATCAGAGTAAATCGGGTTGGAGTGAGTTGGGTTGAACCAGAGTCGGTTTGATCGAGTTGTACTACTGATTAATGAGAAGAAGTAGTCATTGAAAGTCATTCGGGCCGTGGTTTTTCATCCTTTGTAGTTTCAATGGGTTTTCCACGTAAAATCGTGAGTGCTTTCAATTATTACTTCTATTTGTTTATTAGCTTTAACTAATGTTGTTCCTTGTTTCAGTAAACGTTCCTTACGTCAACGTTCCTTAAAGTTAGTAACAATCCTAAAAGTACAACAAGTGTTCTAAATAGTTTAAATACAATAAAAAGTTTAAGAACACAATTCACCCCTCCTCTTGTGTTCTACCATGCTACTAACATGAACTTTAATGATCAAAAAGAAAAACTCACATCTGTACTAGTGTACTACAAGTAATCCTTTAAGAAAAGACCAAAAAACAGTAAAGACACAAGAGTAAAAGAGATAGAGTGTAACACCTCCGAATTCGCAATGATTTTCAGGTAACTATCGACGTCGCTGTCCACGACTCGACACCTCCGAACCGTCACGGACCCAGGGGAGTGCTATTGCAACATTTATCGCTAAGGAGTAAATGCTAAGCAGAAAGGAAAACTAGGTATCAAAGGAAGCATCTAAACAAATTAAACATAAATATCAGAGTTGTCTATCCAGCGGTCTTAAGTCCATTATAGTTTTATTACAACTTTGCCTTCAAGGGCACAAACCAAAATCCCAAATAATCCAAGGTAACCAATAAATACATAATTCTAAACCAACAGCCCACATCCAACCTTCTAGCAAACCGTCCTCACTTAGCTACACATGCACTTTAGTTTCTGTGACGGAAACAAGGTACAAAAGAAAAAGAGAAGAAACAAAAGAAAATAAAAATCAGATAAACTGAAAAAACGTCGTCCATACCCAGTAAAAACACTTTCGCAAAACTTACCTGGGTTTTAGAAGAATCATTGAAATTCATTTGCATGCACAAGTAGTCATACAATCAAGCACACGCATACTCGATATTCAATTACATGCAATTCTTGCTTTAGTGATCATTCGAACACAAATAGATAAACCATCTTGATTAGAGAGATAAGAGAGCGAATAGAACAACGATTAGCCATACTGTTCATAAATAGATATAGACATGCCAAGGACTTACGCTAGTGTATACTCACACTACCTCTAACATAATAATCGATATGTAGAGAAATAAACAATGGGGAATGATCCGTCCCGAACACACTACGAGGTGTCCATACAAGTAACTTGGAAATCACGCATCCCTAGACTATATCAATTAGATAAGTCTCGATAGCTTGACTACTCCTAGGGATTCATTAGGAGTCTTATCCTCATTTAATTCAATTCACATACTTGTATTGATTGACCTAGTGGTACAACGAGACCACGACATACTACTTCATTTCATGCTCATGATAATGAATAATAATAACGACGATTACGACATAAATGCATATTAACAATAATCATGCTTCATATATGTCTAACGAAATTTCGGCAGCACTTCGGCAGTAAATCATGATATCCAAAAATTACACTTTCACAAATAAACTATCCAATATAATAGTAGGTGCTCATTAGCACTCAATAATATCCCATTTCATATAGCACATATTATTATATCATAATAATATTAGAAATTCAATATCGCCATAATTAAACATTAATTAGCATATGAACTAATTAATTAACGAAACTTTATAAACTTATCATACTCAATATAATTCATATTTACAGTGAAGAATATATTTCAAATTCTCATAATTAACGATGATATAATTTAATCATGCTTTGCATATTAAATCCACAATAATAATCAATTAGCACATAACACATCAAAATAGTTTTGATGGGGCTTTGGAAAGAGGTAGGCACAATGGCTTACCTAACAAACACTCACTAAGCAGTAGGTAACTTGGCTAATCACAACCCGATCACGCTTGTCCATTTGGTCCTAATTAAAAATAATTACCGAGACATAATTCATAAATACGAAAATCCAAACAGTACTGAAACTGTAAACTAATATTTTTATTAAATTTTTTGATTTATTACAACCAATATAGGCTTTTGAAAATTCAGATTCAGACTCCGAACGAGTACAGAAAAATAAAAACAATTATTGAAAAATACTGAAAATACGAAATTAATCAAAACGAAAATATTAAACAAAAACCCTAATCGGTTTTTCGAGTCTAGGCCGCAATACACCAAGCATGGGGATCCACGACCTAGCCCATCACCAAGACCACCACCCACCGACCACCATGGTCGGCGGTGGCTCGCCGGAGCACAGGCGACGGAGGAGAGAGAGAGCGCGAGAGATCGCGAGAGGGAGAGAGGAATTGCGAGAGAGAGAGAGAGAGAGAGAGAGAGAGAGAGAGAGAGAGAGAGAGAGAGAGAGAGAGAGAGAGAGAGAGAGAGAGAGAGAGAGAGAGAGAGAGAGCGAATGAGAGGGGGAGGAGCGACGGGCAGGGCCCAGTCGCGTTGGCCACTCGCCGGCGACCACCCAGGCGCAGAGGTGGCACGACAGCCGCGACTCAGCAAAACAGGGGAGGGGAAAAAACAGAGCATGAAAGAGAGAGAAAGAGAGAGAGAGAAAGAGAGAGGGAGGGAGGGGGATTACCGGCGGGAAGAGGAGGCCGGTGGCTGGCCTGGTGGCTGGCGACAGCAGGGAGAGGGAGAGAGAGAGAGAGAGAGAGAGAGAGAGAGAGAGAGAGAGAGAGAGAGAGAGAGAGAGAGAGAAGGTGTGCGGTGGAGAGAGAGAGAAAAGAGAGAGAGAAACCGTGAGGGAGGAGAGAGAGAGAGAATTGGGGTTTTTGGCTCAGTTTTTGCAACTGATCAACTGACCCATCTCTTAGCTTATATAGGTGTTTGGTCAAAGAAAGTCAAACCCTACTAGAATTAGTATTATTTTCTGATTTAATTGCTAATTAAAAATAATTAAAACTAATTAAATGCTAATTAAAACCAATTAAAACAATATGAATAAGCCTTATTCATATACAAAACCATTTTAACTAAATCCCTCAATTTGATAATTATAAATCCCGAAATTTCCATAATAATAATTAATATTATTATGGCTTAATTTGAGTAAATCGAATCGTTAAATAAATATACGATTTAAATCTCCAAAACTATTTATAAATGAATTATAAATCGATATTATAATTATAGAAAATATTGGGGTATCACATTCTACCCTCCTGAAAAGAAGTTTCGTCCCGAAACTTGAAACATGAAGTAATCACTTCTCAACGACGAAACGAGTTTACCCATACGAAGGTATAAATCGATTTTAGGACAACGACAATGCAATGCGTGTACTACGGTTGTGATCTAAGTCGATTACCAGTGCAGCATGCAATGCTAGAACATGCAACTCGTGCAAAGCGGTAAACAAAACACGAAATTACTAAGTGTGACATAGAGAAACGATTTCTTTCATCCATAAAGCTCAATACTTCTTGCAACATACACATAATTTCTGTCCCCAAATGACCAAATTGGTATTTTAAGTGAACCTATTTAGACATATTGGTCTATTAAAAACCACTTAATACATTAGGGTATTAAAAAGTAAAATAAGTGGCATATAAACCCTTTAAACCAGAATCTTGCAATTTAAGTAAGAATCTTATTATTTAATCTATTTTCTTAGTATTTGGATCCTCTATTGTTTTATATCTCTGCTGTCCTTTCTTCTCTATGTCTCTTTCCTCTACATATTTAAATTAAAAAAACTTACCCCCTTTATCTAGGGGTTCAAAACCCACCCCCTCCAATCCAAAGGTGGAGATTTGAAGGACCGCACTTTACAGTTCTTTTTAAAACAACAGAGGATCATTCACCATTTTCTTAATATCATTCCACTTTTCTCATTCGTGTCCCCTATTTTCTTATTTATTCCCCCGCCCATTTTTATTTCTTTTTGCCCTTTTATTTTCTTTTCCTGTTTTCCCTTTATTACGTTCGATTGCAAATTAAACAATGATATATGCTACTATTTGATTTAGATTTTAGATTGTTGCAAGTCAAAACATACAAATAGAAAAACTTCACTACTTCAGCAATGTCCAAAGGCTTGGGAAAAAAATATGGGCCAAGATGAGCATGATTCCTTAAATTCACACAGCCTCTCAAGTTGTTTGTACATATTATGGCCCTTTGCCCTCATCCAAAACTGTGTTCAGGAGAGAGAAAATGGTGACTGCAGGAGAGAGATTGAAGGCATTTGCCAACAATAGATGGCTGATTTTTGCGGTTTCAATATAGATTCAATCTTACGCTGAAATTGAGTATTTGTTTGGGAGTATATCACCGGCCAGTAATAAAAGTACAATGGGTTACACCCAGAGACAAATGGCATTGTTGGGTGTGGCCGTGTGGCCAAGGATATGTACAGCCATGTACAAGAATTTCCTTTCCTTCACGCTCTGTTTCTTCCTTCGTCCTTTTCACCATGATAGTTTTTTTTTGTTTTTTTTTTTTTGAGTGAAACCATGATAGTTGTTCTTAGTTGAAGGAAGAAAAAAGGGAAAACCGGGAAAGAATAGAAAAAGGGCAAAAAGAAATAAAAAAAGGGGGAATAAATAAGAAAATAGGGGAAATGAATAAAAAAAGAGGGATAATATTAAGAAAATAAATTAAATTAAGAAGATTCTCACTTTAAATTAAGATTTCGGTTTAAAGGGTTTATATGCCACGTATTTCACTTTTTAATACCCTAATGTCTTAAATTAATTTTAATAGATCAATATGTCCAAATAGGTTTACTTAAAATACCAAATATGATTATTTGGGGTAATTTCTGTCTTAAATGGAGTAGAAATTATACCTCTTTCAGTTTTGTAACTAATGCAGTGAGAAACTGACATCTAACAGCTAACATCACACTTATGTTACTAAACAGGTCTATTAAAGCATTTCCATTAATTAAATTCGAAAAAGTTCTAAACTTGTAACACCTAGAATTTCTAACTGTACTCTAAAGGTCTTGCTACTCAACAGTTTTGCTTCCCCTTACATAACTTGCAATTCATGCAGCGCAATTTCAAAGAACCTATATATACTAACAACACATCATAACTTATGTGGTCTAATCCTGAAACTAATCATCTAATTATTCATCCCCAAATAGTCTAATTTTATTTAATACCTTAGTCAATAATTAATTTTATGGAGTCTAATCTAAGCCTCAACAACTCCATGTTGTGTTTTTTCCCATTCTTGGCTCATGGCCACAGAATACCGATGCTCAACGACATTGCTAGGCTTTTGGCAGCACGTAAAAATGTCAATGCAACAATCCCCACCATCACCAACTTCATCGAGACAAACCCAAGCCGACATCAGGTCTTCAGGTGCGAGACTGCAGGGTGAGCATTGGAGCTTAATATGTTTGGGAGCGAGATAGGTTCTTCCCTAGGGCAACCGAATCAACGACCAAGTTCAACATCCCTAGGCTCGTCTTTCATTCTACGACGTTGTTCTCACTTTGTGCCGGAGAAGTTGAAAGGCTATATCAACCTGGTGCAAATGTGTCATCTGATAAAGAAATAAAAAAAGAGGGTAATAATTTGGGTCCAAGGGTTAGAGAAAAAGAGCTTTGGAGTGATTGTCAATAGCTTTTATGAGTTAGAACCAGATTACGCAGATTTCTATAGGAAAGAGTTGGGTAAAAGAACATGGATTATTGGCCCTGTTAATTGCCTCTCCAATAATAGGAACAAACTTGAGAAAAATGAAAATGACAAAAGTGAGTGCTTGAAATGGCTTAACATGAAGAAGGTAGGCTCGGTCATTTACCTATGCTTTGGGAGCATAAAAAATTTAGGTGCTCCTCAAATGCATGAGATTGCTAGTAGGGCTTTAGAACATTCGGAAAAAGAATTCATTTGGGTCGTCTTAGATGATCCAAATGACAATGAATGCAGTTAGTTACCTTCATAAACACAGGACCAAAAAAAAAAGTTTTACTAAAACAAGGGTGGGCCCCACAGGTACTGATTTTGGAACATGAAGCTATAAGAGCATTTGTGACTCATTGTGTGTCTAACTCAATACTAGAAGCAATTTGTGCTGGTGTGCCTATGGTTACATGGCCACAAAATACTGATCATTTTTCTCTTGAAAAAATGGTGACTAATGTTTTAAAGATTGGGGTGCCTATAGGAGCTAAGAAATTTGGTAGTAGAGTGGATTTTGCTGTGGATATCATTAAGAGAGACGCGATAGCGAAAGCACTTGGAGAGATAATGATGAGAACCAGGGCCGTTTTAGAGCATAGGCCCAAGGGGCGACCGTCTAGGGCCCAATGCACTAAGAGGCCCAAAAACAGATAAAAAATGTCTATATATATTAAATTCTGAACTTAACAATAACCAAAAGAGCTGTGGCTCAATGGTTAAACCTTTAAAGGAATGTGAAATTGATTTTCTTTTAATCTAGGTTCGAATCCAAGGGCCCTCGTTTTCTTTCTATTCATTTTTTTGTTTATTTCTTAGTTTGAGGCTAGCTTGACCTTCACATCCTACTTGTAAAATAACTAGTAAACTTCTTACTCTATTAGTTTTTGTTTTTAAGAAGTTTCGAATATTATGTTAAAAAGAGGTTTCTTATTATTTATTATTTAGTAAAATGAGGTTTTATTTATTATCTAGTAAAAATAAGTCTTTTAATTAAAAAAAAAATTATTTCAATATATTCTATTTCATACTTCTTTGATTTTGATATAAATCACTACAAATGTGAAAAATGAACCCTAAAAAAGAATGGTCAAATGTTTACATTGAAAAAGTCTTTATGTCTGAGAATAAAAAAAAAATTTGGGAATTTTTATGTAATTATAATTTTGCTTTTAAATGCAAAATATATGAGAATATAAGCCACTACTATTATTTTACTTTCGTTGCTTCCGTTTTAATTTCTTTTTTTCCTAAACAATTCTTTTTTTTAATACCAAAGAAATCTCCCACTATAAGGGATATGAGACTTGAGCTCATGTGTTTTACCACCGCACTACCTATCCTAAATCCAGGTAAAAATTTATAAATGTATTAGGGGCCTCATTTTCAGTTCGCCCTAGAACTTCTAAAATGTTAGGAACAGGCCTGACGGGAACTGGGGCTGATGAGCGGAGAAGTAGAGTGAAGAAGTTTAAAGAAATGGCATGGAAGGTTGTTGAGGAAGGTGGTTCATCATATTCTGATTTAAGTTCATTGATCAATGAATTGAGGGTTTATCATGCTTATAATGTAGTGGCAGTCTTTGAGCTGCAAATGAACAAGATCATCATAGGAATTAATTTTAGAAATTTGTAGCACAATATCACTACAAGAAATAGGATTAAATAGGGCGTTCTGTATAAATTAAATAGGGAGCTTTGGACTTACTCTAATAGAGGTTATCAAATAGGACAATTTGTTTTTGCCCTCTTTGTATACATCAAATAGGGCATTTCTCACCCCCCCCCGGGGTCGTGGCTCAATGGTAACATCATTGGGGTTAAGGGCTTTGCCAATGTTGCCCAAGGTCAAGGGTTCGAGACTTGCTCGAAGCATCCCCCTCCCCCCTCTGGCCTGCCCCAGTGTGTGGGACTGTTGAGTCCTCTCGCGACTAATTCTCATTCAATGGCCTAGGGGTGGGTCTGTATGGGCCGATGCGAGCTTCCGGTTATAAGCCTTTTGCCAATAGCACATTTCTAAAAAAAATTGCCCTTCCTTTTTTATTATGCATTGTCTAATAGAGCACTTTAAAAAAAGTGCCCTTTTAGTTACTACTAACATTTCAGAAAGCAAGATGAAAAAGGAAAAAGTTAAAAATAAAATAAAATAAAATAGCAACTGCTACTGAAAACAGAGAGAGAAATCAGAACCCAGAGTGGAGGTGGAAGCAAGAACGAACCATTGCTTTGCTTGACTGAAGGATGACACTGAGCAAAAAAAAGACTGAAGGATGACGATGATGAAAATAACTTAGCGCATCAAAATTCAAAACTACTTACGATGAATAATAAGTCCCACATCGACGAATTATAGAAACTTTGGCTTCCAACTAAAGGGTGTGAGTCTGCATTTGCCCCAGCAAACTAGTAAGCCCATTAAAGGCTTGTAAAGGCGTGACTTGATCAGCCCATTAGGCTGAAACAATTTTAAAATGTTAAATTAAGGGGATTGCTAAACGTAAATACCCAAATTACTAAACGCAAATCTATTTTTCTTTAATACCCCTCTCATAACACAATCCCTAATTTACCACACTTCCCTCCCTCCCTCCGTCCTCCCCCCTTTCTATCTCTTTATCATGACAATCAATTCTAGTGTATTTTTTGTATCTCATACTTTGTATTCCCCAATTCAATCAATTCAACTCGTCATCTATATCTATCATCTATCATCATCATCATTATCTGCCATCATCCATCATCCATCATCATCATCCTCATCCTCATCTGCCATCATCCATCATCATTCAGCACCACTACTTTGCAGATTCTCACCCAATTACCGGCCCGTTCTCTCATCCTGCCACCCCCGCCTCTCTGTGCTCCTCTATCTCAGGCGGCCAATAGACCACCAAAACCAAACCCCATCGCACACAGCCGCAGGAACCCACCAGACCACCACCTATAAACCCTAACTCAAAAAATAAAAAATAACACAATTAAGTTTTTTAGGGGATAACAAAATTAAGTTCGTAACTTTTACTGAGTAATGTCATTGTTTGCATCAAATGATTCATTTAATCATGTTTGACGAACTGGTTGAATGATAATGATCAAGTACAGAGCTAATAGAAAATGGAGTACATGAAAAAAGTTGTTATTGAAGTAAAGGGGTACTTTGGGAAATTATGATATAAAAATATTTGCGTTTAGTAATTTTGGATTTACGTTAAGGAGTTTCGTAAATTAAACTTTCCGGTTCGGGTTTCAGGATTGTACAATTTTGACCGGTTTGTTTTGCAATAATATAGACTCGATTACTTTTGTAAGGTATTAAAAAGGGCAATTCAAATTGCCTTACTCTGACAAAATAATGCCTTATTTGTTAACTATCAAGGAGGGCAATCATAAAATGTCATATTTGGAAAAAAAACAAGGAGGGCAATTAAAAATGCCCTATTTGAGAAAAAACAAGGAGGGCAATTAAAAATATCCTCTTTATTCCTTATCAAATAGCGCGTTTTTGGAAAAATGCCTTGATAACCTAACACAATGAAGCAAATAGGGTATCTTATGAGCATTTTAAAAAACGCCTTTTTAGCCTAATAGGGCATTTTTTTGACCAAACAGAGCATTTTAAAACGCCCTCTTTGAACTGAAATGTTGTAGTGTATATAGTAATCTAGTGCTTTAGATCAGAATAAAATGAAGTGGATATAATAGGTTTGATTATTGAGAAATGAGATTGAGTTTGATGATTGCATTGTAAAGTATGAGTTTGAGTACAAACTTAATTCGGTAAAATATTTGATCAAAGTTAAATAGCATTGGAAAAGCTAATACCATAGCCCGAAATATAATTTGAGCATTGCACATTCTTTCAATAGGCAAGGTTACGTTGTCGGACTCTTTAGTCCATTACATGCGGGTGCAGATGGCCTAAAGACCCATAACAATAAAAATCGCCCTTAATTCAAAATAGAAGGCTATAAGTCTCGAATCCCAACTTAGATGTTCGAGGGGTGAGATTTGAGCATTGTACATAACTACGACCACTACTATTAGGCTAAAAGGGCGTTTTTTAAAATGCCCTTAAGATATCTTATTTGTCTCGTTGTCTTAGGTTATCAAGGCACTTTTTTAAATTCGCCCTATCAAATAGGAATTAAAAAGGGCATTTTTTTATTGCCTTTTTTGTTTTGTCTTAAAAAGGGCATTTTGAAACGTCCTATTTAATAAGAAACAAAAAAGATATTTTTACTTGCCCTTCTTAATCTTTCTCAAAAAAAGACACATTAAAACACCCTCTTTGATATTTCGTCTGCTGCTTGGCTTTCAAGTTTCAACTTTAATCTTCTTGGCAATTTTTGCCAGCGTTCTACAGGCCAAAGAGCAAAGTATCGGCTAAAGAACTAAGATCAATTGTGCCACCTTACCGCCTACTTATAGAACGGCGGGATATACATTTCCTTCGTTTCTTCGATGTGGGATAGGATTATGACTAGAGCTGTCAAAATTTGATGCGATTCGAAAATTTGATTCATATCGATCCGAAAAAGTCTGGGTTACGAACAAAGAATTTCAACTCAAAACCTAATGCATATCGAACCTGAAAAACCGATATTTATTGGGTCAAATCTAAACCCGCTCTGGGTCGATCCGTTGGATTGGGACGTTCAAAATAAAACACCTCAACATGAAAAAAGTGGATGACAATTGACTTTATCATATCAAAATTTCTAACATATCAATTAACTTTTACATTTGTAATTTCATATTTCTCTTAAATAAGAGTTTTTTTTATTACTTATGAGGATTTTTATACTTCTTTTGCATTAGTCAAAACCCAATAACAGGTGAAAACCTTACGAAATATTTTTCATGTAGATTAGAACCATGTCTTTTGTGTCTAATATCAATATAGTTTGACAATTTTTTATTTTAAAGTTGAAAATAAAATTAATTATGCAGTTAAAACCAAATTAAAAAATTAAGTGTTCAACTCGTTGGGTCGACCCGAACCCGAACACATTGGATCATGAACAAGCTTTTGTAAACCCAAAAATAAAACGCCCCGACCTATGAAATAACCCAATCGAAAGTAATCGAACCCGAACCCAACCTAACCGACCTGTTTGACACCTCTAACCATGACTGCTAATTTTGCTGTAAACCTTTACTCGCTAGCTATATCCATCCCGCTAACTATGGCGGCATTAAAACCGCACTAGTTCTTATATTATTAGCTTTCATTTAGCATCAAATCACATCCCTCCCCCCCCTCTCTCTCTCTCTCTCTCTCTCTCTCTCTCTCTCTCTCATTCATTTTGGAGGTGGTGTACAGTGGGCTCTCCGTGTACAGTCGGTCAGTAGTGGTGGGGTAATTGATTTGTTGATGAGTAAAAAGTAGGGATATCAAAAAAAAAAACAAAAGAAAACTAAAAAGAAGGAAATTTAAATTAAATCAAGACAGGAATGAGGTAAAATGGTTTAGGAAAATGGAGATCTCTATGCGATCAAATAATTGCATTAAATTAAATCAGGACAGGAATGAGGTAAAATGGTTTAGGAAAATGGAGATCTCTATGCGATCAATTGCATATATATATATATATAGGGGAGGATCAGGTACAAACCTCTCTTATTATACAGACCGTACAAACTATATAAATCATTATCAAATTTTAGATTTATTGGCATAAACTTACAAATTCATTATACTTGAACCGTAACTTCATCACATTTTTCAATTGTCTACAACTTTTTGTATTTTTATTTTTGCAAATTCATTATTCAATAAGTACATATTCATTAAATTATAAGTGCAGATTCATTAAAATATAAATGTAAATTCACTAAAGCTAAATGTAAAATTCATAAAAACAACAACCCCTCCCCCAACCACCACCATTGTCGCCGGCCGTCGTCCCACCACCACCATCATTGTCACTGTCGTCCCACCACCAGCTTCACTGTCGCCGCATCCCCACCGCACCACCACTCCCCCCATTCTCTCTCCTCCCCTCACTCACATTCTTTTATCTCTATGTCCACCACACGCCGCCCACCGACACCCAGACATGCGGTGAGGTCACCGGCCACTGCGCGGTGGTCGGTGGCTAGAGCTGTCAAAAGCTGACACGACACGACAACACGACACGAACCGAACACGAACATAGCGGGTTAGTGTTGAGAGGTTTCGACCCGTTTAATTAAATGGGTCGACATGAGTAACACGTTTAGTTTAATGGGTTAGGTTAAGGTTGAGATTTCCAACACGAAAGCAACCTGCTTACGACCCGTTTAATTTGAGTAGTCAAATTTTAAGTTCAAATAATTAGGAACAAGTAAATAAATTGATAGAATCTCAACTATCTTGTACATTTTAATATTTTTAAGCTATTTAATGTACATTATATATGCTTAAGACTTAAATTTTTAGGTAAATTTTTATGTTTTTTTTTTATATTTCAATTAGTTTAGAAAATAAATAAAGATAAACGGGTTAACAGGTCATTAGCGGGTAACACGATTATTAAACAGGTCAGGTGCAGGTCAAGGATTTCTGACACGATTAATAAATGGGTTAGGTTTGGGTCAAGGGATTTTCGACTCGTTTAATCTTGACACGAACATGAACACGACACGACCTGACCTATTTGACAGCTCTATCGGTGGCCATTGGACTTCTCAGGACAACCGGCGATGAAATTGAGGAGAGAGAAAAGCGACGACATGGAGGAGATAGAGAGAGCATGAAAGAGAGAAAGCTTAGGAGAGAGAAAGAGCGTCGGAGAGAGAGCCATGAGAGAGAAGTAGGTTTGGACTCCGATCTCCGGCAAGTGGGACCACATATCCGAGGTCGGGGACCTTAGATCTGTGATCTCCGGCCACAAAACGGTGGTCGGTGGCCACTGTGCACCTCGAGAAATCGATGACGGAATGGAGGACAGAGAAACAGTGAGAAAGAGAGAGAGGGAGACGACGGAAATGCCGCCGGAAAGAGAGAACCGCCGCCGGAGAAGGAGAACCATCGCCAGAGAGGAGAGAGGGTCGCCGGAGAGGACGTGAGGAGAGAGAAAAAAGGAGAGAGAGTGTGGAGGAGGAAAAATGAAAGGGAAATGAGAAGTCAGTGTATCTACTCTATTGTTAATGACGCTGCATTTACCAAACTACCCCTTTCCTTTTTAGAAATGCCGCCCGTGTCCCTTCATTTCTCATAGCAAATCTGGGTCATTGATCTTGTTATTTGATGGCCAGGATTGGTTTGTACGATTTGTATTTTAAGTGGTGTTTGTATAGGAACCTCCACATATATGTGTGTGTGTGTGTGTGTGTGTGTGTGTGTGTGTGTGGAATTGATCGCATAGAGATCTCCATTTTCCATATATATTTTATGTGTTTTATTGCTACAGAATTAAGTAACTAGGGTCTAGGATTTTCCATATATATTTTATGTGTTTTATTGCTATAGAATTAAGTAACTAGGGTCTAGGAGGGCAATTTTGTTAGAAAATGCCCTATTAGTCATTGCATTATTATATAGAAGGGCAATTTTTTTAAAAAATGCCCTATTAGACATTGCACAATTATATAGGAGGGCAATTTTTTAAAAAAATGCCCTATTAGACATTGCATAATTATATAGGAGGGAAATTTTAAAAAAAAATGTCCTATTAGACATTGCATAATTATATAAGACGACAATGTTTTCAGAAATGCCCTATCTGATGGAGACAAAGAAGGCAAAATAAAATTGCCCTATTTGATATCAACAGAAAAGGCAAGTTCAAAACGCCCTCTTTTTTATTCACACAAAATACCCTCTTTGATCTCATTTCTTATAGTGTACGTACTATTTTCGGACTATTTCATTCATGATGATTGATGATAGTTTTGTTTTGTTTTTCATGTGTGAATTGTGGACTTGGGTGACCTCTAACGCCTCGTCCTATTGACTGGTCATGGTCTCATGCACTTGGCCTACTTTCACCAAAGAAAATGAACACAAGTAAATGTAGTACCAATTAATGACCTTATTCATTCCTCTATAGGGTGCCTTCTTTAGAGCTTACTCGGTCAGTTCAGTTCAGTTCAGGTGTCAGTTCAGTGATTTCAATTTTAGTTAAATGATGTTCAGTTCAGTTCAGTTCAGTGGTGCTGAGTTCAGAAACATAATTTTTGTCTCACATATCAAGTTATGTTTAATTCAATTCAATGGTGTCCAGTTCAGTTTAATGGTGTCCAGTTTAGTAATGTTGAATTCGGTTCAATTCAGTTCTGTTCTGGTAAGTTCAGCTCTAAAGAACGCACCCTAAGACACAACAAAAGGAAAAGATAACTTCAAAACTTGGGCAAGGTTACAACTTGAACTTACAATTGATGTTCTTGTCAGCCAAATGCATTGGAGATTTGGATGCCATTATGTCAAGATCTCTCAAGTGGGAAAAAAAAAAAAAGAAAATTCTATTGTTGCTTTCGATACAACTGTATAGACCGAAAGATTATACAAGCCAGTCTGTACAGTTGATAATAAGGAGCTATATATCCAATTTCTTTGTACTGAATTTAAGTTTTTGTTTATTCCCTTATGTTTTAAGGGCTGGGAAAAAAGACCAAATACCAAGTTACTGTACTAACCAATGTACATGTTCTATTAACGTGTTTAACTATTTAGCCTTCCAAGAGCCACCTAAAATTAGGTTTAAGAGTTTTAGTTAGGTGTTTGCAATAAATTAGACCATCCACTTTCATCCTTTATAAGGACAACATGACTAGTTTCCTGAAATGAAAAACACACAAAATTAGTTTCCTGAAAAGAAAAACACAACTAAGATCAGGAGTGTTTTTCTTTTCTGTCCTTTGTCTTGAGTGAAAGTATATGGATAGGCAAGAGATTGGTTATGATGATGAGCCCTTAAGATCACCCTTAAGTAAGTTATACCACAGTCCTAATAAATTAGATCAAATTTTGAACTGTGCTATGGGTTTAAAGTACCCTATTGAAATTAAACCAAAAAAAGTACCCTATTGAAATAGAAGCACTAAAAAAGGCATTCTCAAACTCTATTTTCATCAAACACCCTAGATTTTGTAGCCTTTTGGTAAGAGACCCCAATGGTGAACAACATTGGAAAAAAAAACCCATGTCAACATTGCTGACCACATTATCATCCACCACCCTCCAACCGCCATCGCCACCGCCACCACCACCACCACCGAAGACTGCCACATGGAAGATAGCGAAGAAGCCGCCGTGAACGGCTTCTTAGCTGACGTGGCAGTCTCAACCCCACTTAGCAATAGCAAGCCCTTATATGGGAATTTTTTAAAGGGCTTAAGGGGATTTTAGTCAATGTTTTTGATCTTTGTAGGCAATAACATTATACTCCCTCCGTTCCATGAAAATCTTGACCTTTGAAGAATGATACAAATATTAAGAAAAACACATTTGAGCAGAAGAATTCCAACTTTACCCTTAAAAGATCACATGGGGTGTAATAGAAAAAATAATTACTTTCCTTGCTTTTGTAGTGGTGTGAGATTTATTTTGCTGAATTTGAGCACCAAATCAAAATTTGCCTTTTCATTTCATATTTCCCCCAAATATAGGCATATGGGAGTGAGAAGGTGGGAGGGGTGAAAAAAGAAAAGGTTCTCAAATACAATGTCATATAAGAAAACGTAAAGATTTTCATGGTCCAAACATAAAAGAAAAGCGTAAAGATTTTCATAGAGCGGTGGGAGTATCACTTATCGTTCTTGTTTTTAATTGGGATTAGTGAAAACACCCTTGATTTTGTAAAAAAATTGTTGGAAAGCCTCTATTTATAAAATTTTGGGTGGTATCCTCCTCCAAATTTAAAATCCCTCTGGGTAAATTATATTTCTCCCTATTAAAGCACCCCTTGTTGGCATTTTCGGCCAAAATTTGGGCAAAGTTTGACCAATTTGCCCTCACATTATTTGCTACCACCTTCCCCTAACACTCCATTGAATCACTTGGTGAAGAAATTATTGTATGGTCGGAACCATTGCTAAATCGCTCACAAAA
The DNA here is from genome assembly GCA_038025085.1 of Tetragonia tetragonoides. Taxonomy (NCBI): domain Eukaryota; kingdom Viridiplantae; phylum Streptophyta; class Magnoliopsida; order Caryophyllales; family Aizoaceae; genus Tetragonia; species Tetragonia tetragonoides. The sequence goes on along the minus strand of CM076145.1, from coordinate 5,932,604 downwards.
TAAGGTGATCTGGTTACCAACTTTTTTTGGGCGGAGGGAATGGGAGTAGGCTTCATTTGTCTTATATATATATATATATATATATATATAAGAATATCGAGTAATGATCTTAGAATCATACAATAATCTCTTCACTTCTTACAAAATAAGTGAAACTCAACTAAATTCATTCCACAAAATAAGTGGAAATTGTGAGAGACATGAGTATAGCGCGAGACCATCTATAAATTCTCCTTATTTAACTGATTGTGAGTGAGCTTGTTTTATAATTGAGACACAAAATGAATCTACTGCTGTTTTCAATTTTCTTATTATCAACTTACCCATCTGATTGTGAATTTAGTAGAGACTAATAATTGGCCAAAAGAAGCACTGGCCACGTCCAACGGTCCAATGGCCAACGTAATTTATATTTAATGAAATTGGCGGCAGTAATTCATTTTTTTTTTAAATTTAGTGCTCCACATTTATGTTAATGATCATTGGTGCCTTGTTGCCTTGTTGGTGGTGGCCTGGGTCTCTCTCATAATCAATTAACGGATGCGGTTCTGCGCAATGTTTTGTTGCAAAGTCAGCTACTTACGCTTTTAGGCATGAATGAGGCACGTTCAAAAGGCATGTTTTGCAAATTGGACCATATATGGAAAGTGTAATTACATATCGTAAAGTTTTACATGAACATGATTCAAATGATATTTAGTGAGAGTAACTTAACTGAAGTTAAAACGTTAAGCGTTTCATTCCTTAGAATAAGAGTTGTCGATGTTGGACTTGTAACTAAGTGGACAATGACTCAAGTAGTCGATATTCAGTCCAGTGCTAATATTCAGTTTAGTGGGTCAATAATACAAGTTCATTAAGTATTCAGTTAGGCCAAAACCCAATAGGATTCCAACGGTGGTAGGAATCCAATTAAGACCTATTATTAGGTTTGTCCCACATCGGGAACTTCAGGTAAAGGGATCCCCGTTGTGGCAATATAAATATAAACCCCTTCAATTCAGATAACCACCGTATTGCATATATTGCTCACAGTGGAAGACTCCCACACCTAGACGAAAAGTATTCAACGGTACGGTGCTCTCTCATGATTTCAGGTTAGTATATTTAATTCTATGGTTTTAGATGCAGTTCAGCATGTGGTATCATAGCAGGATTAATGTTTCTACTAGTCTTGTAAATTAAAGTTTATAGTTGGAGAATATGGCTTCCGCCCTTACGCTTTACCCATACGACGGTGTTTGTATAGTATGTGTTTTGTATCACTGCACAAATTGTAATTTTTGATTGATCAAACTTCACTTGCTTAGTTACTTTAGTTTAATTGATTGGGTAAGCTTTGACTAATAATTAGTTAATTCCATGCCAATTTAAGTTTAGTTGGTGCGGTACCAATTTTTTGTTAATTGGGATCTGAGATTGAAATTGAATGATCTTTAGTTTGCTTCGGTTGATAATGATTGATAGTGCATAAATACAATAAATAAATAAGTATGGGTGTTGATACTATGATTTTTAGGATAGGCCTGTACACGTTTCGGTGATTATCGTTGATTACTTATACTATGATGATAAAGTAATTTATTCAATTCTTAAGTTTTAAGGATATATTTATTTATTTTTTTTCAAATCTGAAAAAACGTGAATATGCATCCGTTTAGAGTATTAAATTTGGGGTAGCTTCAAACTACACATAAAAATTCAGAACCTTTTCTCAATGTATTAGAAGTTAAGTTGAATATTATGATTAAAGTTCATTACATATAAGTGGAAATGGACATTATGTAGTTATAAAGAGATCCGATCGAGTCCAACTTGATATTTCAGAGTGATTAAGTTTTGAGTACATAAGACATTTAGTTTGCTTACAAATTGAAGTTTATTACTTTAAATTGAAGTGTTTTTCAGTAATTAAGTTTAAGTTTAAGTTTAAATTTAAGATTGAGTATTTTTAGTATGGGTTTGATCACATGTATTTTTCATAGTCTTCTATATGTTTTCTTTTTGTTAAACGTTTTAAAGTTTCAGGTGGTTTGAAACCATAGATATATAGGCATGGTAAATTATATATCCAAAGTGAAGTATTAAGATGCGATTTGATTATGGGCATTGATTCAAAAACAAATATGGATGGTGCTTATGGTCAAATCTAAAGTAAAAGCTTATATATTCAGTTGCTTGGTCACCTTTATTGATTTAAAGTCAAACTTGGATGTTAATATTGTCCAATATATGTTTTAGTATGGGGTAAATATACAGTTTTTTTTAGTGCACCCACCTACAGAATAGGAAGATGTACCTGTATTTTTCCCCCTTAACACTATTCAGACATAATTCAGTGTGTTTTCTTTGTGCTCATTAGCACTAAGAAAGTTTGATATGTGATTAAATATGGGCGATTACTTTAATTCTTGAAATATAATGACTTGGACATTCAGATCAAGATATTTAGAATATGTTTTTTTAGGCATGTCAAACACAGCTTAAACTATGTTAGTTTTATGCATAAGGTCTGTGCCTAATCATACAGGGTCGAAGTTTGTTGGGCCATATATCCGTCTTTATCGCTTTATTGACCTCAATGCTTTTAGTTAAGTTGTGAATTAGATCTTCCACATATAAGCATTTCAGAATAAGAAAAGAATTCAGTTTTGTTTTAAGTTGAGGTCAAATTAAAATATGAATTTAATTTAATTAGAGTTTTTATCTCAAAAGAATCATATTATTGATTTGATTATTTTAGTACAAGTGGAAGGTTTTTTCAGTAGATTGATCTTCTAGTGATTCAACAACAAATTTGGATGTTAGAAGATTAATTTGGATTTTTCAGTTTTTCAGTTGGCTAGTCTTCTAGTGATTCAACAACAAATCTGGATGCTAGAAGATTAATCTAGTTTACAAGTTCTTCAGTGGATCTATCTCTTGGCAATTTGACGACTATTGAAAGCCAAAAGATTAATTTAATTAACTTTCAGTTTTTCAGTTGGTTAGTCTTTTAGTGATTCAACAACAAATTTGGATGCTAGATGACTATCTGTTAGTTCAGTCTTTTTCTGGTGATTCGGTAACAAATTTAGATGCCAGAAAATTAATAAGTTACAGTACTTCAGTAAGTTAATCTTTGGGTGATTCAGCAATAAATTTGGATGCCTGAAAATTAACTTGGTCTTTAGTGTATGTTATTTTCTAAATAACATATCATTTCATCTTCAGTTGATCTGCAAATTCAGTTGTTTAATTCCAGTACTTAGTACTGGCTTTTCAGTAAACTGACCACATATCATTTCAGTTGCAGATCTTCATTTGATCCGCAAATAGCTCATATTTATATCATACCACCAATATTGAGACACATGCATTGAAGTGTTTTTCCCCCGTGGTGTTAACTAAGCTCATACTAATACAAATTTCTCATCTTAACTAACATTGTACTTTAAACCTTTTCTATAAATTATTTCAGTGAAGAATACTGTTTTTTATTGAGCTTCTTTTATGCTAGTAATGTGAAATGTCTAGCTGTTATGGTTACCTTATTTTTCAGGTGGTTTTAGTATGTTGTTTCAGTTTTTGAGGTGTATGTAAAACAAAAATAATAAAGAGGTTTATCACTTACGATTTCCTCAATGTAAGTAGTTTAATTGATATCCCATGATTCTCTTTGCTATTGCAGTATCCTCCATAAGCTGGTAATAGAGATCATTATTAAGGTTCATGAGCATCAAAATATGTTTGCTTGTTTTTTTAAGAAATCATTGTCTCACTATTAAAGTAAAGTACATTATCAGAAGATGTGTGATGTAAACCTCAACCTTAAGAAGAGTACTTCAGAATAACTTAGACATTTTTATTTCCTAATTTTCACAAATGGGGCAGACCCTCTTAAATTTTCAGAGGGAATATAAAGAAGTTATTAAATGATCTTTAGAGAGACATGACAAAAGTAAAGTTAAGTGTTTTTTTTTTATCTGTACATTTGGATAAAGTTTTTATGCATTATGTTATGTTATGAGTCTTTTTTTGCACTATTACCAAGGTTAGAGTATGATATTCTTTAGTTTTCGTGGTATCTATGTTTTCAGTAATTTGCTTCCGCTTCAAAGAGGAACACATGCTCACACATAAGAGGGAAAGTTTGTAGATATATGTGTGAGTGTGTTGAGTTAACTAAATTCATTAGCTAACTTTGTGTGTCACTCTTTGTTATTTCATATTGGTTTGATTCAACTTAATTCTACATAAATTCAGTTCAGTTCATTACCTTTCAGTTCAATTTAGTTTTTTCTAGGTGAATCAAACTGAGCTTGAGTCTCCCTCGTCGCTCAAAATTCTCCTTAGTTTTTGATCAATCAGTATTTCTATATATTAGTATTTTTTTTTTCTATAGCAAATTTTCAGAATGACTTTTTCCAAAACGTGGTATAAATTTTTTTGGATATATTTTTTAAGGTACTAAATTGATGTGCGAAGTACTGCGTGCTTCAGTTCTTCCAATTTCAATTTTTAGTATATGAACGAATTCAGTATTATATTATTTCAAATTGAGTAGCATTGATTTGACTCGAGCATATGACAAATATTACAGAAACTAGAGATATTATTCATCTTTGTTCATATTATATTTCCTTGTCAGTATCTCTTTTAACTTCGTTATTAATTATCATATTGAAGTCTTATGAAATGGGGGTGTGAATAAAAGTTCATTTCATATTCTTCCGGTTATAATAATTAGTTGACTGTAGCTTTTGATGTTTATATTCAGTATATAGTATTTGGCCATATTTATTAGTGTGCAATCACTAATATCATCTTGCATATGGGTGTTTACGCTTAAAATAAATGTATCTTGTAAGTGTATTATGTAATCCATGTGGAATTTTAGAACTCTCCAACTATTCCACGATAGTGCGGAGCAGGTGACCTAGCTAGCAAGCACCTGCGAATTCGCAGGTTGGGGGGTGGTGAGAGCTATTCTAGGTCTATGTTCTTTCGTTATTTTTCAATATTTCACAATTAAGTTGACTATTAAGAATTACATGAACTTCAGTTTGATGGTTTAATTTCAGTTTATGTCATAAATGTTGTTTAATGGTAAGAGTTACAGTAACACATGCATGACATCTGATTATGGTGATCAATGTCTAAACCTATGATAAGGAGTATTAAAATGGTAAAGTCAGTGGGAGCAAAGTAATATTGATATACATATAGTTTTTGTGTTTATGAGAGACTAGCTAACTGCTAGTTAGTGTCATTGACAGTGAGTGTCGTGTACCATTTGACTGTCTCAATTTCTTTAGTCGCACCAAGGATAAAGATTCTTACTGTTTTAATAGACAAGTTTTTTGCTCATACGTCTAATTTCCAGGAAACTTTTAGTGGTACAATGAGGTGCATTATATGTAGTATACCTATAAGTCAAGTGCTTTCGACTCCTTCAGAATTCAGTACAATTAGCTATCAAGCCATTGAGTTTCAATTGAAGGTGATTCATGTGTCATTAAGTCTATTTCTTATATTGTTGAGTGTTTCTTTTACCATTTGACTTATATAGAATTAATTAAGTTTTTCGTGAGACACTTGATTATGTGAAGTGGATTATTTAAATTGTGCACTTATGTTATGGAGGACATGTTTACTCGATTATAACTTCAGTTTTCCTTCATAAAGTATAAAAAGACAATTTCTTCATGAGACAATAACACAGTAATTGAGTTATTTATGGAAAGATAAAGCTCATTTTATAATTTGCCATGACTTTTTGTTCATGAGCATGCTTGCAGATTGACTTACAAGAAGTCTGCTATCTTATAGTTTAAAGTTGTTGTCTATTCAGTGCATATGGGAATCAAGATTTAAAGTTTAAGATTAAGTCGAGCTTATGTGTTTGCATGAAACACTTTGGTTTTATATGGCATTATATTTAAGTGGAATGCATGTATTATTATCACTTCAGTTGTCTCTTTTCCTTCATTAGGAAATGGTATCCACTTTATCTGTTTAGTTGCTATTGAGTGTGGTTGCAGGCCTTAAGAGGCTTAGTGAGACAAAATTCAGTGCCCTTTCATTTCTGTTGTTTGGATAAACTTCAGTTCAGTGCCAATCGGGCAAGTTCTGTGTAATGCCTTACGGGCAACTTCAGTTCAGTTGGGTTTATGGCTTGTTTCAGTTGCAGGTTTGGAATTATGGCAATAGCATTGAGTCTTGTGAGAGAAGGAATAGGATCCTCTAAAGCGGGATACATGGACCGCTCTTACAACTTAGTGGGAGTTATAGTTCTGGCTTGTGGCCCATCGTTTTGGATTTATGTATGAGCTAGCTACATTAGCATTGACTTTTTAAGTGGCCACAAATTACTCAAAATGTTTTTCAAAAGTTTTTGAGTATTCTTAAGTATATTTTTCCTTATATATATAATTACTATATTTAAAGAACAAATCACAGTTTTATTACAAATTGTTTAAGTTTTTGGTTTTCAATTTTTTCAGCGACTTCCTTGTAGTCTATGGTCCAAGTGGGAGAATGTTGGACTTGTAATTAAGTGGACCATGACTCAAGTAGTCGATATTCAGTTCAGCGCTAATATTCAGTTTAGTGGGCCAATAATACAAGTCCATTAAGTATTCAGTTAGGCCAAAACTCAATAAGATTCCAACGGTGGTAGGAATCCAATTAAGACCTATTATTAGGTTTGTCCCACATCGGGAACTTCAGGTAAAGGGATCCCCGTTGTGGCAATATAAATATAAACCCCTTCAGTTCAGATAACCACCCTATTGCATATATTGCTCACAGTGGAAGACTCCCACACCTAAACAAAAAGTATTCAACGGTACGGTGCTCTCTCATGATTTCAGGTTAGTATATTTAATTCTATGGTTTTAGATCCAGTTCAACAATCAAAAGCTGATCCAATCTGATCCGATTTTTGACACAACTTATTAAACTGAAATCATTTAAAATCTGGAAAAAAAAAGGTAAATTAAAAAGGAAGATTTGACCAAAAACCAACATAATGACCTAACCTAAAACTCCCTGGATCAATCCGTTGCATTATGATGAATATAGTAACATCAAGCAAACAAAAATCAACATCAGTTCTTCGAAGGGTATCTAACAATAAATAAATAAATAAAAGAAGAAAAAACAAGTGGAAACAAGAGATTCACTATATGAAGTTAGGAACACTAGAATGATGAAAAAAGGAGAATGATAAATCATAAAGTATAATGGATGATTGAGGAGTTTGGGTGGGTTGCGAAGTGGCACATCCTCTAGTCGATCTGATAATGATGTTGGATGAAATCTCATTTCCCTTAAATTAAAGAGCAAGACTCCTTTAATTTGCTAATTTCCCATTTCCAAAAAACAATGATGGTTGAGTAGTTGAGTAGTTCTTAAGAATTTTTTACTATTTCTAAATAAGTTGTTAGAGTAGTTTCTTGTGCAAACAAATTTGTCAAATATTTAAGCAAGTGAAGTCTCGGTTTTATTATTTTCACTTCAAGGTGGCATCTTGTAAGTGACTGATGTTAGCATATCAATAATTTTGTGACTGATTGAATAAAACTTGGAAGTATATAACATGAGGTAACATGTGGGGAAGTTATAATTCACAAAAGGCCGGTTTGATGATGCACCACCAAAATTAATTTTGTCCAATAACATGAAATTAGTTGGTATTTCACTTTATTAGAGGTAAATTGGATATCTATCTATGTACATGAATCAAAAATCATTTGAAAGAAAGGGGGAAAAAAAAAAGCATCGTATGACCTAGTTGTTACTAATTAAATCATTCCACCTATTTTATGTCCCTTTCAATGATGCTTAACTTGTCTCCCTAATAGAATCAAATCTGAATATATGAATAATATGATGCACACAATGACGGTCACTAAGAAATCGACCTACATAAACACTCCCAACACTTAAATGAGTTCGAATTAAGTAATGTTTTGTTGAATTTGTATTCCTAAAATTTTTGTATTGTTCATCTACATAATGTATATTATTGAGCTAATATAGCATATCTCTTAATGTCTACTGGGAAAAAGCATGGATCAACCAACCATCTTAGAATGCATCCAAGTTTGTTTATTCTCTCAATTTGCAAACTAACAGAATTAAAAAGTAAACATGGCTCCAACATACGGAGCTTAATCTATTCACTGGTTAGTTTATCCATGTACATTAGACATTGCAAAACTGGCTGCTGACCCAACTCTAAAAGTTGCTCATCAAATTTGACTAGAACCCATATGGAATCGATCCGAAATATTGTTAGATTCATATGGATTTGAGAAAGTTTAATAACTACAATTGTCAACAAACACGAGTTGTGACCCGAACCAGCGCGAAACTGACCCGAACATATCAATAACCAATTATATGACCCAATTTGAATAGTTTCGAACCTAAACAAACTCCAACGAACTGTTTGACAGGTCTTATTGTATATAAAATTGTGTTTTGAAACTCTAATAAATAATTATCTATTTGGAAAAACAAAATACTAAAAAGTAATTAATTACTATTTCACACATCACATGAGTAGACTACCCACCGAATAGATAAACGTTTTTTGCCCAACATATCAATAATTAACTCCTTCAGATTCCTTTCACAACCAGAGAAGTTACATCAATATTTTAGTTTTAATCTTTCTTTATTCCCTCCCTAATCATACAAGTATATTAATAAGCAAGTAATTAACTTGCAAAGAAGGTCAACACCAATAAGCCCACCACACCCAAATCCCAATCATGGATCATACAACCTCTTCTGGAAACATTACACAACAACCAGCAATGCCATTTTTCACTGACTTTGGTCTCCAACATTTTCTTGATCAAGAACTAAACTTTGATCATCAAGTCATTGAAATGCTTGGAGGTGAAGCACCAAATGCGGCAATTAGCATAGGGGTTAATACATTAACTACAAATTTATCAGATTTTCATCATAATAATAACAACCAGTTTTGTCCAATAATAATTCCTCAAGAAGACAATCTTTTCAATGATTTCAACTCTCCAACTATGTCATGTACCAACAACACTACGCTTAATTCCCTTTCTGGAATCGAAGACGATATGATTATGAATAAAGATGGAGAAGACGAGGATGATGAAGATGACAACAATAGTTGGGAGGCAGAGAATTCCTCTGCCACTGCGACGACGACCACCACCACCACCACCACCACCATGAATAATACTAATAAGAAGGCCGGGAAGGCTGATCGTTCGAGAACTTTGATTTCCGAGCGGAGACGGAGAGGTAGGATGAAGGAGAAGCTGTATGCATTGCGTGCCTTAGTTCCTAACATCACTAAGGTACTTCATATACTCTGCTTAATTGTTTGGTTTTCTTGTGATGAGACTATGAGAGTAAATTTCATTAATTAATTTGCACTATAATTTCTAGGATTTTTCTGACATTCTCCCTACATAATGTTAATTTGCCAAATGTTTTGCATAGTAGTAGTCTTATTGCATTGTGGTTGTTAATTATCAGTCTACAATAAGTCTTGTATAAGATCGTTTCACGGTGGGACGGGGTGACTTTTATGAAGAATAAGGGTGACTTCTTCAGCAGTTGTCATTGTTTTTTTACAAAAACAACATCATCTAACAGTGAGACCGTCTTATACAAGTTTTTGTGATTAGTCAATGTTAGGTAAAAGTTTCCTTTTAAATTGTGTAAGTTATTGAAGTAATGATCAATTAGATTATTGAATTAGTTTGAATTATTGATCAATTAAATGTCATGTTGTAGATGGATAAAGCATCAATAGTTGGAGATGCAGTGCTGTATTTGCAAGGCCTGCAAACTCAAGCAAAGACACTAAAAACACAGATCCAAGGCCTTGAATCATCTTTGAAAGCAGCAGAGAGATGCCAAGGTGCTGCAACCCAGAAGAAGAATTCCCCACTTAACCATTTCCTTCCTGTCTGTAAGATCATCATGCAGGTTCGTTCATATTATTATTTTTATGGATGAGGATCCTTTCCAATACACTATATCCCGTATTTACGGATTACACTTCTGGATACTTGACACGTGCTAAACATTTCACTTTACACTTTCTATGTGTAGTCAACATACACAGGGTGTAATGCGTAAATGCGGAAAATAACTTATAACTTTTGAATGAACATGTAGGATTATGACAAAAGAAAAGTTAATAAGATTTGTAGGTTTGACATTAGATTTGGCCATGTTTTTGGTGGCAGATGGATGTACTTCAAATTGAGGATAGAGAATTCTATGTGAAGGTGGTAAGTAACAAAGGGCAAGGTGTGGCAGCATCTTTGTACAAGGCACTTGAGTCCTTCACCAGCTTTATCATCCAGAATTCCAACTTGAACACAGTTTCTGAGCGATTTGTACTAACGTTTACCCTCAATGTAATTCTCTGTTCCCCCACCATTGTTTTTATTTTTATTTCCTGACCCTGTCAGTTTGTTTGATTTAATAGAAAATACTCCAATAACATTTAGTTAGACAAATATAAATGAACAAAAAGAAAAATATTTCTCGATAAAAAATTCATTTCACTTTCAGTGAGGACTTAGGATAGAGTTTATGGGGGGTTGAGATTCGAGAGGGGACGCAAACCATTTTTTTTATATTAGTAAAATTTGAGCGGAAAGAAGGTTAAAACGTTGTAAAAACTTGTTTTTTCTTTCAAGAATTTATTTATTGGAAAATCCATCTAATGAGCTTTGTTGATAACAGGTTGGAAAATGCAGCGAAGACATGAACGTGCCTAACATAAAGTTATGGATAACAGGGGCTTTTTTGACTCAAGGCTTTGAATTTCAAACATTTTAATCAACATACTATAATTTAGCAGAGCCTGAACCTTGAAGTATAACTTCTTTTATTTTTTATTTTTTTTGGTTTAAGGAACCGACTTTATTTTCCTTTTGTTTCGAAGGCCTTTCTAAATGTCATTAATGTTAATTCCTTAATGAAGATTATTAATGTGCCGCTATGTATTCTAGTCAGAATGTAAAAATACGCATTTAAAGATATAAGACCGAGTTAAAAGAGCATATGAGTATTACAGGGGTGAGAGACAGCCATGCTACTGGTATCGTGCTATTTGGGACTCTTCCTCTATGCCCAGACACTCTCATATTGCAGCTATGGCCATGCACAGTGCCATGCCTACGATCGATAACCTCATCAAACGTGGAATGATAATTATTAACAGATGTGCTCTCTGTAAAGCTGATTGCGAAACAATAGATCACCTCTTTTTTAAATCACCTGTTACAAGTGAGATTTGGAGGAGAATGCTGGTCTGGCTTGGGATTAACAGAAGACCCACTGGTCTTGTCCCAGGAGATTAGATGGTTTCAGAAATACACTAAGGGGAAGAAGTGGGAAAAGAGGCATCGACGTTGCACCCTCACTGCCACCATGTATAGTATCTGATCTGAAAGAAACTTCAGAATCTTCTGCAGCCGTGAGAGGGATCTGGACCAGATCAGTTACCACATAAAAGCTGAAGTTAGCATCAGAATGCTCAGCCGGCCTGATGGAGAGATAAGCCGTGATCAGATGTTGCAAGCTTTATTGGGTTAAGACCTGATGTAGTTGAGCTCTTTTCTCCTTGTTGGTAGTTTTACGTGGTCTTCTTTTGTGAGGAGTGTTCTCTATTGAGTTTGTTTTGCAGGCCATTACCTGTATGTATAAAACATCCATATATTTTTCCCTAGTGGATGAATAAAATGGCCTCTGAATTCCTAAAAAAAAAAAAAAAAGATAAGACCGGATTTCTTTTCTTTTTCTTTGTGGGTTTTCTCGATTTACACACTAAAAAAGCCGTTTAATTATTTTTTTTTATCGTGTTTTAACAATAGAGGTCATCCCTGCAAACTTAAAGCATTCCATCTCTGCACACAATTGCAGTATCTTGAATACATTGAAAATGAATATCCCTCGGTGGTATACTCCGTCTGTTTTATAAGAACTAATCTAGACTTCAGGCAAAAATTTTAAAGAAACTTATGGATGTTAAATTTTTTGATGAATTGATCCTCCTTTTGTAATATGATAGAAATTGCGAGATATTGTAGAGAAAGAAAACAAGATGCTACATGAGGTTGTGTTAGTCCCAAAGGCATCGTAGTACTGTAGTAGTATTATGAAATTAAGTGCAATAATGAAATTCAATCAATTTCTAAGGAATATTAGCTAAATGTAATCAACGAATCCATTCAACAATAATTGCAAACCAGCTAGAGTGGACCAAAAGACGGAATTTGTAGTGGATTTTTTTTTTTTTTTTTTTGGTTTGGCAAAGAGGAACTTCCTTTCTATTTGGGCGTGGCTAAAGGGCACCTCCTAACACACTGCTTCGGGTATTCCACGAATTAATTCGTGTAAGTGCTCCCCAGGAGGTTTGAACCCATGACCTGATGTACACTTGTTTACCAGTAAGCTAACACCTCTTGGGTATTTGTAGTGGTTATGTTATACCTACCTCCACTAACCGAGGATTTGCGATGTCTGCTGATTACTTATACACAAAAACTTATTTAAGATGGTCTTATTGTAACTTTTGGTGAAATGATAATTACTTTTTAGTGAAACGATAATAACTTTAGTGAAATCAGTATCATGACTCATAATAAGTGACCCCTACATTTCTAAATAATAACCCCATTTTCTTGTGAGTTGGTCTCATACAAGACTTGTTCTTTAACTATATGCCTCCTGATAGCTTGTCATGCATAAGTTAAATGGTAAGTCCCTCAAAAAAAAAGTTAAACGGTAAGATTATGTATACAAAAATTCAAGAGTATTATTCTATTATGTCACTCTAAAACTAAGAAAACTAAAATATTTTAGTGTGCAACTTTATTCTTATAGCATCTCTAAGACAGTTTGATAGTTAAAAGACAAATTTAACACATTGCTAAAACTTCAAACGTTAACTCATCCAATTGTGCACAATCCAGGAAATATGAAAAGATATTAGAAGTTTGCTTGTATAGACTACATCAAGGTAAAATGAATGGTTCTTTGAATGTGACGTTCTTTTATATAGAAATTGGATATAGAGAATTCTTATGGTGTGCTATATTAGGGGTACCTCACTTATTTCAGCAGCTACAAGCGCTGTACCTGGAGAGTTTCGACATATTGATTATGGAAGTACGTACAAGAAGTCGCCAATCCAATAGCATCGTGAATCCAGTTTAAGGTGAAGCAATCTTCAGCTAGGTAGCCGCATCTATAAGCTCTATTCTTCCCTCATTAAACTGTAGAAAAATAGAGCAAACGTGAATACTCCATGTTTAAAAGAACTACTTCACAGCAACAGATGACTTTCGCAGCTCATCAGTTTGGTTGAAACTTGAAAGTACGGTGTTCGAGATGTTAAAGAGAGTCCCTTGGTTAATTGAGATAAACAGTCCTTGAAGCCCCATAAGAACCAATATTCTCACTGCATATATCTTTTATGTCACAGCACATTAGAGGACTTCATATCTCCGTGATGATAGGAGTTCTTGATTGAAGCATGTAGTAGCACCAGCAAACTCTGCAAGAATTGTGAAAATTATCCAAAACCATGAAAGGACTGTTGGTAGATCCATGCCATATACTGATGTACTCATAAACTAGTAGATACAAATTCTTCTAACAAAATCCCAAATGTGTAACAGTATTCAGCTAGAGAGAGAATAAACACCTCATTCCCCAAAAGGCTCCAATATACCATCGTCAAACTTCTTTGACTCTTCAACTGCTATAACACTTCAGGTTATTGTCATACACTTGAGAATCATCACATACCCTGGCGTTCACGATCGAGTATTCTGCAAAATCACAAGACATCACTAACCCCTGCATAAACATAAAGCATTGAATATGTTATACATGCAATCAAGATTGTCAAGGAGACGTCTTAGACTCTTAGGTATGAACATCAGAAAAAGTATGCAGCCATGTATGACCAGAAGAATTCCTCGAGCAAATTGTCATTGATGAGAAAACTTGTAAATTTGGAGTAAAAAAATGGTGAAAGCATAGTACTAAATTTGAATGTCAGCTATTAGAATGAATTCAGATGATGAGGAATATTTTATTTTTTAAGCTAAAGAAAAAGTTTTATTAGTGAATGAAGTGTACTAGTAATACCACATTAGAGGACAGGGAGTCCTCAAAGCGAAAAGCAAATCTAACTAGAAATCAACACTCCACAAGTGCTGAACATCTGTGAGAGACACCCCTAAAAGTCCCATCCGCCTTGGCCCAAAGGAAAGTCAAGTAAACCACGCAATCCCAAACAAAGTCAGTAGGCTTGCCAACACCTGTAAAGACCCTCGCGTTTTTCTCTAATCAAAGACACCAAAAGATAGTCATACACAAGCACCGCTGAAACAACTTGCCCTCTCACCTCCTCCCTACATGTATAAAACGCAACTGCATAAACTGTCAAAACGTAGCCGGGCAAGCAAAACACTCCCCGTGAAACAAATTATCCCACGGTGAGTTGGCAAAGTCACACAACACAAACAAATGCAAGCAAATCTCACTCCTATGGTGACACATCACACACATGTCTGGTTGTAACGGCCACCCAGGTCGCCTCCGCTGTAGCATGTCATGTGTGTTCAGCCTATCGAAGGTTCAGCTATCTCACAATCAATTGTCAAATAATCTATTTAATAAAACGACTACAATGATAAGATAGAGTTTCTACACTCAATCGGGCAGCAGCAGGAGGGAAAGTTGTTGTGGCGTTGTTCTGTATGGCTATTTTTTGGTGTATTTGATTAGAGAGGAACTTGAGGGTCTCTATTGTTGCTGGTTTGGGCCAAAGCTACTGGGGCTTTGAAGGGGTGTCACTCACAGATCTTAGTGCTTCAGGGGAATTTGTTGTAGTTAGTTTGCCACCACTTTGAGCACTCCTTATCCTCAAATTTATACTTCTAAACTTCGTTATTAATGATAAAAAATTGTTATCTGAAAACAGTTATAAGATTGGTTATGTGAGAATGGGGTACAACTTACAAGGACTCATCAAAAATTACACTCTGTCAATCGGATGACGGATTTTCTGGAGGAATTGGGTTTGAAGCAAGACATGGTTTTTTGCCAATGTGATAGCAAGAGTGTTGCCAAAAATGCTGCATACCACTCTCTAACAAAACACATTCGGAGGAGGTATCATTAAATGAAAAGGCAATATAAGATAGGTTTATTTGAGATTGTGAACATTCAACACTGACATGAGTGACATCCAATACGTTAATGAAGGTCGAAGCGTTGCATGTGGAGAAGCTAGTTTGAAGCCACATGTAGGAGTGAAGGGGAGATTACTGGACAGAATTTACCAACTAGAGCTCAAAACTACAATCCAACTGTTGGATCTTGACAAAAGATGGCAGGCACAATGTAATGAAATTCTGTGCAACTTTGAGGTCATTTAGCGATTTAGGGATTGGATGTGATGAGAGTGAGATACAAATCCAGTGTCTTCATTTTTAGCATACCCTACTCCCTAGGCTAACTACAGCCCACTTTACACCCAACACGATAGTAGCTTCTTTTGTAAGCCACTTAAAAGGATAAGGTTACCAATTTCATCCACATATAATCAGACATCACATGGGCTTTTGCCGTTTTCACCAGTCTAACCATTTTGAGATAGCCTAAATCCAGATGGTAAATACAGATTATAAGCCAAGGTATTAGGCTCTTCCCTTCATGTAGGAGGGGACAACCTAACATTTGGATCATTGATGGAGTGCTTATGGTAACTGGCATCAACTTGTTGGGAATGTTTACTACTTTACTGTGAGAGCAACAATTCCTTATCATATATGACGAAAATTATATTAACAGAAGAAGAGATAAGTACAACGTAAGAAGACCAGCAATCCTCAAAAACCAACTTATCACAAATCACCCAACCCCCCCGACTTTGAATGTTAGTGAGGGGCACCCCCTACTCCTTTGGCCCATAAAGAAGCTAAACACACCACACGGTCCCAAACATATTCAAATGATTTAGAGATGACAAAGAAAATGTGTGAATTCTGTTCCAACCAAAGGCACCTGCCAAAATAGCACACCTCCAAAGCACCTTATTATCCTTAACCCCTCCTAAACCAACATATCTAGCCTGAAATGGAAAACTTTACTTTTTCAACAAAGGAAACTATACTAGACCTGTGAATCTCTTTCATGGAAGCTTTTACAAACTCCCCTTGGCAAGCTCCATCAGGAACCACAACAAAGTAATGGAACGTCATGCATCAATTTGTTATCTACAAGATTTATACACTAGTTTGGAAATGTAAATCATTGAACCACCACAACTTGGAACCGTTTTTATTTGGACTCTTTTGTGAATCATTTCTAACGTCCAACATTTGCAACATATCAAAAATGAGATATATGTTTCAAACTATTAGATCAAACTGAAGTATGAAATTTGAACATATAATCACAGTCAAGAAATCATTGAAAAGTTGGATAACATAGGTCAGTGTACCTACCCTGGCATGGGCTGAAGAGTGCTTCCAGATGTGGCTTGGTACACTCATTGAGTCACGGCTATATCAGGATAACAGCCTTCTCCAACAAAACCTCATGTATCTGCGAAGCTCTTACTCAGGACCGCTTCCCTTGCAAATGACCTGCAGTGCTGTGCCTAGCATAATCCAGGCGGTCAACTCAGGTTGATGTTCAAAGGGACTAAGAGGATGCAAACCCTTATCTTCGGCCTCAATGCCATAAACAAACGGTAGCCTGATGGAGACAAAACTTTCTGGGGGTAATATAACTTGAGATCCAAGGCTAAATTGCAGCTGCTGCTCATGGCTTGAAACACCTGCAGGTTGACAGGACCCCTGCAGGGAAGAAAGGAAAACAACTGAAAACTAAAGGAAAAATCAAAGTGATCCCGAATTCCCGATTAAACTGGCACCCAAGTCCAACAGAATATCTGCTTTAAATTATCGACTTCTTAGTCTGCTTCACAAACAACAGGTCAAGCTGGCTACTAGAAACCGGTTTTACAACCTCAAGTAAAAGAAATATATAACGAATACAGGACAGAGTCATGGAGCAAGAAAAGTGGCACCTATCATCGCATCAGAAGCAGTGATAGAAAACAGGAGACCATTACCTTAATTCTGATAAAAACATTATTTCAAATAACATGAGGATCCAAGCTTTGCTTGACTATCTTATAGGCCCTGAAGTTAATGGCCTGGAAAACCTTTACTGGCCCTGATTAGTTCTACTAATTCTTATTAAAAATATAGTCCTAAATTTGCCCTATATGTGGAGTTGTGGGCTACTAGTTGACTAGAGAAATATGAAAAGTAATTTAAAAAAGTTTTAAAAAAAACAAAAAACAGACAAGTGCAAATCATAAATAACAAAATCAAGATCCCAAGGACCTTCAGCACACTTAAAACTCAAGCTTCACTTCCAGTCTCAGATGAGGAAGCACATAACTTGAACAGTCTGTATTGTTAACCCATAACGGCATGTTGAAGTTCATCATAGAACGACAAGTTGAGTACTGGAAATCATCACAAAGAGAAAAAAGGGCAGCAGAGCAGGAACATAGCCCACTCTTTCAAACTGAAAAATCTGAATTAGCAAGGAACTTTTGCATACCTCAAATTGTATAATTGGATTTGTCGCCAAGACAATAGGAAAAGGAGGTGTAACCTGCAGAAGAGACCATAGTATTTTAAGCAATATAGTGTCATCAAAATGCTTCATCAGTATGCAATAAAGCCCCTTTTTTCAAAATACCATACTTTATGTTTTCAGATGTATTCATGAAATTCCAATCAATGTCCTTACACCAAGGGCAGAGGGACTATTATATACATACGTTACCAACTTATAAGGACAGCAAAATGACAAACAGGAAATGAATTCGGATATGTAGGAACGTAACCAACTCTAGTTGAAACTGTTACATCTTATGATCATTTTAACTTCTATCTTAATCAACTCAAAATGCTTTAGAGCTTTCCAAGATAAAAATACTTGCAAGTCTTAGGCCATCATAAAACATAGTACATTTTGCCAAAACTGAGTACCAAGATAGATGATCAAAGCCATATAAAAGATTTATCTCATCCGGAGTTTCTTTAGCTCTCATCTTATTTAACATTATGAGGGTGCCTTCTTAAGGCAAATACTCCCAGACTATAGAGGTGTGTAACTACAGAAAGAACCAAATCCAACACTCCTGAATCACTGGAGCACAGATAGAAGATAATGGAAACTAGAAGCAAGCAAAGAAGGCCAATGTTGCTTTTGACTTAGCCCTGTGAATCTAGATAGGTGGAATATAATACAACCCACATATGGTTCCCCGTTGACGCAGTGAACAAAAGATTGACATATAGTTCAGAATTTTCATAGCTCTAGATGGACAACAAGTTAGAAGGATCAAAGATCTTTCTTCATAAGTTCATTTAGATTGTTTTGTGGACTATGCAGCTCAAACAAGGGTTTATGAAGAAAAACATGCAGGACAAGTTAAAGATTCTCCCAGTCGTCAGTTCATCAATTGATATATGGAAATTGACAAACAAGAGAAGATTATGGCCGATATTAAGAAGCACTATGGAAAAAAATTCTTACCACGAAAATCCTCTGTAGTTGAGATATAGTACCCGCAAACTTCAAATTCTGTCGATCCTTCTTAAACTTGGAGGCTCCGCAGTGGGGGCAATCCAGGTATATTGGTAAATTTCTGTTTAGCAATGAAAAAGCAGCCCCATTATCGTCAAGGTTTATGGTATGCTGACTCAGAAGATCTGTAACAGAATCAGGTGGCTTCAATGAGTCAAGCAGTGTCTGCTCTACTGGCTTGGACAAGTGTGATTTGCCATTCACAGCAAGCTCACCGTCAACGCGTAGTTCACCTGACCTTTTCACACTGCTAGGCTTACGGTAGTTAGTAGCATTACCAATTGATGGTCGATGAGCTCTAGTCTGACCCTCAGTCTTACCCAATTTCACTGAACCCCTATGCTTACGGTTGATTTGTTCCACAGGTTGAGGTGGATGAGCAACATGAGATTCCTCGGGCAAAGAGTATGACTGCCCAAGTTGGTTCAATAGCTTCGGAGATAAGATAAAACGGTGGCCACGGGGACACTCATGCTCAAACCCAATATAAACTACAAAATGCCTGCAAGAAGGATTAAACCTAGAATTGGCCCCTTCAACAACATTTTTCTCATTAGCATTCCTACCATCTTCAACTTTTAATGGAACCACGTTGCTGCCTATATGCAAGAATGGGTTACCATCAATACTGCCAACATTCTTTGTCCCAGTTGAGTTTTCTCCCACAGACGAAGGAATCACTTCAGATTTTTCAAGTGTTTGGACATCACTTGTAGAAACATTACTTTGCTCCATGCTCCCAACATCTGCAGCATTCTTTTTAACACTTTTTCCCGGACCAGGTGATGATTGCATTCTTGGCTGTAAAGGAGGAAATGCTGAATTAGAAGATGCTGATCCTGCAACAACCTCAGAAAAAGCTTTCCTCATTGTAAAATTTGGAAGGCCTCTACCAAAGCTGATTTGTTTATTATCAGATTTGGAACTACTTAAATCCTTCCGGCCTTCAACTCCACTCTGGACTTCTCCAGGAAGGCCTTTACCAAAGCTGATCTGACTAAGACCTGATTTACCATGATCTTTCTCTTTCCCTTCATCTCCAGTCTGCAATTCTCCTGGCTGCACTGGCGTTGAAATGTTTTTCTTTGCATCGCCGTCCACAGTTGATTCAAACTTGACACCTGCTGTATCACTCAGGGAACCTTGCCTCAGAGCATTAGCAAACGAAACACTTGAGTGCTTGTCATTCTCAAGAGCAATGGTCCATCTCAAAAGGAACTTGTGACTTGAAGAGAAACCAGCTTGAAGCAAACCTTTAGAAGGTTCATAGTACCTTGCACCTCCAAGTCGAACTACAGTCCATGATAAAGGCGGAATAGGCCCAGTGCTACTGATTTTTGGTAGTTGAAGTACAGGAAGAAGCTTATCACAGTCAGGAAAAATATCGAACTTAATGTTAGCAGATTCAAAATCAAAAGGGTCAGATCGTAATTGGCGAGACCGGCCACAAGCACAGGCATGAAGAAAAACAAACCCACTGCTATGTTCCTCGCCCTTGGCATCTGAAGGAAGACCATCACTCACAGAATCATGCCTCTGGTGCATGCACGGTTTTCCAGTCAAACTAATAGCATCACATAATTGCCTCCCCGATTTCCATATTGACAAGCATTCCTCCTCTAACTTTTTCATGAAATGTTGCACAGAAGGTCCTTTTACCATTGAATGGAAGGCACGGAGAGCATTTTCCAGTTGTGCTTCATGCTGTGAAGTTGGATAACAAGGAGGCAGATCTTTCAAATAAACTTCCCTAGCAGCAGGTAGTGCCCTTTGACACCAGAAAGCAGAAAATTTTCTGTTAATCCCTTCCCCACTTTCCAACAAAGAAACTGCATTTTCTAATGGATCAGCACCTCTGGGAGCAACCCCTTCAACAAGAGGTTGGGCACCATTTCTTTGCCGGAATTTTCTTCTGCTATTATCAATTTCATCACCATAGCCACGTTTTGTGGACAAAATTCCTTTTAAAATAAGTTGGCTAGACGATAACCATGTCTCTAAGCTGGGAAGCTCAGGAACACTGGCTCCCTTTACTGAAGAAGCAGATGCTGCAGCAGCAGCTGCTGCTGCAACAGCAACCATTCCGACACCAGCAGTTGATCCACTGTTGGCATTTGTAACTACCCCTCCTTTTCCTCTTAGAATGTCAGCCTGTCTAAAAACAAATTCCTTCAGAGTCATAATGTCCTCCTTATTTCCACTCTGATTGTGATTTTCAAGCAACAAAGAATCTGAGGCCACTTTTCCATTCAACACCTCTTCCACAAGGCCCGTGGCAAATTCAAGAGACTGGCCCCTCCGGATACTTGAGTTGTCTAATAAAACAACAGCTCTAGATGCATCAAGAGTCAACAGTGGAGCAGAACTAGAAATAGCACCACTTCTAGACCCCACATGGGTACCACTCTCTGACCCTGAAAGTGTCCGGCATTTTTTGATTAAAAATCGAATCTGGGCTTCCAAAGAGGACATCAATTTCTTGCGCAAACCACCTTCACATTTATTCGCGGGGCGAGATAACACAACAACTGAACTCGAACCCTTCATAGGCAGATTTGACCTACCCAAGTTGCTCAAACCTGACTGACTAGATGAGGATGAATCATTTGAATCCTCTACCGAAGCAGTGGAATTCACCATATCCGAGAAATCATCAATAAAAGCAAACAGAGTAACAGGAGTACACTGCCCAGGAAATAGTGCTGTATATGAACCTAAGCCTGACATGACAGATATAGGGGAACTGTTTCGACTTGAAAAGCTGCTGCCTCTTCGTGGAGAAGGGCTCTTCGAGGATATTGCTGGTGTAGGAGGACGGGAAGATGATGACGATGGCCTACTAAGTGATGGCATTATACTATGTGATCTTAGATATGGTGCCAAAGCATGTTTTGCAGATTGCAGCACTCGCAAAATTTTCAAAACCTGGGTATCAAAGCGTGACCCCTCCTGGATATATATAATTACATGGCATACCTGCATTGACAAGTGAGTTACGAATTCTGGCTAAAAACTACAGAAGACATTCTCACGCCTCTTAAAAACAAAATAAAACAAAGATAAATAAATAAACTAAGAATGTTGAAAGAAGCAGCTCAATTTCTTGAGCTGGTTAGAGGAGCCAAGATTACAGTTACTTCAGTGTAATATTTTCCTGGATATTATCAAAATGAGACACCTTAAATAACAGAATCCAACAGTCACTCTCCATCAGGAGACCTTCCCACCATCATAGTCACTGTCTCTTATTCATCCATGTCAACAAAAATTTTACAAGGCATAATAAATAATAATAACCACTTGGGCATAGACCATAGTCGAGGGAGAAATTTTTTGTTACTATATTCCTCCAGAAGTACAATGAAGCGTTATTAAGTTGAGTTATCAGGTAATTCCTGAATCAAAAGATTGGGTTTTTGTTTCTTACTCTCTTTCTTTCTCCCACGTTTCGGAAGGGTGGTTCATTTAACTAGTCAAGCGAAATCTGTATAAATCTTGAGCTCCCCAAACCCTTGTAGAAATGAACCAGTGTTAATGTTTCGGGAAAGGGATTCGACATCCTAAAGCAACAAAAAAAGTATGCAATCTGAAAGAGGATGAATCCATCAGTTTTTCTATTACGAAGCTGAGAGCTTACACTAACATACCCCATTACTGATACTATTAGCTCCAGAGCCAACAGCAGGCTCAAAAAGTATTCAAGTGTAAGAAAGAAACTAGGGTGACAATTGGCAAAGTTCCCATTAATTTGATTACCAACTTGATCAAGGTAATACTTGGGGATAATAAGCTACCTCAATTCACAAAAGAGTGCCTCTTTCCGCAAAAATTCCGAATAACTAACCTCCTAAAAGCTAACAACAGTTGAAGCAACATCAATTGAACCAAATATAACAAACAAGACAAAAACAAATACTAACCCTTACATGATCAATACATCAAGGGTAACAATTTTTTTGACAACTAACCACAAGCAACGTAAAGTCACAAAAGATTAACCCTTTTTGCAAAAATTGAGAGTAATTAACCTTTTAAAGCTAACAACAATTGATGCAACATCAAGGAAACTCGGACACTCCACATGGGTGCCGTGTCCCATGTCCAAACGTATTGGACACTTGACATGCCTTGGACACGCGTGGACACTTATTCTGGTTTTCTCTCTCTAAAAGTTTTTCTAAACCCTAAAATTCCTCCATTCCGCCGACACTTCTTCTAGTTTTCTCTCTATCTCTATCTTCACTGGTCACTCTTTTTAAGGCACAATTAAGAATATTATTTTCTGTTTTCTTTAATGTATTTTTTATCTAGTGTTTCCTTTGACGTATCCGCGTTTCCATCATTTTGAGAATCGGCATGTCTCGTGTCCGCGTTCCCGTATCTGTGCTACCTTGTGCAACATCAATTGAACCAACTATACTAAAACAAGACAAACAAATACTACACCTTACACAGTGAACAATACATGAAGAGCAATTGACAACTAACAAGCAACCTATTGTCATAAAAGATTAACTCTTTTCGCCTACATTCCAAGTAATAAACCATTGCAAACCTAATTACAACTAAAACAATCCCACTTGAACCAAACAAAATTCAATAATACATCAAGAGGAATAATTTGAAACTACACACAATCTAAGGCCACAACTCACTAAAGATTGGCGCTTTTCGCAAATATTCCAAGTAATTAACCATATAAAAGCTAACGACAACTCAATTTGATTTTGAACCAACAAATAAGCTAAAAAAAAGACAAAATTAAATACCAAAACTTACAGTGAACATGAAGAGCATGCCCTGAAGATCCCCAAACTCATGATCTTCAACCAAACAATCAAACCCACCTTCCGAATTCGACCCAGAACGCATAGCGGGGCATTCCGTCGAACACATTTGCAAAAAAAGCACACCCTTTTCATCATCAACAAAATAACTAATCTTCCTCTTTTTGAACCAATCTTTAACCTCATCACTAACCTCAGAAATTCCAAATTCAAGGGGAGTATTGAGAGGGTTATTGTAACCGAAGATATTCGAGTCGATGATACGGTTAGTGAGCTGCGAAACGTCGCCGTGTCGACGACCGATGAACCCGACAACGACGATGCCGGGGGTTAGGGGAGGAGAGAGAGGGGATGAGGAGAGAGAGTGTGAGGATCGAGGTGGGCGAGGTGGTGGTGGTGGTGGTGGTGGAGAAGGTGAGGATGGGGATGGTAAGGGTTGAGGAGTTGAATGAGGGGGACGAACTAGGACTCTCATTGAAGAAGAAGAAGAAGAAGGGGTTGGTTTGGTGGTGTGAGTGTCCATGGTGGGATGATTTTTGAGAGGGTTTTTGGTTAATTTGATTTGTCTTCTTTATTGTTTTTGGTTCCTGCTGGGTTTAGGCTGTGTCTAGTCACTAGCCAGTTAGTCACTGGTTAATTTGAATGTTGGCAATATACAATCACACATTTGCACCTTAGTAATGCTAGAGATAAGAGTGGTTAATACTATATATATAAAACTTCTTTTTTGTTTTTCTTTTGTTCATAACCAAGGGTATTCACCATTTACCACAATAACTATTTTCTCGCGTTGGCTTATAGGCAAGGATGAGACAGTTGGCCAAAGGATTTAAATCTGCTCCATACCCAATGTGAGATTTGAACCCTCGACCTTGATAAAATATATAAAATCTTAGTCTTTGATAACAAGGTTACAACATGCTATATTGGATATTTTGGATGATTCAAGCTTTGGTGGGTTTATTATCAAATTGGGAATGAGAGTCATGTATAATGAGTTTGAAGCATGAACACAGGAGTGGAGGGGATAGAATTTAAAATTGTCTAAAGTTGTTTGTGTTAGCTTGTGAAACTTGATAGGCTCATTACGAAGTTGAGGTCGCATGTAATCTAACAGATGACGTGAAATGGCGAGTGTGTGGAATCAATGAGAAGGATGTCGATCATTTATGAAGGAAGCGCTCATTTGGAATTTGTGTATAGAATAGGCTGGGCATTGGGTGTCGGATATCTGAATCCTTGTTGGAAGATAACATCATCACAACATGAGATGAGATATCATGGTCGGACGAAAGATTTTGGGATTACAATATGATAGATTTGGAAGTGATCATGTCGTAACTTCATCAAGATATTAAATTGAGGTGGAACTAACCTCTGATCAATTGAGATGTTTCCAAGAGTGTAAGGAAGTGTTTCATGAGTATGAAGGATGTGAAGAATCGGGGAGATAGGCATTAGGAGATTAATGTTCATTGAAAGTCGCCTCCTGATGGATGGTACATTGCTCAATACGTATGTAACTTCCAAAGGCAACTTGGGGCTAATGGGAGGTGATGTATTGATGATGCATGATGGGGTGTGCATCTCCAACATGATTGAAAAATCTGTAGTTGAACTGCAACTTGAGAACATTTAAATATGGGTTAAGAATGGTGTCTACTTGAGGGAAAAAGAGAATTGTGGTTTTGTTAAGTGATGAAGAAGGGTTGAATTATGAACTCAACAAAATTTTGATCAATATATAACTAGACCTTTCACAACAAATTTATTAGTGAGAAGTAAAAGCATATGTAGTGGGAGTAAATGTTGACTGTCAACCTTAATAAAGTTACTTTTTTGAGTTGGCACTTCCAATGAAAGGTGAAACACGTGAGTGACAAACTTTGCTCAATTTTGTGGAGTGCGGTGATTTTGGCACTCATTGCAGCAGTGCCAAATTGTCATTATGAATGCAACACGTTTTACGAAGCTAAAAGCAAGCACATGCTTATTTATCGACCAATAGAATAGTGGCAAGTGTCCTACAAGTGGTAAAAACTTTGATGAATTATTGTATTTGTATTAGAAATTGAATGGTTTATAATTTATTTGACATTTTTGCTATAATTAAAAGCTCATAGTAAAAAGAAAATAGTTTCCTATAAAATCCTAATGTTTGTACTATTTTTTATACATCCCCAAATTCTTCCTCTACAAATTCTCTCCAGCCCATACCTTGTAAATTTCCTTTTTATTATTTTACCCTCTAAAAATTTGAAAATTATATAGAATCTCATCAAAACTATGGTAACACTCGAAATCCTCAAAATTTAAATTATCGAACTATACAAACCAAAATATATCTAACCCAAAAAATACAATTTTACAAAACTATTCCACTCCTTCACACAAAAATTTCACCAGCACTACAAGTGTTAATGGACATAACCCACAAAATTACTTAATTTCTCAAGAGGTCGAGTACGAATTTTCACAAAATTATGGGGACTTGCAATCTGATTACGCCAGTTCTCAGTCATCCAATTTTGATTTTGAACTGAATTCGGTTATGAATTTGACCTAGTATGTAAGGCATATCCACCAACGCATGGATCGGGATACAATCCCCCCACTAAAGGTGTTGGCCACGATTTTGATTCTACTACCGAAAAAGTTAAACCTACAGTTACACCCACCGCTAGGAGAGGAGGGCCAATGAGCAAGAAGTGGGATATGTATGAGGAGATCATAAAACTAAGTAATATAGAGATCCCACATTTTAAAAGATACAAAGGTTTTCAAATTTATATAATAAATGAACATATCAAAATACAAATAAATTAAAAAAAAAAAAACAAAATTTGATTTTTGAACAAAATATCAAATAATAAAATCAGACATAAAGTTTTGATTATCTGATTTAAGTAATAATCAATCTTAATTTTGTAAACTTGTATCTCAACATAATTTAGAAGAGGGATGAGAGAGAAATGATGAGGTATAAATTTAAACCCAAAAGAAGGGCTTAAAGTGTATATATATATATATAAGTGAGTCTATTTTGTATGGCCACGCCACGTGGGATGCCACGCAAGCGTCTATATTCATGTGAGGGCGATACGTGGGATGCCAAGCAGCGTCCAAATTCGTGTGGTGATGACACGTATGCCGCCACCTAAGCCACCCATCCAAGTGGGTCAATCATTAATGATCATTATTTGACTTCATATATACAACATAATATAATTATTATAATATTATTCAAATTATAAAATAAAATGACTTTGGTTACGCAACTTTAAAAATTATAATTCTTACTCCATTAGATCGGGTTTGAAAAATACTTTAAAATGAGATACATATGTCCTATGTCCTATAACGTTGCGTTCTTTTTGTGTGAGGATGACATGTAGGA
The DNA here is from genome assembly GCA_038025085.1 of Tetragonia tetragonoides. Taxonomy (NCBI): domain Eukaryota; kingdom Viridiplantae; phylum Streptophyta; class Magnoliopsida; order Caryophyllales; family Aizoaceae; genus Tetragonia; species Tetragonia tetragonoides. Next base: position 5,905,730 of record CM076145.1, on the reverse strand, counting down.
CGCCACATGGGAGGGATATGTTTGTGTGAAGATTACACATAGGCCCACATCGGTATACGTATAAGCTTGCCACATAGCCTAACAAATAATCTAAGTGTCACGCGTTTAATACATCATCGATAATTAAAATTATTATAAATTAGTATATTGTTTCAAAATAGAAAATAAAATAATTTAAGTTACGTAACTCAAAAAAAATTATATTCTTATTTCAATAAATTGGATTTAAAACGTACTTAAAAATGAGATATGTATATTTTTATAAGTTTTCGTAGAAGTTAAGTGGATAAGACACGTAGGATAACCATATAAAGTTGAGTCAATTTCGTGTGGGCAGACCACGTAGGACGCCACCTTGGAGACCCAATTTCGTGTGGTGATGACACCTAAGAGCCAGATAAGCGGACACATAAACAAGTCATACAAGTGACACTAATAAATACATCCTCATTCTTGACATTAATATAGTAATTAAATATAATATTTATAATTAGCCTATTTGTTTCAAATTAGAAAATAAAATAACTTTGGTTACGCATTTATAAAAAAATCTAAGTTTTACGTCATTGTATTGAAAATGAAAAATACTTCAAAATGAGATGTATATGTCCTATATTTAAGCTTATAAAATTTGACCTTTTTTTTTAGGAAAGTTTTATATATGTTAAGGATAAAATAAGTAGAATAATCATACTGGTAATACATTAATTGAGTATATCACACTAAAATTGGGTCCTAATTCGAGTGGTGATATAAAGGTGAGTCAATTTCATTTGGGCACGCCACGTGAGATGCCACATAAGCGCTCAATTATTTGTGGGCATGACATGTGGAACACCACGTAGAGACCCAAATTCGTGTGACGATGACACTTAAAGCTTGCCACCACTAAGCCAAACTTATCACATAACCTAACAACTCATCATCATCCAAGCGTCACCATTAATGTCTCATCATTAGTTGACTTTATTACATAATTATTAGCATATTTTTATATTACAAAAAAAAAAAAATAGTCACATAAGTTAAAAAATTATAAATCCTACTTCAATGGATTGGATTTGAACTTTTTTTTAAAATGAGATATATTAGTCCAATACAAGTTGGGTCCTTTCTGTGCGGTGATAACATGTAGACGCTACATAAGAGGGAATGTTCGTGTGAAAATGACACGTAGACGCTACATCTACATGTGCACAGCTTTGCCACATAACTTAACAAATATTATCCAAGTTCAATTCATGTTGGCACGACACGCGTACGACGCCACGTAGAGGCCCAAATTCATGTGACGATAACACCTAAGTCGCCACATAAGCAAAGGTTGCCACATAGCCTAACAACTCATTATCCAAGTGTCACCCATTAATGCGTTATCATCAGTTGGATTTATTACATATTTATATATTAGCATATTTTTATATTACAAAAATAAAATAATTTAGTTATGTAAGTCAAAATTTATAAATCTTAGTTCAATGGATTGACTTTAATAGAAGTTCCAAAATAAGATAAATATGTCCTATACAAGTTGGGTTATTTCCCTACGGTGATAACATGTAGACGCCATATAGGAGGGAATGTTCGTGTGAAAATGAGATGTTAGATGCTACATGTGCACAACTTTGCCACATATAGCTTAACAAATATCATCTCCAAGTCCCATATGATTATCATCAATCGACTTTATTATAAGGCTTATTTCTATATTATTTCAAACTAAAAAAATATTATTTTAGTTATGTAACTCTAAAAATTATAAATCTTACTTCATTAAATTGATTTATCTTTTTTGTTTTGGAATTTTAAAGTAGGCCTTAAATTATATTCATAAATTAATCTTTTTTACATTCATTCTATTTTAGATACAGATCGATTTAGAAGGACATTTCATACCAAAATAATTAAAATAGTCAAATGTAAAATTAGTTGTGCAGTATAGAACATGCATGAGGTATCACCTAAAAAGTTATCTTCATTTTCGAGAGATATTAACGAGTCCGTGCGAAGCACGGAGATAAAACTAGTATCAATATATATATATATATATATATATATATATATATATATATATATATATATATATATATATATATATATATATATATATATATATATATATATATATATAATTGAGTTCTCACCAAGGTGGCATTAAATAAATAATAAATAGTCATAAATGCATGGGTGATTAAACAGAAATCAAAAATACTTTTATTTTATTTCAATAAAAAAAGTAACATAAGTATTATATTTATTATCCTAAAAAAGGTATATTATTTGTTGACTAAAAATGTAATTTCTTTGTTAGATGTGTGAGAAAGATTATTATTGTTCATTGATACTCCTATTATTCAACTTTTTATATTGATGTGATTAATTTTTTTTTTATATTGATTCTAATAACAAAGGATGATGAACAAGAACCCGTGCATCGCACGGGCACGAAATCTAGTATATATATGTAAAGTTGAGTTCTCACCAAGCATTGAATAGGTAATAAATAGCCATAAATACATGGGTGATTAAAAAAAATTAAAAATATTTTTATTTTATTTTAATAAAAAATAAGTAACATAAGTATTATATTTATTATCCTAAAAAAAATATTATACATTCACTAAAAATGTAATTTCTTTGTTAAAAAAATTATTATTGTTACTTGCTACGTTTCTATTATTCAACTTTATATATTGTATGTTTTGATTAAAAAAAATTATTATATTTCTTCTAATAACGGAGTATGCATGATAAACAAGAACCCGTGCATAGCACGGGCATGAAATCTAGTATATATGTATAATTGAGTTCTCACCAAGCTGACATTCAATAGGTAATAAATAGTAATAAATGTATGGGTGATGAAACAGAATTAAAAATAGTTTAATTTTATTTTAATAAAAATAAGTAACATAAGTATTGTGTTTATTATCTTAAAAAAATATTATACATTCACTAAAAATAAAATTTCTTTGTTAAATGTGTATTTTTGGTTGTTAAAAAAATTATTATTGTTCATTGCTACTCCTATTATTGAACTTTATATATTGATATAATTAAAAAAAATTATTGTATTGATTCTAATAATGGAGGATGATAAACAAGAACCGGTGCATCGCACGGGCACGAAATCTAGTATATATGTACTCACCAAGGTGCATTGAATAAATAATAAATAGTCAGAAATGTATGGGTGACTAAAAAAATCAAAAATACTTTTATTTTATTTTAATAAAAAAAAGTAATATAAGTATTATATTTACTATCCTAAAAAAGGTATATTATTTATCACTAAAAATGTAATTTCTTTGTTAAATTTGTGGAAAAAGATTATTATTGTTCTTTGTTACTCCTATTATTCAACTTTATATATTGATGTGTGATTAAAAAAATTTATTATATTGATTCTAATAACAGTGGATGATGAACAAGAACCCGTGCATCGCACGGGCACGAAATCTAGTATATATATATATAAAGGAGGCATATTTGGGAATCAATGAGGCGTGCCACGTAGACGAGAATTTTAAAAGCGCGTCACCTAAGCGAAGATAATAACAAAATAAATAGAGTTTGATTTGGAATGGTAATTAGGACTAAAACTATATCTTCTTATTAAATTTTGAATCAAACATAATTTTGCTTACACAATTCAAAAAAATAGTAAATTATATACCATATAAGATTTGGCTCGAAAAGTACTTTAAAATGATATGCATATATAGTATGATTATTCATGCCACAAAATAAGGTGCCTCTTTGTGTGGACTATAACAATCAATCAACATCAACATAAATATAAAGGAGCCATTTTTCGGACGCATTGAGCCACACCACCTAAGCAGAATCCATAGAGCGTGCCACCTAAGCGCGAGAAACAAATGAAGAAGAGATGAAACTGTACACATATTTAGTTTTTTTTTTTTTTTTTTTTTGGTGCTAGACACATATTTAGTTTGAATCCCATTATAACTCAAGTTGGAAGCAAGTTCTACTTATTATCTTATAATGCTAGCGAATATACAACAAGTTTGGTGCGGTTAGAATACAACAATGCAAGTTGAATGCAATTAGCGGGTCTACAACAAGTTTTGGAACTTATCTCTTCCACTCCTATATTTTCTCTACCACATCCCCTTTCTTGAATTTGTTTGGTCCGTGTTTATAGGTCCATTCCTATAACGTTACAGGCCTCATTTCTTGAATTTGTTTTTCCTTTTTGGTGTTTGCTATTCTCACCATAGCCAGCCTCTTGAATCTTCCATCCCCTTCTTTTACTTCTTTTCTTTGGTTTTTTGGTTACTTTGTTTTAGTTACTTTGCATGTATATATTTAAGTTATATATTTTGTATTTCTTTATACGCTCAACGGTTCAAGTTGATACATTGATAAATGGTACACTATGTTGATATATACATATTTTGAAATTACAGTCAGCAAATATGGTCAAATGAGGATCGTTTCGTGCATGTGTTTTTGGTTGTCTAAATATTAGCTAGATACAACTTCGTTGATGTCTTAGCATAAGCATGGGATGGGCTATAACTTATATGTGATACTGTATAATAACTTTTAAAATTTTAATGAGTAGAATTGATGATGTTGTTTGGATGATGTATATATGACCAGGCCATACACTTGAAAGGGAGTCAACCATTGTAAAGGAGTTAGTAATCAATGATACATGGATTAAATCATAAATGAGTTAATTTAGATTGAAAGGTGTAGTAGGTTTTATTTCTATTGTTTAAGGGATTATGATAAATTGTTTTCTGATATAATATTTATGCCTGCCAGAGCTATGTAATTAAAATTGAACATAATTTTTTTTTAGAAGAAAAATTGTATATGTATGTCTAAAAATTATGATGATTAAGCAACATAGTTCTATTTTGATAAAATTATGGTCCGTGGTTGTATGGAATGGAGTATGAATGCATGGATGTAAAAGAAGAGAAGAAAGTGGAGAAGGATGATGGATTGGGCGAATTGGGTAGCTAAGAAGGGTAATGTGTACAATACTTCTTTAGGGCTTAGACTTTAGAGTAATGAGTTTGAATGACAAATTGACAAAAATGTAAGGGGAAAAAAAGGACTACTAGAATGGTGGTGAAGAAAAGAGATCGGCTGCAATATATATTTTTTATTAAAATAAGCTACTATTTTTATTTAAGATTATTACATAAAAAGAAACACACTTTGGTCCGTGTTTATGGGAGTTAAGAATGATGGCTCAATAGATACATATGTATACATTATTTATTTTTTTGAGAGGGGAATAGGAAATTTTCATTAATAGAAAAGTCATACGACATCTACAATTAAAATAACCCTAGAATATACTAAATCAACAATAATAACACAATTTTTGCTAACAAGACAATTGACAAGGACACCTCGGTGCGACTCCCAACATGCATAGTAACCATGTGCTTCCTTTGATGTATCTTCATCTTTGACGGAAGTGGAGATCTTCACTGCGAGGAAAGCAATCACTTGCCTACAAAACTTTGTTTGATACCATCGGTTGTATGTATATCCGGTCCCCAAAATCATATTGAACTTATAAAATAGATATCGCACCATAGGCGAAAAGAGAATCCTACAAAGAGGAAGAAATGAAAATACCAATGAACTCCACAAAGGGAGAGAAATTTATTCCACCTAAAGCGAAAAAAAGTAGAAATTAGAGTCAACTAGATGAAGAACATCAAATACATATGTATACATTGGAAGATGAATGGGAGAATCGAATTTTAATAAAGGTTGATTCATAGATCTATATTTGTTTAGAGATACTCATCGTTGTAGATGTCGGATGACTTTTTATGAATGAATGAATTTTCTTTCCTTCAAAAAAATAAAATAAAAATAAAGGTTGATTCATGAGAGGTGAAAAGACCAATCAACAAAATGTCGAAATTTGTGTTAAATTTTGATTCATGGGAGGCATAAAGACCAATAAATTAAACAAAACATAACAATGTAACATTATTATAACTACAATAAAATTAAAGCATTCATGACTCCGAACACATAAAATAAAAATACAAAATTATGTATAAATTATAAAACACAAAGCTAAAAAAAGTATTTTCAAGCACAAGAACACCATCTCATACTCACAACTAATGTTTATAATATGACTTCATATATTAATTACATTACAATATATGCAAAATTATTGATTTAAGTTCTCATGCATAAAAACAAACTTACTTTTTATTTAGAGAATTTTGTCAACAAACAACCCGGACATCGCAAATTTTGTCAAGAGTTTTGTGGCACGCCACATAGGCAAATGAATTTATACCGTTTCATTTATTTTATTATTTTAGGTAAAAGATAATAATGACAATTTGAATATCATTAGAATTAGTCATCATTCGAACAACTGAAGCTTTATCATAAAACACTAATATATAACTTGATCTATATTTATTTGGAGATTCATATTTATACATCAACTCTGACGGTAATTAATTCTCTCTCTTCCACTCCCCTTTACGTGCACGATGCACATGAACAATATATTTTGCTTGATAAGTAATCACAGGTACAATCAATATATTCTCTCTCTAGGAAGCAATTTTTTCAAGTACTTTTATAGGCTATAGCCTACGTAAAATTTTCAAGCTAACATCAACTCCTTTATTTTGTACTATATATATAAAATTGGAGGTGGAGTGGGGGTTTTGATGTATTAGAATGGGTATTGTAAATGGAGTGTGTGTTATTGTAGGTAGGATTTAACTTATTGTTGAGTTTTAAGAATATACAAATTCTAGCCAAAGTATATAATTAGGGAGTATTATTCTCCGATCTCCACTTTTTAATTTCTTTCTACAAAATTATGTATAAATTATAAAACACAAAGCTAAAAAAAGTATTTTCAATCACAAGAACACCATCTCATACTCACAACTAATGTTTATAATATGACTTCAGTGGAGTATAATTTTGGAGTTTGTGGCGTATTTTTTATGGTGTATTTATAATATCAAGTTGTTTAAAATATTTAGTTAAAATAAACGAAATAAAACACTTTGAGCGTGAATAAAAGGCAACAATGTCGATAAATTATCAATTTAGATATCCACAAATCTTATTGAGCTTTTAGTTTGGTAATTAATAAATACTACGTATTTATTTATATCATAATAAAGTGTAAATCTCAAATCGATATTTAATCAACTTTATCTTTTTCTTTATCATCCCTTAAACAAAATAAGTGTATCATAGACATTATTTTATTATCTCTTTACTTTTTTTCTCTGGTTATTCTTTCCGGTTCTTTCTTTATCATAACATAAAAAGATTATTCTTTCCCTTAATGTGTGTTTTGCTAATAAGAAGCTAAAAGATTAACCTTCTTTTGATGGGGAAAAAAATTGTGACGACTCATCATCTAAAGAAAAGAAAAAATTATAATTTATCAAAATGTGACACTTATAGTTACCTGTGCTTATAACCACAACTATATAACAAAAAATATATAACACTTCTTTTATAAATATTTTAATCCAGATTTTTATTATTTTCTTGAATAAAAAATGAAAATAACTAATTGTCAAATCAATGTCATTAAATCATTACATTTATGTCATTTTAGATTGTAATGATTTTATTCAATATTTTAGGAAAAATAAGAAATATGAACATTTTCTAGCGATTACTATAGGATATTTATTTATGATAAATCATTAATGACAATAGTTAAACAAAAAAAAGAGAAAAGAAAAAACAAAAAATTACAAATTAAAACGTGACACTTGTCACACTACAGGCGCTCTTACCCAAAAATATATATATATATTAGATTTTTTATATACCATGCAAAATATTCATCCTCTATACCGAATTGATTTGAAATTTTAATTAATTTTTTTAATAGCAAATAGAATTTTTTTATAGACAACTAATTGTCAAGTTAAGTATCCTTACCTGAATAGTCAAAAGTTATAATTGACAATGTTAATGAGGGAGATTAATGTTATTTTAGGTTGTATTAATGTAATTTTAATATTAAATAAAAATAAGAAATATGAATAGGTTATATCAATTATTATATGATCTTTGGTATTCAGAACTTCTGGGGCTCTGCATTCCTCTTGCCTCAGGAGGTTCTAAAGAAGATTGAGAGAATGTGCAGAGATTTTGTTTGACATAGTTCAAATGACCACAGAAAGATGGTATTCTTCAGCTGGGAAAAAATGTGTCTTAAAAGGAAAGAAGGTGGTGTTGGAATAAATGAAATCCTTAGTTGGAATAAAGCATTGATACTGAAGTGGATCTATAAACTGCCCTCTCAGCAGTCCTTTGTGTGGGCTGACTGGGTGAGTCAGTATTATCTGAGGGGTAAAATAATTTGGGAAGTTAGTGCTCGTGATATTAATTCATGGGGCTGGAAGAGGATTCTTGACTTGAGGGATCAGTTTGTCCTAAGAGCTGATGATCAGCTGGAAGCTGGTAGACTGCTGAACTCTTGTCAGAAGGGTGGAAAACTTAGTGTATCAAGGGTCTATGATTTTTTTCATGGTGAGGCAGCTCCTTGTCAGTGGCATAAAACAATCTGGGATAATGTTGCTGTGCCTAAGCACAAAGTTACAGCGTGTAATGCAATTAATGATGGTTTAGCCACATTGGATAACATTGCCAAGAGAGGGATGTATCTGGTAAATAGATGTGTTCTGTGCAAGAATAACTCAGAGACCAGCAGACACCTCTTTTTTGATTGTCCTGTCAGCAAGGGTATTTGGCAACGAATGCTTTGTTGGATGGGAATAACAAGGCGATGCATGAGTCTGAATCACGAATTGAGATGGTTCCATCGGTTTAACAGGGGGGAGAGTTGGGAGAAGACCAGGAGAAGAGTGGGTCTGTTTGCTTCTATCTATGAAATTTGGCAGGAAAGAAATGGGAGGATCTTCCGTGGTATCTCTAAGACTGCTGATCAGCTGGTACGGAACATAAAGAGCAATGTGTGCATCATAATGACAAGTTGTAAAACTGGAAACCTGTGTGAGGATGATATACAGGTTAGACTTTTGGGTTATGCTTAGGGGTGTTTGGGTGTATTCATTGTAATTAGTTCTGATTTTGGAGATATCTCTCTGATATCCCTAATTAGGTTGTAATTTTGAGGGCATCTATGATATTTATTTTTGACAATTCATTACTCACCATAATAAAAACCAAAAACATAAAATATACATTAATCAATAAAAGCGTGACACTTGTCACGTTACCAGCGATCTTACCCAACTTTATATATATACTAGTTTTTATCCCCGTGCTTCGCACGGGCTCGTAAAATAACTTTACTGATGTATAAAGTTTAATAGTAAAATTAATTTCATGTGAAAGGAATATTATTCGTAAGATGCATTGTTTTACGAAAAGTTCAATTTCAAGAGTTTGATAGTAATATTATCCAAATTTCAAGAGATATGTGGATAAATACATGAGTATAATATATTTCTTAATTGCAGTAGTTTTTTTTAATTATAGATTATAAATGCAATCAAAAACTTATTATTATTATGATGCATTATTGTTAATCCAAGTGGCAACTCCATGTTTAGTTAGCATTCTACGTGTTATCTATGCACGGCTATGATCCTCCTATGTGGTGCCCTATATATTATCTCCACACGAATTGAAGACTAATGTATTGACGTCTCTATTTATAGGTTTACATATAAAGGCGAATCATTTTGAAGTGTTTTTAAAATCCGATCCAATGAAGTAAGAATTGTGATTTTCAAAGTTGCATTATCAAAGCTATATTATTTTATAACTTGAAAAATGATAAGAATGATAAAAATTATAAATGTGATAATTAACTATTATAATAAAATCAAGTAATTATAATACATTAATGAGTGACATGGTGGATGACTTGCTTGCATGTCAGCTTATATGTCATTGCACAAGAATATGTGTCGCCTACGTGACATCCCACGTGTAGTCACCATACCAATAAGGACCCAATTTGTTCAAATATAGGACATATACATCTCATTTTGAAGCATTTCTCATTGCTCATTCAATGACGTTAAATTTAGAATTTTTAAAGTTGCGTAACCTAAGTTATTTTACTTTGTAATAGAAATAATATGCTAATAATTATAAATATCATACTTAATTACGCTAATAAAGTCAACAATAATGATGATACATTTATTGGTGATGGCTTGCTTACATGGCATTTTACGTGTCATCCCCCACGATTATGTGTCGCCTACGTGGCGTCCCACGTGTCGGCACCACACGAATAAGGACCCAGTTAAATGTATATATACTAGTTTTATTTCCGTGCTTCACACGAACTCGTTAATATCTCTCGAAAATGAAGAAAACTTTTTAGGTGATACCCATGCATGTGTTTATACTGCACAACTAATTTTACATTTGATTATTTTAATTTTTTTGGCATGAAATGTCATTTTAGATTGATCTATATCTAAAATAGAATGAATGTAATTAATTTATGAAGATAATTTGAGGCCTACTTCAAAATTTCAAAACGAAAAAGAAAAAGCAATTTAATGAAATAGGATTTATAATTTTTAGAGTTACGTAACTAAAAATATGTTTTTTTAGTTTGAAATAATATAGAAAGAAATCATATAATAAAGTTGAGTGATGATAATCATGTGGGACTTGGAGATGTATTTGTTAAGCTATGTGGCAAAGTTGTGCACATGTAGCATCTAACATGTCATTTTCGCACGAACATTCCCTCTTATATGACATTTACATGTTATCACCGCACGGAAAGAAACCAACTTGTAACAGACATATATATCTCATATTGAAACTTCTTTACAAATTCAATCCATTGAACTAAGATTTATATTTTTTTTTGACTCACCTTACTAAATTATTTTGATTTTGTAATATAAAAATATGCTAATATATTAATTTGTAATAAATTCAACTAATATGCTAATATATAAATATGTAATAAATTCGACTAATGATAACACATTAATGGGTGACACTTCGATAATGAGTTGTTAGACAATGTGGCAACCTTTGCTTATGTGACGGCTTAGATGTCATCATCACATGAATTTGGGCCTCTACGTGGCATCCTACGCGTATCGTGCCCACATGAATTGAACTTGGATGATATTTGCTAAGTTATGTGGCAAACTTGTACATATGTAGCGTCTACGTGTTATTTTCACACGAACATTCCCTCTTATGTGGCGCCTACATGTTAGCACCGCACGGAAATGACCCAACTTGTATAGGACATATATGTCTCATTTTAAACCTTTTTCAAATCCAATCCATTGAAGTAGGATTTATAATTTTTTAACTTACGTAACTATTTTTTTTATGTAATATAAAATATGCTAATAACTATGTAATAAAGCCAACTAATGATGAGACATTAATGGTGACACTTAGATGATGATGAGTTGTTAGGTTATGTGGCAAGTTTGGCTTATGTAGCGGCTTAGGTGTAATCATCACACAATTTTGGGCCTCTACGTGGTGCTCCACATGTCATGCCCACAAAAAATTGAGCGCTTATGTGGCATCTCACGTGGCGTGCCCACATGAAATTGACTCACTTTTTTTTATCACCACTCGAATTAGGACCCAACTTTAGTGTGATATACTCAATTAATGTATTACCAATATGGTTATTCTACGTATGTTATCCATAACCTCTACAAAAATTTCCCTAGAAAAGGTCAAACTTTATAAGCTTAAATATAGGACATATCCATCTCATTTTGAAGTGTTTTTCACTTTTTTTTTGGTCTTTGCCAAGGGTATTCACCGTCGACCACAGCACACTAAGCGGTAGGGGCTGGCCAAGGGATTTTTTCCATTCGCAAGAGTTGGGATTCGAACCCCCAACCACTTGTTTAAGGGATGAAGTGCCGACCACTACACCAACCCATCTTGGTTAAGTATTTTTCATTTCCAATGCAATGACGTAAAACATAGATTTTTTATAATTGCGTAACCAAAGTAATTTTATTTTCTAATTTGAAACAAATTAATTACTATATTAATGTGAAAAATGAGGATGCATTAATGAGTGACACTTGTATGGTGAGTTGTTAGGCTATATGGCAAGCTTTGCTTTGTGGCACTTAGGTGCCATCGTCACACAAATTTACACCTCCTACGTGGCGCCCTACGTGTCATGCCCACACGAATTGGACTCACTTTTGTATATATACCGATGTGGCACCTATGTGTCATCTTGACCCGAACAAATCCCTCTCATGTGGCATCTCACATATCATCCTCCCACGAAAAGAACCTAACTTTATAGGATATAGTACATATGTATCTCATTTTGAAGTATTTTCCGAACCTGATCCAATGGAGGAAGAATTATAATTTTTAAAGTTGCGTAACAAAAGTGATTTTATTTTATAATTTGAACAATATGATAATAAATATAATAGGTTGTATTTATGAAGTCAAATAATGATTATTAATTACTGTTTGACACACTTGGATGGTGGCTTAGGTGGTGGCATACGTGTCATCACCACACGAACTTGACGCTTACGTGACATCTTAGGTGTCATGCCCACACGATTTTAGGCACTTACATGGCATCCCACGTGTCGTGGCCACACAAAATGGACTATTTTTTTTTTATATATATAGTAGTTTTATCTCAGTGCTCCGCACGGGCTCGTGAATATCTCTCGAAAATGAAGATAACTTTCTAGATGATACCTCATGCCTGTTTTATACTGCACGGTATGAAATGTCTCTTTAAATCGATCTACATCAAAATTAGAATGAATGTAAAAAAAAAAAAGATTGATTTATAAACGTAGATCATATAGGAACGTACCACTTAAATAAATTTTATTTATGTTATAAAAGATTAAAAATCAAGTTAAATACATATGACATCAAATAGTAAAGATATTGTTAGAAGTATAATTTATTGTTATTTAACCAAATTGTGCACATGTGGCATCTACATGTCATCTTCACACGAACATTTTCTCTTATGTGGCATCCTACATGTCATCATCGCACGAAAATGACCAAACTTTTATGAGACGTATAAATCTCATTTTGAAGCTTTTTTTCAAATCCAATCCATTGAAATAGGATTTATAATTTTTTGACTTACGTAACTAAATTTATTTTATTTTATTTTGTAGTTTAAAAAATGCTAATAAATATGTAATAAAGCCTACTAATAATGAGGCATTAATGAGTGACACTTAAATGGTGAGTTGTTAGACTATGTAGCAAGTTTTGCTTACGTGGCGCTTAGGTTTTATCGTCACACGAATTCACACCTCATACGTGGCGTCCTACGTATTGTGCCCACATGAATTGGACTCACTTTTATACGTATGTCGATGTGGCGTCTATGTGTCACCTTCACACGAACATATTTCTCCCATACATGTGGCGTCTCACATGTCATCCTCCAACGAGAAGAACCCAACTTTATAGGACATAGTACATATGTATCTCATTTTGAAGTTATTTCCAAACCTGATCCAATGGAGTAAGATTTATAATTTTTAAAGTTGCATAACAAAATTTATATTATTTTATAACCTGAACAATATGATAATAAATATAGTAGGTTGTATTTATGAAGTCAAATAATGATTATTAATTAATGTTTGGCACACTTGGATGGTGGCTTAGGTGGCGGCATAAGTGTCATCACCACACAAACTTGGCGCTTACGTGGCATCTTAGGTGTCATGCCCACGTGATTTTTGGCACTTACTTGGCATCCCACGTGTCATGGTCACACGAAGTGGACTCACTTTTATATATTCTCATCACATGTCATTCTCTGACGAAAAGAACTCAACTTTATAGGATATAGTACACATGTATCTCCTTTTAAAGTATTTTCCGAACCTAATCCAATGGAGTAAGAATGAATTTTTAAAGTTGCGTAACAAAAGTTATTTTATTTTCTAATCTGAACAATATGATAATAAATATAATAGGTTGTATTTATGAAGTCAAATAATGATTATTAATTAATGCTTGACACACTTGGATGGTGGCTTAGGTGACGGCATATGTGTCATCACCACACGAACTTGGCGCTTATGCGTCATCTTAGGTGTCATGCCCACATGATTTTTGGCGCTTACATGGCATCCAATGTGTCTTGGATGGTGGCTTAGGTGGCGGCATAAGTGTCATCACCACACGAACTTGGCGCTTACGTGGCATCTTAGGTGTCATGCCCACATGATTTTTGGCGCTTACATGGCATCCCACGTGTCGTGGCCACACGAAATGGACTCTCTTTTATATATTCTCATCACATGTCATCCTCCGACGAAAAGAACCAAACTTTATAGGACATAGTACATATGTATCTCATTTTAAAGTACTTTTTGAAGCTGATCCAATGGAGTAAGAATTAGAATTTTTAAAGTTGCATAATAGAAGTTATTTTATTTTCTAATCTGAACAATATGATAATAAATATAATAAGTTATATTTATGAAGTCAAATAATGATTATTGATTAATGCTTGACACACTTGGATGGTGGCTTAGGTGGCGGCATACGTGTCATGAGCACATAAACTTGGCGCTTACGTGGCATCTTAGGTGTCATGCCCACATGATTTTCGGCGCTCACATGGCATCCCACGTGTCGTGGCCACACGAAATGTATATATATATATATATATATATATATATATATATATATATATATATATATATGTGGCCGCTGTTATTGCCAGGTCAAAAAACACTAATGCCAGGCCCAAAAATCTTTGAGTAGACAATTTAGCCCTTTATATTAATTAGGCAACCTAAATCATTCTCTTTTTGTAGTATGACTTTATTTACGCTTTCTTAGCTTATTTACCTATTAAGTATCTATCTATTTTAATCATAATGATAGTCAAATAAAATGTTTCCAAAATTATAAAGAATATTTTCATTGATACAAAATATCTAAGATCCAAAAATAAAATAGTTGAAATATGCAATAACTTCAATTGCTTGGGTTGTTGGGCATGTTATTCACCGACGACAATTATGAATTAATTAATGAGATGCAAACATTTATTTGCTTGATTTTTTTTCTTTTCTATTATAATATTATGGAGGATGCAATTAGAATTTACAAGTTATATAATCCTTACGTAAATAGTGTACTTCCCCCTCAACAAAAAAAAAAATGTAAATAGTGTGCTACGTCCTAATCAGTAATGATGAAGCTCTGTCAAGAGTTTTAAAGATGTCTATAATTAAGTGCTACGATATTTTTTTTTAGAATTTTGTAGTAACTACTATTTTAGTTCTCAAACGGTTTAATGAAATCTTTTTATAATTTTGCTAGCAATTTTTAAAACTAAGTTATTATTTTCGGATAAAAAGGATCTTGCTAGTTTAGCTTCTTTTTCTAAAAATTTGATTGGAGAAGTTACGTTGTACATGGCTATAGTAAGCATATAGAACTAGAATAATACATGAGGACGAAGATATTTAGCAAAAGAGATCAGAATCATGGAAATCAAAGAGCCATGGGTTATGACTTATGATAGGATGAGAGCAATATAATATATGATGTGATATTATTCTCAATTCAATCTCCCTTCCAAATTTAATGCTAAATTAGTGGAATTATTGGATCCCTAATCCTAATACATTTTCTATAATTTTTGTTTGTAAAAAAGGCAATTAAAGATTGTATAGGAGAGAATATGTATTTTGCCTTATTAATATGAAGGGCTACGTTGTCAACTCAAAAAATTAATGACCTGGCATTAGCATTTTTAGGCCTGGCAATAACAGCGGCCTATATATATATATATATAGGAGGCTCCTATACAAACCTCTCTTAAAATACAAACCGTACAAACCCCATCTGAGCGGTTGAATTTAAAGATCAAAGGCCAAGATATATTTTAAGAAAAAAAAGGACACGCTAGTAATTAATTAAAAAGATAGGGATACGCTGGTCATTTTTTCGGTTAAATGAAGGGCATTTTTGTAATTTTGCGGGTTTGAAACCCTAGGTATGAAAGATGATTTTCCTTCATTTGCCACCATTTTCCTCATCTTCACTCTCTCTCCTCACCTTCTTTCTCTCTCCTCACCGACACTCTTTCTCTCTCCTCTCTCCGGCTGCTGTCTCCGGCGCCTCTCCAGTTGTTGTCTCCGGCGAATCTCCGGCGACCTGCTCTCTCTCTCCTTGCTGATCTCTCTCTCCTCGCCTCTCCAGCTCTCTCTCCTCCCCGCTCTCTCTCTCTCTCTCCTCGTCGCTCTCTCTCTCTCTCTCTCTCCTCACCGCTCTTTCTCCTAGTCGTTCTCTACTATGCGCCGCTCGTTTCTCCGGCGATCGTTGGCCATCTCCTCTATCGACGCCCACGATCTCTCTGTTCTCACTATTTCTCTCTCCTGTCCGTGGTCGCTGGTTCCTCGTGAAGCTTCGTGGCCACCGACCACCATTTAGTGGCCGGAGTCCACATATCTGAGGTCTTTTGACCTCGGATATGTGGTCTCCGTCCATTAAACAATGGTCGATGACCTCGGGTTGTGTGTGAGTGAGAGGAGAGAGAAACGCCGGAGAGAAGAGCGTGAGAGGTGAGGCGGCGGCATGATGTGACCTCGCGGGTGGCCTGGTGATGGTGTTTGGAGGTGATGGAGGGGAGAAGGTGATGGGAGGACGAAGGTTGGACGGCGGCGACAAGCGGCCGGCGGGACAGTGGAGGTTGGGGAAGGGTGTTTTTTTTATTGATGAATTTGTAGTTATTGTTTAATGAATTTGCAGTGATTGTTTGATGAATTTGTGAATAATGAATTTCCATTTTCAAGGTGAATTTTTATTTTTCGTTTTTTTTTTTAATGTTTTAGCTGGCGTGGGTGAGGTGGTGGTGGTGCTGGTGGCCATGGCGTGGAGGTGCTGGTGGCGGTGGTGGTGGCAGTGGTGGTGAGGCGGTAGCAGCGGTGGATAGTGGTCGGGGGAGGGAGGGGATTGTCATACTCAAATTCATTAAAGTTGATGTACAGATTTATTTTTCATTTTTGTTGTTGAATCTGTAATTTGTTGTTGATGAATTTGTAATATCAATGTAATGAATTTTCAAATTAAAAAAAAAGAAACAAAAAAAAAGGTGTTGAATCTAGACTTGTAGTATAATGAATTTGTAACCATCTGTTAATGAAGTTGTGATTTGATTTTGATGAATTTAATGAAGCTGTAATTTTATGTTAATGAATTTGTGATTTAATACTAATGAATTTGTATTTTTTTTTAATAAAGCTGTAATTTTATGTTAATGAAGCTATAATTTTTTATTAATGAATTTATAAGTTATCATGACCGTCAGATCAAACTGATCTAAGGGCTCCTATTAATTAAGGAAGCTATATATATATATATATATATATATATATATATATATATATATATATATATATATATATATATATATATATATATATATATATATATATATATATATATATATATATATATATATATATATTAGTTTTATCTCTGTGCTCTGCACAGACTCGTGATTATCTCTCGAAAATGAAAATAACTTACTAAGTGATACATCATGCCTGTTTTATACTGCAAAACTAATTTTACAGATTATTTTAATATTTTTGTGTATGAAATGTCCCTTTAAATCAATCTACATCAAAATTAGAATAAATGTAAAAAAGATTGATTTATAAACATAATTTTAGCCTACATCAAAATTCTAAATAGAAAAAAAAATAAAGATCAATAAACCTTTCTTGGAGTATACTAAGACTTTATTTTCTCAATTTATTATTAGTCCAATTTAGTTTAATCCAATTCAGATTAGTTAAGTGGATCATGTAGGAACGTACCACTTAAATAAATTTCATTTATGCTATAAAATATTAAAGGTCAAGTTAAATACATATGACATCAAATAGTTAAGGCGGATATTGTTTATTGTTATTTAATCAAGTTGTACACATGTGACATCTACATATAATCTTCACAGAACATTTCCTCTTAAGTGTCATCCTACATGTCATCACCGCCAGATGACCCAACTTTTGTAAGACATATATCTCATTTTGAAGATTTTTTCAAATCAAATCAATTGAAGCAAGATTTATAATTTTTTGACTTACGTAACCAAAGTTTTTTTTATTTTGTAATTTAAAAAAAGTTAATAAATATGTAATAAAGCCATTTAATGATAAGACATTAATGAGTGACACTTTGATGGTAAGTTGTTAGGCTACGTGGCAAGCTTTGCTTACGTGGAGCTTAGGGGTTATCATCACACGAATTTATACGTGGCGTCCTAATACGTGTCGTGCCCACACGAATTGTACTCAATTTATACGTATACCGATGTGGTCCCTATGTGTCATCTTCACACGAATATATCTCTCTCATGTGGCGTCTCACATGTCATCCTCCCACGAAAAGAATCTAACTTTATAAGACATAGTACATATGCATCTCATTTTGAAGTATTTTCAGAACATGATCCGATGGAGGAAAAATTATAATTTTTAAAGCTGGGTAACAAAAGTTATTTTATTTTATAATTTTAACAATATGATAATAATATAATAGGTTGTATTTATGATGTCAAATAATGATTATTATTTAATGCTTGACACACTTGGATGAAGGCTTAGGTGGCGACATACGTGTCATCACCACACGAACTTGGCGCTCACGTAACATCTTAGGTGTCATGCCCAAACGATTTTTAGCGCTTGCGTGACATCCTACGTGTCGTGGCCACACGATTGTAATCTAATCTAGTATATATATATATATATATATATATATATATATATATATATATATATATATATATATATATATATATATATATATATATATATATATATATATATATATAAATTAGATTACAATAAGTTGGCAGCTTGTAAGGTGAAAGTATGCATCCCGAAGTGACTCAAGTTCATTCTAATTGAATTTTTAGTTTAATTCAAATTTTACGGGTATGTATTTATGTCCAAAATCTGATCCGAAAATCAGACTCGACTCTATCGATAAAGATGGACTAAAACTAACTTGATAGCTCAAAAGCCACTAAAAGTTTACACAAGCATTTGAAACCCGCCAAATTAGGCTGATCCGATCTGAAATTCGACTGGTGGTGGATCTAACAAACTTTAATATCAGTGTCCATTTACATTATAGTTGTCACGGTCTCTTATTTATAATGTGGTCCTAATAGATTTTAAGAGAATCTCAACCTAATTTTTGACAAAATGTAAGGAAATTTTTTACCTACCAGAGTCCATGGACACAAGTCCCTACTTAGTAGATCCAGCCCTGTCTAGCTCGACCCTCTATTAAAGACATATAAAATGTCTAAAATGATAACCTAAACTGATCGAAAAACGACGAATAAACTAACATAACTACTCAAATCCCATTAAAGTTTACATAAAAATTTATTCGTCGAATTTATCCATCAAATTTATCTCAAACCTGCTAAGTTAGATTGATTCGACCGATTAGCCCGTCGCAAGGTCTAATCGCCAAATTTGCCACGATGTTACCTTTTTTTAGTTAGGCAAAGAGAAAAGTGGGCGTGGCTAACGGGCCAGTGAGCCAACACCTGTTGGGTTGTAGAGAGGTTACACTAATGTTCTTTCGTTCAACACAGTAAGGACATCAAGTCATCAACAGATCAACTCAATCTAGCTGATCAAAATTTCACCAGAAACGGTCCTCTTTTATCCCAGCACATCCATATATCCTTAATCCTTACTAGTACTAGTCACAATCCAGCCTCACCAACCAAAACACCTCACAACATTACAGCCAACAATGGCAGCCATGGCGGCCAACACAATCCTCAACTCCACCACCACATTCTCTCTCCTCTCATCCAAACCCCAATCAGTCTCTCTCCGCTCTTCATCCTTCCATGGTAATGCCATGTCCTTCAAACTTACCCCACAAATTCAATCCCTTTCTCTCTCCAAAGCCACTTCATCTAAACCTCTCACTATCGTTGCTGCCACTAAAAAGGCTGTTGCTGTTCTCAAGGGCAACTCTAATGTTGAGGGTGTTGTTACTTTGACCCAAGATGATGATTGTATATATTCATTTCCACCATTTTATTCAACTCCACTGTCATCAATTCGTTATAATCTCGTTTGATTTCGAGGGTCTTCTTAGCTTGACTTGTGTTTGATTTTAGTATCTCCTCGATTTAATTTGTTGAGATGTCTAAATTCTATCAGTTTTTAGTGTTTACTGCTGTTGGGCACAATTTTATTTAAGTTAGAATGTGGGCTGTTTTTTTTCCTCTGGGAAATTATTGTTTTTGTTACCCATTTTGGATCTGTGTGTCCCTTGATTGTCAACTCCATTGGCTGTGTTGGGATAATTTCTATTAGTTTTAATGTTCACTGCTCTAAGGCACAAATTTATTGAAGTTTTAGAATGTGGGTTGTTTCTTGTTATGGGAAGTGATTGTTTTGGTCAGGTTACCCATATTTTTTGCTCACTTTTTGTTGGATTTGTGTTTGCTTGAATGTCAGCTCCATTGGCTGTGTTGGGATAGTTCAATTATTTCTATATGTTTTAGTGCTTATTGCTCTTGGACACAAATTTATTGATGGTTGTGAATGTTGGTTGTTTCTTTCTTCTGGAATGTCATTGTTTTTATCACTCATTTCAGGCCCTACCACTGTGAACGTTCGTATTACTGGGCTTACTCCCGGAAAGCATGGATTCCATTTGGTCTCTCTCTCTCTGATATTGTTATTTAGAAGCTGAATAAAGCTGGAGATATCTGGTTGTTTGTCTGACTTTTTATGTGCGTCTTGGTATTTGAACAAATTGTGCAGCACGAGTATGGAGATACAACAAATGGGTGCATTTCAACAGGTTTGGTTTGATATAGTATTTCAAGCCTTTACTCTGGAATTTGACTTGAGTGCACTATTAATGCTTATCTTTGGATTCAATGTGTGTTTTAGGTGCACATTTTAATCCAAATAAACTGACACATGGTGCTCCGGAAGATGAAGTCCGGCATGCGGGTGACCTGGGAAACATTGTTGCTAACACAGATGGTAGGTATTCGGGATATGGTGGCTTTTTTGTTAGATTGTAAGAACTTTGAATTCCTTGTTTTTGAACTCTTACTAATCTATTTTTTCGTTGTGGTGATTGCAGGAGTGGCTGAGGCTACTATCGTCGATAATCAGGTATTGCTTGAGACCTCTGGACATTAGTAGATCAAATTGCACAACCCTGAAGTATCATTTATTGTTATATTTAGTTGTTTCATTGTATTCTGACCTATTGAACACCCCTTCCCCGCGGTTATGCAGATTCCATTGGTTGGACCAAATTCAGTTGTTGGTAGAGCTCTTGTGGTACATGAACTCGAAGATGACCTTGGAAAGGGTATGATGCAGTGAAAATTATTAGCTAACATGTTTCCTATGCTTTGGTGACTGCTGGTTTCAAAGTTATTAACTGTGGTCTCTGTTTGTTTCCAGGCGGACATGAACTTAGTCTTACCACAGGCAATGCTGGTGGGAGATTGGCATGTGGTAAGTTTG
This sequence comes from Tetragonia tetragonoides, assembly GCA_038025085.1. Classification (NCBI taxonomy): domain Eukaryota; kingdom Viridiplantae; phylum Streptophyta; class Magnoliopsida; order Caryophyllales; family Aizoaceae; genus Tetragonia; species Tetragonia tetragonoides. The sequence continues at coordinate 5,884,173 of CM076145.1, read as the reverse complement.
TCTTTCCTGTTTTATTTATAAATTTTCTTCTGTGTGCACTTACTTGATTGGGAAGACATTGGGCTGTAAATCTCTGTTGATGGTTTGCAATATAGATAGATTCCTTGAAAGATACGTGGGCAATTATTCTTGAGATACTGCTTGTTGGTCCTTGCAGCTAATTGCATTGCACAATAAACGTTATATCTGTTAGGTCATGAGCTAGTTCTGCTGCATCAAGTAAGAATTAGAAATCATGAGGGGGTCAAAATTTGAAACTTGTACAAATTAGTTTACTTACAACACTTTAGGCTGTGTTTAGCTCACTCATTTTCCAGAAAAATCTTCCTAGAAAACACGGATGATTAGAAATCATGTTCAAAAGAAACCACTTTCCTGAATTTGAAAAGGAAAACTAATTTCCTTGTTTTCTAACTTTACAAAGGAAATCAGAAAACATCATTTTAATGTTTTCTAATTTTCCTTCACGTTATTTTCCAAACACCCCCAATAATGTCATTCATCCCTCTCTCATCTCCTTCACCATAACCACTGACACCTGTGTAACCACTAACCACCGTTAGTGGTGGTTTCCGGCAACCATCCGACGGCAAAGGATGAAGACCCCAGCGCTTGAGTCGCCTATGGCCGAATACACAATGGTGGTGGTTAATGGCCGAACTTGTATCACATTTTTGTGAACCTGAATCGCAAATATTTCACTCGTGGTTTGTGAAATTGACATCTTAAATCACCATAAATATATGCAACCAACAAAAATCTTCAAGCAATTTGTAGAAATTCGACCAATTGTGTGCTGTAATGGAGTTTTTTTTTTCCCCAAAATTTTCGAACCCTAACTCACAATTACTAGCTACCTCCATGGACAAGTTCTTCCATGGCCATGATAACAGAGAGAAAGAGAGAGGATGAAGTGAGTAGTGACTGCCATGGTCATGAGTTCATTACTCATGAGGGGAGTGGGGTGAGAAGGACGAAGGAGTGAGAAAGTGGTAGGTGGGCTGGAAAGTGAAAATGAATTTTTACTTTTGAACACCTTTTTTACTTGTTTTTTCTTTTTAGAAAATGTTTTCTTTGAATCTTGATTCTCCAAAAAATTTGGAGATGAAAACTGGAAAATTTTTCTGTAACTAAACAGCACCTTAGCTACCATGCTTGCATAAGTTGTTCAATACAGAACTGAGTCGCTTCTTGGATCATTCTTTAGTTGCATTTGGTGCTTGGTATGCTCTTGGGGAAGGTTCACTTTGGGCCTTAATGCTCAACAAAAGATACCTTGTAGATATATGTGTGGCTGAAAAGTCGATAACGATGATGATGTGGCTTATTTTAATGCTAGGTTTTACTGGCCATACCGTTTTTGTCAGAACTATCATCACGAATAGAAGCGGAAAATGCTCTTGGTCTTTCTTTTTTTTGTTTTTAATTATAGACTCGATTCTGCTAAAAGTTACAAAGATACTCCATAATGCTAGCTGGTGCATAGAAGCATCATAAAACATCTCCAACCTTCTAGGAAGGGTTTAGACTTTAGAGGTCCCTCTAAGAACTTGCTTGGTGACTTGGTGCTCATTTCTATCCCAAAAGATCTAGCTAAACTGCTGAAGCATCTGTTTTTCCTGGTGTTGTCTCCAATGCATAGGCTTGAGTTATAGGTTTATTCACATACAATCTTCCAGCAATATGTTTTAATTTTTTTGTTCCAAAAAATAATTATCCAACAGTTTAGTGAAATCTGGTTGGTTGGAATTTTTTTGTTTTTTAAGCGACACAAATTAATCATCAATTTCACGTAGTCTATTGTGAACATTGGCTGTGTTATAAACTTTCAAATTGTTTAAATGTGGAAGGTTATCGCTGCATTTGTGGCTCAACGTTCGCGGTCCTTAACTTGTATTCCGAGGTCTAATAAACTTTTTGCATCTTGTCTCATTTCTCTCATCAAAATTAGTGTCACATATACGTAACAGCAACGTTATAGTTTCTGTTGCTTGACAGGACTAAGCCCACTTCATCTCTCCAGGCTCCTTGCCCCTTGCTACAGGGTCCTTTCCCATGTGTCCCTTCATCTCCTTTCCCTCTTTCCTCCCCCTTCTTTTTGTTTAGGCCCAGATCCGCATCCTCTCTCCTATCTTCTAGCACATATAGAACGCTGGATAACTAAAGAACTACAATTCTGTTGACCTCTAACTCATATCTGGAGAGTTACGGTTGATAGATCACTGAAGTAGTGGAGGCATTTGCAGTTTGGGGACAACAATGTAGTGATATGTATTTTCTAAATATGTGAATGGGTCTCTTTCATGCCTAGTAGGTGGATATGGTTGGTGGAAAGGGAGTTCTGCCTCTGTTTAATTATCTAGGGAACGTAGAGAAGCATGACTGCATGAGGCACTATGTCTCGTGGGAGTAGAAAGAATTCATAAACCATAATACCTTCAACCCAGTGGGCTCTAAAGTCTAAATATGATGCTTTGTAGTATGTGGGGTTCTGGGGTTAGACACATGCAACTTTACACCAGCAATTGTATCAAGCTACTTTTATCAGATTCTTGGAATCTTTGGTACTGATTGAAAGAGTATCAATTATTGGCTGCTTCAGAAGTTAGGATTTAGAGAAGATATAAGTAGGGGAAAGCGTTAATGCCAATCTGTTAACTGGCATTAATTTCCCAGGTATTTTCTAGAAAGGAACAATAGTAGAAAGAAAGAGTAAAAGTGACCATGATAGATATTTATATTGATAAAATAGCAATTAAAATAGAAAAATGATGGTGATTTCACTTGATCATTACAGCATCCCATGGTTGCAAAGTAGGAGGTTGAGATCAATGGTACATCATTCATGAGAGGCTATTACGTGAAGACTCTTTCCAGTAAATCTATAAAATCAGATGCAATAGTAGTTAACAAAATGATGCAATAAATTAGCGACGTGAATCTTATTGGTGACATCAAGTCATCTCGGGATGTGGTGACAAGTGTTTCGCTAAAGCTATTTTCTAGTTGACTTTAACTGCTCATTCAATCGCCCTGCAAGAGAATCTTTGGATAGGAAATGCTATAAAATAAAAATTGGTTGTTGTGGTACCAATCAAAGTGTCGCAGAGAATTAAAATATACCCCGTCCTGATCTAGCTACCAAACTCATTGTTTTCTCCCTCAAGCACTTTGCTCCACGGAGATTTCTTTCTGAATACCGGAGTCAGAAACTTCCGGGATTCAAATTCACAGCATTGTCAATGGGTTAGAATATTGTCCCTTGTCCAATGTTTGACTTTCCTTCAAAAGTTGAAACTGCCGGCGGAAGTGGATACACCTTGCCTTTTAGCAACAAATGTTTTGAGGTTTGCCAGTACATAGCTGAAAGATATCTGAAGTGGATTGAAGAATGTAGGAATCAGATAATACTTGTTGTTAGGCTGCTCAAGCATCATATGCACCAAAGTAGATGGGTTTGGGTGAAATTATTTGATGAAGTTGATTCAAGTAGAAGAGGAGATATATGAAATATTGTGGTCGATGTTGATTTGCAGATCAATAATTTGGCAGAAATTTCATTCCCCCTCTTATCAACTTCTTTCCAACAGCATTAACTTGGTCAATGTTACTGGAAGGATTTTGTTGGCTGATGCCTTATTCTGTGGCACATAGTGGCCAGTCTAAGATTGGCGGAAAAAGTTATTAGATATGATGAGAGAAAATTATTAGAATGTGATAAGCAAACTTACTCAATTAGAAAAATGATTTGGCTAAAGGAAACAGCTGACTTGAAGAGTCATATGCTTATAACAGATGGGTTAAATGAAGAATATTGATCAAGGACTGATAGTTGAACTTAAGAAAGTTAAGCGACACTGTAATGACAATGTTGGTTTTCTCAAACTGTGAAGTCTTATAAATTTGTACCCCTAAGGCCCTAACTGTCAAGATTGGTAGAGGTTGTTTAGAAAGAACCACATTGGAGAAACTTAAAACACAAAAGCCGAATAATAAGTAAGAAGTCTTAAATGGTTGTAGAGAAGTAGTATCAGTTAGGCAGATTCAAATATTGAAGTAGCAATATATAACTATTTGTTGCAGTTGTAATTGTGGTATTAAGGAGTATTGAGACTAATAGTCTAATATTCTAAGTCTTCTATGCATTCATTGCACATATTTGAACTGTTCTTAACTTCTTACTCATTGGTATGTGAAGGTTAGTATAAAACCTTCTTCCCGTTAGAACACAACTAAAGGGATCATTTTGTGATGGGTATATCAAATCCATTAGGTAGGTTTGTTGATTGTAAGTACTTATATTGGTGGTAAATAGCTTTCAAACATTTTGTGACTCAAGCTCTACTGCTTGGTTTATTCCTAAAAAATAATTACACGTAGGTAAGAATGCTCCAGTTCTGGTGCCCATCACGGATCAGACCTCATCCATTTAATGAACCCCTTCCCTCCCCAAACTCAACTGAGCCCCGCCCAGCAGTTTAATTGCCCTCCCTAAATCCAGGCTGCCGAACAGGTCAGCTGGTCAGGCCCCGACCAGTTAATTAGCTGGATCGAACCCAGTGTGCCTCTGTGGCAGGCAATCGTAATATCACGCTAGCTGAACGCTCACTGGTAGATTAAGTAACATCATGCCATTAGTCATGCAGACAAACTTCCATAGCTTCGCTGTATTTCATGTTGTGCAAGATTTCGAATTATCCTACATGGGGGGAAGGGGGGTATGTTGTGCATGAGAGCAGGTATTACATTGTCATATCATATTATTGTTCTGACTTTAAACTTCTAGTGGATTGCTGTTCTTTGGAATTGGCAGGAGTACTGATCCTTCAAAACTAACGTCATATTGATACGATTATCTTATTGCAGGTGTCGTCGGTTTAACTCCTCTGTAATGTCACGTTTTGAGATAAGTAATTCTTGCACAGCTGGCTGTTTCTTCCGTGTAATTTGAGTGCTAATCATGAACCGTGGCCATGGGTGTACCTGATGATTTTGTGTAATCTTTTAGAAGTTGAGTTATCCTGTTGGGAACTATGTGAACTATGTTACCTTGCTGCTTGTACCAAACTGTTAGAGGATGTATCTCGTTTTGTACCATTGAATCATTGATTAAGCATCTTGATGCTAAAAATGGTTCCTGGTTCTGGAGAACCTACAATAATAACCAATTACTGGAAAGAAAATTGAATAGAAATCTTGCCTTCTGGTTCTAGTCCTTGCAATACATTGTGCTCTCTCTGTTGTTACAAGCTTTCACGCCATGTATAAAAGGGAAAACACTCTTATTTCTATTTAGATTTTAGCAAGTCTTGTATGAGATCAACTCACGGAAAAACGGGGTCACTATTTAGAAATGTAGACACTTATAATGAGTAGTGACCATTGTTTCCTTGAAAAATTGAACCCCGTCTGACCAAAAGTTACGGAGACCGTCTCAAACAAGTTTTGTGCTACACTTAATAGCAAAAACACAAAAATGTTTCTTTAAAAATTGTCCACGCCTAAATTGAAATGGTCTCACGCCGTGCTGTCCCCCACAGCGTCGGTGGTGCCTGAATCTCCGTTTTCACAGATGGATGGAGTTGGAGGTTCGGGAGACAGTGGCGGTGGGGTTGGAGGATCGGGTCGTGGTGCTGGTGTTTTGGGGGTTGCTGGTGGTGAGGTGAGTGGTTTGGGAGGTGGTTGTTGTGGCTCGGGTCAGTTTAAAGGGGGACCAGGGAGGTGCTTGGAGGTGGGCAGCAGGGTAGGCGGGCTGCTACTATGACGAGAGGGTGGTAGGGGGGTATTTTAGGGGAGATGCGCTTCGTGGGGGCTTGGTTGGCTGAGGTCGGGTCCCGATTTCAGTGGGCATCTCAGCGGGAAGCCCCGGCCATGGAAAATGTGCGCTTGAGGCAAGAACATGGGTTGGACAGCACGTTTGACTTCACCAATGATCAGGGACGATCTCCGTTTTGGGGTTCTTTTTTTGACGATGAGGAGGATGATCTTTTGAGCTCATTTGATGAGGGCGAGGGCTTGCTTATACAAAGCCTTCGGGAAGTTGAGGATAAGGAGGTTGAGGGTGGTGATCAGGTTAATTTGTTTAATTTTCAGGAGCACATTGTTGAGACGGTCCAGTAGGTTTCCGCGTCCCTTCATGATATTGTTCGTTCTCCGAGTACTGATACCATGGGAGCACGCGCCTTGACGGACTTTCATACTTCCCCCCCTCCCCTACCTTTTTTATTTACTCCCTTTGTCACTACTAACCAAAATGCTCCGAATAGTTTCTTTGCTAACCAACCTTTATCTGTTAATGTTGTTTCAGGTGCAGGTAGTGGTGACAAAGATACTGGGGAGGGAGAACTTCTTGTTGTGCCGGCAGATCTGGAAGTGATTGATGCTTTGTTGTGCCATAGGGATTACGAGGCCGGGGGGACAATTGTGACTATCCCACCACTGGCAGGTGAGAGGGACGACCGTAATCCTTAGGCTCTTTTGGATAGTCTTGACATGAGTGTGGTGTGTTCTACAGGGGAAGTTGCTAATCTGCAGGTGTCCCCTTTGAATTTTAGGGTTAAGAGGAGTAGGGTGGGCATTCGGGAGCTTAAGGGCCTTCAGACTACCCTTAATTTTGGGGAAGTGGAAGGCCGTAGGAGTCGGAGTATTAACGGTTTTAAATGAAGCTTCTTAGTTGGAATGTCAATGGTCTAGGGAGGGTGGAGAAGCGGGGGTTAGTGCGGGAAGCGATTAGCCGTGTGTCTCCGGATGTGTTGTTGTTTCAGGAGACGAAGGTAGAGAGGGTTGATTCCTTTTTTGTTAGGAGTCTTTGGGAAGCCGAGTCTAAGGACTGAGTTTGTTTGCATTCGGTTGGGCATCGAGGGGTATTCTTATTGTGTGGGATACTCGTTTTGCGACCCAAGTTGAGGTCCATATAGGTTTTTACACTGTCTCAGTGCTTTTGAGGGTTAGAGGTCGGGGGGAGTGGTGGGTGTCGTCAGTTTATGGCCCGTGCGGGACCGCTGATCGTGTGTCTTTCTGGGAGAAGTTGGCTGCTCTTGATGGGGTGTGTTCTCCTAGATGGGTTATTGGGGGTGATTTTAACGTGGTACTTCAGGCGGAGGAGAGGCGTGGGAGGGGTTTAACCGGGGGAATGAGAGAGTTCGATTCTTTTATTCGGGAGTCAGCTCTTAGGGATCTTCCCCTGGGTAATGCTCAGTTTACGTGGAGTGTTAGTGGTAGGAGGAATGCGGCGTCCCACATTGATCTCGTTTCCTTGTTTCTAATGAGTTTGAGGATGAGCTCACTGAGTTAGTCTAGGAGGTGTTGCCTCGCTCCTGTTCTGACCATTTTCCCCTTATCCTCCAGTCTGCCCCCATTAAATGGGGACCGACCCCTATCCGTTTTGAGAACATGTGGACCAGTCATTCGGATTTTATGTCGAGGGTTCGGAAATGGTGGTTGAGTTATGAGGTGGAGGAATGGCGGGGTTATTGGTTTAATGAGGGGGTTGATGTTTGTTAAGGAGCAATTGAAAGTTTGGAATAAGGAGGTTTTTGGGGATGTGAGGGCTAAGAAAGGGGAGATTCATAAGGAAATTCTGGTTACGGATCAAGCGTTGAGTACAGGGGGCATGATGAGGATCTTTTGCGGAAGAGTGTGAGTTAAAGAACAATTTGGAGGAGGTTTTGATGAAGGAAAGGCAGAGTCAGAGGCAGAAAATGAAGGTTAGGTGGGCTAAGGAAGGAGATATGAGTTCAAGGTTGTTTTTTAAGGTTGTTAATGGTCGGAGGCGGAGGAACTTTGTTAGGGAGTTGAAGATGGGTGCAGGGGAGATAGTCACTGATGTGGATAGGACTAGCACGGAGATTACAGAGTTTTACAGAGGATTGTTTGCGGAGGAAGTGTCTGCTAGACCTATGATAGAGGGGATTGAGTGGTCCCCTATTTCCCATCATTTTAGAGTTTGTCTTGAGAGACCCTTTGAGTTCGAGGAGATTCGGGACGCGATTTTTGGGATGGATAAGGAGAAGGCTCCGGGCCCTGATGGTTTTAATATGGCTTCTTTCAGGAGTGTTGGGAGGTGATTAGTGAGGACTTTCTTGGGGTTTTTAGCAAGTTTCATGTGACTGGGGTGTTAGGTAAGAGCATGAATTCAAACTTTATCACTCTTGTTCCTATGAAGGATCGGTCTACTAAAGTCACGGATTTTCGACCGATTAGTTTGATTACGAGTGTGTATAAGATCATTGCTAAGGTCCTGTCTTCTCGACTTGGGGTTGTCTTGTCTGATACAATTTCGGTGGCTCAGAGTGCTTTTGTAGAAAGGGCCACAAATCCTCGATGCTGCTTTGGTGACTAACGAGCTGGTGGATGATGTGCGTCGTTCCAGCTTTCCGGGTGTTGTTTTTAAGTTGGATTTTGAGAAGGTGTATGATCGGGTTAGTTGAGATTTCTTGGACCGGGTGATGGATAGGAAAGGTTTCGGAGGGAGGTGGCGTAAGTGGATTAGAGGCTGTTATCTAACGCGAGTTTTTCGGTTCTCGTTAATGGTGCAGCCCGGGAGTGGTTCACGTCGTTGCGTGGTCTTCAGCAGGGGGACCCTTTGTCTCCCTTTCTTTTTACTTTGGTAGTTGACGTTCTTGGTCGCATGTTAGATAGGGGTGTGGAGCGGAGTCAGGTGGAGGGTTTCCGAGTGGGTCGAGAAAGGGTGTCGGTTTCACACCTCCAGTTTGCTGACGATGCGATTCTGTTCCTCTCGGCCGATGTTGACGGCTTTAAGAGGGTTCTCACGCTTTTGCAGATTTTTGAGCTTGTGTCGGGGATGAGGATATTTGGCTAAGTGTAGCTTGGCTGAGATTAATGTGGGGGAGGACCTACTAGTGTCTTTGGCTGCCCTGGTCGGTTGTGTCGGTTGTGCAGTGGCCGCTTACTTACTTGGGGGTGCCTCTTGGAGGCAACCCCAGGTCGGTTTCCTTTTGGGAGCCGGTTGTCTCTAAAGTGCCTAAACGTCTAGATGGGTGGAAGGGGGTGTATTTCTCTTTGGGGTGGGGGGGGTGGGGGATTACCATCCTTCAGTCTTGCTTAGCGAGTATTTCTCTTTATTACTTTTCCTTCTTTCGGATTCCAGTTAGCGTGGCTAATCGGATCGAGAGAATGATGAGGGACTTCCTTTGGTCCGGGTCAGGGGATAGTCGACGGGATCACTTGGTCAGCTGTAGGCCTTAATCGGAGGGTGGTCTGGGATTCGGTAGATTGGTGTCCAAGAACACCTCGTTAGTGGGTAGGTGGTTGTGGCGGTTTTCCTTGGAGTCTGACTCCCTATGGCACCGAGTTATCAGGAGCAAGTACGGTCTTCAGCCTAATCGATGGGACGCCCATGCCGGTTCCTCTGTTTCACATGCCTGCCTCTGGAGGTACATTTCTCAGGTATCTTCTTTTTTCTTTCCACTGATCAGGTTTAATGTGGGTAATGGTAATCGGGTACGGTTCTGTGAGGATGCGTGGAAGGGTGTCTCCTTCCCTTCTGCGTACCCTCGGATTTTTCGGTTGTCCACTCTTCACGGGTGCCCCGTGTCTGCTTTCTATTCAGGCACGGGTGAGTCCTGGGAGTTACATTTGAGGCATCCCCCACATGATAGAGAGATGGAGGAGCTTGCCTCTCTTCTGAATGCCCTCCACTCGACCACGCTCGTCCCCACAGACGACTCTAGGACTTGGATTGGAGACCCTTCTGGAGTTTTCTCTTGCAAGTCCTTCCTTCACCATCTTGGCCTTCCTTCACAGTTTCCACAGTTTCCATTAGCTACATTTATTTGGAAGTCTAAGGTCCCGTTGAAGGTCCGTGCTTTTGTGTGGACTTTGGTGATTGGCAGGGTAAATACATATGATATGGTGCAGCGGCGGAGGCCTGGATGCTCACTCTTACCAGGGTTCTGTGTTATGTGCCGTCATGATGGAGATCATTGTTTGCATTTATTTATTATGTGCGACTTTGCTAGGGCACTATGGAGTAGATTGTTGGAGGGGGAGCTTTGCGTGTCCTGCCACAGTGGGTAATTTCCTTCAGCTTCATTTCACAACAATGAGGCGAAGCAAGGAGGGGCAGTTGTTTTGGAGATGTATGTGTATGGCCATTTTGTGGTGTATTTGATTGGAGAGGAATTCCAGGGTGTTTCGTGACGTTGGGAGGACTATAGATAATGTTTGGGATCATGTGGTCTACTTGGCCTCCCTGTGGGCCAAGGCAGCAGGGGTCTTTCGGGGTGTTCCACTTACCCTTATACAGCGCCACTGACAAGATTTGTAGCTTTCTTTTGATCATTTATGAGAATACCTTATCCTCTTTTTGTATTATTTACGGATTTATTCAATAAAATTTTATTCTTATCTAAAAAACAACATTAAAATTAACATAAAAATTATTCTAGAAGCTCATTAGTCATACATATGCACATAGTGCAAATGCTTACTAGTTAAGCTCATTTTGGGAGCATGTACCTAAAAATGACAATAGTTGGTATTGGGCAAGTCTTAACAAGATCAATAACAAGTTCACAGGTTCTGCCCAGCATATGATGTATCTGGCAGATGGGGAGTCTGCCAATGGAGAATATACTGCAATGGATAACCAGGAGAGTTAAACCAAGGTTCCGAAGGCATTTAGTTGCTGCTAGTGTTACTGCTACTGTTTACACTCTTGGCGTGAAAGTAATGCAATATGTATCGAGTATTAATTTATAGAGGTTTTACTGTATGTTTTACAATGAGGATTTGCACATCCAAATATTTACTCAAGTCTAGAATTAGTGTAGTTAATCAGTGCAAAATCTCTACAGCTGACTGAGCTTTGATTGAGTCTTTAAGCTAGTGATGGATTGTGGTGATATTGTGCTGTTGTGTTATGTCTTTAGCATCAGTTTTAGGGGGTATTACCAATAGTTTTGTGTGTGAAGAGTGATAGTCGATTACTCCATTCTCATACTTCTTGAGCCAGTCTACTACAGGAAAGCCGAATTTAGTACCACATTCTCCATGCTTCAAACATACATTGCAGGAGCTAGTTTCTTTGGGTTGTTTGATAATGGAGTGAGTCTTTGAGACAGATCCCGAATAGTCTGAAGAAATAAAGTGATCCCCATATGTTTTGAGAAACTGCTACAACAAATCTGATGTTATAGCTTAGGCCTCTATTTTGATGATAAAAAGCCAAGTATGACAAGGAAGTTGAAAATCAGAATGCCTTAAGAGAGAAATTCATTTGATTGTTGTAAAATTGTCCAATCGTATTCAGATTCACAAAATGCTTTTTATTAAGAGATAAAAAAAACTTGCAGCATATGGCACATCCGTAATTGAATATCAACGGGAGCCAAAGCCTACTAACACGAAGTATAGAAAGCAGAACTGCTTAACATAAGTTTCAAAATATAGAGCATAACACCAAAAGTGCTCCTCTAAAAACGGTTACATCGTACATTGGAGGCAAGGAAAAATGGCATACGACAATCTTAGAAGTATAAAATGACATTAAAATCTCCATTACATCTTTCTTTGGACATCTGCCGTGAATCTTAAGGAAATAGAGTAGTACTACCAAAAGCGAAACATAATCTTAAAGATAGGCATCCAATAGTTTGCAAAATACGCAATGAAAGGAAAGGTTATCAATCAACATAATCGTCCAATAGAAGAACACATCAGACACAAGAAATTTCTGATCTTCTTCTCCTTCGCTATCTTCTTCACTTTGGGAGTAGAGCAGATAAATCATAATAGATTCTCAAATCCAACCAGGAGGTGACATTGGTAAATCATAATGGCACACTTTGTAACTGATGGATTACAAGATCGGTGTTTTCCCCAAATAAGTCGTCATCGAGGCGCAACTGGATTTTTGAATCACTTTCTTGATTGATTTTGAAATTGGAAAAGTCAAGATCAAATACATCATATTAGGATTTTACTCGTGCTACACACGGGCGACCATCTTATGTTCAAATTAATTTTAGGATTTTTTAAAATTATATATAGGTATGTAAAAAATAATGAAAAGTAGTGATTGATCAAAATTTTACACATGTCATATAATTCAAAATTCTCCTATGTAACAAAATAAAATAATATCAGTCACTCACTTGTCACTTAACTTGCAATTGTAGATCATAAGTATAACTTAATTAAATGTCACTCCAGATGTGACTTGCGTCTATTTATTTACGTTTATCCCTATAACTTTTGTGTCTGGTCTCTGTTTATACCCTCAAATATGAAACGTAATTAAATATTTAAAGCTTGTCCCTTTAAAAACGATTATCCTCACAAATAATAGTCAATTTTCACGTAGCCTAGCTACTCTTATACCAGCTAATATAATTTTTGTTACTAAACAGCCGTTGGTTTGATCAGACTGTCCCTTAATATGTATTTCACTAATTCGAATCAAAAAGTTGAAAGACTAACCTTCTCTCAATTGGAAAAAAATAGCGACAACTCACCATCTAAAAAAAAGGAAAAATGATATGTAATTTATTAAAATGTGACACTTGTACGTTGATCGCTTATACCCACAACTATATAAACCTTATTATATTATGTGCACTTATTCCCCCAAATATTAATCATCTGATCTATACCCCGTAAAAGTTTTTATTGTGTTCAAAATATTAAAACTGAAAATTAATGTCATTTTAGATTGTATCAATATAATTCTAACTAAAGGAAAAAAAAAAAGAATATGAATAGGTTATACCAGTTACTATAGGATATTGACAATTACTCACAAAAAAAAAAAAAATGATAAATAACCAATCAAATTGTGACACTTGTCATGTAATATACGATCTTACCCAAAATTATATACCTACACTTATTTCACAAAAACCACTCATGTGTTAATTGTCACATAACCTGCGCTTATCTCCGCAAATATTAGTCAAATATCAGCTAACATGTAATACCCACAACTATATATTATAACTTGAAAATGATATATGTGATCATTGTCACATTACATGTGCTTATCCCCGTAAATTAGGTAAACAAATATTAGTCACATATTCGGTATCATATGACCTACGCTTATCGCCGCAAATATTAGTCAAATATCACCTACTACGTAATACCCACAATATATTGCTTTATAAAAAAATTGATGAGTGTACAGGTGACCTTCATCACATTACACGCGCTTATCCCCTAAAATTAGGGAAATGAATTTCGTCGCGTCAACATACTTATTTTTTTCCACAATCATAAAACTTACAATTATAAAACTCAATAATAGTGGTGGCAGTAAGTGCTCTAATACTTAAAAGTATAAAATGTAATAAAATTGATGAACCAAAATATTATTTAATTTAAAAAAGGTCAAGTATTAAATAGATACTTTTAATAAGATATTTTATTTTTATTTTATTTTTTCTATGCTTAATAAGACATTTAATACATTAATTTAAATATCCCCATGAAAACCATAATGACAAAATAAAAAGGAAAAACAAATTTAAATGTCATAGCCAATAAAATTGTAACACATGTCACATCACCAGCGCTTTTATCTATATATATATTTATTTTTTTTTATTTTACTACATATAATAATAGTAATAAATTGTTATAGATCCAAAAAATTAATTGTGAAATTATTCCTGTTGTTATTATAAGTTTTACATGTATGGACCCTTTTTTTGTTGGAGAGAAACACTCCTGGACTTAAAGAGACTCTGATGAAAAATCAAAAACGGGAGAAAAATAAAAAATATAGATTTTACACCATGTTTTTGATATACATAGTTGTAGGAAATAGAGAAGATTTTCTATAAGGGAGCTATACAAAGCCCAAGAGCCTTCTACTCATACCCACACTAAAAGAACGATTACCAATCTTAGCTTTTAGCCAATTGATCAGCAATTCAACATCTGCATTGATATCCTTAACATACATAAAAGACTTTGTAGTGTAAAAATGTACTAAGATCACAAATCATATAACTAAGAATGACGCAATGCAGCCAAGGCCGCTGCCTTTGAAATCATGTAAGTCAAAGGTTCGCACTCTAGTCACTCTGTTTGAGTAAGCACAAAATTGTGGGCGAGGAATCCCTTACAATAATCAACGAACATATTAATGTTTACACTCAATAGGAATATTAGATAAAACATGTAAAATATTCATAATCGCTAGGTTCTTCATAGCCGACTTTACCTAGGTATCTGGCCATCTGTTAATACATGGTCTTCTCTAAAACAGTGGAGGGTCTTCAGCTGCTCCACGCTCATTCAGTCCCATGTATTCCATTACAGTATTAATGATAGACGGTTAATACTTTTTGGTGCCAACTCTGGTTTTCCTTTTGAAGATTATTCATCATCAATATTAACTTTAACTTTCACCCGAAAACAAGATGCAGTTTACATTCCTCCAACCTGTTATGCACTTGGGAAATTACAAACGCTCAACAGTATTTCTAAAATCATGAAGCTTTATGGGTAGACAGCAATAAACTACCAATCATAGAACAACAAAGTAGGGAAACCGAAAACTTTGAGGTGAAAATAATACCGTAAAAAAGATTCAGCAATAGTAAATTCACATATTTCATATAGGGGTAGGAACAGGATAATTGATTAGTCATGTAAAAATCAAAATCTTTTCAATTTATCTGTTTAGAAACATTTCAAAATAAGTTGAAAAGATATTTAGAAAGAGGAACAACCTTCATAATTGTCATGATGACCAGCAGGGCAGCAGGTGAATAACACTTCCCCTCCCCCCCCCCCCCCAATCAATCAAGTTTTATCAGCAGCCAGGAAAAAAAATCGTCATTAGCTTAATCTGCCTTAATCAACATAAAGAAAATGAAACAAAACAGAGAGTATAAGAATAAAGAGTTCTGTATGACTATATGCTAGGCTTAGTAAAGGGACTAAATTGCCTAATTACAATGCATTTAATCAAACTCTTGCGAAAACTAAATATAAAAAATAGGGGTGTCGTAGGTTGGTGGTCCTTTCATGAAGAAAAAGTAAAAAATTGAACCAAAAAACAGAAGAAAAAAGAGTTGTACCTTGCAAGAGCCATTGTTCTTTACAACATCAAGCTTATGCTGTCTCAGATTTTGCTAATTTAGGGGTGTCAGACGGTAATTTTGCCAATTTATGGAGATAAGTAGAATTTGCTTGCTTCGTAATTTTCTTTTGATAGTTGCAGAAGATAAGCCAACCTCTAAGCATCTTTGTCACCTATCTTGGATTACCAATGCAAAAAGAAAAAAGAAAAAAAGAAAAAAAACCATATTTGTCGAGCGAAGAAAATGACAAACGTGAACTGGTGAATAGTGATATCATTAGATTCTCAATTACTTATGATAATGATGAAGAACATAAGAAAAGAAAAAAAAACTTACCGTCTTTCAAACAAATTAATCAGACTGCTGGTATGTGGTATCTAGCATATAAAAATACAATCCGTCTTCTGTGAGGCCGCCTCAAGGTGAAGTCTTTTAGTGACATAACCAAATAATACAAACACACGCGCCTATTATATCACGTTAGATGAAAACCCACCAGTTCAATTAAACAAAAAAAATAGAACCCCAAATACTTTCTCACTCTCGCTCACCTCACGTTTTCTCTCTCCTCCCCCTCTCTCTCTCTCTTCGCTCTCTATCTCTCTCTCACCTCGCGCTCTATCGCTCTCATGTCGAAGCAAATTCGAAATTAACAGGTATGTATTTGATTTTAGTCAAGGATTGATTTTTTTTAATGGTGAGTCTATAATCATTTGAATTCAAATTTACCATTAAAATGAGGAACAAATTGCGATATATGCCTTAATTTTTGCTACTTTATGCTAATTTTAGATTGAGTTAGGGTTTACTTTTGAATTCATTGTTGTCTCCACTATTGATTGCACATTGAGATTTATTTCAGCAGTTAAGGATTCGATTTCTGGTGAATCAAGTTTTTTAGATTATTTAATAATTTTCCTTATGTTTGAGTCGAATTTTCAGAGTCTTGATTATAAGTATCCGTTTCTAACTTAGAGGTATCAGATTATTACCTAGACGTATCATATTTTCTCTCAAAAGTATCAGTTTTTTGCTTGTAAGTATCAGGTCTTTACGTGGTTAAGATAACATGAAAATATTTGATCTACATGATCAAAATATTTATTTGTTAGTAATAATTAACAAATTTAGTGTTTGTGATTCTTGTATGAATGTGTATGGCTCCATACAACATGTCCTTAAGTCTAGATTTGTGAATGGGAAATAATGATTGTGAAGTGAGTGATTTAAAATGCTCATAAGTATATATATATATATATATATATATATATATATATATATATATATATATATATATATATATATATATATATATATATATATATATATATATATATATATATATATATATATATGTTAGTATTACTTAATATCCATATTTACACGAATTTAGATCTATCTAAGTTTATTATAAGAGATTGTATTTGAACCTGAATAGATGAATGGCTGTTGTGACAGAAGAGTTGTTGAGAATTTTAAAACTGATACCACATATATTTAAACTGATACCACAGGAACTAAAACAGATACCACAAACATTTTAACACAACTATGTGTTTCTTTTTTGTGTATGGTATTATATATCATCAATGTAGTGTTTGTTTTTACTTCTTGAATATTCACTCAACACAAACAAGCAAGTCTTACTTTCTAACACATACATGCTAGCTAGCATCAAATGCAGTGTGTTAGTATCATATAGTGTGCTTGAGGTATCATACTTTGTCAAAAAAGTGCATACACAAGCAAGTCTCATTTTCTAGCACACACATGCTAGCTAGTATCAAATGCAGTGTGTCTAGTATCATATTGTGTGCTTAAGGTATCATACTTTGTCAAACAAGTGCATACATCATACACAAGCAAGTATCACTTTCTAACACACACATGCTAGCTAGTATCAAATGCAGTGTGTCTAGTATCATATTGTTTGCTTGAGGTATCATACTTTGTCAAACAAGTGCATACACAAGCAAGTGTCACTTCCTAACACACACATGCTATCTAATATCAAATGCAGTGTGTCTACTATCATATTGTTTGCTTGAGGTATCATATTTTAATTACTATAATTCCAAATTGCAGAGATGCAATGCTTTATAAAGTGAGGGCTTTCAAGGACACTAAGCCTACATTAATCAACATGATTGCCGAAGAGCACAAGAAGGAAGCTGAGGAAAAGAAGTATCAAAAAGCATAAGAGAAGAAGAAGGAGAAAGAAGAAAAAAAGCAAGTTGTTGAGGCCAAGAAAAAGGAAAAGAAAAAAGAGGAATGAAGAAATTATGGAACTAAAATTGTAAATGTTTTAGTATATTGCTAGATGAGTTTTTCAGTCACTCAAACAACAAACACGTATTTTAGTTTTATCTTATGAATAGAACTTCATCAAGTATCTGCTTTAGTATCAAGTTTGGGTGACCTGATATCATATATCTCATATCATGTATGTTTTTGTTATGTTTTAAAGATGGTATGAGTGGATGTGGCAATGAAGCCCTGGATTTAGCTAGAAGACTAGAGTTGGTTTTGTAGTAATTTTCTGTTTGAACAGGTTTTTGAAAAGTCGATAACTTGGGATGCCCAAATTCAAAGGAAACTATGCCGGATTTCCGACTTGATACAGTTTGAGATACGACAAACTATGAACTTAACTGATTCCATTGCTCACTGGAACAGAAATATCACTAATAGCACGCATTCAAAAACTAATACAACAGATACCACATATATTATAACTGATACCACAGATATTAAAACTAATACCACAGATATTTAAACTAAAACCGCAGATATTAAAACCGATCACACATTCAAAAACTAAAACCACAAATATTAAAACTGATACCACATATATTAAAACCAATACCACAAATATTAAACAAATACAATAGATATTATAACTGATACTGCCAATACAGAGAACATATATAAATAGCCAAAGAATATATTGATAACCTTCAACAACTTGTATCATTCATGTGTTAGCAAAACAAATTTACTAAATAATGTTGGTATCAGTTTTGACCATTGTGTATCAAGGTTTTAGTACACCTTGCACTAATACCTTTTTGCCTTGTATTATCACTATTTGCTCCAATAGTATTAGTTTTTAGTGCACTGGTATTAGTACGCCTTGCACTATTGATTTTTAATCCATTGTTCTCAATTTTTAGCCCAATAAGAACACGAATCCTACACCACCAACAACATGATTCGTTCAGTAGCAACAACACAAATATGTCACTGATGATAGATAGAAAACACCACCATTTACACCAATCCTCTAACACCACCATATCTACCAATCCTCCTCCTCCACCACCACCACCACCAACAACAACAATCTTCATTGACAACAATTTGAGATCAAACACCACCATCTTTATGTGAAAACACCAATTTCTTTCCTTTTGTGGCTAATTTGACTCAGATTTAGCCTTTATGTTCCTTGTAACTTCAATCTCCTCAAACAATTAACATCTAACTTTTGGAAAACGCCGATTATTTCAGTTTCTCTCTCTCCTTGATTCCAGGGGAGAGAGAAAGAACGCGATACCATGGGAATCACGTGATTGATTTCGAAGGAGAGAGAAAACATGGTATTTACCAAGATTGAGACCACGCAGTCGCCATGGATTCGCTAAAAGAGAGAAAGAAAAAGATCTGCTATTTATAACCAGTGGCCATAGACAACGCAACAACAAGAAAAGCAAAAAAATAAAAAAAATAATGACGTCACTACACGCGGCCGCAGCTTGAGGCGGCCTCATTCAAATTTTTGCGATAAAAATATGGTCAAGGTACTTGACAATTTACATACAGCTCAAATAGTTGAAATTAGTTGAACTAAATCCCAAATTGTTAGCTAACAAATAAGTACTACGTACCTGTTATCCTTAACTAACCAAAACTAAAGTTTTTCTACCGCTCTCCGCCTCTCGTCATGGCATAATTTTAGGAAACGGTTGAAATTATAAATTTGAAGTTAAGAAAAAAAAAAACTAAATCATTAGTGATGTCAAAATGGATTTCGGCGGAAAAAAATTTAATGAGAAGATGACATGTGGACAAAGATGATGTCAGGTTATTGTTTTAGTAGGAAGTAAGGAAGTATATAGAGAGAGAGAGAGAGGAGGGTTCCCATGAAAACCCTTGTTTATACTTTATATGAGAATGAGAACTAAGAGAACTTATTTTTACCTTGATTAACTTATATACATAATCAGGTTAACTTTTATATAAGATAGGGGTAACTTTTGTACATGAGAGAGTTAACTTATATATATATAATAGGGTTAACTTGTATATTTAAAGGGCTTTATTTTTATTCATGATAGAGTTAACTTTTATACTTGATAGAGTTAACTTGTATACTTATTAGAGTTAACTTGTATATTTGACGGGGTTAACTATTATACTTTGATTGACTGGCATTAGTGAGAGAGAAACAAAGTAAATTTCAAAAAAATAAATAAAACTCAACCGCTCTCAACCCCACTCTCTCTCCTCACCTTCTCTCTCCCCTGCCATTTTCATTTAACTCCAAGTCACGCACTCACTCTCTCTAGACAAGATGTTGACCGAATGACCGCCATCACCCCCAACACCCACTCGCCATGACTTCGCTCTATCCACCTGCGCCGATAGAATCGTCAATATCCACCATCACTGGTGAGTTTCGCGCCTGACGGTGGCGTTTTCCAGAGGTAACGGCTCTCATCGACGGAATTAGTGACGCTGGCGGCAGAGATTTAATGCCTGACAGGGGGATATTTTCGATCTGTACCGATCTAAATTAAATACAATGAAAAAAATTGGTAATGATTTCAAATTAAAGGTAAATGATTCTAATTTTGATTAATGATGAATCTGTTTTATGGTTGATGATGAATTTGCGGTTAAGGACAAATGAATTTGGCTGTAGCGATTGATGAATGTGGATTTGGTGGAAAAGAAAAACGAGGGGATGAGGGACGACGGAGGTGATGGAGCAAAGCAGATGAGGTTGGGATGAGGTGCTATGTTCTGTCCCCATTAATGAGCTAGAGTATATGTTATCAGTTATCACCGATTACTGAGCAGGGGTCTTCGGGCTTGGGGACGTTGGGTCTAAAAATGGGCAGGGAGAACGAACCGTTGATTTTAATTAAAATGAATCTAACTCATATTGACCCTTAGATCTATGGTTCTTATAATTCTCATGAAATTTAGAATTCTCATATGATCCTAATCCTATTCTTTAAGATAACAAAATCTAAATAGATTAAAAATAATTTTGATAACTTCCACAGTTCCACAGTTCCACTTCATCACAGAGTATATACATTCCATAGCCATAGCCATAGCCATAGTCGTCCTTTAGGTGATCGACTCAGGCCATCGTCCAATGGATTCCATCGGCTATGGCTTCACTCCCGATAATCGGTGGCCATTGTAAATTGTGTCTTCGGTGTGTGGTGACTGGTGAAGGGTGTGGACGGTGGTGGACTGGTGGCCGTGGTGGGTGGTGATAAATGTCAATATAGATTTATATATATATATATTAGATTTATAACGCATGTCAATATAGATTTTGACATCAAAGGAGTTTCTCTTAGAAAAAAATCATTTATTAACTCTGAAGATGAACTTTCGTTCCATCACGGGCCACTAACTATATCCTCTAACGTATAAGTTCGAGCCTTCGTATCCGGGAGAAAAACTAACATGCACCTTCAAATAAGTTTCCATATTATTATAGGGTGGTGTTGTACAAGAACTGCTGTTCTTACACATTGAGCCTTCTCTATTATATCCCTCCTCTATAGTATTAGTATTGTATAACCAAACCACTAATTCCAAACCACTAATAAATCAATTAATAACGAGATTATGGGAATACCTTATATACTCTGGAGTCATATCAATCTAATCTACTTAAATTTCATGTAACTATGTGAATTGTTTTTTCTTTCGCCTATTCCGATTGCATTATAAGTTGGTTGTAGGAGGTCAAATCCAACATCGTGATGTCATTTTTTTTAACTTCTTGGCTACGAATGTTTTGGCCAGTTGATAAGGCGATGCGAATACTCTAACTCTCTTTATCTAAAGATGGTACACTGATGTAACTAGCTGTACCACCTATTTTGACAATTTAAGTCCTTGTGCAAAATTCATTGTTTTGGTAAGTAAGCCTCGGGAGGGTTTAAATTTGGCAATGTATGTAAAAAATTGATCGAACTTCTTTTTTATTTGTGGTTTTGATCCTTAATTATATTAGTGATTGATTTCTTATTTATTCGCTGAATCATTTATTTGGCATCTGCAATTGTCATATTTTATAGCATACCTTACTTGGTGCGTTTAATTGATTTTCTAAGTAGAGGTACCATGTCTTTGGTTTGATTTCAGCGTGATTTAAGTAGATTTTCATTTAATAAGCAATTACATGTTGAATAAAGGTTTCGATGTTGCTAAGTTTTGATTTGACATATAACGTTGGTTTAACCTTGAGATACAATCGTTTCTCGTCAAGGGTAACTTTTTGGTTGTGCATTAAATTCGCTTAATTAGATTTTTTTTTTGGGGGGGAAATGATATTAGATTGTCTTAATTAGATTAAGTAGCTTTCTAATTAATGTGGTTTATATTGCTCAAATAAGCATATTTTTTCTTTAGATTCAGAATGGTAATGTTTATATTAGTTAGTTGTGCTTATATGCTTGGCTACTTGCTGTTGCTCAGTTTTGCTTTGACCTTTAACAACGGTTCAATCTTAAGATACATTCGTTCTTTGTTAATGTTTATGTTTCGTTGGGTTATGTTATGTTATTAAATTTCAGGTCAAGAAAAAAAAAATAGAATATAATTTGAACCGCTCGACGTAATTTCTGACTCTTCAAATACTTAAAAAAAAACATCCAATTTCATCCAGCAAATTGAGGAGCAATGATCCATTAACTTTCAATGAACCTAATCTTTCTTCAAATCTTTGGGTTAGTAACCATTTCTTTGGTTACAAAGTGCGTCATTATGATTCACCAATGTGAACTACAATATCGATGTCAATCTAGATGCGCACTTTGTAACCAAGATACATTACAAAATGGGTGTCAAAACAAATGCACAGTCATTAATGACCTAACTCTAAATTTCAAATCATTTTATTCTCCCGCGTTTGTCGAGTAATAGATCATAAAAGGGTCAGTGCTTGACTCCCTAGATTTCAACTACAAAAATAGAGGCGATAACGATTTAATTATACACTCGGTTGTATTCACCTTAAGCGGCGCGTGTACCCGCACATCCAACTTCTAGCGCATCAGGAGCGCATGTGCCTCACTTTCACGTTCAAGAGATCACCTTCCCAGATGCAGCCGAGAGCACTTGAAAATTTGAGTAAAGTCAGCGCCAAAATGATATCAAGTCCAAAGATAAATTTTCGTTCCAGCACGGGCCATTGCCGACAACCGTTTAAGTGCGAGTTTCCCTTTCAATAGATAATTAATATACACCACCACATACGTTTTCAGAATATCAAGTCAAAACATTAAATGAACGCATGATTTTATAGACCTTAAACTCTCTCGATTTTAACCTCAACTATTTTCTTTATAGTATATTCCAGTTAGTATCCAGAAACCAAAATCAATTAATAAATCAAAAATATGCCTTAATCAATCAAATTATTCATGACTACATTATTTTTAAATGAATCAGACTCTAATCCATATTCTAAACCCTAAATCACGATTTTAATGTCAATCGGGCTGAGCAAGAATGAAGGATTCATCAGCAGCTGGACGCCCAATTCCACACAAATACGGATAAGTACCAATCTAAGAAAAAGCATCACATTTTATCAAGTGGATTGCTCCAGATGAACGGTTTGTTAAGATTAATTTTGATGGTTCAGTATTCGATTCTTCAGCTGCAGCTGGGTTCATACTTCAGGATTCAAGTGGTTTGCCCATCTATGCCCAAGCGAAAAAATTAAGGACGACCTCAGTATTGATTGCAGAAGCTACTGCCATGCGTAATGGTACCCAAGAAGTTGTGTTGTGTGGATACAAACGAATTCAACATGAAAGTGATAATCTAGTTGTCATCAACGCTTTGATTGGAAGATGGGATACACCTTGGCAGATACAAAGTCTTTTGCATGATGTTCAGTTGTTTATTCAACATTGTGATAAAGTTCGAGTTCAGCACATTTACAGAGAAGCAAACCAGGCAGCGAATTGGATATCAAAGGAAGGACAATAAGGAACATGTTCATTTGATGTATCTTGCATTCCTAGATGATCATTAGCACATATTTTGTATCATGATCAAATTGGTGTTACCCTCGCGAAGAGGGTTGCCCAATTTTAACAATGCTTACTTATGAAAAATAAATAAATATCTAAACTCTAACTAATTTCTCAATTTCGAAATCAAATTCAACTATTGAGTATCTAAATCCTGAACCTTATTTCACCAAAAATCTGAACCCGAATCAATAATTTTCAATGATTGATTTGTTTCAAATATTTCAACTTTCTTTAAATACAGTCCTAATCTAAAATGAATCGAATCAAATTTCGTCCAAATTAAATTAGAGTTATTTTACCAAGTATACAAAGAAGATAGTGTGTTCCAATAGTAATTGACTTTCAACTTGTACGTACAGGAGTGACATTTATAGGTTTCTAATGGCTCTTTTATAGGATTTTTATTTTTGGAAATGCAACTTGGCACGATCTTGGTGGCAATTTTGTAAATTATTAGAAAAGACACTTTGTAATTTCGCGAAGCAATTCCCTTGAGTTTCTCTTCTCTCATACTTTGTCGCACCAATATCATTTCTTTCTCTCTTCTCAAACTTTCATCGATTTCAATAGGTTTATTTTGGCATCAAACTCAAAAATTAATTCATGAAATTATTATAGTTAGATTCTCTTGATTTTTAGGGTTCATCAAGTACCATTGGACCCGGGAGAGGGAGGGTTTAATGGCCTTCACTCTTCACAAAGAGAGAGGAACTCATACGACGGTTGCCCGAAGCCGATGGGTGGTGGTTGGCTAGTGGGCGATTTTCATAATGGTTGGATCACGGGAGCCGTAATTAATGGTCTGTTGCAAATGGAGTTGCCCTGGGGAGGTTATGACTTATGAGAGAGAGAAATTTAAAGTATTACTTTTCTTTTTGAACTACTTTTATTTTATGTACCCTTGTCTACTATGGAGTATTTCATAAAAGATAACATAATGGTTTATAAGAAAAATTACTCTAACGTTTCATAAATAACAAATGATATGTTCATAAAAGTTAATCTAATGGTTCATAAAAAAAAATACTCTAATCGTACAATAAACCACTGGTTCATAAATAATAATCTAACGCTTCATGAGAAATACTCTAATGGTTCATAATTAACAAATCATAGGCTCATATATAATAGTTTAATGATTCATAAAAAAAATAATATAATAACTCATAAAACATAGTCTAAAAATTCATAAATTAAAAACGTAAGGTTGATGCTATACTTGAAACAACACTAGGTAATTGAAAATATGAAATTAGCATGTTTGGTAAATCAACAGAGCAAATGATAGCCAACCGGAGCACCTAACATATACACATTTTCTTACAAACAAATGCGCATTCCACCTTGTGGCCCATTAACTCTATTAGGAGCAGTGGAGCACCTACAATTTGATTTGGCGAATTGCAATTCGCACTTACATATAAGCTCATTACATAAGCAATTACTAACAAATACAGTAGGAATGTTTATCAGTCAAGCTGTAGACATGTTTCATAAGAAATGCATCATGCAGATGTTGTATCTACCACATTAAAGAACACAAAGTTCGATGTACGGTTCTCTTAATGGTAAGGGGCACACCTTACAATTTTGATTGGAAGTGGAGAAACAAGATGGGCTAGATAGGGCCGTTCTTACCGTCATACAAAAAAAACAACGTACTTAATAACATAGGACGAATATACAAGGCACGCTGCAAAAACAGTAACCAATAACCAGACGTACTTACCACTATTATTAGCCTATCTACTGAGTACTGAGTGTTGTAATTACTCTACATCTTGTTGTAATTATGTTATTAGCTAGAAGCTTAATACAAACAATGTACAGAGTCTGTTGGTTTGTACAGTATATAGAGTCTGTTAGTTGTACCAGTGTACAGAGTCCGTTAGTTTGTACAGAGTCTGTTAGTTGTAACGGTATACAGAGTCTATTAGTTTGTACGGTCTACAGAGTCTGTTAGCTTGTACAGAGTCTGTTAGCATAGCTAGCTTTAATGTGTTGTATATAAGCTCAAGTCAACTTGTAAAATAATTAATCAAAAAAAAATGAGAATTAGTTTTTCCTGTTTTTCTCAAAACACTTTCTCTCACTAAAGAATTCTCTCTCTCTTGTTCTTCCCCTTTTCTTCACGAGCTCGAGCTGGTTTCACCTCGTTCAACATGGTATCAGAGCACCGATCAGCTCGAACTACTCGAATTCACGTTCTCTGAATCATACTTCATCAAGATCATTTGATTTTTCGATTGTTTGATTTGATTCCTCAAACAATCTCGCTCATAATTCACCTTTCGAGTGTTTATCTCAAAAGGTGTTCACATAAATTTTTCACTTCTATTTCGAACAATTGATTTGCCTTCATCAATTGTTCTTGCTCATCAATTGATTCAGAGAGCCTGATTTTCTTGATAATCGCGATTCTTCAATCACAGAATTGCAAAATTTTTCATTCTTGATTTTTCTGATTTTTCGTGTTCTTGATTTTAATCATCACAATTCTTCACTCATAGAATTGTAGAGCTAATCATCACAATCATCAATTGTTTCTTTTTCCGCAAAATCTCACCTGAAATCATCGTCTCTGTAACAGATTCGATTTCACTGTTCCATTGGTTTACTGTTCTTGATTTTCAGTGTTCGTGCTTCTTGATTTCGTTGTTCGTGTTCTTCTTGATTTCACTGTTCGATTGATCAAGGATGTCTCAAATAGACTCAAATCCACTATACCTACATCCATCAGACCACCCTGGAATGATGCTGGTTGCAAAACCTTTTGATGGTTCAAGCTTTGGCTCTTGGAATAAATCTATGTCTATAGGTTTATCCACAAAGAACAAACTAGGCATGGTCAATGGTGCTGTTGCTCAGCCTGCGAACACTGATGCTTCGTTTAATGTCTGGCAGAGATGCAATGACATGGTTACTTCATGGATCTTGAATGTGTTGTCCACTGACATAGCAGAAAGCGTATTGTATTGCAACTCTGCCCATCAAATTTGGACTGAGCTAGAGGACAGGTATGGACAAGCTAGTGGTGCAAAATTATATCATTTGCAGAAAAATATCAATGAGATTAACCAAGGTGCTAGTGATATTGCATCATATTTTACTAAAATAAAACGAAATTGGGATGAGCTCAATGTGTTAAGTTGTCTACCAACCTGCACTTGTGGAGCAGTTCAGGCTATTGCCAAGCATGAACAAGATCAAAGACTTGTTCAGTTTTTAATGGGATTAAATCCAGCTTATGATAATATTAGAGGGAATATACTCATGATGAAACCTCTACCTAGCATTAGTCAAGCTTATGCTCTCTTGATTCAAGATGAGAATCAAAGAGGAAATCACTCATCCACTCAATTCATTTCTGAGTCAGCAGCAATGTATGCTAATCAGCATACCAAACAGCAACAAAATCCATCACAAGGCAACTACAAAGGCAGATTTGACAACAGAAAATCTGTTATTTGCACTCACTGCAAAAAGGCAGGTCACAGTGCAAGTAAATGCTACAGAATTGTAGGCTTTCCCAAAGATTTCAAGTTCACAAGAACTAAATCTTATGCAACCAATGCTCAAGGAGATTCTGGAGATGAGCAGTGTCATGTAGAACACAACTGTTCTGTTGACAGTAGCTCAGTCAAGACTGCTTCTGTTATTCCTGGACTATCACAAGTAGACTGCAACAACCTTCTGGCACTGCTGAACAAGACTCAAGTTGGAGGTGCAAATGGTGCCAAAAGCACTTATGACCCTGGTCTTTCTCCTCATCACATCAACTCCTTTGTAAATTGTGCTGGTAAGGTTTCTGGTATCTCTCACAACTTTTCAGGTTCATGTATTTGCTCTATTTGTTGTTCTGCATCTGCTGATTATACCTGGATTTTAGACACTGGAGCCTCAGACCACATGTGCCATGATCTTTCTTTTTTTACCAACATCATATCTCTTAACTCACCTCACCTTATTTCCCTTCCAAATGGCCAAAATGTTGCTGTTGATCGGATTGGTACAGTCCAGATTACAGACAAGATATTGTTGAACAATGTCTTTTATGTTCCTCAATTTAGATATAATCTACTTTCCATTGGTAGATTATGTAAACAATCACATTGCTATGCTATATTTACTGAGATGCAATGCTTTCTATTGTTCCTACAGGGCCCTTCACTGAAGAGGCCTCAGGCTCTTGGTGATAATCACAACCTCATAGATTTTGGTCATGCACATGCTGGATTATTCTTGTTGAAAATGAAAATACCTGTTGTCTCACATAGTCCTGATGTTGCTGCTGGAACTCCTGCTTCAAAATTAGATAATAATGTTGACAAAGTTCATTTTCTTGTCAACAATTCTTCAATTCCTGATTGTTGTAATGTCATGGATAATGACAATTCCCATTCCCTTGTTCATGATGCTATTGGTGATACTCAATGTAATAATGCACACAAAAACAATGCCTGTTTGTGGCACACTAGGCTTGGTCACCTTCCCCTGTACAAGTTAAAATCCATGGATTTATTTGATGATAATTCTGGTGACAATGTTGTTTCTAGTTGTGATGTATGCCCTAAAGCCAGACAACATAGAAATCCCTTTCCCCACAGCCAAATTCATACCTCCCAACCATTTCAACTCATCCATATTGATCTTTGGGGAGCCTATCACACTTCTACATATAATGGCTACAATTATTTCATCACCATAGTTGATGATTTTACTAGAACTACTTGGACACATCTTCTCAGTGCCAAGAGCAATGCCCTACCTATTATACAAGCTTTTTCAGAAATGATTTCCACTCAGTACCAAGCCAATATCCAGATTGTAAGATCAGATAATGCCTTGGAATTAGGATTAAGCAAAGAAGCCACCAATTTCTTTCTTTCTAAAGGCATTGTACATCAAACAAGTTGCACTGACACACCACAGCAGAATGGAATAGTAGAGAGGAAACACAAGCACCTCTTAGAAACTGCTAGAGCCCTCCTTTTTCAGTCCAATCTACCTGTGAGATTTTGGGGTGACTGTGTCCTTACAGCCACATACTTGATAAACAGATTTCCCTCCAAACTTCTCAAGAACAAAACCCCTCATGAGTTGCTCACTGGTTCCAAACCTACATACAGTCATATGAGAAATTTTGGATGCCTTTGCTATGCCTCCACATTAAAAAGAGGTCGAGATAAATTCAAACCTAGGGCATCTACATGTATTTTCCTAGGATATCCCTTTGGAAAGAAAGCTTACAAGTTGTATAACATGGATACAAAGAAAGTTCAAGTTTCCAGGGATGTCATCTTCCATGAAGATATATTTCCCTACAAAACCTCCTCTACCACCACAGATTCCTCACATTCTCTATTTCCTTTTCAATCCATGCCTCATACTTTCAATTCTGATCCTTCACTCTCAAATATTCTTTCCAACTCTCAAAATCAATCCACAGATTCATCTCAATCCACACCTGATCCTCAAGATCAAGGTTCAACTCAACTTCACCATTCTGATCCTCAAGCTCAAACACATTTTCCCTCTCACTCTCACACTGAAGTCAGGAGATCCAGCAGGACCATTACAGTTCCTAAGCATTTACAGGACTATGTGTGCACTAGTATTTGCAGCAATGCTACATCACCTCATCTCTCTGAATCTACCTCATGTCCTCATACCATCACATCCTCTATAGACCTACCACAACATGTTTGCTTTAGCTCTTTATCAGCCAATAGTCAGCATTTGTTGAACAATGTTTTGCAAATAAATGAACCTAATTGTTTTGAAGATGCAGTTACTAACCCTTCATGGCAGGAAGTAATGTCTAAGGAGTTTGAAGCCCTAGAGGCTAATGAAACATGGACAATCACTGACTTGCCTGCTAATAAGAAACCTATTAGTTGCAAGTGGGTCTATAAAATCAAGCTAAAGGCTGATGGATCTATTGAAAGATACAAAGCTAGATTGGTGGTTAGAGGCTTCACTCAAATTGAAGGAATTGACTACACTGAAACTTTTTCTCCAGTGGTCAAAATGACCACTGTAAGAGCCCTTATTGCCACTGCAATCAAGAGAGGTTGGAGTATGCATCAACTTGATGTTAACAATGCATTTCTCCATGGAGACTTGCATGAGGAAATTTACATGAAACCCCCACCAGGCCTATCTCTCTCAAAGCCTAACCAAGTCTGTAAGCTTAGAAAATCTCTCTATGGTCTAAAACAGGCTTCAAGGCAATGGTATGGGAAGCTATCTGACTCTCTCAAGTCCAGAGGCTATCAAATGTCTCAAAACGACCATTCTTTATTTCACAAGAAAATGATCAACTCTACATTGTTCATTGCTGTTTATGTTGATGATATTATCATCACAGGAAACAATGAGGCAGAAATTGAAGATTTAAAATCATTCCTAGACAATACTTTCAAGATCAAAGACTTGGGATCTTTGAACTACTTTCTGGGAATAGAAATATTACATAGCAAAAATGGGGTTATCCTGACTCAAAGGAAGTTTGTTCATGAACTCCTCAAGGAGTTTTGCTGTTCTTCAGAAGCTACAACCATCTGTCCTTTAGAAACAAACATTAAACTGAAGCTTGATGAGGGTACCCCTCTACATGATCCTGGCCAATTCAGAAAGCTTGTTGGCAAGCTCAATTTCCTTACTCATACAAGGCCTGATCTAGGCTTTGCTGTTCAGTATTTGAGCCAATTCATGCACAGCCCAAGGCAACCTCACATGGATGCAGCTCTTCATGTCTTAAAGTATCTCACAAAGGACCCTGGTCAAGGCTTATTCATGAACTCAGGGTCTAACTATGCATTACAAGCATACTGTGACTCAGACTGGGCAGCTTGTCCTCACACAAGAAGATCTGTAAGTGGCTATTTCATCATGCTTGGTGGCAGTCCAATTTCTTGGAAATCCAAGAAACAGGCCACTGTATCTCTGTCCAGTGCAGAAGCTGAATATAGAAGTTTGAGGAGAGTTACTTCGGAATTAGCTTGGCTTTCCAGATTACTCAGTGAGCTCACAGTTCCTGATATTGTTCCCATTGCTGTTAAATGTGATAGTCAAGCAGCAATTTACATTGCTAAAAACCCTGTATTTCACGAACGCACCAAACACATAGAGCCTGATTGCCATTATGTTCGGGAGCTACTACAAGCAGGATTAATCACTTTGCATCATGTGAGAACAGATGAGCAGCTGGCAGATTTGTTCACAAAGAGTTTGCCAGGGCGCCAACATAATTATTTACTCAGCAAGTTAGGAGTGTTATCCCCTCCACCTTGAGGGGGGTGTTGGAATTACTCTACATCTTGTTGTAATTATGTTATTAGCTAGAAGCTTAATACAAACAATGTACAGAGTCTGTTAGTTTGTACAGTATACAGAGTCTGTTAGTTGTACCAGTGTATAGAGTCCGTTAGTTTGTACAGAGTCTGTTAGTTGTAACAGTATACAGAGTCTGTTAGTTTGTACGGTGTACAGAGTCTGTTAGCTTGTACAGAGTCTGTTAGCATAGCTAGCTTTAATGTGTTGTATATAAGCTCAAGTCAACTTGTAAAATAATTAATCAAAAAAAAATGAGAATTAGTTTTTCCTGTTTTTCTCAAAACACTTTCTCTCACTAAAGAATTCTCTCTCTCTTGTTCTTCCCCTTTTCTTCACGAGCTCGAGCTGGTTTCACCTCGTTCAACACTGAGCTAGGCAAGTCTACAGCATTCCCTGATTACAAAAGCCTGTAAATACCATTCTTGTTATATATCACAAAGTCTCCTTCAAGGGACGAAAGCAAAGAGCGCAAAGACTCTTCACTTGAACCTTCAAAATGCTCCAAGATATCATGCAAAGAAGCCTGCAAAACAGCCCCTTAGTAAGGATGCAATCAACAAGATAAGCAAATAATGTCTGTGTGAAGAGATTCAATTACCCCATTCTCATAGTTTTTGAGCAAGTCTATTACAAAACTCTGCGTGACTTCCATTGCACTAGAACTGCCATTTCCCTGTCTATCAACTTTTGGACGTTTTGAATTATGCATATCACTACCATTCTCCTCTAAGCTCATACAAGCAGTATGCCCATTCTGGTCATTCTTTGTCAATGTTTGACCAGGGGTACAGGGTCCCGTACAACATGAAACGAAGGGGTTTGCTGATGATTCAGATGCCTCAGGAACTTCATTTACTCTTAAATTCTTGAGATCGGATGGAGAAGAGATTCCGCAACTCAGCATCACAAGGCAGCTCTTTATTTGCGAGTAACTTATCTAGCATCAGTAAGCCTCTTTAGTTTAATAAACAATAAATCAAGGTAAATTCAATAACAATCGTTTTAGTATACTAGTCTATTCCGTGGTATGTCCAGGATATAGGGAGTTAGTGACAAAGAAAAACAAAATAAATTTTGTATCTGAAACCAACATATCTTCTTAATCCTTTATTGTTTTGCCCAGGAAATGCTTAGGTTTAGTTTTTAAAATTAAAAGGATAAGATACAACCTAATAGGATATTCAACTATGTATAATTTCTAATGCATAAGTTACTTAACTCTTACCCTCATTTAGTCTTAAATTGTAAATATTAGATAAGGGAAAGATAAGTGTTTCATAATAATCCTGGCACACAAGGATATATCTTATGACAAAACTCACATTTTCAGGTAATTCATCTTTAATCGGTTTCAACTTGTCAGTTGAACCAACCTTTGTAACTGCATCCAGTATATTTGTGAACATCTGAGCTGTCAGTTCAACCTCATCACAGAATCTGGGCCAATCAGTTGCTAAACCTTCTTGGAAAGCCTCAAGGAGATAGCTGAAGACAGTTTGTTCTTTGATGGGAGCAGATCTACCAGGGAAGTTTTGTTTGAAAGAATGGTAAAATTGAGTTAGGAAACTGGAGCAGGTACATCAGGAAAAATCTACCATTAGAAGGCTAAATAATATGTAAACCATTCAGTTGATTTGAGTTCAATGCAAAACATGATAGCTCAGGCATATGCACAGATACACATACACTTTGCTAACCACACTGTGCAATCTTCTGAATGGCGAAGCTCTTGAAACACACAACAGGAAATGCAAATTTTGGGGGTGGGGGAGAGGGGTAGAGAGAGAAAACATACAGCAATCTTCTGAATGGAGAGCCCATCTTCGTACCACATTCTCCATGCTTCAAACTTTGCTGGAGCTAGTTTCGTTGGTTTGCTTGATAGTGGAGTCACTTTTTTTTCTTTAGCAGTTTGTATGCTCACTTCCCCATCCAAAGACAAGTTAAGTCTTTGAGACAAGTCCCGAATAGTGTGAAGAAAGTGATCACCATATGTTATAAGAAAATGCTGCAACATTTTCAAAGCTTCAGCCTACACCTCTATTTTGATAATATAAAAGATAAGTATGACAAGGAAATTCATTTGAGTGTTTGCAACCAACTGCTTGCAGCATATGACACATCTGTATTTGAATATCAACTGCAGCCAAAGCCTACTAACACGGATTAAACTATCCTACTCCACTTTTTAGCTGTGTGTGCATTTGCTTTTCAGTGGTAATTTTGGTTTTAAATGTGTCTGACCAGTGTAAGGGTTGTCGTATGATTGAAGTTTAGCAACTGTAGCACACTACCAATCTTGGCTGGTCATGAAAAGAAAATAAAGTAAACTGCTGGAGAAGAGTCAAAAAGGGGTCAAGCGCTCCAATCGTCAACAGTAATTTGTACTGGATGAACTTACAACACGGATTACAGAAAATGATATGTGCAGAAAGAGTGGAATCATGGACTCATTGAAGAACACACAAATCCCGAATGGAAAGTGATAAAAGAGCATCACAAAGGCTCTCTGAATTAATAATATATTTGAGTGTTCCAGTGCACATCCTTCCCCAGCTGAAAGGGACACTTGTCTTACTAGATTATAGACACCATAAACCTAAACTAAATCAATTCCTTCCAGCTGACACGGGTCAGCAAAAGTTGTTGCGGAAACAAGTGCAATGTGGGTGACAGTGACATGTTTGTAAAACAACCACCCAATGTACTTCCCAAGGTCTTAGCCTCTTAGGAGGTCAAAAAGTAGGTGACCTTGTCCTGAACACTGAAGGGTAACAGAGACCATAATATAGATAGTAGAAATCGAAGAAGGCAGTCCAAGAGAAAAGTAGGTGATTTGGATTTTGGAGTTAGAGAGACCCATGCTAGAAATTATTGTATCCCAAGAGAAAAATCCGCTTCTTTCAAGGATTTTAATGTGCACAGTCTAGAAAGAGCAGAAAGTATAAGCTTCGGTAAACTTGGGGATTTTTTAAGACCGGTATAATAAAACCACCTGAAAGGTTAATGTCAAATAGATCAGTCTGTTGCGAACTACCATTGATTTTAGATGTCCACATTTAGCCAGCATTTCTAATTTCTAAATAGTTTCCTTATACTCCATTTGCAATATCTGTGGATAGTTACTATCCAACCACTAAACATACCTGTTTGACACCATCAATGTTTGCTAATCTTGCTCTTGTAGATGGTCTAAGCAGTGCAACTCTTTTAATTGTAACATCACCACATACAGCATATCTGTGGATAGAAAACAGGGTATCAGGTGGCCAATTTAAGCTTTGAAGCTGAGCTTAACGTATGAGTTCTATAACTTCAAATTTGTATCCCCGATTAAGAAATTTCCTTTCATGCCTAGTGGAAAGTAGGGACAACATACGGAGCAGTTCCAGTGGCTCTTGCAAGCTTCATCCTTTCTTCTAGAAGCATGTGATACAGTTGAACCTCAGCCTAAATTTGATAAAAATGAGAATGCATTAAATGTGAAAAGAAAAGTGTTTGGAATAATTAAATATGTAAATGGAGAAACGATGAAGTTTACTCTGAAAGAGATAGATTATTTCACACTAAGGCCTCGTTTACTAGGTTGCAATCAAATGCAATGCAATGCAATTATTTTATAGGGTAAATGCAAAGTGAAAAGTGAAGGAGTGGGAGGAGAAGGATATAAAAAGTGGGGTTGATTGCATTATCCATTGTAATCACAATTGCTCAACTTTTTCCATATAATGATGATTACTTTGGATGGTGTCATCAGTCTTACTTTTTCCATCTCCTTCCTCCCCTTTTTCCTTTTCCACTTTTCATTTACCCTATAAAATAATTGCATTGCATTGCATTTGATTGCAACCTAGCAAACACCACCTAAGAGTACCATCCAAATCAATTACGCACTTTTTTAGCAGTAAAACATCTTAATTTTTCTTATTATTGTGTCATTGCATGTCACCGTAGTCATAAAGATTATCCAAATGCCTTTCATGAGGCTCCCACCTTGGTCGGGGTAAGATGTACGCAGGACGCAGCCTTATCCCCTTTATCAAGGTAGCACAATGATTATAGAAAGAAGGGCAATTGAGTCATATCAATCATTATTTAACCAGAATCCGCCAAGAGAAAATTTCTTGATAAAAAAAGACTAGTTTGCTAAAAAAAATTAAAGTTTTACAGACGGTAGTTATAACAACCACACAAAAAAAAAAAAAAGAAAAAAAAGAAAAGAAGAGTGGTATACAAAATTATTGACACATATTTTTCTTCTTGTTATAAAGCCGTATTTCTACATTATTTAGACTCCCATTTGCCAAAAATAAGATAATAGCTTACTTCTAATTATGAAATTTTTTTCATCAGAGTATATTATGCAACTTATAAATGCTTCTAAAAGCTTACAATTAACTGTTTCTTAGGGCATAACATTCTTGATTTATCATATATTCTCTTTCGCTACTGTTTCCTTAGAAGCCTACTTTTTTTTTTTAGATAACATGGGTGTCCAAGCTTTGGTTGACTAATCCCATAGGCCCTGAAGTTAACGACCAGGAAGATCTCCTCTCCAGTGGCCCTGAGGGGATATAAGCCTACAATTTTTCTCATTACTAAACATGTTCAAGCAATCACTGCTGCACTACAGGAGAAACCTTAGTCTAAATTTCACACAATAAAATAGGTAAATTCTAGAAAATAAAATACATTAGTATAATTTTGTTATAAAAGATCAAAATATCATATGTTAGAAAAGGAACACCACAGATACAAACTAGATCATCAAGTAACCTCTGCATTACATGGGTCAAAAACCTAGTTTTTTATTGTACGTAGTACGTACTAAAATGAAATACCAACCTCTGATAATCCTTCACACTTGGAGGCAGTAACAGTTCTGAAGCCATCAACTTCACCTGGAGTGTCTCCACATTCCTCCTCTTCCATCCCATCAATCAACGGCAAGCACAATGGTGGTTGATGATCAGGTCCTGCAGCATCGAGGTATTTTGCTCCCTTGACACTTACACTGATGCATTAAGAATCAATGCCAAAAGAAAACATCATGTGATTAACAGAAAAGGCTTAGTAACTGACGGATGAGGAGATATTGATAAAGTAACAAAGAGGTAAAAAGATCCTGTTCCTGCCAATAACAGGTCTGTGTGTTTGAAAGAGAGAGAGAATAAATATCTCACCTTACAAATCTGTAAACATCACTTACTGTCTCTTTCAAATAACCTGTGTTTGGTTGCAAAAGTTACTCACAAGGGTCTCAACTAGCATTTGAACTTCAAACAAAAGTGCAGCGTCTGACTTAATTGGAGAATGAAAAATGCAGATAAACGAGAGCGAAGGAGGGCACAAGGAAAAAAACAGTAACAAAGACCTGTATCTTGTGAACATGGCCATACAAAACCAAGATGAAATATATAGGTAACAGTAATACACACTAAAAGTTTTAGTTCTTTTGTCCATGAAACCTAATCACTCATGATGGTTGCAGATCATGCAGCCATTTACTAGAACCAGAAGCAATGTATGGTGTCCAGAAGATGCAGACTCAGATATAAGCAAAAGTCAAGGAAAATTTGTTTGAGGGTCTTTTGTTATTGTTACTAGTCTATATAGGAATATATTTCGGTTTATAGTTCCATGTCAGGTTATAAATAATGGTTTTCTATTGTTTAGACACTCGACTATAATTGAGTATTAATACACTCTAAGATTATTTCCTTCAGCTCTCTGGACGTTTCTTCCCAAATTCTGTGAAATTGGATTGAGATACCTACTTGCACTTTCCCGCCGCTGCTAATATCTATCAAGATAAACTAAAAACGAACATCTGCAAATAATATAGATAGCAAATTCATAGACCTGAACTGCTTCATCCCCTCAAATCTCTAGTTAGATATTAACGTGGAGCCACCAAATTAATAAGACCATGACACAAATGGGAAAAGAAACTGCTCTCTATAAACACTTTTGCAGCAAAGTGAAGTCAGAGTCTCATTCTCACAGTGACTGAGTGAGCAAGAGACACAGGATTTTGAAATTAGGAGAACTACTTTAGCTAGCTTCATACTCTAACTCACAATTACCCTAATATTTTTATCTTCTTAAACTAGCCCTAGTAGATCATCAAATGTCTTTCCTTTTCACTTTTCTCCTATAGTTGAGCTTCTGAAGCACCAAGTAATTGTTTCACAAATCCCTGGCCACCCATCTGGACATCAACATTAACATTACCCCTAGTGTCTTCAAAGAGGACCCCGCTCAAGCGGGGTACGGGGTGGGGGAAAGGTGGGTGTACACAATCTTACCCCTCTGAAAACAGAGGCTGTTTCCCTTTGACCCTTGAACCGAAGCACGAAGACCATCGGCCACATTACAATAATTAAAAAGTGTAGACAGTTTGATGAGCCATATTGATCTGGACATGTTTTACATTAATGCATATTCCATAATCAGAAAGGACCATCACAGCCGTAATCTAACAGAAGAGCCACTATATTTCAGAGCACAAAACACTTCAACCTGTGGCATTTATCTTAAATGATTTAATATATCAATCTCTGTGATAGATCAACCTCAAGAGTACTTTACGAGGCATTGGTTTTGCACTTTTCTGAACAAAACGGCGACAACGGGTAATCAGGATCTTCGGTCCCTTTACCTTTTCTGATTAACCCGTAACAAACGCTCCCAAAGAGGTATCACCGCTGTTACTCGGACTCTTGATTTGACCTACTAATGTGTGATACTCAACAATTTGCCAAGGGTATGGATACTTGACACTTCTTTTGGCTAAACACACAAAATCTTTAGAATTTGATCGCATTTGGGACCTGGACATTACAAGCTTCGACACTTTTAGCTGCATATATGTAGCATAGGTATCATTTAATCGCTGTTAAAAATATCAATGATTCTACATGTGAAGGCAGCTTGAACATTGCTAAGCATTTTGTATCTAGAAATTACAATAGACAATCAAGATATCCTTGAGGTTGAGTACCGTGAGAGATCAATTGGCAAGCTAGTGCCTTCAACCAATTTGGAGAGTAAACCTTTCCAAGCCCATGAAGTGGAAGAGTGTCAAATTGAGCATCAACTATTTTTCTAGACTGTAAAAAAGAGGAAAAGAGGGGAAGATGCTGTCAGTATCCAGCGAAATGGAAACCATAAACTTCAGGATCTACGAATACAAGAAAGTTAAACTTTGTGGAATGTTAAAAAAAATTAAGAGCCTTAGGACACACGACTGGAGGTGAATATGGATGTTGGGACTTTTGAAGAAACAAAAGCAGTGGTTTATGTGCCTTTTAACATTTTTGTATCAAGGGAGAGAAAGGAAATACCACTAATAGTCATAGATCAATTTTTTTTAGATAAGAATTTTTTTATTAAAGATTAAATTGGAATATTACAAAGCTAGAGGAGTCCACCATAAGAATAATAAAAACAATCTACAACTCTACAAGTCATTCCATAAGAATAATAAAAACAGTCTACAAGTCAGCCCACACACGTTGCACATCCGTGAAGGGCACTCCCTTAGAAACCCCAGCCGCCTTGGCCCAAAGAGAAGCCAAGTAGACCACATGATCCCAAACAAAGTCAATTGGCCTGCTAACGCCCTCAAAATCCGCGAATTCCTTTCTAACCAATGTATTAAAAAGCGCGCCTAGGCGCACGAGGCGTGAGGCGCAGCAGCCCATCGCTTTTTGAGGGTGAGGCGAGGCGATTTCATTGAGGCGCACTGAGGCGCACTTGAGGCGCACTCGAGGGGCACTCAGGCGCACCCGAGGCGCACTTGAGGCGCATTTGAGATAGATTTTGATGAAAAAAACGTTTATTTTATAGTGTTTTTTCTGTCATACACTAGTGTGCCTCACCTCACTGAGGCGCGCTTCGCCTTGCGCCTTGCGCCTAGGCTCTATGGACCTCTATCGCCTCATTGCGCCTCACGCCTTTTAATACATTGTTTCTAACCAAACACACCACAAGATGGCCATATGAAAGCAGCACCATAATACCTTACCCTCTTCCCTTGCCCCCTACTTCCAAAGTGCATCTGCAAAAACTGAGATAGCTTGTCTCACCTCTCATGATGAATCCTATGGTGAACCCTGTTGAATTTCACGCGAACGCTTCCAGCAGGGCATAATATAGAAACAAGTGTGCAAAAGATTGCTGATTATAAGCATAACAATAGGCATTCCCTAATAAAGAAAAATAAGGATAAAACTCCTGATGAGGTGTTAATCTTAATCCTAACTGGATATGGGACTAAGGATAGTTCTCTTGATGGGATAACTTAAGGTTGAGAAGTTTTGTCGTAAGAGAGTAAGGCAATTGAAAAGTATGTATGATGGTTGGGGTCGTGTCTAAGCTATAACCACCATTTATTTGTAAAGTAACAAGATTCTCAGCGATGAAGATACAAAATCTGGTTCAGATCGGGAGGTTGGTTAAAGGTGTAAGGGATCCAGCAAAACTTGGAACAACCTGTTTAATAGGTTAGCTGTTAGCACTTTAGGAGACAGAGGCAGATATTCATGATCGAGCTCCTGGATAATACAACTTCGGAATAGCCATATCATGGGGAAAGAGTTCAGGCTCACTTGTCAAATCTATACTAGGAAAAAGAATAGCATTTGTGAGCCTGAAATTGTATAATAATTCTTACCTTGTTTTATTAATGCAGTGAGGGTTGTCACCACTATTAAAGCCCTCTAGGACTCTTGGAAGAGAGAATGGAAAATGATCAACATTAGGTACAATTCCAAAATCCTAATCACCATTCACCCAACTTGTTTCTCCCTTCACACGGTCTTTGGCTACCACATTCCATAACTTTGATCCATGCACTTTAATGAAGAAGTGGAGAATAATGCTTATTTTGTTTCTCTAAAGTACTTTTTTTTTAGATAAGAGAAAATTTTATTAATCAAATGGTAAAGAATACAAAAAGGTGGAGGATAAGGCATCCTCAGCCTAAAAAGAAAACTATCTATACATCACGCCAATGGCATTGAACTAAGGTTCCGCCGCCTAGGCCCAGAGAGAAGCCAAGTAAACTATATGATCCCAAACATTATCAATAGTCTTCTTAGTCTCGGAAAAAACACTGGAGTTTCTCTCCAACCAAATGCACCAAAGTAATGCCATACAAGCACATCGCCACAACAATCTCCCCTCCTGACTCCTCATCACAGCAAATCGTCGATGTAAGAATTCGCCCACCGTGGCTGGACACACAAAACTCTCTCCACACAACAATCTAGCCCATAAACTCCGCGCAAAATCACATTGCACAAACAAATGCAAACAATCCTCCCCACTATGCTTATTTTGTTTCTCTGAAAGTACTTAATTACTGGGTCCTCAATATGCAATCTTCACTCTCAGTTTGAATAATTTAACCGTCTCAAAAAAGGGCTGTTGGATGTCCAAACACAATTGATTGTAAAGCCTCAGTCTCCACGATTGAAATTGCATGCTGCTTGTCTTAAGTTTATTCAAGTGCGGATATGGCATATTCGGATTTACAGTACTGGACTCAGAATATGCTCAGTAAGATAATAAGTATGATTGGTCAGCCGCATATTGCAGATATCCTCAGTAAGATTGCAAATATGTTTGGTAAGCGCAAGGCACATACTGCAGATAAATTGACAGTACAGAACAGAGATTGTCTTATGCAATCTTGGAACTTGGAAGGGGTTGTTAAATGTACGATTTACCTGAGATATGTGCAACGAAATCTATAATGGCAACTCCTCAGATGTAATATAGGAAAGAAAGGTGCTTGATTGAGGAGATTTGATATTCAGTTTTACAGGCAAAGTTCTGTCCCAAGGATTTCTAGATGACTCCTGAAGGGTCTGAAAAGGTCTTTTTGGCTGATAAACAAAATAATAGGGTCCTCAATTCTTTATTTATGGATTAAAAGGTCCTCATTGTTTTCTAGACCATCAAGTTCTATTTAGCATCTGACTTCTGAACAGTGGTGATAACTTTTCTCTCAACCTTACTAAAATACTAGGGAATGTGGTGACTCACAAGAACAAATGAGATTGCGGTAATTTGGCTGCCTAAGGAAGATAATTTAGATAAGGCCTAATATTGGAGGAATGAAGTCATTCCTTGTAAAGATGATGCCAATTGAAAGAAGCTTATCAAGAACGGATTCAAATTAAAATCAGGAAGAGCGGACCGTAAGAGGTTCCGGGAAGTCGGGAAATTAAATATGAGAAGAGGGTTCTTAATATTCTACAGGTCTTTGAGGGGAAAGTCTCAATACCCATGATATGTTGCAGTGGAGGACAACGGGTTGGGTTTTGTCTCCGGATGTGTTTGTGCTTTGCAATTAAGCTAGTGAGACTGCCATACATTTGTTCTTACTGTGTGACTTTCTTTGGACTTGTTGACTGAAACTTCTTGGTATGAGGGGAGAGCATGTTGTTTGTCCAGCCACTTTTGTTCAACATTTGAAAGCGCGCTATCTTGGTTGGGGGCAAGGAGGCTAGATTACTATGGCGATGTGCTTTTTCCGCCATTTTTTGGTGTATATGGTTGGAGCGGAATGGTCAGATTTTTTTGGGGACGCCTAGGCCGGTTGATTTTGTGTGGGATCCAGTGGTTTATTTAGCATCTCTTTGGGCAAAGGCAGCTGGGGGTGCCCCTAACGGACGTTCAAAGTCATTGGGGAGATTTGTAATTAGTTTTTATTCGTTGTGAGGACTCCTTGTCCTTATGTTGTATTACTCTTTTAGTTTTAGTTAAAAAAAATTCTTCACCTAACCAAAAAAAAGCTATTAGTTAGCTTTATTGTTGATCACACATTCACACACATTCTAAACATCAATTAAGGATAGCTATAGGGAAATTGGCCTAGAATGACGTGCAGGTGTGCTTAGATTCAGATGATGAATTTCCTAAACATATTGCCGGATAAATTTCCCCCTGTACAGTGTCTTCAGTTGGCATTCAAAGCACTCAGTGGCATTACTTTAGAGAGCCATTCTAGAGCAAGTCCCTTGCGTCCGAGAGAAAAGGCATAGCCAACCTCCATCGGCTCTGAGTGAGCACACGTCCCTCTTCCTATCTCTCACCCCCACCTTCCAAAGAGTTTACTGAGTTGGCTGGTCTAGTTCAGCCAGGCGCCATCATTTGAAGAAATCCCGCCTTGACCCTAGGCGAAAATTTTCCCCCTGTGACAGTTGATCCGACCTGCCGGATCTAAAGCGGCACCGACCAAGAGTTCTACTTTCACTGCCGGATTAATTTGTGGGCGTTTTATGGTGTTGACATTCACCACCGGTTTTCGTGATTGAAGTTGGTTGCTTGCCAGCAAAGTGAAGGTGTGGTGTTGAGTTTTAGTTGGTTGCAGTTGGTCCGACCATACTAAAGGCTAGAGAAGAAATGACTCGTTCGCGAAGAATGCATGGTAAGGGTGTCACTTCCCCGAAGGCACCCAAGCCAAGGCGGCTTACGAGATCGAAGTATGTGGCACTGAATCCAACAAGAGACGATGAGATCGAGGTTATGCGCCTCAAAACTGAGGAACGGACTTGTGAGATTGAGGAGTTACGCCTCAAAATCTCGACTCCTCCCCCTCCATCCAGTCAGCAAGTACCATAACCCGTTGTGTTAGCCTTGGAAGCTCAAGCCAAGTGCCGACGTGGAAACACTTGTGATGGACTACGCCCGTGCTCTTGGTAAAAGAGATCCTGTGTGCTACGGATTTGACGCAGGCTGTGTTGCGGCTTGATCACTTGGTTGAGGTGGCGTATGGGCACCTTGGGTTGGGACTGACAGATCCCAATAATCCTCAATAGTCCTCTTGGCGTTGGAATTGAGGACAGGAACCTTCAACAGTGGAAGCCAAGTCGGATGCAAAACTAGCAGCGGCAGTGGCTAGTCCCGAGGAACCACCACTACGTTAAGCAACAACCAACGCCTTGCCCCCAATGTTCCAGGCGCTGGAATTCGAGCGCTTCCCCAACCTATCCTTCTACATCGATGGTGATACGATGTATGATGGTGCGGGCTGGCCCAATGGGATGATGCAGTGGAGGAGCCGTACCCGCACATGGTGGAACGCGAAGGAGCTCAGAGGCTGAGGCACCCTTGGAACGCGAAGTGATCATCAATTCGTACACGAAGGAGGATGAACCAGATGAGGAAGGCTACGAGGGTGAGTTTGATTCGGCACCGTCTTTCCCGGGATCGCCACAGTACACCCCGACTGAACGTAATGGTTTGGGTCGTTTGACCAGAAGGCCTTGGTCCATGGACGACGCAAGTGCACTAGTGGTTTGATTTGTTGTTTTACGTTGCTTTTTTTTTTTTAGTTTCGTATTTTAGTTCAGAATAGTTGTTTTCAATTGAGCATTATTTTCCATCATTTTTGTAATTACGCAAGCTGCTTAAATGAGTGTTATTTTTCGTTCCCATCAACAAGTTATATTGTGTCGTTTGTATGCTTGAAACTGTTGTCAAAAGCCTTGCGCTTGTCATTGAACGTCTTCGGTGAGTGATGACGTTGACGTTGACGTTGACGTTGACAAGCTACTTGGGTTGAGGCAGGCAACGTTGTGGAAAGAATTTAGTGAGTCCATGAAACACAACCAATGGCGAACAAGAAATGATAAGGCTTGAGTTCCTTATTCATATTGTGTGGTTTGAATCGATTTTATTGAGTGAAGTTGGTGATACTTACTCATGTGGCCTCTCTAACCCTTAGGGGCAACGTTCCTGCCTTCCTCAATCCGAGGTGCTTGGCAACATCAACGGCATCACTCACTAAAGACGTTCAATGGAAAGCGCAAGGCTTTTGATAACCGTTTCAAGCATACAAACAACACAATATAACTTGCTAATGGGAACGAAAAATAACATTCATAAGCAGCTTGCGTAATTACAAAAATGATGGAAAACAATGCTGAATTAAAATATGAAACTTTAAAAAAATAAAAAATAAAAAAAAAACAACAAGTGCACTTGCGTCGTCCATGGACCATAGTCCACTTAGGCCTTCGGGTCAAACGATTTGACCCAAACTTCCAGCGCCTGGAACATCGGGGGCAAGGCGTTGGTTGTTGCTTGACGTAGTGGTGGTTCCTCGGGACTAGCCACTGTGCTGCTAGCCTTGCATCCGACTTGGCTTCCACTGTTGGGGTTCCTATCCTCAACTCCAACGCCAAGAGGATCATTGGGATCTGTCAGTCAACCCA
This sequence comes from Tetragonia tetragonoides, assembly GCA_038025085.1. Taxonomy (NCBI): domain Eukaryota; kingdom Viridiplantae; phylum Streptophyta; class Magnoliopsida; order Caryophyllales; family Aizoaceae; genus Tetragonia; species Tetragonia tetragonoides. The sequence goes on along the minus strand of CM076145.1, from coordinate 5,840,262 downwards.
AGGTGCCCATACGCCACCTCAATCAAGTGATCAAGCCACAACACAGCCTGCATCGGATCCTTAGCACGCAGCATCTCCTTCACCCAGAGCACGGGCATAGTCCATCATAAGTGTTTCCATGTCGGCACGCTTGATGGGTTGTGCCTCCTTCTCCTGTGCCGCCTTGGCTTGGGCTTCCAAGGCTAACACAACAGGTCGTGGTACTTGCTCACTGGATGGAGAGGGAGGAGTCGAGATTTTGAGGCGTAGCTCCTCAATCTCACGAGTCCATCCCTCAGTTTTGAGGCGCATAGCCTCGATCTCATCGTCTCCTGTTGGATTCAGAAAGTGCGCCACATACTCTGATCTCGTAAGCCGCCTTGGCTTGGGTGCCTTCGGTGAAGCGACACCCTTACCATGCCTCCTTGGTGAACGAGTCATTTCTTCTCTAGCCTTTAGTATGGTCGGACCAACTGCAACCAACTAACGCTCAACACCACACCTTCACTTTGCTGGCAACTAACCAACTTACTCACAAGAACCGGTAGCGAATGTCAACACCACAAGACGCCCACAAATTTATCCGGTAGGTCGGACCAAATGAAGCTGAATTATATTAGCAATTCTTCATACAGGAATTATGGCAGCAAGTTAAAGACAGGCTTTGAAGGTGACTCTTCTAATTGACTCATGGTTGAAAAAGCACATCAAGCCTTGGGATTTGATCATTGGTATGTCTTGAAAAATCAATAGCAATACTTTAACCATTACCATTATTGTTACTGTTACTATTACTATTACTAGTATGGTACAACTAAAGAGGACAAGCAGTCTTAGAAAAGAGTTCAAAACAATAACGCCCTCCAACACCTCTGTACTTCCAACAATGAGATCCTTGGAAAATTCTATGGGTGAAAACCCACAGGGAAACGAAACAATCTATCTTATCTCAAACTGAAAGATCCTGAACAAACTGATTCTAACATACTTTTGAGGGACCTATTTTTATGTTTGTTTTTCAGATTTATTGTTAGCTAAGTTTGTGTTTTCAGGCTCTCTATGACTTAAAGAGGTACTTTGTTGCCTTTATGAATATATTCTGTTGTGTAAAAATCAAAAACCAAATTCTTCTTTTAATTCAAACGAGACAGCAACCAACCATCAAGAAAGATGAGTTTTGATAAGCTTACCCGAGATCCTCGAAGAACATCAATAGGCATATTGAGGCCCCATTTACCCCTACATGATTGAATACAAGCCATTAGAAGATATGCTTCCCTAGACACAACACGCTCCCTCCTTACACTAGTGCAATTATCGCAGTTTCCTGCAAGCATTGTGCAAACCAACAACTGCTTATTTCAATAGAAATAAATTTGGCGACAATAAGTTGAGATTGTGAGGGAATTATTCCTCAAACTGTCATTTGTTGTATTATTTAAAAGCAACTCTTCTAACACAGACCAGAAGTAAAGTCATTTGCATAAAACATGGCAAGATATATGGGTCGAAATACACACAAACAAATAATAAAAGTGCAGGAACAAAAAAATTTGAAGAAGCTCAGCAATGTACCTACATTAAAGGCCGAGCTAGAATTTTTTTTGTTAATTTATTTTTCACCATCTTTACAGCATCAGGATTGAATAACAAACAGCTGAATGTAACGAGAGACAAGAACGAGAATGAGATAATAGCGTACACCTAGGAATAGGAAATACCCCAATAAGGGTTCGTAGACCTAAACCCGACAATTTTTTGTATGTACTCGCGTGCACAGAGCACCGAGTGCCGAGGAAGGGCACTGGATCTCACGCGCCCCTCATTTTTTCATTTTTTTTTTTTGGCAATATTCCCTTCTAGGATTCACGATCCACACGCCCCAATTTAAACCAATTTGGACCTAGGGTTTCATTTGTTGGGATTTTCGAGTTTTTTTAAGTGGTTTTCGAGTTTTTTTGGGGATTTTGATTAATTTTCCGCTGGGGGAGGGGGAGGGGAGGTGGTGGCTTGGGGAGGCCACAGCTGAGGTCAACGGCCGAAGTTGACATCCGTCATGGCCAGGGCGGGGCCGGAGGGGCGGCGGTGAAGGAGAGAGAACTTTTGGGTAAGGGTTAGGGTTTCAAGTTTGGGGTGAGGGGAGGAGAGAGAAGGGGAGGGGTGGGGTCAGCTGGTGGGGGCCACCGTCATGGTCTCTGGCCGGCGCCGGCCACAACGGTGGCCGGACGGTGGGGGCTGGGGTGGTAGTGGTGCTGGTGACGGTGGTGATGGTGGTTGAGAGAGAAGGTGAGGGGACAGAGAATGGAAGGTGGAGAGAGAAGGTGAGGAGAAAGAGAGAATGGGTGAAGGGAGAGAGAGGGTACATGGAGAGTGGTGTACTTGAGTACATGATTTGGCTATTGCCTAAAACCCACCCCCCACCCCCTCTTTTTACCCTGCTGGACGGGAGCCTCTTTGGTAATGTTCTTGATGTTCAAACAACTACCTAGTCGGATCCACAAAGTTGGGTGTTGTGCACAACCCTATTAGGCTCCATATTCTATGTTCCACTAAATAGCAAAGCAGTTGTGCATTTCCACCATTTCCTCCATGACAAAAGTTGTGCAAAAGCCGTAAGTACTAGAGAACTTATACATGCAAACCTTCGTATGGTGAAGTGCACGAGAACTATGATGGACGATTTTCTTCCTCCAACTTGGGAAAAGCCATTTGTTGATCCAAGTACTAGCCAAATGGTGGAAGTGATGGTTTGCCACTAAATGTATAAGTAAGGTGCCTCTCTCTCAAAAGAGTGAAAATGGTTGTGGTTTAATGACACCAGAAAGCAGTAATAAGATGAAATACTGAATGGGCCCATGAGTTCAACTTCAGTCAATGTATCTATTGAAAGGAGAGCAACCCAGGAAGTAACTAGTATCCTAGTAGAAGTAATCTTACCACAACAATGAAGGAATAAAGCAGCTAAAATAGAAGAAAGATATTGCAAAAGTTCAGGCCGAATGATGATAGTACCTTGTGCATGGCACCAAGGACTAATGCATAACTTTAACCTGACGAGTGCACTTTAGCGAAGGAAAGAAAAGCAGGAAAATATGAAATCCGGCCAAAGGATGCCTATCTTGACCAACCCATCCCCAAACAAAAGAACACATTAGATATTAATTAACACCTAACAGAGGTCACAGAAATCAGAAGTGAGAACATATGGAGTCTGAAATTGCAATTTCTAAAATACAGAAGCAGAACTCTGCTGAAGATTGCTGAAAGAGAGGTGGTGATGAGCAAGAAAACAGCTTGTCAAGAAAACTAAGTGACCAAAGTATTTGGTGGTGGTAAACATAGTACAACGGCTAACAACATGGAATTCGATGTGAATGGAGACACAATCAAAGCACAGTTGGTGCTTCCTTTGGGTTAACAAAAAGCAGGATGTGAATGCTTGGTATTGGTCAATAACATTGTTATCTTTGCTTCTACGTTATAAATCACTGACAAAAGAATGAAAATTTCGCTGTAAATTTTGAGCTTTTTGCAGATAATCTGTACAAATTTTACTGCCTTTGAGATATATTCTCATAGTTGTAGAAGAATCATTGTGTGATATCGGTAACATCAATTGTTTATTTCAGCATACACTCTCCTCTGAAAAGCCTTACTCTGTAGTCTACACATTCAGCCTCAACAATCTGATGTGCTCATAAAAGGTCATGTCTAGAAAATGATGATAATTGTAAGGAAGATCATATAATGTCATGTTCAACAACATGATAAATAGTAGCAAGGAAAAATCAACAACATACCACAATTGTCTGCTGGATACTTCTCACCAAAATGTTCCAGTAAGAATTTCCTTCTGCAAGTTGTCAGCTGGCAATACCGTTGTGCAGCCATCAGCGATTCTACAACAGCTTTTCTTTGACTTTCCTATTAATATGGTCATAAAAGCCCATTTAGAGCAACATTATGCAGAAAGACCTACTAAAATTTCAGCAGACAAAAATGAGAAGTACATACTGAATGCAAATCACTACAATAAAAATCAGCTTTCGCAAAGTCGCTTCTTGTATAATAGAGCCAGCAAACAGAAGCTATACCATCTCTCCCACATCGCCCACTCTCTTGATAATATGACTCTAAACTCTTTGGGCACCCATAATGTATCACATGTCGGATGTTTGGTTTATCGATACCCATACCAAAAGCAACAGTGGCATCCATGACATTCAACTCATCTCTAATAAACAATCTGGAACAACCAATGAAAATTCTTAGTTTGAAATTTTGTAACAAGATAATAGGCATCTTGTGCATCAACATTTGCATAGGAACTGAAAAAAAGCAGCAAGTTCAACTATGAAAATAACCAAGAGCAAACACACAGGGAACTGTACTTTTACTTTTTTCTCTAAGAACAGTAGTAAAATTTCAACTTATTTGTTGCCCGTCTATTTAGCACTCACAACCAAGGCGGGGCACAGATATCAGTACAAATATCAAGAGACAGTCCAAGTAAGTACCTATGCGATTCCTCCCGGGTTCTCTTACCCAATTGGCCATGATAAATTCCGGCCTTAATTCCTGCAGTTTGAAGTGACTCGTGTATCTGTGGAATTAAATACACAAGATAATCAGTTAAAACCGCTCTAAAGGAAGAAGTACGGTAGTACACTTAATGCACATCTCCTAAAAACAACTTTCCATCTTCCATCCCCTCAAAATAAATATATATAAAAATAATAATAACTTCTTGTTTCCATATTCAGTTCACCTTGAGACCAGTCCTTGTTTTCCACAACAAAAGTAGCAGACAAGTTCATTTGTCCATGAAGCTTTGTTTTTAGTGGACGCATACTCTTTTCACACGAGAAAATCTGGAAAACATTGGTAAACATGGGTTCCAGTTCTCCTTTGCAGAAGAGGTACAACATTATTTTGAAGCTTCTAAGAAAGTAATCTGAAATCTGAATGAAATGCAACTCCACATACAAATTCGAAAGAAATGAAGAAAGTCCTCCAGGCAGCTATGCTGATTCGTCTATATTCTTTCTCCAGTCAACATTTGGGTCAACGAGATCATGTTCACTCGATATTAGTCCATGCTTTGATGTGCAATTGGATGGGGAAATTGATGAGTAAGAAAGCAGGAAAGTTGTGTCCAGAAGTTTTAATCTTCAGCAGAAATCAATAAGCTAGACAAATGAGCTTTCCCAGTGATGGTATTTCCAACAGCGATAGCAACAGAAATCAGTGTGGATCTCGCTGCCAGCAGAGTCTGGGGTGGTAAAAAATATGTATATATAGCCTTATCACTGACCAATAAACAGTAGCATAGGAAAAATAAAGCTCTGCTTTGAAATAGCTTAGGTGGCTGTTCCGATTTAAGAGCTTATGTTATTCTTTTAACTCTTTTTTTTGGTGCTAGGGAAGGACAAGTCCCAATTCTTTTAACTCCTTGGAAAGACTTGTCCAAATGCTTCATTTATTTGAGTAGATTAACCAAATTATACAACTTTTGGAATCAAAGACCATTGACCACCGGACATCATACACCTGCTACAAAGTTTAGAGAAGGGCCCTGTTTCTCTATCTAGTAAGATCATATATACCTGCTCAACGTCTTTAATTGTAGTGCAATAGATGATAGTTGAACCTGCACCAGATACAGACTTTGAAACTTCTTGTACAAGCTCATCGAGAAATGAGTGCCCACGATTAAAAGATTTTACGCCATAGAAGAGATTTTCACGATCAAATGAACCAACAGCGACATAAGGATCTTTCATCTTCAAGGAACTAATTATGTCAACCCAAACCCTGGAACCACAACATGCAAGAAATGTTACAAGATGACATCTTAATAATAAAGATTCTATTAAGAGCTAAGTTAGCAAGTTCCTTATGGTTTTCCCATACACATTTCTCTTAATTTTGGCCTTAAATTATTTTGTTTTTACACACACTAGACTAAACTATTTAATGGTGCACTTTTGTATTTTTCAGAAACAACAAGAGACGGATAAACATAACGAAGGCATCTCTGAGACCAACTCCCTGTTTCAAATCCAGTGCACAAAATACGCATATACGCAGTTCTCATTTTCTTCTTGCCTAATTTATGTGTTGTTCTTAGTTTGTTTTTGCCTTGGCCCCTTGGGCCATGAGTGGGTTTTGGTTAATTTCCTTAGAAGACGACTAGTAAAAACTTAATAAGAGGGAGCAAAGAGGATTGACGGGAGCAGCATAAGCACGCAACATGCATCCAAGACAAGGTCTCTCTAGTTTGGTAATTTTATTTTCTTTTTACAAGGGATCCACAAAGTAGGCAGCCGCTTTGCATATACATTAAGCCGTCTTAAGGTCAATACAAAGACTATAATTGGGGGACAAGCATGGACAAGGAAAAAGAATATCAACAGCCCACTTTTCGAGATCCACAGTTCTATTTATACAGAGCCAAGCATTTTTCGGTTAATTTGAGTCATGAAAATTACCTCTCTTTCATATAGAAAAACCCACCCTTTTTTGAGCAAAAAGTGAGGATGTTATCTCATAAAAAATCACTCTATTGTGTGAAAACTCACCCTTTTCTAGTAATAAAATCGTCCTTTTATAGCAAGAACTCGCCCTTTTTAAGGTTTGCCTCACTAATTGTTAGTTTAAAATTGACACATGCAAGACGAGCCCCAAAAGAGGACAATCTCTGTTTATGTCCTCTTTCATTCTCCTGTATTTCGTTAGCAATGACCATTTCAGATGGAGCTTACAGAGTCACTTATGACAATTTTTCAGCTATGGATTGTTTCATCAAGGGCCGAAGGTGGGTGATCTGTAAGACTCATTGGTGTAATGATAATACTGGTAATGATAATAATTGCTCTTTTCTAGCAAAGATGAATATCGAAAAAAGAACATTCCTTCTATCCCAAACCGCTGTCCAAATTTCTATATAGGATGTCCTATAAAAATAAAAAATGATTTCCTGTGTTGAAATTACTTGGTAGAAGGTTCATAAAAGTGTTTTAGATAAATAGAAGGTTCATGAAAGTACATCATTACTTTTGTAGCTGAAAAGTCCGACAAAGGAAAAAAAAGTTATCCAATGATGTCCGTCCAAAATTTTGGGTTTCAAGGACAGAAAAACTTTTTGAGATGGGGCCATGATATAGGCATAATACTCTTGGCTAATGGTTTACAGTAAGCACTTACTTTTCTGTAGCAGTTGCAGTGAGGGCAACAAATGGAACGTCCAAGAGCATGGTACGCAATCTATCGAGTTGTTTATACTCCAACCTAAAGATATTAGTAGAGAGAAAGTCAATAAGACTACGGGGAAGAGAAATTTCACAGATGTACTAGGTAAAACCAAATCCACGTCAGTTTTCCACATCAGTTTTCGCAATCAAGCAAAGTGATACTCGTAGGAAAATCAAACAAAAAAAAACATTTTAAAGTTCACAATATAAAGAGAATTGAAGAAACTATTATCAGATCACCTAATTCAATAGCTCAAAATTAGGTAGGTTCATCTTGTGAAGCATAGTATAATGTTCTGCAACAAGGTAAAGAACAAAAGGCAAAGTCTGCTAACTAACATGGCTTTGACCCTCAGAAGGCAGCATTACAAATAAATTAATAATAACAAATAAATGAATAATAGCTCTTCTCATGGGTTCTTTAAGACAAAAGGTTCTCATTGACATTTTCAACAGCAATTTAACATTCATTTGGACTCTCATTGCAGTTTGATATGCCACTGCTCACACATATAGAAGAAGCTTATTTCAAGAACCCGATCTACGAACTATCTGACAATGAAATAATAATATCTAACTACAAACTATAACCACTGATTTAAAGCTCACTTCTTGTTCTGCGTGAAAACCTGCTTGCTAGACTACAGTACCTTCAATTCTTCCCTTTTTAGTCATGTGTGGCCTTCCCTTCTTTGATCAGCAGTTCAGATCACAAACTACATCTATACTATATGCTAGCAGTGCTGGATGAATCGTACTTCAATTATTTAAAGGATTTTAGTTTTTTCAAACAGGGCTATTTCTTGCATGTGTACCAAGTTTGTACAACAAAATTCAGACTCATGGAAGCCACCCAAAGGAAAGGAAATTTTACTCATTTCTCCCCTTAAATTAACATCATAGCTGCAAAAGGCAAACATCAAGCTTTTGAAGTAGCCTTGGACCTTGATATTTCCTTGGTAAGGAAGTCGTAAGCTTCTTCACCTATAAACAATATTGAAGCTCTTAAATACATAACCTTTGTTATGATGCTAAAGCATCATGATTCATGCCATTTGTTGGTGAAAGTTGAAGATCAGCCTTATATATCAAATCCATCAAATATAAAATTCATCAAAGCTATTAATTGCAACTCTTTCCAACCACTTTGAAATCATCATAGAATTGAGTCCCAGCACTTCTGATCGAAATTCTATTTCAGCACTTCTGACCGAAATTCTATTTCAGCACTTCTGACACCATGGCTTCTTTTAAACAGGCCTATAGATCAAACCGTAAGTGGTTGATTATAGACCATAGATATAACAAATAAAATTAATTAAAAAACTAAAACCAGCTAGTCAAACGGTGAAACAAAGAACTGCTCTCTCCTAGTCCAATTTTGCAAATGAAGCTTATGGTAAACCATCCAAGACAACTGTGACCGGTGAATTCATCTTCTTATTTCTGATTCCACTATCTCCCTTTCATATTTGATTCAGCAAGAAGCTTATGAATCCTTGACCTCCCAAATATTTATGTGAGTTTTATTGCTATTGTTCAACAAAACTCTCAAATAGTCACTTCATTCATTATTCATGATTTCATCATCCAAATAAAGTTTATTTATTTTCTCACAACACTCCCAAACTTTCCCCCTACAAGAACTTTAAAAATTTAAGGAACAGGCATTAAAAGGATTCACACTTTTTATAAGATACCATGACCTATTTCCGTGCACCTAGTTCACTATAAAATACATGGTCCTATTCAATTCAATAACCCTTCAAGAGCTACAAGTGGATTTTGTCTGTGTAATGCACATATTCGTTCTCCTAGTTCATAACAATACAATAAAATAAAAACAAAAATAAAAATTACATAAGCTCCTAATTCATAAAACATATGAGGTCTATTCAATTCATTTACCTTTCAAAGGCTCAACGCAGTTCATTGATCTCATTTGCATTTTATTTTTATGTAGTTTAATATATGCAGCAAATTTTAGAGCTCTACACAATATTTATATCATTTATAAATATAAATATGTGTACTTGGGCCAATATAAATGATATCCAACGGAATTGCGGCAATTTGTTAATGTTTAATGCCGAGGACACCTTGTCCTCTCTCTTTTACCTCTGATTTGATGATTCATTAATATACTTATTATTTATCTAAAACATAATTATATAATTTGATTGTCATATTCGTCCATAAACAATTCACATTACACATATTCTTAATAAAATATGTATTGCAAATCAAAGGGTTCACCTAGTTAGCTGTTCAAGCATAATTTCAAGAACTACCATAATGAAGTGACTTTAAATACCCGGGCTCAAGGCAATATCCCTTCATGGAAGAACCGGAGCAACTAGACACAACAGTTTGAAATTTACCATCCTAAAGCTTTGTGTGTCTGAGAAAAAGACACCAGAACAAATGCTATTTATAGAGGAAATGGCATAACAACAGTAGACCAAACGAATTACAAATGAAAACATAATAAAATATGAATATGAGTTGACCCTTATAACCTGAAAGCATGGCCCCATTCTGAAATGCAATGTGCTTCGTCAACAGCCAAAAGACAAATTCCAATGCTAAGCAACTTTGTCCAGAAACTGTAACATGACACAAGAGATGAACATAAATTAAGGCAGAGAATGGTAATCAAGTTCATCTTTCACAAGCAGGTGCATCATGGATTTGTTAGAAAGCTCATGATAACCACCATTCATAAGGAAGAGCCTTTCAATCTCCAATAAGAATGCATCTCCAGAAGCAATTTTTAGAGATGACAACTTATGCACAGATTTAATGTCACTTGTCACTTGTGACCGCTATGACTAAAAACAAGAAAGGAATACAAAGTCAACCGAAACATTTCTGAAAATAATATAAAGCAAGAAAAAGAAAACTAACATGAACAAGGCAAGATAATGCAGAAGAGGAAAAGCAAAATAAGTGATAGCATAGGAAGTTAAATCCACAAGCACTGTCAAACAGCTACATCAACCACAACCCACAGCCGGCCACCTTACACCACATCAGGAGGTTGGTGGTTCACACTTGAAACGGAACATGAAAAAATATATGAACTACTACTTGATAAAAGCTTACATAAGGAGGTGTTCTGAGAAGTCATCAGCTGCTGAATGAATGGAAAATAGGTGGTATAATTCATGTTAAGGCCATCTATCAATTCTAGCAAGGTACAAGTTCTTCATGTTTTTGGCATAGAATAGTTTGGGATACTGCATCAGTGCCGAAGCATGCCACATTGCAGCTCTTGCAGTACATGATGCTCTCCCTACAATAAATAATCTCTGTAAGAGAGGGTTGCTGCTAGTAAACAGATGTGAGCTGTGTTGTGCGGCTGAAGAGGCCATAGAGCATATGTTCTTTAGATGCTCTTTTTAAGCTGAAATCTGGCGCCAGCTACAAAAATTGATGAACTGCAGAGGCGTAGCAGGGGGTTTGCAGTTTTGCAACAGATTCTGAGAAAGCTTAGCAGAACAAACAGAGGAAGAAGCTGGGAGAAGCGGAGAATAAGGAGCACGTTGACAGCAGCTATATATCACATATGGTTGGAACAGAATTGCAGAATATTTCGTGGAAGGTATAGTACATGTGCACAGATAGTATACCAAGTAAAGATGATAGTGAGCATTCGTTTCTATTATATACAGCATAGTGGTCTAAGTGAGGAGCAAGTTGTAGGCTGTTAGGGTGAGGTTTACAGTTTTATGTAGCTAGTTGTTTTTAGCTTCTAATTAGTTAGCTGGAAGTGATTGATTAAATTTGGGCTTGGCTGATGTTCTGGATACCATGTTGGTAATCCAGGTTGTGGACTATATTGTTGGTTTTTCATGGGGTGTCGTCTTGGCATCCCTTGGACGATAGAATGAATATTAACGCCATTTTCCAAAAAACAAAAAGAGTTTACATAAGATCACAAAATAGCCTTCTCGCATGTCAAAAAGTATACAAAATCAACTACAAGTCTACGACAGCAACATCCCAGGAACGATCCGAGGCCTGGGTCTGGGGAGGTCCAGAACTTCAGATGCACGCAGACTTATCTCTAGCTAGTAGAGAGACCAGATCAACTATGTAAATAACTTATTGTCTCTTCATAACACCATGAAATAACAAACTGGATTTACTGAAAATAAAAATAATCCATTTATGGTATGAACGATCTATGTCATGAAAGAACAAAAAATCATGAAGTGCCTAGCTCACGTCTTGCACCCAAATGTGAACATATATATGACCCCCCATATATATGAGAGAATCTAGAAAAGCAAAGCAAATATATGATTTAAAAATCTACCTGATAGATAACATGCAAGCTTTCTCCGGCGTCAAGAACAACAAATCATAGAAGCCAGACTCAGCTTTGCTCTGGACTGTTCGGTCCGATTGAGAAGTGCCTAGGTATTCTGCTTTAATTCCACGTTGTTTCAAAGCCATCACCTTCATATATGTTAGAAAAAACTAGCTGTCAGCTGATTGAATGACACAGAATCAGGAAAGAAAACAATCATCAAGAAGATCACCTGATCCTGCATTAAAGATATAAGAGGACTGACCACAACGCCAGTTCTCCCCGCAATCAATGGAGGAACCTGATAGCTACATTGCATAATTTCAAGCAAATGGTTAAAGGGCAGTCCATGTTAGAACCAATACCAAACCAAGAATAGCTAGTGGGTTTTAGGACATAAACATTGCCACATTGTATCTAAAGAGGCTCATGTCCAGGCAGGGTAGGGGGGGTCAGGTGTGCGTAGTCTTACCCCTGTGAAAACCAGGAGGCAACCAAATAAAAGATGACAACCTTTTAACTCTTTATTTCGAGGGGAGAACATGACAGCAGGCATACATTACAATTATACAAAGGAGCTCTAACTAAGTTTAGTTCAAATATAACTTAGTATCAAAAATCAACTAGAAGAGTGTGAATTACTGGAACCTAGGAAAAAAAATATATTTTAATTAAAGAGCAGCCCATGATGTTAGAACCAATACCAAACCAAGAATAGCTAGTGATTTTTAAGCAACCCAGATAAAGCATAAACTTAGTACACACTACAAGAGAGCTCCAACTAATACTATGGTCTGTTTCAATTGCTTAGTAAAGCTATTCTCATAATTAAAAGTTGTTTATAATAAATTGAAGCAAACAAGATAATAAATTTTTAAAATTATTCCACAGGAAGATATTCAAATTCCACAGTTTCAAATATATGTGTGAGTGTGACATTGGCAAATGAAGTGATCAATACCCTAAAAATCAAAATTGAAAAGGGCAGAACTTTAATTTCACAGTTAAAATAATTATTAATTTAAAAAAAAAAAGAATAGAAAACACTGAAATGGGCTCACTCACCAGAGAGACTTGCCACTACCAGTAGCCATGACAACCAAACAATCTTTTCCCTCAAGAATTTTTTCAATTACCTCCTTCTGATATGGTCTGAAAGTAGAATACCCAAAATATTTCTGCAACCAAGAAAGTAAAAATGCACTGAATTAAACAAATGAATAGCATATAGATTAAAATTAAAATGTTCAATTGGGTACACAAAACCTAATAATGGGAGGGTTTTGAGTTGTTTTACTCACTTTGAGAGTAGATGCCATTCTGAAAATGAATCTTCTTGTTCTTGTTGTGGTTGTGGTTATGGAAATTTGGAGTAAAATGTGATTTTTAGGTTTTTGCTGTTGTTGGCAGTTTTATCAGGGTTGAGGGACGAGCAATTTTGAATGTGGAAGTGGAAGTGGAAGTGGAAGTGGAAGAGAAGAAAGGGCTGGCAAATGCGCCACTATGGTTTTCGCGCCTATTAAAATCTAGTTGGGGATGCCCGTGAATATGCATGGACTTTGATTATATAATAAAATGAATATATCATGATTATTAATCTCATCGAAAAATCAAAGTGTAATTATTATTATGAAAAACTATTAGTAATATATGAGTAAATATTTATATAATCCATTTAATATCATGAATGTCATATAATAAGATTACTATGACTTTATAGGGCATCTTTTCTAATTTAAACTCTAATCATCAATTTCAATTAACTATCAATTAACTCATCTCATATATTACATGATCCAAGAGGTAATAGTTTTAAAAGTCTTTCTATGCGTGACGATATTGGTACGCTAATACTCTTATGTTCATATAAGTGTACAACTAACCTTCCAAAGATATGATTCTTCTTTTATGGTAAAATTAGTTTAAATATCTAATGTATACATAACTACTTTTCAAAAAATAAAGAAGTTTTAGACATAAACCTTAGAATAACAAAACATATTTTAATGCTTGCTTGTTTTTTCAAAGTTATATGCGGTCAAAGTACTGCCTTGAAGAACGCAAAAAGTCCAATTTAATTTTATTTGTGGTCTGGAGGGAGTACATTAATAATTATAAAGTTGAAGGGAACATAAATTGGAACCCTAAAATAACATGGAGGATCAGTATATTACGTACAATTATAAAATTATACGTGATAATGGTAAAATTTTCTATTAAAGATTGGACCTAGAATTATTTTAGATTCATCGTTTATTTCTTTATTCTACACATACTCTTTTTATTATATTTTACCTTGAGATTGCTCTTTAAATTTTTATAACTAATATAAGTATATTTTCTCTTATTTTTACATTGCAACTGTTTAGTTATGTCAGCTTATCAAGTTATTTACTAATTACCTTTTTGGGTGGACGCATCTAATGTTGTAAATCAATAGAACATACTACAAATGAGTCTCATTTTAAAGGATATTTCGTACTCGTTCCAATTGTGTAAGAAATTTAATTTTTTAAGCGGTGAAACTAAAGTTATATATTTTTTAAAATCTAATAGTCTACTCTTTAATGATTTAGGAAAGTACAACTTTAGTATATATTCTATACCAAAACCTCTAATTAGGCCCTGTTCTCTTCAACGGAATGGTGCGGGACGGTGAGGAATGGAACGGAACGGAACTTCGCGGCGCGGATAATTCAAAAAAATGTGAGACAAAATGAAGTACAGAATGCGGCGCGTAATGGATTGAAACTGAACGGAACGGAACGGAACGGAACAGAACGGAACGGAACGGAATGCAGCATGGAATCGACGAAAAAAACAGGGCCTTAATGGTGTACTCTTTAAGGATTTAGGAAAGTACAACTTTACTATATATTCTATGCCAAAACATATATTTCTATTTTATATTTATTTTTAAATTTTATTACAATGACTCACTTAGGTGGACGCCTCCAATGCTGTTAGAAAATGTCTTTAATATATAGATATTATGATTAGCTTGATAAATAAATAAGCAGAAATGTTCAATTCATCAGTGGATTAGCAACCCGGATAATTCTTTTCGTTTAGACCCTGATTCCATTACGTTTATGCAGTTGTGTGAACCTAATGAAATCATGCCTAGTAAAACGTAACCCGGAGACTAGTCGCTAGTACTGGTTAAGGGTGCGGGACTTCACATCAACAATCAATCCATAGGTCCGTTTTGACCTTCTTTTCTGTCTAAATGAAATGAAAGTACTATTTATAAAATAAAAAAAAAAAATGAAACTTAAAATGAATCTATAACTAAAAAGAGCAAGTCTTATGTGAGACCAACTTACAATAAAACTGGGTCATTATTTGAAAATAGAGGGTCCCTTTTTATGAAGCGTGACCCTTGTTTCATTTAAATGTGACCCACGTCTCACCAAAAGTTACAAAAAACAGTCTTACAGAAGTTTTTGTGAACTAAAAAATAAATTATTTGAGTTTTATATAGTGTTATAGATATAGCTTTATTTTTATTGGGCATAATTTTATTAGGTTCACACAACTACCCAGAGCTCCGGAGTCTCAACAATAATTTGTTCTTATTGGGTTCTAAAGGACCCTTACCATTTCAATTTAAATAAAAAGCACTTAAAGCAAAACCCATATTATTAAATATTCTAATTGCTTATTTGGTTGTCACTTGACAAGAATAGGAAGTAACACTTCTTGAGAAGTACAACTTTTCATGTAAGTTTGGCTACTAAAAACACACATGAAGTTAATTCGAAGTAATTTCCCGTAAAATAGAGGAAATTGCTTATCATCAAGTCCCCAAGTGGAACTTTGCACATTAATTCTCATGAAGTTATTACTTTGTTCAACGTAACAAAATTGGCTACTTTCTATTCCTTTCGGTTCACGGAAATCTTGACGTTTGGAGAATTACACAAATATCAAGGAAAAACATATTTGAGGACAAAAGTTCCAACTTTACCCTTAAATGAGCACATGGGGTGTTAAGTGAGAGAAAATAATATTTTTGTGGGGATTT
The DNA here is from genome assembly GCA_038025085.1 of Tetragonia tetragonoides. Classification (NCBI taxonomy): domain Eukaryota; kingdom Viridiplantae; phylum Streptophyta; class Magnoliopsida; order Caryophyllales; family Aizoaceae; genus Tetragonia; species Tetragonia tetragonoides. The sequence goes on along the minus strand of CM076145.1, from coordinate 5,824,688 downwards.
ATTACTTTTCCCGGTAAAGCAATAAAAGGAGCAGTAATTTCCTTACTTTTGTAGTGGCGTGAGATTTGTTTTGCTGAATTTGAACAGCAAATCAAAATTTTCCTTTTCATTTCAATATTCCCCCCTCAAAAATAGGCACAGAAGGGTGAGAAGGTGGGAGGGGTAAAATAGTAAAGGGTTCTCAAATACAATGCCATGTAAAGAAACGTAAAGATTTCCATGGTCCAAACATAAAAGGAAAGCGTAAAGATTTCCGTGGACCGGAGGGAGTATAGATTTTTACTTCCTATGAACTTGTACTTCCATGGAAGTTACTCCCATAGTTAACCAAACAATGTCTAATAATATGTCATGTGTTTCCAAACTTCCTTCAATAACGAGTAGAGTTGTGCTCGACTTGTTATGTTCATAAAACATATCGTTTAAGTTTGTACATGTATTTGTTTATGTTCGTCTAAACCCTATTCAAAACTTATTCAAACCTGTTTATAACTCGTGAATGCGATCATAGGTTTTTTACTTAAATTGTACCAAAAATTATCCCTAGGTGTTGACTAGGTTCATACACATATGATGTTAGAAGTTTTGAACTGGCAGAGGCTGAAGCAGCTCGCTACAAAATTATTGTTGCACGAAGGTTGGGTTTTGCAAATATACTAGGAGTCGAATGCGTTAGGACGGATCCCTAAACTAGTAGAGAGGTGTCTGGGACTCACAACTTTGGACCTGATTTTAGATGACATTGTTGATTTATGTTGTAGCTGCAATTGTTTTATTTTCTCTCATGTAAAGTGGATGGGAAATACAGTGGCACACATGGCTGCGAGGTTTGCGACCACTGGATTGGATAAAAGAACAATGAGATTGTAATTTTTTTTTTTTTTTGACAACTGGAAATACATCTTTTTATTAAGCAAGCATTAAAATTACAATTGTTATTATTAGCATGTTTAGCTAAAACATGAGTCATACAGTTTAATTTACGTGGAATGAAAGAAAACATACAAGGAAAAACAACTAGCTAAATTCTTAATATAAGCAATTCTATCCTCCATAACTAAAGATGGTCTGATAGCACCATTAACTGCTTCAATAACATTTTTTGCATCTGATAAGATTTTCAGATGTAAATTTTTTTTTCCTTTTAGCCATATCCAAAGCAGATATAATAGCCTGTGCTTCAGAGATTTCAGCGTCATTGGAGTAACATCGACCTGCACCTGTTTTAATGATAACTCCTTCATCTTCATCTGCAGCAACCCAGCCATAAGCACCCCACAAAGAGTCCTTCCATGCGCCATCAGTATAGAAGATAGTATGCAACACAGATGTGAGCACGAGGTAATGGCTGCATAAATTAGTTTCTTCTGTATCTTCCCTCATTCCGTCAGCTCTAAGAATTCCTCTTGGCAAGCCCAAATGTTATAAACAAAGCTTATAGACGGAACAACTTATCTCTAACGAACGGTCGTGGCGTGATGAATCACTGCCCTAAAGTCGAATTTGCCCCCACACGTACACTAGGGAATTCCAGCAACCGACCTCCAGGGATACACGGCAACCAATGCTCTGGTGTACTACGGTGCAATGTCTTTGAGAGCAAACTGAACTACTGCCAAGTTAAGAGAAGAGCACAAGAGAGAAGAGGAGAGGATCAGTATTTTGTATGTATCAAAAAGCTGGAGGTTTTAGTTCTTTTATAAGAGCTTTAGAATCAGTAACCGAAATCAAAGAGTTAATTTGTGGGCTGAAATCGTGGGATATTATTATGAGAATAATAATATAACGGTGACAGAATCTTGAAGCTGAACGTACTCAAAACGGTCAGAAAAATATTGAGCCGAGAATAAAAAGGGCCCAACCCTCGCCCGACCGGACGGACGACGACGGCGGCGGCGCTCGCGTGTGTGTGGGGAGAGTCTTCCCTTGACTCCTAGTTCAAAGACTAGGAGTACACAACCATATATAAAGGCTCTTCTCTTTCCTTTCTCTACCAATGTGGGACAAGGAGTTTTATGAACAAGGCTTTTGTGGGACTTTACTTTGAAGCATACCAAGCTTCATGAAGCATATCAAGCTTCATTTCCAACAATTCCCCACATGATTCAAAGAAAAGTGGTAGAAGAAGTTCATGGCAGTAGGAGGTCGCACGTTACGATTCTAATGTCTTGTGGACTTGAATTAGTACCTTGTGCTTACAAGTTTGCCCAACAACCATTTAGGTGGAAAACATTCCTTGAACCTTTCACAGTATTTGTTCAGTACAAACTGCGCACTAGTTTAACCTCAAAATCAGGTTTACTCTCGCGAAAAACATATATACATTAGCCCCTTACCTGCCTGGATATTTCTGTGAACGCTCTAGAGAGTCATTAGCCCAAATGCTCTCATAGGGGGCGAGCGATTCCCCCACATTCACATAGGTGAGTTCATCAGGTGTGTACTGTCTCACACCACCTTACAAGGCTATGAACTCATTAAGAGCTAAAATGCTCAACCTCACACACATGACAGTATAAGAAAAAATACTACATCATTTTATAGAGGAATGAGGTTTGTAGTACATGAATGGAGTTGTTTTGTGATTTCGTTTGACCTCATTGAACCTGGACATATTCCAGGTTAGGTATCCATCACAATTCACTCCCACTGGGCTTAAGCCCCATTCCTAGTGCTGACTCAAGCACTATCTTTCTACAAAGGCCTTTGGTGAGAGGATCCGCAAGATTCCTCTCCGACTTTACATACTCAAGTGATATCACATTATCTCTGATCAGATTCTTAACAATTTCATGCCTAAGGCGTATATGCCTTCTTTTTCCGTTGTAGGAATGGTTGCAAGCTACACTAATAGCCGCTTGACAATCACAGTGCATGGAAACTGATGGAGCCGGTCTCCCCCACAATGGAATATCTGCAAGTAGGCTTCTTAGCCATTCAGCTTCATGGCCTGCCATTTCTAAAGCAATAAATTCAGATTCCATTGTAGATTTAGCAATACAAGTTTGTTTGGAAGATATCCAAGATATAGCAGCACTAGCAAGAGTGAAACATAGCCACTGGTAGAATGAATTTCATCATTATCAGACACCCAGTTAGCATCACAATATCCCTCCAAAACACATGGAAAATTCTTGTAGTGCAAACCCTAATTAATAGTACCTTTCAAATATCTCAACAATCTAATTAAGGCATTCCAATGATCACGATTGGGGTTATGAGTATATCTAATCAACCTGCTTACAACATATGCTATATCTGGTCTAGTATAGTTCATTAAAAACATAACACTTTCAATTATCTTAACATACTCTTCTTGTGATACACTATCACCTCTATTCCTTTTCAAATGAATACTAGAATCATATAGGGTTTTGACAGGAGTAGAATCAAATTGTTTAAACTTCTTTAAAATTTTCTCAATATAATGATATTGATCCAAACTAAAACCCATAGAAGTTCTAGTAATTTTAATGCCAAGAATTACATCAGCTTCACCCATGTCTTTCATATCAAAACATGATTTCAAGAAAGATTTAGTTGTGTTTACGATATCAATACTAGTACCAAAAATGAGCATGTCATCAACATATAGACATATTATAGCACAACCATGCTCATCATATTTAGAATAAACACAAGCATCAGAATCATTTACCTTGAAACCATTAGAAATTATAGTACTATGAAACTTGTCATACCATTGTTTGGGTGCTTGTTTAAATCCGTACAGAGACTTAACAAGTTTGCATACCTTATGTTCTTGTCCAGGAACTACACAACCTTCAGGCAGTCTCATGTATATCTCCTCATTAAGATCACCATTCAAAAATGAAGTTTTTACATCCATTTGACGCACAACAAGATTATGAATGGATGCAAGTGCTATTAAAACTCTAATAGTAGCAACTTTTGTAACAAGAGAATATGTATCAAAATAATCAAGTCCTTTCTTTTGAAAATTTCCTTGAATCACAAGTCTAGCCTTATATTTGTCCATAGTCCCATCAGTTCGGTATTTCTTTCGAAACACCCATTTACTACCAAGTGCCTTACTACCCCGAGGAAGGTTAGATAAAATCCAAGTATTATTGCTCATAATTGATTCTAACTCACAATTTATGGCCTCTTGCCAAAACCTAGAGTCAACTGATCTCATGGCCTCTCCATAATTCCTAGGGTCATCTTCAATAATATAAGCATGCACAAAAGTTTCATCTAGCACATCAATTTCAGCTAAGAAAGTAGTAACATAATCAGGGCCAAAACTTTTCTCAGTCCTAATTCGTTTACCCCTTCTAGGCTCTTGAACTTCTATACTAGATGATGCATTGGCATGTGAAGGTAATGAAGATGCAGCAAATAAGACACGTTGTTCATTTAATTTCATAGGAAATATATGCTCAAAAAATTCAGCATCACGGGACTCTTTAATAGCACCAAAATTAGAAGTATCTTTTAGAATAAATCTACTATATGCAGCACTATTATTAGCATATCCAATAAATAAAATATCAATAGTTTTGGGTCTAATCTTGCTTCTTTGAAAATCAGGGATTCCAACTTTCGCAAGGCACCCCACACTTTCAGGTAACTCAAGTTAGGTGCAAAACCTTTCCACAACTCATTTAGAGTTTTCTCAAGTTTCTTGTGGGGAACACGATTAAGTACAAAGTAAGCAGAAAGTAAAGCTTCCCCCCACATGTTATTAGGCATACCCAAACTAATAAGCATTGCATTCATCATTTCTTTGAGGGTCCTATTTTTCCTCTCGGCAATGCCGTTTTGTTGAGGAGTATAAGGACCTGTAATTTCATGAATTATTCCATTAGCCTCACAAAAAACCTTTAGAGGTGTTGAATCATATTCTCCACCTCTATCGGACCTAAGCCTTTTTATTTTACGATCTAGTTGGTTTTCTACCTCGGCTTTATAGATAAGAAATTTATCCTAAGTCTCATCCTTAGAACTCAGCAAATACACCTTGGTAAATCTAGAATAATCATCAACAAAAGTAATATAATACTTTTTACCACCTCTACTAACATGGCTATGAAAATCCCCAAGGTCACTATGCACAAGTTCAAGTAAAGTAGAAGTTCTAGTCACACTCTTATTGTAAGCCTTTTTGGGATGTTTAGCTTCTACACATACTTCACATTTATCAAAATCAGTATTGCTAAATGCAGGAATAAGACTAAATTCTTTTAGCCTTTTAATGGATGCCACATTCACATGACCTAGTCTAGCATGCCATAATGAAACAAACTCAGCGATGTAAACAACAGAAGAGGTAGATGCTTTATTCTTAGTCACAACATCCAACACAAACAGCCCCCCATTACAAAATCCCTTCCCAACAAATTCACCATTTCTCGTGAGTACAAGTTTATCAGATTCAAATGCTAACTTAATCTCAGCTTTGTTCAACAATGAACCAGAAATTAAGTTCCTACGAATACCAGGGACATGCAACACATTGGTTAAAGCAATAGTTTTACCAGAAGTAAGCTTTAAAAGAACCTTCCCTTTACCAACAACAGAAGTAGTGCTAGAATTACCCATGAAAACGCACTCTCCTTCAGCACCTTTGACATACTCCACGAACATTCTCGGTTGGTACAACAATGCCTTGTTGCCCCGGTGTCCAGGATCCATTCAATAGTATTACCAACAAGGTTGATCTCGAACACCATGGCAACAATAACATCCTCTGTTAGGTTTGCTTGTGCTTTGTTCTCTTTGGGTTTGTTGACAGCAACAACAGCAACACTCCTACACTCCTTAGCGGGATGTCCATACTTACCACAGTTGTAACAATTGCTCTTGAAAGGCTTCTTGAAGCTTTGGGGCTGATTCTTACCATGTACTTGGTTTGGTCCTTTCCCTTTGGGTCCCTTGTTCTTACCTGCAAAATTCTTTTGTTCAACAAGGTTAGCAGTAGAGGAGGAATGTTCGGTTGATTTTCCTTTGGCCTGGATCCGGTTCTGTTCCTCGATCTTGATGTGGGATACAACCTCCTGGAGAGTAAAAGTTTTCTGTTGTGCCTCATAGAATGAACATAATTCTCCCAAGATTTCGGCAATTTATCAAGCAAACAGTTAGCTTGAAAAACCTCACAAATTTTCATCCCTTCAGCAAGTATTTCAGTCACCAAATTTTCATACTCATGAACTTGATCCAGCATGGGTTTACTATCAACTAACTCAAACTTAAGCCACCTACTACAAGTATATTTCCCTTTCCCAAAGTCATCGGTACCATACTTCAATTTAAGGGCATTCCAAATTTCCTTAGCTAATTTTACCTTACTATAAATATGGTATAAGGATGTGGTGATATAGTGCAACAACATACCACGACAAGTCCTATTATTCTTATCAAAGTCTCTAGTTGAATTAACAGGAGCCTTATCAACAACTAAAGCATGCTCAACACCAATTTGACCCAAGAAAAACTCCATCTTATCAGACCACATATTATAATTCTTCCCATCAAACGGATCTAACTTAGACATATCAGGAACGAAAAAATTTGGGAACATGGGGGTAGTACCAGAAGTCATCATACTTGTACTCACATAAGGCACATCAGTGCTATTATGAACTAAAGTGGATAGTATAACAACTAACTCAAACTTAAGCCACCTACTACAAGCATATTTCCCTTTCCCAAAGTCATCGGTACCATACTTCAATTTAAGGGCATCCCAAATTTCCTTAACTAATTTCAACTTACTATAAATCTGGTATAAGGATGTGGTCATATAGTGCAACAACATACCACGATAAGTCCTATTATCCTTATCAAAGTCTCTAGTGGAATTAACAGGAGCCTTATCAACAACTAAAGCATGCTCAACACCAATATGTCCCAAGAAAAATTCCATCTTATCAGACCACATATTATAATTCTTCCCATCAAACGGATCTAACTTAGACATATCAGGAATGAAAAAATTTGGGAACATGGGGGTAGTACCATAAGTCATCATACCTGCACTCACATAAGGCACATTATTGTTATTATGAACTAAAGTGGATGGTATAACAACGGCAAGAGTAGGGGTCACAGTAGGCACAGATTCGTTCATAACAACATCACCAGTATTTTCATTCACATTAACATTACTAACAATTCTGTCACTAGCCATGATTAAAAAAATTCGACTTTAGAATGTTATAAACAAAGCTTATAGACGGAACAACTTATCTGTAACGAACGGTTGTGGCGTGATGAATCACTACCCTAAAGTCAAATTTGCCCCCACATGTACACTAGGGAATTCCGGCAACCGACCTACAGGGATTCACGGCAACCAATGCTCCGGTGTACTACGGTGCAATGGCTTTGAGTGCAAACTGAATTACTGCCAAGTGAATAGAAGAGCAGAAGAGAGAAGAAGAGAGGATCAGTATTTTGTGTGTATCAAAAAGCTGGAAGTTTTAGTTCTTTTATAGGAGCTTTAGAATCAGTAACCGAAATCAAAGAGTTAATTTGTGGGCTGAAATCTTGGGATATTATTATGAGAATAATAATATAACGGTTACAGAATCTTGAAGCTGAACGGACTCAAAACGGTCGGAAAAATATTGAGCCGAGAATAAAAAGGGCCCAACCCAACCCACACCCTCGCCCTAGACCGCCCCGCCCGACCGGACGGATGGCGGCGGCGGCGCCCGCGCGCGTGTGTGGGGAGAGTCTTCACTTGACTCCTAGTTTAAAGACTAGGAGTACACAACCATATATAAATGCTCTTCTCTTTCCTTTCTCTACTAATGTGGGACAAAGAGTTTTATGAACAAGACTTTTGTGGGACTTTACTTTGAAGCATACCAAGCTTCATGAAGCTTATCAAGTTCATTTCCAACACCAAATATGATGCCTTCGATACTTCCGCAAAGTTATTATCTATAAAGGCCAATGCATGATTAAGAGAATGTAGTATGCTACGAAAAATAGCATCATTCCGCAATAACCAAAGAGACTAAAGAACATAGATAAAGTACAAACTTCCATTGAAATCCTCTTTGTCTTTTTTCTTAAGAAACCAGCCTTCTATCCAGTGAGATAATGGGATACACTAACTTACTGCAGCTAAAATACCCATGCGACAGCTTGCCGAAATGCGTCTTGCAAACTCACAGTCTCTAAATAGATGGTTGAGAGATTCAGTATAATTAGAAGAATAATTACAAAGAAGACAATTATTATGTCTTTGCATCCATCTCCTGGAAAACTCCTCACCAATTGGGAGGGCATCATTATGAATCTTCCAAAGGAAAATTGGGATTGTAAGTTTTCACAAGGCACCACTGCCTTAAAGGAGTTTGATGTAACTAATATATTATCCTCCCGCTCTGCTACTTACCCTAAAAAAATCATGTAGGTTAAACGAAAATAAAGATGGAAGTGATTCTGAGAACGTGCATATAGAATTCGACAAAAGAAGAGACAAAAAACATATATATCGTCTCTTTTTCCAACAGGAAATCTCATCGTGCTCTATATAACATCATTCATGTTAAAGTTGTTGATTTGGGAGTTTATCTCCTATTTCATCATGAGGTTTACCATTGGGGTTGTGATTGGGCTAGCTCTGAGAAGCCAAAAGAGGGGGTTGTAGTAGTGGAAGCATCTACATTACTATCTCTTGGCTTGTCGAACTAAGGAAGAAACAAGTAATCGAAATTCATATGCATACCAAAAATCAAGCTTATCAATATTGTATCGTATGTTATGCGGTTCCTAAGTATTAAAATGAGACTTCTTCGGGACTTAGTTAAAAAGATTTTATAATTGACTTCTTAAGAGGTCTATTGTCCTTGGATACATGGTGGAGATCCTAGTCAAATTTGGAGAGTGAAAGTGTGCATATCTCATTTATTGATTCAACAAGATGTTAAACGGGATCAAGTGATTTTAAGTGATCTGATAAAGATATCCGCAACAATCATAAATATGTCGTTGGGTATCATGTAAAAAGATAGTAATTGCATTGGGCAATAGTTAAAAGAACAATATAATAAAAGGAGAGGTAACATATGCTCTTTGATAAAATACTAGGGATTTCATAAAGGATCAAGGAGGGGTCACCAAATTTTTAGGAAAAACCAATTGGGAACCGATTTTTTTTTTGAAAACTATCAAAGTCAAAAGCCTAGAAATGCTCCAACCCGAATTAAGTGTACCCCATTCCAATTAAGGATAATTAAGTTGAATAACCTAATGACCAAATATTAAGTTCAGGTGTGTGGGTACAAATTGGAAAGATATTTAAGCAACTACACATCTGTGTCCATCCATATGTAGAAACATATGTCAAGCTCCATTGGCCTTTTGCCAATCTTTCCTCCAACAGTCTGTCAATATGAAGCAAACAAGGAGATTGACAATAATTGCACAAAATTGACTCCTCCAAAATACTATAAGCCCCTCCAATCGTCCTGGAAAATAAACATACACAACATAAAGATCTCTCAGCTTTTCCTAAATTTTCTCATTAGTTTTTGTACAAGCATACCATGGACGGTACCTTACTCTGATCTGCACAAAATTAGGAAGCAACAAAACTACACAAGGGTGTTCCAAGCATCGGCAATTCAATATTAGGATACTCATTAAGGATGACGAATCTGAGCCTCACCAGTTGCCGCCGTACTCGGCAGTAAAAATTTTAATTTCGTAAACTCTTTGTTTATTACCATAATGCCGCCTGATCGACCAACATGTTCATCTGCTCCCCTCGTGTCCTCGCTTATGAATGACCCCCTCCTACCCTTTAATTTGTTGTCTCACCATTTCTCATCTCTTCCATTTCTTAGACTCTGTTTCAACTTCTCATACTTTATAGAGCCCTAATCCAAAAAAAAATCCTTCATAGACATGTAGATTTTTTTAGAGTCGCTTCATACATATAATTACAAAATAATACTTCCTCAGGTCTTAAATCTCCTTTTCACTTTTCATTTCTGGGTTGTTCCATATTCTCCTTTACATTTTCCCAGTTGGTATCAATATGTTTTTGTGAAAAGGGAACATCTTACCCCAAGTTAAGCTACTTGATGCATTGTATCCACGGGCAGCTCTTACTCTTCTTCCTTTTCAGCTTGATTCCAACTAAACAAGGGGCAAAATAGGAGTTAAGGTGCAAAAGAAGATCAATCCACCTCCCACCCACTCTTTTAATAAATCCTACCCACTCTTTTAATAAATCTCACCCAACTTAAGTGAGTATTTTACCTTTTTACCCTTATTTTAATTTTATTCTCTTCTTTCTCTCCTCTTTCCTTCCTTCACTCTTTCTCTCTCCACCACCACCACCACCACCACCACCGCCACCATTCCCCTTCTCTCTCTCTCTTCTTTGCTTACTTCATTCTTTCTCTCTCCTCATCCACCACCACCACTGCACACCACCACCACTACGCAACCACCCAAAGTTCAATACGTTCTCACATGGAAAAAAAAAGTCGCGTATTAATGGCAGCAACGATGCCATTTTATATTTTTTTTAATGGCAGTCTGCATAGGCTGCGCAACGCGATCGCATTGTGCGGAACTGCGTTGTAACGCTGTGCAGAGATGCACTGCACAGTCGCGCTGCACAAAGCTGCACTGCTATTATTTTTTGCATTTTATTTTTTATTGATATTATAATTACTATTTATTGTTTTATTGTTGTTTTTGTTATTGCTATTAATATTAATATCAATATTAATTTTAATATTAATATTATTATTTTTTTGATAATTAGTGTATTCTTTTATTGAAAATTAGAAAAGCTACCAAAAAAATAGCTTTATATGAATACACCACAGACACTCATCCATCCTAGCATCATTCAAACACTCCACCCCCACCTTCTAGGAAGAGTTGAGAGGAGATTTGCAATCATATGCTTGGATGTGGCAAATAGCTAGCTAAATTTACAGCAAAAATAAGCAAACAAAACTCCTACAGTCTCAAACACCTTGACATTCTACAAGCTTAAATCACCAACTGCCACACCACAAAGGATCACCTCCACATAAATTCCATCAGGGCATAAACCCATTTCTTCACTTAGAAACCGAATCAAAACAAATTAAGGCTCACAGTCTATCACCTTCTGAATAACTCCATTGTTCAGCATTCTGTAGCTTGACATAATTGTGAAAGCAACACTCCTCCTAGCATAGATCACGCCAAAGCATTAACAACTACTTATAACCAAGCTTGGAACTCCACTGCCTTGTCAAGACCCTGCTTTGCAAGCCCATCAACCACGCCATTAACCGAACAAGGCATATGAGTAATCCGAATACGGGGTCTTGCGACCAAAATACGCCTTATGAAATTTAAAGCAAAACGAACATCCCAAGGCCCACCTTCCTTTTCATTACACCAATGCACTGCATTTGAAGAATCTGATTCGATCACAATATCAAAATGTTCCAACCATTCTTTGCTCACAGTTAGCTGAATTGCACGATGTATGGCTGTCACTTCAGCCTTGTTTATCTCAGCATATGGGATACAAGAAGAGAAAACACAACGGAACTCCTTATGCCAATCACGGAGGACACCGCCAATAGCACTCCTTCCATGTTTACATGACGCATCTGCATTCCATTTTAACGTGCCCCTTTAAGGTGCTTCCCAGCTCACAATTTCTTTTATCTTCACATTGTGTTGAAAAGTTTTTAGACACTAGGGATTGCAACTAACATCCTGGTGTGAATAGGGAAAAGACTCATCCCATGCCTTCACCCACCAACCTAGTCGTAACAACATTAACTCAAAAACCTTCTTGCTGCTACAATGTTTATCTTCAAAAATTATTGCATTTCGCTCCTTCCATAATGACCAGACTGCCACAAAGGCAAATGTTATCCAAACTCTACGAAATTCGGAACCAAAAACTGCCTGACACCTTTTGTGTAAAAAACTCCAGCATTGTTCTACGCATACACCATTTGAGATTCCCAATATCAATCCATCTTGGCCATAGAGCCCACGCAAATTGACATTAGAAGAGAATGTGATCAGAACTTTCACTTTCCAAACCACATAAGACACAAGAGATATCATTGACACACTGGAAGCCCATTTTTAACAGTCGATCTCTAGTCTTTAATCTCCCCAAACATGCAAGCCACATGAATATTTCTACTTTTGGGGGTGCCAAACCCCTCCACACCCCTCTAACTGATTCATGAATGACCTCTCCTTCTGCTGAAATTAATTTCCTACGAAAAGATTTCACAGAAAACATTCCATCTGTACTATGTCGCCACTTAAATTTATCATCTCCACCTGGGATCAGTTCGACTTGATCAAGGAGTTTGAATAACTCATCCCTCTGCTGTTCCTTCCAAACATACAGACTCCTGCGCCAACTAAAATTCCAGCGCCACAAGAGACCATCCTACAGGCCAAGACTTTCAATACAAGCGTTAGACTCATTAGTTAAAGAAAAAAGTCTGTGGAATTTGTATTTCAGGGGAAGTTCACCCAGTCACAAATCGTGCCAAAATTTTGTGAGATTTCCCCTTCCCACTTTCAAAGCTACTCCTTGCCTAAATATTTCCTTAACTGAGCTACTATTTTTTAGACAAGAAAAAATATTCTTCCAAATTCCCCCCAATCTCGGCACAACCATTTCATCAAACGAGAAAATATTTTCCACATTATATTTTTCCACTGTGAATTCTTTCCATAACCCCTGATCATCACCCACTAAACGCCAGAACCATTTACTGAGAAGAGCTAAGTTCATATGCTTGATAGATCCAACCCCTAACCCACCCATCTCTTTAGACTTTTCAATAATTTTCCAACTCACCATGTAATCTGGCCTACGATCATCTATATTGCATGCCCAAAAGAAATCTCGTTGAAGCTTTGCAATTTTCTCTGCCATCTTTACTTGGATCTTAAACAAAGAAAGATAGTAGATTGAGAGATTACTGAGTGAAGCCCTGATAAGAGCCAATCTACCACCCAAAGAGAGGATTTTGCCTTTCCAAGTTGCAAGCTTTGCCTCCATACGATCAATCACAGGACTCCAGAATTCAAGACTTCTTGGATTGGCCCCAAGTGGAAGGCCAAGATATTTTATGGGGAATTCACCAAGTCTGCAATGAAGTTCATTTGCCAACGAAGACACCTACTCCTTCTCCACATTCATGTCGATCAAAGAACATTTAAAGAAATATACCTTTAAACCCGAGGCGAGGTTAAAGGCTATTAAAATCATTTTAATGGTATCCAATTAGCACTTCTTCGCTGAGCAGAATACTACTGTATCGTCTGCAAATTGGAGATGCGAAAAACTTCTACCCCCAGGGGTCACTCTAATACCCTCAAGATCACCCAGTTCAATGGCCTTTAAGAGCAGGCAGTTTAAGACCTCAACAACCATGTTAAACAAAAAAGGGGAAAGGGGGTCACCTTGTCGCAAGCCCCTTTCCAGTTTGAAGGGTTTCATTGGTTACCCGTTAACAAGCACATATGCTGAAGTAGTACCCAGACACACGATCCAAGAAGCCCCATGATACGGAATCATAGGCTTTGTGGAAATCAAGCTTCCAAATACAAATTTTGTCCTTGTTCCTTGTTGCTGAGTCTATAATATCATTAGCGATAAGAGCACTATCAAGAATTTTCATACCTATGATAAAAGCTGATTGAGTATCTCTAATAATGGTATCCATGATCAACTTCAGTCTATTCAACAAAACCTTTGCTAAAATCTTATAAAGGACCCCAATCATGCTAATTGGCCTCAAGTCTTTCAAATGAGCCGATGACTCCACCTTCGGGATCAGACTAATATATGCCACGTTGATGTTAGATGGAAGATCTTGTGTGTCCCAGAATGAATTCATGATATTACAAACCTCTGACTTCAATAATGGCCATGCACTTTTGATAAAATTGAAGTTGAAGCCATCCGGACCTGGGGCTTTAGTGCCCACAGATTTTCATAAAACACTCTGTATTTCATCCTCACTGAATTTTTCTATAAGAAAATCTACCTGCTCACTGGATATTTTCTTCAAGTTAATGTCTTCAAAAAACGGTCTAACCCCATCCTCCTCTCTGAACAGATTCTTGAAATAGTCAGCAACTGCTTTTCTTATTTCTTCAGGTCTACGAATTTGCTTTTCCCCTATTTGCAGTGAGGTAATGGGATTCCTCTTCTTCTCTTAGAGGCCACAACATGAAAGAACTTTGTATTTTTATTGGCGGCCTTGACCCACTTTACTCTAGCCATCTGCGCCCAATAGACCTCTCGATGTTTGTACCACTTTTAATGATTATTTGTATCCTCCTTCCTCTTTTGCAATTCTTCAAACTATAGAAGTCTCGATGTCGCCAATTTATCCCACTCCTCGATAAGTTTCTCATGATCCTCCACTTTTTTGGTTTAAATCACCAAATTTAGTATCATTCCACTCATTGATCTTTTTTTCTGAGTATTTTTAATTTTTCATTCAAAAAGCCTGGCAGGTTAAATGAAACAAGTATTCCATCATTCCATTCATGCTCAATCATTTTCATGAAGCCCGGATGATCAAGCCAACAGTCAAAGAATCTAAATGGTTTAGGTCCCCAATTGAATGACTCATAATTTATTAATAGAGGGCAATGATCCGAGAGGCCCCGACGTAGCAATGAGGCAGACAATAATGGTCAGCGTGCAAAATATTCCTCATGAGCGAAGGCTCGATCAATTCTGCTCATCGAATTTCCTTTAAACCATGTATATTTTCCTCCTTTTAAATCCACTTCCATGAGTTGCAAACTGGTGACAAAGTTTATTATTATTATTATTATTATTATTATTATTATTATTATTATTATTATTATTATTATTATTATTATTATTAGCTGCGCATGCACTGTGTAGAGTTGCGTAGCGCTATCGCATAGTGTTGTTTTGCGCTACGCGATGGCGATGCTCAGGCTTAATTTTCCCATATTTTTTTTAAGTAAAATTGTTCGACGAATGCAATTACTAGCTAGTTGCTGGTGGTGTTCTTGGTGGTTGTGGTGGTGGATTAGGAGCTCAAGTTCAAAGGAGTGAATGAAGGAGAGAGAAGGAGGGAGGGTTAATTAAAACAAGGGTAGAGAGGTAAAATACCCATTTAAGTTGGGTGGGATTCAATAAATGATGGGTGAGATTTAATAATGCCCAAGAAGATTTATATCTGGCTCTGTGCAAAAAACACAATGAAATGAAGATTTAGGAAAGGGGAAGTACATTATTTCGAAAAGAAGAAAAAAGAATCATAATTGGAAAATACTCTAATATATGAAGGTACATTTTAATTAAAATTGGATAAATTAGGCTTTATTTTCCTCAACTTAATTTTACTTAAACTTAGGCTTTCAGTTCGATTTAGTTCATTTAAGTTCATATGTAACTCATCGCTTAGATAATTTGTTATTTCGAAATAAATTCATGATGATACCCATGTCATTGAAAAGTTTTGAAAGCATACTTTCAAATGAGTCTATAGATTATATTTGGACGAGTTTTGAATGGTTAAAGATCAATTTAAAATAATCAATCCAGTTCATTTCAGTTCAATTTATTTCAGTACAGTTCAATTTTCCCAGATGAAAAAAACGGAGTTTTAATCTTCTACATATGCAAGTAGATATTTTGTTGAACCCAAAAGTCAAATCTACCAAAAGAAAGATAGAAAGATAAAGAAAACTCTAGGCTACGTATTAAAGCTAGCAACACCAAGGAATTTAAGGCCAAGATGCATTAAAACACCTTCTAAAGAGCATCCGTTTCTGCTTAGGGAAAATCAGATTAGCTCAATGAACTAGCACTTGCAATCCTTTGCCTAATTAAGTGTATGTTAAAAACTTAAAATCAATCAAATAAAGAAGAACCACATTTACAAGTCTTAATTAGTGTAGTATATGTTTTAGTCTATGTCATCACTATTACTCTCACACACATACACACTAGTACTTAAACTTCCTTGCTATCTACGTGTGTGATCACTATTCACCCAAATCACTCTCACTCCCTTCACGCGCACTCAAAGTTCGTCAACATTACAAGCACTACATGTGTCCTAACTAAAGTATATAGACTAGAAACGCACACCCACAAAAAGCAATATCGATCTTCTGTCCTACTTCATGTGTTATATCACATCTCACTCTCTTATATATTTGATACATTATATTTTAAATTTACTTTATTATTGAATAGTGATACATAATAAAAATACGGATAGTTAGAATGTAAAAGGAATAGAAAATGGTACACAAAATGGGTTGGATTGCACAAAACGAAGCAAAAAACTATATTGCATAGAGCTATCAAAGCTATAAAAATTAGTATATTATAGAGCTATCAAAAGCTGGCCGACTCGAAAATCCAACTCTACTTATTTTTTAGGGTCTCAACATAATTTTCTCGATCCAAATCTATTTACAATCTGAAGAAAAAAATGAACTAAAAAATAATTTGACCCAATCAACCTGTAATCAATCCAACTCTAACTCGAATTAACCCAACTCATAACCCATTAAGTCGACTCATTTGTCAGGTGCAAGTATATATGCTATTACTAGATCAAGGAAAGAAGGAGATTGGTTCTTCACAAAAAGGGCGGCTTTTGACTCCCACAAGCCTCTCACCTTATTTGTGTGAAATATATATATAAACCAACACCCCACCTCTCCCTTTTCTCACACACACTCTCTCTTTCTCTCTTTACACACTCACTCCCATATTCTCTCTCTCTCATTCACTCTCTCTCATCATGGAATCAACCACAACACCACCACCACCAACAACAGAAGATGATCATCAATTTAACTTCTTTCTTACAAAGGGTAGAAGAACCAAACGTCAAAGATCATCATCATCAGTTTCATCTACAACAACAACATCATTAACACATGAATCATTAGATGATGATCGTGACCAATTGAGTGAAGTTACAACTGAAGAAGAAGAAGATATGGCTAATTGTTTGATTTTACTAGCACAAGGTCATGTATATAATAAAGATGATATTAATATTAATATTACTAGTAATAACACTAGTAATAATATTAATGGTAATAATAGTTTATATGAGTGTAAAACATGTAACCGTGTTTTTCACTCTTTTCAAGCACTTGGAGGTCACAGGGCTAGTCACAAGAAGCCTAAGGTGGCTACAACCACCACTTCACCACTGCTACCACCGTCCGATCACGACGACCGTGGTTGTGATCATGATCATCACGATGAATCTGAGCCGTTGATTAAAAAGACGGTTGTAATTAGTACTATTAACAAGGTGAGGGTGCATGAGTGTTCAATATGTGGGTCAGAGTTTCCCTCAGGTCAAGCTTTAGGAGGGCACATGAGAAGACACCGTGCACCAGCAGCTGTACAGGAACAAGAGAATCATGGCCGTTCGATCTCGGTGGTCAAGAGTTTTCTGCCGTTGGATTTGGATCTTAATCTTCCAGCTCCTAATGATGATGATCATATGGAGACTAAGTTTCATGTTCTTTCTATGCCAGCCTTAGTGGACTGCCATTACTGATGAGTTAGTACTAAAGCGAGAAAAAAAAGAAAAAAAAAAAAGAGAGAATAGAATAATATGTTGTTGTTATTGTAATTGACTTTACTGTGAATTATTGAGGTGACTAATTATTTTTAATTTATACTACTAGTTATTGTATAGTAGTATATGTTGATGATATAAATATGAAGCGGATTATTATTATTATTATTATTGTGCCAGAAACTGCTTAATCAAAAGTTTAAATTGATGGTTGGATGTTCAATCAAAATTTTATATATTTAATAGTTATTATTATTATTATTATTATTATTATTATTATTATTATTATTATTATTGCTAATTTGGTTTGGTCAATATGATATATATATATATATATATATATATATATATATATATATATATATATATATATATATATATATATATATAGGTTTGGGGTTGCTTGAGTTGGTTGAATTGAGATGATCAACTTAATTTGGTATTTGGGTGGATAGCAAGTTTGAATTCTTTCCTTTGAGTAAGTGGCTAGTATTGGTGGTTGCCTTTCATTCACGAAAAGTGAGTGATGGAGGCATTTACTGAATCTTTTCCCTTTCCATCGGTTTTTACTTTCTTCCCCTCTTTTTTTTATTCAATTGTGTTTTTCAATCTTCTTTTTGTTTATGATGAGTAAGTAAACTAGTACTCTTCTACTTCACTCACTAATTACTTCACGATTAATACCATATAATAATACTCAATCTCAGATTATTGTAGGGATGAGTAAAGGATATGTACTTTTATTTTATCTTGTTAATTATATAGTTTTAGTGGATCGGAACACTGCAGAGATATTCTTTCACTCGATCTCTTTATTACAATTTAGGATCGAATATAAATATTTTTCTTTATAGTCATATCAGGGTATTTTTCTGGCGACTATACTGATTATTTTTTCGCGATGATTTGTAGGGGCAGAATAACGTCATTTAGGATATAATAATCTCATCGATACAATGGATATGTGACACGTCATGTACTTAACTAAAGTGTCCGTACGTCCTTCCTAGACCACAAAGTTAGAGCCAATTAGCCCCCCCTTTTCAAATATTAAATTGCCTAATCCTTGTTTAAAGAAGGTGGGCTAGTGACCAACCAATGAATTAATGCAAGTGCCTTATTGGACCCTTTATAGCAATTTGTTTGTTTGTTTATTTGTTACTTTGTTTGCAAGTGAAACAAGTACAAGTGATAAAAAAAAAATGGATAATTTGTTGTTTTGTAGTGACAAAGAGAGAGTGAAGTGAGTGAGTGAGTATGAGTGAGTGAAGTGAGTGAGCAGAAGACGGTGGTGTGGCAGGGCATGGTTATAAGCTAAAGGGGATTCTGGCAAACAACATATACACCACAACACAAAGTCGTGGATTAGGTTCCTTTGTTCTTCACACACACTTTCTCTCTCTTGTGATTGTCATTGAGAGAGAGAGAAGTGAGTCTCGTTAGTTTCATTAAGTGACAAAGAATAAATGGATAGGAATTAGCTGAGTTGGTAAGGGACCTCTCACATGCATGCACCAACAAAGTACTAACTTCCCTACTACTTCCCCTCTTTTGAAATAACTTCTCTTTATTTATTTATGATTTTATAATTCATCAATTGTTTCATTATTGATTGCTTTGAAATTAATATATATGCTTTTACTCACTACAACAACTAGTCACGATATAAGTGTTCTTCTGGCTATAACTAAGATGGGTTTTTAATAATGTTTTTCCACAAAAAAGATCGTTATAGGGAAAAAAATATAAACGTCCTAAACAACATCAAACTTGAAACATTCTAAAAGAAAGTAACACCATCTACGCAAAAGTTCCTCAGTGATATTTTCTTAGAATATTATTGCCCACTAAAACTAGAGGAAAAAGTATCGTTGAAGTTGACTCATTTCAAGATTTTCAATATAAGTTTTTATTTGTATTTTGTAATAATAAATTTTAGTGATTTTGATGAGCACATAAATTCACTAAAATGAAATAGAACTACTAAAACACCTAATATCCATTGTTACACATACATTTTGGGTGGTTTCTTTTCTTTAGATTCATATCCAAAAACATAGATGAAAATCCAAAATCAATAATGCTAACTTTTTTTAGTTCCTATAAAGGCTATGATAATGAAGTACAAAGTACGAACTACCTCTAAGTCCTTATCCTCAACTTTGAAACATCTCTATAAAAAAACCCCCAAAAAAAATGACATCATCTTAGGAAATGCAGTATAGTAAAGTATATACTACAAGTTGTCATTCCCATGCTTATGCTCCCCACCACAAGATTATTAATTAGGTGGTGTTTGTTATGAGTGGATTTGGAATTTGTACCCGCTATCCAACTTGACTCTCATTATATAAAACAAATACTTCCAATAATTTGGCTCAATAAATAAGGGGGTGTTGTTGAGCGTTGGAAACTCATCCTAGTCAATGTTGAGGGTCTGAATTTTGTATTGGATATGAAGCAGTCTTAAATTTCTTAGCTAGTCAACTGTCCTACTTTTTGAAGCGCCTATAACTATAAGTTGGTGCGGAAAAATAGTCAGTGTAGTCGACGATCGTGAAACAAAAAAATCAATTATTTGGCTCAATAAACGTAAGTTTGATTAGTTCTGTAACCACAAAATGCACATGATCTCATTAATTAGGCAAATGGATGAGTTATGTCATTCACACTCACTCACTCGTAATAGTATTCGCAGGAAAGTGTTTGTTATGTGCACGTTTTTAAGTGAATTGCTGGCAATTTGCTAAGGGCATACATGTGGGCACGTTGTTGCGTGAGATGTCCAGAAATGGGCCATTGACAATATGAATGATATGATACTCCTAGTCTCCTATGTTATGTAGTTGGGGAAAGAAGGGTGGCCTTTTCTCTTTTCTTTTATACGCATTATTATTATTATTATACAAGTCGTGAAGAAGAGATACTAGTATATGATACCTCTCATCATTCAATACGTAGTATCTGATTAAGATGCTTTCTTTCAAGTATCAAAGTGATATTTTTACCCTTTTCTGCCATATTTGGCCTCCCTATTAAGGAATATGTACTTTGAAACTAGAGGTGGAAACAAGCCGATATATTTGTGAGTGGTGCACTCATGAACATACTCGGGCTATGTTTGGGAGAGTTTATAAGTTGTGGGTCCAGTAGTCTATGTTTAGATGTTTGTGAGAGTAGTGTGTAAGAAAAAAAGTTATTGGGTCCACAACTTACAAGTTATTTTATGGTCTTCCCAAAGATACTCTCGGTGAAAACTCGTTAGATAATAAACGAGCACCAATTCAAGGCTCGTTTAATAAACGAGCCAAGCAAGCATTCCTCCCCTGCTCAACTCGTTTAGACTTAGGGGCGCAAACGACCTGATACACTCCTGAGTGGCTCGTGAATATACTCGGTCCAAAACTCGTTCAAAGCTCAATCGATAATAAATGAGTCGAGCATGAGCACGAGCAGTACTCCCATACTCTAGTATTTTTCATGGGTTATAGCTTCAAAGTTAGTGAACTCGTGAGCAGCTCGTGAACGACTCGATTAAAACTCGTTTAAAACTCACTCGATAAGAAATGAGTTGAGCATGAGTATCAATATGATGCTCGTTTAATAAGCAGGTCGAGAACGTAGACAACAATATTTGGCTTGACTCGGCTCAATTGTATCCTTTCATTTAGTATTTTTCGTGGGTTATAGTGCCTTCAAAGTTAGTGTACTCGCGAACAGGTCGTGAAAAACTCGTCAAAGCTCATTTAAAACTAATTCGATAAAAAAGAGACACAAATACCAATAGTTCTCCTTCCCACCTCGCTCGTAATTTGTAAATAGATATCCATGATCTTGTACGAGAGTTGGAATACCATCACATGTAAACATACGATACTACTATTCATTAAATTGAGTGTCCTGTTGTTCAGGGGAGAAAAGGGAGGAGGGTTTCAAATTTTTAATAGGTAGTAGTGGACTAGTGTAACGTCGTGTTACAATATTATCATCAGCTCATGAATTTTTCAATGGTTAATGAAATTAAATAACGAATTCTAGTAGCAATAGATGGTGGAGTCAAAACTGTCATTGTCAAAATATAGGTCTCTCTAGTTTTCTAATTCATCAAAGAAAGTTCGTAGCATTCTAATCCCACTCTCACCTAGCAAGAGAAAAAGTTTTGAGGAACATATTGGTTATTGGTAGCTTCAACAACTGTTTTGATTTTTGGTGAAGCACTACGCTAAGCTTGAACAGCTCACTGGGTTGCTAGCGAGCATCATATTGGGTAAGTATGATTCAATACCGGACAATAATATCGGAGATATATACGTTAACCACTCTGAATATTATTAGTCAGTTATTGTATAAATACTTGTATGATTGGCTTCACCTTGAGGCCGCCTCATACGAATTTTTGTGTTAGTCATATGTTGTGACTAGTCTACATTTTCATGTAATTATCCTTAATTCTCTCCTTTATCTTCTCCTGTAACTACTTTAGACTTTTATCTTAAGTACAAACACTTATTGATCAATAGAATTGAATCATCCCTTCTGAATTCAATATTTGCATTATATTTGCATGGTATCAAAGCATTGATCCAACACTAATTTTATTTCTTTTTGACAATAGTTTCTTTTGTGTCTCTATGACATTCATTTCCTGATCAGTCTCTTATTCCCAACATTGCTGATCCAACTAAATATTTTTTTCTTTATCATCATCTTTATTTCTCATATTCTCAAACTCACTCACATAATCTAGTAATCTACATCTCGTGAAAAACCCAGGTAGAAGCCATTCTCGTTTGCTTTGATCTTCACAAATTCATCGATGGTTCGCATCCCCTCCGCCTCAAATCTTATCCACCAAAACCGATTATGTTCCAAACCCTGCTTATACGACTTGGTTTAGACAGGATAAACTACTCATTTTTGGTGCTCTTGTTGGTACTCGCTCTTGTTGGTACTTTGTCTAATCCCCTTATCCCAATTATTTCCCAATGCACCATAACTCGCAAGGCTTGACAAACCCTTGCTAAGACTTTATCAATCCCTTCAAAGGGCATGTCAGACGGATCAAGAATCATCTCAAAAATATTACCAAAGGCACTCGCTAGGTCAACTTCAAGATCTCGAGGATATCACTGACAAAATCCTGGAACAACTCAATGACCTTGATTATGACAACGTCATCAATGGTGTTCTTACCCCGTGAGAACCCTATTACGCTTCATGAGAAACTCATTAACCATGAACTCTCTCTTAAACGCAAAAATAAATCTACCATCAGTTTCTTTTCCGCTACAGTGAATTATGCCTGCCTCAGCATCATGGTCGACCATACATCAATTGGTCCAATGCTTCTCATGAGTCATGTCGGTCTCCTTCCCACCCCATCTTCATCTTCATCTTCATCTTCATCATCATCTTCTTCATCGAATAGGTTCAAGGGGCACTGTCAATGGTGTCAAGTTCATGGCCACTATGTCACTGAATGCAATTTGTTTTGGGCCTAAATTCCAACTACTAACGATTGCCACCTGTTCAGTCCTCCAGCTACTCAGCAGAGACTCAATACCAAAGGATAACAACACGCGCCATGTGTGCTTATGCAACTGCTTTGTCTTCTGATGAATGGCTTTTGAATACCGGCATTACTCATCACGTCACCTATTATCTCGACAACCTGGCTCTTCATTCACCATATGACGGTACCGAGTAACTTGATATTGGTGATGGACGGACCCAGGCTATCACAAATATTGGTTCCACTTCTTTACTCACGCTACATGTAATCTCATTCATATTGTCATAGCCAAAGAGAGTAGCTTCCATCTGGGTATTCCATGAGATGTAGGTTGTGAGACTGAGTTTGAGAATATGAGAAAGAAAGATGATGATAATAGGTTTAGCTGGATCAACAGTGTTGGGAATGCGAGATTGATCATGGGACGCCATAGAGGAAGATACTGCCTTGAGAAAGAAATTTCTTTTTTAGTGTTGTTTCAATGCTTTGATACCACGCAAACAAAATGCAAATATTAATTTCAAAAGGGATGATTTAATTCTATTGATCATTAAGTTATATACAACTACAACATAGAAACCTAAAGTAGTGAATTAAAGTTAGTAACAACAAGATGTAGACTAGTCAAAATATACACCTAACAATATTCGGAGTGATTGTCGTATATATCTCCAATATCCATCTTACGGGGGATATTAGAAACATATACGTTAACCACTCTGAATATTACTAGCTGTTTATTTTAACTAGTCAACATCTTATTGTAACTATCCCTAATTCTCTCATTTATCTTCTCCCGTAACTACTTTAATCACGAATTCATCTTATACTTGTATGTAAACACTTACTAATCAATGAAATTAAATCATCCCTTCTAAATTCCATATTAATTTGCATGATCTTTGCAAATAATATGAACTAATATCCATAGCTTTTGTACTAATCAGTGTTGAAATTTGAGATATTAATTCTTGAGATTCATTTATTTATAAAAGGAAGTTAGAAGAGCTAAACTCGATCTGATGCATCAATTCGAAGGAGCATGGGGCTCAAGCTCCAACTACCATTAATGGAGAACCATACTAATGCATGACAACACATCGCAAGGGTAGAAATTAAAAAAACACCTAATCTACCACTGATGTGTAAAATATTGAGTAGTAATAGAGCAGCCAACTAACAAGCCTAACAAATGGACAAGAGTAGTCATTTGAATGTAAAACAGCCACTAATAAATCAAAAGAATTTCTTAAATTTGAATGGCAGTCCTTTGTATAATATCTGAGAGCTAAAACTTTTCAGCTACATATCACCTCACTTTGGTGTGTTACTTTGTATCTTGAGAACGACATCATGTCTTGTGCGGACTTAGTCCACTATGGATCAAGTAAATTTGAGGGGTGACTCCAGGTGAATTAGGGGATGACTCCAATATTAGAGAGGTGGTTTCAGGTGACATATAGGCTGACTCCACTATTCGAGGGGTGGCTCCACTATTCGAGGGGTGGCTGCAGGTGAAGTATGGGGTGGCTCCACTATTAGAGGGGTGGCTGCAGGTGAAGTATGGGGTGACTCCACTATTAGAAGGGTGACTCCAGGTGAAATATGGGGTGATACCACTATCAGAGGGGTGGCTACATGTGAAGTATTGGTCTACCATGGACTAAGTCCACAGAAGTTTTTGTATGAGAACAATAAATTAGAACTACGTATTACCCATGTAATCTGTCGTGTGTGGACTTAGTTCATCATGGGCCAAAGACACCAGTGCAAAATTTTTGGGACATGAAAGGTATTTTTAAAAAGATTTAGTCACGTAATCCATCATGGACCAACTCGACACAAGTTATTGTATTTTCCACTACGGAAGAAAAAACTTGTGTGGACTTGGTCCATGGTGAACCAAGACTAAATCTTTTTCAAAATAACCTCTATGTCTCAAAATATTTACAGTAGTATCTTTGGTCCACGTTGAACCAAGTTCACACAAGACAAGATACTCTGAAAATATCCTTATACATGAGCTAAAAAGTGATTTCTTATGGCCTTGTTTGGTTCAATTGTATCAACTTACATAGGGAAGTTGTAATACCATGGAATTTCAACTTCCTACATAAGTTTTAATTCCATGGTAATACCTTAGTTTGGTTCATAAAGTAAACTTCCTTGGAAGTAAAAGCAAAATGCCAAATTGCTCAATCCATATGTAATTATTACATTTACCTTTGAATCCCTCACCCTTTAAAAAACCAATATCACCAATACTATTCACCAATGAATAGTAACTATTCACAAATGAATAGTAGCTTACTTCTATGAATAGTAGCTTACTTCTCCTCTTTTTCCCCTTCTTTTTGCCTTTTTTTTTTCTTTCCCTTTCCAATGTTTTCTTTTCCTTAATTTCCATCCCCCAAATACTAGCTAGCCCTTCATAGTCAGACATCACCACCAATACACCATCTTTTCTTCGGCCATACCCCTTCCTTACTAATCTTCAATTTTTCATGGTTTTGGCTTATTAAACTTTAATGACACCAAAAGTATTAGTGTATTATTCAATATGATTATGTGTTACAATTCACAAGAATTGTGTCATATATAATAAGAAAGATTACCTTTTACATATTGACGTAAATTATCTATTACAACAATGATGACATTTTTTTGTTTTATGTTCTTTTCCACGATCACGCTCTTAGTTTACAGCTTTTTGTTGCAATCCTCGTGGTTAACTAATATCGATATACATCTCATGAAGTACATCATATGATAGAAATGTAGAAGTGAACCTATCTTTGCGAGCAACATTCTGGCCAGTATTCATCTTTATTCCACATTATGATGAATTAGTTAAGCCTTTAATTACAAATTAGTGTTTATGTATCAAAATTAATCAACTTAAGGGGGCGCGTGCGTAGCACGCGGACTAATAACTCGTAATAAAAATGTCATTTGAGCTAATTAGCATGATAAGTTAGACTTACCTAACCCCCCTAGATAAGCAGCTTCCCATGGTTCATGAAAAGTTTAACTTACATAAAACTAAAATTTCCATGAAAATGGGGGAACCAAACCATGTAACTTCTTATTCTTCTTTGGAAATTTAAGTTTCTTTATTCATTTACACCCAACCAAACAAGATCATATTTTTTTTTTTAATTGATATGACCAACCAAACAAGGTCATAGTTAAAGTTGAACTAAATGAGCACAGAGTTGAACTTCAGGAAATTTGATACCTACTTGCCGGTTTTGAACAGAAACTCCTCAAATATTTGGCCTACTTTTTTTTTTTTTTTTTTGAGGGTAAATATTTGGCCTACTTTTTTTTTTTAGGTTAAATACTTGGCCTACTTAACTAGCTGATATGTGATATTGCAATAAAAGTAGTAGCAATTGAGAAATGTCAAGTCAATGACTCAATGTCACATTTATTTTAATGGTAAAAACACCGTCATAACTAGAACTGTTCAAAAGAATCCGTATTCGAGCATCTGATTCGAAAATCCGAGAATTCAATTCGAAAATATCCGAAAAAATGGATTTTCGATTTTTTAGATATCCGAAAAGCGGATATCCGAAATTTCGGATACGGATTCGGATATCAATTTTGAAAATTTCGGATATCTGAAAAATCGTAATTTTGGATATTTTTCGGATATCTGAAAAATCGTAATTTTGGATATTTTTCGGATATTTCGGATACGGAGATCCAAAATATCCGAAACTATCCGAAAAATATCCATTTTTTTGGATTTTATGGATAAATTTCGAATACTTTCGGATTCGAATATTCGAAATATCCAAAACTATCCAAAATATCCGAAAAATAACCAAATAAAGTCAATTAAAATTGAAAAAAAATTAACTTTTTCGGATATCGGATATCCGAGTACCCAAATCCGAAATTTCGGATACGGATTCGGATATCAAAATTCATTATCCGAAATTCCGGATATCCGATTTTGAACAGCTCTAGTCATAACTACCTTGTGTAGTAGTTTCATATGTTAGGTTATCTTAATATGACTATCGCCATTCTTCCTAAAATAACCATGCATTAAAAAAAAAATTACGCTTCCTCTAGGTGCCCCATGAATCCTGCTCTGAGCCCTTATGAAAGAGGTTAGTCGTGAGATGTGCGACGCAACATCGAAGAATCGAAAATCACATACTACCATGAATTAAGTATTTTTTTTTTTTTTGGATAACATGGGTTTCCAAGCTTTTACTTGACTATTAATTTCATAAATCCTAAAATTAACGACCGGTAAAATCTCCAATGACACTATGGAAACTCAAACCTGACACTACCATGAATTAAGTATAAATTTTATATGACTCAGTATTTTTGACTCGATATGTTGATTGTATGTTTAGTAAACATTCTTTGAACATATTCGTACAAAGGAACAAAAACATTCTTTGAACATATTGTTTACACGGAATACACGCTCACCAATTACTCCAATAATGTTTTCTAGAGCAAGTTTTGTGTAAGACCAAGTCATAGAAAATGGGATCACTATTTAAAAATGTAGGGGTCATTTAATATGACCTCGGACCCTTATTCCACTAAAAAGTAACTTTGTCTTACCAAAAGATATGGTAAGACCGTCTTAAACATGTTTTTGTGTGTTTTCTAACACAGGCACAACAAAAAGAGTTAAATTACCCAATAAAAGTAGAGTAAGTCTCGTGGGAGACCAATTCACAGAAAAATGGGGTCACTATTAGAAATGTACGGGTCACTTTTTATAAGGCGTGATCCTTATTCCACTAAAAAATGACCATCGTCTTACCAAAATTTATAAGACCGTATTAAACAAATTTTTGTGATAACAATATTAACTACGTAACTACAAGAGTAATATATTAATATTCCATTATTCATACAATATAGTTAAATTTCCCTCCTGGGATACAGGCATATAAAAAAACTTCTATAACACGGTTTTTCCGTAACTTTTGGTGAGACTAGGGTCACTTTTCAATGAAACAAAGGTCACTGCTTACCATAAGTGATCCTTACATTTCTAAATAGTGACCCCATTTTTGTGTAAGTTGATCTCATACAAGACTTCCTATATATTGTAATGATTTACCACTCCTAATTCCAATGAACTGAGGAAAAGGTCAGCTCTTGTGATATGGAATTTTCTACAACGTTCAAATACCTTTACCCTGACTTAATTATCAAGTAAAGAAACATAATCAGGTAGAGGAAAACGTGGACCTTTTGTTTCTGAAATCTGATTCCAGTCAAATAAAGAAGGCGGCGGCAAAGAAAGGAACAAAGACCTTCAACCAAATATAGTCCTAAGATTTAGCCACAGTTTCGTGTTATAAAAAAGGAAAAAAAAACAGATAAAAAGCCAGAGTTGTCGTGCAAATTCAAACAATTTGACCTATGTGAAGATGGTTCTATGTGCTTCCAGTTAAAATCAGGGTTCCAAGAAAAACAAACAACAAAAAAACGAATTCAGGGTTTAAATGGTTAAAATCTTCAATAAGACGATCTTTATGTATGTTTCGGTGAAACGAGGGTCACGTTTAAGTGAAACAAGGGTCACGGTTCATAAAAAGTAACCCCTACATTTCTAAATAGTGATCCCATCTTATTGTGAGTTGTGTGTCTCACACAAGACAAAATGTTTTGGAAAGCTCTCTAGTACAGGTCAACAGTCCACAAAATTGGACAAAAACAATGGCAAAGATGGATGTTTACAATTGCCATTTGCCACTGAGAGTGGGAACAGAAACCAGAAAGATCTACAAGCAAACACAATTTATGTGAGATAGACTGGAGGAAAATCTGGCTTCACAACCTGTCAAATTTCTATGATTCTATTACTAATACCACTCCTAAACTAGCTTTTACTAAACTTTTTGGGGAGAAGGGTATCTGTAGACCTCAAATCAAACAAGCTAGCATAAAAGCTCCCATAATGGAGTATAAGCAAGTTGTAACATGGGTACTCTTATACACTGGACTGCAAATTATATCCTGCACCGCAGTGTACAGAGCATGGTGCATTCTCTGGCACATGCGTCAGATGCGCCACAGCTGCCCGCGCATGACTGGAGTGTGATCAGAAGTGAGCAGTTACGCTCTGATCATCCGCTATGATCTGCCTGTGTGTTGACGCTTGCACCAGAGTGTGCACCATGCAAGTATGGCTGGAGGAGCAGAACAATGGGCATTCAGCCCAACTACGATGTGCCTGTGTATTGACGCTTGCACCAGAGTGTGCACCATGCAAGTACAGCTGAAGGAGCAGAACATTGGATATTCAGCCCAACTACAATAACCCAAGTCTCTGCCAACTCTCCAGTAAAACCATAGCTTCTACTCCAAGTGGTTAAAGAGTAATCTAAATTAGAATACGGTCTCTTGCCAATAAAAGGCTCTGTTCTACAAAGGGAGGGAGGGGGGGCTGGAAGCGTAGGGCTTAGGCACCTGGGGGAATCTTTGCCCCTAGCGTGCTAACCTATCGTCCAATGCTTACGCGTCTGAGAGCTGCTGCTTTGTTTGTGTTCTATTTTTTTCCCTTGATTTGATTTGCAATAGCCAATAATTGATGGTGAAAATAAGTGTAGAGGCAAGATATCTTCAATTGTTTTTTACGATTTCAGTTAAATTCAATTTGCTGTGTACTTTTTGTTTGTTGTACACACAAATGTAATATTAATAACATAAGGGCAATGTTATTGCCAGGTCATAAAACACTATTGCCACGTCATTCTATGCCATATTTTTCCATATATGAAACTATAGAAGAGTTAGTCTTTTGATATTAGACCTGACAATAGTGTTTATTGATCTGACAATAACATCACCCTAACATAATTGAACCCAATAATTGCAAAACAGAAAAGTAATTTTATCTTGCTGTAATATGGAATTTTAGCCATTATTTTTTATTGACATTACTACCACCACATAAATTCCAAAATCCGCAATATTATCTTGTTGAAATCTCCCACATTAATTTTAGTCATTCCTTTTTCTGACATTATTACCCCACTCATTTCAATTGATTAATTTTTTGATTTTGTTAAAAATTTATCTATAGATAAGTATCATTACCTCATAACTTCTCACACAACCCAACTACCCACTATCTTTCACAGTCTAAAAATCTACAAAATACCATTTTTGTGTTAAAAGGGAACTACTAGAGAGATTTGTTTGGAGATTTTCAGAATGAAAAAAGATAGTGTTAGTTGGATTGCGTGAGAAGTTACAAGATAATAATACTTATTTATAGAATAATTTTTCAATAAAATAAAAAAATTAATCAAATGAAAATGTGTGGGGGTAATAATGTCAGTAAAAGGAGTGGCCAAAAATTAATGTTGGAGATTTCAACAAGATAACCTTATGGATTTTCCAATTTGTGTGGTGATAGTAATATTAATGAGATGAATGACTAAAATGCACTTGAAGGTTTCAACGAGATAAAATTACTATTTTTGCATTCGTTCAAATATTACATTTTCCTATTAATTTACAATCATGTGTACAATCAATTTCAATTTTTATCCAAATTAACCCCCGGAAAAGAAAAATAAAATAAAACAACAAATAAATTTCACCAAATTTTTACCTTCGTCAAAATCGAAATATTTTTATTTAACTGAATTGCAAAAAATTGGAGATATGTTGTTTCTATTATTTTTTCCTTCAACATCTTTTAAATATAAAACACAACAAAATATTGTGAATGAAATCGTAAAAATGACACAAACAGCAACAGCAAATTGCAGGAGGGCCCAGCACTCAGATGCGTGTCCGCTAGCCACTGGAGGACGTGTTAGCGCGCGGAGAGAAAAAGCTTCCGCCACATGCCTGAGCCCCACGCTTCCAGTACCCCCCCCCCCTTCTTTTTTTTGTTGTGTTTAACGCGTAGGCAATGCATGCTCAACTTTCTAGTCCCCCCCCCCCCCTTCCTTACACCCCCTCTTACAGAAATGCCTAATACTAAGCTTCAGCCTCTACACAAAAATATGTGTTAATTTCCGTGGTCCTTGGGAAAAGAGAGGCGACAAGAAGAAGTAGTGCTGCTGACGTACCTATACTAATGTCTTGCATATTGCCTTTCATTTCATTCGTAATGAAAATTTTTACCTAAAAAAATAAGGAAAATAATCTTAGTTTTAGGTTCTGCACAATCAAGAATCAACCCTAGGTTCTGAGAAAGTTCTCTTCTGCACTCAACCCTAAGTTACGATTTAATTGAATAGTCTGGATATATACCGGGCACTGATGCACTCTATAAAGGACTGGTAAGAGCAGTAAAGGTCAATACTTCCATTACACCAGGAAACAAAGTCCATTAAACGAAGCTGAACTGACGGGTGCCTTGGAGTACTCTATACAAACGAGAAGGATTCTTCCATACATCTTGACCTTTGGCTAGGATTCAACAAAAATAGTTCGGTGTAGTGTAGAAACGTAGAGCGTTGGAGCTGAATTTTGTCCTTGATAAAATCTACATGCCTCATTGCTTATTGCTTAGAGAACTAAATAGTTCCATACAAATTGCCACAAATGGGAATCTAGGTTACTGGGAATAAACTGAGATATTTTTCTCTGTCAGTCTCCTTTTGTAGCTCTATCCTTTCATTTTGGATTGAGTGATGCAGGAAACACCTTCAGAAAGTAAAGCAATTCTCTCCCGCTCTTTTTAGTTTGGTCAGATGTGATCCTCTAAGTATAAAAGTCCTAACCTAGGTCCTCACTTCCGTCTCCCCTCCTTCGACAAAGCCAACCCAAGGCTTTTGTTTGCCCACAAACCCCTCCGATTGTTTAAAGACCCTAACGTTGCTCATGCAATTTGTTGGGGGGTTGGGTTAACTACAGCTTGAGCTAATTGCTAATAGACACCAAGCCCTAGAAATGAAGAAAAGATGTAGCTAAAGCGACTATCCGGAGTATCATTATCAACAGAAGCGAACAAGATGTAGAGCAGCAGAAGCCAACAATAAGGCACAAAATAACTACTATAAGAAGAAGAGGATAAACAAAAATATAATCTTATCCATAGCTAAGCTAAATGTTTAAAGACACATACAAGTTACTGCATGTTTGTTGATAATGGGCATCTACAATTTGAAACAACAGCTGTACCTCTCCTGCACAAGGCCAAAAGAAAGCATAAATATATTTCCATGCATAATAAGGCAAAGTAAAAGCCAGAAACCCTTAAGGAGGCTAATGGATTGACCTTGACCCAAAAGTAGAAACAATCTTTAAGGATTTTATGGGAAACAGGATGACAAATCATGGTTTCTAAATTTGAGTAATCTTGAAAAGCGAAGTAACTACACTACACATGTTAGTCACTTCGGTGGATTTAATTAAGTTGGCAATCAAAACACATACGAGTATAAAACATCAGTCATCTGAACATGGCAATCTTTTCTAGCAGTGGACCCCAAAAGCCAAAACAGAGACTCACTATTACCTTAGCAAATGGATTCAAAAGTGTCCAATAAAAGCTCTGCAAGAAACTTGTGTTAATTGGCAAATACTGTCAAGCGAACCCGAGCAGTGACATCTGGGTGCAGCTTCAGTTCTGCAATATACTCGCCAGTTTCCCTAATCTCAGGGAGAGTAACAATTTTTTTGTCCACATCCCTGAATAAAAAAACAAAGAAATAATGGAATCAGTACACAAACCTGTAAGACCTCAATACATAACGAGAATATCAGCCGTGATGCCAGTAACACTACCTTTGAAGTTGTGCCTTGATTATGTCAACAAGATCTTGAGCAGTCACGCTGCAACCCAGGAAGCAAAATATCAGAGTTCCTCACACAGTTTGAGTAACACCAGCACAAAATGTCAAATGTGGATCACATTTACCTTCCAAAAATTTGTTTCCCTTTTCCACCTTTGCGTTTAACCTTGAAAGCCCCAACAGTTTCAAAAATCAGAGCAAGCTGTTGTGCCTCCTCTTTTACCTAAGAAACAATGTCACACAACATCTTTGAACTGTCAGATGGACACATTCTCCAGATCTAGCACCTTGGGTGGGGGAAGCAGTTGGATAACAAAAACTCTAGAGCGCAAGTTAGCTCATTTAGGTGGTTCCTATTTCTTGAATGTGGTTTTCTCTAGGCCTCACGGTCGTGCAATATGCCAGGTTTGAACTAATGGGCTACATCATACGTTCACTAATTGTTTTTCTGCATCTCATTTGTTGTCAACTAATAGGAAGTTCATGTATTCCCAAGAGAGGATCTAAAGAGATCAGACTCTCTATAAATGCTAAGGATGTGTATATCTGACACTCCTTCCCCCTTCTCCCACTTACCCTGTCCTAGGCAGGAGCCTTCTGGTGTTCGAGTGCCTACCCAGTGTTCCCATAATTTAGTACATTATTTCATCCATTCAAGCCTGCATATGAACAAAGGTACTTAAGAGAACAAAATGAAACAATCAGAACAAGAATTGATCATCAAGAGCTTCCAAGCTTACAAGGATGAAAGTATACATGTGTCCAAACTCCAAACACAGGGCTGAATATCTCGAGCCAAATTTTCTAATTTGTTATCCATTCCCATTGACTTTTATGATTACAGAAAATTCAGTCTAGTGTAAATGTGATACTAGTGCACCTTTTGGATTATTAGGAAAGAAACACAACAAGACCTACCATACAATCAGGAATAATAAAATGACATGCATCAAAAATAACAAAACACTGTCCACTATGAGATGTTGTGTACTTACCCTCCTCTTTTCAGCTTCAATTCTCTCATCCTCAATCTTCATTTCCCTTTAGCAAGACAAGCAAATATTCAACCATGTGATCTTGTAGGCTAAAATTACTTTTAAAGTGAAAAGCTAAGATGACAGTTGCAACTACAAAAATTCCCAGTCCCACAGAACTTTTGTAATAAAGAAATGAGAAAATCTCCCTCTTCCTACTCCAGTCCTAAAATATATATAAGACATTGGCTGTAAGAATTTACAATTGTAATCAAATCAGATTTACTCACTAGAAAGTTGAAGTTTCAGACTTCCATGCAAGACAAAATCCACCTCCCCAAACTCCCATGGCCTCAGACTTTAAATTTCTATAAAGATGAAAAGTTCCCCTCCCCCCTCCCCAAATGATGCCCCCAGGATCATGCACAGGAATCGAAGCAATAAAAGAAGAAATATTCTCATCCTGCGTGCCATTGTCGTTAGCACAAGTGATACAAAAAGATTTAATATATATAGGCAGCAAAAGAGCCAAGTAATCTGTCACATAGGCACTAAATATGTGGGTTTCGGGAGACATAATAGGAATATTTTGTGGCTATTCATATTTCATAGTACGCTTGGTTGGTAAGAAAGGCCTGTCTCCTGAAGGAGTCTCTTTTCCAGAATAATGTTTTTGAGATCAGTTGTATATATAATTTTCTATGGGATTGGGCTAGAGGGGATTTTAGAGGAATCTTCCTTGCAGGGATTTAATATCATTGGGCTCTTTATAGAGTGATATATTTTCTGCTCAGGACTCTTTGTTCTACAATGCTGTATATTCCTTCTCATTAATACAATGCTTCTTTTATCTATTCTGAAAAAATGTAGTGAAGATCTTTAACAATTTGAGTATTGGCACTTATTTTGTCAAGCTAATTCCATACTAGGAAATCATACACACAGATAGTATGACCCTCTCCAGATGTTGACTTGAAAAATCCAACTTACTGAAAGAAAAAAGAAAGATGCCCAGATTATTGAGTGGAAAAAGATCATGCAATGAAGCCTCCACGGGCTCCGAGTTAAATGAACAAACCATGATGGAATACCACATGTTTCTCAGAAGACATGTAACTGTTAAAACCACTGGTCCACTGTTATAGGGATACGATCTCAAACTTATAACTATAAGCTATAGGAAACAAGGGCTCGATTGTGACTGACGAAAATTGGAAAGAATCAAAGATCCATTAGTATGATGATAAGCAAAAACTGGAGTTTTCATGAGGTTGAAGCATTAATTGAAGTGTGTGTGCTGGCTCAAACAGATGAAATTCTGAGATTATTATGTTTTCCCATAGGGGTCAGAAGACTCAGAACTCAGGACTACCATGGGATTGCCTTGTTATAGACTGCAGTTAGATTGTAGAGTATAAGGTGGCGTGTGGTTCATTTTAGAGGACTAGATTGGTGAGGAATGAAACAAGGGTTGGGGATGGGAATGAATCAATAATTCCACTTCCATAAAAGCTGGTTGGTTACAACTTCCCCCATCCTGGACCTGCACGTTGTTCCAAAGGGAAGGATGAAAAAGAAACACTGAATATTTTTTAACTTAAAACCCATACCAGATTTGTGAACTGGAAAACAGTACATCCTATGAATCTATCAGAGACAGCCTTCTGTATATATACTAAACAAGGCTTAAACAAACCAACGGCCTATTGAATGGGAAGGTGAAGCTAAGTAAGAAGGTTCTTCTCCAACTAGAACTTTACTTTTTCACTAATAAGTTGTGCATTCTAGAAGCCTGATCATGCCAAAGAAATCTGGAAATAAAATTAAGGGTTGTGGACTCATTGCCGCAGGAATAAGCTCAATTCAAATTAGATTCAAATACCCCATAATGCACTGTTTCAGATTAACAAGAAAACAACAAATAAACCACTTCTGTTTCTCTAGTATACTGTATTATACATTGTGTGAGTATCATAACCATTTGTAAGAATAATGAGTGCCTGATAGATATAAGAGTTTAGAGATGGACGCAAGAGCCCACTATTACACCATGATCAACCTAGTACCTCTCACAAGCTCCTGCCTATATCGAGTTGGACTCAAACCCATGGTACTTTCTAAAACAAGAACATTATTAAATCTTACGAATCGATCATGGCAGTGAAGGAACTGGCTCGTGAAAAAATTAGACTTTTACATAACGGATTCCCTAGAAACCCAGAAACATAAACTCAGTAGCTAGTGAAGGAAACATTGTTGGATGAAAGCTTCAAGTTTGTGAAGTAAACTTGTTTTTTGTGTAAAAGGCTTTTGTCCCACATTGGTGACGAAACAAAATGTAACTTGATTTATATATGTGGGTCTCCTTTTAGATTTTGAATAAGAGAAAAGGGGAAAGTATGGACCACCACACGTGCGCGCGCGCCGCCGTCCGGCCGGGTGTGGGTTGGGTTATTATCTTTTTACACAAAGTTTATTTAAATTGAATCTGAAATTGTTACTTCAACAAAGTCTTTCCTTATTTATTGTGTTGGGCATTCACGAAATTGTTTTGGTCTTCAAAACTGATTGTCCTTGGTTTCTATGTAAAATAGCAATTACTATTTTCGTTTTCCATGATTGATGGTTCAGACTACTAGTTATTTTTCCTCTATAAAATCAGCTTTAGAAAACTGATTTGGGACACAGAAAATACTCTCTTTTTCTCCATCTATTTTCTACTCTTACAAATCTCTCTAAAATGTTTCTGGTTTGAGCAACTCGGTACTGTTACTCTATCCGCTCACTGTGAGTGCACGCCGTGATCGGAGTTGTGTTAATTCTGGAGGACGGCCGCCATTAGAAGCTTGCACCGGGGCTAGGCGAAATCGTCTTTTAGGACAGTGGTCTGTCCACGGCACAACAAGTGTTGCAAGTAAGATCTTTCTGTTTTTTTATTGATTGAATATTGACCTTTATTCCAACAAACATGAGACTAACAACACCGATACACAAAGAGCCAACGCAAATTACTAATATTTCTACCCACTTTTGAGTCACCCAACTCAATGAAAATGTTGTTCAAACTAAAAACATAATCTTGACTTATCCCAATGCATAAACAGGGGCACAATGCAATTGTCATGTCAACATAATATAATGCCAGCAGAAAAGAACCAACAAAAACCCAGAAAACAACTGAAGCCAAATATAAACAATTACATAGAATGAGGGTACATACTTAATAAGAGAAGATGTGACAATTTGAGCTTTTCCAGTTGGCAACAAGAAATTCCGGTAGAATCCAGCTCTTACATCCAAAAGCTCTCCTTTTTTCCCCAAATCTGTCACATCCTCCTTCAAAATAATCTGCACAAAAAGCCCCACAAAATTAATGAATACCCACCAAAGAAAAACCACAAAAACATGAAAATTTCACTGAGAAAAGTCGGAATTTCAATTACCTTGCGAACTTTTTTGGTCTTCTTTTGAGCCACAATTGGGAGCATAAGTCTCCCATTATCTGGGAATTTCTGGGATTCATTAGTGGCACCTGAGAAGCTCTGGAACAATGAAGAACTGCACCATGAGAGTGTTGATGACATTGTCACCCGTTTTCCTCTCTCTCTCTCTCTCTCTCTCTCTCTCTAAGCTGTAGGGCTTTATCTGTTGGAGAACACCTTATCTCTAGAGACTAGACTGAGAGTGCAAAATTGTAAATGGGTGAAGAAAACCGTTGATATGTTGCCCGTGTCATGTGCCTGCCCTTTTGGCTTTGGTGTTTTGGACTTGGCGCGTCACTCGGCTGACTGCAATTTGGAAAAAACCAACTAAAATACATTGCATTTGTTAAAAGATTTTCTATTATATGTCCTAAAGGGCATAACTCACGGTTACTATCTAATCCATCTATCTAATCTAATCTAATCTAATCTAATCTAATAAAGTTGAGTGTTACACGTATGGTGATGGCACGTGGTATGCCAACAAGGAGGGTTAAGATGGTGTAGTAATGACATGTAAGCGCCACACAAACAAAGCCTAAAAGAGCATCCAAGTGTCACCCATTATTAATGCATCATCATTAGTTGAGTTTATTATATTTATTAGCATATTGTTTCAAACTAGAAAATAAAATAAGTTAAGTTACGTAGCTCAAAAACTTATGAATTTTACTTCATTAGATTGGATTTTAAAAGTACTTCAAAATGAGATACATATGTCCTATAAAATTTGGGTCCATTTAAAAGTGAGTCCAATTTGTCTATGCATGACACGTGGGACTCCACGTAGGGACGACATTCTTCATGTGAGGACGACGCATGTGATGCCATGCAAGCGTCCATTTTCGTATGATGATGACATACAAGCCGCCACGTAAGCACAATCATGCCACATAGTATAACAAATTACTAACCGAAATATATTATGAACATTTTATTTTATTTTGTAATAATTTTTTAATATTTATGTGTAAGAAAAACGAAGCTTGATACATGGGATGCCATGTAAGTGCTCAAATTGATATGGTGATGACATGTGAGTCGTTATGCAAGCTAATGTTACAAGCGATCAAGCATTAATGCATCATAATTATGTGACTTAATTAATACAACATAGTATAACTATCATCCTATTGTTCAAATTATAGAATAAATTTTTTTTGTTACGCAACTTTAAAAATCATGATTCTTACATCATTGGATCAGGTGCAGAAAATACTTCAAAATGAGATACATATGTCCTATATTTGACTTTATAATGTTCGCTAGAATTTTATTGGTTTGAGGGAAACTATTAAATAAGTTAATGAGAAAAGACACGTCGGATATAGATAAAGTTGGGTCCATTTTGTGCGAGGATGCCACGTGGACGAAATTTTGGTGTCGAGTTGAAATGGGGACAACACATGGATGCCAATTTGGTGCAGGGATGACATGTGCATGTTCCACATTAAAGTTTAGTTGTGAAGAAAATTAAGTGTCCATTACATTCAATCAATACACATTAGGGATGCCACGTGCAAGATAGTTTTATGTGGGGTTGACATGTGTATAACACGTGGATGCCAACAGTGTAGGGATGATATACGGATGTCCAGTCATCATCAACATTAGAGTTTTGTCATCAAATTAATT
This sequence comes from Tetragonia tetragonoides, assembly GCA_038025085.1. Taxonomy (NCBI): domain Eukaryota; kingdom Viridiplantae; phylum Streptophyta; class Magnoliopsida; order Caryophyllales; family Aizoaceae; genus Tetragonia; species Tetragonia tetragonoides. The sequence continues at coordinate 5,785,763 of CM076145.1, read as the reverse complement.
ACAACTTTAATTATACAATTAAAACCACTTATAATAAATCAATACATATTAAGGATGCCACTTGGACGAAGATTTAGTGTGGGGTTGACATTGAATGAGTCGCGGATGGCAAGTTGGTGTAAGGATGACATACGGTTCAGACATCGCCCACAAATTATACACTTAAAAACACTTTTAAATTATAAACACGAAAAAAACGAAGAGTGAATTCAATCAATACTCACATTATTATGAGTATTACTTTTAAGTTGTTTAGTGGGTTCAAATGATTATATTGATCACTACCATGTAAGTTAATCACATAACAGTAAATTACAATGTTACATAGTGACAACTGACACATGAATTGACATTAGTGCAATACTACTTTCACTGTTATTATATTGAATAAGTTTCATTTATAATTGATTCTTCTTTTCCTTTTTCTGTTTGAGTGTGAATGTTGTGGCAATATGAAGTAATAAGAAAAAAAAACTATAAGTGACCCACTCTATGCTACTTATTTATAATTATATTGATGAAGTTGGTATCGTTCTTTGGGATTTCGTTTGTTGTGTTACACGTAACATTTTTTTTTACAATGATTGAAATATATTGTTACCTTTAATTAGACATAATTTATTTTTATTTTCTTTATCTTTGTTTTTTTTCTTTTTTGAATTTTGTAACTATGGTTATTTTGTACTTCATAAAGATTAAATAAATAGAAAGAGAAGAAAAAACATATTAAAACATTTTATACAACATACACGAGCCCGTGCGGAGCACGAGATAAAAAACTAGTTATCTATAAAATTTTGGGTATAAGCGATGGTGAGCTGACAAGTGTCACTCTCCGGTTGGCTTATACCCAAGACATGTAATTAAAAATTTTTGTCCTTTTTTTTATAAGATGAGTTATGGTTTGGATAATTATTAAACATAAATGAGTCAAATTAATACGGAGTGTTAATGACTTTTATTAAATCAATGTCATTATTTGAGTAGTTAATGATATAAATAATAAAAAAATTAATAATAACCTAAGACTCATATGAGTATAAATAATGAAAAATTAATAATAACCAAAAACTCATTTGAGGCGGCAGAGTTTTTGTTAAAAAATAAAAGTATTAATTAGTACCAGTAGAATAAAAATTATTAAATTTCATTTTTACAAAATAATATTTAAATTTTTATTTTAGAATAAAATAGATTTTAAACATTTATATTTTTGCATTGAGTTTTGGATAAGATCGCAGGTAACGTTCACTGTCCAGTAATGGTTGGTTAATTTTTAGTTTTTCTTTTCTTTTTTTTTTTATTATGTAGAGTAATGATTTGTGATTAATAAATATCATATAATACTTTGTAACACCCAGAATTTTACGCCTAATAATTAAATAAAAATAAATAAAACTCGCGCCGAAAATCCGGCAGAGTTCCATTAGAAAACTGAACAAACCAGCCTAAAAAGGCTTATATAAACCTGCTTAATAAAAATATAAAACAAAATCCAATTAACCCAGCGGAAGTCTCTAATAACACCCGTGGCGCTACCGCCACACTCACTCATACGACTGAGTGTAAGGCTCTTCAACTGAATCTATTAATAATAATCTCAAAATAATTCTAGGTGGTCTACTTGTTACAATTTACTCGGCTCTATAAAAGAACAACTACTATATCTCTGCAAGTCTAATCTGAAGCTTTCCTCACAGGCATTTGTGTAAACATAAACTTCAATCTGCAAAAAGGTGAGAATTTGCAACGTCAGCAATGCTGTTAACTCACATTTAGTACGTAAAACTCATTCTAGATTCAAATCAAGTCGAAACGTATAAACATGCTTCAATTTAATCAAACAAGAGATCCTAATTAGTCTTTTGCAAACTTTACTTACTATAAACACCATACACTTATACAAATAAAGAGAATATCAACGATAGTACTAAAAACAAGTAACTTCTTTCTAGATATCCTCTATACTCGGGATATCTTAATAGCTTTTGTTATTAATCTTGCATTACTGAGCTGGGCATAAGGGAGAGGTTCCTAGGGCCGCCGCATCTCGGAAGCGTTTAAACCCTTGACCACAACCGGGGGTCAAGCCACAACTTGGGGCCAAATATGCTACACCTGCTGACCACAACTAGGGGTCATAGCCACAACTGAGGGCTAGGTCACAACTGGGGACCGCAGCTGGGGACGTCTCCCATATAACACATCTGGAGTACCCGTAGGTTCCTACTTTCCCGAGCCATCTTCCACTTTACGTTATAAGTAGCTTAAGTAGCTTTTCATTTCTTTTGTATCTTCTGATATTAGCACAACACATCACATAATTACTCACATATCTACAGCTAGAGCTGTCAAATAGGTCAGGTCGTGTCGTGTTTGTGTTCGTGTCAAGGTTAAACGTGTCGAGAATCCCTTGATCCAAACCTAACCCATTTATTAATCGTGTCGAAAATCCTTGACCTGCACCTGACCTGTTTAATAATCGTGTTACCTGTTTAATGACCTGTTAACTTGTTTATCTTTACTTATATTATTCTAAACTAATTGAAATATGAGAAAAAACATAAATTTTACCTACAAGTTTAAAGTTCTAACAATATAAGTGTATATTCAACGGTCTAAAATTATTAAAATGCTCAAGATAGGTGAGATTCTATTACATTATTTACTTGTTACAAATTATTTGAACTTAAACTTGACTATTAAAATTAAACGTGTCGTAAGTAGGTTGTTTTCGTGTCGGAAATTTCAACCTTAACCTAACCCATTTAACTAAACGTGTTACTCGTGTCGACCCATTTAATTAAATGGATCGAAAGCTCTCAACACTAACCCGCTACATTCGTGTCCGGTTCGTGTCGTGTCAGCTTTTGACAGCTCTATCTACAGCTAGTTTGTAGGAACAATCATATCAGCATTCTTTCTTCTTTTTTATATCTTATTTGAGATCTTAATAGCTAGTCATTTCTTTCCTTTCTTATGACGTTTTCACTGTACGTCATATACTTGCTCATATCATTCAGTTCAAGCTCATAGCTCTAGAGCACCTTATCATTTTCTTTTCTGTTTGACATTACTTCTTTACTCACTGCCATATCATAAGGCTCTAGAGATAAGCTGGCTATCCTTTTGTAACTCTAATAAACTTATAAAGTTACTCAGCTTGATTAGCAAGTCTATAGTCCCACTTAATTAACCTATTTGAAGTACAGAAAACATAAATCAGCCCACACATTTATTGAAGGCAAAGACCTGCACCTTAACGGTACTTTAACATGATTTCTAGCACAAAAACAACTATCAGAATACTAATCTGGGTCATTGCTGGACACACTTGAACACCTTATACAGTAACTCACCTGGTGACACATAACCAATAAAATGGGACATAAGTTTCTGAGTTATGCATGAGCAACCTCTTGGCCAACATATAAAACTTATAATAATCTTCCCTTTAGTAGACGTATCACACCCAAAACAATTAAATTTGGCTTGATGCAAAACATACATATAATGACATAACTAGGCTCATCTCAGCTATATATTTTCCCTAACTACATTCTTTTATAATTATCCGCACATTTAGTACCAATCAACATGCACTATAACAAACCAGAAATCTAATTTCATATAAAATCTTAGTACAGTACCTATATAAGCTCCCCAAATTCGAATCAAACCAATCTAATCATGATTTACACATACACACATAATTAGGCTCAAATTGAATGTAAAATGAACCCTACGTAGTAGATGTAGTTACCTCAATTGCGGTTCGACTCCTAATTAGCTATGCCCATAAGCTAGTTTTCCATAGTCTACAAAACCTAAGACCAATTGATTAAAATTAGCATCTAGCAAATCTGAAATCTAAATTAAAATCATCCTAACTTAAGTTCAAAGTTCAATTACCCAATTTTTCGCTATACTTGAGAATACAATTGGATTGGGCGGTGGAACCGCTTGCTCTCCTTCATGGCTAGCGTTTCTGGGTAGAGGTTCTCGATGGCCCGAAGGGCCGCCTACTGCCGCTGCTACTATGCGGGTTTGTATGAGGGATAAGTGGCTGCTGATTTTCGTGGCTGTGCAGTGGTCTGTTGGCTGGGTGAGTGATGGCGATTGATGATTGATGATGGTGATGCGTGATAATTAGTAATGACAATGGCTTTGAGCTAGTCTATATGAGAAGCAGGGAACTAGTAAAATAAAAGAAAGAAAATGAAAGAGAGCTTATAAAGGGAGAGAGTGAATCGGTTAAGGCTTACTTAGTCAAATTGGTTTCCTCCTTCCAATTCCAATTGAACACCAAAGAGTTATACTTATATGTGGGTTTTGTTGTCATCTAAATTGAGTATGTTTTGTGGGATTATACTTTACCAACATAGAATTAGCTTACTGCTTTTCTAATTCTACCTACTGATATCTAATTAAACCATCTAGCTCATTCTCTCTCTTCATGTTCCTAACTAATTATTTCTAATAATACACATAGGCACTCAACCAATACCATGTAATTATAATAGACATCAAGAATAACATTAAAATATTAACATCTAAAAACAATGGAAACAACCTTTAACAAGACAAGGACATTACTAAAAGTATTATAATTAACTATTATTTTAAAAAAAAATATACTTATAACTTCAAAATACATCTCTTCCTTTTTTTTTTTTTTTTGGGTAAACTAGAAAATTCTATAAAAATACCGGGTATTACATAATCGCTATGAGTCGTTCATCTTACTTAATGCAATCTAAAATAAATATCATATAAACAATTTAACGTTTTCAATTGTTAACTAATTAGCTAATGTAAGGATGAAAGATTTGACTTGTTTATAATAAATTCTATTTGCATTCAAAAAACAAAATATAATTAGGTATAGATGATGAATATTTGTGGGAATAGATGCACGCAATATAATAAGGGCTACATAATTGTGGGTATAAGCGTTGGTAACTATAAGTATCACATCTTGATAAACTTTTTTTTTTTGGAGAAAGTGACTGGTTAGTCCTCCTAATTTTTTATATCCGTTCGAATGAAAGTTAGACTTTCAACTTTTAAATTCTAATTAGCGAAAGACACATTAATGGATAATTAAAACGGATCAAACCGATTAAGGGTATAATCACCCGTTTAACATGTGACTAAAATTTACAAGGATATGACGAATCAAATAAAGTGATAAGCATGGTCATATTTAGATTGACAATTTGTTAGGTTATATATATGTGAGGTACAACGTAGAATGACAAGTTAGGTGATTAATAATTAATAGATATTATTATTTTAGGAGATATATCTATTTTTAGAGATAACCTAACTAATTATGACACATATAACATTTTGATCTGTCACCATTTTCATTCCGATATATATTTATATTATTTAAAAAATTAATTTTTTTTTATTTAAGCATATTAAAAGTATAGTTTTAAAATGATAGCCCGTGCGTAGCACGGGTAACCTCCTAGTATAATTAATTTTTGCGCAATTTGGTGAAAATCTCCTAAAAAGCCGCCATTGTTTTTTGTTCAGTACCCCCTTTGTTGCGGGGTGCTAGAAGATAGCTTGCTTTGTTATTTTGTATATTGCGGATACTGTTAAGTGAATAACCCATATAAGTGTCCCACACCGAAAGAATGGGAGAGAGGAGACTAGCATATAAGTTTGGTGGGGTACTTCACCTAACGCCAATTAGTTTTAAGGTAGACTTTCATTTGATTTGTATGTGGTGTTACTCTCTCCTATATATAAGCCTTGTCTAAGCCCATTAAAAGTTTTATATAGTATAAGAGCCCATAATTATAAGATTCTGATTATCAAGTAGAGGGAGTGGAAGTTTAATAGACGCTGAAGGACACTTGAGGGATTGGAAGTTTAATAGAAATCATATACTTCGACATGTATGCCAACATGCGCATGAGTTCTTTGTCATATAGATATATGCAATAATTGGCAGGTTAATATTATATGTATGAAAACCTTCACAATGTCCATGAATTTAACTACTTTGAATATGCACACATACTATTCTCTTAGAACTAATAGTTAGTACAACTATTTTTTTTTTTTTTGAGTGAATAGTTAGTACAACTATTTGAGCAACCAGCAATTGGTAGTTTATCGCCTTTTAAATTCATCTCCCAAATTTCTACCTAGTTTTGCCAAACATAATCTTACAAAACATTACCATTTTTTTTTGTTCACACTTTGTGGTGTTTTACAGTTTTAGTATGAAAAAGAATATAAAGGATTTGTGCGCCGTTTATTCTTTTTGGGAAGCAATACAACACCAATTCGATTCCATTTATTGTTGTTAACTTATACACTTCTAGTGGTTGTTTGGTAGGCATACACAACTAACACAGAAAGTGTAAAATCTCTTATTGTTTGGTTGACAAAAATACATAGCAATTAACTTCCCGCAGAAGGTGACTTCCCCAAAAAGAGGAAATTACTTACCAAGCTCCTTAGGTAAGGCTACGTTCTCCTGAACTTAATTTCAGTTAAATTAAGTTTAGTTCAGCTCAGTTTAATTCAATTCAATTTAGTTCAATTCATGTGTACCTTTATTAATCTGATAACTTTTTCTTTCAAAATAAATTCATGATAATACATAAAATTTTCAAACGAGTCCAATATTAAATATGCTTGGACAAATTTTAAATGGTTAATAGTCTAGTTAAAAAATTATTTCATTTCATTTCAACTTTTTTCAACCAAAAAGAATGAATCCTAAATATTACTTCCCAAATCACTTCTTAAATCCCTTTATTCAACCAAACAAATTTAGACACTTTCCATAAGTACCAGTATTTCCCATGGGAGTTTAAGGTCAACCAATTTACCAAACAAGGCTCCTATAAAAAAAAAAAAAAAAAACAAAAAAAACAAGCTTCTCTGAACCATCTAACAAACTCCAGAACCATGTTCCTCCAATCCTCCTCCTAATATAAACCCATCAAAACAAACCTTTCGAAACTTTGAATTTCTCAACGGTAAAATCACAAACAAGTTATTTATCAAACTTTGCTTTCGAATTCTACAATGACTCAAGACAAACCCGATTGGGGTGGTCTTCTTAAATGGAGTCTCTCTCTCTCTCTGATGGCACTCGCCCAGTCGCCCTCAACGCCAACTCAGGTATCCGTCTTTTTACCCTCTGTCTCATAAACGTTCTTGTTGGGTTCAAGTTTTATTTTTTCTGCAAATTGCTACCAATCCACCTCGATTTTGTTATATTAATCCATGTTTTTGTGCTTTGATTCTGGTTTTGTTGTTACTCTAATTCTATAAACAATGGGTGAATATGATGCTTTATATCAGTTACTCTCTTTTTCAAAGACATTGTTGTAGGGTTCAAATTTGAATTTTTCTGCAAATTGCTATATACCCACCTCGATTTTCTTATGTTAATCCATGTTTTCGTGCTTTCATTGTGGTTTTATTGTAAATTTAAACAACTGGGTGCTACGATACTTTATACCAGTTTATAGGTGATGGGTATTTTGTAGGTCTTGTAAATGATTGAAACTTGGAGTTATTATGCTGTAGTGATTTACAAGTCCATTTATAAGGGTATTCATCTGTTATGATAAAAAACCCATGATTCTAAATTTGATGTGGGTGCAAACGGGAAGAAAATTATAAAAGAAAGAAAAAAGGGGATAAGAGCAAGCTGCAAGCAGATTTATTGATATGGAAAACCCTTGATGTGAGGGATAAGTTCTAGGTCAATAGGAGAGTGTAATTCAATGCAAGTGAAGAGGTGGTTATGGCTTGATGGGTTTTCTTAAACCCTACAAAAAACCTTATAAACCCTCACAAGCTTTTGTTTGTGTTTTTGGTTATCTTGAACCCTTTATCTGTTAAAAGAACCCCATAAACACTATCATGCGTCTTTTAGGGAGGAGTTAATGGGTTGGATTTGCAAGGAGGTGGACTCATGATTCTTAACAGTACCTCTAACGCTGCAGACCTCCATTAACAAGCCATTTGGACATAACTTGACTGAACTCAATTGTAGACTGAACATGTTGACGTCCTTGAGTGACCAAAACTATGTATTCATTTTGTATATGTGTTCAGCCCGTTTCTCCTATTGCTCATTATTTTACAATTTGTGATGATTTATCTTTAACGTTCTGGAACTGAATCTTTGATGACCAGCCAGGAGGACCGTAAATGGTTCATCGAAGCTATGCAAGCACTGACAATTGATGTCGTCAAGCGGATGAAGGAACTCACTCAAGTTTTGCGAACACCTGAACCAGTTTTGGAATCTCAAGGAGTTACTTCTGCTGATATTGAAGGTGATACAACAGTGGATGTTGCATTAGTTGATTGACCTCTATCTTCCAGTCTGTGAATTTTCTCTTATATTTAGTAGTTCTGTTTTGTTGCAGACATGTTTGGATGAGCTGCAAGACCATGTGGAGTCGATTGATATGGAAAAAGGTAAGCTTGTAACAAGTTGAATATTCTTGCTTTCTTTTGTTGTAGTTGTCTCTATATTGTTCTTTCCTCGGGTGCATTTTATTTTTGGGTAGTCTTCTTGTTTTGTACAATGTATGTTTTGATGTTTACTGTCACGTGTCCAGTATTTCTGGCTTAGATGTAAATATATAGAAACAGCTTTTCATTTAATGCATTTCTACTTGTTTTTAGTGTCAGTTGGTTCTTCTTGCTAACAGTAGTTTCCTTGCTTGTGTGACATGAGTTCTGCTAAGCTTGTTCAATCTGTATATGTGAATGACCTCTCTAATTATGTTTTGTCCAGTAAAAACTTGATGAAAAATATGTTGTTTTTCTGGCTGCAGTTAATGCAGCATAACAGTTTAAGATTCTGTTGAACAAGGGATTTTTGTTGCAATCTTTGTTCTGCCTTACTCAGCATCTGTTTTCTAGAATCTTTTGCATTTTTGACTTGTTCATGGTGTGGACTCTATGTATTACACTTATGTGAAAACCTGAAGGAGGATTTTTGAAGTTATAGTGGTTGTTTGTTGAGCAGATTGATAGTGGTTGATAGTGATGTTATTAGCTGTTTGTGCAACTGCTTGTTTTTTTAAAATAAAACTGATTGCAAGATCAAGTTTGACGTTTTTGTGAGTATCTCCAAATCTCCAATGCCCTGCCATTATTTTTGGTGCTTGGGTCATAGATTAGTTTAGAGTATTTAAGGTTAAACATTAAACACAACTTAATTTCTCAAATATGGGTCAGGCTCTAGGTTGTGCCTTGGTGGTACAGAATTCGGATCAACTTATATGTTCAATTAAATGGGATTGGATTGTGTTTCCATGAGCTAACAGGTTAGCTCATGAGTTAAAGCTCAAAAGTTTGGATCAACCAAGCTACATAACTTTTCATGATTACTAATTATTTTTAATACCATATAGCAATATGTACAACCTAAGAGCAGCTATTCACCACTGGCTCTAAATTTGATTACACCATATTTTGCCTTCAATCACCAAACAATGCTCACAGCCTGTACGACATTATAAGGCAAATTTTGCATACCTCTTTCGGAAGGGCTTCCAGGCCTCCAAAAATCGTATGCAAGGGAAAGCAGTACAACAACACTCATGAAATAAAAAGTCAATATTAACTGCAAAGTGAAACCTCAAAAAACGTAACAAAGTTAACAGCACATTCTAAACCAATTTATGAGATATAATCAGCCTATTCCTTTTATCCAGTCTGTCTAGGGGTAAAACAAGAGCTTGCACATGCTTATTAATCTATTTCTATATGCTGTGTTCTGCTAAGGGTAGTATCTTTAAGTTCTTTGTCTTCTGAAGTGCAACAACTTTTGTTTGTTGAAGTAATCTCTGTTCCTCTCGGCACAAATTTTAAAAAATGGCATAAGCCATTGTTGCTGTGTACGACTGTACATGCAGCCTTTCCAGGACTTAGTTGCACAATTTGCTATAACCCATTGACATTCTGAATACCAGTCATCCACCTCTTTGTGTTCTTACTGGCACTTTAACTTGGACCAAAAGTACTCGAATTTTATATGCTTTATGCTCTCATTTCCTCTTTTGTGTAACCTACATATGGTACAGCAGCAGGTCAATAATTCCACACCACACATAGAATGAAAACATACGTAGGACTTGCAAAGTTGTTACACACTAATCTCCTCTAGGCCAACTTCTGAAATGAGGGCGGAGGCGGGGGGTGAGGGAGACATAGGAAGGTGATCGCGGCGAAGGGGGAGTAAGGGTGGGCAGCGGCAGGGGATAGAGAGAGTGAGGGCGAAGCGCGATCGGAGGAGACGTATGGAGAGGGCGAGAGGGGGCGGGAAGGAGTTCGGGTAGCGAGGGAGGAGAGAGAGCGCGGGGCTTAGGGACAGCGAGGGCAGCGGAGGAAGAATGGGGGAGGGCAGCGGCGGGAAAGTGAGGGAGACGGGGAGGGCGACAGAGGGAGAGTGAGTGAGGGAGGCGACGGTGGAGTGAGTGTGAGAGGACCAGAGGGAGGCCGACGGAAGGGGAGTTAGGGAGATGGGGGGGAGGGAGGGTGAGGGCGGCGGAGCGGGAGTGAGGGAGGGTGGTGGATGGGGAGTGAGGGACAGAGGGAGAGGGGGCTGGAGGGAGGACGACGGAGGGGGAGTGAGGGAGGGTGGCGGCCGGGGAGTGAGGGAGAGGGGGCCGGCTGGGGAGTGAAGGGGAGGGGGCCGACGGAGGGGTGGTTGTTGGGGAGTGAGGGAGAGGAGGTCTGAGGGAGAGGAGGTCTGAGGGAGGTCGGCGGAGGGGGAGTGCAGGAGACAGGGGAGGGGGGAGTGAGGGAGGGTGGCGGCTGGGGAGTGAGGGAGAAGGGGCCGGAGGGAGGCCGGCGGAGGGGAAGTACGGGAGATGGGGGAGGGGAGGGCAGCGGAGAGAGAGAGTGAGGGAGGGCGGCGAGAGAGCACGGGGTGGAAGGGAGGGCGAGTGAGGGAGGGTGGCGGCTGGGGAGTGAGGTCGGAGGAGGGGGAGTGCGGGAGATGGGGGAGGGGAGGGCATTGGAGGGGGAGGGAGGGTGGCGGCGGGGGGGTGAAGGAAAGGGGGCCGAAGGGAGGCCAGCGGAGGGGGAGTGAGGGAGAGGAGGTCAGAGGAGGCCGGCAGAGGGGGAGTGGGGGAGACGGGGGAGGGGAGGGCAGCGGAGGAAGAGTGAGGGAAGGCGACGGCGGGGGAGTAAGGGAGATGGGAGGGCGAGGGCTGCAGCGGAGGAGTGAGGGAGACGGAGAGGGCGAGGGTGGTAGAGGAAGAGTGAGGTAGGGCGGCCACGGTGGATTGAGTGTGAGAGGGCCAAAGGGAGGCGGGCGGAAGGGGAGTGAGGGAGACGGGAAGGGGAGCCTGGGGAGGGCAGCGGAGAGAGAGTGAGGAAGGGCGGCGAGAGAGGGCGGGGGGACGGGAGGGCAAGGGGGGCGGAGGGGGAGTGAGGGCGAGGAGGTCAGAGGGAGGGGGAGTGCGGGAGACGGAGGAGGGCTAGGGAGGAGGGGCAGTGAGAGAGACGGGGGAGGGCAAGGGCGGCGGAGAGAGAATGAGGGAGGGCAGGCGGGAGATGGGGAGGGCGAGGGGAGCGAAGAAGAGTGAGGGAGGGCGGCAGAGGAAAAGTGCCCGGGGGGGGGGGGCGGTGGCAGAGGGGAAGCGAGGGTGAGGGACCGGAGTTAGGTCCGGCGGACAACGAGTGAGGGAGACGGGGGAGGGGGAGGGCAGTCGGGGCGGCCGGGGCAGCCGAGGGTGGCTGCGAGGGGGGAGAGAGAGAGTGTGTGTGTGTGTGTGAGGGCGGAGGGAGGTCGGCGGAGGGGGGAGTGAGGGAGATGGGGGAGGGCGAGAGTGAGGGAGAGGGGGCAGAGGGGGAGTGAGGGAGAGTGGGATGGAGGGCGAGAGTGAGGGAGAGGGGGAGTGAGGGAGAGGGGGACGGGAGGGTGAGGGCGGCGGAGGGGAGTGAGGGAGAGAGAGGGTGAGGGAATGGGGATTGTGGGGGTGGGGGAGGGCGAGGGCGAGGCCGGTGAAGGGAAAGGGGGGATGGAGGGAGAGGCGGAGGGGGAAGTGAGGGGATGAGGGGGGGCAAAGGAGGCGGAGGGAGAGGGGGTTGGAGTGAGGGCGGTGGAGGAGGAGGGAGAGTGGATGGGGAGTGAGCGAGATGAAGGGAGAGGGCAGAGGATGGAGTGTGGGGGATGGGTTGAAGGGCGAGTGCGGAAGAGCGCGGAGGGAGGGGGGTGTGGGAGAGAGGGGCAGGAGGAGAAACTATAAATGAATCAATCATAACAGTTTTTACCGTATTAATGCTCCCGTTTTTTGAATTAGTTACTTATAATATTCGACTTAAAAAAAGTTACCTATATTATTCCGAGAAAGAGATACTTACATTTCCAATAGAAAGTTAAATTGTACTTCGGTCTCCATGATAAGTGGAGCAAGCTCAATAATCAGAATGTGAAGGCGGGACTTAACCTATTATGAAGGTCTCCTATAGTATGTTGTGTCGCTTGTGTGTGTATACACATTCAATCACAAATGCATACACAATTCTCTTCCTTCTCCCAAAAGAAATGAAGGAAAGAAAAAAATGTCCACATAGTAGTACTAAACTTAATAGCATTGCCACACTTGCATAGATAGATTGGTAAATAGTTTGAAGACATACTATGGCAACACTTGGCGACTTTGCTTCCTCCAATGTCCATTTCACTTGCATAGATAGATTGGTAAATAGGTTTAAGTCTCAATTGGAGATTTTGCAAAACCAATTTACCCCATGGGTGAAACTATGGTAATCAAGGCTTTTGCAATACTAATTTGCTTCTTGGTAGTTGTGTTCAGTGTTGAGTGTCTAACGAAACATGATAATCTATGTTGCTCGGACTCGGCTAAGTGTCGGAGTATCCAGTACCCATACCCATGTCGGGCTCGGGCATTTTATGAAAATTTTGCATGTTTTTCGCTGAAAATGGAGTGTTCATATCCTTGTCGGAGTGTCCAGTGTCCGACACGGGTACTTGAGGAGAAATAAAGAGTCCGAGCAACATAGATTGTTTGTGGTGCTCGCAACTTTTTCCAGTTTACAGTGCCAGGCCGTTCTTGGTGGCAGGTGAGTGTTTGCAAGCTGATATGTGAAACTAAAATCTCCTTATCTAGGATTTCCATTGGCACCATATATTAGAAGATACTGCTGCCTCTCATTGCTTGAATAATGAGAGATTCCATTGGCGACATTGAATATATTTTCTTTAGTACTTTACTGCTGTTGTAGCATTAACTTGGTGACGTCATTTAGTACTTTTCTTATTAGCAATTTTTTGCTTCCTTTCAAAAAAACCATGTCTCAAGTACCTGTTTCAAGATTTTAAGGGACTTGTGATACCGTTATTTATTTATTTATATTTTTTTTAAGTGCGCAAGATTCCATTGTTCAGGCTCTCTCTTTTCTTTCTAATTCTTTTCCCTCCTCTTTCCAAATTTTCATTCTATTAAACATGGGTTGAATAGAAAGAACCTCTTTGTTGTGCGAAGGGGTAAGACTAAGCACACCGACCCATTCCTTACCCTGCTTGGGAAGGAGCCTATGTTGAGGCACTTGGACAATTTTGATGATAAAAATTAGATTTAGACATCAGATGTGACTTGCTCATCTATTTCTCTGGTCTTAGAGAATCAATATTTATAGCTATGCATTTTCACTTTTCAGTAAATCTTTTTTTCACCTCTGATGTCTCCTTTTTGTTTGCACGGTTGAATAGATAGTAACCAATACTTTCTGTTCAAATTTGTGCTTTTTCAATTTCCAGCACAAACCAATTAGAGGAATTTTAAATCATAAAGATGATTGTAGCTTAAGGAATATTCCTTTAACGCATCATTCCTTTCACACTCTACCCTATATTCTGATGTCATCTAAATATTTTAGGTGGTTCCCAGATGGCATGAGCATTGGACTTCAGACAAAGTGTATGATGGGGACATGATCGTGCTGCAGGGTCAAGAGAAATTCTATCTATCAAAATCAACAGAAGGTTCTGAAGATATTAACAAGCAATATACAAACATTACTTTTACACCTACACAGGCAGATCGCTTCGTATTGGCATTTCGTAACTGGATGCGACTGCACAGCAGCGGGCAGCCTGAATGGTTCGGCACTGTCAGCCAACAACCTTTACCGTCAACAGTTTTGTCCAAGTGAGAGGCTATGTTACATGGACTCGGCTGGACGTGTCCAACATGGATACGTATCCAAGTGTCAGACTCAATATTTTGAAATTTTAGCATGTTTTTGGCTGAAAATTAAGTGTCGAGTATCCATATCTATGTCCGAGTGTCGAGTGTCCGACACGGGTACTCAAGGTGAAATGAAGAGTCCATGTAACTGGGGTCCCTTAAAAAAAAGAACCTAACCAAAGATGGATGACAGGAACAGAAGATAACCAAACTATGCTGGTTTTGCCAGGTCCTTAAGTTGTTTTTATTTATTTATTTATTTATTTATTTTTATTATTATTTTGGAATTGTAACTGAAGACTGAACTGGCTTGACATTCCTCTATTTTTGAACCAAGCCATGAAAGGGTAGTTACCATGTTGAGGGGGGGGGGGGGGGGTATCAGATTTAGTGATAAAAGAACCTTGTCAAACAACCTTGCCACACCCCTACATTTTGTGGAGGTATTTTGCTGAGTCCCAACTCCCAAGTACAAAATTAGCCTATGTCATCTTTTTGCCGTCTTTTTTGGGGTGGCGGGTTTCTTTTATGGTGCGATTGACCTACTTACTACACAGAAAATTACGACAGACGTTTGATTAAGCTGCTTAGAATCCAAAACTAGGAGCCTGGGTTTTAAAAAGCGCCTCAGGTGCGCTTAAGCACAAGGGGCAGTCAGGCGACCACCACATTGCCTCAGATGACCCAAAGCGCAGCGATTCAATGAGGTGCACTGAAGCTGACGCCTCAGGCTGCCTTAATCCAGGACTAGTCACCACTGCAGCACCATTTAACCATTTCCACTGCCCCTTTCAAGGTAGGGGGCAATGGTATAGAATTAAGGATGCTGCCACAAAAGAAAAGAAGAAATTTGTGTGTGGAAGTTGGATTTTCATAAGGCGTACGATACTGTATCTTGGTCGTTTATTGAGTGGGTTCTCCAACAAATGAATTTTCCCACTCAATGGTGTAAATGGATCCTTTGGTGTCTTCAATCTGCATCAGCTTCCATCTTAATTAATGGATCGCCAACAAAGCCATTCGAATTGTAGAGAGGGTTGCGCCAAGGTGATCCTCTCTCACCCTTCTTGTTCAATTTGGTGGCAGAGGTACTTAATTGTCTTTTCAACAAGGCGGTGAAGAATGGAGATTTACTGGGTGTTCACACTTCGGATGAAGGGAAATTATTTTCTCACCTACAGTTTGCGGATGACACAATTGTTTTTTGCCCTAGGGAAAGAAGATATTTAGATGTGGTCAAGAAGATACTGATTACGTTTCACCTTGCATCTGGGTTGAAGATAAATTTTCACAAATGCTCGTTAATCGGAGTTAATCTGGGGGAAGAGTGGATATTGAATGTGGCGCGGGAGTTGCATTGTAAGGCAGATAAATTCCCTATAAATTATCTTGGCATGCCTTTGGGTGCCAATCCGAGAAGCGTGGAATTCTGGAAACCTGTTATAGAGAAAATGGAGGATAAGCAAGCTACTTGGAAAGGAAAGATGTTATCGTTTGGAGGACGTCTTACTTTGATCAAGGCTTCGCTTAATAACCTGCCAATTTATTATATGTCCCTATTTCGTATGCCTGTGTCTGTTGCAGAAAAGATTGGGAGAATACAGAAGAACTTTTTTTGGGCAGGTAATATTGAAGAAAGAAAACCAGTGTGCTTGATTAAGTGGGATACAATAGAGAAGCCAAAGGAACATGGGGGTCTTGGTGTGGGATCTATTACTGACATGAATATTGCGTTGATGAGCAAGTGGTTCTGGAGATTTGCATCAGACGAATCAGGTATGTGGAAGGATTTGATTTCCGAGAAATATAATTTGAGAGATATTGTTTCGATAGATAAACTCTGTGCCGAAAAGCGGAGGTCCGTGGAAAATGATAGCTGCTAGTATTAAGATGAACAAAGATCTAGTCAAGATTTTCAAGGAGGGCATGGTCATTAAATTAGGAGATGGTTCAATGATAAAGTTCTGGCTTGATATTTGGGTGGGATCCGAACCACTTTCAACCAAATTTCCACGTCTATTTGCGGTTTCGAATGAGCAATTTGCACAGGTAAATGACGTTGGCTTTTGGGATGGTTTGTTATGGAGATGGAATTTGAGTTGGCGTAGGTCTCTGTTTGTCTGGGAACAGAAACAAAAAGATGAGTTAGATTCTCTGTTAAATTGCGTTCAACTTGATCCAGGGCTGAGAGATAAGTTACACTGGAAACATAGCTCAGATGGGAAATTTTCTGTGAGATCAGTAAGAGAGGAGATGATTAAGATAGAAGGAGGGACAATTCACGATGCAATAAGAGGAATATGGCAAGGATTAGCACCTCCCAAGATTGAAATTTTTCTATGGCTTGCGTGTATGGGGAGAATAAAAACGAAGGATCGACTTCTAAAGTTGGGTTTTCCATGTATTGATGATTTGAAATGTGTACTCTGTGGCATCGAGAACGAGAGTTGCAATCATCTCTTACTTCACTGCACATATGCGAGGGAGATATGGAATTCTTGGCTTGAACTGTGGGGAATTTCTTGGTGTGCGCCAGAACATGTATTGGGTTTCTTTGATCAATGGTGTCAGATGATGGAGGGTGGGCACTTCAGAAAAATTTGGGGCAACCTTTGTTTTTGCTTTATCTTGGACTCTGTGGAAGGAAAGGAACTCAAGGATTTTTGAGGGCAAATCATGTAGCAGTAAGGAAACTTTTGAGTTGGCATTGATGCGTATTGGATGGTGGATTAAACTGTGGGATGAATCGTTCCCATATTCACCACAAGAGATAAGTAGGAACCCTTTGTGCCTCAAGATTCATATGCCCAACGCCAAGCCAAAATTGTCAGAAACTTGGAATGTTCCTCCGCGTGGCTGTTTGAACTAGAATGTGGATGCGTCATTCAAGGAAGGGAGAGGGGCCATTGGAGGAGTACTTAGAGATTGGAAAGGAAATTTTAGGTGTCTATTTTCTGGTCGGGTAGAGTTAGGTGAGATAAACCAAGCTGAGGTCCGAGCTATCGCCAGAGCCATACAAGAAACGCTGTCAAAAGAATGGTTGTTGTTCTTCGACATTATTATTGAATCGGACTCCGCTAATGCGGTGAAGTGGTGTAATGCAAGCAACGGAGGACCGTGGGAAGTGAGGTTTGATCTTAACTTCATAAGAAGAACAAAGGAGGGGTGGCCTAGAGTGAAGGTAGCGTATAAGAGCCGAAGTGCAAACAGGGTAGCAGACAATTTGGCGAAATAGGGGCTAGCAAGGGATCACGAATTTTTGGCTTGATTGTAAATGCTGATGTGCTGTAAGGTGGCTGATGAGTAGAAAAAGATTGCATTCTTCTTGTTGGCATTTCTACGAACAGGTGGTGTGCATAGTGCCATTGAGTTACATTTGAGATGTTTTGGGATTTGTTTGAGCTCAATTTCAAGGATTTGTGCTGCATATACCCAGAAAACACAGTTTGATCTCAATATAGACCTTGAGATATAGACAAAGGGACAAGGAAGAGCAAGCATAATAGTGAAGAGATCATACCTGATGTTTTGATTGAAACAGAAATGAATTTTAGAACTCATGGAGTTGGTCTTTATGGTATCTGTGGAGAGACAGGGGATCCTTGCTGAATTGGCAGACAAATTTGCTAAACAATGAGTTGATTGAGGGGCTAGATTTCGTGGCTTTGGTATAGCAATTCCTCTGGTGTGGAGTGGCTTTGGTAGTGTGGTGTTACTTCTACAATTGTTTTTTTTGGGGTCTTTTGAGCTATAATTTTGTAGTGATACAGGAGTTTTGTGTCCATTAGCTATTGTTTTCTTGTAATTTGGCCATGTCTAAGCATATGATTGTAATTTTCCGCTCAACCCTTCCTGGAAGGTGGGGGTGGATTAATTGAATGATGCTAGGATGGATGTGCGCCTACCGTGTATCTGTAAGATAGCTACTATTTTGGTAGCCTACCTAATTTATTAATAAAAGATACACTAATTATCAAAAAAAAAGGATGCTGCCACAAAGCTCGACAACGTGGCAGGTGACCAAAGATATGGTGTCATTGACCCTGTCTGTTGTCACCAACCACTAATTTGTGCCTGGTGATGGTTATCAAGCTTGCCGCAGAGAGAGAGAGAGAGGCGCAGGAGTCAAGAGAGACTATGCACGGATAAACATAGGATATCAGGGTGGCCGATGACTGGTGGGTGCGTATAGTTGGGGAAGGTTGTGCCTGGGGCTGGAGGGGAAGGCCATGACTGGTGGTTGGAGAGAGAAGGGATGACGGTCAATGAGTATGGCAGACCAAACTCATTGGGAGTGAGTTTTGACATTGTAACCTGTTTTTCTGCTGTATTGAATAACACTAGAAATTTGATATCTGATACCATAACTTGAGTGAACCAAACATAAAAAGTAATTCTCAATCCAATCCTGCCCTGAGCCAAATGCATAATATTAGGAATTGAGTTCCCATTCCATACCTTGAATTATCAAGTTCCCTGTTGATTCCATTCCAGTTCTTCGGCCCAAACGCCTGCTCAATTTATGTTATTTTTATTCACAGACTCTAAATTAAACTTATGCCTAAGATTCACAAACTACTGTGTGCGCTAGCAGCCAATATATGTTAAATTTGTATAGTCAATCACCCAAAATATAGCACAATTAGCTAAGATGTAGTTTCTAGTTTGGTAATGAAGATATTCTATCTAATGATTTTCCATATTAATACAAGAAAATGTGACAAACTGAATTCTAGTTATAAAAAGAATTATCAAAGTAGTCCTCGTTTTTTGGAGGTTGGGGGGTGGGGGTGGGGGCTGCTTTAAGGTCAGGGGAGGGGTTATGAGCATTTGGACCAAGGACCTTGCCCAGGTTGTAGCAGTCCCGCATCAACTGTGCTGGGAGCTCATGCTCATATAGTTGACCACTATGGGTACTATGCTATACTAAGCTCAGGACTTCTCTGAAGTTTAAGGTTTATGATCTTAAAATGAAGTACAATAGGTTATTGAATTTGATACATTATTTCACCATAGCGTCTACTGAAGAAGAAAGAACACAACCAGAGTAAACATAAAGATTTGCACTGTTAAAATTACAGAGCATACACTTTGGTTATGGTTGGTCAGAGGACAGGAATGGGCATGAAAGGACAAAAAGTAACTAAGAACTCTCCGCCTCCAGCCAAACACAAACCTACTTCCTTAAATAATACAATACAAAGAAGTATTTTCTGACCATCAAAGTGAAGCATATTAGAGTATCATAAAATTACCCTAAGGGAACACTTTGAGAAGTGACAAAGATCGGCAAACATTGCTTCTGCACCTCAAAAAAAAACAAGAAGCGTTCGAAAACTTATTTTCTGTTTTCTCATTATAGTATGGTTCAATGTGAAGATTTTTTAAGCAGCCTTCATGTTTCACGAAGATACCTGTAATGCATAGGACAACTCCCCCAAGCGAGCTCCACCCAATTTTTCCAGTTATCGTAAAAAAATTATAAATATAATATAGTGAAACTGCATGAATGACCCCAGGATTCCAGTGAACTACATTGTATAACCCGACTCCACCAACACAGAGGAGCCAAGCCACCAGAATAGGAGCAAAGAGAAAGCCAACCCTTCTTGTCCCATAATGTTGAAGACAGAAAAGTACCACCAAGATTAAGCAGGACACAGAGACAGTATGATCTGAATCACAACAAGACATTGAATCACTTCAGAAAAGCTGTATACCAATTACCATGTGGTCAATAATAATAAACTTAGACATCGAACCACTTTGATACTACAATAAAGCCACTAAATTCAATGATTTTAAGATACTTCTCTCAGAAAGACAAGAACATTATAAAAACCCAAGTTCAATGTCTGGAGCAGTCATAGATGCATCCTCCCATTAAATTCTCCTCAGAGATGTGGGCATTGGTTTAAACTGATAAAGGTCACAGAAAACACAAAATATACTTACACTCATTTAAGTGAGGGCCTTTATTTTTATGCCAGAAGCAGCCGATAGGAATGCAAAAATAACACAAGACAATACACACCAACATTCTCATCGTCTGTAAGGAAATCAGAAATTCCATATATCTTCTGAGCCTTACTCGTACCAGACATTGCAGGAGTGAGAATCCCATCACCGATTACCATACTTGTCCCTAGCAGAACGACTAAGAGCAAGATAACGCGCGAGCTCTGATATTTCTCAAAATATTCTTTGATAGCTAGGCTGATTTGCTCTCTCTGTTATAAGTACCAATATCAGATAAAGATCCATGTGGCTGTCCCACTTGGGAATGATACAACAAATTTTTTCAGTTGCAGTGTTAATTTAGCACCACTAAGATTAACAACAAGTTTAGCACATAAGCATTAAAGCATCGAAGCACCCAGCATTTTAATAAATTTTTTGGGTAAATTGTCAAAAGTGCATAACCCAGAAAACCAAACCATTTTTCGGTTCTTTAATTTCTAAGGAATCGAATCAAGACATCATTTGGATGGGACCTTCACCCAAAATGCCAACTACACAAGTTAGGCACTAAAACAACAATTATTCAACTCCCGACAATAGGTGAAGACATCACAAAATTTAGGTATAAGAAACAACTCACAATTTTGCTTCAATTTTAAAAGGGAAAACCTAATTTCTACAACATCCACCTCAAGTGTTCCAAACAAGCAACAAAATTGAGATAAAAGGGGAAATCAGCTTCAGTTCACATACCTCACAAGTCGCCGCTGTTGAATCACCGGCAAGGGTGACTGGTCCTCCGTCGATGTGGAACGCCGATCTCTGCTCTAGTCGCCATCAATGGAGGCTATTGTAGTGAACTACTGTCAAACGTAAGGGGATGAAAACCGAAATGAGAGGGAGAGATAGTAGTGAATTATTTCGGTATGGGGAAGCAGCTAGGTATGGTGAACTACTGTCAAACGTAAGGGGAGTGGGTAGACTGATTTCTCTCATACAATTCAGAAAAAAGAAGAGGAAGGAAAACCCAAAAAAAAGGAAAAAAAGAAAAGAAAAAAGCTTAGCACTATTCATTTGTGAACAGTACCAGTGATAAAGGGTGGAAGATTTTTCGATCATCTCAATTTCAATTCGCAACACTACACTCAAAATTTTGAAAATCAGACCGTTGCTCCATTGATTGTTGTCTCTCTCAAACCCTTTCATCTCCCATTTTTCTTCTTTCTCTCTCTTCCAAGAAGTATTCTTTGTTGATTTCAATCATATACCATTAGTTTTTTGCCCAATTCAAATAATAGTGAATTAGTGATGAGAGAGAATCAGATTCAGAGAAACTATTTCCCGCTTGAATCTTCAATTCAACCGGTGACCCAATTTAAATTGTGGGTTTAACTCAGTGACTAATGCGGGTTTTCATCGAAACAGGTTAGTCGCTAAAACTTTCTCTTTTTCGTCGAATTGCAGTTGTTAATGATATCATCTGATGAGCATGGTTTTTTGTCCTTCAATTGGGTGTGAAACTGAAAGTTCCTTTTTCGGTCATGAATTAAAAGCAATTGTTCAAGTTTTATTTCTGATTGCTAAGTGATTTCAAGTACTGCTTTAATTGTGAAAACTCGTTAAGGATGCCTTATTGTCGAATTATCTTTCTGAAACAATAAATTGTTTGTCTGTTTGGCATTACCAATGACCGTATTGGGATTACATGTCATTTAATTTGATGTGAAATGAAGTTAAGGTGAATATTATTGTGTTTGTTTGTGTCATTCATGGTATTTTGATCTAGGTCGAATGTGAAACAAACATTGATCTCAATTCTTGTGATTTTGGTTTATGTAAAAAGGGAATGAACTTTGTGACATAAACAGTTACTGTTATTGTGGTTTGTTGTAGGGTTCTTCCCTTGTGTTGTGAGTATAATTAGGTGCCAGCCAACCTTATATTTGATCATATTACGCATTTAAAACTATTTGAATTGGTGTTCAACTTGTAGATATTCAGTTACCTGCTAATGTGTTCTTGATTTGAAAATAGTAGTGTCACCTGGTGTTGGTCTTTTTTATTTGGATCCAAAATTTTCCATGTGATTGTTTTCAAATTAAAAAAAGAACAATATTCTGAAAGGATTTGAAAGGGCCATAGAATAGAATGTGGACCAATAAGGACATTCAAAAGTAGAAGAATATGTACTTATATTCAGATGTCAGGTTACTTAAAGGATGAGCATTTTGAGAAGGATCATATCAACTAATCTATTTATGGAGCAAAATATAAGGTATTGAGTAAACTAGACTAATCAGTATACTTTCCCTAGTATTAGTTTGCTGTAGTTGTAAGTAGTCATGGAAGTGTTCCTTTTCTATCTCAGAAGGTGTTTGGTTCATTCATTTTTATGTCTTTTAAAGAGTCATATATATATATATATATATATATATATATATATATATATATATATATATATATATATATATATATATATATATATATATATATATATATATTTAGTAATTAGACTGATCACAGAACATATTATATATGCTATTAAATTCTGTGTTCTTTGAGATGAAACCAGAAATGAAGCGGATTGGGATAAGGCCTGTAACTTCCTGCTTGACGATAGTTGCAGTTTGATTCACATGTCCAGCCTTCCCCTGAAACACACGCTGAAATTCCTCTCCCTTCACACGTTATGTAACAGCAACAATGCTGCATTGGCATACCTTAGGTAGTCTTAATTTCTCCCAAAATTTGATCCCCAAAATTCTGATCTTCTAAGGTAAAACGACCAGGTGGCTTGTACTAATTCAATTGCTTTGTAATTCATAATTTGAGTTATTTGGTTACTTAAGTACTAGTCCTCCTGTCATCCTTTAGCTTTACCAGCTCTCAAGTCTCCCAATTCAGTTACATTTCTCTCTCCCAATTCAGTTTTTATGATGTGATTAGAAGATTTTAGAGTGATTTGTAGAACAACCCAATTAGGAAGTTCAGTAGCTGCATCAATTTTATGTTTTATTTTTCCTGGGCTTGGGGTTATTAGGTTTGATCATTGTGCTTTTTGAGGGTTTCTGTTTTTCTGATTAGCTGTTAAAAGATTGATAGTAGATGTAATTCCAGTATTAAAAAGGGAAACTTGATGTTATACATATATACACTCTTTGGAGTTTTTTTAATTACTTTACTAAATTTAGTATTGAGTTTGATAGTTCTTAGTTACCCAGTAGCTTAATTGTTGCCCAATATGTCCTACTTGTCAGGCATTTGTGGAGTTAGCCTTGCCCAGATCCTCTATTTTCTCCATACTAAACAAAAGTTCCCATCTTTATTTCTCTTTTTTCTTCCTTTGGTATCATTTGAAATTTTTAGAACAATAAAGTAAGGACAAGGAGAAAAATTGAAAGAGACAAGAACGAGGAAGACTAGTCACTTGAACTTTCCTGTTTCTTCTGAATTTAAATTTTGATTTTAATTTTAATATTTAATTTTGTGTTAATATCCGGAGAAGGAAATGCAAGGTAGAGGAAGGGAATAAGATAGAAGGTGAAGTAGGCGAGGGAGAGTATGTGAGGCTGTCCCTAAAATAGAGTGTATACATTGGCGGCGGAGCAGGAGTGAGGGAGATGGGCAGAGCGAGGGTGGAGCGCTGGCGGCGTGGGAGTGAGGGTGAGTTTGATGGAGGAGGGCAGGAGAGGGGCGACGACGGGGGAGTGAGGGAGATAGGGGAGGGAAAGTGAGGGAGGGCGTTGGCGTGGGAATGAGGGTGAGGGAGGCGGAGAGAGGCCGGTGGAGGAGGAGTGAGGGAGAATGAGGGAGGGCGGGCAACGTGGTGCGTGGGAGTGAGGGTGAGTGGGATGAGGGAGGGCGGGAGAAGGGGCAGAGGGAGGGCGGCGGCGTGGGAGGGGGAGTGAAGGAGGCCGAGGACGGAGGAGGGAGAGTGAAGGAGGGAGTGCGGGGCGGAAGGCGGGCGGCGGCGAGGAGTGAGGGAGACGGGGGAGGTCGAGGGCGGTGACGGGGGGGGTAAAGGAGACGGGGGAGGGCGGAGGGCGGGGGAGTGAGGGAGACCGGGGAGGGCGGCCGGGAGACGCATGTTAGGGGGAGGGAGGGCGGGAGGCGGGAGTGAGGGTGAGTGGGATGAGGGAGGGCGGCGGCAGGGAAGTGAGGGAGACGGGGGAGGTCGAGGGCGGCGGCGGGGGAGGGGGAGGGAGAGTGAGGGACGACGTCGGCATGGGAGTAAGGGTGAGGGTGAGAGGCCGACGCAAGGGGAGTGAGGGAGATGGGGGAGAGAGAGTGAGGGAGGGCGGGCAGCGGCGGGGGAGTGAGGGAGACTGTGGAGGGCGACAACGGGGACAAGAAGGGAGAGTGAGGGAGGGGGTCGGCGTGGGAATAAGGGTGCAGGGGACAGAGGGACGCCGTCAGAGGGCGAGGGAGAGTAAGGGAGACCGGCGAAGGGGGAGGGAGAGTGTGGGAGGGCGCCGGGAGACGGGGGAGAGGGAGGCCGGCGAAGGGAATGTGAGGGAGGGCGTCGGCGTGGGAGTAAGGGTGAAGGCGACAGAGGGAGGTAGGCGGAGGGGAGGGAGAGTGATGGAGGGCGTCGGCGTGGGAGTGGGAGTAAGGGTCTGGGAGTAAGGGTGAGGGTGACGGAGAGAGGTCGGCGCAAGGGGAGTGAGGGAGGGTGGGAGGCTTGGGAGTGAGGGTGAGTGGGATGGAGGGAGAGCGGGAGACGTGGAGGAGGGAGGGTGGCGGCAAGGAGTGAGGCAGACAGGGGAGGGCGGCAGCGGCGGAGTGAGGGAGAAAGGGACGGAGGGGGTGGTGTGTGTGGAGACGGGGGAGGAGGGAGGCCGGCGGAGGGGGAGTAAGGAAGAGGCGGACAGAGGGGTGGTGTGTGGAGACAGCATGGGAGGGAGGCGGTGGAAGGGGACGGGGGACGGCGGCTGGGGAGGTTGAGGGCAGTGGCAGGGGAGTGAGGGAGACGGGGGAGGGCGAAGGGCAGCTGAGGGAGAGTGAAGGAGGGGGAGTTGGTGTGTGGGTGGGTGTCGGGTAGGGGCGGGGGTAGTTTTTTTTTTTTTTTTGTCAAATGGAGGGCTGAGCCCTTCTAATTCAATAATTGAAATGGTGCGTGGCTTAGCACGACCTACATTGTCATAAAAAAGAACAGGAAAAAGCCCCTCAGAAGGTTCATTAAAAACACTAAAATTACTAGAGCCAATCCGCAGCGCAATGTGCTTCCCGATAAGCGTGACGAACTCTAGCGCAATGTGCTTGGATGAAACTCCACTCGCTGCTCGAAGTACACCCGCAGCTCCAGCCTAGCTCTAGCCGCCCTCCCCTGTCTCCCTCACTACACTCAATAAAGTAGGTTAAAAGGGATGTTTTCAGTGACTCGTGCAATTCACGTGAGGGTATTTTGGAAAGAAAATATAAAAATTTGATCGGATTGTCACTTAGAGAGTGATTAACAGGGCGGAAGTAATTTTTAAGGGGAACTCAACAAAATTTAACAATTCAAAGGGTATTCGAAAAAAGACAACATATTTTAGGTGGTTTTCGCCAAATTACGCTAAATATTACAAATATATATATACATATATTTATATATTATCTATAATCTTATTACAACAATAGGTTAGTTGATGTAATTTGAAATATTTTCTGGTTTTGATAATTAAACTTACTTTATAAATAAGTAGAAGGAGCGGAAGCTCAAATGACAAAGAGTCAAAACTCCATACACCCAATACACCAAGGCGCAAAAGGACCGAGCCTAAAACTAGTTTAGTAGATAAAGAAAGAAACATCATTAAATGAACTTTCTTGTACAGGTTAAATTTTTTTTTTTTTCCTTTTTTTTGTGGATATAGCATATACTCTTCACTTTTTTTTTGGTTTAACCACAGGTTCACCCAAGCCCTTTGGGCCAAGACTAATCCTGTTCGCACCGGGTTGGCCCATAAAGGGGTAAAGTGCTCCCACTAAGCAGTTTTTTCCATTCACAAGATTCGAACCCTCGACCTTGCTTAAGGGATGAGAGTGCCAAACCACTCACACCAACCACTTATTGGTATATACTCTTCACTTTAGTGGACCAATAATTTGACTTAGCTTTATTCTTTCTTTTTTTTTTCATAATGTAAAAAACAAAATTTGCCTGAGTCAAAAGATGATTATTTCCATGATTTGGTTATTGGGTCTGCAACAGATTTGCCAATGGTTCCAATTAAGCAGACGGACACTGCTGCCCTGATATCAGGCACAACAGGTCTCAGGAAAGGAGTGGTGATAACTTGTGTAAATTTTATTGCTTCCTCATTTGCAGCGACAGGCGATCAAGAATCCGAAGGCGAGGAGCGCAATGTGTTTATCTTTGTACTTCCTATGTTTCACGTGATTGGTCTGGCTGTGATGTTGTATTCTCAGCTGCAGTGGTGTAATGCAGTGGTTACGATGGTCAACAATTTCGAGTTAAATGTTGAAGGCAATAGAAAAGTATAGAGTTACCCACTTGTGGGTTGCTCGCCCGGTCATCCTTGCATTAGCTAAGCACAGTGCTGTAAAGAAGTAAGACATTCCTCTTTGAAGCAAATTGGTTCGGGGGCCGCGCCTCTAGGGAAGGAGTTAATGGTAGAGTGTGCCAAAAATATGCCTAAGGCTATGGTTATGCAAGTATGTGTTCCTAAAGCTAATTATTTTAGTTGATCATATTTACAAACTTTTGTGATGTTTATTGTCACATACTAAGTGATTCTAATGTGTTTTACTTTGACCAACAATTTTTATATAGCTTTGTAGACATTGTTTAATGCCCTGAGGAATGATGCAAGTGGGTCATTCTTGTGAAACTATCCTGTAGAAGAATCACGTTTATGTTTTCATGGCTATCATTTGATATGCTTTGATGGCACTAGGATGGTTTTTTGATAAAGATTGATTTGCAGTGTCTTCTATCTAAATTATTTGGGAATCCATTAATAATAGTGTCCAGTACCCATCTGACGCCGTATAATAATCAAATTATAGAACTGCCCCCATGTTAATACTTGTTACTTTGGGTTTGGTAGTAGTCGTTCTCTGATGCATATTTTCGCTTCTCTAACATCTGGTGAATTACTTGGAGTGAACAGTTATGTACCTTCGAATAACAGGCTACATCTTTTCTGATTCGAATGCTTTTTATGAAATCAGGGGAATGGTATGACAGAAACTTGTGGGCTTGTGGCCTCGCCTGTCTAGAACACCCAAGACTTGGTGGTCGACTTTCTGGCTCTACTGGAATGTTGGTCTCAAATGTCGAAGCTCAGATAGTCTAAGTAGATACATTGAAGTCTCTTCCTCCTAAGCAAGGGGGCGAAATTTGGGTCCACGGCCCAGTTATGATGAGAGGTAGGGTATTTGCTTCATTGTGCAATCTTCCCTGTACTTAAATAGAGAAAAACTCTTATGCACGTCATTATCTTCCTTGGTATATGAATACTGGTGTTCTTATTTAGAGCAGCAGGCAACATTTCTTGTTATTCAACATTTTACACTGATCCAAAAGCCTCAGTTCTATGAATTGAAACCTCTGACTGCAAGGTCTTTAAAATTATGTCCTCTTGTGCCCCAAAAATATGATTTCCAGCAAAATAGCTTTCTGATGACACTGCAGACATTAAAAAGCATATGCAGTCTTCTTTTTGTGCTTCAGAAATTTTTTTGTAGATGCCTCTAATATTTATAGACATGTGAGAGATCATATGAACTGATGTTTCTAAATGAAAAACATGGACATTGTGTGAGATGCCATACTACAGCTCCAGAGTTTCTGTCCTTTCTAAGTTCTAGGGGATGGATTCTATTATTCTATACTAGAACTTTCCCTTTTGCGAAACTCGTTAATGTCCGCAGATATTATTGGCCAGAACCAAGTAAGCTGCTATTTATTGTGTGGGCTCGTCTAGGATATATATTTGCTTCGATCTCCTTGGATACTTCTTCAGTGCATTTCTGATGTGCATGCACTTATTTTCAAGAATGGTCTCCTTAGTCATTTCTCTTTGTACCATCTGCGTTTCCTCCCCTTCTTCATCCTTCAGCTCCCTGTTTGAATGCTTCATCTAACAGAAGCACACTATCCTTTTCAGTTCATGTTCTTGGTTAGCTAAATTTTCAGCTCATGCTTTTCAATTTTCTAGGATTATGATCAAGTTGTTGCTTCAGTTGCAGTTGAATTAACTAGACATTCAGCTGAATTGTCTGAATCACACAGAAGATTTATTTAGGCGTATTTTTTGGTTTTGGTCGTAGGGAGATGAAATTTGCATTTCTCCTGTTTTTTATTATTATTTAGATGGGGTTATTTGATACTCCTTAGCATGGTTTGTGGAGAGCATAAGTGGTAGAGCACCCACAGGCCACACTCCAACTTCAAGGTTTGGGGTTTAAGTCTCGTTGCCCTCAATTTAATATTGTGGTGGTAGTTGTGTTGTGGGCCTATGGGTCTTTCGCCTTCCCCATCGTAAATTCGTAATGGGCGAATGAGCCCGACTTTCTTTCCTTGTCCCAAAAAAAAAAAAAAAACATGATATTGTCTTTGTGGAATGTGGATGGCAAGGGGAAAAGAATATCAAAATCTCTTGATATCCAATACACAAAATGAACAGCATACATGCTATAAGCCAATACCTTGCTTTTCTACTTATTAGTGATGAATCTGGGCCATAAATATGTAATGGTTACGTGGATCCATGCCTTTTACTTGAAAGGGCACCCTTTCCTGTCTGCACATGTGCCTCAACGGGCTCCCTTGATGGTAAGGAAAATCTTTCAGGCTATAGGGTATGTCTCTCGGTTTGGTCTATGGAACTTGACATGAGGTACTGCTGGAGCCTCTATTCAGCTGATTTATAAGAAGCTCAGGGGTGAATCCGTGAAAGTAAGCTGGAAATTTAAGTTATGTGCTATATGGCTACCGGCTACCCCAAATGATGTGTTTATCTGCTGGTTAGCATTACATCAGAGGCTGAATGCGGTGGAAAGGCTTCTGAGATGTGGTG
Organism: Tetragonia tetragonoides; assembly: GCA_038025085.1. Taxonomy (NCBI): domain Eukaryota; kingdom Viridiplantae; phylum Streptophyta; class Magnoliopsida; order Caryophyllales; family Aizoaceae; genus Tetragonia; species Tetragonia tetragonoides. The sequence goes on along the minus strand of CM076145.1, from coordinate 5,756,554 downwards.
GTCCATGGCATCGTCTGTATTCTCTGTTAACTGATGAATGAATCCTCTCTCTCTCTCTCTCTCTCTCTCGATTCTTGTCTTGTGCTTCTTGGCAAATCTGGAGCAGGCTATTGTTTAGGATAGGCTTTCATAGACTGCCTATACTGGGCAAAACAGGTGTAGGGAAAGAGCCAGAAGGCACAGGCCTTTAATGCTATTGTTGCTGAAGCAGTGTATAATATCTGGACGCAAAGGATTCGTAGAACATTTCAGAAGAGCAAATCATTCCTCTGTTGGATATAAAGTTAGATGCACATATTTGTGTTCGAGCTCAAACGGATTTTCTGATCGATGTCTTCTTTGGGTAATTTGACCTTATATAGAATTCTGGATTAGCAAGGGGATAGTTAATGCACCTCTTTGCATGATATGATGGATACCTAAGAGAGTAAGCTCTCTATTCCCCGGTGCTTGGTGTAGAATGGTTTTGGTCATTGGGCTGGTATTAAAAAAATCAGAGCTGTGGCTTTTCTGTGCTTAGGATTTGTTTTAGTGGTTACTAAAGTTTTTATTACTGAAATTATTAGTGAGGAATCAGAGTGAATTTTGTACCTTCAATTGCATGATTTCTGAGGAGGTTCCTTCTGATGTTCTTACTTTACATTCACATACAGGGTATTTCAATAATCCAGAAGCCAGCGAGCTGACTATATATAATCAAGGGTGGGTGCATACAGGTGATCTTGGGCACTTTGATGAGGAAGGGAAGTTATACGTGGTTGACAAACTTAAAGAACTGATCAAGTACAAGGGTTTTCACTTTTCAGGTATTCCACATCCGGAGTAACCTGTATTCTTTTATGCGTGATTTTGCATGAGAAACGTATTGAAACTAGGACATTCTAAATCGTTGTATGTTGAAAGTATTGATCTATATCAAAATATTTTCAAGGGTTTGAACCTGAGAAGAGGTGCAGCTTACCACACTGTTTTATGGCCCAGATGCATGATTTAGATCCACACTATTGTGTTTAGGCTGCTTATCAATAGTTATCATGAATCTTTCCTGGGAAAAAACACCAGAAAAAATTATGTTTGTTTCCTGATGTTTTTGACCTATGTTTTTCGCTCAACCAATCCTTGGAATAATATACATTTTGACCTCCCCAGATCCACTTATGTTAAAAACCACTCTGAGTGGTGTTGTTGACTTGAAGGTTATTCTTCCGGTCCATAAGATGTTCATGTGGACTCCACAGTAAACAGTAAAAACCTATGCAGAGATCACATCTTTTTCCATTCCAGTCTTTGTGACTAATGAAATCTTAAAACCTCTCTGTCTTCATATGAAAAATTATCTTCCAAAACCATGTATGTTTGAGCTTTGTGTTGGGGGCTGTTTGATCCTTAGCTCCACATATAGTGTGATCTGTTGGTATTTCATGAAACAGTCAGCAGATGAAAACGAATACCCTACATTTGCAAGGGCTTAAAGGAGCTGCTAACGTAAACCAGGCCAAAAGTTAAGAAGGCAGAAGAGTGAACCTCATAGGATGTCTTTACTCATCTTTAGCACATAGATTGCTATCCTCTACCCCATCCTTCATTCATGTGATGAACTCGTTGATGTTTTCCACTTTTTAAGTTGATTAAATAACAAAGATTATGATTAAATAACAAAATTACATAATTTTGTTGAACACATGGCTTACATCCTCTAGTGTATTGTTGTTATGTTGAAAACAATGTATTGGTAATTTCCAAAAAAAAAAAAGCCAATGTATTGGGTTTGGGGAGAATCCCAATCCTAAATATATTCAAGGATTACACATATTTATGTTTACCCTGTATATTTTGGCAGATTGCACCAGCAGAACTTGAAGCCATTCTTATTGCGCATCCTGAAATATTAGATGCAGCTGTAATCCCATAAGTCTGTAACCACACTTTTTCACCTATTGTTGAAGGCTTATAGCTTAGATGTGCGCCTCCTATTTTACTTTATTGACATTTTCATTCTTTTCTCCTGAGCAGTTTTCCTGATGTTGAAGCAGGTGAAGTTCCCACTGCTTATGTGGTTCGATCACCTAAAAGTTCCCTTGAAGGAAGAGGATATCATAAAGTTTGTCGCAGATCAGGTAGGTGTTCAAAAAAACTCAAGCAGCAAATTTTATTTTATTTTATTTTATCGTATTTTTGGACATAAATTTATCCAAAGGATATGATGAAATGATATGCTATCATAAAAAAAGGAAAATGGTTAATCACTGCGAAATCATAATGATTTGTTCTGAAACTGTTGCAGGTTGCACCTTACAAGAGGTTAAGAAAGGTGACATTTATAACTAGTGTCCTGAAGTCACCTGCAGGAAAGATCCAACTTATAAATTCATTACAGTCTTGAGGCACAATCAACTGCTGCATGGTTTTTTATTTTAAAGGATTAGAACTTATAGAGGACTTTTTAATAAAACACTGACATTAAGCTACTGCAGTCTGCAGCTCTCGAGTTGCTTCTCTGGTCAGATCACTCGAATTGTGAAGTTAAATGTTAAGATTGTGGTACTCTGATCAAATCAATTTTGAGGAGATCTGTTTCTCAAGTAAGCGCACATTTATTGTGGAAGGAGATATGTATAAACAGTGTAAAATCCTGCTGTATTTGGCATGTTGTGAACCAGTACATGACAGAGTGCCTTTGTGAGAATCTATAGGCAGCTCTTTTTCTTCTTACATATAATATCTCGAGTGTTTCAATTTGATCATATGGGAATTATTATGTTTTTATATAGGATAAAGCTAGAGACCTGAAATATAAATGTAAATTGTTATATTGGGTAGTGCCGAAGTTATTCCAGACTTTCAGTATTGCACAAGGAAGCAAAATACATGAGGGATGAGGGATGTTATTAGTATCACCTAACTACAATATTAGATGGTTGACAACTACCATAGACATATGAGTCGATACATTTCAAAGACAAACGACCCAACTCTTCCGAGGAAAGAATTTAACTCACAAGTTGGGAAGCCTTGAATTGTCACAACTAAAAACATAAGCCTCTCAATATCAGACGATGATAGAAACCAAGTGTAAGTCAGAACATGTTCATGCTAAAAATTTTGCAAGTTATATAAATTTTCTTTATTTGTGAAAATTAGTAGTAACAATAATTTTTTGTGTAAATATATTATATGTGGTTGGGGGCCCTTTTGGATTTGGGCTTACCCTTGCCCAACCCCCCTTCGGGCTTGCCCCTATGTGGGCGTTTCAAAAATCAAAAATGATTTCGGCCTGGCCCGGTCTTCGGGCGATGTACCGAATCTGGGGGGTTCCCAATCATAGGTGAACTCATATCTACAGTTGTATCTAGCAGTAGGGTGTTACCCTCGTGATGAGGGGCCCTATTGTCTTACCGCTTATCAATGCAAAAAAAAAAAAAAAAGATTTGTGTTACATATCATTCCTTCTATAACTATAATAGTTGTACGTTGTAAAATAAAATATCGCCATCATAGTGTTAAAAGGGACAAAATAATGTGTAATCATGTTTTTTTTTTTTTTTTTTTTTTTTTTTTTTTTTTTTGTGTGAGAAGAATGTGTAATTATGTTGTAATTTGGTTGATGCAAGTACGAGTTGATCCATTTTTATTTCCTGAACTCGTACGAGTTGATCTAGCTAATAAAAATATGGAATATAAAGAGAAAATAAGGAAAATTCATGTCAAAAACATCACATATTGACACTAAAACTAATTATATCACGACTTCATGAGTTATCTAAGTAGGTCTCAAATGAAGATTTTGTACGAATAATAAAAATAAAAATTAATATTTTATACAAAGCCAAACATTTTAAATTACTACTTACATGCCTTACTTTATTCCAATTGGTGAGATCATGAGAAATATAAGTTGGTGCTAAAATCGCAATGTTTGCAAATTCATGCTAAATTTGGTTTAATAAAATAATTTTCTATGAAGTATAATTTTTCCAAAAAAGAACAAAATAAAAAGGTTTATGGGTCATTTTTGCCTACTTGAAAAAAAAGAAAAAGAAAGAAGAGAGAGCCTTTGGCTCATCCAGAATTTGCTCAAGAAGACCGTTTTCACATCCCAATGGTCTCCATTTAAATTGATGCGTTTAAAATTTCAAAAATAAAACCGTTGCTCCATTGCTTCTCTCGCTCAACCCTCTTATCTCCCGTTCTCCTTCTTTCATTCTGTTTAACTGGTAATTTTTGCTCAAATCTAATAATAACGATGAGAGAGAATCATATTCAGAGAAATTGCGACCTACTTGAGGCGTCAATTCAAACGGCTACCCAATTCGAATTGTGGGTTTGACTCAGTGCTTCAACGTGATATGATCGAAACAGGTAATTTGCTTAAAATTTGTTCGTTTTTGGATGCATGTTTGAGTTGCTAATTGGTTGTTACTTGTGTTTTTAATTGAAGTCAAATGAATTAGAGGTGAATGTTATTGTGTTTGTTTGTGCCATGATATGATCTGGGTCAAATGAGAAACAAACGATATCTCAAAATTCTTATGATTTTGGTTTAGAATTGTTGTTATATTGCTTTTTTTCTTTTTGGGTTGCTTTTGAATTGAAATCAGTGCCAGGCAAAGCTATCTGAACTAGTTATTTGCAATTATCTGATCAAACACACACACACACACGCACACACACACACACAAAAAAAAAAAAGGATTGGTGTTCAACATGGAAATATTCAGTTACATCCCCAATGTGTTCTTGATTTGAATAGTAGTGCCAGCTTCTGTTGTTCTGTTTAATTGGATCCATTTTTTTTTTTTTTTTTCCCATATGATCGTTAATTTCAAATAATAAAACAAAGTAAGAATTTCCTGAAACAGCCTTAAGATTTGCATTGATGGTGAACTGGGGATGTAATTTTGTGGTGGGGAAGCCTTTTGAGTAGGAAAGTGGTAAGGGCCATAGAGTAGAATGTGGACCAATAGGGACATCCAAGAGTAGAACAATCTGTACTTAAATTCAGATGTCGGGTTACTTAAAGGATGAGCAGTGAGAAGGATCATATCAGCTTATCTATTTATGTATTGAGCAAATATAAGGTGTGTGCTTTCTCTTTCATTGATTTCGTACAATAGTTTTGCTAGACTAATGAGTTCATTTTCGTTAGTAGTAGTTTGATGTAGTTGTAAATAGTTGTGGAAGGGTTCGTTTTCTATCTCAGAAGGTGTTTGGTTGATTCATTTTTGGTGCTTTAATTAGACTGATCACATTAAACATATTACTCACATAATAAGTTCTGTCTTTCCTCCATATGATCTTTCTCTTTGGGGAATTTGGTTGGATACATTTTTTCTGAGCTGAAACCAGAAATGATAAGAGGACTCTCACATGGATAAGGCGTGTGACTTTGTGCTTGATGATTGTTGCAATCTCATTTACATTGTGGAAGGCTTCACTGAAACACACGCCGGGATTCCTCTCCCTGCACATGATATATAACAGCAACAATGCTGGTTCTGCATTCCTTAGGTAGTCGATTACCCCCGAAATTTGATCCCCAACTTGTCAGAGTTATCTGATCCGCAACCAAGAGGTTATCTGACCCAATATTTGCCTTTAAAAGATACATTTGAGTAGCCACTGGTGATGTGTTTCATTGTCAGTCTAGCACAGCACGCATGTGGTATCAATCGCAGGATTATATCTCTGCGTTATATCTTAGGTCACGAATCTGTCATGTTTGGCTATCCATGCAACATAACTATGATTTAGGACATTTAACTTTGACTGGATCACCTTATCCCAATACACAGCGTTTGTGAGCCAATAGAGATTGCGTAACATTTGTAGAGTAGTTCTTTTGCCACAAAATTTGATGAATAATTAATGATATAAGCCCATTGTCTTGTACTTATGACTACAATCTCACCGTGATAGCTAAAGACTTGTATATACGTCTTCAAATAGTTCGGCCAGGAATCAGGATAAATGATACTTTTGGATTGGTGGTCGTGGTCCTAACCCCGAGCTTTCTCTTTCTTGTACGCCACGCTATCAGGAATTCTGTCAAGGGGGCTATCAATGGAAGAAGCAGAGTCATTACTAGAGAAGAGTGTCAAATTGGCTATTGATAGTCGTGATCATTTTGGGGATTTTGTGGACTTCATATTTTAGTTATAAAATAATGGAGCTAGGGGAAAAGGGGGTTTTCTTTTTAATCTTTCAGTTTATTCTTATTCTCATAGTCATGATTTTTCAGATCTTCTAAAGTAAAAAGGCCAGGTGGCCTATGCTAATTGCTTAGTAATTCACAATATGAGTTCTTTGGTTACTTAATTATTAGTCCTTTGATCATAATTTGGGGAAGCTAAGGTTTCATGATGCTCTTCATGTAAATTTCCTTTGATCTCCTAACATCACGTATTGACATCTAATTTTTTAAGTTTAGTTCTGCTTGTGCTTATATTTATAATCTATGTGAAGAAATAACTGGAATCACAATATGAGGGTCAATTTTAGACATGTGTAAAAATCCAAATAAATCACATAATTCAATTGGTAATCATAAATTCAGCAAGTTCATTTTTTTCAAATAAAATGTGCACTTGCGTAAGTATTTTGTAACTTCTATTTTGTGTTGCCTATCACTAAGCTTTCACTAGTTTAATTGTTTTATTATTTAAACATAACTGATGTTCTACTATGAAAAAGAGAAGATATTTTGTTGTCCTTTTGGCATGTAGCTAATTTTAAGTTACTAATGATTCTTTATTTTCTTTTGGCATATATACTTCCATCTTTCTTAGGTTGTCTATGGTGGCGTTCTTTTCGACTTCGCCAATCAGTTTAATGTTTAGCTCAGGTAAGTTCAGTTTTGTAACATTATTGTTATCTCACATGGTTTATTTCAGGTTGGGCGGGACGGAGAACGGGCGGGACGGGATGGGCGTAGAGGGTTTGGAGGCCGGGACAGGGAGGCAGCGGTGGGGTTGGGCGCGTTACGGGGGGCTAAGGGGGTATTTCGTTGGCGGGACCGGGTGGCCTCGGGTTGGGTGGGTGAGCGAGGGCGGCGGAAGGGGGTGAGGAAGACGGAGACGGGGAGGGAGAGTGAGGGACAGGGGGACATAGGGGGAGTGACGGAGAGGAGACGGGGGCGGAGGGAAAGTGAGGGAGGGCAGCGGAGGAGGAGTGAGGAGAGAGAGCGCGAGGGGAAGGGAGAGGGCGGCGGGGGGTGGAACAGGGAGACGGAGGGACGGGTGGGTGAGGGTGAGGTGGGGGGGTTTGGCGAGAGAGTGAGGGAGGGCGGCAGAGGGGGAGTGAGGGGCGAGGACGGCAGACGAGGGTGAGAAGACGGAGGGAGAATGAGGGACAAGGGGACAGAGGGGGAGTGAGGGGGTTGGAGAGAGAGTGAGGGAGGGCAACAGAGGGGGAGTGAGGGGCGAGGACGGCAGACGAGGGTGAGAAGATGGAGGGAGAATGAGGGACAAGGGGACAGAGGGGGAGTGACGGAGCAGGAGATGGGGGTGGAGGAGAGTGAGGGAGGGCGGCGGAGGGGGAGTTAGGGACGGAAGGAGTGGGAGTGGGGCAGAGCGAAGGGCGAGGGCGACGGAGGGAGTGTGAGGGTGAGGGTAGAGGGGGAGTGAGGGACAGAGGGTGAGGGCGAGTGAGGGAGGGGGGTGAGGAAGACGGGGACGGAGGCAGAGTGACGGAGAGGGAGAAAGGGGCGGGGCGGAGGGAGAGTGAGAGTGCGAGGGCGACGGAGAGTGGGTGAGAGTGAGGGGGCCGGAGGAAGAGGGCGAGTGAGGGTGGGCGGTGGAGGGGGGTGTGGAAGACGGGGATGGAGGGAGAGTGAGGTTGGTGGAGGGGGAGTGTGAAGAAAAGCGTGCAGGGCGTGCGCGAAGGGGGGGGGGTGAGGGAGAGGGCGGAGGGTGTGGGGTGAGGGAGAGAAGGGGACAAGAGAGAGGCGGTGGGGAGGCAGTGCGGCGGACGGAGTGTGAGGGAGAGAGCGAGCATGTAGGGGGTTGAGATAGAGGACGGATGGGGAGTGAGGGACAGAGGGTGAGGTCGGCGGAGTGGGGTGAGGAAGACGGGTACGAAGGGAGAGTGAGGGACAGGGGGCAGAGGGGGAGTGAGGGAGAGAGCGAGCGTGGAGGGGGATGAGTTAGAGGACGGATGGGGAGTGAGGGACAGGGCCAAAGGGAGAGGGCGAGTGAAGGGGGGGTGAGGAAGACGGGGATAAAGGGGGTGGAGGGAGAGGGCGAGGGAGAGTGAGGGCCAGAGGGTGAGGGCGAGGGGGACAGAGGGAGGGCCGCGGAGGGGGGTAAGGAAGACGGGGACAGAGGGAGAGTGACGGAGAAGGAGACGGGGCGGGGCGGAGGGAGAGGGCGAGTGGGCAAGTGAGGGTGGGCGGAGGAGGGGGGTGAGGAAGACAGGGACGGAGGGAGAGTGAGGTTGGTGGAGGGAGAAGGTGGGCAGAGGGGGAGTGTGAGGGAAAGGGTGCAGGGCGTGCGCGAAGGGGGGTGAGGGAGAAGGCGGAGGGCGTGGGGCGAGGGAGAGAGGGGGGGCAGAGAAGGAGAGAGAGAACAAGAGAGAGGCGGTGGGGAGGCAGTGCGGCGGACAAAGTGTGAGGGAGAGGGCGCAGGGGGAGTAAGGAGGTGTGGGCAAGGGTGGTGGAGGGAGAGGGGGGCGCAAGGTGAGGTAGAGGGGGTGCTGAGGAGGAGAGAGGGAGGGAGGGAGGGAGGGAGGGAGGGAGGGCGGAAAGGGTGAAGGAGAACGATGACATATTCCTGACGTCCTTGTTCTTTTTTTTTTTTTGGGTAGGAAATGAAAATTTTTCATTAATAGAATGACCTTACGCCATCTGCAATTGAAAAATCTTTTAGAACATACCAGATATATAACTTGAACGCGAAATTTTCTTACAAGATAATTAACTAAAAACTTTTTGGAGCGCAGCTTCAAGATCACGACTTCAATCTAGCTATGAACAATTTTAGTTTAATTGATTTCTCTTAGAGGGAAATACCGATGAGCCAATTGAAGGTTTACTGAGGATACAAGATTTAACCAACTCTTCAGTTGGTGTTAGAGGTAAATATAGTAATATAAATTTATTTGATTTTGACGTGATTGCAATGAACTAGTTTTTGATATGCTGCTTTGTAAAATCCTTTGTCCTTGTATAGTTTGCTGCAATAGAAGCACTTGTCGGCGACCATTTAGAACTTGGGTTGGTAAATCTCTCTATAGAGTTTTGGTCTATTGGATATAATGGCAAATAGTCACTTCATTTAGCTGTTGGCATTTTCTACTGTCAAACTTCGGCATCCAGAATTCATAAGGGGGATGCATATTCCTTGGAGCTGTTTGTGCGGCATATCTTTCTGGGAATGGCTTTATATGGTTTATCCAGTCGATCAACAATTTATACCAAATGTGTTGTTTTCTAAATGATTAGATATGTTTTGTACGATTAGATAAATTAAGATGAGAATTTCCTTCCTTATGTAGGACGCTACTTCATCAGTGCTCGCAGATAATTGCTTGAACCTATTAGATTAGGAAGACCATAGGCTGGTGATGAATATGCATACAAAGTTTTTGGCGCACGAACTAAATCCATCAAAGGTTTGGTTGAGCTAGTCCATGGTGATATGGAATCAGGTGAATAGAGGATTGATTGATTGATTGATTAGTTTATCTAGTCGTTCTTTCATATGACTTATTTTCTGACGTTAGGTTCTTGGTTGTAGCCAAGGTCTGTTTTGAAGGATGTAAAGATGAACTGGTGAGGTTTCGTTCTTTTTGGGGATATTGCAGATAATGACGGCTACCCAATGCTCTAATGAGTTTGCCATGTTGTGTAGGCAATGTGGCTCTATCATATGGAGAGTTCTTGCATGCCAAGCGTGACTTCAGTGCAGCAAAGGAGTTATATCAGAAGGTGATTAGTGAATCATCTGAGAAAAAGGATTTTAGTGATCCGTATTCCTTGGAGGCATGTCACATTGCATCTGAAGAAGTCCTAATGGCTGCCACCTGTGCTTTGGGACAGCTAGAGTCACATTTAGGGTAATCAGAGAGCGATTTAGAGTATCTCTTACGCCTTCTCCCTCTCTTTTTTCTCCTTTTCTTTATTATGTCACCACAAGTTCTTTTAAAGGTTTTATGCTTATAGGAATTTTACAGGAATGTTCAAGGCCTAAATGGCCTGAATAAGCAAAGAGAGGTTTCTCTCCTCTGCTATAAAATTATGGTTAGCCTGGTAGAATTGAAACAAAAATCAAAAGTAATAATTTAGCTTTCTGTAGCCAAAATGTTTTGCCTAGTTGGGCACGGTTTATGAATCATAACGCTCATCAAGGAGGAAGACTCCGGGAATTATGGGGTCCTGCTTTGTCTGCTGTTGACATTGTCTCTTCTACAGCTCAAATGGTGAATTGCAGAGTGCATAATTTTGCTTCACATAGGCGTTTTAGTGTGTCTTTTGTTTATGGTCTTAATGAAAGGGATCAAAGAAAGGATTTATGGGCTGAAATAAATTCTTTTGCTGCTACTTCTGTTGTTCCTTGGATATTGTTGGGGGATTTAACACAGTGTTACAGGCTGATGATAGCATAGGTGGTAGACCTGTTGAAGCAGTTGAAACTGCTGATCTATAGATTATAGGAATGTCTGACAACCAGTCAGCTTATGGAGCTTCCATGGGATAGTTGCAAATTCACATGGAGTAATAGGCATGAAGATGGAAGTTGAGTTTTTTCAATGATGATAGAGTGTTTGCAAATGATTTATGGCTCCAGGATTATGAAGGATGTGCAGTTCACTATCTTCCAGATCGAAGGGGTATCTGATCACTGTCAGCTTTGGTCAAACTTTGTCATATAATTCCCGGAGGGCGTAGCCAGTTTAAGTACTATGATCTCTGTGGCAAAAGTGAAAATTTCTGTTCTGTTGTTGTTGAAGCCTGGACAGCTGATATAGAAGGCACTTTTGTACCTTGTTACTAGCAAATTGAAGCTTGTTCAGAAGAAACTTCAGAATCTGAACAGAACTGAATAAGCAGACCTGCTGAATCAAGTTGATGTAGCTAAAGTTTATTAGCTGCTCAACATGTTATACATAACTCTCCTTTTGACTCTGATCTGCAACATGCTGAAAAGAGTGCTAGGAAGCATTTTCTGAGAATAAACAGAGATGCAGAATCTTTCCTACAACAGAAAAACAAAATGGAATGGGTGCAGCTAGGTGATCAAAACTCTGTAGATTTATCTTTCTTCTCCGTGCCTATTCATGTAAGCCAAGAAAATTTTGTGAAGTTCTTACATTTTTCCACACAGTTCTGAGGCAAAGAAGGCTAGCTAACAGGATCTTTACCCTCAAAGATAATGCAGGAAATTTGCTAGAGACTCCTGATCTGATTCAAGAAGAGCTTGTTAATTTTTATAAAGGAATGCTTGGCCAGAGTATTCAAGGAAGGAAGAAGCATCTGTTGAAGATTTTCAAGCAGGTGCTACCCTAAACATTGAGCAACAGATCAAGCTCACTGAAAATGTTACTGATGATGAAATAAAAAATGCTATGTTCAGCATTAGCAACACCAAAAGCCCAGGTCCTGATGGCGTTTGTAGTGGCTTTTATAAAGATGCCAGGCCTGTTACAGGAAAGGATATTATTGATGCAGTCGAAGATTTCTTTTACTCTGGCAAGATGCTCAAAAGGGTGAATTCTACAAACCTCTGCTTGATTCCAAAGGTATCTCCTCCGGAACTAGCTTCAGATTTTCGTCGCATTGCTTGCTGTAATGCTATCTGTAAGTGCATCTCTAAAGTTTTATGTGAGAGATTTAGAAGAGTTTGCCTGAGTTAGTATCACTCAATCAGGGAGCTTTTGTGACTGGAATGAATGTTGTGCATAATGTGATGATTTGTCAAGATATTATTAAGCATTACAAGAGAAGTAATGTTTCTGCTAGATGGTTGATGGAAATTGATCTTAGAAAAGCCTAAGACACCATTCACTGGGATTTTTTAGGGATGCTGATTGGTTATAGATTTCCTGAGAAATTTTGTACTTGGCTGCTAGCTTGTGTTCTACTGCAAGCTTCAACCTTTGTATCAATGGCTACTTTGAAGGAAAGAGGGGAATCAAGCAATCCTATCTCTCCCTTGCTCTTTTCCTTGTCATGGAATTCCTCATGAGAACACAAAAGATTATGAGCCAGCTCCCGGATTTCAAGTTCCACCCCATGTGGAAATCCCTCAAACTCACATTTGCTTTGCAGATGACCTCATGGTCTTCTGTAAAGCTCATACTGCATCAGTTTTGAGAATCAAAGAAGCCTTCACCTACTTCTCCCTGGTGACAGGACTCCAGGCAAACCATAGCAAGTCTCAAAGTTATCTTGCTGGAATAACTCCTGCTATGAAACAGCAGCTCTTACAGGAAACTGGGTTCAAACTTCAAAGAGGGACAGTTTCCTATGAAATACCTAGGTGTTCCCTTGACACCTTCTAGATGGACAGCTTCTGAATGTACTTTTCTTGTTGACAAAATCACCAAAAAGCTGAATACATGGGCCTCCAGACATCTCTCATATGCTGGGAGGACACAGTTTATCAATTGAGTACTGCTATCTCTGCATTTGTCCTGGTCAGGTATATTTGTGCTGCCTACTGGAGTTCTCAAACCTATTGAAAAGAAATGTAGGCAGTTCCTTTGGAGCGGGAATGATAAAAGCAGGAAGCCTGGTCTCATTGCTTGGGAAAATGTTTGAAAACCTAGAAAGAATGGTTGGTTTACAAATCAGAGATTGCAAAATCTGGAATGTAGCACTGAATGGCAAGCACATATGGTCACTCTCACAAAAACAAGACAATCTCTGGTTCAAATGGGTGCATGAACTATATATGAAGGATGATTCAATTTGGTCCTATGTACCAAAACCTGATTGCAGTTGGTACTGGGGTAAGTTGAACAGAATCAAGAACAAGTTTACTGAAGGTTATACTAATGGAAAATGGACTGCTGCTACCAATGATCAGTATACTGCATCCGCTTTCTTTTCATATGGGATCTATGGCGTGCCTAAACACAAGTTCATTTGTTGGTTGGCGCCTCACAACAGACTTCTTAGAATAGACAGAATGCAGAATATGGGGTTTCTCAGTGGGAATACTTCCTGTGTCCTCTGTGGAGCTGCTCTGGAAACTCACACTCATCTTTTCCTTGAATTCCAAAGAGCTGCTGGTTTGTTCAAGGAACTCAGAGAGTGGCTTGGTTAGTCTACGACTGCAACAACAATTCAAGGGATTCTTAATTGGATCTCTAGAAAGGCTGGCAGGAAATTCAGAAGAAGCTTGGCTAGTGCAGGTTTAGCAGCACTTATCTACACTATTTGGAGTGAAAGGAACAAGCTTTGTTTTAAACAAGTGACTGCACCTGATTTGATTCTGATCAGGAACATGAAATTTGTAATACGTGCTAGACTGTATGTAATCAGCACTAGGAAGTTCAGTAGCCAGGTTAGAAGCTTTTATGCTAGTTTGATGTAGGTGCTTACAGTCGATGTCTCTGCTGTATTTAGTATGTCTCAGGGGGAATAGGAGATGCTGTACCCTACCCAGTAGGGGCCAGTTATCCTTTTCCTGCCTTTAGGTTGTAATGTTGTTTTGGTAATAAGATTAAATGAATTTCATCGTTTGAATGGAAATAAAGATGTTTTCTTCTTTCAGGTGCAGGCACACACATACACCTCTTGAATTATTAGAGAACTTGATCAGTCTAGATAACATTTTGATTATCTACGACCAAAATATATGTTTCTATTGTGTACCGTGGATTATAACTGTGAGGCTTTCTCATAAGTAACTGTAAACAGCACCAATCACGTAGCTTTGATCGTACCACAGGCAAGCTCAGAAGTCAAAAGTTTGTGTAGCTTTAAACTAACAAGTGAAGATGCATGAGAGATAAACAAAAACCTTAAGAGAAAATGCAATGCTTATGTTTTTGTGGAGGATATGTGGTCAAATTGAAAGTAGTTTCGTAGCTATGCATGGTTATGACGAAGATTCTTCATGTGGAAGCTTTCTAGAAAGAATTTGATCATGACCTTCATATTAGAAAAGTTATCTTGATGCCATTTGTCAAAGGTGGACTAGTTTTTTTTTTTTCTTTTTTTTTTGGCCTGAATATTTGGGGATAGTTTGCCATCAATTTAACAACCTTCCAACAGAGTAGTCATTAGCACTACAGCCTTAGCTGTTTAACATGATGAAATTATATAGAATAACAGTAGGCAAGGTTTTTGATTCTGTTGCATAATTCTATACAAATTGGTAAATGAAAATGAATGCGATGATATATAGATGGAAGATTCATGATGAAGTTGAAGTTGTCAAATGGGGTAACAACAAGCGAGCAAAGTCTCAAACACGGTATCTAGCCAGTGTGATAAGGAAGTATGGAGAGGAAGGTTGTGCAGATGTTACTACAAGGCGAAACTGGCAAATAAGAGGGGTGGTGGTGCTATCTGACGTACCAGAGGGGTGTAGCTAAAACATGTATGTGTATATTTATAATAACTGATCTACTAGCTAAAAAAACAGAGGCGCAACACAATCTAACTGACAGATCATAGTAAATACAAGACCATAGTAATACAACTCAGCAGAACTGCTGTACGCAAACAATTACTTCTACTTCAAGCTAATAAAAAAATGTCTTCCATTGTCTTCCCTTGGCTAAATATTCAGCTACCTGGTTGGACTCTGACTCTCTGTAATCAGTATTTGAGCATGTTCTTTTTCTTTTAATAATTATTTTTCTGAATGTCCATGGTCCTCCCTTTTTTTTTTTTTTTTTTTTTTTATAATTCATACTCATTTTATTCAAAACTTTAACTCAGCTACCCAACATCAGTAGCTAGCGTCAACGACAAGAGCTTAAAATACAGCAACTCCTATGATTGTTGGCACAACACTCCTATAGAAACAACAGTCCTATGAAAATCTAATGTTCCAAGGACCGCCTTGCTTTGCATTATTGCACCAACTAACTGTATTTGTAGAGTCAGATTCAATAACAAGGCTCAGTTGTGTTAGCCATTCTTTGTGGCAGTAAAGGAGAAGTGCTTGCAAGATGGCAAAAACTTCAGCTTCTTTGAGACTTTGATTTCACTGTAAGGCACACGCATGGAAAACAAACAACGGAAGTTGCACATCCAGTCCCTCAGTACTCCCCCCACTGCACCTCTCTCATCTCTAACTAAAGCATCTACATTCCATGTCATCACTCCACGAGGGGGAGGCATCCACACTTCAGGTTGTTTCACTCTCGGACTAGGATCATCAAGTTTGAGGCATTCAGGGCAGCGAAGAACCTGCTGTGTCGAGTAGGGAAACTGGTCATCCCATGCCTTCATCACCCACCACCCAAGACGTAGCAAGATAAGATCAAACACCTCACTGACAGACCACTCCTTTCCTTCAAAGATCCTTGCATTCCTCTCTTTCCATAATGACCATATAAGAACCACTATACGACGTTCTTTAAGTCAAGAATCAAATATGAATTGGAAGTAGCATGATAGCATCACCCATTCACAGCATAGTAAGAGTTGCAGGGCTTTGTAAATTGTGTAATAAATTGTGTAACCTCTGCTGCCGCATTGATCTTCATACAACCCATTAGGATACAAACATGCTTCTAAATATTTCAAACCAGTCTAGGATTACTCCCTATAGCCGCACTCTTATCCCCTCCTGCAGCTGATGCATCTATAATCCACTTTCCTGAGCTGTCATTCCCATCTTCAAGACCACCATTGTTGGATTTTCATCATTCCATTTCAAACAGATCTCTATGAGTATGGAAACTTATTACTCCAACTCTTAATCCATCAACCAAGCCTTACTATAACCGCGTTAAACACTTCATCTGAGTAGAAAATTTCTTCATTTACTCCTTCCAGAATATACATCGACCATACATTCACCAAAAGTACATTAATTCGCACCCTTTTAATTAGCATATACTTTTGAGGCTGGTTATGCAGGAAGGTATGCTGAAGCATTTGGCGTCCAACAAAACAGAGAGGCAGAATAAGTAAGAAGGAGAAACTGGGCAGAGGATGCATGGAGAAACCGTCGACTATCACTGAAGCACTAGAAATCTCCGAGTCTTCTTTCAAAGTCCCAGTTGTCGACCCTCGAATCTGCAGGGCCCTGTAAATCCCATGGTCTGTAATTCTATATTTATACATATATTGAGTATGCCATTGAGGTCTTGGCTTATTGGTAAAGACTGAGGTCCTGGATACAATAGGTCTCAGGTTGGAATGTTTACCATCTGAATTCCAAGATAGTTATGTTCAAAAATAAAAGGCTCCTTATACATTTTCAGATAGTTATGTTCAAGACGTTGAAAAACTATTTTCTCTGTCTATTTCCAATATCACCTTCTTTTTTTTATCTTTTGGTATGACTTCTGCTCATAATTATCACTTTATGAGTTTTTACGAATCTTTTTAGGAGAGCCATTTATGTTTGGAAGTTGCCCTTGCAAGGGTATGATACTCTGCTTATACCAAGCAACTTTTACCTTCTTCTACCCCAAGAAATTAGACATTTCCCAAAAAGAAACAATAACCAAAAGTGTCGATTGGTGGATTCTGTTTCGATTGAAAAAACCCATAATTCGACAAGTGAATCGAAGCAAAGAAGAATCGTTTAAACATCGTAGTGATCATATCCTTAAATGGTATTTACAGATGAGTACATTTTACATCGAAGGAGCCCCAACTTTGAATGAATTTCATTCCCGTGGTTTTATTCGAATTACGATTCTTTGTAAAGACGAGATAATTACTAAATAATGTTGTATTGGTATGGCATGTAAACTTTTACCACAAAGCTACAACTAGTTTAACAGGTGAGGCTCATGAAATTTGGTGGTCAAACTTCAAGCTAACATGTAAGAGCTCATCTACACCAAAAATATACATTAATATCTTTGCTGTACAACGTTGGGACAATTCTACACAGCTCTTACTACCAACTATAGTTTGGTAATCGCCTACCTTCCACTCTTTGATGACTATACAACACTCAATTTCCTCTCTCTAATTTCATGCCTCAGTCAATCTCAGCATGTACATAATCAACAAAGAAAAAGTTCTTCTCCAGCTCATGCAAAGCATACGCCAAGGCGGCACTAAGAATTGCAAGCCCACTCAAGACAAGTCGTGACTGCAGCGATGAAGGAACACCTGCAGTCGCAGCAAAGATGACAGTTGCACCTACAAGAACTTTCTGCCATGTCTGGAAGGCCTCGTAAGCTTGTTTACATGATGAACACTTCAAGGTGTGCTGCTCAAATCTATCCAGCATCTGCATAATATAAAAACACAATGTAAACGGAACAGAAAGCATGATTAATTGAACAGTGTGTCTTATTCAAGCCAGTGAGATAAATTAGTATATTGTGGGGAAATCCTTCAGAATGCACTGAGTACTGGAAATCATAATCAATGGGAGAACAATCACGACAACCGCAGGCATATCAAGACAGATTACACAAGTGCAGTATTTAAAGAGTGCGTTCATCGACACATGCATACAACGTGAAAAGTTTATCTAACAAACAGTTTTACTTAAATCTACTCTTAAATAAACTACCTTGAGGCACATGCAAATGCATTTGCATGTGTGTATTAAAGAAACATCTCCTTAACTTATTTTAATAAAGAAGAATGTAAAAAACACCTCTCCCAACCCCCTCCCCCTCTTCCAGTCCAACATATCACTTCCGTCCTTTGCGAAAAACAGTCATCTGAAGTTTTTGGATGGCGCCATTTAAATCTCCTAATTATTTCACTCCAGTTCATCCAAAGCCTTCAGGTGAATGAGCTAAATTAAGGGTTGTTTGGCCAAGCTTCTATCAATTTTCAGCTTCTCCCCCTCATTTCCCTCACATCCTCCCCCCTCCACCTCCTTCTCCCCACCAAATCAGTTTCTTAGAAACTTAAAATACCCCCAAGGAGGCCAAAATCAGAGGGTCCAAATTTGAAGCTTCTGCTGCTAGCCTCCTTGGGGTCTATTTTCAGCTTCAAAGAAGCTGAATTTTGGTGGAAATGAAGATGGAGGGTAAATGTGACAAGGTGTGTACATCACCACATCTGATACCCCCCTCCCCAAACTAGTAACTACCCGTTAATGGCTTGGGTTCACCAGTAAAAGGTCAGGCTACTTCAGTCTTCAGTTACAGTTCCAAAGTACAAAAACAAAGCTTAAGGACCTGGCACAACCAGCATCGGTGGATTCTCTTTCCTTTTTTCCACTCGCATGTTTAAGGGAACCCAATTATGCAACAACCCCCAGGAGAGGAAGAAAAGATTGATTACAATAACATTGTGATTGATCCCACATTATATTCAATCAGCTTGCAAAATGAGTCAAAAGCAACCAGATGCATGTTATACTCACCTCTCGCTTGGACAAAACTGTAGATGGTAAAGGTTGTTGGCTGACAGTGCCGAACCATTCAGGTTGCCCCCTGCAGTGCCGTCTCAGCCAGTTACGAAACGCCAATACAAAGCGATCTGCCTGTGTAGGTGTAAAAGTAATGTTTGTATATTGCTTGTTAATATCTTCAGAACCCTCTGTTGATTTTGATAGAAAGAATTTCTCTTGACCCTGAAGCACGATCATGTCTCCATCATACACTTTGTTTGAAGTCCAATGCTCATGCCATCTGGGAACCACCTAAAATATTTAGAAGACATCAGCAAATGGAGCTGTTGCAAGGGTGAAGTGTGAAAGGAGTATTCCTTGAGCTTCAATCATCTTTAAGATTTTAAATTCCTCTAATTGGTTTGTGCTGGAAATTGGAAAAGCATAAATTTGAATAAAAAGTACTGGTAGCATCAAATGTGAAAAAAGGCTTCTTGAAAAGTGAAAATGCATAGCTATAAATTATCGATTCTCTAGGACCAGAGAAACAGAGTAAGTCACATTTGATGTCTAAATCTAATTTCTATCATCAAAATTGTCCAAGTGCCTCCAGATAGGCTCCCTCCCAAGCGGGGGTAGGGGGATGGCTCGGTATGCTTAGTCTTACCCCTTTGCGCAACAAAGAGGCTCTTTCCATTCAACCCATGTAAGGCTAATGTTTAATAGAATAAAAATTTGGAAAGAGGAGGGAAAAGAATTAGAAAGAAAAGAGAGAGCCTGAACAAATGGAATCTTGCACACTTAAAAAAGAAAAAGAAAAAAAAGAAACCCACATCACAAGTACCTACAGTAAAATCATGAAAAAAGTACTTCAGGCACGTTTGTTGAAAGGAAGCAAAAGATCACTTGCTAAAAGGATAAGTACTAAATTGGTGTGACCAAGGCAATACTGCAACAGCAGTAAAGTACTAAAGAAAATATATTCAATGTCGCTGCAGTCTCAGCTCTGCCCAGTGATGAACATATGGCTTAATTAAATATCTGCATTATCCAGGCAATGACAGGCAGCAGTATCTTCTAGTATATGGTGCCAATGGAAATCCTAGATAAGGAGATTTTAGTTTCACATATCAGCTTGCAAACACTCACCTGCCACCAAGAAGGGCCTGGCACTGTAAACTGGAAAAAGTTACGAGCACTACAAACAATTGAACGTGTCTTCCCAGGTGCCATAGGTATATTGAAGGAGCAAATCCATATTGTCCACTTCTGGTCTCCAACTATAGGGAGCTTTGTGTCTATCTCTATCCTGAACAAATCAAAGTAAAAGTAGAGAGTAGTTTTAGAACAAAATTTCATGCATGCACATAACTGTCAGTTAACCACTGTACAGATCATCAATACTCCATAGTCCATAACCAAAACTGATAACCTTGAGAAGAGGGGGTCAAAAGATCTCGACGATTTCTCCAAGAACCAACTTTTCCAGTTCAAAAAGAGGTAATCAAATTACAACTGACACTCATACAATATTAATTCATTTTATTATCATGTTTCTATATGAAATCACCATTGATTGACACTCAACACTGAACACAACTACCAAGAAGCAAATTAGTATTGCAAAAGCCTTGATTACCAAAGTTTCACCCGTGGGGTCAATGGTTATGCCCTAATCTCAAATTGAGACTTTAATAAAAATAATACTTCCTCCACCACCGAAACAAATGTTTTCGTTACTATCTTACAATGTCCAAATAACTACTGTAGTGTATTATAAATAACTTCTAAGGATACACATATATGTGCTGCATAACGAATGACATGCCATTGATAAGAACTAAACTGTATGACTATGCTACGAGAAAAACATACACCAAGGCCTATGGTCATGATGGAAACAAAACACAAATCAGCAACACTCCCTTGGACATCAATTGTGGATGTATGCTGGATGCTTGTTTGATGAAAGACCATGGAAGGGGATAGAAAACAAAATCATGAATTACTCAATAAGTGTAACATAACTTTTAAATCTTCAATACTGCCATCACTTACTTATTCAGATAATAACAAGGAGCAACAAATTCAGCAGTTATTCTTGGGTTGCCATCATTTGCTCCGGCAAAGCCCCAATGACCAGTGGATTCAACCTTGAAAGGCAAAGGCCTGGCTCTCTCCCTCCTTCCTGTGACCTGTTGCATTTAATTGTTAATAAGGAAAACTACAAAGTGACAGAGCACTTCTTGAAGCTAGTTTCAAACACAGAACATTAAAGAGCCTTAATTATACCATATATCCATACTTCAGCAGACTGTAAAAGTATCACTTATGGACTTATAAAGAATAACCATTCATGTCATGTCCTCCAGTTTTGGTTTCTTTAGAATGCTTGATAAATGGCAAGGTAGTTACAAAGCAAAATGGTAGTCAACAGAATCTAGCCCAGTTGTCCTGCTTCTGCACTATTTATATTGGCAGTATGTATATGGAGACATCAAGAGCAAAGAGTCTTCCAGTTCCCACGTTGAATTATTGGGGATGCAATTAGGACTAGTATTGTATAATCATTATTTTTTTGAGAATTACTATAATCACTGTTGCATATGTCAAACAAAGCATAGTATTAAAGGGTGAGTGGGTGACCAACATGTATCACCAAATGGATCGCCCGCCTTCAATACTTTGTTTTGTTGGTGATACCTCCCACATATAGCCTGTAATACTATGTTTTGTTGGTGATACCTCCCACAATTGTTGGTGATTTTCTCAAAACACAATGTATCACCAAGAAAACATTGTATTGAAGGGTCACCAACAATCGTGGGAGGTATGGGCATTTGATTGTGCATTTTGCATTTTATTTTGTAAGCAATTCTTTCTCAAATCACTAAGTGTTCATAACTTCATATCTACAAATCTATATTTTACGAATTTCAAAGACAATGATAAGTATTTTAGACAAGAGGCATAGTATTTTGATTTTTTGAGAAATTGTCAAACCCAAAGCTACACCATAGATGAGTTGACGCCCTCGCCATGCTTGATATTTTCTTTTTGGCTCAACTTCAAGGTGATAGGCCAAGGCAGACAGTTTCCAATCAACAAAACGAGTCAAATCCCAGATACCTACCAACTATTCTAGCTAGCATCTACTCTCTAATGTGCCACCACCGCACTAGAACATTAATAAACAACATCTTCATAATAACGATTAAAGATAACATATACCTTATGGTGCGCAAATTCAATGTGTGACGGATCAGACACATTCTCCATCAAGGTATCATAGCCATAGTACAAATCTCGTTGGATTGACACCGTAGCAAACTCAGGCTTATCAAAGTCATCTGGCAACCTAACCATTAATACAAAAATAATCCCACTTCAGCAATTTCATCACAACCTATAAAAAACAATTGAACTCCAGCCAAACTTATTAGGTGTCAACCAACCCTCCCAGCAGTACCAATGTAGCAACATAACTTCACCAATCACCAGATTCATCACCCATTTCAGGCTTTAGTGAATATAATAGTAACAGAAGCAGAATCTAGCAGCCTACCGAAGAACCACGTCACACCGCAGCATAAACTTGACTAATTATTATAATAAACAACTATAAACAGCCAATACATAACTATAGTTTGCATTCTTATTAACTAGTAAAAATATCAATAAGATAC
Organism: Tetragonia tetragonoides; assembly: GCA_038025085.1. Taxonomy (NCBI): domain Eukaryota; kingdom Viridiplantae; phylum Streptophyta; class Magnoliopsida; order Caryophyllales; family Aizoaceae; genus Tetragonia; species Tetragonia tetragonoides. The sequence goes on along the minus strand of CM076145.1, from coordinate 5,734,437 downwards.
TAATTCTTGTCATAACAACATAGAGTAATACACTATCTAATAGTCACATTATGTCTCAAAAGAATTGGAAATATTTTTACCTAGGAGGCTGGGTAACACTAGCTTTCTCGCACCCATTCTCATCAGGCCAAACAAAGAGCAACCCCTGAGACACCATAGTTGGGAGCTTCATGGCACATGCTCTAGGATTCTTCACCGCCTTTGCCTCTGGGCCATCCGATTTTGCCTGAGGGATCCGAGTACACGAACCACACCCATTAAAAGACCATCCATGATAAGAGCATTGCAAATCCCCATTTTCATCAATCCTCCCTTCCTACAAAAAAAGTGACCAAACAATCAAAACCCATTTCACCAAACAACCCAAAAAACCAAGCTTTGTCATTCTACCAAAACATCTACAAACTAACTGACCAAAACAATCAAAACCCATATCACCAAATAACCCAAAAAACCAAACTTTTGATTCAAACTCTAGTAAAACATCTACAAACAAAGTAACCAGACAATCAAAACCCATTTCCCCAAATAACCAAAACTCCGAAAACTTGATTCAAGATCTAGCAAAGCGACCAAACAATCAAAACCGCATTTCACCAAAAACAACCCAAAAAACCCAGAATTATATTTGAATAAATTATAGCAAAAACTTCTTACAGAAAGAGGAGCAAGACGATGTGGGCATTTATCATCTAAAGCAACCCACTCATTGCTTGATTTGCTGAACCACAAAACAATGTCACGACCCAACAACTGAAAAGGGGTGGGCAAGTTAGGGTCAAGGTCCTCTATGAGAGAGACTGGGTACCAATGATCTCTCCATGTAAACTTCGAGGGTTCGTCATTTTCTTCAGTTTCAGGTGAAACGACGTCGTTTGCTATGGTGGGTGTTTCTTGTTCTTGTTCAGATACAACAGAAGTTGGGTTTGAAGGAGCTTGAACTCTTAATGTGGGAAAGTTTGAGAGTCTCTTTGAAGGGATAATTGGGGTTTTGGGAGAGAGAAAGGTGAGGAAAGAGAAGGGCTTAGTGAGAGAAGTCGGAGGTGAGGTTGTTGTAGAGAGAGAAAGCGCCATTGTTAAGGTGAGTCGAGCTCAAAATTGAAGGTATAATAGGATGGTTAAGAGAAGAGAGAGAGAAAGGGGAGATTGCGTGCAAGTAATTGCAGAGAGAGAAGATCAAAGGTTGATCATTGAGTTGTAGTTGGGAAAATCATTGTCTGGAGAATTACAATACATCCACATGTTTCATTTCTATTTGAGTTTCCACTGTTGAGAACGATGGGGAGAGAGAATTCCAGAATGGTGTGTTCAGACAATGTGATTCGAGTAACAAACATCATTTGGTAGTTTAATTAGTTATGAATTCATGCCTTTATTATTCCGAGTCTCCGATCCCTAGTTTGCTTAAACATCAAGAGGGATTGATTGGAAAGGATCTCATCTCGGTTATTAACGAGTATATCAAATTTTGATTTGTTGAAATAGGTTGGGTTGAGTGACTGTCCATTCCTACTCACAAAAATTTCGAGTAAAATTATATTAGGAAATAAGTTTTCTGTAAATTGAATAATAATTATGTCAGAAAGATCCTCGTAAAAAAATGAAACTTGCGTGGATCGCGGACATGTTTCTCTCTCTAGGTTTTCAGCTCTCTCTCGCGGTGCATGCTAGCTCCATTGCTAACTTACACTGAGTTTCATGGTGAGGAAGACCAAATCGAAGAGAGGCGAAGAACGGGAGGGTGAGATAATGATAAGGGAGAACAACAAAATCACACAATAGAGATGATAATTCCTAATAATCTTCAGAGTTCAGAAAGGCCCAATTTAGACCGAGTGGTGAGGAACCTTGCTGATGAACTGAATGCGTCTGATATCTTAACTCCTGGTGTTCAAAATGGCTCGGTTCAACAAATTGAGCTGGCGAGGGAGAAGATCAATTCATGGTTATCTTAGCTTTAAGAACAAGCTAAATCAAGAGGTTCGTGGGCTGAGGAAGTGGAGGCTGCAGAACGGGCAGAATCTGATCAAGGTAATCCCTCAGCTTGGGAAAACTTTGATATCTCAAAATTGAAAAATGCTGGTTTTCGATTAGAATATGTTGAACCTGTTGTGATTGATGGTAAACAAATTGGGGAAATTCATTTGGATGATATTAAGTCTGAAATTGAATATTGGGGTCAAGCTTTAGTCTGCTATGTGTTAGGTGCTAGACCTCCTGTTAGTGTCTTCAGTGGTTTTTTGAGAAGAATATGGGCAAATAGGGGGATGAGGAAGATAGCAATGATGAGCAATGGTATTGTACTTGTGCGGTTTGATTCAGTGGAAAAGAGGGATGCAATTTTACAAGAGGGGGTGTTTCATTTTGATAATAAGCCACTGATTGTTAGACCTTGGTCAGCTAGAATTAATTATGCCAAAGAGGAACCTTCGTCAGTTCCAATTTGGGTAAAGTTTCCTAGACTAGATATCAAGTATTGGAATGCCACGGGGTTGAGTAAAGTTTCCAACCTTCGATGGAAGATAAGAACACGGAGATGAAAGTGGGTATTAATTTTGCTAGGGTGTTAATTGAAGTGGACATTGACTCTGAATTTCCAGACAAGGTATATTTCAAGAATGAGAGGGGAAATGTGGTGGAACAGTGTGTTGACTATGATTGGAAACCTACATTATGCAATTTTTGCCATCAATTTGGACATGTAGAGGAACAATGCAGAAAGAAGCAAGGCATGGGGGTGCCACAACAAGCTACAGCTCCTGTGCAACCTGTACAGCCTGTGCAGCCAGTGGTGACCACAAGACATCAGGGTCAGGGTGGGCATATACAGCAGAATAGACAGTTGGAATGGCAACCTGCAGGGAGAGGCAGAGGCAGGCAAGGGGGAAGACAAATTTGGGGTAGAGGAAGAGCTGGGAGACAAAACTTTGGCCAACCAAGGCATGTCCAGGTTGTTGGTGATGGTGTTGCTGGTGTGCAGAATGTGGAGCCTGTGGAAAATACACCTATCCATAATTCTTTTGACATACTTAATGTGGAGGTGGGTATTGAAAAAGAGGGTGATCAACAAGCAAGGGAGAAGATCATACCCCCAGATGGCCATGGATAGTATATTGTTGTGGAATGTTAGAGGCCTTAATGAGCCTAATAAGCAAAAGGAGGTTGCCCTCTTTTGCAAACAGAATAAAATTGATTTTGTGGCTTTTGTTGAAACCAAAATAAGGCAAGTGAATTATGAAAAATGCAAAAAAAAATTGTTAGATGACTGGGAATCCTTCATAAATTTGGATGATCACTACTTGGGGAGAATATGGATTAGGTGGATGCCTCAAATTTTTTCTGTGACTGTGCTCTTTTCCTCTGCACAGCTCGTCACTTGTTAGGTGACAAATTTGAGACTAAAAGAGGTGTTTGTTATTAGTGTGGTTTATCGTTTTAATGATAAAGATGAGAAGAAAATTTTGTGGCAGCATATGAAGGATTTTGCAGGGACATGTACTGTGCCTTGATAATAGGAGGGGATTTCAACAATGTGATGAGACATGATGATAGAGTGGGAGGTGTAGCTGTTAGCCATGCTGAAACTGTAGATTTCAGAGAATGCATTGAGAGCTGCTTGTTAACTGAAGTTAGTTGGTTGGGTCACAAGTTTACCTGGAATAACAGACATGAGGATGGGATGAGGGTTTATTCCAAAATTGATTGGGCTTTTGCAAACTGTCATTGGTTACAGAAATATGATCAGTGCTCAGTTAGATTTTTGCCTGAAGGGATATCAGATCATTCCCCTATCCACATCACTTTGTCTACTAGCACTCAGCAGAGGAAAGGGAGGTTTAGGTATTTCAATATGTGGAGTAAACACCCTAAGTTCTTGAGTATGGTTGAGCAAGCATGGGGAGGGATGACTAAGGGTACAAAAATGTTTCAGCTTTGCAATAAATTAAAGGTAGTGAGAGTTTCATTGAAAAATTTGAATAAAATAGAATTCTTTAATATTCTTTCTCGAGTTGAAGTTGCTAGAAGCAAAATGTTAGCAGCTCAGACTTGTGCTAACATCTGTCCAGGAGATACACAGCTGCAGATAACAGAGAAAGAAGCTAGAAGTCACTTCTGAGAATTAAACTATGCTGCAGAATCTTTCCTTAAGCAGAAAAGTAAAATGAGGTGGGTACAACTTGGTGATGATAATACTCAATTTTTCCATGCACTGTTGAAGCAGAGAAACCAGAGAAATAGAGTTTACAGTCTGAAAACCACAGATGGGGCTGAGCTTACTAAAAATGAGCAAGTTTTTGAAGAATTCATATCCTTTTACAAAGGAATGCTGGGGGTGAAAGAAGAAACAAGGGTTCATGCAGCTGAGTTTATTTTTCAAGCTGGAAATGTTTTATCAACAGAACAACAGATGCAACTGATTGCACCTGTCAGCTACAAAGAGATTAAATCTGCCATGTTCTCTATAGATGGTAATAAAAGTCCTGGACCAGATGGATTCAGTAGTGGATTCTTCAAGGACACTTGGGAGGTAACTGGTGAAGATGTTTGTGCTGCTGTACAGGATTTCTTTGAATCAGGGAAGATGTTAAAACAGATAAATGCTACTACTATTTGCCTGGTCCCGAAGGTACAAAACCCTGAATTTGCATCTGATTTTCGCCCCATTGCCTGTTGTAACACAATTTATAAATGTATTTCAAAAGTGCTATGTAGTAGGCTATCTAAAATCTTGCCTGACTTGGTTTCCCTGAACCAAGGTGCTTTTGTTGCAAATAGATCAATAGTGCATAATATAATGGTATGTTAGGACCTCATTAGGCACTATAGGAGGAAAAATACATCTGCTAGGTGTTTGATGAAGATAGATTTGAGAAAGGCCTATGATACCATACACTGGGATTTTCTGTCTGAGATGCTTATAGGCTATGGATTTCCCCTGAAATTCAGTAATTGGATGATGTCATGTATACAGAGTGCAAGCTTTTCTGTAAGCTTGAATGGGGAGTGTAAGGGTCATTTTGAAGCAAAACGTGGTATAAGGCAGGGAGATCCAATTTCACCTTTGATCTTTGTGTTGGTGATGGAATTCTTGTCTAGGCTGCTGAAGATAGTGAGTCAGACCTCTGATTTTCAATTCCATCCTATGCGCAAGTCAGTACAACTTAATCATCTGTGCTTTGTAGATGATCTTATGGTGTTCTGTAAAGCTAATAGGAAATCTGTGACGAAAATTATGGAGAGTTTCTCATACTTCTCTCAAGTCACAGGTTTGAAGGCTAACAAGGAGAAATCCCACATTTATATTGCTGGTGTAAATGAGACAGTGAAGAATGAGCTTAAACTGCTGTCAGGTTTTCAAGAGGGGTCCTTCCCTATGAGATATCTAGGGGTCCCACTTTCTCCCTCAAAGTGGAACAAACTAGACTGTGCATGCTTGGTTGAAAAGATTACAAAGAGACTGCATATTTGGGCATCAAAAAGCTTGTCCTATGCTGGTAGGACACAACTGATCAACTCAGTCCTTATGTCATTACATGTATACTGGGCAAGCATCTTCATATTGCCTGCTAGTATAATCAAAGCAATTGAGAAGAAGTGTAGAGAGTTTCTATGGACAGGTGGGGAACAGAAAAGGGGAAATTGTCTGGTTGCATGGGACTTAGTGTGCAGACCCAAGAAACAGGGTGGTCTGAATTTCAAAGACTGCAAGAGGTTTAACTATGCCTTAAATGGGAAGCATATATGGGATTTGGCATCTAAAAAAGACAATATGTGGGTGAGGTAGATAAATGGGGTTTATTTGAAAAATGAGGAGTGGTGGCAGTATGTCCCTAAAGCAGATAGTAGCTGGGCATGGCTTAAACTGAATAAAAACAAGCATATGTTTGAGCAGGCCTACACATGTGGGACTGTATGGTCTTTGACAGCACATGGGGTTCATACAGTGCAAAGTGGTTACAATTTTTTGGCAGGGAGAGGTCCAAAACTGAGACATGCTAATCTTAGTTGGGGGTCTCTTACCATGCCAAGGCACAATTTTTGTTTTTGGTTAGCACAAGCAGGTCGGTTACTCACAAAAGATAGAATAAAAAGAATGGGATTTTTGTCAGGAAGCTCAGATTGTGTGTTTTGTCAGCAGCAAGAGGAAACTCACAAGCATTTATTCTTTGAATGCACAAGATCACAATCACTGTTGGGAGGTGTTAAAAGTTGGCGAGGGTGTAATGCAGCAGCTAGCAGCATTTGTGGGTTACTTAACTGGAATAGTAGACAGAAGTGCAGTAAGCTTAGCAGAGGCATCTATGCTGCTGTAGTAGGTGCTCTAACCTACTGGATATGGAGGACCAGAAATGACTTATGTTTCAGGGAGGGCACTATCACTGATGATACAGTTATACAGCAGGTGCAGTTTGCTGTAAGGGCTCGCATTGCAGGCAGAGCTTCGAAGAAATGCACAAGATTAGACAAACTGTTACTAGATAGAGTGTTGTAGAGGTTTAGTACTTCTGTTTAGCTTTAAGCCGGTTTTGTATGTTGTTTGGTTAGGTGTTTGTTATGGTATTGTGAAGGTCTGATGTAATGTAGATCTCTAGATTAGTAATGGATGGATACCCTACATAGTAGGTGGTTCATTCATACTAGTCTAAATAGGTTGTAAGGTGCCAAAGTTTCAAATTTAATACACTGCTACCTTTAACCAAAAAAAAAAAAAAATTATGAAACTTGCAAAACTCTTGGTGAATGTTAATGTTGTGTGTAACTTCCTACAAAATTAAGATCCTTATTATGAATAAGGAACCAACTGAAGAATCCACATCAATAAGTATACATGACGGGATTATGCGACAGGAGGTTGTGGAAACCAGTCTATGCAAGATGGAGAGGTCATCCGTTGCATAACCTCATCTTTTGTGAACAAAGTAATCTTATTTGTGGAGGTGTCACTGAGCAAGTAAGAGTTATAAAGTTGTGTCAACATCTTTTGCTTGGTGTTTGGTGAATAGGTTACCCTAGATAAATCTTGTGTTTAATTTTCCTCATATACACTGTTAGTAGTACAAGTACACAAGAGGGAGGGGGGGGGGAATTGTGTTACCCCAAATTTGCGGAATTAAAACAAGTAAAAAGAACTAGAATTAAAGTACTCACGATTTACGTGAAAAACCCTTTGTAACTCACAAAGGATGAAAAACCACGGCCCGAAGGACTTTAAAGACTACTTCTTTTATTAAGAGAATAGTACAAATAGATCAAGTTTACTCTAACTCAATCTCACACTCGAACACTCGTTCAAGCCAAACGCACTTAGGCACTCACCTAAGCCTAACAACTACCTCTAGTTGTAATAGATAACAGATGATTGTTTACCTTGATGAACTTCAATAAGTGAATAAGGTACAATTGAGATCTTATAGCTAATGCAGGAATAACGCGTGGAAAGTGTGTCTATTAGGCAACGTTCTTTGTTGTGAGGCAAAGTTTGTAAATTTTACTCTCTTGAGAATATGTTACGTTCAATTGATCAGGGAGAGGCGTATCTCAAAACTTATTGTTAGACTCCTTTTAAACGAGAGACGCAAACAGAGAAAATGACTGGAGACCTAATTATCACTTAGGAAACTAAATATCATTTTCTTTACTTGCAAAATATGATTTTCATAAAGGAGGATAAATATCTTTATCATATAAAGCATATATATTAAATTCAGTTTTTATGAAGAAAATAAAATAAATATCTTTAAAGAGAATATTTTCTTCTTAGTTAAAATCATATAGCCAAAGTATAGAAGTAAACAGATTTTGATGAAATCTCTTTATAAATAAAGTCTTTGGAAAAATAAAATATTAAGAGAATAAATTTAAGATATTTAACTTAAATTTATCTCAGTGAATGAACGTGTTAATATATGTGTTACAGAAATGTTCCATTGAACACTAAAGTTTCAAGGATCGTTCCCGACCACAAACTCTTTTAACGTTATTAATTAGTTGCCTTAAAGATATAAATTCCACATTTATATAACTACATAGCTTTAACATGAACTCTAAGAAATAAAATAAATAACCTAGAGAACATGTGAACTTGTGTCTTCTTCTTGATCTTTATCTAGCAAACTCTTGCATAAATAAATTCCTGAAACACTAACACACAAGTTAAGTAGCATCACTTTATAATTAAATAAGTTTTTCATCTTCAAAACTCAATTGCTCAACAATTTCCTCCTTTTTGATGATGGCAAACTTGTGATGCATAATAGTGCTAAAATAAAATAAACAATTATAATTAAGCACAAATAAAAGATTGTAGCACTTTCTATTCATAGTGAATAGAGGGATCAATCAATTATTAATAAACTTTTGCAAGCATATGCTACTGGCATAATTATATGCATGAGAGAACAATGAGTCAAAGTCTACAAACATTCCTAGCTAAAAGGAATAACAAGAGCAATAATATAGCTACTATAAAAAGACGTGATAAATACTTAAGTCCTTTTTTTTTTTTTTGACAGAAAAAAGAACAGTAAGCCATAACTAACACAATATTATTGCAATGGATGGAATTGATCAACTACAAAAGATTTAAGCCTTAGAGACAAATTAACTAGCATCACTACTCTTCACCCTTTTGCCATCATTGAAAAGATCAACAATGTTCACATGAGGAGAAGGGATTATTTAAGCAAATAGCAACTTAAGGTCCTAGAGGATTTTGTAAAAATATAGAAATAAACAACTAAAGTAGCTCTAACATCATATAATGACACTATAACTACACCCATCCATCAAAAGACATAGACTCTAAACATCCAAATACGGAGTTGGATCAAAAAGAAGGTTTGCAAAAGGATTGGCAATCCGTTCAAGGTTGTTGATAATGTGGGTAGGAGTTTAATAGGAGTGTGCACGAGGAGATTTAGGTAGAATCGTACCCCGAATCTTCTTGAGAACCGAAATAATGTAGCTAGACTCACTTTGCAAACGATTCACACTTTCCTTAATAACTTTCATATCCTTCTTAATACCCACAAGATCACTGTTAATAATCATAAACCTATCTTCAACCGTAACAGGATCACCACTTTCACTGTCTGAGCTTGAATCATCTTCGGGAACGTTGGCGGCTTCAGCAGGAACGTTCCCAGCCTGGCTAGAGGAACTTCCAGTAGATTTGCGAACCCAAGTCTTTGAAGCTTCATCATACAGAAAAGTCATACGACCCAAAGTTGTTGCGGTTAAGATATCAGCATCAGACTTCTCATCACGACGGGGAAGAGGCACACAACAAGCTTGGAACCACATAGAATAAGGAAGGGCATGTGACTTGTGTTGGGCTACATAAAGCATGTGTTTTATCATAAGGGATGGAAGGTTGATGGGGTGTTGAGTAACTAGACACTCCATAAGGACAAGATCAAGAGAGGTAGCAACATTGCGGGTTTGTCCTCGGGTAACAATGTTTTGACATACAAGGCGGTGTAGAATACGGTGAGGGACAGACAATTTGGAGATTGGTACTTGGTCATGTTTGCGGGCTTTGGGATTTCCTCCAGCAAAACGGCAAAGGATTTGAGAAGGTGTAGTAAAAGTGACAAGAGGCCAAGCTTCCTTATTGTAACCATCATATCCGACACTAAGAACTCCCAAAAATTTTCCCAAAGTTTCACAATTAAACATTATATTCTTCCCATTAACTAGTGTCTGAACCACATTACCATCAAATTCCAAACTACCAAAAAATTGTGTAATCGTAGCAGGATAAACATACTCAGGAGTACTAAATAATTTTCCCCATCCTTGCGCATCAATAAAAGTCCATATGTCTTCAAGACCATTCTCAATAAGCCATACCTTATTAATGACCTTCAGAGGAGGTTGTGTGCGGTGATTGAACTTAGCAGCAATGTTGTTGTAAATATGAGGTGGAAGAGGGTAATGGTGTTGGACAGGTTGTTTAGGGTTGGAGGTACCACGGTTGTTGACAGGCTTTTTCCCTTTAGCCTTAGAATTTTTTGCTTGATCAGTGATAGTGCGATATTCTTGAGTGGGAGAAAGTTTTCCCTGAAACGAACCACCAGTAATAGAAATTGGAGAATTTTGTTGTCCTTCAGTAGCTTGAGCCTTCTTACATTGAGCAGAACGGGTACGGTTAAACATCGTGCACAATTTTGTGAAGGGTATGGAACGTTGCTAAGTTATTGGGAATGTTTGAGAGAAGAAGAGAAAATAGATCTCTTCCTGATCAGTTAAGCGTGAATTGGGGTGAAGAAAAATAAACTAGGTGAGGTTTCTTATATAGACACAAGGCATAGTGCAATATGGAAAGAGCAATGAGAGAATTAAGGAACAATAAAATTGTAGAATCCTGCCCTTTCTAAAACTCCAAAAGGAAGTAGTGTTAAAGGAAACAAACGAGACCTGCCTATTTCCTCTCCAATTAGTTGGATGACAATACAACTCTTCCCAAAAGTGAAAGATTCCTAAAGGTACTAAATTTCCTTATTCCACACTCTACTTAAGATAGGACTACACGGTACTGACACTGATTCCTTTTTTTTTTTTTTTTTTTTTCGGAAAACAGTAAACTAGTAAAGAAATGCTTCCTAGACACCTAGCCTTGTGTACATATATGGGTAAAAAGAGGCTAAGATTTTAAGTGGAGCTTGGTAAGTGTTTAGGCTCAAAATTTCGAGAACCAATTTTGCTTATAACGTGGCGACAAATTATAATTAATTCTCTATGAAAGAAATTTTTCGGATTGCCCAAAGAAATGAAACAATAGGATGTTGAGACATATAGACATTCGACTTCACGTATTGAAATAGTATCAAAGCACATAGCGAGTCCTTTGAAGTTTAACGTCAAAACTAATACTAGTAATATCTAGGACCCAAAAATCGTAAATGCAAAAGTAAAGCTTCAACCAAAATGTAAAACAAAATGAACCATTAACTAAGCAATCATCGAAACAAGCTATTAGTGATACACATTAATTTATTTTCATCATGCCCAAATCTAATCTAATTTTCTCAAATCTATCACGTTGCAATGGTTTTGTGAAAATATCAGCTATCTGATCTTCAGTGTTAACGAATTCAAGTTTTATAAAACCTTTTTCCACATTGTCACGCAGAAAATGATGACGAATTTCAATATGTTTTGTCCTTGAATGACTGACAGGAGTTTTTGAAATGCTAATAGCACTAGTATTGTCACAATAAATAGGCACACAACCACAATTAACACCAAAATAAAGTAATTGTTGTTTCAACCATAAAATTTGAGCATAACAAGCGGCAGCTGCAACATATTCTGCTTCGGCAGTAGATAGAGCAACATAATTTTGCTTTTTAGAAGCCCAAGAAATTAAGCATGATCCTAAAAATTGAGCCATACCTGAAGTACTTTTACGGTCTATTAGGAATCCAGCATAATCTGAATCAAAATAGCCATTTAAGTTAAAACTATCACACTTGGGATAAAAAAGACATAAATCTATAGTGCCTTTCAAGTATCTAAGAATTCGCTTCACTGCAACTGAGTGAGATTCTCTAGGACTAGATTGAAAGCGAGCACATAGACAAACACCAGAAACAAATATCAGGTCGACTAGCAGTTAAATATAATAGTGATCCGATCATACATCGATATTCTTTTTCATCCACAAGTGTACCTTTTTCATCCATGTCTAACTTTTGTGAAGTTGGAGTTGGCGTGTTGTAGGGCTTGGCGTCTTCCATTTTGTATTTCTTTAGCAACTCTTTCATATATTTTTGTTGATGAATTTGTATGCCATCTTTTCTTTGATTTACTTGTAGTTCAAGGAGGAATTTTAATTCTCCCATCATACTCATCTCAAATTCTCCCTGCATTATATCAGAATAGCTAATGCACATTGCATCATTAGTCGAATCAAAAATAATATCATCAACGCATACTTGAACAACTAAAATATCACGATTTTCAAATTTTAAAAATAAAATTTTATCAATCATGCCCCTTTTAAAACCTTTTTCCATCAAAATTTTTGAAAGTCTCTCATACCATGATCTAGGAGCTTGTTTTAGTCCATAGAGAGCTTTATCTAATTTATAGACGTGATTGGAAAATTCTTTATCTTCGAAACCAGGTGGTTGCTCTACAAAAACTTCCTCTTTTAAATAACCATTTAAAAACGCAATTTTAACATCCATTTGAAATAATTAAAAATTTTTGTGAGCAGCAAAAGCAATTAAAGTTCTAATCGCTTCCAATCGAGCTACTGGGGCAAAGGTTTCATCATAATCTATGCCCTCTTGCTGATTATAACCTTTGGCCACCAACCTGGCTTTATTTCTAATAATATTACCTTCAACGTCCAACTTGTTCCTATAACCCCACTTTGTACCAATCATTGTGTGATTTTTTAGTTTGGGTACTAGGTGCCATACCTTATTTCTCTTGAATTGATTTAGTTCTTCCTGCATAGCTACGATCCAATCAGAATCATTCAAAGCACATTTATAATCTTTAGGTTCTATATCAGATAAGAATGCATTGAAAGAAATAAAATTACGAGTGGAGGATTGAGTCTGCACTCCCTTTGTTGGGTCAGTAAAGATCTGATTTAGGGGATGAGAACTTTGGTACTTATAAGGTTTTGGATCCAAGAACGTTAGTTGGTTTTGAGGAGCTTGTGATTCATCGCCAGTAAGTCCCTCGCTACTGTCGTTACTGTCTAATTCATTAATCACATTGGGAACGTTGTCTGTTGGTTCGACAATGTTGTCTGTTAGTTCGACAACGTTGTGTTGTTGTTCAGTTGCTCCTTGTACAATGACGTCTGAAATTTCTTCAGTTGATTGAGCACGAATTAATCCTATTTCAAAATCAATATCTGAATCCCAATTTTTTGACTTGAACGATGAGCGAACCTGTTTTCCTTTGGCACACGCATCACATACTCCGTTAAAAGTAAACTTGCATTCAGGTAGACCAATGACTAAATTTTTTGTACAAAGTTTGTTTAGCAAAGTAAGACTAGCGTGACCCAAGCGTTTGTGCCACAAAAGTGGATCATCATCCATAACATTCATGCAAGATAGATTATTCTCAGCAACATTATCTAAATCAACTTGATAAATATTATTAACTCTTTTTCCTCTAAATAAAGATTTATTTGTGCTAGCATTAAAAACATGACAGTCACTAGCAGAAAATAATATATTATTCCCCCTCTTGGGAAATACTAAGCAGATTATATTTTAGATCTTTAACGAAAAGAACATTTTCAATAGCATGATCACATGACTTTCTTATCTTACCTACGCCGACTATTTGTCCACGTTCATCATCTCTAAGTCACTGCACCACCTTTGAAAGCTCGAAGTGAGAGAAAATTTTGTATGTCACCTGTCATATGTCGTGAACAACCACTGTCTAGATACCATTGATTGTTCCCCCTCACTTTGACCTACAAAATTAATTAGTTTTAATTTTAGGAACCCAAATCTGTTTGGGTCCTTTGGCGTTAGTAACAGTATGCAGAGAATCTTTTCTAACCCATATTTGTTGAAGCACAACCTTATTTTTATCATGAGATAATTTTTGAGAAGGACATTCATAAGTAAAGTGACCAATGAAACCACAATGCATACAAATACGATGTTCTGGCACATCAACATATTTATTATATTTTTTCTTTGAGTTAGCTTTTGGTATGGTTCTAGTTCCTTGATTAGGAACGGTGTTGACATGTTTCATGTACATCTCATAAGCCTTTTGTCCAATATACCATAAATTTTCTTTATGTGTGGTACTGGATGTTGATTTGTCAACATTGGTCAGTTTCTGTTTAAGCGTTTTATTTTCTTTTTCTAGTTGATGCAAACGTTCTTTTAAATTTTGAGAACGTTCCTCATGACTACTAGAGTTTTCAGTCTCTTTAACGAACCTTAGTTTGTATTTGATTTTCTCTAGTTCTACAAAACGTTCCTTCATGGTTTTCTCCAACGTTTCCTTCTCTTTAACTAGTTTTTCGTTTAAACGTTGCTTATTATCTAGATCAGTCGTGCTCTTCTTTAATTGATTTTCCAAAGTTGCAACCTTACCTTTTAGCAAAGAATTTATTTTCCTGAGAGAGTTATTCATACTTGATAAATTATCCAAAATACTTTCCAAGACTCTATTATCTTCCTCTAGACTTTTATTTAGCATGGTCAAGGATTCATTACTCTTTTCTATGTCACAAATTTTAACAGTAGACATCTTTTCTAATTTTTCAAGAGTATTAATCCTATCTTTTAGGTCATTGATTTCATTCATCAAAATGGAATTACTGTTGTTGGCCTCTTCTTTGATTTTATCAAAAGTCTCTTTAGAATTATTTAATAACTACTTTCATAGCACTCATCAATTTTTCTTTAGAAAAGCAAGATAATTTAGATTTCAATTCATTCATAGATACCTCCAGATCTTCTTCTTCATCTGTAGGGTCATCTGTATTTGCCATAAGAGCAACGTTGGCTTGTATGGGGGTTTTCATCGTCTTCCAGATCTTCTTCTTCTTCTTCTTCTTCTTCGCCCCATGTAGCAGCCATCACCTTCTCAAGTTCTTTATCTACAGCATTAGACAAGTTTCCTCTTTTGTCCCTTTTCTTCTCCATGTCCACATTGGACATTGGTTTATAACGTGTCCAGGTTTCCTGCATTTATGGCAAAGTCTATCATTAGTATTCTGCATGTTATTACTAGTAGAGTAGTTCTTATTTTTGTTATATGGTTTCTTAGATTTGAAATTTTTAACAAACTTAGAAAACTTTTTAACAATAAAAACAATATCATCTTCATCAAGTTCTCCAACTTGCTCATCATCATCCCTGGCCTTCAGTGCAAGTCCTCTGTCTTTGTTTGATGATTCTGGAGTTCGGGATTCAAGCTTCATCTCAAGAGTTAACAGAGATCCCATGAGTTGGTCCAATTGTAGTTTAGTGAGATCCCTAGCTTCTTGAATCGCCGTGACTTTAGGCATCCATTGATCGTTATTTGGCAGACTCCTCAGAATTTTCCTAACCTGATCCTGCACTTCATATTCTCTACCAGGGGACTTTAGTTCATTTATAATAATGGTAAAACCAGTAAACATATCTTTAATCGATTCTTTTTTCTTCATTTCAAACGATTCATATTGTTGAACTAGTAAATCGATTTTAGACATTTTTACTTAGTTGGAACCTTCATGAGCAATTTGTAAAGTGTCCCATATTTCTTTAGCACTAAAACAAGCAGATATCCTACTAAATTCATCGGGATCTAAAGCACAGTGTAGAAATTTCATAGCTTTAGCGTTTTTTTCAATTTTTCTGAAATCTGTTTCAGTCCATTTATCCTCTTCTACTTCTTTACCTGCCGTGTCAACAATTTTAAAAGGTCCATTTTTAACAACTTGCCATACCTGATAGTCTTCTGACTTAATGTAAATTTTCATACGATTTTTCCATCCAGAGTAGTTTCGTCCGTCAAAGTATGGAGGTCTCATAGCAGATTGACCCTCTCTAATACCATTTGATGTGCTTGAGATCGACATTCTATTCAAGCGTGAACCTGTATCTAAGAGAAAACGAGACTCTGATACCAATTGTTAGTAGCACAAGGTACACAAGAGGGGGGGTGAATTGTGTTACCCCAAATTTGCGGAATTAAAACAAGTAAAAAGAACTAGAATTAAAGTACTCACGATTTACGTGGAAAACCCCTTTGTAACTCACAAAGGATGAAAAACCAGAGCCCGAAGGATTTTAAAGACTACTTCTTTTATTAAGAGAATAGTACAGATAGATCAAGTTTACTCTAACTCAATTTCGCACTCGAACAATCGTTCAAGCCAAACGCACTTAGGCACTCACCTAAGCCTAACAACTAGCTCTAGTTGTAATAGATAACAGATGATTGTTTACCTTGATGAACTTCAATAAGTGAATAAGGTACAATCGAGATCTTATAGCTAATGCAGGAATAACGTGTGGAAAGTGTGTCTATTAGGCAACGTTCTTTGTTGTGAGGCAACGTTTGTAAATTTTACTCTCTTGAGAATATGTTACGTTCAATTGATCAGGGAGAGGCGTATCTCAAAACTGATTGTTAGACTCCTTTTAAACGAGAGACACAAACAGAGAAAATGACTGGAGACCTAATTATCACTTAGGAAACTAAATATCATTTTCTTTACTTGCAAAATAAGATTTTCATAAAGGAGGATAAATATCTTTATCATATAAAGCATATATATTAAATTCAGTTTTTATGAAGAAAATAAAATAAATATCTTTAAAGAGAATATTTTCTTCTTAGTTAAAATCATATAGCCAAAGTAAAGAAGTAAACAGATTTTGATGAAATCTCTTTATAAATAAAGTCTTTGGCAAAATAAAATATTAAGAGAATAAATTTAAGATATTTAACTTAAATTTATCTTAGTGAATAAACGTGTTAATATATGTGTGACAAAAATGTTTCATTGAACACTAAAGTTTCAAGGATCGTTCCCGACCACAAACTCTTTTAACGTTATTAATTAGTTGCCTTAAAGATATAAATTCCACATTTATATAACTACATAGCTTTAACATGAATTCTAAGAAATAAAATAAATAACCTAGAGAACATGTGAACTTGTGTCTTCTTCTTGATCTTTATCTAGCAAACTCTTGCATAAATAAAATCCTGAAACACTAACACACAAGTTAAGTAGCATCACTTTATAATTAAATAAGTTTGTCATCTTCAAAACTCGATTGCTCAACATACACCATACACTCAAGGTGGCATGAGTGAGGAACTAGGTATCGGGAGTATATATGGTCTTGAGTTATATTTAGGGATCCTTAGTTCCTTCCATTCCTTGTAGGGTTATGTTGGGCTTTTCTCTTTAGTTAGAGACCTTTTGATGCGTACTCTAACTAGACTATAACACACGCGGAAGCATAACTATAAAGAACACAAGATATACGTGGAAAACTCCTCCTTGAACTTGAGGGATAAAAACCACGGGCTAAACTTTACTATACTTTGGCACTTGACATATTGGACTTGGTGATGGGAACATCCCAGAGCACCTTAACTTGATGGAACCGGGGACAAACCCCCGAGCACTCTCATCATTTTTACCTTCTCCTATGACCTCTTTATATAGGCCACAACTAGACTACAACTAGGTTACTTTAACGTAACTTGACTCCTAATACAATTAGGAAACTACTACTAAATAATATCTAAATAATATTATATACTTTACTTTGCTCAACAATATTTTACATAAACTAGACTTATATTCTAACTAGAATACTTTCCTTAACCAATATTGAGCGTGGAGATCTTAGGTCCAACAGGTTACTTATGCAACTTTCCACGACATACGAGAAAAAGAATAAAATGCTGCAGCCATGAAAGCAGGATGTAAATCAAAAGTTTTATCTTTAGCAGTGTGTGCCACACTTACTCAAGCCACATTTTCTTCAACCTCTACATGTTACGAACATTACCGTACTTCAATTTGTGATGATATGACTGGAAAACCGTTGTTTTCTTTGACAGTGTAAAAAAGAGATGGAAAATCAACCAGTCTATTGAAAAATACACAAAAACCTAAATAGGAAATTGGATTGGACATTCATTCTAAGTTTTTAACTGGCTTTTTAGCCTTTTTAACTAAGCTCAGATGGAGGGTCAAAGACACTATGGTCTCGGATGCTCAATTGCTCAACATGAAGTATTGCCATAGTTGTTGCAATGAGCCTAGAAGTAACGTATATATCGAAATTTGGCATAGTATCTTGGCTAATGTTCTCACGCTAATCAAGAAGGGGATTTGAACTTCAATAAGGAATGGTAAGCAAACCTTTTTCTAAGTGAATCACCCATGAATCACTTGTAACCCATTCTGTTCATGATATCCCCATTGATGTTTAAATAGTACAGTTCAAGAAATTGTGGTCTACGAAGGAAGAATGGAGTGGAAAATTTTAGTAATCATTCAAAGTGACTATGTTACTATGGCTGCGTTCTTTTCTACTGATTTGAGCAGGATTGATTGAATCAAATTTTAGTATAATGTAAGGACTACTGATTCAATAAGGTCCCTCTTTATCAGAATCACCTAGGAAGTTTTCCACTAAAAGTACCTCTAGACTACTGTAGTGCGAGGAGCAACATGGAGACACTCAACTTTGGTGCTTAGTGTGGAAGATTTCAGTTCATTAAAATGTTTATGTATGTGGCTCATGTTACATCTTTCGTCGCTTGGTGTCCCTGTGTATTGGTTCTTCAATGTTGCCTCAACTATATGCATATGCACCATCAGATCCATCTAAATCCTAGAAGCTGCATATAACCTGTCGTCTATTTGTTATGATTCCTTTTTGTCAGTCTCCCAATGATTTTGATGTTGAGATTTTCCTTAATTATAATTCTGACATCTGGTTAAAGTTCTGGAGAAACTTCCTATATCAAGGTCTTAGTTAACAATGTTGGGATTCAGTTGTACCTGCCAAAGCGATTGGATTTAATCAGTTGTATACTGTCTTTGTTTCAGTTATTGGCTGTCTAGGTCCCAACTAGCTTGGAATTAATTGCTCGATCACTTAGTACAAATCATATAATCCTTTATGGAATCAATTAGCTTACCTGTAGCAAGATTTAACATCAAATCCAAAAAGTTCATAGGACAATCGAAAACACGTACCTTTCAAAGCACCTGTTGAGATACAGCCTAATCCAAGTACATCCACTGTACTGTTGGACAGTTAGAAACCAGAGTTTCCATTGTTTCATAGCCAATGAAAGTACTATACTAATATAATTCACCAAACATGTATTTTACTAATTTTCTAGCTCAAATTCCCATTTAAGAGCACAAGAAGAAATTAATAATGAACTTACATTTGATGTACTTGGAATCATTTCTATACTACATTATTATCTGATATTCCTCACACTTCATGCATAAAAATCCCCAAAATTAGTTTCTTCTTGTCCTCTCGGAATTTGATCTTCATCAATTGTACAGCCAGAGTCCTAGAACACATACATTCTACTAAATTTTCTTACCTTCTGTGTCTTAAAACTGAATCTGCATTCCTTGATCATTGCTTTCAAGCTTGTGCACACTCGAAAGACCAACGGGATTAATCACAGGACTATGACCAACAAACAACGCGACATGACCCATGAGCTTGTCTTTCCTCGAAAAAGTGGTCCCGCACGAGCACTGCCATTTCAGGTCCCCACAATGCTTCTCATGTGTCCTCAAATCCGAGAGTACCGAGAACTGTTTCCTGTTACATCTCTTGCAGACGTACATCTTGGGACAATGGCTCCTCTTGTAGTGGTTCTTAACACAAATCATTGACTTCAAAGGTCGGAACTTGTGGTGGTTTTTGTTCCACCGGCACCCTTGTTGTGGACATGAGTACTTCCTAGGAAGTCGCGTTGCGTTGCTGCTGTTTCCTGACCCTTCGTTGCTGATTTCTCCACCATTATCAGTACTACTGTTGGTGGTGTTGTTGGTGTTTTTAAAGGGGTTGCTAAGAGCGCTAGGTGACTTGTACTCATCTCCATGAGCGCGCATATGCATCCTTAGATTCGCGTCTCTCTTGAACCCTTTACCACAGACTTGACAGTAGTGTGTATACTTTGCTAGGAGATCAGCTGCGTCTAGCTCCACTATGTCATTCCCCTGTAGATGCAACTGATTTGCTGTGTTTTTCTTTGGTGTTTTTCTCTCTATTTTGGTTGTGAACATAGTTGTGGCTGTTGTGGTAGTTGTTCTACAACTATCCGCCCTGGTGGTGGTGCTGGTGGTGGCGGCGTTGTTGTTGTTGCAGGTTGTGTTGTCCGTGTACCAATTGTAGAAACTCTCCCCATCAAAAAACCCTTGGTGATTGCTCCCAGTAGCACCACCAGTGCTCATTTGAGACAATGATAGACCATGATCATTAGTCACCATAGAGTGGTGAACATCATCATTGTGGTCGTTGTTGTTGTTGCTGTTGTTGTCGTTGTTATTGTTCTTGTTGTGGTCGTTGTTGTTGTTGCTGTTGTTGTCGTTGTTATTGTTGTTGTTGTTGTTGTTGTTGTTGTTGTTGGGACTAATGGACATCTGCTGGCAGTTGAACATCATAGAAGAGGAAGTCACAATGATCTCTTGGATCAATGTCCCCATACTCGCCAAGGCCGGTTGGGCTTGGTGGTTTTCCGGGGACAAAAATAGGGGTACCAACGATTGTACCTGGTCAACTTTGTCCTTAAGGATTGACAAACTACAAAGAAGGGACCCAAGTTGCATTTCGGACCCCCCGGCCCTAAGGCCAGAGCTTGTCTCAACGACATCTGGATATAGTTGATTCGGGTGATGTACACCCTGAGAGAGACTAGGAAAACAAGAAGACGCTTCTGGAATCATGAGAACTATCTATCTATATCTATATCTATATCTTTCTATGTTTGTGTTGTATCTCTAAAGAATTAAGATCTTGACTTATTTTGTGTTTTGGTAAAATGGTGGCTGGTGGGTTCCTTGTGATTTATAGGATGTATATATACTTGATACAAGCTAAGCTATGAAAGTATATTTGTACGCAAGAGAGGAAAGAAATTGAGAATAGCAAGTCAACCATATAATTTGGTTAAGACCATCCCTACTTAAGACCTCCCTCAGGTATCTCACACAAAAGCCAGTAGAACAAGGATTTGTTAAATTTTAAGGTTCCCTTTATTTTTTTTAAGTAATAAGGCATGGGACTTACTTTACTCTTATACGATCCCAAAATAAAATAACAGTATCAATCCAAAGTATATTCTACTTACATTATATTGAAAACGCTACCAATAATATTTGATTTTAGTCCCTTTCTTTCTCTCTCTTTTGTCTGCCCTTATGCTCATTTGTCTATTTCAATAACTTTATAGTAATGATTTTAGAAAATTGAGAGGCCGTTAGTGACGTGTACTCAAACGTATGAATGATTAATTTGAAATTTTCAAGTTCAACTTGGTGGTCCTCAATGAGAGACTAAAAATGCTACTCCTTGAGGAGTAGATGACATGCTATTTTTTTTTAACATTGTAGGTAATTAGTGAGTTAGTTAACATAAAAACTCATATAAAACGGTCTTTTCGTAATTTTTGGTGATACGAGAGTCACGTTCAAGTGAAATAAGGGTTACGATTCATAAAAAGTCATTCCTACATTTTTAAATAGTGACCACTAACCTTATTTTATTATGAGTTTGTCTCACATAAGACTTACTCGTTAGTTAAAATATATTTCTATGATATTCAATGGAAGTTAATTATACGTTGCATGGCTTGTAGTTACTAATGAACATAAATGCCAAATATTTCCTTTAGGTTTAACTTATTTGAAGGCACATTGTTCTTGGTTTTGTTGGAAATTAAAAACATGTTAGGTTTATGCATGTGTGAGTTGAGTGTCTCATATCGGAAGATTAATGTGTATGACTTCAGTATCATTGGTAGGTTATTCCTCCTGCTATTACCAATTAGTATTTAAGATGGAATTTCCCTTGAGTTGTGTGCTAGAGTGGGTTTGGACTCTTTTCTTGATGTTCTCCGATTCCCTAACAATTGGTATCCAAATCGATGTTTCAGTTTCAGCCTGTTGTACCTGTTGAAGACAACATTTTTTTTTTGGTCAAAAATAAACTCATTTTATTGATAACCAAAAGCATGCCATTACAGCTGGTGGTGAGACTCTCCCAACCTGATACACAGATAACATAAGCTCTAAGCAAGATGCATAAATTATCAGTAGACACAAATCTGGCACCTTCTAGGAAGGGTACAGATTTTGTCCTCATCATGTAGTAGCATTTGAGCATTATACAACTTTAAACATTACATTGAGGGATAATTATTAAGATTTCCTAACAACTTCTGCCATTTTTGATTTTTTGCACCTTTGACGTGCAATTCTGTAGTAATGCACTGAAGAAGCCTGCTGCTGAGGGAACTTCTTGTGCAAATCTTTGTTTGTTCCTGGCAGACTAGATGTGGTAGACAGCAGCAGCAGCAAACAAAAAAACAAGTATACAGTTTCTTGGTTTATTGTTCTTGACTGCCTGTTGTAACCAAAGCACTTCTCCTTCCCAGTTGAGGGGTTGCCTTTGTATCTCAAACCATTGTAAGATAGCTTTCCAGATTCTGCTTGAAAAGGGACACTCAAAAAATAGATGATCAATTGTTTCATCTACTCCTGAATAACAGAGAGAACAATGAACAGGTATCTGCATACCCCAGCTAGCGCATCTACTTGCTGTGCTCAGACGACCATGTAGGGCAATCCATAGTAAGAACCTCTGCCTTAGGATCAGCCCTGGGCTAAGGATGATTCTTTTCCAGGGAACAGGGTTAGTGGTAGGTTTAAGAAGGATATAAGCTTTCTGGATGCTAAACTTCCCCTGTACAGTGAATTCACAAAGTTTTTGTTGTATAACTTGTCCAATCCCCAACCATTTCCTGCTGTCTATAACTTTTCTGACTATCCAACTTGCCTGTGCTGGTAAATCAGTATGCAAGACTGAATTTTTCTTCAGATAATAAGCATGTACCCATCGTACCCATAGCTTATCTTTTTTCTGTGCAATAGCCCATAGCAGTTTGTAAAGTGCAGCCTTGTTCCAATATTCAATATCAATAATGTGCAGACCCCCATCCTTGAGAGAAGTACAAAGTCTGTCCTAAGCTATAAGAGATCTCTTCGAGGTGGAAGCTTGTCCTGTCCAAAGGAAGGACTTACAAGCTGCCGTGACAAGCTTGATAACTTTCTTAGATAGAAGGAAAATCTGTGACCAGTAGGTTTAAATACCAAAGATTACACTTTTGAACAATTGTAGACGACCACCATAGGAGAGAAAGTGTGAGGTCCAGCAATTGATTCTAGCCACAATTTTTTCCACCAAAGGTTTGCATTGCATAAGAGTCAGTTTCTTGGAAGATAAAGGCACTCCTAAGTATTTAAAAGACAAGGAACCAATAGAGAATCCAATACTTTGAGCAACCATATCTCTCTCAACAGTAGAAATCCCAGCAGTGTAGAGGGAACTTTTCTCAAGATTAGCAGATAACCCAGAAGCATGAGAGAAATGGGTAAAAGCCTGAAATAATAGTTGAACTGAAATTTTATCACCTCTGCAGAAAAGAAGTTAATCATCTGCAAAACATACATGAGTAATCTCCAATTTTCCACATCTGGGATGATAATTAAAATTAGGATTTTTCCCCAACTGCTTCAAGGACTTGTTGAGGTATTCCATGGCAAGGACAAAAAGAAAGGGGACATTGGGTCACCTTGTCTAAGCTCTTTTTTTGCTGCAAAATTGGGAGTGAGACCTCCATTCAAAAGCAAGGAGTAACTAACAGTTGTTACACAGCTCATAATCCAACCTACAAATTTGTAGGGTATACCAAACTCAAGTAGAGTCATTTTCAAGAAGTTCCATTCCAAAGAATCATAGCCTTTCTTTAAATCCACATTTAGCATGCATCTAGGGGAAACACCCTTCCTAGTATAACCCTTGACTAGCTCATGGCTAAGAATCACATTGTCCATAATATGCCTCCCTTCAATGAAGGCAGATTGTGCATGACCCGCCAAAATATCAACAACACTCTTCAATCTATTTGATATGATTTTTGCAATGAGTTTATATAGGGTGGAACAACATGCAATAGGTCTAAATTCCTTTACATATGTAGGTTTGGGAACTTTAGGGACCAAGGTAACAGTGGCACAATATATTGCTTTAAGCATTTTACCATTTGCAAAGAATTGCTTGATAGCATCACTCACATCAGTACCAATAACATGCCAATATGTTTTGAAGAATTTAGATGGAAAGCCATCCTTACCTGGAGCTTTGTCTGCTGGCAGCTCAGAGAGAGCTTGCTTGATTTCAGAGTCACTGACCTCCCTAATAAGGTGTTGCTGGTGCTCAAGGGTGAGAGTAGGACCATCTCTAGCAATATCAATGTTAATGGTAGAAAGCTCAGCAGCTGAAGTACCCATAAGGTTGACAAAGAACTGTATGAATTCTTGCTGAATGCCCTCTGGAGAGCTGATCTTATTGTCATGAGCATCATAAATGGACACAATTCTATTCATAGCTCTTCTAGATTTCAATTGAGCTTGAAAGAATTTAGAATTTTGATCACCCTCTTTGATCCAGATTGCTCTGGATTTCTGCCTTAGTATTTTCTCATTTAAAGTAGACCATTTGTCTACATCACAATAGCAAGCTTTTTCAACTTCAATGAGTTGTGGATTCAAGAGATCATGCTCGCTGTAGAGCATCTTCAGCAGAGATAAGAGATTGTTGTGCAGCTAGCAATTTACTTTCAACACCATTCATCTCTTTTTGTATTCCTTTTGCTAATCTGACAATTTTCAACAATTTTTGCCAAATTTGTAACATTTTCACCCCTTCAATGTTTTCCTCCCAAACCTGAGAGATAGCTGCACTAAATTCTTGTAGAGGGAGCAGGACCTTAAGGAGTCTAAAAGGCTTGGGTAAAGTAATAGTGGGAGCATCAGTGGTAATAAGGATAGGAGTATGGTCAGAGATAAGTGGATTGAGATAGTCAGCCTCAAGGTGTCCATAGTTCATCATCCATTGAGTATTGCCAAGGGCCCAATCAATATGACTATACACCCTGTCATCATCTCTCTGCTTATTACTCCAAGAGAATTTCCACCCCTTACACTTCAACAGTTGTAACCCAATATTATCAATGACAGCCTGGAAATCTCTAGTTTCAAATTCATGTACAAGAACGCCATTTAATCTATCAGTTACTGAGAGCACAGAGTTAAAATCACCCAGAAGAAGCCAAGGTAAACTGTTATCACCTATTGTCTGCAGCTGATTCCATAAATTCACTCTTTGAGCCACTAAATTTAACCCATACACAAATGTGACTCTTGCTGTAAAATCAGTTTGTAAGTCAGTGATCAAACAGTGTATATACTGACTATATGTACTCAGTACCTGCAAGTCTAGGTAATTAGCTTGCCAAAGAACCCATATTCTTCCATTTATAGCATGAGAATAATTATAAACATAATTTCAACCATTTGCAATTTTCTGGCATACTTTTTTTGTTTTTTTTTTTTTCTCTCTTTTACTCTAGTCTGAAGACAACCAAAAAGACAGACTTTATTTTTAAGCAAAAAAGATTTCGATTCTTTTTGCTTATTGGTCTTATCAAGCCCTCTCATGTTCCAGCTAACAATAATCATGGTGGATTATGGTGTGAGGATTGAGGGTAGCTACCATTCTCTTGTAACTCCCTGACATTATCAGAATAAGTTTCCAGAATTTCAAAGGAATTGAATTATGTAACATTTTCATTGTTCAGCTCCTCTTGAGGCCTATTGCTGGTGCTGCCATGATAAATCACAATTTGTTTGCCTTTGTTCAGAATCTGTGTATCAGGGGCTGTTGTAACTGATTGTGTAGCTTCAGGTACTGGATTTGAGTGTATAGGTTGCTAGACTTGTTTCTTCTGTCTATCAACCCTCTTCCCCTTTCCTACATTCACCTCCCTCTGCTTATGTTGTTCTTGGGCCAACCTATCATGTTCCTGATGAGCACCCACAGTATGACACTCCCCAACAAGATGCCCAAATTTTATACAATCAGTACAAAACCTACGTTTCCAATCATAATAAATTCTTTGTGAGAAGATGCTACCATCAGGTTTTTCCACTGGCATATCAGTAGGCAGTGGTTTTGAGACATCCACTTCTATTAAAATTCGGGCATAAGCTATCCTGTCAAGGTTTGCAGTTAGAGCATCAGTGTGTATAGGCTTTCCAATATAACTGGCTACACAACTGAGATTTTCAGGTTCCCAGCAGTGTACAGATAATCCAGGAAATTTAACCCACAGAGGAATAATACGCAGCATCTCCTTATCAAATTTAATATCAGGTTCCCAAATTCTTGACATAACCAGATGATTATTGAAAAAATAAGGCCTTGATTTTAGGATTTTATCTCTATCAGCAATGGTCTTAAACTTGAACATATAATATCCATCGGGGTGCAAGTGAACACAAGGTTGATCAACAAAATGCCAAACACCTTGCACAAATTGTAACATTTCTTTAAAAATGGGGGACTCACCAAGAACTAGAGCTGATCATTGCGGGCTCGGGCTGGACACGGATCGGGCTTTTGACGAAAAAATTGTCCAACAGGCCTAAAATTTGTTGCCTTTGTCCGCCCATCAGGGCTCAAAATTGTTGCCATGGCCCGCCCTATTAATGGGTCGGGCTTGCCCATGGGCTAACGGGATTTAAAAATATATATTTTTCAATTAAATTTTAAGAGTTTTTCTCTGTTTGCGATAAATAATTTTATTATTAGTATGTAATTTAACTCCAAAATCAAGCGTACTACTCCACATAATCATGATTTTGATATTTTCTCATACAAATTAAGTCTTAACAACACACAAACAAAAAAAAAGCTCACAAATTTTTAAGTAAAAAATATTAAACGGGCTGGACGGGCCCGCCCACGGGCCATTTGGTGTTGTCCTTATCCGCCCATTTATTTAAACGAGCCGGGTTAAGCCCGCCCATTAAATAATTTTTTTTCCAAAAAACTTGTCCATACCCGCCCAAATTACGGGCCGGGAGGGACAGGCTTTTCGGGTCGTCCAGTCCATGATCAGCTCTACCTAGAACATACCCAATTAGAGCAGAGCTCCATGCTTTCGTTTGTTCCTTGAGTGTATCTGGGTTAAGCTTCACCACCATTGCTTCGCCTTTCATCACCGGCGGGACACCTTTTTCGTTACACAGTTATCTCGGTTGTTATTTTCAGTATCTTGTGTTTCAGGTGCCATAGCATTACCTTCAGGAGTAGGCTGAATTGAGCTATCAGAAAAAGTTAATTTCCGAGTTGCACTCACCGGAATCGGAGCTTCTTCATCAACAGAGGGATCATCAGAGACATGTCCATCTTCCTTATTACCTAACTCTCCGGGGAGCCAGCTGCCAAATTGCAGTGGTGCTAGCGGTTGTTTGATACCAGATTCAGGTGTAACCATCTGGGTCGTACCACCAGGTGGTTGAGTTCCCGATTGTTGCCTAATCTTTGGTGGTTGCGTTTCAGTCGTCTTCTTTCTCCGACAAGCCTTCTTCGACATCAAGATCTCTGTTTGGTGCACGATAGTAAAACCCACCTAATCGTACGCCTGTAGAGCTTTTTCCTTAACGTGCGCCTAGAGAGAACCTTACCCTCTTATTTCTTTGAAGAAGACAACATTAAGTTGGGCATGGATTGGATTATGAAGTGCTCCGTTATAGGTGGCTTTGGTTTTGGAAAGTAGAGTGCATAAATTAAGTTAAGTCAGTTACAAAGTTACTCCTATGGAAGAATGACTAGGTGCGATACTTTGCCTCCTTTGAAGAATGGGCAACTAACTTTCTTGGTCTTCCAATAAATAGGAGAGTGACACACCAAGCTCAACAAAATACCCGGTTAAGGAACAATGGGTAAGGGGGAGGAGTAATCAATCAAGGAAGACCAGGCCCTTAAATGTGACAAATGATGAACATAATGTCTGGCCACGTGTCAATAAATTGCGACAAAAGATGAACATAATGTCTGGCCTAGAGATTGTAAGATACAGTAAACATTTTATCATTAGCTAATATTAGAGTTTGCAAAAGTTGATTCGAATTGAGTATCATCTGAAACCAGACCTGTTACAAACATGGAAAAATCGCTCGAAACCCAACTCATATTTAATAATGTAGTCAAAAAGATTGCCAAAGCCGATTAACCCAGTCCGATCTAAAACTGATCGGCAAAAACTAACTCCACATTGTGAAAGTCCACGTTAAGTTCTTGCAGATTTACAATTCAAATCCAAAGAAATAATATTGACCCTATCCGACCAGCCGTTTGCTAGGTCTAGCTGATATCCATAGGCGTACATTTCAAGCAGAGGGCAAAAGTTTAGTTGCACTGATCAACCCAAGTTCGGTCCACGCATCAAATGTACTAACTTTTTGTTCATTGTTGAAAGGAAGTGTTACTTTCCAACCGCGATTATGCCTCTTTATGAGCCCCAGGGTAAAATAAATAGAATGGGGCATTAAGATGATAATAGATCCTTTTTTTTTATACAACCAAAGGGAGACCGTTTTTTTTTGGCCCTCTTTACCCCTCTTTTTCTTTAGACCTTGAGCGATCGCCGTCCTTATCCTCCCCTATGAGCCAGCTCTGTTACTATCCATTTAGTTTAGTTTTGTTACACTTAAGTTACCATAATTTGTTAGGTTTAACTCAGTTTAGTTTAGCTTAATTTAATTCTATTTATTTAAAAAAAACACACATAACTAAATTAATACTTCCCAGTTAATATTCTACATGTACTGGTTGCAAAAGAAAAAAAAAATGTGGTTTTGATATTTATGTTGAGGTAACGCCCCAATACCAAATAATATTTAGTTGTGTTTTATTTTATTTAAGTTTGTAAAGAAATAAAATAAAACAAAAGAAAAAAAAAAAGAAGTTAAAAGGTTGGGAAAACAAAAGGTCTTAGCCTTTTGGTTTTTTCTTTAGTTGATGATTGGGAAACAAAAGGTCTTAGCCTTTTGGTTTTCTTTAGTATTGAAACAAGTGTGATTGAGCTTTGCTATAAAAAGAAATGGCCAGTGAGTGAAAGCAGCAAGAGAAGGCCGAAACAAAAGAAAAGGAAGAGACCAAGTGAGTGAGAGACAAACAAAGAGTGAGAGAAATTGAGTATTTCTCCAAAGAGGTTTGTTTCAGTTCACGGTTGATTCGGCTTGTTCGGGTGAAGGTAATCGGAGTATTCGGATCGGTCATCGACAGGTATTTGTGGGTGTATCTTTGGTTTTGTGGGAGTACCAAATTGAGTTAGAGTTTGTCAATTTGTACTAATACCAAAGATAGTTTGTTTACTTGTTGCTTGATCTTGTGATTGTTGCTGATTGTACTCTTGATTATCATAGTGGATTATTGTTTAGTGCGTGGAGATCCGCACCGTGGTTTTTCCCCTAATTAAGAGGGGTTTTCCACGTAAAATTGTTTGTGTTGTTTTCGGGTTTTTGCACTTTATTTTTCGGATTATCTGTTATTCTGAGTGTGGGTAAATACCGTAGTTTTCCCCAACAATTTACACAATAATATTACCACTCTTTTTTTTTTTTTGTGTGCAAAATACTAATCCCTCTAGAATATAAAGCTTACTCCTCTGATCGATGTTTATGAGTCAGCCACATATACATCTATAATTGTTAAACTTTGATTATTATTTTCTTCCCCAAAATTCGTGTATATATATGCAATAATAGCAAGTCTTGTATGAGATCAATTTAAAAAAAAATGAGGTTACTGTTTAGATTCGTAGGGATCACTTTGGGTGAGCACTGAGCAGTGACCCTTGTTTCATTGAAAAGTAACCCCGTCTTATCAAAAATTACGAAAAATTTGTCTTATAGAAGTTTTTGTGATGCAATAATTATTAAACAATACGGACGACGTAACACTTTTATATTTTTATATTGTTAATCAAGTTTCTTTTTAGTTTCTAGTTCAATCATTTGTAATTCTAAATTATTCGTTCACTTTTATCTTACTTGGCTCATTGAACTAATAAGATATCAGTCATATCATACATTGAAGAGGCTTAAACTAATATGAAGAATTGCTATTTTTAAAAGACGTAGGTATTTTAGTTAGTTTTCCAATGGTGAATACACCAAAAGGGAACTCTTTTTAAATACTCTTATTGATATTGATGGCTCACAAGAAGGTAATCGGCAAAAGGCCAATGAGATATTAAAAACGTCTTATATTTCAAAATGATATCATTGCATACGGTCTCCATGACTTCATATCTTTGACAAGTAATTGGACAGAATGTGAAACGTACTCATATATATATTAACATCTTGACATACCGTAGACGTAAACGTTTATAGGCAAGGAAAAAACCAGAAAAAGTGACTTAAAAACCATTAGTATTGCAAATGAGGAAAAGAAAATTAACTGATGGTAATACTTTTCACCTGTTTTTTTGTTGTACTTTGAGACAGTTTGAGTCATTAGTACTCATAGTAATGTAACTAGTAGAGTCTATGACATGATATACGTGCGTGTGGAAATATAATTCATCATGTATGGCGTCATCATGATATCTTGCTTTGCTTGTATGAGGCGCCTCTAGAGCTGGCAAAATTCAACCCGACTCGAGATAACCAACCCGATCCGCTCGATATCAGACCTGCCCGACACCCGAAAATGTATCAATTATCATTATCCGAAATCGACAACCCGACCCGACCTGGTCCAACCCGACACCTGACAACACTTGTTCTCCAAATTGACCCGAAACCGATAACACCCGAACCGAAGTTACCCGAAATCGAAATAAACCCGAACCGACTCTAACCTAAACCCGAATATATCCGATTCGTAATGACATAATAT
Source organism: Tetragonia tetragonoides (assembly GCA_038025085.1). Classification (NCBI taxonomy): domain Eukaryota; kingdom Viridiplantae; phylum Streptophyta; class Magnoliopsida; order Caryophyllales; family Aizoaceae; genus Tetragonia; species Tetragonia tetragonoides. Next base: position 5,703,913 of record CM076145.1, on the reverse strand, counting down.
TCAAAATGATTGAAAATGCACTAACTAAACATGCATGTAGGCCTTATTATTATAAAATTTCATATAAAATTGAGTTTTTTTGTATTATTTTCGACTTTAAATGTTTTGAAATAAGAAGTGTATTTGACATGATATGTTCCGAAAATCGAATTACTCCGAATCCGACTTAACCGAAATCCGAATTAACACGACCAGAGTTGACTCGTAATCCGATATCAGCATAAACTTGAATCAATCCGACTCGACCCAACCTGACCCGATCACTCTTCTGATCTGATAATATTCGAAACCGAAAGGATTCGACCCAAACCCAACCCAATCCACCCGATCGCCACCTCTAGACGCCTCAGCCTGAGAATCCCTTATACGAGTTTTTGTTGTATCCCAAATTAGGAGAAAAAAAAGTGTGGAAATAACTCAAAAAGGTGCTGAAATAGTTCAAAAAGGGGTGTCGTTCCCTTTATGTAGTGGTTATCACTTTTTATATAGTTACCAATAAATAGAAATGAATATTGCTAAGCAATAAACAAGCAATTTAATAACTGCTCAAAACCAATATCTATTCCGATAATAAATAGTGATCATAACGTCTAACTAATACTCCTACTATTATAATTGGGTTTTTGTTTTTCTTAAAAAGAAAAATGAGGTGCAACAAAAATTATCAATGGTTTTAACTAATATTATTATAATTGGTTAAAGACTTAAAGCCAACAAACTTTTAGTGTCAAACTAGTAAATTAAAAGTGAAACTCATTTGATCATTATAGTGCATTTGTGTGGAGTTCGTTAGGGGTAAGACCGCGTTAGGAATAAGACTACGTATATCTAAATAAACCTCCTTAAACCCTATCTTAAATGGGATATTTATCGAGTTGTTGTTGTTCTTCTTATTGTCGTTGTTATTGTTGTGTGGATTTCAAATAAGTCAATCTTACCTAATGGTTGTTAGAAAAAAAAAAAATGGTAACCACCATATAAGTACATCTAAGTAAGCGAGCGATTTCCTACCCTAGGACATAGGTAATAGTACTCACAAAAAGATAGAAACAAGAAAAATATACTAGAATTTAACATGAAAAATCCCAATAAGAGGAAAAAATATCGGGTAAGGAAAAAACACAAATCCACTATGAACCATAAAGAGGTTACAAGATATACTCAACAACCTCTCAATCCAACATGTCTCAAATCGACCCGCTCATATTTGCTCACCTATGCTCTCCCAAAGTTAGAACAATCGCATACACAGTGGCGAACCCATTGATATGAATGGGTAGACCACTGCATCACCATTTTTTTTATTTTTTTTTTTGCTTTTGATGTACAAATTTTCCTATTCTTGGTAAAAAATTTCTGTTTTTTTACTCTTATTGCACTGCTATCTTAAATTCTTTTACCTCTATTCTAAAATTTGTACCCATATTCTAAAATTTTTGGATTCACCACTGCTCATACAAGAACTTATGTATAGGTTGTTACGAAAATTTGACACAAAGTGAGGAGTGACTTATCTTTTTATATACGATTTTGCTAATCATTGCCCAAAGAGTAATGGTTAAAGTTCATTAAATACTGAAATCTCCAATAAATAATTAATTATGCTATTCATTGTTTAATGGCATTGCCAAAAATACCCCCTGAAAACCTCAATCACCCCTCTTTTTTTACCCACGGCTCTCTCTCCATTACCTTTTCCCTGACTCACCTCAATTCCCAACAAATACTCTCTCTCTCTCTCTCTTCAATTTCCTCACCTTCACCCAACATCACACCCTCCACCGGCGACCACCATTGCAGGACTCCACCGGCGACCACCATCAAACCGCCCCCTTCCTCCACTGAAATTCACCTGGTTATGGTGTATCCATATAGCCCAAAAACCAGCTAGAAACATTATAATTGCCTCTGGGTAGTCCCTTATGATATTACAGAAATAGTATCCCAAATCAAGAACCCAACAATCAAAAGAAATATGGAAATTGATATCCGTCATAATTTCAAGTGGAATCGCCTTCCAAAATAGTTTGGACACCAAACAATCCCTAAACAGATGACTTACAGTTTCACTACCACAATTGCACAAAAGGCAGACGCCATTTCCTGCTAGTCCCCGACGCACAAAATTATCACCCAAAGCAAGGGCATTATGAATAATCTTCCATATATGAAGTTTCCATTTTGGCAGCACCTCCAACGACCATAGTAATTTCCAGAACCGTCTGCTTGATACACGACCACCAGATTGCTGAATATCACTCATCAACAACTGTGCATACCCCCTCTTCACAGAATAGACCCCACTAGGAGCAGATGCCCAAAATAAAAAAATCATTATGCAAAGAATCAGGCACATAAGATGCTAAAATCTGGTTGGTTGTAGTTGTATGAAAAACCTCCCATACTCGAGCAACATTCCACTTCTTAGAGACAGGATTCAATAAATCTGCCACTGTAGTTAACTGCACATCCTCTCGAACTAAAGAAATCATAGATATTGATTAGTCATTTAGGTTTTCCAATTGAATACAAGGAATATAAGACACAGAATTGAGAGCAAAAAATAATAAGAAATGAAAAGGTCCTTTGCAAATACAAAGGGTATTTTTTAATGGCAATATTGCGTTAAAAAGATTTACGTTTTCGTTCTCAAAAATACCAATATTTATTGTATCTTAATCGTTGTCCTTAGGGCAATTGTTAGCAAAACCGTTTTATATAAATGTGGCTACCTTTACAATAACATTCATACATATTAAGTCACCCTTAGCCAATTTGATAAAAAGTTACCCTTTATAAGTTAGAACAATCTCATACATGAATTTATGTTCACAAAAGGGATCGAAATCTTCTACTCCCTCCGTTATATGAAGATGTTCACATTTGCTTTTTCACGGTTTTCAATGCATTACTTTGACCGTTGATAATTGTAATTATATGCATATATAAATTATAAAATTATAATTTTTCAAAAGTACTCTTTGAAATGAATCTAACAATAACATTTTTACATCATAAATCATTGTACTTTTTCGCTATTTATGGTCAAAATTTGTGAACTTTGATCTTGAAAAATAAAGTGTAAACATTTTGGTGAAACGGATAAGTATTAGCTAGTAAAAGCTTCTCATTGGATAATTGTGTGTTGAAGGCAAATCTGGATAAGATAAGAGTTAAATATACTTTGTTGGGGTATTGATAAACTCCGGTGTTGGGTTGTCTTTCTTTTGTTGGGGGGTCATTGCCGTTCATCTATTTGGTTTATCCCGTCGTCCAAAAGATCGAGCTCACAAGTCACAGTTCTAAAATTAACAGCTTTGAATGAGAAGATCATTGCAGATATTATGAATTGGACTTCATATGTGCTGAAGAGCCGGCAAAATCTGACCCAACCCGAAAATCGACTCGAAGCTGACCTTCTTAAGACTCGATCGAAACCCTACTCGAAGAGGATAGACTTGCTAATGACCCAAACCCGATCCATCATTCGAAGTTTGTGAGACAAGAGTTGTTTGACCTGGAAACCCGCCCCAAACCCGATCCGGTAAAAACCCAACATGACCAACATGATATTGATCCGATCCAACCTGCTAATAACGCAAACCCGATGTGACCTTTTCCGACCCGTTTACCAGGTCTATAACAGTGTTGTGCAATCAATTTCCAAAAAAAATCTAGAACACCTGTTTGGAGATAAGAGAATAAATGTCATCCAATCTATCAACTCATACTGCACTATAGAGTTTGAGGTATTGAAAGGTAGTCACACAAATTAAAACTGTAAATTTGATGTTATAGGCTGTATCTCCAAGACATGGAATACCAATATTAAGCAATTGATCACTAGAAGGTTAGTGTAAAACCGTCTCATAATAAGAAAATCAAAAGTAACTTTTTTTTTTTTTAAATATAGAACAACAATTTTTTTGGTACTTTTTAGTAAAAGGGTAACACATTTTGTTCAAACTGTTACAATTATTTCACAGTGAAATAGTTTTATATAAGTTTTTGTGATCAACAAGGTATGATTTTGTGATAGTGGAAAATTGACAAAGACATACAGTACATATGACACATCAAGAGATTCAAGCAGTAGCATACAACATAAATTTCATTTATACAACTTCCAATAAATATTAACTCTGTTCACTTTCACTTCCAAGTTCAAAACTTCTTGCTTGTACTAATCCTAAGCCACAAAACAATCTGAATTCTGAACTCTACTACTGCAAAATATTAATGCATGTCCATCTATTACATTCATATATAGCCAAAATGGGATATCTGCCGCCCCAAAAACCAAAAAATCAAAACAAGTACCATGCATATTAATTAATAATCTGCTGTAAAATTTACTCCTATTTTTCTGTCTGATCTAATATCTCCTACAGTAAATTGGATGAACTTTAACTTTTTGATATATATCTCATCATGCATAAGAGGAGAGAGAAAATTAATTCATCCTGGACCGACCTTCCCTTCATTGCCTGCCAACATCAAGTACTTGTCTTTCCTAGTAAGACCAGTACACTCAAATCCCAATGCATCAGCCAGTTGTCTTTGCAAATTGTTAGCCACTTCAAAACTTGATTTCCCACCAACACAAGTCTCTTCTTTTGGGGCCTTACCAAGAACATTAAGGTAATAAGTGGGCTTTGGGTTCATCAAAAAGAATAGTGGGTCTAACATTTTAAGCCCACTGGCTGTGGTCCCATAAAACATACTCACTTTAACATCCATTGCAACAGGAACTATTTCATCTGCTAATTCTGCAAACAATGAACTAAACCTTAACAAATATGGCTCCCTACATGTTGTTCCTTCAGGGCATACTACTAAGTCTCCTTCACTTAGGAGCTTGTTCATCATCTCTCCGTCACGTTTCCGGTCTCGGACTAACCGGACTGTCCGTAATGGCGCGATGATTTCCGACATCTTGCTTAGGCTGTATGTGACCGCGGTTAAGGGTTTTCCTAGACATACCCCTAGCATTACAGGGTCCAAAAGGGTTCTATGTGTGCATACATATAGGACCCCTTTGTGGTTTTGGCTAGGGTTAGGGTTTTTTGGTGTGGTGGTGTTTGTGATTATTCCTTTTGTTCTTAGTGTTATGCCAGTTAAGGAGCCTAATGGAAGGGCTAATTTATGTGGCAAACAAACTCCTATAAAGAGCCTGATTATGGCTAAGGGAATGCCTAAGGGAAGCCAAATGAACATGAAAAATGATGCTAAGGGTGTTGGGAAAAAGGCTAATCTCCCATCATGGAAAATTAAGGGTTTTGGGTATTTGTCTCTTGGCATTTTAGAACTTGTTACACCATTTTTAGCATCTTCTTGCTGGTTTACTACATATGCTTCCTGCAAGCAGAAAAAGGACCACATAACATATTTAGACTCATTTTTACCCCAAAAAAATTAAAATAATAATAAATAAATAAAATAAATAAATTTAGACTCATATATAACTAAGTATGGCATCTCATCAATTGTCAAAAAAGAAAGTTTGTCTTGTTTGGTCAGAAAAGAAGTCAAGTGATCAACTACTATCTCAAAAATATAAGTTACATGACTATAGCATTTACATCAGTATGGACACTGGAAACAACAACAGTGTACGGGCAATTCAATTTTTGACAGAAGAATGCTTTTATAGAAGTTAAAAACAAATTCATTCATTGAAAAATTTATTGAAGTTATTACCATCCAAAGGTGGTTGTATCTAATAACTGTCTTACCTACTCAACAAGTATATTTATACTCAAGTTTATGTGAAACAAATTAAAAAGTGTACTGCTTAAGTAAAACTTGAGTTCTTCACCAGGTGAAATAAAGAAATCTTTCCACAATATACTAAACATGATAAACTAATTCTTTATTTGGTGTGTAAGTTGGAAGATGGGGACTTCAGTAATTAGATTGTTAAATACATCTAAGACATTTAAAAAAATAAAAAACAACAGGGTGTGACCAAATGTTACCTTCCCAAAAAAAGTAATTAAAAAATAAAATAAAATAAAAATAAAATAAAATAAAATAAAATAAATTGTTACCTTGCAAGAAAGGAGGAAGAGTTGATCAAGGAAGGAAGAATTTCCAATACCAACATCTGGCCTTTCATCTCCAAAACATTCCTTAAGAGCCCTATGCTTAACAACCAACCCAGGGCTAGACAAAAGGCCAGTAAAGTAATTTCCAAACGTATGCAATTCAGTGCCCACAACTCTATCAACCTTCAAATACTCCTTAAGAAACCCATCAACCATAACCCTTGGCAAACATGTCAAAACCACCTTAGATTTTGCCTTAACCAAAACTTGATACACATGAAAATTAAGCTCTTCAAGGTAAAACTTGGGCAAAACTGTCCTTTCAACACAATTCATGTCTTTTAACTTAAGCCCACAAAAGGTAATGAAAATCATAACCTTAAGCTTAACTTCATGGTCAAAAACCCACAAAAAAGGACAAGAAATTAGCAAAAGAAATGCTCTTATAATACTTCCACCTTCAAAGGCAACTAACATGAAATATGGGAAAAGAGATTGAGACCTTAATAATGTCCCATTTATATCACAAACCATTGTGTTGATGAAATTTTTGTCTAATAATAATGAATTTTGGTGTTTTGACAAGTTTGGGAAGGGTAAAGTTGTAAATTGTTGTTGTGGGGGTGATTTTGAAGGTGGGTTTCTTTTTAAGAGATGAAAACCATAAGTTCTCATTTTTTTTGCAGCTATGTAACATGAATTGCCTAAGAGCTGATAAAGTAGCCATTCTACTAGCCTTGAAAATACTATTGGAAATACCATGATTTTGTTTTTGCTTTTGAGCAAAAGGGTCAGAATAGTGAGCAAAACAGAGAAAAACAGAGGAAAACAGAGAGAGAAAAAAGGAAAGAGTGAACTGTGAAGGGGAAAAGGTGAATGACCAGAGGTAATATATAGGGAGAGAGAGAGAGAGGGACAATGAATATTGAAGTTGACTAGAAGCATTTGGTTAGACACACCGCATGCATTAATTGCAAGTTTAATCCTCTCAGAATGTTTATTTTGTTGTTGGCTTCTCTCCTTTTGTTTGTTTTGATCATTTGTTCACTGCATAGTCATGAGATGTGAGGTTATTCACGAACACCATCTAACTTAAGATTCATCTAGGTATAAAAATAGAATATACTATTAAGAAAATTTTATAAAAACATAATCTAGAATTTTATTTCAAAAATATAAATTTGTTATGTATCGAAAAATCTTACTTGTCTTGTTCTAATAGGGAGGTGCAAATTGCAACCTCGAGTGAGGATGCATATAGCACTTCTCAATTTGTTATGGATCAATCTACTAGGTTATCTTTACATGAAATTTGAAATAATATGACATATTGTAATATTATATCCACTCCAGTAAATCAACCAAATTTACCTTGCGATCTGTAGCTTGTCATTGTTCAAAAAGGTCTTGAGACTTGAGAGTCAATATCTACTTGTATAGAGTTGTCGAAATAACCAATTTCAGATGTTTGAGGAGTTATGAGGGCGGGCTATCTAAGCTTGCAACCTGGATTGAGGGGTTTCGGGTTAGGGTTGTATCATACTTTAATTTTTCTCAATTCCTTTAAGGACCAAAATATTCATACCTACTTAGCCAATAAAGAAATGGAATACCTAATTATATAAAAAACAATAAGAACAATGGTTACAGGCACTAAAAAAGGTGATGTTATTGCCAAATTAATAAACAATATTGTCATGATTAAAAAAAAACAACAATATTGTCAAGTTCAAAATCAAAAGACTAACTATTTTATATTTTTATATATGATGTAAAATGATATAACAATTGTGTTTTATGGTTTGCGTATAACATTGCCCTTAAAAAACTCACTCATGCTAAATTGCTAACCTATACACCATCAAAATAACACTTATTTGTTGCAAAAAAAACAAAAAAAAAAGAAAAAAGAAAAGAAAAAAAACTTTTTTCCCATGAATTTCGAATAAGCCCATGAAGTCATGTGCTAGGTATGACTCATTCACTTTGTATCATAAATCCATATCATACAAGGTAGCACATAGGTTCAATCAAGAGAACGTGAAACCACATATATGGTTGTTGCCAAAACAAGTTGCATAACAATGTAACATGGTTCACAACTTCACATCAATGAGCTAAGGATTCTTTTACTTGATTGTTTTTGTTTTTTTTTTGCCCATCCCTCAATGTATGGTAGAGAAATCACATCATTTATTTTCCAAACTCCTATAGCATCGTGTTAGTAAGAAGTCACAATCGGCCCGGGCAGATTGGGTTGGGTATAGATCGGGTTTTTTCGATTTCGGGTCATTACAAATTCAGATTATTTTGGATTAAAAGAGTGTTTTATTGGAGTTGGGTTGAGCCGAATTGATTCGGTTTTATGTTGATGTAGGGTTACGGGTCAACTTGGGTTATATTAGTTTGGATTTTGGTTAGTTCATTTTTCGAGTTATATTAAGTTAAGTTTAATTCATGTTTCATTGCATACAAAGTCCAAATATAAAATGAAAAACTCAATTTTAAGGAAATTTTTTCGAAAACAAGGACAACTTGTATGTTTATTTAGTGTCTTTTTTTAATCATTTTCAAAATTATGTCACTATGAGTTGAGATATCGGATTTCGGGTAAAGTTCATTTAATTTTACTTCGATTTTGGGTATTTTTTGGTCGAGTGTTATCAGATTTTGATCAATTTAAAGAACAGGTGTTGTCGAACTAGGTCGGGTCATCCAGTTCTAAATAACGATAACTTATACGTTTTCAATAAGTCGGATGAGTCGGGTTGGATTTTGCAACCGCAATCAAGTCATTTTATTCGTTAAAATTTTAATTTTAGTTGGGATGCGTGCACTATTTTAGAAAGTGGGACATCCATATTTAAGGGGAGTCTAGAGATGAGCACATGAAATCTATCAATGGGTCATATTCGTTGACATCTTTCTTTGAAAGAGAGCTGACTAGAGATGATGAATTTATGGTTTCCGCGTATATATAATATATGTTGAGGTATTTGAGGGCATATTAATTAAGGAACGTATTAACAAAAGTCAAGTGTCAGCTATCAGTTGTTTTACTACAGCTAGTAGAATTATTAAGTGGTGGTTTACTTACTGATTTGTATTTGCATTCAAAAGTGGTTAGGTGTGGTATTGGTTAGGAGATTGTGGCCATGTTATCGATTTTAATTACTACTAGCTCTAAACTTGATTGATATTTTCATTCTCCATAATTTATCAGTTTTGTAATTGGTTTAGCTTAGTTCAATTTAGTAGATTTTAGTTTAATTTAGTGGAGTTTAGTTCATTTCAACTCGATTAATTAGTGATCTACACTTTACTTATTATCCAGTTCAGTTCAATTCAGTTTAGTGAAGTTTGGTTCAGTTCAGTAAAGTGATAACGAACACTTTCATACAGGCCAGATATGATCTAGTACGTTTAGATCGGGTTTTTGTTATTCTCGAGTATCAAACTAACTCGTGTCGGGTTATAAGTTTGAGTTTTTATTCACTTGGATATAATTAGTGTACTAGGATAGGTTAAACTCACAATAAAGGAAGGGTGTATGGCTTGGGGAGTGCTGCGAATCTGTACTATGAAAGGCCTTCACCTACTGCTGCCAAGAGGCCACGCCTATCCAAAGTACAACAAATGGAGGCGAGGATTAAAGAGTTAGAGGACGATAAGGTCCGACAACAACAATATTGGGAGGCTGATGCAGGAGCAACATGCTTAAAAAACGATACACATCATATTCACCATTATATAGATCTTAGGAATGATCTTGATTCCTCTACACGGCTCCTCAAGAACAACAATGGTGTTTTCCAAGGGGAATTGAAAGAACATTCAATCTTAGTTCTATTATGTTCGTTTATGGAGCATGTTTTAAAATGGGTTACAATTACATTGCCTCCTACATTGAAGATACTTTGGAATACACGCGCAAGATGGGGATTAAAGCTCTTGTTATATGATCACGTCATTATGGAGAACCTCGTAATCTTGGCAGTTCTGATAGTTGTTCGTATTTTGGCCATAACTCGCTCATACTAAATCTAAACGTGATGATTCAAATCTCTGTAGAAAGATATGATCGAGATCTACAACATTGATGCTTTGAGTTTTCTCTAATTCAAAGCGCAACAAGGTCAAAAACGCGTAACAAGTTACGGAACATATTCCTTGCGTGCCAAGGCAACGACTTTAGTTTAGGTATTGTGTCCTAGTTTATTTTAACTTGCTTTTAGCGTGATTTATTGCTTAGGAAACTAATAATCTGGTTATTATTAGCATTATGAGTCCATTAGGAATTAGAAAAGTTGTTAGTTAGTTCATTTTACAATTGTAATCAGTTTCATAGTTAGTTTCCTACTTGGATTAGGATTCCTAGTAGCTTTAGATTTCTTTGTCTATATATAGGGGAGAGCACGAAATTGTAACATAGACTTTGATGATTAATGATTAATACGTGAGTATTTACCCGTCAAATTGAGTGATTCAGTTTGAAACCCTTGTGTGTGATGCGCAAGTCTTGTTCTTGAGTGATTCTTGAACGAAAAACCCCAACCCCTTGAGTGATTCGAGAGGTATATCCCTTTTATTGTTTTGTTTATCAAAAATACAGAAAATCCCTAAATAAATCACATCAACTTGGTATCAGAGCAAGTTTTTGGAGTTTTCTAAAACTTCAAACGATCCAGATTGACAGAAGATTATTAAAGTTGTTCGTGTTCGTGCTGCTGTTCATCAGAATTTTGGAGCCCGTTTTTGACAAAGCGATAGTGTTTTTCGCAGGTAACTGGCATTCTGAGCAAGACTCGTTAAGCTTTGCTTACTAGCCCTGTGTTATTTTTGCGAAATTCAATTGTTTACTCCTGTTTTTGAGCCGTTTTGTGTTTTTACGAGTGGAAAATATTATTTCGACATTGATCTTATGAAGCAATAAACAATATGAGGTCACCATGGAATTCTAAGTTTATTGAGTCCAACTTAGATGAGTTTAGTGGGTTGTATTGTTCAAAGGATTTTTGTCGATGGCTTAAGAAGGTTGACGAGTTATTTTTATGTTATGAGTTTACTGACTATGAGCAAGTAAAGATTGTGATTTCTCGCCTAAGAGGACCTGCTCTAGTTTGGTGGGAGTCTTTGAAATCTCGCAGAAAACTCATGAGGAAAGAGAAAATCCGCACCATGAGCAAATTGAAGAAGTATCTCAACAGAAGATTTTCATATCCAAGCAATGATCAAGAATGTTCATGTGCATATTGTTATGATGAAAGTATTAAACTTTTGTTATCTGAGATGAGGGTGAGACGGATTGAACAACAATTGCAGAAGTTAAGAGAAGAGGAACGAGATAATAACCAATGTTCCAATTGTTTTGGTTTCGGTCACTTTATAGATGAATGTGCTACAAAGTTTCAAGTAACTATAGAATACATTAAAGAAGTGCACGCGGCTGAAGAATCTTTGAGATCTTGTGAAGTCAAAGAACCAAAGAACGGGATCATTGAGGAGTTTTTGCAAAAATCTGATCTTTATGGTTCGTTTAAAGATATTGTTCCTATTGAAGACTCACAAGAAAAGGCCAAGAACATGGATTCCTTGATTGATGTTCAAGTTTATGTTTCAAAACAACAAACCGTGGTTCATGAGTTTGTTGAGGAAGAATTCATTGAACCAGATAATATTGGTGATTTTCTTGATGATCTTGGTTATAATGATGACCTTTTGAAAGAAGAATTTTCTTTTGACCCAAGTCAACCACCTATATTTGATGAGGTAAGTCAAGAAGATGAGGTTGACATCATTACTAACCTTGTGGTCGTGGATTCATTGAAGACATCTCAACATGATTCATTGTTTTTCAAATATGAAGACTTTGTTCATACTGACTTCTCCAAGAATTGTACGATTTATTTGATGGAAGATCATGGAGACAAAACTCAAGAAAAGATTGTTACCGACCAAGAATTGGGGACAATTCTTTTTGAAGAAAGGGAGATTGATGCAGGAGCAACATGCTTAAAAAACGATACACATCATATTCACCATTATATAGATCTTAGGAATGATCTTGATTCCTCTACACGGCTCCTCAAGAACAACAATGGTGTTTTCCAAGGGGAATTGAAAGAACATTCAATCTTAGTTCTATTATGTTCGTTTATGGAGCATGTTTTAAAATGGGTTACAATTACATTGCCTCCTACATTGAAGATACTTTGGAATACACGCGCAAGATGGGGATTAAAGCTCTTGTTATATGATCACGTCATTATGGAGAACCTCGTAATCTTGGCAGTTCTGATAGTTGTTCGTATTTTGGCCATAACTCGCTCATACTAAATCTAAACGTGATGATTCAAATCTCTGTAGAAAGATATGATCGAGATCTACAACATTGATGCTTTGAGTTTTCTCTAATTCAAAGCGCAACAAGGTCAAAAACGCGTAACAAGTTACGGAACATATTCCTTGCGTGCCAAGGCAACGACTTTAGTTTAGGTATTGTGTCCTAGTTTATTTTAACTTGCTTTTAGCGTGATTTATTGCTTAGGAAACTAATAATCTGGTTATTATTAGCATTATGAGTCCATTAGGAATTAGAAAAGTTGTTAGTTAGTTCATTTTACAATTGTAATCAGTTTCATAGTTAGTTTCCTACTTGGATTAGGATTCCTAGTAGCTTTAGATTTCTTTGTCTATATATAGGGGAGAGCACGAAATTGTAACATAGACTTTGATGATTAATGATTAATACGTGAGTATTTACCCCTCAAATTGAGTGATTCAGTTTGAAACCCTTGTGTGTGATGCGCAAGTCTTGTTCTTGAGTGATTCTTGAACGAAAAACCCCAACCCCTTGAGTGATTCGAGAGGTATATCCCTTTTATTGTTTTGTTTATCAAAAATACAGAAAATCCCTAAATAAATCACATCAGAGGCTAGAATTAAAGAGTTAGAAGATGATAAGGTGAAACAACAACAACAATATGATGCAAATGTCCAAGGCCAACTCGTTTTCCAGAAAAAAATGCAAGATTTCTCTCAAGCCATTAGAGATGCTGGGTATACTGATATCCCGAACCCTCCCTTCTCACCTTTCTAACTTGTTTAGATGTTGCTTGACTATTTTTTAGGTAGCGGGTATTTGCATATTTTGGGCAAAACCTTAGAGCATACTACAGTGCGCATCTAACCTTTTGAGTTTAGTTAGAGTCGCAAACATGTACATTTTGCCTATCCTATGATTGGTAGTACTTACAGATTAGATATGTAAATTTTGTGCAGCCTAGTTTGGTGTACATTTTTGCAAACTTAAAGTTGCTAGGTGGTCATTGCTTGAATAAAAGTGACAAATTTAGAAGTTGTATTTGTATGTTTGTAATATTTTGATCTCTAATATATGAATGTTTTTATTATCTTCTCATCGTATAAATAATTGTAATGGAAAAAAAGAAGAATTTGTATCATTAAAGACATTTATATAATTAGTATATTATTTTTTTTATTCAACTTAGCAACGGAATAAGTTTCATTCTGTTGCTACGATTACATAAGCAAAATCAGAGCTTAACAACGGATTGCATCGAAATCTGTTGCTGAGCTTAGCAACGGAAAAGGTCCAATCTGTTGCTGGGCTTAGTAACGGATGTAACCCAATCCGTCGCTAAGCTCAGCAACGGATTTAAAAGCTATCCGTTGCTGAGCTTAGCAACAGATTTAAAAGCGATCAGTTACTGAGCTTAGCAACGGATTTGATTATTATCCGTTGCTAAGATCCCAGCAACGGAAATTCAGATTCGACGCTGAGTTAACGTCCGGCGTTGCACATTGCTGAGCTTAGCGTTGCGTTTTACAGCAACGGAAAAAAATCGTTGCTAAATCCGTTGCTAAGGCTCGTCAGCGTTGGAAAAAGCCTTCATAGCGTCAGAATTAATCCGACGCTATTCTCCGTTTATTTTGTAGTGTACGTATTTATCAATATGCATGCATAATTGCATATGGTGCATACTTGACGCCAATAATATATAAACTACAAAAATATGAGAAAAATCCATCATGCATTTCCAACCGTTACCATTTTGCATGACCATCTATCTATCTGGTACGGTGACGCAATACTTAGGCTCTGTCTGATTGGGCGGAAAATTGTTTTCAACTGAAAAGTATTTTCAGCTGAAAATAATGTATTTCCGTTCACAGTTTCCGTTGTTTGGTTACAACGGAAAACATTTTTCCTGGAAAACTATTTTTTATAAAAAATAAAATCTACTAACATAGTTGCGTCGATCTCAAAAAGTTAGGTGGATTCAAAAAAAAAATCACCTCAAACGCATATCGGAGTAAAAAATTGTACTTATTTGAAGGAAAAAAACGATATTGAGAAAGTGACCTGAACGTTTAGCCCGAGACCCAATCAAGTCGGATGCGAGTTTGTTTTTATGACCCGGTGTCCCGACAACCAAACCCGATGATTAAGTCCACTATTAGTTTTCCGGGGACATAGTATCCCACCAACGTAAAACAATTTTCCCATCATTTTTAAGGGAAAACATTTACACCTATATAGGTGAAAATGCTTTTCCCTTTGAAAACCATTTTCCTTCTCATTGTAAACCAAACAACGGAAAATAGAAAAACTATTTTCCAGAAAAACTGTTTTCACCCCAACCAAACGGAGTCTTAGTGAATACATTGATGCACTATAGTCATCATCTCATCTGGTTCGTTCACACGAAAAGGGCAACACAATACAATTGTACTATTAGGTGAGGACGTGAAGTCGCCTTTTCTATTTTTCTTTTCCGTTTTTTTTTTTGTTTTTTTTTTTTTTTTTGATAAGAAGATGAGGATTAAGGGGCTGTTTGGTTGAGGGTAATGATTAAGGGGATAATGGAATGAATTTATAGGCTAAAATGAGAGGTATTTGGATATTGGGGGTTAGATTTTATGAGAAGGAGGGTAATGATTACCCACAATTGGGAGATAATACAAACCCACCTCCCCCTAAGGTAATGATATTCCCTCATTTTCCTTCATTTTCTCTATTACCTCCCTTAATCATTACCCTCATCACCAGTTCACCTTATACTATTTTAACTTAAAAATTCATTCCATTACCTCTTTAATCAATACCCCCAACCAAACAGCCCCTAATTATTAACAAAGGAGTTACAATGATCGGAATAATATATAAAATTGCTCCCAGTCCCCCACCTATCCAAACTCTAGTCGAGAAAAAGGTTGGTTCCAAGTGCGTCATCTCATCTAAAGCCTTGTTCCCTCCTCTCCTTACATGACTCCAAGTTACACTAGAAAAAACTAAACTAATTCATAAATCTCACTAAAATAATTCCCTATAGCTGAAATTGATCTCCCATTTCTCGCTTATCTTTTTCACAGCTGCACGTGACAATGTCCTTGTCCCATCCCTGACTACAGCTCCCAAACCAACTCCTCCCCCCTTGAGAAATCCAGCATCCACATTGATCTTGGTAACCCCATGTGGAGGTAGATTCCAGTGAGTTGCAATTGTTTCTTTACTGACATCAGGCTTTATTGTTGCTTCATGATAGGCACTCAAGTAATTCAGCGTATTATCCACCACTTCTTGAGCTGGATGAACGTTTCCTTTGTGGAAGGCAACGTTCCTTTCATTCCAAACAGCCCAACAAATCATGATGATAAATTTTGTAAATTCTCTCTTATGCAGCTTCAGTCTCCCGTAATCAACCCAATCCAAGACATTAACGTGCACATCGTCTTCCACCACCTCAATAAAATCTGCTTAGTCCTCTGAATATTAGCCCTTGTTGGTAAAGCCCCCACACACATACGCCAAGCAAAACTACGAATTTTTGGTGGCACCTCAAGACTCCAAATTGATCTCCATGGCTCTCTCGATGGACTAGAAGTAGATCTTGACCCTTCACCATCTTTTCGCCATCGTGCAAAGTGGTATCCTGAGCGTACGGAATAGTACATGTCCGTCTTTAGTATTGTGCCACATCAATCTATCTCTATGCAAGCTAGAACACAAAGGAATGCCCGACACCTCATCAGCTTCAAACGGCAAGAGCAACGACCTCAACTTTTCTTCCCTCCATCTCTCATATTTTGATCAATAAGTTCCGCTACTTTACTCTCAAACTGCCCTTGAGGGACAACTGTATTCACCTTAAAGATGGGGGACGAGCCATCCACTTATATCTCCAAATCGGTATATCATTTCCATTGCGGACAAGCCAGCGACATCCCTCTTCTAAAATCCATCTCGCTCCTACTATGCTCCTCCACATGTAGCTCAGACGATGCCCAACACTAGCTACCATGAAATCTTTCTTCGGAAAATATCTCGCTTTCAAGACCCCCGCTGCCAAAGACTCAGGATTATTAATAGTACACCAACACTGTTTTGCAAGAAGTGTTGCCTCATTAAAAATTTCTAGGTGTTGAAACCCAAGCCCACCTTCCATCTTTGGAACACTCACTCTTTTCCATGCTACCCAATGGATTTTTCGCTCACGATCTCTACTTCCCCACCAAAATCTTGCCATCATACTTTGAATATCACCACATAACCCCTTAACTAGGTAGCTTGAACAAGCTCACCACATAGGTAGGGATAGCTTGGGTTGCAGTCTTTATGAGGACCTCTCTACCTGCAAAGGATAAGACATGATGCTTACTTCAACCCTTGGAGCTTCTTCCAAACCCTCTCCTTTAATGGCGCGAAAATTCTAGTCTTCCATCTTCCCACACCCATTGGCATACCGAGGTACTTTGAAAGTCCCTCTACCTCTTTTATCTCTAGACCTTCCACTATTTTTGCCCTTTGCTGTACTCCAATGTTTGAGCTCAAAAACAACCTCGGATTTGCCAAAGTTGATTTGTTGCCCTGATGCGTCTTCGTACAACTTTAGAACTCGGCGTATATATAGCTGCAACATCTCTATCATCAGCCCGACAAAAAGCAAATAATAAATGAGAAACTTTTGGAGCTCCCCTGCATACTTTAACACCCTGCAAACACTTCCTACCAACCTCAAGGTCAAAGAGACTAGTAAAAGCTTCAGCTTACATAATAAATAAATATGGAGATATTGGATCTCCCTGACGCAAACCCCTCGGTGACTCAAACTTCTCTGTAGGCTCTCCATTCACCAGTACAACATGAGACACGGTAGTAACACACCTCATAATCATCGCTACTCATTCCCCACAAAAAGTCAAAAACCCATCTTATACATTATTTTCTCCAAAAAAGTCCATTCAACCCTACTATCATAAGCCTTACACACATCCAATTTTACCGTGATAACGCCCTTGTCAATTTTACCCATCTTTTCTGGTTTTCCTCTTACCTTTCTGTAGATCTTTTTTTTTATAATTAAATATTTTTTTAAACCAAAACGGCAAAAGTAGCATTTAGTAACTATAGCACCACTGCAGAGTGAACTCCCCACCTTCTAGGAATGAAGGGTTGAAGTCGACTACACCATCATTTGCTCGGACTAAAACGCAAGTAATTACATGGTACCCATACAACTTGAGATACATCCCAAACATTAGCTACTAGGAAAAAGTAAACTCCTAAAGGTAATTAATAAAAAAATAGAAAATCCAATGTTGGCTAAAGCTAATCCTTACTACCTTTCTGTAGATTTTATGTTGAAAATTCAATAATTTTCAACGGATTAGGAACAATATTACTAGCTTAAGTTGGCTAAAGCAATGTCCTAACTAATTTTGATTGATCAAGTACGTATATATATGAGCATCAGGTTGTTTGCTTGTACATTTAAGTGTCCCATTCGTCCTAATTAAATTGAGCTTTCCGCTTGATTTTTAAGGCCAAATTTTATAAATCTTGACTATTGATTTGTGGAAAAAAAATGAAGATTCATAATATTAAAATACTCTTTTTAGATTTAATTTATATAGTATTTTCACAATATCATCTTTTTTTTTGGATATTAATATGATAGTTATTGACAGTCCAAGTATTATCTTGGAGACCGCGCGAAGTCAATGAGAAGCTCAATTTGGAAGGAAGAGAGTATAAAATCGAGAATTAGGATCGTTCACATTATAAATTGTTGTTTGATTAACAAAAATGCGGGATGTGCAACTTTACAGAAACTTGCACTTAGAGTATCAATATCAATTATCTGATCCCAACCATTTGGGTTCATTCTTCTCTTTCCTTTTTTCTCCCTCCTCCACCTCACCATGAACACATTTCATGAACTCAACCAAAAGTTAAGCCTATTCATAAGCCCAATTACTTGGTTCATCACACTTTCTCTCCTCTTTTACCATAACCTACCACGTTTTCTCTCTCCTATTTTACCATAGGAAATTTGGTAATTGAAAAATATAAACATTGGTATATTTTTTAAAATTTTTTGGATTGTATTTTTTAAATTATAGCAAATTATACATAGGGTACTACAATTTCTTGCAAACCCAACAATTTTTTTTGTATAGATATGATCCCCCAGCCACATGTCAAGCAATTAGAGGAGTTATTGGAGGACGACCACATGCAAGGCAGAAAATCATGGTTGTCCCATACTCCAAACTCTCGTCGCATTCTAGTGTCGACACACTTGTGTTGACAGTAGTCCAACGGATATCTTATTTCTGACTTCAACCCACGACTAGGTATCATCACGTCTTGTGTCAGACAACGTTGCTCATTGTTGTCCGATGCTGATCTCACTGACAAGCTTCCTTGGGACAAAGCCTTCAAACTCCATCCGGTTTCGAGGATTCCCTATCGAGTACTCTTTCCGTTTATCAATTATTATCACTATTTATCCTCAACCTGGCTTAAGAGTTGTCAAGTTCAAATATACTCTCAAGTATAGAGCGCGCGTCATGAGTATTTGAGTCACTGTCCTCGTCCTGAGCTCTCGAGTTCTCCCCTAGTAGTACCTCGATCGTTAAGGCCACTATCCTCGTCCCGAATATTCACTACAAAAAAACACCCATTTTGCTACCGACCAATTCGGTCGCTGAGGCCCAAAAATCGGTCGCAAAAGGTAAGTTGCGACCGATTAGCTAGCGTTTGAATTTCAATCGTCGGCAAAAAGCTCGATGCTAAACTTCTGCGACCGAATAGTCGCAAAACACATAGCAACTGAACAGTATGTCTCATTTCAGCGTCCGAACAAGATCGGTCGCTAAATGCTGCGACTGAAATTGCGACAGTTTGGGCTGTGAAAATTTGGTGACTGAATATGTATCTGTCGCTGATTAGCGACCGAACTTCGGTTGCTATTTGTGATAATTCGGTCGCTGTTGTTTATATTTTAAACTAAAGTTCTTGCTAGTTCGGTCGTTGTTCTGGTAATCAACATTAGTAGACTATTAATTTGTTCCCCTTGAACCTGCTGAACATATGAAAATGCATTGTAACTATAAAAGGTTAGTAAGACTTAAGTTCTGAAAACGCATTGTAAGTATAAAAGGTTAGTAAGACTTAGTCTAAAAGACAAAAGAGGTAAGAGATAACTCATCAAGATGGTTGCATGCGACCTTCACTACCCCACTCATAGAGCTTATTCTACTCAAGTAACTTGCTTCCTACCGATACTGATGGCCTTAGCTTAGAGAAACTAACTAGAAAGCGGATTGACTTACTCTTTCCTAAATATTCCACCATAAAACAAAACCAACATCAATATCATACACAATATAGTCCATTACAATCCTTAAATATACATAGTAAATAACTTAGAGGCTAAAACGACACTTGAGTTTTATCACCTTACATAACAAATAAACCATCATCGTAGTCTACCACCATTAGCAAAAGAGAGATCAGCTATCATCCGATGTCATCTTGTATGTGGAGAAACATTTGCAGAACTTATAAATGACACTCAATTCTTTAGGCATTTCACTCACAAGATGTTTTTGTTCTTCAAGTTTCTTAGCTTGAGTTTCACGGCGTTTTTCTTGAGATTGAAGTGCCTCCTTAGTTTGGATGAGTTGCTCATTAGTTGAGTTGATCTTTTCCTTGGCTTGAGAGAGCTCTTCATTGGTTGAGTTGAGTGCTCCCTTGGTTGTGATGAGCTCTTCCGCTAGCTTCGCCATGCTTGAAGGTGCGTAAGTTGAAGTCGTTGATTTGCTAGAATTGTTTGAACACCCTGAGCCCACATTTTCATAAAAAAGCTCGGCGGGACTACCCAACCAATACACGGATCCCTTTTTACTCCTTTATTCCCATACTTACTTTTCAAGACATGAAAAGCTTCCTGAATAAAATAAGTGTAAGCATTAGGAAACATGTAAGTGTAAGCATACTTATGCGTCAGAAAAACTAACCAGAATGTAGAGCCACTAAACCAGCAGAATATGGGTCTGACTATTTATATGAATCTTTCTAATTAATCAGCAGTCACATTCTTTCATTTTTCCTTTACTAGATGCATTCATGATGCATATAATCTGATGCCCAACTATATATGTGCTTGTTATTCAAGGCGAAATATTTACTCCAACTTGCATAGAATTTCAGCAATATTTCCTTCAAGGCGATCCATATCAGCAATTTTGAAACAAGTGGAGCATAAATCTCTAAGAAATTGACTTATCTCGGTTATTGGTTTCCACACATCAAGTGGAAGCAACTCTCTAAGTGCAGCAGATAGCAACCTTTCCATAAACACATGACAATCATGACTCTTCATTCCTGAAAGCGTATAATGTTCCATGTCAACACACCTTTCCAAGTTGGAAGCATCATATCCGATGGAAACTTCAACTCTCTTATCCATTCACACAACAATTTGCATTTGGCTTTGTCTAGCACATATGGAGCCTCTGGCATCACAGATCCACTATCGTCATCATAAACAAGTTCAAAGTTGGGACGATCACAATGTACGGACATGTCTTTTCTTGCACTAATTGTGTCTTTTGTCTTGCCCTTGGTTTTCATGATAATATAAATTATCTGATCAAAAAAATTCTTCTCAATATACATTGGATCTAAATTGTGGCTAATTAGTAGCTTACTCCAATATGGAAACTCCCAAAAAATGCTTTGTTTCGCACATCTCTCCTTTTATTTCTTTTTTAAAGTTGTGGTCTGAGAATCATTAGTCCTTGGCACAATACACATTTGCTCCCAAATTTCCTCACCAATCAACCTCGATGGCGGCATATGACTTTCTCTCCTACCCTTATAAAAGTCCCTTCTATTTCGACGGAAAACATGTTCCTTACAAAGAAATTGTTGATGACAATCAAACCACGACATCTTAGTACCATGTTTAAGATAAAAAGATATAGTATTATCCATGCAATAAGGACATGCAAGCCTCCCCGAGGTCGGCCACCCCGATAGCATACCATGCGCGGGGATTAATAGTCCACAAGAGGGTTGCCCCCATATTGAAATTTTGTTTCTTAAACACATCATACGTCAATGCTCCATTTTTTCACGATTGCTTCAACTCCTCTATAAGAGGTTAGAGGTAGACTTCTAAGTTTCCTTTACGGTTTTTAGGACCAGGAATAATGATGGAAAGAAACATATAGGGCTTTTTCATGCACAACCAAGGTGGTAAATTGTATGGTGTTTGAATAACTGGCCAACAAGAGTATTTCCTCCCAGATTGGCCAAATGGTGCAAAACCATCTGTGCATAGGCCAAGACGAACATTTCGAGCATCGGCTACACAATTAGGATAATTCCGGTCAAAGGCCTTCCAAGCCTCTAGAGATCTCCATCACTTGGATGACCCACTACACCAATTGGACGAGGATTATCCAAATGCCACCTCATTTGCTCAACTATGTTCCTAGTTGAATAAAGTCTTTGCAACCGTGGGGTGATGGGGAAATAGGTCACCACTTTGGATGGAATAAGTTTACCCTTTGAATTATTCTTATACCGCTCAACATTGCATTTATGACATTTTTCCAAATTAATATCATCCTTCCGTAATAGCATACAACATTTACGCCATGCATGGATCTTTTGATGTGGGAGTTCAAGACCTTGAAGGACCTTCCTAGTTTCAAGAAAGGTTGTGGTCATCATGTTAGCATTGGGAATTACATCCTTAAACAAAGATGCAATACCATCAACACCTTTATGATGGCGGCCATTTCCAAGACAGACACACTATAACCATCAAACAATGGCTTCTCTAATGCGCTCATCAAATCAAATAAATTTTTTTGCCTCGGGATTAGGGTTTTGCTCTTCATCACAACCCTCATTTCCAACATTCTCAAACCCACACCCTAAAGCATCTATCACCATGTCTCGGTAGGGGTTGATTGGGTTGGGTTCTCTTGCTATGGTAGTAGTGTTTCTTGGAGGTACCAAATCATCATGAGGCTCTCTATGACACATCAACTTATAGTAATTTTCAATAAACCCAGACCTATAAACATGCACCCTAACATCATCAACCACCAAATACTTCTTATTTTGACACTTACAACATGGACATCTCAACTTTTGGTCATCCTTAAAGCTTTGGTGTTGACAAGCAAAGGTAACAAATTCAGTTACTCCACTAATAAAGCTTTCATTAAATGATTTCCCTTACCTTCCCTCATACATCCACTTACGATCAGTTCTCATCATTACTGCATAAACGGCCACAACAAACCACGGTTTACTAGTTAGTCATTCAATTTAAATAAGTTTTTTCTTGTTGTTATTCATATCTAACCATTTTCAAATTTTTTTAATAAGCAACTACCAACAATAGAGTGATAATTATCCCATTATCGAGAGGAGTAATTCCACCATTACCCACAGGAGGTTATTATATATACTTGAAAATATATAGAATGAACCAAGCTACTTCAATAGTACACACAACATCCGCCAACAACACAAGGGGAAGGGGGCCCGATAATCATCCCATTACCGAGGTGGGTAATCGCTCATTACCCTTTAGGGAGTGATTTTAAAGCCCATCACTCACGGGAAAGTATATATATATAATCACATTGGCACATTGCACACATGTTGATACATAGATATCATATAAATAATATGAACATATAACTAGACTACTACAAACAAAATATAAACATTTGAAGCTTGGCAAATCACGAGACTCTATAATTTAAAGAAACAACCTAAGTCAAATCTAGTTTGGTCTTGGGATTCCTTTAAAATGACAAAATACAAATCTTGCATATTTTATAGCTCAATTCCTCACAACATCACTTGCACGACACTTTAACCAATTAATAAATACTTGTCAATGTCATAGGTGGTATATTTTAAGCATGATCTGGATTTTTAATGTTATAAAGTGGACTATCAAACCCATAATCAGTGAACTAGCATCTTCTACGTGATTCACACAAGGCAAAGAGGTCAATCCATAATAAGTTAATTTATAATCATATAAACTAACATCGATTTTCATACAAATCAAGTGAGGTGAATACCAAAAGAAGAATACAATCACCTCAATCTAAAATCCTAAATCTACAAATGAGAGAGAGGGAAACAAACATTGCCAATTCTGAAACCTGCAACACTAGAACATAAACTCAAGGTATAATCTCCCATTACCAACCTGCAAACCCTAAAAAATTAGTTCAAAATCAAAGATTTAAATCTTGAAAGGCAAAAAGGGGATTTATACATCACCTGATCTACGAAATAATGTCGAAGGTGGAACGTCGTAGGGTGGGGTGGAGATCCAACGAGAGATGAGGTCAAGTGGAGAGAGAACAAGAGATTTGCGAGTAGAGGGAAGTTTACGCTGAAACCATTCCCGAGCGGCATTTCTAGTTGCCGAAACGACACCCAAGCGGCGTCATTGCCCCTTCATGGGGCACCTAGGCGGTGCCTTTGGTTCACTGTTTGGGTGGTGTTCTTCTCTGCGACGGTGCCTTTTGGAACCACCTCGGCACCAGTTGGCGTCACCTCACACGATGACGTGGCTTTTCCGTATGTTATGCTACGTTGGGTTTGGTTGTGTTACATTTGTTACTGCCTGTTAAGTCGTGTTATCCAATTTTGACCCGGTTTTCTTCCATTGCCTATAAATAGGACTCAAAGTCTGATTTTACAACGTTCGGATTCATTCATACATTATACCCACGGTGAGAGTTTTCAAAACCTCTCAACTCACACCCATACACATTCATACATACTTATCCCACATTCATATACCTTCAATACATATTCAAATCCTTCTTCATACAGATCTATGAGCAGATTCGAAGAGAACTATGCATTAAAGAACTTATCATGAGAATTATCGCTAACCTCGAAATTATTGGTTTCGAGAATGACATTTGTCGCATCATACACCATTGCAGCTATCTCATCGGAGATTAGAGGATCTTTATCAGCAAAATCGTCTCCTTCACCCTCAAATTCCTCATCTGAGTTATCCAGATGTTTTTCTTCTCTATAGCTGGTCAATGGGTCATAAGAAAGTTCTATACCATACCTCAAAAGATGGATTCAGATCCTCGCTCGATTGTGAGCATAATAATTCTGACAATTTACACAAGGACATTGTAGCATTATGTCCAAGATATGCGCAACGTCCTTGGAAGCAAAGTTCAGGAGTTCTCTAACGCATTTTCTATATGCCTCTGTTTTGCTACCAATAAAACCTTTAATTTACATCCAACTCCTATCATTTTCCATCCTAATAGGATGATATATAAACAATGAGACAAACTAAAGGTAATTCATGGATCATTTGAGTATATTAAACAACACATGACAAAGAAGTCTAAACAAAAGTCTTACCAACATGCACACATATATAACAAACCATAATAAAGTTAGGAGTAGAAAGTTAGATAAGCTAGATGTCAATAGTACAGATACAATCTGCTACCAACATGAACATCTAAAGTGATGTACTGAAAACAAGAGAACAACTGACAATGAAATGAGCAGCGCGCACATGAAATAGTTAGGAGTACAACTCAATGATGCAGCAAGCCACAATCAGAATAATACTAAAGTTATTGATGCAGCAAGACAGAATCAGAATATTACTAAAGTTATTGGTGCATCAAAGCTAAACCAAGAAACATACTCCATAGTTGTAAGCTCACGTAAGATTAAAACAAGTTAACACCAAACGATTATAAATAACTAATGCTAGATTGTTAAGCTATTCTTGTATGGATGTTTAGTGTACTGGACAATATTTTATCTCTGATAGCTCCACATTACTGGTTTCATGAACAATAATTTGATCAGAACATAAGGTCTTTATGTGCATTTCAAAACACAGATAAGTGGTTATCTCATGCTTACCTCTACAAATGATTCACGTGCCTTTTCAATCTTGATATCAGACAACTGAAGCTTTATGCGAAAAATAGACTCTAGCCTGCAGCCTAATGTTTGGAATCAAGAAAACTATGCAGCTAAAACACTCAACAGTATGCCTACTGTAGAAATACAGAAGCATCACCATTGTAACACCCAAACTAAGAATTATCATCAGCAGAGTTATCAACACTAAAATTAGAGGATCGAACTTTCAAGTTAATATTAAACAATACTCGTAGTAACTACCTGAACTGACTGTATGCTATCAGAAAAGGCCCAACACTCACTCAGAATAAGGTGAATCATACATTCAGTTTCAGTGAGGCATACACTTGATATTCCACCAAAGAAGTCATTGTCCTGTGAGTTTTGACAAAGTAAATTCACTAGAAATGACACATACACGTGTTAATTCATTTGATTTGTTCATGATATTCACCAGATCACATGGAAGCTTCTTTCTGTGATTGATTTTGTTACTATTTTACCCATAGTTTATTAGTTTGGTTAGAATTATGCTATGCATTAGTATTATTGTCATACCCTTGATCCATGGAAAACTTGCACATAGGGATGACAATGGGACGGGGCGGGGGTGGATATAGGTATATCCATATCAATATCCATCTGGCTACGGTCAATCCGCCACCTGTCCCATCCCCATCATGGGTATGAATATGATTCTCAAAACCATCCCCACCTCAGTGGGTATGAGATGGAACCACATCCGCCCCAAGTACCCAACGCGTATCCATACCCACCTAATACCCGCTTCAAACCTACCTGGTAGCTGCCTTAAATCCACATGACACCCGCATAAAGAAATCACGGCATATTTAACAAATAAAACCCAGTAAACGTGCAAATTGTGTCATTGTTACAAACAATAAATTAAAACTAAGAAATATTTTAACAAATTGAACAAATTGTATTAATACATTTTATATTTAGAATTTCTACACTTTTATTTTTATGTGGGTATGAGGTCGGTATCCAACTTGGGAACAACACAAACCATCACCGCACCATCCCCATGACAGTTTTGCTTTTGCAAAATCATCCCCACCTGACGCTCCCCATCCCCGCCTCAGTTGGGGCGGATACGAGGCGAAATCCACCTATACCCACCCCACTGCCATCCTTACCTGCACATCATCTAATTCAATGGCCCGGATTAGGGATGGCAATGGGTCTGAGACCCGGCCCAGTCCCATGGATCCAGATCCATTTATAAGGTTTTGGATCCCCTTTTTATAGACCCACTGGATCAGGATCTGGATCTGGGTCCAAGTGTCGTAAATGGATCTGGATCTGGGTCCAACATCACAGACCCAGACCCGACCCATTGACCCATTAACATGTAAAAAAGTAAAATAAAAATGAAAAAAATTTGAAGACCATGTATAAAAAAAGAGCCCAAGGGTGAAAAATTGAGTTTGTTAATTTTTTCAATGACTATAAATACATTGTTAAGTGATATTTTCTATTAAAAACTTAAAAACTTATGACTATTATATGATTTAGGAACAAATCTCTTTATTTATTGATTTATTAATGAGACCCATTTAGGATCCACGGATCCACTAGACCTAGCGGATCTAGATCTGGATCTAAGTATTATAGACCCTATAGGGTCTCGACCGGGTCTGGATCTCAACCCAAAAATATAAATGAGTCTGGATCCAGTTGGACCCGCCCCAGACCCGACCATTGCCATCAATTACGGTATATTTAACAAATAAAACCCAGTAAACGTGCAAATTGTGTCATTGTTACAAACAATAAATTAAAACTAAGAAATATTTAAACAAATTGAACAAATTGTATTAATACATTTTATATTTAGAATTTCTACACTTTTTTATTTTTAGGTGGGTGTGAGGCGAGTATCCAACTGAGGAACAACACAAACCATCACCGCACCATCCCTATGGCAGTTTTGCTTTTTCAAAACCATCCCCACCTGATGCTCCTCATCCCCGCCCCAACACCATCCCTATGGCAGTTTTGCTTTTTCAAAACCATCCCCACCTGATGCTCCTCATCCCCGCCCCAGTTGGGGCGGGGACGGGGCAAAATTCACCTATACCCGCCCCATTGCCATCCCTATTCCCTACATGCACATCATCTAATTCAATGACCCGGATTCCTCTCCTTACTTGCTTTGCTTTCACATGTAAAATCAGGAGCCAAAAGCACATAATCAATTATACAGGATTAAACTAGATACAAGCATCAACTGCCTAAACCCTAAATCCTCAAATTGTCATATTAAAACAATTTTTCCAAACCCTAGATTATCATAATCGGTCTATTAAATACCAAACCCTAAATTAGCAGGTGAAATCAAATGTAGAACTGAAGAGAAAGAATTAGAACTTACTTGAAATCAAATGTAGGAAATGGAGAGAGAGAGAGAGAGAGAGAGAGAGAGAGAGAGAGAGAGAGAGAGAGAGAGAGAGAGAGAGAGAGAGAGAGAGAGAGAGGAGCTTCAAAATTGCGAATAGTGAGAGCTACAGCCGAGCTTTGGAATTGCAAAGAGTTAGAGGTACGTCCGAGCTTCGGAATTGCGAACAGTGAGAGTGGCAGAAGAAAGTGAGCTAATCGACATCCATGCTGAAAAGAGGAGAGAGTGTGAGTGAGTCGCGAAAAGAGGAAAGTGAGTGACTGAGGAGAAAGAAAAGTAAAAGAAGTCTTACTGTATTAAACAAGTTTAATTTTATTTATTTTTTTGTTACTCATCTAAGGCGAAAGGAAAGTCGCGCCTTATTAGTTGGGTTCTTAATAAGGCGAGTTGAGCAAATTTCGCCTTATCTCTTCTACGTGCCTAAATCAGGCAAATTCATTTCGCCTTCTTTTTCACAGTTTATAAGGCGAAACACATTCGTTCGCTTTATATACTTTCACCAAATAAGTCAAACGCTCTTCGCCTTTGTTTATTTAGCCTAATAAGGCGAGACCCATCGTCGCCTTTTTTGATATAAAACACTCGCTTTTTTGGTATTGTTCTCTTTGTAGGGTGGGAAGCGGGTTTTTAGCCGATTACTCACCATACTTTTGTTTTGCGCCCGTTTAATAACAAAGTGGTTTGGTCAATAAGTCAGAGGCTCTTTAAAATTTTGAAGTCAAACGTAGTCCATCCACCTTGCGTATGGAAAATACTCCGGATAAGGTGTTGGATTTTGATAAATTGAATACTCCAGTTAATTTAGGAGTACCTGACTAAAAAGCTCTTTCCGAGCTCGCTCGGTACCAGTCCAATAAGAAATTGATTGTTCTATTCTCTCGTACAATTGAAGAATGATCTCAACTGGAGTGCTGAGCTGGCAGCATTTTAGTGAGTTGTAATAAGTTTGTTTTGGATGTATACTTTATTTCTGCTATTTCCGAACTTTATTGCTTACACTTTAAGCTATCAGTCTATTTCCGAACTTTATTGCTTACACTTTTTATGGAACAAAGCCCCTGAAAGTACTTCTCCTAACCTTATTGGCTGGGATAAGATCTGTCGTCCTAAGAGTTTGGAAGGTTTGGGCCTAAAAAAGGCTGGAGCAATTAATAAGGCTATGCAAATGAAACTCATTTGGAAGATACTAAAAGACCCAGATAGTAAATGGGTCCGACTAGTGGAAAAAAAAATATCTTAAAGGGACACATATTTTAGATTACTCTAAAAAGAAAAACAGCTCATGGCAATGGACACATATTTAAGAAAGGTCTTAGATGGCAGGTTGGTGATGGTCATAGTATTAAGTTTTGGACGGATGCTTGGGTCTCCCCGATTTCACTTCAAAAAATGTTTTTTGATGACCAATCGGATGACCCCTCTTTGATTTAACTATACCTGTCAGCACTTTCATGCTTATTTTGGGAGGTTGGGATGTCAACCTTCTTGCTAGAATTGTTCCCCTCGATACAATTCAAGCAATTTTAGGGATACCAATACCTATTAATGAAGTACCTGACAAATGGTATTGGGGATACTCTGCGGATGGTAATTTCTCTTGTAAGTTTGCAACTTGGATTGCCCAAGGTCTAGAAAGTCAAGCAAAAGTGAAATGTGATTTTAGCTGGATATGGACGATTAACATACCTCCGAAAGTAAAGATCTTTCTATGGAAGATATGTCTTGATGGCTTACCTACAAAGTGACGCCTCCAACAAAGCAATGTATTTATACCCCAGGAGTGTGTTTTCTGTAATTTTCATAGTGAAGATAAGTATCATCTTTTTTTTCGAATGCCCTAATTTCATCCAGACTCTTCATGAAGTTGAAAATTTATGTAATGTCCAAATTAAGTTACCTCAAGATGCTTCTCTGTCTTTTACGGAAAGTCTCAACTTGCTGAGAAAACAACTCACTGAAGAGAATTTAATCTTACTGTCTATGACATGGTGGATGTTCTGATTTGCCAGAAATAAAATCATCTTTAATGACCTGGTTACAAGCCCTCTACAAATAGCACTGTCTGCTAAAATAAGCTTCCAAGAGTGGTATAATATTCCTTTCAAACAATTGGATTTCAATACTAAAGGTATTTTTGCAACAAAGAAACAGGTAAAAGAACCACGGCCTAAAGTGGGCTAAACCAGGACAAGACTATGTTAAATTAAATTTTGATGGATCAAAAATTAACAATAGCAAAGTTGCAGCAGGATTGGTATTAAGAAACTCTTTGGGAGAACCATCATTACTGGGAGCCACGCCTTGCGGAACTAGCTCAGTTCTTATGGTTGAAGCCATTAAGGGAAGGGGTACGATTTGCTCTTTCGAGGGGTATAAAAAAATCACCATAGAAGGAGATAACTTGGCAATAATTAAGGCCATCAGAGTAGAGTGGCATATTCCTTGAAAAATAGAAAATGTCTTAATTGACACCAAGAAAGATTTGCACCATTTTGATAAAGTAGAAGTGCTTCACTGCTATCGGGAAGCAAATAAGGTAGCGGATTTCTTAGCTAATTTTGGTCACAATTGTGATCGGCTTCTCTCGTGGTCATCCTCCTTTCACCCGTCCTTAGCCAATTTATTGGCACAGGACAACTTAGGTTAACCTGGCTGGTTACCTGGTTTTCTTGCCTTATCAAAAAAAAAATAATAATAATAAAAAAAAATAAAAAAAATCAGTCTATATAAGCTTTGGAATGTAATAACAGAAGGCTCAGATTGGCGGACTGAATACTCACCTCTTCTCTCTCATTAAGCTTTCTCATATTCTCATCAATGGAAGCATTTTCAACTCATACGTATTAACAGAAGGATTCAATTTTTCTCATTGTTTCAAAAGTGATGAACCCCACATGCATTTGGCATAGGTTTAAAAATTTTAGAATTAAATTTTGTGTTCCTCTCGGTTTATCAATAAGTTGAAGTGCATTAAACATGAGATCAAACTAAATCCGAAAGTGCCCCGAGGTGTGGCGGTGGCAAATGTAGCGGAGGAGACTATAGAATACTTGGTTACTTATTATTGAGAGATGGGACAACATGAAACACGAAATAAGCAAGAAGTGTTGCATGATGCATCGAATGTGGTGACGATGACTGTAGTTGCTTGTAAAAACCACTTGCAAGATCCTAGCTATCCATGATTACTTCGAAAAAAACGGAGTGGAGGAGACAAGCAAGAAAGTGAAGGTAGGGTTTGGGAATGTCATCTATTTGCCAATTCAAAAGTGCCCGACGTGTGGCGGAGGAGACTATGGAAGAGTTGGGCACCATTGAGGAGGGGAAAACACGATGCGGGAGCTGTTATTTCACAATGCCTCAAATGGGTGATTGCAACGACGGGTGTGGAGGCAACTTTCAAGATGATGGCCATCTAAGATTCTTGTAGTGGTCACTATTGACGCGGATACTTGTAATGGATATAATACCAACTGCCTTGCATGATCTATATGATTAAAAAGATTTCCAACGATGATAAAAAAAAAAGCGTAATAATCAGACCATTGCATGTTATTAATTTGGACCATAAATTTGTAACTAGAAAAAGAAGCTTAAGAAACCTGGAACACAGTGGCGGATGCAGAAATTAAGTTAACTGGGTTCACCCTTTATAATACATAGGACAATTCTGAAGTATTGTATTGAAATTTTTTAATTTATAAAGAATTTTTTAACAAAAAATATTCAAGCGGGTTTGGCGGAATCCACTCGTTGAAGAGTGGATCCTCCACTGCTGGAACATATGTCCTTTTCGACTTAAAAACCAGTGGTTAGGCTGTGTCGCAGAGCAGTCAAAAGCTAATCGATTCAATCCGACCCGTTTTCCAGGGTCATGGCACAAATTTTTTAGACTTGAACTCGTTTAGAATCCGAGAAAATAAACAAAAATTTAGATTTGACCAAAAATCACCGATAACCGCCCCGACTCATACCCAAAATGACACCAACCCGTTTGACAAGTCTAGTTATACGGATTAAAATATATAACATCAGATTGATCCATTGATACTTGGACATGGTATCCCTAGTAGATTTTTATTTTTTATTTTTTAATTTTTTTTTTTTGAGGGAATATGGAAGTTAGAGTTAGAACTTAAAAAGGGTACCCTATTTGTGAATAACCTCCCTTGATTTCGTAAGTGTCCTTTCAGAAAAAACAAATCCACCCGTGATCAGTAAGAACTCCTTGCTTCAAAGGGGGTCCAAATCATTGTGATCTAACGAATTCGTGGAGCAAGCCAACAACAAAGGCTTTGGCCCTGTTTGGTAATCGGCTGGTGTCATTAGCTGTTGGCTGGTGGTTGGTGATCGATGGCTGATATTGTTAGCTGATTTGACCGGCTGGTAATATTGGATGTCTGGAAATAGATATTTGGTAACATTGGTTGGTAACATTAGCTGGTTATATGTAAAATGACCTATAATGACATTCATATGATTGAGGAATTGGATGACATAGAAGTATATAATTGCAAGTCTTGGACTATTATGTCATTGAACTACATTAATGCTACCAGCCAATACCCATAAGCCAATCTCCTTGACTTTTCAAAAGTTGGCGTGTGGGAACTCAAAAGCCAACTTCACAAGCTAACATCCAAACACAAGTATTGGATGGTGGACTGGTCAAACATCCAATTTTGCCAAAAGTCACTCCACAAGCCAACATCCAAACACCCCCTTTCTATGTAACTGTTGATCCATGGAACTGGGAAGATTCGAGAAAGAGTTACCTACTTACTTGTATTGCTCTTAGGCTCCGTTTGATTCACCTGGATAAAACTGATCTGAACTGAACTGAATTGATTTTTTAAACTTAACCGTTAACCATTTAAAATTCGTCCAAACATAGTCAATATTAGACTCATTTGAAAATGTACTTTGAGATTTTTCCGATGACATAATTATCATCATGAAATTATTTCGGAATAAAAAGTTATATGAGTTATAAAGGTACACATGAACTGAACTTAACTCAACTGGGCTGAACTAAACTGAATTTAAGTAAAATTAAGGTGAATCAAACAGAGCCTTAATCTGTTTATAGTGCTTAAAGTTTTGCCATTCCTAAAGAAAGGTGTACTGATGGACCATTTTCCTACCAAAGTCACTAATACTAAGCCTCTGTTTGATTCACCTTAATTTTACTTAAATTCAGTTCAGTTCAGTCCAGTTCAGTTCATGCGTAACTTTAGCACTCATATAACTTTTTATTCCGAAATAATTTCGTGATGATAATCATGTCATCGGAAAGATTTCAAAGCATACTTTCAAATGAGTCCAATATTGACTATGTTTGGACAAATTTTAAATGGTTAACGGTCAAGTTTAAAAAATCAATTCAGTTCAGTTCAGTTCAGATCAGTTTTATCCAAGTGAATCAAACGGAGTCTAAGTACTAATATTCCATTGTCATTATTTATGAGACACTATTATGCATGAGTCAGTAAAAGGTAACATATTTTTATTTGAAGGTATCACTTTATATGTACATTTTTTCTTTTGGTAATAAGCTTTACACAAAAACTTCTTTAAGACGTTTTTTCGGTAACTTTTGTTGAGATAGGGGACATTTTTCAATGAAATAATGGTCACTGCTCACCATAAGTGACCCCTATATTTCTAAAAAGTGACCCCAATTTTTTGTAAGTTGATCTTACACAAAACTTACTGTAAACTTTATATGTACATTGATATATCAATTTTTTACTCACATGTATCTCGTCTCATAAAACAGCCTCAAATGAGTTCCTGTGATTTTTTTATGTGAGCAAAGTTCAAATGATACTCAAATAAACAACTAATGGACTTTTTGACCAAGTTTCCCCCTACATTTTGGACTTCTGGATATCCTAATCCAATCTACGCCCCCATGAGACTGCGCCATCGGCGGTCTTCTCCCATTTCCTCCCTTTTTCCCGTCAAAATCAAATGTGTAAGACAAAATAACTTCAGCTAAGGACTAACAATAACAGTCCAACCAAAAGCAGAAAAGCACAGGCCACAGATTCTTCATTCTTTTTCTCTCTTTTTCTTCTTTTCTTTCTTCCTTTTTCCCCTTTTTGTTTAGATTATCACATAATTAAACACATGAAAAAGAAAAAAAGAAGCAAAGATGAAATGTGCCAAATGGGCACTCACCATCACCATTGTCATCATTACTATCATCACTTAAAATTGCAAACAATTCTTGCTTTTTTAGTTCATCTTCTCTTTGCTTGCATTTTTCTCCTTAGGCTACTACACTAAACACTACACACCCACAATGTCTCCACTCTCAAACTCCCTTTTCTGTATTCTCTCTCCTTCTTTTTCCTTCTTGGGTTTTGAAATTCAAACCTTAGATTATCACCCAGATTCAGCCTATATATGCTACCCATTTAAAAAGCAAAGGAAAAAGAAACAACCCTATCTAGACCCTCAAATGATTTCCCTATAAAAGTCTTTTAATCATCTTAAGAAACTGGTGTGTGGCAGCTTTTTGAATTTTCTTTCCCACATTTTGTTCTTGCCCAGGAACCAAAATTGGGGCTTTAATTGGTGAATCACATTAAAATTGGAAATGGGTAAAAGGGTTTCTTTGGTTTGGTGGTCTGCTACTTCACTAATACATGGTCTTCTTCTCTGTTTAGGTGATGTTCTTTCTGGCTTTGTACAATTTTTCTTCCCTTACTGTTATATCTTGTTACTTGGTTTTGTCTGATTTCTTGGTGTTATGCTTTACATTGTATATTTTTGTTCTTGAGTTGCTAAACTTGATTCATTTACATGTGTTGATTTAATAGTTCTTTACCCATAAATCATGCTGGGGTTTCTGCATTCCTCTGTTTCTTTTCTATTTTTAAGGGTTTGATTTGTTCAAGATGCTTGCAGTTTTACTTTTAATTTCCAAGTTGGTTTTAGTTTTCATGGTTTGATCATTTGCTTGATTTGTAGTATTAACAACAACCCATTGTCCCTGACTTTATCATATGAAACTTTGCTTGCCATGTATTATTCATTTCACATTAGAATGTTCAGCTTCTGTATTAGTTTGTGTCACCTAAAGCATGTGGTCCTTTTATGGCTTCCTGTGTCTTTTTCCTTTATGGTCTTTGCTAAATTATGGTTACATATTCTATGTAAATATTCTGTTGCTTTATCCTTTCAAGATTCTTATGGGCAGTTTTAGCATCTGATTCCTAAATAGTATAGAAATATAAGCTTGCAATTGGCCTCAACCGAGAACGAAGCATTTATCCCATCTGCCTACTCCATTTCGTATGTTGTAATGTGGGAAATTATTTGTCATTAATCGAAATTGAGGTTCTGTTAACTTAGTACATCAATATGAGTTTTGTTTAGGGAGGCAAGGAGAATGGAAAGGGGAGAGGAAGAGGGGCACATCTTGTTGTTTTGAGTCTTGTGTATCCAACGAAGGGACGTTTTATTACTCCAATTATGTTCCCGCTTAGCACTTCCTTCTTTATGATCATATATTCCTATACAAATAAGGTGTTAGCGTCGTCATGACTTTGGTGTCTGAATTCTGATTACCATGATTTTCATATTTTCTATTCATTCACCTTTCCTCGCATGAAGGCGTGAAGGATTCTGAAATACGACATGTCTTTCCAAGTGACTAAGCGCTATCCAATGAAACAGAATCACTAATAGCACTAAAAACCATCTTAATGGGTCATTATGTAATGTGTCATGTGGGTACATCTTTTTCAACATTTTCTATTCCCAGATGTTTGTTTGTTGTACCTGTACCTTCTCACATGTATGATATGTTTAACAAAATTTCCATCTCTTTTCATGCTGATCATGATGTGAGCTTGCTCAATGGATGTGTATTTGAAAAACTTCCATGACTCGTTTATGTTGACATTAGCTTGTTTTTACGCCTACCCCCTTCTTTGGTATATATCATAGGAACATAAAAGATTAAAAGCCATGCTCTCTTCTTGTGGTTTGCTCAAAGAAACAATTTACTACAAATTTTTTTGTGTGGAAGGTCTTGTCTGCTACCACACAGCACATTTTTCTAGAGATTTTTCTTTAAAAAATTACGAAAAAGAACATCTTTCTCCTTGTTTATACTTTCTAGCACTAGCAGTACTCAAAGATAAATGTATCTTACTTAACCGTATTCTATATGTTCTCTGTTTTTAAACAATCATTACACGGTGTTTGTGCAAGCTTTTATGGGATTAGCGAAAAGTTTTCCGGAAGTGTTTAATCTTGTTGTTGTACATATATATATATTTTCAATTTCAATTTCCAATTTCCAATTTTTTTTCTCCTTTAAGTTGAAAAGGGATCCAACTAGACAGCTGCTGGCTGTGTTCAATATTTACTATCCTCTGATGTAGTTATCTGTCTCCTCTCTCCAGTTTCATATGACGTAGTATGTGGAGCTGTTGGACCTGAAGATGTGTCTGAAGAAGGTCTATCAGAAGCTAAACTAAGAAACTCAGTAAGAACTTCAATTATCCAAAAGGACATCACAACACCTCTCACAACAGTACCGACTATTAACTCCATGCCCGGCTCAACGGCACCCATATTGAATCCGAACTCTATCCCTGAGACACCGACTACTGGGGTCCCATTGGCTACTCCATCTACAACATCTCCCATAAACTCGGGTGCAAGTTGGTGTGTTGCTAGCCAAACTGCCCCTCGATCAGCATTACAGATTGCATTGGATTATGCTTGTGGCCATGGTGGCACTGATTGCTCTGCAATTCAGCCTGGTGGCAGTTGTTACAATCCAAATACTCTCCGCGACCATGCATCTTATGCATTCAACAACTACTACCAGAAGAACCCAATCCCTAACAGCTGTAATTTCGGAGGAACTGGTGTCATTACCAGCACCAACCCAAGTATGTTCCACCTTCTCCTAAGCTTTTCTGCTTTTACTTTAGGCCCTGCATGTTACTCAGTATGTTTTTCTGCTTTAGTATTGCTCATTTGCAAATGTTGAATCTTTAAGGTCTATCAGCTGTAATTGTGCTTATCAAGAACTCACTTGTTTGGTATTTGAGACAGGACACATGCCTAGCATTTGGATAGGCCTTAAGAACCAATAACTCCTGATGTTGATCCTACATATCATTTAGAATTTGCATTGTTAATTGATTAGGGATTTGCAGAATGCAAATCAATTCTGTGCATCTAACAAGAAGTCAACAAAATATCATTCTGATGAGTCCTGCACTAGCAAGGTTTCGGAGGTCAAAATGTCTGCATCATGTTAAAGAAGTTGTCGCCGAAAGAAACT
This sequence comes from Tetragonia tetragonoides, assembly GCA_038025085.1. NCBI lineage: Eukaryota > Viridiplantae > Streptophyta > Magnoliopsida > Caryophyllales > Aizoaceae > Tetragonia > Tetragonia tetragonoides. The sequence goes on along the minus strand of CM076145.1, from coordinate 5,666,858 downwards.
CTGAAGTTGATTTTGGTACTGAAATAATAGCCACACTTTGTGGCTTTGTGCAGTTCAGCAATTTTCGACGTCCATGTGATACTTTTTGACTGTAATGTCTGAGCACTGTGCTTAGCCGTTGATTTATTTAGAATTTAAATATACATAGGCCTTGATTAGTTTGGGTAGTCACCTAGCATAAAGTAAAGCAATGTTTTGTTACGCAAAAGGCAAATAAACAAATTGTTCTGGTCAAATCAGGTCGGTACTAACTTTCACTAAAGATAAAGTAGTGAAAAATGTTATAGTGGTTGATTCCCTTTCTTTTTTTATGTGGTAGCTAGGAGGCTCGTTACTCAAAATAGCAACTGATACATGTTATTGTTGCATAAATTGACATATTTTTTTCTATGTATGTCACTGGATTCAACATCAAATCTCAACTGTCTCTTGTGGAATGTGTAATTTTACATATCATTTTTGTATTTTCATTGTGGTAATTTCCATTCTTCTTCTGTTCCTGCTCATATTTCAGGTTCTCAGATATGCCAGTATCCCTCAACAAGGTAATACTGCAGATGTACAGTTGAAACGTCTTACATCTTCCCTTTGAGATAAGAAAGGCAAGAAACTAATCCTTTATGGTTTTTGTGAGTGCAGCACAAGTTCATCCGTGTTAGACACAGCAAACCAAAACGTCTCAACAGTTTTTGGCGTTGGACCACCTGGACCGCCAATATCAGCAGCCTCTTTCATCAACAAAGTTGCATTTCTTTCTAGATCAATGTGTTTTATAGTGCTTCTGCTTAGATACGGTTAGTAATGTTGTTGATCATAGACAAATAGCTCAGTTAGGTCTTCGTCTTGCAGTAGAATGTGTAGGCAAGAAATTGTGCAGAGTATTTGAAGATGTAGCCCATGTACGGTTATATGTACATTGGTCTTGACGCTTGAGGCAGGACTTCCGGACAGGAAAAGTGGGAGCTGCTTGAACCAGTAGCTGCTTAATCATGTAAGATATGCCAATATGGACAAGCATATCCGTTTTTAGCTTTAGCTTTAGGTTTTTTCTGGTAATGAACTCTGTATTTTGTTATTACCTTTGTCCTGTGAATAAGGGAGCTTTTTTTCTTTTTCTTTCGATGTATATAGTTTCAGACTTTAATGACCTAAGTTTAGGTTGTGGTTGTGGTTGTGGGGAAGCATGAAAGGGAAAAGTTAGCGTTTCTTTATTATTTGACACATAAATTGCAATTAACACAAGTATTACTTTTCTGCTGGTCCAAACAAGTGTGTGGTCCAATTCCATACCATTGAAGTAACAAGGTTACAAGGGTTCCCTTGAAATTTTATAAGCTTTACTGTTAGGAAACATTAAAAACAAAATTTCAACAAAATGCCAGGTTTAAGCTGACATACGTTCAAAGTTTTCATAAGCTTACAGCCTGATTACCCATTATTCGAATTTCAAACTATGTATAAACTCACTCCCATTTTGACCTTGCCTTTACCATTTCTCTTGAAAAATGAACATTAAGAAATACTCAATACATTGATGCCTGATGTTCAGTTCCATTTAATTGAAATTTTTATGTAATTGAGCTGGTGGTAGGAAATCTCCAGCCCACAGGAGAACGACTACAGGCACCGATAATTAACCTGTGATGAGTCTGCAAAATAAATATAGCGAGAACCCTAATCACCTGGTCCAAATGATCAGAATGAAATGCTACAATCAAGTACTAATTCAATTTTGTTTCCAGCTGCTAGGATACAAGTACATCTCCTACACTTACATTCAGGCAGTGGCCCTTTCACATTAACTAGCCTAAAGAAGCCTGGCCTTCATGAACTTGAAGGTGAAAAGAGCTCCAGGAACCTTAGGCTCGTAAAATGTTACGCAGCAGACCATATGGAACCTCATTATTTCCACTGCCTAATACACACCTGAAGATCCTTACATCAACATTTTTGCCAATAGAATAACTCAATAGCTTTTATATTTGCAATGCATCAGCAATCGAGCCTGCAAGACTCAAAACTTCAAAAGGAGCCCTATTTGCAATAGCATTTACAGTAATAGGGCACGAGTCTGTAATCCAAAAGTAAGTAAACGCCTTTTCTGAACCTACATATATAGAAAAAGCTTATATTATTGCTTTTTTTAGATAAAAGAAAATTTGTATTAATAAAGCTGTGAAAACAGCAGCAGAGGACAAGTTGTCCTCAAGAAATTACTAACACAAGCTAACACAAGCTATTCTAAACTTCATTGAGAGAAAAACTATTAACAGTGATAAACAAGTAATTACCATCATCTTTGTGTGTGAAACGCTCAAATGATCGCTTTGGAAATACAGCATGCGTCACATAGGCGCTAACCTTTGCTGCACCATGTGCAGCCAATACTTTCTGCAAAAGTTTGAAATAAAATAAGGAAAAGAGTAATGATCTTAATCTATCATGTCAAATGGCTCTGACATCTCACACTGGTAGGGAAGCCGAACAACCATGGAAGTTTAGAGGATACATATACTGAAGAGTATGACTGTCTTTCTGACTTTCTGTTTGCAGTATTCTATTCTGTCATCAATTAGATGTGTAAAAAATACACACCAAAACAGTAGTTACAAAATCATTCTTAATCACAAGTTAGATTTTTTGTGACCATTCATTTCAATGTCGCAGGTAGCACGAAATTATTTGTTATAATACAATATAAATTTGTTTTTACTGATACACAGCCACATACCTAATGATTTGTAAATGTGTCAACAAGAGGCATACTGTACCATGTCATGTCAAATGGCTCTGACATCTCACACTAATACAATATAAATTTTCTTTAAGGAAAAGAGTAATGATCTTAATCTATCATGTCAAATGGCTCTGACATCTAACACTGGTAGGGAAGCCGAACAACCATGGAAGTTTAGAGGATATATACTGAAGAGTATGACGGTCTTTCTGTTTCCAGCATTCTATTCTATCATCAATCAGATGTGTAAAAAAATAAACATCAAAACAGTAGTTACAAAATCATTCTTAATCACACGTTAGATTTTTTGTGACCATTCATTTCAATGTCATACGTAGCACGAAATTATTTGTTAGCATAATGTAAACAAGTATAGACATTATGTGCTTCCAAAGCATCTTCAAGTGAAGTGTTAACATGCAAAATGCTTCTTGGACTAATTTTCTTTAAAACTATATGGAGCTAAAGAGGAGTGGGATCAGTCAGGATCAAATTGCCACAAAAAAATTAGTTTGGCACAGTTGTGAATTAAAGAACGAGTCTTTTGATGCGCTTTTTCATACCAAATGGTAAAGGTAAACAGTAAACAGAAAATAACAACATGCACTCATGTATTGTTTGGAACTTTAAATCAGGTTACGCTCACAGATTTCCCTCAACATCGACAGGTGAAAAGATACCAGGATATGGTACATGACTAACGCTTTCCAAACTCTTAAATGTACTTATTACAAGGGAGAATCATAAGTGAGTTAAATAAATAACTGGGTATTTTAGCACTTTCTCATCACCAAATATGTAGGAAACTTCATTTGCATTGGCAAATTGAAAAGACAGTACTTGTGTGCTCATTGAAAGAAAGCCGAATTATCCAGTATACAGTACAGAATTCTATATATAATCGTAGATAAAAATATACCTGACATTCAATAAGTGTGCCACCAGATTGTACTAAATCATCAACAATGACAACATGACAACCAGCAGGGTTACCCTCCTTAAGCCTGACTATCCTTTTATCACCTTCACGAACCTTTGCACAAACCACCTGGTAGTTTGATAACATTGAATTACTTAAATGTATACAAAGAAGAAAGGGGACAATGTTGCAAGCTCATATAACCTAAATACAACTACTTTAAGGCAATTAGTTTCTATACTATACAAAAATGTTGAGTAAACACACCGTAGGGAAATGGTCCAGCAGCTTGTGGAATCGCTTCCATGCTCCATCATCTGGAAAAGCAATTACTATCTGCAAGAATATTGGAGAACCAGAGACCATTAAGACAGACCTAGTCGTAATCACAACAAGACTTTCAAATGACTGCATAGTAGAAATTGAAGGCAGAACAGGTATCAGTGGCTACAACAGCATAATCGTGTCAATGTAAGGTATAGAAACCTTGTCAGAATCAGGAAGTTGATTAAGACGCTGCTTCAACAGGGGGATCCCAGTTTCAAACAAAGGCAGAACATGGTCACTGAAATAAAATCGCTCCTGCAAAAGATCACCATTAAATGTCAAATACACGAAAGGAGGCCAATTTTCAACCTTCGTGAGAGACAGAAATATGCCATTTTAAGCTTTTATCAACAATTGTTAGAAAGCTTGATATTAACCATGCCACGCATTTTATCAATTTATCGCTTCAATTACCAGCTACTTGGATGGAGAGTGCTACACATTTAACACATTAAATTACAAAAAGACGTGTTCAGGATTGTTACAAATTATAAGTTTTGGGTCTGACTGGGAAAAAACTATGGGCTAGACAGATGCTAGTTTTCTTTTCCCTATTAACCTTAAGATGATTTACAAGTTTGATACTAGTTTCCTATTTGATTCTCTGTCTACCCAGCCTCTTTCTTTCTACTTTAGATAAACAGAAAGTAAATACTAATGAACTTCAGTAAAATACAGCCAAGAGGGCAAGAAGTCCCTAGAAATATTCTAATTACAAGTCAGCCTAATGACGCTGAATATAAGACACAGGGTATCCCCTAAAAGCTCTTGCTGCCCCTGCCCATAAAGAAGCAATACAGATGACCTTATCCCATAACATGTCACTAGACAAGGAAACCCCAGAAAATTTTACTTGATGTGACCACATACCCAAATATTGTAGAAAAGACTTGCAAAGAACAAACCCGAGAAATCCCCAAGCCACGTCCTAGAATCAATTCGGCCAGAAAGCTGCAGAGACTCCAGAACACCAACCAACAAAATTGATTCCTGCATCTCCCATTTCTGGGGGTGGCGCAGGAGATGCAAATTCCAAGAGCTAGCTGAGAAGAATAAAACTCAGACACTGTACCTTCATGGAGCGCAGACAGCTGGAACAATCTAGGAAACCTCAAGCACAATGGTTGACCATCCATCCATCCATCCTCCTGAAAAATAATCCTCCTCCCATTCCCAAGTTCCAATCTAACTAAGGGAAGTAAGTAAGAAGAATTCTGGGAGATAAACTTCCATGGACTCATATGTGTAGCCTCAGCGGTGACTCATGCGTCCCAGCCACCAGGCTGCGAGCCGTACTTGCTCTCAATCACCCTATGCCAAAGCTCCTGCCTCATGGGGAGAGCACCCAAAAACACTTGCCATCAAGCTCACTTTCTCTCTACCACATCACTGCCAACTCTACTTATGTACTTCTAGGAATCCAAAGTAGCGTCAATGTGTATTTGTTTCATCTTTGTCCAAGATTCCCTTCAACATGATTATTTGCTTTCGGCATAACAAGGGCATACAGTTTTATCCCTTTTCATCAATACATGACTAGAAAGGAACCAAAAACAAAAGACACAGAATCTAAAAAGAATCACCTCCATACAAAAATGTCATTGTTCCTTTTTTATGCCTTTCTAAAAGACCTATTCCCATGAAACAGTTACATAATACTGTAGTTGCTCAGATTACCTGACTGAATCCCTTTCCAACTTATTCAACCCAATTTTCATTCACTCATCAGAATCCATGAAATTCTTTCTTACAAAATCTGCATATTTTTTTAAACCAAGGGTGATATATTGTTTGGAACAGCTAGGTTGCTTATAATAAGCTACCATAACACTTGGAAGGCAAAATATGAAATAATTACATTGAGATAAATATTTATGGAAGGATCACGAAAAGCAATAAACCCACAAGGTTGTCAACATGAACAACCCCACCTAGCAAGCTAGACTCTTATTTATTGGCTGGGTTTTCCATCTTCCTTTGATCACTAGAACTCATTGCAATCCAACTCAAACCCATGTGGCAACAGCCAACGTCAAACCAAAGACACACAAAACTTCATCCTGGAGCCAGTTTCTTCCTGTCCAATAACCTCACAGGAATGTGAATATCTAGGCTCAGGAGTCAGGGTTACTGCACAGCTCTCTTTGTATACTAAATTTCTAATCAAGCAAGAATAGCAGCGAAAAATCATGTCCTACATCTCCATCAAGCACTCTATTCTTACTCCTTGACCCTATCAACCAACAATATATATTCTGTTCCATAACATCTCCAAATGAGTGCAAATGCTGCTGTAAAGAGTAGTCATATACAATATTTGCTCTGAACGATCAAGCACATTATCATCTAGGACAACACTCAATCCAGCATTCCAGCTGATTAGATAATTATGCTTTATCACTCCTCTTTCCACTCTTTTGAGTTTTGATATTGAGATAAGAGAGAGAGAAGGGGAGGGAGGCACTTCAACCACCTTAGGGACACTCAAAGTCCAGTCCAAATCTTCCTCATCCCACAAAATAGCAGTGCGCCTAAATTTCCTACTAACAAATACACATATAGACCCAATTTCATAGAGCAACCAATCTTGCTTCAGTATCAACCAAAAAAGAGCATGTATTGGGGGGAAAAAAAAAGGTATTGCAATCGTGATCACTACAGAGAATTGCCAAATATTCAAAAGGTGAGTTAAGGGTACCATATCATGGGTCCCAACTATCCTGGATTGAGTAGGCCAGTTAACAGTTGCATCAGCTCTGTTGACATGTTATCAGCCGTATGGACTGTATCAATCAGTTACTGATTGTCCTATCCATTTTCTGCTGTGTATTAGATATACGGCTATACCTGATAGAAGCAAGAAATTGACAGACACCCCATTACGTATCAAGAGTCACGGTTGGCATATTTAAACCATGATACACTTTGGCTAATGATGTTGCATATCCACCCATACTTACTTCTCTAGTCAACTCTTCCTACTTTGGCTTCCATAATTTCCTTGCTCTTGTTGGGTTAATGGAATTTATTTAAATGCATGACATGATGATTATATATCACCCACCATGAAGTTTTAATGATAAATGATCTTTTTGAGACTGAATATTCATCAACATCAGCATTACCCACAATGCCTAAAAAGAGGCTCACACCCTAACGGGGAAAGAGGGGTTGGTTGTACCCAGCCTAGCCCTCTGAGAACAGAGAGGATGTTTCCATTTGACCCTTAATCAGATGAGCGAAACCCACCTTCAATCTCACAATGAATAAGAAGCGCAGATAAACTATAAAATCATTTTAATTTACTCCATTATATTCCAAAGCCAAAGAGCGGTGAATCTTTTTGGCTCTGTTGGAAATGGAAATAATTTTGCAACTAAATATTGTCAAATCATTTCCTTGCAGTGTAGTCTAACGGTAAACTAACCTAACAAGCATTATCCTCAACAAAAGTTCTGTCAACTAAACATTGCAGCTCACTTTTGTGAACCCAATCTCAACTTCTTTTCATGTCTCTTGTTTCATTGTCAAATTATTCTACTATGGAGAAATTTCTTTTCTTTTTATTTTTAATCCATGGAACAAGGTGAAAGTGATTTTGTATACATGAAACTAACCTGGGTAAATGGTCAAACCACCCCAAGTACCTCTTCTCCACATTCTCTGGCCGTGCTAAGCTCACATAATAGTTCATAAAAGAAATCTAGTTAAATCTCCATGAGTTTAAAGTCTATCTAAAGTGTTCTTTCTTAGCCATCTGTAAGCAGATACATACAGAAGGTTACGACTTACGAGAAATTATGCAAATGATCATGTTGATGCTGCTAGATATAGGATATAATCTTCAAGAGAATGGAAAGGAGAAAATCAAGAGAGACACAAAAAAGATGTGTAGGCCACCAACAAAGTAAGAAAAGGATTGAACGCCACATGTTGGTAGATTGCTATTGTGCTAATGGTTATCGGCTAGGTTCACTTCCTTTGAGTTAATAGAGTGGAATAACATAAAATTGGTGGCCATCAAGTGCTGAGCCACAAAACTAGAAAAACTTTTGGCTCTCTCACATATCTCTGAAGTTGTTTACCATGGAATTACATTGAAACACTAAATATATTTTGTCTTGGATCAACTTAAATAAACTGTTAGTCAACTTGAATATCTCTCTAGTAAATTAAGCACTTGACTGAAAGTTACAGATATTCTGAAAGGTTCATTTTAAGCCAAAAAACTGAGAGAGTAGTATATGTATGGGTCATTGTGTTGATTCATTTTCATTAGACTCCCTCTCATATTTTTCAATAAACTGAGTCTGTGTAACTATTCTTTAACAAGGATAAGGTTCTTATTTTAATAGGAAGGAAAAAGTTTTACACCTGAACTAAAATGAAAATAAGCCGTTCAGAAGCCAAAGAACACACAAAATCAGGTTCCAACTAATGTGGACTCACCTGCAAAGCGTGTATGTCATAAATGACTACACTAGTTGGACCACCCCTTGATATAGGAATATTGGATAATATCCTTGCCATTGTAAAAGCTGTAGCAACATCTCCTTCCTCTTCCATTCGCTCAAAGGACCCGGTTGGAAAAAATGGCAAGACCAATGTGAAGGATGCAACAAACAGCCGAGGAAGAGCAAATATGACTGAAAGTTGTTCAAATATGACTGCAGGGGAGCTAAAGGAAGCCAAAAAGGCAACATGATGGTCTCTTATTTCTTGTGCATTGTTTATGAAAAGGTTTGGGAATCCATCAGGAAAGCTCCTGATACATGACAAAATATAATCAGCAATTCGTCCTGGAATAATAATTTGACCAGGTAAAAAGCAAGCAAGAAAAAAGGATCAAACAAGACAAATCACACCACTAAATCCTCCACATAAGAGATCCATTATGAGTTCCTAAAAAAAGTTCATGAGCAAGGATCCAAGAATTAATTCTCTCATATCTTGATACTTCTATTCATTAACCCATATATGAAAAATAACAGAAGGACGAAAGGAAAAAAAGACATATCAGCCCTGTTTCAACCAGGACCCCTATCTCTGATTCTCTATGACGGAAGCTACAGATAAAACAAGTGATTGAAGCTATAGAGAAAATTTTAATTTCAGAGCTAATATTGGATTAATTCCGGTTGACTTACCTAGACTGAGACATTCCATCATAGCCCTAATATCGTATTCATGCAACAGAATTTCTTAAGCCAAATAAAGACCTAAACTTCATGGAAGAACTATTCTTGGTTATCCAAATACAGAAAGACCGGCTATAATATGAGGATGAAACCAACCAATCCACTAACGCTTTAACTTAACCAAGGATAATAACATCAGAGCTCATTACCAAAACTCATTCATATTCACGGCAACATAGGAAACAACACCCTTTAGACTAAGAGTAAGCATAAAAAGGATTACTATTTAGAAATATAGGGGTCATTTACTATGAACTGTGACCCTTATTTCACTTAAACGTGACCCTCGTCTCGTCACGAAAAGACTGTCTTATAGAAATTTTTGTGTTAGACTAATAAAGGAAACAACCCCATTTCCATAAACCCTTCACAAATGCAAAGAGACACACATACCAGCTCCCGTTTCCGAAAACAGGCAAATTTAACAAACTATCCTAAAACATCAGCAGAGAATCAAAACCCATTATCAATCAATTCCTGCTAAACCCTAAACCAAAAAAAAAGGAAATTTCCCATTTTCCACTTTCAATATTTCATTGCATGACAGACAACAAGAAATAGAACCCAGTTTTTAGGTAAAATCAAATAACACACAGACACAAAAAAGAGTAACATATCAAATATTAGAGTTAAAAAAAAATGAAGCAATTGCATGAACTGATAAATACCCATTAAAGAAAGAAACTTTCTTGACAATATCTAAGTACAGTGTTACACAATTTCCATTAAATTGCAACAAATTTTCATTACCTCCAATTGATGGATTGAAGAGTGATATGGTTGGATTCTTGAGCAACTTTACGAGTAAGTTCTTCTGCCTCTACACAGTAGAACAATAGCACCTGCTTCTTGCTTGGCCTCTCCATCATCTCTAGAATTTCTCTCTCTGGGATTTTTGCGTAGAGGTCCTGGTGTGTGCAAATAGCTTAAGAGTATTTATTCTTTAACTTTTTTTTTGGAGGGGAAAGGAGAAGGGTACATACGTAATCCCCATATACTAAAAGAGCCTAATTCCGCACCTTAAGATTTATTTGCCTTCGGTACCGAGCCTATAGCTTCGTTATTGCGTTGGGCTTTGTCTTCTATTGCTCTGCCTCTTTCTCTTTCCTTTCAGTCATCTGCCGTCACTTGCTGGCTTCTTGTTCCCTTCCTCTTCACCTCTTCACCTCTTCTTGTAAAATGAGCAACAGAGCCAAAACCCAGATGTCAAATTTGGATTAAAAAGACTGTGAGATTAGCAAAAAGGCTTGGATTTTGGGGTTGAAAAAGATTTAGCCCAGATGTTTGAGATAATTTGAATTGGGTCTTCTTTCATCAACGCATATGGGTCTTGTTGTTGGGGTTGAGGGAATGATTTGGGTTTGTGGGGTCGAGAGACAGGAGAGAGAGTCAAGAGATGAATGGCGTACCTGTAGAAGGAAGTTGCACGGAAGCTGTCTGATGAAAGTCCTCAAAGACATGCTCATGGAGGTGAAGCTGTGAGTTTTGCTGTCTCAGTTGCTCACTCAATTCACACTCTCAAATCTCAACATAGTTTAATCAAACTGAGTGACACCCACTGTACTTGTCATCAACTCATCAGACAGTGATCACTGATCGTCACTCCTAGCTCGCAAACCATGTACTCTATTTGGCAAAACTAGCTCGCAAAATTTTTTTGGATCCCATAATAATGTAGTTTCCAATCCAAAGAAGCCCTAATAAAATTAGTTCGGTACTTAATTACACTACTCCTACGTCCTAATCGTCCTAACTAACTAAGAGTTGACAAATGGGACTCAAAGTTCATAGTTTTCTTCTTTAAAGATGGAAATAGGACCCTTAAATAAAATTAAAGATGATGTCTGTAATGGTCCTGCAGCTTTTATGGTACGTAAATGTCGAAGAATGAGTCATGAAGCAGGGTGGGAAGTACAAGTCTCTCATTGCTATCGCGAAGCTAATAGGAGTGCAGACTGGCTTGCTAATGCAGGGTGTGATCAGAATGAAACGTTTGTGACTTATGAGGAGGCTCCTCCAGCTCTTCGGGCTATTCTTTATGAAGATATAATAGGGGTGGCCTTGCCACGTTGAGCTCCTAGCTAGTAGTTTTTGTTTTTATTTACTTGTTCTTGGGGCATGCCCCTCTCTAGCACCAAAAACAAAAAAACTAGAATTGATTGGTGTGAGTGCTTCGACACCCTCCTCCCTTAGCTAAGGTCGAGGGTTCAAAAATAGTTTTAGGATATTTCTTACCTCATTCTCATTCTTATTTGATTTAGCCCGTCTAGCCCGCGCACCACGCGCGAGCCTTGCACACTAGTGTTTTTCAAAACCGGAATATGTATTGAACCGGTCGCTCTACTGATTTCATGGTTTAGATGGTCCAACCGGTTAGATCGGACTAAAAAATGACAAAATTTTGACTACACTTAGAAGTAGCCAATTTCACTACGTTGACCTACATTTTTAATGAATTTGTAAGTTCATTGATATAAAGTTGTAGGTTAATAATAATGAATTTAATCCCATTTAAAAAAATTTAAAAAAATAAAAATAGGAATTCATAGAAGAATTTAAAAAAATATATAAAAACAAAATAAGGTAGCTGACTTCAGTCAATTTGGCTAACGACATCATGTATTCAAAGTGCCTAACTACATTAGGCTGGCATATAGAAACAAGTTTTGACATGTTCCTTGATTTTTCTACAATGGTCAATTCCGACTTTGCTAAAAGTATTTGCTGGTGTGTTCTGCTAATGTTTCTCTATGCAGTGAATTTTCACATTGTATCATACTATAACCGTACTCATAGCTTTGTTTTTAGTGTACCGAAAGAAGGGTAAGGAATGCAGGTTAGGTTACATGGTTAAGCAGACATTGAAACAAAGTTCCCAAACAGTCATTGACATAGGTTAGGTTACATTAGGGGCGGATCTACAACACACAATAGGTATATACGTGCATATCCAGTTTTGAGGGAAAAAATTGTCGAGTCCAATTATTTATCCAGGCCCATAATTAGTTTGGCCCAAAAATAGAGAAACTGAAAACCCACAATGCGAGTTGTCGCATATTCTTCAGTCTTTACATAGCCAGACTTTCAAATTCTCTCTCCTCCACACCCCGTTTTCTCTATTGGTCTTTGGGTCTGACTTTTTCAGAGTTTGTCAGCCACGTCTAATCAGCAAAAAGTGATTTTTCTTTTCCTTTTTCTATTCTTTTTCTTTTGTAACCAAACTTCTATCTAAATTGTTCCCTCTTTCCAAGAAAACAAAGTATACCATATGGGTAATTGAATGTACATTTTTTTTTTTTTGATCGAAAGTGGGTACATTTTGAGGTGCAAAGGTAAGTGGGTATAAGCATTACTAGATCCTTCTTTGTTTGTAATTGTGAATTTAATTGTTTGATTTTAGAATAAAATTAATCGGAAATGGATGTTGCTCAATCCTCATAAGTAACTTTTCCAATTAGTCGGTTACGATTTACATTGAAACCAAGAAAAACAATCTAATCTTAAATTAACTTATTGTGCATACCCAATTTGAAAATCGTGGATCCGCCACTGGGTTACATCAACCTTTAGTTCTTTTTGCTAGTCCAAAAAGAGAGTGCTAGTGAATGGCGACCGAGGCACCCCCGCTACGTCACTTTCGGACTCTCGTGTTCAATAGCGAACATATTAGACTAGCTGAACAACCAACGCAAGCACTGGCCCCGTCAACGTAGCACCAACAAGGGGCTAGTATAGTTCCTAGAAGCCAACAAACACAAGGCATGGAAGGAATGGGGATTCGAGCCCATGACCTTGCCTTACCAAACCACTTGGGAGTAAGCTTGGAACCACTAGACCACCACCCTTGTTGGTACATCAACCTTTAGTTAACCGACAAGCAATTATGCTAGATGGAAATAGGATGGTTAAGGCTAAGCAGGTGTGCAGCTGGTCAGGATAGAGAATGGTGATAATCATAATTGTCTGTTGGTAATTTTTAAAATGGTGCAAGATGACTAAATTCTCCGTTGGTTGACCTTCTAAACTACATGTTCATGTTGTTGATTGAATTTACGTGCCCGTTCTAAGAGATTATTACATGGTCCGGGATCAATGCTCCCACCTCTCACAAAGTGAGATAAACTGTAATAGAATTTGCGTAGCTTTTGTGCAAATACTGTTTTCACAACATAATGCAGCCAGAAAATCAGCACGCTGTGATGAAGTAGAGCAGTTAAGCTAAGGTATTAGATCTTTCTTAAATTTTCCATTGACAAAGCCTAAGTTTATTCTTGACTGTAAGAGCTTACCTCAAATGCTCGTTTCTCGTTGCAATAAATCTCGAAGGTTGAGTAGACAGCACTTGGTGTATCATGTGTATGATCAGAATGAATGTATGATTGAGTGTATATGTCATGGAGAAGATCAGTAATACTAGTAGCATGGTGAGTTAGTTGTAGCCACCATCGATCTAATTGTAGAAGAAATATTCTCTGAACAGTTAGTTTTCAATGCTTAATCTTTTAATGAATAAAAGGAAACTGTTGAAGTAGAATTGTGCATAAATGTTGAAAACACACAGAAATCAAGTCGAATCTCCAAAATTTTGCAGCAATTTTGAAAATTGATCAATGAAGAGAATTGATCAATCCAAAAGGAAAGAGATATGGATGAACCTTAGGCATTCAATTGAGAGCTTTCAAAACTCTGACACTATGTCCATTTGTGTAGTAGCAGTAAACTCAAGCAAGGAACAGAGAAAAACAGAGAATTTAGTGAGAGAAAATGTGAAGCAATAAAGCATCACTATATTGCAGTCAGTGTTCTGTACAAGAGGAAAAATGTTTCTACACAATTCTTAAATTCATGGCAAATATTATTACAGACTAGAAAGAGTGGGATAATTGTAGCCTGAACATCTAATTGTTTTCAACAATGCCTTCAACTAAATATCAGAAGCTTATTCTTTAGTTGCATATTTATACTTGGATAGTTTACTAATTACTAGAAACATGTGAACATGTAACTGTAAGTGTTGGGTGCAGCCTTGTGAAACAAAAATTGTGTCTTCTATTCTTTTCAGCTGGAAAATGAACACTGGCCTTTGAAAGATTTATTGTTTCGGAGACTTTGGCGCGACTGATATATTTTATCGTTATGTTTGCACTAGAAGATAGAGTTTGGACTAATGTGTTTTGGTGATCAGTTTCTAGCTACCTGATCAGTGGTGACAGTTTGATAATATGAAAAAGAAAAACTCACATTATCAAGTAATGACAAGTTAAATTGATGGTCATCCTCTTAAGGTTGAGTAAACGACGTAGTATTTTTCACAGTTGGATGGGGGAGGGGGTATAATTTATTTCATATCAAACTGAGTAGTGTCTACGCAGCTATCAAAGTTACATGGTGGGTCGAAGGTGTGGGCGCAACTAGCAGGCATGCATAATCCTTTCATGATGAGTGTCTTCATGTAAATGAACAAACATGCAAAACAAGGGCGTTCATAAATGGGATTTAGTTTTCCTTCAATCTCAGTACGTAGGTAGGATTATAAACTTACCAAATTACCTATCGTCCGGCGAAAACAATATATAAACGAATCAACTCTGTCCTAATTTGCCCTTTATTTTATAAAAGCATTACGCATGATTTACACAAGCCAATCAACTCCTAGTCATTGATCATATCCTTAACCATTACTTTTTACCTATAAATTTGAGTCACCATACAAAGTTTAATATGCTGCATTTTTTTATCAGAAAAGTTCTAAATCACTCATATGACCAGAGTACTCAACGAGGAAGAGAAAGAAGAAGCAGGCACTCAAGAAGCACTAAAGAAGGTTCTAAATCACTTTTCTATGTACCAAAGTAATCTATAAGAAAAACCAGAGGTAAGAATTCAACGTTTATCTCCTTTTGTTGACTGATTTTGCTTTTGTTGAATATCTTAGGCTTGTAGTTTCTATTACTGAAATCTATGTTATGCATAAAAATTATTTGATCGTGTGCATGATTCGACAGGAGGATCAACAGAAAAAACTGGTATAGAAGAGAGATTAGTATCAAGGGATGTAATGTCAAACCTGGGTCTTTCGAGTGGATAGTGATCGCAAGACTTGATCTAGCCACATTGTCCATCCCTATGATCCTCACAGTCTCCTTCCAATGCGGCTTAGTTATCCCTTCTGCAACACTTAGATGCATAAATCAGGCTTATCAAGTGAGAGACAAAGATAGTTGTGTGTCTGTAGTAAGCAATTTGATCATCAACAATCACCAAATCATGTGATTTTCTTAATAGCTGGGACTGTTTGTACTGAAATCTGCTCAGATGCATCTGAAGCTTAATAAACTTTTGGAAACTTGTTCATCCTTGTCAGTCAACGAAAACTACGATAGAACAAAGTCTGATTTGGTCATACTCAATATGCAGAACATTTCTTTGATGCATAGCCAACCCTCCCCCTCCCCCAGAAAAAAAAAGTTGTTTATTGTACTTTATCTATTGTATAGATCAGCTACAAAAGTTAAAGCAACTATGTTGTGGGGAGCTTCCCTTTTCTTACTTGGGTGTTCATCTCTCTACTTCTAGGCTGCCCAACCAGTTATGCATCCCTTTGTTGGACAAGCTGATGAAGAAAACTCATCACTGGTCAGCAAAACTCTTGTCTTTCAATTTGCTGCAAAAGTCCAATTGATTAACTCGGTGTTGTTTAGTATATATACATTCTTATTGGGGAGCTGTTTTTCCTTTCCCCAATGAAGGTATCAATGAGATGGAGAGAATTTGCAGGAACTTTTTTTGGGGCATTAAGGATGGAAAAAAGAAGCTCACAATGATAAGTTAGGAGGTTATTTGTAGACCCTATCATCAGCGGGTTTGAACATCAAAGAAATTCTTAGTTGGAATAGGGCGTGTATGATAAAGAGGCTATGGCAGGTTCATCACAATACTAGTTGGGCTAGATGGGTGCAAGCTCACTATTTGAGATATCGGAATGTGTGGTGGGTTAATGAAAGGCAAGGTGAGTCATGGCTTTAGAGGAGGCTATTGCAAATTAGGGATGAGTTGAGTATGCACAATGGGGATGCTTGACAGTGTGCAAAATCTTATCAACAGTTGGGTGAAAGAGAAAAAGTTCAAAAGATGTGCTGCCTATGAACACTCACGAGGTCCTGCTATAATATATAGTAAGGTGGGACAAGGTGGTTTGGGAAAGAACTGGAATGCCTAAGCATAGAGTTATTAGCTGGATGGTAGTGTGTGCTAAAGAAGAATATTTTGTTGGATCCTCTTTGTCCTTGTGCTCTAAAGAAGATGAATTTGTAACCCACATTTTCTTTAAATGCCCCTTCTCAACTGAAGTCTCGCAATCAGTGATGCAATGGATGGGGATAACCAGAAGGGCCTGGAGTCTACAAAGAGAAATGAAATGTTTAAAGTCCATTGTAGAGGCAAGAACCCATGGAATAGAACAAGGAAAGCAGCCCTACAAAGTGCCATTTATCACAAATGGCTGGAGTGAAACAAAAGAGTTTTTACAGGTGCAAAGAAGAAAGCTACAAACCCAGCGGGTTGTAAACCTTCATTTTCCTCTCCATTTAGACGTATCTCACTCTATGAATGCTACTTGGAGATGTTATGCGCTTGATTGAACCTTCTATCAACAAAACCAAAATGCAACATTTACATAAGTCAAGTTTTAAATTATATATGCTTGTCTTTCATAAGCTATATAACTGTAGAATCCTTTGTGGTACTACTTCCACTTGGTTGTTGATATATCCTCGGAGATAAAGGGACATCCATGATGCAATAGAGTTAGACAATTATCTATCAAACTACAGATCCTTCATCGATTTTGCTCTACTTTACATTACCCTCTTGTTCATGTATCCAACAACCAACAGAAGAATTTCACAATTTACAGTTCATGTGTTCCGTACGATTTATGCAATCCTTTAATTTCCTTATCTAGTGCATCTAGCCCGCATTTCTTCTACAAGACGGCATCCCCTTTGGTCATCGTGTTTATATACATATATGTTGTTATGATAAGTCTCAAATTGTCACCATCAGGTACTCAATATGCACAAGGAATTTAATATCTTGGCTGGACTGACTTGGTGTGTAACAGGTTTTCCACATTAATCGATTGAAAAGAAGCTGTACAACGACTTAACTAAAATTCTTTTTCTAGAGTGATTACTGAAAAATAATTCCTTGCATGTGCTGATTTGGACAATATGATTTCATGTAGTGATTATGGTACAATATTTCATCTGCGAACTAGATATATCTTTTCCATCTTGCATATGCTGCATGCAATACACATGTGCTTTGTATTTGGGGTACATTTGGATAACGTGGTGAGAGGTTATCTAAAAGTTAGGAAATTTCTTTTCACTCATCTATTGTTAATTTGTAGCCAACACGAAAGAATAGAGTAGCTACCCTGATGATTTAGTCATCATCTATTCATCAAAATGGTTGCATTGTGTAGAACATATGAGCTATGGTATAAATTCCAGATGTGATCGTTGATCCTTTCTTTCGTATATGTTGATGAAATGTTTTGCTTTCCTTCTTAATGATCATAATAACACTGTACATTCTTCTATGTGCATAATGACTATCAAAAACCTTTCTTCATTTCTGGCATAGGTGTTTCTCTAAGAAACATCATTGCTAGCTGGATCCCATCCTAAATTTTGAGTGCAAATGTGCAACGATCTCTCTCAATGAGATTGAATTGTTGGCAATCAGGGAAATTCGAAAGATGTGTATGAGGAACAAATGGAGAGTGCATTGTATTGCTTAATATTATAGATTGTCTGAGAGCAAGATAAAATCCTCTCTATGGATACATTAACTTTTGGATTATCTCATTAAAAACACCAATTTCTTAAGTTTATTTGCGTTTGTTCAGACTAGTAGACTCTGTTGATCCAACTATGTCACTAAATAAAGATTAACCTGGGATAGAAACACTGCTATATTAGGCTTGCCTATTCTAAAGAAGTTTCACCATTATGAATCATAATCATTAGCTCATTATCAATTTGTATGTCTTTGATGTAAATATCTTTATGCATGCATGAATAGTTAGTGGGATCCTCTAGTACAGGTTAACTAGCTTGCATTTAGTTTTTCACCGTACCTTAGAAATATACTTTGCTCTTAAAATAGTGCTACTGAACTAAGGAGTATATCTGTGTACAATATCAAAGAATGTGTCAGCAATAGACACTGTATGCTACAACAATACTAGTACTAGTGTATTAAGATCATAGGGTAGCCCATAATGTCCTCTTTCCCATCCTAAAATAAAAATGATGTACATGTGAAAACTATGATACCAAATTATGTAATTGGATGGTTTTAAATTAAAAGAAGGTCAAAAATTAACTTGCAAAATGTTCAAGGTATGCGGTCTCTAGTATTGAATCGTCAATAGGTTAAAAATCAATCAAAGTAAAAAATCAATTAGATATTTTCTTATTTGTCATATTCAGTATCATGGAAGAATCAATTATTTGAATTTCTCATAAGAAAAGGAAATGACAATCACCTCTTTATCTAGTTGTTCTAACCCCATTTTTCATCTATAAATAAGAAATGCCTCAAAGGTACAAATACAAAACACAATGAAGAGAAGGAAGAAGAAACTTGAAATAAGCAAGGCTTCAACAGCAATGACGATCTGCCAACGTAACAGTTCTGCGAAACAAGAGGTATGTTGGTCTTCTTCTTTTTCGATATTTTTGATACATCTAATATTTTTCTCTCCTTGCTTTCTTTTGCTTGCACGTTCTACAAGATTAGTTGGAAATAATTCAATCTAATATGCATATATCAGGGGAAACAAGTTGAGTGGCCCAATTATCACCTTCATGGTAACAAGTCAAGTCGTCGTTCATATGACTTACGCAAACTTTCATGCAGAGTCATACACTATAATGAGACAAGATACAAGGGTTCTCATATTCAGGTTTTTCCCTTAAATTTCTAAATCTGAGTTCATTTAATTTGACTATGTCTTCCCTTAACAAGTCTAAATCCCCTTGACTATGTACCAAAGTAATCCTTATGAAAAAATAGAGGTAGTTACTCAATGATTTTCTCTCCGGTTCGCGTATTTTGTTCTTGTGCAATACTTTATTTATGCATATACAGTTAATGTTACTTTGTTTTATGTTATTGATTACAATTAATTAACTGATTGATAATGGTTTGCAGATGGATTATTTGCAAAATGGCGATCTCTTTGCAAACATTTTATGGACTTTCATATAAAAAGTCATACAATGTAATCTTTACCAGTTTGTGTCTACCAATGGCTTTGCTAAGCACCTCAAGAGTCATCTAGCTACAAGGTGAATTTCTGTCCATCCTTTACTTTTCTTATAAGGTTTATTTGATTATTTATGTGAGTCCTCTTTGCTGACCCTTTTTTTAAATAAAAAAAAAAACCTCAGCTCCTTGTGTCAATTCTTATTGGAAATTGTGCATAATGATTATCATCGAATTGCTTAATGTGATCAGGGTACTCAATGAATAAGTAATTAACTGATCATGTGCATGATCTGGCAGGAGGCCGGAGCAAGGGGAAAACTGGTAGAGATAAACACTAGGAGATGCAATGTCGAACCTGGGTTTGTCGCGTGGATGGCGAATTGCATGCCTTGATTAAGGCACATTGCCCATCACCTCTTGAAGCTTAGTTATCCCTTCTGCAATGCTTAGATGCACAAATCAGGCTTATCAAGTGAGAGACAAAGACACAGTTGTGTGTCTGTAGAAAGCAGACATATGATCCTCAGAATCTCCTTGCAAACCCATTCTTGAGGCTTAGTCATCCATTCTACAATGTTTATCTGCACAAAGCAGGCTTATCAAGTGATAGACAGAGACATAGTTGTGAGTCTGTAGAAAGCAGCTGTATCATTATTGAAGAGTGCCTAAGTTACTCTAGAGGGGGGTGAATAGAGTGACTCCAAATTCTCGCGTTTTGCAACTTGAGAGCAGGGTAGGGAACAGCGTTATGGACGCTGTTCCTATGCAGTGAACTGAAACAGAATGTAAAGACTGAATGTAAATAACACAAGACTTTTTTCACGTGGAAAACCTCCTAGGCTCAATAGGAGTAAAAACCATGACCCAGTTACTTGGGATTTTGTGACACTACTTCTCTTATAAGTAGAGCCAAAAACACAGGATACAGCACAGTACCCTAACACCACCACACACCGTCACTGATGCGTTGCCTATCTCTCCAAGTCACACACTGACCTGAGAGAAAATGTACGCTTGTCACTAAGCTTGAGAAATTACAAATAACCAGATTGTTTGTCCTATTACACGCTTCAATACTAAGCAAAATAAGGCCACAGAAAACCTATTATGCAATGACCAATCTAAGCAAAGACTCAAACTGACCAGGACAGGGAACAGCGTTCAAGGTTGTTCTTGTGAGTGCTGGACGTATCTGGTTTGGACGAACGATCGCTTTACGCAAATGATTCTAATCTCAATAATGCACGCAAAGCTTAACCCTACAACTGAGCCTATCAGGCGCCTTATATAGGCAGGCCTAAAAGCTCAGTCCAATTAGGTCAAATCTCTTCAGAATATAAAAGAGAAGATCTTTCAAAAGATAGGATAGAATTAAGTAAAGATCAAAGATCTTTCCTTAACTCGTCCTAGACTATAAAACCGTCCAAATACCTTAATAGAAAATCTTGGCCAACTAGCAAGTGATTTATCAGAATATACTCTCTAAAAGATAATTAGAAATATTCCAAAAGATAATTCACTTACCTTAAACAATAAACTTGGCCATTAAGAAATACTTTTTCCAAGATAATATATTTTTTCAAAATAAAAAACTTTTTCCTGTTTAAAACACGATTTTGCAAATTTCATTTTTCCAAAATAAAATATATTTCTTCAGAAGAATGTTTGTGTGAATATCTAAAAAGATGATACACGAAATATTCATAGAAATAATAAATATGATATTATGCAAACTCGTCCAGATACACAGCTTAGAAGGAACAGGGTCCAACTCGTTGTTCCCCTTTGGTTCCTTCAAGCTGTAGTGCTGGTCATAGAGAACAGGGTTCACAAGAATGCTCCCCTGTACTCATATACGCATGCACTCAGTCCTACAACCTTGTTCCCTTGTCATGATCAATTTAGACTCTTGCTAACTAGTCAAGCATAGTATATAAAGACTAATGACAAATGCACTTAACTACATTATATTGTCTTCATGTCTTGTTAGGATCCAAACATCTTCATGAGAAATCATGCTTTGAGCATTGTATCTTCTTGCATCCTTAAGTCAACCTGCCATCATAGTTAGTTCACACATAGATAAGGACACTTTGTTTGTTATCATCAAAATCAGAAACCCAATAAATTTTCCCTTTTTGATGATGACAAACTAGTGTGCTTATCTGAGCTAGATACCAATTAAGTTGAGTACAAAAACTAACTCAAGCGCTTACCTTGACTTACCATTGCTGTGAACCAACCAGAAGAACCACGGGTAAGTAGGAACAGGGTTCACAGCTTCACAATCAAGAACTTCAACTTAACATTATCATCCACCACGTTGAGACTTTTGCAGAGAGAAATTTTGCAATCAGAGTTGCAACTTACAAGACTTTAGAAAATCAGAGTTGGCAGAGGAAACACAATTTCAAACCAGAAGCCATTAGAGCAGAAATCAAAAATTTGTGTGCTACCCACCCATAGTGAATAGGTTGATAGGGTACGAGAATCAAACTAGACTAAACCTAAACATGATCATATCAAACCTAATCATAAGCACACCACTCTTCCCCCTTTTAACATCATCAAAAAGTGTCATGGACATTTGTTAAACATGCAAAATAGTGATAAGTTAAGCCAAAGCGTAGCAAGTATGTCACAACCATCACCTCTAGGGTTTAAGTGTATGTAAACAAATGCAAGAATTAGAAGCTCAAACTTAAAAATCTATTGATATAGGCCATCCAGAAAATAGTCAAATCATATAAACCAAAAGAGACCAAATTTTACATAGCACAATCGCAAAAGAAGGCATTGTTACAGCATAAAAGCCACCTAGAGAGAAAAGAAAGAAAAGAAAAGAAAAGAAAACAGCTTAGACAGAGGGAGGAACAGGGTCTGATGGGTTGGGGTTGTCATCAGCATTGGAAACAGTCTCAACTTCAAACCCATCCTTCAGCATCCTGACAAGCTCATCATGCCTCCTCTGATGAGCCTGATCAGCCTTGGTCACTGCATCAGTAAGATCAACAACCCTTTGAGCCAAGTCAGCTTGCTTGGAGGTCACAGTATTGAGCTTGGCCTCAACCAGTTGCAGCGTAGTAAACATTGCAGCTCTGCTGATGCTGGCTCCTTCCATGGAAACAGCCTCTGGGCCCTGTTCCCTCTCAGAACCAACTTCCTCCTCATCCTCCTCTTCCTCTGGACCCATCAAACCTGAAGCCAATTTGCTTCAAATACTGCTTGCCCACCTCATTCACAGTTGTAGGTGATGCCCCATCAAAAAGAGGCACCTCAAAATGTTTGAAGACCAAGGTGAGAGCATACCCATAAGGTAGAGAGTGGTGATTTTCTTGGCACTGAGGACATAGGCGATGTGGTGAATCATAAGGGCAGGAAGATTCACCCTCTCTCTTCGTTCAACCAAGTCCATAATGCTCATGTCATAGGCTGAGCAATATTCTCGAGCTTCTTCCCTAGGGACTAGGGTCCTGAACACAAGTGCAAAGTAGAGCTTGTGTATATGAACAAGATCTACAGCCTTGACTCTTTTAGCCTCATCATCCTCCATATTTCTGGAGTATTTTCTCACAATGGCTAGGGGGTCAACTCCTTCATACTCAGGCCAAACACCACCCCTAACTCACTCAGAAAAACCTTTGCATGGGATTCCCAAGATTTTCCCTAAATCCGAAGCGTTGAATTTTAAGAGAACCCCAGACACTTCACTCCTGACTACCCCCATCTTCACAGAGCAGTTTAAGTAAAACTGTTTGAATTCAGCATAGTGGAAGGTAGTCCTAGTGGTCATAAAAGTGCCCCACCCCTGAGACATGACATTAGTAACAAAATCCCCAGCCCCATTATCCCTCATCCAATCCAAACACCAAACTTTACTTTGCATGCTTCATCTGGAAAGGATTTGAGCAGTCCTTGCATCGATTTCCTCCTGACTCATCTTCCTTTTATTTCCAGTGTTGCCAGTAGGAGCAGATGTAGAGGGCATGGAGACTAAGGCGTTCTTCCTTTTGGCAGGGCGGGAAGAAGCCTCAGCTGCTTCAGGTAGAGGAGTCTCAGTAGGTGCTTCCAAGACCCGTTCAGAAACAATCTTTCTTTTCTTGGACGGAGGTGGTGTGGGAACAGGTTCTGTGACATGTTCCTTGAGATGAGAACCCTGTTTCTTGGAAGACCCAGCAGTGGTCTTCTTGGGTTTCTTGGGGCCAGCTGTGGGAACAGATGGTTCCTCAACTGACTCCTGTTCCCCCTGAGCAGTAAAGCTCTCTGTTTCAGGCTTCTCTCCTCCCTCGCTCTCCTTTTTCTCTCCCTCAGACTCTCCTTTTGATTTTCCAGCACCCTCTTTCTTTTTCTTTCCCTTCTCACCCTTCTCCTTCACATACTTTGCCCCAATTGCTGCTCCTTCATCCAGAAGAGCGTCAACTTCTGCAGCTAGCTCAGAGACACTAGCACCTTTCAGGACGCTTTTCTTGGCTTTCTTCTTGGCGAAAGAGACAGAGGCCCTTGCCTTCTCCTGAGTGGTGCCTTCCCCCATCAAAGGATCAGTGGGAGGCTCAGGTGAAGAAGGTGGAGACGGTTGAGCTGGTTTAGAAGAACCAGGTCTCTTGCTTGCTGTCGATTTGACAGGCATGGCAGGAGTTGTGGTAGAGGTGGAGGGTTTAGTGGGAGTGGTGGAAGGTGGCGTTTCAGCTGTGAGTTTCTCAGCAAGAGACTTCTTGGATGTTAATGATCTGGTTCCACTCACCATTTTATAGCAAGTATTAGAGTTTTGAGGATAAGAAAAAAAACGAGAATTAAGGAATTGATTCTTGAATTAACGGGAAGAAAATTCAAAAGTTGGAAGAGAGGAGAGTGAATTCTGAGAGAGAAGGAATAATGGGAAGATTTTTGTGAGTGAGAGAGAATTAACAGGAAGAATTAGAGAGAGAGAGAGAGAGAGAGAGAGAGAGAGAGAGAGAGAGAGAGAGAGAGAGAGAGAGAGAGAGAGAGAGAGAGAGAGAGAGAGAGAGAGAGAGAATTTAGGGAGCTGATTTGAGTTTTGAAGATGAAGAACAACGGTCTAGCCCCTATTTATAGGGAAATAATCCCAACCGCCTCTAATAATTAGGAGATCAGACACAATAAATGAGTCTGAATTTGTCCGTTAGGAACAGTTTAGCTTGAGGCAGAGTGACTGAGGGAATAGGGTCCATGTAATGGTCTTAAGGCTCATACAACAACAGTTTTGAGGACAATAAGGGACATATCAATAGACCAAAGTGAGTCCTTTAGTTCAGGTCATACAGTTATGCATTTTACTGCACGCGAGCTGGTATAGACATACAGAAGCTTTAAAGGGCCAAATAGATCACATATATACACACATAAAACATGTAGACACACTCTAGCCAATCATCGAAGGAACAGGGTGCACATACAAATAAGTAATCTTGATCATGCCTATTTCTAGTCTAAGTTTCTCATACCTTTCTCCGCTCAATGGTTTAGTAAAGAGGTCTGCCAATTGATCCTCCGTCTTGCAAAAATTCAACTTAATGAATCATTTCTCTGCATTGTCTCTCAGAAAGTGATGTCTAATGTCAATGTGCTTTGTTCTTGAATGTTGCACTGGATTCATGGAGATATTTATAGCACTTGTGTTGTCACACAAGATTGGTATACAACCTGCATCAATTCCAAAATCATTTAATTGTTGTCATACCCACAGCAATTGGGCACAACATGAAGCTTCTGCCACATGCTCAGCTTCAGCAGTAGACATGGTCACATAATGTTGCTTTTTGGAGGCCTAAGAGATCAAGCAAGGCCCTAGGAACGTTGCCATGCCTGATGTGCTCTTCCTGTCTATAAGGTATCGTGCATAATCAGCGTCATCATAGCTAATTAAATCAATGCCAGCACCCCTAGGGTACCAAAGACATAAGTCTTCAGTTCCCTTGAGGTACCTTAGGATACGTTTGACTTGTGTAAGATGTGATTATTTGGGGTTTGCTTGAAACCTTGCACACAAGCCAACACTGTACATGATATCAGGTCTACTAGCAATTAGGTAAAATAAGGAACCAATCATACCTCTATACATTGTTTGATCAACACTCTTACCCGCTTCATCTAAGTCAAGTTTGACATTGGTGGCAACAGGTGTATCATAGACCTTGGCATCTCTCATGCCATTTTTCTTGATCAACTCTCTAGCATACTTCTGTTGATGAATCATTGTTCCTTCTGAAGTTTGTTTGATTTGTAAACCTAAAAATAAATTAAGCTCACCCATCATACTCATTTCAAATTCACTCATCATCAACTCAGAAAATTCCCTGCACAAAGATTGATTAGTTGCACCAAAAATTATATCATCAACATAGATTTGTACAACTAACAAACTTTTCCCCTTTGCTCATAAGAACAGGGTTGTATCAACTTGTCCCCTTTGATAACCATTGTCCATCAAGAACTTTGACAGACGTTCATACCAATCTCTGGGTGCATGTTTCAAGCCATACAATGCTTTGTCAAGTTTATAGACATGGTCAGGGGACTCATTGCTTTCAAACCCAGGGGGTTGCTTTACATAGACTTCCTCTTTCAAGTACCCATTTAGAAAGGCACTTTTGACATCCATCTGTTGCAACTTAAAGTCCATGTGAGCTGTAAACGCTATCAGCATGCGTATTGCCTCAATTCTAGCAACAGGGGCAAATGTCTCATCATAGTCAATTCCCTCTTGCTGATTGTATCCTTGAACAACTAATGTAGCCTTAATTCTAACCACACTACCTGTCTCATCCAGTTTGTTCCTGAACATCCATTTAGTCCCAATGATGGTCCTAATACCAGGTCTAGGAACAAGGTGCCAGACCTTGTTCCTTTCAAACTGGTTGAGTTCATCCTGCATTGCAGTTATCCAATCAGCATCCTGCAAAGCTTCATTGATATTTTGTGGTTTAATATAAGATAAGAAAGCAGAAAAAGCCATAAAGTTCTGTACAGAAGCTCTCATTTGAATCCCTTTGTTTATATCACTAATGATTTGATTCATGGGATGAGAGCTTTGATGTTTCCAAGACCGTGGCTGGAAGCCAGAACTTTCTGAATCATCTTGTTGTCGAGAGGGAGCAGGGTCCTCACTTGGACTTTCATTCTGATCAGCTCCTTCCTCTATGGGTGTTGTTCCCATATCAGGAGTATTTGTTCCCCCTGAGTCCATTGTATGGACTCTTGGAGGTGTAGACCCTGTTTCGTCCTCCACAGCATTACCTGGTTCTCCTGAGGCTTCTTCTTCTTCTTCTTCTTCTTCTTCTTCTTCTTCTTCTTCTTCTTCTTCCCTTTCTGGTGCAAGACCAATTGGGAAGTCTTCTTTATCCTGCAGCAATGACTCAAAACTTGCATTAGATTCATCAAACACAACATGGACACTTTCCTCAACTTTCTGAGTTCTCTTGTTGAGGACCCTGTATGCTTTGCTCTGAGGAGCATAACCTACATAGACAGTCTCATCACTCCTAGCATCAAATTTTCCCAGGTTAGTTTTTTCGTTGTTATGTACATAGCACTTACAACCAAAAGCTCTAAAGTGGAAAATATTTGGCTTTCTTCCTCTAAGTAATTCATAGGGTGTCTTTCTCAAAATGGGTCTTAGCATGGCACGATTTATGATATAGCAAGTTATGATGACAGCTTCTCCCCACGTGTTCCTAGGAAGATCACTAGCTAGCAACAGGGTTCTAGCTATGTTTTACAGGGTCCTATACTTCCTTTTAACTACCCCGTTCTGTTGGGGAGTCCTTGGGGCAGAGAAGTTGTGATCAATGTCATGTTCAGCACAGTAGTTTATGAATTTGTCATTATCAAACTCTGTGCCATGATCAGACCTTAGAGAAAATATGTCAGCTCCAACCTGTTTCTGCATTCTGTTAGCAAAGACTTCAAATACATCAAAAGTTTCATCTTTGGAAACAAGCAACAGGGTCCATGTGAATCTAGAATAGTCATCTACAATAACAAACACATAGTTTCTTCCTAGTTTGAACTCTCATAGGACTACAAAGATCCATGTGTAAAAGCTCAAGAGGTCGTGAAGTACTTACCATGTTCTTTGTCTTAAAAGAAGACTTTACCTGTTTACCTCTAGCACAAGCACCACATAACTCATCACTTTTAAATTTGATTTTAGGTAAACCAATGACAAGGTTCTGTGATGCTAGCTTGTTCAAGGTATTGAGACTTACATGTCCAAACCGTCTATGCCACAATGAGACATCGATTTCAATAGCACTGAGACATGTTAGAGAGTTACTAGAAAGCTTATTTACATCAATTTTATAAACATTCTTGTGTCGCTTTCCCTCTAGCACCATATTATTTGTTTTGTGATTCGCAACTATGCAACTGTTTGTAGTGAATAGGACATTGTTCCCTTTGTCACATAGTTGTGAAACACTCAACAAATTATGCTTCAAACCATCAATCAAGTAGACTTCATTTATGGAGTGCGATAGTGACTTACCAACCTTACCTATGCCAACCACTTCACCTGTTTGGTCGTCAAAAAAAGTCACACTTCCACCTTCATAGGCTGTGAGTGAAAGAAATACAGATTTTTCTCGTGTCATGTGCCTTGAGCAGCCATTGTCCATATACCATGGCTTGCTCTCTTTCACTTTAGCCTGCAATGAGAGTCACTTGTTAGTTTTAGGAACCCACACTTGCTTGGGCTCCCTTTTCTCAGAATCATTTTTAACTCTGTCTTTTCTCATCCAAACTTGTTTTACATGTTGCTTATTCTTGGCAACAGACCTACTTCTCTCCTAGCATTCGTACCTGTAGTGACCGCCTTGTCCGCAATGCCAGCAAAGTCTGTTATATTTCAATCCAACATATTTGGTGTTGGGAGTCCAGTCATCCTTCTTAGGTTTTCTTCCTAGACCTTTTTTTAAACCTATTGTGATGATCATTCAGCCATTTTAAGGCTTGAGATGAACTAGTCCATTTGTTAAGACGAACTAGTTCTTCTTGGACCTTATCCAACTTGCCTTTATAGTCCTTAGATTTTTCAAGTTCCTTTTCCAAGTTACTCCTAAGAATTTCACATTCATATTTTAACTCATCTAGGCCAGTCTCATCACAAACATATATGGGTTCTAAGGTCTCAGTAGCTTTCTTAGACAAATCAGTCTCAAGAGATAAACATTTACTTTCAAGGATGAACCTTGTTTCCTCCATTTGCATACTGTTTCTTTGAGATCTTTATTTTTCTTTTTCAAGGTTTTTAACATTTTCTCATAGTTAATTTTGATCTCTAACAGTTCACTTACATCTTCCTTTGAATCATTATAAGCATGCAAGATGTTATCTTTTTCAATGTTTAACTGTTCATACTGATCCATCATAGAAAGTACCATCTTAAGCAATTTATCTCTAGACCAAGAAGCAATTTGACTTTTAATTTCAAGAATACCTACCTCTGCTTCTTCATCTTTAGGAGAGATATCTATTCTGGCCATGGTGCATAGATCCTCCACTCCATCGTCTGGATTATCCTCCTCGTTGTCTGACCAACCAGCCAGCATGCTCACGTATCTTCCTTCTCTTTTGGTGAACCTTTCTGGCTTTCTGGAGGAGGATGGACGCTGTTCTGTCTGCATGTTCTCACTTGGCTCAGGACACACGTTCTTGAAGTGACCAAGTCTTGAGCACTTGTGACATCTGATCTTGGACTTGTCAAAGTTTCCACCTTTCCCTGAGTTTGACGAAGCTTGTGTGAAACTTCCTGTTTAACCATAGAAGCGAGCAAACTTCCTGGTAACGAGGCTTATCTCATCTTCATTTAGATCTAGATCATCTTCAGGAATCTCATCCACTTGGAAAGCAATCTCCTTTTCTCTCTTAGGCTCATTAGATTTAACTTGCAACTCATGAGTCATTAAGTTACCAATTGATTCTTCAACCTTCATGGTGGTCAAATCCCTTGCCTCTTGAATAGCCGTCACTTTAGGTGTCCATGTAGTGTTTACTGGTAGACTCCTTAACAACTTTCTAACAACATCTTTTTCATCAAAGGGTTTGCCAAGGGATTTGAGTTGATTTAGGATATTGTTGAACCGAGCATACATGTCTTTGATAGTCTCTGTTGGTTCCATATTAAACAATTCATATTGCCTAATCAACATATCAATTTTGGATTGCTTTACTTGTGAGGTGCCTTCATACGCAGTCTCCAAGGTCTTCCAGATGCTTTGAGCAGTGTCACATCCTTGAATACGATTGTATTCCTTAGCATCAACTCCACAGTGTAGGAGTTTTACAGCTCTAGCATTCTTCTCTATCTGCTTCATGTCAGTATTGGTCCATTTTTCTAGAGGTTTGATGCTTGTCTTGCCTTCTGCATCCACTTGCTCTATAACCAGATCTCCCTTCTGAGTTATTTGCCATAACTCATAATCTTAAGCCTTGATGAAAATTTCCATTCTCTTCTTCCACCAGGAGTAAAACTCTCCATTAAACAGTGGTGGACGGTTAATGGTTTGTCCTTTCCTCATCTCACTGGGTGCACTCATTTTTGCGAAAAAGCTCAAGGTGTTAACCTTCTAATGAGCAGCCTTGCTCTGATACCAACTGAAGAGTGCCTAAGTTACTCTAGAGGGGGGGTGAATAGAGTGACTCCAAATTCTCGCGTTTTGCAACTTTAGAACAGGGTAGGGAACAACGTTATGGACGCTGTTCCTACGCAGTGAACTGAAACAGAATGTAAAGACTGAATGTAAATAACACAAGAATTTTTTCACGTGGAAAACCTCCTAGGCTCAATAGGAGTAAAAACCACGACCCAGTTACTTGGGATTTTGTCACACTACTTCTCTTGTAACTAGAGCCAAAAATACAGGATACAGCACAGTACCCTAACACCACCACACACCGTCATTGATGCGTTGCCTATCTCTCCAAGTCACACACTGACCTGAGAGAAACTCTACGCTTGTCACTAAGCTAGAGCAATTACAAATAACCAGATTGTTTGTCCTATTACACGCTTCAATACTAAGCAAAATAAGATCACAGAAAATCTATTATGCAATGACCAATCTAAGCAAAGACTCAAACTGACCAGGACAGGGAACAGGGTTCAAGGTTGTTCTTGTTAGTACTGGACGTATCTGGTTTGGACGAATGAACGCTTTGCACAAATGATTCTGATCTCAATAATGCACGCAAAGCTTAACCCTACAACTGAGCCTATCAGACGCTTTATATATGCAGGCCTAAAAGCTCAGTCCAATTAGGTCAAATCTCTTCAGAATATAAAAGATAAGATCTTTCAAAAGATAGGATAGAATTAAGTAAAGATCAAAGATCCTTCCTTAACTCGTCCTATACTATACAACCGTCCAAATAACTTAACAGAAAATCTTGACCAGCTAGCAAGTGATTTATCAGAATATACTCTCTAAAAGATGATTAGAAATATTCCAAAAGATAATTCACTTACCGTAAACAATAAACTTGGCCATTAAGTAAAATATTTTTTCCAAGATAATATCTTTTCAAAATAAAATACTTTTTCCTGTTTAAAACACGATTTTGCAAATTTTATTTTTCCAAAATAAAATATATTTCTTCAGAAGAATATTTGTGTGAATATCTAAAAAGATGATACGCAAAATATTCGTAAAAATAATAAATACGATATTATGCAAACTCGTCCAGATACACAGCTTAGAAGGAACAGGGTCCAACTCGTTGTTCCCCTTTGGTTCCTTCAAGCTGCAGTGCTGGTCATAGAGAACAGGGTTCACAAGAATGCTCCCCTGTACTCATAGACGCATGCACTCAGCCCTAAAACCTTGTTCCCTTGTCATGATCAATTTAGACTCTTGCTAACTAGTCAAGCATAGTACATAAAGACTAATGACAAATGCACTTAACTATATTACATTGTCTTCATGTCTTGTTAAGATCCAAGCATCTTCATGAGGAATCATGCTTTGAGCATTGTATCTTCTTGCATCCTTAAGTCAACCTGCCATCATAGTTAGTTCACACATAGATAAGGACACTTTGTTTGTTATCATCAAAATCAGGAACCCAACAATTATGATCATCAATTCATGTGTTTTTCTTAGGAGTTGGGATTTTTTTGTACTAAAATCTGATCAGATGTATCTGAAGCTTTGAATCAATAAACTTTAACGATTTGTTCGTCCTTTTCGATCAATGGAAATTCCGACAGTTAAACTCTAATTTGGTCATATTCAATATGCAAAACTTTGCTTTTTCGCATAGTCAATATTCTCAATCACAATGTGTTTTATCTATTGGATTGAGCTACCAAAATGAAACTAGCATGGGAAGACAATATTTAACTAAGCTTGATGGTTGTGACCATATCAACCATAATGCAATAAGTGCGTGTGTTTTGTAAATCAACGTTAACAGAAGAGCTTCACACATTAAAGTTTCTGATATGTCATGACTTTCTGCTTTAGGTCATTACTTGTGTACATTCCTCTCATTATACGGTGCGGCACTGATTATTCTGCAAGACTTTACCTTCTTATGTCATGTACTCTGTTGTGGTGCGCAAATAACTAATTCCATTGAAAATCGGCTGTGAAACAAGGTTGCATTTCTGAAAGAATTGCAACTGCATAATGCACACCTAAATTCAAAACTTATCAAGTGAAAACTCTTAGCTTACCATTGATGTCTGTTTGGGTCCAATTGGCTTCCACTTTATTAAAATCATTTTCAGCATGTTGGACCCTCTCCTTCTTTTGCTGCATGTCACCATTATTGCATGTTGTCGAGCTAGGCAAAAAGTGTCAACTTATTTATTTGTAGCACCAAGACAGCACCAGCAGGATCCAAAATAGAATTGATGAAATTGAACTGATGAAACTAATACGGTCAGATATGAGAAATGGTTGTAGGTCTTATGATGATGCTACACGGAGATCAAGCCATGCTCAATTGCTCATACATAGTTATAGCAATCTAATAGAGAGAGAGAGAGGGGATTAGGTTCAGGTGTTAACCACTAATTATCTGTGAACTATGCGAACTAAAAATCTAAGCCATCCATTACAAAAGTGAATGGTTGAGATCTGTCCCCCATTTAATTCTGTTTTTTTTTTTATTATCCCATGACCACTTAAGTAACTTAATTTGATTTTTCAACTCCTTCACTCTCTCTCCTCCCCTCTCTCTCCCTGACTGAAAACCCATCAGTCCCGTAAAAAAAAAAAACCCCATTAGCATCAAGCCATCAATCCCTCACTCTCTCTCCTCCCTCACCCTCTTTACTATCACCTATGAGAGGTTTCAGACCTCCGGCGAGCTACACGCGTGTAACACTCACAGATCCACTTCGACCACCACGTACCATCACTTGAAAATGTCCGGCATCATTTTCGGTGGGGAAATAGACGGCCTTCTGCTCTCACAAATTGAAGCTAGTTGAATGTGGGGGGAGAGAGAGTATGACACAAATTATGGAGCTATGACAAAGAAAGAAAGCTTCCTCATTAATGGAGTGTACTTTAATTGGGAAGAGAGAGAAAAGAGAGAGATAAAGGAGGGAGAGAGTCGTACAGTTTTAATTATGGCATAATACTGATTTTTTTTTTTTGTTACTGTATACAAGTGATGAGATGAACGACCGGGATTCCTTGTTCGCACAATTCGCACATATACAATGGTCTGCACTAGATCTGAACATATATATATATATATATATATATATATATATATATATATATAAGTGGATCATACACGCAGCAGCATTTACACGTGGCACCAATATAAGCGCCACATTGGTTGCCATGTTATTTGTGTTTGGCTCAAATAATTAAATGCAACATTGATTGACTATTTAATGCTTCATTAATAATGCTTTCAAATTCAATGAATACTCTTTATGCTTAATTAAAAATGACCGCTGTTATTGCCAAGTCGGAAAATACTAATGCCAGGCCAACAATTCCGTGAGTTGACCAATTTACTCTTTATGTTAATGAGGCAAAACACAGGTTCTCTCTCCACTATCTTTAATTGCCTTATTTGCAAATAAAATTATGGAAAACACCCATATTCTCTCCTTCATAATATTGCCTTGTCTACACTTGCCATTTATTACAAATTGAGTATCTAAGATTTGAATCATAATGATAGCCATATTTTAATCAAAAAAGATCTCATGCTAAGTGAAATATGCCAGTATTCTCACGTATTCTACCTGACATATAAGTGTTCGGCAAACTGGACAATTTAATAAAAGCAGCTAAGGCAATACTCAATCATAACTATCATCATAAAGTAATAATGGTGATATGATAATGTATGATCAGCACCTTGTGTAATACGCACCTGTTCTTTCAAGCATCAACACTCCAACTTGATGCCATATTTGATGTCAACTCTCTACCCGTATTAGTACCCGTCAATTAATCATAATAATCTTATCATGAGCATAATATGGAAAATAATGTATGGGAAGATTGCAGAAAAGATCTTCCAAATTATGTTGCTAAATTGTAAGATTCTAGTAGTCATAATGTCTTTCCATAATTTTATTTGTATATATGGCAATTAAAGATAGTGAAGAGAGAACATATGTTTTGCCTTATTAACATAAAGGATAAATTGGTCAACTCACGTAATTGTTGGCCTGACATTAGTATTTTCCGACCTGGCAATAACAGCGGCCTTAAAAATGCTTTCAAATTCAATGTATATTATTCCCTTTGTTTCAAGTGTCGTTTTCGATTCTCGAGGTCAAACTTTGATCACTATTTTCTCATAAACTGGAGGACATGCAAATTATGTATAATGAAAATATTTTTTAACACGAACCAAACAAATATTTTTTTATATTTTAAATCTAAGTAGTTTCACAAATCGATGGAAAAATTTTAACACGAACATGTAAAACGACACTTAAAAAAGAACAAGCACTTTACTAACAAGCCCATGCATCGCACGAAACATACATCTAATATTTGTTAAAAGGAACTCTACTAGTGAAAAGGAACCCAAAAATTTGCCAGAGATTTGATCGTTCGAATAAAAGAGGAAGAAGCAGTTCAACAAGAAAGTATACCCAGCCCATGTGAGTATAGTCATCTACAAACAACAAGAAATACCTGCTTCCATTGAGAGAAGTAGTTTTCATTGGTCCACAAACATCGGTGTGAACAATCTCAAGTTTGTCCTTCGTCTTCGTTTGAGATTCCTTTGGAAACGCTTTTCGTGCTTGCTTTCCAAGTTTGCATACTCCACAAACTTCTTTGTTTACATGGAATTTTGGTAAACCATCTACCATCTTTGTTTTTTGCATTTGTTCCATCCTTGAATTTCCCACATGGCCTAATCTTCGATGCCATAGCTTCATTTCTTCCTCTTCACGGGTCACCAATGCACTTTCTTGGAAAGAACTCCATGTGATTGGAAAATGTTTGTTCACCATCTGTATATCAATGATCTTCTTTCCCGTCGAATCGAAGATTTTGCAACACTTGTTCTCAAATAAGACACTATATCCAATGGATATAATTTGCGGAACACTTAATAGATTCTTTTCCAACCCCGGAACCAAGAATACATTTCTTATCACTTTCTTTCCTCTGTCTGTGCAGACCGTGATGTCTCCTTTACCTGCAGTCATAACGACTTCTCCATTTCCAACTTTTATTGGAACATTGATGCTTCTATCAAGTCTTGTGAAATATCTTTCTTCTCTTGTCATATGATTTGTACATCCACTGTCGACCAACCACACATCTTCTTTAGTGATTATCGGTGCTTCTTCTGATGCACTAAACAACATATGATCTTTGATATCTTCATCTTCAAGACTCATATGTGCTCGTTCATATTTCTTTGAACGACACTCTCTTGCAAAATGTCCAACCTTACCGCAGTTGTAACATTCCTTTTTTTCATTTGAAATTTTGCTGTGATCCTTCTTCGGCTTCTTCCAGCAATCCGATTCTGTGTGATTTTCTTTCCTACAAAATCCACACCATTTTTTACCTTTGCCTTGATATCCATGGCTTTTATTGTTCTTTGGTTTGGAACCAAATTTTCCTTCTTTTGTTTGAACACTGAATGCTCCTTCCGTCATGTTTTCGCTCTCGCTGCGATCTTCCACACGTTTTTCGTGTGCCTTTAAAGTTCCAATCAACTCCGTTATTGACAATGAAGTCAAATCTTTGGTTTGCTCCATTACTGTGACAATGCTGTCAAATCGTACTGGAAGGGATATGAGAATTTTCTGGACTATTTGGTAGTCTGTCTTTGCTTCTCCATGCACCCTTAAAAGATTTCCCAAGTCAATTAACTTGTCTGTGAAGGATTTGATGTTGTCACTTTTGTTCATCTTCAAGTTTTCGTACTCTCTTCTCAATGATTGAAGTTTGATCAATCGTACTTGTGGAGTCCCTTGAAATTCGGATTGCAATGCATCCCACGCCTCCTTTGAAGTAGTTGCTGGTGCTATTCGCGAGAAGATTTGATCTGTCACGGACGTTTGCAGGATTTGCAGCGCCATCATATCCTGAGACAATGCTTCTTCCCACTGTTTTCTCAACTGCAACGCTTCAGGAGTTTTCTCACTTTGTGACGGTTCGTTTGGAACTCCTTTTTCCATCACCGTCCATAATTTTCTGGTTTTGAAGATGGTTGTCATCTTGATACGCCAGAAATCATATTTATCCCCATCAAAAATGGGAATCACTTGTTGTGATATTGCTTCCATGATCTCCAAAAAATACCTTCTGTTCTCTCACAGTAAGATTACCTCTGCACTCCCTTTTTTTTTTTTTTTTTTTTTTTTAAATACTGAGGCTTTGATAATGGATGACAGGGAAGTGCTTCAAAATTCTTCACTTGTTGTATGAGGGAGATTGTTGTATGTTAGGCAATGACTTTGCAGCGGATGAATGGAGGATATTTTAAAAGAGAGGCTCTGATACCATATTAGTTTATGGAAGAAAATACACAACTTTTGAATGTGTGAAATTGTTTACATCATATCCTATTTATAGAAAATACATATCATGAAGAGGCACCTTGAAGAGGTACCTTGAATAGGCACTTTAAATGAAGAGGCACCTTGAAGAGTCACCATAACTAACCTAACTAAATAACTACCATTTAAACATACCTTTTCACTTACATAATTAATAATCAATAATTATATAAAAGACTTGACTAAACTTCAATTATAAACTAACAAAATTATGAGACCCAATGTAGAAGTAGAGGGTAGAAAACACATTAATACACAAGTTTCTTTCTGGCATAGGAGAAAAAACAAGAAGTTAACAAGTTGTGTCTTGTAGAGCGATTTGTTGTATTAAATGAGTTGCATCATCTTGTCTGTGTATTGATTCTGATTTCATTTTCATGAAGTCGTAGATGATTTAGCTAGATATTAGTATTGAACAAAGTACATTTAGATAATTGAGTCCTTTTGGCTAACTGGCTATGTGTTATGACTCACTTATGGAGTTTGTTAAAGGTCACAGCCATGCAGTCTAGCTCTGTTGATCTGATAAATGTAATAATGTCACTACATATATATGAACTTTGGCCAGCAAGATTGTTGTATTAGGCTTGTCAACTCTAAACAAAATTAACCTTGTGTGTCATAATCAATAGGTCATACTCTATCTTTGACAAATATCTTGATACGTGCATGAATAGTTACTTGTTGTACGACTTAATGATTGACATGCATTTAGTTCATCCCACAAACATACTTCGACACTCGGTTAATATTAATGGCACAATTATATTTGTGTATGAATTATGCCTGACGGCGAAGATCAGCCTTCCGAAAATTGTCATAAACTAGCGGAGATAGCAAGATTAGCTTAACTGATTACACCAGAACTTGATATTCTCTCTTTTGATATAGTGCTAGTGAACTAAGGAGTACATCTGTATATATGTTTGCAGTTTAAAGAATGTGTCAACAGTGCATATTGAACGCCACCACCCCACTAGTGTACTAAGATAGGGTAGCCGATAGCCTATGATGATCATCCTTCCCATTCTAAAATAAAAAGTATTTGGATGGTTTCATATTAAAAGATGGAAACAAATTAACTTGCAAAAAGTTCAAGGTATGTGGTCTCTAGTATTGAATCCGCAATAGGTAAAAATCTCAAACAAGGTAAAAAATCAATCAGGTATTTTCTTATTTGTCATATACCTTTATCATTGAAGAATCAATTATTTAAATTTCTCCTAAGAAGAGAAAATGATAATCACGTCATCATCTAGTTATTCTATGGGTAGTCGGTAGCCTATCATGGTCATCCTTCCCATCCTAAAATAAAAAGTATTTGGATGGTTTCATGAAAACAAATTAACTTGCAAAAAGTTCAAGGTATGTGGTCTCTGGTATTGAATCCTCAATAGGTAAAAATCTCAAACAATGTAAGAAATCAATCAGGTATTTTCTTATTTGTCATATTCAGTATATCATTGAAGAATCAGTTATTTGAATTTCTCCTAAGAAGAGAAAATGATAATCATGTCATCATCTAGTTATTTTTTGGGTAGCCAGTAGCCTATGATGGTCATCCTTCCCATCCTAAAATAAAAAGTATTTGGATGGTTTCACATTAAAAGATGGAAACAAATTAACTTGCAGAAAGTTCAAGGTATGTGGTCTCTAGTATTGAATCCTCAATAGGTAAAAATCTCAAATAATGTAAGAAATCAATCAGGTATTTTCTTATTTGTCATATTCAATATCATTGAAAAATCAATTATTTGAATTTTTCTTAAGAAGAGAAATGACTATCACATCATCATCTAGTTATTCTATCTTGTTTTCCATCTATAAATTAAGCAATGCCTCCAAGGTAGAAATACAAAACACAATGAAGAAAAGGAAGAAGAAACTTGAACCAAGCAAGAATGAAAATCTGCCAATGTAATTGTTTTGCAATACAAGAGGTATGTTGGTCTTCTTCTTTTTCAGTATATCAAATATTTTTCTCACCTTGCTTTCTTTTGCTTCCACGTTCCACCCGATGACTTGGTAGTAATTCAATCTAATATACTTATATTAGGGGAAACACGTTGGAGGGACAAGCTGTCAGTTTCATTATAACAAGTCACATCTTTCATATGACTTATGCAAACTTTCATGCAAAGAGTCATACGATATTATGAAACAATATACAAGGTTCCAATATTCAGGTTTCTTTCTTAAATCTCTAAATCTTAGCTCATTTAATTTGACTATGCCTACCCTTAACAAGTCTAAATCCCCTTGACTATGTACCAAAGTAATCCTTATGAAAAACTAGAGGTGTTTACTCAATGATTACCTCTCTAATTGCTATTTTGCTTTTGTTCAACACACTTTAGACATGCATGTAGTTTATGTTATTCATTTATATGTTATTGGTACTGATGTATGGTTTTGCAGATGGAGTATTTTACAAAATATTGATTTCTTCAAAAACATTGTATGGACTTTCATTTAAAAAGTCATACAATGTAAATCGTTACCAGTTTGCATCCACCGACAGCTTTGTTCAGCGTGTTAAGAGTCATTAGCAACAAGGTGAATTATTTCCATCCTTTACTTTTCTTCGCTATCAAAGTGTGTAGTGACTATGCGGTAATCAAAGGGTTCTGGTAGGTGCGGGCCGACTAATATGCATGCATAATCCTAACATGTTGAGTGTATATAATCTTCACGTAAAACATGCAAAACAAGGGCTCATACATGAGATTTAATTTTACCAAATTACATGGTTTGCCTAATGTAATCTTTGTAATCCCTTAGAAAAACGAGGGATATTGAGTCAATGGTTATCTCCTTTTATAGACTGATTTGACTTTTTGTTGAATATCTTAGCCCTATAGTTTCTATTACTAATATATATCTCTATGTTATGCATAAAAGTAATTAACTGATCATGTGCATGATTTATCAGGATGAACAAGGGGGAAAACTAGTAGAGATCAATATCAGGGGGATTTGATGTTGAACATGTGTTTGTTGAGTGGATGTGGTGAATTGCATCCCTCAATATAGGCACAATTGTCCCTCCATATGATCCTCAGAGTATCCTTGCAAATCCATTTTTGAGGCTTAGTTATCCCTTCTGCAATGCTTAGCTGCACAAAACAGGCTTATCAAGTGAGAGACAGAGATATAGTTGTGTGTCTATAGTAAAACAGACATATAATCCTCAATATCTCTTTCTTAACCCATTTTCGCGGCTTAGTTATCCCTTCTGCAATGCTTAGCTGCGCATTATAAATTCAGGGCTTAGTTATCACTAAATCCATGGGAAATCTGCCTAATAAAACATACCTTCTTGGTTGTATGACAGTGAATTATAAATTCAAGTTTAGGACTACTGACTTTTGTAGCAGTAGATTCAGGGCTTGGGTCCTTGTCAATTATGGTATTTTTGTCTCCATTTAGACGTAGATTACTATATGAAAGCTATGAGCATCAGATGCTTTGCGTTTGATTAAATCTTCTATCAACGGAGCCAAAAGATAGCATGTGCATAAGTCAAGTTTGAATTATATATGCTTGTCCATCATAGGTTGTATTACTGTACAATCCTTTGTTTGGCACTACTTCCACTTGGTTGTTGCTATATCTTTAGAGAAAAAGGGATGATATCCATGATGCATTTTTGGTGTTAGTCAATTATCTATCCAATGCCAACAAAAGAATTTCACAAATTACAGTTTCAGTGTTCTGTATGAAATGTGTTATCCTTTCTTTATTTGGTGCATCTAGCGCACATTTCTTCTGTTATCATGTCTGATCGATATACACGTATGTTGTTATGATGAATGGTCAACTTGTCACAAATTTGGTATGTCACAAGTTTTCCACATTCTGTCATATTGGGAGTCCCATGTGCTTACAAACATCAATGGTAGGTAGAAACTGTCCTGATTTTTGAGTGCAAATATGCAACGATTTCTCTAAGTGAGATTGAATTATTTAGCAATCAGAAAAAGAAGTGTATGATGAACCAATGGAAAAAGAAGTGATGATCTACTGTTACAAATTGTCAATGCAAGCCATTTTACAAGAACCAAGCCATTGGTTCACGGAAACTTTTTTTCATTTTAATCAGGATCAAATGAGAACCACTTGTTATATGAGAACTGTGAGAACCAATCGTGGCTATTGGATTGAGTAAATCAAAGGCCAGGGACACGCTCGAGATTAATGCAAAAGATAGGGTCAAGCTCGTCACTATAAAAGTTAACCGTGTTATATATAAAAGTTAACCCCGTATATATGTATAGATGTTAACCCTGTTATGTACAAAAGTTAACCCTATCCTGTATAAAAGTTAACCCGATTATGTATATAAATGAGGATGAGTTCTCATATATACTATGGTTCTCATGAGTCATGGGCAGGGCGGACCCACGTGTAAGGGTATGGGGTTAGTTGATCCCATGTTTTTTAAAATATATTGGTGGAAGTTTTTGTAAGTTAAAGAAAAAAAGAAATTATTATAATATTTGCACCCATACTATTTGAACAAATTTTCGATGCACCCACACTATTTGAACATGATAACTACTGAAGTGGAAGGGTAGGATGGGAAAGGCATGAAAATGATCAAGTAACCCCACGTGACTGAGGGCCCAACCACTAAACAAAACAAACGGTGATTAATTTCCTCTTATTTGTGTCAGATACTCTCCCTATCCACTCGGTCGCCGGTGAATCGACGTAAATGACCAAAGGCGGGAGGCGGGAGGCGGGATCAATCTTCAAGAGTGAGAAATGTCACATTATTAATCTGGATAAATCATTTTTGTGGGGTTTTTTTTTTCTTTCTGTTGAAGTAAGATTATTCTTGAAGGGTGTTTGTAAGAGAAGTTTTAGATCTGGTTTAAGATGGAATTGTCATGGCCATGAGGAGTAGCATCTTTTTTCTTTCTTTAAGCCTTAGATGATCTTGCCTCTTGTTCTGTTTGCTGTGGTAATGTCTTTGTTATTCTTCAATTTGAAGACTGGAGTTTGGTTTTTTCAATGAATAAACAACAAATTAAAAAAAAAAAAAAGGGAAAAAAAAGATGGAATTGTCATGGCAGCAAAATATTGGGAAATGTCCCTGTTGTTGGAAAACGAAAGAGAGTGACGAGATGGACCAAATGGTGGGACCAAGAGAGAAACAACACTTGTTGAAGTGTTTTTCAAAATTTACCCCAAATTCTGCCATCTACCTTCCTAATTACAAATGTTAATTAATTTGAGTTGTTTATTTAATTGAACATAGAAATTGTAAATAATTGAAAGTATCATATATCATTCGGTCCTTCTTCGTGTGGTGCCGACACGTGGGGCGCCACATAGGCGAGCCACGTCGTGTAGGCATGACACGTAAGCCGACACGTAAGCACAAACTTGCCACGTAACATGACACATCATCCACCATTAATTCTTATCATTAGTTGACTTAATTACAAATTTATTAACATATTTCCAAATTACAAAATAAAATAACTTTACTTACGTATGTCAAAAAATTAAAAATCTGACTCCGTTGGATAGGATTTGAAAAATGCTTCAAATTGAGATATATATGTATATGTATCCTATAAAAGTTTGGATCATTTACGTGCGGTGATGAGAAGTAGGACATCACATAAGAGGCAATGTTCCTGTGAAGATGACACGTAGACGCCACATGTGCATAACTTTGTCATATAGTTTTAGTTGTGCGTTATAAAACAAGTATGAAATATCAAGTTTTAGTGCACATATACCATTAATGCAAAATGAGTTTATTCATGAATTGAATTACTTTTTAGAATTAGTGTACATATACTATTTTTATTCTCTATCTAAATTCAGTCCAATCTCATTACAAGTGCATGGTATGAAATATCTTTTTCAAGAATTACCATGCATCCTATGGATAGAAATCTTTGCAAAAATAAAATAAAATGTATTTTATCAATAATATCAATAAATATCACTTCAAATTGTTTAAGCATTAAATTATTGAATATATTCATAAAATTATTGTACGAGCCCGTGCTTCACGGGGATAAAACCTAGTACTAATTGAAGTTCAAGTCTGATTTGGCGAATTCTGTCCAATTTTATGTATTTATTTTCTAAATTCTGAAAATATTTTGTTTGGGGGTTTAATTTTTGACGTTTGGTGGGAGTCAGAATTTGTAGTTTCAATTTCGAATGGAAATAATAGTTATTGGGTATCGTTAATACGGGTGTAATTGTCACCGATTATTTGGGATATGTTTTGTCCTTTTTCTTGCACCCATACTATAAATTTTCTGGGTCCGCCACTGGTCATAGGAGCCCTCCCGTATATATATATATATATATATATATATATATATATATATATATATATATATATATATATATATATATATATATATATATATATATATATATATATATATATATATATGGATCATCACTTGGTGGGAACTAGGGTAAGATGGTGGGAACTTCTTGGTATCGACTTTGCCTTTTGCTTTTGTTTTTTTTTTTTTCTTGATCATAATATTTTGCGCTTTGTTTGTTTTAATTTTCTACTTTTCTTTTCTTTTTTTTTTAAATCTCCTACTACTTCCTTATTTATAGACAACTTTATTTCATATTTTTTAAGGTCGTTGTAAGATTATTATTTACAAAAATAGATATCATTAACTAAGGACGTCTTAGCCTAGCAGTTAAGAATGAAGTGATCGATACATTAATCTAAATCTCGCTCCCCACATATATGTATATTGCATTGGCTTTTGTGCCTCATCCGAACCAAGATAAATAAATAAAAAAGTATAGAAATCACTTTTAATGAATTGTGACCCTTATTTCACTAAAATGTGACCCTCGCTCATTTCAGCAAAAAATTACAGAAAGATCTTCAACTAATGTTTTTGTATTTTGTCCAAAAAAATAATAATTTTATTAATTTTTGTTAATCGTTAATATTTTATGGGTTTTCTGCTAGACCACATAATAATAATAATAATAATAATAATAATAATAATAATAATAATAATAATAATAATAATAATAATAATAATAATAATAATAATAATAAAAAATTAGTTGAAAGACATTTTATATTCCCTTATGTTATCATGAGTGAACTTCCATGTGTCATCGTTTCATTTACCAATTTTATTTTATATTTTCAGTATGGGTGAATTTTCTTGTGGCTTTACTCGTGGCATAATCAGTACACTGAAAAAGTGTACCCGTAGCATACTTTTTATAGTAATTTTAGCTGTTTATTAAAATTCATTTCTTCCCGTGGCAAGAGGTGAAATTGCCACGAATTCGAAATTTTCGTGGCACAAGTGATGATTAGTTGTAATATTTTTTTTGTTTTTTTTATTTCTTTTATTTTCTTCTGTAATTTTGTTTCCGTCACGGAAACCAAAGTGCAGGTTTAGTCAAGTGAGGACGTTCAGCTTGGAAGGTAGAGTTAGCTTTGTAGTTAGAACTCTTTATTTTAGTTCAGTTTGTTGGGATCTTGGTTGTGCCCAAGTTGGCAAGTTGTAATAATTTTAATGGATTTAAGTTCACTCTTTCGATAACTCTGATATTAATATTTAATTCGTTTTAGTTTTTTAGTAAGCTCCTTTTTGATACCTAGTCTTTATTTCTGTTTAGCATTTATTCCTTAGCGATAAATGGTGCAGTAACTACCATTGGGTTTGTGACGGTTCAATGGTGTCGAGTCGCGTATAGCGACGTCAATAGTTCCTAGGAAATCGTTGTAAATTCGGGGGTGTTACAGTATATGTCCGAGGATTGTGTCAACAATACACACTAGATAATATCACACTACTAGTGTATTAAGATCAATAGATTAGCCCATGATGATCCCCTTTCTCATCCTAAATAGAATGATGTACATGTGAAAACTCTATTACCAAATTAAGCATTTGGATGGGGTTTTACACTAAAAGAAGGAAACAAATTAACCTG
Organism: Tetragonia tetragonoides; assembly: GCA_038025085.1. Taxonomy (NCBI): domain Eukaryota; kingdom Viridiplantae; phylum Streptophyta; class Magnoliopsida; order Caryophyllales; family Aizoaceae; genus Tetragonia; species Tetragonia tetragonoides. The sequence continues at coordinate 5,622,417 of CM076145.1, read as the reverse complement.
CAAAATGTTTAAGGTATGTAGTTTCTAGTATGGAATCCTCAATAGGGTAAAAAAATCAAGCAAAATAAGAAATTAATCATGTATTTTCTTATTTGTCATATTCAATATCATTGTGAATCAATCTTTTGAATTTCTCCATAGAAGAGGAAATGACAATCACCTCCTCATCCAGTTGTTATAACCCTTTTTTCCGATTTATAAATTAAGCAATGCCTCAAAGATACAAACACAAAATACAATGAAGAGAAGGAAGAAGAAACTTGAACCAATCAAGGATTCTAAAGCATTGACAATCTGGCAATGTAACAGTTATGCAAAACAAGAGGTATGTTTGTCTTTTCATTTTGGTTTGTTTCTTTTGTTTCCACCTGATGATCACTTAGAACTAATTCATCCTATATATATACATTATTTAGGGGAATCAAGTTGGAAGAACAAGTTATCTGCAATCTGCTATGCATCATTGTAACAAGTCACTTACCTCATATGATTTGTTCAAAGTTTCATATAAAGAGTCATACAATATGATGAGACATGATATAAGTGTCCCACCTTCAGGTTGTTTTTCTTCTGAATTCTCCAATAATCCTAGTTTATTTTTAATTTGTATGTGTGAACTTAACAAGGCTGCTAAATCCCTTTGACTATCTGTCAAAGTAATCCATATGAATCACTAGAGTTAATGTTAAGTGGGACGTCACACATTGATCAAATGGGATAGTATTAAGGTATTCATACCTAAGGAAATTATTCTGATTCCCTATTGTAAATTGATTTTGGTAAGAAATTTGAACCTTCTTGTCGTTATTAACACTCTCTTTAATGAGCCAATTTTGTTATCTCTCTTCTTCGCAATTTATTTATTTATTTTTTGTTCAATGTTCTAACTTGCCATATAGTTTTTGTCTCTTATTTTTGTTTTATTGACTAGAAATAATTAAGTGATTTGTTACATGATTATGCAGATGGATTACTTTACAAAATGTTCATCTCTTCATAGGCATTGTATAGACTTTCATACAAAAAAGTCAACAATGTAAATCTTCACCAAATTGGCTCATCAAGAGCCCTTCCTAACACGTGAGGAGTCACTAGTTAACACGTGATTTTCTATGCCACTGTCATCGTTCTTAACTTTCTTTTTCTATTATGTTTAATTTTTTTATTTTTTTGTGAATTTTAGTTTGCTGACTTTGATCTCCTTCTGTCAGTAATCGAATTTGTGCCAAAAGATGCATATAGAAGCCTGAGACAGGAAAATGATTTAAAAGGTAATCATCAAGAGAAATAATGGAGCTTCTTGTCTGTGATATTGTGGCTTTCTAGAACAATACAAAGCTCAACTTTATTGACCATTATTGGTTCCTTTATCTCTCTTTTTATTTTGGGGCCTTAATAACTCTCTATCTCTAATTTTTCAGAAGTATACATCTTTATTAAGAGACAGGCTGACTGATTTTATTCTTAATCATGCAGTTGTAGTGTCGAAGGAGATGCTACAAAAATTTGACGACCGAAGGATAGTCGTTCTTTACATGATCTCCATGATGCATTACATCCCGTTCCATTCGATTCCGCTTCTGTTTCACAAGTGTTGTTCTATTATATTATGCACTCCCCATATAACTTGTGTTACACGCCGGATTTCATTTTGTTGCACACTATGCTCCATTCTGCAATCTATTCTATCTCATTTCTTTTCAGCTAAATTTGGTGAATAATCTCCATGAAATGTTTTAAAGTAGAGATTTTCTTTGATCCCGTTATAATTTAGTTGTGAGAGAACTCGGATCATGTATAATGTATTAACATTTTTTCTATTTAGATGGATAAGCCATCGAAGTACTCAAATAAATAAGAGACTTGTGTCGGTGATGTTAGAAGACCCCAAAATATGGAAGTCCTAGTTACAGTCCCATGTTTCAGCAAACCATTACAATAGCTGAGATGTGAATCAACAATACATAAGCTTCCATATTAGCCTTCATGATGTTGTCAGATTGTGATCGCTCTGATGAAATAGATCATCTCCTACACTTTTTCTCCTATACTCCCTCCAATACTTCACAAAGACCAAAATAAAAAAAAAATAAAGAAAAATAAAAATATTTATTTTTTCAAGGTATTGGAGGGAGTGCAGGAGAGGATTTCATTTCCACTCTAATGGCATGGAAGTGAATCATTATTTGCCGTTTTTCTCATTCATACTTGTAAGGTTGTATTCTCTTTAGCTTAATTTTAATTCAATCTAATTCAATTTAGTTTAGTTTAATTTAGTCCAATTCATGCATGTAATAACCACTCACTTTAATTAAATAAATATTGTAATTTGTAATTCTGGGATGTGTTCACAATGATATATCTGTCTATTAGAACAATTTCGAATATATACTTTCAAATGAACCAGTTACTAAAAAGGGTTTTGACAAGTTACAAAGGACTAAAGGTCACGAGGAAAAATCAATTCATTTTAGTTTAAATAAGTTAAGTTTTTTTTTAAGAAAACAATAAAATGAAAAGTAGGGACCCTAAATTGGAAATTTCAAATCATGATCATACTATGTATCTTCATTCTGGCAATGACAATAATAAAAATTAATTGACAATTTTCCACAAAAATAAAATAAAATTAATTGTCAATCAAGTTTGAGTTGGTAGAGGCTAGCGCCAAGTCGTAGAAAGTTCTCTTGCTTTATGCTTTAACTACTTATAAAACTAGGAGTAAACCCATGCTATGTCAGATAGTCAAAACTTTCACTAAATATAAATATTTTTATTTTTAATAATTTTTTTTGATTTTTTTTAATTGTACAAATAAATCTAAAGAAGTTGTAAAAATATTCTTGATGTCAGAGATGATCTGATTAAGAAAGCAGGCAGTGTTGAAGCAGCTAAGGCACTCCTAAACTCCTGGTCTCCTAATGGAAAGCTCATTGTCAGGAAAGCCTATGATTATTTCAGAAAACCTAGTGACAAGGTTGGCTGGGCTCCTGTCATCTGGGATTCTGCTACTAGTAGAAGGCATGCTTTTATTGCAGCCATTGCCCTACAAAATGCTCTGCCTACCATTGATAATCTATGTCATAGAGGGCTATGCATTATTGTGAGCAGATGCATCCTTTGCAGAGCCAGCTCTGAAGATGTGCAGCATCTCTTTTTCTCTTGTACCTTCTCAGCTGAAGTGTGGCAACATGTTCTGCTTTGGATTGGGATCACTCGTAGAGGTCTCAGCCTCAAGCATGAAATAAGATGGATGAAAAATCACCTCAAAGGCAAGTCTTGGAAGCACAAAATCAAAAGATGTGCTTTAGCTGCCACTGTGTATGAACTCTGGAGAGAACGCAATGCACGCATCTTCAGTGAGCATCTCAAGCCTGTTGATGTTATTGTCAGGGAGATCAAGAGTAACGTTTGTGCCAGAATTCTTTCTGAGAGTCCTATAGATGGGAAAGATCGACTGTATGCTCTTTTAGGCTAAAAAGTCTGTTGTTTTTACTCTTGTTGTAATCCTTGTGGGTACCTAGTTGGTAAGCCACCCTCTTGAATTGATTTTTCCCTGGGATGCCGCCTTGGTAGTCCTTTGGAGGATGGATTGAATAAAATTCACCATTTTCCAAAAAAAAAAAAAGTTGTAAAAATATTTCGGATAAGGAAAACAAAAAGGATAGGCTAAGGGAGAGAATCAAAGATTTTGGGAGAGGTCAGGTTATTAAAGCATGAATAACAATGAACCACCTTGTTTGTTCATCCATCTTTCTCCTACTTTCTCACTCCTCCACCTCAATATCAACTTATTTCCAAGAACTTCACGCAAACACATATTTATCCATGAACTCAAGAAACTTGTTCATCCCTCTTTCTCCTCCCTCGTGGCCAACAAATGAATTTAAAGCAACTTTGTGTAAAAATATAACAAATGGGTCTCATTTTGTAGATCATGAAAAAATATAACTACCAGTATTTCTTTCTTTTTTCTTTTGATTTTTTTAGAATTTTTTATGGCCAATTGAGGTTCATTAAAAAGTAAAAAAAAAAAAAAAGAATTACCGCTTGCAAACCCACCATGAACGCCCAACTCCGATGTTCACCCAAGCCATTTGATGAACTTTTTGCCCCATGTTCATGTTTTTCTCTCCCCCCCCCCCCCCTCTCTCTTTCTCTCCCCCCCCCCCCTCTCTCCCCTTTGAACAACAAAATATTCATGGATAAGTACATGCTTTGTTGTTCATCCCTCTCTTACCTCCCACATGATATTGGTTATTCATGGTTATTCATGCTCTTAAAGTGCCACTCTTTATTATCACTAAAAAGTTATAGTAATATCAAATTCATGCCATAACAAATAAGTATTGAGATCAAACAATCATTCAAAATGTGGAGTATATATATTCTGAATGCTCTAATGACAAATGGAGTAGGAAGAGGAGGCATCATTCCCCTTTTGTGCAAGTGTGCAATTATGTCCATTTTTTTTTTATTTTTTTTTGGAAAATGATGAGTAATTCATTTTATTACCCAAAGGATAATGTTTTCGTGTTCTTTGTGAGATTATATTTTAATGATAGTCTCAGGGGGAGCGCTATGCAAACGGCTACCAAAGTATGTAGGATATGCAAAAGAATAAAAACTGGCTGGGTGATTTTCCGGGAAATACTCCTTCAACAATGTTCTGGCAGGTAGAGAAAGAAAGTGGAAAGTGAGATAAAGAATATTTTGGGATTGTGGGAGATCGGTAATTATAGTGATGTGAATGGCAGAGTCGTAATTTCGTACATTGTCAGAATATTAGACGTCAGCCCTCCGTGTTTTCTTTTTGAGCCACCAATTACGGAATTTCGGGCCTGATTTGACAGGCTGACGTGTCGAACGAATAATCCTGGAACTTGAGGGCGGTCACCTAATCTCATTTACTGCCATATGTCACCTTCTCACAAGTCCGTTGACTTGTTCAATTTATATGACGCGACAATGTAGGGCCCTATGAAAGGTATTTTAGGCCGTAACATTTAGCCACTCGGATTATGTCTAGTGGAAACCTTGAAGTTAGCATAATTCAAACAAAAAAGTTCATGATAGGATTCTGAATTTGGGCTGGCCGCCAGAGGCCGACTGGATTCCGGTCGATTAGAATAGGCCGACCAGATTTTGGCCAATTAGAATCTTTGAGCTTACTTTTTGTGCTACAGGTAGCGCGTTCGATTAGAATTTGCGTATTTTGGCTGACTAGTGAGGAACATCTTCTAGCTCAAGAGGCACTGTAAATAGCCGATCAGAGTTTGTGGCCAGTGGCCGGTCACCGAGGTTGGTAATAGGTCGTTGCTTTGTTGTGAGCTTTCATGAAGGATTTCTTCAATTTCTATCCCCAATGCTCCATGGAGCCAGCCTTTTGACCTAGGGTGATCAGAAATTTGATGTTTGAGCTGATCATCGGAGGCTAAAAAACTCCTAGTATTTAGTGTAAGTGTGAGACCAATTGTATAGGTTTTGAGCCCTCCTTGCTTTGAGCCGATCACTAAAGGCTAAACAAGTTCCTGGTATCTAGGTTAAGTGTGAGGCCAACTGTTAGGGTTCGAATCCTCATGATGACCGATCACAATTAAGCTCCAAGTATTTAGGCTGAGTATGAGGCTAACTGTATAGGGTTTTAGTCCTCATGATGACTGATCACAATTTAAGAGTTTGAGCCAATCACTAGGGGCTAAAAAAGCTCCTAGTACTTAGGCTGAGTGTGAAGCCAACTGCATAGAGTTTGAGCACTCATTATGACCGATCACAATTTGAGAGTTTGAGCCGATCACTAGGGCTAAAGAGCCTTTATTATATTTAGGCTAAGTGTGAAGCCAACTGTATAGGTTTTGAGCCCTCATAATGGCCTGTGAAAATTACATCTCACATATCCCACTACTCAATTACTATACTAAATCGTAATACGTCGGACGCTTAGATAAAAATTCGGGTCTAGGTGATAGACTCACAACATTCGGAATTTAGAAAGACCAATGGCCAACAACACCGTGAAAATCCTTTCCCAAAAAAAAAAAAACCCCTAAAAATAAAAAATAAAAGATAAAAAGTAGTAAAAAAATAAATAAAAAAGAACGAAAAATTTCGGGATCAAACACAACACAAGGCCAGTCTTCTTTCACATCTGCCATTGTTATTCTCCCTCCACAAGCACATTCGACGCCATTAACAATCAAATCTCTACAGAGAGAAAGAGGAAAGAGAGAGAGAGAGAGAGTGAGAGAGAGTGAGAGAGAGTGAGAGAGAGCAAGAACGATGGCGGGTCACGATTCGAAGTACTTCTCCACAACAAAGAAGGGTGAAATCAAATCTCTACAGAGAGAAAGAGGAAAGAGAGAGAGAGAGTGAGAGAGAGCAAGAACGAAGGCGGGTCACGATTCGAAGTACTTCTCCACAACAAAGAAGGGTGAAATCCCTGAGCTCAAAGAAGAGCTCAATTCTCAGTATAAGGTTTTAATCTAATCCTCTTTTTCAATTTATTTTCTGAAATTCGTCCAGTTGATGTTATCAATTTGCGGAAATGTATGTAGATCTGATCGCGTTTGATTTGAAATGTGATTTTAATTCGTTGATTGTGGGCCATTTGTTGTTGAATTCGTATAAATTAGGGTTGGTAGTTTATGGTGTTATGTGGATCGGATTTAGGGCTAGTTAAAGTATGCTATCAATGTAATGGTAGATTAGTCTCACTGTATAGTCGCATTCAGGCATTTTTCTTTGATTGATGTTGAATTGAAATCTGGTGCTACTGCAAATGGAATTGTGAGTATGGTTTTGAAGTTAACGAATTGAAATTGGTATCGAAACTACATTTGTATGCCCATTCAATTAGAGTTTAATATCTTGTGCTGGGGGATTTGAAAGATGTCCACTGATAGGAGTTGGATAGGATAAAGTGTTTGTACTAGGGTTTCGGATGATGGTCTGTTTGATAGTATTAGAGGTTTACACGTGAATCAATTAGCAGATCACCTCAAGGGAACATTGTTTTTATTAATATCAGTTGTTTCGAGCTGGGCTTATCTATAAAATGAGCATATTACTTCAGCATAATGTGATATGTTGGATACTAGTAATGCTACACTTTCCAGATAAAACACATTGGGATTATTTGTGAGAGAAGTGAGAACATGAAGGGTGATTCTTCTTGTAGGCAAACATTCGTTGATCACTCAACTGAGTTGTTCTAAGACTTGTTACTCTCAACGATCTGCCTTAAGGTAATTAACACATGCATAATCACTTGCAACCCTGATGGGGTAGCTCAGTTGGTAAGACCTCTGAGAAGTATTCCATAGGTCCAGGTTTGAGTCCCCTCAGGGCCACTGGAGGTTTTCCTAGTACTTAACTTCAGGACCCATGGGATTAGTCAAGCAAAGCTTGGACACCCATGTTATCTAAAAAAAAAAAAACCCGTGCATAATAACTCGCAGAAAAGTGACAGTGGTGGCAAGTGTGTTACTTGGATTCTTCATTTTGACAAAAGTAAGTGTCAAATTTTTTCTGCCGATAACATGGGTACAGACTAATCCCTCGGACCCTGAAGCTAACAACGAGAAAAACCTCCAATGGCCCAATGGAGGCTCAATCTAGTGACCTTAAGGATAGAGTTCAGGGTTCTGAAGTGCTGCGCTATACACTCTGGGCTTATGTGCCAGATTCTTGATCTGTAGGATATGATATGGAACTTGGACACCTCAATTTAGACCCAAAACTAGAAGAATCCCTTGACAAAGATGAGTTAGATCTCTGTATAGAGACTTTAAATTAGGGTGGAAAAGTCAAATTTATTTCACTCTGAACAAGGAGAATCCCTTAAGATAAGTTGCATTATCTATTTCTAATTCATTTCCCTTAGCCTGTTTCCCTTTTTTTTTTTTTTTTTTTTTTTTCTTTTTCTCTCTTCCTAAACCTTTACCTCTTCTGATATGTAGTAGTAGTGATCAATTATCAAAGTACTTTTTCCCTATCTTCTCTCATCTCCTTGAGGTCCAGTTCTTAGCCATTAGGGGTAGAGTACATTAGTTTATTTACTTTGACTAAATCGTGACGTTTCATACCTAAGATTAGAAATCCTTGTGATAGTCGCGACCTGCCAGAGCAAACATCTTGATCATGCCAGTCAACCTGTAGCAGGGTCCACACTAGTTGTTGCTGTTGCAGATCATACTCAAGTATCCATGCTTATGTGGCTTTGGAATAGAGTTCAGTACCAAAGGGTTCAGCTGCATGGCAGCAGCGTAAAAATGAACTTTTGTATATCCAAGTGTCTTTGTTAGCTAAGATTCTATTTAGCCTGCCCCACCTTGGTTTGTTGGTATATACACTTGGAAAGACAGGGAGGAGGTATCCCTCTAGATTTTAAACTGCCTTCGAGTGGAACTATGTTGGGTAATGTTGTTATGGGCTAAAGCAGCTGGTGCTTTTAAATGGGAGATCCTTGTAATTAGATATATCTCTAAGGACCTCTGATCCTCCTAGGTTGTAATTTCATAATTCACATTATTAATATACTTTTCATTTTTGGAAAAATGGAGTGGAGCACTGTAGATAAGACAACTCTCTAGTGTACAGTGACTAGGTGCATGGAACCGTTCACTATCTCTAGGGAGTAGGCTTTGCAACTCTGGCTCATGTTTTCTTGAGGTGTGATGTAGCACGGTGTCTTTGATATAGGCTGTTCGGTATAGTTGGAGAGTCTTGGGTGTGCCCTGACCCCACTAGTTTTTGGACTTACTGTAAACGCGATTTGTGAGCTTTGGGAGGAGGTAGAAGAGGTTACTGTGGCAAAATGTTTTATTTTGCAGCGCTGTGGCGCCGCCTTTGGCCGTTAAAGAACTCTTGGGTTTTCCATGGTTCTACACTATCTTCTGATTTGCTTTGGAGTTACTTAGATTCTTTATGGTCAATGACAGCCGGGCCCTTTAGAATTTAATAGTTTTTTTAGAGATTCAAAGACACTGGGGCCTGGGCTGATGTGTAAATATTTATTTGAGTTTTTTTTAGAGGAATCCTTGTGCTCTCAATCTTTATTCCTGAAAGAGCAAGTCTTGTGTGAGACCAACTCACACAAAAATGGGATCACTATTTAGAAATACATGGGTCACTTATTATGAGCTGTGAGTCCTGTGACCCTTGTTTCATTAAAAAGTGACCCTCGTCTTACCAAAAGTTATAGTAAGACTGTCTTAAATAAGTTTTTGTGGTTCTGAAACTATATATATAATATACTTTCCCTTTATTTAAAAAAAAGATAGAGTGGGCTTCACATGTTGTTCTTGTTGTATGATCTGATTTATCCAAGGAGATACTAGTTTGGTTTAACCTGCTCTTTATCTATGAAAAATTAAAAACACAGTTTGGTTTAAGCTGGAGCTGTATGGATTATGGATTACATAACTCACATTGTTATTTTAGGTTTCATTTTCATTTCTCTAACAATTATGTTATGTTATTGATGTCAAAAAATAATGGGATGTTGGCCTGCTCTGTTTCTGTCAAATTGTGTGTCTTTAGAGTAGAATGTCGATTGAAGAAGTCTTCCTTCAGCCTTCCCTGAGGGAAAAGAAGAAGACAAATACTTTTTTTCAATCGATATTACAATTTCTCTATCATAGATTTCTCATGTTCAGCTAATTCCAGAAAGGAGATTGGGAAGAGTTCCTTCTTTTGTGTTAAGAAGTCTTCCTTCAGCCTTCCCTGGGGGAAAAGAAGAAGACAAATACTTTTTTTCAATTGATATTACAGTTTCTCTATCATAGATTTCTCATGGTCAGCTAATTCCAGAAAGGAGATTGGGAAGATTTCCTTCTTTTGTGTTACGTTAAGAGTCCAGTTTGTTTAGTTGTTTACTTGTACTCTTCATTTCCACGAGCATCTGTGTTGGACCCTTGGATATGGTATGACACCTAACACTTCACATTCTACCATAAACAAGGAATTTCTTATATTCAATCCCGAATCACCTTTGTACTCGATTCATCTCTGCATCTGAGTAACATAGTTGTGGGTAATCTTTTAATGGGTTCACGCTTCACATTAAGTTTCCTTTCTCTGCTCACACTTCACAGTTTAGGTCACAATATGTTTTCCCCCTCATGCATTTTCATTTTCTTGTGTGCTTGTATTTTGGATATGCTGGCTAATGTGCAGGATACCTTGTTTTCTGTGTAGGATAAGAGGAAAGATGCTGTCAAGAAGGTTATTGCTGCAATGACTGTTGGAAAAGATGTTTCATCATTGTTCACTGATGTTGTGAACTGCATGCAAACAGAAAACTTGGAGTTGAAGAAGCTTGTATATCTATACCTTATTAATTATGCTAAAAGTCAACCAGACCTTGCAATTCTTGCAGTCAATACATTTGTCAGGGTAACTTGCCATCGATAATGCAAGGTTTGGTGATGCAGTCAGATATTGAGTTTTTACTAAGTTTTTAGTATTAAAATCAGTTCGAGATCCCTGATTTTTGGAAGATGGTTATCTTGATGACATATTCTCTCTGTCTATAAATCTATATTTCATTATATTCTACTATTCTTTCACTTTACCCCCTCTTTCCACAAAATTGAAAAGGAACAGAAACCCAGTGTTAGAATAAGGTAAGGAATGAACGAATTTACAGATTGTTTTTATAAAAGACATGTTGGACGAAGCATCGACTTTCCAGTGAAGCTAACATGTACTTATAAATGTTGAGGGTTTCTATTAAAGACTTAGGGCCTGTTCGGGGTGGTTACCAGTTACAAAGTTTATGTCTTGAAAAATTTTCAACTCTTTGCAGAAATTTAATTTAAAGCTAAAAAAAATATCCTTGTTGTCTACTTATAAATTTATAATTTTCAACTGTCCGCAAACAATGAAAAACCAAAAAAAGGTGCTTTGAAAGAAAGCGAGTTCAGTTTATTGTTCTTCGAAGAAAGCAAATTCTGTGGTACAGCTTTTGCATTAGCTGCAAAGTTCATTAATCTATCTCGCTTATTGACCCTCTGTAAGCATCTTTTGTTTATGTTGCATCTGAATTATCAATTATCTGCTCGTTTTTACCTGAACGTCTTAAAAAAAAAATCATATATGGTAATTTATATACTAATGATATTAGCCCTTCCAAATTTTGCTCTTTCTTATTGATAATGTCTATGCATTGCCCTAATGTGCACTTAAACTATTGGTCCCTGTGCAGGATTCACAAGACCCTAATCCTCTCATTCGGGCTTTGGCAGTTAGAACAATGGGCTGTATTCGTGTTGATAAAATTACCGAATACTTATGTGATCCCCTTCAAAGGTGCCTCAAGGTTGACATTTGTCATTATTCTCTCAAAAGTCTGTTAGATATATGTGTTTAATCTTACTTTATAGTGTGTTGTAAATTTGTTTTTGCAACGCTGAAATAATTCTCTTCTTCTGTTTTAACAGGATGATGATCCATATGTACGGAAGACAGCTGCCATTTGTGTTGCCAAGCTTTTTGATATCAATGCTGAGCTAGTTGAGGATAGGGGGTTTCTAGATTCGCTAAAAGATTTGATATCTGACAATAATCCAATGGTAGTAGCAAATGCTGTGGCAGCTCTTGCCGAGATTCAAGAGAACAGCAGTAGACCCATTTTTGAGATCACCAGTGCCACACTTCAAAAGCTCCTTACTGCCCTGAATGAATGCACAGAGTAAGTTCTTGTATGCACTGTTGATTTGCTAACAGTTTTCATGTATAGTTGTTGTCTAACTGCTCATTTTCAGACACCTTTTTTTTGACTTTTAAACAAGTTACCTTACAAATTTTTTGCAGCTGAGTTTATTGAGGGTGAAGGATTAAGCCAAAGTATAGGGAATGGGTTTAGTCAATGAAAATAGCATTTTTTTTAACCTTGATAGCTAGGAGGTAATCTTTTTATTTCTAATGCGAAAAATGTATATCCCATATAGAAAAACCAACTCATATATATTTGTACGCATTCCCCTAGGAACACCAACGATCAATTTATTTTTGTCCTTTTGTTGTATAATACTTTTGTGCTGAAGCTTTGCTCAAAAAGAGGAAGGGTTTGTTCGAGCTGTATAGATCTTGTCTATCTTTAATACTAATGTAGCTGTAATGCTATATTCACTCCTCATCAGGTGGGGTCAAGTTTTTATATTGGATGCCCTTTCGAGATATAAAGCAGTTGATGCTCGAGAAGCTGAGAACATTGTAGAGAGAGTTACTCCACGCTTACAACATGCCAACTGTGCTGTTGTACTTTCAGCTGTAAAGGTGATAAATTTTCTTTTGCAGCTTAATGGTAGTTGTTAGCTGTCTGCTATGTGATCATAAGCTTTGTTTTCTGTTTCCTTGCAGATGATTCTTCAGCAGATGGAACTCATCACTAGTACTGATGTGGTTCGAAACCTTTGTAAGAAAATGGCTCCTCCCCTTGTAACTCTGCTTTCTGCTGAACCTGAGATACAGTATGTTGCCCTGAGGAATATCAATCTCATTGTGCAAAAAAGGCCAACAATTCTGGCCCATGAAATTAAGGTATTTAAGTTTTTCCAAGTCAACAATTCTATGCTCCCCCTGCACTTTGTTGATTTGGAATAGTATACCAAGCCCATATTGTATCTTTTAGCAGTCCATGAAAAATTTACTGTCTTGCATATGTTTTATGTTGCAAGGTCTTCTTCTGCAAGTACAATGACCCTATATATGTGAAGATGGAGAAGTTAGAAATTATGATCAAGCTTGCTTCAGACAAAAATATTGATCAAGTAAGTTCTTTGTCGTCGCTGCTATATTATAATACGAGATTCTAGTGGTTGTGCTCTAAACATTGCAATTATGGTTCCAGGTTTTGTTGGAGTTTAAAGAGTATGCAACCGAAGTAGATGTAGACTTTGTTAGAAAAACTGTTCGTGCAATTGGCCGCTGTGCTATAAAGTTAGAGAGAGCAGCTGAACGCTGCATCAGTGTTTTGCTGGAGTTGATCAAAATCAAAGTGAACTATGTTGTTCAGGAGGCAATTATAGTAATTAAGGATATATTCAGAAGATACCCTAACACATATAATTCAGTGCTTTCAGTTGTTGACTCAGTTGTTTGATAATTGTATGGCTCTTTTGACTTTTGTTTGCCTATTGCCTAAACTTTTGTAATGTTTCTTCCAGGTACGAGTCCATAATCGCAACACTCTGTGAGAGCTTAGACACTCTAGATGAGCCAGAGGCCAAGGTACAAATCTTTCCAATGTGATGATATTTGTTTTATCATCTGACTGAGGCTTTATATAATCTATTTATTTATATGTACTCAGGCTTCTATGATTTGGACCATTGGTGAATATGCTGAAAGAATTGACAATGCTGATGAGTTGCTTGAGAGTTTCTTGGAAAGTTTTCCCGAGGAGCCTCCACAAGTCCAGTTGCAATTGCTTACAGCGACTGTCAAGCTTTTCCTTAAGAAGCCAACTGAGGGACCACAGCAGATGATTCAGGTAAGTTGCCTTTTCTTTTTTTGCATTTTTCTTATTTTAGTGTTCTGTCACGAAGGGAGAGATATATAGTGGGTACATTTCAGGTTCATCTTTGTCCAATACACAGCCTGTGGTTTCATGCCACCTCGTCTCAGCACTCTGTTTTTGATAGTTTGAGTGCCCTAGACCTAGATTGTTATTGCAAATTATGTTTGACATGTTCTACCATTGTCTCAATTCTACCATATGTAAATTTAGCACTTCATGCTCTTCCATTTACTGAAATGTCCTCCCACATTTTGTAATTGTTGAATTCTGTGTGCTAGTCAGACGAGTTGGTTCTGTGTTGGAAGATTGTTGAAATTTCATTCTCTTCTTGTGGTTGCAATGAATAAAGAAATTTGATTATGAAAGTTAAAGTTTGGGATGGCCAAAAGAACCATGTTTCCGATTCTAATCCTAGATAACACTTGCATTTTTTCTTTCTCATACTGTTCTGCTCGGAATTGTGTCAACTAAAAGAAGGGAGAATATTCTAAGGTGTGAGCAGTATGACTGACCAGACAGTATTATAAAACAATTGACAACCTCATGGTTGTTTTGGTGATATATGTGAATCACCTTGAAGTTTGAGCTGTCTCTTTTCATTTGGGGTAGTAGTTTTCCTCTTGTCCACTAAAGGTGTTATTCCCTGCTTCTACCAAGGTTTGGACTGATCATTTCTGAGTCGAATTTGCATTTGATCTTCTTGAAGGTCTGGGCATGTACTTCAGAGGGTGTGTTGAGCAGGGCTGTAATTGAGTCATTCGACAATAAAAGAACCAAGCTTGAGATCATTTAATAGATGTGCCGAGCATGAATTTGCCGCGCCTGACTTATTTATGTTCGCGAACAACTCGTTTAAAGCCCTCTTGAAGCTTGTTTAAAGCTTGTCCAATCTCGTTTATAGCTTGGTGTCATAAATAATTACTTTCTGTGGATAACAACCTGAATACCTAACTTAAAAGTGTCTGTTTCATTGCAATTAAGTTTTTTTGAAGATGTAAAAAGTTAAATCTTTCATTCCCTTGCACAAAATCTGCATTTTGTATCAGAAATAATGAAAAAAAGATATAACTAGACAAACAGAATAAAAAAGAATCATATATAATGACAAGAAAAGAGCGTTGACAAGATATATAGTGAAAGAAAAAAAGGATGAATAGCGTCAGATCCTTCTTCATGAAGCTTTGTTGAAAAAGTTGTCCAACATCGCTGCTAGAGGAGCAAGGCACTTTCGCAACTGAGTATACTATGTTTGGTTGCAATAATCCAATTAAAGTTTCTCGCACGTTGCTTGTGGAGGAGTGAGTTGTCTAAGCAAAAATATATAAGTAAGCCTGTCCCTGGTTGCAATTCCTAGTTGACATTTGACTATGAAGGATGGGCTTTGGTTGTCCTGTAAACTTATTGAAGTCTATTGCGCCTGCTTTGGATGGATGGCCCACCAAATAGATTATGTATTTACAATTATAAAATCTTTTCATGGTATGGCTTGATATATTAAATGAGCTCGAGTACTCTTGTCAAGCCGAGTTTGAGCTTCTTCTTTCAAAGCCCGTTGGAGCTCCCAGCCAAGCTTGACCAACATTTTTCTGATCTGAACTCGAACACCTTTAAATGGGTAATTTCTTGACCACCCCTGAGAGTAGCTAGTTGGCTACTCTCCGTGGCCTATTATCCATGAAAAATGGGCTGAAAGGCCTTTGTTTTTATCCCTCCAATCAGGCCCATGATGTTTTATGGGGGGAGTACCCATCTAAGTACTCTCAGGTGCATCCAAGAACCATTGCCTTAAATGCTCGACTCGGCTTGTTTACATCCCTATTGTTGAGTTCGATATGGGTATTCACATCTCTCTTTCCTGTTCTATGATACCTTTGCTATAGCACTTTGCATGAGACTCCCGCGGCATGACTGGGTATGATGGTAGAGGTTATGCGGAGAGATTCTCAAGATTGACCGGTGATTTGAAAGACATACTGTTGTCAACTAATGTACTAGTTCATAACAAATATGAAAAAAATTTAGGAGCAAAGCTATAATTTGGTTGTAAATATGTCGATTAGTTTTAGGGAAGAAACAGAGTAATTGGGGAGAAAAGAAGTTGCTGAATTGCTTAGTTTGAATGCTTAGCGGTTGTTGTTTCTTGCAAATTGCTAGGTCAAAATGGTTATCCGTGCTCTTATCTTCAAAAAAAGAAGTTATCCATATCCCACCAAATCCTACCTTTATTTTCTTTTAGTGATAACTGTAGCCTTATCTAAAAAAATTAAAAAATCAATGGGTATGGGTGGGTGGTAAGATCAGCTTTATTGTGGATTGTTTTGATGTCTCCATTCGAACTTGTAATTCTATTTATGTTGGTGCCTGTGGCTTAAGTGCAATTTTCTGGGGTCTCCAATCGACTGATCTTGTTTGGGAATTGGTGTGGTACTTGGGAGTTGGTTGCGCTTTGGGTGAAGGTAGCTGGGGCTTGAAAGGGTCTCCGCGACTGATTTCAGAGGGAACTTCTTTAATTAGACTTTTGAGGGAGGACTCCTCCTAGGCTGTAATTCGTTTTGCTTGTCAATGAGATCTTATCTAATAAAATGTTTATTGTTCGCAGGCTGTTTTGAATAATGCCACTGTTGAGACTGACAATCCAGAACTGCGTGATCGTGCTCACATATATTGGCGTCTTCTTTCAACTGATCCTGAGGTTAGTATGCAATAGTTGAACTGCAAAATCGTGTTAACATTTTGATATACGGAGTAAAATCACAGTTCAATGGCTTTTGCTGGAAGAAGAATAGTACTTTGTTTCCCTCTAAGGCTTGTACCTCGTTGTTGAGATTGATAGTTAAATTAAATTCTCACATAAAATGTAGTTCTTTTGTGCATATGGACTATGGAATCATAGACATCATTGGAGTACTATAGGGTTTTAGGAGCTAGCTCTGCACCCGATCAAACTTATATCATAGGTATATTATACTCCGTATATCTGTAGCCCACTGACGAACATATGAAAATTGTCTGGGTTTTAAGTTCCTCTGGTTTGGATGACTGATTGTTATTGCATCTCAGGCAGCTAAAGATGTTGTGTTAGCAGAGAAGCCTGTGATCACTGATGATTCGAACCAGCTTGATTCTACTCTCTTGATGAACTTCTTGCAAATATTGCAACTCTATCTTCAGTGTACCACAAGCCACCAGAAGCATTTGTAACTCGTGTGAAGACAGTATCTCAGAGAACTGAGGAGGATTATCCTGATGGAAGTGAAGCAGGATATTCAGAATCACCTGCACATCCTGTTGATAGTGGTGCGTCGCCTCCATCCAGCTCATCGTCCAGGCAGCCAGCCCCAGCCCCAGCTGGTGGTGCATCTCCAACTGCAGCTCCTGTTCCTGATTTACTGGGAGATCTAATAGGCTTGGACAATTCAAATGCTCTGGTTCCTGCTGACCAGCCTGCACCATCTGGGTGAGCAACATTACTCATACTTCCACTTATATAATTGTTCATGGTATTCTCAATCTCAATTTTCCTACTGTATAGAGGATCTTTGGCTGATAGATATACTGCTACCTTGAAATTTTGACTGGCCACCTATACTTGGATATTCCTTGAGATGTTGAATTACTAAAGAAATAAGACACTTTTGGATCACAGGATATGCTGTTTATATTGATTCTCTGATATCCTAAGATACGCAAGATTTTTCTCATTAATCTTTCCCTTTACAGCCCACCTTTGCCAGTGGTATTGCCTGCCTCCAAAGGACAAGGACTACAAATCAGTGCTCAGGTTATACGGAGAGATGGACAAATATTCTATAGCATGCTATTTGAGAACAATACACAATCCCTTCTTGATGGATTCATGATCCAGTTCAACAAGAATACATTTGGCCTTGCTGCTGGAGGACCTCTGCAGGTAGTTCTCTTCAGACATTGCTAAATGTTGGTGCCTTGGAGATTTGACTTCTAAATGGTCGTGATGTTTTTTAATACTCTTTTTTTTTTGGTTTTGTTTGCTAGGTTCCACAGTTGCAACCTGGGACATCAGCGAGCACTCTGCTTCCCATGGTTCTATTTCAGAATGTAGCTCCTGGTCCTCCAAATACTCTCCTACAGGTAGCAGTAAAGAACAACCAGCAACCAGTTTGGTACTTCAACGATAAACTTTCATTGCATGTGGTCTTCTCTGAAGATGGGAGGATGGAGCGTGCAACCTTTTTGGAGGTAATGTAGTTGATTTTCCCATTCCTTCAATTAAATCACCGGACAACATTTTCATTCTCATTGTGTGTGATAACTGAATTGTTGTCGTGTTGCAAATTGTTTTGGGGAAACCCAGTCCTGGTCATTATGAGCAAAGCTCCTCTTATTTTTTCCTTTTCTTCTTTCTGGTTTGTATCTTGAAAAGACGGCATAAAGGACTACTCAGACTTCCATAATTAATAATATTGACTTTCAACTTTTGGCAATTTGTTTGCCATCTTGTTCATTTTCCTGATTGCTATAGGAAGAGCTTCTCTTTATTTTTCCGGGATACCCGAGTCTTCCAAAATTGATAATATTTTGAACTTTTGCCACCTTTTTTGCCATAGGATACTTCTTCACTTTGCTTTGGTGATTGCTTTCTGTTTTGAGTAAAACTCAAAACCACTAGCAAATCCTAGTATGAGCTGCCACTGGGCAACTGGGAGCTCAAAACAATAGCCTTACCCTTGAGGCCTTAACATCAGCTTACTATGTTACTTCAACTCTCCTTCCAGCCAAACTTTGTTGCACCTGCCTGATTATTTATCGTTCTAACTATCACCAGCACTCAATAGCTCACATTCCCATAGTTTCTTGTTGGCTACCCCTAACTCTCCTCTGTATTTGTGTGCATGTGACTTTGGAACTCACCTTTGAGTTGATGGACTGCGTTATTCTTTCCCTTGAATCAAGTGAAGCTTTCTAGCCAATATTGACTTGAATTGCGGGTTGATAATATTGCAAAAAGTGAAAACTTTCTAACCTTTTTTTCTTCAACAGACATGGAAATCCCTTCCTGATTCAAATGAGGTCCTCAGAGACTTCCCTGGCCTTGTGATAAATAGCGTGGAAGCAACTCTTGACAAATTGGCCGCATCGAACATGTTCTTCATAGCAAAGAGGAAAAATGCAAACCAGGAGGTGTTGTATCTCTCTGCTAAGATTCCTAAAGGAATCCCGTTCTTGATCGAATTGACCGCGGCTGTTGGAATCCCCGGAATCAAGTGTGCAATCAAGACGCCAAGCCCTGAAATGGCACCTCTCTTTTTCGAAGCAGTAGAGCTTCTCTTCAAGATATGAAATTATTTCCGTCCCGTTTCCCCTCTGAAGGGTATTGTATACTTCTACGGACTAATACTTGGGGTCCTTTCTTCTTCCCCCACCCTCACCCCTTTTTGGATTCTCCCTTGTAAGTCATGCTCTTCTTACATTTTTTCTGATTAGTTAAAAACCTAGTTCCCAGAGGCTGGTAATGTGAAGTGAGTTTTGTTTTATTTTGTTATATGATTTTCTCCTAGCACATTTTTAATTTTATAAAGGGTGTAATTTTATCTATCATTCAAGAACGTAAATGGCGAGTATAAAGTTATTTTTCCTCTCTGCCTTTCATTCTTTTGCAAAAACTAATTTTATTGTTACAAAAAGTGATACATAAGAGCAAAAAAAAAAAAAAAGTAAAATTCTTTGGATACACAAGTAATACTTGTGCGTAAACCCAGGATAAAAAAAAGTAAAATGAAAAGTGATTGTTAGTCTCAATTTGGTTTTCACCTCCACCTTTTTGCCTATGTGGAATTTGTTGTGTAATGTAAACTTTTGCGACGCAAAAATACTAAGGGGCCGTTTGGTTGGAAGTAATGATTAATGAGGTAATCGAATGAATTTATAGGCTAAAATGAGAGGTATGTGAGGTAGTGGGGGTTAGATTACCTCTATTTGGGGATAATAGAAATCCACCTCCCCCTAGGATAATGAATTTCCCCCATTTTTCTTCATTTTCTCCATTACCCCCACTTAATCATTACCCTCATCACTACTTCATCTTACTATTTTAGCCTAAAAATTCATTCCATTACCTCCTTACACTACTAGAAAACACCTCTTTTACGACGGGATTGCCCGTCGTAAAAGCTCTTTTGTGACGGTATATACCGTCGCCCCCCCGTCGTAGAAGGGGACCGTCGTTATTGCACTTTACGACGGTTTTTGAGGTCCCGTCGTAATTGGCTTTCGCGACAGGATTTTCCGTCCTAAACGGTCATTTGCGACGGGATTAACCCGTCGTAATTTACCTTTCGCAACGGGATGAACCCGTCGCAATTGAAGGCACAAAATTAAAAAAAATATAAAAAAGAATTACAAAAAAATGATTTTCCATGAAAAGAGCAAATGCATCTGAATTAACATTCAAGAGCAAACATGGCTCTATTCCATTATAAACCTACTAATGTAACAACATTCTCCACTGTATCACAAGAACAAACTCAAAATAATGGTGCAAAGGCTTATAAATTTTCGGTTATTAAAACAGAACAAACTAACTTCTGGAGCCTACAAGGCTACAAAATGTCAAAATCCTAATTTGCAACACAACAGGCTAGAAGGAAATCCAAGTCATCATCTGATTTATCAGCAAACCCACCATCTTTCTCTTCCTCATAGGTAGCAGAAGCTACAGCATCAAACATGCTAGGAACCTGCAATACCAGGTCCCAAACACATCAATACCAGGTCCCAAACATGCCGAATTTACAGTACTGCAAACACAGCAAGAACAAAATGAAAAGACAACAGAAAGAAAAGAAAAAGGGGGCAAGAAGATCAAGTATGGGCTCACCAAGCTTCCTCAGCTTTATTGAGATATCCACCTCCTTAATTCATGTTCTCTGATTCAATCTATACAGATCAACAAAACAGTTGAACAACAAAATGCAGCCAAAATGAATGATACTGATAATGATATGAACTCACAGGTACATTAGGCTTAAGGTTTCCAAAACTCAAAACCACGTAAAGAGGGATAAAATGAGGCTTGTTTTGTTCCACTTCTTCCAAGCTCTTCAAGTCCGCACTACACCCAACCAAAATACAAAAACACCCTAATTTAGGCAACTCAACACCAAAGCAAAGCTAAAAATAACGAAATAGAGACAATCACATAAGTAGTAGTGAATGCAGATCAATCACTTGTTTATCCATGAAAGGCTGCTACATCTTTCTCTGTATTAGCTGTATTTTTTTTAGCTCAGTAGTATGCATATCATTATCTAAAAGAGTGAGAATTTCCTAATTCCATTCACCTTTCACTTAATATGAATTGTATCCTCCAAAAGAAATAAAAGGATCAACAAATTGACCAAGTATTTAACAATGTGAACTCCCTCTATCCCTCAGTATGATCAATCAATTCAAATAACATCAATTCAGATAAAAGTATGAAAATATCATTTTAACAAAGTCAAATGGATGAATTTGGTGTACTTTACCCATCCCAATCTCAAGGTTTCCATCATCATTATCGAAATTGCTTGGCTCCTGAACCACAAATCAATCAAAATTTAAACCATGTTATCATCTAAATGACCTGCAATCATATAAAGCAAGAAGGGAGCAATAAGAGGTCAAGGCACCTTCTAGCAAGGGTACTTGAGCTAGAATTACAAGCCTTTTGACATCAGTTAATCAAATTAAAGAGAGCTACAGCATCTGACTCTAAGAATTTTTTATTTCTTTTAGACTAAGAAGTTAGAAACTTATTTGGTGACAATATTTACTATTTTGAGTGATAAATTATTATCCAACTTTATCCTCCAGGACAAGATTTGGTAACTGTTTTAAACTTCTTTGTAGACTTAAGCTCTGATCCTACAAAAAGGACAGAGGCTGCAACAAAGCATTTAATCACTTAAAAAATTATCAAGGAACCCAATAGGATGAGTCAGGTTGGATCTTCTATTCCACGAATCAATATCATGTCTAGAGTTTAAGCCCTTCTACAACAAGAGTAGAGAGTAATGCAGATATTGTTTTGTCAGGCAGAAGAAACTCTGCCCCCATTCACACTCTATTACCTTCCACTACCAAATTTTCCTCAAGGCAATCATCAAAAACAACATGGACCAATGTTATGAAAAATAATGATGATTTCGGAATTTACTCTCCTTAGGGCAGGTAAAGTCAAGGCCACTGATCAACAATCCATGTCAGGGTAGAACACTCAGCTACTGACATTAGAAATATGATCCTCAAGAACAGCCACATTCGAGTTTATTTCACAGAATTACAGAGGACAGAGGATACATGTTAAGCTTGCATTTATTTCTACCTCTAGGACCGAAGTTAGGTTCCCTTTTCTTCGCCTTGAATTTCTATAGACGATACAATGGAAAAAAATACAATGTAAACATCAAAGCCTATTGTGCAGGTTTCCCTATAATACTACCAATAATAAGAGCCAAAGCACAGGACACACTTCAATAATGTGATGATCTACAACTCTGAAATCTCAAAAGCTATGCAAGTTAATCAGTCACAAGCATTTGATAAAAGATTACTAATAATGAGACAGAGATGCAAGTACCTCAGTGATTTATCGTCTAAAAGAATCAAACCTTGCATCCATCCCTTGTCCCGTGCTTCTACAAACCAAAGACTCACACTAATTTCAAGAGTAGTCAATACTCATTACCTGAACATCACCGGCTAAAAATTGCTATAGATTACAATAGTCGCGTCATGCAGTAGTCAATAGACACTAGTCACCATGTTGTAGGTGTTTCATCTCACACTACACAAACAAATTAGCACAACTACACATTCAGATTCTGATAATATCAAACTAATTAAAGATCAAAAGTTCTCATATACATGTGTCCGATTAATTTTGACTACAAACCTGAATTTCCAATATAAAGAAGAATAATTAAACGTGCTACTTGACAGGCTGACAGCACTTGCAAAGCTGAAGCAAAACTACTAGAAGTAAGAGTATATATTGTACTTTATTTACTCCAGGGTGCAGTGCAACATACAACTCCAAAGGAAACATTCAATTCATGACTGAATCAAGCTTATAACAGTTGATATCAACACAAGTACACAACAAAACAAAACAATTTACCCTAGCCAAACTTCTAGCCAAATTCCATGCAGTTCAGTTTCTTCTATAGATCACTATATGCAATTCAGTTTCTTTCAATAGATCACTCTATATTTTCTATAGATCATTATATGTAATTAAGAGCAAAAGCAGTACTACAATCATAACTTGTATGTCATAACTTGATGTCATAACTTGTGAAGAATAATCTATCACGATAGAAATTAATCATAACTTGATGTCAGATCTCAAATCATTCAAGAATTGAAATCAAAATCTACAAAACATAGAGAAGCACAGCGATTTTGAACCATTCGACTACAGCGGAAAAATCATACGTATGACGGTGGGATTTGCATTGCCGTGGTCATGCCGCCACTGCTGGAATTGGATTAAGATCTCGAATTCGCAGCATTGTCAGAATTTTGCTGAAAAAATAGAGAAAAAATGATTTTCAGTTAAAATTAGGGTTTTCCGTAACCAAAAAATTACGACCACTTGTGAAATCAAATTTCTATTAAATTGAATCATCATGTAAAACAAAGATTCAGAAGTTAGAATTTCGACTAAAATACTGTACATGATCCAAATTTATGCGAGAAATCAGCAGATTCTGAGACTCTGCTTCGAGTTTGAACTACAAATTGAAAACGGAAGCTTATTTGCAAAGCGAAATTGAAAAATTAACTCTTGTAAACTCGCGCATTGGAGATGATTGACTCAGTATTTAATAAATTCGAAGAACGATTCTACAACGAATAATTAAAATTTACAGAGATTCAAACTTACAAGTTAACTTTTCTCATTGATCTGCTTCGAAGTGCGCTGAGAAACAGGAACTAAAGCTCCGCTAGTTGTCGTACAGAGAGAGAGAGAAACCTCAATCGAGCAGTTTGAGGAAATGGGAAAGTGACGACTGACGACGGAAGGAAATAATAAGAAAGGGAACATAAAAATTACGACGGACCACATCTGTACAATGGGAAGTTTTATGTACGGGCTTAACCCCGTCGTTGTACAGGGACAATTACGACGGGTTTTTGATCCCGTTGTTAATGAGTTGTCGTTAACGGACCAGATTTTTTTAGTGTTAATCATTACCTCCAACCAAACGACCCCTACATGATTGAGGAAAAAGAAAAAAAAAATAGACATGTCATAATAATAAATAAATGGATTGACTCGCAAATGTTAAAATACGTACTTGTTAAAGTTTTTCTCTTTTTGACAAGTTATGAGTAAAACTTAGGTAACCTTCATATCGAGAGTCATCAGTCAACCCAACTTGATCATCTTGCAAGATAGGAGTATTTAGCAAAGCATATCATACCCTAGTAAAAGTAGTTTGGATATTGCTCATATCATATGTCCTTGTTTTAATGTTGGAAGAAATTTAAGAATAACAAAGAAGAAGCAAAGAAATTTTGGTGAACAAGTCACCGTTATTTTACTGCTCGTGGCTTAAAATAAACTCAATGACAAATGCGAAACATGAGAACTTGACCCGCTAACCAACTACTTTCTACTATTTAGGAATCTTAAGGCAAAACTATCAATTTTGGAGCATAATTCAACTCTTACATAGTCCATAATTTCTTATCAGACTAAAGCATATATTTGATTATTGGGCTGGGATAATGCCAACGTTAAAAACACCCTTTCTACAAAATTCTTGAATTTCTAAGTGTTACATGTGTCTCAACTCATTTTGGTTTTCGCTGGAAGTGGTATTTTAACATTGGCATTATCGTTACCCTTGATTATTTTCCGCATTCGCACTAGTCATCAGCACGGGAAATTGCAGCGACCATAAGAGGATGTTTTTTGCGGATGGTGATACTAGTACATTCTGCCATGTCTAAAGTCTCATCACCTGATCTTCCACCAGGTAATTTCAAATCAAACTCATAAACAAGGCTTGCTAATACTAGCTCAACGATGGCCATGGAATATGCTGCCCCAGGACAACCTCTTCTACCAGCTCCAAACGGGATGTATTGGAAATGTTGGCCCTTAAAGTCAATTGACGAGTTTAAGAACCTCTCTGGACGAAACTCGTCAGGTTCTTCCCAACAGGTTGGATCTCTCTGGATTTTCGCGGCGTTGATTATAACTTGTGTCCCGGCTGCAATGTTGTAGCCATTTACCTTAACATCCTGAGTGGATTCTCGATTCATTAACAATGGAGCAGGAGGATGTAGCCTAAGCGTTTCCTTAATTGTTGCCTTTAGGTACTTCATGTTCTCTAAATCATCCTCAGTTACTCTCTTTTTGCCTTTATTAACAATTTCCCTGACCTCTTCCTCCAACTTTTTAAAAACTGTGGGGTGTTTTAACAATTCTGCTATTGTCCATTCCATCAATGTGTAACTTGTCTCAGTGCCCGCAATGAATATGTCCTGTATCAAATACAAAGAGGAGTCCAATCATTCTTAATTCCCTCCCTCACACACAAAAAAAGATAAGAGCATTTATAAATGGAATGTTTTTTCAACAACAGGTTTACCGAAACTCTTTGGGCCAAGACTAATCTTATCCCCACTGGGCTCACGAAGGGATAAAGTGCTTTCAATTTATAGTTCATACGAGTTGCATAACAGTGAGTTCCAAAAAAAAAAAAAAAAGAAAAAGAAGTTGCATATATATTATAGTGTCAACATATAAGGGAAAAGAAAAACAACTGTAAAAGTTACAGATCGATCCTTACCAATAATAGGCCTTTGATGCTATCCATCGGAACATCAGCTGGGTTGTTCTGCTGACCTTGTAGCAAGATATCCACAAAGTCCTTGGCATGTTCTGCGTCGTCGTCGTTGTCATTGTTGGCCTCATTATTATTAGTATCTATGTATGATGCTTCATGTTCTTGAATTACTTTACGGAGGAATTGGTCAAATTCCTTTCCAGTCTTTTCCGACCGGGTTTCGAGTCCCGTCAGTCGATCAATCCAACCGAGCCGGGGGAAGTAATCCCGGAAACTAAACGATCCCACAATCTTGGTAATGTCCTTGATAAGCTGCTCAAAGTTAGTATTACCATCAGCAGCTTTATCATCATTACTATTATTACCACTGTACTTCCTGCCCAAGGCCGTTCTGTTTACCAAATTCAACATTAATTGAAAAAGAACCTCACTCAAGTTGATCACTAGATCAGAAGATTTGGTGTTTTGTATCATCCGACCAACTTCTTCTTCCCTTATGGTTCGGAAAGATTGAACCTTTTTGGTGCTTAGTAGCTGAACAACTGCGACAGCCTTCAAATGCCTCCATTGCTCTCCATATTTCCCAAAAGCGATATCCTTGGCGTTGTAGAAGATCTTGTTGACGAAGTGTAGTGTAGGCCGATTGGCAAAGACAATGTCATGTGTCTTCATGATCTCTTTGGCAACGTTTGGCCACGAGATAACGAGTGTCGGTTTGCTCCCCAAGTGAAGCAACATGACCTTGCCATATTGCTCAGATAACAATCCTAGGGAAATATGGGGCAACATGCTTAGCTGGTGAAAATTGCCTAAAATTGGTAGCTTTGGTGGAGAGGGTGGTAAGTTTATCTTGGCCGTGGTTTCATCGTTATTCATAGACAACCATTTGTAAAGGAATACTAAGAGCATCATTGAGGGGAGGAGAAAGAGAGGATAATGGAAATTGAAAGAGAGTTTCTCTAACACTTGTGAAAGAAATAATGTAGACATGGCTCTTAGTTTTTTCTTTTGCCATGGTCTCGGGATGGCCGAGTTTTATACTAGTAAGACTTTTTGGAGTTGCGGTGGATTTTCATTGAATTGCTTGATGAACGGAGGATTAGCTGAAATTTCTGCAATGTTGTGGTAATGGAAAAAAAAAAAAAAAAAGTGTAATTCCAGAAAATATAATATTTAACACAAAAACTTCTATAAGATGATTTTTTTTGTAACTTTTGCTGAGATGGGGTCACTTTTCAATGAATAAACAAGATTCACTGCTCAACATACGTTACCTTTACATTTCTAAATAGTGATCCCATTTTCTGTGAGTTCGTCTCACACAAGACTTACTTAAAATTAAATTAGGAACTATTATTCATACCAAGTGGTATTACTCGCGTACTTTCTCTTATACATTTGACCCATAAACTTTTAGATATAATAATATATTATTAAATTAGGTTGTATGATAAAATTACGGATCAGTAAAATATAATTACTGTGGTTAAGATAGAGAGTGCTACGTAAAATGACACAGAGAATTAGATTGACTTTCTAACTTGAAAGTAATAAGTTGTAGAAAAGATAATACCCAACTAATACGGGCCAGGAATATATATTTTTATTTTATTTATTGTTTTCCTGCTAAATTGAAATAGTAGTTAGACAATGAAAAAGGCACACCAATTATTTAAAGATATATACACCCATCGATGTATATTTTCTATTTAAAAGAAAATAACAAATATAAAAGTATTGATCTATCTTGGTGTATGCCTCGCTATTCATGTGTGATTTTCAATAAAAGAAAAAAAAAAATTATGTGCAGCTTCACTCTGATTCTAAAGCTGCAATTTGCACGCCTCTTTTTTGAAAATATCAAAAAAAGAAAATCATTTTCCTTGCAAGTGTTTATGTGTCCTTTTTTGATTGATTGGAGCGTGCAAATTGCAGCCTTAGGATCAGGATGAGGCTGCACATAATATCTCTTTTTTTTTTTTTCAAGTGCTTATGTTGTTTTTTTTTTTTTTTTTTTTTTTTTTAATTTGGGGGTGCTCTAAGGCTGCACATAGCAGCCCTCTAAAAAATATAGTTATTTGACGCGTCACATAACGTATTCACAAAGTTTGTACCAAAGTTTATTTAGTCAAGTATAGGGTAAATATATCTCAATTCAAATCCAACCCAATGATGCAATAATATTTTGGGAAAAATCTCAAAAGGGATATCTAGGTTTAAGTTAATTGCAAAAAACATACATGTATTTTCACTAATCTCAATCAAGGTACCTGTAAATTCAAATCTGTCTCATAAACAATCTTTAGCTAGGTAGACGAAGTTAACTTTTTTATTCAAATATTCACGTGTGTTTTCACTCGCGCTTTGAAATTTTTGGATGGAAAAGTTAGCTCAATCTGCCAAAAGACGGTTAATGAGGCATGTTTGAAATTACAGGTACCTTATTGAAATTATTGAAAACACAGGTATTATTTTTGCAATTAGTTCAAACCTCAAGTGTCTTTTTTGAGATTCTTCCTTTATTTTTTGAAATTGCATAATCAAAGTTAATATATTGTAAATCATTAGATCACCCAAAAAGACTAATAATAACTAACCAACAAGTCTTGTGTGAGACCAACTCATAGAAAAATGGGGTCATTGTTTACAAATATACTGATCACTTATAGTGAACTACACCCTTATTTCATTGTAAATTAACCCCTATCTCACCAAAAGTTACAAAAAAACCGTCTCATAAAAGTTTTTGTGATATTCATGTGGTAGACTTGGTGGTACACATGGGAAGAGTTAATACTTAGTATCTCTCTCTCTATATGTTTTTTCCTTTTCGTTTGATAAACTTGAATTGTATGAACTTCATCAATTCCCTTTCCCTATAGTATTTGCTATATATACCAAAAGAAAAAAGAAAAGTGCGTAATTCAGCCAGCGCGGGAAAAAAAGTCATTATTATGGACGGTTGATATCCCTTAATATACGTGAACCAAATACAACAAGCCTTGGCTTGCTATAAAAGTATAACGTACGTACATGTAATCACTAATAGCTAGCTAGCTATTTCTCATAATGTTACGGCATATATAGATTATATACCAATGGCTCTCTTTCTAATAGTCTCTCTTATGTTTCTTCCTCTCCTCATACTCCCAACCTCATTAGCATCAGCAGAAGCCCCCAACAGTCATGACCACCACCAAGTCCAGTTGCACGAACATCACCATCCTAACGGCGTAAAATCGCTGCGTTTCACACTCTATCTACATGAAACCTTCAACAAAACAGCTTACTTCATAGTTAAAGGACCAAAGAACCAAATTTCGCCGTCGTCGTCGAAAACCGCCATGAGCCCTTTCGGAACACTATACGCATATAACGAGCCGCTCACTGCTACACCTGACCCTTCTACTAGGGTCTTCGGCTTCACGGAGGGGTCATCAGTCACGTCAAACTTCGAGGGTAACAGAGCAATCTCTGTTTTCAGGACATCCTTAAACTTACAACAAGGATACATAGGCACACTCATTAACGTTGGGGTTGCTAACCTTTTTAAACCATCGGAAATTCCTCTAATCGGTGGGACAGGGGACTTTAGGCATGTTCAAGGATACATAATCTCTAATCCCATTGATCTTTCGGGTTCTACTACTTGTTACCAATTGGACTTTTATCTGTATTGGCCTCCATATGCTGTTCTACTTCACTTTTGAATGCCCGTAACTAGTTAGAATAACTGTTTGTTCCTTTCCTCGTCTTTATGATGCATTCCGTTTTGTTTCGTTTCGCGTTCTATGCCTATATTTTCCAAACTGTATTTTATTTTATCTCATATTTTATTTCATTGTCCATTCGTTTTATTTTATTTCGTTCCTTACCGTTCCAACATTTCGTTAACTTAAAGAGAACAAGGCCAAAGAGGATGTTGTTAATGAGATTATAATTAGCTCATGGCTAATACATTATCCGCTATATGTGTATGTGCTTTATTAATTATTAAGAGCATGTTTGGAATGTGAGTAATGATTAATGGGGTAATAGATTGAATTATAGGCTAAAATGAAAGGTGTGGAAGATAGTGACCGAGTGTTAGATTTTCTGATGAAGAGGGTAATCATTTCTCTCATTTGGGGGATGAAAGTTACTTACCCTCTCCCTAGAGTAATGCATCCCCCTTTCTCCCTTTATATTTTCCATTACTCCCTTAATCATTACCCAATTCAAACATACCCTAAAATTTCACCTTTCTTAATAGGTCGAGTCGTTTTCGAATTCGGGTTGGAAAATTATATACTCTGTATATCAGATTTTGGGTCCAAGATAACCGACAGGGCTACCAACGTCATCATATGTATATTTTCCTTTTCGTTCATCATTATCATCGCGTTTCCCTAACAGGTGTGTGTGTAAGAATTTACTAAATACTACTTACCTTATTATAACCATTATTATTGAGTATGATTTATATAAATTGAATATAATATTAATTTCTTTGTGTGTATATATATAAAAATATCAAATAAATGGCTAGATACAGTGGCGTATCCAGGATTCGGAAAATAAGGTGACAAAATCAAGTGAAAATAATCGATGCATATTACATAAAAAAAAGTTCAATATCAAAGCGTCACACAATTCCACATTACAACTAATGCGGGTAGAAGAAAAAAAAATTACAAAATAACCAAATAAAAATTACATTTGTCCTCGACGAGTCTTCATATTTTGGAACCGATGGAGCACCTCATCATTGGTTACTTCACTAAAGACATCATTCTCTACGAAAGTGACCAAACAATCATTCAATATTATTCAATAATAATCATTCAATATTACAAGCCAGTGAAGCCACGCAAGAAAAAAATGGAATCTACAATGAACAAGAGTACTCTAATGAATAAATACCCATTTTTAAATGAAATTAGCACCACAAGTTAACAAACACCTCTAAACATTTATTCAATTTTTGAATAATCAGTTCGCAATATTACTCAAAATCAATCTAATAAATTATTTTTCAAACCCTAATTTTAACTTATTTGAGTTAAATAAACCAAATTACTCAAATTTGTTCAATTTCTAAGTTCTAACTCAAAACCCACAAGTTATAATCTATACTAACTATAGAGAGAGGGATTGAGGGAAAGAATTAAGGTGGTGTACCTCAACAAATAAGAGCATTTGAGGAGCAATCCAAATTCACGTGACTTACTCTCAGTTGCAAATTAAAAAAAAAAAAAAAAAGTCACAGATTTAAAAAAAATGGGGTGACCACTGTCCCCACCTGTCCCCCTTTGCATCCGCCACTGGCTAGATACAGTAATTAGAGTTATAAGTCTTGTGTAAGACTTTTACGAAAGGACATAATGAATTTTAGTAAGAATAATGGTGAATTTTTGTCTATAAGTATAAGAACTAACCTTCGCCTTTTGACGCCTAATTGAATAATATGTTATAGGTTCTTAAATAAAAGAGATTGATATTGATTATGATTATTGCATGATAAGGAACTTAATAAGCAATTCGCCACTAATTTTAAGAAAATAATTGGAAACTATCGAAAGTGCACTCAATTCCGATTGGGAATTAACTCATATATAAAACCCAAAAGGGGCCAAAGATTGAGTTTAGGGGTGTGAGTACGAAAAGATAAAATAAATTCTATCTAAATTGTCCGTAATAACGGTCTCTACTCATCCTATCTATGTTGAATCTTAATTCACATAACAAGGTTCCAAACAATCCGGTCGTCCGAGATCCTAAATCAACTAGGTGGGTTGAACAAATCAAATTATTAAAGTTATCTCTCTGCACATGATTACCCAATTGTATGATTTGATTAATAGAACACAACCAAAATAATAGAAATATGTTCTCCAACCTTACCGTGCTAGCTTAACGCGCCAATTGCCAATTTGCATGAAAAACGAGTTAGTAACATCAATGGAAGTAAAATAAAAGATATAAACTCTAATTACATGTTAGTATGCTAATTAGATTGACTAATAATGCAAAATATACAAAAATATGATATTCATACTATACATGATTAAAAAAAATAAGAAAACTAGAAATTAAACTAAAAAGTATGAAAATCATGTAAGGATAATAATTGAGCCAACCTATGCATGATATTCTTGAAAATAATAACTAAATTAATCTAAAAATGTTGAATTAAATAAAACAATTAAAACATGCAAAGAATATTAACTATGATCATAATATAAATAAAACATGATTTGGAAATAGATTAAAGAGTTGAAAAGATGAGCTCTCAGGTTGAACCTTGATTGTACTAGAATTGAATGTCAAAGGCTCTTGATATGGGACTTGATCTTGGGATGAGACTTGTTCTTGATTAGGGTTTGAAGAAAGGTTTGATTGATGTGAATAGGGTTGAATGGAAGAGTGCAGAGAAAGAGATTAGGGTTTTCTTGAGTTGAATCCCGTAATAATGAGTTTTGACTTTGTAAAACTGAGTCTAGAGAGGTATTTATAGGGAATGGGCCGAAGATAATAGAAAATTAGGGTTCTCGAGCCAAAAATGGTCCAGCGGCTATGCGGGGAGGGGTTGAGTCCAGCGGCTACCGCTGGGGCTAGCGGTCAGTCCCACAAAAAAGCCTCTACAACGCTCATTTGAGCTTCGATTGACCTAATGTTTGGTGCTTAGATTCCTTGTTCAAAGGGATTTCTTTTGACATATTGTGGGCTCATATAGCATAAATTTCCTATGAGTTATGGCCCAAACACTAAAAAAGTGTCTGTTTCAGCGCGTTAATCAATCATCGGATCGTATCTCCTTCGTTTCTAATAGGATTTTGGCCCATAATACATCATCGGAAAGATATTTCAAAGGGGAATACAAGCCTAGTGGGATCATACTCCAATTAATCCTTTCATGGGTAAAAATCAGTCTTGAACCGTGATATACGGGTATGAGAACATCTTTTTTAGCCCATAACTTCGTTTAATCATTACTTTTGACTCCGACGTCTGTTTGGGACAAATGAGATGGCATTGGAAAGCTTATGAAAAGGGCTTTATGAAGGTATGGAAATGTGAAGTGTTTGGAATAAATATCGACAATGGAACACAAATAAGTACAAGTATTTCGAGCATTGACATTCAATTTATTATGTTCATTATATGTTATCATCATTGGGCACTAAAAACAGAGGGAGCACATTAGGATGTCTAGAATAAGTGACATTTATTTTTCACAAAAGTACGCCCATTTCACCATATATAGTATGGTCTATAGATATTTTTGTGTAATTAGAGAAATGTTGATAGGGTGAATATAAATTATCTCACCAAGTGGCTGAAAATCGATTTGGACATGTATGTGCACATAAAACACTTTTAAACTAATAAAGGCTTTCAATCCAACATGCTTTTTTATTGGACCACATTTATGTGGATAATTTTAAATTAATAGTAATCATAAATTTATATAAGACAGTCTTTTTGTAATTTTTGGTGAGATAGGGGTCAATCTTCAATGAAACAAGGGTCTGCTCACTATAAGTGATCCCTATATTTCTAAACAGTGACCTCATTTTTCTATGAATTGGTCTCACATAAGACTTATTGTTAATTTGTTTGCTTCCTGTGTCTCTTCAATTATATTAGATACTGCGCTGGGCGGGTAAGTTTCTTACCCACAGATCAGACTTTTCGAACAAGCATTCCATTAGGAGGGTTATGTACTTATTATTGTTTGGTAAATTCCCCTTCAGGGTTTACTGTATAACATTAAGAATATATATTGAGGGATTACAGACTAGGTTATAAGATAATGGGCCTAGATACAAGCCTAAGTTAACTAGGAAACTATACGGTATTTACAATATTAATTTCCGAATAATTACATTATCTATCACACCCCCGCAGTCGGAGCGGGAGAACGACGAACGCTCAGGCTGTAGCGAAAGTCATTAAATAGTGTGGAAGGGAGGCCCTTAGTAAAGATGACAGTATACTGTGAGCTAGAGGGCATATGGAAGACCCGAATATAACCAATAGCATGTAGAGTGTAACCTATCACTTATGTGTCTGTGCCCGTCTTTCATTATTGGGACATAGATTTGACCAAAGCGTTGAGAATAACATGTAGAGTGTTTGTAGTGATATGTGATAGGATTACCAAGAAGGGTGGTGGTCTGGTGTTTTCAAGTTTACTTCCAAGATCCAAGTGGTTTGGTAAGGTAAGGGGTTAAGGGTTCGAATCCTCATTCCCATCTATGCCTTGTGTCTGCTAGCTTCTAGGAACTACACTAGCCTCTTGTTGGTGCAACGTTGACGGAGCCAGTGCTTGCGCTGGTTGTTCAACTAGTCTGATATATTCAATATTGAACACGAGAGTCTGAACATGACATAGCGGGGGGTGCCTCGCTCGCCATTCACTTGCACCCTCTTTTTTGACGAGCAAAAAAAGTCAGTCTTGATTATGGTGTGCGCGGCGCACTGACTTGTTGAAGCTGGATTGCAAATTCTATCACATATACAGTAGGTCGGATTCAATAATGTCTGTGTCAAAACAACGGGACTTCTGGAATTGTGTGCTTACACGCACAGATCGATCAGTAGTTGATGATATTGGATTATTGGCTAAACATCAACAAAATAAAAGATAAGTTTGCTGCAGTAGGTTATGATAATACTGCAAATAAATCAGTGGACAGCTCATCCTCATGCAGTCATACATGATATGCATCAAAAGAATACATACACTAACAGTTGTTGCATCTATGCTTATCAGTTCCTAATTTCCTCTAGTTGTCAGAGTCAGAAATAATGTACTTTGTAGTAATGCAAAAATCTGATCGATCTGCTGAGATCCTTTACCTGTAGACATGCATGCTACTACGGCAAAGTTTTAACTTTTATCCTAAGGTTGGGGGCGGACCTGAACAGCATGGGCGCTTCTGCTGCTGGCTGTGCTGCTCATTTTCTGAGCCGCGCCGCCGTTGGCCGGTTTGATTGCCAATAAGATCGATCCTGGCTCGTTTGCCATTATACCTCTGTAAGAAATCGACTATCTCTTCAATCATGCATGCATCACAGTCACAGAAGTTCAAAATGATGCAATAATATTAATTATATTGTCCCTCGAAACCCCAAAATCATCTCATCTTGATCTTCATTGCCCACACCTCGTTATTATAGACAACTCTCTACGTTTCTCTTTAAATTTTCTATGTGCTATTTCACGGTCTCCAGTGTAATATTTTGATCTTTAATATTTACTATAAAAATATACAAGTAAAATTTGTAAAAATTTGATTATGTGAACACATTTTAAGAGAAATATAATGCATATACTTTCAATTCATAACTCACAGAGATTTTTCATATTATTTACTGTTAAAAGTTTAGAAAGTCTAACATTAAAAAGACAAATGAGAAATTTAAAGTGGAAATATAAACTTTACAACGTACTGGGCAAATAAAATATGATGTTCATGAGATCAAAAAAAAAAAAATATATGATGTTCATGGAATGAATCATGTCCCATTTTCTCCTTTTGGAAATCTGCTAGTCCTTATCTTTTTCCTTGGCGTTAACTTTTGCCTTCAGGAGATTGAGATTTCCCATGGCCCCCCTTGTCGTTTTAGCAATAATATTTATATTTCTTCTTCTGGCGTTTCTTCTTCCATATGCTGCAAGAAGTTTTATTTTTCTATAATTTTTTTGGTTATGTCACACTCAATTTTTTTCGTCCTTTTCCATCACCTTTAGGATTGTTCAGTATTTGCATGTTCATCTCCATGATTTGGTTTAGGATTTTTATTAACTTGACTTTTAATCATTTAAAAATTTCTTCAAACATATTTTTAATGTCGTATTTATTTGAAATTATTTCCAATAAGATAACTATCTTTATGAATTTATTTTATAAATAAAAGTTATATAAGTATTAAGTACTACATGAATAACTAAATTGAACTCAACTGAACCGAACTATATTAAAATTAAAACTAAATTAAATTTAAGCTGAGTAGAACAAAGTTATAAGCTTTAAGTAATACTCCTAAGTTTTATTTTGAATGACTTAGGTCTGTTTCTTTTATTCATCCACTAAGGGGTAGAAAAATATAAGAAGTTAAGTTCACATACATATATGGAATGTCCCATTTCTTTTCCTTGAAAGTATGCTAGTTATGTCATGAAATTAGTTATTGATGGAAAACCTTTAAGTAATAAGTTATTGATGATAGTTATGTCATTTACATCAAGTACTTGACTTGATTGTAGACTATATTTCTTTTGTTAATATTTATTCTAATTTCGTCGCTAGTCACTTGTCTTTATTTGTGGCACTCTAAAGATTATTGAGACTATCATGTGACATGTGAATTTAATTCATGCCCAAGCGCATGCACAGTTTATTATTATACGGTATAAAATTTATCATATGGATACATGTTAAAGAACATTCTATCAAACCGACCCATTTTAAAACATTGCTGAGAGAATTGATTGTTACATAAGTATTGTATGTGTTTGTCCAAAAAAAATAAATTAAATGTGATCCTTCAACCTGAATTTATCATGTGTTTCCAATGTCATGTTTGACACATCTTGATATTATCAAACGTCGGTCCTTAATTGAATAAATTAAACAAGTTGTGATATTTCCCCTTTCATATAACGGGGAGTAACATATATATATGATCCCCTCAATGAGTTAAGATTGCGAAATGCGCTCGCCATGTATTTGATAAAATTCTTGATCACTACCCTTTTGTTTTGTTTTGTTTAGTCTTGCATCGGTTGTTATAGAGCATAGAGATGTGTTTGGCAATGCAACATTAAGCTTGAATCTTGAGCTAGAGATTTGATGTTATGAAATTAGATCATACCCCTTGTGATTTTTGGTTATATTTCATTATTGAGCTTGGACTTGTTTTACAATCTAGAAATAGGAGCCCTTGAGCATTGCTTGAGTAGTCCATTCCCTTTGAAAAGAGATAGTTATGGCCAGTGGCGTATCTAGAAAAATAATAATGGGGTGGCCAAATAAAAATTTTAAAAGCATAAGTTCGAGATTACAAAGTAATCGGGTATAAAAGTACAATCACATTATTTTAGGGGAAAATACAAAATATTCGGGGTATGGGATTATAATTGCCCTTGTCGGGTCTTTATTTTTTGAAAGCGGTTAATGACGTCGTCATCGGGAACTTTCAAGAAGGCATCTCTCTCAATAAAAGTAACTAAACAATCATTCAACATTGGATCACTCATATTATTCCGCAACTTGTTCTTGACAAGCTTCATGCCTCAAATTGCAATCTAACTATTGTAACTCATAATCATCAATTTATAAATTTCAATGCTAACAAGGATTTAACACTTCCAAATAATCTAGCCCTTTCATAAAAAAAATAACTACTTTAATCACCGACATAACAACTAACAAATATACAAAACCAAAAAATCTAACTCAATTTCATACATAAATCATCATAGGGCCTATAATAATAACAATTTACATAAATAAAGTGCCAATTTGATATCTAATTATCATAAGAATTGAAATCGAAAAAGTTAGAGTTTGGAAAACATAACGAAATGGGGCTTGAGGGGCTGCGGGATGCGGCTGCCGGGTGTACCTGGACGGCGGATGACGGTGCAGTATGTAGCAGGCGCGGCCTTGGAGGGTGGAGGGTGGAGGGTGGAGGGTGGAGTTCAGATTTGAGAGAGAGAGAGTAATTGTGTCGTGAGTGAGAGAAGAAAATTGATGAGAGAGTTTTTTTTGTTTTTGACAAGGAAAACGTGAGAAAAGAGAGGAGAGAGAATAAAGTGGGCCTTGATATTTCAGTTTGATTTCACTGCCTTTTTTTTTGTTTTACAGTTATGACCCCTTTGACCCTTCAATTATTCAAAAACAGAAGCCTTTTGGGAAATATGAATTATTTGTTTTCAATGTATATATTTTTTTTGGAATTAATCCAGTGGCCTGGGACCCAGGGACACCCCCTAAATCCGCCCCTGGTTGTGGCAATTGTGAATCATATTGATTGTTGGGTGTGTGTACTTTAGGGGTTTTAAGGATAACTCTTTCTCAATATGCATGGTTAGCGTTGAATAACTCATCCTAGAATTTCTTTTATTATGTATAATCTCTCTCTTTATCTCTTTCTTATTAGTGCCCTTTGAGGATTAATTAGTACATCAAACCTCTTCACATTAGGTCTGGGTAGCGTGAATTTTAGGGATTTTAGTATTCAATCATGAGTTCTTGTGAGTACGATATCATATAATTTACTTTGATATTTTTCTGATTAGTGCGGATTGTATCACATGCAAACTATTCTTCGATATTTTTTGTGATTTTTTATTTATTATTATTATTATTATTATTATTATTATTATTATTATTATTATTATTATTATTATTATTATTATTATTATTATTATTATTATTATTTGTTAAAATTTTACATCTTTAATTATAGTATTAATTAAATTGATTGATTCACGTATTTTTTTTGACAATGATTATGTAACAATATCATTTTCCCTTAAAAAATCATTTGATTGCTACGCTCATGTATATGGCTATTTTAACATCTTATCTTTATATCAGTATACAAACTAGTTTTTCTAAATACTACTTTTGAGATGATATTTGAAACATAAAAACTTTTATAAAACTGTCTTATTTAAACTTTTAATGAGATAATAGTCACCTTTTAGTCAAATAAGAAGTCCCTATCTATAATAAGTGACCAGTAATGAACGAAACATCACCATAGCTGAAGAGAGCTTGGCCCCTCCACAAAATCTGAATTTACTGTTTTATGTTATAAATAAAGCTTATAGACGGAACAACTTATCTGTAACAACCGGCCGTGGCGTGATGAATCACTGCCCTAAAGTCGAATTTGCCCCTACACGTACACTAGGGAATTTCCGGCAACTGACATTCAGGGATTCACGACAACCAAAGCTCCGCTGTACTACGGTGCGATGGTTTTGAGAGCAAACTGAACTACTGCCAAGTGAAGAGAAGGGTAGAGGAGATGAGAGGATCAGTATTTGTGTGTGTATCAAAAAGGCTGGAGGCTTTAATATTTATAGGCTCAAAATCTGTAACCGAAAATCAAAGAATTATTTTGTGGGCTGAAATCGTGGGATAATATTATGAGAATAATAATGTAACGGTTACAGAATCTCGAAGTTGAACGGACTCAAAACATTTGGAAAAATATTGAGCCGAGAATAAAAAGGGCCCAACCCAACCCACATCCTCGCCCGAGCCCGGCCCGCCCGGACAGACGGTGACGGCGGCGAGCGTGTGTGGGGAGAGTCTTTCGTTGACTCTTATTCAAAAAATAGGAGTACACAACCATATATAAAGCCTCTTCTCTTTCCTTTCTCTACCAATGTGGGACAAAGAGTTTTATGAACAAGGATTTTGTGGGATTCTTCTTTGAAGCATACCAAGCTTCATGAAGCATATCAAGCTTCATTTCCAACAATCCCCCACATGATTCAAAGAAAAAGTGATACAAGAAGTTCATGGCAGCAGGAGGTCGCACGTTACGATACTAATGTCTTGTGGACTTGAATTAGTACCTTGTGCTTACAAGTTTGCCCAACAACCATTTAGGTGGAAAAAATTCCTTGAACCTTTCACGGTATTTGTTCAGTACAAACTGTGCACTAGTTTAACCTCAAAATTGGATTTACTCTCGCGAAAAACAAATATATATTAGCCCCTTATGTGCTTGGATATTTCGAACGCTCTAGAGAATCATTAGCCCAAATGCTCTCATAGGAGGGGGGGGGCAATTCCTCCACATTCACATAGGTGTGTTCATCAAGTGTGTACTGTCTCACACCACCTTACAAGGCTATGAACTCATCAAGAGCTAAAATGCTCAACCTCACACACATGACAGCATAAGAAAAATACTACATCATTTTGTAGAGGAATGGGGTTTGTAATACATGACTGAAGTTGTTTTGTGATTTCGTTTGACCCATTGAACTTGGACATATTTCAGGTTGGGTATCCATCACAATTTATTCCCACTGGGCTAAAGCCCCATTCCTAGTGAAAGCCCCATTCCTAGTGCTGACTCAAGCACTATCTTTCTACAAAGGCCTTTGGTGAGAGGATCTACAAGATTCCTCTCCGACTTTACATACTCAAGTGATATCACATTATCTCTGATCAGATTCTTAACAATTTCATGCCTTAGGCGTATATGCCTTCTCTTTTCGTTGTAGGAATGGTTGCGGGCTACACTAATAACCGCTTGACAATCACAATGCATGGAAATTGATGGAGCCGGTCTCCCCCACAATGGAATATCTGCAAGTAGGCTTCTTAACCATTCAGATTCATGGCCTGCCATTTCTAAAGCAATAAACTCAGATTCCATTGTAGATTTAGCAATACAAGTTTGTTTGGAAGATCTTCAAGATATAGCAGCACTAACAATAGTAAAAACATAGCCACTGGTAGAATGAATTTCATCATTATCTGACTTCCAGTTAGCATCACAATACCCCTCTAAAACACAAGGAAAATTCTTGTAGTGCAAACCCCAATTAATAGTACCTCTCAAATATCTCAACAATCTAATCAAGGCATTCTAATGATCACGATTGGGGTTATGAGTATATCTACTCAACCTGCTCACAGCATATGCTATATCTGGTCTAGTATAGTTAATTAAAAACATAACACTTTCAATCATCTTAGCATACTCTTCTTGTGATACATTATCACCTCTATTCTTTTTCAAATGAATACTAGAATCAAATGGGGTAATCAAATTGTTTAAACTTCCTTAAAATTTTCTCAACATAATGAGATTGATCGAAACATAAACCCACAGAAGTTCTGTTGAACTGGATCTAAAATCATAGATCGATTAATATTGATTTACTAGTACAAAATAGAATTAATTATACTAACCTAAAGTCATGAGAGAGAGCACCGCAGCATTGAATACTTTTTGTCTAGGTATAGGAGTCTTCCACTGCGAGCAATATATGCACTAGAGTGGTGATCAGAATTGAAGGGGTTTATATTTATATTGCCACAGCGGGGATCCCTTTACTTGTAGTTCTCGATGTGGGACAAACCTAATAAGAGGTCTTAATTGGATTCCTACCATCGTTGGAATCCTATTGGGTTTTGGCCTAACTGAATACTTGATGGACTTGTATTATTGACCCACTAAACTGAGTATTAGCACTGAACTGAATATCGACTACTTGAGTCATGGTCCACTTAATTACAAGTCCAACATTCTCCCACTTGAACCATATACTACAAGAAAGTCGTTGAAAAAACTGAAAACCAAAAACTTAAATAATTTGTAATAAAACTGTGATTTCTTCTTTAAATATAGTAATTATATATATAAGGAAAAATATACTTAAGAATACTCAAAAACTTTTGAAAAACATATTGAGTAATTTGTGGCCACTTAAAAAGCAATGCTAATGTAGCTACCTCATACATAAACCCAAAACGATGGGCCACAAGTCAGAACTATAACTCCCAGTAAGCTGTAAGAGCTGTCCAGGAATCCCGCTTTAGAGGATCCTATTCCTTCCCTCATAAGACTCAATGGTATTGTCATAATTCCAAACTTGCAACTGAAACAAGCCATAAACCCAACTGAACTGAAGTTGCCCGTAAGACATTATACTGAAGTTGCCCGAAAGGCACTGAACTAAAGTTTCCCAAACAACAGAAATGAAAGGGCACTGAATTTTTACTCACTAAGCCTCTTAAGGCCTGCAACCACATTCAATAGAAGCTAAACAGATTAAGAGGACACCGTTTCCCAATAGAAAAAAAGATATAACTGAAGTGATAATAATACATGCATTCCACTTAAATATAATG
Organism: Tetragonia tetragonoides; assembly: GCA_038025085.1. Lineage (NCBI taxonomy): Eukaryota > Viridiplantae > Streptophyta > Magnoliopsida > Caryophyllales > Aizoaceae > Tetragonia > Tetragonia tetragonoides. Next base: position 5,581,195 of record CM076145.1, on the reverse strand, counting down.
CCATAAAACTAAAGTGTTTCGTGCAAACACATAAGTTCGGCTTAATCTTAAACTTTAAATCTTGATTCCCAAATGCACTGAATAAACAATAACCTTAAAATGTAAGATAGCAGATTTCTTGTAAGTCAATCTGCAAGCATGCTCATGAACAGAAAGTCATGGCAAATTATAAAATGAGCTTTATCTTCCATAAATAACTCAATTACTGTGTTATTGTCTCATGAAGAAATTGTCTTTTTATACTTTATGAAAGGAATCTGAAGTTAATGACATAAGAGCACAATTTAAATAATGTTAGGATAAATCTAATCTACTCCACATAATCAAGTGTATCACAAAAAACTTAATTACTCCTATATGAGCCAAATGGTAATGGAAACACTCTACAATATATGAAATAGACTTAATGACACATGAATCACCTTCAATTGAAATTCAATGGGCTTAATAGCTAACTGTACTGAATTCTGAAGGAGTCGAAAGCTCATTGGCTTATAGGTATACTACAAATAATGCACCTCATTGTACCACTATAAGTTTCCTCAACCTTCAACATAAGAGCCACAAAAAAAAAAAAACCTTGTCTATTAAAACAGTAAGGATCTTTATCCTTGGTGCGACTAAAGAAACCGAGACAGTCAAATGGTACACGACACTCACTATCAATTTAATTGTGAAAGATTGAAAATAACGAAAGACCATAGACCTAGAATAGCTCTCACCCCTCACCTGCAATTTGCAGGTGCTTGCTAGTTAGGTCATCTGCTCCACACTATCGTGGAATAGTCGAATAGTTCTAAACTTTCACATGGATTACACAAGACAATTACAAGATACATTTATGTTAAACGTAAATACCCATATTTAAGATGATATTAGTGTGTAGGCCGACTGCACACTAATAAACATGGCCAAATACTATATACTGAATATAAGCATTAAAAGTTACAGTCAACTAATTATTATAACCTGAAGAATATGAAATGAACTTTGATTCACACCCCCATTTCATAAGACTTCAATATGACAATTAATAACGAAGTTAAAAGAGATACTGACAAGGAAATATAATATGAACAAAGATGAATAATATCTCTAGTTTATGTAATATTTTTCATATGCTCGAGTCAAATCAATGTTACTCAATTTGAAATAATAATAATAATAATAATAAAAAATTCGTTCATATACTAAAAACTGAAATTGGAAGAACTAAAGCATGCATTACTTCGCACATCAATTTATTACCTAAGAAATATATATATATATATGTGTGTGTGTGTGTGTGTGTGTGTGTGTGTGTGTGTGTGTTATGTCACGTACTTTGGAAAAAGTCATTCTAAACATATGCTATAGAAAAAATACCAATATATAGAAATACTGATTAACCAAAAACTAAGGAGAATATTAAGAGAGGAGGGAGACTCAGGCTCCATTTGATTCACCTAGAAAAAACTGAACTGAAATGTAATGAACTGAATTTATGTAAAATTAAGTTGAATCAAACCAATATGAAATAACAAGAGTGACATACAAAGTTATCTAATGAATTTACATAACTCAACACACTCACACATATGTCTACAAACTTACCCCCTCATGTGTGAGCATATGTTCCCCTTTGAAGCGGAAGCGGATTACTGAAAACATAGATCCCAAGAAAACTAAAGAATATCATACTCTAACCTTGGTAATAGTGCAACAAGAGTCTCATAACATAATGCACAGAAACTTTTCCAAATGTACGGATAAAAAACACTGAAATTACTTTTGTTGTGTCTCTCTAAAGATCATTTAATAACTCCTTTATTTTCCCACTATGAAAACTTAAGAAGGTCAGCCCCGTGTGTGGTAATTAGGAAAGAAAGATGTCTAGGTTGTTCTGAAATACTCTTCCTATGGTCGAGGTTTATATGACACATCTTCAGATGATGTAGTTTTACTTTATTAGTGACTTTAGTGAGACAATGATTTCTGAAGAGACTAAAAAGCAAACAAAAACATATTGATGCTCATGAACCTTAATATTAATCTACATTACCAGCTTATAGAGCATGTTTTTTTATTTTAAATGCTTATGATGGGTTGGAGGATACTTCAATAGCAAAGAGAATCATGGGATATCAATGAAACTACCAACCTTGAGGAAATCGTAAATGATGAACCTCTTTGTTATTTTTATTTTACATACACCTCAAAAACTGAAACAAAATATTAAAATCACCTGAAAGATAGGGTGACCATAACAGCTAGACATTTCACATTGCTAGCATAAAAGAAGCTCAATAATAACGGTATTCTTTACTGGAACGACTTATAGAAAAAGGTTTTAAGTACAATGTCACTTAAGGTGAGAAATTTTGGCATGAACTTAGTTAGCACCACAACAGAAAAAACATTTCAATGCATGTATCCCAATTTTGGAGGCATGAAGTAAACATGAGCTATTTGCGGATCAAATGAAGATCTGCAACTGAAATGAAAGTGTGGTCGGTTTACTAAAAAAGTCAGTACTAAGTACTTGAACTAAACAACTAAATTTTGTAGATCAACTGAAGATGAGAGGATGCCCTTAAAGGGTTAGTGGAGTTGGTCGTGAGGTTGAAATTTCATGACAAAGGTCATGGGTTCAATTCCCACTAGGCCTCTTTGCTGAGCCTGTCTACAAGATTTAACTTGTTGGCTTGCCTAATGTGTGTGGTTTACAGGCTATTGCATACACTCGGGGTTTATCCAGTGCACACTCAAAGAGTAGTGGCTGAGGGTTCCTCGTATCAAAAAAAAAAAAAAAAATGAAGATGAGAGGATATGTTATTTAGAAAATAACATACACTAAAAACCAAGTTAATTTTCAGGCATCCAAATTTATTGCTGAATCTCCCAAAGATTAACTTACTGAAGTACTGAAACTCATTAATTTATGACATCCAAATTTGTTGTTGAATCATCAGATAATTAATCAACAGAAGGACTAAATTAACATATTAGTCATCTATTATCCAACTTTGTTGTTGTATCACTGGAAGACTAACCAACTGAAAAATTGGAACTTAAATTAATCTCTTGGCATCTAAATTTATTGTCAAATTACCAAAAAAAAAAATCCACTGAATAGTTTGGAAAAAAAACTGATTAATCTTCTAGCATCCAGATTTGTTTTTGAATCACTAGAAGATCAATCAACTGAATAACTGAAAAAATCAAATTAATCTTCTAACATCCAGATTTGTTGTTGAATCACTAGAAAATAAATTAACTGAACTAAAAAAACGAATTACTCTCCTAGTATCCAGATTTGTCGTTGAATTATTAGAAGATCAATCTACTGAAAAAAATTCTACTTATCTGAATGACCAAATCAACAATATGATTCTTTTGACGTATAACCTCCAACTTAAATTAACTTCATTTGTATTAAAATAATCAACTCAACCTCAACCAAACACTGGAACTGAATTCCTTGCGTTGCCTAAACTCGTATTGAGTGTTATCAAATTCTATACTTAACTAGAAGTGTTGAGGTTTATGCAATAAGGACAGAGACTTAGATCAACAAAAATTGTCTCTATGTGTTTTGAGGCAAACTGTACGCATAAAACCTACTTAATTACGGTTATACTTAACAAGCCCACAAAGAATAATTCAAATTTAAAAGGTTGATAATGGTGGAACGTAATTATGAAGCATGTCCAAACAACTTCATCCATATCTATACTCCATACTAAAATATCCAAATTTCTGAATTAGACATATAATTTGGAGTAAGTCACCCACCAAATTCAATCAAACCTATATTCCAACCATACTAAACCACATACAATACACTATCAACTTCCAGTTATGTGTATTAGGTTATTGACAGTGATCAACTAAGGGTATATCTTTTCCACTAAATTGAACTACATTGAATTGAATTGAACTGAACTCCACTTAATTGAACAGAACTGTACTCAACTGAATACTTAATTGAACTGAAACGAAAAGATTCTAATATAAGTATAAAAGAACACATGCTAAGTGAATAACCTTTTACTTCAAATCTAACAATGAGCATCATCCAAACTTGTTGTTGAATCAATACTCATGATTAAACCAAATTTTTATTAATCTAAATACTTAAACCTTAACCAGTAAATCCTTGAAACAAGTCCCTAAACTTTATGGGTAGTTTAAAACTGTACTGCACCCAAACTTTAATTTTGACTAAAAAGCAATTCATAACTAAAACACCAGACTAGATGTTCAAATCTCAAGCCAAAAACAAAAAGTGTGGGTGTTAAGCAGGGATATCAAACGAGTAAATTAGCTTGAACATGGATCTATGAAACAAACAGTTTTTCTATCATACATGTACTGGCAAATATGTATATCCTCATTCGCAATTAGGGAATTTTAGTCAAGCAATTCTTCTTGTCGCCTCCACCAATTAAAAATATAGAAATTACATAAGTGAATTTAACGCCATATGGGAAACACCAACCCGAAACATAAAACATGCAGGGACTTATTGCCTTTCCGTTAATTATTTATGTAATTTTTTAGTGGCGACACTTTTGAAGTCTGAATGTTTAGTCCATGATCAATAAACATTAAGATATCAATATGATCATGATCATAATAAAAGGTTTGATCATCCAAATTGAGCCATCAGTTAACCGTTATACATAAAACAATGATGCAGTCAATATTGTCTCAACATACTTACCGTAACTAATATGTCCGGTAAGACATAATCATAAAATTTTCAACTAGAAGATATATTAATCCGGCTTTGATACCACATGTTGAACTGGATCTAAAATCATAGATCGATTAATATTGATCTACTAGTACAAAATAGAATTAATTATACTAACCTGAAGTCATGAAAGCTAAGAGAGCATCGCACCATTGAATACTTTTTGTCTAGGTATATGGGAGTCTTCCACTGTGAGCAATATATGCACTAGGGTGGTGAATTGAACCGAAGGGGTTTATATTTATATTGTCACATCGGGGATCCCTTTATCTGTAGTTCCCGATATACGACAAAGCTAATAATAGGTCTTAATTGGATTCCTACCACCGTTGGAATCCTATTGGCCTGGGTTTTGGCCTAACTGAATACTTAATGGACTTGTATTATTGACCCACTAAACTGAATATTAGCACTGAACTGAATATCAACTACTTGAGTTATGATCCACTTAATTGCAAGTCCAACAAGTTCTAGTAATTTTAATGCCAAGAATTACATCAGCTTCACCCATGTCTTTCATATCAAAGCATGATTTCAAGAAAGATTTCGTTGTGTTTACCACATCAATACTTGTACCAAAAATGAGCATGTCATCAACATATAAACATATTATAACACAACCATGCTCATCATATTTAGAATAAAAACAAGCATCAGAATCATTCACCTTGAAACCATCAGAAATTGTTGTATTTTGAAACTTGTCATACCATTGTTTGGGTGCTTGTTTAAGTTCGTACAAAGACTTAATAAATTTGCATACATTATGCTCTTGTCCAGGAACTATACAACCTTCTGGCTGTTTCATGTAAATCTCCTCATTAAGATCATCACCATTCAAAAATGCAGTTTTGACATTCATTTGATGCACAACAAGATTATGAATAGATGCAAGTAGGGCTCTTCAAAAAATCCGATTCCGATCCGATAATCCGAATCCGAAGTATCCGAAACTTCGGATATCCGAAAAGCGGGTATCCGAAGATTCGGATACGGGTTCGGATACCAATTTGGGTAAAAGTCGGATAGTTCGGATATCCGAACTATCCGAGTTATGTAAATTATGATGCGTTTTGTTGCTGTATTATGCTGGATGGCAGAGTGGTAAAGCCCTTTAAGCTTTTATTGGAGGTCGCGTGTTCAAATCTTCTCCCAGACTTTTTTTTTTAAATGTTTTAATTTGACGTTCTTTGCTCAGTTACCTAACCCACCACATTTCTTTTCACTCTTTGTCATTTTTATTTTAATTTCAGATCCAATAACCCTTCTCTCCAAAATAAAAAATAACCCTCCTTTTCTTACCTCATTCCCTCTCCTCAAAACAACAGATCCACACCACCACCACCACACCATTGTTGGAGGACCCTTTTCTCTCTAATCTTTAAGGACCTTAATCTCTTTCAATAGACACTAGCCACAAGACCATAAGCACATATTAATGATATCATCTATCATCTCAACTCGTTTTACCCACTCACACTGAAGTTCCAGATCGACATCTTTGCCGGTGAGATGGTGCCTCAAACTTTCTCCTACACCTTATTTTCTCACTCTAAAACATCAATGGCGCAGTTCCAATCTTGCATGGCCGAATTTGTCAAGAAATTTTCCAGTTCTACAATTTTAATGTCTTCATATCTGGAGGATTTGGTAGTTTTGGGCATTCATGAAAGGTTTCGATTAGTTTAATAATTAATAGTCGATAATTTCAATTTTCTTTTTGGAATTTCCATTTCTTTTTTTTCTTTTTTTTTTTTTTTTTTTTCTTCTGACTTGATGTTCTGTATCACTTAGACTTCTTCTTTTTTTTGATCGAAAATATAAATGAGACTTTGCCATTTATAAAAAAAAATGTCGATGTATATTGTCAAAAGTTTTGTAAATTTAATTTGGAAAAAAAACAACAAACATTAATTTGGATATTCGGGTACCCGTATTCGGGTATCCAAAAATTTCGTATATCCGAAAGTCGGGTATCCGAAGTTTCAGATACAAGTTCGGAAAGCGAAATCTAGTATCCAAATTTTTGAATGCCTGAGTTTCGGGTATCCGAAATTTCGGATACCCGCGTATGAACAGCCCTAGATGCAAGTGCTTTTAAAACTCTAATGGAAGCAACTTTTGTAGCAGGATAATACGTATCAAAATAATCAAGTCCTTTCTTTTGAAAATTTCCTTGAATCACAAGTCTAGCCTTATATTTGTCAATAGTCCCATCAGTTCGGTATTTTTTCGAAACACCCATCTACTCCCGAGTGCCTTACACCCCCGAGGAAGGTCAGATAAAATCCAAGTATTATTGCTCATAATTAATTCTAACTCACTATTTATGGCCTCTTGCCAAAAACTGGAGTCAACTGATCTCATGGTCGCCCCATAATTCCTAAGGTTATCTTCAATAATATAAGCATGCACAAAAGTTTCATCTAGCACATCACTTTCAGCTAAGAAAGTAGTAACATAATCAGGGCCAAAACTTTTCTCATCCTAATTCGTTTACCCCTTCTAGGCTCTTGAACTTCTATACTAGATGCTGCATTGGCATGTGAAGGTAATGAAGATGCAGCACGTAAGACACATTGTTCATTTAATTTCAAAGAAAATATATGCTCAAAAAATTCAGCATCACGGGACTGTTTAATAGCACCAAAACCAGAAGCATCTTTTAGAATATATCTATATGCAGCACTATTATTAGCATATCCAATAAATATAGCATCAACAGTTTTAGGTCCAATCTTGCTTCTTTGAAAACCAGGAATTTCGACTTTCGCAATGCACCCCCACACTTTTAGGTAACTCAAGTTATGTCCAAAACCATTCCACAACTCATATGGAGTTTTCTCAAGTTTCTTGTGGGGAACACGATTCAGTACAAAACAAGCAGAAAGTAAAGCTTCCCCCCACATGTTATTAGGCATACTCGAACTAATAAGCATTGCATTCATCATTTCTTTGAGGGTCCTATTTTTCCTCTCGACAATGTTGTTTTGTTGAGGAGCATCAGGAGCTGTAATTTCATGAATTATCCCATTAGCCTCACAAAAAAACTTTAGAGGTGTTGAATCATATTCTCCACCTCTATCGGACCTAAGCCTTTTTATTTTACGATCTAGTTGGTTTTCTACCTCGGCTTTATAGATAAGAAATTTATACTCAGCCTCATCCTTAGATTTCAACAAATACACCTTGGTAAATCTAGAATAATCATCAACAAAAGTAATATAATACTTTTACCACCTCTACTAACATGGCTGTGAAAATCACCAAGTTCACTATGCAGAAGTTCAGGTAAAGTGGAGGTTCTAGTCACATTCTTATTGTAAGGCTTTTTGGGATATTTACCTTCTACGCATACTTCACATTTATCAAAATCAGTATTGCTAAATGCAGGAATAAGACTAAATTGTTTTAGCCTTTTAATAGATGCTACATTCACATGACCTAGTCTAGCATGCCATAATGAAACAGAATCAGCGAAGTAAACAACTGAAGAGGTAGATGCTTTATTCTCGGTCACAACATCCAACACAAACAGCCCCCCATTACAAAATCCCTTCCCAACAAATTCACCATTTCTGGTGAGTACAAGTTTGTCAGATTCAAAAGCTAACTTAATCCCAACTTTGTTCAACAATGATCCTGAAATTAAATTACTATGAATATCGGGGACATGCAAAACATTAGTTAGAGCAATAGTTTTACCAGAAGTAAGCTTTAAGAGAACCTTCTCTTTATCAACAACGCTAGAGTTACCCATGAAAACGCACTCTCCTTCAGCACCTTTGACATACTCCACAAACATGTCTCAGTTTGTACAGCAATGCCTTGTTGCCCCGGTGTCAAGGTTCCATTCAACAGTATTACAAACAAGGTTGATCTCAGACACCATGGCAACAACAACATCCTCGGTCAAGCTTGTTTGGGCTTTGTTCTCTTTGGGTTTGTTGACAGCAACAACAGTAGCACTCCTACACTCCTTAGAGGGATGTCCATACTTACCACAGTTGTAACAATTGTCCTTGAAAGGCTTCTTGAAGCTTTGGGGCTGATTCTCACCATGTAGTTAGTTTGGTCCTTTCCCTTTTGTTCCATTGTTTCTGTCATGTTAACCTACAAAATTCTTTTGTTCAACAAGGTTAGCAGTAGAGGAGGAATGTTCGGTTGATTTTCCTTCGGTCTGGATCCGATTCTGTTCCTTGATCTTGATGTGGGATACAACCTCCTAGAGAGTAAAGGTTTTCTTTTTGTGCCTCATCAAATGAAAATAATTCTCCCAAGACTTCGGCAATTTATCAAGAAAACAGTTAGTTTGAAAAACCTCACAAATTTTCATCCCTTCAGCAAGAATTTCAGTCACCAAATTTTCATACTCATGAACTTGATCCAGCATGGGCTTACTATCAACTAACTCAAAATTAAGCCACCTACGACAAGCATATTTCCCTTTCCCCAAAGTCATCAGTACCATACTTCAATTTAAGGGCATCCCAAATTTCCTTAGCCAATTTCAACTTACTATGAATATGGTATAAGGATGTGGTCATATAGTGCAATAGCATACCACGACAAGTCCTATTATCCTCATCAAAATCTCTAAGTTGAATTAACAAGAGCCTTATCAACAACTAAAGCATGCTCAACACCAGTTTGTCCCAAGAAAAAATCCATCTTATCAGACTGCATATATAATTCTTCCCATCAAACGAATCTAATTTAGACATATCAGGAATGAAAATTTTTGGGAACATGGGGGTAGTACCAGAATTCATCATACTTGCACTCACATAAGGCCCAACAGAGTTATTATGAACTAAAGTGGATAGTATAACAACAACAGGAGTATGGGTCACAATAGGCACATATTCGTTCACAACAACATCACCAACATTTTCGTTCACATTAACATTACCAACAGTTCCGTCAATAGCCATGATAAAAAAAAAATTCGACTTTAGAATGTTATAAACAAAGCTTATAGACGCAACAACTTATCTGTAAGAAACAGTCGTGGCGTGATGAATCACTACCCTAAAGTCGAATTCGCCCCCACACGTACACTAGGGAATTTTCGACAACCGACCTCCAAGGATGCACGGTAACCAAAGCTCCGGTGTACTACGGTGCGATGGTTTTGAGAGCAAACTGAACTACTGCCAAGTGAAGAGAATAGTTGAGGAGATGAAAGGATCAGTATTTGTGTGTGTATCAAAAAGGCTGGAGGCTTTAATATTTATAGGCTCAAAATCTGTAATCGAAAATCAAAGAATTATTTTGTGGGCTGAAATCGTGGGATAATATTATGAGAATATTAATGTAACGGTTACAGAATCTCCAAGTTGAACGGACTCAAAACAGCCAAGAATAAAAAGGGCCCAACCCAACCCTCGCCCGAGCCCGGCCCGACGGGCTGGATGGGCGGCGGCGCACGCGTGTGTGTGTGGGGAGAGTCTTCCCTTGACTCTTAGTTCAAAGACTAGGAGTACAAAATCATATATAAAGGCTCTTCTCTTTCCTTTCTCTACCAATGTGGGACAAAGAATTTTATGAACAAGGCTTTTGTAGGATTTTTCTTTGAAGCATATCAAACTTCATGAAGCATATCAAACTTCATTGCCAACATTTTAAACTATAAATATGGAATTGTCACAATGGAAAGCATCACTATATTATTTTGCAAATCTATGGTTTGACAGTTCGCCCCATATAACATTTTAGTCAACTTCTGTCTCTGTAAGTGACCCTTTGTAGATACCTTAATTGGTGCCTATCCCCAGGCGTTGCAAAATCCAATGATGATGGTAATGGATTAAAATGGACGTACGTAGAAAAAGAAAATGCTCGAAAGTCTCAACTAAATTCTATGAAACTTTAGCCTTTGAATACTCCTTGTTATAAGATTTTTAACGCCTTTGGCCCTACCCCAATCAGTTTTTCAGACCAAAAAATATCACGTCTTAAAGTTTTCGGTCAAAATCAGTCATTACCCCGACCCCTAGGTCGTACTAGGGGTCATTAGCTAATTTTACAGAGCATCAAAAGTCAAAGCCCTAAAATCGCGCATGCCCCCAAGTTCAGCCGCTCGCTCTAGCTATCCAGCGACTCGCTCTAGGTGCCCAGCGGCTCGCATTGGGCAGCGAAGACTAGGAACCAGGCTGCTGGCCCTGACGGCTCAACTGCTGAGCCCGAGCGGCCTGTGCTGGCCAACGGCTCACCGCGTGGCTGCTGGATCCCTTTTTTGACTGGCCCTCTTCGAGGCGTCCGAGGACGAAAAGCTAGGCCCTCTATGATACCCCTAACTCTATAAATACCCTTTTTTTTTTTTTCGTTTGCTGTGTGCAAAAAAGAGGGTGCAAGTGAGTACTGAATGGCGATCGATTTACCCCCCACTAAGTCATGTTCGGAACTCTCGTGTTCAACTGCAAACATATTAGACTAACTGAACAACCAGCGCATGCGCAAGCAAGCATTGGCCAATCAACGTAGCACCAACAAGGGGATAATATAGTTCTTAGAAGCCAGCAGCACAAGACATGGGGGAAATGGGGATTCGAATCGCGCATGCCCCCAAGTTCAGCCACTCGCTCTAGGTATCCGGCGACTCGCTCTAGGTGCCCAGCGGCTCGCATTGGGCAGCGAAGACTAGGAACCAGGCCGCTGGCCCTGGCGGCTCAACTACTGAGCCCGAGCGGCCTGTGCTGGCCAGCGGCTCACCGCGTGGCTGCTGGATCCCTTTTTGATTGGCCCTCTTCGAGGCGTCCGAGGACGAAAAGCTAGGCCCTCTATGAGACCCCTAACTCTATAAATACCCTTTTTTTTTCTTTTGCTGTGTGCAAAAAAGAGGGTGCAAGTGAGTACTGAATGGCGACCGATTTACCCTCTACTAAGTCATGTTCGGAACTCTCGTGTTCAACTGCAAACATATTAGACTAACTGAACAACCAGCGCATGGGCAAGCAAGCATTGGCCAATCAACGTAGCACCAACAAGGGGATAATATAGTTCTTAGAAGCCAGCAGCACAAGACATGGGGGAAATGGGGATTCGAACCCATAACCTTGCCTTACCCAACCACTTGGAGTAAGTTTGGAACCACTAGACTATCACCCTTGAACGAACATTCTAAGGACGGTTAGTTGAGAACTAGTTGAGGACTCCTAGAGATCACTATTTGGAGAGCACAAAACATTAAGGGTGTGTTCAGTTGAAGAAAAATGGAGTATTTTCCAGAAAAATTCTCGTGAGGAAAACAAGCTGAGTAGAAATCGTGTTCAAAAGGGTGTTTTTCCCAATAAAAAGCATTGAAAAATGGAAAATCGTGTTTTCCAATTTATTACTACAATTTGGAAAACAGCTCCACAATGTTTTCAACTGTTTCCCATTGTAAATTTGGTTAGTGTTTTCTAAATTGGAGAATAAAGAAAACACAGAAGCCCATCAAGCCATCATTTAATAAAATTTTGAAAGAGAAAAAAAATATTTTTAAAGGGGTACAAAAACGAATGGTACCAGTAACCAATGTTAGGTCTTAGGTTACGTGTTTGCAGCAGTGCTCTCTCCCTCACATAGCAGTGGCCATAATCTTGAATCAGGTATATTGCTTCTTCCCTTACTCAAATTCATCTCCTTTCCCTCTATCTTGTTCTTTTTTTTATGTGTCTACGTTGCACAATTGTGATTTTTTTTTTTTTTTTTGGTTAAAATTGCCCAATTGTAATTCAACTTTTCAAGTGAATTGTTCTTTCTTTCATTCTAGGTTGTGGCCCTCAAGTTCTCCAATTTATTTTTCTTTTCAACTGTAATGTCTCAGATTTCATAGTAAATTTTTGTTAGGTTATTGTTATAGGTCAGAATTATAAGAGATAGTGTGCCATCAAACTCTATTGGAATGTTTTTTTCTTCGAATTTGATTGTTTACGGTATTTTTTCCCCCATCTATGACATATCTTGTGTTATTATTGATAGTATTTTTTTCCAAGCCCATTCAATGGTTTGTTCCTTGTGATCTTGCTATAGCTCTAATCACATTCAATTGTTTGTTCCACTCTATTATCTTTAGTGGATGAAAAAAAAAAACTACAACTACTTTTTGAATGAAATATATATACGGAATGTGATTTGCACTCTTCTGGATGGTCAATTCAACTCATTTTTTTCCTCTGTTTGAGACTTTGCATTTAGAATATGTACTTTAGCAAGAAATATATTCAAGTATGGGATTAGGAATATTATTTGGGTATGTACTTGAAATGACTTCGGCAAACTCTATCACTGACAGTAGTGATACATCGCCAATGAAAGTACATTCTTCCTTTTGAGCTTGCTTATCCTATGCAATGGACAGAAGACTGTGAGAAGTATTTTTTAGAGATTTTGGCGGATAGGGTTAAGAGAGATCCTAATGGTGCACCGATTTTTAAAGGAACTGACTGGATGGAAATGGATGAAGTCATTTTTTTGAAGTTTGGATTAAGATATGGACCAGATAAGTGAAGGGAAAATACCATCGATTGCGTTCCATGCATACAAAATTTGATGAACTAATAAATAACACTGGTGTTACGTGGGACTCAAATTCTGGTAAAGTGTTTGCTAATGACACTGTATGGGATGATTATTTTAAGGTAACTTTGGCCTAATCAAAGTTCGTTGTGCTTGATGTATTAAATTAAGTAATTGACGTAAAACTGATTTTTAATTTATTGCAGCAAGATAAAATATTCAAAACATTCAGGAAAAAGGGTGCTATTTTAAGGTAACTTACTCTAGGGATGTTAGTGTAGAAGAAGGTTTGGCAATGAGTTTGCGGATTCTATGTCATGGCACAAGACAAAGAATAGTTGCAGATCGATTTCAACATTCTATTAGAACTGTTCATTATTGGTTGAAGACAGTGGTGAGAGCATTAAAGGCTTTTGGTGTTACCGTGATTAAACCAGTGGACAGAGGTGAAGTTCAGCCATAAATTTTACAAGATCCTAGATGGTATCCATTCTTCAAGGTATTTGTATTACTCAGTTTAAATTCATCATCGTTGTCGTATAATATGATGATTCACAATTCATTCGTGTTTCCTTACGTATATATATATGCAGAATTGCATAGGTGCTATTGATGGTACTCATGTAGCAGCATGGGCACCATCTTCGAAACAGAAGTCCTTTCGGGGTAGAAAAGCGGTGTTGGTCACTCAAAATGTAATGGCTATTTGCTCACATGATATGATGTTCACTTTTGTTTATGCTGGCTGGGAGGGTACTGTAAATGATTCTCGTGTATTTGCTAATGTTGTAGTTAGACCCGAAAATAAATTTCCACATCCTAATGGTTGTACGATTCTTTACCATTTCATGTTATTCTTTTAACTTATTTATTTATTTATCACTTTTAGCATATTCTTAAAACGTTTGTTGACTTTGACTTTTTTGCAATTTATTGCTATAGATTATTTCTATGTTGTTGATAGTGGCTATCCAAATCTAAAAGGATTTTTAGCTCCGTATCATGGTGAAAGGTATCACCGTAGAGATTTTCAACGTGGTGGAGGAATAAGAGGGAAAGAAGAATTGTTCAACTATATGCATGCATCTGTTCGAAACATCATAGAGCGGGCATTTGGTGTACTCAAAGCTTGATTTCATATTTTGAAAGATATACCGAACTACCCATTGAGGCGACAAATGTTGATTCCGCATGCTCTGTGCATTGCATAACTCTATTAGGACGGTAGATAAGGCTGATCACTTATTTTCTATATATGGTCAAGATTATTTAGAAGTTCCAGGTGAAGGTTTGAATGTGGCTCAAGAAGGCTTTTCTTTGGATATGACGAACAATGATGAAATGCTCCAAGTTAGAGAATCCATTGCTAATAGCTTATGGAACCATTATCGCAATCGCCGCCGAGCTCGTAGACGTTCTTTATAACATGCTTGGAAGTGTTGTTTTGCTTCAATAGTGTACTCAACTTAGCCATTGTTTAAGACTTGTGTTATTAGTATTTTGTTTTTAACTAGTGCGTTTTATTGGCTTGCATAATTTTGAGCGACAACTGATGCTCAAAAATACATATTGGTCATGTTATTAGTATTCATGTATTCAAGTTTTCATCCCTTTAGAGTAAAAAAAAAAAAAAAAAAAAATGTCCCTCCGTTGTATATTTTCATTAATGAAGTAACAAGTACTAACAAGTAGATTAGAATAGGAACACATTGCCCAATTGAACATATTTTCTGTTTTTCATGTAAAAATCGGATAGAAAACTACATAATTTGAACATGTTTTCCAGTTTTTAAATCTGAAAAAGAGCACATTTTTTGAACATGTTTCTTAGTTTTCAATGATTTTCTAAGAGAGAGAGAGAAATTGGAGAATTTTTCAAAAATGGAAGACTGAAAAGTAGAAAATCTTTTCTGCAACTAAACACAACCTTAGTTTATTTCCTTTTAGTTTTCACGCATGTCTTGCTTTGAGTGATTTAGCTCTTTTGCACGTCTTAGCTTATTTTTGGTTCACGATCAAGGGTGATCACGGTGACTATTTCCCCGCGCTGGCAGTACGTTTTAGCTTATAATTGCATATTAATTTACTTTTGCAACTAGAAAGTCTTATAGTGCATTACCATAAATTAAAATTGTGTATACTTTGATGGTTTTCAATTATTTCTTTAAAAGTTGGTGGCAACTTTATTATTTGCTTATTTATTCCCCAATAATACAATAATCATCATGCTTTTTTAAGGACCATTAATCGAATTAATTAATTAAAATCAAAGGATTCGAGGTACTTAAATTTGAGCGCCTAAAAGGTTAGGGTTCTTTAAAATAAATGTTGACGCAGGTAAACTTGGTGAACTTGGCACTGGGATTGGTGTTGCTTGTCGTTGGTCAGATGGTGAGTTGGCTGTCGGTACGACCTGGGACTATCAGGAAGATTGGGAAGTTCCAATAGCTGAGGCAAAGGCGGTTTTGCTGGGTTTGCAGATTGCAGATATCTATGGTTTCCAACATATTGTATTGGAGTCTGATTGTCTTCATGTAGTTAATGCTCTGAAGTCATGTACTAGTGGTCTTAGTGAGTTTGATCTAGTGATAGATGATATTTTAGATTCTGCGCCTCAATTTAGTAGTGTTCGTTGGTGTCATGTTAGGAGGGAGGGCAATAGTGTAGCTCATGCTCTCGCCTATGTAGTACCGTGGGAGTTGGGTTGTCGCTTTTAGGAGTCTTATTTTCCTAGTAATGTTTTAGATGCTGTAATTTCTGACATTTCTTCTTTAAATGCAAGTTAAAGTCGTAATGCGGCATTTAGATCAAAAAAAAAAATAAAATGTTAGGGTTCCTACACCCCCTATATTTCTAAATAATGAAAGAACTTTTTTGTGAATTGGTTTCACACAAAATATACTTGCTGCGATATACTTTAAAACATCAAAGACAACATTCTTCAAGTGAAGCTTTGTTAAACAAAAATATACTCGTTTATAACAGGGGTCTGACTCTTCTGAGGGCATAAAACCCTTGCAGCATTTGAAGTTACATGAATTGTCAACTAAAAAGAGAGCCAACACCACATTACAAACAAAATGAAAAGAAAAGCTGAAAAGAAAACACACGGAAAAAAAATCTAAAACCCACAGAGAAGAGTTTTTTTTTTTTTTTTGGCTAATCTCTTTATTATAGTGTCGGTCCATGGCGTTGAAGATAGATACACCAGTATCGCGAATACGCCTGTTATTAGGTGTATTACTAGTCCGAAAACATGCCATGCTCAAAAAAGTGGCAACTTATACCATTATTATTGCAGGATCTATGAGGATGGCTACAATTTTGGCATGCAAGTATTGGGCCATAGTGTAGCCATCTTGGTCAATATGATAAATGTCATATAGTACCCTACATAGATTCAGCACCCGGCTTAGCAAAGGCATTGCAATATTTTTAGCACTTGTTCGAACCATCCCTTCATTTATATCCTTCCATGCTTCCTCCACAACCTGCTGATGAATCTCCTCAATAGCTTCCTCCCGTGAGACGCAATATTGTCTCATGTAGCATTCTATGGCCGACGCCACATGTCCTCTACTTTGCTCGAACTTCAAATATGTTGCACCATCACACCAAAAAAAAAAAAAAAAAAAGAATTAAAAAATCATCGATGTTTTATTCTGACATAGATATCTATATTGTTGAATTTGATTTTGTTTGTAAGTGTCGTATGACTTTTATTTAATGGAATTATATTTCCCTTCAAAAAAAAGTGAAACAAAAAAGTACAATGAAAAAAACAAGAAGTGAATATGCTCACCTTATGGGTACCAATGTCATTCAACAACCTTGCAAGTATACATGAAGCTTCTGGAACCTTGTTACTATGGATCCATTCAAAAGCATCCTTATTCGCTGTCGCTCCCATGCCCAAAAATGATGCAGTAATCATATAAAAGTAACCGGAGCTTACAATCCCATTCTTCATGTACTCATCATAAGTTGGAATGTATTTTTCATGACACCATTTAGCTTCTTGTAGGTAGGTTTGGCATGAAGTTATCATCTATAGAATACCAAAGGTTAGTACAATCTTCTTATTATATAAATGTTTGGCAAAAATAGCTAGTTTTCAATAAAAGTTACCGTTAGAAGCTTGCAGCTGGTTTTTTTAACTCTCAGCTATCAAACACAGTTTGAAAAATGATTTTCAATTTGTAGCTAGAACTAAAGAATTGCTAATTTTGTGAAGCTACTCATATTAGCTTTAATTTCACTTCTAACGACTATAATTAGTTTATTAGCTTTTCGTAGCAACTTTGAACTATTTTCTACTAATTTCTTTTATTCTTTTGATATTTCACAACTATGGATATAGCTAATTTTGCCAAACAGATTATGATATTCGTGTTGTAATAGAATGTTTTAAGATAGACGATATTCAGTGAAGCTTAAAATAAATAAATAGATACCACATAGTCAATATTTCATCTTGAAAATAACATTATTTCAACCGGTCAATCATTTTGGTTTAAGATACAGGAAGTAGTAATGATGAATCAAAAAGGTGAAGAATTCTCTACGTACTTCTTGTTGGATATAAGGAGTGGCATATGATCTTCCTTGTTTACTTAATTCTTGATCAAAATCCTGAACCGTGTCAAGGATGACTTGATAAATCAATTTCATGTAGTCAGGAAGATCATGCATGCAGCTTTTGTCCCACCTGAAATTTTATCACGACGATGCTTCCCGCCAAATGCATTAGTTTCCTTGCAAATAAAATCACTTTATTTTTTTCAAGCTACTCATGCAAATAATAAGGAATACAATGTTGTGCGTGCCTACAAACATAAGTTTATAAGTTTTTGGTTGAGTTGGTCCCAAGATCACTTTCAACTAGACCTGTAAAACGGGTTGACCCAGCGGGTTACGGGTCGGGTCGGTTACGGGTTGGTTTTTGGGTCGAATTCAATTTGTAGTTCATTTTACCGGGTTGTAAATGGGTTCGGGTCGAGAATGTTTTTTCAGGACCCTAAAAAAAGGGTCGAGTCGGGTCGGGTTTTCGGGTCGGGTCAGCTTTTTACACCTCTACTTCCAACACATGATATATCGCTATATCAGAGCCAGATGATGAAAAGAGGTCTTGTATGTGTTCGAAACTTTGGCGGCCCTCATTTCTCAAGTGGAGTATTTCAACATTATTGTATGAGAAGACTTGTGCATTATCTATATTTTAAACCCAATAGGCATTTAATTCTTGTGAGAACCGGGAACGTAGTATAATAAGCTATGGAACATAACGTAAGTAAAGCCTACGACCATAATAAACTTAAACTTCTAATTGAGTTGGGTAAAACACACATTCCGCATACATGTAATACAGATGTACTAACCTTGCAATTGCGCCAGTGAAGAGTTTCAGTTCTTCCATGGTTCCATATGCATCGTATGTATCATCTAATATAGATATTATCTTAAATAATTTGTTAATAAGCATTCTAGCAAGGGAGTAATTTGGCTCGTCGTAAACTCCCAAAATCCAAAAGTAGGCCTCCACCAATCTATCCCTCGCAAAGGGCAATCTTACTACGACAATATTAGTTTTGAACGAATTTAATTTGTTACACTTATGTTTGGCATGAATGACATGTGAAGGAAAGGTAGTTTGTGTCCAATTTCTAGTATGGTCGAGGGTGACCATAGTCTAAGTGTGGGGGACTTTGATAAGTCCTTTAATATACATGTTTATCCCTCATTATTGTTATGTTTTTATTAGTTTTAGATCATTATTATTTGGGTTTATAATAACATTTAGTATTTTACCTTTTATTTTATATTTTCATATTTTGTTGTGTTTTAGGTCTATTTTCTATATTCTTATAGTGTAGATAATATTGGCGGAATAAAAGAGAACAAATTCGGCCCAATTCGTAATTCGGAGCAGTTTTGACAGAAGTTCGTATTTTGATCATAAATCCTTCGTTCGGGATCGGATTTGAATGATTCAAAATGCTGCGGAAAGTCCAAAAGAATATCTAAAACTTTTATGTTTTATACTTTTCCAAAATAAGAACATAACAAGGCCGAAATTATGCTACAAGTTGCTGCAGCCCTAATTTTTCTAAATTTTGCACAACTTGATGCCCAAGCAAAGAGAGATCTTTACACCTAATACAAGAAGATATGACACGACTAATAGGAAGATTATCTTCTGGTTTAAGCCCAGCAAAGATCACGGAAATCAAGCGTAAAAGAGGGGAGACGTTCAGCAAAAGGAGGAGGCAAGCTTTCACGTAATACAGAGAGTCACATAAAACTTGAGAGCAAATAAACAAAGGTTCTAGTCCAAGGAGAGTGTAAGAGTCAAGAGGGCTACAAGCCATTAGAATCGAGCTGGTTCATGACCTTTGGAGGTGGATTTTGGAGCTTGAATTATCGGGTCGAAGCGATGCTCAAGTTTACAAGTCCGGACAAATAAATTGAATGAGTCTCTCTTACTCTAATACCTCTTTGTATCTATTGTCCTAAGTTTGATTTGTTTTCAAGTGTTCAACTTTAGTTTAGAAATCTATGTTTGGATGTTTGAAACAATTTATTAGTTTGATTTAGAATTAATATATTCAAGTTAATTTTAGTATTCATGCTTTGCTTGATTTAATTGATTTATGATTCATGTTTTTGTATGGTGTGGAGACGTCCTTCTATGTTTGAATATGAATCTATTGCTATTGTTTAATCTTTAGTTCGTACACTACTGAATGAACGAATTAGTAGCAACTAGCTAAGAGGTTAGTCGGTTAAACGATTGGGTTTTAATTAGGGCATTACAGATCTAGACAAAATTATATTCTTTCTATCTTGGATGAATTTTCCTAGGGTTAATGATGTCTTCCTAGTATTTATTTATTTTTGAGTCTTAGGATCGAGCTGGTTCGGTTTCAAGCTAGTAAAGGAAGATAGGGAGAAGCTAGCTGGTAGATTCTCTACAGTTAACCTACTAATTAACTTGGTTGTCAATGACAAATCCGACTTAGGTAACTAAAATAATTTGAACTTATGTGCATAATTTGTATGCTTGTTTCACTTGTAAATATTAGGTTAGTTAGTTTATTTTCTGTTTTTGTTAGTCTTAGTGATTCTTCAATCAAAACCCTCCTCCCCCGCCCCCCCCGTTATGTCTTGTTATGTAATTTGTGAATTAGGATTAGAGTTGAAGTTAACAAGTATTAATTTCTGCCCTCGTGGGATCGATCCTTATTTACCCTATGCTAAATTATCTATATGTCCGTGGTAGAAATATGTTTTTTGAATTTGTATGCGCAAACGACACGTATCACCTCCATTGCGTTACTACAATTTGAGTTCGGGTACAAGTCAGGTCAACATCAGAATGATTGCACTTCGTTTTCAGTCAATATCTCATCAGAATGATCGCATGTCCTTTATAATTCTCGAATTTTCTTCAATGAAAATCCGAGAATTATAAACTTGTCATTTCATTTATATAGTAACAAAATAGAGTTCAACTGTCATTAGCTTACAGCTTAATGACTTATAACCAACAAGTACATCAGTGATATAATGGTTTTATAAATCGATAATTAAGCACATATTAAAGTAGGACCACATCATGATATCTAGGGGTGACTCTAAAATAACTTTTGGGGTGACTTTAAAATTTAAAGAATTAACTCATAATATTTTGGAGTGACTGCAACTTTTGTAGGAGTATGTATAACAGAGTTAAGGAGATATAATCAATTGAATTGTAACTTTTGTAAGAGTAACGATCATAGGGCCACAAATTTATAAATTGATTATTTAAATAGATATTTAAATAGATGAGTGTAATCACAATGTTTTAAAAGATTTTAATTTTACTATTTCTAAACACTAACAAATAAATAAAAAAAAAATAAATGTCATATATTATCAGTTTAGGTTCGGGTTGGTTTGGGTCATAAATTTGGGGTTGTATTCGGTTCTGGTCCCTTCGGATTATTCAAATTAGGTCGGTTTTGGTTTGGATCAGATTCGGGTACAAGTCATATCGGGTTTGCTAATTTCGGGTCGTTTCGGTTTAGATAGGTTGTTCGGATTTTCGGTTCAATTTCGGGTCTTGCTATTAAGGTTGAATGGGGTCACGGGCCGGGTTATTTGGATTAGGTTATCGGATCCGAGTCAGTATTGTCAGGTCTACTCGCCCCCCTTAAAAACTCACATATGAATTATGAGGCGGCTTTACTTTTCTTCTAGAACCATCACTTTTTATATGCGGTGATATCACTTTTTTGCCCACAAATACTATGTCTCGTACATGAGGTTGGCTGCCTTCATATGAATTCCCTTTTTGTCTATTTTGCTTGTTCCGTTTCCTAATCCGAATAAGGACTTAAGGAGTGATACAACAAAAATCTCAAACTCTGTCATAAAGGAAAATAGTCGAAAACTACCTCATAAAACTAATTGTTTTTTCAATAACCACCTTGATGCAAGAGCAAGTGTGATTGTGAACTATATATTGATCAAGAGCTCAAAGGTTTAATGTTAGGATTTCTTGATATAACTAGTCAATAATTTGTCACTATGCTACAGTGACAACAAGCTACTTGAAGAGAAAGACAATAAGTGCAAGTTTAAAGTCTCGTCCAAGACCAAGAGTTCATACGCAAATAGGATTTAGTTTAGTTAAATAGTTTTCATTTAATGTTTAGTTTCCTCTAGTCAGTGTTAATCATGTAAATCTGTGTATACTATGGATTAAGTAGGATAATATTGATTTTAGGGTTAGGATAATTGTTAGTTAGTTTCCTAAATAATTTCGAAAAGTTTATTAGCATTCAATTAGTTATAAACTACCCAAACCATGTTGAAATTAACGTATAGGTTTAATGTTCAACACGCTGGATTGCAACTGATGAGGAAAGGTAATTACAGTTTTTTAGGAAGGTAATTAGTCCTATTCTAATTAGGTGTAGTAAACCTAATTAGATTAGAGGTTAGTTTCAATGATGATTAGTTTAGTTGTAGATATAAGCAGCTCACGGCAATGGAGTTTGTCCCAGCTCACGGCTGAGTAGGAAGCGAGGTAGTAAGCAGAAAAGGCATATATTGTACTCGATTTGTGCAGCAACTGTCTACTTCATTTGGACTCTAGGAACAAGACCATCTTCGTTGATCAGAAAGTGGATTATGCAGCTATTATTGAGCGGATTAAAGTTAATCTGCGTATTAAGTTTGGTTATTTAGATGCAGCTAAATGAAAGCTTTTTGTAATACCGCTTATATTTATAATATTTCTTATATTCAATAATGTGATTATTTGATTTGGAGCATGCATATTTGGAGGAAAAAATATTTATTAATATTTATCTCCTTATTAATTGGTGTTTGAAAAGGAAAAGATATTTCCTTGTGATAGTTTCCTTAATTGAGTTGTATTCTATTTGGATTAGGATTCTAACTAGGTCAAGGATTCCTAACCTTTATAAATACCTTTGACACTCCTAAATCTGTTTTTTTTTTTTTTTTTTTTTTTCCTCTCTATTCGTGCCCTAGTGAGTTCATAAAGCTCACTAATGTTTTTTGTCTTACAAGCCTCACAAAATCCTAAAAATCGCCCAGCATACACTGTTGGATTGAAAAATACGTTTCTCCTATTCTACCTATTGTGTGGACTTGAATTTTGGATATGTTTTAAAACCATATGTCTGAAACTAGACTGAAATGTTTAGTAATTTATAGAGAACGTTTGGTACCCCAAATCAATTTTCTCTTGAAGCAGCGCAATGCTGATGTGAGATTCAAATCCGCCTAATTTGTTCTACCATATCTCAAAACCTACACATTTTTTGTTCAGAACTTTTTGTGTAATTGAAACATAGCATGTCCTCAGCATGTATGCCAAATTTGAGAAGATATCAACTTTGTTTGATGATCCGTTCGAGCGTTTGATTCAGATTGCATGTGTTGATTTCAGATTTCAGATTTCAGATTTGTGATGTGTGGTTTATGGTGGTTGAATCAAAAGGTAACCATCATTCTTATCGTTTGGAGACGTATGATACTTTTATTTGAATATTTATTCATGTGTAGCATTCATTGTCATTGTTTAGAGATGTTTGTTTTTATTTTTACGTGTATTGATTGGTTTGGCATGATAGTTGAACATGATTGAAATTACGTTCATGAATTGTTTACACCTTATTGATTATCAATTGATATGCTTAAGATGTAGTTTAACTCGATGAGAGTTTATAGTAGATTGTGATATGATGATGGAATAAATGAAATGAGCATACTTTGAGATAGATGCTTGTTTACTCTAGTTGAGATGACTAGATGAGTACTTTAAGAGTTGTTTATGGTGACTATGTGAGTGATAGTTAGTGCAACCCGAGATTAAATTATACTTTGGGAAACCATGCCAACTTGTGAATATATATGCTTATGAACCTGAATGGGTGTGTGATTGATGATATCAATACGAATATGATTGTGAATTAACCTGTGATGGGTAATCGATTGAGGTATGAACTTGAGAATGAGTTGATACAAATTATTTTGGTTTGAGGCTCGTTAGGTTTATTAGCTACTTAGACCTTGGCATGTTGGCGAGTAGCCTAAGAGATTGACTCTTAGGTGATGAGAAATTATTTTTATGAAAACTGGAATCTCGTAATGATTCGATTATGAAATGGTCTAGAGTGGACCTTTAAGAGCCTGTGATGGCTATGTTATTGAGAGTCTATTATGGATATGTTGTCGAGAGCCTGTGATGGCTATGGTTATGTCATTGGTATTGGTTTTTGCAGAATTTACCGCCAGTTTGCTTTCCTCATGTCCAAGGATAGGAGTTGGTGACCAAGAGAAAATGGCACATTGTTTTGGGCTAATTCAGTGATTAGCAAATTGGTATTAAAGAGCATTTGGGATTTGAGACGTTATAGTTACATCATTCGGGATTGAGTGTAAGTTCTAAGAAGACCTAAGTTGTATATTGATTATGTGACACAATTGCACTTATAGCTTTTTAATGTATTCATTTGAAATTATGACATTGTATGTTATTGTTCGATGAAATGTTGAGTTACTCAACTTTGTTGACTGATTGCTTTTGTGCTACGTGTGTTTGTTGTCCACTTCTCTTCAATGGTAGGACTATGATGAACCTATATGAAATTCGTTTGCATGGGGGAGTAGAGTGGTGATTGGCTCAGAGGTTGCATTGAAGAACAAGTTTGGAAGATCGAATAGAGCTGCCAAGAAGGTTTTGTATATTTTGTGTTCATCATTTGTAATGAATAGTCATTTATTTTACTATCGAGTTTGTTGAGAGTTGTATTGTTTAGCCTTACACTCATTCGTCGGAGCGAGTGTGACGATAATGCCCTAAATTTTTTATGGAAGTCTTTCGCTATTATAAATATTATTGATAATAAAAAGTTTTTATTGGTCCCAAAATCCGGGGTGTTACACTTATTGATAGGAATTTCATTACCTGTTTAACACAACATTAAGGCTTTGGGATATTACTATAGTGTACCCTTCCTAGAAGGTGCCACTATACTATATCTCTCCCTTTTTGCTTTGTATGAGTTAACTTTTGTTTGGTTCATATTGGTCATATAAGAAGCTCTGCTATACATTAAAAAAAAAAAAATTCTTTTTTTCCTATAATAGCCATTCGTTGGTAGAGATAGCCATTCATTTTCCTCTTTGGAGGATTTTCGAGTTTCATTTGAGAGTAGAGCTGCGTAAGAGGTATGTTGTCCTTGACTTGTTTTTCGGTTCATTTGATGTGAATGACCTCTGATCTTGCATTCTGTAGGTGTTGTGTATCGCTTTTGACAATGTCCCTGGGGCCCCGTCTCACATTACTACTGAGTCCTACAGGATGTCTACCATGCGGATAGTGTTTCAGGGGTCGTTTGGTTTTGAGTAGTGTTTAGGAGACCATCTGACTCGGATGATATCTCCACGCTTGGGTAGCCATTTGGTTTCAGAGGACCCTCCTATGACCATGTTTCACATGCATTGTCTGAGCGTAGCTGACTTGGCTGTTGTTGTTAGGGGCGCTGAGGCCATGAGGTTTGTATTACCTAAGGTTGAGGGTTTAGACCGTACAGCGGTATACCTCGCCTACTGTTTGGATCGCTTGATGTTAGACCTTACTTCTGAGGTAAAATCTTGATTCATGTCTGGTAGTTGTATATGTAGTATGCTGACTTTTGTGTCTCTGTAGGCGGATCGTGTGGCTCCCCGCGGGCATAGGAGGTCTCGTCCTAGAGTCCCTCGCAGTCAGCCCCCGAGCATAACCTTATCGAGTACTAAGGTGAGGTACATTGGAGAGAGTGGGGGTCGCATAACAGAGGAGTTTCCCCTACATGGGGCATGATGGAGAGGTAGTAGAGGGTTTACCGTTGCCTGATGATTGTGTGGGGGTAAGATTTTATCATCTCTTGTTTGTTGATTTGTATTGTTTTCAAACGCTAACTCTGTCTCTTGTCTTTTTTGTAGCTGAACCAGGAACAAACTTCTCAAGTCTTCAGGCTCATTCACCTGTTGAAGAAGGGCTATAGTCGGGTGATGGGCTGAGGAAAGAGATCTCGATTTGGGACTGCAAGTGTAAGTACATTTTATCTTTTTGTTTAACCAAGTGAGGTGCTTAGTTTAACATTCTTGTCTTGATCTTGTGTAGATGTCGCATTCTTCGTTCTTAGTGGGACCACGACACTCATCTGCGAGAGCTTCCTCGGCGAGTAGACCATCTTTTGTTCTTTCTCCTACTGTTGTGGTGACTAGGCCTCCTCCTGCTGAGGTGTATGGGCCGTCTAGGCCACTCCTTCATGTGCCGGAGATGTTTCTGGTAGCGGGTTTTCACCCTTCTCTGAATAGTAGGCCTGTCATAACCCCTGTGAGTGGAGGTTGGGCATATGCTCCTTGATGGGGTGTGCCTCAAGCTGGGCCTTTGCATCAGAATATGGCTATGGATTTTGCTAGCCAGGTTGCGGAGAACATTTTCGGATCGTGGCCTTCGACAGGTACCCCCATGCATGCGCCTTTGTTCGATGGCTGAGATATGACGCCTAGTTACATCAGGCCGATATACAGCTCGTTCAGTACTCAGGGCTCTTTTCACTATTCGAGGGGGAACTTTAGTCACGGGTCCGTGGTTAAGATGAAGTTGATATCAATGGCGATGATAGCCCTAGTGACGCCATTTGAGTAGTGTAGACTTAACTTGTAGAATTCAGACCTTTGAAATATGAACACCAGTTTATTTTTTTATTTTTATTTATTTATTTATTTATTTATTTTTTTTGCATCTTATGACTATGTATGCTACTATGACTCAATTATGTCCATCTGATCTCTAAATATGCAACATGTTATTGTAGACAGCAAAATGTGTCACCCCTTTTTATATGCCCAATGACGATAACCAACATTTAAGAATATGAATTCTATATCAATGCTCTAGTAACTTGTATCAAACCCCTTACATTTTATACCCCTATCAAAAGCTTTCCAACGTCCCTTACCTTGTCCCAAATAGACACTGGAGCCAAAAGATGTGATTCGACAAAGTTATGGGACAAAAACGATGCTCTGATTACCGCACTCCACGAATCAAATAGGATTTTCCTCCATTAGAGGAAGAATTACCAAGTGGGCCTAATTTACATGGATTCGTCACACAAATACCTTCAAAATGACATATTATGGGTCCAAATCCAATAAGAAATGAATGAGATATGATCCAATTACCGCACGGTATACTGAAATGGACACGTCTCTAGTGTTTGAGCCATATCTCCCAAAATAATAATCGGAACTGAGATTCTAATATGTCCAAAGAAAGACATTTGAATAAGGAATCAAATGCAAAAAGAATTAGGTCAATCAGAGGTCAAACGAAGAAATTATGGGCCAACAACATTTGTCTCGCTACTTGTCGAAGCGGCTGTACAGCTTGTTGGAGCGGTTGGATTGCTTGTCCAAGAGGTGGCCTCTTGGACGCCAAAGGGCCGCACCTGAAAGGCATCTGATGGACTATTTTGTCCGGCCCTTTTGTCAGTTCCATCCGAAACCTAATTCTACCTCTATATATACTCTTTTCCTCCGTTTTTTCAAGGGAACACAATGGTGAACTCAAATTAAACCCTAGAGCTCTCTAATTAACCCTATTCTCTCGATATTCCTTCACCTCCTTCTTCCATCATCAAATAAAACAGTCGTAAACACCATCAAAATACATTCAAACTCTACCATCCAACTTCTAATTCAACCTTCAATATTTCCACCACTTAAAATTCAACCTTCAATCCTTCTCAACTACAAGTTCAAGAGCATTGACATTCAATTCTAGTTCGTTCAAGATTCCACCTGAGGGCTCTATTTAATCTTCAAATATATTTCCTATTAATTCAATCTTGTTTTATTTTATATTTGATTATGGTTAAGTCATTTGCATTGTTTTAATTGCCTTGAAGTTACTAACTCGTTTATTGATGAAATTTAGCAACTTTGGCGCGTTTAGCAATCTAGGTAAGTGGAGGATTTTATTATTGTTGTTGCTTTGATTTATTTTAGCATGCAATAATTAATTTTTTTTTCTATTGTTCTTATGCAAATTAGATTAAATGCATGCAAAAGTGATAACATATAATTTAATGGATGTTCAAACCCACTTAGCTAAATGTAGGACTTTGAATGACTGGATTTATATGGACCCGTGCAATATTATCAATTAATCAAGATCAATTAGTAAAGGCTGTTTTATTGAAACGGGCGTAATTGGGTGTCTAACACCTTCCCAATTCGTACTCACACCCCCGAACTCAATCTTTGGCCATAGGGTCATTCGAGTCAATATTCCCAATCGGAATTGGGGTGCACTTAATTCGAGTTGGATTCTTTATAGACTTTCGACTTGGGTAATTTTCAATAAATTGGTTTTCTTGTTTTCCTTCAAATTTGGTGGCGACTTCCTGGTAATCTTAATCAAATCCCTATTAATTCTAAGTAATACAAATCCACTCGATTTTCGACCAAGAGCCTGCGAGAGGCACTCGGTGGGGTTGATTCCTCGCGAGGGTTCTTATAGTGACGACTTCACAGGGGACATAATTAAGAGGGTGCAACTTGAAAGTTGATCTTGATTAATTGTCAAAGTTGCATGGCTCATGACCTTGAGTGATTATTGTTATTGTGTTTGCTCATTATCAATTATTGCTTTTGCATCCAGCTGCATGCGCTTGCGCGACTTCCGAGCTTGTTTTAACAAGTTCTAACCAGTTTTTAGCCCTTGGAGTGTGGTGAAGTGCCTTGGTGGGAATTCATTCGATTCCTCTTTGCCAATAAATATGGATCCCCCCACCTCATGTACCTTCCTAAGAAATCGTCCATTCGACGAGCAGGATAACAAGAATGCATCATATTGTCACGCATCCCGCAGATTATGGTACATTCTTGATCATGAGTTTTCTTTGACCAAAACCCTTAAGCCTACCCAATTGCATGAACTAGAACTTAAGTTTTAGGTCGAAACTTAGTCCCATGTCCACGCTAGATCTTTTTGATTGCATTGTTTGTGTCGTTATGTTGTTTGCCATAATGTGAACGCGATATTTGCGTAATTGTTTTGGGTCATAGAATAATAGGATAGATCCCATTAGGATCTTTTGTTGTTGTGTTTGGTCGTTATTATCAACTAGGGGTTCATATTAGGAAGAAGATCTTTTTATTTTCCGAAATCTATTCTCTTCCTTAGTCAAGAGTATTCCCCTTCCCCAAGTCGATAATATTTTCATCCTTAATCAAGGGTATATATTCCCTTCCCTAGTTAGGAGTATTCTTTGCCATTACGTCGAGAATATTTCCATCCCTAGTCAAGAGTATATATTCCCTTTCTTAGTCAAGAGTATTCCTTTTCCTTTTCGAAATTCCCTTTTCTATTTTCAAAACTTCCCGTTTTCCTTCTGTTTTCCTTTTTCAAAAAGTAAAACTCCTTCCTTTTTTTTTATATCCAATTTTCCAAGTACCACAAAACACAAAAAAACGGAAATTCAAAAAAGTAAAAAAAAAAAGCAAAAAAATCCAAAAATTCAAAATAAATAAATAAATAAATGGACTAGATTATTGGATACACTCTTTTATTTTTGTTTTCCTTTTTTTCTCTCCTTCTCTTCAATTCATTTTTCTATTTCTTCTTGATTTAGGATAGGAAAATCGAGCCCAAAGTGGAAATGTCCAAATCAAAAAGGAAGATTAGTTAGGAAACTATTTCCATCACCACCTCCAAGCTCGAGATCCAGTTCAAAATCAGATTCAACTCCATTTTCTACCATGCCAGGTGACGACATGAAAGCCATTTTGGATAAACTCACTGAGATGAACATACGTCTCAAAGATCAAGATGAGGAAATCAAAAAGCTAAGAGATGAAGTTAAGACTAAAGCGAAGAAGATGATGAGAATCATACTCCTCCAAGCAAGCTTGATAGAAGGCTTGAAAAGTTTGAGCAACTAATGCGTAAGAACTTCACATATAGCACCTACTATATGGAAGAAGAAGAAGAGGAACCGAATGCCGATTTCCGTGCAAAACTTCCAAAAAAGGTCACCTTGACCGTTCTCCCTAAGGTCAAGGGAGTGGAAGACCCATATGGTCATACAAGGAACTTTACTACATGTATGAAAATCAAAGGGATTGATTCGAGTCTCTATGCAAAGATCTTTCCTATGACACTCGAAGGTCCAACTACAAAATGGTTCAACACCTTAGGCCCACTCAAGGCCAAATGGGTCTCCGTCAAACACGAATTTGTGTTGCAATACTCCTACAACAATGAACTCCCCATGACTCTAAAGGAACTAGATATAACCATACAAAATGAAAATGAAGACTTCATCACATTCTTGACCCGTTGGAGAGAGAAAGCGGCCAACTCATCAATCGCCCTTCTGAAGAGGATCAAGTGGGAATCATTGTTCGCAATATCAAGCCCAAGTACAAAGACCATATGAGGTTCCAACCCATTGAAACATTCGATAGACTCTATAAGATTGGGTTCAAATTGAGAATGAACTTCAATCCTTCAATTGCAAGAGCTTTTACTCCAAACACAAAAAGAGTATTGACTCCGATTCCAAGGTTCTTGAAGTTAGTGCTATAAATGATGGCAAGCCCATTCAAAGGACTTTCTACCCATTAGGGATGACTTTAAGCAAGGCATTCGAAAGGCTTCATAAATTTGGGTTCCTGCATCCCACATGCCCAACTCCAGATCCAATACCCGAGAAGAAATCCAAATCGTGGGATCCAGAGGCTTTTTGCAAATTCCATCAAGGTAAAAGCCATAACACTAATAGTTGTTGGGTTTTGAAATATATGATCCAAGATCTCATCGATAATGGGACCATTTCAAACCCAAATATCAAGACGCCCAACAACACGACTAATCCATTGGGAACACATGAGTAAGTCAAAATGCCTCCTCCTTAGAGGTCCACCTTTTGAAGTCCAAGTTAAGAGCGTCAAGAGAATTATCAAGATGTCAAGCACCTTCAAGACTAGTCTTCTCTTAGGATTTTTTTTTGTTTTTCAAGTTCAATAAGATTAGCATATGAGTCGGAGAGTTACTCCACTTTCTTTGTTTTCCAATTCGAGTTCAAGTCTACTTAGGAGTAATTATGTCTTTAAGCCTTGTATTCCTTTCCATTCAATCAATGAGATCAATTTCTTTTGCCATTTGTGTTATCTTCTATCCATGGAACACTAAATTCAATGATGAATAGGGTAAAGATGATCAATTTAATGCAAAACACAAAAGAACAAAAGAACATTTGTCTACAAGTCGAGTTAAGGACAAGAGGCATTCATTTGTCACCCTTTGTTAATCCTTTCAATCCACATTCAAATATTCACTTGCAACCAATTTGGGCCTCAAACACATAGCCATTCATTTCCCACCCACATTAATCCTTAACCTGGGGGTTTTGAGTGTGCAAACAATAAGGTCACCATCCATGAGAGTAGGTGGAAATCAAAGATGAAAGTGTTCAAAGTTCAAAAGTTGAAGAGAGAAAAAAGAAAAGAAAAGAAGAAAAATAGAGAGTTCAAAGGTTCAAAATTCGAGAAAGTTAAATCAAAAAGGGATTCCAGTTCAATCCACCTCTCCAAACATTTAGGGACCAATAAGCACACTAGGGGCTTTTTAATGGGTTTTGAGCCTTAATATCCCTTTCTTTGGTAACCTAAACCGAGTCTTACATTACAATCCCAAAAGTCCTTTTAGAGACTGTACACTCAAGACATATGTAGCCCGCTAGGTTGAAAACCCGCAAGGGCGGCCTAGGCAAAAGTTAGGGCATAAAATTCCACAAAGCCCGATAGGTCTATTCACTCAATAGCCTGCACAAAAATTAGGGCAAGCTCGTTGGGTCGATCATCCAAGATAATGATCCAGGCAAAATTTAGGGCATAATCAAAATCAAAATCTACGAACTACGCTTGGCCTGATTACCCAAGGATACGTAGGCAGCTTCTCACGAGGCTCGGTCATACTTAATATTCAATCATCAAACCCTCATGCATCAAAATCTCTAAAATCAACTTGTTTTTCTAAGAATAATCTCAAGTGTTCATTGGTCTTCCATTAGAGCTTAGGACTAGGACGTCGATCTTATTCGAACCCATATACCTCTATCTCCAATATTTCTCCTCAAACGTATTGTCTCCATTTTAACCCTTCCAATTCTAGTCCAAAATTCAAATTCTTTTATCTTTTTCGATCCATCCCTTTCTTTCAATCACCATTTACGTTAATCTCTTTATCTCGTGCAATATCTTTCGATACTCGATTATTCAAAGTCCGTGCTCAAGGTTTAACTTTAGTCCAATAAGTGTTTTTCTCCAAACTCTGACATGGTAGAATCAACTGAAGAATACCACTCATTCAAGGTTGTGGCCCATCAATGTTTCTCTATACCACCCATCCAAGGTGGTGGCTCCATTAGTGATTCTCAGTCGATCAAGGAGATTGTTTTTACTCTGGACCCCTAGATCTTTTCAAAAGTGATTTCAAAATCTTCTTTCTATCTCTATGTGCTTTTTGTGCTGGGGGCTTTGATATCCCCATGTCAAATTTCAATCAATGTTCAATGTGTCTCCTATTAGAATATGTGTTTGCATTGCTATGTGTGTGTGTGTGTGTGTGTGTGTGTGTGTGTGTGTGTGTGTGTGTGTGTGTGTGTGTGTGTGTGTGTGTGTGTGTGTGTGTGTGTGTGTGTTTGTGTTTTTGTGTTCAAATATCAATCAGGTAAAGGTTATTCATCGGCTTCAATCCGACGAGCTTTTCCACCTTCAATATTCAATATTCAGTGTTCAGTGTTCAATGTTCAATGCTCAAAGTTCAATGTTCAATGTTCAGTCAAGACGAGGGTTCATCGGCTTCAATCCGGAGAATTCTGTCAATTTCAATGTTCAATGTTCACTCGAAACGAGGGTTCATCGGCTTCAATTCGGAGAATTCTGTCAACTTTAATATTCAATGTTCAATGTTCAACCTAGACGAGGGTTTATCGGCTTCAATCCGGCGAGTTCCGTCAACTTCAATATTCAATGCTCAATGTTCAATTCAGAAGAGGATTCATTGGCTTCAATCCGGCGAGTTCCATCAACTTCAATATTCAATGTTCAATATTCAATCCAGACAAGGGTTCATCGGTTTTAATCAAACAAAATCTGTCACCTTCAATGTTCAATCAACACAAGGATTCATCGGCTTCAATCCGATGAATTCTGTCAACTTCAATGTTCAAGAGTATATTGGCACTTTCATCGATGGTCTTAATGTTTGTTTGCTTTGCATGTTTTCAAAACATGCATACTTTGACTTTCTCTCTACTCGAGTTCGGCCAAAGTGGGGGTTTCTGTAGACACCAAAATGTGTCACCCCTTTTTATATGCCCAATGACGATAACAAACATTTAAGAATATGAATTCTATGTCAATAATATAGTAACTTGTATCAAACCCCTTACATTTTATACCCCATTTCACAAGCTTTCCAACGCCCCTTACCTTGTCCCAAACGGACACTGGAGTCAAAAGAAGTGATTCGACAAAGTTATGGAACAAAAACAATGCTCTGACTAACGCACTCCACGGTTCAAATAGAATATTTCTCCATTATAGGAAGAATTACCTAGTAGGCCTAATTTACATCAATTCCTCACACAAATACCTTCAAAATGACATATTATGGGTCCAAATCCAATAAGAAATTAATGAGATATGATCCAATTACCGCAAGGTATACTGAAATGTACACCCTTATAGTGTTTGGGTCATATCTCCCACAATACCAATGAGAATTGGGCTTATAATATTTCCAAAGAAAGCCCTTTTAATAAGGAATCAAATGCAAAAATAATCAAGTCAACCGGAGGTCACACGAAGAAGTTATAGTCTGTCAAAATGTGTCTCGCTACTTGTCAGAGCGCCTGAACCGCTTGTTTGAGCGGTTGGACCGCTTGCCCAAGCGGTGGCCGCTTGGACACCAAGCGGCCCCACCCGAAAGGCGCGTGATGGACTATTTTGTCCGGCCCTTTTGTCAATTCCGTCCCAAAACTAACCCTACCTCTATATATACTCTTTTCCTCCGTTTTTTCAAGGGGAACACAATGGTGAACTCAAATTAAACCCTAGTGCTCTCTAATTAACCCTATTCTCTCGCTATTCCTCCATCTCCTTCCTCCATCATCAAATAA
Source organism: Tetragonia tetragonoides (assembly GCA_038025085.1). Classification (NCBI taxonomy): domain Eukaryota; kingdom Viridiplantae; phylum Streptophyta; class Magnoliopsida; order Caryophyllales; family Aizoaceae; genus Tetragonia; species Tetragonia tetragonoides. Next base: position 5,547,193 of record CM076145.1, on the reverse strand, counting down.
AACAGCCCTAAACACCAGCAAAATACATTCAAACTCTACCATCCAACCTCTAATTCAACCTTCAATATTTCCACCACTCAAAATTCAACGTTCAATCCTTCTCAACTACAAGTTCAAGAGCATTGACATTCAATTCTAATTCATTCAAGGTTCCACCTGAGGGTTCTATTTAATCTTAAAATCTATTTTTTATTAATTCAATCATGTTTTATTCTATATTTGATTATGGTTAAGTCAATTGCATTGTTTTAATTGCCTTGAAGTTACTAACTCGTTTATTGATGAAATTTAGCAACTTTAGCGCGTTTAGCAATCAAAGTAGGGTGGAGGATTTTATTATTGTTGTTGCTTTAATTTATTTTAGCATGCAATAATTATTTTTTTTTTCTATTGTTTTTATGCAAATTGGATTAAATGCATACAAAAGTGATAACATATAATTTAATGGATGTTCAAACCCACTTAGCTAAATCTAGGACTTTGGATGACTGGATTTGTATGGCACCGTGCATTATTATTGATTAATCAAGATCAATTAGTAAAGGTCGTTTATTGAAACGGGCATAATTGGGTGCCTAACACCTTCGCAATTCGTACTCACACCCCTGATCTCAATCTTTGGCCATTGGGTCATTCGAGTCAATATTTCCAATTGGAATTGGGGTGCACTTAATTCGGGTTGGAGTCTTTTTAGACTTTCGACTTGGGTTATTTTCAATAAATTGGTTTCCTTGTTTCCTTAAAATTTGGTGGCGATTTCCTGGTAATCTTAATCAAATCCCCATTAATTCTAAATAATGCAAATGCAGTCGATTTTCGACCAAGAGCCCGCGAGAGGCGGCGCTTGGCGGGGTTGATTCCCCGCTAGGGTTCTTACAGTTATGCAGTAAAGAGAAGGACAAAATTTAGGGAATAAAATAAAGAATAAGGTAAAAATTGCAAAAGAAAAAGAAAAAATTACACATATTATACCCCCTAAAAAATAAAAAAGAAAAGAAAGAAAACAGAAAAAAGTCAAAACTAAGAGAGTCTCGGGCCTGTAATCGTGTTGTGTTTGTGAATCGGACTTGGACCTGTGTAGAATGGACTGGTTGGAAGGACGAGAGCAGGAGAAAAAAAAGTTGGGCCGAGGTCAGGGCCGCTAGTGGCCCTGGGCACAGCCGCTGGCAGCTGTGGGCCTGTGCTGAGGGCCGCCGGCAGCCCTGGCCAGAGCCGCTGACATCTCTGATTTTGGGTTGTCCGTGGATTTCTGAATCTTTTCTGGCCGACTTTTTGCTTATAAATACAATTGACGGGATGTCCAATGTCGTATCTCTTTTCAGACTTTACCTCCCAAATTTGACAAAGTTTTTATCATTGCAAAATCCTTTGAAAATATGTTCGATGCTTGGTGCAAAAATCTGACTGTGGAGGATAAGCTAGAATTAGCTCCGTATCATATTTCCACCCTGTTGGCTTTGAAACCGACTAAGATTTTGTGGCCTCTTCTACAATCTTCTCTGAACTATTGGGATCCAGAATTGCACGTCTTCCGCTTTTGTAATTCTGAACTATGTCCATTAACAGAAGAATTTGCTGCTATTATTAACATGTCTAATGTTCTTCCCCCAACTTTGCCTAATTTAAGGGATGGTTTTAGCAGTCAATACAGGAATTGTCAATTGTGGAAGCCAAAAGTATGATCCTCGGTGTTGATGTTGACTTAGTCAAGATCTGTGAGAAATTTGCTTCCTCTTCTGAGCAGGATGTATTATTCAGGCGTTGTCGTCGGCGAGCTTTTATACTCTGTTTGTTGAACCGCCTATTGTTTGTTAATGCAGAATCATCTGATCTGGGTAGAGCCTCGTTGTTGCGAGTAGTAGATCAAATGGCCGAAGGGCATTCTCCTTTGCATCTTGTTGTAGGAGAAACCATTGTAGGGCTCGACAGGTTAAAGATATTGCCTAGGGAAGCATTTTCTGGCAGCCCCTTGTTGCTTCAGATTTGGCTATGTGAGCACTTGAGGTTGATCAAGTCATCAGAAAAGATGATAGCCCGTGCTCCTAATTCTTGGAGGAGAAGAACCTATATCAGTGCTAGCTTTCTGTTCAGGAAAAGGTTGTATAATGAGAAGACCCTTGCTGAATGGGATGACCTTTTCAGTGTTGGATTTGCTATCCGATCCGTTGGTATATACCTTGGTGGGGTTCGACTTTTTTGGTTGATTGTTGTAAGAACATCCCATATACTAGGATAGTAAGTTTGTACATGAGTACATTTTTCTTCCCTTCTAGGATTATGAGGTAATATGGGTTGAAACACGTTATCCCTCGTCAGGAGACTACGAGACAATCTGTCATTGCCTTGACAACTAACTTTGCTCAGAGCTGGAGTGTATACTGGCGAGGCAAGGATCGTTGGACAGTACCAGGATAATTTCCCCAACTCAAGTTTCTGAAACTTATTTGCCCTGGCTTTCTTGCAGTGATGGATAAGACATGATGCTTACTTCAACCCATGAATACATCCTTGTAGCCATAGACTATTTTACCAAATGGGTTGAAGCACAATCTTATGCCATCCTCACATCCAAATAAGTGTCCACGTTCATAAGGAATAACATCATCTGCCGGTATGACGTTCCACATGAAATCATTAATGACCCTGAATCCCATTTCAAAGCCGAAACAACCACCTTACTAAAAAAATACAGTAGTACCTATAGAGATTCAACTACCCTCTATGTGAATTGCCTTAGAAGGTGAACTTTCAAAAACACAATGGATGCAACCCCGTTATGATGAACTCATGTTCATGGGTGAAAGACAACTACGGGCACTAGACCACTCACGTATGTCGAACTCCACATGTTCTTGGAGTGATGGAGAAACAAGGCGAACCCTTGTCATGAGGAGTGGAACCAGCTAGTACCTAGGTATGACTCAGAAACAGAGAGCAAGAAAAAAAAGGAAGGGTCTTATCAAAAAGGCTATCATGTTTTGAAAAGAGGCAAGCCCTCAGCTCAAGAAAGCGATCATAGGTAGTCCTCAAGCGAAGGTCTTTCAAAAAAGAACTCTTCAACGAAGCCTTCTAATGAGAAGAAGGATTAAAGTAATTTTCTTTTAGAAAGCAAGTCTACTTTTGAAAAAAAAAGTAATAAGAATTTGTTTAGCTGAAACCCTCATTAGTTGCCCTCTTTTTTTTTTGTAACCTAGGAGATTCAATTTACGCAATGTAAGCTTATTCGTTCAGTTTGAATAAAGATTGTCCTTTTTTGACTGAGTTGAATGGAATTTTGGATTTATTTTGGCCGGACCCCTTAAAAGGGTTACCTATGTATCCAGTGTGGAATTAGGCCAGTGTAGTTCGTTCAATTGTGTACGTTTTTTTTATTTATTTACTTTAGACGTAGCATTGCCTTAGTTGATCCAAATTTGTGAGCGGACTGAACTCGATGTCGTCAATATCTATAAGCCGGACTGCAGCTCCTGATAGAATGTCTCTGATGATGAGTGGATCGGACCAATTTGGTCAGAATTTGCCTTTGGGGTCAGTAACTGGTGCACGCAATTCCTTCCAAACCAAATCGCCTTCTTTCAGATTTCGAGGTCAAACATTTTTGTTGAACGCTCTTACCATGCGTTGTGGTACATATGTGAGTGGTCTAGGGCCCATAGTCGTCTTTCATCCATGAACATGAGTTCATCATAACGGGGTTGCTTCCATTGTGTTTTCGAAAGTTCACCTTCTAAGGCAATTCGCATAGAGGGTAGTTGAATCTCTATAGGTACTACTGTATTTTTTTAGGAAGGTGGTTGTTTCGGCTGTGAAATGGTATTCATGGTCACTAATGATTTCATGTGGAACGTCATACCGGCAGATGATGTTATTCCTTATGAACGTGGACACTTGTTTGGAAGTGAGGATGGCATAAGATTGTGCTTCAACCCATTTGGTAAAATAGTCTATGGCTATAAGGATGTATTCATTGGTTGAAGTAAGCATCATGTCTTATCCATCACTGCAAGAAAGCCAGGGCAAATAAGTTTCAGAAACTTGAGTTGGGGCAATTATCCTGGGCACTGTCCAACGATCCCTGCCTCGCCAGTATACACTCCAGCTCTGAGCAAAGTTAGTTGTCAAGGCAATGACAGATTGTCTCATAGTCTCCTGACAAGGGATAACGTGTTTCAACCAATATTACCTCATAATCCTAGAAGGGAAGAAAAATGTACTCATGTACAAACTTACTATCCTAGTATATGGGATGTTCTTACAACAATCAACCAGAAAAGTTGAACCCCACCAAGGTATATACCAATGGATCGGATAGCAGGTCCAACACTGTAAAAGTCATCCCATTCAGCAAGGGTCTTCTCATTATACAACCTTTTCCTGAACAGAAAGCTAGCAGTGATATAGGTTCTTCTCCTCCAAGAATTAGGAGCACGGGCTATCATCTTTTCTGGTGACTTGATCAACCTCCAGTGCTCACATAGCCAAATCTGAAGCAACAAGGGGCTGCCAGAAAATGCTTCCCTAGGCAATATCTTTAACCTGTCGAGCCCTACAATGGTTTCTCCTACAACCAGATGCAAAGGAGAATGCCCTTCGGCCATTTGATCTACTACTCGCAACAACGAGGCTCTACCCAGATCAGATGATTCTGCATTAAAAAATAATAGGCGGTTCAACAAACAGAGTATAAAAGCTCGCCGACGACAACGCCTGAATATTACATCCTGCTCAGAAGAGGAAGCAAATTTCTCACAGATCTTGACTAAGTCAACATCAACACCGAGGATCATACTTTTGGCTTCCACAATTGACAATTCCTGTATTGACTGCTAAAACCATCCCTTAAATTAGGCAAAGTTGGGGGAAGAACATTAGACATGTTAATAATAGCAGCAAATTCTTCTGTTAATGGACATAGTTCAGAATTACAAAAGCGGAAGACGTGCAATTCTGGATCCCAATAGTTCAGAGAAGATTGTAGAAGAGGCCACAAAATCTTAGTCGGTTTCAAAGCAACCAGGGTTGAAATATGATACGGAGCTAATTCTAGCTTATCCTCCACAGTCAGATTTTTGCACCAAGCATCGAACATATTTTCAAAGGATTTTGCAATGATAAAAACTTTGTCAAATTTGGGAGGTAAAGTCTGAAAAGGGATACGACATTGGACATCCCGTCAATTGTATTTATAAGCAAAAAGTCGGCCAGAAAAGATTCAGAAATCCACGGACAACCCAAAACCAGAGATGTCAGCGGCTCTGGCCAGGGTTGCCAGCGGTCCTCAGCACAGGCCTAGAGCTGCCAGCGGCTGTGCCCAGGTCCTTCCAACCAGTCCATTCTACACAGGTCCAAGTCTGATTCACAAACACAACACGATTACAGGCCCGAGACTCTCTTAGTTTTGACTTTTTTCTGTTTCCGTTCTTTTCTTTTTTATATTTTAGGGGGTATAATATGTGTAATTTTTTCTTTTTCTTTTGCAATTTTTACCTTATTCTTTATTTTATTCCCTAAATTTTGTCCTTCTCTTTACTGCATAACTGGAAGAACCCTAGTGGGGAATCAACCCCGCCAAGCGCCGCCTCTCGCGGGCTCTTGGTCGAAAATCGACTGGATTTGCATTATTTAGAATTAATGGGGATTTGATTAAGATTACCAGGAAATCGCCACCAAATTTTAAGGAAACAAGGAAACCAATTTATTGAAAATAACCCAAGTCGAAAGTCTAAAAAGACTCCAACCCGAATTAAGTGTACCCCAATTCCGATTGGAAATATTGACTCGAATGACCCAATGGCCAAAGATTGAGATCGGGGGTGTGAGTACGAATTGGGAAGGTGTTAGGCACCCAATTATGCCCGTTTCAATAAACGACCTTTACTAATTGATCTTGATTAATCGATAATAATGCACGGTGTCATACAAATCCAGTCGTCCAAAGTCTTAGATTTAGCTAAGTGGGTTTGAACATCCATTAAATTATATGTTATCACTTTTGTATGCATTTAATCCAATTTGCATAAAAACAATAGAAAAAAAATAATTATTCCATGCTAAAATAAATTAAAGCAACAACAATAATAAAATCCTCCACCCTACTTTGATTGCTAAATGCGCTAAAGTTGCAAAATTTCATCAATAAACGAGTTAGTAACTTCAAGGCAATTAAAACAATGCAATTAACTTAACCATAATCAAATATAAAATAAAACATGATTGAATTAATAAAAAATAGATTTTAAGATTAAATAGAGCCCTCAGGTGGAACCTTGAATGAATTAGAATTGAATGTCAATGCTCTTGAACTTGTAGTTGAGAAGGATTGAACGTTGAATTTTGAGTGGTGGAAATATTGAAGGTTGAATTAGAGGTTGGATGGTAGAGTTTGAATGTATTTTGATGGTGTTTAGGGCTGTTTTATTTGATGATGGAGGAAGGAGATGGAGGAATAGCGAGAGAATAGGGTTAATTAGAGAGCTCTAGGGTTTAATTTGAGTTCACCATTATGTTCCCCTTAAAAAAACGGAGAAAAAGAGTATATATAGAGGTAGGGTTAGTTTTGGGACGGAACTGACAAAAGGGCCGGGCAAAATAGTCCATCATGCGCCTTTCGGGTGGGGCCGCTTGGCGTCCAAGCGGTCACCGCTTGGGCAAGCGGTCCAACCGCTCAAACAAGCGGTTCAGGCGCTCTGACAAGTAGCGAGACACATTTTGACAGACTATAACTTCTTCGTGTGACCTCCGGTTGACCTGATTATTTTTGCATTTCATTCCTTATTAAAAGGGCTTTCTTTGGAAATATTATAAGCCCAATTCTCATTGGTATTGTGGGAGATATGACCCAAACACTATAAGGGTGTACATTTCAGTATACCTTGCGGTAATTGGATCATATCTCATTCATTTCTTATTGGATTTGGACCCATAATATGTCATTTTGAAGGTATTTGTGTGAGGAATTGATGTAAATTAGGCCTACTAGGTAATTCTTCCTATAATAGAGAAATATTCTATTTGAACCGTGGAGTGCGGTAGTCAGAGCATTGTTTTTATTCCATAACTTTGTCGAATCACTTCTTTTGACTCCAGTGTCCGTTTGGGACAAGGTAAGGGGCGTTGGAAAGCTTATGAAACTGGGTATAAAATGTAAGGGGTTTGAAACAAGTTACTAGATTATTAACATAGAATTCATATTCTTAAATGTTTGTTATCGTCATTGGGCATATAAAAAGGGGTGACATATTTTGGTGTCTACAGAAACCCCCACTTTGGCCGAACTCGAGTAGAGAGAAAGTCAAAGTATGCAAGTTTTGAAAACATGCAAAGCAAACAAACATTGAGACCATCGATGACAGTGCCAATATACTCTTGAACATTAAAGTTGACAGAATTTATCGGATTGAAGCTGATGAATCCTTGTGTTGATTGAACATTGAAGGTGACAGATTTTGTTTGATTAAAACCGATGAACCCTTGCTGGATTGAATATTGAACATTGAATATTGAAGTTGATGGAACTCGCCGGATTGAAGCCGATGAATCTTCTTCTGAATTGAACATTGAGCATTGAATATTGAAGTTGACGGAACTCGCCGGATTGAAGCCGATAAACCCTCGTCTAGGTTGAGCATTGAACATTGAATATTAAAGTTGATAGAATTCTCCGAATTGAAGCCGATGAACCCTCGTTTCAAGTGAACATTGAACATTGAAGTTGACAGAATTCTCCGGATTGAAGCCGATGAACCCTCGTCTTGACTGAACATTGAACATTGAACTTTGAGCATTGAACATTGAACACTGAACACTGAATATTGAATATTGAAGGTGGAAAAGCTCGTCGGATTGAAGCCGATGAATAACCTTTACCTGATTGATATTTGAACACAAAAAACATAAAAAAACACACACACACACACACATATAGCAATGCAAACACATATTCTAATAGGAGACACATTGAACATTGATTGAAATTTGACATGGGGATATCAAAGCCCCCAGCACAAAAAGCACATAGAGATAGAAAGAAGATTTCGAAATCACTTTTGAAAAGATCTAGGGGTCCAGAGTAAAAACAATGTCCTTGATCGACTGAGAATCACTAATGGAGCCACCACCTTGGATGGGTGGTATAGAGAAACATTGATGGGCCACAACCTTGAATGAGTGGTATTCTTCAGTTGATTCTACCATGTCAGAGTTTGGAGAAAAACACTTATTGGACTAAAGTCAAACCTTGAGCACGGACTTTGAATAATCGAGTATCGAAAGATGTTGCACGAGATAAAGAGATTAACATAAATGGTGATTGAAAGAAAGGGATGGATCGAAAAAGATAAGAGAATTTGAATTTTGGACTAGAATTGGAAGGGTTAAAATGGAGACAATACGTTTGAGGAGAAAAATTGGAGATAGAGATATATGGGTTCGAATAAGATCGACGTCCTAGTCCTAAGCTCTAATGGAAGACCAATGAACACTTGAGATTATTCTTAGAAAAACAAGTTGATTTTAGAGATTTTGATGCATGAGGGTTTGATGATTGAATATTAAGTATGACCGAGCCTCGTGAGAAGCTGCCTACGTATCCTTGGGTAATCAGGCCAAGCGTAGTTCGTAGATTTTGATTTTGATTATGCCCTAAATTTTGCCTGGATCATTATCTTGGATGATCGACCCAACGGGCTTGCCCTAATTTTTGTGCAGGCTATTGAGTGAATAGACCTATCGGGCTTTGTGGAATTTTATGCCCTAACTTTTGCCTAGGCCGCCCTTGCGGGTTTTCAACCTAGCGGGCTACATATGTCTTGAGTGTCCAGTCTCTAAAAGGACTTTTGGGATTGTAATGTAAGACTCGCTTTAGGTTACCAAAGAAAGGGATATTAAGGCTCAAAACCCATTAAAAAGCCCATAGTGTGCTTATTGGTCCCTAAATGTTTGGAGAGGTGGATTGAACTGGAATCCCATTAAAAAATCCCTAACGACACAAACAATGCAATCAAAAAGATCTAGCGTGGACATGGGACTAAGTTTCGACCTAAAACTTTAGTCCTAGTTCATGCAATTGGGTAGGCTTAAGGGTTTTGGTCAAAGAAAACTCATGATCAAGAATGTACCATAATCTGCGGGATGCGTGACAATATGATGCATTCTTGTTATCCTGCTCGTCGAATGGACGATTTCTTAGGAAGGTACATGAGGTGGGGGGATCCATATTTATTGGCAAAGAGGAATCGAATGAATTCCCACCAAGGCACTTCACCACACTCCAAGGGCTAAAAACTGGTTAGAACTTGTTAAAACAAGCTCGGAAGTCGCGCAAGCGCATGCAGCTGGATGCAAAAGCAATAATTGATAATGAGCAAACACAATAACAATAATCACTCAAGGTCATGAGCCATGCAACTTTGACAATTAATCAAGATCAACTTTCAAGTTGCACCCTCTTAATTATGTCCCCAGTGAAGTCGTCACTATAAGAACCCTCGCGAGGAATCAACCCCACCGAGTGCCTCTCGCGGGCTCTTGGTCAAAAATCGAGTGGATTTGTATTACTTAGAATTAATAGGGATTTGATTAAGATTACCAGGAAGTCGCCACCAAATTTGGAAGAAACACAGGAAAACCAATTTATTGAAAATTACCCAAGTCGAAAGTCTATAAAGAATCCAACTCGAATTAAGTGCACCCCAATTCCGATTGGGAATATTGACTCGAATGACCCTATGGCCAAAGATTGAGTTCGGGGGTGTGAGTACGATTTGGGAAGGTGTTAGGCACCCAATTACGCCCGTTTCAATAAAACAGCTTTTACTAATTGATCTTGATTAATTGATAATATTGCACGGTTCCATACAAATCCAGTCGTTCAAAGTCCTACATTTAGCTAAGTTGGTTTGAACATCCATTAAATTATATGTTATCACTTTTGCATGCATTTAATCTAATTTGCATAAGAACAATAGAAAAAAAATTAATTATTTCATGCTAAAAGAAATTAAAGCAACAACAATAATAAAATCCTCCACTTACCTTGATTGCTAAACGCGCCAAAGTTGCTAAATTTCATCAATAAACGAGTTAGTAACTTCAAAGCAATTAAAACAATGCAAATGACTTAACCATAATCAAATATAAAATAAAACAAGATTGAATTAATAGGAAATAGATTTGAAGATTAAATAGAGCCCTCAGGTGGAATCTTGAACGAACTAGAATTGAATGTCAATGCTCTTGAACTTGTAGTTGAGAAGGATTGAAGGTTGAATTTTAAGTGGTGGAAATATTGAAGGTTGAATTAGAAGTTGGATGGTAGAGTTTGAATGTATTTTGATGGTGTTTAGGACTGTTTTATTTGATGATGGAAGAAGGAGGTGAAGGAATATCAAGAGAATAGGGTTAATTAGAGAGCTCTAGGGTTTAATTTGAGTTCACCATTATGTTCCCTTGAAAAAACGGAGGAAAAGAGTATATATAGAGGTAGAATTAGGTTTCGGATGGAACTGACAAAAGGGCCGGACAAAATAGTCTATCAGATGCCTTTCGGGTGCGGCCCTTTGGCGTCCAAGAGGCCACCGCTTGGACAAGCGGTCCAACCGCTCCAACAAGCTGTACAGCCGCTTCGACAAGTAGCGAGACAAATGTTGTTGGCCCATAATTTCTTCGTTTGACCTCCGATTGACCTAAATCTTTTTGCATTTGATTCCTTATTCAAATGTCTTTCTTTGGACATATTATAATCTCAGTTCCCATTAGTATTTTGGGAGATATGGCTCAAACACTAGACACGTGTCCATTTCAGTATACCGTGCGGTAATTGGATCATATCTCATTCATTTCTTATTGGATTTGGACCCATAATATGTCATTTTGAAGGTGTTTGTGTGAAGAATCCATGAAAATTAGGCCCACTTGGTAATTCTTCCTCTAATGGAGGAAAATCCTATTTGAACCGTGGAGTGCGGTAATCAGAGCATCGTTTTTGTCCCATAACTTTGTCGAATCATATCTTTTGGCTCCAGTGTCTATTTGGGACAAGGTAAGGGACGTTGGAAAGCTTGTGATAGGGGTATAAAATGTAAGGGGTTTGATACAAGTTACTAGAGCATTGATATAGAATTCATATTCTTAAATGTTGGTTATCGTCATTGGGCATATAAAAAGGGGTGACATATTTTGCTGTCTACAATAACATGTTGCATATTTAGAGATCAGACGGACATAATTGAGTCATAGTAGCATACATAGTCCAAAAAAAAAAAAAAAAAAAAAAAAAAAAAAAAAGGTGTTCCTATTTCAAAGGTCTGAATTCTACAAGTTAAGTCTACACTACTCAAATGGCGTCACTAGGGCTATCATCGCCATTGCTATCAACTTCATCTTAACCACAGACCCGTGACTAAAGTTCCCCCTCGAATAGTGAAAAGAGCCCTGAGTACTGAACGAGCTGTATATCGGCCTGATGTAACTAGGCGTTGTATCTCGGCCATCGAACAAAGGCGCATGCATGGGGGTACCTGCCGAAGGCCACGATCCGAAAATGTTCTCCGCAACCTGGCTAGCAAAATCCATAGCCATATTCTGATGCAAAGGCCCAGCTTGAGGCACACCCCATCAAGGAGCATATGCCCAACCTCCACTCACAGGGGTCATGACAGGCCTACTATTCAGAGAAGGCTGAAAACCCGCTGCCGGAAACATCTCCGGCACATGAAGGAGTGGCCTAGACGGCCCAGACACCTCAGCAGGAGGAGGCCTAGTCACCACAACAGTAGGAGAAAGAACAAAAGATGGTCTACTCGCCGAGGAAGCTCTCGCAGATGAGTGTCGTGGTCCCACTAAGAACGAAGAATGCGACATCTACACAAGATCAAGACAAGAATGTTAAACTAAGCACCTCACTTGGTTAAACAAAAAGATAAAATGTACTTACACTTGCAGTCCCAAATCGAGATCTCTTTCCTCGTCCCATCACCCGACTATAGCCCTTCTTCAACAGGTGAATGAGCCTGAAGACTTGAGAAGTTTGTTCCTGGTTCAGCTACAAAAAAGACAAGAGACAGAGTTAGCGTTTGAAAACAATACAAATCAACAAACAAGAGATGATAAAATCTTACCCCCACACAATCATCAGGCAACGGTAAACCCTTTACTACCTCTCCATCATGCCCCATGTAGGGGAAACTCCTCTGTTATGCGACCCCCACTCTCTCCAATGTACCTCACCTTAGTACTCGGTAAGGTTATGCTCGGGGGCTAACTGCGAGGGACTCTAGGACGAGACCTCCTATGCCCGCGGGGAGCCACATGATCCGCCTACAGAGACACAAAAGTCAGCATACTACATATATAACTACCAGACATGAATCAAGATTTTACCTCAGAAGTAAGGTCTAACATCAAGCGATCCAAACAGTAGGCGAGGTATACCGCTGTACGGTCTAAACCCTCAACCTTAGGTAATACAAACTTCATGGCCTCAGCGCCCCTAACAACAACAGCCAAGTCAGCTACGCTCAGACAACGCATGTGAAACATGGTCATAGGAGGGTCCTCTGAAACCAAATGGCTACCCAAGCGTGGAGATATCATCCGAGTCAGATGGTCTCCTAAACACTACTCAAAACCAAACGACCCCTGAAACACTATCCGCATGGTAGACATCCTGTAGGACTCAGTAGTAATGTGAGACGGGGCCCCAGGGACATTGTCAAAAGCGGTCCACAACACCTACAGAATGCAAGATCAGAGGTCATTCACATCAAAATGAACCGAAAAACAAGTCAAGGACAACATACCTCTTACGCAGCTCTACTCTCAAATGAAACTCGAAAATCCTCCAAAGAGGAAAATGAATGGCTATCTCTACCAACGAATGGCTATTATAGGAAAAAAGAATTTTTTTTTTTAATATATACCAGAGCTTCTTATATGACCAATATGAACCAAACAAAAGTTAACTCATACAAAGCAAAAAGGGAGAGATATAGTATAGTGGCACCTTCTAGGAAGGGTACACTATAGTAATATCCCAAAGCCTTAATGTTGTGTTAAACAGGTAATGAAATTCCTATCAATAAGTGTAACACCCCGAATTTCGGGATCAATAAAAACTTTTTATTATCAATAATATTTACAACAGCGAAAGATTTCCATAAAAAATTTAGGGCATTACCGTCACACTCGCTCCGACGAATGAGTGTAAGGCTAAACAATACAACTCTCAACAAACTCGATAGTAAAATAAATGACTATTCATTACAAATGATGAACACAAAATATACAAAACCTTCTTGGCAGCTCTATTCGATCTTCCAAACTTGTTCTTCAATGCAACCTCTGAGCCAATCACAACTCTACTCCCCCATGCAAACGAATTTCATATAGGTTCATCATAGTCTTACCATTGAAGAGAAGTGGACAACAAACACACGTAGCACAAAAGCAACCAGTCAACAAAGTTGAGTAACTCAACATTTCATCGAACAATAACATACAATGTCATAATTTCAAATGAATACATTCAAAAGCTATAAGTGCAATTGTGTCACATAATCAATATACAACTTAGGTCTTCTTAGACCTTACACTTAATCCCGAATGATGTAACTATAACGTCTCAAATCCCAAATGCTCTTTAATACCAATTTGCTAATCACTGAATTAGCCCAAAACAATGTGCCATTTTCTCTTGGTCACCAACTCCTAGCCTTGGACATGAGGAGAGCAAACTGGCGGTAAATTCTGCAAAAACCAATACCAATGACATAACCATAGCCATCACAGGCTCTCAATAACATATCCATAATAAACTCTCAATAACATAGCCATCACAGGCTCTTAAAGGTCCACTCTAGACCACTTCATAATCGAATCATTACGAGATTCCAGTTTTCATAAAAATAATTTCTCATCACCTAAGAGTCAATCTCTTAGGCTACTCGCAACATGCCAAGGTCTAAGTAGCTAATAAACCTAACGAGCCTCAAACCAAAATAATTTGTATCAACTCATTCTCAAGTTCATACCTCAATCGATTACCCACCACAGGTTAATTCACAATCATATTCGTATTGATATCATCAATCACACACCTATTCGGGTTCATAAGCATATATAATTCAAAAGTTGGCATGGTTTCTCAAAGTATAATTTAATCTCGGGTTGCACTAACTATCACTCACATAGTCACCATAAACAACTCTTAAAGTACTCATCTAGTCATCTCAACTAGAGTAAACAAGCATCTATCTCAAAGTATGCTCATTTTATTTATTCCATCATCATATCACAATCTACTATAAACTCTCATCGAGTTAAACTACATCTTAAGCATATCAATTGATAATCAATAAGGTGTAAACAATTCATGAACGTAATTTCAATCATGTTCAACTATCATGCCAAACCAATCAATACACGTAAAAATAAAAACAAACATCTCTAAACAATGACAATGAATGTTACACATGAATAAATATTCAAATAAAAGTATCATACGTCTCCAAACGATAAGAATGATGGTTACCTTTCGATTCAATCACCATAAACCACACATCACAAATCTGAAATCTGAAATCAACACATGCAATCTGAATCAAACGCTCGAACGGATCATCAAACAAAGTTGATATCCTCTCAAATTTGGCATACATGCTGAGGACATGCTACGTTTCAATTACACAAAAACTTCTGAACAAAAAATGTGTAGGTTTTGAGATATGGTAGAACAAATTAGGCGGATTTGAATCTCATATCAGCATTGCGCTGCTTCAAGAGAAAATTGATTTGGGGTACCAAACGTTCTCTATAAATTACTAAACTTTTAGTTTCAGACATATGGTTTTAAAACATATCCAAAATTCAAGTCCACACAATAGGTAGAATAGGAGAAACGTATTTTTCAATCCAACAGTGTGTGCTGGGTGTTTTTTAGGGTTTTGTGAGGCTTGTAAGACAGAAAACATGAGTGAGTTTTATGAACTCACTAGGGCACGAATGGAGAGGAAAAAAAAAATTAGATTTAGGAGTGTCAAAGGTATTTATAAAGGTTAGGAATCCTTGACCTAGTTAGAATCCTAATCCAAATAGAATACAACTCAATTAAGGAAACTATCACAAGGAAATATCTTTTCCTTTTCAAACGCCAATTAATAAGGAGATAAATATTAATAAATATTTTTTTCTCCAAAGATGCATGCTCCAAATCAAATAATCACATTATTGAATATAAGAAATATTATAAATATAAGCGGTATTACAAAAAGCTTTCATTTAGCTGCATCTAAATAACCAAACTTAATACGCAGATTAACTTTAATCCGCTCAATAATAGCTGCATAATCCACTTTCTGATCAACAAAGATGGTCTTGTTCCTAGAGTCCAAATGAAGTAGACAGTTGCTGCACAAATCAAGTACAATATATGCCTTTTCTGCTTACTACATCGCTTCCTACTCAGCCGTGAGCTGGGACAAACTCCATTGCCGTGAGCTGCTTATATCTACAACTAAACTAATCATAATTGAAACTAACCTCTAATCTAATTAGGTTTACTACACCTAATTAGAATAGGACTAATTACCTTCCTAAAAAACTGTAATTACCTTTCCTCATCAGTTGCAATCCAGCGTGTTGAACATTAAACCTATACGCTAATTTCAACATGGTTTAGGTAGTTTATAACTAACTGAATGCTAATAAACTTTTTGAAATTATTTAGGAAACTAACTAACAATTATCCTAACCCTAAAATCAATATTATCCTACTTAATCCATAGTATACACAGATTTACATGATTAACACTGACTAGAGGAAACTAAACATTAAATGAAAACTATTTAACTAAACTAAATCCTATTTGCGTATGAACTCTTGGTCTTGGACGAGACTTTAAACTTGCACTTATTGTCTTTCTCTTCAAGTAGCTTGTTGCCACTGTAGCATAGTGACAAATTATTGACTAGCTATATCAAGAAATCCTAACATTAAACCTTTGAGCTCTTGATCAATATATAGTTCACAATCACACTTGCTCTTGCATCCAGGTGGTTATTGAAAAAACAATTAGTTTTATGAGGTAGTTTTCGACTATTTTCCTTTATGACAGAGTTTGAGATTTTTGTTGTATCACTCCTTAAGTCCTTATTCGGATTAGGAAACGCAACAAGCAAAATAGACAAAAAGGGAATTCATATGAAGGCAGCCAACCTTATGTACGAGACATAGTATTTGTGGGCAAAAAAGTGATATTACCGCATATAAAAAGTGATGGTTCTAGAAGAAAAGTAAAGCCGCCTCATAATTCATATGTGAGTTTTTAAGGGGGGTGAGTAGACCTGGCAATACTGACCCGGATCCGATAACCTGATCCAAATAACCCGGCCCGTGACCCCATTCAACCTTAATAGCAAGACTTGAAATTGAACCGAAAATCCGAACAACCTATCTAAACCGAAACGACCCGAAATTAGCAAACCCGATATGACTCGTACCCGAATCTGATCCAAATCAAAACCGACCTAATTCGAATAATCCGAAGGGACCAGAACCGAATACAACCCTAAATTTATGACCCAAACCAACCCGAACCCGAACTGATAATATATGACATTTATTTATTTTTTTATTTATTTGTTAGTGTTCAGAAATAGTAAAACTAAAATATTTTAAAACATTGTGATTACACTCATCTATTTAAATATCTATTTAAATAATCAATTTATAAATTTGTGGCCCTATGATCGTTACTCTTACAAAAGTTACAATTCAATTGATTATATCTCCTTAACTCTGTTATACATACTCCTACAAAAGTTGCAGTCACTCCAAAATATTATGAGTTAATTCTTTAAATTTTAAAGTCACCCCAAAAGTTATTTTAGAGTCACCCCTAGATATCATGATGTGGTCCTACTTTAATATGTGCTTAATTATCGATTTATAAAACCATTATATCACTGATGTACTTGTTGGTTATAAGTCATTAAGCTGTAAGCTAATGACAGTTGAACTCTATTTTGTTACTATATAAATGAAATGACAAGTTTATAATTCTCGGATTTTCATTGAAGAAAATTCGAGAATTATAAAGGACATGCGATCATTCTGATGAGATATTGACTGAAAACAAAGTGCAATCATTCTGATGTTGACCTGACTTGTACCCGAACTCAAATTGTAGTAATGCAATGGAGGTGATACGTATCGTTTGCGCATACAAATTCAAAAAACTTATTTCTACCACGGACATATAGATAATTTAGCATAGGGTAAATAAGGATCGATCCCACGAGGGCAGAAATTAATACTTGTTAACTTCAACTCTAATCCTAATTCACAAATTACATAACAAGACATAACGGGGGGGGGGGGGAGGAGGGTTTTGATTGAAGAATCACTAAGACTAACAAAAACAGAAAATAAACTAACTAACCTAATATTTACAAGTGAAACAAGCATACAAATTATGCACATAAGTTCAAATTATTTTAGTTACCTAAGTCGGATTTTGTCATTGACAACCAAGTTAATTAGTAGGTTAACTGTAGAGAATCTACCAGCTAGCTTCTCCCTATCTTCCTTTACTAGCTTGAAACCGAACCAGCTCGATCCTAAGACTCAAAAATAAATAAATACTAGGAAGACATCATTAACCCTAGGAAAATTCATCCAAGATAGCAAGAATATAATTTTGTCTAGATCTGTAATGCTCTAATTAAGACCCAATCGTTTGACCGACTAACCTCTTAGCTAGTTGCTACTAATTCGTTCATTCAGTAGTGTACGAACTAAAGATTAAACAATAGCAATAGATTCATATTCAAACATAGAAAGACGTCTCCACACCATACAAAAACATGAACCATAAATCAATTAAATGAAGCAAAGCATGAATACTAAAATTAACTTGAATATATTAATTCTAAATTAAACTAATAAATTATTTCAAACATCCAAACATAGATTTCTAAACTAAAATTGAACACTTGAAAACAAATCAAACTTAGGACAATAGATACAAAGAGGTATTAGAGTAAGAGAGACTCATTCAATTTATTTGTCCGGACTTGTAAACTTGAGCATCGCTTCGACCCGATAATTCAAGCTCCAAAATCCACCTCCAAAGGTCACGAACCAGCTCGATTCTAATGGCTTGTAGCCCTCTTGACTCTTACACTCTCCTTGGACTAGAACCTTTGTTTATTTGCTCTCAAGTTTTATGTGACTCACTGTATTACGTGAAAGCTTGCCTCCTCCTTTTGCTGAACGTCTCCCCTCTTTTATGCTTGATTTTCGTGATCTTTGCTGGGCTTAAACCAGAAGATAATCTTCCTATTATTCGTGTCATATCTTCTTGTATTAGGTGTAAAGATCTCTCTTTGCTTGGGCATCAAGTTGTGCAAAATTTAGGAAAATTAGGGCTGCAGCAACTTGTAGCATAGTTTCGGCCTTGTTATGTTCTTATTTTGGAAAAGTCTAAAACATAAAAGTTTTATATATTCTTTTGTAATTTCCGCAGCATTTTGAATCATTCAAATCCGATCCCGAACGAAGGATTTATGACCAAAATACGAACTGCTGTCAAAACTGCTCCGAATTACGAATTGGGCCGAATTTGTTCTCTTTTATTCCGCCAATATTATCTACACTATAAGAATATAGAAAATAGACCTAAAACACAACAAAATATGAAAATATAAAATAAAAGGTAAAATACTAAATGTTATCATAAACCCAAATAATAATGATCTAAAACTAATAAAAACATAACAATAATGAGGGATAAACATGTATATTAAAGGACTTATCAAAGTCCCCCACACTTAGACTATGGTCGCCCTCGACCATACTAGAAATTGGACACAAACTACCTTTCCTTCACATGTCATTCATGCCAAACATAAGTGTAACAAATTAAATTCGTTCAAAACTAATATTGTCGTAGTAAAAATCATCATCCAAAAAGATTATAAACTTATAAGCAACTATGGTAGGTCTAATTAGTTGGTGAGATTTTTAACAAAAACAAGTTAGATTAGAGTTTCCCTTTAAGACATATGCATTCAAAGAACAACTTGATCCCTCCTATTTGCACCCCTCTTATGTGTGCATGCCCTTAGTTCGCCCCATGTGGCGAGTGTCCATCAATGACTATCATTCCAGTTGGTTCAAGGCATTAGTTGATAAGGCACCCCTTGGATTTCCACTCGAGTCTTTCTTTTTTTGAAACAAACCTTGAATTAGTAGAGCTTTTTCTCAATTATTTTTTTTTTTATTAGCACTTGAGCCATGTTTCGGTCAATAAGGTTGCATTTTATGCTCCATACGTATCTTGGTACAAGGTTTCGGCGGACTTACCTCTCTACCTACCTTGCTTCCCAAATTGGTACCTCAAGGCTTTTTTTTTTTTTTTAAAGATCACTTTTTTCTTTTTATCCTTCATTTTCACTTTTTTTTTTTTAATAATATTAGCTCTACTAATTCGAGGCTACTTTCTTTTGAAAATAAAATGAGTTTATGCACACTAGGATAAGAGTTCAACAAGTCATCTCTAGACACATATAGTCATCAAAGAGAAACTAGGTTAGCATTTTCCGAAAATAATTAATTAAGTTAGCACCTACCATAATCATTTATAAATAGAAAATATTTTATGGATGATCGACGTTTACTAAGACAAACTAGTATTTACTAGAGTCTAATTTGCTATCTTCGTTCTAACATGCATGGATAATACATGAAGAAAAGACACCTAATCAAATAAAAGACTAAAAAAGATCGAAAAAACTTAGGCCTATTCTCATGCATTACACTCCAAATGTATAAGCAGTAAGACATACAAGCATTTACCCATGACAAATAAGTATATCATATTCTCACTCCCCCACAGTTAGACTTCACATTGTCATGAATATGAATTTCACCACCTCTATGTAAAATTTCAAAGCAAGGAACCAAGCAGATCACACTATTATTATTATCTAAAAAAAATTTAACAATCCTAACTCACTTTTGTAGGAATCACGATTGTATTTAGCATATGCAACAAGCCCTTTAAACTCCTAGGTTCCCCCTAGTGGACGAGTATGGTCTCGTGAGGGTTTGCAGAAAATCTACCCACAAAATCTATCTACAGTTTAAGGAACAAATATAAAATAAAAAGGGAAAAAGAAATTCTACCAAAAATAAGGGAAAAAGAAAAAAAGAAAAAAAATTTAATTAAATGAGCAGAAAAAGAATAGAGCGACCAGAGTCACTTAGCTGGTTCATTATTATTATTATTATTCCTCTTATGTTGCTCCATGTCCTTTCATTGCCTCGTCTTCTTTTTGCATATCGCCCTTCTTTTTATTTCATCCTTGTGGAGCTACTATTCTTGTACTTCAAAGAACCAATCCTGCACTTTGAATCAATTAGTTAGTAGCATCCACTCAAATAATACCTAGGTTTCTTAGACAATATCAACCGCTTATAACTCAAATCAAGCATCGTATCTAGATAGCATTAAATCCGAATCGAGTACAGTGCGTGATAACCCAATTTAATCCGAACTGGATTGACCCGACCCACAACCGACCCGAAAACAACATGAACTGAATCAATCCGAGCCCAAATATACCCGCCCCGACCCGAACCAAATAGAGATAACCCGAATCAGACCGTAACCGAACCGACTCAAATGACCCGTTTTCCAGGTCTACGGGGTGGGTGAGAGACTAACGTGAGGTTACTAGCTACTTAGGTGGTGTTTACTTGCTTGCAATCAAATGCAATGCAATGCAATCATTTTATAGGGTAAATGAGAAGTGGAAAAGGAAAAAGGGGGAGGAATGAGTTGGAAAAAGTAAGATTGATTACATCATCCAAAGTAATCATCATTACATGGGAAAAGTTGAGCAATTGTGATTACAATGAATAATGCAATCAACCCCACTTTTCCTATCCCTCTCCTCCCACTCCTTCACTTTTCACCCTATATTTACTTTATAAAATAATTGCAATGTATTGAATTTGATTGCAACCAAGTAAAGGAGGCCTTAGTTTTCTTTCCTCGTCTACTAGCTACTTAGTTAGTGAGCCCTACCCTACCTTCTGTAAAAGGTATTTAAGGAGCGTTCTTAATTTATTTTGTTTTTGAGGGGTTTTTTGTTTTCCTCTCGGGAAACCTAAATGGCAAATATTGTATGTTTTATTTTTTGATAAAGAGATGGGATAATATTAACTTAAATGAGAGTTACAGAAATTAGTCGCATCTAAGTCAATGATATTCTTCGGTCCCCCATCCTTCCAAAGTGTAGACGAAAAAGAAATAGGATCTAGATGCGCCATATAGTGCGCAACTTTATTCACTTCTCTTTTTACATGACTCCACTCAACTCTATGAAATAATTAACTAAGCTGTAAATCTCATGTAAAACGAAACCGATAAAAATAAGAGGATTTTCTGTCTTTCGTAGAGTTTATTAGACGTAAACAATCACCTTCAGCAATTATATCACGAGCTCCACACTGTAAATGGCAAATACTGTGTTGGGATGACTACCAAAGAAAGAAAAACAAGAAAAAAAGAAAAAAAAAAAAAAAACCACCTCCTTAGTCATCCTTGCTTCTTCATTATCATCACAAGTTGGGATAAAACTCCAAAGTTTTGCCTCTCATAAGTCACAACTTGTTTGCTTTCCAGTGCACCGATACGACCTCAGCATCTTGGGGTCCGATAAATTTTGTTTTTGTTTTACGGTTGATGAAGTTTTTTGGCTTTATGCTCTACCTATAACCACTTCAACATTTTGTCATTAAAGTTAAAACGTCCTATTTGGTAAAAAAAAAAAAAAAAATCTGAGAAGCCTTTTTTTTTTTACTAACTAAAGACGCCATTTTTTAATTGCCCGTAATATATCCTATTTGCCTAGTTTTCTTAGATTATTAAAGTATTTTTCCAAAACGTCCAATTTAATAGAGAACAAAGACGATTTTTTTTTAATTTCCCTTCTTGTTTTTTTCAAACAATACATTTCAAAACGCACTATACTACCTTCCTTGTATTGTCTAATCCACCCAAATTCATAGTAAAATCATCCAGTAAAATAAATACTCCAATTAATTAGTATAAGATTGCAACATGTCTTGTGTGGACTTAATCTACCGTGAACCAAGTAAATTTGAGGGGTGGCTTCAACTCAAATAGGGGTGACTCTTTATTAGAGGGGTTGCTCCAGGTGAAGTATGGGGTGGCTCCACTATTAAAGGGGTGACGCTAAGTATAAATTTGAGGGGTGACTCCAGGTGAAGTAGGGGGTGACTCCATTAGAAGGTAGCGCCAGCCGTCAAGTATAAATTTAAGGATGACTCTAGGTAAAATAGAAATATACCCATCCAGAGGAATGTAATTTGAGAAATAACTCTAGATAAAGTAGAGAGTACATTACAACTTCATTTTTTTTTTTTTTTGTGTATGTATATCTCTCTCCTCTCTACTAAAACAAGTTGAATACTAAAACTTGGTGATGCCACCGACTCACCATAATACACATACAAGTTCCGCCATTCCTCTGGCAGCAGTCTATATAAATATAACTCATTGTATACGTATAATAACTCAAGTTCTAAAAGCTTCTTTTCTATGTCTATGGAGGAACACTCATCAGTTCTTGGTCACTGCCAAAGTGCTCGTCCCCTTGCGAATTTTCATGCTGATCTTTGGGGCGACTACTTCCTTGATTACATTCCTCTGGATGAGGTGATAATTTACATATTCTTTCTTACCATCTCATATTATCATGCATAATTATTTTTTTTTGCTTGTCCTATTATCATGCATTAATTCAACAACATTCAACAACATTACCCCAATGCCTCCAAAGAGGCTCCCACCTAGACAGGGTAAGGGAGGGTCGGTTATACGCAGCCTTACCCCTGTGAGAGTCTCACAGAGAGGCTGTTTCCGTTTGACCTGAGATCCAAAGTGCGACGACTATCTAACAAGATTATTAATCGTTAATCTACATCATTTGCAAAAAAGTTATGATCTTCTAACAAGATTATTTTGTTTACAATAATTCTACACGTCGATCTCCTAAGGAAAGTCGGAAACTCTAAAATTTGTCTTCAAGTTTTTTTTTTTCTTGATACATCCTCCTCTTTTATTCTTGTTTCTGAAAACCCCTTATTATTAATAAATGCGTGGTGATATAAAAAAAATTATATATATATATATATATATATATATATATATATATATATATATATATATATATATATATATATATATATATATATATGTTGCCGGTTGTCGGTTGAGACTTAGGCTCCGTTTGATTCATCTGGATAAATCTGATGTGAACTAAATTGAACTGATCTGAACTGAATTAAACTGAATTGATTTTTCAAACTTGACCATTAACCATTTAAAATTCATCCAAACATAGTCAATGTTGGACTCATTTGAAAGTATGATTTGAGATCTTTCCGATGACATAATTATCATCATGAAATTATTTTGGAATAAAAGGTTATATAAGTGATAAAGTTACACATGAACTGAACTGAACTACACTGGACTAAACTGAACTGAATTTAAGTAAAATTAAGATGAATCAAACAGAGCCTTATAACATTACTAGTTTGTTTATTGTCACTAACACTTCTTTTAATTTGTTTATCATTTTTTATAGTCAAATATTAATTGTAGCTAGCTCATAAAATTAGCTAAATGGATGTGCAAGGAGTTTCTCAATGCTCATGTGCGTGAGGTGTGGTTGGTCGTACTGTATTTGGATTTCGGGCTTACTCTAGTATTCTTAGATGTACCTTCCGCTTTGACTTAATAGAGTACATATGTCCCTTCAAAAAAGTTGAGTAAGAATATTATAAATATTTTAATTTAGAGTTATCAAAATTTGACGGGATCAGAAATTTAAAGTGATGAAAACAAAATTACAAATACTAATCTGTCAGCTCGAAAGCTCACTAAAAATTACAGAGAAATGCATTACAAACACGATAAAATCGACCCGAACTAGTTATTAATATAGGTACAAAACTAGGGCTCGACTTGAACATGATCTGACATAATCAATGAATTAAAAACTAACTTCATATCTTAAAAGTAATTGATTTGGTTGTCTTAAATATACAAACTATTTCATAGAAAAGCACGCAGTTTAAATATCCCCCAATAATAATAATAATAATAATAATAATAATAATAATAATAATAATAATAATAATAATAATAATAAAGAAACTGCGTATATACGGGTTGTATAAAAATTGATACGACACTATATTAGTATATTATTACGAGTAGTTTCACCAAAAATAACCATTTTTTTTTTTATTCACAATAACTCATATAAGAGGCGGCCATGTATGAACCGACATATTTGTGAGTAAATTGTTATATTTCTGATTGGATTGCGTTGTTGCTTATATTGTAGGCTACCCAACGCGAAAAGGAGCAAGAAGTCAAAAAGCTTAAAGAGGAAGTGCGACAACAGCTTTTAAGCGTTGCTGTAAATTCAAAGAACCGACTTATTCTCATAGATGCAATTCAACGTCTAGGTGTAGCGTACCATTTTGAAGAAGAAATTGAGGCAAACATACAAAAAATTTTCCAGAGGCATTATGATGATGATTGTTATAAGGATGATCTTCACTACGCTTCCCTACGATTTCGTCTCTTGAGGCAGCATGGTTTTTATGTATCATGTGGTACGTCTTGTCACAGACTTACTTACTTTTTTGACCGGAAATTTTCAGGCGTTACCATAACATTGCTTACGTGGAGCATGTTATTAGCAAATAGATTGCATTCAATCTTGTAGAAAGTAGATAAAAGTAGACAATTAAATTACTTAAACAACAATGAAGATTCTGCTTTAAACTAAGAATAAATATAGCACAAAATAATCAAAGTTACAAGACAATTAAATTTTTCTGAGTCTGCCACTGTTTATCGCAGATGTCTTTGAAAACTTTAAGCAAGAGAACGGGAGCTTCCAAGATTCCTTGATAAGTGATGTGCAAGGCATACTAAGCTTGTATGAAGCCTCATATGTTAGACTGCATGGGGAGAGGATCTTAGATGAAGCCCTTGCAGTTACTATTCCCCGTCTAACATCCTTGGCTACCCAAGTGAGCTCTCCCATGGCGGTACAAATTACTCATGCTTTGAAGGTGCCCCACCAAAGACGGACTACAAGGCTAGAATCTAAACATCACATCTTCGTTTATGAATCTGATCCTTCACATAATAAAACTTTGCTAAATTTGGCGAAATTAGATCTCAACTTGCTTCAAAATTTGTACAAAAAGGAGCTTAGAGATCTCACAAGGTAATGTAAACTATTACTAAATTTAGGTATATACGCCATTTGTCCCACATTTATCTTTACACTTGATTTTATGAGTTTAAAATTTTTTTTATTATAAACTTTGAAACGATGTTAAAATACTATAGTTAGATTCATTTTAAATAATATTTTTGAGAATTTGCAATTTTATAATTTATTTATATTGTATATATATTCATATATGAGTAATATACAATTACTCTAATACTCTATATACGAATGTCTTGGTTTTTGATGACCGTGAAAAAGTATGGGTAAAGATTAATGGGACAAATAGTGTACTACTTGGCAAAACCACTTCTAATTTAAAGATAACCCTGTATTTGGTCCTTTTACAATCAGGTGGTCGAAGAGCCTCGATTTCACCAAAAGATTGCCCTTTGCGAGGGATAGATTGGTGGAGGCCTACTTTTGGATTTTGGGAGTGTACCACGAGCCAAATTACTCCCTTGCTAGAATGCTTATTAACAAATTATTTAAGATAATATCTATATTAGATGATACATACGATGCATATGGAACCATGGAAGAACTGAAACTCTTCACTGGCGCAATTGCAAGGTTAGTACATCTGTATTACATGTATGCGGAATGTGTGTTTTACCCAACTCAATTAGAAATTTAAGTTTATTATGGTTGTAGGCTTTACTTACGTTATGTTCCTTAGCTTATTATATTACGTTCCCGGTTCTCACACGAATTAAATGCCTATTGGGTTTAAAATATAGATAATGCACAAGTCTTCTCATACCATAATGTTGAAATACTCCACTTGAGAAATGAGGGCCGCCAAAGTTTCGAACACATACAAGACCTCTTTTCATCATCTGGCTCTGATATAGCGATATATCATGTGTTGGAAGTAGAGCTGTAAAAAGCTGACCCGACCCGAAAACCCGACCCGACTCGACTCGACCCTTTTTTTAGGGTCCTGAAAAAACATTCTCGACCCGAACCCATTTACAACCCGGTAAAATGAACTAAAAACTGAATTCGACCCAAAAACCAACCCGTAATCGACCCGACCCGTAACCCGCTGGGTCAACCCGTTTTACAGGTCTAGTTGAAAGTGATCTTGGGACCAACTCAACCAAAAACTTATAAACTTATGTTTGTAGGCACGCACAACTTAAATTGTATTCCTTATTATTTGCATGAGTAGCTTGAAAAAAATAAAGTGATTTTATTTGCAAGGAAACTAATGCATTTGGCGGGAAGCATCGTCGTGATAAAATTTCAGGTGGGACAAAAGCTGCATGCATGATCTTCCTGACTACATGAAATTGATTTATCAAGTCATCCTTGACACGGTTCAGGATTTTGATCAAGAATTAAGTAAACAAGGAAGATCATATGCCACTCCTTATATCCAACAAGAAGTACGTAGAGAATTCTTCACCTTTTTGATTCATCATTACTACTTCCTGTATCTTAAACCAAAATGATTGACCGGTTGAAATAATGTTATTTTCAAGATGAAATATTGACTATGTGGTATCTATTTATTTATTTTAAGCTTCACTGAATATCGTCTATCTTAAAACATTCTATTACAACACGAATATCATAATCTGTTTGGCAAAATTAGCTATATCCATAGTTGTGAAATATCAAAAGAATAAAAGAAATTAGTAGAAAATAGTTCAAAGTTGCTACGAAAAGCTAATAAACTAATTATAGTCGTTAGAAGTGAAATTAAAGCTAATATGAGTAGCTTCACAAAATTAGCAATTCTTTAGTTCTAGCTACAAATTGAAAATCATTTTTCAAACTGTGTTTGATAGCTGAGAGTTAAAAAAACCAGCTGCAAGCTTCTAACGGTAACTTTTATTGAAAACTAGCTATTTTTGCCAAACATTTATATAATAAGAAGATTGTACTAACCTTTGGTATTCTATAGATGATAACTTCATGCCAAACCTACCTACAAGAAGCTAAATGGTGTCATGAAAAATACATTCCAACTTATGATGAGTACATGAAGAATGGGATTGTAAGCTCCGGTTACTTTTATATGATTACTGCATCATTTTTGGGCATGGGAGCGACAGCGAATAAGGATGCTTTTGAATGGATCCATAGTAACAAGGTTCCAGAAGCTTCATGTATACTTGCAAGGTTGTTGAATGACATTGGTACCCATAAGGTGAGCATATTCACTTCTTGTTTTTTTCATTGTACTTTTTTGTTTCACTTTTTTTTGAAGGGAAATATAATTCCATTAAATAAAAGTCATACGACACTTACAAACAAAATCAAATTCAACAATATAGATATCTATGTCAGAATAAAACATCGATGATTTTTTAATTCTTTTTTTTTTTTTTTTTTTGGTGTGATGGTGCAACATATTTGAAGTTCGAGCAAAGTAGAGGACATGTGGCGTCGGCCATAGAATGCTACATGAGACAATATTGCGTCTCACGGGAGGAAGCTATTGAGGAGATTCATCAGCAGGTTGTGGAGGAAGCATGGAAGGATATAAATGAAGGGATGGTTCGAACAAGTGCTAAAAATATTGCAATGCCTTTGCTAAGCCGGGTGCTGAATCTATGTAGGGTACTATATGACATTTATCATATTGACCAAGATGGCTACACTATGGCCCAATACTTGCATGCCAAAATTGTAGCCATCCTCATAGATCCTGCAATAATAATGGTATAAGTTGCCACTTTTTTGAGCATGGCATGTTTTCGGACTAGTAATACACCTAATAACAGGCGTATTCGCGATACTGGTGTATCTATCTTCAACGCCATGGACCGACACTATAATAAAGAGATTAGCCAAAAAAAAAAAAAAAACTCTTCTCTGTGGGTTTTAGATTTTTTTTCCGTGTGTTTTCTTTTCAGCTTTTCTTTTCATTTTGTTTGTAATGTGGTGTTGGCTCTCTTTTTAGTTGACAATTCATGTAACTTCAAATGCTGCAAGGGTTTTATGCCCTCAGAAGAGTCAGACCCCTGTTATAAACGAGTATATTTTTGTTTAACAAAGCTTCACTTGAAGAATGTTGTCTTTGATGTTTTAAAGTATATCGCAGCAAGTATATTTTGTGTGAAACCAATTCACAAAAAAGTTCTTTCATTATTTAGAAATATAGGGGGTGTAGGAACCCTAACATTTTATTTTTTTTTTTGATCTAAATGCCGCATTACGACTTTAACTTGCATTTAAAGAAGAAATGTCAGAAATTACAGCATCTAAAACATTACTAGGAAAATAAGACTCCTAAAAGCGACAACCCAACTCCCACGGTACTACATAGGCGAGAGCATGAGCTACACTATTGCCCTCCCTCCTAACATGACACCAACGAACACTACTAAATTGAGGCGCAGAATCTAAAATATCATCTATCACTAGATCAAACTCACTAAGACCACTAGTACATGACTTCAGAGCATTAACTACATGAAGACAATCAGACTCCAATACAATATGTTGGAAACCATAGATATCTGCAATCTGCAAACCCAGCAAAACCGCCTTTGCCTCAGCTATTGGAACTTCCCAATCTTCCTGATAGTCCCAGGTCGTACCGACAGCCAACTCACCATCTGACCAACGACAAGCAACACCAATCCCAGTGCCAAGTTCACCAAGTTTACCTGCGTCAACATTTATTTTAAAGAACCCTAACCTTTTAGGCGCTCAAATTTAAGTACCTCGAATCCTTTGATTTTAATTAATTAATTCGATTAATGGTCCTTAAAAAAGCATGATGATTATTGTATTATTGGGGAATAAATAAGCAAATAATAAAGTTGCCACCAACTTTTAAAGAAATAATTGAAAACCATCAAAGTATACACAATTTTAATTTATGGTAATGCACTATAAGACTTTCTAGTTGCAAAAGTAAATTAATATGCAATTATAAGCTAAAACGTACTGCCAGCGCGGGGAAATAGTCACCGTGATCACCCTTGATCGTGAACCAAAAATAAGCTAAGACGTGCAAAAGAGCTAAATCACTCAAAACAAGACATGCGTGAAAACTAAAAGGAAATAAACTAAGGTTGTGTTTAGTTGCAGAAAAGATTTTCTACTTTTCAGTCTTCCATTTTTGAAAAATTCTCCAATTTCTCTCTCTCTCTTAGAAAATCATTGAAAACTAAGAAACATGTTCAAAAACTGTGCTCTTTTTCAGATTTAAAAACTGGAAAACATGTTCAAATTATGTAGTTTTCTATCCGATTTTTACATGAAAAACAGAAAATATGTTCAATTGGGCAATGTGTTCCTATTCTAATCTACTTGTTAGTACTTGTTACTTCATTAATGAAAATATACAACGGAGGGACATTTTTTTTTTTTTTTTTTTACTCTAAAGGGATGAAAACTTGAATACATGAATACTAATAACATGACCAATATGTATTTTTGAGCATCAGTTGTCGCTCAAAATTATGCAAGCCAATAAAACGCACTAGTTAAAAACAAAATACTAATAACACAAGTCTTAAACAATGGCTAAGTTGAGTACACTATTGAAGCAAAACAACACTTCCAAGCATGTTATAAAGAACGTCTACGAGCTCGGCGGCGATTGCGATAATGGTTCCATAAGCTATTAGCAATGGATTCTCTAACTTGGAGCATTTCATCATTGTTCGTCATATCCAAAGAAAAGCCTTCTTGAGCCACATTCAAACCTTCACCTGGAACTTCTAAATAATCTTGACCATATATAGAAAATAAGTGATCAGCCTTATCTACCGTCCTAATAGAGTTATGCAATGCACAGAGCATGCGGAATCAACATTTGTCGCCTCAATGGGTAGTT
The DNA here is from genome assembly GCA_038025085.1 of Tetragonia tetragonoides. Lineage (NCBI taxonomy): Eukaryota > Viridiplantae > Streptophyta > Magnoliopsida > Caryophyllales > Aizoaceae > Tetragonia > Tetragonia tetragonoides. The sequence goes on along the minus strand of CM076145.1, from coordinate 5,517,048 downwards.
CGGTATATCTTTCAAAATATGAAATCGAGCTTTGAGTACACCAAATGCCCGCTCTATGATGTTTCGAACAGATGCATGCATATAGTTGAACAATTCTTCTTTCCCTCTTATTCCTCCACCACGTTGAAAATCTCTACGGTGATACCTTTCACCATGATACGGAGCTAAAAATCCTTTTAGATTTGGATAGCCACTATCAACAACATAGAAATAATCTATAGCAATAAATTGCAAAAAAGTCAAAGTCAACAAACGTTTTAAGAATATGCTAAAAGTGATAAATAAATAAATAAGTTAAAAGAATAACATGAAATGGTAAAGAATCGTACAACCATTAGGATGTGGAAATTTATTTTCGGGTCTAACTACAACATTAGCAAATACACGAGAATCATTTACAGTACCCTCCCAGCCAGCATAAACAAAAGTGAACATCATATCATGTGAGCAAATAGCCATTACATTTTGAGTGACCAACACCGCTTTTCTACCCCGAAAGGACTTCTGTTTCGAAGATGGTGCCCATGCTGCTACATGAGTACCATCAATAGCACCTATGCAATTCTGCATATATATATACGTAAGGAAACACGAATGAATTGTGAATCATCATATTATACGACAACGATGATGAATTTAAACTGAGTAATACAAATACCTTGAAGAATGGATACCATCTAGGATCTTGTAAAATTTATGGCTGAACTTCACCTCTGTCCACTGGTTTAATCACGGTAACACCAAAAGCCTTTAATGCTCTCACCACTGTCTTCAACCAATAATGAACAGTTCTAATAGAATGTTGAAATCGATCTGCAACTATTCTTTGTCTTGTGCCATGACATAGAATCCGCAAACTCATTGCCAAACCTTCTTCTACACTAACATCCCTAGAGTAAGTTACCTTAAAATAGCACCCTTTTTCCTGAATGTTTTGAATATTTTATCTTGCTGCAATAAATTAAAAATCAGTTTTACGTCAATTACTTAATTTAATACATCAAGCACAACGAACTTTGATTAGGCCAAAGTTACCTTAAAATAATCATCCCATACAGTGTCATTAGCAAACACTTTACCAGAATTTGAGTCCCACGTAACACCAGTGTTATTTATTAGTTCATCAAATTTTGTATGCATGGAACGCAATCGATGGTATTTTCCCTTCACTTATCTGGTCCATATCTTAATCCAAACTTCAAAAAAATGACTTCATCCATTTCCATCCAGTCAGTTCCTTTAAAAATCGGTGCACCATTAGGATCTCTCTTAACCCTATCCGCCAAAATCTCTAAAAAATACTTCTCACAGTCTTCTGTCCATTGCATAGGATAAGCAAGCTCAAAAGGAAGAATGTACTTTCATTGGCGATGTATCACTACTGTCAGTGATAGAGTTTGCCGAAGTCATTTCAAGTACATACCCAAATAATATTCCTAATCCCATACTTGAATATATTTCTTGCTAAAGTACATATTCTAAATGCAAAGTCTCAAACAGAGGAAAAAAATGAGTTGAATTGACCATCCAGAAGAGTGCAAATCACATTCCGTATATATATTTCATTCAAAAAGTAGTTGTAGTTTTTTTTTTTCATCCACTAAAGATAATAGAGTGGAACAAACAATTGAATGTGATTAGAGCTATAGCAAGATCACAAGGAACAAACCATTGAATGGGCTTGGAAAAAAATACTATCAATAATAACACAAGATATGTCATAGATGGGGGAAAAAATACCGTAAACAATCAAATTCGAAGAAAAAAACATTCCAATAGAGTTTGATGGCACACTATCTCTTATAATTCTGACCTATAACAATAACCTAACAAAAATTTACTATGAAATCTGAGACATTACAGTTGAAAAGAAAAATAAATTGGAGAACTTGAGGGCCACAACCTAGAATGAAAGAAAGAACAATTCACTTGAAAAGTTGAATTACAATTGGGCAATTTTAACCAAAAAAAAAAAAAAAATCACAATTGTGCAACGTAGACACATAAAAAAAAGAACAAGATAGAGGGAAAGGAGATGAATTTGAGTAAGGGAAGAAGCAATATACCTGATTCAAGATTATGGCCACTGCTATGTGAGGGAGAGAGCACTGCTGCAAACACGTAACCTAAGACCTAACATTGGTTACTGGTACCATTCGTTTTTGTACCCCTTTAAAAATATTTTTTTTCTCTTTCAAAATTTTATTAAATGATGGCTTGATGGGCTTCTGTGTTTTCTTTATTCTCCAATTTAGAAAACACTAACCAAATTTACAATGGGAAACAGTTGAAAACATTGTGGAGCTGTTTTCCAAATTGTAGTAATAAATTGGAAAACACGATTTTCCATTTTTCAATGCTTTTTATTGGGAAAAACACCCTTTTGAACACGATTTCTACTCAGCTTGTTTTCCTCACGAGAATTTTTCTGGAAAATACTCCATTTTTCTTCAACTGAACACACCCTTAATGTTTTGTGCTCTCCAAATAGTGATCTCTAGGAGTCCTCAACTAGTTCTCAACTAACCGTCCTTAGAATGTTCGTTCAAGGGTGATAGTCTAGTGGTTCCAAACTTACTCCAAGTGGTTGGGTAAGGCAAGGTTATGGGTTCGAATCCCCATTTCCCCCATGTCTTGTGCTGCTGGCTTCTAAGAACTATATTATCCCCTTGTTGGTGCTACGTTGATTGGCCAATGCTTGCTTGCCCATGCGCTGGTTGTTCAGTTAGTCTAATATGTTTGCAGTTGAACACGAGAGTTCCGAACATGACTTAGTAGAGGGTAAATCGGTCGCCATTCAGTACTCACTTGCACCCTCTTTTTTGCACACAGCAAAAGAAAAAAAAAGGGTATTTATAGAGTTAGGGGTCTCATAGAGGGCCTAGCTTTTCGTCCTCGGACGCCTCGAAGAGGGCCAATCAAAAAGGGATCCAGCAGCCACGCGGTGAGCCGCTGGCCAGCACAGGCCGCTCGGGCTCAGTAGTTGAGCCGCCAGGGCCAGCGGCCTGGTTCCTAGTCTTCGCTGCCCAATGCGAGCCGCTGGGCACCTAGAGCGAGTCGCTGGATACCTAGAGCGAGCGGCTGAACTTGGGGGCATGCGCGATTTTAGGGCTTTGACTTTTGATGCTCTGTAAAATTAGCTAATGACCCCTAGTACGACCTAGGGGTCGGGGTAATGATTGATTTTGACCGAAAACTTTAAGACTTGATATTTTTTGTTCTGAAAAACTGATTGGGGTAGGGCCAAAGGCTTTAAAAATCTTATAACAAGGAGTATTCAAAGGCTAATGTTTCATAGAATTTAGTTGAAACTTTCGAGCATTGTCTTTTTCTACGTACGTCCATTTTAATCCATTACCATCATCATTGGATTTTGCGACGCCTGGGAATAGGCACCGATTAAGGTATCTACAAAGGGTCACTTACAGAGACAGGAGTTGACTAAAATGTTATATGGGGCCAACTGTCAAACCATAGATTTGCAAAATAATATAGTGATGCGTTTCCATTGTGACTATTCCATATTTATAGTTTAAAATGTTGGCAATGAAGTTTGATATGCTTCATGAAGCTTGATATGCTTCAAAGAAAAATCCCACAAAAGCCTTGTTTATAAAATTCTTTGTCCCACATTGGTAGAGAAAGGAAAGAGAAGAGCCTTTATATATGGTTTTGTACTCCTAGTCTTTGAACTAAGAGTCAAGGGAAGACTCTCCCCACACACACGTGCGTGCACCGCCGCCCGTCCAGCTGGTCGGGCCGGGCTCGGGCGATTGTTGGGTTGGGCCCTTTTTATTCTCGACTAGGAGTATATATTTTCTATGAAATTAGATGAACAATGTGTCTTACGTGCTGCATCTTCATTACCTTCACATGCCAATGCAGCATCTAGTATAGAAGTTCAAGAGCCTAGAAGGGGTAAACGAATTAGGATGAGAAAAGTTTTGGCCCTGATTATGTTACTACTTTCTTAGCTGAAAGTGATGTGCTAGATGAAACTTTTGTGCATGCTTATATTATTGAAGATAACCCTAGGAATTATGGGGCGACCATGAGATCAGTTGACTCCAGTTTTTGGCAAGAGGCCATAAATAGTGAGTTAGAATTAAATATGAGCAATAATACTTGGATTTTATCTGACCTTCCTCGGGGTTGTAAGGCACTCGGGAGTAGATGGGTGTTTCGAAAAAATACCGAACTGATGGGACTATTGACAAATATAAGGCTAGACTTGTGATTCAAGGAAATTTTCAAAAGAAAGGACTTGATTATTTTGATACGTATTATCCTGCTACAAAAATTGCTACCATTAGAGTTTTAAAAGCACTTGCATCTAGGGCTGTTCATACGCGGGTATCCGAAATTTCGGATACCCGAAACTCGGGTATCCAAAAATTCGGATACTCGATTTCGCTATCCGAACTTGTATCTGAAACTTTGGATACCCGACTTTCGGATATACGAAATTTTCGGATACCCGAATACGGGTACCCGAATATCCGAATTAATGTTTGTTGTTTTTTTTTCATATTAAATTTACAAAACTTTTGACAATATACATCGACATTTTTTTTTATAAATGGCAAAGTCTCATTTATATTTTCGATCAAAAAAAAGAAGAAGTCTAAGTGATACAGAACATCAAGTCAGAAGAAAATTTCTTGACAAATTCGGTCATGCAAGATTGGAACTGCGCCATTGATGTTTTAGAGTGAGAAAATAAGGTGTAGGAGAAAGTTTGAGGCACCATCTCACCGGCAAAGATGTCGATTTGGAACTTCAGTGTGAGTGGGTAAAACGAGTTGAGATGATAGATGATATCATTAATATGTGCTTATGGTCTTGTGGCTAGTGTCTATTGAAAGAGATTAAGGTCCTTAAAGATTTGAGAGAAGTGGGTCCTTCAACAATGGTGTGGTGGTGGTGGTGTGGATCTGTTGTTTTGAGGAGAGGGGAGGAGGTAAGAAAATGAGGGTTATTTTTTATTTTGGAGAGAAGGGTTATTGGATCTGCAATTAAAATAAAAATGACAAAGAGTGAAAAGAAATGTGGTGGGTTAGGTAACTGAGCAAAGAACGACAAAATTAAAACATTTAAAAAAAAAAAAGTCTGGGAGAAGATTTGAACACGCGACCTCCAATAAAAGCTTAAAGGGCTTTACCACTCTGCCATCCAGCATAATACAACAACAAAACGCATCATAATTTACATAACTCGGATAGTTCGGATATCCGAACTATCCGACTTTTACCCAAATTGGTATCCGAACCCGTATTCGAATCTTCGGATACCCACTTTTCGGATACCCGAAAATTCGGATATCCGAAGTTTCGGATACTTCGGATTCGGATTATCGGATCGGAATCGGATTTTTTGAAGAGCCCTACTTGCATCTATTCATAATCTTGTTGTGCATCAAATGAATGTCAAAACTGCATTTTTGAATGGTGATGATCTTAATGAGGAGATTTACATGAGACAGCCAGAAGGTTGTATAGTTCCTGGACAAGAGCATAATGTATGCAAAATTATTAAGTCTTTGTACGAACTTAAACAAGCACCCAAACAATGGTATGACAAGTTTCAAAATACAATAATGTCTGATGGTTTCAAGGTGAATGATTCTGGTGCTTGTTTTTATTCTAAATATGATGAGCATGGTTGTGTTATAATATGTTTATATGTTGATGACATGCTCATTTTTGGTACAAGTATTGATGTGGTAAACACAACGAAATCTTTCTTGAAATCATGCTTTGATATGAAAGACATGGGTGAAGTTGATGTAAGTCTTGGCATTAAAATTACTAGAACTTGTTGGACTTGCAATTAAGTGGATCATAACTCAAGTAGTCGATATTCAGTTCAGTGCTAATATTCAGTTTAGTGGGTCAATAATACAAGTCCATTAAGTATTCAGTTAGGCCAAAACCCAGGCCAATAGGATTCCAACGGTGGTAGGAATCCAATTAAGACCTATTATTAGCTTTGTCGTATATCGGGAACTACAGGTAAAGGGATCCCCGCTGTGACAATATAAATATAAACCCCTTCAGTTCAATTCACCACCCTAGTGCATATATTGCTCACAGTGGAAGACTCCCATATACCTAGACAAAAAGTATTCAATGGTGCGATGCTCTCTTAGCTTTCATGACTTCAGGTTAGCATAATTAATTCTATTTTGTACTAGTAGATTAATATTAATCGATCTATGATTTTAGATCCAGTTCAACATGTGGTATCAAAGCCGGATTAATATATCTTCTAGTTGAAAATTTTATGATTATGTCTTACCGGACATATTAGTTACGGTAAGTATGTTGAGACAATATTGACTGCATCATTGTTTTATGTATAACGGTTAACTGATGGCTCAATTTGGATGATCAAACCTTTTATTATGATCATGATCATATTGATATCATAATGTTTATTGATCATGGACTAAACATTCAGACTTCAAAAGCGTCGCCACTAAAAAATTACATAAATAATTAAAGGAAAGGCAATAAGTCCCTGCATGTTTTATGTTTCGGGTTGGTGTTTCCCATATGGCGTTAAATTCACTTATGTAATTTCTATATTTTTAATTGGTGGAGGCGACAAGAAGAATTGCTTGACTAAAATTCCCTAATTGCGAATGAGGATATACATATTTGCCAGTACATGTATGATAGAAAAACTGTTTGTTTCATAGATCCATGTTCAAGCTTATTTACTCGTTTGATATCCCTGCTTAACACCCACACTTTTTGTTTTTCGCTTGAGATTTGAACATCTAGTCTGGTGTTTTAGTTATGAATTGCTTTTTAGTCAAAATTAAAGTTTGGGTGCAGTACAGTTTTAAACTACCCATAAAGTTTAGGGACTTGTTTCAAGGATTTACTGGTTAAGGTTAAGTATTTAGATTAATAAAAATTTGGTTTAATCATGAGTATTGATTCAACAACAAGTTTGGATGATGCTCATGGTTAGATTTGAAGTAAAAGGTTATTCACTTAGCATGTGTTCTTTTATACTTATATTAGAATCTTTTCGTTTCAGTTCAATTAAGTATTCAGTTAAGTACAGTTCTGTTCAATTAAGTGGAGTTCAGTTCAATTCAATTCAATGTAGTTCAATTTAGTGGAAAAGATATACCCTTAGTTGATCACTGTCAATAACCTAATACACATAACTGGAAGTTGATAGTGTATTGTATGTGGTTTAGTATGGTTGGAATATAAGTTTGATTGAATTTGGTGGGTGACTTACTCCAAATTATATGTCTAATTCAGAAATTTGGATATTTTAGTATGGAGTATAGATATGGATGAAGTTGTTTGGACATGCTTCATAATTACGTTCCACCATTATCAACCTTTTAAATTTGAATTATTCTTTGTGGGCTTGTTAAGTATAACCGTAATTAAGTAGGTTTTATGCGTACAGTTTGTCTCAAAACACATAGACACAATTTTTGTTGATCTAAGTCTCTGTCCTTATTGTATAAACCTCAACACTTCTAGTTAAGTATAGAATTTGATAACACTCAATACGAGTTTGGGCAACATAAGGAATTCAGTTTCAGTGTTTGGTTGAGGTTGAGTTGATTATTTTAATACAAATGAAGTTAATTTAAGTTGGAGGTTATACGTCAAAAGAATCATATTGTTGATTTGGTTATTGAGATAAGTAGAATTTTTTTTAGTAGATTGATCTTCTAATAATTCAACAACAAATCTGGATACTAGGAGTGTAATTCATTTTTTTAGTTCAGTTAATTTATTTTCTAGTGATTCAACAACAACTCTGGATGTTAGAAGATTAATTTGATTTTTTCAGTTATTCAGTTGATTGATCTTCTAGTGATTCAACAACAAATCTGGATGCTAGAAGATTAATCAGTTTTTTTTCCCAACTATTCAATGGATTTTTTTTTTTTTTGGTAATTTGACAATAAATTTAGATGCCAAGAGATTAATTTAAGTTCCAATTTTTCAGTTGGTTAGTCTTCCAGTGATACAACAACAAAGTTGGATAATAGATGACTAATATGTTAATTTAGTCCTTCTGTTGATTAATTATCTGATGATTCAACAACAAATTTGGATGTCATAAATTAATGAGTTTCAGTACTTTAGTAAGTTAATCTTTGGGAGATTCAGCAATAAATTTGGATGCCTGAAAATTAACTTGGTTTTTAGTGTATGTTATTTTCTAAATAACATATCCTCTCATCTTCATATATTTTTTTTTTTGATACGAGGAACCCTCAGTCACTACTCTTTGAGTGTGCACTGGATAAACCCCGAGTGTATGCAATAGCCTGTAAACCACACACATTAGGCAAGCCAACAAGATAAATCTTGTAGACAGGCTCAGCAAAGAGGCCTAGTGGGAATTGAACCCATGACCTTTGTCATGAAATTTCAACCTCACGACCAACTCCACTAACCCTTTAAGGGCATCCTCTCATCTTCAGTTGATCTACAAAATTTAGTTGTTTAGTTCAAGTACTTAGTACTGACTTTTTTAGTAAACCGACCACACTTTCATTTTAGTTGCAGATCTTCATTTGATCCGCAAATAGCTCATGTTTACTTCATGCCTCCAAAATTGGGATACATGCATTGAAATGTTTTTCCGTTGTGGTGCTAACTAAGTTCATGCCAAAATTTCTCATCTTAAGTGACATTGTACTTAAAACCTTTTTCTATAAGTCGTTTCAGTAAAGAATACCGTTATTATTGAGCTTCTTTTATGCTAGCAATGTGAAATGTCTAGCTGTTTTGGTCACCCTATCTTTCAGGTGGTTATAATATTTTGTTTCAGTTTTTGAGGTGTATGTAAAACAAAAATAACAAAGAGGTTCATCATTTACGATTTCCTCAAGGTTGGTAGTTTCATTGATATCCCATGATTCTCTTTGCTATTAAAGTATCCTCCAACCCATCATAAGCATTTAAAAAAAAACATGCTCTATAAGCTGGTAATGTAGATTATTATTAAGGTTCATGAGCATCAAAATGTTTTTGTTTGTTTTTTAGTCTCTTCAGAAATCATTGTCTCACTAAAGTCACTAATAAAGTAAAACTACATCATCTGAAGATGTGTCATGTAAACCTCAACCATAGGAAGAGTATTTCAGAACAACCTAGACATCTTTCTTTCCTAATTACCACACACGGGGCTGACCTTCTTATGTTTTCATAGTGGGAAAATAAAGGAGTTATTAAATGATCTTTAGAGAGACACAACAAAAGTAATTTCAGTGTTTTTTATCCGTACATTTGGAAAAGTTTCTGTGCATTATGTTATGAGACTCTTGTTGCACTATTACCAAGGTTAGAGTATGATATTCTTTAGTTTTCTTGGGATCTATATTTTCAGTAATCCGCTTCCGCTTCAAAGGGGAACATATGCTCACACATGAGGGGGTAAGTTTGTAGATATATGTTTGAGTGTGTTGAGTTATGTAAATTCATTAGATAACTTTGTATGTCACTCTTGTTATTTCATATTGGTTTGATTCAACTTAATTTTACATAAATTCAGTTCATTACATTTCAGTTCAGTTTTTTCTAGGTGAATCAAACAGAGCCTGAGTCTCCCTCCTCTCTTAAAATTCTCCTTAGTTTTTGGTTAATCAGTATTTCTATATATTGGTATTTTTTCTATAGCATATGTTTAGAATGACTTTTTCCAAAGTACGTGACATAACATATATATATATATATATATATATATATATATATATATATATATATATATATATATATATATATATATATATATATATATATATATATATATATATATATATAAATATTTCTTAAGGTAATAAATTGATGTGCGAAGTAATGCATGCTTTAGTTCTTCCAATTTCAGTTTTTAGTATATGAACGAATTTATTATTATTATTATTATTATTATTATTATTATTATTATTATTTCAAATTGAGTAACATTGATTTGACTCGAGCATATGACAAATATTACATAAACTAGAGATATTATTCATCTTTGTTCATATTATATTTCCTTGTCAGTATCTCTTTTAACTTCGTTATTAATTATCATATTGAAGTCTTATGAAATGGGGGTGTGAATCAAAGTTCATTTCATATTCTTCAGGTTATAATAATTAGTTGACTGTAACTTTTAATGCTTATACTCAGTATATAGTATTTGGCCATGTTTATTAGTGTGCAATCGGCCTATACACTAATATCATCTTAAATATGGGTATTTGCATTTAATATAAATGTATCTTGTAAGTGTCTTGTGTAATCCATGTAAAAGTTTAGAACTATTCGACTATTCCACGATAGTGTGGAGCAGGTGACCTAACTAGCAAGCACCTGCAAATTGCAGGTGGGGGGTGAGAGCTATTCTAGGTCTATGGTCTTTCGTTATTTTTCAATCTTTCACAATTAAATTGACAGTGAGTGTCGTGTACCATTTGACTGTCTCGGTTTCTTTAGTCGCACCAAGGATAAAGATCCTTACTGTTTTAATAGACAAGGTTTTTTTTTTTTTTTGTGGCTCTTATGTGGAAGGTTGAGGAAACTTATAGTGGTACAATGAGGTGCATTATTTGTAGTATACCTATAAGCCAATGAGCTTTCGACTCCTTCAGAATTCAGTACAGTTAGCTATTAAGCCCATTGAATTTCAATTGAAGGTGATTCATGTGTCATTAAGTCTATTTCATACATTGTGGAGTGTTTCCATTACCATTTGGCTCATATAGGAGTAATTAAGTTTTTTGTGATACACTTGATTATGTGGAGTAGATTAGGTTTATCCTAACATTATTTAAATTGTGCTCTTATGTCATTAACTTCAGTTTTCTTTCATAAAGTATAAAAAGACAATTTCTTCATGAGACAATAACACAGTAATTGAGTTATTTATGGAAGATAAAGCTCATTTTATAATTTGTCATGACTTTCTGTTCATGAGCATGCTTGCAGATTGACTTACAAGAAATCTGCTATCTTACATTTTAAAGTTATTGTTTATTCAGTGCATTTGGGAATCAAGATTTAAAGTTTAAGATTAAGCCGAACTTATGTGTTTGCACGAAACACTTTAGTTTTATGGCATTATATTTAAGTGGAATGCATGTATTATTATCACTTCAGTTATATCTTTTTTTCTATTGGGAAATGGTGTCCTCTTAATCTGTTTAGCTTCTATTGAATGTGGTTGCAGGCCTTAAGAGGCTTAGTGAGTAAAAATTCAGTGCCCTTTCATTTCTGTTGTTTGGGAAACTTTAGTTCAGTGCCTTTCGGGCAACTTCAGTATAATGCCTTACGGGCAACTTCAGTTCAGTTGGGTTTATGGCTTGTTTCAGTTGCAAGTTTGGAATTATGACAATACCATTGAGTCTTATGAGGGAAGGAATAGGATCCTCTAAAGCGGGATTCCTGGACCGCTCTTACAGCTTACTGGGAGTTATAGTTCTGACTTGTGGCCCATCGTTTTGGGTTTATGTATGAGGTAGCTACATTAGCATTGGTTTTTAAGTGGCCACAAATTACTCAATATGTTTTTCAAAAGTTTTTGAGTATTCTTAAGTATATGTTTCCTTATATATAATTACTATATTTAAAGAAGAAATCACAGTTTTATTACAAATTATTTAAGTTTTTGGTTTTCAGTTTTTTCAACGACTTTCTTGTAGTATATGGTTCAAGTGGGAGAATGTTGGACTTGTAATTAAGTGGACCATGACTCAAGTAGTCGATATTCAGTTCAGTGCTAATACTCAGTTTAGTGGGTCAATAATACAAGTCCATTAAGTATTCAATTAGGCCAAAACCCAATAGGATTTCAACGATGGTAGGAATCCAATTAAGATCTCTTATTAGGTTTGTCCCACATTGAGAACTACAAGTAAAGGGATCCCCGCTGTGGCAATATAAATATAAACCCCTTCAATTCTGATCACCACTCTAGTGCATATATTGCTCGCAGTGGAAGAATCCTATACCTAGACAAAAAGTATTCAATGGTGCGGTGCTCTCTCTCATGACTTTAGGTTAGTATAATTAATTCTATTTTGTACAAGTAAATTAATATTAATCGATCTATGATTTTAGATCCAGTTCAACAGAACTTCTGTGGGTTTATGTTTCGATCAATCTCATTATGTTGAGAAAATTTTAAAGAAGTTTAAACAATTTGATTCTAACCCTGTCAAAACCCCATTTGATTCTAGTATTCATTTGAAAAAGAATAGAGGTGATAATGTATCACAAGAAGAGTATGCTAAGATAATTGAAAGTGTTATGTTTTTAATTAACTATACTAGACCAGATATAGCATATGTTGTGAGCAGGTTGATTAGATATACTCATAGCCCCAATCGTGATCATTGGAATGCCTTGATTAGATTGTTGAGATATTTGAGAGGTACTATTAATTGGGGTTTGCACTACAAGAATTTTCCTTGTGTTTTAGAGGGGTATTGTGATGCTAACTGGATGTCTGATAATGATGAAATTCATTCTACCAGTGGCTATGGTTTTACTATTGTTAGTGCTGCTATATCTTGAAGATCTTCCAAACAAACTTGTATTGCTAAATCTACAATGGAATCTGAGTTTATTGCTTTAGAAATGGCAGGCCATGAATCTGAATGGTTAAAAAGCCTACTTGCAGATATTCCATTGTGGGGGAGACCGGCTCCATCAGTTTCCATGCACTGTGATTGTCAAGCGGTTATTAGTGTAGCCCGCAACCATTCCTACAACGGAAAGAGAAGGCATATAAGCCTAAGACATGAAATTGTTAAGAATCTGATCAGAGATAATGTGATATCACTTGAGTATGTAAAGTCGGAGAGGAATCTTGCGGATCCTCTCACCAAAGGCCTTTGTAGAAAGATAGTGCTTGAGTCAGCACTAGGAATGGGGCTTTTACTAGGAATGGGGCTTTAGCCCAGTGGGAGTAAATTCTGATGGATACCCAATCTGAAATATGTCCAAGTTCAATGGGTCAAACGAAATCACAAAACAACATCAGTCATGTATTACAAACCCCATTCCTCTACAAAATGATGTAGTATTTTTCGTATACTGTCATGTGTGTGAGGTTGAGCATTTTAGCTCTTAATGAGTTCATAGCCTTGTAAGGTGGTGTGAGACAATACACACTTGATGAACACACCTATGTGAATGTGGGGGAATTGCCCCCCCCCCTATGAGAGCATTTGGGCTAATGATTCTCTAGAGCGTTCGAAATATCCAAGCACATAAGGGGCTAATATATATTTGTTTTTCGCGAGAGTAAATCCAATTTTGAGGTTAAACTAGTGCACAATTTGTACTGAACAAATACCGTGAAAGGTTCAAGGAATTTTTTCCACCTAAATGGTTGTTGGGCAAACTTGTAAGCACAAGGTACTAATTCAAGTCCACAAGACATTAGTATCGTAACGTGCGACCTCCTACTGCCATGAACTTGTTGTATCACTTTTTCTTTGAATCATGTGGGGGATTGTTGGAAATGAAGCTTGATATGCTTCATGAAGCTTGGTATGCTTCAAAGAAAAATCAAACAAAATCCTTCTTCATAAAACTCTTTGTCCCACATTGGTAGAGAAAGGAAAGAGAAGAGGCTTTATATATGGTTGTGTACTCCTATTTTTTGAATAAGAGTCAACGGAAGACTCTCCCCACACACGCTCGCCACCGTCACCGTCTGTCCGGGCGAGCCGGGCTCGGGCGAGGATGTGGGTTGGGTTGGGCCCTTTTTATTCTCGGCTCAATATTTTTCCAAACGTTTTGAGTCCGTTCAACTTCGAGATTCTGTAACCGTTACATTATTATTCTCATAATATTATCCCACGATTTCAGCCCACAAAATAATTCTTTGATTTTCGGTTACAGATTTTGAGCCTATAAATATTAAAGCCTCCAGCCTTTTTGATACACACACAAATACTGATCCTCTCATCTCCTCTACCCTTCTCTTCACTTGGCAGTAGTTCAGTTTGCTCTCAAAACCATCGCACCGTAGTACGGCGGAGCTTTGGTTGTCGTGAATCCCTGAATGTCAGTTGCCGGAAATTCCCTAGTGTACGTGTAGGGGCAAATTCGACTTTAGGGCAATGATTCATCACGACACGGCCGGTTGTTACAGATAAGTTGTTCCGTCTATAAGCTTTATTTATAACATAAAACAGTAAATTCAGATTTTGTGGAGGGGCCAAGCCCTCTTCAGCTATGGTGATGTTTCGTTCATTACTGGTCACTTATTATAGATAGGGACTTCTTATTTGATTAAAAGGTGACTATTATCTCATTGAAAGTTTAAAGAAGACAGTTTTATAAAAGTTTTTATGTTTCAAATATCATCTCAAAAGTAGTATTTAGGAAAACTAGTTTGCATACTTATATAAAGATAAGATGTTAAAATAGCCATATACATGAGCGTAGCAATCAAATGATTTTTTAAGGGAAAATGATATTGTTACATAATCATTGTCAAAAAAAATACGTGAATCAATCAATTTAATTAATACTATAATTAAAGATGTAAAATTTTAACAAATAATAATAATAATAATAATAATAATAATAATAATAATAATAATAATAAAGAAATAAAAAATCACAAAAAATATGGAAGAATATTTTGCATGTGATACAATCCGCACTAATCAGAAAAATATCAAAGTAAATTATATGATATCGTACTCACAAGAACTCATGATTGAATACTAAAATCCCTAAAATTCACGCTACCCAGGCCTAATGTGAAGAGGTTTGATGTACTATTTAATCCTCAAAGGGCACTAATAAGAAAGAGATAAAGAGAGAGATTATACATAATAAAAGAAATTCTAGGATGAGTTATTCAACGCTAACCATGCATATTGAGAAATAGTTATCCTTAAAACCCCTAAAGTACATACACCCAACAATCAATATGATTCACAATTGCCACAACCAGGGGCGGATTTAGGGGGGTGTCCCTGGGTCCCAGGCCACTGGATTAATTCCAAAAAAAATATATACATTGAAAACAAATAATTCATATTTCCCAAAAGGCTTCTGTTTTTGAATAATTGAAGGGTCAAAGGGGTTATAACTGTAAAACAAAAAAAAAGGCAGTGAAATCAAACTGAAATATCAAGGCCCACTTTATTCTCTCTCCTCTCTTTTCTCACGTTTTCCTTGTCAAAAACAAAAAAAAAACTCTCTCATCAATTTTCTTCTCTCACTCACGACACAATTACTCTCTCTCTCAAATCTGAACTCCACCCTCCACCCTCCACCCTCCACCCTCCACGGTCGCGCCTGCTGCATACTGCACCGTCATCCGCCATCCAGGTACACCCGGCAGCCGCATCCCGCAGCCCCTCAAGCCCCATTTTGTTATGTTTTCCAAACTCTAACTTTTTCGATTTTAATTCTTATGATAATTAGATCTCAAATTTGCACTTTATTTATGTAAATTGTTATTATTATAGGCCCTATGATGATTTATGTATGAAATTGAGTTAGATTTTTTGGTTTTGTATATTTGTTAGTTGTTATGTCAGTGATTTAAGTAGTTATTTTTTTTATGAAAGGGCTAGATTATTTGGATGTGCTAAATCCTTGTTAGCATTGAAATTTATAAATTGATGATTATGAGTTACAATAGTTAGATTGCAATTTGAGGCATGAAGCTTGTCAAGAACAAGTTGCGGAATAGTATGAGTGATCCAATGTTGAATGATTGTTTAGTTACTTTTATTGAGAGAGATGCCTTCTTGAAAGTTCCCGATGACGACGTCATTAACCGCTTTCAAAAAATAAAGACCCGACAAGGGCAATTATAATCCCATACCCCGAATATTTTGTATTTTCCCCTAAAATAATGTGATTGTACTTTTATACCCGATTACTTTGTAATCTCGAACTTATGCTTTTAAAATTTTTATTTGGCCACCCCATTATTATTTTTCTAGATACGCCACTGGCCATAACTATCTCTTTTCAAAGGGAATGGACTACTCAAGCAATGCTCAAGGGCTCCTATTTCTAGATTGTAAAACAAGTCCAAGCTCAATAATGAAATATAACCAAAAATCACAAGGGGTATGATCTAATTTCATAACATCAAATCTCTAGCTCAAGATTCAAGCTTAATGTTGCATTGCCAAACACATCTCTATGCTCTATAACAACCGATGCAAGACTAAACAAAACAAAACAAAAGGGTAGTGATCAAGAATTTTATCAAATACATGGCGAGCGCATTTCGCAATCTTAACTCATTGAGGGGATCATATATATATGTTACTCCCCGTTATATGAAAGGGGAAATATCACAACTTGTTTAATTTATTCAATTAAGGACCGACGTTTGATAATATCAAGATGTGTCAAACATGACATTGGAAACACATGATAAATTCAGGTTGAAGGATCACATTTAATTTATTTTTTTTGGACAAACACATACAATACTTATGTAACAATCAATTCTCTCAGCAATGTTTTAAAATGGGTCGGTTTGATAGAATGTTCTTTAACATGTATCCATATGATAAATTTTATACCGTATAATAATAAACTGTGCATGCGCTTGGGCATGAATTAAATTCACATGTCACATGATAGTCTCAATAATCTTTAGAGTGCCACAAATAAAGACAAGTGACTAGCGACGAAATTAGAATAAATATTAACAAAAGAAATATAGTCTACAATCAAGTCAAGTACTTGATGTAAATGACATAACTATCATCAATAACTTATTACTTAAAGGTTTTCCATCAATAACTAATTTCATGACATAACTAGCATACTTTCAAGGAAAAGAAATGGGACATTCCATATATGTATGTGAACTTAACTTCTTATATTTTTCTACCCCTTAGTGGATGAATAAAAGAAACAGACCTAAGTCATTCAAAATAAAACTTAGGAGTATTACTTAAAGCTTATAACTTTGTTCTACTCAGCTTAAATTTAATTTAGTTTTAATTTTAATATAGTTCGGTTCAGTTGAGTTCAATTTAGTTATTCATGTAGTACTTAATACTTATATAACTTTTATTTATAAAATAAATTCATAAAGATAGTTATCTTATTGGAAATAATTTCAAATAAATACGACATTAAAAATATGTTTGAAGAAATTTTTAAATGATTAAAAGTCAAGTTAATAAAAATCCTAAACCAAATCATGGAGATGAACATGCAAATACTGAACAATCCTAAAGGTGATGGAAAAGGACGAAAAAAATTGAGTGTGACATAACCAAAAAAATTATAGAAAAATAAAACTTCTTGCAGCATATGGAAGAAGAAACGCCAGAAGAAGAAATATAAATATTATTGCTAAAACGACAAGGGGGGCCATGGGAAATCTCAATCTCCTGAAGGCAAAAGTTAACGCCAAGGAAAAAGATAAGGACTAGCAGATTTCCAAAAGGAGAAAATGGGACATGATTCATTCCATGAACATCATATATTTTTTTTTTTTTGATCTCATGAACATCATATTTTATTTGCCCAGTACGTTGTAAAGTTTATATTTCCACTTTAAATTTCTCATTTGTCTTTTTAATGTTAGACTTTCTAAACTTTTAACAGTAAATAATATGAAAAATCTTTGTGAGTTATGAATTGAAAGTATATGCATTATATTTCTCTTAAAATGTGTTCACATAATCAAATTTTTACAAATTTTACTTGTATATTTTTATAGTAAATATTAAAGATCAAAATATTACACTGGAGACCGTGAAATAGCACATAGAAAATTTAAAGAGAAACGTAGAGAGTTGTCTATAATAACGAGGTGTGGGCAATGAAGATCAAGATGAGATGATTTTGGGGTTTCGAGGGACAATATAATTAATATTATTGCATCATTTTGAACTTCTGTGACTGTGATGCATGCATGATTGAAGAGATAGTCGATTTCTTACAGAGGTATAATGGCAAACGAGCCAGGATCGATCTTATTGGCAATCAAACCGGCCAACGGCGGCGCGGCTCAGAAAATGAGCAGCACAGCCAGCAGCAGAAGCGCCCATGCTGTTCAGGTCCGCCCCCAACCTTAGGATAAAAGTTAAAACTTTGCCGTAGTAGCATGCATGTCTACAGGTAAAGGATCTCAGCAGATCGATCAGATTTTTGCATTACTACAAAGTACATTATTTCTGACTCTGACAACTAGAGGAAATTAGGAACTGATAAGCATAGATGCAACAACTGTTAGTGTATGTATTCTTTTGATGCATATCATGTATGACTGCATGAGGATGAGCTGTCCACTGATTTATTTGCAGTATTATCATAACCTACTGCAGCAAACTTATCTTTTATTTTGTTGATGTTTAGCCAATAATCCAATATCATCAACTACTGATCGATCTGTGCGTGTAAGCACACAATTCCAGAAGTCCCGTTGTTTTGACACAGACATTATTGAATCCGACCTACTGTATATGTGATAGAATTTGCAATCCAGCTTCAACAAGTCAGTGCGCCGCGCACACCATAATCAAGACTGACTTTTTTTGCTCGTCAAAAAAGAGGGTGCAAGTGAATGGCGAGCGAGGCACCCCCCGCTATGTCATGTTCGGACTCTCGTGTTCAATATTGAATATATCAGACTAGTTGAACAACCAGCGCAAGCACTGGCTCCGTCAACGTTGCACCAACAAGAGGCTAGTGTAGTTCCTAGAAGCTAGCAGACACAAGGCATAGATGGGAATGAGGATTCGAACCCTTAACCCCTTACCTTACCAAACCACTTGAATCTTGGAAGTAAACTTGAAAACACCAGACCACCACCCTTCTTGGTAATCCTATCACATATCACTACAAACACTCTACATGTTATTCTCAACGCTTTGGTCAAATCTATGTCCCAATAATGAAAGACGGGCACAGACACATAAGTGATAGGTTACACTCTACATGCTATTGGTTATATTCGGGTCTTCCATATGCCCTCTAGCTCACAGTATACTGTCATCTTTACTAAGGGCCTCCCTTCCACACTATTTAATGACTTTCGCTACAGCCTGAGCGTTCGTCGTTCTCCCGCTCCGACTGCGGGGGTGTGATAGATAATGTAATTATTCGGAAATTAATATTGTAAATACCGTATAGTTTCCTAGTTAACTTAGGCTTGTATCTAGGCCCATTATCTTATAACCTAGTCTGTAATCCCTCAATATATATTCTTAATGTTATACAGTAAACCCTGAAGGGGAATTTACCAAACAATAATAAGTACATAACCCTCCTAATGGAATGCTTGTTCGAAAAGTCTGATCTGTGGGTAAGAAACTTACCCGCCCAGCGCAGTATCTAATATAATTGAAGAGACACAGGAAGCAAACAAATTAACAGTAAGTCTTATGTGAGACCAATTCATAGAAAAATGAGGTCACTGTTTAGAAATATAGGGATCACTTATAGTGAGCAGACCCTTGTTTCATTGAAGATTGACCCCTATCTCACCAAAAATTACAAAAAGACTGTCTTATATAAATTTATGATTACTATTAATTTAAAATTATCCACATAAATGTGGTCCAATAAAAAAGCATGTTGGATTGAAAGCCTTTATTAGTTTAAAAGTGTTTTATGTGCACATACATGTCCAAATCGATTTTCAGCCACTTGGTGAGATAATTTATATTCACCCTATCAACATTTCTCTAATTACACAAAAATATCTATAGACCATCCTATATATGGTGAAATGGGCGTACTTTTGTGAAAAATAAATGTCACTTATTCTAGACATCCTAATGTGCTCCCTCTGTTTTTAGTGCCCAATGATGATAACATATAATGAACATAATAAATTGAATGTCAATGTTTGAAATACTTGTACTTATTTGTGTTCCATTGTCGATATTTATTCCGAACACTTCACATTTCCATACCTTCATAAAGCCCTTTTCATAAGCTTTCCAATGCTATCTCATTTGTCCCAAACAGACGTCGGAGTCAAAAGTAATGATTAAACGAAGTTATGGGCTAAAAAAGATGTTCTCATACCCGTATATCACGGTTCAAGACTGATTTTTACCCATGAAAGGATTAATTGGAGTATGATCCCACTAGGCTTGTATTCCCCTTTGAAATATCTTTCCAATGATATATTATGGGCCAAAATCCTATTAGAAACGAAGGAGATACGATCCGATGATTGATTAACGCGCTGAAACAGACACTTTTTTTTTGTGTTTGGGCCATAACTCATAGGAAACTTATGCTATATGAGCCCACAATATGTCAAAATAAATCCCTTTGAACAAGGAATCCAAGAACCAAACATTAGGTCAATCGAAGCTCAAATGAGCGTTGTAGAGGCTTTTTTGTGGGATTGACCGCTAGCCCCAGCGGTAGCCGCTGGATTCAGCCCCTCTCCGCATAGCTGCTGGACCATTTTTGACTCGAGAACCCTAACTTTCTATTATCTTCGGCCCATTTCCTATAAATACCTCTCTAGACTCAGTTTTACAAAGTCAAAACTCATTATTACGGGATTCAACTCAAGAAAACTCTAATCTCTTTTTCTGCACTCTTCCATTCAACCCTACTCACATCAATCAAACCTTTCTTCAAACCCTAATCAAGAACAAGTCTCATCCCAAGATCAAGTCCAATATCAAGAGCCATTGACATTCAATTCTAGTACAATCAAGGTTCAACCTGAGAGCTCATCTTTTCAACTCTTTAATCTATTTCCAAATCATGTTTTATTTATATTATGATCATGGTTAATATTCTTTGCATGTTTTAATTGTTTTATTTAATTCAACATTTTTAGATTAATTTAGTTATTATTTTCAAGAATATCATGCATAGGTTGGCTCAATTATTATCCTTACATGATTTTCATACTTCTTAGTTTAATTTCTAGTTTTCTTATTTTTTTAAATCATGTGTATAGTATGAATATCATATTTTTGTATATTTTGCATTATTAGTCAATCTAATTAGCATACTAACATGTAATTAGAGTTTATATCTTTTATTTTACTTCCATTGATGTTACTAACTCGTTTTTCATGCAAATTGGCAATTGGCGAGTTAAGCTAGCACGGTAAGGTTGGAGAACATATTTCTATTATTTTGGTTGTGTTCTATTAATCAAATCATACAATTGGGTAATCATGTGCAGAGAGATAACTTTAATAATTTGATTTGTTCAACCCACCTAGTTGATTTAGGATCTCGGACGACCGGATTCTTTAGAACCTTGTTATGTGAATTAAGATTCAACATAGATAGGATGAGTAGAGACCGTTATTACGGACAATTTAGATAGAATTTATTTTATCTTTTCGTACTCACACCCCTAAACTCAATCTTTGGCCCCTTTTGGGTTTTATATATGAGTTAATTCCCAACTGGAATTGAGTGCACTTTCGATAGTTTTCAATTATTTTCTTAAAATTAGTGGCGAATTGCTTATTAATTTCCTTATCATGCAATAATCATAATCAATATCAATCTCTTTTATTTAAGAACCTATAACATATTATTCAATTAGGCGTCAAAAGGCGAAGGTTAGTTCTTACAGTTATAGACAAAAATTCACCATTATTCTTACTAAAATTCATTATGTCCTTTCATAAAAGTCTTACACAAGACTTATAGCTCTAATTACTGTATCTAGCCAGTGGCGGATTCAAAGGGGGACAGGTGGGGACAGTGGTCACCCCATTTTTTAAAAAAAAAAATCTGTGATTTTTTTTTTTTTTTTAATTTGCAACTGAGAGTAAGTCACGTGAATTTGGATTGCTCCTCAAACGCTCTCACTCTCTCAGCGCCTCTTCCTTTCCTCACACACACACACACGACATAACTCCTCTCTCATCCCCTCACCATCTTTGCTTCTCCTCTGTCCTCTCAACTCTCGCCTCACACAGACAAACACGACACACACGGCACTGGACTACTGGGCTACCGGCGCCGCGCAGGAGAGACGAAGTACGGGCTCGACGGTCGACGGCAAGGCTCAACGCCACGGCGAGGCTATTGCAAATTTGCAATTCTGCGAATCCAAATGCTCTTATTTGTTGAGGTACACCACCTTAATTCTTTCCCTCAATCCCTCTCTCTATAGTTAGTATAGATTATAACTTGTGGGTTTTGAGTTAGAACTTAAAAATTGAACAAATTTGAGTAATTTGGTTTATTTAACTCAAATAAGTTAAAATTAGGGTTTGAAAAATAATTTATTAGATTGATTTTGAGTAATATTGCGAACTGATTATTCAAAAATTGAATAAATGTTTAGAGGTGTTTGTTAACTTGTGGTGCTAATTTCATTTAAAAATGGGTATTTATTCATTGGAGTACTCTTGTTCATTGTAGATTCCATTTTTTTCTTGCGTGGCTTCACTGGCTTGTAATATTGAATGATTATTATTGAATAATATTGAATGATTGTTTGGTCACTTTCGTAAAGAAGGATGTCTTTAGTGAATTAACCAATGATGAGGTGCTCCATCGGTTCCAAAATATGAAGATTCGTCGAGGACTAATGTAATTTTTATTTGGTTATTTTGTAATTTTTTTTTCTTCTACCCGCATTAGTTGTAATGTGGAATTGTGTGACGCTTTGATATTGAACTTTTTTTTATGTAATATGCATCGATTATTTTCACTTGATTTTGTCACCTTATTTTCCGAATCCTGGATACGCCACTGTATCTAGCCATTTATTTGATATTTATATATATATACACACAAAGAAATTAATATTATATTCAATTTATATAAATCATACTCAATAATAATGGTTATAATAAGGTAAGTAGTATTTAGTAAATTCTTACACACACACCTGTTAGGGAAACGCGATGATAATGATGAACGAAAAGGAAAATATACATATGATGACGTTGGTAGCCCTGTCGGTTATCTTGGACCCAAAATCTGATATACAGAGTATATAATTTTCCAACCCGAATTCGAAAACGACTCGACCTATTAAGAAATGTGAAATTTTAGGGTATGTTTGAATTGGGTAATGATTAAGGGAGTAATGGAAAATATAAAGGGAGAAAGGGGGATGCATTACTCTAGGGAGAGGGTAAGTAACTTTCATCCCCCAAATGAGAGAAATGATTGCCCTCTTCATCAGAAAATCTAACACTCGGTCACCATCTTCCACACCTTTCATTTTAGCCTATAATTCAATCTATTACCCCATTAATCATTACTCACATTCCAAACATGCGCTTAATAATTAATAAAGCACATACACATATAGCGGATAATGTATTAGCCATGAGCTAATTATAATCTCATTAACAACATCCTCTTTGGCCTTGTTCTCTTTAAGTTAACGAAATGTTGGAACGGTAAAGAACGAAATAAAATAAAACGAATGGACAATGAAATAAAATATGAGATAAAATAAAATACAGTTTGGAAAATATAGGCATAGAACGCGAAACGAAACAAAACGGAATGCATCATAAAGACGAGGAAAGGAACAAACAGTTATTCTAACTAGTTACGGGCATTCAAAAGTGAAGTAGAACAGCATATGGAGGCCAATACAGATAAAAGTCCAATTGGTAACAAGTAGTAGAACCCGAAAGATCAATGGGATTAGAGATTATGTATCCTTGAACATGCCTAAAGTCCCCTGTCCCACCGATTAGAGGAATTTCCGATGGTTTAAAAAGGTTAGCAACCCCAACGTTAATGAGTGTGCCTATGTATCCTTGTTGTAAGTTTAAGGATGTCCTGAAAACAGAGATTGCTCTGTTACCCTCGAAGTTTGACGTGACTGATGACCCCTCCGTGAAGCCGAAGACCCTAGTAGAAGGGTCAGGTGTAGCAGTGAGCGGCTCGTTATATGCGTATAGTGTTCCGAAAGGGCTCATGGCGGTTTTCGACGACGACGGCGAAATTTGGTTCTTTGGTCCTTTAACTATGAAGTAAGCTGTTTTGTTGAAGGTTTCATGTAGATAGAGTGTGAAACGCAGCGATTTTACGCCGTTAGGATGGTGATGTTCGTGCAACTGGACTTGGTGGTGGTCATGACTGTTGGGGGCTTCTGCTGATGCTAATGAGGTTGGGAGTATGAGGAGAGGAAGAAACATAAGAGAGACTATTAGAAAGAGAGCCATTGGTATATAATCTATATATGCCGTAACATTATGAGAAATAGCTAGCTAGCTATTAGTGATTACATGTACGTACGTTATACTTTTATAGCAAGCCAAGGCTTGTTGTATTTGGTTCACGTATATTAAGGGATATCAACCGTCCATAATAATGACTTTTTTTCCCGCGCTGGCTGAATTACGCACTTTTCTTTTTTCTTTTGGTATATATAGCAAATACTATAGGGAAAGGGAATTGATGAAGTTCATACAATTCAAGTTTATCAAACGAAAAGGAAAAAACATATAGAGAGAGAGATACTAAGTATTAACTCTTCCCATGTGTACCACCAAGTCTACCACATGAATATCACAAAAACTTTTATGAGACGGTTTTTTTGTAACTTTTGGTGAGATAGGGGTTAATTTACAATGAAATAAGGGTGTAGTTCACTATAAGTGATCAGTATATTTGTAAACAATGACCCCATTTTTCTATGAGTTGGTCTCACACAAGACTTGTTGGTTAGTTATTATTAGTCTTTTTGGGTGATCTAATGATTTACAATATATTAACTTTGATTATGCAATTTCAAAAAATAAAGGAAGAATCTCAAAAAAGGCACCTGAGGTTTGAACTAATTGCAAAAATAATACCTGTGTTTTCATAAATTTCAATAAGGTACCTATAATTTCAAACATGCCTCATTAACCGTCTTTTGGCAGATTGAGCTAATTTTTCCATCCAAAAATTTCAAAGCGCGAGTGAAAACACACGTGAATATTTGAATAAAAAAGTTAACTTCGTCTGCCTAGCTAAAGATTGTTTATGAGACAGATTTGAATTTACAGGTACCTTGATTGAGATTAGTGAAAATACATGTATGTTTTTTGCAATTAACTTAAACCTAGATATCCCTTTTGAGATTTTTCCCAAAATATTATTGCATCATTGGGTTGGATTTGAAATGAGATATATTTACCCTATACTTGACTAAATAAACTTTGGTACAAACTTTGTGAATACGTTATGTGACGCGTCAAATAACTATATTTTTTAGAGGGCTGCTATCTGCAGCCTTAGAGCACCCCCAAATTAAAAAAAAAAAAAAAACAAAAAAAACAAAAAAAAAGCACTTGAAAAAAAAAAGAGATATTATGTGCAGCCTCATCCTGACCCTAAGGCTGCAATTTGCACGCTCCAATCAATTAAAAAAGGACACATAAACACTTGCAAGGAAAATGATTTTTTTTTTTTTGATATTTTCAAAAAAAGGACATGCAAATTGCAGCTTTAGAATGAGAGTGAAGCTGCACATAATTTTTTTTTTCTTTTATTGAAAATCACACATGAATAGCGAGGCATACACCAAGATAGATCAATACTTTTATATTTGTTATTTTCTTTTAAATAGAAAATATACATCTTTAAATAATTGGTGTGCCTTTTTCATTGTCTAACTACTATTTCAATTTAGCAGGAAAACAATAAATAAAATTAAAAAATAGATTCCTGGCCCGTATTAGTTGGGTATTATCTTTTCTACAACTTATTACTTTCAAGTTAGAAAGTTAATCTAATTCTCTGTGTCATTCTACGTAGCACTCTCTATCTTAACCACAGTAATTATATTTCACTGATCCGTAATTTTATCATACAACCTAATTTAATAATATATTATTATATCTAAAAGTTTATGGGTCAAATGTATAAGAGAAAGTACCCGAGTAATACCACTTGCTAAATACTCCTATCTTGCAAGATGATCAAGTTGGGTTGACTGATGACTCTCGATATAAAGGTTACCTAAATTTTACTCATAACTTGTCAAAAGGAGAAAAACTTTAACAAGTACGTATTTTAACATTTGCGAGTCAATCCATTTATTTATTATTATGACATGTCTATTTTTTTTTTCTTTTCCCTCAATCATGTAGGGGTCGTTTGGTTGGAGGTAATGATTAATACTACAAAAATCT
Source organism: Tetragonia tetragonoides (assembly GCA_038025085.1). Lineage (NCBI taxonomy): Eukaryota > Viridiplantae > Streptophyta > Magnoliopsida > Caryophyllales > Aizoaceae > Tetragonia > Tetragonia tetragonoides. The sequence goes on along the minus strand of CM076145.1, from coordinate 5,490,980 downwards.
GGTCCATTAACGACAACTCATTAACAACGGGATCAAAAACCCGTCGTAATTGTCCCTGTACAACGACGGGGTTAAGCCCGTCGTCCCAAAAATGGGAAAAAACACATAAAACTTCCCATTGTACAGATGTGGCCCGTCGTAATTTTTATGTTCCCTTTCTTATTATTTCCTTCCGTCGTCAGTCGTCACTTTCCCATTTCCTCAAACTGCTCGATTGAGGTCTCTCTCTCTCTCTACGACAACTAGCGGAGCTTTAGTTCCTGTTTCTCAGCGCACTTCGAAGCAGATCAATGAGAAAAGTTAACTTGTAAGTTTGAATCTCTGTAAATTTTAATTATTCGTTGTAGAATCGTTCTTCGAATTTATTAAATACTGAGTCAATCATCTTCAATGCGCGAGTTTACAAGAGTTAATTTGTCAATTTCGCTTTGCAAATAAGCTTCCGTTTTCAATTTGTAGTTCAAACTCGAAGCAGAGTCTCAGAATCTGCTGATTTCTCGCATAAATTTGGATCATGTACAGTATTTTAGTCGAAATTCTAACTTCTGAATCTTTGTTTTAGATGATGATTCAATTTAATAGAAATTTGATTTCACAAGTGGTCGTAATTTTTTGGTTACGGAAAACCCTAATTTTAACTGAAAATCATTTTTTCTCTATTTTTTCAGCAAAATTCTGACAATGCTGCGAATTCGAGATCTTAATCCAATTCCAGCAGTGGCGGCATGACCACGGCAATGCAAATCCCACCGTCATACGTATGATTTTTCCGCTGTAGTCGAATGGTTCAAAATCGCTGTGCTTCTCTATTTTTTGTAGATTTTGATTTCAATTCTTGAACGATTTGAGATCTGACATCAAGTTATGATTAATTTCTATCGTGATAGATTATTCTTCACAAGTTATGACATCAAGTTATGACATACAAGTTATGATTGTAGTACTGCTTTTGCTCTTAATTACATATAATGATCTATAGAAAATATAGAGTGATCTATTGAAAGAAACTGAATTGCATATAGTGATCTATAGAAGAAACTGAACTGCATGGAATTTGGCTAGGAGTTTGGCTAGGGTAAATTGTTTTGTTTTGTTGTGTACTTGTGTTGATATCAACTGTTATAAGCTTGATTCAGTCATGAATTGAATGTTTCCTTTGGAGTTGTATGTTGCACTGCACCCTGGAGTAAATAAAGTACAATATATACTCTTACTTCTAGTAGTTTTGCTTCAGCTTTGCAAGTGCTGTCAGCCTGTCAAGTAGCACGTTTAATTATTCTTTTTTATATTGGAAATTCAGGTTTGTAGTCAAAATTAATCGGACACATGTATATGAGAACTTTTGATCTTTAATTAGTTTGATATTATCAGAATCTGAATGTGTAGTTGTGCTAATTTGTTTGTGTAGTGTGAGATGAAACACCTACAACATGGTGACTAGTGTCTATTGACTACTGCATGACACGATTATTGTAATCTACAGCAATTTTTAGCCGGTGATGTTCAGGTAATGAGTATTGACTACTCTTGAAATTAGTGTGAGTCTTTGGTTTGTAGAAGCACGGGACAAGGGATGGATGCAAGGTTTGATTCTTTTAGACGATAAATCACTGAGGTACTTGCATCTCTGTCTCATTATTAGTAATCTTTTATCAAATGCTTGTGACTGATTAACTTGCATAGCTTTTGAGATTTCAGAGTTGTAGATCATCACATTATTGAAGTGTGTCCTGTGCTTTGGCTCTTATTATTGGTAGTATTATAGGGAAACCTGCACAATAGGCTTTGATGTTTACATTGTATTTTTTTCCATTGTATCGTCTATAGAAATTCAAGGCGAAGAAAAGGAAACCTAACTTCGGTCCTAGAGGTAGAAATAAATGCAAGGTTAACATGTATCCTCTGTCCTCTGTAATTCTGTGAAATAAACTCGAATGTGGCTGTTCTTGAGGATCATATTTCTAATGTCAGTAGCTGAGTGTTCTACCCTGACATGGATTGTTGATCAGTGGCCTTGACTTTACCTGCCCTAAGGAGAGTAAATTCCGAAATCATCATTATTTTTCATAACATTGGTCCATGTTGTTTTTGATGATTGCCTTGAGGAAAATTTGGTATTGGAAGGTAATAGAGTGTGAATGGGGGCAGAGTTTCTTCTGCCTGACAAAACAATATCTGCATTACTCTCTACTCTTGTTGTAGAAGGGCTTAAACTCTAGACATGATATTGATTCGTGGAATAGAAGATCCAACCTGACTCATCCTATTGGGTTCCTTGATAATTTTTTAAGTGATTAAATGCTTTGTTGCAGCCTCTGTCCTTTTTGTAGGATCAGAGCTTAAGTCTACAAAGAAGTTTAAAACAGTTACCAAATCTTGTCCTGGAGGATAAAGTTGGATAATAATTTATCACTCAAAATAGTAAATATTGTCACCAAATAAGTTTCTAACTTCTTAGTCTAAAAGAAATAAAAAATTCTTAGAGTCAGATGCTGTAGCTCTCTTTAATTTGATTAACTGATGTCAAAAGGCTTGTAATTCTAGCTCAAGTACCCTTGCTAGAAGGTGCCTTGACCTCTTATTGCTCCCTTCTTGCTTTATATGATTGCAGGTCATTTAGATGATAACATGGTTTAAATTTTGATTGATTTGTGGTTCAGGAGCCAAGCAATTTCGATAATGATGATGGAAACCTTGAGATTGGGATGGGTAAAGTACACCAAATTCATCCATTTGACTTTGTTAAAATGATATTTTCATATTTTTATCTGAATTGATGTTATTTGAATTGATTGATCATACTGAGGGATAGAGGGAGTTCACATTGTTAAATACTTGGTCAATTTGTTGATCCTTTTATTTCTTTTGGAGGATACAATTCATATTAAGTGAAAGGTGAATGGAATTAGGAAATTCTCACTGTTTTAGATAATGATATGCATACTACTGAGCTAAAAAAAATACAGCTAATACAGAGAAAGATGTAGCAGCCTTTCATGGATAAACAAGTGATTGATCTGCATTCACTACTACTTATGTGATTGTCTCTATTTCGTTATTTTTAGCTTTGCTTTGGTGTTGAGTTGCCTAAATTAGGGTGTTTTTGTATTTTGGTTGGGTGTAGTGCGGACTTGAAGAGCTTGGAAGAAGTGGAACAAAACAAGCCTCATTTTATCCCTCTTTACGTGGTTTTGAGTTTTGGAAAGCTTAAGCCTAATGTACCTGTGAGTTCATATCATTATCAGTATCATTCATTTTGGCTGCATTTTGTTGTTCAACTGTTTTGTTCATCTGTATAGATTGAATCAGAGAACATGAATTAAGGAGGTGGATATCTCAATAAAGCTGAGGAAGCTTGGTGAGCCCATACTTGATCTTCTTGCCCCCTTTTTCTTTTCTTTCTGTTGTCTTTTCATTTTGTTCTTGCTGTGTTTGCAATACTGTAAATTCGGCATGTTTGGGACCTGGTATTGATGTGTTTGGGACCTGGTATTGCAGGTTCCTAGCATGTTTGATGCTGTAGCTTCTGCTACCTATGAGGAAGAGAAAGATGGTGGGTTTGCTGATAAATCAGATGATGACTTGGATTTCCTTCTAGCCTGTTGTGTTGCAAATTAGGATTTTGACATTTTGTAGCCTTGTAGGCTCCAGAAGTTAGTTTGTTCTGTTTTAATAACCGAAAATTTATAAGCCTTTGCACCATTATTTTGGGTTTGTTCTTGTGATACAGTGGAGAATGTTGTTACATTAGTAGGTTTATAATGGAATAGAGCCATGTTTGCTCTTGAATGTTAATTCAGATGGATTTGCACTTTTCATGGAAAATCATTTTTTTGTAATTCTTTTTTATATTTTTTTTAATTTTGTGCCTTCAATTGCGACGGGTTCATCCCGTCGCGAAAGGTAAATTACGACGGGTTAATCCCGTGGCAAATGACCATTTAGGACGGAAAATCCTGTCGCGAAAAGCCAATTACGACGGGATAGTCCCGTCGTGAATGGCCAATTACGACGGGACATTTCCCGTCGTAATTGGCCATTCGCGACGGGACCTCAAAAACCGTCGTAAAGTGCAATAACGACGGCCCCTTTCTACGACGGGGGGGCGACGGTGTATACCGTCACAAAAGAGCTTTTACGACGGGAAATCCCGTCGTAAAAAGGTGTTTTCTAGTAGTGTAAGGAGGTAATGGAATGAATTTTTAGGCTAAAATAGTAAGATGAAGTAGTGATGAGGGTAATGATTAAGTGGGGGTAATAGAGAAAATGAAGAAAAATGGGGGAAATTCATTATCCTAGGGGGAGGTGGATTTCTATTATCCCCAAATGGAGGTAATCTAACCCCCACTACCTCACATACCTCTCATTTTAGCCTATAAATTCATTCTATTACCACATTAATCATTACCTCCAACCAAACGGCCCCTTAGTATTTTTGCGTCGTAAAAGTTTACATTACACAACAAATTCCACATAGGCAAAAAGGTGGAGGTGAAAACCAAATTGAGACTAACAATCACTTTTCATTTTACTTTTTTTAATCCTGGGTTTACGCACAAGTATTACTTGTGTATCCAAAGAATTTTACTTTTTTTTTTTTTTTGGCTCTTATGTATCACTTTTTTTAACAATAAAATTAGTTTTTGCAAAAGAATGAAAGGCAGAGAGGAAAAATAACTTTATACTCGCCATTTACGTTCTTGAATGATAGATAAAATTACACCCTTTATAAAATTAAAAATGTGCTAGGAGAAAATCATATAACAAAATAAAACAAAACTCACTTCACATTACCAGCCTCTGGGAACTAGGTTTTTAACTAATCAGAAAAAATGTAAGAAGAGCATGACTTACAAGAAAGAATCCAAAAAGGGGTGAGGGTGGGGGAAGAAGAAAGGACCCCAAGTATTAGTCCGTAGAAGTATACAATACCCTTCAGAGGGGAAACGGGACGGAAATAATTTCATATCATGAAGAGAAGCTCTACTGCTTCGAAAAAGAGAGGTGCCATTTCAGGGCTTGGCGTCTTGATTGCGCACTTGATTCCGGGGATTCCAACAGCCGCGGTCAATTCGATCAAGAACGGGATTCCTTTAGGAATCTTAGCAGAGAGATACAACACCTCCTGGTTTGCATTTTTCCTCTTTGCTATGAAGAACATGTTTGATGCGGCCAATTTGTCAAGAGTTGCTTCCACGCTATTTATCACAAGGCCAGGGAAGTCTCTGAGGACCTCATTTGAATCAGGAAGGGATTTCCATGTCTGTTGAAGAAAAAAAGGTTAGAAAGTTTTCACTTTTTGCAATATTATCAACCCGCAATTCAAGTCAATATTGGCTAGAAAGCTTCACTTGATTCAAGGGAAAGAATAACGCAGTCCATCAACTCAAAGGTGAGTTCCAAAGTCACATGCACACAAATACAGAGGAGAGTTAGGGGTAGCCAACAAGAAACTATGGGAATGTGAGCTATTGAGTGCTGGTGATAGTTAGAACGATAAATAATCAGGCAGGTGCAACAAAGTTTGGCTGGAAGGAGAGTTGAAGTAACTTAGTAAGCTGATGTTAAGGCCTCAAGGGTAAGGCCATTGTTTTGAGCTCCCAGTTGCCCAGTGGCAGCTCATACTAGGATTTGCTAGTGGTTTTGAGTTTTACTCAAAACAGAAAGCAATCACCAAAGCAAAGTGAAGAAGTATCCTATGGCAAAAAAGGTGGCAAAAGTTCAAAATATTATCAATTTTGGAAGACTCGGGTATCCCGGAAAAATAAAGAGAAGCTCTTCCTATAGCAATCAGGAAAATGAACAAGATGGCAAACAAATTGCCAAAAGTTGGAAGTCAATATTATTAATTATGGAAGTCTGAGTAGTCCTTTATGCCGTCTTTTTCAAGATACAAACCAGAAAGAAGAAAAGGAAAAAATAAGAGCTTTGCTCATAATGACCAGGACTGGGTTTCCCCAAAACAATTTGCAACACGACAACGATTCAGTTATCACACACAATGAGAATGAAAATGTTGTCCGGTGATTTAATTGAAGGAATGGGAAAATCAACTACATTACCTCCAAAAAGGTTGCACGCTCCATCTTCCCATCTTCAGAGAAGACCACATGCAATGAAAGTTTATCGTTGAAGTACCAAACTGGTTGCTGGTTGTTCTTTACTGCTACCTGTAGGAGAGTATTTGGAGGACCAGGAGCTACATTCTGAAATAGAACCATGGGAAGCAGAGTGCTCGCTGATGTCCCAGGTTGCAACTGTGGAACCTAGCAAACAAAACCAAAAAAAAAAGAGTATTAAAAAACATCACGACCATTTAGAAGTCAAATCTCCAAGGCACCAACATTTAGCAATGTCTGAAGAGAACTACCTGCAGAGGTCCTCCAGCAGCAAGGCCAAATGTATTCTTGTTGAACTGGATCATGAATCCATCAAGAAGGGATTGTGTATTGTTCTCAAATAGCATGCTATAGAATATTTGTCCATCTCTCCGTATAACCTGAGCACTGATTTGTAGTCCTTGTCCTTTGGAGGCAGGCAATACCACTGGCAAAGGTGGGCTGTAAAGGGAAAGATTAATGAGAAAAATCTTGCGTATCTTAGGATTTCAGAGAATCAATATAAACAGCATATCCTGTGATCCAAAAGTGTCTTATTTCTTTAGTAATTCAACATCTCAAGGAATATCCCAGTATAGGTGGCCAGTCAAAATTTCAAGGTAGCAGTATATCTATCAGCCAAAGATCCTCTATACAGTAGGAAAATTGAGATTGAGAATACCATGAACAATTATATAAGTGGAAGTATGAGTAATGTTGCTCACCCAGATGGTGCAGGCTGGTCAGCAGGAACCAGAGCATTTGAATTGTCCAAGCCTATTAGATCTCCCAGTAAATCAGGAACAGGAGCTGCAGTTGGAGATGCACCGCCAGCTGGGGCTGGGGCTGGCTGCCTGGATGATGAGCTGGATGGAGGCGACGCACCACTATCAACAGGATGTGCAGGTGATTCTGAATATCCTGCTTCACTTCCATCAGGATAATCCTCCTCCTCAGTTCTCTGAGATACTGTCTTCACACGAGTTACAAATGCTTCTGGTGGCTTGTGGTACACTGAAGATAGAGTTGCAATATTTGCAAGAAGTTCATCAAGAAGAGTAGAATCAAGCTGGTTCGAATCATCAGTGATCACAGGCTTCTCTGCTAACACAACATCTTTAGCTGCCTGAGATGCAATAACAATCAGTCATCCAAACCAGAGGAACTTAAAACCCAGACAATTTTCATATGTTCGTCAGTGAGCTACAGATATACGGAGTATAATATACCTATGATATAAGTTTGATCGGGTGCAGAGCTAGCTCCTAAAACCCTATAGTACTCCAATGATGTCTATGATTCCATAGTCCATATGCACAAAAGAACTACATTTTATGTGAGAATTTAATTTAACTATCAATCCCAGCAACGAGGTACAAGCCTTAGAGGGAAACAAAGTACTATTCTTCTTCCAGCAAAAGCCATTGAACTGTGATTATACTCCGTATATCAAAATGGTAACACAATTTTGCAGTTCAACTATTGCATACTAACCTCAGGATCAGTTGAAAGAAGACGCCAATATATGTAAGCACGATCACGCAGGTCTGGATTGTCAGTCTCAACAGTGGCATTATTCAAAACAGCCTGCGAACAATAAACATTTTATTAGATAAGATCTCATTAACAAGCAAAACGAATTACAGCCTAGGAGGAGTCCTCCCTCAAAAGTCTAATTAAAGAAGTTCCCTCTGAAATCAGTCGCGGAGACCCTTTCAAGCCCCAGCTACCTTCACCCAAAGCGCAACCAACTCCCAAGTACCACACCAATTCCCAAACAAGATCAGTCGATTGGAGACCCCAGAAAATTGCACTTAAGCCACAGGCACCAACATAAATAGAATTACAAGTTCGAATGGAGACATCAAAACAATCCACAATAAAGCTGATCTTACCACCCACCCATACCCATTGATTTTTTAATTTTTTTAGATAAGGCTACAGTTATCACTAAAAGAAAATAAAGGTAGGATTTGGTGGGATATGGATAACTTCTTTTTTTGAAGATAAGAGCACGGATAACCATTTTGACCTATCAATTTGCAAGAAACCACGACCGCTAAGCATTCAAACTAAGCAATTCAGCAACTTCTTTTCTCCCCAATTACTCTGTTTCTTCCCTAAAACTAATCGACATATTTACAACCAAATTATAGCTTTGCTCCTAAATTTTTTTCATATTTGTTATGAACTAGTACATTAGTTGACAACAGTATGTCTTTCAAATCACCGGTCAATCTTGAGAATCTCTCCGCATAACCTCTACCATCATACCCAGTCATGCCGCAGGAGTCTCATGCAATGTGCTATAGCAAAGGTATCATAGAACAGGAAAGAGAGATGTGAATACCCATATCGAACTCAACAATAGGGATGTAAACAAGCCGAGTCGAGCATTTAAGGCAATGGTTCTTGGATGCACCTGAGAGTACTTAGATGGGTACTCCCCCCATACTGATTGGAGGGATAAAAACAAAGGCCTTTCAGCCCATTTTTCATGGAGAATAGGCCACGGAGAGTAGCCAACTAGCTACTCTCAGGGGTGGTCAAGAAATTACCCATTTAAAGGTGTTCGAGTTCAGATCAGAAAAATGTTGGTCAAGCTTGGCTGGGAGCTCCAACGGGCTTTGAAAAAAGAAGCTCAAACTCGGCTTGACAAGAGTATTCGAGCTCATTTAATATATCAAGCCATACCATGAAAAGATTTTATAATTGTAAATACATAATCTATTTGGTGGGCCATCCATCCAAAGCAGGCGCAATAGACTTCAATAAGTTTACAGGACAACCAAAGCCCATCCTTCATAGTCAAATGTCAACTAGGAATTGCAACCAGGGACAGGCTTACTTATATATTTTTGCTTAGACAACTCACTCCTCCACAAGCAACGTGCGAGAAACTTTAATTGGATTATTGCAACCAAACATAGTATACTCAGTTGCGAAAGTGCCTTGCTCCTCTAGCAGCGATGTTGGACAACTTTTTCAACAAAGCTTCATGAAGAAGGATCTGACGCTATTCATCCTTTTTTTCTTTCACTATATATCTTGTCAACGCTCTTTTCTTGTCATTATATATGATTCTTTTTTATTCTGTTTGTCTAGTTATATCTTTTTTTCATTATTTCTGATACAAAATGCAGATTTTGTGCAAGGGAATGAAAGATTTAACTTTTTACATCTTCAAAAAAACTTAATTGCAATGAAACAGACACTTTTAAGTTAGGTATTCAGGTTGTTATCCACAGAAAGTAATTATTTATGACACCAAGCTATAAACTAGATTGGACAAGCTTTAAACAAGCTTCAAGAGGGCTTTAAACGAGTTGTTCGCGAACATAAACAAGTCAGGCGCGGCAAATTCATGCTCGGCACATCTATTAAATGATCTCAAGCTTGGTTCTTTTATTGTCGAATGACTCAATTACAGCCCTGCTCAACACACCCTCTGAAGTACATGCCCAGACCTTCAAGAAGATCAAATGCACATTCGACTCAAAAATGATCAGTCCAAACCTTGGTAGAAGCAGGGAATAACACCTTTAGTGGACAAGAGGAAAACTACTACCCCAAATGAAAAGAGACAGCTCAAACTTCAAGGTGATTCACATATATCACCAAAACAACCATGAGGTTGTCAATTGTTTTATAATACTGTCTGGTCAGTCATACTGCTCACACCTTAGAATATTCTCCCTTCTTTTAGTTGACACAATTCCGAGCAGAACAGTATGAGAAAGAAAAAATGCAAGTGTTATCTAGGATTAGAATCGGAAACATGGTTCTTTTGGCCATCCCAAACTTTAACTTTCATAATCAAATTTCTTTATTCATTGCAACCACAAGAAGAGAATGAAATTTCAACAATCTTCCAACACAGAACCAACTCGTCTGACTAGCACACAGAATTCAACAATTACAAAATGTGGGAGGACATTTCAGTAAATGGAAGAGCATGAAGTGCTAAATTTACATATGGTAGAATTGAGACAATGGTAGAACATGTCAAACATAATTTGCAATAACAATCTAGGTCTAGGGCACTCAAACTATCAAAAACAGAGTGCTGAGACGAGGTGGCATGAAACCACAGGCTGTGTATTGGACAAAGATGAACCTGAAATGTACCCACTATATATCTCTCCCTTCGTGACAGAACACTAAAATAAGAAAAATGCAAAAACAGAAAAGGCAACTTACCTGAATCATCTGCTGTGGTCCCTCAGTTGGCTTCTTAAGGAAAAGCTTGACAGTCGCTGTAAGCAATTGCAACTGGACTTGTGGAGGCTCCTCGGGAAAACTTTCCAAGAAACTCTCAAGCAACTCATCGGCATTGTCAATTCTTTCAGCATATTCACCAATGGTCCAAATCATAGAAGCCTGAGTACATATAAATAAATAGATTATATAAAGCCTCAGTCAGATGATAAAACAAATATCATCACATTGGAAAGATTTGTACCTTGGCCTCTGGCTCATCTAGAGTGTCTAAGCTCTCACAGAGTGTTGCGATTATGGACTCGTACCTGGAAGAAACATTACAAAAGTTTAGGCAATAGGCAAACAAAAGTCAAAAGAGCCATACAATTATCAAACAACTGAGTCAACAACTGAAAGCACTGAAATATACGTGTTAGGGTATCTTCTGAATATATCCTTAATTACTATAATTGCCTCCTGAACAACATAGTTCACTTTGATTTTGATCAACTCCAGCAAAACACTGATGCAGCGTTCAGCTGCTCTCTCTAACTTTATAGCACAGCGGCCAATTGCACGAACAGCTTTTCTAACAAAGTCTACATCTACTTCGGTTGCATACTCTTTAAACTCCAACAAAACCTGGAACCATAATTGCAATGTTTAGAGCACAACCACTAGAATCTCGTATTATAATATAGCAGCGACGACAAAGTACTTACTTGATCAATATTTCTGTCTGAAGCAAGCTTGATCATAATTTCTAACTTCTCCATCTTCACATATATAGGGTCATTGTACTTGCAGAAGAAGACCTTGCAACATAAAACATATGCAAGACAGTAAATTTTTCATGGACTGCTAAAAGATACAATATGGGACTATTCCAAATCAACAAAGTGCAGGGGGAGCATAGAATTGTTGACATGGAAAAACGTAAATACCTTAATTTCATGGGCCAGAATTGTTGGCCTTTTTTGCACAATGAGATTGATATTCCTCAGGGCAACATACTGTATCTCAGGTTCAGCAGAAAGCAGAGTTACAAGGGGAGGAGCCATTTTCTTACAAAGGTTTCGAACCACATCAGTACTAGTGATGAGTTCCATCTGCTGAAGAATCATCTGCAAGGAAACAGAAAACAAAGCTTATGATCACATAGCAGACAGCTAACAACTACCATTAAGCTGCAAAAGAAAATTTATCACCTTTACAGCTGAAAGTACAACAGCACAGTTGGCATGTTGTAAGCGTGGAGTAACTCTCTCTACAATGTTCTCAGCTTCTCGAGCATCAGCTGCTTTATACCTCGAAAGGGCATCCAATATAAAAACTTGACCCCACCTGATGAGGAGTGAATATAGCATTACAGCTACATTAGTATTAAAGATAGACAAGATCTATACAGCTCGAACAAACCCTTCCTCTTTTTGAGCAAAGCTTCAGCACAAAAGTATTATACAACAAAAGGACAAAAATAACTTGATCGTTGGTGTTCCTAGGGGAATGCGTACAAATATATATGAGTTGGTTTTTCTATATAGGATATACATTTTTCGCATTAGAAATAAAAAGATTACCTCCTACCTATCAAGGTTAAAAAAAATGCTATTTTCATTGACTAAACCCATCCCCCATACTTTGGCTTAATCCTTCACCCTCAATAAACTCACACACACCCTCACTCAGCTGCAAAAAATTTGTAAGGTAACTTGTTTAAAAGTCAAAAAAAAGGTGTCTGAAAATGAGCAGTTAGACAACAACTATACATGAAAACTGTTAGCAAATCAACAGTGCATACAAGAACTTACTCTGTGCATTCATTCAGGGCAGTAAGGAGCTTTTGAAGTGTGGCACTGGTGATCTCAAAAATGGGTCTACTGCTGTTCTCTTGAATCTCGGCAAGAGCTGCCACAGCATTTGCTACTACCATTGGATTATTGTCAGATATCAAATCTTTTAGCGAATCTAGAAACCCCCTATCCTCAACTAGCTCAGCATTGATATCAAAAAGCTTGGCAACACAAATGGCAGCTGTCTTCCGTACATATGGATCATCATCCTGTTAAAACAGAAGAAGAGAATTATTTCAGCGTTGCAAAAACAAATTTACAATACACTATAAAGTAAGATCAAACACATATATCTTACAGACTTTTGAGAGAATAATGACAAATGTCAACCTTGAGGCACCTTTGAAGGGGATCACATAAGTATTCGGTAATTTTATCAACACGAATACAGCCCATTGTTCTAACTGCCAAAGCCCGAATGAGAGGATTAGGGTCTTGTGAATCCTGCACAGGGACCAATAGTTTAAGTGCACATTAGGGCAATGCATAGACATTATCAATAAGAAAGAGCAAAATTTGGAAGGGCTAATATCATTAGTATATAAATTACCATATATGAGATTTTTTTTTTTAAGACGTTCAGGTAAAAACGAGCAGATAATTGATAATTCAGATGCAACATAAACAAAAGATGCTTACAGAGGGTCAATAAGCGAGATAGATTAATGAACTTTGCAGCTAATGCAAAAGCTGTACCACAGAATTTGCTTTCTTCGAAGAACAATAAACTGAACTCGCTTTCTTTCAAAGCACCTTTTTTTGGTTTTTCATTGTTTGCGGACAGTTTTGAAAATTATAAATTTATAAGTAGACAACAAGGATATTTTTTTTAGCTTTAAATTAAATTTCTGCAAAGAGTTGAAAAGTTTTCAAGACATAAACTTTGTAACTGGTAACCACCCCGAACAGGCCCTAAGTCTTTAATAGAAACCCTCAACATTTATAAGTACATGTTAGCTTCACTGGAAAGTCGATGCTTCGTCCAACATGTCTTTTATAAAAACAATCTGTAAATTCGTTCATTCCTTACCTTATTCTAACACTGGGTTTCTGTTCCTTTTCAATTTTGTGGAAAGAGGGGGTAAAGTGAAAGAATAGTAGAATATAATGAAATATAGATTTATAGACAGAGAGAATATGTCTTCAAGATAACCATCTTCCAAAAATCAGGGATCTCGAACTGATGTTAATACTAAAAACTTAGTAAAAACTCAATATCTGACTGCATCACCAAACCTTGCATTATCGATGGCAAGTTACCTTGACAAATGTATTGACTGCAAGAATTGCAAGGTCTGGTTGACTTTTAGCATAATTAATAAGGTATAGATATACAAGCTTCTTCAACTCCAAGTTTTCTGTTTGCATGCAGTTCACAACATCAGTGAACAATGATGAAACATCTTTTCCAACAGTCATTGCAGCAATAACCTTCTTGACAGCATCTTTCCTCTTATCCTACACAGAAAACAAGGTATCCTGCACATTAGCCAGCATATCGAAAATACAAGCACACAAGAAAATGAAAATGCATGAGGAGGAAAACATATTGTGACCTAAACTGTGAAGTGTGAGCAGAGAAAGGAAACTTAATGTGAAGCGTGAACCCATTAAAAGATTACCCACAACTATGTTACTCAGATGCAGAGATGAATCGAGTACAAAGGTGATTCGGGATTGAATATAAGAAATTCCTTGTTTATGGTAGAATGTGAAGTGTTAGGTGTCATACCATATCCAAGGGTCCAACACATATGCTCGTGGAAATGAAGAGTACAAGTAAACAACTAAACAAACTGGACTCTTAACCTAACACAAAAGAAGGAAATCTTCCCAATCTCCTTTCTGGAATTAGCTGACCATGAGAAATCTATGATAGAGAAACTGTAATATCAATTGAAAAAAAGTATTTGTCTTCTTCTTTTCCCCCAGGGAAGGCTGAAGACTTCTTAACACAAAAGAAGGAACTCTTCCCAATCTCCTTTCTGGAATTAGCTGAACATGAGAAATCTATGATAGAGAAATTGTAATATCGATTGAAAAAAAGTATTTGTCTTCTTCTTTTCCCTCAGGGAAGGCTGAAGGAAGACTTCTTCAATCGACATTCTACTCTAAAGACACACAATTTGACAGAAACAGAGCAGGCCAACATCCCATTATTTTTTGACATCAATAACATAACATAATTGTTAGAGAAATGAATATGAAACCTAAAATAACAATGTGAGTTATGTAATCCATAATCCATACAGCTCCAGCTTAAACCAAACTGTGTTTTTAATTTTTCATAGATAAAGAGCAGGTTAAACCAAACTAGTATCTCCTTGGATAAATCAGATCATACAACAAGAACAACATGCGAAGCCTACTCTATCTTTTTTTTTAAATAAAGGGAAAGTATATTATATATATAGTTTCAGAACCACAAAAACTTGTTTAAGACAATCTGACTATAACTTTTGGTAAGACGAGGGTCACTTTTTAATGGAACAAGGGTCACAGGACTCACAGCTCATAATAAATAACCCATGTATTTCTAAATAGTGATCCCATTTTTGTGTGAGTTGGTCTCACACAAGACTTGCTCTTTTAGGAATAAAGATTGAGAGCACAAGGATTCCTCTAAAAAAAACTCAAATAAATATTTACACATCAGCCCAGGCCCCAGTGTCTTTGAATCTCTAAAAAAACTATTAAATTCGAAAGGGCCCGGCTGTCATTGACCATAAAGAATCTAAGTAACTCCAAAGCAAATCAGAAGATAGTGTAGAACCATGGAAAACCCAAGAGTTCTTTAACGGCCAAAGGCGGCGCCACAGCGCTGCAAAATAAAACATTTTGCCACAGTAACCTCTTCTACCTCCTCCCAAAGCTCACAAATCGCGTTTACAGTAAGTCCAAAAACTAGTGGGGTCAGGGCAAACCCAAGACTCTCCAACTATACCGAACAGCCTATATCAAAGACACCGTGCTACATCACACCTCAAGAAAACATGTGCCAGAGTTGCAAAGCCTACTCCCTAGAGATAGTGAACGGTTCCATGCACCTAGTCACTGTACACTAGAGAGTTGTCTTATCTACAGTGCTCCACTCCATTTTTCCCAAAATGAAAAGTATATTAATAATGTGAATTATGAAATTACAACCTAGGAGGATCAGAGGTCCTTAGAGATATATCTAATTACAAGGATCTCCCATTTAAAAGCACCAGCTGCTTTAGCCCATAACAACATTACCCAACATAGTTCCACTCGAAGGCAGTTTAAAATCTAGAGGGATACCTCCTCCCTGTCTTTCCAAGTGTATATACCAACAAACCAAGGTGGGGCAGGCTAAATAGAATCTTAGCTAACAAAGACACTTGGATATACAAAAGTTCGTTTTTACGCTGCTGCCATGCAGCTGAACCCTTTGGTACTGAACTCTATTCCAAAGCCACATAAGCATGGATACTTGAGTATGATCTGCAACAGCAACAACTAGTGTGGATCCTGCTACAGGTTGACTGGCATGATCAAGATGTTTGCTCTGGCAGGTCGCGACTATCACAAGGATTTCTAATCTTAGGTATGAAACGTCACGATTTAGTCAAAGTAAATAAACTAATGTACTCTACCCCTAATGGCTAAGAACTGGACCTCAAGGAGATGAGAGAAGATAGGGAAAAAGTACTTTGATAATTGATCACTACTACTACATATCAGAAGAGGTAAAGGTTTTAGGAAGAGAGAAAAAGAGAAAAAAAAAAAAAAAAAAAAAAGGAAACAGGCTAAGGGAAATGAATTAGAAATAGATAATGCAACTTATCTTAAGGGATTCTCCTTGTTCAGAGTGAAATAAATTTGACTTTTCCACCCTAATTTAAAGTCTCTATACAGAGATCTAACTCATCTTTGTCAAGGGATTCTTCTAGTTTTGGGTCTAAATTGAGGTGTCCACGTTCCATATCATATCCTACAGATCAAGAATCTGGCACATAAGCCCAGAGTGTATAGGGCAGCACTTCAGAACCCTGAACTCTATCCTTAAGGTCACTAGATTCAGCCTCCATTGGGCCATTGGAGGTTTTTCTCGTTGTTAGCTTCAGGGTCCGAGGGATTAGTCTGTACCCATGTTATCTGCAGAAAAAATTTGACACTTAATTTTGTCAAAATGAAGAATCCAAGTAACACACTGGCCACCACTGTCACTTTTCTGCGAGTTATTATGCACGGGTTTTTTTTCTTTTTTAGATAACATGGGTGTCCAAGCTTTGCTTGACTAATCCCATGGGTCCTGAAGTTAAGTACTAGGAAAACCTCCAGTGGCCCTGAGGGGACTCAAACCTGGACCTATGGAATACTTCTCAGAGGTCTTACCAACTGAGCTACCCCATCAGGGTTGCAAGTGATTATGCATGTGTTAATTACCTTAAGGCAGATCGTTGAGAGTAACAAGTCTTAGAACAACTCAGTTGAGTGATCAACGAATGTTTGCCTACAAGAAGAATCACCCTTCTTGTTGTCACTTCTCTCACAAATAATCCCAATGTGTTTTATCTGGAAAGTGTAGCATTACTAGTATCCAACATATCACATTATGCTGAAGTAATATGCTCATTTTATAGATAAGCCCAGCTCGAAACAACTGATATTAATAAAAACAATGTTCCCTTGAGGTGATCTGCTAATTGATTCACGTGTAAACCTCTAATACTATCAAACAGACCATCATCCGAAACCCTAGTACAAACACTTTATCCTATCCAACTCCTATCAGTGGACATCTTTCAAATCCCCCAGCACAAGAGATTAAACTCTAATTGAATGGGCATACAAATGTAGTTTCGATACCAATTTCGATTCGTTAACTTCAAAACCATACTCACAATTCCATTTGCAGTAGCACCAGATTTCAATTCAACATCAATCAAAGAAAAATGCCTGAATGCGACTATACAGTGAGACTAATCTACCATTACATTGATAGCATACTTTAAGTAGCCCTAAATCCGATCCACATAACACCATAAACTACCAACCCTAATTTATACGAATTCAACAACAAATGGCCCACAATCAACGAATTAAAATCACATTTCAAATCAAACGCGATCAGATCTACATACATTTCCGCAAATTGATAACATCAACTGGACGAATTTCAGAAAATAAATTGAAAAAGAGGATTAGATTAAAACCTTATACTGTGAATTGAGCTCTTCTTTGAGCTCAGGGATTTCACCCTTCTTTGTTGTGGAGAAGTACTTCGAATCGTGACCCGCCATCGTTCTTGCTCTCTTTCACTCTCTCTCTCTCTCTTTCCTCTTTCTACTTTTATTTTATTTATTTTTTTACTACTTTTTATCTTTTCTTTTTATTTTTAAGGGTTTTTTTTTTTTTTTTTGGGAAAGGATTTTCACGGTGTTGTTGGTCATTGTTCTTTCTAAATTCCGAATGTTGTGAGTCTATCACCTAGACGCGAATTTTTATCTAAGCGCCCGACGTGTTACGGTTTAGTATAGCAATTGAGTAGTGGGATACGTGAGATGTAATTTTCAAAGGCCATTATGAGGGCTCAAAACCTATACAGTTGGCTTCACACTTAGCCTAAATATAATAGAGGCTCTTTAACCCTAGTGATCGGCTAAAACTCTCAAATTGTGATCGGTCATCATGAGTGCTCAAACTCTATGCAGTTGGCTTCACACTCAGCCTAAGTACTAGGAGCTTTTTTAGCCCCTAGTGATCGGCTCAAACTCTTAAATTGTGATCAGACATCATGAGGACTAAAACCCTATACAGTTAACCTCATACTCAGCCTAAATACTTGGAGCTTAATTATGATCGGTCATCATGAGGATTCGAACCCTAACAGTTGGCCTCACACTTAACCTAGATACCAGGAACTTGTTTAGCCTTTAGTGATCGGCTCAAAGCACCAAATTGTGATCGTCCATCAGGAGGGCTCAAAACCTATACAATTGGTCTCACACTTACACTAAATACTAGGAGTTTTTTAGCCTCCGATGATCAGCTCAAACATTAAATTTCTGATCACCCTAGGTCAAAAGGCTGGTTCCATGAAGCATTGGGGATAGAAATTGAAGAAATCCTTCATGAAAGCTCACAACAAAGTAACGACCTATTACCGACCTCGGTGACCGGCCACTGGCCACAAACTCTGATCGGCTATTTACAGTGCCTCTTGAGCTAGAAGATGTTCCTCACTAGTCAGCCAAAATACGCAAATTCTAATCGAACGCGCTACCTGTAGCACAAAAAGTAAGCTCAAAGATTCTAATTGGCCAAAATCTGGTCGG
Organism: Tetragonia tetragonoides; assembly: GCA_038025085.1. Classification (NCBI taxonomy): domain Eukaryota; kingdom Viridiplantae; phylum Streptophyta; class Magnoliopsida; order Caryophyllales; family Aizoaceae; genus Tetragonia; species Tetragonia tetragonoides. The sequence goes on along the minus strand of CM076145.1, from coordinate 5,472,527 downwards.
CCTATTCTAATCGACCGGAATCCAGTCGGCCTCTGGCGGCCAGCCCAAATTCAGAATCCTATCATGAACTTTTTTGTTTGAATTATGCTAACTTCAAGGTTTCCACTAGACATAATCCGAGTGGCTAAATGTTACGGCCTAAAATACCTTTCATAGGGCCCTACATTGTCGCGTCATATAAATTGAACAAGTCAACGGACTTGTGAGAAGGTGACATATGGCAGTAAATGAGATTAGGTGACCGCCCTCAAGTTCCAGGATTATTCGTTCGACACGTCAGCCTGTCAAATCAGGCCCGAAATTCCGTAATTGGTGGCTCAAAAAGAAAACACGGAGGGCTGACGTCTAATATTCTGACAATGTACGAAATTACGACTCTGCCATTCACATCACTATAATTACCGATCTCCCACAATCCCAAAATATTCTTTATCTCACTTTCCACTTTCTTTCTCTACCTGCCAGAACATTGTTGAAGGAGTATTTCCCGGAAAATCACCCAGCCAGTTTTTATTCTTTTGCATATCCTACATACTTTGGTAGCCGTTTGCATAGCGCTCCCCCTGAGACTATCATTAAAATATAATCTCACAAAGAACACGAAAACATTATCCTTTGGGTAATAAAATGAATTACTCATCATTTTCCAAAAAAAAATAAAAAAAAAATGGACATAATTGCACACTTGCACAAAAGGGGAATGATGCCTCCTCTTCCTACTCCATTTGTCATTAGAGCATTCAGAATATATATACTCCACATTTTGAATGATTGTTTGATCTCAATACTTATTTGTTATGGCATGAATTTGATATTACTATAACTTTTTAGTGATAATAAAGAGTGGCACTTTAAGAGCATGAATAACCATGAATAACCAATATCATGTGGGAGGTAAGAGAGGGATGAACAACAAAGCATGTACTTATCCATGAATATTTTGTTGTTCAAAGGGGAGAGAGGGGGGGGGGAGAGAAAGAGAGAGGGGGGGGGGGGAGAGAAAAACATGAACATGGGGCAAAAAGTTCATCAAATGGCTTGGGTGAACATCGGAGTTGGGCGTTCATGGTGGGTTTGCAAGCGGTAATTCTTTTTTTTTTTTTTTACTTTTTAATGAACCTCAATTGGCCATAAAAAATTCTAAAAAAATCAAAAGAAAAAAGAAAGAAATACTGGTAGTTATATTTTTTCATGATCTACAAAATGAGACCCATTTGTTATATTTTTACACAAAGTTGCTTTAAATTCATTTGTTGGCCACGAGGGAGGAGAAAGAGGGATGAACAAGTTTCTTGAGTTCATGGATAAATATGTGTTTGCGTGAAGTTCTTGGAAATAAGTTGATATTGAGGTGGAGGAGTGAGAAAGTAGGAGAAAGATGGATGAACAAACAAGGTGGTTCATTGTTATTCATGCTTTAATAACCTGACCTCTCCCAAAATCTTTGATTCTCTCCCTTAGCCTATCCTTTTTGTTTTCCTTATCCGAAATATTTTTACAACTTTTTTTTTTTTTGGAAAATGGTGAATTTTATTCAATCCATCCTCCAAAGGACTACCAAGGCGGCATCCCAGGGAAAAATCAATTCAAGAGGGTGGCTTACCAACTAGGTACCCACAAGGATTACAACAAGAGTAAAAACAACAGACTTTTTAGCCTAAAAGAGCATACAGTCGATCTTTCCCATCTATAGGACTCTCAGAAAGAATTCTGGCACAAACGTTACTCTTGATCTCCCTGACAATAACATCAACAGGCTTGAGATGCTCACTGAAGATGCGTGCATTGCGTTCTCTCCAGAGTTCATACACAGTGGCAGCTAAAGCACATCTTTTGATTTTGTGCTTCCAAGACTTGCCTTTGAGGTGATTTTTCATCCATCTTATTTCATGCTTGAGGCTGAGACCTCTACGAGTGATCCCAATCCAAAGCAGAACATGTTGCCACACTTCAGCTGAGAAGGTACAAGAGAAAAAGAGATGCTGCACATCTTCAGAGCTGGCTCTGCAAAGGATGCATCTGCTCACAATAATGCATAGCCCTCTATGACATAGATTATCAATGGTAGGCAGAGCATTTTGTAGGGCAAGGGCTGCAATAAAAGCATGCCTTCTACTAGTAGCAGAATCCCAGATGACAGGAGCCCAGCCAACCTTGTCACTAGGTTTTCTGAAATAATCATAGGCTTTCCTGACAATGAGCTTTCCATTAGGAGACCAGGAGTTTAGGAGTGCCTTAGCTGCTTCAACACTGCCTGCTTTCTTAATCAGATCATCTCTGACATCAAGAATATTTTTACAACTTCTTTAGATTTATTTGTACAATTAAAAAAAATCAAAAAAAATTATTAAAAATAAAAATATTTATATTTAGTGAAAGTTTTGACTATCTGACATAGCATGGGTTTACTCCTAGTTTTATAAGTAGTTAAAGCATAAAGCAAGAGAACTTTCTATGACTTGGCGCTAGCCTCTACCAACTCAAACTTGATTGACAATTAATTTTATTTTATTTTTGTGGAAAATTGTCAATTAATTTTTATTATTGTCATTGCCAGAATGAAGATACATAGTATGATCATGATTTGAAATTTCCAATTTAGGGTCCCTACTTTTCATTTTATTGTTTTCTTAAAAAAAAACTTAACTTATTTAAACTAAAATGAATTGATTTTTCCTCGTGACCTTTAGTCCTTTGTAACTTGTCAAAACCCTTTTTAGTAACTGGTTCATTTGAAAGTATATATTCGAAATTGTTCTAATAGACAGATATATCATTGTGAACACATCCCAGAATTACAAATTACAATATTTATTTAATTAAAGTGAGTGGTTATTACATGCATGAATTGGACTAAATTAAACTAAACTAAATTGAATTAGATTGAATTAAAATTAAGCTAAAGAGAATACAACCTTACAAGTATGAATGAGAAAAACGGCAAATAATGATTCACTTCCATGCCATTAGAGTGGAAATGAAATCCTCTCCTGCACTCCCTCCAATACCTTGAAAAAATAATTATTTTTATTTTTCTTTATTTTTTTTTTATTTTGGTCTTTGTGAAGTATTGGAGGGAGTATAGGAGAAAAAGTGTAGGAGATGATCTATTTCATCAGAGCGATCACAATCTGACAACATCATGAAGGCTAATATGGAAGCTTATGTATTGTTGATTCACATCTCAGCTATTGTAATGGTTTGCTGAAACATGGGACTGTAACTAGGACTTCCATATTTTGGGGTCTTCTAACATCACCGACACAAGTCTCTTATTTATTTGAGTACTTCGATGGCTTATCCATCTAAATAGAAAAAATGTTAATACATTATACATGATCCGAGTTCTCTCACAACTAAATTATAACGGGATCAAAGAAAATCTCTACTTTAAAACATTTCATGGAGATTATTCACCAAATTTAGCTGAAAAGAAATGAGATAGAATAGATTGCAGAATGGAGCATAGTGTGCAACAAAATGAAATCCGGCGTGTAACACAAGTTATATGGGGAGTGCATAATATAATAGAACAACACTTGTGAAACAGAAGCGGAATCGAATGGAACGGGATGTAATGCATCATGGAGATCATGTAAAGAACGACTATCCTTCGGTCGTCAAATTTTTGTAGCATCTCCTTCGGCACTACAACTGCATGATTAAGAATAAAATCAGTCAGCCTGTCTCTTAATAAAGATGTATACTTCTGAAAAATTAGAGATAGAGAGTTATTAAGGCCCCAAAATAAAAAGAGAGATAAAGGAACCAATAATGGTCAATAAAGTTGAGCTTTGTATTGTTCTAGAAAGCCACAATATCACAGACAAGAAGCTCCATTATTTCTCTTGATGATTACCTTTTAAATCATTTTCCTGTCTCAGGCTTCTATATGCATCTTTTGGCACAAATTCGATTACTGACAGAAGGAGATCAAAGTCAGCAAACTAAAATTCACAAAAAAATAAAAAAATTAAACATAATAGAAAAAGAAAGTTAAGAACGATGACAGTGGCATAGAAAATCACGTGTTAACTAGTGACTCCTCACGTGTTAGGAAGGGCTCTTGATGAGCCAATTTGGTGAAGATTTACATTGTTGACTTTTTTGTATGAAAGTCTATACAATGCCTATGAAGAGATGAACATTTTGTAAAGTAATCCATCTGCATAATCATGTAACAAATCACTTAATTATTTCTAGTCAATAAAACAAAAATAAGAGACAAAAACTATATGGCAAGTTAGAACATTGAACAAAAAATAAATAAATAAATTGCGAAGAAGAGAGATAACAAAATTGGCTCATTAAAGAGAGTGTTAATAACGACAAGAAGGTTCAAATTTCTTACCAAAATCAATTTACAATAGGGAATCAGAATAATTTCCTTAGGTATGAATACCTTAATACTATCCCATTTGATCAATGTGTGACGTCCCACTTAACATTAACTCTAGTGATTCATATGGATTACTTTGACAGATAGTCAAAGGGATTTAGCAGCCTTGTTAAGTTCACACATACAAATTAAAAATAAACTAGGATTATTGGAGAATTCAGAAGAAAAACAACCTGAAGGTGGGACACTTATATCATGTCTCATCATATTGTATGACTCTTTATATGAAACTTTGAACAAATCATATGAGGTAAGTGACTTGTTACAATGATGCATAGCAGATTGCAGATAACTTGTTCTTCCAACTTGATTCCCCTAAATAATGTATATATATAGGATGAATTAGTTCTAAGTGATCATCAGGTGGAAACAAAAGAAACAAACCAAAATGAAAAGACAAACATACCTCTTGTTTTGCATAACTGTTACATTGCCAGATTGTCAATGCTTTAGAATCCTTGATTGGTTCAAGTTTCTTCTTCCTTCTCTTCATTGTATTTTGTGTTTGTATCTTTGAGGCATTGCTTAATTTATAAATCGGAAAAAAGGGTTATAACAACTGGATGAGGAGGTGATTGTCATTTCCTCTTCTATGGAGAAATTCAAAAGATTGATTCACAATGATATTGAATATGACAAATAAGAAAATACATGATTAATTTCTTATTTTGCTTGATTTTTTTACCCTATTGAGGATTCCATACTAGAAACTACATACCTTAAACATTTTGCAGGTTAATTTGTTTCCTTCTTTTAGTGTAAAACCCCATCCAAATGCTTAATTTGGTAATAGAGTTTTCACATGTACATCATTCTATTTAGGATGAGAAAGGGGATCATCATGGGCTAATCTATTGATCTTAATACACTAGTAGTGTGATATTATCTAGTGTGTATTGTTGACACAATCCTCGGACATATACTGTAACACCCCCGAATTTACAACGATTTCCAAGGAACTATTGACGTCGCTATACGCGACTCGACACCATTGAACCGTCACAAACCCAATGGTAGTTACTGCACCATTTATCGCTAAGGAATAAATGCTAAACAGAAATAAAGACTATGTATCAAAAAGGAGCTTACTAAAAAACTAAAACGAATTAAATATTAATATCAGAGTTATCGAAAGAGTGAACTTAAATCCATTAAAATTATTACAACTTGCCAACTTGGGCACAACCAAGATCCCAACAAACTGAACTAAAATAAAGAGTTCTAACTACAAAGCTAACTCTACCTTCCAAGCTGAACGTCCTCACTTGACTAAACCTGCACTTTGGTTTCCGTGACGGAAACAAAATTACAGAAGAAAATAAAAGAAATAAAAAAAACAAAAAAAATATTACAACTAATCATCACTTGTGCCACGAAAATTTCGAATTCGTGGCAATTTCACCTCTTGCCACGGGAAGAAATGAATTTTAATAAACAGCTAAAATTACTATAAAAAGTATGCTACGGGTACACTTTTTCAGTGTACTGATTATGCCACGAGTAAAGCCACAAGAAAATTCACCCATACTGAAAATATAAAATAAAATTGGTAAATGAAACGATGACACATGGAAGTTCACTCATGATAACATAAGGGAATATAAAATGTCTTTCAACTAATTTATTATTATTATTATTATTATTATTATTATTATTATTATTATTATTATTATTATTATTATTATTATTATTATTATTATTATTATTATTATTATTATTATTATTATTATTATTATTATTATTATTATGTGGTCTAGCAGAAAACCCATAAAATATTAACGATTAACAAAAATTAATAAAATTATTATTTTTTTGGACAAAATACAAAAACATTAGTTGAAGATCTTTCTGTAATTTTTTGCTGAAATGAGCGAGGGTCACATTTTAGTGAAATAAGGGTCACAATTCATTAAAAGTGATTTCTATACTTTTTTATTTATTTATCTTGGTTCGGATGAGGCACAAAAGCCAATGCAATATACATATATGTGGGGAGCGAGATTTAGATTAATGTATCGATCACTTCATTCTTAACTGCTAGGCTAAGACGTCCTTAGTTAATGATATCTATTTTTGTAAATAATAATCTTACAACGACCTTAAAAAATATGAAATAAAGTTGTCTATAAATAAGGAAGTAGTAGGAGATTTTAAAAAAAAAAGAAAAGAAAAGTAGAAAATTAAAACAAACAAAGCGCAAAATATTATGATCAAGAAAAAAAAAAAACAAAAGCAAAAGGCAAAGTCGATACCAAGAAGTTCCCACCATCTTACTAGTTCCCACCAAGTGATGATCCATATATATATATATATATATATATATATATATATATATATATATATATATATATATATATATATATATATATATATATATATATATATATATATATATATATATATATATATATATATATATACGGGAGGGCTCCTATGACCAGTGGCGGACCCAGAAAATTTATAGTATGGGTGCAAGAAAAAGGACAAAACATATCCCAAATAATCGGTGACAATTACACCCGTATTAACGATACCCAATAACTATTATTTCCATTCGAAATTGAAACTACAAATTCTGACTCCCACCAAACGTCAAAAATTAAACCCCCAAACAAAATATTTTCAGAATTTAGAAGATAAATACATAAAATTGGACAGAATTCGCCAAATCAGACTTGAACTTCAATTAGTACTAGGTTTTATCCCCGTGAAGCACGGGCTCGTACAATAATTTTATGAATATATTCAATAATTTAATGCTTAAACAATTTGAAGTGATATTTATTGATATTATTGATAAAATACATTTTATTTTATTTTTGCAAAGATTTCTATCCATAGGATGCATGGTAATTCTTGAAAAAGATATTTCATACCATGCACTTGTAATGAGATTGGACTGAATTTAGATAGAGAATAAAAATAGTATATGTACACTAATTCTAAAAAGTAATTCAATTCATGAATAAACTCATTCTGCATTAATGGTATATGTGCACTAAAACTTGATATTTCATACTTGTTTTATAACGCACAACTAAAACTATATGACAAAGTTATGCACATGTGGCGTCTACGTGTCATCTTCACAGGAACATTGCCTCTTATGTGATGTCCTACTTCTCATCACCGCACGTAAATGATCCAAACTTTTATAGGATACATATACATATATATCTCAATTTGAAGCATTTTTCAAATCCTATCCAACGGAGTCAGATTTTTAATTTTTTGACATACGTAAGTAAAGTTATTTTATTTTGTAATTTGGAAATATGTTAATAAATTTGTAATTAAGTCAACTAATGATAAGAATTAATGGTGGATGATGTGTCATGTTACGTGGCAAGTTTGTGCTTACGTGTCGGCTTACGTGTCATGCCTACACGACGTGGCTCGCCTATGTGGCGCCCCACGTGTCGGCACCACACGAAGAAGGACCGAATGATATATGATACTTTCAATTATTTACAATTTCTATGTTCAATTAAATAAACAACTCAAATTAATTAACATTTGTAATTAGGAAGGTAGATGGCAGAATTTGGGGTAAATTTTGAAAAACACTTCAACAAGTGTTGTTTCTCTCTTGGTCCCACCATTTGGTCCATCTCGTCACTCTCTTTCGTTTTCCAACAACAGGAACATTTCCCAATATTTTGCTGCCATGACAATTCCATCTTTTTTTTCCCTTTTTTTTTTTTTTTTAATTTGTTGTTTATTCATTGAAAAAACCAAACTCCAGTCTTCAAATTGAAGAATAACAAAGACATTACCACAGCAAACAGAACAAGAGGCAAGATCATCTAAGGCTTAAAGAAAGAAAAAAGATGCTACTCCTCATGGCCATGACAATTCCATCTTAAACCAGATCTAAAACTTCTCTTATAAACACCCTTCAAGAATAATCTTACTTCAACAGAAAGAAAAAAAAAACCCCACAAAAATGATTTATCCAGATTAATAATGTGACATTTCTCACTCTTGAAGATTGATCCCGCCTCCCGCCTCCCGCCTTTGGTCATTTACGTCGATTCACCGGCGACCGAGTGGATAGGGAGAGTATCTGACACAAATAAGAGGAAATTAATCACCGTTTGTTTTGTTTAGTGGTTGGGCCCTCAGTCACGTGGGGTTACTTGATCATTTTCATGCCTTTCCCATCCTACCCTTCCACTTCAGTAGTTATCATGTTCAAATAGTGTGGGTGCATCGAAAATTTGTTCAAATAGTATGGGTGCAAATATTATAATAATTTCTTTTTTTCTTTAACTTACAAAAACTTCCACCAATATATTTTAAAAAACATGGGATCAACTAACCCCATACCCTTACACGTGGGTCCGCCCTGCCCATGACTCATGAGAACCATAGTATATATGAGAACTCATCCTCATTTATATACATAATCGGGTTAACTTTTATACAGGATAGGGTTAACTTTTGTACATAACAGGGTTAACATCTATACATATATACGGGGTTAACTTTTATATATAACACGGTTAACTTTTATAGTGACGAGCTTGACCCTATCTTTTGCATTAATCTCGAGCGTGTCCCTGGCCTTTGATTTACTCAATCCAATAGCCACGATTGGTTCTCACAGTTCTCATATAACAAGTGGTTCTCATTTGATCCTGATTAAAATGAAAAAAAGTTTCCGTGAACCAATGGCTTGGTTCTTGTAAAATGGCTTGCATTGACAATTTGTAACAGTAGATCATCACTTCTTTTTCCATTGGTTCATCATACACTTCTTTTTCTGATTGCTAAATAATTCAATCTCACTTAGAGAAATCGTTGCATATTTGCACTCAAAAATCAGGACAGTTTCTACCTACCATTGATGTTTGTAAGCACATGGGACTCCCAATATGACAGAATGTGGAAAACCTGTGACATACCAAATTTGTGACAAGTTGACCATTCATCATAACAACATACGTGTATATCGATCAGACATGATAACAGAAGAAATGTGCGCTAGATGCACCAAATAAAGAAAGGATCACACATTTCATACAGAACACTGAAACTATAATTTGTGAAATTCTTTTGTTGGCATTGGATAGATAATTGACTAACACCAAAAATGCATCATGGATATCATCCCTTTTTCTCTAAAGATATAGCAACAACCAAGTGGAAGTAGTGCCAAACAAAGGATTGTACAGTAATACAACCTATGATGGACAAGCATATATAATTCAAACTTGACTTATGCACATGCTATCTTTTGGCTCCGTTGATAGAAGATTTAATCAAACGCAAAGCATCTGATGCTCATAGCTTTCATATAGTAATCTACGTCTAAATGGAGACCAAAATACCATAATTGACAAGGACCCAAGCCCTGAATCTACTGCTACAAAAGTCAGTAGTCCTAAACTTGAATTTATAATTCACTGTCATACAACCAAGAAGGTATGTTTTATTAGGCAGATTTCCCATGGATTTAGTGATAACTAAGCCCTGAATTTATAATGCGCAGCTAAGCATTGCAGAAGGGATAACTAAGCCGCGAAAATGGGTTAAGAAAGAGATATTGAGGATTATATGTCTGTTTTACTATAGACACACAACTATATCTCTGTCTCTCACTTGATAAGCCTGTTTTGTGCAGCTAAGCATTGCAGAAGGGATAACTAAGCCTCAAAAATGGATTTGCAAGGATACTCTGAGGATCATATGGAGGGACAATTGTGCCTATATTGAGGGATGCAATTCACCACATCCACTCAACAAACACATGTTCAACATCAAATCCCCCTGATATTGATCTCTACTAGTTTTCCCCCTTGTTCATCCTGATAAATCATGCACATGATCAGTTAATTACTTTTATGCATAACATAGAGATATATATTAGTAATAGAAACTATAGGGCTAAGATATTCAACAAAAAGTCAAATCAGTCTATAAAAGGAGATAACCATTGACTCAATATCCCTCGTTTTTCTAAGGGATTACAAAGATTACATTAGGCAAACCATGTAATTTGGTAAAATTAAATCTCATGTATGAGCCCTTGTTTTGCATGTTTTACGTGAAGATTATATACACTCAACATGTTAGGATTATGCATGCATATTAGTCGGCCCGCACCTACCAGAACCCTTTGATTACCGCATAGTCACTACACACTTTGATAGCGAAGAAAAGTAAAGGATGGAAATAATTCACCTTGTTGCTAATGACTCTTAACACGCTGAACAAAGCTGTCGGTGGATGCAAACTGGTAACGATTTACATTGTATGACTTTTTAAATGAAAGTCCATACAATGTTTTTGAAGAAATCAATATTTTGTAAAATACTCCATCTGCAAAACCATACATCAGTACCAATAACATATAAATGAATAACATAAACTACATGCATGTCTAAAGTGTGTTGAACAAAAGCAAAATAGCAATTAGAGAGGTAATCATTGAGTAAACACCTCTAGTTTTTCATAAGGATTACTTTGGTACATAGTCAAGGGGATTTAGACTTGTTAAGGGTAGGCATAGTCAAATTAAATGAGCTAAGATTTAGAGATTTAAGAAAGAAACCTGAATATTGGAACCTTGTATATTGTTTCATAATATCGTATGACTCTTTGCATGAAAGTTTGCATAAGTCATATGAAAGATGTGACTTGTTATAATGAAACTGACAGCTTGTCCCTCCAACGTGTTTCCCCTAATATAAGTATATTAGATTGAATTACTACCAAGTCATCGGGTGGAACGTGGAAGCAAAAGAAAGCAAGGTGAGAAAAATATTTGATATACTGAAAAAGAAGAAGACCAACATACCTCTTGTATTGCAAAACAATTACATTGGCAGATTTTCATTCTTGCTTGGTTCAAGTTTCTTCTTCCTTTTCTTCATTGTGTTTTGTATTTCTACCTTGGAGGCATTGCTTAATTTATAGATGGAAAACAAGATAGAATAACTAGATGATGATGTGATAGTCATTTCTCTTCTTAAGAAAAATTCAAATAATTGATTTTTCAATGATATTGAATATGACAAATAAGAAAATACCTGATTGATTTCTTACATTATTTGAGATTTTTACCTATTGAGGATTCAATACTAGAGACCACATACCTTGAACTTTCTGCAAGTTAATTTGTTTCTATCTTTTAATGTGAAACCATCCAAATACTTTTTATTTTAGGATGGGAAGGATGACCATCATAGGCTACTGGCTACCCAAAGAATAACTAGATGATGACATGATTATCATTTTCTCTTCTTAGGAGAAATTCAAATAACTGATTCTTCAATGATATACTGAATATGACAAACAAGAAAATGCCTGATTGATTTATTACATTGTTTGAGATTTTTACCTATTGAGGATTCAATACCAGAGACCACATACCTTGAACTTTTTGCAAGTTAATTTGTTTTCATGAAACCATCCAAATACTTTTTATTTTAGGATGGGAAGGATGACCATGATAGGCTACCGACTACCCATAGAATAACTAGATGATGACGTGATTATCATTTTCTCTTCTTAGGAGAAATTCAAATAATTGATTCTTCAATGATAAAGGTATATGACAAATAAGAAAATACCTGATTGATTTCTTACCTTGTTTGAGATTTTTACCTATTGAGGATTCAATACTAGAGACCACATACCTTGAACTTTTTGCAAGTTAATTTGTTTCCATCTTTTAATATGAAACCATCCAAATAGTTTTTATTTTAGGATGGGAAGGATGATCATCATAGGCTATCGGCTACCCTATCTTAGTACACTAGTGGTGTGGTGGCGTCCAATATGCACTGTTGACACATTCTTTAAACTGCAAACATATATACAGATGTACTCCTTAGTTCACTAGCACTATATCAAAAGAGAGAATATCAAGTTCTGGTATAATCAGTTAAGCTAATCTTGCTATCTCCGCTAGTTTATGACAATTTTCGGAAGGCTGATCTTCGCCGTCAGGCATAATTCATACACAAATATAATTGTGCCATTAATATTAACCGAGTGTCGAAGTATGTTTGTGGGATGAACTAAATGCATGTCAATCATTAAGTCGTACAACAAGTAACTATTCATGCACGTATCAAGATATTTGTCAAAGATAGAGTATGACCTATTGATTATGACACACAAGGTTAATCTTGTTTAGAGTTGACAAGCCTAATACAACAATCTTGCTGGCCAAAGTTCATCTATATGTAGTGACATTATTACATTTATCAGATCAACAGAGCTAGACTGCATGGCTGTGACCTTTAACAAACTCCATAAGTGAGTCATAACACATAAGCCAGTTAGCCAAAAGGACTCAATAATCTAAATGTACTTTGTTCAATACTAATATCTAGCTAAATCATCTACGACTTCATGAAAATGAAATCAGATATCAATACACAGACAAGATGATGCAACTCATTTAATACAACAAATCGCTCTACAAGACACAACTTGTTAACTTCTTGTTTTTTCTCCTATGCCAGAAAGAAACTTGTGTATTAATGTGTTTTCTACCCTCTACTTCTACATTGGGTCTCATAATTTTACTGTCTTAAATCCTTTCCCACAACAGTTAAAATTTAGGTTCCAAACACAAGCACGAACATAAGCTAACTACGAGGAGACCACAAAGACAGGATGATGAAGGAGAATGATGCATAATTCAAATGTAAATGACTACTAAATGGGAAACTACTCATGCCATTAGCTAAGCTACCTCTAAGATCTCTGCTATTAATCCACTTCAAATCATCATCAGTCCCTCGTAGAAGGAGTAATGATTATATGACATTTCCACTGAAATCGAGAGAGAATATCAGTGTTCAGCATGCAAGAATACATCACATCTTTTGTGAAATAGTTGGTGTATATCTATCAGATAATTAAAATGTGACTCTAATATTGCAATCCAAATAATATTGTTCTTACTTAACCCGGTCAATAAGTTTCTATGTACAACCAGCCAAATATAGATTCCTTATTTACTTCTAAATTATTGCATCCCATGACTTATCCATCTATATTAGACATCCATGTACAGGGTTTATTATCATGCTTCAGTGTAACGTGTACTTGAAGAAAGGACGTATTATGAAGTTGAGGCAAAAATGCATGTGATTGTCTCATGACTGGAAACTCCTGATTCCTGAAGCAAATTCATTAACCTAGAAAATAAAATCGAAGTAAACGTTCAGCAACATTTTAATTAAACTTTTAAGGTCAGATGTTCATCACAAATAGTGAAACTATTGTCCAGTCCTTCCAACTTAGAGCTGATCATAGACGGGGCGGCCCGAAAAGCCCGGCCCTCCTGGCTTGTAATTTGGGCGGGTATGGACAAGGTTTTTGGAAAAAAATTATTTAATGGGCAGGCTTAGCCCCGCCCGTTTAAATAAATGGGCGGACAAGGACAACACAAAATGGCCCGTGGACGGGCTCGCCTGGCTCGTTTAATGTTTTTTACTTTAAATTTTGTGAGCTTTTTTGTTTGCTTGTGTGTTGTTAAGACTTATTTTGTATGAGAAAATATCAAAATCATGTTTATTTGGAGTATTACGCTTGATTTTGGGGTGAGGTTGCATACTAATAGTAAAATTATTTATCGCAAACAAGGAAAAACTCTTAAAATTTAGTTGGAAAATAATTAAAAAAAAATCTCATTAGCCCATGGGCAAGCCCGGCCCGCTAATAGGGCGGGTCATGGCAACAATTTTGAGCCCTGATGGGCGGACAAGGGCAACAAATTTTAGACCCGTTGAACAACTTTTTCATCAAAAACCCGGCACGTGTCCAGTCCGAGTCCACAAATGATCACCTCTAAATCCAACTCAATCGAACAAGATGGTCTATCATTTTTTTACGGGACTGATGGGTTTTCAGTCAGGGAGAGAGAGGGGAGGAGAGAGAGTGAAGGAGTTGAAAAATCAAATTAAGTTACTTAAGTGGTCATGGGATAATAAAAAAAAAAACAGAATTAAATGGGGGACAGATCTCAACCATTCACTTTTGTAATGGATGGCTTAGATTTTTAGTTCGCATAGTTCACAGATAATTAGTGGTTAACACCTGAACCTAATCCCCTCTCTCTCTCTCTATTAGATTGCTATAACTATGTATGAGCAATTGAGCATGGCTTGATCTCCGTGTAGCATCATCATAAGACCTACAACCATTTCTCATATCTGACCGTATTAGTTTCATCAGTTCAATTTCATCAATTCTATTTTGGATCCTGCTGGTGCTGTCTTGGTGCTACAAATAAATAAGTTGACACTTTTTGCCTAGCTCGACAACATGCAATAATGGTGACATGCAGCAAAAGAAGGAGAGGGTCCAACATGCTGAAAATGATTTTAATAAAGTGGAAGCCAATTGGACCCAAACAGACATCAATGGTAAGCTAAGAGTTTTCACTTGATAAGTTTTGAATTTAGGTGTGCATTATGCAGTTGCAATTCTTTCAGAAATGCAACCTTGTTTCACAGCCGATTTTCAATGGAATTAGTTATTTGCGCACCACAACAGAGTACATGACATAAGAAGGTAAAGTCTTGCAGAATAATCAGTGCCGCACCGTATAATGAGAGGAATGTACACAAGTAATGACCTAAAGCAGAAAGTCATGACATATCAGAAACTTTAATGTGTGAAGCTCTTCTGTTAACGTTGATTTACAAAACACACGCACTTATTGCATTATGGTTGATATGGTCACAACCATCAAGCTTAGTTAAATATTGTCTTCCCATGCTAGTTTCATTTTGGTAGCTCAATCCAATAGATAAAACACATTGTGATTGAGAATATTGACTATGCGAAAAAGCAAAGTTTTGCATATTGAATATGACCAAATTAGAGTTTAACTGTCGGAATTTCCATTGATCGAAAAGGACGAACAAATCGTTAAAGTTTATTGATTCAAAGCTTCAGATACATCTGATCAGATTTTAGTACAAAAAAATCCCAACTCCTAAGAAAAACACATGAATTGATGATCATAATTGTTGGGTTCCTGATTTTGATGATAACAAACAAAGTGTCCTTATCTATGTGTGAACTAACTATGATGGCAGGTTGACTTAAGGATGCAAGAAGATACAATGCTCAAAGCATGATTCCTCATGAAGATGCTTGGATCTTAACAAGACATGAAGACAATGTAATGTAGTTAAGTGCATTTGTCATTAGTCTTTATGTACTATGCTTGACTAGTTAGCAAGAGTCTAAATTGATCATGACAAGGGAACAAGGTTTTAGGGCTGAGTGCATGCGTCTATGAGTACAAGGGAGCATTCTTGTGAACCCTGTTCTCTATGACCAGCACTGCAGCTTGAAGGAACCAAAGGGGAACAACGAGTTGGACCCTGTTCCTTCTAAGCTGTGTATCTGGACGAGTTTGCATAATATCGTATTATTTTTACGAATATTTTGTGTATCATCTTTTTAGATATTCACACAAATATTCTTCTGAAGAAATATATTTTATTTTGGAAAAATGAAATTTGCAAAATCGTGTTTTAAACAGGAAAAAGTATTTTATTTTGAAAAGATATTATCTTGGAAAAAATATTTTACTCAATGGCCAAGTTTATTGTTTACGGTAAGTGAATTATCTTTTGGAATATTTCTAATCATCTTTTAGAGAGTATATCCTGATAAATCACTTGCTAGCTGGCCAAGATTTTCTGTTAAGTTATTTGGACGGTTGTATAGTATAGGACGAGTTAAGGAAGGATCTTTGATCTTTACTTAATTCTATCCTATCTTTTGAAAGATCTTATCTTTTATATTCTGAAGAGATTTGACCTAATTGGACTGAGCTTTTAGGCCTGCATATATAAAGCGTCTGATAGGCTCAGTTGTAGGGTTAAGCTTTGCGTGCATTATTGAGATCAGAATCATTTGTGCAAAGCGTTCACTCGTCCAAACCAGATACGTCCAGTACTCACAAGAACAACCTTGAACCCTGTTCCCTGTCCTGGTCAGTTTGAGTCTTTGCTTAGATTGGTCATTGCATAATAGGTTTTCTGTGGTCTTATTTTGCTTAGTATTGAAGCGTGTAATAGGACAAACAATCTGGTTATTTGTAATTGCTCTAGCTTAGTGACAAGCGTAGAGTTTCTCTTAGGTCAGTGTGTGACTTGGAGAGATAGGCAACGCATTAGTGATGGTGTGTGGTGGTGTTAGGGTACTGTGCTGTATCCTGTATTTTTGGCTCTAGTTATAAGAGAAGTAGTGTGACAAAATCCCAAGTAACTGGGTCGTGGTTTTTACTCCTATTGAGCCTAGGAGGTTTTCCACGTAAAAAAATTCTTGTGTTATTTACATTTAGTCTTTACATTCTGTTTCAGTTCACTGCGTAGGAACAACGTCCATAGCACTGTTCCCTACCCTGTTCTCAAGTTGCAAAACGCGAGAATTTGGAGTCACTCTATTCACCCCCCCTCTAGTGTAACTTAGGCACTCTTCAGTTGGTATCAGAGCAAGGCTGCTCATTAAAAGGTTAACACCTTGAGCTTTTCCGCAAAAATGAGTGCACCAGTGAGATGAGGAAAGGACAAACCATTAACCGTCCACCACTGTTTAATGGAGAGTTTTACTCCTGGTGGAAGAAGAGAATGAAAATTTTCATCAAGGCTTAAGATTATGAGTTATGGCAAATAACTCAGAAGGGAGATTTGGTTATAGAGCAAGTGGGTGCAGAAGGCAAGACAAGCATCAAACCTCTAGAAAAATGGACCAATACTGACATGAAGCAGATAGAGAAGAATTCTAGAGCTGTAAAACTCCTACACTGTGGAGTTAATGCTAAGGAATACAATCGTATTCAAGGATGTGACACTGCTCAAAGCATTTGGAAGACCTTGGAGACTACGTATGAAGGCACCTCACAGGTAAAGCAATCCAAAATTGATATGTTGATTAGGCAATATGAATTGTTTAATATGGAACCAACAGAGACTATCAAAGACATGTATGCTCGGTTCAACAATATCCTAAATCAACTCAAATCCCTTGGCAAACCCTTTGATGAAAAAGATGTTGTTAGAAATTTGTTAAGGAGTCTACCAGTAAACACTACATGGACACCTAAAGTGACGGCTATTCAAGAGGCAAGGGATTTGACCACCATGAAGGTTGAAGAATCAATTGGTAACTTAATGACTCATGAGTTGCAAGTTAAATCTAATGAGCCTAAGAGAGAAAAAGAGATTGCTTTCCAAGTGGATGAGATTCCTGAAGATGACCTAGATCTAAATGAAATGAGATAAGCCTCGTTGCCAGGAAGTTTGCTCGCTTCTATGGTTAAAAAGGAAGTTTCACACAAGCTTCGTCAAACTCAGGGAAAGGTGGAAACTTCGACAAGTCCAAGATCAGATGTCACAAGTGCTCAAGACTTGGTCACTTCAAGAACGAGTGTCCTGAGCCAAGTGAGAACATGCAGACAGAACAGTGTCCATCCTCCTCCAGAAAGCCAGAAAGGTTCACCAAAAAAGAAGCAAGATACGTGAGCATGCTGGCTGGTTGGTCATACAACGAGGAGGATAATCCAGACGATGGAGTGGAGAATCTATGCACCATGGCCAGAACAGATATCTCTCCTAAAGATGAAGAAGCAGAGGTAGGTATTCTTGAAATTAAAAGTCAAATTGCTTCTTGGTCTAGAGATGAATTTCTTAAGATGGTACTTTCTATGATGGATCAGTATGAACAATTAAACATTGAAAAAGATAACATCTTGCATGCTTACAATGATTCAAAGGAAGATGTAAGTGAACTGTTAGATATCAAAATCAACTATGTGTAAATGTTAAAAACCTTGAAAAAGAAAAATAAAGATCTCAAAGAAACAGTATGCAAAATGTAGGAAACAAGGTTCATCCTTGAAAGTAAATGTTTATCTCTTGAGACTGATTTATCTAAGAAAGCTACTGAGACCTTAGAACCCATATATGTTTGTGATGAGACTGGCCTAGATGAGTTAAAATACGAATGTGAAATTCTTAGGAGTAACTTGGAAAAGGAACTTGAAAAATCTAAGGACTATAAAGGCAAGTTGGATAAGGTCCAAGAAGAACTAGTTCGTCTTAACAAATGGACTAGTTCATCTCAAGCCTTAAAATGGCCGAATGATCATCACAATAGGTTTAAAAATGGTCTAGGAAGAAAACCTAAGAAGGATGACTGGACTCCCAACACCAAATATGTTGGATTGAAATATAAAAGATTTTGCTGGCATTGTGGACAAGGCGGTCACTACAGGTACGAATGCCAGGAGAGAAGTAGGTCTGTTGCGAAGAATAAGCAACATGTAAAACAAGTTTGGATGAGAAAAGACAGAGTTAAAAATGATTCTGAGAAAAGGGAGCCCAAGCAAGTGTGGGTTCCTAAAACTAACAAGTGACTCTCATTGCAGGCTAAAGTGAAAGAGAGCAAGCCATGGTATGTGGACAATGGCTGCTCAAGGCACATGATAGGAGAAAAATCTGTATTTCTTTCACTCACAGCCTATGAAGGTGGAAGTGTGACTTTTGGGGACGACCAAACAGGTGAAGTGGTTGGCATAGGTAAGGTTGGTAAGTCACTATCGCACTCCATAAATGAAGTCTACTTGGTTGATGGTTTGAAGCATAATTTGTTGAGTGTTTCACAACTATGTGACAAAGGGAACAATGTCCTATTCACTACAAACAGTTGCATAGTTGCGAATCACAAAACAAATAATGTGGTGCTAGAGGGAAAGCGGCACAAGAATGTTTATAAAGTTGATGTAAATAAGCTTTCTAGTAACTCTCTAACATGTCTCAGTGCTATTGAAACCGATGTCTCATTGTGGCATAGACGATTTGGACATGTAAGTCTCAATACCTTGAACAAGCTAGCATCACAGAACCTTGTCATTGGTTTACCTAAAATCAAACTTAAAAGTGATGAGTTATGTGGTGCTTGTGCTAGAGGTAAACAGGTAAAGTCTTCTTTTAAGACAAAGAACATGGTAAGTACTTCACGACCTCTTGAGCTTTTACACATGGATCTTTGTAGTCCTATGAGAGTTCAAACTCATGGAGGAAGAAACTATGTGTTTGTTATTGTAGATGACTATTCTAGATTCACATGGACCCTGTTGCTTGTTTCCAAAGATGAAACTTTTGATGCATTTGAAATCTTTGTTAACAGAATGCAGAAATAGGTTGGAGCTGATATATTATCTCTAAGGTCTGATCATGGCACAGAGTTTGATAATGACAAATTCATAAACTACTGTGCTGAACATGACATTGATCACAACTTCTCTGCCCCAAGGACTCCCCAACAGAACGGAGTAGTTGAAAGGAAGTATAGGACCCTGTAAGACATAGCTAGAACCCTGTTGCTAGCTAGTGATCTTCCTAGGAACATGTGGGGAGAAGCTGTCATCACAGCTTGCTATATCATAAATCGTGCCATGCTAAGGCCCATTTTGAGAAAGACACCCTATGAATCACTTAGAGGAAGAAAGCCAAACATTTCCCACTTTAGAGCTTTTGGTTGTAAGTGCTATGTACATAACAACGAAAAAACTAACCTGGGAAAATTTGATGCTAGGAGTGATGAGACTGTCTTTGTAGGTTACGCTCCTCAGAGCAAAGCATACAGAGTCCTCAACAAGAGAACTCAGAAAGTTGAGGAAAGTGTCCATGTTGTGTTTGATGAATCTAATGCAAGTTTTGAGTCATTGCTGCAGGATAAAGAATACTTCCCAATTGGTCTTGCACCAGAAAGGGAAGAAGAAGAAGAAGAAGAAGAATAAGAAGAAGAAGAAGCCTCAGGAGAACCAGGTCATGCTGTGGAGGACAAAACAGTGTCTACACCTCCAAGAGTCCATACAATGGACTCAGGGGGAACAAATACTCCTGATATGGGAACAACACCCATAGAGGAAGGAGCTGATCAGAATGAAAGTCCAAGTGAGGACCCTGTTCCCTCTCCACAGCAAGATGATTCAGAAAGTTCTGGCTTCCAGCCACGGTCTTGGAAACATCAAAGCTCTCATCCCATGAATCAAATCATTAGTGATATAAACAAAGGGATTCAAACGAGAGCTTCTGTACAGAAATTTATGGCTTTTTCTGCTTTCTTATCTTATATTAAACCACAAAATATCAATGAAGCTTTGCCGGATGCTGATTGGATAACTGCAATGCAGGAGGAACTCAACCAGTTTGAAAGGAACAAGGTCTGGCACCTTGTTCCTAGACCTGATAATAGGACCATCATTGGGACTAAATGGATGTTCAGGAACAAACTGGATGAGACAGGTACTGTGGTTAGAAACAAGGCTAGATTAGTTGTTCAAGGATACAATCAGCAAGAGAGAATTGACTATGATGAGACATTTGCCCCTATTGCTAGAATTGAGGCAATACGCATGCTGATAGCGTTTACAGCTCACATGGATTTTAAGTTGCAACAGATGGATGTCAAAAGTGCCTTTCTGAATGGGTACTTGAAAGAGGAAGTCTATGTAAAGCAACCCCATGGGTTTGAAAGCAATGAGTCCCCTGACCATGTCTATAAACTTGACAAAGCATTGTATGGCTTGAAACAAGCACCCAGAGCTTGGTATGAACGTCTGTCAAAGTTCTTGATGGACAATGGTTATCAAAGGGGACAAGTTGATACAACCCTGTTCTTACGAGCAAAAGGGGGAAGTTTGTTAGTTGTACAAATCTATGTTGATGATATAATTTTTGGTGCAACTAATCAATCTTTGTGCAGGGAATTTTCTGAGTTGATGATGAGTGAATTTGAAATGAGTATGATGGGTGAGCTTAATTTCTTTTTAGGTTTACAAATCAAACAAACTTCAGAAGGAACAATGATTCATCAACAGAAGTATGCTAGAGAGTTGATCAAGAAAAATGGCATGAGAGATGCCAAGGTCTATGATACACCTGTTGCCACCAATGTCAAACTTGACTTAGATGAAGCGGGTAAGAGTGTTGATCAAACAATGTATAGAGGTATGATTGGTTCCTTATTGTACCTAACTGCTAGTAGACCTGATATCATGTACAGTATTGGCTTGTGTGCAAGGTTTCAAGCAAACCCCAAAGAATCACATCTTACACAAGTCAAAGTATCCTAAGGTACCTCAAGGGAACTGAAGACTTATGTCTTTGGTACCGTAGGGGTGCTGGCATTGATTTAATTAGCTATGCTGACGCTGATTATGCACGATACCTTGTAGACAGGAGGAGCACATCAGGCATGGCAACGTTTCTAGGGCCTTGCTTGATCTCTTAGGCCTCCAAAAAGCAACATTCTGTGGCCATGTCTACTGCTGAAGCTGAGCATGTGGCAGAAGCTTCATGTTTTGCCCAATTGCTGTGGGTACGACAACAATTAAAGAATTTTGGAATTGATGCAGATTGTATGCCAATCTTGTGTGACAACACAAGTGCTATAAATATCTCCAAGAATCCAGTGCAACATTCAAGAACAAAGCACATTGACATTAGACATCACTTTCTGAGAGACAATGCAGAGAAAGGATTCATTAAGTTGAATTTTTGCAAGACGGAGGATCAATTGGCAGACCTCTTTACTAAACCATTGAGCAGAGAAAGGTATGAGAAACTTAGACTAGAAATAGGCATGATCAAGATTACTTAGTTGTATGTGCACCCTGTTCCCTCGATGATTGGCTAGAGTGTGTCTACATGTTTTATGTGTGTATATATGTGATCTGTTTGGCCCTTTAAAGCTTCTGTATGTCTATACTAGCTCGCGTGCAGTAAAATGCATAACTGTATGACCTGAACTAAAGGACTCACTTTGGTCTATTGATATGTCCCTTATTGTCCTCAAAACTGTTGTTGTATGAGCCTTAAGACCATTACTTGGACCCTATTCCCTCAGTCACTCTGCCTCAAGCTAAACTGTTCCTAACGGATAAATTCAGACTCATTTATTGTGTCTGATCTCCTAATTATTAGAGGCAGTTGGGATTATTTCCCTATAAATAGGGGCTAGACCGTTGTTCTTCATCTTCAAAACTCAAATCAGCTCCCTAAATTCTCTCTCTCTCTCTCTCTCTCTAATTCTTCCCGTTAATTCTCTCTCACTCACAAAAATCTTCCCATTATTCCTTCTCTCTCAGAATTCACTCTCCTCTCTTCCAACTTTTGAATTTTCTTTCCGTTAATTCAAGAATCAGTTCCTTAATTCTCTTTTTTTTTCTTATCCTTAAAACCCTAATACTTGCTATAAAATGGTGAGTGGAACCAGCTCATCAACATCCAAGAAGTCTCTTGCTGAGAAACTCACAGCTGAAACGCCACCTTCCACCACTCCCACTAAACCCTCCACCTCTACCACAACTCCTGCCATGCCTGTCAAATCGACAGCAACCAAGAGACCTGGTTCTTCTAAACCAGCTCAACCGTCTCCACCTTCTTCACCTAAGCCTCCCACTGATCCTTTTATGGGGGAAGGCACCACTCAGGAGAAGGCAAGGGCCTCCGTCTCTTCCGCCAAGAAGAAAGCCAAGAAAAGCGTTCCGAAAGGTGCGAGTGTCTCTGAGCTAGCTGCAGAAGTTGACGCTCTTCTGGATGAAGGAGCAGCAATTGGGGCAAAGTATGTGAAGGAGAAGGGTGAGAAGGGAAGAAAAAGAAAGAGGGTGCTGGAAAATCAAAAGGAGAGTCTGAGGGAGAGAAAAAGGAGAGCGAGGGAGGAGAGAAGCCTGAAACAGAGAGCTTTACTGCTCAGGGGAAACTGGAGTCAGTTGAGGAACCATCTGTTCCACAGCTGGCCCCAAGAAACCCAAGAAGACCACTGCTGGGTCTTCCAAGAAACAGGGTTCTCATCTCAAGGAACATGTCACAGAACCTGTTGCCACACCACCTCCGTCCAAGAAAAGAAAGATTGTTTCTGAACGGGTCTTGGAAGCACCTACTGAGACTCCTCTACCTGAAGCAGCTGAGGCTTCTTCCCGCCCTGCCAAGAGGAATAAGGCCTTAGTCTCCATGCCCTCTACATCTGCTCCTACTGGCAACACTAGAAAGAAAAGGAAGATGAGCCAGGAGGAAATCGATGCAAGGACTGCTCAAATCCTTTCCAGATGAAGCATGCAAAGTAAAGTTTGGTGTTTGGATTGGATGAGGGATAATGGGGCTGGGGATTTTGTTACTAATGTCATGTCTCAGGGGTGGGGCACTTTTATGACCACTAGGACTACCTTCCACTATGCTGAATTCAAACAGTTTTACTTAAACTGCTCTGTGAAGAAGGGGGTAGTCAGGAGTGAGGTGTCTGAGGTTCTCTTAAAATTCAACGCTTCGGATTTAGGGAAAATCTTGGGAATCCCATGCAAAGGTTTTGCTGAGTGGGTTAGGGGTGATGTTTGGCCTGAGTATGAAGGAGTTGACCCCCTAGCCATTGTGAGAAAATACTCCAGAAATATGGAGGAGGATGAGGCTAAAAGAGTCAACGCTGTAGATCTTGTTCATATACACAAGCTCTACTTTGCACTTGTGTTCAGGACCCTGGTCCCTAGGGAAGAAGCTCGAGAATATTGCTCAGCCTATGACATGAGCATTATGGACTTGGTTGAACGAAGAGAGAGGGTGAATCTTCCTGCCCTTATGATTCACCACATCGCCTATGTCCTTAGTGCCAAGAAAATCACCCACTCTCTACCTTATGGGTATGCTCTCACCTTGGTCTTCAAACATTTTGGGGTGCCTCTTTCTGATGGGGCATCGCCTACAACTGTGAATGAGGTGGGCAATCAGTATTTGAAGCAAATTGGCTTCAGGTTTGATGGGTCCAGAGGAAGAGGAGGATGAGGAGGAAGTTGGTTCTGAGAGGGAAGAGGGCCCTGAGGTTGTTTCCATGGAAGGAGCCAGCATCAACAGAGCTGCAATGTTTACTACGCTGCAATTGGTTGAGGCCAAGCTCAATACTGTGACCTCCAAGCAAGTTGACTTGGCTCAAAGGGTTGTTGATCTTACTGATGCAGTGATCAAGGCTGATCAGGCTCATCAGAGGAGGCATGATGAGCTTGTCAGGATGCTGAAGGATGGGTTTGAAGTTGAGACTGTTTCCAATGCTGATGACAACCCCAACCCATCAGACCCTGTTCCTCCCTCTGTCTAAGTTGTTTTCTTTTCTTTTCTTTTCTTTTCTCTCTAGGTGGCTTTTATGTTGTAACAATGCCTTCTTTTGTGACTGTGCTATGTAAAATTTGGTCTCTTTTGGTTTATATGATTTGACTATTTTCTGGATGGCCTATATCAATAGATTTTTAAGTTTGAGCTTCTAATTCTTGCATTTGTTTGTATACACTTAAAAACCCTAGAGGTGATGGTTGTGACATACTTGCTACGCTTTGGCTTAACTTATCACTATTTTGCATGTTTAACAAATGTCCATGACACTTTTTGATGATGTCAAAAGGGGGAAGAGTGGTGTGCTTATGATTAGGTTTGATATGATCATGTTTAGGTTTAGTCTAGTTTAATTCTCGTACCCTGTCAACCTATTCACTATGGGTGGGTAGCACACAAATTTTTGATTTCTGCTCTAATGGCTTCTGGTTTGAAATTGTGTTTTCTCTGCCTACTCTGATTTTCTAAAGTCTTGTAAGTTGCAACTCTGATTGCAAAGTTTCTCTCTGCAAAAGTCTCAACGTGGTGGATGATAATGTTAAGCTGAAGTTCTTGATTGTGAAGCTGTGAACCCTGTTCCTACTTACCCGTGGTTCTTCTGGTTGGTTCACAGCAATGGTAAGTCAAGGTAAGCGCTTGAGTTAGTTTTTGTACTCAACTTAATTGGTATCTAGCTCAGATAAGCACACTAGTTTGTCATCATCAAAAAGGGGGAATTTGTTGGGTTCCTGATTTTGATGATAACAAACAAAGTGTCCTTATCTATGTGTGAACTAACTATGATGGCAGGTTGACTTAAGGATGCAAGAAGATACAATGCTCAAAACATGATTGCTCATGAAGATGCTTGGATCCTAACAAGACATGAAGACAATATAATGTAGTTAAGTGCATTTGTCATTAGTCTTTATGTACTATGCTTGACTAGTTAGCAAGAGTCTAAATTGATCATGACAAGGGAACAAGGTTGTAGGACTGAGTGCATGCGTATATGAGTACAGGGGAGCATTCTTGTGAACCCTGTTCTCTATGAACAGCACTGCAGCTTGAAGGAACCAAAGGGGAACAACGAGTTGGACCCTGTTCCTTCTAAGCTGTGTATCTGGACGAGTTTTCATAATATCATATTTATTATTTCTACGAATATTTCGTGTATCATCTTTTTAGATATTCACACAAATATTCTTCCGAAGAAATATATTTTATTTTGGAAAAATGAAATTTGCAAAATCGTGTTTTAAACAGGAAAAAGTATTTTATTTTGAAAAGATATTATCTTGGAAAAAGTATTTTACTTAATGGCCAAGTTTATTGTTTAAGGTAAGTGAATTATCTTTTGAAATATTTCTAATTATCTTTTAGAGAGTATATTTTGATAAATCACTTGCTAGTTGGCCAAGATTTTCTGTTAAGGTATTTGGACGGTTTTATAGTCTAGGACGAGTTAAGGAAAGATCTTTGATCTTTACTTAATTCTATCCTATCTTTTGAAAGATCTTCTCTTTTATATTCTGAAGAGATTTGACCTAATTGGACTGAGCTTTTAGGCCTGCCTATATAAGGCGCCTGATAGGCTCAGTTGTAGGGTTAAGCTTTGCGTGCATTATTGAGATTAGAATCATTTGTGTAAAGCGATCGTTCGTCCAAACCAGATACGTCCAGCACTCACAAGAACAACCTTGAACGCTGTTCCCTGTCCTGGTCAGTTTGAGTCTTTGCTTAGATTGGTCATTGCATAATAGGTTTTCTGTGGCCTTATTTTGCTTAGTATTGAAGCGTGTAATAGGACAAACAATCTGGTTATTTGTAATTTCTCAAGCTTAGTGACAAGCGTACATTTTCTCTCAGGTCAGTGTGTGACTTGGAGAGATAGGCAACGCATCAGTGACGGTGTGTGGTGGTGTTAGGGTACTGTGCTGTATCCTGTGTTTTTGGCTCTACTTATAAGAGAAGTAGTGTCACAAAATCCCAAGTAACTGGGTCATGGTTTTTACTCCTATTGAGCCTAGGAGGTTTTCCACGTGAAAAAAGTCTTGTGTTATTTACATTCAGTCTTTACATTCTGTTTCAGTTCACTGCATAGGAACAGCGTCCATAACGCTGTTCCCTACCCTGCTCTCAAGTTGCAAAACGCGAGAATTTGGAGTCACTCTATTCACCCCCCTCTAGAGTAACTTAGGCACTCTTCAATAATGATACAGCTGCTTTCTACAGACTCACAACTATGTCTCTGTCTATCACTTGATAAGCCTGCTTTGTGCAGATAAACATTGTAGAATGGATGACTAAGCCTCAAGAATGGGTTTGCAAGGAGATTCTGAGGATCATATGTCTGCTTTCTACAGACACACAACTGTGTCTTTGTCTCTCACTTGATAAGCCTGATTTGTGCATCTAAGCATTGCAGAAGGGATAACTAAGCTTCAAGAGGTGATGGGCAATGTGCCTTAATCAAGGCATGCAATTCGCCATCCACGCGACAAACCCAGGTTCGACATTGCATCTCCTAGTGTTTATCTCTACCAGTTTTCCCCTTGCTCCGGCCTCCTGCCAGATCATGCACATGATCAGTTAATTACTTATTCATTGAGTACCCTGATCACATTAAGCAATTCGATGATAATCATTATGCACAATTTCCAATAAGAATTGACACAAGGAGCTGAGGTTTTTTTTTTTATTTAAAAAAAGGGTCAGCAAAGAGGACTCACATAAATAATCAAATAAACCTTATAAGAAAAGTAAAGGATGGACAGAAATTCACCTTGTAGCTAGATGACTCTTGAGGTGCTTAGCAAAGCCATTGGTAGACACAAACTG
Source organism: Tetragonia tetragonoides (assembly GCA_038025085.1). NCBI lineage: Eukaryota > Viridiplantae > Streptophyta > Magnoliopsida > Caryophyllales > Aizoaceae > Tetragonia > Tetragonia tetragonoides. Next base: position 5,445,164 of record CM076145.1, on the reverse strand, counting down.
GTAAAGATTACATTGTATGACTTTTTATATGAAAGTCCATAAAATGTTTGCAAAGAGATCGCCATTTTGCAAATAATCCATCTGCAAACCATTATCAATCAGTTAATTAATTGTAATCAATAACATAAAACAAAGTAACATTAACTGTATATGCATAAATAAAGTATTGCACAAGAACAAAATACGCGAACCGGAGAGAAAATCATTGAGTAACTACCTCTATTTTTTCATAAGGATTACTTTGGTACATAGTCAAGGGGATTTAGACTTGTTAAGGGAAGACATAGTCAAATTAAATGAACTCAGATTTAGAAATTTAAGGGAAAAACCTGAATATGAGAACCCTTGTATCTTGTCTCATTATAGTGTATGACTCTGCATGAAAGTTTGCGTAAGTCATATGAACGACGACTTGACTTGTTACCATGAAGGTGATAATTGGGCCACTCAACTTGTTTCCCCTGATATATGCATATTAGATTGAATTATTTCCAACTAATCTTGTAGAACGTGCAAGCAAAAGAAAGCAAGGAGAGAAAAATATTAGATGTATCAAAAATATCGAAAAAGAAGAAGACCAACATACCTCTTGTTTCGCAGAACTGTTACGTTGGCAGATCGTCATTGCTGTTGAAGCCTTGCTTATTTCAAGTTTCTTCTTCCTTCTCTTCATTGTGTTTTGTATTTGTACCTTTGAGGCATTTCTTATTTATAGATGAAAAATGGGGTTAGAACAACTAGATAAAGAGGTGATTGTCATTTCCTTTTCTTATGAGAAATTCAAATAATTGATTCTTCCATGATACTGAATATGACAAATAAGAAAATATCTAATTGATTTTTTACTTTGATTGATTTTTAACCTATTGACGATTCAATACTAGAGACCGCATACCTTGAACATTTTGCAAGTTAATTTTTGACCTTCTTTTAATTTAAAACCATCCAATTACATAATTTGGTATCATAGTTTTCACATGTACATCATTTTTATTTTAGGATGGGAAAGAGGACATTATGGGCTACCCTATGATCTTAATACACTAGTACTAGTATTGTTGTAGCATACAGTGTCTATTGCTGACACATTCTTTGATATTGTACACAGATATACTCCTTAGTTCAGTAGCACTATTTTAAGAGCAAAGTATATTTCTAAGGTACGGTGAAAAACTAAATGCAAGCTAGTTAACCTGTACTAGAGGATCCCACTAACTATTCATGCATGCATAAAGATATTTACATCAAAGACATACAAATTGATAATGAGCTAATGATTATGATTCATAATGGTGAAACTTCTTTAGAATAGGCAAGCCTAATATAGCAGTGTTTCTATCCCAGGTTAATCTTTATTTAGTGACATAGTTGGATCAACAGAGTCTACTAGTCTGAACAAACGCAAATAAACTTAAGAAATTGGTGTTTTTAATGAGATAATCCAAAAGTTAATGTATCCATAGAGAGGATTTTATCTTGCTCTCAGACAATCTATAATATTAAGCAATACAATGCACTCTCCATTTGTTCCTCATACACATCTTTCGAATTTCCCTGATTGCCAACAATTCAATCTCATTGAGAGAGATCGTTGCACATTTGCACTCAAAATTTAGGATGGGATCCAGCTAGCAATGATGTTTCTTAGAGAAACACCTATGCCAGAAATGAAGAAAGGTTTTTGATAGTCATTATGCACATAGAAGAATGTACAGTGTTATTATGATCATTAAGAAGGAAAGCAAAACATTTCATCAACATATACGAAAGAAAGGATCAACGATCACATCTGGAATTTATACCATAGCTCATATGTTCTACACAATGCAACCATTTTGATGAATAGATGATGACTAAATCATCAGGGTAGCTACTCTATTCTTTCGTGTTGGCTACAAATTAACAATAGATGAGTGAAAAGAAATTTCCTAACTTTTAGATAACCTCTCACCACGTTATCCAAATGTACCCCAAATACAAAGCACATGTGTATTGCATGCAGCATATGCAAGATGGAAAAGATATATCTAGTTCGCAGATGAAATATTGTACCATAATCACTACATGAAATCATATTGTCCAAATCAGCACATGCAAGGAATTATTTTTCAGTAATCACTCTAGAAAAAGAATTTTAGTTAAGTCGTTGTACAGCTTCTTTTCAATCGATTAATGTGGAAAACCTGTTACACACCAAGTCAGTCCAGCCAAGATATTAAATTCCTTGTGCATATTGAGTACCTGATGGTGACAATTTGAGACTTATCATAACAACATACATGTATATAAACACGATGACCAAAGGGGATGCCGTCTTGTAGAAGAAATGCGGGCTAGATGCACTAGATAAGGAAATTAAAGGATTGCATAAATCGTACGGAACACATGAACTGTAAATTGTGAAATTCTTCTGTTGGTTGTTGGATACATGAACAAGAGGGTAATGTAAAGTAGAGCAAAATCGATGAAGGATCTGTAGTTTGATAGATAATTGTCTAACTCTATTGCATCATGGATGTCCCTTTATCTCCGAGGATATATCAACAACCAAGTGGAAGTAGTACCACAAAGGATTCTACAGTTATATAGCTTATGAAAGACAAGCATATATAATTTAAAACTTGACTTATGTAAATGTTGCATTTTGGTTTTGTTGATAGAAGGTTCAATCAAGCGCATAACATCTCCAAGTAGCATTCATAGAGTGAGATACGTCTAAATGGAGAGGAAAATGAAGGTTTACAACCCGCTGGGTTTGTAGCTTTCTTCTTTGCACCTGTAAAAACTCTTTTGTTTCACTCCAGCCATTTGTGATAAATGGCACTTTGTAGGGCTGCTTTCCTTGTTCTATTCCATGGGTTCTTGCCTCTACAATGGACTTTAAACATTTCATTTCTCTTTGTAGACTCCAGGCCCTTCTGGTTATCCCCATCCATTGCATCACTGATTGCGAGACTTCAGTTGAGAAGGGGCATTTAAAGAAAATGTGGGTTACAAATTCATCTTCTTTAGAGCACAAGGACAAAGAGGATCCAACAAAATATTCTTCTTTAGCACACACTACCATCCAGCTAATAACTCTATGCTTAGGCATTCCAGTTCTTTCCCAAACCACCTTGTCCCACCTTACTATATATTATAGCAGGACCTCGTGAGTGTTCATAGGCAGCACATCTTTTGAACTTTTTCTCTTTCACCCAACTGTTGATAAGATTTTGCACACTGTCAAGCATCCCCATTGTGCATACTCAACTCATTCCTAATTTGCAATAGCCTCCTCTAAAGCCATGACTCACCTTGCCTTTCATTAACCCACCACACATTCCGATATCTCAAATAGTGAGCTTGCACCCATCTAGCCCAACTAGTATTGTGATGAACCTGCCATAGCCTCTTTATCATACACGCCCTATTCCAACTAAGAATTTCTTTGATGTTCAAACCCGCTGATGATAGGGTCTACAAATAACCTCCTAACTTATCATTGTGAGCTTCTTTTTTCCATCCTTAATGCCCCAAAAAAAGTTCCTGCAAATTCTCTCCATCTCATTGATACCTTCATTGGGGAAAGGAAAAACAGCTCCCCAATAAGAATGTATATATACTAAACAACACCGAGTTAATCAATTGGACTTTTGCAGCAAATTGAAAGACAAGAGTTTTGCTGACCAGTGATGAGTTTTCTTCATCAGCTTGTCCAACAAAGGGATGCATAACTGGTTGGGCAGCCTAGAAGTAGAGAGATGAACACCCAAGTAAGAAAAGGGAAGCTCCCCACAACATAGTTGCTTTAACTTTTGTAGCTGATCTATACAATAGATAAAGTACAATAAACAACTTTTTTTTTTCTGGGGGAGGGGGAGGGTTGGCTATGCATCAAAGAAATGTTCTGCATATTGAGTATGACCAAATCAGACTTTGTTCTATCGTAGTTTTCGTTGACTGACAAGGATGAACAAGTTTCCAAAAGTTTATTAAGCTTCAGATGCATCTGAGCAGATTTCAGTACAAACAGTCCCAGCTCTTAAGAAAATCACATGATTTGGTGATTGTTGATGATCAAATTGCTTACTACAGACACACAACTATCTTTGTCTCTCACTTGATAAGCCTGATTTATGCATCTAAGTGTTGCAGAAGGGATAACTAAGCCGCATTGGAAGGAGACTGTGAGGATCATAGGGATGGACAATGTGGCTAGATCAAGTCTTGCGATCACTATCCACTCGAAAGACCCAGGTTTGACATTACATCCCTTGATACTAATCTCTCTTCTATACCAGTTTTTTCTGTTGATCCTCCTGTCGAATCATGCACACGATCAAATAATTTTTATGCATAACATAGATTTCAGTAATAGAAACTACAAGCCTAAGATATTCAACAAAAGCAAAATCAGTCAACAAAAGGAGATAAACGTTGAATTCTTACCTCTGGTTTTTCTTATAGATTACTTTGGTACATAGAAAAGTGATTTAGAACCTTCTTTAGTGCTTCTTGAGTGCCTGCTTCTTCTTTCTCTTCCTCGTTGAGTACTCTGGTCATATGAGTGATTTAGAACTTTTCTGATAAAAAAATGCAGCATATTAAACTTTGTATGGTGACTCAAATTTATAGGTAAAAAGTAATGGTTAAGGATATGATCAATGACTAGGAGTTGATTGGCTTGTGTAAATCATGCGTAATGCTTTTATAAAATAAAGGGCAAATTAGGACAGAGTTGATTCGTTTATATATTGTTTTCGCCGGACGATAGGTAATTTGGTAAGTTTATAATCCTACCTACGTACTGAGATTGAAGGAAAACTAAATCCCATTTATGAACGCCCTTGTTTTGCATGTTTGTTCATTTACATGAAGACACTCATCATGAAAGGATTATGCATGCCTGCTAGTTGCGCCCACACCTTCGACCCACCATGTAACTTTGATAGCTGCGTAGACACTACTCAGTTTGATATGAAATAAATTATACCCCCTCCCCCATCCAACTGTGAAAAATACTACGTCGTTTACTCAACCTTAAGAGGATGACCATCAATTTAACTTGTCATTACTTGATAATGTGAGTTTTTCTTTTTCATATTATCAAACTGTCACCACTGATCAGGTAGCTAGAAACTGATCACCAAAACACATTAGTCCAAACTCTATCTTCTAGTGCAAACATAACGATAAAATATATCAGTCGCGCCAAAGTCTCCGAAACAATAAATCTTTCAAAGGCCAATGTTCATTTTCCAGCTGAAAAGAACAGAAGACACAATTTTTGTTTCACAAGGCTGCACCCAACACTTACAGTTACATGTTCACATGTTTCTAGTAATTAGTAAACTATCCTAGTATAAATATGCAACTAAAGAATAAGCTTCTGATATTTAGTTGAAGGCATTGTTGAAAACAATTAGATGTTCAGGCTACAATTATCCCACTCTTTCTAGTCTGTAATAATATTTGCCATGAATTTAAGAATTGTGTAGAAACATTTTTCCTCTTGTACAGAACACTGACTGCAATATAGTGATGCTTTATTGCTTCACATTTTCTCTCACTAAATTCTCTGTTTTTCTCTGTTCCTTGCTTGAGTTTACTGCTACTACACAAATGGACATAGTGTCAGAGTTTTGAAAGCTCTCAATTGAATGCCTAAGGTTCATCCATATCTCTTTCCTTTTGGATTGATCAATTCTCTTCATTGATCAATTTTCAAAATTGCTGCAAAATTTTGGAGATTCGACTTGATTTCTGTGTGTTTTCAACATTTATGCACAATTCTACTTCAACAGTTTCCTTTTATTCATTAAAAGATTAAGCATTGAAAACTAACTGTTCAGAGAATATTTCTTCTACAATTAGATCGATGGTGGCTACAACTAACTCACCATGCTACTAGTATTACTGATCTTCTCCATGACATATACACTCAATCATACATTCATTCTGATCATACACATGATACACCAAGTGCTGTCTACTCAACCTTCGAGATTTATTGCAACGAGAAACGAGCATTTGAGGTAAGCTCTTACAGTCAAGAATAAACTTAGGCTTTGTCAATGGAAAATGTAAGAAAGATCTAATACCTTAGCTTAACTGCTCTACTTCATCACAGCGTGCTGATTTTCTGGCTGCATTATGTTGTGAAAACAGTATTTGCACAAAAGCTACGCAAATTCTATTACAGTTTATCTCACTTTGTGAGAGGTGGGAGCATTGATCCCGAACCATGTAATAATCTCTTAGAGCGGGCACGTAAATTCAATCAACAACATGAACATGTAGTTTAGAAGGTCAACCAACGGAGAATTTAGTCATCTTGCACCATTTTAAAAATTACCAACAGACAATTATAATTATCACCATTCTCTATCCTGACCAGCTGCACACCTGCTTAGCCTTAACCATCCTATTTCCATCTAGCATAATTGCTTGTCGGTTAACTAAAGGTTGATGTACCAACAAGGGTGGTGGTCTAGTGGTTCCAAGCTTACTCCCAAGTGGTTTGGTAAGGCAAGGTCATGGGCTCGAATCCCCATTCCTTCCATGCCTTGTGTTTGTTGGCTTCTAGGAACTATACTAGCCCCTCGTTGGTGCTACGTTAACGGGGCCAGTGCTTGCGTGGGTTGTTCAGCTAGTCTAATATGTTCGCTATTGAACACGAGAGTCCAAAAGTGACGTAGCGGGGGTGCCTCGGTCGCCATTCACGCACTCTCTTTTTGGACTAGCAAAAAGAACTAAAGGTTGATGTAACCCAGTGGCGGATCCAGGATTTTCAAATTGGGTATGCACAATAAGTTAATTTAAGATTAGATTGTTTTTCTTGGTTTCAATGTAAATCGTAACCGACTAATTGGAAAAGTTACTTATGAGGATTGAGCAACATCCATTTCCGATTAATTTTATTCTAAAATCAAACAATTAAATTCACAATTACAAACAAAGAAGGATCTAGTAATGCTTATACCCACTTACCTTTGCACCTCAAAATGTACCCACTTTCGATCAAAAAAAAAAAAATGTACATTCAATTACCCATATGGTATACTTTGTTTTCTTGGAAAGAGGGAACAATTTAGATAGAAGTTTGGTTACAAAAGAAAAAGAATAGAAAAAGGAAAAGAAAAATCACTTTTTGCTGATTAGACGTGGCTGACAAACTCTGAAAAAGTCAGACCCAAAGACCAATAGAGAAAACGGGGTGTGGAGGAGAGAGAATTTGAAAGTCTGGCTATGTAAAGACTGAAGAATATGCGACAACTCGCATTGTGGGTTTTCAGTTTCTCTATTTTTGGGCCAAACTAATTATGGGCCTGGATAAATAATTGGACTCGACAATTTTTTCCCTCAAAACTGGATATGCACGTATATACCTATTGTGTGTTGTAGATCCGCCCCTAATGTAACCTAACCTATGTCAATGACTGTTTGGGAACTTTGTTTCAATGTCTGCTTAACCATGTAACCTAACCTGCATTCCTTACCCTTCTTTCGGTACACTAAAAACAAAGCTATGAGTACGGTTATAGTATGATACAATGTGAAAATTCACTGCATAGAGAAACATTAGCAGAACACACCAGCAAATACTTTTAGCAAAGTCGGAATTGACCATTGTAGAAAAATCAAGGAACATGTCAAAACTTGTTTCTATATGCCAGCCTAATGTAGTTAGGCACTTTGAATACATGATGTCGTTAGCCAAATTGACTGAAGTCAGCTACCTTATTTTGTTTTTATATATTTTTTTAAATTCTTCTATGAATTCCTATTTTTATTTTTTTAAATTTTTTTAAATGGGATTAAATTCATTATTATTAACCTACAACTTTATATCAATGAACTTACAAATTCATTAAAAATGTAGGTCAACGTAGTGAAATTGGCTACTTCTAAGTGTAGTCAAAATTTTGTCATTTTTTAGTCCGATCTAACCGGTTGGACCATCTAAACCATGAAATCAGTAGAGCGACCGGTTCAATACATATTCCGGTTTTGAAAAACACTAGTGTGCAAGGCTCGCGCGTGGTGCGCGGGCTAGACGGGCTAAATCAAATAAGAATGAGAATGAGGTAAGAAATATCCTAAAACTATTTTTGAACCCTCGACCTTAGCTAAGGGAGGAGGGTGTCGAAGCACTCACACCAATCAATTCTAGTTTTTTTGTTTTTGGTGCTAGAGAGGGGCATGCCCCAAGAACAAGTAAATAAAAACAAAAACTACTAGCTAGGAGCTCAACGTGGCAAGGCCACCCCTATTATATCTTCATAAAGAATAGCCCGAAGAGCTGGAGGAGCCTCCTCATAAGTCACAAACGTTTCATTCTGATCACACCCTGCATTAGCAAGCCAGTCTGCACTCCTATTAGCTTCGCGATAGCAATGAGAGACTTGTACTTCCCACCCTGCTTCATGACTCATTCTTCGACATTTACGTACCATAAAAGCTGCAGGACCATTACAGACATCATCTTTAATTTTATTTAAGGGTCCTATTTCCATCTTTAAAGAAGAAAACTATGAACTTTGAGTCCCATTTGTCAACTCTTAGTTAGTTAGGACGATTAGGACGTAGGAGTAGTGTAATTAAGTACCGAACTAATTTTATTAGGGCTTCTTTGGATTGGAAACTACATTATTATGGGATCCAAAAAAATTTTGCGAGCTAGTTTTGCCAAATAGAGTACATGGTTTGCGAGCTAGGAGTGACGATCAGTGATCACTGTCTGATGAGTTGATGACAAGTACAGTGGGTGTCACTCAGTTTGATTAAACTATGTTGAGATTTGAGAGTGTGAATTGAGTGAGCAACTGAGACAGCAAAACTCACAGCTTCACCTCCATGAGCATGTCTTTGAGGACTTTCATCAGACAGCTTCCGTGCAACTTCCTTCTACAGGTACGCCATTCATCTCTTGACTCTCTCTCCTGTCTCTCGACCCCACAAACCCAAATCATTCCCTCAACCCCAACAACAAGACCCATATGCGTTGATGAAAGAAGACCCAATTCAAATTATCTCAAACATCTGGGCTAAATCTTTTTCAACCCCAAAATCCAAGCCTTTTTGCTAATCTCACAGTCTTTTTAATCCAAATTTGACATCTGGGTTTTGGCTCTGTTGCTCATTTTACAAGAAGAGGTGAAGAGGTGAAGAGGAAGGGAACAAGAAGCCAGCAAGTGACGGCAGATGACTGAAAGGAAAGAGAAAGAGGCAGAGCAATAGAAGACAAAGCCCAACGCAATAACGAAGCTATAGGCTCGGTACCGAAGGCAAATAAATCTTAAGGTGCGGAATTAGGCTCTTTTAGTATATGGGGATTACGTATGTACCCTTCTCCTTTCCCCTCCAAAAAAAAAGTTAAAGAATAAATACTCTTAAGCTATTTGCACACACCAGGACCTCTACGCAAAAATCCCAGAGAGAGAAATTCTAGAGATGATGGAGAGGCCAAGCAAGAAGCAGGTGCTATTGTTCTACTGTGTAGAGGTAGAAGAACTTACTCGTAAAGTTGCTCAAGAATCCAACCATATCACTCTTCAATCCATCAATTGGAGGTAATGAAAATTTGTTGCAATTTAATGGAAATTGTGTAACACTGTACTTAGATATTGTCAAGAAAGTTTCTTTCTTTAATGGGTATTTATCAGTTCATGCAATTGCTTCATTTTTTTTTAACTCTAATATTTGATATGTTACTCTTTTTTGTGTCTGTGTGTTATTTGATTTTACCTAAAAACTGGGTTCTATTTCTTGTTGTCTGTCATGCAATGAAATATTGAAAGTGGAAAATGGGAAATTTCCTTTTTTTTTGGTTTAGGGTTTAGCAGGAATTGATTGATAATGGGTTTTGATTCTCTGCTGATGTTTTAGGATAGTTTGTTAAATTTGCCTGTTTTCGGAAACGGGAGCTGGTATGTGTGTCTCTTTGCATTTGTGAAGGGTTTATGGAAATGGGGTTGTTTCCTTTATTAGTCTAACACAAAAATTTCTATAAGACAGTCTTTTCGTGACGAGACGAGGGTCACGTTTAAGTGAAATAAGGGTCACAGTTCATAGTAAATGACCCCTACATTTCTAAATAGTAATCCTTTTTATGCTTACTCTTAGTCTAAAGGGTGTTGTTTCCTATGTTGCCGTGAATATGAATGAGTTTTGGTAATGAGCTCTGATGTTATTATCCTTGGTTAAGTTAAAGCGTTAGTGGATTGGTTGGTTTCATCCTCATATTATAGCCGGTCTTTCTGTATTTGGATAACCAAGAATAGTTCTTCCATGAAGTTTAGGTCTTTATTTGGCTTAAGAAATTCTGTTGCATGAATACGATATTAGGGCTATGATGGAATGTCTCAGTCTAGGTAAGTCAACCGGAATTAATCCAATATTAGCTCTGAAATTAAAATTTTCTCTATAGCTTCAATCACTTGTTTTATCTATAGCTTCCGTCATAGAGAATCAGAGATAGGGGTCCTGGTTGAAACAGGGCTGATATGTCTTTTTTTCCTTTCGTCCTTCTGTTATGTTTCATATATGGGTTAATGAATAGAAGTATCAAGATATGAGAGAATTAATTCTTGGATCCTTGCTCATGAACTTTTTTTAGGAACTCATAATGGATCTCTTATGTGGAGGATTTAGTGGTGTGATTTGTCTTGTTTGATCCTTTTTTCTTGCTTGCTTTTTACCTGGTCAAATTATTATTCCAGGACGAATTGCTGATTATATTTTGTCATGTATCAGGAGCTTTCCTGATGGATTCCCAAACCTTTTCATAAACAATGCACAAGAAATAAGAGACCATCATGTTGCCTTTTTGGCTTCCTTTAGCTCCCCTGCAGTCATATTTGAACAACTTTCAGTCATATTTGCTCTTCCTCGGCTGTTTGTTGCATCCTTCACATTGGTCTTGCCATTTTTTCCAACCGGGTCCTTTGAGCGAATGGAAGAGGAAGGAGATGTTGCTACAGCTTTTACAATGGCAAGGATATTATCCAATATTCCTATATCAAGGGGTGGTCCAACTAGTGTAGTCATTTATGACATACACGCTTTGCAGGTGAGTCCACATTAGTTGGAACCTGATTTTGTGTGTTCTTTGGCTTCTGAACGGCTTATTTTCATTTTAGTTCAGGTGTAAAACTTTTTCCTTCCTATTAAAATAAGAACCTTATCCTTGTTAAAGAATAGTTACACAGACTCAGTTTATTGAAAAATATGAGAGGGAGTCTAATGAAAATGAATCAACACAATGACCCATACATATACTACTCTCTCAGTTTTTTGGCTTAAAATGAACCTTTCAGAATATCTGTAACTTTCAGTCAAGTGCTTAATTTACTAGAGAGATATTCAAGTTGACTAACAGTTTATTTAAGTTGATCCAAGACAAAATATATTTAGTGTTTCAATGTAATTCCATGGTAAACAACTTCAGAGATATGTGAGAGAGCCAAAAGTTTTTCTAGTTTTGTGGCTCAGCACTTGATGGCCACCAATTTTATGTTATTCCACTCTATTAACTCAAAGGAAGTGAACCTAGCCGATAACCATTAGCACAATAGCAATCTACCAACATGTGGCATTCAATCCTTTTCTTACTTTGTTGGTGGCCTACACATCTTTTTTGTGTCTCTCTTGATTTTCTCCTTTCCATTCTCTTGAAGATTATATCCTATATCTAGCAGCATCAACATGATCGTTTGCATAATTTCTCGTAAGTCGTAACCTTCTGTATGTATCTGCTTACAGATGGCTAAGAAAGAACACTTTAGATAGACTTTAAACTCATGGAGATTTAACTAGATTTCTTTTATGAACTATTATGTGAGCTTAGCACGGCCAGAGAATGTGGAGAAGAGGTACTTGGGGTGGTTTGACCATTTACCCAGGTTAGTTTCATGTATACAAAATCACTTTCACCTTGTTTCATGGATTAAAAATAAAAAGAAAAGAAATTTCTCCATAGTAGAATAATTTGACAATGAAACAAGAGACGTGAAAAGAAGTTGAGATTGGGTTCACAAAAGTGAGCTGCAATGTTTAGTTGACAGAACTTTTGTTGAGGATAATGCTTGTTAGGTTAGTTTACCGTTAGACTACACTGCAAGGAAATGATTTGACAATATTTAGTTGCAAAATTATTTCCATTTCCAACAGAGCCAAAAAGATTCACCGCTCTTTGGCTTTGGAATATAATGGAGTAAATTAAAATGATTTTATAGTTTATCTGCGCTTCTTATTCATTGTGAGATTGAAGGTGGGTTTCGCTCATCTGATTAAGGGTCAAATGGAAACATCCTCTCTGTTCTCAGAGGGCTAGGCTGGGTACAACCAACCCCTCTTTCCCCGTCAGGGTGTGAGCCTCTTTTTAGGCATTGTGGGTAATGCTGATGTTGATGAATATTCAGTCTCAAAAAGATCATTTATCATTAAAACTTCATGGTGGGTGATATATAATCATCATGTCATGCATTTAAATAAATTCCATTAACCCAACAAGAGCAAGGAAATTAGGGAAGCCAAAGTAGGAAGAGTTGACTAGAGAAGTAAGTATGGGTGGATATGCAACATCATTAGCCAAAGTGTATCATGGTTTAAATATGCCAACCGTGACTCTTGATACGTAATGGGGTGTCTGTCAATTTCTTGCTTCTATCAGGTATCGCCGTATATCTAATACACAGCAGAAAATGGATAGGACAATCAGTAACTGATTGATACAGTCCATACGGCTGATAACATGTCAACAGAGCTGATGCAACTGTTAACTGGCCTACTCAATCCAGGATAGTTGGGACCCATGATATGGTACCCTTAACTCACCTTTTGAATATTTGGCAATTCTCTGTAGTGATCACGATTGCAATACCTTTTTTTTTCCCCCCAATACATGCTCTTTTTTGGTTGATACTGAAGCAAGATTGGTTGCTCTATGAAATTGGGTCTATATGTGTATTTGTTAGTAGGAAATTTAGGCGCACTGCTATTTTGTGGGATGAGGAAGATTTGGACTGGACTTTGAGTGTCCCTAAGGTGGTTGAAGTGCCTCCCTCCCCTTCTCTCTCTCTTATCTCAATATCAAAACTCAAAAGAGTGGAAAGAGGAGTGATAAAGCATAATTATCTAATCAGCTGGAATGCTGGATTGAGTGTTGTCCTAGATGATAATGTGCTTGATCGTTCAGAGCAAATATTGTATATGACTACTCTTTACAGCAGCATTTGCACTCATTTGGAGATGTTATGGAACAGAATATATATTGTTGGTTGATAGGGTCAAGGAGTAAGAATAGAGTGCTTGATGGAGATGTAGGACATGATTTTTCGCTGCTATTCTTGCTTGATTAGAAATTTAGTATACAAAGAGAGCTGTGCAGTAACCCTGACTCCTGAGCCTAGATATTCACATTCCTGTAAGGTTATTGGACAGGAAGAAACTGGCTCCAGGATGAAGTTTTGTGTGTCTTTGGTTTGACGTTGGCTGTTGCCACATGGGTTTGAGTTGGATTGCAATGAGTTCTAGTGATCAAAGGAAGATGGAAAACCCAGCCAATAAATAAGAGTCTAGCTTGCTAGGTGGGGTTGTTCATGTTGACAACCTTGTGGGTTTATTGCTTTTCGTGATCCTTCCATAAATATTTATCTCAATGTAATTATTTCATATTTTGCCTTCCAAGTGTTATGGTAGCTTATTATAAGCAACCTAGCTGTTCCAAACAATATATCACCCTTGGTTTAAAAAAATATGCAGATTTTGTAAGAAAGAATTTCATTGATTCTGATGAGTGAATGAAAATTGGGTTGAATAAGTTGGAAAGGGATTCAGTCAGGTAATCTGAGCAACTACAGTATTATGTAACTGTTTCATGGGAATAGGTCTTTTAGAAAGGCATAAAAAAGGAACAATGACATTTTTGTATGGAGGTGATTCTTTTTAGATTCTGTGTCTTTTGTTTTTGGTTCCTTTCTAGTCATGTATTGATGAAGAGGGATAAAACTGTACGCCCTTGTTATGCCGAAAGCAAATAATCATGTTGAAGGGAATCTTGGACAAAGATGAAACAAATACACATTGACGCTACTTTGGATTCCTAGAAGTACATAAGTAGAGTTGGCAGTGATGTGGTAGAGAGAAAGTGAGCTTGATGGCAAGTGTTTTTGGGTGCTCTCCCCATGAGGCAGGAGCTTTGGCATAGGGTGATTGAGAGCAAGTACGGCTCGCAGCCTGGTGGCTGGGACGCATGAGTCACCGCTGAGGCTACACATATGAGTCCATGGAAGTTTATCTCCCAGAATTCTTCTTACTTACTTCCCTTAGTTAGATTGGAACTTGGGAATGGGAGGAGGATTATTTTTCAGGAGGATGGATGGATGGATGGTCAACCATTGTGCTTGAGGTTTCCTAGATTGTTCCAGCTGTCTGCGCTCCATGAAGGTACAGTGTCTGAGTTTTATTCTTCTCAGCTAGCTCTTGGAATTTGCATCTCCTGCGCCACCCCCAGAAATGGGAGATGCAGGAATCAATTTTGTTGGTTGGTGTTCTGGAGTCTCTGCAGCTTTCTGGCCGAATTGATTCTAGGACGTGGCTTGGGGATTTCTCGGGTTTGTTCTTTGCAAGTCTTTTCTACAATATTTGGGTATGTGGTCACATCAAGTAAAATTTTCTGGGGTTTCCTTGTCTAGTGACATGTTATGGGATAAGGTCATCTGTATTGCTTCTTTATGGGCAGGAGCAGCAAGAGCTTTTAGGGGATACCCTGTGTCTTATATTCAGCGTCATTAGGCTGACTTGTAATTAGAATATTTCTAGGGACTTCTTGCCCTCTTGGCTGTATTTTACTGAAGTTCATTAGTATTTACTTTCTGTTTATCTAAAGTAGAAAGAAAGAGGCTGGGTAGACAGAGAATCAAATAGGAAACTAGTATCAAACTTGTAAATCATCTTAAGGTTAATAGGGAAAAGAAAACTAGCATCTGTCTAGCCCATAGTTTTTTCCCAGTCGGACCCAAAACTTATAATTTGTAACAATCCTGAACACGTCTTTTTGTAATTTAATGTGTTAAATGTGTAGCACTCTCCATCCAAGTAGCTGGTAATTGAAGCGATAAATTGATAAAATGCGTGGCATGGTTAATATCAAGCTTTCTAACAATTGTTGATAAAAGCTTAAAATGGCATATTTCTGTCTCTCACGAAGGTTAAAAATTGGCCTCCTTTTGTGTATTTGACATTTAATGGTGATCTTTTGCAGGAGCGATTTTATTTCAGTGACCATGTTCTGCCTTTGTTTGAAACTGGGATCCCCCTGTTGAAGCAGCGTCTTAATCAACTTCCTGATTCTGACAAGGTTTCTATACCTTACATTGACACGATTATGCTGTTGTAGCCACTGATACCTGTTCTGCCTTCAATTTCTACTATGCAGTCATTTGAAAGTCTTGTTGTGATTACGACTAGGTCTGTCTTAATGGTCTCTGGTTCTCCAATATTCTTGCAGATAGTAATTGCTTTTCCAGATGATGGAGCATGGAAGCGATTCCACAAGCTGCTGGACCATTTCCCTACGGTGTGTTTACTCAACATTTTTGTATAGTATAGAAACTAATTGCCTTAAAGTATTTGTATTTAGGTTATATGAGCTTGCAACATTGTCCCCTTTCTTCTTTGTATACATTTAAGTAATTCAATGTTATCAAACTACCAGGTGGTTTGTGCAAAGGTTCGTGAAGGTGATAAAAGGATAGTCAGGCTTAAGGAGGGTAACCCTGCTGGTTGTCATGTTGTCATTGTTGATGATTTAGTACAATCTGGTGGCACACTTATTGAATGTCAGGTATATTTTTATCTACGATTATATATAGAATTCTGTACTGTATACTGGATAATTCGGCTTTCTTTCAATGAGCACACAAGTACTGTCTTTTCAATTTGCCAATGCAAATGAAGTTTCCTACATATTTGGTGATGAGAAAGTGCTAAAATACCCAGTTATTTATTTAACTCACTTATGATTCTCCCTTGTAATAAGTACATTTAAGAGTTTGGAAAGCGTTAGTCATGTACCATATCCTGGTATCTTTTCACCTGTCGATGTTGAGGGAAATCTGTGAGCGTAACCTGATTTAAAGTTCCAAACAATACATGAGTGCATGTTGTTATTTTCTGTTTACTGTTTACCTTTACCATTTGGTATGAAAAAGCGCATCAAAAGACTCGTTCTTTAATTCACAACTGTGCCAAACTAATTTTTTTGTGGCAATTTGATCCTGACTGATCCCACTCCTCTTTAGCTCCATATAGTTTTAAAGAAAATTAGTCCAAGAAGCATTTTGCATGTTAACACTTCACTTGAAGATGCTTTGGAAGCACATAATGTCTATACTTGTTTACATTATGCTAACAAATAATTTCGTGCTACGTATGACATTGAAATGAATGGTCACAAAAAATCTAACGTGTGATTAAGAATGATTTTGTAACTACTGTTTTGATGTTTATTTTTTTACACATCTGATTGATGATAGAATAGAATGCTGGAAACAGAAAGACCGTCATACTCTTCAGTATATATCCTCTAAACTTCCATGGTTGTTCGGCTTCCCTACCAGTGTTAGATGTCAGAGCCATTTGACATGATAGATTAAGATCATTACTCTTTTCCTTAAAGAAAATTTATATTGTATTAGTGTGAGATGTCAGAGCCATTTGACATGACATGGTACAGTATGCCTCTTGTTAACACATTTACAAATCATTAGGTATGTGGCTGTGTATCAGTAAAAACAAATTTATATTGTATTATAACAAATAATTTCGTGCTACCTGCGACATTGAAATGAATGGTCACAAAAAATCTAACTTGTGATTAAGAATGATTTTGTAACTACTGTTTTGGTGTGTATTTTTTACACATCTAATTGATGACAGAATAGAATACTGCAAACAGAAAGTCAGAAAGACAGTCATACTCTTCAGTATATGTATCCTCTAAACTTCCATGGTTGTTCGGCTTCCCTACCAGTGTGAGATGTCAGAGCCATTTGACATGATAGATTAAGATCATTACTCTTTTCCTTATTTTATTTCAAACTTTTGCAGAAAGTATTGGCTGCACATGGTGCAGCAAAGGTTAGCGCCTATGTGACGCATGCTGTATTTCCAAAGCGATCATTTGAGCGTTTCACACACAAAGATGATGGTAATTACTTGTTTATCACTGTTAATAGTTTTTCTCTCAATGAAGTTTAGAATAGCTTGTGTTAGCTTGTGTTAGTAATTTCTTGAGGACAACTTGTCCTCTGCTGCTGTTTTCACAGCTTTATTAATACAAATTTTCTTTTATCTAAAAAAAGCAATAATATAAGCTTTTTCTATATATGTAGGTTCAGAAAAGGCGTTTACTTACTTTTGGATTACAGACTCGTGCCCTATTACTGTAAATGCTATTGCAAATAGGGCTCCTTTTGAAGTTTTGAGTCTTGCAGGCTCGATTGCTGATGCATTGCAAATATAAAAGCTATTGAGTTATTCTATTGGCAAAAATGTTGATGTAAGGATCTTCAGGTGTGTATTAGGCAGTGGAAATAATGAGGTTCCATATGGTCTGCTGCGTAACATTTTACGAGCCTAAGGTTCCTGGAGCTCTTTTCACCTTCAAGTTCATGAAGGCCAGGCTTCTTTAGGCTAGTTAATGTGAAAGGGCCACTGCCTGAATGTAAGTGTAGGAGATGTACTTGTATCCTAGCAGCTGGAAACAAAATTGAATTAGTACTTGATTGTAGCATTTCATTCTGATCATTTGGACCAGGTGATTAGGGTTCTCGCTATATTTATTTTGCAGACTCATCACAGGTTAATTATCGGTGCCTGTAGTCGTTCTCCTGTGGGCTGGAGATTTCCTACCACCAGCTCAATTACATAAAAATTTCAATTAAATGGAACTGAACATCAGGCATCAATGTATTGAGTATTTCTTAATGTTCATTTTTCAAGAGAAATGGTAAAGGCAAGGTCAAAATGGGAGTGAGTTTATACATAGTTTGAAATTCGAATAATGGGTAATCAGGCTGTAAGCTTATGAAAACTTTGAACGTATGTCAGCTTAAACCTGGCATTTTGTTGAAATTTTGTTTTTAATGTTTCCTAACAGTAAAGCTTATAAAATTTCAAGGGAACCCTTGTAACCTTGTTACTTCAATGGTATGGAATTGGACCACACACTTGTTTGGACCAGCAGAAAAGTAATACTTGTGTTAATTGCAATTTATGTGTCAAATAATAAAGAAACGCTAACTTTTCCCTTTCATGCTTCCCCACAACCACAACCACAACCTAAACTTAGGTCATTAAAGTCTGAAACTATATACATCGAAAGAAAAAG
Organism: Tetragonia tetragonoides; assembly: GCA_038025085.1. Lineage (NCBI taxonomy): Eukaryota > Viridiplantae > Streptophyta > Magnoliopsida > Caryophyllales > Aizoaceae > Tetragonia > Tetragonia tetragonoides. The sequence goes on along the minus strand of CM076145.1, from coordinate 5,426,788 downwards.
AAAAAAAGCTCCCTTATTCACAGGACAAAGGTAATAACAAAATACAGAGTTCATTACCAGAAAAAACCTAAAGCTAAAGCTAAAAACGGATATGCTTGTCCATATTGGCATATCTTACATGATTAAGCAGCTACTGGTTCAAGCAGCTCCCACTTTTCCTGTCCGGAAGTCCTGCCTCAAGCGTCAAGACCAATGTACATATAACCGTACATGGGCTACATCTTCAAATACTCTGCACAATTTCTTGCCTACACATTCTACTGCAAGACGAAGACCTAACTGAGCTATTTGTCTATGATCAACAACATTACTAACCGTATGTGTGTCTCTTTGCATTTGTGAAGGGTTTATGGAAATGGGGTTGTTTCCTTTATTAGTCTAACACAAAAACTTCTATAAGACAATCTTTTCGTGACGAGACGAGGGTCACGTTTAAGTGAAATAAGGGTCACAGTTCATAGTAAATGACCCCTACATTTCTAAATAGTAATCCTTTTTATGCTTACTCTTAGTCTAAAGGGTGTTGTTTCCTATGTTGCCGTGAATGAGGAGCATCAGGTGGGGATGGTTTTGAAAAAGCAAAACTGCCATAGGAATGGTGCGGTGATGGTTTGTGTTGTTCCTCAGTTGGATACTCGCCTCATACCCACCTAAAAATTAAAAAGTGTAGATATTCTAAATATAAAATGTATTAATACAATTTGTTCAATTTGTTAAAATATTTCTTAGTTTAATTTATTGTTTGTAACAATGACACAATTTGCACGTTTACTGGGTTTTATTTGTTAAATATACCGTAATTGATGGCAATGGTCGGGTCTGGGCCGGGTCCAACTGGATCCAGACCCATTTATATTTTTGGGTTGAGATCCAGACCCGGTCCAGACCCTATAGGGTCTATAATACTTAGATCCAGATCTAGATCCGCTAGGTCTAGTGGATCCGTGGATCCTAAATGGGTCTCATTAATAAATCAATAAATAAAGAGATTTGTTCCTAAATCATATAATAGTCATAAGTTTTTAAGTTTTTAATAGAAAATATCACTTAACAATGTATTTATAGTCATTGAAAAAATTAACAAACTCAATTTTTCACCCTTGGACTCTTTTTTTATACATGGTCTTCAACTTTTTTTCATTTTTATTTTACTTTTTTCCATGTTAATGGGTCAATGGGTCGGGTCTGGGTCTGTGATGTTGGACCCAGATCCAGATCCATTTACGACACTTGGACCCAGATCCAGATCCTGATCCAATGGGTCTATAAAAAGGGAATCCAGACCCATATAAATGGATCTGGATCCGTTTGGGCCGGGTCTCAGACCCATTGCCATCCCTAATCCGGGTCATTGAATTAGATGATGTGCAGGTAGGGATGGCAGTGGGGCGGGTATAGGTGGATTTCGCCCCGTATCCGCCCCAACTGAGGCGGGGATAGGGAGCGTCAGGTGGGGATGGTTTTGCAAAAGCAAAACTGCCATGGGGATGGTGCGGTGATGGTTTGTGTTGTTCCCAAGTTGGATACCCACCTCATACCCACCTAAAAATAAAAAAGTGTAGAAATTCTAAATATAAAATGTATTAATACAATTTGTTCAATTTGTTAAAATATTTCTTAGTTTTAATTTATTGTTTGTAACAATGACACAATTTGCACGTTTACTGGGTTTTATTTGTTAAATATGCCGTAATTTCTTTATGCGGGTATCATGTGGATTTAAGGCAGGTACTAGGTAGGTTTGAAGCGGGTATTAGATGGGTATGGATACGCGTTGGGTACTTGGGGCGGATGTGGTTCCATCTCATACCCATTGAGGTGGGGATGGTTTTGAGAATCATATTCATACCCATGATGGGGATGGGGCGGGTGGCGGATTGACCGTAGCCAGGTGGATATCGATATGGATATACCTATATCCACCCCCGCCCCGCCCCATTGCCATCCCTATGTGCAAGTTTTCCATGGATCAAGGGTATGACAATAATACTAATGCATAGCATAATTCTAACCAAACTAATAAACTATAGGTAAAATAGTAACAAAATCAATCACAGAAAGAAGCTTCCATGTGATCTGGTGAATATCATGAACAAATCAAATGAATTAACACGTGTATGTGTCATTTCTAGTGAATTTACTTTATCAAAACTCACAGGACAATGACTTCTTTGGTGGAATATCAAGTGTATGCCTCACTGAAACTGAATGTATGATTCACCTTATTCTGAGTGAGTGTTGGGCCTTTTCTGATAGCATACAGTCAGTTCAGCTAGTTACTACGAGTATTTTTTAATATTAGCTTGAAAGTTCGATCCTCTAATTCTAGTGTTGATAACTTTGCTGATGATAACTCTTAGTTTGGGTGTTACATTGGTGCTGCTTCTGTATTTCTACAGTAGGCATACTGTCGAGTGTTTTAGCTGCATAGTTTTCTTGATTCCAAACATTAGGCTGCGGCTAGAGTCTATTTTTTGCATAAAGCTTCAATTGTCTGATATCAAGATTGAAAAGGCACGTGAATCATTTGTAGAGGTAAGCATGAGATAACCACTTATCTGTGTTTTGAAATGCACATAAAGACCTTATGTTCTGATCAAATTATTGTTCATGAAACCAGTAATGTGGAGCTATCAGAGATAAAATATTGTCCAGTACACTAAACATCCATACAAGAATAGCTTAACAATCTAGCATTAGTTATTTATAATCGTTTGGTGTTAACTGGTTGTTATCTTACGTGAGCTTACAACTATGGAGTATGTTTCTTGGTTTAGCTTTGATGCACCAATAACTTTAGTAATATTCTAATTCTGTCTTGCTGCATCAATAACTTTAGTATTATTCTGATTCTGGCTTGCTGCATCATTAAGTTGTACTCCTAACTATTTCATGTGCGCACTGCTCATTTCATTGTCAGTTGTTCTCTTGTTTTCAGTACATCACTTTAGATGTTCATGTTGGTAGCAGATTCACTGTACTATTGACATCTAGCTTATCTAACTTTCTACTCCTAACTTTATTATGGTTTGTTATATATGTGTGCATGTTTGTAAGACTTTTGTTTAGACTTCTTTGTCATGTGCTGTTTAATATATTCAAATGATCCATGAATTACCTTTAGTTTATCTCATTGTTTATATATCATCCTATTAGGATGGAAAATGATAGGAGTTGGATGTAAATTAAAGATTTTATTGGTAGCAAAACAGAGGCATATAGAAAATGCGAGGGAACTCCTGAACTTTGCTTCCAAGGACGTTACGTTTATCTTGGACATAATGCTACAATGTCCTTGTGTAAATTGTCAGAATTATTATGCTCACAATCGAGCGAGGATCTGAATCCATCTTTTGAGGTATGGTATAGAACTTTCTTATGACCCATTGACCAGCTATAGAGAAGAAAAACATCTGGATAACTCAGATGAGGAATTTGAGGGTGAAGGAGACGATTTTGCTGATAAAGATCCTCTAATCTCCGATGAGATAGCTGCAATGGTGTATGATGTGACAAATGTCATTCTCGAAACCAATAATTTCGAGGTTAGCGATAAGTCTCATGATAAGTTCTTTAATGCATAGTTCTCTTGGAATCTGTTCATAGATCTGTATTGAAGAAGGATTTGAATATGTATTGAAGGTATATGAATGTGGGATAAGTATGTATGAATGTGTATGGGTGTGAGTTGAGAGGTTTTGAAAACTCTCACCGTGAGTATAATGTATGAATGAATCCGAACCTTGTAAAATCAGACTTTGAGTCCTATTTATAGACAATGGGAGAAAACCGGGTCAAAATTGGATAACACGACCTAACAGGCAGTAACCAATGTAACACAACCAAACCCAACGTAGCATAACATAGGGAAAAGCCACGTCATCGTGTGAGGTGACGCCAACTGGTGCCGAGGCGGTTCCAAAAGGCACCATCGCAGAGAAGAACACCACCCAAACAGTGAACCAAAGACACCGCCTAGGTGCGCCATGAAGGGGCAATGACGCCGCTTGAGCGTCGTTTCGGCAACTAGAAATGCCGCTCGGGAATGGTTCCAGCGTAAACTCCCCTCTACTCGCAAATCTCTTGTTCTCTCTCCACTTGACCTCATCTCTCGTTGGATCTCCACCCCACCCTACGACGTTCCACCTTCGACATTATTTCGTAGATCAGGTGATGTATAAATCCCCTTTTTGCCTTTCAAGATTTAAATCTTTGATTTTAAACTAATTTTTTAGGGTTTGCAGGTTGGCAATGGGAGATTATACCTTGAGTTTATGTTCTAGTGTTGTAGGTTTCAGAATTGGTAATGTTTCTTTCCCTCTCTCTCATCTGTAGATTTAGGATTTTAGATTGAGGTGATTGTATTCTTCTTTTGGTATTCACCTCAATTGATTTGTATAAAAATCGATGTTAGTTTATATGATTATAAATTAACTTATTATGGATTGACCTCTTTGCCTTGTGTGAATCACGTAGAAGATGCTAGTTCACTGATTATGGGTTTGATAGTCCACTTTATAACATTAAAAATCCAGATCATGCTTAAAATATACCACCTATGACATTGACAAGTATTTATTAATTGGTTAAAGTGTCGTGCAAGTGATGTTGTGAGGAATTGAGCTATAAAATATGCAAGATTTGTATTGTCATTTTAAAGGAATCCCAAGACCAAACTAGATTTGACTTAGGTTGTTTCTTTAAATTATAGATTCTCGTGATTTGCCAAGCTTCAAATGTTTATATTTTGTTTGTAGTAGTCTAGTTATATGTTCATATTATTTATATGATATCTATGTATTAACATGTGTGCAATGTGCCAATGTGATTATATATATATATATATATATATATATATATATATATATATATATATATATATATATATATATATATATATATACTTTCCCGTGAGTGATGGGCTTTAAAATCACTCCCTAAAGGGTAATGAGCGATTACCCACCTCGGTAATGGGATGATTATAGGGCCCCCTTTTCCTTGTGTTGTTGGCGGATGTTGTGTGTACTATTGAAGTAGCTTGGTTCATTCTATATATTTTCAAGTATATATAATAACCTCCCGTGGGTAATGGTGGAATTACTCCCCTCGATAATGGGATAATTATCACTCTATTGTTGGTAGTTGCTTATTAAAAAAAATTAAAAATGGTTAGATATGAATAACAACAAAAAAAAACTTATTTAAATTGAATGACTAACTAGTAAACCGTGGTTTGTTGTGGCTGTTTATGTAGTAATGATGAGAACTGATCGTAAGTGGATGTATGAGAGCAAGTAAGGAAAATCATTTAATGAAAGCTTTATTAGTGGAGTAACTGAATTTGTTACCTTTGCTTGTCAACAACAAACCTTTAAAGATGACCAAAAGTTGAGATGTCCATGTTGTAAGTGTCAAAATAAGAAGTATTTGGTGGTTGATGATGTTAGGGTGCATGTTTATAGGTCTGGGTTTATTGAAAATTACTATAAGTTGATGTGTCATAGATAGCCTCATGATGATTTGGTACCTCCAAGAAACACTACTACCATAGCAAGAGAACCCAACCCAATCAACCCCTACCGAGACATGGTGATAGATGCTTTAGGGTGTGGGTTTGAGAATGTTGGCAACAAGGGTTGTGATGAAGAGCAAAACCCTAATCCCGAGGCAAAAAAAGTTATTTGATTTGATGAGCGCATTAGAGAAGCCATTGTTTGATGGTTGTAGTGTGTCTGTCTTGGAAATGGCCGCCAGGATAATGGCCGCCATCATAAAGGTGTTGATGGCATTGCATCTTTGTTTAAGGATGTAATTCCTAATGCTAATATGATGACCACAACCTTTCTTGAAACTAGGAAGGTCCTTCAAGGTCTTGAACTCCCACATCAAAAGATCCATGCATGGCGTAAATGTTGTATGCTATTACGGAAGGATGATATTAATTTGGAAAAATGTCATAAATGCAATGTTGAGCTGTATAAGAATAATTCAAAGGGTAAACTTATTCCATCCAAAGTGTTGACCTATTTCCCCATCACCCCACGGTTGCAAAGACTTTATTCAACTAGGAACATAGTCGAGCAAATGAGGTGGCATTTGGATAATCCTCGTCCAATTGGTGTAGTGGGTCATCCAAGTGATGGAGATATCTAGAGGCTTGGAAGGCCTTTGACCGGAATTATCCTAATTGTGCAGCCGATACTCGAAATGTTGGTCTTGGCCTATGCACAGATGGTTTTGCACCATTTGGCCAATCTGGGAGGAAATACTCTTGTTGGTCAGTTATTCAAACACCATATAATTTACCACCTTGGTTGTGCATGAAAAAGCCCTATATGTTTCTTTCCATCATTATTCCTGGTCCTAAAAACCGTAAAGGAAACTTAGAAGTCTACCTCTAACCTCTTATAGAGGAGTTGAAGCAATCGTGGAAAAATGGAGCATTGACGTATGATGTGTTTAAGAAACAAAATTTCAATATGGGGGCAACCCTCTTGTGGACTATTAATCCCCGCGTATGGTATGCTATCGGGGTGGCCGACCTCGGGGAGGCTTGCATGTCCTTATTGCATGGATAATACTATAACTTTTTATCTTAAACATGGTACTAAGATGTCGTGGTTTGATTGTCATCGACAATTTCTTTGTAAGGAACATGTTTTCCGTCGAAATAGAACGGACTTTTATAAGGGTAGGAGAGAAAGTCGTATGCCGCCATCGAGGTTGATTGGTGAGGAAATTTGGGAGCAAATGTGTATTGTGCTAAGGACTAATGATTCTCAGACCACAACTTTAAAAAAGAAGTAAAAGGAGAGATGTGCGAAACAAAGCATTTTTTGGGAGTTTCCATATTGGAGTAAGCTACTAATTAGCCACAATTTAGATCCGATGTATATTGAGAAGAATTTTTTTGATCAGATAATTTATATTATCATGAAAACCAAGGGCAAGACAAAAGACACAATTAGTGCAAGAAAAGACATGTCCGTACATTGTGATCGTCCCAACTTTGAACTTGTTTATGATGACGATAGTGGATCTGTGATGCCAGAGACTCCATATGTGCTAGACAAAGCCAAATGCAAATTGTTGTGTGAATGGATAAGAGAGTTGAAGTTTCCATCGGTTATGATGCTTCCAACTTGGAAAGGTGTGTTGACATGGAACATTATAAGCTTTCAGGAATGAAGAGTCATGATTGTCATGTGTTTATGGAAAGGTTGCTATCTGTTGCACTTAGAGAGTTGCTTCCACTTGATGTGTGGAAACCAATAACCAAGATAAGTCAATTTCTTAGAGATTTATGCTCCCCTTGTTTCAAAATTGCTGATATAGTTCGCCTTGAAGGAAATATTGCTGAAATTCTATGCAAGTTGGAGTAAATATTTCGCCTTGAATAACAAGCACATATATAGTTGGGCATCAAATTATATGCATCATGCATGCATCTAGTAAAGGAAAAATGAAAGAATGTGACTGCTGATTAATTAGAAAGATTCATATAAATAGTCAGACCCATATTCTGCTGGTTTAGTGGCTCTACATTCTGGTTAGTTTTTCTGACGCATAAGTATGCTTACACTTACATGTTTCCTAATGCTTACACTTATTTTATTCAGGAAGCTTTTCACGGCTTGAAGAGTAAGTATGGGAATAAAGGAGTAAACAAGACATATAATGAGATCTTCTTTGAGGTTACAGGCGGGTTTAAAAAGGGATCCGTGTATGGGTTGGGTAGTCCCGCCGAGCTTTTTTATGAAAATGTGGGCTCGGGGTGTTCAAACAATTCGAGCAAATCAACGACTTCAACTTACGCACCTTCAAGCATGGCAAAGCTAGCGGAAGAGCTCACCACAACCAAGGGAGCACTCAACTCAACCAATGAAGAGCTCTCTCAAGCCAAGGAAGTGATCAACTCAACTAATGAGCAACTCACCCAAACTAAGGAGGCACTTCAATCTCAAGAAAAACGCCTTGAAACTCAAGCTAAGAAACTTGAAGAACAAAAACATCTTGTGAGTGAAATGTCTAAAGAATTGAGTGTCATTTATAAGTTCTGCAAATGTTTCTCCACATACAAGATGACATCGGATGATAGCTGATCTCTCTTTTGCTAATGGTGGTAGACTACGATGATGGTTTATTTGTTATGTAAGGTGATAAAACTCAAGTGTCGTTTTAGCCTCTAAGTTATTTACTATGTATATTTAAGGATTGTAATAGACTATATTGTGTATGATATTGATGTTGGTTTTGTTTTATGGTGGAATATTTAGGAAAGAGTAAGTCAATCCGCTTTCTAGTTAATTTCTCTAAGCTAAGGCCATCAGTATTGGTAGGAAGCAAGTTACTTGAGTAGAATAAGCTCTATGAGTGGGGTAGTGAAGGTCGTATGCAACCATCTTGATGAGTTATCTCTTACCTCTTTTGTCTTTTAGACTAAGTCTTACTAAACTTTTATACTTACAATGCGTTTTCAGAACTTAAGTCTTACTAACCTTTTATACTTACAATGCATTTTCAGATGTTCAGCAGGTTCAAGGGGAACAAATTAATAGTGTACTGATGTTGATTACCAGAACAACGACCGAACTAGCGACAACTTTAGTTTAAAATATAAACAACAGCGACCGAATTATCAAAAATAGCAACCGAAGTTCGGTCGCTGATCAGCTACAGATACATATTCAGTCACCAAATTTTCACAGCCCAAACTGCCGCAATTTCAGTCGCAGCATTTAGCGACCGATCTTGTTGGGACGCTGAAATGAGACATACTGTTCAGTCGCTACTTCAGTCGCTATGTGTTTTGCGACTATTCGGTTGCAGAAGTTTAGCATCGAGCTTTTTGCCGACGATTGAAATTCAAACGCTAGCTAATCGGTCGCAACTTACCTTTTGCGACCGATTTTTGGGCCTCAGCGACCGAATTGGTCGGTAGCAAAACGAGTATTGTTTTTTAGTGAATATTCGGGACGAGGATAGTGGCCTTAACGATCGAGGTACTACTGGGGGGAGAACTCGAGAGCTCAGGACGAAGACAGTGACTCAAACACTCGTGACGCGCGCTCTATACTTGAGAGTATATTTGAACTTGACAACTCTTAAGCCAGGTTGAGGATAAATAGTGATAATAATTGATAAATGGAAAGAGTACTCGATAGGGAATCCTCAAAACCGGATGGAGTTTGAGGGCTTTGTCCCAAGGAAGCTTGTCAGTGAGATCAGCATCGGACAACAATGAGCACTGATGATACCTAGTCGTGGGTTGAAGTCAGAAATAAGATATCCGTTGGATGAATTTTTGGAGCTTATATTAAGTGGTACATCTATTAACCTTTTATTAATATGTTTTAAATGTTATCTGTCATTCAGAATGTTAACATTCAGCAACAAGAAACTCATGATGATATTCAAGAAGAGCAAGTCCAGGAAACATTATTGCAACTGAAGAATAGGGGTAAAAGAAGGAAAAGTGTAGCAAAGAGAAATCGGATTGAAACTATTGAAAATGGTGATGATAGTGACGATTGCCCACCATCACATAAAAAGCTGCGCATGGGATCATTTGATGAGAAAGTAGTCAAAACAGAAGACCAACCAAATGAAAAAGAGGACGAGCCTGCCATAGAAGAAGAAGCAGAAGAGCAAGCAAATGAAGAAGACGAGGAGCCTGTAACAGAAGAAGATACAGAAGATCAAGCAAATGAAGAAGACGAGGACCCTGTCACAAAAGAAGAAACAGAAGAGCAACAAAATGAAGACGACGAGGAGCCTGTCAGAGAAGGAAATCAGATAACAATGGCAGAATAGCATCAAAATGAAGAGGAACAGCAGCAAGATGCAGAACAAGAGAACCAGATTGTTGATGCAGAAGATATAAAAAAGAAACCAAAAAGGAGATCAGTAGATAAGGGAAATCTACCTACAAGAATGTCTCCTTCTGGTTTGTTTGATGTTGTAAGAAAGTTGAATGATAAACAACGTCAAGCAGTTGTTGAAATAGGTTTTGGTAGTATTCTGGATTTGAATTTCAATGAAGTTAATGGAAAGTTGTTAAGGTACCTTGTAGACAACTTTGAATTAGGAAGGATTATTATACAGTTGGACAAAGAAGAACTTCCTGTACCACCTTATGATGTTTGGAGGGTGTTGAACTTGCCATATGGAGGACAAGAGGTACTGGAAGGACAGGGACTTGGCAAGGATCCTCAAGACTATTTGGATTTGGTACGAGAATGGAGAATTAGATGGAAGGTTGTGGATGTTCAACCAAGTGTCGCTGAAATAGCAAAAAAGATGAGAGAGGGGGAGGACTATGGAGTCAATTTCAAGAGAGACTTCCTTGTATACATGGATAATATTCTCATGAATGGTCACAAGAATCGATTTAGCAAATACAGAATTTTGCTATCTGCTTTGGATGTTGATGATATCAAGAACTATGATTGGTGCACCTACATTTTCAATTCATTGAAAAAAGGTGTAACTGATTGGAAGGTATCAAAAACGTGGTTCACGGGATCTACTGTATTTCTCATGGTAAGTATTTTGTGTGATTTAGTGTTAATTTTATGAATAAACATTATGAACTATTAGGTTGTTGGAGATGAACATCCAATATCTTCATTATGAACTATAACCATACCGTGAATGCACATCTGTGATTGATAAACTTGATCCATAATCTTAAATTTGCTTATAAACTATAATCATAATGTGAATGAACTATCAGGCTTTTGTATATGAACTATCAGTTTGTTGTGAATGAACTATCAGGCCTTTGTATGTGAACTATCAGGTTTTTGTATATGAACTATTAGTTGTTATGAATGAACTATTAGGCCTTTGTATATGAACTATCAGGCTTTTGTATATGAACTATCAGGTTGTTGTGAATGAACTATCAGACTTTTGTGTAGGAGCTATGAGGATATTGTGAATGAAGTTTTTGTGTATGAACTATCAGGCTGTTGTAAATGAACTATCAGGCTTTTGTGTATGAACTATTCATTTACAATGAAATTACAGATGTGTTTAATTAATTTTATTCTTTTGTACAACTGTTTTACTTTGAGAGAATGAAGTACGGATTACCGGATCCTAAGGCTAGGCCAACATTCCCAGCTATTCGTGCGTGTAACAAAGAGGCAATCAAAAAGAGAATAGACAACGAGCTTGTCACAGGATTTGGGATAGGTTATGTGGCACCATGGGCTGAATTGGAAAATGACCATCCAAAACATGTGAAAGAACTACCAAAATCCAGTACATCAAAGCATGCTTTGCAAGGGGTCAGTGATGAAAATTTTCAAAACTTTTTAGGTTTAGAGTATTTCAGAAATTTGCTCAGAAGTTCAGTAATTCATTGTATTTGTTTTAATTAAAATCGACAGGACTATGCTCAGAAGTTCAGTTCTGCACTGAAGAACTTGGCTGGATGTGTTTCTGATTTATCAAAACTAATGAATGAGGGTGGTATTACTAGTGGTCAAATACCTGGCTTGAACAACACATTTAACAGGTTTGTGAATTGTTCCTCAAATGAATATATATATATATATATATATATATATATAGCGAATATGAACTATTGGCAATGAAATGAAGGTAGTCAAACCCATCACAAATCATGAAAGTTAGAGATATGCACTAACAAATAGCTAATTAGCTCATTGACAATAGCCAAATATTTCATACATTGTTTTCTAAAATAGTTCATTATCAATATACTTAATGTTCATTCACATTATGCTCATAGTTCATTTAACAATAGGAAAATAGTTTATAAATGGTAGCAGTAAAGTGCAATCAGCAGTTCAGAGGCTATAAAACTAATATATCACTTAACTATAAATGACCAAAGGTATGAATATATTTGCAGGTTTGCACAGTTCTTTTCTAACCAAGTCCATGAAAGTGCTGTTGAAAGGACTGCTGGTCAAGATTGGTTTAATGTCGATGGTTTTTACATCCATCTGCTAATGACGGATGCTATTACAGAATGTGAAAAGGCATTTGAACAAGGTTTTAAATGTGCTTTAAGAACAACTGGTAGCAATTCAACAAATGCTGCAAAGGGCAAGAACAATCTAGCATAGAAAAGAACAGAAGAAGTGACATTGGAGAGAAAAGTGCAGAAACGACAAAATCTCTGGGGAGAACTGATACTGCTACAATGGAAGGAGATTCAAATGCAATGGTTAGTCCGGAAATGAAAATTTTAGAGAGAACGGAAACTGACAGTGGAGAAAGAAGACCATCTTTGATAATCAAGTTGAGAAAGAATATGCAAACAGCACCAATATCTGCTGAAGACAAAGGGAAGAGTGCTGAAACATCAACCACAACTCATCAAGAGGAAGTGCTGAAATCTGCAGGGGAAAAGGGCAAGAGTATAGAAACGCAAACAACAAGTGTCCCACACAAATCAACTCACATAACAATTCCCTACAAAAGAAGGAGAAGAAGCGTCAGTGAGACTCCAAAACCAAATGAGAAAGAATTCCCATCATTTTCTATTGGTCTAACACCACCGACTGATGATGAGATACTTCAAATATCAAAGCACTACTCTGAGGCAAGTGCTAAAGAAAAATAAGATGATGAAAATGCCGAATCACAAAGGGATGAATTCTGTACTCCACCTCCAATGCAGCAACAAAGGGATAAAAGTTCAACATAACAAGAAGATGACAGCAAGTATGTTCAAACTTTTACTGTGATATGAATTGTTTTCATATTATATAATATATATTAATGAAGTATTGTTTGTGTGAATATGAAGTATTGCTTGTGTGGAGATGAGGTATTGCTTTAGTGCAAATGAACTATTGCTTTACTACATATGAACTATTGGTTGTTTGTATTTCATCTATTAGTTTCACTAGCTTTGAAGTATTGCTTTAGTTCTCACTAGCTTTGATCTATATACTTGCAAATTTGTGTGTATAAAATATCTTTTTATTGTCAATGCACAAATAGTATATTGATCATGAACAATGAGCATACTATGTGACTATTGTCAATAAACATCAGCTCAATATGAATGAACAATGAGCTCAAGAAAGAATGAACTATAAACTTGTACAGAATGAACAATGACCTAAAAATGATTGAGCATTGAGGTCAAAATGAATGAACTATTAGTTTGTTCAGAATGAACAATGAGCACAAAATGAATGAACTATTAGCTTGTTCAGAATAAAGAATGACCTTAATATGAATGAACAATAAACTCAAAATGAATGACCTATTAGTTTGTATAGAAAGAACAATGACCTTAATATGAATGAACAGTGAACTATTAGGTTGTTCAGATTAACTTTTACTGTGTTATGAATTATTTTTCATATTATATAATATATATTAATTCTTTTACATATGAACTATTGATTATTTGCATATGAAGTATTGCTTTAGTGCAAATGAACTGTTGCTTTAGTGCATATGAACTATTGGTTGTCTATCTTTGATCTATTAGTTCACTAGCTTTGAACTATTGTTATATTAAATTCTTTTACATTACTTTAAAATCTAGGTCTGATGAATATTCTGATGATGAGAGCCAAGATGAAGTGGAAATTAATCAGCGACCTAAAAGAATACCAAAGAACCTTTCCTTGGTTCTACGTTCTCCTTTCTGGACAAGCAACCAAGGCAAAAGCTTGGAAAATTTCACTGCAAATGAAAAACTCATCACAGAGTTTGTGTTCTTCGACGGTGATCCGAACCACACAAACGAGTAAGTGATTGTAAAACTTACAATTTCATCTTAAAACTAATAAAATCTCATACAATTTTTAATGCACAAATTTTTTGTTTCCAGTGAGTCAATCTTTCAATACAGAGATTGGTGGATCACAAGAGAATGCTTCAGGACTTTCAATATTGGATCATACATCAGCTTTGATATAGTTGATATGTGGTTTTTAAGGTTGAATTTCAGAAACAAAAAGCGTAGCGTCTCAAAGCCAAGCCGCCTTTTCTTCTCGACTAACATGCATGTAAGTTCTTTTATAATTCAACAATGAATCATTATGTATTGTTTTATGAACTCTCAGATAATGCTGTCACATGCATTTAAAATGTTTACAATCAATGTAAGATTTATAATATATAGTTACTGCACATGAGTTTTGCTGGTTATGTTAGATGCCACGGTAATTAAAATGAAAACTTAAGAAGCAAAGGTAGCTTATACGAAATTTGTGTCAAGATTGGAAATGGAAATGGAATACTATGGTAAACCGGACTTGAAGTTTGTTGACCTTGTAAGGACTCAAAAACACTTTTCTGAAATGTGTGTCAAATTTTGTTTATTGTCATTGATTATGTTTACTGTCATGCACAGGTTTTCTTTCCCGCGTAAAGGGAAGAACATTATTTCTTGGTCTGTATTAATTTTAAGAAGCAGCGTTATGAGATAATTGACAACATGCCACTACCAAGTGGAGTAAAGCCTGCTGATAAGTATCAGGATTGTGCATTGAATTTGGTATAATTAACTTTTTCTATCAAAAATGCCATGAAAACACAATGATTATTCATCCAACTTTACTAATTTGACTGACTTATATGCAGGTAATGGCTTTTGCAAATTATATGATAGACAACGGGATTGAAAAGGGTGCAGACATACTTTCATTTAAGCAACATATTCTGAAATTTCCATGGCAAAATGATGATAACAAAGTTGATTGTGGCATTTACTGCATGAGGCGTATGGAAACGTATCAAGGAGATCCGAAAAAATGGAAAACTGGTCTGAAGAAGACAAATGTACGAAGATTAACTCTCTAAAACTGTAATTTAAATTTCAATCTATATAAATAGTATTCTAACATTAAGTTGTTCTTGTTGATTTTCAGCATATGCCTTTATTGATCTTGAGATCAAAATATTGTACAAGGCTGCTGATGAGTGAGGTGAATGGATACAAAAACTATCTTGTAGAAGATGCAAAGCAAATGATGAAGCATAGAAGAAGACAAGAAAAAGCTTCAAAATAGTTCATTTGAAGAAAAACTTCAAAATAGTTCATTTGAATTATTGTGTAATTGGTCTTTAGTCTCTACTATTGAATTTCTTAAATGCTGTATCATAGAGTAGAGAACCTTTTGTAATGAAATTTACAAAAGTTTGTGTAAATTTTGTGTAAACATCTTTTTATTGTCAATGAACAAATAGTATATTGATGATGAGCATACTGTGTATGAACTACTTGACTATTGTCAATGAACATCAGCTCAAATTGAATGAACAATGAGTTCAAGAAGAATGAAGAATGAACTACTAGGTTGTTCAGAATGAACAATGACCTTAAAATGAATGAACAATGTGCTCAAAGTGAATGAACTATAAACTTGTACAGAATGAACAATGACCTTAACATGAATGAACAATGACCTCAAAATGAATGAACTATTAGGTTGTTCAGAATGAACAATGACCTTAATATGAATGAACAACCTCAAAATGAATGAACAATGACCTTGACATGAATAAACAATAAGCTCAAAAATGAATGAACTATTAGGTTGTACAGAATGAACAATGACCTTAACATAAATGAACAATGAGCTCAAAATGAATGAACTACAATGACCATAACATGAATGAACAATGACCTCAAAATGAATGACCTATTAGGTTGTTCAGAATGAACAATGACCTTAACATGAATGAACAATGAGCTCAAAATGAATGAACAAATGACCTAAAATGAATGTATAATGACCTAAAATGAATGAACTATTTAGTTGTTCAGAATGAACAATAAACTCAAAATGAATGAACAATGAGCTAAAATGATTGAACTATTTGGTTGTTCTGAATGAACTATTAAGTTGCTTAGAATGAACAATGACCTCAATGTCAATGAACATTGACCTCTATATGAATGAACAATGACCTCAAAATGAATGAACTACCAGCTCAATATGAATGAACATCCAGTATATTTTGAAAACTATAAGAATAGTTTTTATGAACTATTTAGCTATTTTTAATTTCAGAGATTGACTTGCAAAAATGCTTTTAATTGATCTACTTTTACATCTGTGAAAGGACAACTTGAATTTCAGCCGAAACAAAACAGAACCACGACACTATACTTTTTCTGTACAACTATTTCATTTATAAATTGAAGCTGCATTCCTGCATACGTAAACATAAACTGCTGCTGCATGCAGCAAAACTGTTGTTGCTGCTGCTGCACACATCATTGCCGGTACAGTTGCTACTGCTGCTTCTGCACACAGAACATGTGGTGATGTTGCTGTAACTAGCACAGGTGGTGCAGCAACATCATAACATTTGACAGACAAAGAAACAAAAACAAATGTTGCATGAAAGCACCGAAAGAATCTTTTATTGAATGAAGCTCAATTTCATGAAAAATATTGAACCGAACAATACAAGAAAATGAGTATTGATGTCTTACAGAAACAATAAATGGAAACTCTGAATTACAATCGACGACACATACTAAAAAGTGAAACATAAAACAAAAACTTAAGAACTATCAGGTGTAGGACCAAGAATTGGAAAGGGTTTGGAACTCGAAGCATGGACCAATTTAGTACCACCATCTGTCGGGTGAACAAGATACTCATCTTCAACTAACGGAGATAAAGTTGGATCCAATAATGACTTCACAGCTGTCTTCGTACGTATAGCAGTTTTCAAAGCATTTCTCTTGCGTGCTATGGTTTGCTTAGACTTCTTTTCAATTATACCAACCTTCCGCGCATTTTTCTCACCTTTTTGTCTCCTACCCCTTGGATTCTGAACACTACAATCAGCACGCAGTCCGTTCTTACCAACTGAATCTTTGAAAAAGATAGGACCAACTTCATTGATAACATTTTCTTTTGCTGTATTAAAAGCTGCTTCACAAAACTGTTGAGCTTTGATGTTATCCCGACTGGCTGACAGCAAAGAAACAAACTTCCTCACCATATGCGTTCTCCAAACAGACCCAGATTGGATACCTTTATCTACTGATGCAATAGTCTTCATATCAACCAATTCACTTTCATGCTCCTTTTTCTTCAACCATCTCTTATTAATGTACAAATCAGGTATGGTCTCTATGTAGTTTATATTCATAATACGCAAACAATGACAACACAACAATTCAAGCTCTGAAATCAACTTGCAAGTACAATACAGCTCATTGTTTTCGTGATTGAATTGAACTTCATGCTTTATGATAGCAACATCTGGAATCCAAACATGAAAAGTGGTAACATTATTTTCATACGTCACCCAAAGCTGATGGCAAGCAGTGCCCTTCATGAATTGTTCCTCAAATAGATTATAGATGTTAATTGTATAAATTTGTCTTGCATGAGAAAGAAGCTTGGCAGAACTAACAACCATTTTAGGTAAACCTTGCCAACATCTAAAATCTTCATCTCCTTCTTTACTTATCCGTTCAGATACAATTTCAGTAAATGCGCCATAAAAGCC
Source organism: Tetragonia tetragonoides (assembly GCA_038025085.1). Taxonomy (NCBI): domain Eukaryota; kingdom Viridiplantae; phylum Streptophyta; class Magnoliopsida; order Caryophyllales; family Aizoaceae; genus Tetragonia; species Tetragonia tetragonoides. The sequence continues at coordinate 5,409,313 of CM076145.1, read as the reverse complement.
ATAAAGTCCAGTTGTATTCTGAACTCTATCATTCAATGAACTTTTAGTGGTTTCACTGCATTGGGATGATAATATACCACCAGAAAAGTGATCCTTGTTGAAGGCCGGACACCATTTTTCCCTAACTAAAAACAACTTCTCCAACCAGGAATTATTGTAGCATTTATATGTAGAAATCAACCTAAAAAAGGAAACAATAACAGTATTACAAAAACACAAAGTAGAAAAAATACTGCAGTTTTGGCTCCTGATATGAACATACTATAATATGATTATGAACTATTAGATGATGAACTTTGAACATATTGTGCATAATTGGTTGTTGTGAATGAACTAGGAGCTCACTCTGAATGAACTATTAGTTTGCTGTAAAATGAACTATTAGGCTGCTGTGAATGAACAATGACCTCAATGTGAATGAACAATGACCTCAAAATGAATGAACAATGAGCTCAACATAAATGAACTATTAGATTGTTGTGAATGAACTATTAGCTTGTTGTGATGAACTATTGTTTGATGGCTATGAACAACTAGTTTATTGGCTGTGAAAATGACAGTATGCATAAGATATCATTGTGAAAATCAAACATGCTTAATGGATTGATGAAAAACAAGTAATAGATTACTGAACAACTAATCCAGCAGATATGAACAATCATCATAGAACAATGACCTCAATATGAATGAACAAATGAGCTCAACATAAATGAACTATTAGCTTGTTGTGAATGAACTATTGGTTTGATGGCTATGAACAAGAACAACTAGTTTATTGGCTGTGAAATGACAGTAAACATAAGATATCATTGTGAAATCAAACATGCTTAATGGATTGATGAAAAACAAGTAATAGATTAACAATGAGCTCAAAATGAATGAACAATGAGCTCAATGAACTATTAGGTTGTTCAGAATGAACAATGAGCTCAAAATGAATGAACTATTAGCTTGTACAGAATGAACAATGACCTTAACATGAATGAACAATGAGCTCAAAATGAAGGAACTATTAGGTTGTTCAGAATGAACAATGACCTTAACATGAATGAACAATGAGCTCAAAATGAATGACCTATTAGGTTGTTCAGAATGAACAATGACCTTAATATGAACGAACAACCTCAAAATGAATGAACAATGACCTTAACATCAATGAACAATGAGCTCAAACTGAATGAACTATTATGTTATTCAGAGTGAACAATGAGCTCAAAATGAATGAACTATTAGCTTGTACAGAATGAACAATGACCTTAAACAAGTAATAGATTACTGAACAACTAATTCAGCAGATATGAACAAAATCATCATACAACTAAAAATTCAATTTCTTGTACATACCTAGTCCATTGTTTTTCAAACTCAGCTTCTGAATCAGTATACTTTAGAACATAATTGAACAAATAAACAAATCCATCCTTGTTCCTCAAATCTTGGATATTCTTCTTTGAGTTTTCACCGATGTGCCAAATATAAAGACGATGCTTAGATTTAGGAAACACAACTTCTATAGCAGCAGATATTGCAGAAGACTGATCAGTCATAATTGTAATTGGTTGTTTTCCTCCCATGGAAGTTAAGAACGTATCAAACAGCCAGATGAAAGATTATGTCTTCTAATTCAAAAGCAATCCACAACCAAACATAATATTCAACCCATGCTCATTTATACCAGCAAAAGGCCCACAAATCATGTTGTATATGTTAGTGCGATATGTAGTATCGTGCACTAAAAAATCTCCAAACTTCTCATAATACTTCTTCATTTGACCATCTCTCCAAAACAAACTGCACAACCTTGAATCAGAATCAACCTCAAAATCGAAGAAGAAATCTTCTTCACTACTTTTTCATCTCCTAAATCATGCTATTAAGGCGTTTGAGTCGCTGCCATCGACATTCTTCTTATTGTGTTGTGCTAAGCGATTATACGCATCTCTAGAAGTGAAAGAAAGATGTGGAGAACCCACACTTTGCTTCTTAAGCAACCTAATACCATGTGCAATAGGAACACCGCTTTTCTTCAATAATAACAAAAACATTAAATCATTCTTTGTCACTCCTCTTTGAGAACGAAGAAGATGGCGCTTAGTTGATGGACAAAGAGAATGATTATGCTCCTCTACGTGCTTTGTACAAGTCCAAATACCATCAGAATCCACATTGAACTTTACAGAAGCTTGACAACCAGTTCTAATATCGATCCGTGCATAAGCCCTAGTATCCTTGCACTTAGTATTTTACTTTCCATTACATGAACAATAAAACATTTTCATAATAACATCGGTAGTACCAGTCTTGACCCTTTGTTTACCCTTCCTAACACTAAAACCAATCCCATAAGCATAATCATTGTACAAATTATAAGCTTCTTCCCCATTTCTGCAACTACTACCAACTATCCCTAATTTTTCAGATGATCCTGTACAAACAGAACATAATTAACTTAAAAGATAACAAAGATTTTATCCAATAGACAAAGAAAGAAATAACAGAAGAATGACATTGCTTATAACTATCAGAAATATTGTCAATGATCTATTAGGTTAATGTTAATGAACATTAAATATATCAATAATGAACTTCTCTAAACTTGGTCAAAGGAACTCTAAAATGTTCATGAACTTCAAAAGACTACTTGTTTGACCTAAACAAACCATAAGCTACATATGAAGTACAATTGCAAAAGCTTGAAATGATTTCAAATATTTCTTTCATATGATCCTATACAACAGAACATAATTAAATTAAAAGATGACACCAAAAAAATATCAATAGTTCAAAATAATTTGTATGAACAATTGCTATAATACATATGAACAATGACAAAGTTTGTATCCAACAAGAAAAGAAAGAAATGACAGAAGAATGATATTGTTTATGGTCAAATGAACTATTCGGTTAATGTGAATGAACATTAATTATATCAATAATGAACTTTTCTAAATAGGCTAGCTCCAAAATATGAACTATAAAATAGTCATGAACAATCAGATAAATGTGAATGAACTATTGAGTGACTGTAAATGAACTATTAGGTTAATCTCAATGAACATCAAGTATATCAATGATGAACTTTACTGAAGAATTCTAAAATGTTCATGATTGTGAATGAACTATTCAGTGATTGTAAATGAACATCAATAAAAACAATGACAAAAATTAAAAGACCTAAACAAATCTGATTTCAACTTCTAGATTAAATGAACTATCACAATAGTTAATATAAACAAACAATAAGCTATATATGACTATAATTCCAAAGGATTTAAATGATTGAAAAATATCTCATACTATAGATGCTTATCAAAAAAGTTCAGAAACTAAAAACAATAAGAACATAATTCAAATTCAAAACTAAAACACATAAAAACCTAATTCAAAACTAAAACAAATAAAAACGTAATTAAAATCAAAACTAAAAAATTAAAAGGATAGATATAAATACCTAATTCGGGAACTGAAGAAAGAGCAGACCTAATTTCATTGAGAATTTGTTCATCACTTTCATCCACAGCCTTTCCATCAACTGAATTTGATGCTAAATCACATTGCGCAAGTCGAATTTCATAAAGCATTGTTCCATCAACATCAATAATTTGATCATCAATTTTGTCAATATGCATTCCATCAACAGATTCAGTAGATAAATTTTGTCCACCATCTCCAATTTGATCAATAACTTCACAATCAGTTGGAAAATCATCTTCCACCATAAGCGAATCAGATAAAACCATAGCTAAAACCTTCGTTACAGATCAGAGCAATTCAAGAGAGAAAGAGAGCGCGAGAGAACGAGATTAAGATGAAAGCAGATTTGAGAGAGAAAGAGAGAGAGAGAAAGAGAGAACGAGAGAGAGAGAGAGAGAGAGAGAGATGAGAGAGAGAGAGAGTATCCGGTTAGTTATGAAGAAGGGCAAGGATCTAGCTGCCAGTTACTAAATTGGGCTGAGGTCCTATTACTAAAAGGAGTTGTGGTCCATCTAAGATAGATGGACATAGGTCCACTAAAAAAAATTCCGATGTTATGGTCTCACATTGATGACGGCTCATACAAGATTTTGTGATAAACAATTGCAAAAACTACGTGGCTAAGCACAGCCATTTGTGGACCATTATTCTTCGTCTTTTGTTCCTTTCTTTGTTCCGTATCAAATCACACTTCACAAACGTCTTTGCTGGGTTTCATCTGCACAAATAGCAGGTACTCGTACGCGATTCCTTTTTTTTCTTTTTCTTTTATCATCCACGCTAAACAATTAACAATTAAATTAGTTTATGGCCATTTACGAATCAAATGGATCAACAAGAAAACCAGATGTTGAATATAGTACTTTTTAACAGATTGGTTCAACTAAGAATGCAACTTCAGTTCTTTGACATGATTTCTTATAAAATCTGCTTGCTGTTGATTTGGAGTTGCATTTTCTGGTAAAAGCTTCATTGCAATATACTGTATGATTAGATGAAAAATAGCTGAATTTCTTTCAATTCCTTGAATGGAATATGAACAATTTTGATCTGTATGCGTCAGTGAAGAATGGATATTTGAAGTATCTAGGTTAATTTGTTTGAATTCAAAGGAAAAGTATCAAGTTATATATATTTGCTTCCACTAAACACAGTTGAGTTTCTGTCATATGAATGAGAGTGGTTGATGGGTTTTAGTGAAACAGGATAGGGATAACCAGAAAAAGTCATTAGGCATGAGATTGTGTACATCTTGATCCCCTTGACTCCCAGCAACGCAGGATTTAATTTGGGGAGTTCGTGGTGTCGTCATTGCTTTTGTTTGTAACGCGAAAATTGCGTTTCAGAGTATCCAAAGGAACAAAATTTGGTGATAATTGAGCTTGGTGGATGGCTCTTATGAGCTCTATCACTGGTTTGTTGTGGGATTAGTTTTGATTCAAGTTTTGCCATCTGTTAAGAGGTTGAAAAGACTAAATTGCTAGCTTAGCTTGAGGGTGCAAGAAACAGATTGGGAGATAGATATGAACCCTAACAAAAAGAACGCAGGAGTGGTGAATGATGAGGTTGAAGAGCTACTAAGGGCAGCAGAAGATGCGGCATTACTGAAGCTCAGTGTTAATTCTCACACAGTTAAACCCTCGCCTTCTGATCTCCACCCTGACCTAGACCAGAGGTTCCGGGCTCTTAAGTCTGGCCCCAAAGCCACTGCAAAGCCGAAGGCCTCAACCAAAAGAATTCCGCCCCCACCACAAGTTGACAAAGGGAAGGAAGAAGAGGGGGAGGATGATCTGTTTATGAGATTTGCAGCCCTGAAGGCCACTCTGCCTAAACCCATCTCCCTCCACCCTTTCTTCGTTGGGGGGTCTTAGTACGTCAGATACATCTCTGGAGCATGTTAGTAAGCTTGCCGGTAGTAGTTTGGTTGGTGAAGGTAACATTGATGATGAAGAGGAGGATGAAGTTGAGAAGGTTATAAGATGGGCTATGGATGCTGCACGTCTTGATCCGTCTGGGCCTTCTGATGAGGATGACGACACCAAAGATGATGACGATTACAATGACAGTGAGGAGAGGGACGAAGATGATGGCAGCCCTCGGAGGAATCAAAAGGCGGCACGCAAATAGTGAGTTGTTTTCTGTATCTTAAACTTAAGTTATTTCGTAGTGAACTGCTGATTGCTACCCTGTTCTTCACATCATAAGAGGGCTTGCTGCTATGAAACTTTATAGTACTCCCGTCATCCCACTTTTTATGTCCTTAATTGCTTCATGCTTAGGGGATCTGTCTAGGGTGCTCTAAATAACGCAGAAAAATAGAATGGGAAACATCTGATGGGGTGTGTGTAACAAGAAAGTGTTTGTGTGTTCTGTTCTGTTCTGCCTGGCTGCAGAAGAAACTGGTTGTCACATATTTTGTAAGTGCAAATTTGCTGTGCAGATCTGGAATATGCTATGTGTCAATGGAAGAAAATACATTTTCAGCTGGGTAGGTGGCCTGAGTGCCTACCTCAGTTATGTGCTGCAGGAAAAGGAAAATCACCAAGAGCTTCGGTATTTGCTGCTTGCTTCTCTGCAAATATTTATCAATTGTGGATTCAAAAAAACTCGCGAATATTCAAGGGCTGCAAACGAGATCAGAATGTTATTTTGCGACAACTATCTTATATGTTGCATGTAGGAGGAGCTGCCATGAGGAACAATAAGAATATAAGATCCAGGGATACTTTTTTAGATCAACAAGCTGAATGTGTTTCCTGAGAATTTGTAGTGTTTGCTTTGTGTATATTGAGCTGTTGTAGTGTTGTTGGCTGTTTTGTTTGTAATACCAGTAAGCAGGTTTTGTAAAAATCCTACCTCTTTTTAGACGCCCTTCCTAGAAGGTATCTAGAAATAAGGCTAGAAGGGGATAGGATACCTGCTTGGATGGTAAGTGTGCCTATAGCCCTATTTTTGGTGTTTTCAGGGTGCTTAAGTGTATGAACTGCCAAAACCTATTCTTGGAAGTAATAAAATTAATATTACTTTCCAAAAATTAAAAAATTCAGGATTTTATTGGCAAATAAAGATGAATAGTTTGTAATTTCTTGTTATACATGACCTGAAAGAGTTGAAATCAGAAGTATACTAAACTTGAGCCAACATGAGATAGAATAAGGATGGCAAATTCAGAATTTGAAGACTTCTTTCTCTGTCTTTCCTTCAACCTGTTAGGTTACATTGTCTGTCCAAGAGCCTATGAATTTAATCTTTCTATGCACAATACTTTGCCAGGTATAAACAATAATTTTGCTCAATTTCCAAATGGGAAAAGCAGGGTAAAGAGTATGCTAGGACTGATGATATAGAGTCGAAACTCGGAAAACCCTTCTTCATGTCCATCCTTAGTATTGCTTCCTTGCCTCATTTTCAGCCTGCAATATACAGTAAAGTAGCCAAATGATCATTAGGGAAGAAGAGGGATTTAGAGAGGGCATATGCATAAAGAGGATCATCTCTTACTGCTCTAACAACACGCTCGAATGCATCAGGTCCGTGTTTCTCGATGTACCGCTCAACAGATTTCCGGGCATCAAGAGACATCATTTGGAGCACTTTCCGATGGCCCTCGGGGACGTTGGAGTTAACCGACCATCCAATCTTGAGATGTTTGTGTACGTAGTTCTGGTATATGTATGCAGCTCCGTTAAAGATTGGTAGCACCAACCACATGCAGAACAAGAGTTTTATATATGGCCAAAATGGAAGCCTGCAATCATTATTTCAGATATAGATGGTGTTGGTAATGGTATTTCGTATATGTATATGCATACTCCAAATGTAATCAGCATATGTATTGACAATATTTGTTCTGATACCATTGAAGAATCCTCCAACATGATAGCTCAAATAGAGTTGTTAATGAGTAAAGAACCCAGTATGTTAGCCACTGTTGATCATCCAGCGTTGAAGGGCTCTCGATTGCTCGCATCGACGCATATCTGTTACAATGAAAAGTTTAATATCTGCCCTTTTCTGCATACATGTTCTTCTGTTATCAAATGAAAATATAGGTATCAATATCACTTACAGTGGATACAAAAGCATCACCCCTGGCCTGGATTAGCATCAAAAACAGAACTATTTAGCCACATGAATAATAATAATCAGTTTCATAAGCATTTGAATTTTGTACAATAATTCAACAACCAAAGGTCCCAGCAACAGCTAGTTTTATCAAGAGACAAGAAAAGAAAGGCTAACCCAATTAGTGCATCGAAATTCCTAGCAGCTTTTGCTAAGAGACCCATTTCAAATGTGGTGTTATTCTCTGTTTTTTTTTGTTTTTTTTTTTAATTTTTGATCTTGTTCTTCTTCTGATATAGTTTTTGATCTCCTAATTGTTCTGATATAGTGAAACATGTGTGTATATATACATACTGTAGTACATAAGAAAGCTATGCAAACTGTTGGTAATATTGAAGCAAAGAATAACTATGTAAGTAAACCAAAGTTTTGCATTGCTTAAGTCAACAAGAAAGATAAACTTAGAGAAAGAAAAGAATAATGTCATTTGGTAAGGTTCCCAGATTCATAAGTGGTCTATGTAAAGTTGAATTTTTGTCACTCTTAAATGTAAGAGTATGTCTAAATAAATAAATGCTTTGCCTTTCCCCTTTCGTCCATTCACAAGGTACCTCCTTACATGTGTTATTGTGCATAGAAGCTTCCATATAATTCCAATCATTTAGGAAATTCTGGAATATGCATGCATTGATAAAATTTCCATCAATTTAGTGTAGTTATTTATACACCTCACTGAGCCAGTGCCCAGTAGAGTTTTTTATTTTTATTTTTGGTTTACTTGTTTTCCATATTCATTATTTATTACAAGTATTTTTTTTTATACTGTTTACGAATTATACAAAAATGAAAAAGGGTCTGTATATACAGATTTATGGTACAATAACACAATTAATGGGTAACAAAATGATTTGGAACAAGGGAAAATTTTCCATAAATTAGTATATGACTATGAGACATGTATAACAATTACTAATAATTTGATTAAAATCGTATCCAATCAATACTTATAGTAACAATCAAACTGACTACATTTGAGACATTAACAAATTACAAATATTTGAGCAAGTAATTATTTGCATACAACCTTGTGTATTTTACAAATCAGAAGAAAAAATAAGTACTACTAAACTACTAATACTATCTAAATTCCTCAAATGTCAATCAAAAGTAACGCAAGATCAGAAAATCAAGATGAACAACATTTATGTAGTAGTAAAAACTATACAAGCTATAACATTAACAAGAAACCAAGATCCTCAAGAAATGATCGATGAAATTCTCTGCTCTTCCAAAAACTAGCTAGCATCATGAACATAACATCTTCAAGAAAACGGGCTTATTGCAACCGAAATTAGCGACCGAACTCGATCAAACGATCATCATCGATCAGCAAGTAACAACAACAGGCTTTGCAGCATTAACAACAGTAGAAACATCAACAACACCAACAATATGAACACCAACCCGACCTTGAACATCATCAAAATTCACATTATCAATAAGAAGTAAAATTGTATACCGTCACTTTCACGTACTCCCAAAGTACAGGAACACTAACATAATAAGGCAATGTTGGCTTAACATCATCAAACGCTATAGCCAAGTTGAAATCGAGCGTGTCGAAATCGAGTGGTACGACCAATAAAACACCATAGAAGCCAGGTTCAATCAGCTGTTTGTCAAGTGTAACATGATCTTCAGGGAAAGGTGACTTAGGGTCTTTGCAATATCGACCGTGAATGTCATGCCAGTAACGTAAATAAAGACGAATTACGATTATAGGGTCTTTTTCTGTGAGATTTGTGTTTGGTGCTTGGTGTACTTTTCTCATTGTAACTGAACATGTTATAAGAGTATGGTTTTGAATGATCTCCATTTTGTTGTTCTTGATGTGGGTTTTTTTCAGTTTTTTGATTTGGCTGTTTTTTCAGGTAATTTGAGCAATTTGATGTACGTATATGGATATGATGGGATGTATTTATAGTATGGTAGAGTCTTAGCTAGGATTAGATAAAGAAACGAGTTGGTTTTATGATGATTTCTTGATTCTTGCAAATCAAAGCTTAATTTTGTTATTTCATCTAAAATTGATACAAGATTGGGCAAGAAGTGGGAGTACTATTTACAGCCCATACTCTAATTAGTTACGGAATGTTATTGTTATGTGCGGTAGTAGTTTTTGAAAGTATTTTCTAACAAATGAATATGAGAATCTTGCAAAAAAGATTGATTTGAGGCGACCTCATGTCATAGTACGGTCAAAGAGATATACATAGGTAATTTCACTTTGGTTTGTCTCTTATATATTACTTTTGGGCCAAAAATGATACATTTGAATGCTTTGACCTCGTCATGACATTAACTATCTCGTAAGAGCATTGTCGATAATCTTTGATACATACTAGATACTACTCTCTACATCTTACTAAATTTTTGAAAAATATTACTCAATGGAAAATAACAACAGAGATTAGCCGCATTAATCTGTAATTGTTACGTAAAGTCAACCACTGTTTATAAGGAAACAAAAAAATTAGTACAACCGAAAAACAAAATCTAAATAATTCTCGTGTGACAATGTCATGATTAAGTACTCCGATAAACATTATGGGACGGAGGGAGTATGTTGTTGCAAGTGATTGCTTTTTCCTTTTCTCTTTTTTCTCTTTCCCACTGCCCAGAAATCCAGGGTTCAATAAAGATTGGAGACAATCTATTCAAAAAATTACTAATTTTGCGGCAAATTTAAAGAACAGAGTAATCTTTTTTTTGGCTCGGTGAAGAACAGAGTACCAATGAATTACAGAGCACAGAGAGTACAGGAGAGAAAACAGAGAATTTGGGTTTAAGTATCTGGATGCTTAGCTGAATCAACACTTGACCATTTATTACTGCAGAACTAAATTTTCTGTATCACTCATCTTTCACAAGGTCATATTATAACCAAATAGTACCAGACCATTGACACAAAAAGGACCAATGTTCTTTTCCCTGAAATTACACTTCGACCATCATGCATATTCACTTGAAGATATACACATAACAAAATGTCAATAAGGAAATTTCCATTTACACTTGAATTGACTTTGCACTTAGAGCACATTTTCTAGTACATGCTCTTGAAGCGGAAGTGCGGGAACTAGCCTTTATCACCTGCATCAATTTGCTGATCCAAGTGAAGTAGATGTTGGAGAGGGAGTAAAGAATGCTCGGACGAAGAGGAGCTTCAGTAGTCCATACAATCTAAGATACCCTTTCTTCGAATGTAAAGATAACATTTATTAGTATGGGCAGGATGCACTCTTACAATCATCTAATTATAGAACTGGATGAATGACTGCTTGGATTAGATTGATTCTTCTTTCGCAATTTCCTCATGAGGAAGCATCCAAGGCACTGCCTGTTCAATCCAGAGGATAAAGAGAAGTCACCAAAGAAGACATTCACAAAACAAAATGCTACTAATGATAGGTTGCAGGTACTGATCGTGTTAACTACTGTAGGATGCGAAACAAGGACATGCTTGAAATAAAGTAGTGCATGATAGGATGTGAATACTGGAATAAAAAGCAATCTCAAGTTTCAAATGACATATTCAACAATTGGCATCCAGATCGAAGGAGTATGATCCCATTGGCAAACAAGATATTCATCAACTCTCCAGGTTATAACAACCATCCATGATTCCAAAAGTTATAACTGGGATAAAGATAAAATGATTTGCAAACAAGTATGTACACACAGGCAGCCTTAAGGAATAACATCAACTTCAATTCCTTCACTGCCTCGAACGGGTTACAGGGTGACCTTTATCGTCCTAGTGACTCAGTTCTACTTAAAACATAAGTCAGATACAATAAACAAAGCAATCAAAGAGACAGAAAACGACCTAAACTAGCCCAACACAATAACCAAATCAATGAAACCGTTAGTAAATGACCCAACCTAGTACACCAGTGCTGGAAACATCTGCAGACTTAGGATGGTTCTTTTGACAAGGGATGATTACAACAGTTCACAGAAATAAACTTTACCAAAATTGTACACTTCCTCACCAAAATAAAGCTTCAGAATCCAAACCAAAATTTAACAGGCAAATTTCCATGTCACACGAGCAGTGCTGATCATATAACTGCACACTCCTTGACAAAATGCACACGTCGCTTCTGAGCTAGGTTGAACTAACCCTTGGGCTAATTGGACCATCAATCTAGATTTGCTAAGGATTGCAATCAAGCGGATTGCACCCAGTGTATTAAAAAGCGCGCCTCCTAGGCGCACAAGGGCGTGAGGCGCACAAGCCAATCGCTTTTTAGCTTCTAGACGCAGCGACATTAGTGAGGGCAGGTGAGGTGCTCGAGGCGCACGTGAGGCGCACCCGAGGCGCAACGGAGATACATATTGATGAAAAAATCAATTATTTTATAGCATTTTTTCAGGCATACACTAGTGCGCCTCACTTCACTGAGGCGCGCCTTCTCCATGTGCCTTGCCCCTAAGCTCTATGGACCTCTATCGCCTCATTGCGCCTCGTGCCTTTTAATACATTGATTGCACCTCAAAATAATCTGGACCGGGATGAAAATGAGTCATCAAACTTGGCACACTAACTAGTTGGGTATGCAGGGTTTACCCAGTTTGAGAGGAATCATTCTTTCTTTAAATATTTTACCAGTAATTTGGAGTTTTGGACTAGCTCCAATACATAGTTTTGAACTTTTGATGCCATTACTTGAAAGTAGATTCCAAATAGCATAACTATATCTCTTAAACCTCAAAGAGGGCCCTAACCTTGAGCAAGTAACGAACTCATATCTGGATATCTAGCAAATCCCTTTAAGAGCAGTTGGAGATAGCACACGTAGAGGACTAAGAACGCTCCATTGGAGGGACTCTGCTTGAGTTAGCATTCTTCATTGACTTTTATTTTTCTTTTCTGAAAGGACATTCTTCATTGACTTGATGATCCCTTAAAAGGAATAGGAGTACCCCATGTGCATTAGACTTAACAAACAACGTCTTGTGCATAATCAGCAAATATCGAGAAAGTTTGATTTCATGGCGTTGGAGAGCAAGAGAGATCATTCTTGAAGCATGATATATGTTTCAACTTCCCCATTAGTTTAAGTAGATGATCTATTTGCCATACAAGACTCCTAAGGCACTCCTTTATCGGAGCCTCTGTCTTGTCCTCATTGATATCTCTATTGTCTTGGATGAACGATGTGAGACAGATAAGCAATCTTTTCTGAATGAACGATGTGAGACAGATAAGCAATCTTTTCTGGATGAACGAAGTGAGACAGATAAGCAATCTTTTCTGGATGCCCTGTCTATGGATCCCAACTTCAAAGCCGGTAGTGTTCCTGCTATCATTAAAGTCACATTCCATGTACTGTGTCCTTGTTCTACTCATTTAAGCTATTTCTGCTGTATGGCATCCCTCCAAAGCTCCAGCTTAGTATTCATTATCATTAGACAGGCTGTCTAGAGGACATAACACCAGTGTATTTTTCATCATATTTAAAAGATCAAGTTAATAAGTTCAAGATTCCATTTACCAGGAATCCAAAAACTTGTTTCTCCTTCAAAAGGACTGCATACAGAAGTCCCCTCATGTACTAGAACATTGCGCATTTCTTTCCTTGTGTTTTTTCCATTTTTCTATTTTGTTTTGTTCCCTCCTGTTGAGGTAACGCCCCAAATACCAAATACTATTATTAAGTTGTGTTTTATTTTATTTAAGTTTGTATAGAAAATAAAATAGAACAAAAAGAAAAGAAAAGAAAAAGAAAAAAAAGAAAAGAAAAAGGAAAGTTTAGTCAAGTCATTTAATGGTGTACGTGACTTGTGATATTATTGGGCTTTGGAGTTTGTATTAGTTTATTAGCCTTTTAGAGTTAACGGCTTAATGGACTAATATCAGCTTATGAAGGAAGCATCTGGTAGGGCATTAATTTGTGACAATGAGCTATGCCGTGAGAATATAAACAGATAGGAGGAAACAAAAAGGGTTTTAGTGGGAAAGCCGTTTCAGTGAGTTGTAACGCATGTTAAACGAAAGAAGCACAATGTCGAACAAACAGCCGAAAAGGAAAAGGGAGAGCCAGTGAGTGAGAGACAAACAAAGAGTGAGAGAAATTGAGTATTTCTCCAAAGAGGTTTGTTCCAGTTCACGGTTGATTCGGTTTGTTCGGGTGAAGATAATCAGAGTATTCAGATCGGTCATCGACAGGTATTTGTGGGTGTATCTTTGGTTTTTGTGGGAGTACCAAATTGAGTTAGAGTTTGTCAATTTGTACTAATACCAAAGATAGTTTCTTTACTTGTTGCTTGATCTTGTGATTGTTGCCGATTGTAATCTTGATTATCATAGTGGATTATTGTTTAGTGCGTGGAGAACCGCACCGTGGTTTTTCCCCTAATTGAGAGGGGTTTTCCACGTAAAAATTGTCTGTGTTGTTTTTTGGGTTCTTGCACTTTACTTTTCCGATTATCTGTTGTTGTGATTGTGGGTAAATACCGTAGTTTTCCCCAACAGTGGTATCAGAGCTTTTGGTTGTAGGATCGGTGGTGGGAAAATTACTGTATTTGTTGAAGGGAGGAATTATTTTGTGCAAGTAAGATGTCTGGGAGTGTGCCCAAATTTGAAATTCCTTTGTTTGATGGTAAAATTAATTTTACTGTGTGGAAGAGTACGGTTGAGGATTTGTTGGTTCAACAAAATTTAGATGAGGCTTTAGATGAGACAAAGCCTAGTGGGGTGACCGATGCCCAATGGACATCGAAGAAGAAGAAAGCTGTCAGTACTATTAGATTAGCTATGGCTCCGGAGATCAAGTATAATTACTTGACTGAGACAGATCCAAAGAAGTTGTTGGATAAGCTCCAGAGTGTATATGCATCAAAGTCACTGACTAACAAGCTTTGTTTGAGATATGAGTTGTACCAGCTAAAGATGGAGCAAGGTACAGCGTTGCAGGACCACATTAACAATTTTAACCAGCTAGTATGTCAATTGAGAAATGCAGATGAGAAGATCTCCGATCAAGAGGAGGCATTGTTATTGTTGGCTTCACTATCTAAGTCCTACAGGCCAATTGTGCAGACATTACTTGTAGGGAGGACAGAGATTACGCTAGCTGAAGCAATGACAGTATTGAGAGAGAATGATCGAATGATGTTGCAGGTTGATGGTATCTCTTCAAGTGATGGAGGAGATAGAGTACTAGCTGCGGAGGTGTCCGAAAGAGGGAGGAATCATGAGAGGAGAGGAGGTGGCCCGAGAAGTAGATCGAAGTCGCGGGCGAGAGACTTTATTAACATGGAGTGTTACTATTGTGGTGAGAAGGGTCATATTCAGAGTCGTTGCCCAAAGATGAGAGATGATTTGAAGAGTTTCAAGCAGCTGCAAGAGAAGATGGGTAAGACCAAAATTGATGATGACAGCGGTTCCTCTAATGTAATTATGTCTTGTGATGGTAATAAGGAGTTGTTCTTGGCTAGTAACAATGAGGGGAAGGAAAGCCAAGAGAGTTGGGTGTTGGACTCCGGCGCTTCGGTTCACATTTGTAGAGACCATGCTATGTTTGATACTTTGTGCCAAGATGGTGAGTATGGTGACATCAACATGGGGAGTGGTAAGTTGAAGGTGAAAGGGATGGGTAGCATCCGAATTGAGCTCCATGGTGGTGTGACTAGAACCTTCCACAATGTGAGGTATGTACCCAATGCTCGTGTTAACGTGATTTCGTTGGGTGAGTTGACATCACAAGGGTGTAGATACATTGGTAAGGGAAGGTGGTGCAAAGTGTATCGTGGTGCTACTTTGATTGTGCAAGGAAAGAAGGCGGAGAACAACTTGTGTTATGTTGAGGGTCATTGCGTAGGGAGGAGCAAGACCGTGAAGAAAAAGGTCCGTTTCTCGGACAAGGTGGAGGTATTTGGTGATTTGGGTCGAGGGAGGATTTGTTGAGGTAACGCCCCAAATACCAAATACTATTATTAAGTTGTGTTTTATTTTATTTAAGTTTGTATAGAAAATAAAATAGAACAAAAAGAAAAGAAAAGAAAAAGAAAAAAAAGAAAAGAAAAAGGAAAGTTTAGTCAAGTCATTTAATGGTGTACGTGACTTGTGATATTATTGGGCTTTGGAGTTTGTATTAGTTTATTAGCCTTTTAGAGTTAACGGCTTAATGGACTAATATCAGCTTATGAAGGAAGCATCTGGTAGGGCATTAATTTGTGACAATGAGCTATGCCGTGAGAATATAAACAGATAGGAGGAAACAAAAAGGGTTTTAGTGGGAAAGCCGTTTCAGTGAGTTGTAACGCATGTTAAACGAAAGAAGCACAATGTCGAACAAACAGCCGAAAAGGAAAAGGGAGAGCCAGTGAGTGAGAGACAAACAAAGAGTGAGAGAAATTGAGCATTTCTCCAAAGAGGTTTGTTCCAGTTCACGGTTGATTCGGTTTGTTCGGGTGAAGATAATCAGAGTATTCAGATCGGTCATCGACAGGTATTTGTGGGTGTATCTTTGGTTTTTGTGGGAGTACCAAATTGAGTTAGAGTTTGTCAATTTGTACTAATACCAAAGATAGTTTCTTTACTTGTTGCTTGATCTTGTGATTGTTGCCGATTGTAATCTTGATTATCATAGTGGATTATTGTTTAGTGCGTGGAGAACCGCACCGTGGTTTTTCCCTTAATTGAGAGGGGTTTTCCACGTAAAAATTGTCTGTGTTGTTTTTTGGGTTCTTGCACTTTACTTTTCCGATTATCTGTTGTTGTGATTGTGGGTAAATACCGTAGTTTTCCCCAACACCTCCAATTCCACACATTGCCAAAAACAAAATATTATTCGTTCATTTTATCCAATTCAGGAACCAAAGCCCTTTGAGTAACTCCATCCTCTTACAGCTTTCAATGTCAATAAAACGTCTGTACTTCACAATAACTTTCACAGTAAGTCTTGATCTCAAGACATCAAATCCACATAACTGAGTCATTTATGATTCAGAGCAATGAAAATTGGGGTCAGATTATATGTAAACTAATTTAGATATAGTCTCAACAGGCAGTATGAACAAGTCAACAACACTCTCCCCTTTTTAGGTCCTCTAAACATGCAAAAGAAGGGATTCAACTTTTTTATGCTAGCTTTGTGATGCATTGAATAAAGTAAAATTACTAAACAAATAAACTAAAAGAGAAAAGAGGGAACATTCACCTTCCAGAATCTCTTACACTCCAGTAACTTCTCGATTTCTTCGAACCTACTTATTACTTGCCTGAATGTTGGCCTCTCAAATGGCTTCTCGTTCCAACATTGCTCAATTATTCTGAAATCAATATTTCAAGTATTGTCAAGACTATGCTAAACGAACTACAAATTTATAGCAATAATTCATATTGTGCCCACAGCAGAGGTTGACATTTGACACCCAAATCTTACTACTCTTAAATGGATGACTGTTCAACAACTAAAAGGAAAAGGCTTTAAAAAAATTAAACAACATTTTCGAGCAGTAATGAAACAGGTCAAATGATCAAAAGAGCTAGAGAAATGGAAAGACATCTGACTGATTAGCCGTGATCTGCATATATGAAGCAGTGGGAAACATATCCGAGAACTTAGATTTGCTTACAAAGGTAGGAGATAATCCCCCTTTGATGAACCATAGTTCATCCTAGTGTAAGACCATAGTAGTTGCTGGGACTGACAACAAAACCAAATAAAACAAACCACGAAAAAGGACAATAATTGTTTTCCCTATTCTCAATTCTCAAAGGAAGAAAGGAAAAAATCATGTAAACTTGCCAGTTTTGAGCAAAGAGGTTGTAGGTTTCTTATCAGATTTTATGTTTCCTTAATGCTCACATCATTGATGTATCCGGTTAAAACCCGACGGGTAGTGGTGTAATAATCTCTATAGTATTTTTATAATTAATTATTTAATTTAATTTGCATACAGTTTGTATAATGGTTAATGTTTCTTATCTAAACAATATATGTTTTGGTTCTTGTTGCAATTGAATCCTTTACTATTGTTTCATAAATACCTATAGTTCATGCATGCAACAGAACGCGTGGTTATCTTGTGCTTGCTCTCATTTGTTTTCAAAGTCCTAGTTAAATATTGTTCATGACTACGTAACAAATTCAATTTAAACCCCTCTAGGGAAGCGCCTCAATTTGCATAAATCATGTAGTTCTACTGGTTTTGCTTCTAGATAATCAAATTCCTTGCAGACATTACCAGCTTCAATATTTTGTTTATTTAAGAGAGCCTCAAAATCCAACCCAGTTTCAAGATGATGTCAAGAGTTTTTTAGCCACATTTTTTCACATTTGTTGGCTTAACAACCTCCCTAAACTATCGTTTTTGGTTTATGTTCTTCCTTCTCCCCCCCCCCCCGGCCCCATCTTCCTTTCCCTTCTCTCGTTGGCCAGACTGCTTCTGTTATCGCCTTCGTTATCTTAGCAGATTCTTCCTAGTCACTTATAGTGTGGCCCAGTTGGCCCCAGTATTACGACATTAATGGTCTAGCTTTGGAGACTCCAAGGTGGTGTTTGTCATCATCTTGAGTCACTGAAGATGCATTTTGTGTATCCAGACATGGTTCATTGCAGAATAGATTTGACTATTGAAGAAAGAACAAATGAAGTCGAGGAATTCAATTGAAATGACTCAATGAGAAAGCAATCAAAGTTTAAGAACTGTACTGAAAAAGCAAGAAAGCAGAGATGAAAGAGAGATTTAGGAATATATATTGATTTCAGGATGAAGGAAAACTTGAGCCCTGACAACTCTGCCAACTTTGTAAATCTCTGATGAGGTACACTAGCTGAGTTTGTTACACATGCAGCTCACATGACAGCTAAAGAATTCAGAGGATATCAAATCCAGACTCCAATGTCACTGTATATCCGCTGATTAGTTGCGGACCTCTCGCCCTTCTTTCTTCACTTTAATGGGAAAAAGATATTGTATGTTCCCTTTTTTCTACAACATTTTTATCATTCGATCCCAATAATATTAATTTCCACTTCAATATGAACTAGGAATACATTAAATGTTGTTAGGGACTTAAGGGGTGAGAGAGTAAAACATTAGATAAGGGGAAGCTAAGAAGCTCATGCAGTTCAATTTACACCTTCATCTGGGTTGGGAGGTGGGGGGTGATGGAGAGACATAGAACAGTGAATTTTAGATCAAGGGGCAAATAGAAGGCACCACATTTAAAGTGAAATAGGTAGTATACAAGTTCCTAAACGCAAAACTGAAATCAGGGTAACCTTCAGAATCCAAAATCTCAAACCTGAGGATAATCTGGACCAGACAGTTAGTTACTCCCGTTTTGTTTTGATTAGTTGCCATGTCTGAATTACCTAGTTCCTCTATCTGCATATCAGAGAGCTAGCTTATTTGGATAGGCTAATCGGATAGCTTAAAATTTTGCTAAATCCAAACTAAACCATCAACAAACTTTGAATGTTTTAGATTTTGACCACGCCTTGCCTGGGCTGAATTCCCAGTTGCCACACACGACTTGTACAAGCATTTAAGCAACATCTAGAGAAAGGATAATCTCATTTACAACAATAGTTAGCTTGTTGGAAGTTTGCAACAAGTTGATTCCCATTTTTTTTTTCCCATGAGAAAAGGATTAAAGATTTTTCATTAAAAAATTACATTCACCCTTGTTAGGTTCACAGACCTTTAACATCTAAAGGAAGGATATTCCCTTATGATCAATTGACAGAGATGCTGGTCTAAAGAGATATAATCAATGTTAATTCTTCCATGAAAAGGAATAAATTCTTTTTATATTAATCAAATTGTCTAACACCAAACCCAGCCGTCTTTCGTTATTTACCTGATTAGTGATTCGTAACCTCTAAATGTAATCACCTCTATTTGTGTCAGTTAACTCAAAACATTCTACGCTAAGTTGTATTATTTCATTCCCACTCTACATATTATAAATAACAAACAAAAGGCTGTAGCAGCTAACTTCATATACCACGGGTAAACAAACAACGCCAAGAGACTTACTCTTTTATTCCATGAGCATAATGTTTTGCTGGAGCTCTAAAAGGTGGACGTTCATTTGAACAATATGCCTTAGGTACTTCCTTGTCTGGCTTTGAAGCAAAAGGGGGACAGCCTTCAATCATCTGGTGACACAAAAAAGTAGCAAGCCAGAATCCACTAAGAAAATTGAAGGCAGTATGTTAAAGCATCGAATAACCTGAAGAACCACACTCATGCACATAAGGAAAGAGGCCTAATCAAGCATTTAGCCATCAAGTAGCCATAATTTTTCAAGTAGCCATAATGGTCCACATATGCAAAAGTTTGTGCAAAGGCTGATCAAATTACCTAAGTCAAAGCTACTGTTCTTTTATTTTAATTTTATTTTTATTTATATTTCAAATTAATTGTGTCTTTAGGTCCATTACGAGAGATTACCAAAAACCTCTAGTCAGTTTAGTGTTGCTAGCACATATATTTCCTTCTAAGCTAGATTAGCATTCCAGAAAAATCAAACAATATAAGATTTACAGAGCACTACAGCTGTGCAGAAAGAGCACTGTCAAATAGGCACCCACGCACGAAAATCTTTCCTAATCCTCACTTTACCATGAAACTCCAGCGAACCCTATCAATTTAAAGGTGATATTCAGATAAGTGCTGAAGTCCAAACTAAACCAAATTTGACAGTTTGGATTGAACTTCTTGAAATTCGGAATGGATTTGGACATGAGAAGACAAAAAGATGGACTTTAGGTCGAATTTGGACTCACCCATATGGAGGCCAAACTGAAAATATCACAAGGTGTTGTTTGAATAGTGTTGTTGTATGACCTCAGAGGCCTCAGGGACACTGGAGGTTTTCCTGGCCGTTAACTTCAGGGTATATGATTTTAGTCGTGCAAAGCCTGGATACCCATGTTATCTAACAGAAAAATCAGTATGTGCTAACAAAAATCATCTATTATTCGTTATTTATCACCAGGCTAAAATGGGCTCTTTTTTATACGATATTATTAATCAGCTTAAATGGGTCAACTAGCCTAGGTTTACTCCTAAAAGAATGAGGTAAAAACGTTGTGTATTTAGTTTGGATCCAAATTAGGATTTTGGGTTTGATTCCCCATAAACTCGATTTTTCAAGAATCCAAAACTGAATTATTTTGGGCTGAAATTTTGGACTAGGCAAAAGTCTAAACCAAAATCCAAACTTCACCCTTGCAGCTATGGTTGGTCCTCTCAAAGTCAGGCGTAAGAACTATATGCCCCTTCTTCCAAATCTGTTAACCTCCCATACCAACTCATTGGCAACCAAACAGCAATCAGACTTTAATAGCTCACAACAACAGCACTCCGCAAAGAGAACATAGTACCCCAATCACCCGACCTAATCTGCTTGCCATGTAACCTTTGAAAAACAAAAGTATTTATTAATCTGTCTCGGAGCAAAAGCTTAGAAAACATAGCTTAGAAAACATAGCTTGGTAGTAGGGTACACGCTGAAGTGCGACACTGAACTCATACTGAGGCAAAGAAATTGACGTAAGACAAACGGCCACCGCAGTCAATATCAGTAAGCTTTAGAACAGAAACTCATTGGAAGTTGTCAAGTGCCCTAAAACTACCTCTTTCATATCCTCTTAACTCCAAAGGAAAAGTATAAAGCTTCAACTTGGCTTTTCCAGGCGACACTTGTAGCTGATGTGTGTCTAATGCTTTTATTGGCCAAACTTGAAGAAATAGACAGGGGGATGACTCACCTTGCTATGTACATGAAAGCACTAACCAAAGAAGCCAAGGCAGGAACCAACTCAACACAAAAGGCAATTGTCTAATATCATAATTTCATTTTTTGTTACTACAAGACAATTTTCCAAGAATCAAATAACATAATGGATTCATAAAAAGCCATAAAGAGGTAATATCTTGTACCAATCCCCTCCATAGCATCCCAGAGATCAACTCTGCCATGCGAACACATAAAGATATTTTCCAAGCCCAACAGCAATCAAGGCTTTAGGCCATCAAATCTCATCTCCAGCTAAATGAGCCCTTTCTAAACTTGTTTTGGTGCTCAAAATATTCGAAAAGCCAAAGTGGGACAGTCACAAGGCGTTCCAGAAATTATAACTGATAAATGAAAAACAGAAACTGCTTTATCAAGCTAAATGCAATCTGAACAGCTACGGTCAACCACTTGACAAATCAAGTGACCTAATTATCCAGCTTAACGTCAGCTAATTTTGCTCATTCTTGATTCACCGACCTTATGTACCTCACATGGACTTATAGAAAAGTATAAGGCAAAGAGTGGAATCTTACTTTGAAAAATAAGGGCAAATGAAAAGACATCAACTTTGGTGCCGTATTCTTCATTCTTAGATAACTCTGGAGCTGCATATCTCCCTTCAAGATAATAAATGAATCATATTGAGAATCAAGTTACAAATTGTAAGAAATGACAGAAGATTCAGTAATAAAGACCCAATATTCATTTTTGGACTTTTTCATTTACACCTTTTGTTTTTCTGTGCTTTTTACTTAAGATGTCGCTGTATTATGAAAATGAAATTGAAGTATTTTGAAGCAAAGTATACTTGCATATGGCATGATTAGTTCAGTATCTTTCACCAATTCCTTCGTCTGTTTCTCTTAACCCCATTCCTCCCTGCCCCCAGCATTCTTGAGGGGTACTTTTTTGTGATTTGATTTCAACCGCGATCATGGCCTCAGATTCTATGTGGAATACATGTTTTTTCAGATAGTGGTGTCCAAGCTTTGCTTGACTAATCCCATGGGCCCTGAAGTAACAACCAGGAAAACCTCCAGTGTTCCTGAGGGGAATTGGACCTGGGACCTCTGGAATAATTCTCAGAAGTCTTACCAGCTGAGCTAACCCTCAGGGTTTCTATGTAGAATACATGTATTTTGTTAACAGGCTTTAAACTATTAAGATCACATCATAAGGTACAGATGTGATTGTATACAGGCCATGGTAAAAACAGTCAGAAGAATAAATCAAAGGACAAAACTCACAGGAAGTTTCTTCGCCAGTCACACGCCTGTCTTCCCGAACTGTCTTTGAGACTTTCAGCACCTTGCTCAGGTCAAAGTCTGCAACTTTCAGATGGCCAGAATCATCTCGCAATATATTTCTGCCATCTTAACAAAGACAAAATAAGCAAGGCTCCAATTTCCAGACTCCGATTTCCCAATATCAAGGTTTGAGAATAAAGTCGATATGGTGATGGGAAACACAATTCCAGGGAGTACAAAAAAAAACCCGAGATTGAAGAAAATAAGCTAGAAAGACGACATACGATGGCTCAAGATCTCGATGAATAATTGCTTCGGGTGTATGCTCATGCAAGTAATTCATTCCCCTGCAATGCAATTTTCATTGAAGTTAACTTAAAAACTTATACAGTACCCATTTCATCAAGAAAAACTTAAATACAATCGACCATACTGACATGAAAACATGTTCATAAAGGATCTCTAGGTGAAAAAAGAAATATATTTTAAGCAGAAATGAATGTATAAAGAGGACAAGACATCATCAAACAAGCACAACATATTAAAAAGACAATAAAACAAAGCTACAAACGCCTTGAATACCCTGGCAATTTCAGGAACACATTTTTTAACAAAAACCCAAACTGACACCAAAAAGGTCACTAAAAGGCCACTCTATTCAAAACCACTCAGAAAGGAGAAAACCTGGTTCTTAAACTGTGAGCGAGACTTGCTTACAACAATTATTGCATTGTGACATGGAATAGTCTGTATGAAGATGACTTTTTGGTGTAATTGTGTGTCCCCTCCAACTATCGTTCTCCATTAGCAGGCTAGGCATGTTGGGGAAAAGAGAAAAGAAAAGAAATTGCTTTGGAGGTGTAGTGTCCTGTCTATGGAGATATATTGGTGACTTTGACTCTAGTATAATCCTACATATTCTCAGAGACTTCCCATTGTAATGATTTTGTTTGGGCTCGAGGGTGTATTTAGCTTCATTATGGGCTAAAGCGGCTCGGAGTATTAAGCGGGTGCCTCTCACTGAAATACACCACTGGGTTGATTTGTAATTAGTGTGTCTTCTGGAAGCTCCCTATCCTCTCAGGTTGTATTAACTGTTTCTCATATCTTAATACACCTTCTCTTATCTAAAAACCATTAGGGTTGCTCAAAGTTCAAAAAAACAAGGACATAACACACCACACCGTGAAGATGGAATGCATTAGAAACCAGATCAGTAGCACATTTGGCAACCCCAAGCGCCAATAATGATACTTAATTAATTTTTTTATTTAAATGAAAATGTATATCCAAGTTTGATTGACAATCCATGGGCCCTGAAGTTAGCGACCAGGAAAACCTCTTAATAAAAAGTGTGCCTCCTTATCATATCGAAAACTGAGTACCTTTCTTCACCAGGTTCCCATCCAAAATTACATAACAATTGAAGGTCCAACATTTAGCTCCACACCATCTTTGATCACCAACTTTTTTTTGACTTTGCATAACCTCAATCTCAGAAAATATTCATACCCAAGTCCAACCCTCCTACCAGGATAGAAAAGAAGCTCACTTCAGTGGAGAAATTCAGCCTCATTGACCAATTCTGAATTGATAACTGGATATTGCTATGAATTATTTCAATAAGTCAATTCTATTACTAAAATAAGAAGAGTAGAACATGAACCAGAAAACTTTCTTTCCAGTACTCATGGTACTTGTATGTTAATCCCCTCCTATTAATCAACCACAGTAATGGATTGCGTAAAATGATGCAATTTGTCCTGGTTGGTTTCTCATTTCTGTTTATCATTATAAAGCACATATTTCTAGATCATGCTCTAGAACTTCCCAGACAAATTATGCAATTCACATTTAATACTTGAAGATATCATCAGTTCATCACAATAACCAAAGAAAACCAAACGAGAAAATCTACAGTTAAATTTCTCGTGCAGGCAAGAGAATCAACCTTGACACCTGAAAAAAATAAAATACTAATAATAAAAAGCAACCTTGAGATATCGAGTGCAAACTTGACTGCTGTTAATGGCTTCAGGGCACCTTTCCGTTTCAAAAATGTGCGAAGATCACCCTGCAAGAATACTTACGAAATAAATGAAATGAATTTCAAACACTTCACACTCATCTCAAAAAGAAGTGGCAAATGAAAGGAGGAGAAAGCGGGGAAGGAAAGATTGCAATTGTGATTCTATATATAGAGTAAAAGAGAAGCAAATTTTGATGGGAATGAGGAGAGAATGTGGGAAGAAAAAAGAAAAAATTAGTGTGATAGTCTGTCATGCATCAGCTGATGGCAAAGACAACAATTCATTTCATACATACAACCAAATTGAACAGCTACATAGCAGTAGAACTTCTAGTAACAAATGCTTCAATTGTTGACTTAAGTAGAGAAAGCTTATTTGTCAATCCAGTGCCAAAGATCCTACTCAACCAAAACCTACTCATTGCTGTCTTAAAGTGAAGAGACAGGCAGTTAGGTACCCCGTCCATATAGTTCCCGTCAGTTCACCACGACCACCACGACCATGGTGGTAACAGAGTAAACAAACTACCACAAAAGGTTAACATTATTTCAAATACAAGGGATAAAAGTTAGTTCGAGCACAAATGTCACAAGTCCATGACACCACATTGCTGAGCATCAATTTAGAGCTCACCTTCTGAATGCCACAAACATGTGAATTTGTATAGAAGAAAGTGGAAAGGATGGGGGCAGTGGCGATGGGCATAATTTGGTTTTTACCTATTCTAGAACATGCCAGTACTTACTGGCACGAGTCTGTATATTTGGTTTTGGTGAGCATGCTGATAAATCTTGTAACTCTAATTTCTTAATTGTTATGAATATGGATCATATTCTTATGTTAGCTGCATGTTTTAAGACATAACATGGCACATATAGAGTTTATAACTTGATAAACATATAAATGTTCCCATCAAAAAATTAATAATGTTGAAAAGAGTAACTTTTCAATATACATAGGTGTGAAATAAAAATATGAAAGATGTAGAAAAGAAGGCAGAAAGACCTGACCTAACAATTGAGATATATAGGATATCCATAGCATTGACTTTTAAAAGAATTAGGCGAGGGTCATCCACCATAGACCAGCCCCATGGCAACTATCACATTGCCACATCAGGCAATTCCAACCAACAACATCATCATACATCTACAACCAGCCAAAAAGTTGAATTTTAGGCTGACCATTCACCAAAGTAGACTTTAAGCGACCATTCACCTCAGTATATTTGCAACCCCTTCTAATATCCTCCATTTGTTGCACTTGCTTGGATATGAACAACATTACACATAACATAATCTTAACACAAAAGAGAAACTTGAACACCAGGCCTACAGAGGCATTTGCTACAGCAATTCTCCTCTATCAGAGAAATGACGACATTTGTGAAAGAAACTTTCTACTAAGTTCTGCTAGTTGATTACGTAATGTGACCAACCTTTTTATGGAATAGTATCAAGCATTAAATGACAAACCAGCTAGAGCAGAAGGAAATGGTTGATAATGACATTCCTCAACTCTGACGACAGAAAGGAAGAACGGGTATAACAGAAATCATCTAGGTTGTAATTGTTTAAGCAGCTTGATAAAGGAGGAAAACCTTTGGCAAATACTCGGTGACAATCATCATTGGAGCACTTTGTGTCACAGCTCCAAGAAATTGCACAACATTTGGATGACGAATCTGTTGAAGTAGGGCTAGCTCATCCCTGAATGCCTTTCTGAACAGACAGTCAAATATTAGAATTGATCAAGAGAACTAGAGCATATAACAAAAAAGTTGACAACCATACAACCAGCCAAAACGAATCAAATCATAGAATGCAGCACATGAAATAACAATTGTTTCACAAGAAACGATGAAATTATTGACCAGTAGATGTATCAAAGTCTTTTTTATGATGAACTCACACTTTATCTTCGTCCAAGATGACATCATCCTCCAGTGTTTTAACAGCAACTTGAGTCCCACGCCATAATGCAATGCGATAAGTACCCTGTTATTGATGGACAAAAGGGATCGCAAAATCAAATTCAAGCAGGGCAGCATAAAACCTGTTTTCTGACTGCAAAATGATACCATAGTAGCTTGTAATCTCACAAAGCAAATTGATGCTAATGAAATACTGGCTGTAATACAAAATGGACTAGACCATTGAGTAAATATTTTTCTTTCACATATGTTTGCAAGTTATAACTGCACATTGTTAAGTACACATGCAGCTAATTCAAAGCTCCAGCAGCTCCACTAGAAGATAATAACATATTGAAAACATGATCAAGGAAATACAGGAAACATTCTTTCAAAGGTCATGAGATAAGATTGGTGGTTGTCTAGGTCATATTGAGTGCTCCTTAGGGAAGAGAAGGGCACATCGGATCATTTCTGCTTGAACATCATTCTCCGTCCAAAAACTAGCAGAAAACAGACACGCCCACATGCCTGACACATGCAGAACATTCCAGATCTTGAGAGATATTTTTGATATGCTGATAGAGTCAGGATATGTTCGGGGATACATAGCTTCTTCTTTTTGGTTAGATAATGTGGGTGTTCGGCTTTCCCTAACTAAGCCCACGGGCCCCGAAGGTACCGGCTAAGAAACCTTCCAATGGCCCTAAGGGTGCTCAAACTAGGGACCTCTGGGATAGATCTCAGAGCTCCCATACATGCCTGACTCATGCAGAACATTATAAGTGATACTGAGAGATATTTTTGACACACTGAAATAGTCAATCTATACTGGGAGATACCTAGCTTATCACTCAAGTAGCCTGCTTAAATTCATCGCCCGTTGCCAGCTCAAGTTCGTCCCCTGTTGGGAGATGCTTGTTTGTATCCTATATATACAATGTGCAAACTTTTATTTCAAAAAGTAAACTAAATTGCAAAATGATACCCTAACCCAGTTCTCTGAAAATCACATTCTGCCATACATAACATTTAAAAGGAACTACAGCTACACTCTACTGTCCCATCATATCAGCATGATAAGCAATGTCCTGAATCAGCATTTCATGTCACAGGGAAACTGAACAATGCCAGCTCTAGTCAATTTATCCAATGTAGCTAACTAACACTAAATTCAAGATATTTTTCACAAACCAAATCATCTATCACAACGCAAACATGCACTTTCTTGACCCTCCGAAGAACTTACTAAAGAATAACTACCAGAACAATAGAGTTTGACAGATAAATTAGATGAAATCCTGAAGAGAGCAAAGTGAACAAGTAACCTTGGTAATGTTAATACTCTTTGAAAAGTCAAGCTCACTTGGATCAATCTCATATTCAGGTATCTCACCAGCATTTTTGACATGCATAGGAGCCATCTGTATTGGAATGAAAGAACTTATCAGGTGAAATAGGAAAAGATTCAAGGCTATGCAGCCAAGTTAAGCACCATATACAGCAGAATCCAACCACATACCGGAGGCTTTGCCCCATATTTTTCCAAGAGCTGAATCACATCATGATTTTTGTAATATATTGCATCTGCAAGTGGCTGTTCAAGATGGAAAAAGATCTGAGTTTGAATAACAGTACAATGCATGCAAGATCAATAATTTCTAATCAACATGTAAAGTGTATATTCATGCAGTCACTTATAACTTACCAGCAACTCCATCTAACCCTTCTACACAATTTCTTTCATATCTAAATTTCCCGAACCTCAATTTCAATAACTTCAACTAATAAAACTAAAAACTTTCAATTTAATCTCCCTCAGTCAGAACTCAAATCACATACACTATAAATCAAAAACAAATCCCACTTAGAGTCACTAATCCAAAGACCACAATACCAATCATAGCTATAATTAAAAACAACCAAAACTCACAGTGCTACCCAGTTCTATCTAACCCTTGTAATCAGTTCACATGCAAGTTTTCCCAACCTCTCAATACTCAGCTCAACTCAAAATAAAAAGCTTTCACTTAATTTCTCTCAATCACAACTAAGATAATCACTTCATTTGTCTCAATCACAACTAAAACACACACACATTATGAACCAAAAAAAAAAAAATCCCACTTAAATTCACTTCACCAAATACTACAAAATCAATCAAAGCTATTAAAAACATAATTAATTAATTAAAGATGAAACTCACAGTGCTACCCCAACGATCCTTAGCATTATCATCAGCCCCTCTTTTAATCAACAATTCAACAACATCAGTAAGACCTTGACAATCAGCAACATGTAAAGCAGTTCTAGCATCAATATCCTTAAAATTAACATCAATTCCACCAGAATCCAAACCCTCATTAATCCCTTCCAAATCACCCTCATTCGCCATATACATTAATCTCACCCCCGAATCCATTTCCGAAGACGGAGAACCCGAACCCGACCCCAAACCCTTGTTTCGGTCGGAGAACGACGGCGCCTTCTTCGAGGATTGCCTCCCTAATGTAAATTTCCCCGACGACTTCGATTCCACTGCTGTCATTTTCTCTCTCCTCCTCCTCCCTGAAGATTTGGGTTTGAGGGAGAAGGAGATGAAGTCGTTGGGGAAATTGTTTGGGTTTTTTTTTCTCTCTCTTCCCGGAGGAGGGAAGGGGAAGAGAGACGAGGGTGGGTGAGAGAGATGTTTGTTTGGTGTGAAACTGTGAATGTGAGGTGACGCAGGGGAATTTGATTTTGGGGGAATTTATATACTTGTGTGCTTTTCTATATTTATTTGTTCAAATATTTGGTCAACTTTGCTATGGAACAACAACTATCAAGGAGCCAAGTGAACTTGGTTCCTTTCTTTTGAAACTTTTGGCTTAAAATTTGACCTGGCAAAACGGGCGGTCGGGTTGGGTCGCATTGGATAAATCTGTGTCATTTTTTATAAAATATCGAAAAGTAAAGTCATTTTTTGTCTATTGTTTTTATGGTTGGATCGGTTGGGTTGAGCAATTCTGGTTGCTACATTAACAGGTTCGAGTCGAATTTCAGGCGATTTTTCCGAGTTTGTAACATGTTTGATTTTGGACAGAATTGAGATCCAGTCAGTTTTTGTCAGCTCTACTTAAAAGTTTCCTGTCATTTTTCTTTTAAGGGTGGTGACCGTGATTGGTAAGTTGATATACAATGAATGCATGATACACTCATTTCTAGTTAGTGAAAACTCCAAAAAAAAATTAGAAACAAGTAATTTCGTCATATATGTCATATGAGAAATTTTTAATTTTCTTTTGTATTATTAGGAATGACTATTTACATTAGTCCGTATTCATTAAGAATAATTATGTATTTTTTTAAGAAAAGAGGGTATAATCGAGGATCTTGTTTGACTAGTTGCTTGTTAGCTTTGTACTCCGTAATCTATAGCAGTCAGTTTGAGTAGTTAATAATGTGATTGATTGTGTAACACTCCAATGTCAAATGGAAAGGACTCGGTGAAATCTATTGTTGACCAATAGATGTATCAGTGTCATTTTATAATGATCTCGCACTTTTTGTTCAACCAAGATTACATCATCCTCTAGTTTTTAAATAAACTTGAGTCCCATGCCATAATGCAATGCGATAAGTACCCTGTTGTTGATGGACAAAAGAATCGCAAAATCAAATACAAGCAGGGCAACATAAAACCTGTTTTTCTGAGAGCAAAATGATACCTAGCTTCTTCTTTTTTGTTAGATAATGTGGATGTCCGATCTACTGACTATACCCACGGACCCTGAAAGTAATGGCCGGGAAAACTTCTTGTGGTCTTAAGTGGACTCAAACTAGGGACCTCTACAATAGATCTCAGAGCTCCCATACATGCCTTACACATGCAGAACATTATACATGTTTTTGAGAGATGTTTTTGACACACTGAAACATCAAACTATGTAGGGAGACACATAGCTTATCGGCGAAGCAGCCTGCTTGAACTCATCCCCTGTTGCCAACTGAAATTCATTTTCCATATCTGCAAGTTCACTTACTTTGTTTGTGTCGTCTTCAAGCTAGCCAGCCAGTTCTCCAGCAGGTGCTACCATGTCGGTTGGTTAGCATCGCAATCTTCTTCTACTAAATGAGACTGACTATGGCTCGCTGCTAATAGAGACATTTAAGGTTTTTATGCTGGATAAGTTGCTCTTTTTTTCTGACTCGCACTATCTTAAGTTCCAGACTTTTCAACCTGTCTGGTCAACAAACTAAACTAAATCATCTGTCACATAGCAAACATGCACTTTCTTGCCCCTCCGAAAAACTTCTATGGAATAACGACCAACACATCGAGAATTTGACAGATAAATTAGATGAACTCATAAAGAGAGCAAAGTGAACAAGTAACTTTGGTAATGTCAATTTAACTTTGGTAATGTCAATACCCTTTGAAAATTCAAGCACTCTATTTAACTTGTCCCCCTCCTTCAACAACCATGTCTAAATCCATTTCTCTTAACTGGTCTTCACCAACAGCAACTCTATCTAACCCTTTCAAACACTTTGACATGCACGTTACTTCATTTAAACTCATCACACACGCGCACACACACACACACTCAACAATTGAACGATATCCATAACTAAGACCTTGACAAGCAGCAACATGTAAAGCAATTCTTGCATCAAGACACCTAAGATTAACATCAATTCCGCCAGAATCCAAACCCTCATTATTCCCTTCCAAACCACTCTCATCGCCATATACATCAATCTCGCCCCCGAATCCATCTCCATGAACTCTTTGATTTAGAGCCTAGAGGCATTCAGTGGCTGAATTGAAAATGTTTAAAAGGCCAATAAGTATTCCATACATAGGAAGCAATTCCCTCATCAAACGACAAATGATCTCAACAAGAAAATGCATTAGAATAGCAAGTGACCAATCTCAAGCAGAGAAAGACCACAACCTGCTATCAGAAAAATGGTAGGGGAGGTTGTTCGGAGTACAGATCCACTTATTGTGTATTGGCCGATGCACGACAAGAAGGGAAAAATAAAGAGCAAGAAAACATTGAAGATTGTTGTCCAGCATAGAACAAGTGATAAAGTAATAATGTAACACCCGAAATTTTCTACTAAAATAAATAAATAAATAAAAATAAACAAACAAACAAAATCGAGCCGAAAATCCGGCAAAGTTCCTTTTGAAAAATGACTATCCAGTCTAATAGACTTAAATAAACCTGTTTAACAAAAATAAAACAATATCCAATCAACCCAGCGGAAGATTCTAATAATTCAGGGCGCTTGTTACCGCCACTCATACGAATGAGTGTAAGACTCTTCAAGTGAAAACTAATAATAATAATAATCTCAAAATAATTCTAGGTGGTCTATTTATTAACTCAATAAAAGAACAAACTAGTGTTTCCCTGCATAAGTCTAATCTGAAGCGTTCCTCACTGACATCTGGATATACATAAACTTCAATCTGCAAAAAGGTGAGATTATGGAACGTCAGCAGAGCTGGTAACTCACATCTAGTACGTAAAGTTCATTTTAAATTCAAATCAAGTCTAAACGTATAAACATGCTTCAGTTTGATCAATCAAGTAGATCCTCTATACATTTTAATCTACTTTATTTGTGTCTCTAGATACCACAGCATTTGCACTGAAGATATCACCATCAATCATACTCAAAACATAAGCAAATCTCAGTTTTTACTTCAGAAAACCTAGAGTTATCTTAATAGCTTTTATTATTGCCACAACTGGGGGTCATAGCCACAACTGGGGACCACAGCTAAGCTCTGGGAACGTCTCCCATATAACACATCTGAAGTACCCATAGGTTCCTACTACCCAAAGCCATCTTCCACTTTACGTTTTTAGTAGCTTAAGTAGCTTATCATTTCTTTTCTTATAAGACCACCATAATACGTCATGTAGTAGATCATGACGTTCACACAGCCTAGCAACATAAAAACACATAATCTTTTCTTTACTCAATTGCATAGCTTTAACTTGTATAACTTCTCATCTATAAACATCTTATTCACGTCATGACTAACACAATCCCATATTTTCCTTCTTTCTCTCATAACTCATATTAATCTCATGTGTCCTTCTAGGACCATAATTTCAGTTCATGTCTCAGTCACTATGAACCAATAAAAGACAAGAGGTGAAGATGACAGCACAATAACATGTACAAACATTTTATATACTGGGATCACTTCAGTACACACTTGCAAGCTATTCTAAACGCAAAGTCGTATTCAACACATAGTTCATTTAGACAGACACAACTCTCTAAAAACCTTTCTTTAGAGTCTTGACAAGTACATAAGCATTCAGCTTATACCTAACAAATAATGTGGTCTTTCATTTTCTCTAATCAAGTTAACTATATTTCACGTAACATTTACAAAAGGTCACTTCCTTCCTCTTAAACATTTTAAGCATAAACATATCCTACCTACCTTTTATGTAGGACAAACAAAATGCAGATATATAGTTCCTACTTCCTAAGCTACCAAACAAGACCGACTTTGGTACTCAAACTTGATTCAGTTCTTTGATACCTAGTACGAAGTAGTACTTACAGTAATAACATGATGAGCCCAAATAATACAATAATACATTACTTAACTGTAAGGTTCCCAATTTCATACCAAAAGCCAATTCAATCACAAATACATATAATTATACCCAAATGAATGTAAAATGAACCTGACGTAATAGATGTAGTTACCTTGGGGTCCTTCGATAAGGTTGGGCTCCTAATTCGCGATACCCATAAACTGTGAGTTCGTATCTATCCAAATCAGTAACTAAACATCACAATTGCTACTTAAAATGTCCAATTACTAGTTCTAGGAGATCACTAAGGAAATCCCTAAATTAACAATTAATCTGAATTGCTAAGAGGGTTCTTAAATTAAGTGTTAAAGGGTCGAATTGGGCTGACCTGAACAGAACAGGAGACCGAAGGAGTAGCTGACGACTTTTTGGCTGGCGTTTCGTGCTAGGGCTGGTGGTAGTTCCGCCATTGTCAGTACGCAGAACAGAGGAGACAGAGAGAGAGACAGTGACTGTGGCTCCCAGCAACTGCATGGCCGGAGCTTGCTGGGCATGATGGTAGTGGTGGGCATGATCTGGTGATGGGTGGTGAGTGAAGATGACGATGACGATGGTTTATGGTGGTGATGAGTGTGGCCTGTGGGTTTCTTTGCTTTTGTTAAATGATAAATGAAACAAGGAGTTTAAAAGGAGGAGAAGTCGGTTAAAACAAAAGAGTAAAGATGCCTTAGTTTGGTGGGTTTTCTTTTGGGTTTTGCTAGGTAGGATTAATTAAGTATAAGTGGCTAAGTGGGCTAGTCAATAGTTTAGTCGTAAAAACATATTAATGGCCTCTAAGTCTATCTAATTTATTCGGAAACATAATAAACAAGCTAAAATATTTATTTTTCTTATTTTAAAAAATGCTATGAAAATAGCGGGTATTACAAATAAGACTGACAAAACCATCCAAACTTGTTAGACTCAGATTTGTAGTAAAGGAGCAAGGAACAGCGAACATAAGGAAATGCACATGGCAATCAACAGGTCAGTTTTCAGGAAGAAACATACTGGTTGTAATTCCCTAACAGGTAGATGGAATTACTAAGACAGAACAACTTTTCAGAAAAGGAGAGAACCCAGACAATAGAAGGCCAAAGTTTAATCCTTGATGCAGTTAAGGCTGCTTTGACAAAGAGACTACGTAAGATATTTGAGTCCAACATGAATCTGGGACTAAGCAATACAAGTAAAATGATGCAATATACTAGTAAGATGCCCCTCCAACTAAAAATAAGTAGATTCTGGTTTGCTATAAGAACTTAAACAAATACACTTCTAAGGTGCATAGAAAACTTGCACTTTGGCTCCGAAAATATTCCAATCAACAGACAAAGCCAACGATTCATCCTCTTCAGAGCACTAAATAGTGTTCCATACTCTAGTTACTTCTCGGAGAAATAAATCAACCAATCAGATCTTCTCACTATGCTAATCTGTGGGAGCTTCAGGGCTGCATGGTCAGAGGTTTGACGAGAATCTTTTTTTTTCTGTGAGGACATTCTGCAAGAGAAGAAGCTTGCACGAAATATCCCTTTTGGGTCTTGCAAGAAGGATTCATCAATAAAAACAGTCGAACGGTCTGCGGGGCCTTCAGGTTTGATGAGAATCTATTTTTTCTGTGAGGACATTCTGCAAGAGAAGATGCTTGCTCGAAATATTCCTTTTTGGGTCTTGAAAGAAGGATTCATCAATAAACCAGTCCAAGGGTCTTTGATTTGGCCGGAGAAAATGGAGGGAAAGGGTTAATTGGACTGGAGGGGGGCAGAAAGTGGGCACTGAAAAAGATTTCTGGAGCTTTTCTTAAAGAAAGAGTGCAAAAGTGGTCACAAGACTCACAACACAGAGTTCGGAGATGAGGAATCACATTGCGCTTAAATTGGCCGAGGAAAATGGCCGGTGGAGCTGCGGAGACATGGCGGAGGTGCATTTTTTCACTTGGGCTTCATTTTTCTTATTAACCTAAGTTGACATTACCAGAGAAACATATGCATGTAATAATGCTGGATAATGGGCATCTTGTTCAGAATAAAACATACTGAATTTGAGGTTTCAACTAGAGAGGACACTTGATTAACACTAAAAGCCACAATGCTAACAAGCTTTAATGAGCATGAGTTATCGATCATCAATTGAATAAACAAACTAAATATACTAAATGTAAGACGTATCCTCCAGAACTTGAATTATCTACGAAGAAGGCAGACAAACAACTGAAACTACACATGACATGCTTCTAGAATAGTCAAATCCTGACGTATACATAATTACCTATCACTAGGCAGAGGTGGCACTGCAAGTGTTCACTCCATCTTTGCAATCACTGGTGAGGTCATTGAAGGTCTCAAGCTGCTTTTTCCCCCTCAAGAACACTTCTGTATCAACAGATATCCTCATGTAACCATCAAATTCTACTGGAGCCCCATTATTGAGCTTGGCAGTTTCAGAATACCATTCACTCTTCTCTTCCCAAAGATCCTTGTACTCCTCCAGAAAATGAGTTGTGTACTTGTCTTTCAACGGATCAAAGAATGACACGTCAGGCTCATCTGTGGAAATATAAAGGTTCCTTCCTTCTTCAATCTTGTCCTTCAGTGTTGAGAGGAGAGCGTCAGGAGAGGTGTCTCTATCAAGATTCGGCCACAGTTCCCTGTTTGCTGCTTTCTCCCCCCTCACAACATGAACGGAATCATAATCCCAGTTCAACCTTGCTGCAATTGCGGAGACAACATCCATCAACCTTCTGGACTTCCATAACAGATGCCATGGTCTTTGAATAACAGATTCTGCTTCTCCTTCACAGACCCTGTACCAGTAATTGTCTGGCTCAACAGTACCAAACTTTCTAATGATTAGAGTCTCTTTCAAATCCTTCAACTTCATTGGTGTAACCCTAAAATCTTCAACCAGAGAAAGACTCATCCCATCTTTTCTGTGCCACTTATTCCAATCCGTCCAAAACTGAACCTGATCCAAGACGGATGCTGCATCTTTCAAATGCTCAAAATCAAAATAAAACCGGAAATCTTTCCCTTCTTCATTTTGGCCACTCCTGCTGTACATGGACGATAAGCATATGCTCAAATCCATCACCAGCGTGCGGTTCAAATACTGCGCTTCTCCAAGCGCACACAAGAAACTCCAGAGGTAATGATTCATGCTCTTGCATCGATCTCCACCGCCCGAATAGAACAAGTATTTTCCATTGTTGAATGACCCTTCTGATTCAACAATGGGAAGGCTATCATTAACCATTTCCCCGAAAACAGGCAAAGCAGAGATGTCACTGTTCTGGGTTGCCTTCTCAAAAACAGCTTGCTTCTTTGGCTTCCTCTTCCTAGCATTCATTCCGCTATGATAGTCCCCGATATCAGTGATACTCAAAGAGCAGTTTGCTGTCTTGGAAATCAGAAATCTACGGTAGTCCTTGTACAACGAGGCAGTCTTTCCTTCCTTGGGTCTGAACCGCCAAGCCATATCACAAGTGTTGTCCTCAGATCCCCGGACAGGCTTGCCAAATCGATAGAAATGGATGTCCTTGAACTTCTCAATGGCTGCCCTCATCATCGTATGGAAAACTTCCGGGTCCCTACAATCAATGGGTTTACCAACATCACCCTCACATTCAGAACCCGTATTGCCTGCCAACTCAGTAGCATCAGCAACATCCGTGATGTTAATAAAAGTGTTAAAGGCAGTTTGATTAGCAGCCATGAAGTCCTCACCAGTCTTGACCACAGTGTTATCTGACTCAAAAGTGGCATTCGAGGTTGATGTAAGGAATGTGGCAATCTTATCGGAAGGGTGGAAAAGTGGGTCCTCAGGTTCGTAAGTCGCAGCAATAATTGTGAAAATTAAAACTCCAACAACAAACATTGAGAAACACAAGTTCCCAATCATGGCTAGAGCATGTTGACCCAAGTTTTCCGGCCTCAAGCTCCCGGCCCTCATCAGAATAGGAGAAGGTCCCATCATCTTCTACTCAATCACAGCCTCCACTAAAACCCTTCAAGTTCACTGACACCCAATTGACAAATTTGCAACAAAATGAGCATTCAGCAACCAAAAACGCAAGATATAACCAAAAAAAGCAACTACTACGTTTAAACAGCAAAAGCAAGAATACATACAAATATGACAATTAGTTAAACACCCAATTACCCAAATGAAAAACTAAGTACGAAAACACATTACTAAAAAAACAAACACATAGATAAATAACAATCACATCATTGCGGCAAAGACCCAGAAAGCCCAAATGATTTCTTGCCCCCCAAAAGTAGCAAAAGACCCAGAAATCCAACAATTAATATTTAGTGAGCTCTCACATAATTGCTAAACCAACTGTCACTCTGTCAGATCTAAAAAAAATGTATGCAAATACGGTTAGGCATACAAAGGAAACCACAAACTCTAACTTAAAATAGTAAAATGAAAATTTGAGATTCATAATATAACCAAAAACAACACAAATATGTGACTGATTTGTTCCCTATTTCTCATCATGTGTTTGTGCAACATACATGAACTTGAAATTGAAAAGGGTTTAAGAGATCTGAAGTACCTTTTGCATTTGGAAGATCAGACAGTTTAGCGAGCAAGTCTCTCTTGGAGTGAGCTAGAGTGAAATACTCACTTGCCCAGGTTTTGTAGTGATGGGGGGGTCAAAGGTTTAGTTAGCTGATGATAGAATTAATCATCAGTTTTTAATGTAAAAAAATAATTGAAATGTTCACACACGCACCGACACACCTGTTGCACACTAGGTTGCATGGACACGGATACGGATACGGATACGAGTACGGGTACGGATACGGGATACTGCAATTTCAAAAAATTTCGGATACGGATACGACAGTATATAATATAATAATATATTAAAAAAAAAGGGGGGGGGGGAGACAAACTTTTTAGAAAATACCACATCAACACAACAAAACCATATAGTCTTAACCATCAACATAAGCAAACATTAAAGTCTTACAAAACAACGGTTTTACGCTTATAGTCTTACAAGTTACAACTCAAACATAAAAAGACTC
This sequence comes from Tetragonia tetragonoides, assembly GCA_038025085.1. Taxonomy (NCBI): domain Eukaryota; kingdom Viridiplantae; phylum Streptophyta; class Magnoliopsida; order Caryophyllales; family Aizoaceae; genus Tetragonia; species Tetragonia tetragonoides. Next base: position 5,371,122 of record CM076145.1, on the reverse strand, counting down.
GAACTTCACAACTTACAACCCAAAGTTCACAAAATCATCCCTTATGATTTCATTCTCTAACTCCGGCTCATCAAGAGACAAGGTTGCACAGAAAAGGAAACGCGGAAACGCGAAACGGGAAACGTCGATTCTCAAAATGCCGGAAACGCGGAAACGTCTCCACAAAAAATATATTAAAAAATTAATATAAAAAAAAGAATAAATAATTATTCCATCACTTAATTAACATGACAAATCAAAATACCATCAAGATAACAACTCAAGAAACGAAAACAAATACATAGGGTTGGAGAAAAAAGAGTGAGAATGTCAGGAAGAGACAAGGAAATTAAGGTTTAGAAAAGAAGGAAGTATTTTTTTTTTATCAGAAACGTTTCTTTTTTGCGTTTCGAGTGCGTTTTTTTCTTTTCTTGCGTTTCGAGGGCGTTTCTTTTTTATGAAACGCGTTTCTTTTTTCTTTGACGTTTCGAATACGTTTCTGTGCGTTTCGCGTCTCCGAAACGTTTCTGAAACGCGAAACGCGTGCTCTAGAACGTTTCCGTGCTTCATTGTCAAGAGATAATTCTGCCATCTCAAGACATCCAATATCTTCTAAAGTTCTCAACATTTTCCTTTTCTTGTTGGAGTAAAGTGGTTCTTAGCCTATTATAACCAAGTGGTACATAACCAGACAGATTATGCTCAGCAGCAAAGGTGTAAGAATCAACATAGAATGGGTTTCTAGCAAGGTTAAAGGCTAATCCTCCAGTGTAAAACATCCTACCAATCTTTGCATCCAATTGATTACGATTCTGAATATCAAAAGCATCAGAAATGGAGTTGGTTTTGTCACTTTTTCTTTTTTTCAAATTCCCAAAAAATCCACTTGAAGGGGATGGAGGGACACTAGATTGATATGAACTAGAATGAGTGACTGTTTGGTTTGGTAATGGAGGTCTCTTTTCAGCACAAGATTTCTTATACAATTCACTTTCATCCTCTAGTTTCCTAAAGGTTGCAATTTCGCTGGTAGAAACTTTCGCACAAGCAGCAATGCCTTGTCCCTTCTCTTTCATTAAGTGAGCACGGATTCTAGTATAAGAACTTTGCTTAGTGATTTTACAAAATGAGCATTCCCAAATACAATTACCACTCCCTGTTATTGATATTCTTTCACCCCTTTTCACAAATTGCCACAAAGGATATAATTTCATTTCTTCACTGGTAACACTATCATTACATGATGCTGAGCCACTTTGGAATCCCCCACCAGAACTACTACTACCATCCATATTTCAACCAATTTACAACACCTGGAAAAATAAGGTAGCAAAACAGGAACCAATCAAGCAAACAGAAAAGTATGGACAGAATACAGAAAGCAAACAGTCAATTAAGCAATTAAATAACTAACTAAGCAGAATATAACCTAAGACAGCACAAAAAAAAAAAAAAAAAAAAAAAAAAAAAAAGCAGAATATAAACTCAAAAAGCAATAACTAATAAGCAAAGCCCAAAATTATTTTTGTCTGAAAATTGAAAAACCAAAATTATAAAGATCAAAGTGAGATGGAAGGCAGGAGGACTTACCGGCTGAATCGATGGTGGCTCGGTTGCTGTCGCTCGATCTGAGCTGGACGCCGTGCTCGGTGGTGCTGTCGCAGGAGCTCGCTCGGTGGTGCTGTCGGCCTGTCGCAACTCGCAGGAGCTCGGGTTCTGTGTTGTCGTGGGCTCGTGGCCGTCGTGAGCTTGGTGGTGGCGGTGGTGGCTCGGTGGCTGAGCTCAGATCGGAGCAGGAGGGAGAGAGAAAGAGGATGGAGAGAGAGAGAGAAAGAGGGGTTAGGGTTTGGGTTTCTATTTTGGTAAATGAAATGAAAAATTGAAACGGAATTGCTTAACGTAAATTTCAAATTACTAAACGTAAATATCTTTTACACAATCTTTTCGAAAGTACCCTTTTTATTTTCAGAAAACCTTCCTCTTTCCTAATTTTTTTCCTCTCAATTCCCCTTATTATACTCATTTCATACATTGAAAAAAATTCTAAACTACTATCAACATGGATGATTTCTTTGCTCAATATCAAATTTTTGATGATATTAACGATGATATTCATGTAAGTAAAATAAAAGTTTAGAAGAAGAAAAAAAAAAACAAAAACCGCCCAAACCCCAAAACCAGCAACCCCATCGCCCAGCCCAGCCCAGCCTAGCCCAGCCCCCTCCCCTGACAGCCACCTCCACCGTTCATCCCCATCGCCAACCCGCGCCGCCCAACCTTCAGCCACCGCTCCATACATACCACCGTCACCACAACCCCCACCATCGAAATCCACCCCCACGCTTGTGAGGATGATTATTATGAGGTGGGGTTTTTGATGAGGAGAGAGAGAGGGTTTCTGGGGATTTAGGTGGGCTTTTGAATGAGCAACACCATGAGGGTCGCCGTGATTGAGCTTCCCGGCGGGCCTGTTGGGCTTTCCGGTGAGCCGTGTATGAGTCCATTTCTTGATCCCGAGTGTAGAGATCAAGATAAAGAAGAAGTTAGGGTTGAGGTGATAAAATTCCACCCCACCGCTCTCCCCTTTACGCCATTATCATCAATTCATCATGGTGATAAACTTTCATTAATTTATTGTAGCAAGCAACACAAATTGCTTTCTTTACACCATTATCCTCAATTCAACATCATCATTACGAAAAGGAAGGGGAGAATAGATGAATGACAGAGAGGGAGTGAAAATTGGTTGAGAGAAAAGGAAGGAAGAGAGAGAAAGGGCTGAAAATTACTTAGGGGTATTGTGGGAAGTGGGGATTTACGTTTAGTAATTTGCGATTTACGTATAGCAACCCCCAATTGAAATGTTCTTTTGAGTTTTTTGGGCTAGCTAGTAGTTAAATTAAGATAGTCATATTTTAATTTAAAAAAATGTAAAAGAAAAATGTTTAAAAATAAATTTGTGGATCAGTTTCTTGGAACCGTATCCCGCACGTATCCATCCAGTATCCTAGTCGTATCCTAATTATTTCAGCATTTAAATTAATTCAAAAAAATAAGATACTTCAAGGGTACGTATTCAATTCGTTTTTAGCCGTATCCAGGGCGTATCCGGGCAGTATCTGTATCTGATACGTATCCGATACGGGATACTTGACCCAGCCTATGTATCCGTGCATCGGAGGTTGCACATTGTTTGCAAAATCTTTGTTCGATTAGTAATGTTATCATTAATTCAACATTTTGTTAACAAATCTCTTCATTATTTTGATATTTTTTTAGCGTTGGAAATTGGGAGAACCATCATTAGTTGATAGTCAAAAGATCGTCTCTACAATAATAATTAATAAGAAATATCTACGCTAAAATAATAATATAAAATCGATTATGCCTTACGGAACAAAAAATTGAGAAGAGAAACAAAATAATTAGGTTTTGTTTTGTCTTTTTTTTCCTTCCTTATGTCTCTCTTTGTTCTAATTTTTTTGTTTTTTGTTTTCTAATCTCTCTCTTTTTTAGCGTGAATTTTCAAAATGATAATGAGGGGTTTCGATTTGAGGATAGGTCTGTCATTAGGCCTGGCAATGGGTCAAGTATCACCCGCATCCACCTATTTAAATTTTCAGGTCCGCCCGTCCACCCATCACCTGCAAAATATTTCACTAGCATCCAATCCACCCATCACCCACGGATAAACGGGTGGATACGGGTGATAAACGGATGTAATAAAGAGTTAAACAAAATGAAGGAATCTGGATAAGAATCGACAAATTACATAAAATTAAACCAAGAAAATTGAGTGAAAATTGCAGAAGCCTATTACAAACTATCATATACAAAGCAGTAATAAAAACAACTAGTTCCACCAAAAGAAAATAAAAACAAGTAGTAAAAGTCGGGTCTATTCAAACACTTTTAAATTTTGTGTATTTTATTTATTGTGCTTCCGCTGTGGTCAAAGTAATATGGTATTGGGGCAAAAAATCCCCAACAATATGCCTATTCGGCCTTCACTCGCGAACAAAAGCCCTAACATCTCGAATCTTCATCTCATATATTTGGACTCCAATTGATAAATTTAGGGTTTTCACATCTAACCCTAAATGTGAATAATTTGGCCTCCATTCTTGCGCTTCATCTCTCCAATTCGAGTCGCTTGGAGCAGCGAACCAGATCGCGTTCCCGAGCGATATGGGACGATCATCCCCGAAACAGGGGTCTATGGTACATTTCGCATTCCGTGTAACTATGGTTTGGCTAAAACTGTTTGATTATATATATATATAGGTGTTATTTTTAGCGCTAAAAAAGGAAACAATTGTGGTTTTTACGAATTAGTTGTTGTATGATGCTATTGGGGCAATGTGCTTTTGGCGTTCTTTGTAAACTTAGTTAGCTTTGTGAAGTCAAAACATGCTTAATAAAAAAATGCCAATTATAAAATAAATTATAAATAGTTATCAATAACCTTCAAATAAACAAACATAATAATAAGACTGATGGTCTGTTTCCGCTCCAAATGTAAGGAAAAAGATGACAAAAATAGATAGGGGTGGACTAAGTGTTGTGGAGATAATAACGAGCTGCTTTGCGTATACCAATGAAACAGTTTTAGTTTATTGAGTACATCCTCTTACACATATAAGAGAGCAAAGCAAGGCCGAACAAAACAGGAAATCCCATTAACCTACATCTTTTTTTTTTTTAGGGTCCATTAACCTACACGTTACCACTCATTTTTTATATGAACTACCCTTTGTAATTAGTATATCAAAGTTAAAATTCAGGAAAAAAAAAAATCCTCCCTTTTCTCTTCCATCTCCTCTCTCTCCGTGACATCCAATATCTCATTCCTCAACGCACTATTTCTTAACCCCCCCGCCCCCCTGACCATCCCAGTTCCACCATTCAACTCTTCTTCTCTCACAATCTTAGGTCCAATTGAATGCTTGTTCTTTCGCAATTACCCATCTCACATTCTCTTCCCCCTATTCAACTTAGGACACAATTGTCTTTTCAGTATGTGGGCTGGTCTGAGCAAAGACTCATGCAATAATATTGTTCCAAGGTGTTGTATATAATATCACTTATTGATGACGGTTTGCGTATCTTTATTATTAGAAGAATCATCCAATATTGTTTGTTGAAATCGATGGAGTGGGAATTCTATTTGAGAAAACAAAGGAAAACCAAATGAAGAGAGAGAAACATGACTTGAGACATATTGAAATTTCGTCTGAATCTATGATGACACTCAACATGATCACATGTAAAAGTAATTATTTACATTTTACCATAGTCTTATTCTTGATTGCGGATCATAAATTAATCGTGCGTGGACTGTCCATCTAGTACATACGTATCGTGAAGATAACCAGACAGTAGGCCGCTTGGCGTGTCATGGACGACAAAACCAGCACGCCTTTGTTTTGCTAAGAATCTCACCCTCTTTTGTCACTTGAAATCTCTTTTCAGATTTAGTAGGGTTGATTTATGGCTTGTTTGTAAAAAACAAAACTCCGTGTAATTTTTTGTTATGTAATATATGCATTGTCTAATTTTAAAAAAGTAAAATATAAAAAAGGGTATTTGCGACAATGTCAGTTAATGGTAAACAAAAAGGAAAAAATTCCAAAGTGGGGTTTCTAGAGAGAAGCTAGCTTTCTCCAAAGTTTTTTCCCAAAGATCTTCTTCAGCCGCCTCAAGCTTTCTAGCCCACTTTCAAGCTTTTTTTCTAGCCATTTCTATTCATCTTCATCCTCAAGCTTTAATCTAGCCCTCTCTTTCTTAGCTTGCTCATTTTCTTCTTTTTTTTCCAGATCTGTTCTAAAAAAAAAAAACTCAGATCTGTTTAGTTTTTCTCTATTTTTCCGGGAGGGAGAAAAGAGCATCGTGAAGACTTCCTTCTCGCCGTCGGGGTCGTCTGTTGTTCGGAAAGCACAAGGCTTGCTTCTCGATATGGGTCGCGGTGCTCGGTACAGCAGCTTCATGGTCTTCCGTCGTCTTTGTTGGCCTTTCTTTGCACCTCCGGCAACCTTGAACGACTCGGGTATTGAGCTCTCTTGTGGTTTGTTGTTTGATTAAAGTCATATGATAAGAAGATTGTGTATTTTCTTATAGAAATTGGACTTTTCAGATCCCATATCTAAACTGAACCTTTAGCCACAAAAAAAAAAAAAAAAAGAATATGAAGTATCTTTGGGCTCAGCCTAGTTAATATGATGAGACTTGGTTCCATAAACCGGGGATTAGATTTCTGATCTGGTTCTGTGCAATTTTCAGCAACTTTTCGGTTTTTAGATCTTTGTGGCTTTCGATTAGGGCCTTCGGTATTGTGGTGCGTGGTTATTGTTTGTACTGAGTGCTGCGATATTGTTCTGGCCTCGTCGTTCTGGTCGTGGTCTTAGCCGTTTGAAGTTTCATTTTGCTAGTGATGAGGAAATTTTGAAGAATTGATCCTCTCTGTTCTTGGGTTCTTTGAGCTAATGAACAAGATAAAGTTTAGATTTTATCTAATTTGTATTATTTTTAGTCTTCCTTTTTATTTGTTATTGGTGTATTTGTCTTATTAAGTCCTTCACTAACTGTTAATGAAGGCATCTTAGGTTAACCTCTAATGGTAAACAAAGCAAATGAAGTACAAATACAAAAACAAAAGTACAAAAATGGACAAACCAAAAAAAAAAAAATGAAGTTATTATCAACACTAATCAGCAATACGCCATACCAAAGGATCCGGACCGTGATTGCTTTACACTCGTTGTATTATACACTAACTTGTCTCACCAATAGAAAGTAGACACGTGGCAAGTGAAATTGAGAAATGGAGGGAAGAGGCTGTGAAATGGGAGGGAGTAATTTTGATAAAAAGGGGGGAAATAAGCTATGTCTTCCCTTCTAAAAAGGGCGAAAATAAGAATTGACCAAAACTAAAAATTAGTGAACATAATTAGAAGTGCTCCGGCAGCGTAAACTCGCCTGAGAAAATTTTCCGGCCAGTTAAGGTATTCATTCATGTCGATTTATTCACTGTAAAAAATCTAAGTCAGTCATCGGTGACGACTGAGTACTGGATTCCGGTGTCGAGGATTGGCCGTTCATGATGGGGGAGTACATTGAAAATTTGAGGGAGGAGGAAGAATTATTTCGAGTAAGTTTGTAATTGGCTTTCTTAAATTTCTTGAAAACTAATAATTTCTTAGTGGTGATAATTCGTAAAATAGAGTACAGAGAAATATGATGACATAGCTTTGAAATCCTTAAAATTTAAGGAAGATGATGAACAGTACCAAGGTTACACCAGATATGGATTTAATTTCGTACATTGCGTATTTCGTAGTAACAACGGTATATTAATGTATTCTATGGAAGTAGCAACCTAACACTGGTATTCTCCTAGAATTTCACTGGTTTGTGAGGATTGTTTTCATAATAAATGTATTTCGTAGTAACAACGCTATAAACATGTATACTATTCATGTAAGAATATCTAACTAACCAGTATTTTGTTATCTTTACAGAGCATGGAAGGAGGCAACTATAGTGTCCTATCTGATAGTGTCCAATCTGATAGGTCAAATAGAGATGATGATAGACACGGGAGGCACAAACCTTGAAAGTATTAACTTGAATGACAACCCAGAAGTTGACGTGAGTGTTGAGGAAGTTGAATTGAACAAAGATTGTGATTTGGAAGGAATCTATTATAGCTAAGAAGAGGAAGTTGGAGATGAAGAAGAAGGAGAAGATGATGACGTAATTGTGAACTTGAACAATAAACCGGATGAGGAGGAAGAAGAATATGCCCCTGCTGCTGATATGAGATTCGATGATGCAGCGCAATTTGCTGAATATTGCCACATGTATGCGTATCAAAAGGGGTTTGAATTTCATATTATATCGAATGAACTTCTCCCGGAGTACAAGGCCATAGTTGGTAGAAGGAGAAGTGGAAAAATGGAACCGATATACCACATGTTTAAAATGATTCGGTATACTTGCAAGCACATTGCAAAAGGATGTCAAGCAGTTGTGACAGGAAGGCTATCTAAGGATAACCTATTTGTCATATCGAAGACTCACTTGGAACACAATCATGCGTTGAACCCCAGTGGAAGCAAGAGAATGCTGAACTTTAGGTATATCGACGACTACGTGATGAAGAAATGTATGGAACAGGACCTTGCGGGAGTGCCTATAGTGAAGATTTTCAACACCATCCTCATGGAGAGTGGAGGCAGCCACGAAAATTTGACATTCAATCGAAGGGACTTGAGGAACGCCATCAATGTTTGGCAAAGATGGGAGACAGCGGGCGGGGATGATGTTGCACTTGAGGCATATTTTGCCAAGATGAAGGTCCAAAATCCCCTATTTTACAGCGAGATCCAGAAAGATGATGAGGGTAGGTTGAAAAATGTATTCTACTGATGCAAGATGCAGAACCGCCGGTAGGTATTTCGGAGATGTTATTACTTTTGACACTACATTCCTTTGCAATCGGTACCGCATGCCATTTGCCCCTTTTGTCGGGGTCAATCAACACGGCTCATCAATTTTGTTTGCGGCTGCGTTAATTACCCATGAGACCAAGGAATCATTCATGTGGGTCTTCAACCAATGGGTGTTGTGCATGGGGGTGCCCCCGAAGGGTATATTGACTGACCAAGACAAGGCCATCAGAGGTGCAATTATAGAAGTTTTCCCAGGAGCCAATCACAGGCTTTGCTTGTGGCACATGATGTAGAATGCAGGCAGGGCCTTGGGCAGGCATAAAGAGTATAAGAAAATATGTGTTGCGCTGAAAAAATGCATGCACGACTGTCTAACAGGGGAAGAGTTCGACGAATCATGGGAATCCATGGTGGTGAAATTTGCTTTGAAAGACAACAATTGGGTGAAGGAGGCGTACCGAATAAGGGATCGATGGGTTCCAGGCTACTGGCGTGGTACATTTTGGGCAGGAATGTCCTCTACGCAACGGAGTGAGGGGATGAATGCCTTCATAAAGGGATATGTGAGCTTAAGCTTTGGTTTAATGTGGTTTGTGAAGCAATATGAGCATGCTCTGTGGAGCAAGATAGAAGAAGAGACAAAACTGGATAATGGCTCGAAGGACAAGCCTCTTTCATTTGATCGATCATTCCTAGTGGAGTCATTCTTTCAACCTCTGTACACCAATTCCAAGTTTAGTGAGATTAAGAGCGAAGTATCAAAGCTGAAGCACACAAACGTGTCCAAACATTGTGCAACGGGTTCCATTGTCATCTACCACGCCAATGAGAAGCTTGTCCAGCCGCATTGGAAGAAACGTCGGAAAGAGTACACCATTGTGGTGGATATCGAGTCCGAAGAGTGTAGATTATCTTGCAAGCTTTTTGAGTTTAGGGGAATTCTATGCAACCACATTATATCTGCTCTTGACCTACAGGGCGTGGAGCACATACAAGACACTTACATTGTCGATCAATGGAGAAAGGACATTGTGAGAGAGTATGAGAAGATTCCTGTGGGTCTGATAGATCCCGAAGAGGCTGAGAAGGTCAAGGCAAAGATTGGCGATGACAAACGAAAATACGCTCAAAATTTACACAGAAGGGTCTGCTGAACTGTGCCAGAAGTTGGAGGAGTCAGTTGGTATTACTCGGGCTGGTGGCACAGGAAGTTTCTTCTCCAGTCCACCTCCCAGCACTATTTTTGGGAAGCCAAGAATTAGACCAGGTGAGGATCACCCTACGGTTCCTACGGAGGCGACCGACAGTTGTTCGAAAGACCCCGTCGTACTCTATCGGCAGGGACGACACCCGAAAGGGAGAAAAAGACATCCTTCAGAAAGCAAAGGAAAACAAGCAGGCTGTGGTTAGAAAAGTCAGCAAAAAAGAGGGCGTGCGACGCGTCTATAGAAGGTGGTGCTGATCGGGAAACCACGACGGTAAGTGTAATATCTATGAACAACCTCTTTTTCATTGACCTATTATTGTCTTCTATTTCGTAATTCCCATAATATATAGTAACAACGATTTTCACAATGTCAAGTAACTATTTTCAGTTATATAGTTCTATGGAGTTGTGTGAATGGCTAAGTTAAAAATATAAATGATGAGGAACAAAATCTAAGAGTTTTGATGCAGGGTTCCCAGACAATGAATCCCTTAACCATCCACAGCACTCCCACTTCACGTTCACATGAAGGAAGAGAAGTACCTATCATTCCTGGAGGGAATAATATTGCAGCTGGATCATACTCAGTATCATGGTATAGCATCAGAGCTTCGGACAAACTTCCCAACAGCCAGCGGATCCTTTAGAGAACCCCAATCAGGAAGGCCATTGATTCCCGTGCAGCATCCAGTGCTCATGAATAGTGAAGTGGGATGGGTTGCACCGTCACGAAACTGGCAGACATTACGCCCCATAGCACCTCGACAACTTGTTGAAGGAGGATATGCATCGTCATCGTCATTGCACACCAACCACTTACACATGCATCACGCGGCTACACAACAGAGGGTGTTTAATGTATCAATGACGTCTAATCAGTGCATAATACTGGATGGCGGACCATCATCTCAGCAACAAGGGATGCCAGATTTTTTTTTCCGTCGTCAACTGAAGAATTCAACTCAACAGTAGTACATCGCAAGACAAGTTTATGTGGAACGTCAACATCCAGAGGCACTCGCATGTTCTTCCCACATCATTAGTTTACAAGAAAGGGTTCTCGCGAAATTGGCACGTAGCTGGAGGCTTGACCGTTTATCTGTTTTTTTTTTTTTTTTTGTTGAAGTTGTCTTGAGCATTAGCTATGTTATTTTGTCAAGGTTGTTTTGAATGTTAAATGTATGCAGCAATGGGGTATGGATGACTCACATGTTTTGATATATTTTTACAAGTCTTTTCATTTATCTCCGTGGGCTAAATTTCATGTAATGCAATGATATTAAATCACGCAGAACACGATAGACTTAAGCAAAAAGGTGTGCAAATTGACGTTGTTACTATGGATTGTGTAAAAAGACCACTACAATATAGTCATAAGGAAAAACTAGTGCGAAAAGTACGTAATTCAGGTTTTATGAGAAGGAAGGTTTGTGCCTATAACATATTAGTATTTCATTCATGTGTAAATTCCCTTCAAAATCTAGCAAGATAAGTATTCAGAAAACAGAAATTGTATTACAAGGAAACAAAATAGTAGGATTATTCTGAAATCATCGGATATGAAGGCAAATAATTGGGGTACCAATATTACAAAAGACATTTCCTTCTGACAATGTAATGTTGAAAGTCAGACGTCCAATAATCTAAATCGATTAGCAAATAAATCAAGCACAGAAATCCAATTGTTGCTTGACTTGTGTCCAAAACAATTGTAATACCCTGAAAGTAAGAGATTAGGATCTTAATTTCCCAAATTCCGTAAGAATCTTTCTCATGACACGTTTGACACATTGTTAATTGGTGCAATGATCAAGCCAGATGCCAACAGCTCCCGCGTTTGCTTAATTTCGTCATAATAATCCTGAAAAATTAGAGAGAATTAGATAATCAGTTTTGCCATAGAAAACAAACAGTATATGAGTAGGTAGCATACATCTGCGATTCCAAAGATTGAGTTGATTTGTCTTCCAAAGCAGTCTATCAACCAACACATCAAATAGACACCGGAATCCTTTGCTACCGATACTGTTAGTAGAGGAGATTGTGGGATTGGTATCATATTTTTGGCATTTAGTTGAAACGGCTCCTTCAGTCGCCCGAAAACTTCGTCCAATGTGTCGACCTGGATAAGTAGATGTTGACACAGTTAGAAGGGCCTAATTTGTTTGTAATTTACTTAGGAAAATTTACAACCATGAAAATTTACCAGTATCTTGATAGACATTTGGTGGACCTCTGAGCTGATTGCCCTATTTTTGTCCGTATCCCACACAAACAATCTATCTTTTGCCGTATCCAACTGGTACATGAACCAACGCCTGCCCGATTGTAGAGGGAGATACAACTGCCAAAGTGTCGTACAACGGAGTTATACCATGACAATGGACATACGTGATGTGTAAGATTGATATGTTTGAAAAACTTATTATGATGTGTTCATCCAGCACAAAAGGATTCTCAGGATCCTCCATATCATCATGAATACACTCCACCATTTCGTCTAGTAGTATTTCGTACCCGCTGGAGTCCTCCGCAAGTTCAGAAGTCTTGTAGTCGACGACATTTCTCTACAGAATGATTTCAATCATTGAAAAGTCAGGGAACATAAAATGACAATTGCATGGCAGCAACAACCTCAATTTTATGTTTTGTAAGTTGGCTGAAAGTAAGCATTTCATGGTAACAACGCAATTGGATTCGTAGAGTAATAATGAAACAAGGTTTGAAAATAAAATACAGACTAGAGCATACCAGCTACACTGGAGAGATGACCCGCTAGCAAACAAAATTCTTTTCAATCACTCTATCAAGGTTGTTAGAAGTATTGAGGTAGTAGGAGAAAGCCTCCATAGCTTCAGTAGAGACATATCCACCATTTCTCCCCCTAGTCTTCAGAAAATCGCGGTGAAGCTTTCGTCTTGAAATTTTAACATCGCCCGCTACGATAACAGTATGGTTTCCGCTGAAAGTAATGCAAGACAATGTTACTTATAATGAAACATAATTCTAAGTAATCAGTATTTATAATGAAATGACATGGTTTCCCATTACCTTTTGTAAGCGGACTCTTTGTTCCTCAAGTACTTGATAGTGTAATTGTCACGCCCCATACTTCGGGTAAAAGACGTGACAGACGACAACTCGACTACAACATTTCCGTAGACGAGCTAAGCCTTTCTTACAAGCCAATACAAAACATGTTCACACAACAATTAAGGAAAATACAGAATTAAAAACCATTATCCTCTAATTGACACAAGGCCATTATTAAAAGGAAACACACAGACTATAATTATTGAAAGAAAAGATTTTCTATTCCAGTCCAGGGTCCCTAAGATCTCACATTCCCATGTATCCCTCGTTGAAATTGACTTCAGTGGTACCTGAAAATGTTATATATAAAAGGGCGAGCTCAACAACCCAGTAAGTAATTTAACCCAATCTAACCGGATCAAGCAAAATTTCAAAGTACAGGAAGTTAATCCAAATATAATGAAATAATGATAAATCTCCAATCTTAGTAAAAGGTGTGGGCATATGTAATTCAAGTCCGTTAGTGTGCCAGATATTCCCGTAGGAATCCAAATTCAATACTCCCGTTTAATCCCTGGGAAGGGCCAGATATGGACGTCTCCATAAGTTCAAATATCAGTGATAGTTCCCATTTAATCCCTGGAAAGGACCAGATATTGGTGTCCCCATAAGTTCAGATATCACAGATGATTCCCGTTTAATCCCTGGAAAGGGCCAGATATGGGTGTCCCCATAAGTTCAGATATCAGACATAGTACAAAAATACAACTAGCCCACAAAATAATAGTTCAATTCGATGTTCACAAACTCTCTTTAAAATAATCATAAGACATGAATACTTTCCACTTTCACAAGGTTTAGTAATCAAATATTCATAATAGTCATGCTTGATCCAATTTTCTAAAACGTATATAATAAATAATATTCGGATACGAGATCGAATTTCTAGTACAGAAACATCTACTAGCAATATCAGCTTTATTATAAAAACAAGCTAAATTGGGAGAAACCACTTACCAGTTTATTTTCTCTCTGATAGCTTGCACTTTTTCACCAGTTTGTTGTACTAGCTCTGGTCCTAGGAATTGTTTTTCACCTACATCATCCCAACATATGGGTGATCTACACTTTCGACCATACAAAGCTTCGTACGGTGCTCTTCCAATGGTTGACTGATAGCTGTTGTTGTAAGAGAACTCTACCAAATGTAGCCATTCATCCCAAGAGCCTCCAAAGTCTATAGCACATGCCCTAAGCATGTCTTCCAGAATTTGAATGGTTCTTTCTGATTGGCTGTCGGTTTGTGGATGGAAAGCAGTACTAAACTTTAAATGTGTGCCCAAAGCTACATGAAGACTCTCCCAAAATCGAGCCACGAATCGCGTGTCCCTGTCAGATACGATAGACACCGGAACGCCATGTAATCTGACTATCTCCTTTACATAGAGTCGAGATAGTATTTCCGTGGTATAACCTACCTTGATGGGTATGAAGTGTGCTGATTTTGTTAGACAATCAACAATAACCCAAAATCGATTCATATCCATCTCTTGTTCGTGGCAAACCTGATACAAAATCCATCGTTATATCTTCCCATTTCCATTTGGGAATTGGCAATGGGTGTAACTTCCCCGTAGTTTCTTGGTGTTCCGCTTTTACTTGCTGACATAATATGCAAAGAGACACAAATTTTGCAATTTCTCTCTTCATATTTTTCCACCAATAATGATCCTTCAAATCTTTGTACATCTTTGTACTGCCTGGATGAATCGCATACCCACTATTATGTGCCTCATTCATAATTTCCCTCTTCATCTCCATATTATCAGGGACACATAATCGGCTTCCTAGTCGCAATGAACCGTCTTGATGGATTCGTAAATTCCAATACATGGAATTCTTTTTGAAGAGACCTGATCCAATTCTGTTGCGAAGTTTTTGTAAGAAAATGTCTTCGCTTTGACTATCCTTGATTTTCTCGATTACGGTGGGTTGAACTGTGAAAGTGGCCATCATACATTGTGGATCGTGTTTTTTCACCCATAACCCTAATCTTCTCATTTCTTCCACAAGAGGCTTTTGTTTAGTAATGAGGGTAGCTAAATTGCCCTATGTCTTCCGGCTCAAGGCGTCAGCCACCACATTTGCTTTTCTTCCTCTGACGCATGTTCGATTCTTTCTGCGTAAATATGTATTTCAAACTTTTGTGATCAGTGAATATTTCACACTTTTAACCGTAAAGATAGTGTCTCCATATCTTTAAAGCAAATACCACGGATGCCAATTCCAAATCATGCGTAGGATAATTCTGCTCGTATGGTTTCAGTTGCCTCGACGCATAAGCCACCACTCTTCCGTGCTACATCTGAACACACCCTAAACCGTTCTTGGAGGCATCAGTGTAAACAGTGAATCCCCCATTACCGGATGGAATGGTAAGTACTGGGGCTGTTGTTAATCGTTTCTTCAATTCTTGGAAGCTTTCTTCACATTCTTCTGTCCATAAGAACTTAGTGCCCTTGTGTGTCAGTTGAGTAAGGGGTAAAGCTATTCGTGAAAAGTCTTCTACAAACTTTCGATAGTATCTAGCTAAACCCAAGAAACTTCTGACTTCCGTCACAGTTGTGGGTCTGCTTGACAACTGCTTGAATTTTCATTGGATCTACTGATACTCCTTTTCCAGATACTATATGCCCAAGGAATGCTACACTTTCCAGCCAAAACTCACATTTTTTGAATTTAGCATATAATTCCTTCTGTCTCAAGATTTCTAACACCATCCTTAAGTGTTGTTCATGCTCTTTGCGACTCTTCGAATACACATGTATATCATCAATAAATACGATCATAAATTTATCTAGAAATGGCTTGAACACCCTATTCATCAGGTCCATAAAGGCTGCAGGTTCGTTAGTTAACCTAAACGACATTACCAAAAACTCGTAATGCCCATAACGAGTTCGAAAGGTTGTCTTAGGTACATCTTGTGTTTTTACTTTTAATTGATGGTACCCAGAACGAAGATCTATTTTGGAGAACACCTTAGTACCCTCTAACTGATCAAACAAATCGTCTATTTGAGGTAAAGGGTATTTGTTCCGGATAGTTACTTTGTTCAATTCTCTGTAATCAATACACATCCTCATGCTTCCATCCTTCTTTTTCACAAATAGCACAGGAGCACCCCAGGGTGATACACTAACACTAGGTCTGATATATCCTTTATCTAATAATTCTTGTAATTGCTCCTTTCGTTCTCTCAACTCTGTTGGGGCCATGCGATACGGGGCTTTCGAAATTGGTCTCGTATCGGGAACTAGGTCGATTGTAAATTCTATTTCTCCATCGGGTGGTAAACCTGATAGGTCATCGGGGAACACATCTGGAAACTCCCTTACCACAGGAATATCTTCTAATGTCTTTTCCAGTTTCTTAGTGTCCACTGGATAGACCAAGTATCCTGTACGACCCTTTTTAAGTAACTTTTGTGTTTGAAAAGCAGTGATTACCCTAAGGGGTGAACGATCTGGGCTACCAACGAATGTAAAAATTGGTTAGTTGGGAATTTGAAATTTAATGATCTTTCGAGAACAATCTATATTTGCATGGTGAGTAGATAACCAATCCATTCCCAAAATGACATCAAAGTCAGTCATGTCTAATAATATAAGGTTTACGGGCAGCTCTTTATCACCTATGTTAACTGGGCAAAACCTAGCAATCTTCTGAGCCATTAAGGTGTCTCCGGCTGGAGTACTCACACATAAGTGGGTACCCAAGGGTTCAAAAGGTAAGTTGCATCTCTTAGAAAATTCGAGGGACGCGAAAGAATGGGTAGCACCAGAGTCGAACAAGACATATCCGTATGTATTTTGAATAGGGATATTACCTGTCACCACAGTGTTGGATGCTTGAGGATTATTCTGAGTAAGGGCATAAATTTGTCCGGATGCTTGTGTCTTCATGTTTCCACTCTTTTGATGGCTAAAAGAGTTGGATGGTTTTGCAGATGGTACTTGGGTCTTCTGGAATTGTTGAATTGTACGACCCTAGTTGGTTTCATCCTCCTGGGGGCAGTTTGCGATCAGATGCCCTTTTTCACCACACCTAAAGCACGATCCATGACACCATATGCATTCACTCCCATAGTATAGCCTCGAACACTTTGTACATCGGATGCTAGGAGCTTTAGATGTAAAAGCCATACTCTGTGAAGGTTGTGCTCGACCATTCGCCTTACTGCTGACAGAGATATGAGAACCTCCTCTAAGTGACGAGGTAGGTAAAGCCCCAAGAGGTTGACTTTGTTGTCTCTTCACATTGTTACCAATGCCTTGAACCCCAACTGAGCCTTGTCTCTTTTTCTTCTCGTTCTTGTCTCGCTTTACTTCCGCACGGCTTATCTCAACTATCTTTGCCTTCTCAACCACTGCTGCATAGGTTTGTAGCTCAAATATCCTGACTCTCTCCTTTATGTCAGGTAGCAGTCCATAAACGAATCTTGAGGCTTTATTAGCCTCAGTAGATACAAATTGAGGGGCATACTTGCATAACCCCTCAAACTTATCTTGATATTCGTTAATGGACGTGTCTTCTTCTTGTTTTAGCGATATAAACTCTTCAAGAGCCTTGTCACGAAGACTTTTAGGGAAGTACTTTTTATCAAACACTTCCATAAATTTTGCCGATGTGAGTGGTTGAGGGTTTTCTCCGCTTGTAAGGAGACCTTCTTCAGATAACCACCAATCGTAAGCTCTACCTTCGAGTTGGTACACCGCATATTGTGTCTTTTCTTCTTTCGAACATTTAAAGACTCTGAAAGTCTTTTGCATGGGTTGCACCCACCCTTGTGCCTCAGCAGGATCTATTGTTCCCGCAAAGGTTAAAGGGTTCAAATTCCTGAAATTTCTAATGGAATTATTTTCCTCCGGTTGTTTCTTGGAACTGTTAAATGATTGAATCATTTAATCATGCAACAATCGTTGTTGTTCCAACAATCCTTCAAGTAGCTTATGTTGCAAGTTAGGATGATTCTAAACACCCCTTTCTTGAATTCGTGCATCACTTTGCTCTTCTTCGACATCTCCGATATTCCTAACCACATTATTTCTCTTGGCCTCGTTATCCGAAGGTCTGTCGACTATTTCCATTTCTTCGATAAAATCAGCCATTCCTTCTTATAGTAAACACAACTTATCAGAGAGTATAACAAAAAGAAATAATAAAAAAAAAAAAATCTCTTAATAGGTCCATGAAGAATAATAATCACATTAATAATGATAATAATAATAATGCTGTCACAACTACGTCCCGTGATTTAGATCTACCTAACTGTCTCTCTGACTAAGGGTTTCTCACTGAGGTCTCTTTTTTTTTTTTTTTTTTTTTTTTTATATATAACTATTGTTCTGATACCATAAAATCTGTCACGCCCCGTACGTCAGGTAAAAGACGTGACAGACGGCAACTCGACTACAACATTTCCTCAGACGAGCTAAGCCTTTCTTACAAGCCAATACAAAACATGTTCATACAACAATTAAGGAAAATACAGAATTAAAAACCATTATCCTCTAATTGACACAAGGCCATTATTAAAAGGAAACACACAGACTATAATTACTGAAAAAAAAAATTTTCTATTCCGGTCCAGAGTCCCTAAGATCTCACACTCCCATGTACCCTTCGTGGAAATTGACTTCAGTGGTACCTGAAAATGTTATATATAAAAAGGTGCGCTCAACAGCCGAGTAAGTAATTTAACCCAATCTAACCGTATCAAGCAAAATTTCTAAGTACAGGAAGTTAATCCAAATATAATGAAATAATGATAAATCTCCAATCTTAGTAAAAGGTGTGGGCAAATGTAATTCAAGTTCGTTAGTGTGCCAGATATTCCAGTAGGAATCCAAATTCAATACTCCTGTTTAATCCCTGGGAAGGGTCAGATATGGACGTCTCCATAAGTTTAAATAACAGTGATAGTTCCCATTTAATCCCTGGAAAGGGCCAGATATGGGTATCCCCATAAGTTCAGATATCACAGATAATTCCCGTTTAATCCCTGGAAAGGGCCAGATATAGGTGTCCCCATAAGTTCAGATATCAAACATAGTACAAGAATACAACTAGCCCACAAAATAATAGTTCAATTCGATGTTCACAAA
The DNA here is from genome assembly GCA_038025085.1 of Tetragonia tetragonoides. Lineage (NCBI taxonomy): Eukaryota > Viridiplantae > Streptophyta > Magnoliopsida > Caryophyllales > Aizoaceae > Tetragonia > Tetragonia tetragonoides. The sequence continues at coordinate 5,352,286 of CM076145.1, read as the reverse complement.
CTCTCTTTAACATAATCATAAGACATGAATACTTTCCACTTTCACAAGGTTTACTAATCAAATATTCATAATAGTCATTAGGGGTGAACACCGCTTCAAACCGGAACCGGAACAGACCGGAACCCAAAAAAACCGGAACCTGAATTGCCCAAAATTCAAGACCTGAACCTGAACCGGTTTGATTCCGGTTTAAACCGAACCGAACCTGAATTTTCCGATTTGGTCCGGTTTAAGACCAAAAAGACCGGAATTTAAATTTGACGTTTTTTAAAATAAAAAAATATATATGTGCAGCATTTTCCTATAATTACGATGCACTTTTACACTTGTATTTCTTCGTCTTCAATCTTCATGTAATCATTGACCATCAATCCATCACACAATTTCAAACATAAATCAAATAAGACATAGTTCTACCTACATAAAGTTTTCAATGTTCCAACATTTGAACATTTCCAAAACACAAATAGGGAGTCAGGGAGTGCCTGGGTGGTGCCTTGGCCTTGGGCCCGTGGGGTTTTGGGTCCGAGTGGTGAGGCAAGGCGGCGAGCAGGCGGCGAGCCCGCGACAACCGTCCGGCGCTGCTGCAGTCATGAGAGGACAGAGGAGTGGTGGCGCTGCAGGGCCCGTGGTCGTGGTGGATTGGTGGTGCAGGCGGCTAGGCGGTGGTGCTGTGCGGTGGACGCCTGGACGGTGGTGAAACTGAAGACTTGAAGAGAGAGAACAGAGAACTAGAGAAGAGAGAGGCGTGAGATCTGAGAAAGTGAGAATTGAAATGAAACCCTAAGTCTGAGTCTGTTACTTTCATTTTCATTTTTCATTTTTTTTTTGGGGCAAAACAAAGATTCCTGTCTATTCCGGTCTAGACCGGAATATTCTGGTTTTTGACCCGGAAAAGACCGGAACCGGGATTATTGATTTTGGTGACCCGGAACCTGAACCGGAATCATTCAGATCTGGTTTTTTAGGTTTAATTCCGGTCCAGTTCGGTCTAAAATTCCGATTCAGACCGGATTATCAACAGCCCTAATAGTCATGCTTGATCCAATTTTCTAAAACGTATATAATAAATAATATTCGGATACGAGATCGAATTTCTAGTACGGAAACGTCTACTAGCAATATTAGCTTTATTATAAAAACAAGCTAAATTGGAAAAACCACTTACCTTAGCGTGTAAATCGTATATAACCTTGACAAAACTACACCAGTATTCACAGCCTCTACTTCAATTCCTCTTCCTGCTTCCTCTGAACCAAATGTTCTATGCTATTTATAGGAAATTTGCTAAGCAAAGCATATGTCGTAGAATTGTGGCCGACATCACAATCTCATGCTTTTGATCAAAGTCATTTGCTTTTATATCTTATCACCTTTTGCAAGGTGGCTTTACCGGCCACAAAATCAATCTTCCTCTTTTTTTTTTTTTTTTTTTTTTTTTTTTTGGTTATTACAGTAATTCTGAAGGAACTCCGTCTCATACTTTTCAAGATCTAGTGTACATTCAGGTTCAGAGTCCTCTGTCTCCGGCGCTGTATCTTCTCCATGGTCATTGTCTGCCTTTTCATCACCACGGTCATCGTCTGCCTTTTCATCACCATGGTCAGTGTTATGCTCCCCACCACCCATATCCAAGTCCTGCTCATCATTAGATACGACTTTGTTGGCACTTGCGGTGCCAGGCTGACTATCGCTGCCATTGTCACTATGCTCAGTGGTGGGCATTAATTTTGCAGATACAGACCTAGTCGTCCTGCGCAATGCAGTCTCCTGTAGCGTACACAAGAGGCGATTATAATGAGGACAAGAATTAAGTTGGTATATGTAGCATATTTTGAATTAAGACATGAAAATATATACATACTGATGAAATACATGGTTGACTCGGTTCGGCGCTTGCCTTTACTTTCTGTTTCAATTTTCTGTTCTTCTTATTTGTGTTGCCTTCCTCTGTGTTGTCCTTACTTGTCTTGTGAGGCCCATCTCCGGTACACAGTTTGCGCTAATCGTTTTTCTTTCTCCTCCTTTGTTTTAGCTATTGCCTCAAGCGGTTTCCTGCTCCTCTTAGGTTGTCTCCGAACAGGAGTCTCGAAAACCCCCTCAGGTGGTTCGGAACGGGTCACACTTTCTTCCTCCTTTTCACTTTGTAGTTCTACATCACTTACGTTAATTGACGGATAAAAAATGGGAACAATATCGTCGTCCACTACTGGATATGGTTTTCCATACTTCACATTGTCCACAATCTAAGAAATTATGACATGTAACGAACCCATTTCAGACAACATTTAAATTTGACAAACATAGTAAGAACCAGTAGCATTAAAATAAGATGTAATCCACAACAAAGTGTATGTCAGTTAACATTCTATAGTAACAACCCTAAAAACAATTTATGTAAGGATGACCTTTTTGGCATTTTCTAGTAACAATCTAATCTGCAATTTTACAATTAAGAAAAATTACCCTCATCTATGGTGTAAAACCTTGATGGTATAAGAAGCATAAGATACACAAAAAAAGGGCTGAATTTACTGACCTCCGCATAACCAAAATGGAAATCAGGAGATGTGTCCTTCATGATAGCTCTATCCAGCTCTGAATTCGTCCATTGACAAATCCTTGGTTCAATGACCTCCCACTTAACTCCATATCCAACATTGATGCGGTCCAAGTAAACAATCTAACGGTATGAAGAAAAACACGTTGGTTAATAAAAAATAGAGTTGTGCAATGAGGTCGTAATGCTAATAGAAGTATATAGATGTTCAAGTAAAAATACCGCGAGAAGCATTGCAGACCCCGACACTCCAGAATGGCTTCGATCATTCCTGCCTTTGAACTTGCAGATCCAGTCCAACACATATTGTCCCCAATTGAACTTCTTAACGTTTTTGAGCACTCTGGTTGTTAACGCACACACATGTTTAGGGCTAAACCATTTGCTCTTGGTGTGGCACAACATGTTCTGAAGGCAATAATAAATGAAGTATCTCAAAAACTCTATTTTGTCTGTTCTTTCTTCTCATGCAAGTCTTTTTATACGCATCTCGTGAATTCCCCCGCTCTTCTCAAGCTTTGACACCATATCGACGACCTCCTCGTCGTTTTCGGGAGATAATGGCACTTCGTGAAGTTCCTTCCTCCCTGGAATCCCAAATATCCAAGTAACCATGTTGGATGTGATCTGCACTTTTTTGGGACCGCCTTCGTCCTCTGTCCTCAATGTTAGCAGCTGAGTTTTGGGATCAAACATCTGGCTGAGCCAATGCGCTAGAGTCTTGTCGACCTTACTAAGAGAAAAATTCAGCATTGCGCCCCACCCGGCTTCAGTAACCCACTCTTTTTGTTGTTTACTTAATTCCTTGACAAGCCCAATGATCTTCTCTGGATGGCATCTTCAAGTATGGTGCCCCTGCATTATTGAACACTCATATTAGATTCACTTATTATACTCGTTGTCCGTCAAAAACACATGCGTAAGAGTGACTAACATATGTCTTTCCGAGGGATGGTTTGGGAGGCCTCCCCATTGGTTTGTTTGGTTTTTTTTTCCTCTTCCGCATTTCCCTCTTTTGCTTTCCCCTTTTCTGCATTCCCCTTTTCCGCATTCCCCTTTTCTGCATTGTCCTCCGCATTGTTCTGTTCTGCATTGTCCTCCATCCTCCTTTTCTTTCCCTCTTCTGCATTGTCGTCTTCTGCATCGTCCTCCGCGCTCCGTTTCTTTTTCTTTGTTTTCTTTTCCTCTTCTGCATTGTCCTCTTCTACACTGTCCTCCATGCTTCGGTTCGTTGTTCGACCCTAAAAATAATTAAAACCGGATTAAATGTAGTCATAAATTTCATTACAAAGTAATTCACTAAACTAAATACATGAAGGGCACTAAACGCATAAACGGTACCCCCTGTGCACTTTTTGTTAATGTCCTTGTTGAACTATCTTGTAACCGTTTTGACCTTAGCTCTCGAACCTGAGGTTCAACTTCAGGTTCATTCCGTTCGCCTATCAAGTGTGGATCATTTCTTGTTTTCGTTTTCTCTAGTCTCTTCTTCTTCTTCTTCTTCTTTTTATTGTTAGTACTCGAAGCGTTCGGAGCTTCGGTGTCAATTGTCAAGTCTCCACATTTCTGCAAACCAAATCAGATTAATAAGAGGTCCGGCCAAAAGAATTGCTATGTCCATTTCAAATAACAATGTACGTGATTTATCCTGCATAGTTGAAAGTAGATTCAAATTTTGTTATTATACCTTATCGGAATCAATCTTGTTGTCTTCCATGCTCCTCTGGTTTGCTTTTGGTGATTGTTCGTTACCCAATTCAGTAGGTTCCTGAATAGGTGAATGATTCCCATCTTCATTTAGAATAATACTAGGGTGCAGCTTAGTACTTGACTTCACAAACTCTTCCTGTTGAATCTGCTGGTCCTGAATTGGGTTGGATTGGATTACACCCAACTGAGGACCTGAGCTCACAAACACTGTGTCCTTCTGCCTCTCCTTGTCAATGGGTGACCCAGACCCTGTTGAGCCCTCAATTGGGTTGGATAGGATTACACCCAACTGAGGACCTGAGCTAACAAACACTGTGTCCTTCTGCCTCTCTTTGTCAATGGGTGACCCAGACCCTGTTGAGTCAACCAGTTTAGGCTGCGGTATAGCACCTGAGTTTGAATCCTCGTTTTCATTCATCTTGTCATTTGCTAACCCAATTAACACGACCTAAGACAGGGAACCAAGTTGGATTAACAGACACTTGAGTTCAATATTCCATTCATTTTCCACGTTTGTGTATTAAGAATTTTTAATGTTACATGCAATAAACCCAACCAACATCACATCACTTGCAATCGGTATAAAATTGATTCGTACATTATGGTTAAATATTTAGGTAAAATTCAGAGCCCTTCACCTTCTGGTTAATTGGTTCTTGATCTGTAGATGTTGCCCCAAGAGGTTTTGGGGAAGTTAGCTCAATATGTATATCCACAGTAGGTTTGGCAGGACCATTTGTTTCCTGTAACCAATTACATAGAGGTTGTTACTACAATAAGCATATTTTGTTTATTCATCTACAGATGAATGTAGTGTGTACACAAATATCCATGTCCAAAAAACCTTTACCAATGTTTCTGGTGCATTTGGACCACTGGCTTCTTGAAATTGAATTGATTGACTTTGTACTGATTCAGTGGCACCCTGATTTGTTGCAAAATCCTGATTCCACATAAATAATACTTTAATTCAGGCAACAAATTAATTGGGTCCAAATAATGAGTTTCAGTACACATTTGAATATCATATTCTAACACGCATTGTACACAATCAACTCCCACATTTCAACTCTTCAACTTACTAACCTCTTCCAGATTGTAGTCTAATACAGATAATGATGTGAGAGAAGCCGGTAGATTCTAGAATCCAACATGGAAAAAACAATATTTAGACTAGAAACCATTTTACCTTCTACTTAATTGGTGGTTCATATGTAGATGTTGCCCCAACAGGTTTTACAGCACTTGCTTTACCAGACTCAATTGGTTCATCATTTGTGGAAGTTGGTTCAATATGTATATCCACAGTAGGTTTGGCAGGACAATTTGTTTCCTGTCACAAAATGCATACAGGTTGTTACTACAATAAGCATAAGTTGTATATTCATTTACATATGAATGTAGTGTTTACACAAATATCCATGACCGAAAACCTTTACCAATTTTTCTGGTGCTTTTGGACCACTGCCTTCTTCAAATTGAATTGATTCACTTTGTATTGATACACTGCCATATCCTGATTTGTTGCAAAATCCTAATTCAAAAACTACTTTAATTCAGGCAAGAAATTAACCGGGTCCAGATAATGAGTTTCAGTACACATTTGAAAAACATATTCTAACACGCATTGTACACAATCAACTCCCACATTTCAACTATTCAACCTACTAACCTCTTCCAGGTTGTAGTCTGATACAGATAATGATGTGAGAGAGGCCGGTAGATTCTATAATCCAACATGGAAAAAACAATATTTAGACTACAAACCACTTTGTTTTCAATATTCTTAGTATCATAAATACCTCCATAAACAAAAGTTTGAATACCCCATGTACCTTATCTGGTGTTAGCACATCTTGTGCTACATTTAGAACCGTTTCGAAAGGGTTTTCCAGTGCATCCAAATACTCTGACATCTAATTAAACAAATATAGTCCAATGTTAAAAGTCCTTCCAAATAGAGTCCAGTGTTAAACTTCCTTACAAAGATAGTCCAATGTCCAAATACAGAAATAAATCTTGCATAATCAGAAACCCAAATCACAAAAACATTTACTGTCATAGATAAAACATGTAAATATTATAAGCCAACATGCAAAAACAAGCCAGCAATCTGATTAGACATGTAAATATTCACATATTATAAAAAAAATAAACCAACTAATTAACAAAATGGTTTAATTATTTTAATAATTGTACTGCAGACCCGATGAATTGAAATATAAGCAAACGACAAGGTAGTTAATAATAAAATTATCCTTAATTGAACCTTAACTTATAATTTCGGGTGTAATACAGTGAACAAAATTGAATAAAAAAAACTTGGCAACAAACCGTAACTGTCACCAACGTTTTCACATAACCCAAATTAAGGTTTTGTACTGACCCGAACAACTGAAATGGTCCCATACCGACTTCGTCAAAGTAATTGAAGTACAACCTTTTGCTTGCCATTTTATCTAAACAGTTATATCATTCACTATGAACAAATCCTTAAGTTTTTCCCCTTTTGTGTGAATAAAATCCAAAAAAAAACATATAATTGAAAAACCATTCGCTGTTACCTTAGTATAGTCCTTCGAATTGTCGGGTTTCTGATCGGAATTGCTCATGTCGTTGTCTTCAAACGACGAAGTTTTCCACGGCAAGGTTTGAGAGAGAGAGAGAGAGAGAGAGAGAGAGAGAGAGAGAGAGAAGGCAAGGGAAGAAGGAGTGGGGAGTTGGTGTTTGGTGGGAAGCTTTCAATTTTTTGTGTATCCTCGTTTTCTCCAAAGTAAACCAAACTTGTTTGACATCTTCAAGCACAAAATAAACCAGTAGAAAAAAAATTTCAAGTTTATGTTTCGTATCGGGTCGTTTTGTCCAAAATAAGGCAAACTTGTTTGACCTCCTAAATAATTACATGTACCCGAGTTTGGCAGGTGAACATGTCCTCCATCGAATTTTGCTCGTGATACTAATATGGTTGAAATTGAAACTTACGGCATCAGTATCTCTAGTCTCATAAGTCTTCATTTTTAAGAGTGTTACAATTCATAAAGATCTTGTGCTATTGTGGTAGGGAAAAAAAAATAGATAGTCTAAAGTTCGGTATTTATATTTGAAGACTCCATTTGAGAATCCATTTTGGGGGCCAAGTAGTCAAATAAAACAAAAAATACTACGACGAGCAAAAAACAAATTAAATAAAATGATTACTACAATACGAATGTACGTAAATATAAAATTATCGAACCAATTAGTAAAAAAAGTATAATCCTAAACTTTTCCACTGTTTCGTTCACCTGGACAAAACTGATTTCATCTGAACTGAACTGAATTGATTTTTTAAACTTAAGTGGAAATAAGGTGAATCAAACAGATCCTTACTCGAATTGAATGAGGGAAAATACGTACAAAATAATAGGTTCCAAAATAAATATGAAATTTAGTTTAATTAATCGAATTAAACAAAAAGGAATAAACTTAAATAAATTGTACTTGACTTCAGTAAAATAAAAATGTGACTGGAAAGTTGATGGGTCAAAGTCTTAAAAGTTTGAATAGTATTCAGGTGGAAAGTCTAAAGAGTCTAAACTTGAGTCTGGAAAACAAAACGTGAGTGCAAAGCTGATGTGGCAAGTCTGTGGAGTCAAAAGAGTCTGATGTATTGTGAATGCCCTTAGCAATGGTATGAGTTACACAAATACCCGTCGTGATTAAACGACCAAGCTAAAAAACCAAAGTTGGTAAAAAACCAAAGTAAAAGTTCGTCTAAATTAAAACTTGCAAAACTATTAAAGCGGGTTTTGTTGGTCAGTTTTAACATTGGTGCAACTAGTTTCAGCTACCAACGAATGATTACCACACTCCCAAGTTATTCGGAGGCCAAATAGTAGTACACGTGCTTCTTGTAGTTCCGAATAGGTAAAACATAGTATGTATGAAATATTGATTGGTCAATACGGTTGAAAAATGTAGTCACATATCAAATTGGTGAATATACCCTCAACCGGTTTCATCCGATCCGATTATCCCTTAATGTGTCCTTCGCTAATTAGAATTTGAATGTTCAAAGTCTAACTTTCTTTCATATGAAAATAGATGTTTTTTTTGTTGATCACATTAAATAGATATTCAATACCTTAAACTTAATATCACCATAAAGACTATGTGACAATATAAAAAACGAAAAAAGAAAGTAAAACGGTTAGCCATTAAGAAAGTGACACATGTCACATTACCAGCGTTCTTAACCATATACTGTAAAACCTATATAAATTAATAATGTCGGGACCGCGTAATTTTATTAATTTAGAGAGATATTATTTAATCGATAAATTAATAATTTATTAATTTAAAGAGAGATTTATCGATTTTTCTTAATACTTGAAACAAATAACAATTTGATTTGTATTGACTATATAAATGATGGTCATGTACATTGTACAGTTTGACTAATTAATATATTTCTTCCCCTTAAAAACAAATATACAAAGTTCATTGTTGTAGTACTAGTCAAAACTTAATGCAAGTTCGGGTATGGTACGTAAATCAACCACTATATAAGCAACATCAAACATTCCTAATTAGTCAATCCAAATCAAAGTCAACCAACCATGGTTCACATCTAAAAAGTATCCAAATATCAACAATGACAGATCAAATATGTAAAGCACTGCTTGAGTATAAGAGATGCAACATCGGAACTTTTGGATGCAGTAAGGATAGTTAGAGATGAAATGCAACTATATTTAAATTTTAAGAAAAAACAAACAACAATAGAGCCATATTTTACTAAGTTGTCCTAGTTATATTTGTAATTTTTTATATAATTATTAATTTATAATTTTGATGGGGCCTTAAATTTATATGATAGTCTCCCGGAAAATTATCATCTTATTATTCTATCAAAATTATTAATTTACACCCTAGGCCCGAGTCGGAACCGAGCAAATTTATTATTTTAGAGAGTATTAATTTATCGAGTATTAATTTATAAAGGGTCTACTGTATAAGCGTTCTTAACCATTCAGGTTAGGTTCAGGTCGGATCAGCTTTTGCCACGCCTAATTATCACCTCTCATATTGTCAAATAGGTCTGTCTTGTTTTACTGAGGAAGATGTAACGTGTCGGAGACGTTATAATTGAAACAGTCTGTTACGTATTGTTATCCATCTCACAACAAAGCACATTTCCTCATCTGTTGTTACTACGAAACGCCTTTTTGCTTTTAACCAAATTCTCATGTGCTGTAAAAATGTTCACATGTTTAAGTGGGAATAGAGACGGAATTGTTCCTACAGAAGTTGTATTTGACTCCTTTAAGTAACTCCAATATCCATTTATTAAAATATATATTATATGTCATTTCATCCTTTTTTCAAACTAGCCGTTTACAGATGCACATTACCCAATTCCAAACGGTCACATACCTATGACTCATACTATTTAAAGACTTCCATGACAAACTGTTGTTAGATTCCCATGCCATTCTCTTCTTAGTTGTATGAGTGTTTCATTCCCTAACTTTCTCTAAATTTCCCTCTATCAATATACACTTTAAATTTAGCTATATCTGTCAAACTTCAAATGAGAGGTAGAAGGAACTCAATAAGTAGAATGGCCTCCTCATCAAATTCTAATTTCACCATGCCATCTGGCTTCACAAATGGGAACAGGTATATTCCTTCCTTGCACTACCCAGGAGTATGTCAAATATGTTCTATTTTTGGATAAGCAATTTCAGCATTTGTACACCTACGCTTATTTTCAATTGTCCTCTGTTTTCTCTTATTTTCAGCATTTGTACACCTACGCTGAGTGTTACAGCCGCGATCCTGAATATGACACTCAAATGATCCCAACAACCAAATGCAACTGCCTTGGAGGATGTACGGTGACCGTGTTCACTTCCCTCACAGACCGTAATCCTGGTAGAAGATTCATGAAATGTGTCATCTCCAAAGTAATAAAACATCCTTAATTTTATAAATTTTTGTACTGCAACTTACTTTATAAATAAGGCTGAATAATAACCTATTGGTGTCGTTGTTGTCAACGTGAAGGAACAGGGTGGGTGTGAGTATTTCAGATGGATGGATGATGAATTATGCACAAGGGCAAAACATCTAATACCAATACTAAAGGATGGCCTTAGGGACGCAATGACGCAGCTCATGGAACGCGGAAGCCTCATAATGGGTTCTCATGGTCATGGAGTAAACGGTGAAGTAGATAAATTGACGAAACAAATATTAGATCTACAGAGAAAGCTGAAAAGGGAGAAAATAATCACCAAAATTCTCATGGGGGCACTACCTTTTTTTTGTCATTATCGTATTCTCTAAGATTCTCCATTACTTCACCACTCGTTGTAACTGTTACCAAGAGTGTTCAATTCATGCTCCATAATGTACCCTTCTATATGAACAACAACCTATGTCATAGCTACTGTATGAACAACGACTTTTGTAGTCTCAATAATTTTAATTTTATGAATCCGTGTGTGTCTCTCTTTATATTGAAAATTGTTCAATTGTCGATCGATATCTGTATGAACAACAACATTCTTATGGGCATATGGTAGTACCATTATCAATATGTCAATAGTAATGACGATAATTCTATCACAATGGATAACACAATCAATATAATTACTACAATAAAACTTCAATAAATTAATAATGTCGGGACCGTGTAATTTTATTAATTTAGAGATATATTATTAAAATGATAAATTAATAATTTATTAATTTAAAGAGTTTTAATTTATAAAAGTTCTATTGTATTTACTATAATTCTATCACAATGGATTAGTCAAAGAACATAATTACTAATGACGATATTTGTAACACAATGGATTAGTCAATCAATGTCAATATTACTAATGACGGTCATTCAATCACAATGGATTAGTCAATCAATGTTAATATTACTAATGATGGTCATTCAATCACAATGGATTAGTCAATCAATATCAATATTACTAATGACGGTCATTCAATTACAATGGATTAGTCAATCAATGTCAATATTACTAGTGACGGTTATTCAATCACAATGGATTAGTCAATCATTGTTATTAGTCATCACAATGGATTAATCAATCAACATAATTACTAATGACGATATTTCAATCACAATGGATTCAATCAATGTCAATATTACTAATGATGGTCATTCAATCACAATGGATTAGTCAATCAATGTCAATATTACTAATGACGGTCATTCAATCACAATGTATTAGTCAATCAATGTCAATATTACTAATGACGGTTATTCAATCACAATGGATTAGTCAATCATTGTTATTAGTCATCACAATGGATTAGTCAAAGAACATAATTACTAATGACGATATTTGTAACACAATGGATTATTCAACCAACGTCAATATTACTAATGACGGTCATTCAATCACAATGGATTAGTCAATCAATGTCAATATTACTAATGACGGTCATTCAATCACAATGGATTAGCCAATCAATATCAATATTACTAATGACGGTTATTCAATTACAATGGATTAGTCAATCATTGTTATTAGTCATCACAATGGATTAGCCAATCAACATAATTACTAATGACGATCTTTGTAACACAATGGAATAGTCAATCAATGTCAATATTACTAATGACGGTCATTCAATCACAATGGATTAGTCAATCATTGTTATTAGTCATCACAATGGATTAGTCAATCAACATAATTACTAATGACGATCTTTGTAACACAATGGATTAGTCAATCAATGTCAATATTACTAATGACAGTCATTCAATCACAATGGATTAGTCAATCATTGTTATTAGTCATCACAATGGATTAGTCAACCAACATAATTACTAATGACGATCTTTGTAACACAATGGATTAGTCAATCAATATCAATATTATTACTAATGACGATAATTCAATCACAATGGATTAGTCAATCAACATAATTACAAATGACAATCTTTGTAACACAATGGATTAGTCAATCAATGTCATTAGTAATTATGATCATTGTAAAACAAAGGATTAATGTAATTACTAATGATGATATTTGTAACACAATGGATTAGTCAATCAATGTCATTAGTAATTATGATCATTGTAAAATAAAGGATTAATGTAATTACTAATGATGATATTTGTAACACGATTTTTAATAGTCAATCAATGTCAATACTGATTACGATCATTCTAAAACAATCGATTATTACTAATGGCGATCATTCTATCACAATGGATTAGTCAATCAACATAATTACAAATGAAGATCTTCGTAACACAATGGATTAGTTCTTCAATGATATTACTAATTATGATATTTGTAACACAATGAATTTGGCAATACGTGTGGATGGATTGATGGTTTTTTATCACCTATCGTTCACTTTTTTCTCATTTTTTGTCTAACAACCGAAATTCAGTTCTGTATTTCATTAGTTTTTCCATGCTTGCTCCAAATATAGTCCATGCCCCTAAATTACCAAATCAAGTACATAATCAGAATCTAAAATAATAATTAAAAATTCTTATCTTTCCTTTTGGAATTCTAATAATAATATTTAAATACTCTAAAATATCTCTGACGTCGTCTACAGTACCTCAAGCCACTCAATCTCATCAGTACTTGACATGTGACTGTACTTTTCGGAAAGACGCGAGAAAGTTATGAGGAACTTTCTTCATATTTCATGATTCATATACGTATTAGATTGTAACAATCTCCATATCGAAAGTAAAAAACTGTAAGGTATTGCATATCTATCGTAACAACCTTTTATTTTGTCGTTTCGTTAAAAGTACTTGTATTGTAATCTGTCGACACGTTGTTTATAGGGATTGGTGCTAAAATGTTTATGGCGGGAAATTTCCCCCCATCGATTATCTCCACAATACAAGTGCTAACAACATAGGTCTACGTAGTAACAACAATGAATCTAAAATGTATTTAACCGTTCACATTTTCTTAACTCTTCCCCTATAAATAGCGGCCTGTGTCTACAACAAAAATATAAACCAAAACCACAACATATACAAACACATCTACACATCTCTGAAAATATAGCACCAACAGAAATGGTGAAGCATAACACAAAAACTAACAACAAACGTGAGAAAAAACTTTCCATTACGAAGAACCATGTTAGTGACAAACTAGAAGTGAGCATGTTCATGAGGGAACTCATCGTGCAGACTTCCCCAGAACAGGTTCAAACCATGATTGACAACTGCGACTTTAAATTAAACAGCACCCTCAAGAATCACGTTTTCCTAGCCGTATTTTCGGACAAGGCTAAAGTGGTTTTTGAGAGGTATGCTCCCCTCCCTGTTGCTGATGATGTTTTGGTGAAACATGAGGTAAGGAGGTCAAACCGTCTGAAGAAGGACAAGGATATCATCACCGACTGAAGATAGAGCAGGAATCATCCAAGCCCAAGAAAGCGTTTACTTTTGTGGACTTTATTTTGTAAATCAATTATTATGATGGTTGTTCCTATAAAATATGAAGTGTAACTTCATTTATTTTGGTGAAATATGTTTTCTATGAATCTGTATGAAGTTGTCTTAAGCATTAGGTATATTATGTTTATTTTGGTGAATATGTTTCCTAGGAATCAGTATGAAGTTGTCTTTAGGTATATTATGTTGTCAATGTTAAATGTATACAATTAGTTGTTATCAATGTTAAATGGATTACTAGTCTCTTCAATTTTATCCTTTGACTCAATTTCTATTTCCCAATATGTTGGGTTTTTGTAAGCATTGACATATAACATATAAGCATCCATTGAAAGTATTAGATTAAAGTTTCAAGACAAGTTGGAGGATTTCTATATGACACAGCACCTTTATCCTTTAAATTTGACAATATTGTTATGATTTTCAATATATGTTAACTTTTCGTATTAAAGAAGTAATTATTTTTTCTTTCAGTGTACTCACTTTTCTTATGCGTTTCCTCACTTTCAATATGAATTTACTTTATAATAAATTAAGCAAATAAAATAGGGCTCCATATTCCTCGCCCTATGTCCCTCACATTTATTTGGAATAATGTTAGAAATTGAAGTAAAATAATTTGTAGTGTTAACTGTTTGGCCATTGTCCCTCAAATTTCACATAACGACAACTCATTTGATTTAACTTAACTATGTTTCAGAAAATATGCATGTTACGGTAACAATGTCACATGTCGATTTCAATGGTTTAAGGCAAAAAAAGGTGCATTTTTAAGTAAACTTATACTTAACTTTGTATAATCGGATAACTAGGTTTCACACTACAACCATTCTATGTGAACAATATCTGTTATGAGTCTTTGTTGTATTAAACATGTGTTATTGTTCCATGGACCTTCTTCAGGACCCTTTTAGATCAGAGTTCCCACTTAATATCTACAACTTCTCTAACTTCTCCAACTTCTAATTGGACTGCAAAAGGTTGCGTTGGGCTTATGCAACCCGTTGTTGATGTTAACTATTTCATACACTATTTCATGGAACAATAACGAAATAAGAGATCCAAAACAAGGGTTCATTTTTTTTATGTAGTAACAACTACGTCTAAAATAAAAACATTACACGGCCAATTTGAAAAAACATCTACATTTTCATGGAACAATAACGAAATAAGATATCGAAAACAATGGTTGATATTTGTTATGTAGTAACAACTACGTCCAAAAATAATAAACATTAGGCGGTAAATTGAATTATTCCCAAACTTTGTGGAGGGAAATTTATAAAATTCTACAATTTTCAGCGAGGGAAAATTGCCACCTTTTCTTATGTTGGGAAAAGGTCAGAAACTTCAAATTTTGCCTATATATATGCCCCTTTCAATATTGCAATCTTTCAAGCTGCTTCACACAAACCCTAAACATATCAATACTTCTTTCAAACAAACCCTAAACACATTTCTTGTTTCCCTTCCAAAACATGGTTACCCTCAAAAAACAAAAAAAGTCACATGATAATGATGTGACTGAAATCAAAGAGTTTATATGTGGGAGGTAATGAAATCAGTTGGTCCTTTCAAGATGGATGATATATTTATGAAGGGGGGTTCATGGATGACCAATCTTCGAATGTATTTTGAAGAAGACTATCGCCTATTTCAGAGGGTGCGTGGTTCACAATCAAAAGTTATGGGAAGCTTATATTATAAGGCAAAGAAGAAAGATGCAAACGCTGTTGCTCGGAGGAAACTTCGACAAGCTGCAAATCTAAAGGAGTTGGCCCGCCTCAGAGGTGGGGTTTGAATGAAAATATGTTGCCTTAGATTTAGGATGTTGGGTTGGCTTTGTTTGTTGTTTCTTTAATAGTATGTGGATGTATTGTCTTCATTTTGTGGTCTAAATGTTTAGCCATCTTTTGTTAAATGGTTTGCCTATGTATTTGGTGATGTATTCACTTCCTTAATTGGAGTAAATGCCTTCCTGTTGACATCTAAATCAATGAAATTCAGTGCAATCTTTATTTTTGTCATTCGTTTCTTCATTTCCTTCTTGTTTTGTTTGCTAGCCTTGTTGTTTTATAACATAACATTATGGGTATACGTTGTTACTATGTTAAGCAAGGGATCTCAAAACGATGAACAATAGTTATATAAACTATATTGAACTCCGGATTTAAGTCCGCCGTTGTTCAAACCCTATTAATTGGATCTAAAACCTAACCTAACTTCAAGCCTTCAAAATATTTCCTTCAATTCTTCCTTGCCTCTGAAAAATAAACCTTCCTCTAATGGAGGAAAAAGGTCCACAACGTCATCTACTTAGTTAAATGATGAGAGAGGAAAAAATGTTAATTGCCTCAGAGTCTGTGATAAGGGAACTATTTCCAAATGTGCTGCCGGAATGACTGACAGACCCCATTCCTCCATGGGAGCGCCCTGAAGTTGATTTCAAGGAAAGGGGGAAGTTCAACTTGTGGGATAAACCCGAAACAGGTCCGCCCGAAGTGAACGCAAACAACACTTCCTTTTATGTGAAGGTCAAAGATGGCTCCCTTGCTTCCGTTAGGGCTTTCATTGATTCGCGACCTCATCCTAAACCCTCAAAACGCAAAAGGAGAACTATGAGAGCTGCTGATGATTGGGGTGGACAAGGATGGAACTCGTACTGAGCCTAAACCCGCACACGTCTACAACATGGCCGACCTGAGTTTCCTTTCCTGCGGAAAAATTCACACCGCCATTTCAGGAATGCAGTCTATAGGAGAACAACAGACCATAGTGCTGCCTCTGGGAATGGAAATATTTGTGGATCGTCCTATGTATATTCACGGGAATATCATTGGCTGCCTGCTGAACGACGTCCCAACAAACGTACACATGGCCGCCTATACTAACTCTGTTTAGGTATGCATTTTCGATCAACATTTGATTTACACTAGTGACGATGCTTACAGTTTCATAGCTTACTGTCTACTGCATTTCAGTTTTATATCGGAACAACGCATAGTACTCATGTGTTACTGAATTATTTGTTATAGGATTTATGATTTATATAGTTACAATGCTTATTGGAATCCTCCCTATGCTAACAAGATAATATTGTTAGTGTTTTTTTTAGATTCATAACAACTCACATTTCTATGCTAATAACGTTTGTCTCGTATACTTCTTGTTTTACTTTCTATGGTAACAACTCACATTTCTATGGTAATAACGTTTGTCTCGTATCCTTCTTGTTTTACTTTCTATAATAACAATTTCATACTGAATGTTGTTTTATACGATTCACATATTTACATGGTCACAACGCATGGTAATAGCTTTGTTGTTTTAGTCTTGTTGTCTATATTCATAACAACTGATATTTCTAATGTAACAACGTTTGCCTCCTATCGTTTATAAATCTATTTGAACAACATCTTGTTTGTGTTTATATGGTAACAACATCTTATTGATACCCTAGCTATATTATCACAATTTTGCATAATAATAATTATTGGGTCCAAATAATTAACTTTAATCAAATGAACAAAATACTCCAATACTGGATTACTTGTATAATATCTAAGTTCCTCTAATGTACTCTCCGTGAAGGTGTACAAGTTGGAAAGGGATGCAAAGCAGGTGGAGTTTCGCTTGGAACGCAAACAAAGTCATGCTAATTTGAAAGTCGTTCCCTTCTACGATTGCCATGTTTTGACACAACCAAGGTTTTGGAGGGTTATGCCACAAAATGATGTCATAGATTCTTGGGATGAAGAGAAATTGGCTGATCATTCTAACTTGGCGAAACACCCCTCTCTGAAATACAATGACTATTACATTATTTGGAATGCCAGGGGAATTGCAAGACCGTCATTTTGTCGGCATTTCCTTTATCTGTGTGAGGTTTTCCGGCCGAATGTGTTCATTGTGACCGAGACCCGAGTTGGACGTTCCAATACTGAAACCATAATCAATGGTCTCCCATTTGAACACTGGCTTCTTATGGAGCCGGATGGGTTCCAGGGTGGGGTTCTTGTGTTATGGACTGACCAAATACAGTTCGACGTCTTCAAATGCGACAGGATTAAATTCCAGGGCTTTGTCCAAGGCAAACTAGAAGACTATGTTGCTGATGGTGTACCAGGTATTTAGTTTACAGAACCCACAAGAGATACACTCTTCGTATATTTCCACAGTCATTAAAATATTGCGCTTTCTCCTTATTAGGTCCCTCGGTCTTAACACAGGATGATGTTGGTGTTGAAGGTAAACACAAACACTTAATTTGGATTTTAATCTCTACACTAATTTGATAAATTTAGCACACCGTGTAGTCAATTTATTAAGAGACAGTAATTCATTTTTTATATGGATACACGATTTTGTGTTCTTTTTTTCCTTCACATAATTAGGTGTCCTGGACTTCACAATTGATGATTTTGGTGGACAAGGTAATTTCAAATGAAAATTATTCAATTCTAGTTTTCTTATACACTAATTTGGATTTCCCTATTTCATCTTACTAGGTCATATTCACTAGTCCTTTTGATGTCTGCCACTCCCCTGGAGCAACATAGAAGTGGATTTCAACGATTGGAGCGTGGAACCTTTTGTTAATTTAGTTGGTTGCAATCAGTTAGTATTATGATCAGTCCCACCTCCCCGGTTTGTAATATTTTAGCCAAAAACTTATATGTCGTTGCTTCTTTTCTTTGAACAATGGGTTTGTATTGAACACCTTTTGCAAATGCGTATTTTGTTTTTAATTTCTTCACTGAGCTAGTGTTCAATATTTGCGAGTACTAGTGTTCAATATGACTTATATCCATAAATATTGTATCCCTCTCAATACGAAAACTCCATAACAAATATCAATATTAACTTATAATACTAAATACTCTTTCCACGCCTATAAAATTTATTACGTACATGATTATTCTTTGAAAAAGGACTTAAGTACACCTCTCTACTAGTGTAACACTTCCGCTGACAACATACATTTCTGTTTACAAACTCTCCCACTCTTAATACTAACACACTTTCAGGGAAAAAAAATTTACTCACACACATTTTGTAGGAAAATAAAACGACTCACACACACTTTCTATCTAACATATAACTTATTCATAATGATACATTGAAAATTTTATATCCTATCCTGGCAGTCAATAACTACTCCACAATGCCACTCTTCAGGCTTCAACGGTTTCCACTCCAGTTGGATATGGCTTGCCATAAATTACGCCTTCGACAACCTACAAAAAACAAAACGTCAATTTCATTTCTTACCAACAATGTATATCCTCCATCGTCAGATTAGGTGCAAACATGGAGTTGAAACATAATTGCATTGTAACAATAGACTAAATTCTGGGAAAGAAAGAACGTCAAGTTAATTTCTTAGTAACAATGTATATCCTCCATGCTCAGATTAGGTCCAAACATAGAGTTCAATTCATAGTTGCATTGTAACAATAGACTAAGCAATAGACTAAACAATAGACTTAACATTCTCCTTTTTATTCATTTCGTTTTCTGTAATTTGCAAGTTTTAAGTCCTATTTAAGAGGTACCTTAGCAGCACCATATTGGTCATCTTCTCCCAAATCCAACTTCAAGGATGTGTCCAGGCAGTGGCGGACCCAGGGAAAAAAGATTATGGATGCAAAAACAAGATGGGAAAAAGTCTAATTCCCCAATTCCCTGTTCAACAACTTGCTGCTGATTTCTTCTACCTCTTCCTCCGCATGATTCCCCAATCCCCCATTTGAGTCGCTCTCCTTTTTAGTCTCCTGGTTCTCTTCTGCAACCTTATCCTCTCTCTGATTCACCCATCTGTCTTTGCAAATTTCGTGATGTATCTCCTCCTGATTACAGCAAAATGCTGAATCATTCAACACTGTGCAGCTGAATTCTTCTACCACTTCCTCTGCCTGATCCATGTTTCCACCTTTGGAGTCCTTGTCCTTTTCCTCCTCGTCGTTCTTTCCACTTTGCACTTCGGACACTAAATCACCTTTATCGTCACCACACCCATCATCACTGTCCACTTTGCAATTCTGCTCTTCCACTTCATCTTCCTACAGTCAAATTTATAAATTACCAATCAAAGATACTTCAATAGTAAGACTCAACTGTAAAATTTAACTAACCATTTTTAACATTTTTACTTTCTGGAGCAAAGTAAAGACGTTCAAATGGTTATAACATTCAACTTTGACAATTGATGTTCACATTTGCAAATTGTAAAAGTTTACCATTTCATCTTCGTATCCAATCCTCTTCTTCCTCGCAACACTCGTCAACCTCGGCCACTTTCTTTTAGCTAATGTCTTTCGACGATGTTCTACATTGCGTACAGAGCCTACTGCAACAGTCTCTTCACCAAATGTAGCATGCTGCTCAACTTTGTGTTCTACATAGATAAGTCTCTGAGGTAATCTACTCCAACATTTCACGCCGCTTATATCAGCCTCCGTGTCTAGCGGACACAGACATCCTATATATCTTTGACACCAAAGCCGATAATACTTTATATACTTTAAAGTACTTATACAATCCTGAATCCCTTCTAAATTGAACTTATTATCAGGAACCACAAAACTATCCTGAATACCACCGTAGTACTCAAATGCTGGGTCACTTTTAAAGCATCCCCCGTGCCTAATTGTAAGAATGTAGTAGCTTGGCATCTACATTAACAGATTTATGAATTGTTCAGGTCAATAATTCAGCTCAAAAACTTTCAAAATAATTTTAACTTACCTCTAATTTCCAGCTTTTCAACTACAGTCTCTTAACTTCTAGTATTAGCTTATCATGAATTCAATCAATACCTATTTATCTACCCTATTTCTTACCTCATATATTTTGCCCCAATTTTGGGAATATGAAATCAATAATTATTATCCAAAACAGTAATCATTATTATTTGCAACACACTTCATCAACATTGATTCTGTCACTATGTTTCATTTCATTCATTACAACATTACAATTTTAATCAACAATCCTCTCAATTTGACAATACAATATGCATGCCTATGCAACACAACCATTTCCATCAAATTATCTCATCTAAATTACTTATCAACTCCACTACCTTCAGCAATTTCAATTATTGGCATGTACATACTTACCTCTGAATTTGTTGCATAATATCTTCCTTTCTCGGCCTTCAACATCTTGATGTCCAAGCGCTACAGAGATCTCTTCCACTTCTCCACTTCTCCACTTCTTGACTTCTCCACTTCTCTCTAACTTTCTGGATGTTGTCACAAAATGGACACTTGTTGCATACACTGACCACCACCAATACTTTTGATTTTTATAGTAACAACCTACTTTATATTCGTTTCTCATATGGCGATCGCGATGCTAATTTACATTGTCAAGTAACATATGAAAACAAAATCACCTTCTATAGTAACAATAGCACACATAAAATTACACACCTGGGTCTTTTCAAGCTTTTCCTTCGCGATTCTGGCCTATCGCCGGAATTTTCAGCCTCTGCTTATCTCGATGAACCTAGTACTCTTTCTGGACGAAATTAAGATATTCAGTTCTTCGGTCTCCTCTAACTGCCTTTGCTCTTTGATTCAAATATCTTCGAATCAAAAATCTAACGGATCTACTTTGTACCTATAACTTAGGGTCGCCACAGATTTGGGTAATCAATGAGGGTTTACAACACAAAGGGGGCCGGAGAAATGGGGGATTAGGATAGAAAGGGGATCGACATTTAATTTTCAGGCTCCATGGGGTTCGAAATGAGCGTCACCGTCCCCAGATTGTGTCCAAAGACCAACCGGAATTATTAACATCGCCGGAGGATAATTAACCAAAACATTAATTAATTTCCCTCCAATAAAAGACAAGAACTCACACGTTATTTGAAAATTTTGGCCACTATTCCTTTCAAATTCAAATGAAAATGATTTTATCTTTAATTATATTACCACTTATTCCAGCTAATAGAATTCTGCCACGTCATTGAAACAACTTAGTGTATATTACACTGAATGTAGACAAAGCATTACCCAAAGGAGTTTTGCTACATCCAACACTGTGTGGGTGAACAGAACACCCACACAGTGTGGGCCCTGCTGTATTTTAATTGCCACACACGTATTCATACGAAACAGGTTATACGCTCATAAGGAGTGGGAGAAGACAAAACCTGCCAAAAGAAATTCTCAGCGACCCTTTCTCTTCTCTCTCCTCTCTCCTCCCCCCTCACTGTATCTCCCTCCTATGGCAGCCAATTTGGAAAACGAATTTGGGTTTGGAAAAATAAGATGGTTAAATCCATCTGCTCTCAAATCCAAAATTCTAGTTTGCGGAGGTCTTCTCTCGGTGGTGCCGCCATTAAGGACGTTTGTGACGGTGAGTTTCTTTTTTATTGTTTTAGACTTTGTTTTCCGTACCTTCATTTGAATTGCTTAAATTTTGTGCTATTCCGATTCTTGTTATTGTTGTTCATATGAGAATATGTTTCGTTTTGCTGATAGTTGATTGGTTTTGCCCCTTGATTTGTAAGTTTAGTTTTTGTGTAATGGTTTTTTGGTTGAAGATGATGAAGATTATGTTTTGTTGATGCTTAATTGATGATTTTTTTTGGTTATAAATGTTAATTATGTGAAAAGAGGTATGGTTTTGTGGTGTGTTTTGATTTGATCCTCAAAACCAAAAATGTTATGCTTAATTTGCCCCAATTTGGATTTAAAAAAATTGTTGTAACTGAAATTTAGCTTTAGAATAGTGGTTGATTTAGGTTGAGTATAATAATCTTCGATTACAATTGTGGTCAGAAATAGGTTTTTTTCTTTCTAAAATCGAGCAATATTGGGACCTTTGAAAATATTAGTTTATTTGGACTTAAGGTGTGTTCTTTTTAATCTGGAAATTGGGTGTTATGCATTAGGTCGTCTTATGCTCATGATGCCTACCCGTTGCTGCCATAGATCATTTTTTCCATAGTTTTTATTATCTTAATTATGTAGTGCTTAATTGGTTTGCTGCCATAGATATTCTTTTGGATTGCTCTCTTCCGGATGATATTGGTTCAATAATCAAATTTTGCTGCTTGAAACTGTCATCTTGTTTTCTACCTTCAATTGAGTGGGACGCCTGTTTTTTGTGTTTGTTGCTAATTGTGTATACCTGTTTATTGCTAATTGTGTATACCTATTATCACTCATTTATTCTGTCGGCCGCTTGATGTACTGAGTTTTTGCTGCAAGTTTACTGTTTCTGTTTTCTTATCAGTCATCAAAATGTTGAAAAATAATCTTGGCTATTCTGTTGAGCAGTTTTTGAATGATTCAAAAGTTATGGTACCAGAATTTGATTGTGGGTGCTCTAGTTGTAGAGGGTGCTCTAGTTTTAGAGAAGAGAGTTTCAGGCAAATGCTAGGGATCAGTTGTTGTTCAATTCAATGGGGGTTTGCATCCTGTTTTAAAGCACCCAAAATATTGCTTGAATTACACGAGTTTTATCATCTATGAGGTTTCCTCTTTCAAATTAGAAACCAGAAGTAATGATTTGACCAAATATAGCATAAGTACTAAGCACACATAGTTGAGCCTTTCTCAAACTTTATGTATCAATTTGGATTATAGATTATAAACTTAGGTCCTAGCTTCTTTGTGTGGGTCTTGTCCTTGAAGTGTCTGTTGTCACACAATAGTTTTATTGCTTTGCTAGTGTTTTCAAAATACAAGATGTACACACTCAAATCTGTGCTGGCCAGTAGCATACTTTTATACCATTTGTGTACACAAAGTTGCCTACTAGAGTGGCCCTGTACTGTGATGTTGTGTGAAATAGAATTGCAATGGGGCCTCACAACCAATTAACCATCATCTACACATGTTTCTCAATGGATTCTGGTTCGTCTTGGTGATTTTGGTATTGTTTTTGGATGATTATTAGCCGATTATTAGTTGCTAGTTATCCAATGTTTTTTAGCATGTCCTTAAGGTCTAAATGAGCTTATGTGACAATAAGTAAATAAACCTAGACAACTAGGATTTAAAAGGCACTCAACAGAACCTGATTTTAGGCTCTTAAAGTGATGAAAATCGACTATTTACATTCAGTAGTCAAGTATGAATTCAGACATGATTATCCATTGTTTCAAGATGATTTTTGTGTAAGATGAGGCTTGAAGTACCAAGAAAAGTCAGCACTTAAGTGGGGATATAAAGTAGTTCAACTGGGATCTATTTTCATGAGCTTAAATGGATGATTTATGTCATCTTTATCGGTTGTTTTCATGTCTGATTTCAGACCTGTTAGACCTTGATCTTTGCATGTTTTTAGGTCTGTAACTCAAGGAGAAATCAGGTTCTTAACTGGTATTTCAATTTTCACTAGAGAATAAGGACAATCAATTTGCATGAATCTATGGTAAAAGTTTTCCAGGTTTATGGATTGATATTCGAATCTGAATTCACATTCACTTCTTTGCTGTTCGAACCTGTTATTTTCTTGTTTTGACTTGAAACAGTGTGAGTGGTCAGGCAGAGGGGATTTAAGAGAGTTAGTGACACGAACTTTACGTAGTAATCTCTACCTGTGTTAAGTTGTCGGATTGAGGCAAGCTGTTACTGCTACTAGTGTTATGTTATTCCTAGAATTTGAGTTTTTCTGTTAGTTGAGGCTTACCTTTGGTAAAAGTGAAATTTATTGGCTATTCACTTATTCAGACATTATTATCCCTTTTTTAGTATACAATGAATATATTGCTCTATTCTGGTTTCAATACGATTAAATTTGCACTTGTCATCAATCAGCTTCATTTCGTGCCCAGCAACTAGGAATATCAGGCTTAGAAACTTAATGTCCAGATTGTCCACTACCTTAAATTATTATCCCCTTAGTGTTTTTAGCTAGCTTGTCATGTTGCTATTTACAGAAAAGCTAGGAGTATGTTGTATTGAGGGTGGGTGTCCTATCTCACTATCTGCTAGATTTGTAACAGCAGATATAGGTCTAATACTTTTTTTTTTTTTTGAGGGAATACTTCCAATCTGGGAAAAGCAATAAAATCATTACCTTTCCAAAAACAAAATTGCAGTTCTAAAATTTATCACAGGAGACAGAAGCTATGTAGTTTTCCAGTTAAAATTATGGTATAATAATAATATTTGCCTTCCAAAAATCCTACTCCGTAGCATTTATTACGTATATAGTATTAGTTTTTGAAGCCTATTAGCTCAGATGGTAGAGTAACTGTGTTATTGCACAAAAGACGTGGGTTCGAATCCCACATAGGCTGATTTTATTATTAAAAAATAATAATTTTATTGCTGGAAAAATTAAAAGTAAAATTAGAATACTCGTCAGTTCTTTACAAGAGTGGGCGTCTATAACCAGGATATAGGTGTCAGTCCTTTGATACAGCTGACGCATATGCTTGTAAATTGTAATAGATATCGGTTGTCTTAAAAGGACCTATGCCTATAACCATATCCCATGAGTCGTCTTAAAAAACCAACTGACCCAGAACATTTTTGGCGTCGATTGTCTTAATGGACCGACGCCTATAACTAGGTTATAGGTGTCGGTTGTCTTAAAGAACGACGCCTATAACCTTTTTTAAATGAGCCAAGTGTTTTAAACTTTTATGTCAAGTGTGAAAAAGATTCTTATCTAAAATAAAAAACTTTTAGTGAAAAAAATGCTCGACATTTTCTTATATAGTGGTATAAATTAACAATATAACCATATATATAATTGTAGAACTTAATTATGTGGTCACAAACCCTATTCTCCCTCTGTTTCTCCTCCTCTCTAGAACTTTAATTTTGAGCATATTTTCAAGCCGAGAGGGTCGATTTAGGTCATTTCCGGCATGTGATTGATGATTTTTATCACGTTTAATCTTGATTTTTACCTTTTTTTTTGTTCTGGGTAGAATAATTTATCTCCCTTTGTGGAGTTGGTTCTTCTTATCTTCCTTTCTAGAGGATTCTCTATTTCGCCTATTGTGCGACTGATTTTTAGCAGAAGCAGTATGAATTTGGTGACCGGATATACACACAATCGATTGAATCATACAGAGGTTTGTGGACAAGCGGTTGTGTTACTTGTGGTGAAAATCTTCACTTCCATGAAAGATGAAGATACATCAAAGGAAGCACATGTCGCACCTGAGTGTTTTAGTATATTGGCTTGTTAGCGGATTTTTTATCGTTTCTATTGATTTTGTATATTCTAGGGTTATTTTTATTGCAGATGTCGTATGACTTTTTATGAATGAAAATCTCATATTCCCCTCTAAGAAAAAAAGAACATATTTATAGAATTCAACTGATATTATAAGAAAACCTTTTTTTTTTTAATTTTTTTCAGAGCCAAATAAATAAACATTTCTTGCACATGCAAGAATATTTAGTAAATTATCGGCACTAACTAACACTCATTATAACTACAAATGCAAATATGGATAGATAACTTTAGTGAACAAGATGCTCGACATTTCTTATATAATGGTATAAGTTAACATTATAACGGTATAAATAATTGTAGAACATATTTATAAGATTCAGCTGATTTTGTAAGAAACCTTTTTTTATTTATTTACTTTCAGAGCTATCTAAATAAACTATGGTCAAGTTTATGAACTTTTATATATAATTTTTATTTATCAACAAATAGCTATTAATGAAAATACTACCGATCATTTAATTGTCACATGGAAATCAAAGTGAATTATTAGAAAAATTATAACAAAAGTCATCTTCTTATTATAACGGTATAAATAAAAAGATAACGGTATGTATTATTATGAGACTAACTTACAAAAAATAGGGTCACTTTTAGAAATGTAGGGGTCACTTATGGTGAGCGGTGATCCTTATTTTATTGAAAAATGACCCTTATTTTACCAAAAGTTACGAAAAGAATGTCTTATAAAAGTTTTGTGTATATTATTATGCCCAGATTCAGGGGTTCAAGTGATGTTGTGTAAAATAAATTAAGGTAAAGTTTTTTTTAGAGCGGAACTATGGTCATATAATTTTTATGGAAATGGTCAAGTTAACAAAATATAAGTATTACCCAAAAAACTTGTTGAAAACGGTCTTGTCATAACTTTTGGTAAGACAATGATCACTTTTTAGTAGAACAATGGTCACGGGCTCAAGGCTCATAGTAAGTGAACCCTACATTTCTAAATAGTGACCCCGATTTTATGTGAGTTGCTCTCACACGATACTTGCTCTAAGGCTTGTTCTCTTCAACAGAATGCTGGGCAAGGATAAAGAATGGAACGGAACGGAATATATAATCACTCATCATAACTAGAGGCGACAATCGGGCGGATCGGGTCGGATTTGGGTCAGGTCGCTTCGATTTCGGATCATATCGGATTTGGGTTATTTCGGGTTACAAAGGTATTCGGGTCGGATTGGGTTGGTTCGGATTGAAACGGGTCTATAATTATGTTAGGTTACGGGTCAACACGGGTTGGGTTAGTTCAGATTTCGCTTAAATCGGGTTAGAGTTAGTTCGGTTTCAGGTTATATATGGATAGGTTTAATTAATGTTTCATAGCAAATGGAGATAAAAATAATATGATATTTTCAATTTTATGTAAAAAATTGCATAATAATAATGATTTCATATATATTTTGTTAAAAAAAATTGGATATCGATCCGGTCCGATATTGGGCGGGTCGAATCGGTTATCTTGGGTCGAGTCGAGTTGAATTTTGTCAGCTCTAATCATAACACGTGTCCTTTTCTTTAATCATAGAAAAACTATTCTTGATTCGACATAACGATATATATAATCACAACATTATATTAATTTTCTTTCCATTTTCTCTAAAAGTTTTCATTCCAGGTGTTTCTTGGATATATATTGATATTCATTCAAATTAGTCAATGCCACTCAAATCAATATAAATTATATTAATTAGGGATTCAACCATCCATTTTGCATCGCAATGTCAAATATAGTATAATGAATAAAGATATCGTTATATTGTCTAATAAACTGTTATAATAAATACAATATATTAAAAAGGAGGAAAAGACAAAAAAAAAAAAATGATAATAGGAACTACGCAAAGCTAAATCAAGACACAACTATTCATAAAACTTTCTTTTGCCCACAATCATCATAATAAATGTTACTCCCTCCATCCAATAATTAATTAATTACGTTGTCGTTTGCTTTTCAATCGATGATCAAAATTATCTTTCTCTTTCTTATTCTCACTCCTCATAAAACTATTAAACCATCATCATCGATTTACTATCGCCGAGCGAATTGGTTTTCGGGTCTTAAATCGCTAACACTGTGTCTAAAGCCTAGTGGTGGTGTTGGTGGTGGACGGTGTAGGGAATAGTGTGGTGTTGATTTGGCTCTGGGTAGTTTCTCTCCTAGGAATTATTCTATTTTTTTCTACTATTTTTCTCCCTTTTTTATACATTTTATTTTTTATAACACTTAACTTGTCAAAAACAGTTTATTTACTATAATGATATTTATCGATAGGATGGGAAATAGATGGTTGAATCTCTAAAATTAATATGGTTTGTAGTAATTTGAGTGACTTTGCCTAATTTGAATCATTATTAATATACAAATCCAAAATAGAGGATGTGATAAGGAATATAAATTTTTTTATATCTTTACTCCTCGACAAGTATAGAACTTTATAAAAAAAAAACTCAATTCAATGCATTAAAGGTCAGATTCGTCAACAACAGAAGTTAAAATTTCAAGTCTACAATTCATAAATGATAGTTGAACATTCTTTTTTTATCGACCATTCTAACCTTGAGGGGGTTTCAGCTGGTAAGACATTTGAGAAGTATTTCATAGGTTCCAGATTCGAGTCCTCTCAGGGCCACTACAGGTTTTACTGATCGTTCATTTTAGGGCTCATGAAATTAATCAAGCAAAGCTTGGACACCCATGTTATCTTAAAAAAAAAAAATTGATAGTCGAGCATTCTTATGTATCACTTGAACTATCAAAGCGATATTCAAAATCATCTCTCCATGACAAGAATACCCAATTTGTTTTCAAATATGGAGCTAATAGGCTTACTCAACATCTAGGATAGCATGTGTGGGATTCGATTCCATTACACCATGGAAGTTGGGTTAATATGCAACCAATTTGTGCTGCTACCTGTATTCTTTTTGTTGGATGTAGTTCTTGAGGGCGCGATACATGTGCTCTTCTCATAGCTGTTCAGATTGTCTGCTATTACCTCAAATAAATTAGCACTCTTGCATGAGCTAGTGGGAAGTACTACTCATTTCTGGTGATCACAAAAAAAAAAAAAAATAAAATAAAACTTTGGTGGTGTTTACTAGCTTGCAATCTTTGCAATGCAATCATTTTATAGGGTAGATGTGAAGTGGAAAATGAAAGAGGGGAAGAAAGGAGATGAGAAAAGTGAGGTTGATTACATCATTCAAAGTAATCACCATTACATGGGAAAAGTTGAGCAATTGTGATTACATTGAATGATGCAATCAACCCCACTTTTCTCATCCCTCTCCTCCCACTCCTTCACTTTTCACTCCACATGTACTCTACAAATTGATTGCATTGCATTACATTTGATTGCAAGCAAGTAAACGAGGCCTTACTGTTATCTTTAATATGATTGTTGGTCTTTTAGTTCAATTGGTAGAGCATTTGTGCACTGTGCAAAAGGTATAGGTTCAAGTACTACATAGAGTTACCAATATTATTGCATCCTAAATAACTTCTCCTCCTCCTCCTCAACCACCACAAGACACCCTAATAAAAACCAATAATGCTACAATAAGATGGCCATACAACAAAATTTCATTAATCTCAAAAGCAATGTCATTACAAACCAAGAATTGATAGAAATGAGCTTAATCTCATAGAGTATCAATACATAGCTAGCAACCACCGATTTTAACAACCTAACAGCATGCAGCAACATGAGCAGCCAACAACGTGAGCAAACAGCAACCAGCAACAACAAATAGAAACCAGCAGCAATAGAAAACAACAGAAGACAGCAGCACCAACAACAGTAGACAGCAGACAGAATTTCCTTGATTACCAAACTGTTGAGCTACGGTTACACACCAACTAGGATAGCCTATGTGGGATTCGAACCCACATCTTTCACGCTCTACCAATTGAGCTAATAGGCTTGTAAAGTCCTAGTTTTACAATGGGTAACCACTAACCAAAAAAAACTAACAAAGTTAACTAGAAAATCAATGAAACCAAACCACTACTTTTCTCTTATGTGAAGACTCTGAATTGAGTGATTTTCTGTGCTTATACGTGAAAAGCTAGCATGGACCCATTAAATTATAAAGACAACACCACCATTCAAGTGAAAGCCAATATCAATATGAATTATGTACAAAAATACAAGATTGAAGTGGGTCCCTTTAATTAAATTATATTTTCTAAGAAAAAACTAGAAAGGATATTAAAAATTCCACGTTTTTAACTATAAATAATAGCTTACCATTAGTAGTCCCATTTGGTCCATTTTCCATTGACAAGAAAACAGAATATGAAACAAAAATTAAGAATGAAACTCAAAGGGACTTCATAAACAAGATCAAGTAAAAAGTTTAAACAGAAATCACCCATCAAATTACCAAGAACAAAACAAGTCTAGAAATTACCCAAAATTCACAAACCTTTGGACCTAAATTACTGGAATCAAACCCAATATTTGAGGGTTCAAAGAAATCGAGGCAAGAGTGGGCTATCACAACACAAGAGGGGGGGAGTAATGAGAGAGGATAAAATCTCATTTGGGCCAAAATTACAATCACCGATCAATTGCAATCGCACTTATCAAGATGAAATCTTATTGTACAACAGAAGATGTTTGGGTACATAACAAAACAGGATGCATCCTTTGACTGAAACTATCTTCTTTGAAACTAGAGCACCCACAGTCAAAAGTTGCTTATTTCCATGATTTGGTTAATGGGTCTGCAGTGGATTTAACCAGTAGTTTCTATTAAGCAAATTGACACTGATGCCCTGTTGCATTCATCTAGTACAACAGGTGTTTGTAAGGGTGCGGTGCTAACTCATAGGAATTTCATTGCTACTTCACTCATGGCCACGGGTGATCAAGAAGCCGAGGGCGAGAAGCACAATGTTTTTTTATGTGTGCTTCCTATGTTCCATGTGCTTGGTTCGGCTATAGTTTTGTACACTCAGCTGCAGTGGGGTTATGCAGTGGTAACAATGGCGAAGTTCGATTTTGAGATGACGTTGAAAGCAATAGAGAAGTACAGGGTTATCAACTTGTGGGTTGTTCCTCCAATGGTGCTTGCATTGGCTAAGCAAAGTGTTGGCAAGAAGTATGACCTATCATCTTTGAACCAAATTGGTTCCGGGGTTGCACCTCTAAGGAAGGAGATGATGGCAGAATGTGCCAAAATTGTTTCATAGTGTATGATTTATCAGGTACCATGTTTTGCTGTAGCTAAACTATATAGCTACAAATAAGGCAAGTCTATATCTAAATAAGTAATATTTTGAAGCCAATTTTCAGTTATGCTCAAAATCAATTACTAAACCTAAAATTAATACATCAGCCATTCTCAAGCCAAAATTCAGAAGATTAAGTACTTTTTCTTTCACCCAAATTGGTGGGTGAGAACACATACTCAGCCAAATACCAAGCTCAAATAACCAATATATGACCTAATTAAATGTAGAAAAACCACGCAACAACTATACTCCCAAATTCTCATATTAAAATTAAATTCAATAATTAGCAACTAAAAAAAGTAAAGAGAAATTCAATATTACCTTCAGAATCAGAATCAACTTCATTCAAAGAGCTATCTTCACTGAAAGAATAAAAAAACAAATTAATCAAGAGGATAACAAATAACAAAATGCAATGAAAAATCCAGGGAGAAAGAGATAACCAGAAGAATTAAGATGAAGAAGGAGAGTGAGACTTTTTCAAAGAATGGCGCTCATTGTGGTGATGGATGGCGGTGGATCTAGCTTCGCGTATACTGGAGAGATAATCGATGGCTGGCGGTTGTGCGGGGGAAAAGGATATGCGAGATGCAGGGGCTAGGCAGTGCTGGTCGGCTGTGGACTGTGGTTGCGGTGGTTCGCCAGTAGACTCGGTTGGTGAGAGAGGAGATAGGAGAGAGGAGAGAAAACGTACATAGCAGAGGAGAGAAATGAGAGAGATATTGAAGTATTGGGTTGCATCTATGACCGTATAGCTTAAAGATATTGATACATGTATATCAACTAAAAAGACGGTGGGACCCGCCTGTGTGGGTGTTCTATTCACCCACACAGTGTTGGATGTAGAATTATCCTTACCCAAAAGATCCAATACCATCATCATCAGCTCATTTTTACCTTCCCATTTTCCAATTCCACCCGACAAACAAGAAACAGCCACTGACCGCAGATTCATTTGAATTGTAGTTTGTTAACCTTTCATTCAATCAAACCCCAACAAAATCAGATTGAAGGGAACCCAAAAAATCCAAACATCCAAAAACCCAAATAATCAATTATGTCTGAAGAATCATCGGACACGTCAGCACCGCTACTACGGCTCCGTCAGGGCCCGGCGGGCCCAGACACGGAAGCCCGGATGCCTCAGGCAACGGCCCTTACACTCCTATTGGGCCGGGCAGCGGGCCGCCGTGGCCCATCCATGTTGGTGAGAGAAACAGCTGCGCGTGAGCTTGAAGAGCGACGCGCTGATTGGGGATACTCAAAGCCGGTGGTGGCTTTGGATATGGTATGGAACATGATCTTTGTTGCCGCTTCGCTTGTGGTGTTGATCTGTACATCCACCGAGAACCCGAATGTTCCCATTAGGGTTTGGATCTCTGGGTATGCCTTGCAGTGTTTGGTGCATGTGGTGCTTGTGTGGGTTGAGTATCGCCGGAGGAGGAGGAGAGAGAGTGGAACCAGTAGTCATGGCCGTGGTCGTGATCGTGGTGGTCGTGGTGCTGCTGATGATTTGGAGGCGCCCGGGTTCGAGTTCGAGTTCGATGGGAACAATGATAGTGATGTGGATGATGATGGTGTTGGGATGTTTGGGGCTTCTTCTGGGTCAAGGTAAGGTTTCGAAATTCGGATTCGGAATTAGTTTTTTTAAGCTATTTGGTGAAAATTGGATGTATATTAGGAATTTTTGCAACTTTATGATGTGGGCAATTGATTATTACTCGTGAGAGTGAAGATGATAGAGAACTGTGTTCTGTTGTGTTGCTGCTTACCCACTTGCTTTAAGCCTGTTATTTGTTTCTTAAATGCTACTATATGATAGTTGCAATGGAAGTATCCACTAGCTAGATGAGACGATTTGTCTGCTTTAACTCAATCTTCTCCACTGACATGGGGGCATGGTTGGTTGTTTGAAGAAATAAATAACAATTACATAATAGGATGAGAATGAGGAATGGATACTGATATCCTAGACCATTTTTGAGAAATTAATGGGATGAGTGGTCCTGACTCCCGTAGCATACAGTACTGTAATCGGTTGACTAATCATTTGACCCAGCCCTGCCCCTCTAATCATATTGTAATGCTACTAGTCAAAGGGCTAGTATGCCTCTGAGACAGTACAACTCGACCCCATCTTTAACTCATAGTTGATGGTGTGCCTCTAGCTAAAAGTTTTGTTGTAACTTGCTGAAGCCATTTGAGCACAACCACAAATGTACAAAGCTTTTGACCTGATTGTGTAATTGGGTTCTGATAGTGCTTCTTAGCCTTCTTTTCCCCTTGGAGCACTTCAACAATAACCTTGCCCTAACCAAAGTAGTGCATCAGGATGCCTAGGCATCCCAAATGATCACAAACAAGTTATAAACACACCCTTTGTTTCCGACTTCATGTTCTAACCAGGCCTTAAACATGGTTTTAAGGTTTGATTTCCACATGGAAGGTCTGAATCAATCCTTAAGAGGTTGAGGAAGGTTTGAAATCTTGTGTCCCACATTCTGCAGTTCAGATTTTTATTTTCCAAATGCTTCTATAGAGCAAGCTAAACCCCAAAATAAGCCTCTGATCAGGTCTGAATTTTGGTGGCTGTACATATGCCTTTAATACATGTTTAAACCATTTTAATATCTTCATTTGAGCTTCAAAATGTATGAATTATTTGTGAGCAAGCTTTCAACATGGTCAGGTCAAGGATCCATTCGAAATAGAACGTAGACAAGCTATATTTGAAGCTAAAAGAGGATCTTAGCTCCAAATGTCCTTTTGTCCAGCTCACCTCATGCTTAGGAGTTAGGCTTGATGCAATTGCCTGATTTTCTGTGGGAAGGCCCTGAGAGGCGTGTCCACCATCATCACTGAGGAACTTAGTACATCCATGATTAAATCACAGGGAATTTCCCTAAGTAAAGCTATGGACCTAATCTGCTGTTGCCTAAATCCACTCTCTAATTTCAGCCTTCGACAACCATAACCATTGATTCAACTATTATGGATTAAATTGCTCTGAAAGGGGAACAGAAGGCCGAGGGTTCACTTTGATGGGTGTACTCTGACCCTCTCTCAGCTTAGACCCATTTTTCTACTTCGTAGCCCTTGTTGGTGGGAATTGGTTACAGAGAGGGAAGTAACTGATATGTGAGAAGTGTCATTGGAAGGGATTAGGAAGGGGGAATTTCGGGGTTCCAGATGATGGTGTACATGGTCAGATGGTGATGTTGGGTGAAAGAGATGCATTAATGGTGTGAATCGCCTTTTTTTGAGGGGGGGGGGGGGGGGAGGGGGAGAGAAGATGTGGCAGGGAGGGAAGAAGGTTAAGGAAAGGTATTTCTGTTGTGGTAGCAGAGTAGGGAAGGGAAAAATGGAAGACTGAGTGGGATGTCAACATATCTTATGGTTTAGGATGTTAAATTATATCTCTTCCACTCAACTTTGTTTTTCTTTTAGTTGTTAAGAGATGCTCTCAAGTCTCATCTCTTGTAATGGACCTCTGTTCTAATTTGAAAAGGATAATCTTTGCTTGTTGTGCAGTTACGTTTACTTTTGCTGCTATGCTTATATTATATCTGTTTATACGTGTATCAGTTTTGCTAAAAAATGCGAATCAGTGAACACAATGGCATCATTTATCTGGTGGATAGTTGGCTTCTACTGGGTCGTCTCTGGCGGAGAACAGCTGCTGCAATATGCCCCACGACTTTACTGGTGTGTGTCCTTTCCTCTCTTATTACCCCTCTCCTCCAAAAGAGAAAGGGAAAGGAAAAGATTTAAAAAGTTAATCAACATGTCACAAATTTTCAACAAAAATGAAATCATAATCAGAGACCTATTACCTCTTGTTTAGAACAGTCTACCTGAAATATTGGATGTGGTGTTCATCATCAGTTTGTCCTTACATGTTAGATACTTGGTAAGTTTGATGTCTTCAATTTCCTAAAGTAATCAGTGGTACTAGAAGATAATTGCTGTAGCCACCTATTATCCTGTAGTTGTCTTGTATGAAAAGAGGGTCAACATTTTTTTTTTATACTTCCTGTTCTATATGTTGTAATGTTATGGCTGGGCCATCGAATTAATCCATTTGTTTTAGATGCTTGACAAATATTCATCAGTATGACATAAATTTATTAGTATACCTACAAGACTACAAGTGAATAAGGGAATGTTTAGGGAGTATGAGTTTTTCTTAGGCTTTGATCTCATCCACTCATTTGATCGGCTAATAAGCTAATGGCCTACAATGAGTACAATCTATATTAACGTCTCTCGTCGCTGGAGTCGATCAATTCACTCCACACATTCACACACACATATTATCATTTTTTAGGGAAATTGGAAGCTTTTAGGTGAAATTATGAGGACTTTCTAGTGGAGAATGTCTTAACCATAGTGAGAAAGCCCGGATACCCATGTTATCTAGAAAAAGGACTTAAGAGTGACAATCTCTCTTTGTGCAAGATTTTGGGAGAGATTCCAAGATGGAATGTATTGAGTTCCCTCACTCGGCTGCTTAGTGTCAAGACCATTTACTTCGTCCAGAGTATCTGCACAACATTTGACAACCATAATATTGCAAGGTGTTAGAATGGTACTTTAGAGGTTGACTTTACATGGAGAATGTGGTGATGTTGGAGTTGTAAGTATTTTCCAACATCATGGCAGTTCCCCCCCTCTCCCCCCCCCCCCAAAAAAAAAGGAAAATTAAAAAATAAAAACGACCACTCACTGCCAATGGTAATTTTTCGATTAGAACAGCCAAAACTAACCCATTTCAACGTATAGGTGATTAATTTAAATGGAAATACAAACGGATTTGGAATTTGGACCTTAATCCTAAAAAAATGATCTTCCACTATTTCCTTTCAGTTTGTTCAGAGCTCAGTAAAAGAAGGTTTTCCTTTAGCCCGGAATCCCACGTTTGTAGCAATGATTTGGAAACCAATAAACCATAGACCACGTATTTTTGGGATGTCCATGTGTTGCTATGTTCGGGAAATGGCCAAGGCCAAAAACCGGTTGAATATTGGTCTGCCAACTAATTTTTACGATTTGATGATCTTCCAACTAGTGAGTTCATTGATTGGCTCCACAATGGGAAACTAAGTGGGGACCTATCTTATGAGGAAGTTGTCAAGATTGCTTTTCTTTTATATGGAATATAGAGATCTAGAAACCCATTCCAAGATCGGGAGTTTAATCCAGTGCTACTTTTTTTATAACACATGCTAGTCATAAGAAATGGCTTACTTTCTTTGACTTCTCATGAGAATGAAATTGGCTTCAAGATTTGTTGTTTGAGGGATGCACCGAATGCTAATTATGTCAAAATTAATTCTTGATGGTTCTCTTAAGCGGTTCATATTAACCATATGAGGTCGTAGCTACTGCAATGCGAGATGGGGTTTTAAAGCCGTCAAACTTGGTTTTGATAGGGTACATGTGGAAGGAGACAATCATCTAATGATTAAACCATTGTGGGCTGAGATTGTCATCCCCTAGAGAATCTATAATTTAGTTTAGATTATAGATGCGCGCTTCACATAGGCAGAATGCAATTCGATTATTCTGTGTCATGTTTTCTGAGAAGGTAATCGGGTAGTGGATTGGATGGCTAATATAGCTCATCCATCCATCTATCCCTGTTACTGGACTGATTCACCCTTCCAAGAGTTGGACTCTCTTTTAGTTGCTGATAGAGTATGAGAAATCTCGAGGCTTTTAACCTTCCCCTTTTCTTCCTTACGTTTTAGATAAAAAGTGTAACTAATTTATCTTTAATGTACATCTGTGCAGGTTGACTGTTGTTTATCTGGCATTTGATGTTTTCTTCGCCATATTCTGCGTCGTCTTGGCCTGTTTGATAGGGATTGCCCTCTGTTGCTGTTTACCGTGTATCATAGCGATTCTTTATACGGTTGCCGGACAAGTATGAAAATCTATCCTACTTTAGCAACAAAAATGTGTTGTTACTGCAGGTGCATTGACTTATTGTATATTTCTTTTCTGGTTTGAAAAGCAGGAAGGTGCCTCTGAGGCAGAGCTCAGTATGCTTCCAAAATATAGATTCCGAACATCAAATAATGATGAAAAGCAGGGTACGGGAGCTGGAGTAATGGTCCCAGTAGAGACTGTCAGTGGATACTTGACAATGGAACGTGTTCTTTTACCGGAGGATGCAGTAAGTACCTTTTTTTGTTCCAGAAATCGGAACTGCTTGCACTTTTATGAGAGTATAATTCACGAATCAAGGATATGTTTACTACCATGATTGAAAAATACTTTTACAACCATTACTGGAACTGGGAAGTGGTGTCACTGGTGCAACAGTTCTGGAAATTGGGTGGAAACATGAACTGCGCTAGTCAGTCCTGTAAACATGAAAGGCTAATTAGGTCTGAGTTTTTATTGCTTAGTAAGCATGATACTCGTCATTAACTGAGGGCTTGGTTATCCTCTTAATTGCCTTTTGGGTCTGTGTGAGGTGAGTGATGGTTGAGTCTCTGCCACTTATTTAGTGGACAAATCATAGGCCAAGACAGCCATGTAGCTGTTGTTAATGTTGTTAACTTCTATGGTTAAATGTCAAATCATTAGTAACCAGTAAATATACATTTGCTTAAGGACCACGACCCCCTTTTTTGTCATCTACTCTCAGTTAACTCGTCTTAATCCTTATAGACCATTACCCCTTTCTGTATTTGGTTTTTTATAATAATAATAGTTAGAATTATTATTTTTATTATTAAATATCAAATAGGACCTACTAGTGTCTTTGGCTGGCTTGGTCGGTTGTCAGAGTGGCCGCTTACTTACTTGGGAGTGCCTCTTGGAGGCAACTCTAGGTCGGTTTCCTTTTGGGAGCCGGTTGTCTCTAGAGTGGCTAAACGTCTAGATGGGTGGAAGGGGGTGTATTTCTCTTTGGAGGGGGGGGAGGATTACCATCCTTCAGTCTTCCTTAGCGAGTATTCCTCTTTATTACTTGTCCCTCTTTCGGATTCCAGTTAGCGTGGCTAATCGAATTGAGAGAATGATGAGGGACTTCCTTTGATCCGGGTCAGGGGATAGTCGACAGGATCACTTGGTCAGTTGGGAGCATGTTTGTAGGCCTAAATCGGAGGGTGGTCTTGGGTTCGGTAGATTGGTATCCAAGAACATCTCGTTAGTGGGTAGGTGGTTGTGGCGGTTTCCCCTGGAGTCTGACTCCCTATGGCACCGAGTTATCAGGAGCAAGTACGGTCTTCAGCCTAATGGATGGGACGCCCATACCGGTTCCTCTGTCTCACATGCCTGCCCCTGGAGGTACATTTCTCAGGTATCTTCTTTTTTCTTTCCACTGGTCAAGTTTAATGCGGGTAATGGTAATCAGGTACGGTTCTGGGAGGATGCGTGGAAGGGTGTCCCCTTCTCTTCTGCGTATCCTCGGTTTTTTTGGTTGTCCAATCTTCAGTGTCTGCTTTCTATTCAGGCACGGGTGAGTCCTGGGATTTAAACTTGAGGCGTCCCTCACATGATAGAGAGATGGAGGAGCTTGCCTCTCTTCTGAATGCCCTCCACTCGACCACGCTCGTCCCCACGGACGACTCTAGGACTTGGATTGGAGACCCTTCCGGGGTTTTTTCTTGCCAGTCCTTCCTTCACCAGCTTGGCCTTCATTCACAGTTTCCACAATTTCCATTAGCTACATTTTTTTGGAAATCTAAGGTCTCGTTGAAGGTCCGTGCTTTTGTGTGGACTTTGGTGCTTGGCAGGGTGAATACTTATGATATGGTGCAGCGGCGGAGGCCTGTGTTATGTGCCGTCATGATGGGGAGAATTGTTTGCATTTATTTATTATGTGTGACTTTAGGGCACTATGGAGTAGATTGTTGGAGGGGGAGAGTTTTGCGTGTACTGCCACGGTGGGTGATTTTCTCCAGCTTCGTTTCGCAGCAATGAGGCGAGGCAAGGAGGGGCGGTTGTTTTGGAGATGTATGTGTATGACCATCTTGTGGTGTATTTGGTTGGAGAGGAATTCCAGGGTGTTCCGTGACGTTGGGAGGACTATAGATAATGTTTGGGATCATGTGGTCTACTTGGCCTCCCTGTGGGCCAAGGCGGCAGGGGTCTTTAGGGTGTTCCACTTATCCTTGTACAGCGCCATTGGCGAGATTTGTAGCTTTCTTTTGATCCTTTATAAGGATACCTTATCCCCTTTTGTATTATTTACTGATTTAATCAATAAAATTTTATTCTTAGCAAAAAAAAAAAATATCAAATAGATAACATGGGTATCCCGACTTTGCTTGAATATTGGGCCCTAAATTAAACGACCAGCAAAACCTTCACTGGCCCTGAGGGGGCTTGAACTTGGGACCTCTAGAATAGATCTTAGAGGTCTTACCAGCAGCTACCCCTTAAGGGTTCCAAGATCCCCTTTTTGTGATCTATGTTTCTCAGAGTTGTGAATCCGAGGTTCGGACGTTTGGAGCCCTCTATTTTAAAGATATTTTTCTTGTTTTTATCTAAGTGTCCAAAGATTCGACTTGGATACTATACTTCCGCTGGAATGTAGAGTCCAAGAAACATAGTTTGTGACTTTGTTTCTCCAACTCGCCGAAGTAGTGCCGTGTCTCTGGTCAATGCGATTCGACACCAGACACAACATACTTGTTGACACGGATTTGGTGGATACGACCCCCTGATCCTTCTTTCATACTAGATTAGCATCCGACTAGCTTTATGCCATTTCGATTTCAGATCTGGGGTTTGCATCAAAGAACCCTAGATCTACAAATTGAAGCATCAACTGACGAAAACAAAGCGAGAAACAAGAGGATTATTGATCAACTAGAAGTGGCGAATTGAAAGACGACCACGCTGTTCGTTGATGGTCGCTGGAAGGAAACTGCGGCAACTGCTTTCTCTTTTGGACTAGGGTTTTTGCTTGAACTTTCCGAAATCAAATCAGTAAAAAAAATGGTGGGCCATGGGTTTACAGAGTACAGCTGTCATTGCTTTACAGAGAGAGAAGCGTAATAAATCCTCTTTTTGGACTTCTTTTTTTGTGAACTATTATAGTCAATTAATTCTGGAATCTTCTTTAAAACGTTATTGACTTTTCTTGCGTTTAGTAAATAGGTACCTGGTTATATTGACTCGAGAACCACTGTAGTTGATCTATTTTAAGGCTTATCATCAAATCAAATTAATTTGAAGGTTCCTAATTTCTTTTAATGTTTTATTAATCTTAAGTATTTAAACCATGAAGCTGTATTCCCGTATCCTTGAAGCCGTGTCCCCTTATCTTGAAATTTAGCAACCTGCGAACCTGAGACTCGTATCCGTGTCATATCGTATCTGTGTCAGAAAGTCGGAGAAACATTCTCTATGCAATGGACATGTTCTCTGAAGGATGTTTAAGGATCTTCCTATAACAATATTGTCTGGAAAACATTTCGGAGTCATTGATCATTGATAGCTAGTCTTTAGCTGTAAATAGTCAATACGCCTATGGGTATCTAGTTTTAACAGTTTCAGATAGAAAGGTTCCAAGTGTCAATAGCCTATAAGGTGTATTTGCCAGGCTTTATCAAGGCTTGTTTGACATTGCCTTTAAACTAGTATTTGGCGACTTAGATGCTTTCTACTGTGCCATTTGATACTTATCAGTTAACCTAAGAACTAGTTTCCCATGCATTATTTTATCCAAGTAACTAGCTATCATCTAAAAACCTTCACTAACATTTGCCCTAGCAGCTAAAATGTGACGGTTCCCATAAGCTTTTCAAGAGAAAGGCAATCTTGTCTGGATAGGA
This sequence comes from Tetragonia tetragonoides, assembly GCA_038025085.1. Classification (NCBI taxonomy): domain Eukaryota; kingdom Viridiplantae; phylum Streptophyta; class Magnoliopsida; order Caryophyllales; family Aizoaceae; genus Tetragonia; species Tetragonia tetragonoides. Next base: position 5,311,318 of record CM076145.1, on the reverse strand, counting down.
GTTCAAACTTTAAAGCAGATTTTATCTGGGAGATGTTTCAAGTGAGTATGAATTCTTTGTTTATTCTAACAACACAGCTCGTTACGCCAAAGATTTACATTTGAAGATGGAAATTCTATTTAAATATCAACATGTTCCAGCCACCCTTTACTCATGGTTATTTGCACAGCTCAAAGAATTGCTCGTTTTAGGACAAAAATCACCTATCTTAAGCGGACACGACCTGAAATTCAGACATTGTTGATCTTCTCCCATTCCTCCTCTTTTCCTCGGAGCATTTTCTTTATTCTAGTTACCATGGCTCTGTCAGATTCTTAGTAAGTCATACCCATTTTCTTGGCGAAACTCAAAATCTCAAATAGAGGACTCCATTCTGCTTTGTTGAATACTACCAAACAAATTGGACCCTCCTACAACTCTGCCCCATAACAATTGGTCTTGCCTGTGTATCTTCCTCTCGACCTGCCACCAAAGCTCTTTGGCATTCTAGTCTCCTCCTTTTGTCCGGTTCTTTCTTGTGAAGGGCTTACAAACAGGGCTAAGAGAATATCATCTTCATTCCCAGGTGGATAATAAGGGCCCAGTTTCGAAGTGCTTATGGAGTTAGCACTGTGCTCCTGACCCAGCTCTGTAGGCCCAGAATTATCTTCATTCACAGATAGGTTACCACTCTGCTGCTCTATGATTTGCAACGCTAGTCCACAGGTATTCTCCTTGAAAAGACCCCCGTCATTACTCTCAACGATCCCCATCATCAATATAGGGAGTTGCGTTAACATCAGTGTTAGGGACATCATTTCCAACTTCTGGGTCCTCTATCATTCTTGTGATTGGTTCTTGTGCATAACATTTACCATCCCCCAAGCATTGGGGCTGGTCATTTTCTTCTTCGGACTTTTATGCTGCTACATTCAAATTTTTTGCCCGTTCAATGACTCCATTGGTCAACTGGAGCATGACGTTTTCCGCTACACGTGTGACGTCATCCAGCTGTTGTTCGTCATCCAGCCGTTGTTCGTCATCCATGGAGGAATTGTTCACTATCTCTGCAGACTCATCACTGTTGATGTTCTGTCGCTATGCCATAAATTGTTCATTGACTTTTTCCCAATCATCATCACTGCATGGATTATAACACTCTATGACCGAGATATTTTGGAATTTGTGGTCTACTTCAAAGAAGCAATTGTTTGATATCTTAAAATAGCAATCAGTGATGACTTAGACTTGCCTTTTTTTTTAAAAAAATGCCAGCTTTGAAGCTTCCTTATCCACCATGACAACCTTCCCAAATATGCACCCCAAGTCTCCTCATGTTTTCCTCCGACCATGCATTAAGGGTCTGTTCTCCCCAACTGAAAAACGTTTATATTTATTACTGAAAATTTATTTTTGTTGAACTTTGTTGAACTTCGTTGAACTTTGTTGAACTTTATTTAACTTTATTTAACTTTGTTGAACGTTGTTTATTTTTGTTGAATCTTGTTGATTCAAGTGTTTTTTATAACTAGTTTGTATATTGGTTTGTTTAACTTTGTTGAACTTTGTTGAACTTTATTTAACTTTATTTAACTTTGTTGAAGTTTGCTGAAATTTGCCGAAGTTTGTTGAAGTTTGTTGAAGTTTGCTGAAATAAACAGAAATAAACTGGGGAGAACAGACCCTAAGTGGCAATCCGTCAGTAGATATCCAAGTTGTTCTCCATTTTGTAACTTCAAAACACTTCCAACGATTAAAATGGTTGTACCATTTATTAATCCGATCTCCGTGTCATTTTGCCATCTCTAGCTGACTGTTGAGATTCAAATGTGAGTAGGTGCATATGGCCGCCCATCGTGCAAATCCTTATACCATTTACACCTTCAGCCTCCATTGCCACCTGGATCATTTCCGCTGGGGTTTCATCAGGAGCAATACAGACCGCACCGTTTTTTGAGCCATTCACAATTATCCACACATTGTACTCCTTTAATCGTCACCACTCCCTCGCCATCTTCTTTCACTAGCCTGATTTCCTCCCTTGACTTCTCTACCTCTTCCCCAAATACACCAGTGTTCATTATCATTTCGCTATCAGTTACAGCATCCTGGGCAAGAGATCCCATTCTTTGGTACCTGTACTTGTGAGGGCGTCAATGAATGTTTTTTGTTTATTACATCATTAATCATAAAGATGACAATGTTGGACCTCATTAAGTACTCAATCTGAATGACACCAATATATTTCACGTGGAAGAAAATACAATTGTTCCTAGGAAGTCGTTTGAGCTTTGTACAACGAATGTTCGATTTTGTTGGTTTTGTTAATTGTAGTTATATCCTCTCTTTAGATATTGGAAATGGCCTACATATTTGTTTGGATATTGTACCCAAAACTCATTATTTCAAGGATATGTTTTGGACGACTATAGCATGAGAACTTGAGAAGTGGACTTGAAATCAATTGAATCCATCATTCCATCTAGAAGATTTGGGTTTGGAACAAGGTTGAGCCTGACTGTCCCACGGAAATAACTCAAATAAGTTTCAGAAACCTGCTCATGCCATTAATTCCAATATGTTCACCTCTGATTCAGTACTTTATTTTGCGAGTCCATGTGGTAGGGCATCAAATTTCTTTAGTCGCTAGTTTGGGTACTAAGTGAATACTTTAGTTGGAGTGAAGTTTGAACGTTTTGAATTAAGTTATAGTAAGTGGCATTGAATGATATATAGATACTTCGTACTAGTACTTGCTATATTTTATTTTAAGTTATAGTAAAGGAAACCCTTCCTTGATGAGTCCCTTTATTGCAAAGAAAGAAGTCTCGTAGTTGTTCAATGATAGCTCAGTAAATTCGGCGGCTTCTTTGTATATGATAACTACAAGGATACAAGACAGAACACTGCAGTGTGATATAGCAGTCTGTTATGAAGGATCTTCTATGCTTAATACCGTACCATATGTTGATGCTTCCTACGAGGCTCCGGTCTGGGGCTGGTATGGCGGCGGCATTGTAGCCTTACCCTTGCACTTGGCAAGGCATTGACTGCATGCTTCACCATTACATTTTTGTAGCCTCTCGCAAGAGTCCTATACTTTTTGGTGGGGGTATGAGGGGGTTAGATGTAGATGTATCAACGTACCCTTGTGATTACTGAGGCTGTTTCCATTGACCCCGTGATTGGAAGGATATTACTGTGGAGTATTGAAGGACAGCTTTTTTTAAAAATGAATTATTGATTTAGTCCATTATATTCCAAACTTGAAAAATTGACCAATAGTGAGTATCAGTGACTCTAAACTCTGTTCAAAATTCAATTGGATATAAATAGTCATTAATTATTCAAAAATGAAATAAAGGGTGCCCAAAATGACACATTTTTGTTGAAGATCTAGTATGCATTCACACTAAATGTCTTCTTTTTTCTCTCCTATAGGAATGCTGTATCTGTCTCAGTTCATATGATGACGGTGCCGAGCTCCATGCTCTCCCATGCAACCATCACTTCCACGCAACATGCATTGTGAAATGGCTTAAGATGAATGCAACATGTCCTCTTTGCAAATACAACATCCTCAAAGGAAATGAACAGGTTTGAACATAATTCAGATATGTTGGAGCCATTGATATGTTTTTGTTTGTACAGAATTGGGAGGCAAGGGAAAGCAGTGTATCGAAAGGTTAAAGATGAACGGTTTTAGGAAAATGATAGCAATGATTGGTGCTCCGTGTTTCCCGGTCTAAGTTATCATCTTTTTCAGAAGTTATTTCCTCGAGTTGGGCATGCTGATCAATTTAGGGGTCTTCGTTTCAGTCGCTTCATTCGAATTATTCAGTGATGTAAAGAAAGTCGCCTGTACTCCTACTTGATTGTATTTTTATATATGATTGTAATTATTGAGGTTGCAAACATCTGATTTATGCAAGGATTTGGTTTCCGCTTATTGTCCTGCATTCTCTGTATCAACTTGGTTTACAGGAATGCTTATTATTCTGGTGATAGCACATTGTGTGAACTTCATGAGCAAATTTTGTCAGATTTTGACCAATGAAACATAAACATTATTAGTCATGGCGTTACCGAGTGAATACTTAGTTTTTTACAGGTCCATGAAAAGTGAAATTATAATCGAAATGACATGCAGCTTAAGTCCTTAATAGCTCGATAAGGAATATGGGTTTTCCATAAATCTAGAGAATTTTTCTTGGAACAAACTAAACAATGTGAACTTTGTTTTTATTTTTCACTTTTCACCACGAATAAACCTTCTTAGGTAGGTCACGATGAGATGGTTTACTCTTTTTTCTAGTGTTAAACCAATGGAATGTAGTCAATATTCAAGTACGGAGAATAATACATCCACCCACTGGGTTGGCAACCCACCTCCCATTTGTTTCTATCTCTCTCCTCTATTTCCACGAAATGACATTTAAAGTAAGAGAGAGATAGATACAAATGGAATATGGATTACTCATTTACTGGGTCAACCAAACATTTTCCTTCAAATACATGTAGATATTCTAATAAGTAATAACCTTTGGTTAAAATAATGAAGATATTTGGTTCAAATAATCAAAGATATATGGTTCAAGTAATCCCGAGTTTAGCGCATCTTAACAAAGTTACTTACCATTACTTGCCAAAACAATCATCGAGACATCTGATAGCGTTCTAGTGCTATCAATAAGTTAATATTTTTGTGTAATGTGCCAAACTCGGGATTATTCGAACCAATTATCTGAACTAGTTTTACACAACTTAAAGGGTGTCAGACAAGCATACCGCACAACAATGATGCAAGCCCCATTTAAATGATCTTACACCATGATAAAAAAAATAAACCACCACGACCACCACCACCCGAAAAAGAAAACCCGAAAACAAATTAAACGAATAGATAAAAGTTAATACTATATGAAAAACCTTCAAACAAATAGGCATAATAAGAATACGCTGGATCACTTCCCGTTCCCAACACGAAGAAAAAGGTGACAAGAATAGATGAGTAGATTGAGACAATATCGAGCAGCTTTTGCTTATACCAATACATCAGTTTTAGTTTCTTGAGTACATCCGTTTCCCCTCAACAAAATTCACTTTACAGATAAGAGAGCAGAAACAAGAACGAACAAGGGGATATCCCACTAACCTACATCTTAGCCTCTTTTATAAGCCTACTTTGTTTGATGAAAGAGAAAAACAAAATTTACTTCCCACTCAACAAACTTCCTTCTTTTCTCTCCTTTATTTTTTCCTGGGTGCAAACACTCAAGGTCGTTCAAGTCCAGAACTTCAATACACACTTTGAAATATGACCAGAGAACATCAGGAAATCCATGTACCAACAGCACCAAAAAGAAACCTGCGCACCCTCGCCTTGAGCTAGGTTAAGTTTGTGAAATTCAGTCGATGGCAGCTTGTCATCCTATATCTCGACTTTTAAAGCTACCACAAGATCTCTTTGGCTAATCCTTCTGCGTCATCTTAATAAATTTACATTTTCCAGTCTGATCACCCTTGTATCATCCTCTTAATTCTTTCTGCACCCTTGTTTTTTTCCCAAAACCACTCCCACGATGCAGGACTTTTTTGCCTACCTGTCTGGTTTACAAGAAAAAGAAAAAATCTCGATCCAGATCAGTAATTATTTGGCCAGTTCATCTGTGCATGCTGAGGCTGTTGATAAACGCTAGCTGTTGCTCCCACCAAATCAACACCTCCAGGCATGGCCTGGGACTGCTGCAGAAGCGGATGTACACTTCCTGCCGTTACCGCTTGAGCAGGATGATAGAGACCGGCATATGTGCCCTGGCCAGCCTGTGGGGGAGCGAAAGCTACATGCTGACCTTGAGGAGGTAGATTGTAGAAAGAGTTTGCTGGCATACTAGAAATTTCACGACCTGGTGCAGGAATCCAGACAGCAGAACCTTCGCTCTGCAAGATGAATGTGTTCCAACATGTCACCAATAGGTTTTAAATTACATAACACTAGCAGTGCAAGACAACCATGAAAAAGAATGACAAGGGTAGGGAAAAGATTGCACACTAAACGTAAGAAGTACTCAAGGGAAAGCAAGCTATATAAGAGTAACTACTTGGTTCTACGCAAATAAATACCCAAGATGTGCCCCTTACACCTCTTCCTAGGTTTTAAATATAAAGTAAGGGAAATGCTCTTTTGATGAAGAAATTATGTTCATTTCCGACATATATCTGGTCTCAGAACAAATTGTTTCATATCAAAGGAACTCGAAGATTAATGTTTCTTTCAGAAAGAAGAACATTCCTGAAGCAGGAAAGTAGTGAACAATTGGGAATATTCATAATGCAACACAAAAGTTACTTTTGCTTTAAGGAATACGAGTATATGGCCATATTAGGAAGCTAACACGACCTCTAGGACTAGGAGTACCATTGGTTAGTTTTGTTCTCCATCTAGGAGGGTTTCGACCTTGGAAGAACGGCAGGTCATCCATTTAGGCATTTACTACTTCCCCCTGACAATCCTGACAACTATACCTCCCACACCTTCCCATATATGTATTACATACCATAAAGATAACTAAGAAAAACAATTAAGATTCTAAGAACAAAGCAACTAGCAAGCCATCTCAAAACAAAAAGGCACATATAGAAGCAAGCCAACCTGCTGTCCAGCTATGTACATATTAGCTTCCTTGAACTGGGATGCAGCAAGATCCTCATTAGCTGTTGAGTTTCCAGCTGTAACAGCTGAACCAGGACTGTAACCAGCTGGAGCGGCACCATATGGTCCATAACTTCCACCTACACCCATATGTGCGGAGTTGCCAATATTACTTCCTGGCTTATATTGAGAAAGAGGAAATTTGACTGCTGTAGCAGCAGTGGCGGCGCCGGCTGGTGGTCCTGGATATATACTGCCTGCCTGAGCTTGCTGAGGGAATGCATTATTACCAAGAAAATGATGCATACCAGGAGGGGGAACATAAAATGGAGAAAAATAATGGCCATAGGGAATGTAATTAGGAGGATAATGGGGCATGTGAACCCCAGGTGGCTGTCGGAAAAGAGGCATCTGCTGAGTGACTGGCATAGAGTTCGGCATCACACCAGCAGCTTGAGTTACAAGTGGTGTTTGAGCTGCAGTAGACAACACCAGAGAGTTTACACCCTGCAAACAGTACACATAGTAAACTCAGCAGAGAAAATAGTCACATCATTGAACTGATATAACAGGACGTAAATGACTGCTATCAACAATAGTGTACATCATCAAACTCAAGAACATAACGAGACTGACTGCAAGATCATAACACACAGAATCCAAACAGACTCTCTACAGTTTACACACAAAATCTAAGGACAAGCTAGTGCGCTACTTCTCTTTATCAATTCATAGTTCATACCCAATGCTAAAGAAAATCCAAACTGATAAAAAAAATACACCCTTTCTCATCAGCTATATTACTCGGACTCGGGGATTCAGATCACATACCGGCTGCAATCTGAGTGTCTGATCCTTGAATTTCCCAACTAACTATAAAGGTACTTGCCAAGAAGTTCGATTTTCTATTTCCCCTAAGGGCATGCTAGGATTGAGGGTAATTATTAGGGGGGTAATGGAGCAAACTAAAGGCTAATAGGAAGGTGGGGATGCGGGTGGGTGGTGAAGAGAGAAAATGAAGGGAGAAAGGGGGGGGAATTGTTACCCTAGTGGAGGTAGGGTAACTATTAACCCCCCCACCCCCACCCCCAAATGAGGGTAACAATTACCCTCCTGTCTCTCTCCTCTACCCAAAATCTAACACCCACTACCTCCTCCACCTCCCATTTTAGCCTATAATCCAATCCATTAAATGGGAAGAAAATTAGGATATTCATACCCCAGATAAAGAGTTAGACAAAATTAGTAGATAAGTTACATGTAGGTCAAGCACAGTTCCCAGCACTGCAAAATGGTGAGTCAGTCCAGAGCCAGCTTTAAAAAAGGTCAAAACAGAAGAAGGATAGAGAAAAAATAATTGGCAAAGAAAAGGAACAAGTGAAATAAGAGAATTTTTTAAGGACAAGAAACTGTGTAATCATGATGGGAAGCATGAATAAAATCGAAGATGGGAAGCATGAATACTATGATGCTCGGACCAGGGTACGGATCTAAGAGTCTAATAAGGGAAAGTCATAATATGATAATACGGGGACACGTATCATAAGTGTCCAAAATACGGACACGGGGGGACATGGGAAAACTGAATATGGGAAGAAGAAAACAACCCAAAAACAAAAAGAGAAGTATGTCTCATTGCCCATTGGTACGTTACCAGGAAAAGTCAGAAGAAGTTAAATGTAGAAAGTAATTTGATTATTTATTGTTGGACAGCTGTAAAGTTGTGGTAAATGAGTAATAGATACTTTCTGAGAAGGTAAAAGGAGTGTTTCCTATAAGTATTTTTTACGTCACTGGTTAAATGCTTTTATTTTTTAGATAAGAGAAAATTTTTTTAATCAAATTGTAAAGAATACAAAAATGTGGAGGATAAATTATCCTCAGTATAAAAAGAAAACTATCTACACATCACGCCAATTACGTTGAACTAAAGTCAACGGAACACCCTTAAAGGCCCCCGCCGCTTTAGCCCAAAGCGAAGCCAAGTAAACTATGTGATCCCAAACATAATCAATAGTTTTCTCAGTCACGGAAAAAATCCTAGAATTTCTCTCCAACCAAATACACCAAAGTAAAGCCATACAAGCACAACGCCACAACAACCTCCCCACCTTACTCCTCATCGCCACAAATCGTAACTGTAAGAATTCACCCACCGTGGCTGGACACACAAAGCTCTCCCCACACAGTAATCTAGCCCATAAACTCCGCGCAAAGTCACAGAGCACAAACAAATGCAGACAATCCTCCTCCTCACTATGCCGACACATCACACAAAACCCCGGTAAAAGGGTCCAACTCGGTCTCCTACGCTGCAGCATGTCATAAGTGTTCACCCTACCTAGCACCAGAGTCCACACAAAGGCGCGCACCTTCAATGGAACCTTAGACTTCCAAATAAAAGTAGATAAGGGAAAGTGGGGAAACTGAGAGGGAAGGCTAATATGGTAAAGGAAGGACTTGCAAGAGAAGACCCCAGAAGGATCCCCCAACCAAGTCCTAGAATCATCCCTAGGGACGAGGAAAGTAGAGTTAAGAACACTCAGGAGAGAAACAAGCTCCCCCATCTCCCTATCATGTGGTGGTCGGCGTAAATGTAAGTCTCAAGAACCACCTGTGACTGAGAAAAACGCAGCCCCACGGGCCTCGTGTAGTGTGGAAGCCGGAAAACCCGGGGATATGTGGAAGAGAAAGGATGGTCACCCTTCCACACATCCTCCCAGAACCGAACCCGTAGTCCATTACCCATATTGTACCTGACCACTTGTTAAATGCTTTTATCCCCTCACTCTCCTACTTTTTGCGTTCCCCGTGTTCACTCTCTCTACTCCAGACCCTCTCTCCCTCGTCTCTCAATCTCTTCAACTTGTGCCATGGCTAGAAGCCCTGAAGTAGACCTGCAACCTCAGCAGCAGCAGCCGCATCCAACTTTTTCTAGCCAAGTCCGACCTATATACCGTGTTCGTACCCGGGTTGTGTCGACACAGGTACGGAAGGGTAAACAGCCGAGTCCGAGCATCATTGTATGAATAAATACGATGATGACGGGAAGCATGAATAAAAAATAACGATGAAGGGAACAAAGAATTAAATCGTGGATGATGAGAAGCATGAATGAAACCGAGGATGATGGGAATCATATCATAACCGTCCAACTTCATCAGTAAAGATCCCAATGACCATATTGACCAACTAGTTCTGATGATGCAAAACAAAAACCACCGTTCGTCCTTCACCAAACACAAGCGCCAGCGGTTTGAATTGTTTCCATTGTTGGTTTCGCCTTCAATTTACAGATATAAGGTTTCACAAACCCCAGCAGAAACCTGTAATGGAAATTGGCGCTTCATCATCGAACCAACGCGCATGCAGCTACATCTCACTCTCAACAATTGTTCTGTTTTCTGCATCAAATCCCCTATCAGACGTGTCATGTACACCACATTTCTTCCATTGTCCAAGTAACAAACCTTATTAATTCTTGCCAAGAACGCCGTTCAAAAAAAAAAAAAAAAAATTACGAAGTGCACTAGAATTGTCAGATACTACAAATGGACAGCTACAACCTCTTTACATTATTTCTAGAGGAAAAAAGAGATACTCTACCAAGCTTGCCCTTGGACATTTATTAAGCAGGTGTCTTCACTCTTTTGTCCTCAGATTGCAATTAAGTTGGGTAATGGTATTCGGATCAGGTTTTGAGAGGATAGATGGCAAATGAACAGCCATTTTGCTAGAGGTTTCCACACATACATCAGATGTCGTGCAGGCACGAGGGTCAGGTCCCCACTTTTTATCTTAGAGAGGATATTTCTTGGAAACTGCACTTACATAGATATCCGCATTATAGAGATTGAGGAGCTTGCGACTTTGCTTGGGGTTCTGGATGCTGAGAAAATATTGGGTATTTCCGACGAGCTGTTGCAAATTTGATTTGTGGGCTTTGGGAGAGACAAGGAGAAGATAGGTTGGCATGATGCTTTTATGGCAATTCTGGTTGGAGCGGGATGTGAGAGTTTTTTTTCTAGGTTAGCACAGTTGGTAAGATCTCTGGAGATTTATTACCTAATTCGCAATACGCTCAGTTAGGTAAGGTAGTACGAGTTCGCCATTCGCTCCTCACCGGGAACTCTGTTCATTGGGAGTTTGCATACAACCATCTCACTTGTTTCAGTAACAGCCTCTCTACTAATTAGGGGTAAGGCTACGTACATCTAGACCTCCCCAAACCCCACCCTTCACTGGATTCTTTCTGGGTTGGGCTATTTTTGGTGACTTAATTAGTCAAATAAAGAAGGAACAAAGAATTAAAGGGAAATATAGTACAAAATGGAAAAGGAAAAAAAAAAAAACCTAAAAGATGTTCCCTGGCAGAAACCATGGATGTAAATAAGTCCAATCTCCGGATTTGGCCACTGATTTTTACCTACTACTAGTTTGCCACTTCGAGAGTACTAGTACGCTGGAGAACTGTGCAAACAGTACACTGAGTACAGTCCGAACTTCGCTGGGGTATAAGAGAAATAGGTAACCGGTCCCAAGTTCGACTCCCCTCAGGGCCACTGGAGGTTGTCCTGACATTAACTTCAGGGCCCATGGGATTAGTCAAGCAAAGCTTGAATACCCAATCCTGTTGACTCCATAGTCAAATACTCTGTTAAACTAATGTACCATGAATCATGATGAACAAACCAAAAAGTGAACTATATATCAGACGTCATATAAGTATCTACTGGGGACAAACTTTGTAAAGGGAAGAAAATTGATCAATAAATTACCCATGTTATCTATAAAAAAAAAAAGAAGAAAAATAAATCCACCAACTGATCCTGTTAGGGAGTGGGTGAGGAGGCAGGAGCTTTTAGGAGTTACCTAATTGCTGATGATCAGCGTAACTGGGCTGATTTGTAACTGTAACTCTGATTGAGGACAATTTGTCCTCCCCTTTTTAAATAAAATTTACTTTTATCAAAAAATATTCTACTAAAAAGATCGTTGCCACAACAATGATTTAGAGTTCCTTCAAGAACAAAGATTGTGTAGAAAACTGCAGCAGCATATATTAGGCCTCATTTTCAGGAATAAATATGAGAACACATTGTGATGTGAGAGAGGCAGCTATAACAGCAACAAAAAGAGAAAACAATGCTAAAGCTTGGAGCATAAACCAAATTATATGAGAAAGGGACTTCAACGCCTTAACGGAAAAAAACACAAAAACAGAAAAATAAAAAATAAAGAATAAAGTAGATAGACCAAATGAGACAAGCAAAGGAACATCAAAAGAAAGTTATATTTTTTTTTTCTGAACATAAATATTTTTGTTTCATCTAGTCCCACGTTCAGTACCGATCCTTATTTAGAGTTGTTTAATAGCAGCAGGTCAAGTGGTCAGATAAAAAGACGGCAATGTGGTATAAACCATGTAACAACACACCCTGAAAACACAGAAGTAAACACACAAACCTCCTGCGACTGTGAAGTTTGTGACGAGAAGACTGCAGCATGCCCATTATACTTCGTAGCAACTCCGGCAGCTGAAAAAGGTGAAATACGGCCATCGCTATCTGCTCCAGGACGATAAAATTGGGCATAGAAGCTTGAAGGATCCACGGGTGGTTGTACCTAATATCACCAAACAAACGAATGCTTAAATAATCTATAAAGCAGGAACTATCCAACCAAGCAGCAGCGACATGCACATAATATCAATCATAAACGTCAAAGTAGATTGCAGCAAGATACCACAAACTGATTTGAAAACACATATAACAGTTTGATCTATATAAGTAAAGTCAATCGACTGGCTTGTAAGGTCAAAACATTTTCCCAATTACATAGAATTGAGCACAAAGAAGAAAGAAATGAACACTCACCACAAAGCTAGGAGCTCTAGTAATATCACGTGCTTGAGTATCAGAGCCTTCCTGTGGTGCTAATGTATTCCCAAGCATCGGTGGCACAATAGCAAAATTATAGCTAGCAGAAGTATGAACACTAGAATGCTGAGGGTCATTAGCTGTCTCCTTAGAGTCACTTATGTCTGATGCAAAACTAACATCGTTGGATGACACATTTTCCAGGACTTGCTTTGGTGATTGTGAGCGATCAATGTAATCTACATCACCTGCAGGTGCCAAGCTGTTTTGAGAGCAGATGAAAGAAGAAATAGTTAGGCTAAATGTGCCAATTACACCACAAGGTTAATAGACGTACAAACATCAAATAGGTTTGTGCATGCACACGTATCAGCAAGTGCATGTATGGGTAACGATTTATCTATGTCCATTACACCCATTTCAGATGCCTAGATCCCAATTGAGAACATAGTGAACGGTTCTTTGATGGGCAAAATGGGGCATAGAGTAACTAGAAACAATCACCAAACTGATAGCATATTCTATACAAAATGCATACAAACCTCACAGCCTGTTCTTCGGCAAGTGCCTCAGTCCCCTGATGTATCTCAGCAATGGGTATTGAGATTTCAGGGTCCTCTGGTTCACTGGGGCGGTTTGGAGTTATAACAAAAGCAGCATCAAAGCTTCCAAAACTCAGACCAGTTCGCACAGCTTCAGGGACATGAATATGATTTGGAATAATAACATGCGTTGCATCTCTAACATGCATTTTTTCCAGCTCCTTTTGCAATTTGTTAGTAGCTTCCTCTGAGTCAGTTGTGCTTAGCACATTTCGAGTGTGAACCGCTGTGGCAACCGAGACGTCAGAACCATCAGATCCAGCAAGAGTTTTAGGAGCATGAACAGTGTTGGGTGGTTTAGGTTTCCACTCCTTGTTGGGACCCACTGAAACATAAAGAGCAGTATGTTAGGACTTTTAGGAACATGATTGCAATTAACACCAGACAGAGACTGTATACACTTTCAACTGATGAAGAATATTTCAAGAGTTTCTTTTTCACTAAACCACATCAGTCCATCTCATGGTACAATTTAATCAGAAAAACAAGAATATGAATTGTGATGAAACATCTTAATGAGACCAGGAACAAGAAGCATACCTTTCTGAGAGACCATAGCTTGCTGCGACCGGTTGCCATAATTTGAGGAAGGCCGACTGGAGGAAGATCCCCCATGAGATAACGAAGTTTGTGGAAGTTCTGCAGCCTGATTCTTCCCAGCCCCATGGGACTTGCCACCCATTTTACCTGGCATCAACCTCCCAATCTCAGAAATCGTAAACTTAGAATTCACAAAGGCGTTCAAACAAACCCAAGAAAACGTAATACTAATAATAAAAAGTGGCATCAAGCATGCACAAACAAACAAACAGACAAAGGAACAAAAGCAAAGCCTGAGACCAAACATTCTTACTAGCATTTGATTTGAGTTCTGCAGAAATATTTGATTTTGGTTCCGAAGGGGAGCACTGGCTTCCTACTTCAGGTTTAGTAGCACCAACAGCAGCAACAACACGAGAGTCACCAGATTGAACCAGCACAGGATCAGATACTGAGGAGCAAATGCCTGACAAAGTTGCTGGCGCCTTGGACTCGCCATGTCCATCCCTTCCACCAGATTTTTTGTTAGATCCTTTTGTAGCACCACTATGTAATTGCCGGTGTGATGACATTTCAGGTTGCACATTACAACTTCCTAATGAAACTTCTGAGGTATGCGCACTTTTGGTAGCCCCTGAAACTACACCAATGGGACCGTTGGCCACGACTGTCACAGAGCTGTAAAAAATAAACAAGAGTCTAGACAGGTAAAGTAAAAGATAAACAAGAGTCGTGACACCACAGACATGACAATATGTGGAAGTAAAAAACAGGTGACGAACAAGCTGCAATTTCAGACATGACATCACCTTCCAGCATCTTTGCTCTTAGCCTCCTGAGCCACAGCAGGAGATGAGATAGAACCAGCTTTGTCAAAAGATTGACTAATTCCATTCTCCTTACGAGAAGCAGTATTCCTTCCAACACCAGCATCTGAAAAATATTTCACAACATTGATACAAAATTAGTAAATTACAGCTCAAATGCAACAAGCAGATGCTTTTCGTAAACTAGCAAATACAAATACCACAAAAAGGTTAAATCAAATGCAACCTCAAAGGAAAAAAAAATCAATCAAATAAATAAAAATAAGTATATAATAAAAAGAGAATGAACAACTATATGGATCTAATATCATGTGATTCCGAAACAGATGGTCAGCACATTGATTCAAAACCAACTTCTCCAAGGTCGGGACACATTACTTGAGCAATTATCACAAGGCTGTCTCAAGATAGGTAAAAATTCTAGCAATGTGAAGTTGTGTATAGGACGACAAAAATGACAAGCCTCCTCAAAATGAGTAGCTTTCCACTCACCCTGAGCTGCATAACGAGACGCATAATTTCCTTGACCACCTCGACCACCCCGTCCTGGAGCACCTGACCTCCACCTCAAATCTACCGTCTCCCGCTTGGGCTGGTTCTAAAGATTCAGAAAAACAGAAACACTAGTAAGTTAAATGCTTACCAACGAAAGATAATTTTGAATGCACAGTACTCCCAACAATCCAACACATACAACAATGAATAATACTTATCCTCGAAATGAAGTCCCACCAAACTACATTTTGAAAAAGGCATAAATCTTTAGCTCAAAGTTAAACTAATACTCTCTTTCTTTTCTAATTTTTTGAGTCCATGTATCCTACCACAAGTCCACAACTGACAGAAAAGGTAGTATCTCCTGACCTCAAGCCAAGTCCTTGACGTCCCCCTCCTTTCAGCCATGAAACCGCAATATTTCAAAGATTTAAGTTTTCCTTCAAAAAAAATGTATAAGCCTCCCAGCGTATACCCCACTTTTTTTTTTAGATAAGAATAAAATTTTATTGATTAAATCAGTAAAGAATACAAAAAAGAGGATAAGGTATCCCCATAAAGGATCAAAAGAAAGCTACAAATCTCGCCAATGGCGCTGTACAAGGGTAAGTGGAACACCCCTAAAGACCCCTACCGCCTTGGCCCATAGGGAGGCCAAGTAGACCACATGATCCCAAACATTATCTATACCCCGCTTTTTTCCACCCCACCTTTTTCCAATAGAATTTTTTCGCCTGAGTTACTGTCGTATAACAGCACAAGGCGCAACGAGGCGAAAGATGACCATGGTGTCCAGGCACGAGCCGAAGGCAACGCACCCAAGTGTAGCTATATGTACAATATACTGCCCCATAAATATGCAAACCAATCACGTTTCATAAAAATGTACCATAATCTCTGTTACATGGACTCGGCATTTTTTGCTTGGTACCCGTGTCGACACGACACTGATCCGGGTACGGAATACGAGTCCGATCCTTCACTTTGCATTAGGATATGGCAGGTCACCAAGAGAGAGAAGAAGGAGAAGAAAACAAGTTAAACTTTTCAGATCTAGGTTTAGGATGTGTTGAAACCTAAGTTGTCAGGTGTGCTCGCCTCTTTCTCCTCCTCGCCCTCCTACTTATCCTCCTCCATCTCCTTCCTCCTTCGCATTTCAGCGTTTGAGGAGAAATTAAGGAGAGAGAAAGTGGGGAGAAAAAAACAAGAAAGAGACTTGGAAATGACAACACGCTTATATTAATTAAAAGGGGTGGGCCTGTGGGGACAGTGTCACATGGGCCAAAGTCAGCTTCTTTACCTTTTGGAAGTTTAACTTTAAACTACGAGTAGATTTAATTACTACTACTACTATCCACTTTAAAAATAAAATAAAATTGTATTTTCCAGTACCATTAGTTCTGTAATTTATAACTAGAATTTTCTAAACATATTAAATTAGAGTTTTCTTTTAAATATATGCCGAGTCCCCGTACCCGAGTCCACATTTAGGACAGGGTCCCCGAGTCCCAAATTTTAACCAGCGACGAGTCCGACACTTGGATTCGCACCCATATCCGACTCTCGTACACGAGTCCATGTAACATAGACCATAATATTCTTTGACCACTTGTGCGTTGCACCTCAGTTGAGGCACGTCGGACGCCTTTCCAAACACTACATGTGAGAAGTGAAAATAGTTGAATTTTGTTCTTTCAACACAACATGGTAACCCAATGTACCATAACATGAGCATCCAACAAATTGTTCCAGTGGGAGACAAGTATGCTTCATTTGGCCAACTGGAGTACGAACAGCTATCTCTGACAAGTTTACTGAAGAGTGAACTTGAAGACACGGTAGTGGATCAGTGCAAAATTGAATATGGTAGTTGAATTAGGCTTGTATTTCTGAATTCTACGGTAGAGTTGGGTGCATGATGATAATTGGGGATTCAACAAGGGGAAACACCACAAAGAGCATTGATATACAATATCAGAAATGCCCTCTTCATTCTTTTTCTCCCCCCTTCAGTTTGTTCTTTTTGGGGAGGTGCCAGGAAATTGCCTACACTGACCCAGTGAAGAGATGACCGCCTAGTGAAATTCAAGGTAAGCTATACCTCGTCTTTTCTTTTTCTTTTCGTTTTTTTTCCTTTTTTGGGGGTGCTGAGGGGGAACTAATAAGAGAAGCTACCAAAGGGTTGCTGCCCATTTACGAAAAGCAGACTAAGAATGTAAACCCTACCTCTTTTTTCCTGTCTCTTCTCCTTTTGACTTCATGGAAGGTATCTACAGATCATGAAAAGCTTGTTAACATTAGACAAGGAAAATGGAAATAGCATAAATTAAAATAAGAATATAAGAAGCTTACCCTCAAAAAATAAGAAGATTATGTACTATGAGAAAGCTACAAACAAAATCTCTTGCTCTATCTTTAAACATGAGTAGTAGCCTAACAATCTAACATATGCCCGCTTCCAAAAGAATTGTTTTTGATCACCACTTCCAATAGAATTGACAGACAAAGTAGTCAGAAATTTCAAGTTATGCTAAACTAGAGCAACATCTCACTAAAATATTCTCTGCTGCATATTTGTTACGAGTACGAAGTAGCTAGCCAGACAATTTGTTTTCAAACAAGGATTCAATCAGGGCAACCTCTCAACCTATAAGGAAAAGGTCACACTGGAGTAACATACACCCAGACACGAGCCTCATGCACTGTGCCGGTTCTTTATTTTGGTTTGGTTTTAACTTTTAACTAGACTAAAGGTGTAGGAGAAACTAGGAGCTTACCTAACTGTGAAAGGAAAAAATTAAGTCCGCATATAAATATGGTAAGACCAATAAGGTACAGCCAACATCAAATTATTTGCTTTCAAGACATTGTCGACCAAATCAGTACATTCTCAGCTTAAATCGTTACTCCTTAGCTAGCTGCCCATCGTACAAGAAAATTAGAGAAAGTTGCAACTTGCAAGCAGAATCTGCATTACACAACAACAACAAAAAAAACCTTCAACTTCCCAAGTGCCAAAATGGGCAACATAGATGCAAAGCTCCAATAATAATGGCAGAAGTCTAAACCAGTAGTGCCTCAGCCCTCAGCTAATATCACTACTCACTCGCTAACAGCCAATTGTACAGGAAAACTAGAGAAAGTTGCAAGCAATGTCTGCAAAGCTGAAGACATGTATGCCTCCCACTATTCCACATCAACATTGTGTACGAAAGACAATTTTCTTCAACTTTCCAAATGCTACTTGTGCAACTTGGATGCAAAGCTCCAAAAAATAATGAGGAAAAAGTCCAGACTGTAAGCCCTTAATAATGTCGCCCTCATTTTGAAACCCCAAGTTTCAATGCCAAGGGTATCCATCCATAATATTAAAAACTTAGGGCAAGCAACATGAATTTGCCATGACGGAATACGATTAGCAATAAAATGTAGAGAGAGAAGCTCCCGTTTTCTTCACGCAAGCAACTCTAACCACCTCCCCTGTTAGAATTGCTTCCTCAAATCTCTCTTAGATTTGCTGATTTCTCATTCTCTCTTCGTCTATTTTGTAATAATCGTTCGTTTAGCTTCAGTTTAAGCTCAATTTCAATGGCTTCGGCAGAAATGGGTTCCACCTCGTTTGCTGACACCTTGCGAAATAATCGTCACCTTGATTCAGGTTTGAAACTCAATTTTGTTCCTAATTCTGATTCTGATAAGCATGTTGTTAATTTTGGGGAAACTGAATGGAATGAGGGCTTTGATTATTGGAAATTCTCTTTAGTTGGGTATGTGCTTCAATTAAAACCAACTGAAAATGCTATTAGGGGATTTGTTAAGTCTCAATGGCAGGATTGTGGGATGGTTGAGACTCATCGGATTGAACCTGGAATTTTCCTATTTCGTTTTACTACTGAAGAGTATATGTATAAGATCTTTGAGCATGACCATTGGTACTATAATAGCAGACCCTTAATTTTGAAACCTTGGTCAGTTGATATGGATATTATGTCTATGGATGTTACGCCTGTGCATGTGTGGATTAAATTGCCACATTTGAAATACAATTTGTGGACTGCAAATGGACTGAACAAAATTGGAAGTGCTTTGGGTTCCCCTCTTTGCACGGATGGGATCACATCTTCAAGATCTAAATTGGAATATGCTAGGATTTGTGTGGAAATTAAAGTAAATGCTAATTTGCCTAAAGTTCTTACTCTATGTGGACCTTTGGGGATAAAGTATGATCAAGTGGTTGAATATGAGTGGTTGCCACAAAAATGTTCTAAATGCAAGGTGTTTGGGCATTCTGATGCTAGATGCAAGAAATATCCCCCAGTTTGGAGACCTAGACCTGTCCCTGAGGTTGTAGCATCTGTGAATGCTCCTCTGAATAATGCAATTCATGTACCCGTTTCTATTGATGCTACAAATGATGTTCCTGATGTTGTTGTTCCTCTGCCCCCTGCTATTGAAGCTCCTGTCACTGTGATTCAGAATCAGTTTGGAGGGTTGGAGAATGCTTCTCATGGGTCTCAATCTGAGTCCTCTGCAACTGCACGTAATTAACAAAAACAAAAATTCCCTCAAAGTGATAGATCCCTTAGGAGTAAGGGTGGTGGTGGCCAGGGTCAGAAACCTGGTTGAATGGGGATTGGAATTTGGAATATCAGGGGACTTAACCTCCCTGACAAACAAAAAGAGGTTAAGAGTTTTGTTTTGCAGAATAAAGTTTCCTTTTTAGGTATAGTTGAATCTAAATTGCACTCTTCTGCTATTGATACTGTTGTGGCTAGTTGTGTTCCTGGTTGGTGTTTTGAGCACAATGCAACAAATAATCTAAAAGGTAGAATCCTTGTGTGTTGGAACCCTCAGATTTTTGGGGTTAGAGTACTGCTGGTTTCTTCTCAACTCATGCATTGTGAGGTGGAGAGGATAAGTGATGGTGTAGTCTTCTTTGTTACTGTTATTTATGCCTTCAACAGGAGTGAACAGAGAGTTTCTCTATGGCAATCTCTGAAGGTTTTAATTGCATTCTCTAACTCTGATCAAAAGCTGAATGGAAGACCTGTTTGTGGTAATGATACAGTGGAATTACAAGAGTTATTGGCTGCTATTCCAGTCTTGGATATGAAATCTACATGAAACTTCTTCACTTGGAATGATCATAGAGAAGATGGTACTCGTATGTACAAGAAGCTTGATAGAGCTTTGATCAATGGGAATGGTTGACCGCTTTCCCAACCTGTTTTGTTGATTTTTTGGCAAAGGGGATCTCGGA
This sequence comes from Tetragonia tetragonoides, assembly GCA_038025085.1. Classification (NCBI taxonomy): domain Eukaryota; kingdom Viridiplantae; phylum Streptophyta; class Magnoliopsida; order Caryophyllales; family Aizoaceae; genus Tetragonia; species Tetragonia tetragonoides. The sequence continues at coordinate 5,291,084 of CM076145.1, read as the reverse complement.
TCATTGTCTTGCTCTAATTCAATTTGCAGATGCTTATCAGAGTAAGCACTCTTTCAAGTTTTGTAACTTTTGGGTGCATGATAAGGAGTTCCTGTCTATAGTGGATAGTGTATGGAGTAAATATGTGCAGAATGTTTTCAGTATGTAAGCACTTGAAGGCACTGAAGCCTGCTCTCAAAAAGTTCCATAAGTTGAATTTTGGGGGTATGCAGAAGAGGGTCCAGGAGAAGAAAAAACAGCTTACTGATGCACAGAATCTTGGCTTCTGACTGTAATAACTCTTGTGCTGCTGCAGCAGAGAGAGTGTTGTTTAGAGAGTATAGGAAGCTTCTTAAATATGAAGCTCTTTTCCTCAAACAAAAATCTAGAGTGCACTGGTTGAAAGCATGCGATCAAAACACAGCCTACTTCCATGCTTGCATCAAGAAGAGGATAATCTCTAATTCTGTGATCTCTCTTCATGATTCTAATGGTACTAAACTGACTTCTCCTGTGGATATTCAACATGAATTCCTGGCTTTCTATGGTGATTTGTTGTGTACGTCTAAGGCAGTGGTTCAGCTAGCTGATGAAGTTTATACAAATGGACCTCTTGTGTCTGCTGGTAGTTGTGCTAGTCTGTGTGCTCCAGTTTCAGATGAGGAAATTAGGAAGGCTATGTTCAAGATTAAAGATAGCTAAGGTCCTGGCCCCGATGGTTATAGTTCCTGTTTTTTCAAGAAGAGTTGGGATGTAGTGGGGTCTGATGTTACTGCTGCAGTGAAAGATTTCTTTACAAAGGGGAGAATTCTTACTCAGATCAATGCAATAGTTGTGTCTCTTATCCCCAACGTAGTTAATCCATCTTATGATTCAGAGTTTAGACCTATCTCATGTTGCAATGTGATTTATAAATGCATATCAAATGTGCTAGCTAGTAGATTGAGTTGTGTGTTGCTTGAAGTTGTTGGTAGTCAACAAGGTGCCTTTGTTAAAGGTAGAAATATTGTTCACAATATTCTCCTGGCTCAAGAACTGTTGACTCACTATGATAGGAAACAAATTAGCTCTAGATTGGCTATTAAGGTGGATTTGAGGAAAGCATATGATTCAATAGAGTGGTCTTTCTTGCTTACTTCTCTGAACAAGATGGGGTTCCCTGATCAGTTTGTACATTGGATCTCATTGTGTGTAACTACTGTGAATCTTTCTCTGCTTATAAATGGAGAACTGTGTGGATATTTCAAGGGGAAAAGAGGTCTTAGGCAAGGAGATCCCTTATCTCCTTTCTTATTTGTATTAGTCATGGAGGTGTTATCCAGGAAGCTCTCTTTGCTTAAATCTGACCCTCATTTCAGATTTCATCCGAAACGCAAAAAGATGAACATTACTCACTTGAGCTATGCAGATGACCTATTCATGTATTGCAAAGGAACTGTTCCTTCTGTTTCTTCTGTTCCTGATGCTTTTAAGTCCTTTTCTGATGCTTCTGGGTTGGTTGCAAATCTGGGCAAATGCCAAGTGTTCATGGGTGGTATTCCTGGTAATGTGAGAGTACAGATTCACCAATTGTTGCAAATGGAGGTGGGTCAGCTCCCTGTAAGGTACCTTGGAGTTCCTTTAACCTCTAAATCTCTCTGTGTTGCTGATTGTATTGGTTTGGTTGAGAAAATCACTGGTAAAATAAGAGATTGGTCCAGCAAATTCCTCCTATCATATGCTGCTAGAAGTCAGCTAATTGGAACTGTCCTATACAGTTTGCATAACTTTTGGGGCTCCATTTTTATTCTCCCCAAAAAGGTGATTAAACAAGTGGAAGCATTGTGTAGAAACTTTTTGTGGCATGGACAGGAAACTTATAAACAAGCTCTAGTAGCTTGGAGAGACATTTGTCAGCCAAAGGCTCAGGGTGGTTTAGGGTTCAAAGACCTTTATGATTGCGATACTGCTCTTATTCTCAAGTTATTGTGGTGTCTGGCTCTTAAGGCAGATGTGTTGTGGGTGAAGTGGGTGCATGAGATGTATTTAGTGCATGAGGATATTTGGGAGGTGCAACTATCCAGCTCACAGTCCTGGAGCTTTAGGAAGTTGCTGAAGATTAGAGACAAGGCCCTTCAATGTGTGGTTATTCAGCAAGGCATGATGAAGTGGACTGTAGGCCCTCCGTCCTGCATTCTCTTCTGCTGCTGCATATAAAGCTATACACCCTGGTGGTCCAGTGCAGCCTTGGGCCTGTTTGATATGGGGTAGAAATTGTTACCCCAAGCACTCTTTTACTACGTGGATACTTATGCAGCAAAAGCTTCTTACTAGAGACAGACTCCTAGCTCGTGGTTTAATCTCTGATGCTCAGTGTAGTTTTTGCAATGCTGTTACAGAATCACATGAACACCTCTTCTTGGTGTGTCCATTTGCTCATTAGATTTGGCAACAGATATGTGGGTTTATTCAACTGCAGGTGCCTCCCTTTTGTTGGTCTGAACTGATCACTTGGGGTTTAAAGAAGGTCTGCTCACAGGTCCATGTGTAAAGCTGCGTTGACAGCTTGCCTCTACCACATTTGGAATACCAGGAACCGTGTCATCTTCAGACAGGAAGTAGCCAATGCAGATTGTGTGATTGCAAGAATCAAGTATGAGATACGTGTACAGTTGAGTAAGATAGATAGAATTAAAGATACACACAAAAATAGGAATTGGTGTAAGACTGTAGGTATTGAGCCTAGTTTTACAAAGAAATAGGTTTTGATGTATAGGAGATGTCTTTACAGGTTGTCATATTTTTGATTAGAGGGTATCCTAGCTGGATCCCCTAGAGTTTGCTATGTTTTTTGATGTAAACAGCCAACGCTTATATTTTGGTAATGAATATGCTCACATTCTACCAAAAAAAAAAAAAAAAACATGAATTTGCCATGTCCTGTCTCCACACTCTAAGGTACAATATCATAAATAAATCCTGGTAAAAAAAAGGACAAATTGGCCAAAACCCCCTAAGCTTTTGAACATTTTGGCCAGAACACCCAAATACTTTGAACTTTGGCAAGTAACCCCTACAAAAATTAAAAAGCCGTGTTAATCCCCCCAAACTTGATTTTCCGACTACTTTATAAATTATTGATCTCGTTTTTCCCTCATGCGTTTTGCAAATAATACATTTTTTCCATACAAAATGAAAAGTTACCACATTGTAATACCCACTGCTTTTCTTTTTATGTGGTAACTTTTAATTTCGTATGGAAAAAATGTATCTTTTGCAAACCACATGAGGGTAAAACGGGATCAAAAATTTAAAAAGTGGCCGGAAAATCAAGCTTGGGGGGATTAACATGGCTTTTTAATTTTTCTAGGGGGTACTTGCCAAAATTCAAAGTATTTGGGTGTTCTGGCCAAAATGTTCAAAAACCTAGGGGGTTTTGACCAATTTATCCTAAAAAAAATGCAAAACATCTTTGAGGATCCACACCAGTTTTTTTTTTATTTTTTTTTATCCACAACAGTTACTAAGGAATACGTAGTAGCATCCTTTCATTCAAGTGCATACAAGTAGCTACCTTACAGCTGGAGTTACCTCAGGAAAAGAAGGTTACGGGGATACTGATACACCTGTTCAAGGGTATATAAGGAATTTCGACCACTGTGGGTATGTTTAGTTCCTCTACTTAGAAGCTACAGGCATGAGTCATGGAGGAACAGACAAGTCGGATCTTTTCCTTCTTGCTTTTCTCTCTCAGACCATGTGCCAATCAAATTGGTCAAGAACCATAACGAATTCGGTTAAAAGAATATTGCTTTATTAGCTAAAACATTGCAATGTCATTTTTTCTACTCCATCACGGATGTCAAAAGCTCACCCGCTGATGTAACTATGAAGTTTATTTGGCTTTGGAGTTTATTTTGCTAGGCATATGGCTTTGGAGTTAAGACAACAAAAGACGGCATGTTATCGCAAACAGTACTATGATCAACCAACCACAGTAGTTATAAATGTACTTTTAGAGAAACAGTTCCTGCGTGTGTTCACATCTCCTTTCTCATATTCCATTTATAAGTCGCTCCTCAAACAAAAGAGGTAGACACTAGACAGTATAAGCTAAAGTCCCATCTCAATATGACTTGAACGCTTTCTTCTCAAGTCATTTTACAACATTACCATCTTCAACACCATCAAGTTCCTAGTAAGCACACGTAACACTCTCGAACTACTAACTGAACAAAACATTCCAAACACCAATCACAAATCTGAAAAAAAAATGTCATCTTTCACTTGCTACAGTTCAAACTAGCATCAAATTCCCAACTATATTCAAGTCAAAACTTTCCCAGGCTTGTAAAACCAGGATAACAGACAAAAAAGGAGGATCACAGAGCTCTGTTTCAATCACACGCATGAGAACAAAGTTCTTCAACTATATTGAACAGTCAAGAAAATACAAACATCAGCTGCCAAAAGGGTCCAACAACTATCAATTAAATCATAAAGTACTAACCTTTTAAAACCCAATCCAAACTCAAATAATTAACAACCCAAATAGTCCAACAACAAAATCACACAACCATAGAAAACAAAAACCCAAATGGAAAACATTAACAACATCATAAAATTACCCATAACCCCAAATGGAAAAAATCAGAAATTCAGATCAAATGGGTGAGATAAAAATAAGGAAAAAAATAGCATAAAAATACCTTGAACAAGGAGTTTTTGAGCGGTTTCGTTAGGATCCATAGAGCAATCCTTAAGCATTGCATAAATCTCATCATCACTGTGATTACCAGTGATCTCTTTGATATTTTGGATCGTTTTCTTCATATTGTTAGGGATTGCAGATTGTGCCCTAAACCCACCGCTCATCTTCACTGCCCCTCCAAACCCACAAAAACCCAGCTCCCAAATTTATATTATACAACGACCCTCCAAATTATTAGTTACGTTCTTACAATAGAGAGATAGGGGGAGAGAGAGAGAGAAAAGAACAAAACCCTAAATATGGGGTCTTGGAAAATAAATAAGTTTAAGTTATGATTGATTTGATTAATGTTATGATGGCTAGGAAAAGAGGGGGACTTTGAATTGATCTAGAGAGGAGAGAGAGAGAAGAAAGGAAGAGAGAGAAATGGGGAGAAGAGGGAGAGAGGGAGGGAAGAAGAGAAGAGGGAGGAAAACGGAGAGTAGAGTATAGGGCTTTTCGGTGTTTGACGGTATGTACTTTTCTTTTCCCTCTTTTCCTCTTTTCCTCTTTTTGTTTGTATATTTTTTTAATCATTAAATTTCCAATTTTGGGTGCTTGGTTTGAGGGTGTAAATGGTAAAATTTTAAACCAACCAGATCATGATCCAGTGATTTCAAGCTTACTCTCAAGTGCTTTGGTAAGGTAAGGTTATGGGTTCGGATCCTTATTTCTCCCATATCTTGTATGTGTTGGCTTTTAGGAACTATATTTGCCCCTTGTTGGTGCTACGTTGACGAGGTCAGTGCTTGCACTGGTTGTTCAACTAGTCTGATATGTTCGCTATTGAACACGAGAGTCCGAACATGATGTAGCGGGGGTGACTCGGGCTCTCGATCGCCATTCACTTGCACCCTCTTTTGATGAGCTAAAAAAAGGGTAAGAATTTAAGAATGGAAAAAATAATGAGGAAATTATTAGGAAAATTCGAGAAAAATAATCCAAAGTTTGAGTTGTCCAACAATAATACGCTACAATAATACTGAAATTGTCATTTTTGTCACTGTATTGGACCTGACACTAACGCCGTCCAACTTCGTCCCACTTTAAGTGCTAATTTTAGTCTGATATGTTCGCTATTGAACACAAGAATCTGAACATGACGTAGCAGAGGTGTCTCGGTCGCCATTCACTTGCACCATCTTTTGATGAGCAAAAAAAATGGTAAGAATTTAAGAATGGAAAGAATAATGGGAAAATTATTAGGAAAATTCGAGGAAAATAATCCAAAGTTTGAGTTGTCTGACAATAATACGCTACAATAACATTGAAATTGTCATTTTTGTCACAGTACTGGACCCGACACTAACGTCGTCCAACTTCGTTCCACTTTAAGTGCTTTTTTTTTTTGGGTAAAGACTTTAAGTGCTAATTTTAATGTAATTGTTATCAACTACTTTTATTCGTTTTTTCACGATTACCTAGATATTTACAAAAAAAATAATTCATTACCCCTCCACATTCCCTCTCTTCCATCAACCCACCACCTCTGCCTTCCACCACAACCACCACCTAGCCTCATTTCTTTTCCGCATGACCTCCACCTCCTCCGCAAATTCTATCCCCACCGCCCTCATCTAGGCCCTAATCATTTTCCCAATCGTCACCACCATCTTCCTCTTTCTCTCTCATCTTATTTCTCTCTCCTTCCTTTCATCCATGAAGCTCCCAATTGAGGTTGTGTCATCGTGCACGAGGAATGGAGTGAGAAGGGCTTTTGGTTTTGAATTAATTTGATAATGAATTTTGTGGGTTCAGAGGTACCGTCACCGGTGTTTTTAATGGGGGTGAATCTGTTGTCTTGGGAACCGCTAGTGGTAATTGGGGCGTTTGATTTGTCATAGTATAATTTTCATTTGACGTCATTTGAAGGGTGGCTTGCGGATGGGACATTCATAATTTTGGATGGTTGATGTCAATCTACATGTTTAGTTGCATAGTGGATCGTCCCAGGTTGAATCACGGGTCTATAATTTCAATCAACTGGAAGGGTTGTTTAAGAGAAATAGCATGTATTCAGGGTAAGTTTCGTGATTTTATGGTGGTGGTGGTGGTGGGTCGGTGGTATAGGAGCGGCTTGTGATACCACAATATTTTCTATAATTATTATATTGATTTATAAATGATTTATAAATAGTTTCGAAAATTAAATCGTAATCTATTATATATATATCGGGAGAAGGTTCAAAAGGATGTACACAACCACTAAAGAGCACTCATGAACATGTGAAGACTCCATCTTAAAGAAGGCAAAGTTTGAAGGTTACTCGGTCAAGCACCCCGGCAGAGTAGTGGACCAAGTACCTAGGGACAGCAAGCTCACTTGGTCAGGCACCCCGGCGAGGTATCAACCCAGTCCGACCAAGTGCTCTACCGAAGTCTATTGGGACTATAAATAGCCCACTTGAATACTACCATCTCAATCTATCTCATCTCTAACCTAGTATTAGCTCTCTAAAGAGGACTAGCCTCCATTTTTAGGTTTAAGAACTTCCTTGCTTAAGATTATTAGGGTAATTAAACTTTGGGTTGAGAAAACTATTGAAGATCTTTGTGAGTTCTTCTTGACCTTTCTCTCTCCTCTCTCTTTCTATAAATACTTTGCAAGTTCTAATCTTTGTTGTTGAATGTTAATGGGTATTGTTATTATGAAGTTTATTTTGCTTAATCCCATGATTAGTGAGTAGTTTAATTAGTTCTAGGATTAGGTAGCCCTAATCCATATGCTCTTGATTGTTGGTTTGCCTCTTCCCCAAGTTTAATCCCAAATTTCTATCAATGTTAAGCATGTGCCCACCAAGTGTTTGATAAATTGCTTGATCCACATTTTATCTTATTTGTACCTATTGTTAAGCATGGAAATGTGTTTGATGATAGTGGTTGCTTGATTATTGATGCTTGAGAGCTAATACCACGAAAGTGGATTACTTCTTTTGTGACCATTTAATTAGCTTAGTTTAATATAACCCATGCGTAATTAGGATCCTAGAAATAAGTCTCTTGGTTTGTGTTTGGGTAAAAATCACTCCCCTTCGAAAGAAGGTGTTTGTGATACATTTGTTAATTGTCAAGTGGTTTGTTATTAAGTTTGGGGGTTGTTTGGGGTTAATTAATGATCAATGTGCATGATTAGTGGTGATTCCTATCCTAGAATTGCCTTTACTATTGTTTCACACCTTTATTAAGTTTTAATTAATTAGTTTGCTTAGGTTAGTCAATCCAATCAACTCCTTTAATCGGTCTAGATAGTCGATAATCTAGGGATATTTAGTACTTTATCAACGAGTCTCCGTGGTACGAACTTGATTATTACTTCGACATACACCGTGCACTTGCGGTTGTACCAAGTTTTTGGGGCCGTTGCCAGGGACTCGGCGATAGATATTAGAAATCTTTTGATTTGGCTAGATTAGACCATTTTCTATATTTTTTCTTATCAACTCGTGTTATCACCTTGTTCGTCTTTGTGATTGTTATTGTAGAGCGTTCTCGTTGTGCATGCCTAGGAAGCAAAAGAACAAGTTCATCGACGTTCTAGCTTTTGAGGTTCCTATTCCTAAGGGAAAGAGAAGCGCAATGAAGAATCCCATCCTTCAACAAGAGATGGCTCGGCCCTTGAGAGAGTTCGCGATACCCAGTGCTCAAGGGATTCCCGGAGGCATCACTAGGTCCGCTGTGGAAGCGAACAATTTCGAAATCAAGCCCTATCTAATAGGGATCATTGAGAGAAATCAATTTGAGCACGACGAACCACCTTACTTGCATCTTCAAATGTTCACGGAATATTGTGACACCATTAAAATCAATGGGGCTTCACAAGATGCGATCAAGTTAAGGTCGTTCCCATTCTCACTCACGGGGAGGGCAAGACAATGGTGGAATACTCTTTCTCCCGGCTCAATCACCACTTGGAATGAGCTCTTAGAGGTATTCTTGAGTCACTTCTACCCACCACATTGGACGGCGTCATCTCGCCATGACATTGCCACCTTCGATCAAGAAGATGGTGAATCATTGTATGCGGCTTATCGCTGATACAAGACATACCTCCAAGAGTGCCCTCACCACTCCATGGATGAGAATCTCGTGTTCCAAACATTCTATAGCGGAATAGACCACGCCTCTAGGCTCATGGTGGATGCGGCCTCCGGAGGGGCCATCATGGATAAACCACTTGGGGAAGCTTGGAAGCTCATTGACAACATGGCTATGAACAACCAAAGGTGGAACAAAGGACGCACCCCTATCAAAAAGGGAGGTAAACTTGATGTTGATACTTTAACATTGTTGAATAGTAAAATGGATGCTTTGAATGTTAAGGTTGATACTATGAATCTACCATCATCTTCTTGTGTGGCTAGTGTGTCTAATGCTCATGTGAATGTTGACCAATGTGAGGTTTGTGGTAATAATGGTCATGTTGGGAATGAATGTCAATTGTTGGTGAATGTTGAGCATGTTAACGCCTTCCAAGGCTATAATAATCCCCGCCCCCAAGGAAATGCTTTTTCTAGCACTTATAATCCGGGTTGGCGTAACCACCCCAATTTTTCTTGGAAGAATCAAGCTCCATCTTCTTCTTCTTAAGGACCTAATCCTCCGGGTTTTCAAGGTCAAATGCCTAGTCAAGCTCGTCCTTATCTAAATCAACTTCCACCTCCCCCACCCCCCGTTTCTAATATGGAGAACATGCTTGAGAAATTCCTTGCTAGTCAAGAAAAGCAAAATCAAGACTTTAGGCAACAAAATCAAGAATTTAGGCAACATGGTGTAATGCTTGGTGATGCGTTAACCAAATTGAATGCTAAAGTTGATCAAATGGCCACTCACCATAAGATGTTGGAAAATCAAATCACCCAAATTGCCAGTTCATCCTCTAGGCCTCAAGGTACTCTTCCGGGGCAATCATTGAACCCAACGGAGAATTGCAATGCGGTGACTTTGAGGAGTGGCACTCAATATGAGGGACCAAAGATGCCTATCGAAAGTCCCGAGATTGTTGAGGTTGAAAAAGATGATCAACCCATTGTGGTTGATAAAGGCAAGGCTAAGGTGGGTGAGAATAAGCAAAGTGAGGTTGAGAAAGAAAAGAGTGTCACTCCCCCTCCCTACACTCCCCCTCTCCCTTTCCCCCAAAGGTTTGTCAAGGCCACGTTTGATTTACAATATGGCAAACTCTTGGACGTTTTGAAGAAACTCCAAGTGAATGTCCATTTTACGGATCTCATGACCCAAATGCCTTCTTATGCCAAAATTTTGAAAGAAATTTTGTCTAAAAAGAGAAGTTTGGAGGGCGTTGAGACCATTGCCTTAACGGAGGAGTGTAGTGCGCTCCTCCAAAACAAGAGTCCCCCTAAGCTCAAGGATCCGGGTAGCTTCTTCATCCCTTGTGCTATAGGAAATTTAAAAATTGGCAAAGCCTTGTGTGACTTGGGTACAAGTGTGAGTGTCATTCCACTCTCCATTTGTCGAAAGCTTGACATGGGTGATCTCAAGGTCACCACTGTAGGAGATGATAGAGTAGAGTTTAACTTGACAAATTCTATGAAATATTCTATGCTTGAAGGTTCTTGTTGTAGGGTGGATATTATTGACGGAATTGTTGATGAGACGATACCGAGGCACCTTTGCAAAGATCTCTTTGAGGCACTCCTTACCTCTAAGGCCTCAAGGAAAGATGAAGAAGAAGACTCCTATCTTAAGGAGTATGCTTTTGTTTTGAACTCTTCCAAACTCATTCTCACCAAGAATAAGGTGGAATGTTTGAAAGGCGATGCCAATAAACCGACTCTTGGCAAGGGTAAACTCGAACTCAAACCCCTTCCCTCTTCTCTTGTTTATGCTTAGGAGAGGATGAGGCATTCCTGGTAATTATCAATGATAACCTTAATTAGGATGAACGATCTAAATTGCTTGATGTGTTGAAAAAGTATAAGAAAGCCATTGGGAATAGCATTGATGACCTCAAGGGAATAAGCCCCTCTCTTTGCATGCATAGGATCCTCTTAGAGGATGACCACAAGACCTCCATCGAGCCTCAAAGGCATCTCAATCCTAACATGAAGGAGGTGGTCAAAAAGGAGGTTCATAAACTCCTAGATGCGAGAATCATTTACCCAATTTCGGATTCCGAATGGGTAAGTCCCGTGCAAATTGTCCCAAAGAAGGGATGTATGACCGTTGTTAAGAACAATAACGATGAGTTAATCTCCATTAGACTTGTCACCGGGTGGAGAATATGCATTGATTACCGAAAACTCAACAAATCCACCCGGAAAGACCATTTCCCCCTCCCTTTTATTGATCAAATGTTGGAGCGTCTTGCAAAGCATTCCTTTTTTTGGCTACTTAGATGGATATTCGGGATTTTTCCAAATCCCTATCCACCCAAGTGACCAAGAGAAGACGACATTTACATGCCCCTATGGCACCTTTGCATATCGAAGGATGCCATTTGGGTTGTGTAACGCTCTGGCAACATTTCAACGATGCATGATGTCGATTTTTTCTAATTACATTGAGAATACAATGGAGGTTTTTATGGATGACTTCTCCGTGTGTGGCACCTCATTTGACGATTGTTTGGTCAGCTTGGCCATGGTGCTACAACGGTGTGAAGAGGTCAATCTTGTCCTCAATTGGGAGAAGTGCCACTTTATGGTGCAAGAGGGCATTGTTTTGGGTAATGTAGTGTCTAGTAAGGGGATAGAAGTTGACAAGGCTAAGGTTGAGGTCATTGAGCAATTACCACCCCCAACTAATGTAAAAGGGGTGAGGAGTTTCCTTGGTCATGCCGGTTTTAACCGACGGTTCATCATGGATTTTTCCAAAATTGCCAAGCCTTTAACCCACCTCCTTGTCAAGGACGCCCCTTTTCTCTTTACTAATGATTGTCTTGAAGCATTCTATAGGTTGAAGAAGGCCCTAGTCACCGCTCCTATCATTCAACCACCCGATTTGAGTCTTCCATTCGAGATCATGAGTGATGCAAGTGACTTCGCCGTAGGAGCGGTGCTAGGTCAACGCAAGGATGACAAACTTCATGCCATCTATTATGCAAGCAAAATCATGGATGATGCTCAAGTGAATTATGCCACCACCGAGAAAGAGCTCCTAGAAGTTGTCTTTGCTATAGAGAATTTCCGACCTTATCTTGTCGGATCGAAAGTGATTGTCCATACCGATCACTCGGCTCTCAAGTATCTCTTGAGTAAGAAGGATGCCAAACCTCACTTAATCCGGTGGATCCTCCTCCTTCAAGAATTTGACATTGAGATCAAGGATAAGAAAGGAGTAAAAAATACGGTAGCCGATCATCTCTCTCGGTTGACTCATGAGTTGGGGGAGGAGCAAGATAAACACCTTCCCATTGATGATTCATTTCCGGACGACCATCTCTATGCCTTGACCTCAAAGGCACCTTGGTATGCCGACCTCGCCAACTTCCATGCTTGTGGAGCCATTCCTCCGGAACTTGATTCCCGAGCCAAGCGAAAGTTTCACCACGATGCCACACGCTATTTGTGGTATGACCCTCTACTATTCAAGAGGTGTTCGGATGGTATTTTGAGGAGATGTGTCGATGAGAATGAAATAGAAAGCATCATTTCTCATTGCCACGATCTCCCTTGTTGTGGTCACACAAGCGTTGCCAAGACCACCGCCAAGATCTTGTAAGCGGGTTTTTATTGGCCCTCCATGTTCAAAGATGTTCACGCTCATGTGAAATCTTGTGATCGGTGACAACGAACGGGTGGAATCTCACGAAGGCACGAGATGCCCATGAATTACATTCTCGAAATTGAACTCTTTGATGTATGGGGGATTTACTTTATGGGACCATTTCCGTCATCTTCTAGTAACCGATATATCTTGTTGGCGGTGGACTATGTGTCCAAGTGGGTTGAGGCCATAGCGTCTCCAACCAATGACGCTCGGGTGGTGGCAAAATTTTTCAAGAAGGTGAGTTTTCCAAGGTTTGGAGTACTCCGAGTCGTGATAAGTGATGGAGGCTCTCACTTCACGGAGCGCAATTTTGAGAGTCTTTTGAAGAAATATGGGGTAAACCATAGGGTCGCTTTGGCCTACCACCCACAAACGAGCGGTCAAGTTGAGGTGTCTAACCGTGAGATCAAGAGTATTCTCGAGAAAGTGGTGTCTCGTTCAAGGAAAGATTGGGCCTCCAAACTCGACGAGTCTCTTTGGGCCTACCGCACCGCCTACAAGACTCCAATAGGCACCACTCCGTTCCGCCTAGTATATGGTAAACCATGTCACCTTCCGGTTGAGCTAGAGCATAAGGCCTTTTGGGCTATCAAGGCTCTCAATTTTGATATGAAAGCGGCCGGTGAGAAGAGGCTCCTTCAAATTAACGAGCTTGATGAGTTAAGACTCGATGCCTATGAAAGCTCCAAGCTTTAAAAGGAGCGGACCAAGAAATGGCATGATAAGCATATTTTGCGCAAAGAGTTCCATGTTGGGGACTTAGTGCTTCTCTTCAACTCCCAATTGAAACTCTTTGTGGGAAAATTGAAATCCAAGTGGGCGGGACCCTTGGAGGTGATCAAGGTATTTCCATATGGGGCGGTTGAGCTCTGAAATGGGGAGAACGATACTACGTTCAAAGTCAATGGCCAACGGCTCAAGACTTATCTAGCCGGAGAACCAATAGAGAAGGCAACAACTCTAAGTCTCTCCGAGCTCCCTTCAACCAAATGAGTAAAAGGGGTAGAGCTCATGACCAAAAATGAGCGTGCTTCTTGGGAGTCAACCCAAGTTTTTCCTTCATTTTTTTCCCCTTATTATTTGATTTTTTTTCTTATTTAAAAAAAAATCAGAAAAATTGTGCAAAGAAAAGATTTTGGTTTTAAATTTTGTGCATATTTGCTTATTGATTAAGTTTTGTGTTAAGTTTGTGTTTAGGTACCATTTTGATTGAAGCTTTTGGAATCTTCGGTTTGGAACAATGGGTTTGTTAAAGGGGTGGTTTGATTGTCGCGATTAGTGATGGGTCATTTGACGCCTTACGTGAATTTGGATCTTGATTGTGTACCCAAGTTTATTGAGAGTAATTGGGTGTATGAGGTGTTCAAATGAAGAGTGGTGTTGTGGATATGTTGGTGATGGAATGGCTTGACATGTGAAATTTATGAAAAAAAAAAGAGGGTTGGAAAATCTGATGCAATAAGTTGGTTTGTGAAGTTGGGAGGTCCGTGAGATTGATTTGAAAAACAAAAGAAAAGAGCAAGTGTGGAATGAAAATGTGACATTTGGCTAAGTGGGAAATGAGCAGGTCACTTGTTTCCACACCCTGCCCAAGTACTCCCACTAACTGCTCAAGTGCTTTTAGCAAATTTGAAAACAGTGCACTCACTCGGTTAGGCACCCTGTCCGAGTACCGCAAAGCCATGACCGAGTACTCTTTTCACACCCTTAAACCTAAAATACTCAATTTTTTTCAAATTCCCCCTCTTTTCACACACATTCTCTCCAACCCAGATCTCAAACCCAGTTCACCGTTCACCCACATCTCCATTAACACCGACATCCACCACCACGTCACCTCAACCATTTTCGACCACCACCCCAACCCAGTACACCACCACCATTCATGACATAGACCACCGCCTTTCCGTCACTTCGTAGCCACCCGCTACCCAGAATTCCCTCACCGTCACTCACCACGACCCAGACCACCACTCAGCCTCCACCGGCAACGACCCAACTCACCGACCACCATCTTCCTTCCACCTTCGCCAACCACGAACACCACCATTTCCGACCACCACCCTTCGCACCTCCATTTTCGCACAAACTAGAAAACCACCTAATACCCAGCCACCACCACGAAAACCCAACTCACCCACCACCGTCGACCTCCCTTCACCTTCACACACACTCTCTCTCTCTCTCCATTGCTCCCCAAAACCCAGATTTTCGATTTTTTCTTTCAAAAAAAAAAAAAAGGAGACAGAGAAAAAGAAAAAAAAAACAGAAAAAGCTCGAGCCTTTTCTTTAACCTTGATAGGTTATTGAATTTTTGATAATTTTGTATTTTTTATTTTTTATTTTTGTTTCTTTTATTTATTGTTTATTTATTTTTTTTTTTTGAATTTTTGGAGTTTATATTTGAAAAGGAGTTTTGGGTGATAATTGAATTTTGGTTTGAGTGCTGAAAGTTATGAAGAATGGGCAAGAGGAAGGTCAACACTACCACTAGCCCTCCACCGGCTACTAAGAGCAAAACGTTGGCATGCCCCACCAAGCGGCAAATGGCCTTGGCGGCCACCTCCTCCCAACCTCCATCGGCACCGACAAAGGAAGGTAATCGAGTCCTTTCTCCTCACAATCCAACCTTTAGAAATGATGAACAACGGAAACGTTTCAATACCCTCAAGAAAAGGAAAATTGTTCAACCACGGTTCTTTGACAAGGAGTTGTCGGTTAAATTTGATTTGTGGGAGGAGATTAACCGTTTGTTTGGTACTCAACATTGGGGGGAATCTGTGGAGATGAAGTATCCCGTTCATGAATGTATCACACGTGAGTTTTTGAGCTCTTTAGTGGTGGATACAAAAGCTAAGCGATTGACATTTCGGTTATTTAATAATGAGCATGATTTGTCTTTTGATGCTCTCAATGCCGCATTTAAGATTCCACCGGGTGGCTTGACCACATATTCTAATGTCGGCTTCAATCGAGAATTGTTTTTTAGAAAAATTCAATGTGGAGAAAGTTATTTTAATGGTGTTGGTGCATGCTTTTGGCATCCTTCTCAAACTAAGGCCACAAGAATTTGCAACCCCGTCCTCCGCATCATTCAAAAATTCCTTGCAAACACCATTTTTGCTAGGAGTGATGATAGCGCCGGAACCATGAGAATTGTTGAGCTCTTCTATCTTTGGGCCATGTTGAACGATAAGAAAGTTGATACCGGCTACTTCCTTGCCGAAAAATTGTCGGATGTTGCCACCACACCGAAATTAAGCTCGATTGCCGTAGGGTTCATGATCACTCGCATAGCCCATGCACTCAACTACGATGAGCAATTATCCTCTTTGCCATCCGTACCTTTCCGCCTCTTGGACACTAAGCACCTTCTTAGCGGTCACTTTCTTGTGAAGTTTAGAGGTGACATATGGTACAAACACCACAATGAGACGTTTCTCAAGTCACCCAATACCGGTCGTACCTCTTTGCAATCGGCAACTAATTGGTGTTATTGTGGTTAAGATCCTGATCCGACATCTTACCTCATTGATCCCGAGGAGGCGGTGGAAGACAACCCACCCCAACTACTCCTCCCACCTCCTCCCGCACATGAGGCCCCCAAGGTGACTTGGGAGCTAGAATCCGTGATCTCGAACATTCTCAATTTCAAATGCAATCGCACATGCAAGACATCGAGACACACATGCGAGAGATCAACTCCAACGTAGGGGATATGAGACGGATGTTGGAAGGATTTCTCAACGGACATGGTAACCCACAACCGCCACCTCCCCTTAACGGGGGAGCTCAATGAGCCTCGTAAGTTCTCTTTCCCCCCTTACACCTTATTCCACTCTTTATTATTCATTGGGGACAATGAACATGTCAAGTATGGGGGGATAGCTCATGAAGGTGGTGTATTCTTTTGTGGATGTGGTGATAATGAAGTTGGTGATTGGAATTTGATATTGTTGATTGGTGTGGGAATAGTTGATTGTTGATTGGGTTGCATGATGATGATTTTGATTGATCGAGCTCTTAATGTACATATTTACATTTAACTCATGGCATTGCATTTTAGCTATATAGTTTCACCCGTTGTACATATTGATATTTAGCATTTATTTTGCATTTAGTTTTCTTATCGATCATGTTTAGGAATATGCATTTCATGTAGTTTATTTTTCGTCTTGCACTCTTATTATGAAAAATCCAAAAAAAAAAGGAAAAAAATTCATAAAGATAAAAACGAGGGGAGAGATGAACCTTTGATGATGATTTGAGAACCTTTTGGATTTGTCATGTGCATGTTTGATAGGGTAAACCCCATTGAGGAATAAAATGTCATTGAAATTGGTTTCAAAAATGATTTTTGTGTCCTATTGTAAATTCTTTGACCATCATTGGACCAAAATCAAGACTTTTTGGCTTGTACACTTAGGCACTCTCGTAAGATGCATATGTAGACATAACGGTCACTTCCCTTTTACAAGAGAAATCCTTAGAGTCTAGGCAAATGAAACCGGTGAGATCTTGAGCCTAATTCGACAGAAACATCTATTTCGGTCTATTGATTCTTTCTTGTGTGTTTGACTCTCCAATTGTGGGTTATCTCTAGAACTTGCCACGACTCTCCTCAAGACCGCATTTGACTCGCTCGTGTTAGGAAGTGATAGAGGCATTCTTTCATTTTGAGCTACATTAGCTAAATGACCACCCATTTATAAGTTCACCCTTTGCAAACCCCTTTGAGCTTTAAACTCTTTTGTTGAAATTATGCACTTTACAAGCCCGACTTTCCTAAATGCACCCTTACACCTCGAGCCTAGGCTAGTGGAGTTTTTGTGGAGTTTTTGTGGAGTTGTTTTTGTTTAGTGAAATGGTGAAAATGATAAGCATGAGGGAACACTTTTGGTGAGCCGGTATATCGGTGGTCGTTGGGAAATAGTGTTGTGAAAAAAAAAGAGAAAAAAAAGGGGGATTGAAATTATTCAAATAATAAGGAAGTGAAAGGAGTGAAAAATCAATACATTTATAATCTATAATAGCTCCTCTCCTTCCTAAGTTGAGTTTGAGGTATATGGAGTTCATGAGGTGATGTCTTATTGTTTGGTTGGAGTTTTGGGAGTGGAGTATATGTTTTTGCGTTTTCTTGATTTTTCGCGAGGATTTGAGAGGATGTTATTAACTCCACTAGTCTTTTTGGCACCTAACCTACATTTCCGAAATGATTTATCCTACCCTCACCCTAAGCTTCATTACAACATTAGAAAGTCCTTTTGATTCTTGCACGAAGTGTTGTCCCAAGCAGTGGCGAGTTAGAATAAGGGCAAGCTTAAGGTAGACCCTACTTTGGATTGAGTCTTGAGAGTGATGCACTGCTTTACCCGAAATACATGAGTAATGAGAATTTCCACTTACTAGAGTGAGTGCCGAGATTCCAAGGAAGTCTAATTTAAGGGGGAAGTGCTATCTTGACTATTTGCAACTTGTTTGAAGAGTGTCTTGGTGTTCCTTGTCATATTTCTTGACTAGATTCTTTTGAGGTGTTGCAAGAACTTTCATAGGACGAAATTATTTCTTGAGAAAAATTTGAGTGATGTTTGTTTCTCCGTGGGTACCTTGATTCATGGCATTTTGATAAATATCATTTGGTTGTCTTTGAGAGGGCGATCTCCCCGCCCAACATACTTGTTTGGTTACGTGATTTAGGCCTTGCTTGAGGACAAGCAAGAGGTAAGCATAGGGGAGTTGACAATATGTGTTTTTGATGTTTATTTGTGATTGATTCATACTCCATCCTACCCTATTTCATGAATGATTCATGGTTTCTTGCTTGGTTTGCAACTCTTGTTCCTCTTTACGCCTTTTGGTGTTTTGTGTGCTTTGATGAGATTTTAGGTATGAAATTGAGGAATAACGAGGGGTATGCGATCAAGAGTAAGAATGGATTTGGAAAGTATCGGGGAGAAGGTTCAAAAGGGTGTACACAACCACTAAAGAGCACCCATGAACATGTGAAGACTCCATCTTAAAAAAGGCAAAGTTTGAAGGTTACTCGATCAAGCACCCCGGCAGGGTAGTGGACCAAGTACCTAGGGACAGCAAGCTCACTTGGTCAGGCACCCCGGTGGGGTATAAACCCAGTCCGACCAAGTTCTCTACCGAAGTCTATTGGAACTATAAATAGCCCACTTGAATACTACCATCTCAATCTTATCTCATCTCTAACCTAGTATTAGCTCTCTAAAGAGGACTAGCCTCCATTTTTAGGTTTAAAAACTTCCTTGCTTAAGATTATTAGGGTAATTAAACTTTAGGTTGAGAAAACTATTGAAGATCTTTGTGAGTTCTTCTTGACCTTTCTCTCTCCTCTCTCTTTCTATAAATACTTTGCAAGTTCTAATCTTTGTTGTTGAATGTTAATGAGTATTGTTATTATGAATTTTATTTTGCTTAATCCCATGATTAGTGAGTAGTTTAATTAGTTCTAGGATTAGGTAGCCCTAATCCATGCTCTTGATTGTTGGTTTGCCTCTTCCCCAAGTTTAATCCCAAATTTGTATCAATGTTAAGCATGTGCCCACCAAGTGTTTGATAAATTGCTTGATCCATATTTTATCTTATTTGTACCTATTGTTAAGCATGAAAATGTGTTTGATGATAGTGGTTGCTTGATTATCGATGCTTGAGAGCTAATACCACGAAAGTGGATTACTTCTTTTGTGACCATTTAATTAGCTTAGTTTAATATAACCCATGCGTAATTAGGATCCTAGAAATAAGTCTCTTGGTTTGTGTTTGGGTAAAAATCACTCCCCTTCGAAAGAAGGTGTTTGTGATACCTTTGCTAATTGTCAAGTGGTTTGTTATTAAGTTTGGGGATTGTTTGGGGTTAATTAATAATCAATGTGCATGATTAGTGGTGATTCCTATCCTAGAATTGCCTTTATTATTGTTTCACACCTTTATTAAGTTTTAATTAATTAGTTTGCTTAGGTTAGTCAATCCAATCAACTCCTTTAATCGGTCTAGATAGTCGATAATCTAGGGATATTTAGTACTTTATCAACGAGTCTCCGTGGCACGAACTTGATTATTGCTTCGACATACACCGTGGACTTGCGATTGTACCAAGTTTTTGGCGCCGTTGCTAGGGACTCGGCGATAGATATTAGAAATCTTTTGATTTGGCTAGATTAGACCATTTTCTATATTTTTTCTTATATTTTTTCTTATCAACTCGTGTTATCACCTTGTTCGTCTTTGTGTTTGTGATTGTGATTGTAGGGCGTTCTCGTTGTGCATGCCTAGGAAGCAAAAGAACAAGTTCATCGACGTTCTAGCTTTCTAGGTTCCTATTCCTAAGGGAAAGAGAAGCGCAAGGAAGAATCCCATCCTTCAACAAGAGATGGCTCGGCCCTTGAGAGAGTTCGCGATACCCAATGCTCAAGGGATTCCCGGAGGCTTCACTAGGCCCGCCGTGGAAGCGAACAATTTCGAAATCAAGCCCTCTCAAATAGGGATCATTGCGAGAAATCAATTTGAGCACGACGAACCACCTTACTTGCATCTCCAAATGTTCACGGAATATTGTGACACCATTAAAATCAATGGGGTTTCACAAGATGCGATCAAGTTAAGGTTGTTCCCATTCTCACTCACGAGGAGGGCAAGACAATGGTTAAATACTCTTCCTCCCGGCTCAATCACCACTTGGAATGAGCTCTTAGAGGCGTTCTTGAGTCACTTCTACCCACCACATCGGACAGCGTCATCTCGCCATGGCATTGCCACCTTCCATCAAGAAGATGGTGAATCACTCTATGCGGCTTATCGCCGATACAAGACATACCTCCAAGAGTGCCCTCACCACTCCATGGATGAGAATATCGTGTTCCAAATATTCTATAGCGGAATAGACCACGCCTCTAGGCTCATGGTGGATGCGGCCTCCGGAGGGGCCATCATGGACAAACCACTTGGGGAAGCTTGGAAGCTCATTGACAACATGGCTATGAACAACCAAAGGTGGAACAAAGGACACACCCCTATCAAAAAGGGAGGTAAACTCGATGTTGATGCTTTAACATTGCTGAATAGTAAAATGGATGCTTTGATTGTTAAGGTTGATACTATGAATGCACCATCATCTTCTTGTGTGGCTAGTGTGCCTAATGCTCATGTGAATGTTGACCAATGTGAGGTTTCATGTTGGGAATGAATGTCAATTGTTGGTGAATGTTGAGCATGTTAACGCCTTCCAAGACTATAATAATCCCCGCCCCCAAGGAAATGCTTTTTCTAGCACTTATAATCTGGGTTGGCGTAACCACCCCAATTTTTCTTGGAAGAATCAAGCTCCATCTTCTTCTTCTCAAGGACCTAATCCTTCGGGTTTTCAAGGTCAAGTGTCTAGTCAAGCTTGTCCTTATCTAAATCAACTTCCACCTCCCCCACCCCCCGTTTCTAATATGGAGAACATGCTTGAGAAATTCCTTGCTAGTTAAGAAAAGCAAAATCAAGACTTTAGGCAACAAAATCAAGAATTTAGGCAACATGGTGTAAAGCTTGGTGATGCCTTAACCAAATTGAATGCTAAAGTTGATCAAATGGCCACTCACCATAAGATGTTAGAAAAATCAAATCACCCAAATTGCCAGTTCATCCTCTAGGCCTCAAGGTACCCTTCCGTGGAAACCATTGAACCCAAGGGAGAATTGCAATGCGGTGACTTTGAGGAGTGGCACTCAATATGAGGGACCAAAGATGCCTATCGACAGTCCCGAGATTGTTGAGGTTGAAAAAGATGATCAACCCACTGTGGTTGATAAAGGCAAGGCTAAGGTGGGTGAGAATAAGCAAAGTGAGGTTGAGAAAGAAAAGAGTGTCACTCCCCCTCCCTACACTCCCCCTCTCCCTTTCCCCCAAAGTTTTGTCAAGGCCAAGTTTGATTTACAATATGACAAATTCTTGGACGTTTTGAAGAAACTCCAAGTGAATGTCTCTTTTACGGATCTCATGACCCAAATGCCTTCTTATGCCAAATTTTTGAAAGAAATTTTGTCTAAAAAGAGGAGTTTGGAGGGCGTTGAGACCGTTGCCTTAACGGAGGAGTGTAGTGCACTCCTCCAAAACAAAAGTCGCCCTAAGCTCAAGGATCCGGGTAGCTTCTCCATCCCTTGTGCTATAGGAAATTTAAAAATTGACAAAGCCTTGTGTGACTTGGGTGCAAGTGTGAGTGTCATGCCACTCTCCATTTGTCAAAAGCTTGACATGGGTGATCTCAAGGTCACCACCATGACCTTGCAAATGGCTGATAGATCCATTAAGCATCCCGTTGGGATTCTTGAAGATGTCCCGGTTAGAGTGGGGAAGTTCTTTATTCCGGTTGATTTTGTTGTGCTTGATATGCAAGAGGACTCTCTTATTCCTATCATCCTCGGTCGACCATTCTTGGCTATGGCGGGGGCTATGATAGATGTGAAAAATAGGAGGCTCACTTTGAGTGTAGGAGATGATAGAGTAGAGTTTAACTTGACAAATTCTATGACATATTCTATGCTTGAAGGTTCTTGTTGTAGGGTGGATATTATTGACGGAATTGTTGATGAGACAATACCGAGGCACCTTTGCAAAGATCCCCTTGAGGCACTCCTTACCTCTCAAGCCTCAAGGAAAGATGAAGAGGAAGACTCCTATCTCAAGGAGTATGCTTTTACTTTGAACTCTTCCAAACCCATTCTCACCAAGAATAAGGTGGAATGTTTGGAAGGTGATGCCAATGAACCGACTCTTGGCAAGGGTAAACTCAAACTCAAACCCCTTCCCTCTTCTCTTGTTTATGCTTTCTTAGGAGAGGATGAGGCATTCCTGGTGATTATCAATGCTAACCTTAATGAGGATGAACGATCTAAATTGCTTGATGTGTTGAAAAAGTATAAGAAAGCCATTGGGTATAGCATTGATGACCTCAAGGGAATAAGCCCCTCTCTTTGCATGCATAGGATCCTCTTAGAGGATGACCACCAGACCTCCATCGAGCCTCAAAGGCGTCTCAATCCTAACATGAAGGAGGTGGTCAAAAAGGAGGTTCATAAACTCCTGGATGCGGGAATCATTTACCGAATTTTGGATTTCGAATGGGTAAGTCCCGTGCAAGTTGTCCTGAAGAAGGGAGGTATGACCGTCGTTAAGAACAATAACGATGAGTTAGTCTCCACTAGACTTGTCACCGGGTGGAGAATGTGCATTGATTACCGAAAGCTCAACAAATCCACCCGGAAAGACCATTTCCCCCTCCCTTTTATTGATCAAATGTTGGAGCGTCTTGAAAAGCATTCCTTTTTTTGCTACTTAGATGGATATTCGGGATTTTTCTAAATCCCTATCCACCCAAGTGACCAAGAGAAGATGACATTTACATGCCCCTATGGAACCTTTGCATATCGAAGGATGCCATTTGGGTTGTGTAACGCTCAAATGACATCCTTGTTTTGGGTCATGTAGTGTCTAGTAAGGGGATAGAAGTTGACAAGGCTAAGGTTGAGGTCATTGAGCAATTACCACCCCCAACTAATGTAAAAGGGATGAGGAGTTTCCTTGGTCATGCCGGTTTTTACGGACGGTTTATCAAGGGTTTTTCCAAAATTGCCAAGCCTTTAACCCACCTCCTTGTCAAGGACGCCCCTTTTCTCTTTACTAATGATTGTCTTGAAGCATTCTATAGGTTGAAGAAGGCCCTAGTCACCGCTCCTACCATTCAACCACCCGATTGGAGTCTTCCATTCGAGATCATGAGTGATGCAAGTGACTTCGCCATAGGAGCGGTGCTAGGTCAACGCAAGGTGCTGTAGGAGCGGCCATGGTGGTTAGTGAATGGTGGTGATGGTGATGGGTTGGGCCATGGGCCACCATGCATGGGTGGCCATGGCCTAGGCTTGATTATCAAGTTAGGGTTTCGATTTTTATTTTTGTAATTAATTATTTTTTGATTTTTTAGGATATTTAATTTTATTGTTTATATTATTCTGCACTCATTTGGGATCGGAATTTGGATTTTCAAAAGCCTAGATTGGTTGGAATAAATAAAGAAATTTAATAAAATATCAGATTAATATTTAGTTACTGTTTGGATTTTCTTATTTAATAAATATTGATTCGGTAATTGTTTTTAATTAGGACCTAACGAGCAAGCGTGATTGTCTTTGGTTGTTGGAGCGTAGCTACTGTTGGGAAACGTTTTAGTGGTAAGCGCTCATGCCTACCTTCTTCCAAAACCCCATCAAAACTATTTTGATGTGTTATGTGCTAATTGGGAAATTGTTTGTGAATTTAATATGCAAAGCATGATTAAATTATATTGTCGTTATTATGAAGTTTATTAAGCATGTTTACTACCGTAATCTATATAATTAGTTTAAAACACAATTATTAAACCAGAGATCGACAAATCAGCATGCCACGTGTGCGTTTAGTTGTACAATTTTTTATCTATTCAGCCAGCCACCAAAAAAAAACTAATATTTCCAAATTTTCAATCTGTAATGCATAGAAGTTGTTAATAGTCCCATAATAAACTCTCCAGTCAGTTACAAACCCCTTCCAGCCAATCGACTCCTCTCTCTCTCTCTCTGCCAAGCGGTGCTAAGAGCTCATCCCTTATCTCATAATTTGGGTTGAGATAACTGAAACACGCACTGCTTCAATTTGGATTATGAAATTCCAACTTAAATTATCAAGGACATGAACAACCACAAAGTCACAAAACTACAGAGCAGTTATGCACAACTCTTGCCATAACAATCCTAATAGGTGGGTTGTATGCGCAATAGTTTGGTTCTATGTTTTTAATAAATTTGTTAATGGTTGTTGTTACACTGATTACCTTGAGGTGTTATACAGAAGTACATAAATTAGTCGGATGAAGAGGAGCCACTCCAATTAGATTGATAATGGTAGTTTCTATTCTCTCTCTCTCTAATATTCCCTATTCGTTTATGTAATGCTTACAGCTTTACCGGTGATGAAATTTCTTGCTTGGAACAGATCAGGGTACTCAATTAGACGTTGAAAGATTGAACACTTCCTAAACTGGTGGGATGTTGTTTCATGAAGTTTTTTCTAATTCACAAATAATTCTTATTTTAATGAAAGAAAAGGAAAAAAAAAAAGAAAAAAAAGAAAGATATAGTGCAGATTGGAAGTGATTTTTTATGTTCACGCTAATTTCCCAATTAGCAAATTTGTTTTTTTTATTATTATTTTGATGATCGACATTGTCGGACAAACGATAACAAAGTAGATTCTGCAAGCTTTTGTGTTTGGCATGAATTGACCCTAAAAACTGGGAAAACAAGCAGAGATACAAGTTAGCAAGTGAGATTGGTTAAAATTTATTCTTTCATGCCTGAAGTGTTATGTGCATAGTGAGTTAGGCTAATTTATTACTTTTGTTTGCAGGAAATGAAGAGAATTAGCATAATGATTCAAGGTAAGCCCTTACAATTTTCTTTTAAATGCATATCACTGTCAAAATACATTACAGATTTGGGAAGTGATACATAATATGGTTCAGACGTTAAGTGGTATATATACTAATATACAACAACATATGTATATAGTTATAGTTTTTTTTTTTTTTTTTTTTGCTCTTCATGTACATAGTTTGTTACAAAATATTATTTAAGCTTGAACTCTGTGGCCAGTGGCCACGTATACAATGTGCATTCCTAAAATATTATGTTTGGAAAGTAGTTTTTTTTTGGGGTGTCTAACGAGCCACAGGGGGTTTCGAACCTGAGATCTAATGTGCCCATGGCCTCAATCTTATTCACTAGGCCGAGACCTTATTAGTAGGTTAATTGAACTTTCGGGTGACTATATGTTATAGGACAGAAAGTGCACCGTTTTGATAGTCATGCTTTTTTTTCTAGCTAGGCTTCACATTTGTACTTGAATACCATTATTAACTATATGTATGGTTGGTCAACTCACTGCTTACGTGCACCGTGCCTATGGAACGCTACAATTGTTCAATGCTTTGGTGGTGGAAATCCATCTGGACCCTTAGTGGTATATTGGCTCGATTTACAGTGCGCTTATGATCATGAGTTTATTAATCATTTGATTTCCTAAATGCTTTTTTTTAGGGCTGATCTCCTCAATTTGAGTAAAAAAGTCATAGAATTTATTTTGCTTCTGATGGCATGCATTTAATCGAGGTTTTGGAACGTCTATTTACGTATTTTGAACTATTGGTGAACATGTAGAATGTGGGGTGTAAGATGTGTTGGTTAGGGATGAGCTTAATTTTCTATCATGCTTAGGGATTAAGGGTTTTAATGACGTTATGGAGGATTTCTAAAGCATCTTTTATGTTGGAAAGAGTGAGTAGAATTTTGTTTGTTGTGATCATACAATGACATCAAGATATAGGCTCAATTAGCAATTGAAATGAAGGTTGATTCAGATTAAAGCTATCTGAACGAACTACAGTGATCATTGGCCTCGAGGCTTAATTATTCCCATGGAAAATGGTAATCAACTGATGTAATGCTATTCAGTATAGTATTTGTAGTCATAATAAATTTTGACAGATCTGTTATATAACTAAAGATGGCCTACTAGCCTTAAATCCTTACCAACGCTCCAAGCCTCCAACGGATCAAAAAATCCAAGGTATTGCATGTAAGACAAAATATTGCATATTGGTTTTCTTTTGTTATTGCCAACGATAAAACCAAAGGCTAATTATTTGTTGCACACAACAATATCAGGGTGAAGCTATAAAGTCAGAGTCAGGGATAATGTTAATGAAATCCAAAACATGGATGAGATCGGATGACTTGATATTCATATTACAATCTACAATTTGCTTGGGTGCTTGCATATATATTTTTTTATATTTTTTTTTTATAGAATATTGCATTTCTTTTATAGATGCTTACTTTGTATACATAGCTTTGAAAAGCAGTTGATAATGCAATTGGAATTTATTAGTGAATTGTTGTTTGAATCGGCTTTCCTACTTCAAGTGTTGTATTCACTAAACTCTAAGTAATATTGAATGTCATACAAATGCTATTTAAAATAATTCATACATTTCAATTTTACTCGCCTCTCTAGAGATTTGTGGCCTTTAATATGTAAAAAATATTCTAACATTTGATGTGCATAGTAAAAATTTTGCGATCCCCTTTTTGAGATGAAAATAAGATAAAGGGAGGGAAATATATGAATGTAACTACCTTCAACAAAAACTGAATAAAGAGTTATATCAAAACTTAATGATAACAAAATTATTAGCATAAAAACTACAAATTGACATGCCTGTGTGATCGTACGGGTTTCACAAACTAGTTATGAATTATAATGAGCATGTCGATATTATCATATTTCGAGAATTAATTAGTTCATAGGTTGGTTATTGGACAATTGTTGAATGATGGACTATTAATATTATTATGTTATTCAATACTTGCTAATTGGTATGGGTATTATTGAGTGCTAGTGTGCACCTATATGTTATCATTGAATGTATTTGGATGATTTGTTGTTTTTGGATATCATATTACCCTGCTGAAGTGCTGCCAAAATTGTGCTATATATTGCATGTCATCGTTATTATTGGATTATCGTTATTGAATTAAAGCATGTTTAATTCTCCTCGTATTGAATTATCATTATCGTCGTTATTTACTATTCATTGTCAAGAGCATGAAATGAATTAGTAAGTCGTGGTCTCGTAATACCACTAAGTCAATCAATGCAAATTGGGTGAATTGAATTAAATTAGGGTAAGATCCTAAAGGATCCCTAAGAGTAGTTGAGCAATCGGGATTACACCTAATGGTGTAGTTCAGGGATGCGTGATTCCCAAGTTACTTTATGGGCACCTCATTGTGTGTCTAGGACGGATCATTCCCATTTATTAAGTCCTCTAGACTCGCTTATTATACTAGAGGTAGTGTGCACACCAGAGTCATTAAGTACATAGCGTGATTGTATATTTCGATGAACAATATGGGTAATCAAGACGGATTGTCTATGTCGTGTTTCGAATAATCACTATACAAGAATTGCATGTAAATGAATGTCGTTATGCATTATGCTTGATTGTATGCTTATGTGCGTATGCAAATGAATTTCAATGATTCTTCTAAAACCTCAGGTAAGGTTTGCGAAATATTTTTACTGGGTATGAATGACGTTTATTCAGTTTATCTGACTTTTGTTTCTCTTTTGTTTCTTTTCTTTTCTTTTGTATTTTGTTTCCGCCACGGAAACCAAAGTGCAGGTTTAGTCGAGTGAGGACATACATCTTGTAAGCTAGAGTTGGCGTCAGTTTTTAGAACTCTCTGTTTCAGTAGATTGTTGGGATTTTTGGTTTGTGCCCTTTGAAAGCAAAGTTGTAATAATTTGATTAATGGACTTAAGCTCACTATATAGAAAACTCTGATAATAATTGTTTTAGATTGTTTAAGTTTCCTTTGTTAAGCGCCTTTGATACCTAGACTTTCTTTCTGCTTAATATTTACTCCTTAGCGATAAATGTTGCAGTAGCGCCCTTAGATTTGTGACGGTTAAGTGGTGTCGAGTCATGTATAATGACATCGATAGACCCCAGGAAATCGTTGTAAATTCGGGGGTGTTACACGGCTGATGGCACCCTTCTTGTCTGGTGGTCGTGAGAGGGAGAAGGGAAGGTATGATCGAAAATTTTGGTGGTGGTGATGGGTCGGTGCCTAATACGGTGACAATGATAGAAAGGCGGGAGGGGAAGATTGAAATTTGGTGGTGGTGGTGGGCTGGTAGCAAAGATGGTGAAGAGGAGAGAGAGAATGAATGGGTTGCCGGAATTTGGTGGTGTTGGCGGACTGGTGGCAGAGATGATAGTGAGGAGGAGAGAAGTTCAATATGAGGGGGATTATCTAAGATCATTTTAACTTAATTTTATTATTATTATGAAGAATTAGTGCACATTAATAATATAATAATTAGCAATAAGTAGGTCCAATTAGCGGTGATAATAATGGAGTTGGACTGCGTCAGTGATGGATCCAATATTGTGACAAAAATGACAACTTGGGATTATTATTATAGAGGTTGCAACTTGCAAATTGGGATTATTATTGTTGGACCGCTTAAACTTTGGATTATTGTCATTTTTTCAAATTATTATGGCTTTATTTCACTTATTTGGTTCAAAGGTTTTTACAAGGTAAATCGTAAAATCATGAAATATGGTACTAAAATGATAACGTAATTTCCCGCATAATGATAATGTGGTATTAGTATATTAATTTTTATGATTTTTCGCAGACAAATAGGAAAAAAATAAAGATATAAAAGGCTTTGATTTAGGTAGTAATATTCGTTTAGAGTAGTTTGGGTTTATAAAGACAACAGTGTAACCTGGGACTTTGAGTTATATCTCATCATCTACCCAACATAAAATTGTAACAAGCAAAACTAGATGTGAAGACAATATGAATATCTTTTATGTTGGCCAGATGAGAAAATGGTTTTACTTGGAGGCATCCAATCAATATTTGAGGGTTCGATGTATACATTTGTATTCCTCGGTTCCCCTGCATTAAGTCAACATGACAAGGAAATTCCACATGGATTTATTTTTGCAACTTTCAAGTTGGATTCAAGGTTGGGTAGCTCGGTTGCATCTCGGCTTCTAGCCCATTCGTCTCCCAAAGTTAAGAGCTACATGCAAGTAGCTTTCCCCATCCCCGCTACTTCTCCGTTGTTGCCAATTATGAAAAATATAGTTAGATATTTACTTCTGATTCGAAATTAAAGGAGACTAAGTTCTGGTCATTTTACTAACTTTCTTGATGGGCCAGTTTCTTGTACAACCTTCAAAGGTGAGGAGTAGTGGAATGTACACATAGGGATGTGCTTTTGAGGCTTGTGTGGAAATCTTCTATCCATCTATAACGAAAATGAGGTATCAGTGTATTCGAGAAGAAGTTAGGTGTAGCAAGGACTCATGGACTCATTGTCCTTTCTTCAACCAAGTAAACATCATTTCACTACCCTCACCACCTTCTACAATCAGGGGCGGACCCACCCACATAGATAGGCATATGCTCACCCAGCTTTTCAAAAAAAAAAAAAAAATCAGTTCACTTAAAAAAAAGAGAAGAAAGAAATAAAAGTGTGAAAGTGTGACTTACTGAGTCTAACTTCATGTGGTCCATCACATTACTTTAATGCTTTGTATTGGATCGGAACTGCCTTTCACAATTTTACTGTCATAAAGTTGGCCCATTATTTTATTAACCCTTCTTTAGTTCTTTATTCTATCTATGTCCCTCTCTCGTTCTCTCTCATGCTTTCAAACGCCCCAAACGACTGTGCATTTGTACCTGTGCTATACTGATTGATTGCAATTTACGACTTTAGGAGAAGTCCGAGAATAGTCTACCAACAAAACGCCCCACCTTCACGGTCCCATCTCCCTGGCAAGTTATTTCTTGCTATTGATTTTAATTGAAATTTATGAATATTGTTTAGTTTCGTTTGTTTTGTGTAACTATGCTTAGTAATTTATTTATTTTGTTGCATTTATCATATTATTGTTCGCCCCTTGTATTAAATTTCTAATTAGTTAAATTTTGAATGATGTTTTTGCTTAGTATGTATGATTATTAGTTAGGGCTAAAATTAAAAAAGCAAACTTTTTTAGCTAGGTATAAATTGATATTTGATAGTTGGTTGGTTTGTTTTTTTTTTTTTTTTTTTTGGTAAAAGGTCAGTGTGATCTTATACGAACTACTGGAAAGAGCAATGTAAATAACAATAAGGGAGGGAAGGGGAGAAAAATCAGATCACCCTCTAGGAGGGGTACCTATTCCCTAACTCCCCAAGCCTCAAAAACAAACACAAAGCTACATTAAACTTGCTACAAAAGCTTTCTCATGAGATGTTAGCTTTCCCAGGACATTAAAACTGATTCTAGTTCTAATTTCTCTCATTATGGTCTTGCTGATTAAAGTTGTGGACTTCTCTTCAGTCCTGAAAACTCTAGCATTTCTTTCAATCCAGGCATGATAAGTCACTGCTTCCATGCATGCAGCAATGATCCTTTTTTGTCCTCTGCACATTTGCTTCCTGTTTTCCATCCATCTCCACCATCTTCCATTGCCATCTGGTACTTGACATGCTTGCACCTAGCTACACACCCTCTGCTTTAAATCAGACACCCAGGGACATGTATAGAAAAGATGATTGTGATCTTCATCTGCTGTATTGCACAAAACACATTCCTGGCTGACAGGGATTTGGTAAACTCTTGACATTCTATCTTTGGTAAGCAGTCTGTGCTTGTCAGCAAGCCAGAATATAAATGAGTGTTTTGGAATAGCCACTCTATCCCAAAGATACTTTGCTGTTCTGCACATCAAATTGGTGTTTCTGAGGAATCTGTATCCATCAGCTACTCTGTAGGTCTTCCCTTCTTCTCTTCAGATACATCCTTTAGGGAACAAGGTTCTCATTTCTAGAAATTTTTGTAGTACCAACTGCAGTCCAAAGGGATATTGGTCTGCCAAAAGGGGTTATTCTTCATATAAATCCCAGCTACCCATCTTACCCAGAGATGATCTTCCTTATGAGCCAGAGCCCACACAAGCTTTGCAACAACCGCTTTATTCCAGATTTGGCACAGTTTAAAGTTTAGGCCTCCATGCTTCTTCTCATTGCAAATGTTGTCCCAGCTCACAAGTGGTATTTTTGCATGATTTCCAGTACTCCCCCATAGGAAGTTTCTGCACACCCCTTCAATTCTTCTGATAATGCTCTGAGGTAGTAAGTAGATAGAGGACCAATAAACATGTATGGACATTAATACAGAGTTTATAAGCTGGCATTTTTCCATGTAGGACAGATGCCTAGTGCTCCAGCATCTTACCCTGGCAGTGATTTTATCAACCAAAAATTCACATTCTACCTTTGTCCACTTTGTAGGGGTCATTGGCTTGCCCAGATATCTCATTGGGAAGGTTCCCTCCTGGAATCCAGTCAAATCAATGATCTGATTCTTTACAGTATCAGTCATTCCATTCATATAAATATGGGATTTAATCTGGTTTGCTTTGAGCCCAGATACTTCAGAAAAATGAGAGAAGCCCTGCATTATTCTTTTAACAGAAGGAATATGCCCCTTACAGAACACCATTAGGTCATCAGCAAAGCACAAGCTCACCATCTTCAAGTTCTTGCACAAGGGATGAAATTTGAAATCATGCAGATTACTCACAAACTTCAATGTCCTAGTCAAATATTCCATCACAAGAATAAAAAGGAGAGGAGAGATGGGATCTCCTTGCCTCAACCCTCTGCCACCCTTGAAATACCCATGTTGACCCCCATTTAAGAAAATAGTAAAGCTAGTAGTCCTGACACATTGCATTACCCAATGACAGAACATAGATGGTAACCCCAAACCTTTGAGCATTTCTTCCACAAAGTACCAGTGAACTGTGTCATAGTCTTTCCTTAAATCAATTTTGAATAAACATCTAGGGGATACATTGACTTTCCTATTGTAAAGTCTAATCAAATCCTGACTAATCAGGATGTTGTGTGTAATAGACCTCCCCTTCACAAAGGCACCCTGGTTCTCATCCACCACATCAGGTAACACAAGAGCTAATCTATTACAGATCATTTTAGAGATGCATTTATACAAAGTGTTACAGCATGCAATAGGTCTGAAATCACAGGGTTTCTCATGGCTATCAACTTTTGCAATCAGTGAAATTATAGTTGAATTAATTTTAGTGAGAACTTTACCTGATTTGAAGAAATCCAAAATTGCATCTGTGATTTCAGTACCAATGATACTCCAGGCATCTTTAAAGAAACCACTACCTAGCCATCAGGTCCAGGGGCTTTGGTAGATGGTATAGAGAACAAAGTTGTCCTCACCTCCTCCATTGTGTAAGGACGGGTTAGAATAATCTTGTGCTCAGTTGTGAGTTGCTTGCCTGCTTTCATAATCACCTCACTGGCTGTTCCTCTATCAGGAGTAGACACCCCAAGCATAAGAGAGTTTTCTAAATTTCTCAGTGGCCTCTTTCTCTGTTTTCTGAAGCTGTACATTCATCAGATCAGCATGTAGGTCCTCTTGGGCTTTGTACATGGCCAATCTAGCTTCATATGCTTGAACTTCTATCTCACTAAACTGTGACTTATTGAGTTTCCTGAGCTTTCCTTGAAGAATTTTGAGCTTTTGAGTAAACATTTTACATCCATGAATATGGTTGCTCCAAACATCTCCTACTATGGGAAGAAAGTCATCAGATTGAGCCCACATGTCAAAATACTTAAATTGTGAGGACCTGTTTTGTTGTTCTGCAAGTAGTGTAACCACAGCAAGGCAATGGTCTGAGATCCCTTCAGGAAGGAACCACACCTCAGTCACATTCATTTGATCTAGCCACTCCTCATTACACAGAACTCTGTCAAGCTTGGAGAACACTCTCATATGGACTTCTTGTTTGTTTGTCCAGGTAAACCCGC
Organism: Tetragonia tetragonoides; assembly: GCA_038025085.1. Lineage (NCBI taxonomy): Eukaryota > Viridiplantae > Streptophyta > Magnoliopsida > Caryophyllales > Aizoaceae > Tetragonia > Tetragonia tetragonoides. The sequence goes on along the minus strand of CM076145.1, from coordinate 5,258,125 downwards.
ATCCCTTCCAAGCATGATCAGCTAGGTGACAATCTGAGACACATTCTTTGAAATCTGAGAAATCAGCCAAGGTGACCACATCTGCCCCCAACCTGTCATCTGCTTGCAAAAGGCTATTAAAATCACCCATAAGTGCCCATGGGCTCTGCATAGAGGAAGCAATTCTCCTAATATCCTCCCATAACACCATTCTCTCACTTACACTATTAAAACCATACACAAATGTAATAAAGAAACTTTGTGTAGTGGCATAATGAGTAACCTGACAATGCACCATATGTGCTGTAGACTTAACAATCTGAACATGGAAATAGTCCAGCCTCCACATCACTGTAGACGCCAAAAAAGCGTCTTCAGATTCCTCCGTAAAAGCCCGATGATGAAAAGAGTAATTTATAAACTTGAACTGCTATTTTTGATTTAATAGTTAAGATAAGGTCTCAGGTTTTTCCTCCAAACACTCCTTCATTCCATTTCATTCAAAAGCCCCGTTCAAGAGCTTTCAACCGACATGTCTCATGCATCTTTCCGACTCCCGGTCGCCAAGTTGCGATTTAGGGGTAAAACGTCTTTTACTGTTCAAGGGTAACACGGTCTTTTCACATTTTTCGGAATATTTTAAATTCCTCCTGAAAGTAAAAACGGACTGGATGACGTCATTATGTCGACATCCAGCTGGCTGCTGACAGCTGTCAGCGGCCCTGGGATAAATCCCAGGGCCGCTAGCAGCGCTGACCCTGCTTCTGGCCCGACTCTTTTTTCGGCCCAAATCCAAATTTCGGCTCCTTTTCAGCCGTCCAACCCTACTTCCTGCGCCTATAAATATGACCCTCCACCCTCAGTTCCAAACACACAGTCTACAGTTGACAACCTCTATTCTCAGTAGTATTGACTCTGAGCTTCCCCCTCTTTCTTCCAAATTTGAGATCTATTTTTACTATTCTTGTCAAATATAGCCTACAGTTCAAGTACAAATTCCTGAGGGTTCAAATTAAATTAATTGCTTAATTGTTTATTTTCTAGTAGTCATAATGTAGATATCATGCTAGAATAGCGTTTTCTTGCTTCCTAAATATTGTCTGTATAGTCGTTGTGCTGCTCAACCTGTCAAAACGAATGCATGTCTAAATAAGGGTTAATAATAAATGTTGTGATGCTTGTGATGAACCAATTAATAATCTAAGTCTAGGTTGTTAATCCGGTTTTGCATGGGAATTATGTCTTTAAATTATTAAGCAAACTTGAGTTAGTAGAGGCCGTCATAAACGGGCGAGTTGGGTGCCTAAAACCTTCCCACCTCGTACCTTCGCCCCCGAACCTATTATTTTTGGGTACTCATATGTTCTATATGAGCGGGAGTCTTTCTAAAAACATGATTAGTTCACTTTTCGCGCTATTGGGTTGTCCCTTCGATAAAACGCCGATAGCAGATTTGTGACCTCTTTCATGGTTTTTATTCAATTCATGTCTTTACAAAATCCTTTCTAACTCGATGGTCCCTTGAACTTATCTAAACCCCCAACTTACAAATTTTCTATAAGGACGCACACCGTGGAAACCAATACTCATATAAAAAGGATTGGACGAAAATCTCGGATCCTTACACTGGCGACTTCACTGGGGATTTATTTAAGAGGGTGAGACTCGAAAGTCAAGTTTACTTAATTGTTTAATAACATGTTCCATATTTTTGCATCATTTGCATGTGCCTTGGCATAAACTTTTGACCCTTATCGACCCTCGAGGAAGTTTGTGTCGCAACTCGTAGACAACCCGTATATCTAAAGGAATATACAGTTGTCCAATCGTGCAAATCGACGCTTCCTCACCCATGACTCATCAATCCTTGTTGATGAAAAGAATTACAATTGATGTGTCGACCATCCGCGAAATGGAAATTGTAATTTGTCGTGGTAACCTCACAGGAGCCAAAAGCCTCTAGCCCACATTCGTGCATCCGCTTGCTTGTTGAGCATGTGTTGTTGTAATATCCGTCTGATCGCATGTTTGCCTGTAATTATGTCGTTGTAATGCTTGCCTGAATGCATGAATATCGTGATTATGTGCCAACATGTACCTACGTGTTAGGAGCCTTTTCTTTTATTTTTAGCTAGTTCCTAATGCCCGAAGATGGTGCGAGAATTCCAATTCAATGAACACCCATCATTTTCCCGATGATATATTCCAAAAAGTCATTGAACAATCTTCTAGGATCTTTTTAGTAGAAAAAAAAGTCAGTCTTTCAGTTTTCCCGCTCCCTTTTCTTTTTTTTTCCATTTCTTTATTTTATTTTTTTTTTTCTTTTGATGTAATTCAGATTCGGTCAAAAAAAAAAAAGAAGAGAAAATCGAAGAAAAAAAAATCGGCAAAAAAAAATTGAAAAAAAGGCCGCCGAAAATCAAAACAAAAAAAAATCGAAAAAATATAAAAAGACCGAAATTCTTTTATTTTATTTTTGTTTTATCCCATTTTCCATTTTCTTTGAGTCTAGAAAAATAAAAATAGGATAGTCCATCTTTTTCTATTTTTCTTATTTTCGTTCATTGGCTTTATTTTCCTTGGATATTAGGAAAATATTCATGGATTTAGGCTTAAGGACTTTTTAGGACAATGTGTTTCTCTATGTGTGGGTCAACTTTTTCTCAGAGGAGAGTCTCATAGTCTTTTTCATGTTACTAAGCGTTCCATGCTTCCTATTCAGGATAGGATCCGAAGAAGAAAGATTTGGCTAGGGTTCGATTCACTTTTCTACCATACTTTGATTCAAAGCCACCTTGATCACATCATGATCAGAACAGTTCAAGGGTATCTGGTTGAGATGACTGATCGAATAGACATGTTGGAAGCCGACATCACCAACATTAAGTCAAGACAATTGTGGGATACAACGATGTTTGTTCCTTCGTCTGAAAACCGAAAATCCGTGACTTCGGGAAAGCCTAATCCTGTTCCCCAAGGGCCAGAAAAGAAACGTAAGAGCGACCCGTCTTCCTCCAATGTCTCATCCAGGGAATACTACATACCTCGGAGTAAGCCGAATAGGGATTTCTCTCCATTGGGAATAACTCTCAGCACAGCTTTCGAGAGATTAGTGGACAAAGACATACTCCGACCCATAGGTCCCACTCCAGAACCAAGTACCAAGGGTCGTAACTGGAAAGAAGGAGATTACTGCAAGTATCATCAAGGGAAAGGTCATGACACGATCGACTGTTGGGCCCTTAAACACATCATCCAAGACAAGATAGACAATGACACACTCCCATTGACCAAAGCTGAAGAAACCGGAAGTTTCTGCAACCTCCTGGGTGCTATCAACCATATTGCAATCGAGGAGCCCAAAGATTACTCTCACCTCATTTATGGTGAAGAAATCACCTTGATTTCTCAAAAATCCTATGAAGAAGAACCAGACGCGATAGGCAACAAAACAGTGAATGACAAAAATCAAGTACAAGAAAGTCTGGCTCGCATAATCAAAGAGATACAAGGGATAAGAGAGAAGGTTGACATTCTAGAAGAACGCACCTCCAAGCGCAAGAACGCAGTCATCTTGGCCAAAGAAGAAACTTGGTGGGGCCAAGACCTTCTTTATCACAAAATGTCCAAGTATGGGTATGTTCGTCCAAGGACTCGCGCATCAAAGCTCCTTCCAAGAGACGGAAATCCATTTCTAAGCTGTACCTACTGCGCGGCTGAGGGACATCACATCAATCAGTGCAGGCGCTTTAAAGGGCTAGTCTTGCATTTCATTGACCAAGGGACAATGTGGCCACCATATACTTGGACAGCCAGTTGGAGTCGTCATAGTCAGCAGAAGTACAACCCTCTCTTTGCGCCCATGGAAGCCGTGATGAGCGCACTAGTATGGAGAGGTGACATCTAACCCCACATCCCTTTGGAGGATGCCAAGGCAGAACCGGGTGAAAACCGACCTTATTGCAAGCATCATCGAGTATTCAGACACCATACAGATGACTGCCTACGCCTAAAAAGACGACGTCCAAGGTGTCATTGATAGGGGATAGGTTCCGCCACCGCTAAGGGATGGCAATGTGGACGATGAAGCCTGGAATTAATTGCTTACCCGCAGGAGCTAGAGGAATCGAGTCTGAGTCCCCAAGTGTTGTCGAGTTAGGGTCCTAGATAAATCTTTAGGTTGAGTCTTGAATAGGGGTGTTCCCCGTTTTACTTTTATTTCTAAGTCTAGTTTCTTTTTGACGGGAATTAGAGACCCTCTTCTCTAAAGTAATGTGTGCTTATCTCTTTTTGCAAATCAATAAACATTCCTCTTACTCATTTTTTTCCTTGTTTGGCTATTGATAAATCCAATGAATACAAAGTTGCACAATTAACTAATCAATTTAAGCAGTGTAAGTAAACTTCGTAAAGCAAGAATGCAGATTTTCACTTTTACAGGAATTTGAGTGGCTGAACTCTCTCAACAATGCCGCTCCATAAAGAAGAAGCGAGCCAGCCTTTTGCAACAACCTCGACACAGAAATGACTTTGGAGGATCCTTGATACCAAGACATCTTCAACTACAGAGGTATATACCCTCAAGATGCACATCTAAGAGCTCAACGGGCCATCCGTCTCTAAGCGGTACAATACATAGAATACAAGGGGGTTCTGTACAAAAAGTCTCATAACGGGGCCAACCTCAGATGCGTGAATTCCGAAGAAGCCGCAGAGATTATGGACGAGGTACACAATGGTGTGTGCGGGCCACACATGAATGGTCGAATGCTCTCTTGAAAGGTCCTACAGTTGGGATACTACTGGACTACTATGGAAAGGGATTGTTACGACTATGTCAAGAAGTGCAAGAATTGTCAGATATATGCCAACCTGCAGCATATGCCACCCTTAATGCTCCACAACTTCACATCCCCTTGGCCATTTTTCGCATGGGAAATAGATATCATTGGTAAGATCACCCCAAAGGGCTCGGGAGGACATGAATACATCCTAGTAGCCATAGACTATTTTACCAAATGGGTCGAAGCCCAATCCTATGTCGTCCTTACCTCCAAAAAAGTGTCCAAATTCATAAGGAACAACATCATTTGCCGATATGGCGTTCCGCATGAAATCATCAGTGACTATGGATCCCACTTCAAAGCCGAGACAACCACCCTCCTCAAAAACTACAAAATCCAGCACCACAAATCATCCCCTTACCGTCCCCAAACCAATGGCACAGTAGAAGCCGCCAACCAAAACCTCAAGACTATCATTGAAAAGATGATAGAAAACTACAAAGATTGGCCCATCAAACTCCCATTTGCCCTTTGGGGATATAGGACATCCGTAAGATCCTCTATGGGAGCAACACCTTATTCCCTAGTCTATGTAATGGAAGCAGTTCTACCCATAGAAGTCCAATTACCCTCCATGCGCATAGCCTTAGAAGGAGAAATTCCTGAAACCCAGTGGTTACAAGCCCGCTACGAAGAACTCATGTTCATGGATGAAAGATGCCTACGGGCCCTAGATCATTCCCACATGTGTACCAACAGCCCATGGCAAGAGCATTCAACAAAAAGGTTCAACCTCGAAATTTAAAGGAAGGGGATTTAGTTTAGAAAGAATTACGTGCCCCAGTTACCGACCCTAGAGGCAAATTTCGACCCAACTGGTCCGGCCCATTCATCATCAAAGACATTCTATCAGGAGGTGCAGTCAGGCTCATGGATATTGATGGCATCGAGTTCAGTCAGCTCACCAATATGGATCAACTAAAGAAGTGCTACATCTAAAAAAATGAAATATTCCGAAAATTAAAAAAAAAAAAAAAAAAAAGACGTTCACAACTTCAACGAACTACGCTGGCCTGATTCCACACTGGATACGTAGGTAACCCTTTTAAGGGGCCCGGCCAAAACCAATCCAAAATTCCTTTCAAACTCATGCAAAAGGGATAATCTTTATTCAAACTGAACGAATAAGCTTACATTGCAAGAATTAAACTTCCTAAGGTTACAAAAAAAATAATGCAACTATGAGGGTTTAAGTTAAACAAATTCTTATTATTATTATTTTTTTTTTAACTAGACTTGCTTTCCTAGAAAACTACTTTAATCCTTCTTCCCTTTAGAAGGCTTCGTTGAAGAGTTCTTCTTTGAAAGACCTTGGCTTGAGGAAGACCTATGATCGCTCCGTTGAGCTGGGGGCTTGCCTCTTTTCAGTACATGATAGCCTCCCATTTGAGGCCCTTCCTTTCTTTTCTTGCTTCCTGTTTTTGAGTCATACTTAGGCTTTAGCTGGTCCCACTCCTCATGAAGAAGGGCTCGTCTCGCTTCTCCATCACTGCAGGAAAGCCAGTTTAGATAGGTCTCAGAAACTTGAGTTGGGGCAATCACCCGAGGTACATTCCAGCGGTCCTGGCTACGCCAGCACTTTCCCCAATCCGTAGCAAACTCAGTGGTCAATGGTACGATAGTTGGTCTCGTAATTTCCTGATGAGGAATAACCTGCTTCAACCCATATTGCCTCATGACCCTAGAGGGGAAGAAGAAAGTAGTCCCGTACAAACCCAATATGGTAGTATGAGGAACCAAATTGTCACTAGCCACTAAGGAGGTCAAGTTCCACCAAGACACATGCCAGCGAATAACAGGCCCCGCATGGAAAAAGGTATCCCATTCAGCGAGGGACTTTTCAGAATATAGCCTTTTCCTAACCAAAAAGCTAGCAGCGATATAGGTTTTCTTTGACCAAGCCCGAGGAACACGAGCTATCATATTATCTGGTGATTCTATTAGCCTCAGATGCTCACATAACAAAATTTGAAGCATCAGGGGGCTGCCAGAAAAAGCTTCGTGAGGAGAGATTTTCAGCCTGTCGAGCCCAATAATAGTTTCCCCTACAGCCAGATGCAAAGGAGAATGCCCTTCAACCATTTGATTAACCACTCGCAGCAACGAGGCTCTGCCCAAGTCAGGAGATTCTGCATTAGCAAAAAATAGGTGGTTCAACAGGCAAAGTACAAAAGCCTGACGGCGACAACGCTTGAATATTGCATTCTTTTTAAAAGAAACAACAAACTTTTCGCAGAGTTGAACCAAGTCCACATCGACACCAAGAACCATGCTTTTGGCTTCTGCAGATGACAAACCCAAGGATTTCTTGTACTGATCCCTAAAACCATCTCTCACATAAGGCATAGCTGGGGGAAGAACATCAGGCATATTAGTGATCGCAGCAAATTCTGCAACTAAAGGGCATAATTCAGAGTTACAAAAACGGAAAACATGCAGGTCAGGGTCCCAATAATTCAGAGCGGATCGAAGAAGGGGCCACAATATTTTTGTTGGTCTTAAGGTCATCAGGGTAGAGACATGGAACGGAGCTAGTTCAAGTTTATCTTCTAGGGTCAGATTTTTGCACCAGGCATCAAACAGGTTTTCAAAGGATTTCACCATGATAGAAAATTTGGGAAATTTGGGAGAGCTAAGGTCTGAAAAGTGATACAACCTCAAGTATCCCGTAAATCCTATTTATAGGCAAAAACGCGGGCCAAAGAAGTCAGAAATCCATAAAAAAGCGCAAACCAGAGCCGTCAGCGGCCATGGTCAACGCCGCTAGCGGCCATGACCCTAGCCCGGTCCGAATTTTTCTCTCGCTCCAGCTCACCCTATTGATCCGGTCTGCCCGACTTAAGCCCAGTTTTGATATGCGCGCTGAATTACAAAGCCCGAGACTCTCTTAGTTTTATCTTTTTCAATTTGTTCTTTTTTTTAGGGGGTATAATATGTGTAATTTTTGCTTTTTCTTTATTTCATTCTCCAAATTGTGGCTTTTCCTACTGCATAACACATTGCATACTTAGAGATCAGACGGGCATAATCGAGTCATCATATCATATCATATATATCATATCATATATATCATAAAAATGCATAAAAACAGAAGTTCGAAATGTCAAGATCAATGTCTACAAGGATATCCAACATCGCTCAGCCAGAGTCGTCATCACTGTTGTTGTCAGCCTCATCATCAACGGACAGCCCCTGACAGTAGTTCCCAGTCGAATAGTGAAGAGAAGAGCTATAAATGGGCCTGCTGTTTTCGGGCCTCGTGTTCCACCCACCATATGCTAGTGCACGCATAGGGGTACCCCGCCGGAAACCCCACGGCAAAGAAACTCTCTGTGGCCTGACTGGCGAAGTCCATAGCCATATCCTGTTGCGAAGGCCCAGTATGAGGCTCATCCCATCCAGGGGCATTCGCCCAACCTCCGACTGTGGGGGTAACAATAGGCCTGCTATCAAGAGAAGGCTGGAAACCCACAGGGGAGAATATCTCCGCAATGTACGGCACAGAAGGTCGGGGCGCCTCATCAACAGGAGGCCTGGTCACAGCTACGGGAGGTGAACGGGCAACAGATGGTCTGCTCGCCGAAGAGGCCCTCGCAGCAGAAGAATGTTTGGGCCCCACCGAAGACGAGGACTCGGACATCTGCAAACAATCAAGATCGAGATGTTAAGTTAAGCACTTCACTTAGCTAAACAAAGGATAAAAGTCTACTTACATCAACGATCCGAGACCGAGAAATCTTCCCCTTGCCCATTACTCGACCATAGCCTTTCTTCAGCAGGTGGATGAGCTTGAAGATCTGAGAGGTCTGCTCCCGGTTCAACTACAAAAAGAAAGCCACAAGATAGAGTCAGCACTCAAAAGCAAACACAAACACAAGAAGGGATGAAAAGGAGCTCACCCCTGTACAACCATCAGGCAAGGGCAAGCCCTCCACAGTCTCTCCGTCAGCCATATGAAGAGGGAACTCCTTTACTATGCGTCCCCCACTCTCCCCAATGTACCTCACCTCATTGGTCGGCAAGGTCACGCTTGGGGGCTGACCCCGAGGAACTCTAGAATGAGACCTCCTAGGACCCTGAGGAGCTAGACGATCCTCCTGCAAGACACAAGAAGTCAGTATATCACACATACAGCTAAAAAGATGCAGATAAGTTTCTTACCTTAGAAGTAAGGTCCGGCATCAAGCGATCCAAGCAGTAGGCCAGCTACACGGCCGTGCGGTCCAAGCCAACAACCTCCAGCATAAGATACTCCGTGGCCGCCATACCACGGATCACGACACCCAAGTCCCGCACACTCAGACCATGCAGATAGAACATGGTCAAAGGAGGATCCTCCGGAACCAGGTGACTACCCAGGGAGGGGTAGACCAGCCGAGTCAAACGGTCCCCCAAGTACCATACAAAGCCAAATGACCCCTCAAAGACCACCCGCAGAGAAGACACTCTAAAGGAATCCAGGGTAATATTGGATGGAACCCCAGGGATACCATCAAAAGCAGACCATGACACCTGCAGGTTACCGGTTCAAAAGTTCATTCACACCAAATGGACCAACAAGAAAAATGCACAAGTCAACAACAACATACCGTAGATGCGGCATGGCACTCGAAGGTGGCCCAAAAATGCTCCAGAGAGGTAAACGAGTGGTTACCCCTACCAATCCACCGTGAACCTAATGGGAACATCCTCAAACCAGGACGGTGAGGACCGAAAGTCGGAAAATACTCAAAGAACCACAGCTGCCACACAAGCAAGAAAATAAGCTCCAAGCCCAAAAGCAAGCACGTGCAAAGGAAAAGAAAAAGAAAAAAAAAAAACAAATGGGCCTACCTCTAGTATCCTCCATGGGCCCGAGATAGATGTCCTCTCACCCATCTCCTTAGGCCTACAAGCCCGACGACACCATCTCACCAAGGAAGCATAAGCGGAAGCACCGAGGTTGTACTCATAGACCTTGGACAAATCCTCCAGACATGTCAAGAAACCGACTTGACATACACTCTTCTTCTGAGCAAAGATGGTAGAACCCAACAAGCAAGCCAGGAAAATACGGGCTCTCTGCTCCTTAGTAAGCCCCTGCTCCGCCAGAGCCGCCCACAACCGCGCCAAAGAAACCCGATCCTTATCAAAGTGGACAAACATGGGGTGGGGAACATCCGAATACGACGCCCTCTAAAGGATAGCCCCGTCTGCACAGCAAACTGATAAGGGGTGGGGAACATCTCTCCTACAGGTGTATGGAAAGTGTTCGTGGAATCCCAAAACCTCTCCAATAACCCCCGGCAATGATCCTAGAATCCCCCGAGTGACAAGCAGGGATAACGGTCAGGAAATGGTCCAAACCCGAACCCAGTACCAAGTTCCTAGCCCCCACTGAAAAGGTCTCCAGCATCATAGCCCAATGGGATGTAGGCCCATGAGCCTGCAACAAGACACCAACACCCTAGCCAACAAATAAATTTTCCTCCACACCCCATATACTACAAATACAGCTAAAATAATTCCACACAAATTATATGCAGCTGACCACCAATCCAGTACAAGTCCCAATTTGTTGATTTAGAATACTGAATAGAAAAAAAGGGGGAAAATCAGAAAACATACCAGCTCCAAGTTAGACAGATGACTCTGCCTATCCGATAATAGAACACTGCGGTTCCAAACCCCAGCCGGGTGCCAGTCCAGTCGCATGAAAGAATCCTGGTACAGCCGAGCTCCATCTGCTTGACTAGTCGGAGGTGCTCTAGTAGAAGGTAACCCGGCGCGGAAAAGGCTCCGGTCATACTCCTCCTCACTCATGGGACGTTTTCCCTTATCCACGGGAGCCCTGGGAGCACAATGAAGCTTTCTCTCTCTACAAGTGGGAAAATAAAAGTTTCAGATTCGCAAGAAACAGACACCCATTCAACAATGCAACCTAAAATTCGAAAACTAGGCGTAAAAATATGCAAGTTCAAGACAAAAACCGAAAAAATCGGTCAAGAATCGACTTACCTCAAGCAAAGTGGAGCACTCAACAATGGAGGAAGCTCGAAGGTTTGCTCTCGACAAAGTGAAGCTCGACAATGAAGAAGAAGGCACGCGAAAAAAAGAGAAGCGTCGAAGCGCTTTTACTTGGCTCAAGCCCAGAGCCGCTAGCGGCCTTCCTCGAAGGCCCAGCGCCGCTGGCCTGGGCCGCTAGCGGCCTTGTAGACCTGCACGTGCGGGCCCCTCTGGTGTCCTACGACCCCTTTTTCCGGTCCAAAGTTCGTTACTTCAGTTCATTCGCGGCAGATATCAGCACCAAGTGCGCGGGAACAAAGTACTCTGGCCCACAAATTCAAGTTTGACAGTTGGCCCATTTTACGGTACCAACTATTTTCAAGTAAAACTAACCCGTTTATTTTTGCAGGTCCCAGATACCGAAACTCGAATCTACACTACGACAACCCTTACCGCCCAGAGTGCCAAAATTATTTTTAAAGCCCGAAAATTTTATCGGCCTTACAACTCAGTATTAGAAACTTCGGGCCAGTCAATGCTCGCTTAAGCTATTGCGGTTAAACTAACCTTCTGCGAAATTACAAATTTTGGGGTCAATCAATGATCGCTTAAGCTATTGCGGTTAAACTATCCCCCTGCAAGGTTACGAATTCTAGGGTCTGTCAATGGTCGCTTAAGCTATTGCGGTTAAACTGTCCCTCTATGAGGTTACTTACTATGTGTCAGTCACCATTGCAGTTATACTGTCCATTACTTTATATATGTGTTTCAGTCAATGATTGCTTAAAACTATTGCATTTAAACTGTTCATATGTCCTAACTAATTTTGCAGCCGTTATTTTAATTGCGCTGTCTCGTTGACCTTTTCGTTTCTCGTACAGAGACGGAATCTCGACATCCGCCGAGCAGTGTTTAGTCACTGTTTGTCGAAGCACTCCACGTTGATCATTCTCAAAGTATTACTAACCTTTTCATTCACTCTGAATACAGGTCCCCAGCAGACGTTTAGATCATCTACGAGCAGTGTTCTATCCTACTACCATAACCTTTATTTTCTCTTGTGTTCACAGAGATGAAATCTTAGCGCGCTACGAGCATGTCCCAACTCAGGTTTGTCTTCATATGCATGCATATTGTACACTCTCACACACTGTGTGCACATCAGCATCCTGCATGTCGCCTTCGAAATACTTTGATCTTCGCTTTTACTCAAGCTCGATGATGCACATGTTTATGTGCATAGTTTTAGTGCATTATTTCACTAGTTTAGTTAGTTTTTAGTAGTTTGAGTGCATTCTTGGTAGTTTAGCTTCACCTTTTGTTTCTAGGTTACGTGTTCTTGTTTTCTTGGTGTTTTAGGTTGTTTTCTAGGTTTCTTAGATCGAATGGAGCATCACGGATCGAAAGGAAGGAATGATGGAGTGGAGAACAAAGCTTGAAGTCACAAGAAGGGAGCTTGAAGTGGAAAAACGGGCAAGAAGAAGACCAAAAACGGCCATTTCACCTCAGCAAGCCTTAGAAGGCTTGTTGTCGTGAAACTGGGTGAAAAACGGTTGGTCTGGGTGAAAAACGGCTTTTCCCTAATTTGGCCTTTTTTCGCCCAGTTTTGTGCCTCCTCGTGCACGCGACCCTTGGGCTATAAATAACCCCTTTTGTACGAGATCCCATTATCTCATCTTATCCTTAGCTTAACTTTTCTAGGATTTTCATTAGAGTTCCTCAAATAGTGAGTTTAGAGTAATTAGTGAGTGTTAAACATTGTTAATTAGTGGAAATCTTCTCTTTAATCTTGAATATTGGTTGTAAGTTTTCTTTCCCCTCTCTCTTTCTATAAATACTTTGCAAGTTCTAATCTTTGTTGTTGAATGTTAATGGGTATTGTTATTATGAAGTTTATTTTGCTTAATACCATGATTAGTGAGTAGTTTAATTAGTCCTAGTATTAGGTAGCCCTAATCCATGCTCTTGATTGTTGGTTTGCCCCTTTTCCCAAGTTTAACATCAAATTTCTATCAATGTTAAGCATGTGCTCACCAAGTGTTTGATAAATTGCTTGATCCACTTTTTATCTTATTTATGCCTATTGTTAAGCATGGAAATGTGTTTGATGATAGTGGTTGCTTGACTATTGATGCTTGATAGTTAATACCACGAAAGTGGATTATTCTTTTGTGACTATATAATTAGCTTAATTTAATATAACTCATGCCTAGTTAGGACCCTAGAAATAGGACTCTTGGTTTGTGTTTGGGTAAATCACATCCCTTCGAAAGAAGGTGTTTGTGATGCCTTTGCTGGTTGTCAAGTGGTTTGTTATTAAAGTTTGGGGGTTATTTGGGACTAATTGACTTTCAAGGTGCATGAGTAGTGGTGATTCCTATCCTAGAATTGTCTTTATTATCGTTTCACATCTCTATTTGCTTTCATCAATTAGTTTACTTAGGTTAACCAATCTACTCAACTACTCTTTAATCGGTTTAGATAGCCTATAATTTAGGGATATTTAGTACTTTATCAATGAGTCTCCGTGGTACGAACTTGATTATTACTTCGACATACACCGTGCTTTTCCGGTTGTGTCAAGTTTTTAGCGCCGTTGCCGGGGACTCGGCGATAGATATTAGAAATCTTTTGATTTGGCTAGATTAGACCATTTTCTATTTCTTATATATATATATATATATATATATATATATATATATATATATATATATATATATATATATATATATATATATATATATATATATATATATATATATATATATATATATATATATATATTCTTATCAACTGGTGTTATCACCTTGTTCGTCTTTGTGGTTGTTATTGTAGGGCGTTCTTATTGTGCATGCCTAGGAAGCAAAAGAACAAGTTCATCGACGTTCTAGCTTTCGAGGTTCCTATTCCTAAGGGAAAGAGAAGCGCAAGGAGGAATCCCATCCTTCAACAAGAGATGGCTCGACCCTTGAGAGAGTTCGCGATACCCAATGCTCAAGAGATTCCCGGAGGCATCACTAGGCCCGCCGTGGAAGCGAACAATTTCGAAATCAAGCCCTCTCTAATAGGGATCATTGCGAGAAATCAATTTGAGCACGACGAACCACCTTACTTGCATCTCCAAATTTTCACGGAATATTGTGACACCATTAAAATCAATGGGGTTTCACAAGCTGCGATCAAGTTAAGGTTGTTCCCGTTCTCACTCATGGGAAGGGCAAGACAATGGTTGAATACTCTTCCTCCCGGCTCAATCACCACTTGGAATGAGCTCTTAGAGGCGTTCTTGAGTTACTTCTACCCACCACATCGGACGGCGTCATCTCGCCATGACATTGCCACCTTCCATCAAGAAGATGGTGAATCACTCTATGCGGCTTATCGCCGATACAAGACATACCTCCAAGAGTGCCCTCACCACTCCATGGATGAGAATCTCGTGTTCTCAAATATTCTATAGTGGAATAGACCACGCCTCTAGGCTCATGGTGGATGCGGCCTCCGGAGGGGCCATCATGGATAAACCACTTGAGGAAGCTTGGAAGCTCATTGACAACATGGCTATGAACAACCAAAGGTGGAACAAAGGACGCACCCCTATCAAAAAGGGAGGTAAACTCGATGTTGATACTTTAACATTATTGAATAGTAAAATGGATGCTTTGAATGTTAAGGTTGATATTATGAATGCACCATTATATTCTTGTGTGGCTAGTGTGTCTAATGCTTATGTGAATGTTGTTCAATGTGAGGTTTGTGGTAATAATGGTCATGTTGGTAATGAATGTCAATTGTTGGTGAATGTTGAGCATGTTAACGCATTCCAAGGCTATAATAATCCCCGCCCCCAAGGAAATGCTTTTTCTAGCACTTATAATCCGGGTTGGCTTAACCACCCCAATTTTTCTTGGAAGAATCAAGCTCCATCTTCTTCTTCCCAAGGACCTAACCCTCCGGGTTTTCAAGGTCAAGTGCCTAGTCAAGCTCGTCCTTATCTAAATCAACTTTCACCTTCCCCACCCCCCGTTTCTAATATGGAGAGCATCCTTGAGAAATACCTTGCTAATCAAGAAAAGCAAAATCAAGACTTTAGGCAACATGGTGTAATGCTTGGTGATGCCTTAACCAAATTGAATGCTAAAGTTGATCAAATGGCCACTCACCATAAGATGTTGGAAAATCAAATCACCCAAGTTTCTAGTTCATCCTCTAGGCCTCAAGGTACCCTTCCGGGGCAACCATTGAACCCAAGGGAGAATTGCAATGCGGTGACTTTGAGGAGTGGCACTCAATATGAGGGACCAAAAATGCCTATTGAAAGTCCCAAAATTATTGAGGTTGAAAAAGATGATCAACCCATTGTGGTTGACAAAGGCAAGGCTAAGGTGGGTGAGAATAAGCAAAGTGAGGTTGAGAAAGAAAAGAGTGTCACTACTCCCCCTCTCCCTTTCCCCCAAAGGTTTGTCAAGGCCAAGTTTGATTTACAATATGGCAAGTTCTTGGACATTTTTAAGAAACTCCAAGTGAATGTCCCTTTTACGGATCTCATGACCCAAATGCCTTCTTATGCCAAGTTTTTGAAAGAAATTTTGTCTAAAAAGAGGAGTTTGGAGGGCGTTGAGACCGTTGCCTTGACGGAGGGGTGTAGTGCACTCCTCCAAAAAAAGAGTCCCCCTAAGCTCAAGGATCCGGGTAGCTTCTCCATCCCTTGTGCTATAGGGAATTTGTCATTCTCGTTGGGGTGATGTATTGAATTGTGAGTTGGAGTAAAAGATAAGCATGGGGGTGTCTTTGGTGAAAGTAGATGTGTTGTGGTTGATTTTGAGTTTCAAGAAGCTTGAATGTATGAAAAAAAAAAAAAGAAGTCAAATAAACGTTCTAGGGGTAGAAGAAGGGCTTATTATCTCATTTAATCGGAATCATCTTGCCCCGATACTCCTAATGTCATAGTTTAGTTAAGGTTGTAAATAAGGTTGGCTTGGTGATTATTCCATAGGATTGGAGTTGGTGTTTTTGATATTTGGAAATATTTTTCGCACCCCCTGATCTTTTCTAGACGAATTGGGGAGATGTTAGTGTTTCCACTATGTCTTTTTGACTCTAAGTCCACATCACAAATGCATTCCCACCTTACCTTAAGCCTCATTACAACCCAAAAGACCTCCCGACCTTTGCATCTGGAGTTGTCTCTCAGCGGTAGAGATTTTAGAGGATAGGCAAGCATATGGTAGGATGTCACCGAAGTTTAAATTCCGAGTGTTGATTATTGCATAATTACCCCAAACACATGAGGGTGAGGGACTTACACTTCCCAAAGTGAGAATCTTTCGGGGTAACTTGCTCCACTTTTTGAGGAGATTTAGCGAGTCGGTTGAGTGCTTGTATACCATGTGCTTTGTGAACTTGATCCAAGTCTTCAAAACTAGAGTTTGGAATGCTTTTTTTTAAAGATGTTTTGGCCTCAAGGTCTTGAGTTCTTGTGTTTATTCTAGGTACTTTCCCGATGTTCTTCACTTGAGTAGGTGATCTCTCAAATAGTTCGTGCTAACCTTCGATCTTGCTTGGTGTGATAATTTAGTGGTTTGTAGTTTTCTTGAGGACAAGCAAAGGTCTAGCATGGGGGAGTTTGATGCACATGTTTATGTGCATAGTTTTAGTGCATTATTTCACTAGTTTTAGCTAGTTTTTAGTAGTTTGAGTGCATTCTTGGTAGTTTAGCTTCACCTTTTGTTTCTAGGTTATGTGTTCTTGTTTTCTTGGTGTTCTAGGTTGTTTTGTAGGTTTCTTAGATCGAATGGAGCATCACGGATCGAAAGGAAGGAATAATGGAGTGGAGAACAAAGCTTGAAGTCACAAGAAGGGAGCTTGAAGTGGGAAAACGGGCAAGAAGAAGACCAAAAACGGCCATTTCAACTCAGCAAGCCTTAGAAGGCTTGTTGTCGTGAAACTGGGTGAAAAACGGCCGGTTTGGGTGAAAAACGGCTTTTTCCTATTTTGGCCGTTTTTCGCCCAGTTTTGTGCCTCCACGCGCACACGACTCTTGGGCTATAAATATCCCCTTTTGTACGGGATCCCATTATCTCATCTTATCCTTAGCTTAACTTTTCTAGGGTTTTCATTAGAGTTCCTCAAATAGTCAGTTTAGAGTAATTAGTGAGTGTTAAACATTGTTAATTAGTGGAAATCTTCTCTTTAATCTTGAATATTGGTTGTAAGTTTTCTTTCCCCTCTCTCTTTCTATAAATACTTTGCAAGCTCTAATCTTTGTTGTTGAATGTTAATGGGTATTGTTATTATGAAGTTTATTTCGCTTAATACCATGATTAGTGAGTAGTTTAATTAGTTCTAGGATTAGGTAGCCCTAATACATGCTCTTGATTGTTGGTTTGCCCCTTTCCCCAAGTTTAACATCAAATTTCTATCAATGTTAAGCATGTGTTCACCAAGTGTTTGATAAATTGCTTGATCCACTTTTTATCTTATTTATGCCTATTGTTAAGCATGGAAATTTGTTTGATGATAGTGGTTGCTTGACTATTGATGCTTGAGAGTTAATACCACGAAAGTGGATTATTTCTTTTGTGACTATATAATTAGCTTAATTTAATATAACTCATGCCTAATTAGGACCCTAGAAATAGGACTCTTGGTTTGTGTTTGGGTAAATCACATCCCTTCGAAAGAAGGTGTTTGTGATGCCTTTGCTAATTGTCAAGTGGTTTGTTATTAAAGTTTGGGGGTTATTTGGGACTAATTGACTTTCAAGGTGCATGATTAGTGGTGATTCCTATCCTAGAATTGTCTTTATTATCGTTTCACATCTCTATTTGCTTTCATCAATTAGTTTACTTAGGTTAACCAATCTACTCAACTACTCTTTAATCGGTTTAGATAGCCTATAATTTAGGGATATTTAGTACTTTATCAACGAGTCTCCGTGGTACGAACATGATTATTACTTCGACATACACCGTGCACTTGCGGTTGTGTCACTGGATCAAAGTGGGGGCTTCTGTAGACGCTAAAAAAGCGTCTTCGGATTTCTCCACAAAAGCCCGATGATGAAAGCAGGAGTAATTTATAAACTTGAACTGCTATTTTTGCTTTAATAGTTAAGATAAGGTCTCAGGTTTTTCCTTCAAACACTCCTTCATTCCATTTCATTCAAAAGCCCCGTTCAAGAGCTTTCCAACGACACGTCTCATGCCTCTTTCCGACTCCCGGTCGCCAAGTTGCGATTTAGGGGTAAAACCGTCTTTTACTGTTCAAGGGTAAAACGGTCTTTTCACATTTTTCGGAATATTTGAAATTCCTCCGGAAAATAAAAAGGACTGGATGACGTCATTATGTCGACATCTAGCTGGCTGCTGACAACCGTCAGCGGCCCTGGGATAAATCCCAGGACCGCCAGCGGCGCTGACCATATTCCCAGGGCCGCTAGCGACTCTGACCCTGCTTCTGGCGCGACAATTTTTTCGGCCCAAATCCAAATTTCGGCTCCTTTTCAGCCGTCCAACCCTACTTCCTGCGCCTATAAATACGACCCTCCACCCTCAGTTCAAAACACACAGTCTACAGTTGACAACCTCTATTCTCAATAGTATTGACTCTGAGCTTCCCCCTCTTTCTTCCAAATTTGAGATCTATTTTTACTATTCTTGTCAAATATAGCCTACAGTTCAGGTACAAATTCGTAAGGGCTCAAATTAAATTAATTGCTTAATTGTTTATTTTCTAGTAGTCATAATGTAGATATCATGCTAGAATAGCGTTTTCTTGCTTCCTAAATATTGTCTGTATAGTCGTTGTGCTGCTCAACTTGTCAAACCAAATGCATGTCAAAATAAGAGTTAATAATAAATGTTGTGATGCTTGTGATGAACCAATTAATAGTCTAAGTCTAGGTTGTTAATCCGGTTTTGCATGGGAATTATGTCTTTAAATTATTAAGCAAACTTAAGTTAGTAGAGGCCGTCATAAACGGGCGAGTTGGGTGCGTAACACCTTCCCACCTCGTACCTTCGCCCCCGAACCTATTATTTTTGGGTACTCATATGTTCTATATGAGCGGGAGTCTTTCTAAAAACATGATTAGTTCACTTTTCGTGCTATTGGGTTGTCCCTTCGGTTTGTCCCTTCGATAAAACGCCGATAGTAGATTTGTGACCTCTTTCATGGTTTTTATTCAATTCATGTCTTTACAAAATCCTTTCTAACTCGATGGTCCCTTGAACTTATCTAAACCCCCAACTTACAAATTTTTTATAAGGACGCACTCCGTGGAAATCAATACTAATATAAAAAGGATTAGACGAAAATCCCGGGTCCTTACAATCACCCATACTCTACCTCGAGGATTACAATCATGATTAATGTATAGCCCCCAATCAGGACAAATATTATCTTGACATTTACTAAAGTTAACAACTCTTATCTTTGTTTCTACAAGTTCCACAAAGACCTGCCTTATTCTGCAAAAGGAAGTTCTTGACCTCCCTTTGCTTATTTGGGGCATTAACACCCCTCACATTCCATGCTATCAACTTATCCATGCTCCCCTTGGGAGGCACCACTTCCTTCACCAGCTTCATGTGCTTGCTGCTGAACATTTTCTCCTTGTCCTTGCAGGATCTCAAAAGCATTGCCCAAGCTTACGTCATTTGTTATCACCTCATTGCCCTGGCTTGCTGCTTTCTGCTTTGTGACAGGTTGCCATGTATTCCCCTTTTCTTTATTCTTCCTATTTCTCCCATTCTCCTGTCCTGCATTTCCCTTGTCTGTGGTTCCATCAACAGGCCCTGGTATTGCAATTGAAGGGTTACTCACTATTGTGACAGTCCCTTCTACAGCCTCATCACCCTTTGTTGTCATCTCTACACTCTTCCCCTTGTTTTGATTATTCTTCTTTCTACATTCAGCTTCAGCATGACCGAAGCCATGACAATAGGAGCATTTAACTGGCTTCCATTCAAAAGTCACTCTCTGGTGAACAATACCCCCAAATTCATCCTCAAACACAACATATTCATCTAATTCCTCACCTATGTCATCATCAATAAGTATACGGGCAAAATTCAGCCTAGTTCTCATCTCCGTGGCCCTGTCAGTCATAATAGGCCTCCCTAGCAAGCTTGATATCTTTCTTAGTGAGTCTAGTGCCCAGTAAATGACATCAAGCTTGTGGAACCTCACCCAGATAGGAACTGACTTTACATCATCATTTCTATGACCATCTTCTGTCCAGCATTGTCAAAATGCTGGATCACTTTATCACGTCCCACTAAGGATTCAAATCGCACAATAAATTTCCCATTAGGCATACGAATTATTTTGTCAATACCATGCTTCCCCCAAACCCTATTGATATACCCTTCCATGACTTTTGTTGGTGGATTAGCCCCTAACACAAAACATCTAACAGCATTCTCCCAATAGGCAATCTCAGATTTTACATCCTCATAGTCGATTTTACAGACAAGGACCCCCTCCTTTTTCTCAGGTTTGACAAAGTTTAGCTTACCCCCAGCATTATTGAGCTTAGATATATCAAAAGAGGCCCAAATACCACCATTAGAGGACTTACCAGCTTGCGATTCCTCCTCCTCTTCTTCTGATTGTGAGTCAGTTAACTCCTCCACTTCATCCGCTCAGGATTGCTTCGTTCCCGAGTTCGAATGAAGAATTTGAAGCCATTGTTGGAGCTTCTCTTTCGCCATCTCCCTATTTCCGTTTTGTTTGTTAACCTCTGATTTCAATGCTTCTGTGACCGATTTTGTGATTGTTTTCTCAAGTTCCCTTTCTATTGTTGATGCTTCCATCTCTGATTGAAGATTGCGCACCACCCGTGTTGCCTGCCCTGCTTCACCATCCCCCTTTCTCGTCGTCATCAGCGAAATTTGCTTTTGTTTCTTCTTCTTAGGAGGTCGTCCTCTACCCCGCTTTACCGGCGGTGCATGATTAGAGTCGGTCTCCACCATGCGCCAGCAGGAGTTTCTCTCTCTAAGATTCTCACTTTTCACCCTAGTTTGATCACTATTAATGGTTGGTTTTGATTGCAATCAAATTTAACATATTTAAGAAACCAAAAAACTATACTAATTGACTAATTATATTAATTGTTCATTAAAATTAAAGTTACTACTTTCAAGATGATGAATGAGAATGAGTCATCGAAAAACAAGAAAAAATGGAAAAAAATTACAATGGAGACATACTTTCAAAAGAAAGCAAAAATCCAAGAAGGTCCTTCCTCACAGCCAACTGCATCTCAAACTCAAACAAACAATGAATCTCCTCCTACCCCTTCAAATACTATACCACAAACTTAAAAAAAAAAACTGGAGTATCTAATGCGAATACTCAAATGCCTCCAAGGGAAAGAGAGTCAATTTGACTTTAACTCTCTTCCACATGATCCGGGAGGAAGGAAGAGTATACTTAACTATCATCCTAATGACCAAGACACTGTAAGAAGAGCATATATTCAAAGGGGAGCATACCACATATTCATAGTTTCCCTCAATAAATGATGCGTGAAAAGTTGCGTCGATTTAATCCCGATTGGTTTTCTTTGTACCCATGGCTTGAATATAGCATTGAAAAGGACGTTGCATTTTGTTTTGTTTGCTACCTGTTCAAGGATCAAATTAATGTGGTAGGGGGTGATGGTCATGATGTGTTTTCCAAGAATGGATTTCGGGGTTGGAATAGGCCGAGTGCATTTAACAAGCATATTGGGAAGGTTAACAGTGCTCATAATTTGTGTATGGAGAAATTTGATAATATAAATAAATCAAGACCAATTATCCAAAATTGTCTTGTTCGACAATCTGACCAAGCTAGAAAAGACTATAGGATCCGCTTGACTGCTTCACTTGACTGTTTGAGGTATCTTTTGCATCAAGGGATGTCAATTCATGGTCATGATGAGAAGGAAACATCTGATAACAAAGGTAATTTTCTTGAACTTTTAAATTGGTTTGCTGAGAGAAAAGAGGATATTGGACAAGTAGTTTTGAAAAATGCACCTGGTAACAACCGAATGATTGCTCCTTCAATTCAAAAAGAACTTATACATGCTTGTTCTAAAGAAACAACCAACATCATAATTAACGAGTTGGGTGATGACTATTTTGGAATATTGGTTGATGAATCCAGTGATGTGTCAAAAAAGGAGCAAATGACTCTTTGTTTGCGTTATGTTGATAAACAAGGAGCAGTAGTGGAACGGTTTCTTAGTGTTGTGCATGTCAAAGGTACTACTACTTTGACTCTTAAGGAAGCAATTTATTCTATGCTTGTAGAGTACTCATTGAGTCCATCTAGAATTCGAGGACAAGGTTATGATGGCGCTAGCAATATGAAGGGTGATGCTAATGGCCTTATAACTTTGATCATGAAGGAAAGTCGATCTGCATATTATATTCATTGTTTTGCTCATCAACTCCAATGACACTTGTTGCTATTTCAAGAAAGAGTAATGAGTGTAGTTGGCTTTTTGATAATCTTATCAATTTGTTGAATGTGATTGGACTCTCTTGTAAGGGCCATGAAATGCTTAGTGTAGAACAAGCTGCAGATCTTGCAAAAGATCTTGAAGAAGGTGTACTTGAAACTGGGAAAGGTATGAACCAAGAGCTTGGTTTGGGGTGACTGGGCGATACTCGTTGGGGACCTCACTATAAGTTACTCAAGAATGTTATTGCTTTGTACCCAACAATAGGTAGAGTACTTGACATAATTTTTGATAACTTTTCAAGTTCAGACGACAGACTAAAAGCTGATACTGTTAGCTATGCAATTGAATCATTTGATTTCATTTTTATGTTGCATTTGATGAGGGTTGTATTTAGAATAACAAATTATTTGAACAATTTTTTGCAAAGAAAATACCAATATATTGTTAATGCCATGTCACTTTGTAACTTTGGCTAAGGAGCGACTGCAACAAATGAGACAAGATGATGGATGAGAATCGTTCTTGGAAGTAATGACTTCATTTTGTGAAAAAAATGGTATTGCAGTTCCTAACATGGATGATGAGTATGTTCCTCGAGGAAGAAAGAAGCTTAAGCAAGATATTATTTCAAACTATCATTATTTCAAAGTTGATCCCTATGTGGAAGTTATTGTGTTACAACTACAAGAGGTCAACAACCGATTTGATGAGGTAAGCATGGAGCTGCTTCTTTGTATTTCTTGTTTGAGTCCTCTTGATACTTTTTCTTCATATGACAAGTCAAAGTTTCCTAGACTTGCTGAATTTCGACCGAATGAGTATTCACGTATTGATTTGCTACAACTTGAGGATGAGCTTGATAATTCATGATATGAGGAGAGATGATAGATTTTAAGGTTTAAAGGGTATTGGCGAACTTTCCATGATGCTTGTTCAGACAAAGAAGCACGAAATATATCGTCTAGTCTATTACTTATAAAGCTCGTATTAATCCTTCCAGTGGCAACCGCAAGTGTCGAAAGGGCATTTTCAGCGATGAATCATGTGAAGAATAAGCTGTGCAAGAGTATAGGCGATCAATTCGTGAATGATTGCTTGATAACTTTTATAGAAAAGCGTATCTTTTTAAGCATAAGCGATGATGATATTTTTAAATTGCTTTCAAAGTATGAAAACTCGTCGAGAGCATTTGTAGTGGTTTTTTTTTTTTAAGACATATGACAATTGTATTTATTTTTTTTTGGACATTACCTTTACTCATAAATTTGTGCACACCCTAGTTAAAAATCCTGGATACACCACTGTCTAGAATAGCCGGAACTCCCTTCTCACTAGACGCTTTGAGTAACTTCAAGTATTCTCTCACTTTTGGACAATTCGATTGAACTTCAAAGTCCGTAGCTAATTGTCATGTACACATGATCATGTGTACCGTAAGCATGATCATGCTCTCTAGAAGATTCCACAACTTCATGTTTCTACCATCTCTTTTGATTCCATCTTTGATTCCTCATCTTTGCTTCTTCTCTTGACACTCCAAACTCCATCTTAAATCCATCTGTACACTCCAAAATTATCCTAAAATTACATTAAACGTGCAACATATCCTAAAAGTGACCCTCATCATTAAATAACTAAAATTCAATAAAAAACGAGGATAATCACACAAACATAGAATATATGAGTGCATATAAATCATGAACATAACCACTATTTAGACATTCATCACCATACCCGACTTGTTATACTTAGGCTTCTTAAGATCCTAGATGGCTTGAGGTAATGGCTGAAGAATTTAATCCAATTATTGCAAATAATAAAACTTGGGATTTGGTTTCATATATAATAACATGAACTTGATCAGTTGTAACTGGGTGTACAAATTTAAGTATAATACAGATGGCACTATAGAGCTACCCAAAGCACGATTGGTAGCCCACGGCATTTACTAATGGGCAGGTATTGACTACTATGAAACTTTTAGTCATGTTGTGAAACCTACTATTGTTCGCCTTTTATAATCTCTTGTTGTATCTTTCAATTGGGTTGTTAGTCAACTAAACATTAAAAATGCCTTTTTGCATAGTTATTTGCCGGAGAAGGTCTACATGACTCAACCTCCTGGGTTTGTACATACACCATTTCCAAATCATGTATATCAGATGCGAAAGGCAATAAATGTCTTAAACAGGCTCTTGGTGCCTGGTACTGTCAATTTAGGGCATGTTCTTTTTAACTGGTTTCAAGTCAATTTGGCGATCCTGACAGCCGTATCCATCAAATTCAAGTCAATTTGGCGATCCTGACAGTCGTGTCCATCAATTTCAAGTCAATTTGGCGATCCTGACAGCTGTATCCATCAATTTCAAGTCAATTTGGCAAATTTGACAGCCAACATCAATTTCAAGTCAATCTGGCGATTCTGACTGCCATATTCAATTTCAAGTCAATCCGGCGATCCTGACTGTCGTATTCAACTTTAATGTCAATCTGGTGATCCTGACTGTCGTCTTCAATACAAGTCAACTTGGCAATCCTGACAGCCATCAATATCAAGATCAACGTCTTCATCGACGGTTCCAATATGTGCTTGCATTGCATGTTTTCAAAATGTGCATACTTTGCCCTTCGCTCTACTCGAGCTTTGGCCAAAGTGGGGGCTTATGTAGACATCCTAATGTGTCTCCCCCTTTTTCAATGCCCAATGATGATAACCTATAATGAACATAATGAATTGAATGTCAATGCTCGAAATACTGATGCTTATTTGTGTCCCAATATCCATATTTATTCCAGACCCTCACATTTTCATACTATCAAATAGCTCTTTTCATAAGCTTTCCAACGTCATCTCATTTGTCCCAAACGGATATCGGAGTCAAAAGTTATGATTTAATGAAGTTATGGGCTAAAAACGATGTTCTCATACCCGCATATCACGGTTCAAGACTGATTTTTAGCCATAAAAGGATACATTGGACTATTAACCCGCTAGGATTGTATTTTCCTTTGAATTAGCTTTTGAATGATGTATTATGGGCCAAAATCCCATTACAAACGAAGGAGATATGATCCTATAATTGATTAATGCGCTGAAACAGACATCTCTCTACTGTTTGGGCCATAACTCATAGGATACTTGTTCTATATGAGCCCACAATATGTCAAAAGAAAATCCTTTAAACAAGGAATCCAACGCACCAAAAATCAGGTCCATCGGAGCTCAACAAGCCATCCAGCGGCGTTTTCGTAGGAGCAGAGTCTGTGAAACGGGCTGCCGGGCCCAGCGGTAGCCGCCAGAGCCCATGCGGAATTGTCGAGGCCGCTGGAGCTTCAGCGGCGCTCCGGAGGGCCGCTGGGCACCAATTTCGGACCGGAAACCCAAATTTCCTTTTTTCTCCGGCCCATTCCCTATAAATACCCTTCTAAAATCCCTTTTTTGAGGAAGAACACAATATTACGGGATTCAACTCAAGAAAACCCTAATCTCTCTCTCTTCTTTCTTCCATCCAACCCTAACCGCATCAATCAAACCCATCTTCAAACCCTAATCAAAAATAAATCTCACCTCAGATCAAGTCCTATATCAAGAGCAATTGACATTCAATTCTAGTACAATCAAGGTTCAACCTGAGGGCTCATCTTTTCAACTATTAAATCTATTTTTAAAGCATGTTTTATATATATATATATTATGATCATGGTTAATATTCTTTGCTTGTTTTAATTTCTTTATTTAGTTCATCATATGTAGATTGTTTTTAGTTATTGTTTTCATGATTATCATGCATAGGTTAGTTTAATTATTATCCTTACATGATTTTCATACTTTTTAGTTTATTTTCTAGTTTTCTTATATTTTTTCATGTCTAGTGTAAATATCATACTTCTGCATGTTTTGCATGATTGATCAATTCAATTAGCATACTAACATGTAATTAAAGTTTATATCTTTTATTTTACTTCCATTGAAGTTACTAACACGTTTGTTCATACAAATTGGCAATTGGCACGTTGAGCTAGCACGGTAAGGTTGGGGAACATATTTCTATTATTTTGGTTGTGTTCTATTTATCAAATCATGCAATTGGGTAATCATGTGCAAAGCGATAACTTTAATAATTTGGTTTGTTCAACCCACCTGGTTAATTTAGGATCTTGGACGACAGGATTGTTTGGAACCTTGTTATGTGAATTAAGAATCAACATGGATAAGATTAGTAGAGGCCGTTATTACGGGCGATTTAGATGAGATTCGTTTTGTCTTTTCGTACCCACACCCCCAAACTCAATCTTTGGCCTTTGGGTTATATGAGTCATAATTCCGAATAGGAATTGGGTGCACTTTGATGGTTTCCAATTGTTTCTTTAAAAATTAGTGGCGACTTCATTTGTTCAATAATCCCATAATCAATATCAATCTCTTTTATTTAGGAACCTATAACATATTATTATTTCAATTAGGCACCGAAAGGCGAGGGTTCTTACAGGCCCTCATATCCTTATCTTGCCTTTAAATGTGGACGATATCTCCTTACTACCAGCTCACCCAAGTTAGTTTCTTATTTCATTGATCTTGTCTCTCGTTATTGTCTTGTCAAGGATTTGGGTGAGTTACATTATTTCCTTGGGGTTCAGGCAATACGCACTTCCTCTGGATTATTTATTCGCAGCATAAATATGTTAGTGATTTATTGCGTCGATTTAATGTTCATATTGTCAAATCTGTGCGTACTCCATGTGTTTCTAGTTACTCTCTCTCCATCTCTGACAGTGAGTTGTTGGCTGACCATACTCAGTTTCTTCGATCAAATGGTAGGTGCTTTACAATATGTAACCATGACTAAGTCGATATTGCATTTGCGGTACATATGGTGGTTGCCCACTCACACTACTCACCTTCATGTTGTGAAGCGTATTCTCATGTTTACAGGGGACTGCTGATCATGGCTTACATATTCGCCCATCAAAGAACTCATGGTTGATGGTCACGTATTCAGATGTAGATTGGGTTGGCTGCCCCGATAGTCGACGTTCCACTACAGGTTATGCGGTCTTCTCAGGGCTCAATATTCTCTCCTGGCATGCTAAGAACGGTTTTCAAGTCTTCAACCGAAGTTGAATATCGCATTGTTGCTTACACTGTTGCTGAAGTACTTTGGATCAAACAGTTACTCGCTGAACTTGGCTTCCCTCTTCTGACTCAACTTGTCTATTGTGATAATGTTACTGCTTCTTATATGACGGTTAATCTGGCTCAACACTCTCGCACTAAGCATATTGATTTGTTAGGGAGCAAGTTGCTTTAGGCTCGGTTGTTATTAGATATGTTCCTAATGAACATCAGATAGCTGACTTATTTATCAAAGCTAGGGTTGTCTTCTTAGTATTTCATGTACTTAAAACAATCTGTTCGTCTGTCCTCCGTACAGATTAAGGGGGTGTAAAAGAGAATCGTTTAAGGATGTAATTGTAATTGTACATGTATCAGTTTAGTATAAATATAACGTTAGGGATCCCATAGGGTTGAGCTATTTTACCCTTATTTTGTTCAATAGTGCAGTAATATTAGACGACCACTATTTAGTTCAAAAATGCATCATATGCCATTGTAATATTGAAACTATATAACCTACTCCAAATGAGTAATTAAATTTAACTTTATAAAAATTAACATACTCCATCTACCCACATAAATCTGGTAGTTCATTAAGAGTCTCTCACTCCATTGTACCATCCATCAAACCATAAATAAAGTGAACTTAATCCATCCACAATCACAAAAATAGCAACTTTTTGTATCCATTTTCAATCCCACCTAGAGGTGGCAAACGAGTTGGTCAGGTCGGGTTCAGGTCGGGTCAGTTTCGGTCGGGTCGTTTCGGTTTCGGGTTGGAAAATGCTTGTTCATGACCCAGAGCGTTCGGGTTCAGGTCGACCCAACGGGTTGTGCATTTATTTTTTAATTAGGTTATAATTGCATAATTAATTCTATTTTCAACTTTAAAATAAAAAAGTTGCACACTATAATATTATTAGACATAAAATATATGGTTTTAATCTACTTGAAAACTATTTCGTAAAGTTTTTACAAGTTATTATGTTTTTACTATTGCATACGAAGTATCAAACCGCTACATATGTAACAATTAGTTAAGATCGTTAAACAAGGATTAGAAAGACCCTTATTAAAGAGAAATCTGAAACTACATATGTCAAAATTGGTTGATATGTAAGAGATATGATTAAGCTTTTTGTCATTCACTTTTCTCATGCTGATATGTCTTGTTTTGAAAGCCTCAACCCAACGGGTCGACCCAGAGCAGGTTCGAGTTTGACCCAATAAATGCCGATTTTTCGAGTTCGGTAAGTATCGGGTTTGGGGTTGGAATTCTTTGTTCAAGACACAAACTTTTCGGGTCGGTATGGATAGGGTTCTCGGATCGGGTCAAATTTTGCCAGCTCACCTTACTCCAACTCGAACCCGTAATTTAATCCAGTCCATTGTATATATAATCATCAAATATTCAACTTACTCTTCCTTTACAAAACAAGAAATTCAATTCCAACCCTCAATACTCCAATTCCTTCACCTATACTCCAACTTACAAAATCGTCCACTCCATTGTGCGATCAATTAA
This sequence comes from Tetragonia tetragonoides, assembly GCA_038025085.1. Classification (NCBI taxonomy): domain Eukaryota; kingdom Viridiplantae; phylum Streptophyta; class Magnoliopsida; order Caryophyllales; family Aizoaceae; genus Tetragonia; species Tetragonia tetragonoides. The sequence goes on along the minus strand of CM076145.1, from coordinate 5,229,218 downwards.
AACATAAATAATCCAATTTCCGTTCAAAAACAACCAAACCACGATATGCATGTAAAAAGCATCAATGACAATTGAAATCTATAACACAAATGGCGAAAATCACAACCTAATTACACATATCAAAATGTTTTTCTTTTTTCGAGATATTGAAGATCACTAACCTGTTAAGAAATAGATAGACAACGAAGGTGAAATAAAAAAACTTGCTTCAGTGGGCAGAGTATCAATGGAGAATGGACCGACAATGGAGGAAATGATGCTCAAGGTTTTCTTTAAAGGAGAAGATTAAGGGAAGCAGAGGGAAGAGGGTAGACGTTTTTATTTCGAATTGACACTGACTTGCTAGCCCTCTAAATGTCTCCAACCGGTTTCTTGTGAAGGACAATGGACGACTCAAATATGTTCAAAATATTCAACGATCGAGATTAAAAACAATTCCCACCACATTACAACGTGCGACACAACATAACAGAAGCGCCTGATAATTCCAGATTTCTCACCAAAATTCTCCCTTTGGTCAGGATTGCTTAATTTGGGGGAGAGAGAGAGAGAGAGAGAGAGAGAGAGAGAGAGTCTACTATTTTGTCATCTATCCTGTCGGGGACTATCTAATAATTTCTTCGATGTCAAAGATTAAATCTAGTAAGTTCATGATCAAATAATCGCATTTGTTAAGCTTTGTCTAGCTCTTTGCTGACAATTAGCATTTATCCATTATCATCATACAGTTGAATATAGTATTCTTTAGTTTTTTCACTAGTATGATCTGGGGTTTCAAAGAAGTGAACTCTAAAGATCCACTTTGACCTCTTCAGAACTAGACACTAAGGGAGATTCTGAAGCAGAAGGAGCAAGTTCAATGAAGAATACGAAACCACTACTACAGAATTAGGTAAATGTCAACAAGACCAATAAAAGGGGACTAAATCAAACACTGTGCCATTTCAGAATCAAACACTAATGTCTCTAACAGAGTTACACTATTGAAATGTACAATTCAACAGAGAAAAACATTATCTGTCTAATATACAGCCCTGGATGTATGATGTATCCTGCCAAAAATTCTAAAAAAAAGTTCTAAACAAAAAAAAGAAGTCTCCTCTAGTGTACTCTCAGTTGTATATCCACAAACAAAATTTTGGTCGATATAACCAACTATGAACTATTTGGAAGCGATGATAATGCAGTCTGTATCAAGTTCTTCAGTTTGCCTTCCAAGCTAACGAGTGTCTGCTGTAGTATCTCCGGTTTTCTTGCTTCTGCAGCAGAGTTCTGATATTCTAGTACTTGCAGATGCCTTTCCAAGTACCTTCTGAGTCCAGCCTCAGCAATGTTAATCAGGCTAAGAGAAGGATTTGTGTGCATAAATTTAGTAACAAGGAATCCTGCCAAGATTTGCTGATCTGCCTTCACCAGTTTCGACACAAAACAGGGGAATAGGATTTTGCTGAACGTAAGGTGGAAACCTTCCTCCTCTTTATCATCTCTAGAGCTCGAATTTATCCTTGACAGCTGGGCATCTTGAGATTGGCGTGAAAATTTCCCGACCAAGTAACAGAGATAAGAGAACGTGGCTCCAAGCGCGGGTTTAGAGATGATAATGGAAATAACACCAGATGACAAAACAAGAACTAAGAAGTCTTTATCATTGGTGCTCTCTGGGAAACCTCCTTGTTTAAGCTTGTCTTCAACTGCATCTAAACAGTGCAACTGTACAGCTTCATATGGCAGCAACATTGCTATCTTTAGAGCCATGAAACAATCAGAACCGATCAGCATCTGGCTCAACTTACTGGCATCTTCCTCATCAATTAGTATCACATCAGGTCTTTCCAAGGATCGATCAACTAATTTCACCACCTCATCAACAAGTGACAACATAATCAGTTTCTCTAATATTCCCATCCAACATGTTTGCAGAGGATGGATGGATTGGGAAGATTCACTCTTCTCTTTTTGAACTGGTTCCTCATCATGAAAGCTTTCCCAACCCTCATCCCAATCATCACCCCAGTTGAGGCCTGTCACAGGTGCTTCTGACGCTTGCACAGAACCTTCTTTAGTTTTCTTCATCACAAAGAGGCTTTCCCACTCCCTCAAGATGGCCAATAGAGTATTAAAGTGAGAATGTGTATCAGCTGCTTCACACAACTTTGAGAAACAAGAAACTGCTGTATCAACTGTCAGAAGATCATCAGCTGTGATTTCCAACTGGGAAGAGATTGACACCGCAAGCTCAGTTGTCTTCAGCGCTACCAGTGTATTCTCGAACCTACTAGATGATTCTGATTGACTAGGAACAGCCTGCTCCACGGCTAGTTCAGTATCCTTACTCGTGTAACTCCATTCATCCCAGTTTTCCCAAGGGGCTATATTGTCATTCTGCTCCTCTAAAACCTTCACATTTCTGCCCAAAATAAATTGCATCACTTCCAGAACATATACTCGAACATGACTTGGCAGCTGCAGGTTATCAGAAAACTTGGCTATTCTTTCCCAAACTGCAGTTCGAACACTCTTCAGGATTTCCAAGTCCCCTTCTGATTTAGTGAGTGAAGATAATAAGTTCCGCAAGTTCTGTCGTTCAGTGGAATCATGAGCTAAGTTTGACAAAATACTATCCAGTATATTTCGGTACAAGTCACGAACATCATGGAAACAACTAATTCCACTGCTAGTGTCAGAGCTAATAGTTTGGTCAGTGAAGCATTGCAAAAATACTTTAGAGAATAAAGTCTCCACCGTGCCAAACCCACAACCAGATATGACCATCGCTCCGCAGAAATAAAAGTTTTCAGCAGGACGACTAGTTAACAGACCACGATTTGCATAGTAATAAACAGTGGCCCATCCCTGAATTGGTGTGACTTTTCCCTCCATAACCAACCCCAAGAAAACTCTCAGGCAAACCTTTAAACAATCTGTACTGAACTTCTCTTCTGAACTCTCAGCAAGTTCCAGCATATCATCATTCAATCTTGTCCAGAAATTGACAAGCACAATAAGGCAGTCTTTCCATGTCAGGTCATTCTGCACGCACTCTCTCAAAACATGAAAGGGAACAATTCCAGTGAAATACTGCCCCATGATCACCAAAGCAGCATGATGTTCCAAAACTCTAATATGCTTTCTGCAAGCATCATAGGTCTGCTCAAGTTCACTTAGCAAACTTTGTAGGCTTTCAGGATTTTGGAGATGAATTCTTTTAGCACTGTTTCCTAAATTCTTCATTGCAGTCTGAACATGATGCTTATACACATCCTGCCATGATATGAGATCCTTGGGGATTGTGCCGGTACAGGTACTAAGAAGGGTTTTAACCATTTTTGCCAGTGCTTCCACGCTGAATTCATTAACATGTTCACAGACTTCATGCTTGAAATGCTCGAAGTTCAGGTTTCCTACATCGATATCGGCAATGTTTTTGAACTTCAGATCATTTATGAAGGATACACTGCAGCATTCCTGTTCGAGCACCCTGTAAAAATGACCTAATTTCGCAGATGAATCTGATAGGCATTGTGTTGTTGAGGGTTGCAACCCATTGCTTTCTTCCAGATGCAAGTGACAGTCTGAAAGCAGCGCAAAAATATAAGCAAGCCGAGCCTTATTGCACCCATCAATTACAGGGTACACGTCAGAGGTTATGATTTTGATGGTCTCCACAGATGAATCAAGTATGTCTCGTTTGAATTCTGATATTTCAGCAGCTATTTCCTCATTGCTCCAAACCTCAGAAATTAGGACACAGGTAAGAAATTTCAACAGGACCTGCAGAAGAACAAGATTACATCACCATATCACATCTAGGAGCAGAAAAGGATAAACATGTAGTTACCAACGCCTAGGGTTTTAAAGAATGACGGAAAGTACCAAAAGGTGAAGGGAGTCATTCAAAGAGATAGCTTTTACCTCTTCCCGATCCAAGCTGTACGTGTCAGCTAATTTCAGTACATCCCTCAAGATGGTTCTCTTCTGCGATTTCACAGATTCAATAAAGGACATGACAACACTTCTCATGTAGTGCAAATCCCCAGATAAAAACCTTCCAGAGTCGACCCCAGGGATTAGTTCTTCCAAGATTTTCGTACGATCTGCCGCAAGCTTTTGATCTTCCAGTTTCAGTTTCCAGCCTCTCCAAAATGCAGACTGTGCTTTGTCAACTTTATCCAGGTCATCTGAAATTGGGAGAAATTATCAAGAGATATGACAAAGGAAGGGCATTCTGGATATGAAAACTCAATGCTAGAATATATGGCCTTTCATACAACTAAAAGACAATTAAACTAAAGTTATTCACCTGTACTAAACTTCTCCTGGAACTTTCTTAACAGCAGCTCTCTCCTCTGAAGTGGATCTTTACACTCAGCTCCAGAATTGTGTAACAAACTATATGTCATTCCTACATTCATTATGCTACAAGTTTCCTGGTAGTCCTCCCTTGTCTTCAGCTGTTCCTCAATAATTTCTACCCCATGAAAAGCATCAATGAGATTTAAAAGGAATGAGCAACCCATGATGTCCTCCTCCTCTGTAACTGGTGGTTCCATAATGGATTTAGCCAGGGAAGAGATCAGATCATCTCTAGGAGCAAATCCATTCCTAGCCAACCAGGACAATATAGTTATTACAGCCTGGGTTCTAACTGACACATACTGCTTTCCAGGAACCGAAGTGGGATAAAATGTCTTTCCAAATTCTGATGTACAACTCAATTCAACTAACCATGGAAGCTGCAAATTAGCAAAAGACAGAACTTTTACATTATCCCTCAGTACATCATCCCAACTGGTGCCATTAGCTACAGGTAGGCTTTTAGCAACCTTAGACAGTATGTCTTTAATCTTACTTAAGTGAGTCTCTTGACCTTCAGCAAATTCACTAGCCACAGCAGATTGAGTTCCATGACCACGGGGCGAAATTATTGAAGAGCCTTGAACGGTAAAGTTAGGAGTTGTACCAGTTAGCACCATTAGAGACTCAGATTGGCCTTGCATGTCCAAATCCTTCCATGCAAGTAACAGGTCCCAAATAGATTCATCATCACAATGGCACAAAGCAAAGCTTAGGAGCTGCTTCCGAGAATTAACATCCATGTTCTCGATTTCAGGCCCCCTGGCTATTGCAGCACAAAGATCCCAAACTTGACCACGATCTTTTCTAGCCAAAACAAGGCATAGATCATAAGCCAGCTGTAGATCACCTGCAACTGCAGCTTCTCTAGCTATAGCTTCTTGAACGGCAGATATATCCTCCTGAGAACCCAATCCAAGAAGCTTGGCAACTTCAATGAGTTCATCAACATTTAGATATGCTCCGGCCTGACTAGTAATCGCCATCTTGATAATTTGCATAGGATCCTTTATTTGCTTATATTGCACAGGGAGAATATTAACACCAAGGTTTGGCAGTTTAATGGTTAGGGCATCAATGACATCGGCCTCCAATCTAACACTTTGGCTGCTAGGAAAGAGGTCAAGACAGTCCTTAGCCTTCCAGATCTGAAACAAGTTGTGGAACACAACAAACAGATCTGCATATCAGGAAAAGCTTGTGGTTTCAGACTTGAAAACAGGAAGCAGATCAAATAACATGATTTTCAAAAAATTAAGACAGGAGGGAAGTGTGCTTTCAATCTAGACTTACCATCAAACTATCAAGCAATTGTAATTAGTAATTGATAAAATATTACTGTAGTACAAAAAGGTGAAGGGTACACGTACAAAGAGTAATATGGTCCTAGTAAAACAGCATAATAGCAAAAAACAACATTTTTCAGAGATACAGAGACACAACTTTCTATGCGGTATATCATCAATAGGACACCAAGGGATTGGTTAGCTATGAAATAAAGAAGATCCATTACACACATAACCATCAGAGCATCCACTTAAAAATAACTAGGAGCTACCGGGTTTCAATGAACCTTACCTCCGCGGAGGATAGACTTGAAGCTGAGAAAAAGTACTCCCTTGCAGTTTGAATCACCAAGTTTTCTGCCTTCTCAGTAGGCAAGCTGACTGCACCTATACCTTTTAAGTAGTTCCTAGCCAGAGAAAATCTTCCAGCTTTAAGCAGCCCTCTGCCAAACTCCATTAAGATATACTCCAAGTCCAAAAATGGAAAAGCCTTTTCCTGCAAACTTTGCAAATCACGCCACATACTTGTCCAATCATTGTCTGATCGGCCAGGTAGGCGTCTAGCAAACTTTGACAGTATAAGACGAAGAATCTGTTTTACACCCTTATCATCATTATGAGCCTCCAGAAAGAATTTCAAGGGCTTTGGAACCTGCAAATTCAAAAGAAAGGGAGAACTATAAAAGAGGTCAAGTCAAATATCAGACGCGAAACAGAGCAGAAATTTATAAGCTTATAGCTAATCCGCATGGCGCATGCCAACAGGGTCAACGTAAGTATTCGTTTCCAAGCTTTGGGTGTCTCTATCTTCTATTTGGCTTTATATTCTCTCTTCTAAGCTTCCTGAAGGTGTCAGCTCTGTCCACTGAAGACCATGCAGTATCAATATAACATTCGTAATCTTGTCAACTGGAAGCACCCTACTATCTTTTTTGTGCTGTTAGAAGGTCCACAATGGAACTTCCAGCTGCTACGAGACTGCCAGGGGCGAAACAATAAATCAAACATAAAAAAATAAAAATTAAATAACATGGGTATCCAAGTTTTGCTTGATTAATCCCATGGGCCCTGAAGTTAACGACCAGAGGAAAACTTCCAGTGTTCCCCTGGGACCTCTGGAATAGATCTCACAGATCTTAACAGCTGAGCTACCCCCTCAGGTTTAATAAACCAAACATGCATACATTATCTTGTTCCTAGGTCTCTCAAGCAGTCAACCGTCAAGCCTCATCTTTATTTTTATTTTCCGCAGGGGCAAGGAGAAGGATTTCGCATGTGAGCAACAACATTCCTATATTTGGCATGTATGGACGTATGGTGATCACTTTAAGCCTATGTACATCTCCATCTTAACGTAAACAACAACAACAAGCCAACTAATTTTATGCTTAATGACTTGAATTGCCCAACCATGGAGGATAAAAGCACACAAATAGTTTGGAAGCAGGAAGCTTCAACAGCTTGGCAAGAGGAAGTTCAACTGCAAATTATTGAAAAATCAGAAATATCCTTTACTAATCTACAGTCTACACTGAGAAATCTTGGGTAAATGAGAAGCATCAAGCCATATACTCCATCAGTGCAGATGGGGGGGGGGGGAAGAGGTTCCGTGAAGCTAAATGCCCATACCCCATGTGCCTTGTGAATGGAAGCCCAATATCCCAGAAGCAAGACAAGCTTATCAACCAAGAACCAACCAATTCTAGTTGAACTCTGTTAAGATTCAATTAAGCATTCTAACTATATAGTAAGGTTTAAGTCAAATACGAAAATATTTCCACGCCCGAAATTATTGAGCATGCAATCAGATCCAGACCTGGTAAAGTGCCAACAGTCTGCCTGCTTCAATATGACCCTCTGCCAGTTTGAGTCTTTTCTCAAGGCCTCCCAAATGAATCTCGCCACCTGCATGCCCAAAATCTCACATCAGTTTCAGACTTTTTCAGCAACAAATTCACCAAAAGAACTCTCTCTCAGCAGCATGCAATCTTTGCTTGAATGGAAGATGTCATATAATATTGCTGACTCATAGCTCCAAAAAAGAAAAAAGAATAGCAAAACTAATTTCATAACACCGATATGGAAGAAAGAGTAAAGACATATATCTTCAACCACTAAGTGGTGTTCTTAGTTGACAATGTCAATTAGTGTACACATAAGGACCACAAAGGAAAATAGAACATACAAGCTACCGCCAAGAACGCAATACGGTGGCACAAATTACACTAGGGGCATCAGTACCCAAAACGATATTGTTTTGATGTATTTTTTGCCAAAAATAAAATAAAATAAAAAAATAATAATAACTAAAGAAACAAAAAGTGCCTGCCTCCTAGGACCACCTCTGTTTTGGGAGGGTCCCCAAGGAAAATTATTTTCTGTAAGGGGAAAGGTTGTGATACAATATATATTACCTCTTGTGTTTGGAAGCTTTGATAAAATGGATGCCATAGTATTCCACTTATCAGTAGCACTACATAAGTATATGCACTGCAAAGCACAGTCCACAGCTTCCACTTCATTTGCAAAAAGTCCACTTTGTGAATCACGGTACCATTCGTCAAAGACCACAAACAAAATATTGATATTGTTTTGCACAGCTATTTCCTTCAACCATCTAACCAAAAATGTATCTCCCCTTTGATGTTCTCCATACAGAGAGGAGTCACTATCATGAAGCTTATTCTGCATGAATGGAACTGCACGGGCACGTAGCCTTTCAAGAACATTTTCCTCTTTGACATTTTTAAGCAGAGTTTTGAACTTATCATAATTTGATAGACCTTCCCATTCGATAAGGCTGATAGGAAACGGCATCTCCTCCTCAACGCCTTCAGAATAAACAAGTTGTTCCAAGTATGAAACGTCATTAAGAAACTGCTGCAACTCATACATGCCCTTACGACAACCATAGCCAAGTAAGGAGATGCTGTTCTCCAGCTGCCCACTAAATCTATCATATCACGAGCCCTGTCCTTGTACCACACCAAAATTTCATTAGCTGAGGGCCAAGAAATTCCAGACAGTTGTTTGATAATGGGTTCCGTTCTGACTAGCATAGCTCTTCCATCATTCTCAGACAAGCTTCTTAAGTAATTCACCATGTCTTCACACTCAACCCAATCTTTCTCCCGAAGAGCAGTACTTGAAGGAGGAGACCTTCCAGGAAGGAGCTGGCTGTATGTTTGCACTTGAATGGTTTCAGGTATAGCAGCCAATATATTCAATATACATTGAGACAGTGAAAAAGGATGTCACTTGAATAGCAGGTTCAAGGCTCCAATTTTTCCATTCTCAGCAAGCTTGACAGCAGCTTCATCAATAGGCATTACCCGGAATTTACTATATTCCTGCACAGAAAACCTGCAGAAGACTACATCATTAAGCCATGAGTCAGTATTAATCTCTTGGGTAAGACATTCCTACTTTAATGGCATGAATGACATCGTTCAACTAGCTAAAACAAGAAATTACCTTGACAAAGTAATCCTTTTCAACCACTCACCTCTTAGAAGATTTTAAACAGACTATAAATCACTAGGATGAAAAAAGTTGCAACACAATTGTCAAAACTACTAAATAAAAACATTGGAAGGGAGAGGACAGAAGGAACTCCATTACTTTTGCAATGAAGTTATATGGCACAAATCACAAGTTTAATCTTATTCCCTCTCTGTATTTTCTTTTCTTCCTTTTTCTTATCTGGTTTTTCATAAGTTTATAACAATAAAAGAGAGATGGAGCCATATATGACGGCTGCTCGAAAATCACTTAATGCTCATGTTTAAAGGTTCCTAAACACGTGGGAAAGCAAGACAATAAAACAACTGAAAAAAGAACACACATATTTTGGATCGGAGAATCAAGTCTGGAAAGCAAGCGAACAAAAATTTTTAGCTGGACTTGGGAAACACACAAACGCACACTAATACTGGACTTAGAAAACCATTTAAACGCAGATCATAAAACTTCAGTTTGTCCCAACAGCCTGCCAATAGATCATCTCTTATTGATATTTGAGTGATTATTACACCAGTCAAAACATTTAAATCCGGTAAGAAGATGTTGGATTTGTCCATCTCTTTTTCTGAGAACATTTTGCACTGAGTATTCGACGCTAAGGAAGACGATAGATATTGCTTGATTTCTGAATAATGAACTTGGAGCGAAGATGAATTCTAACAGATTAATACCTGCCCATATTGATACCAAGGAATGTATCCAGCCTATCCCTGAATTGCAAGAGCTGAAGTCGTGACATACGAAAATTCCAAATATGATCAGATTTATCAATTTCTGGTTGAGAAAACTTGTAGCATTTAGTCAGGTCAAGCCCATGTACAAGTAAAGCTTTCACTCCATCTTCAGTGCGCCCAACCCTCTCTACACATTCACCGACAACAAAAGCTTCATCCTTGATATTAGATAGAAACATATGCACCTCATCTTTCCCTTGTTCAGAGTGCAGCCACTGAGACTTGTATATTTGATCCTTATCCAATTTGTAACGATTAGCAAGGTCTAACGCAGACTGATAACTCTGACAGTTGATAAGAAAATCATACATCTCTGGAACAGATCTCTCTAAAAGTGACACTAAACTCCAGGAAAGTCTAGATATCTCAACTTGATTAATCTTCCCTTCTGTATACTGCTGTATATCATGAATATTACTTATATCCAAATAATCAGCAGAATTTAGACTCTCCTTTAGCGATGGAATATCTAAAATAAACAATTCACCTAAAAGATAATTTGATCTTTCCACTACAGGCACAGAAAATATAGGATCATTTTCAAGAACCTTTTTACCATTAAGGACATCAAACATGGTTATAGCACCACCCTTTTTGGCAATAGTACAGACATGGTCAGACCACCAAGTGAAGTCAACAATATCATCTAAGAAATTCTCCTTAGCAGGATATGTGTTACTGGTTTCTTTTCTGTCCCCGCTCCCTCCAAAAGCATTTAGAGAAATAGAAGAGCAGTCACCATCCAACTGAAATATGTTCAAGCATCCTCTCAAATCTAGGGTACCAATGAATTTGCCTTGTGGTGAGATCTGCACCTTTGGAGATGCCATGTAACCTACAAATCCTTTCGGTTTGCCATAACAGCCCTCAAACTGAATAGAATTTATTTGTTGCAAATCCGAGTTTTTACTCCAACTCCACAGAGATAGAGAGCATGATCCTGCGAGTAAAAAGACAAGAAAAATAGAAACACAAGGCATTAGCCAAATTCTTGAGAAAGCTCGCTAAACTCACCTAAGAGAAGTATGAAAAAAGAGAGTTGGAAAGGACAGGACACGACTATACCAGAACTGCTTCCCGTCAGTGTGGTAGTAGCACTACCAACTAAAGCAAGTAAGGAATGTTCCAGATTGTAGTCTACACAGAAGAAACTGAGAGGGAACTGTGTCTTTATGTCACTCCAACTACGCATTGAAGAGAGAGAGGCACTAAGATCCTGACTAATTTCTACATGACGAAGAGAGCCATCTGAAGTAAGAAAGTTGAAGTTACACCTGGAAAACTCACAAAATTAAGTACACATTCAATTTAACAATTTTCGTAGTTGAAGAAAAAGAGAAATCATAAATTTATTTTTTCCAAAGTAGGCCTTCTGTGTTCAATGGATATGAAAAACACCTCCAACACCCAGGAGGCTCCCTTTAGATAGAGTGGTGGCAGTAAGGTAAAAACTTACAGGTAAGATCCCTTTATCTCGATATCATCAGGCACAAAAAGGCCTACGATTGCTGATGACACTTTAAGATGCCTTCGCTCGATTCTGATTATTTCTTCACCATTCGATTTGATAAAGTACATTGTGTCCATATCATCAACAACTCCAAGCACACTATGAGATTCTGACCATGCCCCAAGTGTAAATGCAATGGCATTGCCACCTGAAGAAGCAGAATGAATTCAGATATCATCCCTAGTAACATTTGTGGCACGGAGCTACCAGAGTCTCATTGACACAGTATTTGGTCTTTGGTAATTAACCCTATAGGCTACAATCACCACTTCATAGACTTTCCACTCATTATGCTGAAAGAAAACAACAGCCTAGGATGGATTCCGCCGATGGTGAGATCTGGGAGATCCAAATGTATGCAGTGAGCCTTATCCGTAGCTAATAATTACCGATTGTTTTCTTTTGTTTGATTAAGACAACTATGCATTACAAAAAGTAGTCCATCTCTTTACAATCAGAAATATTTATCATTAATGAAATTCAGTCAACATCAACATTACCCCAGTGCCTCCAAAGAGGCTCCCGTCTAGGCAAGGTAAGGGGGGGTCGGTTGTACGCAGCTTACCCCTGTGAGAGTCTCACAGAGAGGCTATTTCCGTTTGACCCGAGATCTGAAGTGCGACAATTATCGGCAACATCACAATAAATAAGAAGTGCCGACAGTTTTATGAGCCATTTTGCTATAGTCCATTATATCCCGAAGCCAAAAAGTAGTGAAGCTTTTGGATCCACTGGAAATGGTTGACACATCAATGAAATTGAGTGATTCCGAAAAAATTTCAGCAGCCACAAGTTTTTCATTATGTTGAAAAACAGATAACAAATGGTATTCCATCCCGTTAGAATAGAAGAATTGTTCCATACATTGAGCTATCCAGAAAATATATCAGCAGCCAAAAATGTACTCATAATACCAAAACCAAGGGGTATTGTCGAAACTTTGCAGTTGAAGAAGGGTGTCTAACCTTGAGGGGTTAGCTCAGCTTGTAAAGATTTCGGACATTTATTCCATAGGTCCCATGTTCAAGTCCTCTCAGGGCCACTGGAGGTTTCACAGGTCGTTAGCTTCAAGGCCCTTGGGATTAGTCAAGCAAAGTATGGATACCCATGCTATCTTAAAGTAAGACAATCTAACAAAATGGCACTTCATATCGTCCCAAAACAAAATGCACCAGCAAGAATATACCAGCAATAATGAACTTCTCAAAAAGGAATCCTCCAGTTTATTTGTATATCAAATCGCACAATCAGTACATTTAAAGACTACTTTTTCTATCATAATTCCCGCCAGCACTAATAAGGAAATGAATCATACTTATAAATATTCCGCATGGTTGCTGATAGTCCTCATCCTTCCGCAAAATAGTTATTTGATTTCCAACAGCTACTGCCACAAGCTCACCCTTCGGAGACACAAACAGTGACATCCATCTCTTCAATTTCTGTGGTAGTCTATACCCAATCCATTTATCTTTAAGTTGAGAGAGACCTTCAAGAAAATCAAAAGAAAAGGCTACATAAGCCTATCATTGTTTCCAGCAACTGCCTGACTGAAATCACTTGAACACGATCAGTCAAAAGAAAAGATCAAGCACAAAGATATTGGCGATTAGAAATATAGTCAAAGTTGCAGAAGTAACACAAATTTCAAACCTACATAGAAGGATGGTCCTAAATGACTCCCAATTTTTTATAGTCTCTTCCAAGGATGAGTGGATGACTGACCTAGTGACCTAATATGTAATCAGAATAACTTATTGATTTAAGCAAAGATTAATTTAGTGACTCATGATGATCCAATTTCAATGGAGCCAAAAAAATCACTTATCATGGACTAAATCGAAATGACTCATGTTTCTCCCTTATTGTGAAGTTTGCAGATGGTCTTTTCCCTTTGCGTCAACTGCCTCTTTTTCTATTAGGAAAGGCTACATACATCAGAACCCCCCTACCGCACCTGGGTAGGAGCCTCTTTGGAGGCGTTGGGTACTGTCCAACGTTATAATAGTAGAGGTTCTAAAAAGAAAGGACTACACTCGATAAACCAAAACAATTTCAAGATTGCCCGAGCACCCAAAGAAATCGTAGCTGAATTGACCCGATAACTACAAATGTAGATTAATCCTTATACTTATTCAATTATGAATTCATGAATTTTACTTCAATATCATAACATGCACAACGATGTTGCTCAAGCTTCCTGAACTCCAATTCACAAATCACAATATCCACAATTGTTAACATCACCCTAGGTAAATTTCACCTTCTTTTTTTTCCAATTTCGAAGATACAACATATAACATCATAAACCTACAATGATCAGCAACCTAGCTAATAAAACACTGTGAAAACAAAACAAACAACAATAAAAGGCCAAAACTTTGGAAATACCTCGAGTTGACAGCAATGATAGCACTCCCTTACTGGCATTATCACTAATCTGAAATCAACAAAAATCAAACACAAATTCAGCACTCAAAAATTCTGCATCAAAAATATCGCATTTTCAGGTAATTATATAATTAATTAATGCAAACCTGTCGAGGGGGATAATTAGGGGAGCAAGGACCAGAAGCGTGATAACGTGTCTCGTGAAGAGCTTCATTTGAGGTTTCTTCCTCCATTGGAGAGAAACCTCGGATGAATATTGATTGTGAGATGAGAGAGAAAACCGAACAGCGCTCACGAGATCTCGAACCACTGATGTATGATGATCAGTCTACTTTTTAGAGAGAGAGATATGAGTGTGATTTGTCGAAATCAAATAGAGTTACTTAACGTAAATTCGAAATTACTGAACGTAAATATTTTTAGCTCAACTTTTCCCAAAACACCCTTCTTACTTGAAGAAACAACCACCTCCCGTCTCTCTTTTCCTTTTGCAATTTCTCTGTAATTTTTCACCGTGTTCCATCTAAATAACCCATGGAAGACAATTTCAACTCAAATAATGATGATATTCATGTAACAACTATTTCTACATGGGTGGGAGTACTATTTTATTTTTCGATTTAATTAAATTTGTAGTTTGTTATTATTCCTATTACTGTTTTGAGTTAGGGTTTATACTTTATATGTGAGGTCTTTGGCGGGTGAGTGGTCGTGGTTTTCAGTGGTGGAGGTGATTGTATCTGGTTGGGATGTATCTGGGTGATTGTTGTGTGGAGATGAGCGCAACAACTCGGCGATTGAGGGCGGCGGCTGGGCGATGCAGAATAGGCTTAGTGATGTTATTCGACGGAGGGTGGCAGGCGGCTAAATACAGCAGACCATCGTCGTTTTCCAATTTGGCTTCCTTCTTGGAACACTTTCAGATTTTTGCATACTAATTGTTTGATCAAAATTCCCAACTTGAAAATCAAGAAAAGAAAAAGAGATCAAGGGTTGTAAATCTGATTTGTTGCATTGAATAATTGATGAAGCTTGAGCACATAAGACCAAATTGCACTCCCATGTTGTATCCAACTCAGAGGAAGAAGATGGAGAGACGAGAGAGATGAGTGAGAAAGGGAAATGAGTGGGAGAAAGTTTTGGGGTAATTTCGGAAATTAAAATTTGCGTTTAGTAATACCTGTATTTACGTTTAACAATCCCTAAATCAAATATTAGGATTTTGATATAATTATGAGAGAGAGAGAGAGAGAGAGAGAGAGAGAGAGAGAGAGAGAGAGAGAGAGAGAGAGAGAGAGAGAGAGAGAGAGAGAGAGAGAGAGAGAGAGATGAGCAAGGAAGACGATGACTGAAGTCGTGAAGCGGTAATGGACTCATGGGCTTGGCCGTTTGGGGAAGGAAGAAAAAAAAACGGAAAATGATCAATATGAAAATTATTTAATGGGAAGAAAGAATAAAATTAACTTTATAGTGTTGTAATTTCCCACATGCCATAAATATGTGAATGACTCACATTTAACCAATTATATGGTTTTACTATGCTTGTATAGTAAGTGTCATACTTACTTGCCTATAAATAGGCCAATGTTGTAATGAGAAATTATAACTAAGGAAAAAGCAAGTGAATCAGTTAAAGCTTTCACTCCTACTTTGAGTCTCCCCTTTTCTGAGCTATCTTTTAACACGTTATCAGCACCACCTAGCTCCAAACTTCAAAAGGTAAAATACAAACTCATTCCAAAATATTCTAAGTTTTAAAGTATTATGCTCTGTAGGTGCCGAATATAATTCGGATCCTCTACATCAGAAATTCAAAACTAGATTATTAAATATTCTAGCCATATAGTTTTACGTTAGTTTTGATACCACTATGAGTCACCAAAGTAATGGGATCAACACTGTCGTAACCGGTATTTACTACTCACCCGTATACCTCATTATTGAGCGAAACCACGTACCTTTCGGTACCGTCCCTTACCCGAATATCATACCCCAACCACAACCAAATCTCACATCGACTAGTACGTCGACGTCTGCAAAAGCCTCCCGAGCCAATGAACCGCAACCACCACCTCATAAACCTGTTTTTATAAACCTGAACGACAACCCAGTAGAGCCGAGGCTCGACCGTTGTCAAGATCCAGGTCCGTCCAACAAAAGAAAACGAGAAAAGGAAGAGGGCGAGATTGGCTCAAAGAACCCGAAAATGTGAGCCGCCATCATGTACAGTGCGGCTCCAAATCTGAGTCATTATCCAACCTACAAAATTCAAATGACCAACCACCAAGATAGGTGATAATTTAGTCACAAATAAAATCGGAACCGAAAACAACAGTAGAAGAACAAAGTACAAACAGTACTGATCACTAAATAAAATGTAGTGTGTCAGTGAAATGTTGAAAAAAGGGGTAGAAATTGTGCACGTGAAATAACTTTGCAAGAATGAGCTTTGAGTATGAAAATAGACAATGGCCCACAACATTAAATGAATGTTGGAAGTTTGACCATAAATTAATAAGTTTACGTATTTGACTTTGTTTGACTATTTGGATCAATATTTTGTGTACCAATGACGTATTACGTCAAATATTTACTAGTATATTTGATAATTAATATATGTTCTCCAGGATCTTTGAGATAAAAGTTTATCTGCTTTATTCGTTGAAATTAACGTTTGTTCTGCAGATTCCATTAAAGCAAACGAAGAAAATGTTTATTGATTAGCCAAATAAACAAGAAAATAAAATTGTTGTTTATTTTATATTTTGTACCAACGGATTTTCGAACCCCTGACTTTTGACTAAGCGTCAGGAGTCTCAGACCACTACGGCTTCATTCCCGTGGTGATATTCAACTGCATAATAATTTATTTATAACAAAATGTGTCTTAAATTTTTATTAACTTTAATAATTTCTTTCTTATCAGAAAATGGTAAGCATTGCTAAGAGGGAATTTGAAATCCTCGATGTGCCTGGGAAGAACTACTACAAATGGAAGGTTGATGCCCTTGCACACTTGAAAGCTAATGGACTTAGGAAAGCCATTGAAGAAGATAATAATGCCTCAAAAGAAGATCATGCTAGGGCCATTATTTTCTTAAAGCACCACCTTCATGAGGACTTGAAAAATGAATACCTCATGGTTGAAGACCCAAAAGAATTGTGGCAAAATCTCCATGAGAGATATAGGCATAGAGAACAAGTTTTATTGCCACAAGCCATGTATCAATGGGCTAATATGAGGTTTCAAGACTACAAGTCTGTTAGCGAATATAATTCTGCTCTATTACGAATAACTTCATCAATGAAGTTATGTAGGCAAAATGTCACTGAGTATGACATGCTTGAAAAGACATTTTCCACCATGCACGCCTCTAATGTGCTACTTCAGCAGCAATATCGAGAAACAGGTTTCAAAAAATACTCTGATCTGATATCTGTGCTATTGGTGGCTGAGCAGAATAATCAATTGCTCTTTCAGAATCATAACATGAGGCCCGCTGGAACTAGTGCAGTACCAGAGGCAAATGCCATCCAAATTGGCAATCAAGGGCGCCAACAGAAAAATAATAAATATCAAGGCAAAGGCTTCAGCAAAGGCCAACGACGCCAATTTAAAAGAAAGGGCAAACAAATAAACCACCAAGGAAGTGGACCAACTGGGAAGCAAAAGGTCACATGTTAAAATGCGGCACTAAAGGCCATTTCGCGAAAGAATGCCGCACCGCCAAACATTTGGTGGAGTTATATCAAGCTGCCCAGAAAAATAAAGGGAAAGTTGTTGAAGCCAACTTTGTGGATCAGGCGCCACAGAATGCACCAACCCTTGACATTTCTGATTATTTCATGGATAATAATGAGGAAGACCTTGCCAAACTAAACATTAAATAAGCTCGTCTTAATTAAAATGTAGTATTTTTAACTATGTGTGTTTTGAGTTATTTATCTTAAATAAATGCTTTAAGAAGCATAGAATGTTAATATATGTAATAGTTTCGTATCTCAAAATGAAATCAGTGTGTTTAATTAATCTCTAATCTGATATTTATTTTCTAATGAAGATATGGATTACCGAAATGGAATTGGAGAACAATGTCTAATTGATAGTGCTGCAACACACACAATCCTGAGGAACAAAGTTTACTTCACTCACTTGATACCAGTCAAGGCTAATGTTAACACCATTGGCGGTGTTGCAAGATTAATTGAAGGATCGGGAAAAGCGTGTGTTGTACTCCCAATGGGAACAAAAATTGAGATAAAAGACGCACTATATTCGAGTAAATCTCAAAGAAACTTGTTAAGTTTTAAAGATGTGCGTCAAAATGGTTACCACATGGAAACCATGACTGAAAATTATAAGGAGTACATGTGTCTTACTTTGGTTAAAACTGGCAAGAAAGTTGTTTACGAGAAAATGTCAGCGTACTCCTCAGGACTGTATTACACGTACATTAATGCCATTGAAATTAATGTGGTGTCCAAACAATTGGTGGACAACCAAAAATTATGCTCTCTGTGGCATGACCGTTTAGGTCATCCTGGCACAAGTATGATGATTAAAATAATTAAAAGTTCAATCGGACACCCCCTAAACAATGTCCGGGAACCAAGATTTGGTGAACTCCCTTGCACTGCATGTTCACTTGGAAAATTAATTACGAGACCTTCCAAAAGTAAAATTGGAAGTGAGTCTCCTGCATTCTTGGAAAGAATCCAAGGTGATATTTGCGGCCAATTCACCCGCCATGCGGACCATTCCGATATTTCATGGTATTAATAGATGCATCAACATGATGGTCGCATGTGAGTTTATTATCGACAAGAAATGTCGCATTTGCCAAATTGTTGGCTCAAATAATTCAATTGAAAACTCAATTTCCAGATCATTCGATAAAGAAAATCAGGCTCGATAATGCAGGAGAATTTACATCCCAAACATTCAATGACTATTGTATGTCTATCGGGATTGAGGTGGAACACCCAGTTGCTCATGTTCATACCCAAAATGGGCTTGCTGAATCTTTAATAAAGCGGTTACAATTAATCGCTAGGCCATTATTAATGAAATCAAAGTTACCAGCATCTGTTTGGGGACATGCTATATTGCATGCAGCAGAATTAGTACAATTAAGGCCAACTGCGTATCATGAATTCTCCCCTATGCAATTGGTAACTGGGAAAGAGCCAAGTATTGCGCATCTGAAAACATTTGGGTGTTCAGTTTATGTACCAATAGAACCACCTAATCATACTAAGATGGGTCCGCAAAGAAGGTTGGGAATATATATCGGTTTTGAAACCCCCTCAATTATTAAGTTTTTAGAACCGATGACTGGTGATTTGTTCACAGCACGGTTTGCTGACTGTCATTTTGACGAGTCAGTATTCCCAATCTTAGGGGGAGGAAAAGATAAGGCGAACCCAAGTACGACAGAAATAACGTGGAATGCGGCAACATTATCTTATCTTGACCCATGTTCAAATGTGTGTGAACATGAAGTTCAGAAAATAATTCATTTGCAAAATGTTGCAAATCAATTGCCTGACGCATTTACGGATATAAAGAAAGTGACAAAGTCACATATTCCAGCCATGGATGCTCCTGCAAGAATTGAGATTCCTACAGGAAATTCTGATAAACCCTTTGAAAAGGATCCTACAATTAAGCGAAAGCGTGATCGCCCAATTGGCTCAAAAGATTTGAAGCCAAGAAAATCAAAAAGGTTGAAAAATGTGAATGTCAATGATGTTCAATCTTCTAAGGAAGAAAATGAACATATGTAGAGCACAGGCAATATCGTCAATCAAAATAAAAATGAAAATGAAATCTCACTTGAAACCTTAAGTGAGCATGGAAATATAGACAATTTTGAGATCTCAATAAACTATGTCTTTAATGAAAAGAAATGGAATAGAAAAGACATTGAGATTGACGACGTATTTGCATACACAGTTGCCTTAGAGATAGTCATCAATGAGGATGACATTGAACCAAAATCAGTCGATGAATGTCGTCGACGAAGTGATTGGCCAAAATGGAAAGAAGCAATGCAGGCAGAATTAAACTCATTTGAAAAACGACAAGTTTTTGGGCCATTAGTCCAAACCCCAAAGGGGGTAAAGCCCGTCGGATACAAATGGGTATTTGTACGAAAAAGAAATGAGAAAAACGAAATTATAAGATACAAGGCAAGACTTGTAGCTCAAGGTTTTTCTCAAAAGCCAGGCCTTGACTATGATGAAACTTACTCTCCAGTTGTTGATGCAACAACGTTGAGATTTCTAATCAGTCTGGCAAATTGTCAAAGGCTATAAATGCGCCTAATGGATGTTGTGACTGCTTATTTGTATGGGTCACTTGACACTGATATTTATATGAAAGCCCCTGAAGGATTTAAACTGCATGAAGCCAATGTTTCAAGAAATCATGATTTGTACTCAATAAAATTGAGTAAATCTTTATATGGCCTAAAGCAGTCAGGACGGATGTGGTATAACCGTTTAAGTGAATATCTTCTAAGGGAAGGTTACAAAAATGATCAAATCTCCCCATGTGTTTTCATCAAAAGATCTAAATCTGGACTAGCAATCATAGCAGTATATGTTGATGATTTGAATATCATCGAAACTCCTGATGAAATCGAAAGAACAGCTCAATACCTGATGAAAGAGTTCGAGATGAAGGATTTAGGAAGAACGAGGTTTTGCCTTGGTTTGCGGATTGAACATCTCAATGATGGAATTTTTTTCCATCAATCAAACTACACCGAGAAGGTATTGAAAAGTTCTACATGGACAAAGCACATCCACTACGTTCTCCAATGGTCATACGTTCTCTGAACCCCAAAGATGATCCATTTCGACCACGAGAGAAAAATGAAGACGTTCTTAGACCAGACGTGCCATATTTGAGTGCAATCGGAGCTCTAATGTACCTATCCAACAATACAAGGCCAGATATTGCATTCTCGGTGAATCTCTTAGGAAGATACAGTAATGCACCAACAAGGAGACATTGGAATGGGATTAAGCACCTACTTCGTTACCTTCGTGGAACGGTAAACTTGGGATTATTTTATCCCAAAGGTGCAGATCCTACACTTATTGGATATGCAGATGTAGGATACCTGTCAGATCCCGACAAAGCTAAATCTTAGACAGAATACATATTCACTTAGGGCGGTACTGCAATCTCATGGAAATCGACCAAGCAAACCTTAACTGCCACTTCATCAAATCAGACCGAATTAATTGCTCTTTATGAAGCAGGAAGAGAGTGTGTATGGTTGAGATCTATGATCCAGCACATACTCAAGGAAAGCGGTTTGAGAACGATTAATGGCATCCCAACTATAATCTACGAAGACAATAGTGCATGTGTGACTCAAATCAAGGATGGCTACATCAATGGAGACAGAACAAAGCACATTGATCCAAAATTCTTCTCCACCCATGATCTAGAGACAAATGGGATGATAAGCGTTGAGCAAATCAAGTCATGTGAAAATCTTGCCGATTTGTTCACAAAAACTTTGCCACCCAAGAAGTTTGAGGAACTTGTGCAAGGAATCGGGATGCGTCGTCGTTGTAACTTATCCTAAATTCAGGGGGGGCATTTACGAGCATTGTACTCTTTTTTCCTTGATCAGGTTTTTATCCCACTGGGTTTTTCCTGACAAGGTTTTTAACAAGGCAATGCGCGTATAATGAATTACAATAAACGCTGTACTCTTTTTCCCTTGCTTTGGTTTTATCCCACTGGGTTTTCCAAATCAAGGTTTTTAATGAGGCAGCTAATACCCCTTTAATTACTACTAGTGATCCATTCAAGAGGGAGTGTTGTAATTTCCCACATGTCATAAATATGTGAATGGCTCACATTTAACCAATTATATGGTTTTACTATGCTTGTATACTAAGTGTCATACTTACTTGTCTATAAATAGGCCAATGTTGTAATGAGAAATTATAACTGAGGAAAAAGCAAGTGAATCAGTTAAAACTTTCACTCCTACTTTGAGTCTCCCCTTTTCTGGGCTATCTTTTAACATATAGAAAATACTTACTACCAAAAAAGAAATTTTGATGGGAAAAATATCAAAGTTAGGTGTTTTAGTCAAAAGTAAAATATTCAAAGGGATAAACCAATACAATATTAGAGGTTCTAAAAATATCAAAGTTATTTGAGTGTGAAACTATACCATTAATGTACGCAATTTAACAGTTTTTACGACTAGGGTGTTAGAGATTGAGTTTTTTTGGTTTTATATTATATTAAGAGAAAGCACACAAATGCTTTGTTTGCATTCATTTGAGTGTGAAACTATACCAAGGATGTTTGCAAGTACAATCAAGCTTCAAATCGAGCTTTTGAATGCTTTTACGTGATTTACCAGCTCTTACGACCACAGTGCTAGATATTATGTTTCTTTGTGTCCTATGTTAAGAGAAAGCACTCAATTGCTTTGTTTGCATTCATTTGAGCGTGAAAATACACCAAGGATGTTTGCATGTATAAAGAAGCTTCAAATCAAGCTTTTATATGCATTTACGCGGTTTAACAGTTCTTACGACTATGGTGTTAGAGATTGAGTTCTTTTGTGTTCTATACTAAGAGAAAGCACCCAAAATGCTTTGTTTGCATTAATTTAAGTGTGAAAACTACCCCAATGATGTTTGCAAGTACAAGCAAGCTTCAAATCGATCTTTTGAGTGCTTTTACGCAATTTAACAGCTCTTACGACTAGGGTGCTAGATTTTGAGTTCCTTTGTGTCCTATGTTAAGAGAAAGCACACAATTGCTTTGTTTGCATTCATTTGAGTGTGGAACTACACCAAGGATGTTTGCAAGTACAAACTAGCTTCAAATCAAGCTTTTAAATGTATTTACGCGATTTAACAACTCTTACGACGAGGGTGGTAGAGATTGAGTTCTTTTGTGTTCTATATTAAGAGAAAGCACCTAAATTCTTTGTTAGCATTCATTTGAGTGTGAAAACTATACTAAGGATGTTTGCAAGTACAAACAAGCTTCAAATCAAGCTCTTGAATTCATTTACGCGATATAACAGCTCTTACGACGAGGGTGCTAGAGATTGAGTTATTTTGTGTTCTATAGTAAGAGAAAGCGCCAAAATGTTTTGTTTGCATTCATATGAGTATCAAACTACACCAATGATATTTGCAAGTGCAAACAAGCTTCAAATAAAGCTTATAATTGCATTTACGATAGCGACGATAACAAACTTCTTATGGTACTTTGCCATCGGGAATGGGCCGAGAATACCCATGCCCCAGCGGGCGAACGACAATGTTGTGGAATTAGTCTTCAATTCATTTGCCAGCTTTTGATAGGTATTTGCGATCCTCTGCCACTTGTCCCATACCGATGGTGAAGCTGGTGGACTGGTGGTCATGGTAGTAGAAGACCGGAGTATATGCGTCCGGTTGTCACTGTGACTGGTTCTTCAACAGGATTTGAAGAAGTAGCCGTAGATGAAACATTCATCCTTACCTTTTTATTTGGATATTATTTTGGTTTTTAGCAGTTTCTTTTATGTTTCTGCTCTATAATTTATAATTCTTAATTGAATATTGGGACTTGGCTATTCATGGTGGGCTTTCTTGCCTTTTTTTTAAAAAAAAAAAAAAAATCATTTCACGTGAGCCACAAACCCACAACAAAGTACAAACAAAGGTCGGTTGGTCGAGAAACTTCCCAAGAGTAATTATTTATCTCACCTTCTGCCAATTTTCTTCATTCTTCATTCACCTTCAGAAGAAAAAGCCCTAATTTTCACGAGCCCTAAAAATCTCAATCAATTCGATTTCTCCATTAGATCTCTCTGAATTCGTCATGGTTGCGAAGAAATCCGGCGTTTCGGAAGTCGATGGAGCTAGCCCTGGGTACTACTCTCTCTCTCTCTCTCTCTCTCTCTCTCTCTTAACGACAGAAAATCGATGGTTAATTTGTTTGAATTGATTGAATTTGCAGCAAAATCTTCATTGGAGGGTTAGCAAAAGATACAAGTTTAGGTAAAATTTTAGGTTTTTTCTTTTCGTGTTCTGATTTGCTTTGTTAATACAGTAAATTGAATCTTTGTTGTTGATTTTGGATTGAGCAGATACGTTTACGAAGTATTTTGAGAAGTATGGGGAAGTGATTGATACGGTTATCATGAAAGATCGTCATACTGGGAGGCCAAGGGGTTTCGGGTTTATCACTTATGCTGATCCTTCTGTTGTTGACACTGTCATTAGTGAAGATCATGTCATTAATGGCAAGCAGGTAATTAGTTGATCCTTTTATTTAGTTTGTGTTAATTAAGATTTTGTGCTACTATTGATTTGATGAATTTAGTTGGTATTAAAGAGAGGTTCCTAATATGTGTTACTGTAGTTTGAACTTTAAAAACTTGTTTTTGTTAGTTTGATTTTGATAGAATCTTTAAGAGCTTGTCCGGTGAAAAGCTGAATTTTTGGGCTTAAACTATGGTTGAGGATATACCAAAGATGCTATTAGGTTGTTTTTGATGGATTAGGTATTGTATTGTGTCCATTCCAAATATTTTAATAGATAAATTGAGCTTTCATTAAATATCTTTGTTTCTTTGCATATAGGGGAGAATTTTTTTTCCTAGGAGTATGTCTTGACTGAATGACACTCAGTTGTTAGATGCTCGAGGTGCTTAATTTACTGAAGTGATCCGTTTAATCTCCCAGTAGGATGGGCTCAATTAGTTGCGGGCGCCAAGTAGAATATGGTCAGGGTGTGATCCTTATTAGTTCACTGTTGGCGGAAGCCAATGTCCGGGGTTATGGGGACTTGTTCTTTAATGAACACTGGGTTTCTACTTTGTTTGCAATTTTGCATGAAGTAGCTTAAGTTAGAACCTATTTATGCCACACATTAGCATGGGATTTGGAACAATATCCAAAAAATTGAACGGAAAATGCTTGTATTGGACTCTTTCCAAAAAGAAAAAGCCTCATGAAAGTGAACATTCTAGTTATAGAAGAAATTAAATAGTGGTGATGATGATTTATGTCTATCATACAGACACACTCACTCCCATCAAATTGTTAATATAATTTGCTGAAAAACCTTTTTTTAGCTAAAATGTATGGCTGAAATGTGTAAAAGTATGATTGAGTATTACATGCCCTCGTCCTTATTTTTTTTTCCCCGTCATACTGGTTTGCCAATGACTTTATTATCATCTTTCTCAAAAAAGCATTGCAGTGTACTTTCTATGTCCTTTTTTCTTTGAACGTATTTTGTATGTGTCTTAGCTACTATGGTTTACCTCATTCTAGTATATCTTTCAGAACATACTTGAAGTGTTCCTTTATTTGAGAATGTACCAAACTTATGTTACTTCTGTTGGTAAAATGTATCACATGGTATATCCTTCAGAACATACTGAACTTATATTACTTGTGTTAGGAAAGTGAAATTTTATGTGCATATGCCTTCCATATATACCTTCCATATATATGATAGTGGCTGGGGTAGATGTGGAAAATGAGCTTGTCTGTTTTGCTGTAATGTCTATTTACTGAGATGGGCAACTATAAATCTCAAGTGACACAGAAATCACCGCTACGTTTGATTCATCATTATGGTCATTTGTTTTGAAATTTCATTCTAGTATTGTTTCTACTGCCCAATAGTTTGAAATAATCATGTAATGTTAGTCAGTGACATACTTATCTTGTAAAGCCATAGACATTAAAGAAGAGAAAAGAAAAAGAAACAAGATCTTATGTGGCTATCTTAAAAAAGAAAAAAGAAGTTAAATTCTTATGGAGTACGGCATCTGATTTACAACCCGGTGATATTGAAACTTGACTTCAATTTTACTTGTCTTTCCCCAAGTCCTCTAAGCAATTACTGACAAGTTAAATTCTTATGGAGTAGGGCATCTAATATACAACCCGGTGATATTGAAACTTGACTTCAATTTTACTTGTCTTTCCCCAAGTCTTCTAATCAATGAACTGATCTCCTTGTTACCTAGTTCAAGCATGTTAATTCATTTTTTCTAAAATTTTATTGATGAAATAAAAGCATGGAGAAGACCAAAAGATGATTCCCTACCCCTTCCTCCTGAATTGAAATGGATTTCGGAGGAATCTGATTCAGAGTTTGAGATCAAATGTGATATATAAGTTAGGAAACAAACTGTTGGTGGAGGAGATATGAGTTAAATTTCTCGAATCATTGGAAGCTGGACAGCAAGCCACACTGTCTGACTGTACTATCAAAGCTTTTCGAAATTTGAAAGGATGCCGATATAAGATGATCCTCCTCTAAACCTTCTGCTTTTCCTCTTCTCTCTTGTTCTTCTTTTCTTTTTTGAGTTAATGTTCCCAATTCAGGAGCAAGAGCAGTACTCTGTAGGTTCTTTAAAATTGTACAGATCATGCACAATCCCTCCTTTCAGTTTCTCATTTCCTGATAAAATCAGGCAGTATTCAAGCAGTCACAAGTCACTGCTCTCCAATTTATTGTTCTTCTTTTGGTAAAGTTGGAAGAGTTTGTTCCGATCAGGATGTTCTTTTCCCCCCTATTAGGCTGGGCTGGCTTACCTTTCCTCTAATTGAGTCTCGCTTAGTTTTATTTCCATATTTCAGTTTATTGAAATATAAAGTTGGAAGCTGGGGTGGGGGTGTTGGGTGGGAATTAATGAGGGGAGACTGTTGGGCATTTGGAGGCTTCACATTAAACAACCACATTACTTTAATATATGGAGATGTAGCTCTATGTAAGATGTGTTTTCTCTTGTCTAAGGGCTAAAGAGCTCAACATATATCTGCCAATGTCCTTGCTCAAAGTAGGGTTTTAGAACTTAGTTGAAATGTTTCCATTTGTAAATCTCATGTAACACAATACTAACCATGCATATTGGTATATGAGCTAGCGTTCTGCATTTTGTGGTACAAAATTTCCGGTCCTGACTTCTGCAGTAGAACATAATTTTGCATCGAGCTTGTTGGATGGTTGACAGGAGGATGGTTTCTTGGTTGAATTATTTAGGTTAACTCACCAAAGAGAAATATTTTCACAACCATCCATGATCTTTTGTCCAGAGGTGGTTGTTGGTCGCATGTATCTCTTATTTGCTCTTCAGTTGTAATATCGAAGAATAAGTTGCTTTGCTATATGATACGGTTGAATTTTAGTCTTGGTTTTCTGTTCATGGTGTCCTGCACACGAAGACAAATGTGCAGAAGCCAGACGGTGGGCTGGGGGAGAAAGGGAGGCAGTGGGATGGGATCTGGTGCTTTTCTTGACAATTCTGATTTTGTTCACGTAAAATCACCTGGCCTTGTATTGCATTCAAATAGAAAGCTGATGCTAGGGATGTGCGTTTCTGCTGGCTGAGTGCTTTTGTTGTATAATTTTCTGATCAGGTTGAAATTAAAAGAACAATTCCTAAAGGAGCTGCTCAAACAAATGATTTTAAGACCAAGAAAGTGTTTGTCGGTGGGATTCCAACAGCTTTGACTAAAGGTCTGTTTGAAAGTGGATACTTTTCATAAATTTGGTTCATAGTTTCATGATTTTGGACTACTGATCTATTTATGTTGAACAGATGAGTTCAAGGATTTCTTCTCAAAGTATGGCAAGGTTGTGGACCATGAGATTATACTTGACCATGCTACGAAGCGCTCTCGAGGATTCGGATTTATTGTGTTTGACAGTGAAAAAGTTGTTGATGATCTGCTAGTTAATGGAAACATGATAGATATGAATGGTATAAGGGTGAGTTTAGTTCGATGTCCTTTTCTTGTTTGGAATCTTGATTCAGCTATGTTAAGCTCATACAAACTGGATCGTGGTTTTCTTTATACTATAAAAATGACCGAGTCACTCTTTAATTGTTGTTGCTCATTAACGTTAAAAGTATCTCTGCTAGGTGGTTGGTACCATTGCACCAAGTTTTCCTCCTTGTTTGGAGATGATCACAGGTTTACTTTCCTTCGCAGCCAAACTCTCAGGGATGAAAAACATAGTTGACTTAATTTTTTGTTGTAGGTTGAGATCAAGAAGGCTGAACCAAAGAAAGCCTCAAACCCTGTTCCAGGTCCTGCTTTTGGTAGTGACTCTAGGGCGCGTGCATATGGCGATAATTACAGAGGGTATCCTGATACTTATAGTGGATTTGGAAGTGGTTATAGTCCTGCTTCCTATAGGGCATTTGGAGGCTATGCCTCTAGGTTTGGTGATTATGGTGGCTACGGTAGTGGGGACTTTGGTGGTTACAGTGCATTTGGTGGTGATGGTGGTTTTGCAAGATATCGGGGAGAGTCTTCATTTGGCTACTCTAGCCGTTACGGCTCATATGGTGGAGCATTAGATGGTTATGGTGGTGGATTAGGTGGTGGATTTGGTAGAGGAGGTGAGGGTTATGGTGGTACTGGTTCAGGTACTGGCTATGGCTCAGGTGCTGGTTCTTATGGTGGAGCAGGAGCAATGTACGGAAATAGGGCAGGCTATAGCAGCAGTAGTCGTTACCACCCCTATGCACGGTAGTCATTTGTAAGAGCCTTGCTATATAGTTGCAGGCAGTCACTTATTCCTCAGCCTTTTAAGGTCTAGCGGCAGCACAGCCATTCCGGGCATTTCTAGAAGATTGGAAGATTGCATTAGGCTCATCTGCACTTGTGACTGTTTTATGATAGTATGTCATTGGGTTAGTAAATCTCTTGTTCTCTAGCTGAAACTTATTTTCTAGTAGTCTAGTCAGCTGGGATTGTGATTGACTTAGAGCACTGTCTTCTGTTCTAAACAATATCTGAGATGGTATATTTTTGTACTTTTGAGGTTTGATATAGTTAGATTACTCCTTGACCATTAACTTGTCAGTAATAATGTGGCTTAAGTCTTGTTGTCTTGTAACGAGCAGTATCGAGGTAATATAGTAGTAGGCTAGTAGTCATGTGCATTATGCTGATCGATTGGAGGCTCAGTTATATACTAATTACTATAGGCGAGAAGTTGTGGATTACAGTCTGCAGGTCTTTTGCTCAATTGCAAGGTCAGTCAACAGGTAGCATAAAAGTCGTGGCATTGTCCATAATGGGTGATTGAAAGATATGTTACGAGAGAATTGCTGTTGGGAGCAGTGGCTTCCTTCCAACCTTCCATCCTCAGGATGGGGGTTGAGAATTGACTAGCGGTTTGGGGCTCTTGTCCTCCCCAAACTGATGGGGTGGTCTTACCCTAACGAAGGAGAAACTTGTGTTCCTAAACTGAAACTGTCTTCTGAGGGTATTATATTTTTCACATGTAGTTGGGTTGGTGCAATACGAAAATGCATTTTGATGGTAGATTTGCTTCTGATTCTGTAAACAAATCTGTCTATAGTGCCTTAATTGTCCATCAAAGTATAAATGGGTCTGGTTCGGCTCAACCAGACCCATTGCGATCAGGCAGCGGACTCGATTGCCCAAAAGGCACTGTAAGTCTGCCACAACTTGATCTAGTTGGTCTTAGGTACCTTTTTTGTGTGTTGGGGCGGCGGGGTAATAGCCTAATATGCAAGGAAGCCGGGCTCTTAGGCCCTTTACACTAGGAGATGGGGGTGGTCAATGGCCATTATTTAAATACCATCACACAATCATGAGATTGAGGATGAGCTTGAACCTTCAACCTAGAGGTTAGAGGTGGGAGTTTTGCCGGCTAAGCTCTCCACTTTTGCCCAGGTTTCATCTGCTAGAATTTTTGCAGGGAATGAAAATTTCTTTTTAGGCCCTTTACACTGGGCCTGGCAAACAGGTCGGGTTGGGTTTGGGTTCAATTCAACTGAGCTATTTTTTAAATGGGTCGAAAACTCCAACCCTAACCCAACCCATTTAATAAACAGGTTAATGAGGTCGACCCGTTTAACTCATTTAACTACTTTATTATAAGTAAAAAAGGGTAAAAACTTGATATAAAGGAGATATATACTGTCAAATTTCTATGGTAAGTAGATATATACAAAACAAACTATTGGATTAAGGAAAATTTATACTTTTCAGTGATTATTAATTATTTGGCTCATAAATATTTACTAAATTTCAAAAATAAAATTGACATACGTAAGTAAATAGGTTGTTTTCGGGTTGAAAATTTCATCATTAACCTAATCCATTTAATAAACGGGTTGAAAATCTCAATCCTAACTCACTTTTTTCAGGTTAGGTTCAGGTCGGGTTGTGAAGTCGGGTTAGTTTTTTTGCCAGGCTTACTTTACACTAGAATTTCTTTTTTATAATATATATGAAAATTATAGGGAATGAATTATCTGCTAGAATTTAGTTTGACAACTTGTATAGAAATTCCTATTGCCCAAAATTTTCACCGAAAGACCTAAAAGTACGCTAAATTTTTGCAACACGTCGATTAAATAAGCTTCTTGACGTTTTTTAAGTTTAGCTCATTTTACTTTGGCTGATCTTGTCCAAGTGTGTTTACTGTTTAGTTTAGGGAGCTTAACTTGAAATTGTTATTTCAATATAGATCCACCATCATACATGTGTTGTTAAAAAGAATAGTGTATACTTTCACATGTGCCCAAGTTTGAAGGGATTTATGTTAGGGCTTGTTTTTTCCCTGGTGGATGAATAAAGACCACTTTGTTTGTATTCTTTATTTTTCGGTGGATGATTTCAGGAACCATATTGTGTTTATAAGCTTTTGGGTCTGTTCTTGACCTAGTCCCCAAAATTTCAATTTCTTCTCCTAATCGCCTATATTTGTTCTTGTCCATCTCATTTTCATGCACCTCACCTCTACTTTTGACTTTTAGAAGTTGAACTAAAGCTAGAAGCAATGTTATTAAAATCAGACCGGACCGGCCGGTCTAACCGGAAATCGGCTACCTAAACGGTTCAATTCATTCTGAAAAACCGTTGGTAAACGAACCGGTCAAACCCGACGGTTCTGGTCAAAATCCGAAAAAACCGGAAACTGTTAAACCGAACCGGCTTCAACAAATCAAAATTTGCAGGTTTAAGAAAGCCTTTTAACGGTAATAAAACCATAACAAGCCGCTGTATTACATTCAACTGGGCCTAACATATAGTGCGTAGTCAATGCCCAAGGTAAGCTACTCATTTCCTTTCCCTTTATTTATAGAATCCTTCTTGAATGAGATTTCTTTTACCTTCGATGTGGGACTAAATGCTCTCCTCTTGTTGCTCTTCTCCTGCTCCCAATCTCTCTTATTTCATATGCTCCTTTCATGTGGGACATCCTTTCTTTATACCAATCAACGATCTGTAACTTTATACCTACCAAACTACCACTCTACAGTGTATACTAATTTCGTATAATCATGTTTTCTTTCATTTAATATTTTTTTTTTGAAAACTTTTATATCCTTTATTTGTGACATATAAAGCTCATATATTTTTTTTTTCTCAAAAC
Source organism: Tetragonia tetragonoides (assembly GCA_038025085.1). Taxonomy (NCBI): domain Eukaryota; kingdom Viridiplantae; phylum Streptophyta; class Magnoliopsida; order Caryophyllales; family Aizoaceae; genus Tetragonia; species Tetragonia tetragonoides. The sequence continues at coordinate 5,198,000 of CM076145.1, read as the reverse complement.
TTTTATATCCTTTATTTGTGACATATAAAGCTCATAATATTAAGAGAAACAATTGATTTTTTTTTTTTTAATATGATGTCATCCGGTTTTTGAGTCCGGTTGAATCAGTCGAACCAGTTGAACCATCGAACCGGTAAGTCGACCGGTTCACTGCGCGGTCCGGTTTTCAAAACATTGGCTAGAAGTGGAAAGAGAAGAAAAAGTTACAAATTGTAGTTTCTAGAGCTCAATTATATCATTATTTCAATCTCTTAGAAGTTGAAAGCGGATAAAAAAGGGGTTGGCAAGGGCAAATATAGATGAAGTAGAAGTTAGAAGAAAATAGACCAAGCGGGCACTATCGATATATCCAACATCATAAAGCATAGCATTTTAGACCATAACTCCATAATCTTAACATTTTAGACCAAAAGGAAAGTTTAAAAAACAAAATAAATGGGAATTAGTCAAACAAATGAAAACTTGATGGAGTCACCAGTGTTCACGTGAAATGGTCTGATAAATAAGACCTGATACTTTGACTGATAATGCTAACTTATTACGAAGTACTTGTGCTACTTTCGATAAGATGTTCTTATCCTATACTACACAGAGTTGGGACTTGGGAATTCAACATTGTTTGTAACTAGTTGCATGTTCTGTGCTACCCACGGTTTTTGTGTTTAAAATAACTAAAATATTTTTATTGGTATAGATTTACAATAAAAATTTTCCCTTTGTCATATCTTACTACGAAACTTATTTTAATTTATGGATCTATTCATTTACATACTCAAATCAAAATTTTCTATTTAATTTTAGTTGTATGTCCCGTCGTGTGATGCTCAATTTTAAATAAATATATTCAGTATTATATAAAAAAAAAAATTAAAAAAAAAGCATTGTGTGTAAATTAGATGCATAAGTGCAAGGTCAAGTACTCCACTTACGTATAAATATGCATTGACTGAATGGTCTACAACCCTTCACATTAAATGAAAATCAGGAAAATAATTTAATTCAATTCACTTACGTTTCACATATAAAGCTTATTTTTATTTGTTAATGCAATGTATATGCAATTAATACATGTCAAATAGCATAAAGTGTTTATGTCACATGTCAATACTTATGTGTCATTCTAGCAACGTACATCACACACACACACACACACATATATATAAAACTAGTTTTAACTCCTCGTTAATATCTCTCGAAAATGGAGATAACTTCCTAGGTGATATCTCATGTCTATTTTATACCGCACAACTACTTTTACATTTGACTATTTTAATTTTTTTTTTGTATGAAATATCTTTTTAAATCGATCTACATCTAAACTAGAATGAATGTAAAAGAGATTAATTTATGAACATGAGGCCTACCTCAAAATTGCAAAACGAAAAAGAAAAATCAATTTAATGAAGTCAGATTTATATTTTTTAGAGTTATGTAACTAAAAATATATTTTTTTGTTTGAAATAATATAAAAATAAATCAATAATAAAGTCGAGTGATGATGATTATGTGGGACTTGGATGATATTTATTAAGCTATATGTGGCAAAGTTGTGCACATGTAGCGTCTAACATGTCATTTTCACACGAACATTCCCTCTTATATGGCGTCTACATGTTATCACCGCACGCAAAAGATCCAACTTGTATAAGACATATACTTCCTCCATTTGAGCTTCTTGTTTCTTTTTACGCGGTCTACGAGACAACACTTTGACCATCAATAACTATAATTATATTAATATCAAAATTATAAAAAGTTGATATTGTGAAAGTACAATTAAAAATGAATCTAAGAATACTATTTTGGTATTGTAAATCTTCGTATTTCTTTGACAAATAACAAGTCAAATTTTGTAAAGTTTGACTCAAAAAGTCCAACAGGAAGCTCAATTTGAAACGGAGGGAGTATATTTCATTTTGAAATTGTTTTACAAATCCAATCAATTGAACTAAGATTTATAAATTTTTGACTTACGTAACTAAATTATTTTATTTGGTGATATGAAAATATGCTAATATATAAAAATGTAATAAATCCAACTTATGATAATGCATTTATGCATGACACTTGGATACTGAGTTGTTAGGTTATGTGGCAAGTTTTGCTTATGTTGCGACTTAGGTGTCATCGTCACACGAATTTGGGCCTCTATATGGCGTCCTACGCGTGTCGTGCCCACGTGAATTGAACTTGGATGATCATGTAGGACTTGGATGATATTTGTTAAGTTATGTGGCAAAGCTGTGCACATGTAGCGTCTACGTGTCATTTCACACGAATATTCCCTCTTATGTAGCGTCTACATGTTATCACTGCTTTCAAAGGACCCAATTTGTATAGGACATATATATATCATATTAAACTTTTTGCAAATCCAATCCATTGAAGTCGGATTTATAATTTTTTAACTTATGTAACTAAAATTATTTTATTTTGTGATGTAAAAATATGCTAATAAATATGTAATAAAATCAACTAATAATGAGACATTAATGAGTGACACTTGAATGATGATAAGCTGTTAGGTTATGTGGCAAGCTTTGCTTGTGTGGCGACTTAGGTGTCATCGTCACATAACTTTGGGCCTCTACGTGGCGTCCCACGTCTCATGCCCACACAAATTTGAGCGCTTATGTGGCATCTCATGTGGCGTGCCCACATGAAATCGACTCATTTTTATATCGCTACTCGAGTTAGGATCCAATTTTAGTGTGATACTCAATTAATGTATTACAAATTAAATATGGTTATTATACGTATTTTATCATTAACCTGTATAAAACTTTCCCTAAAAGATGTCAAACTTTATAAGCTTATATATAGGACATATACATCTCATTTTGAAGTATTTTTCATTTCCAATGCTATGACGTAAAACTTAGATTTTTTTACAATTGCGTAACCGAAGTTATTTTATCTCTAATTTGAAACAAATAGGCTAATAAATATAGATGTTATATTTAATTACTATATTAATGTCATGAATAAAGATGCATTTATTAGTTACATTTGTACGACTTGCTTATGTGGCCGCTTACGTGACGCTTAGGTATCATCACCACACAAAATTGGGTCTCCAAGGTAGCGGCCTACATGATGTGCCTACCCGAAATTGACTCAACTTTAGATAGTGTGAAATAATATACTAATAAATATATGATAATGTGGAGTAATAATGACTCTGGGACAACTCAATGATGATTTGTTACGCTATGTGGCAAAATTGTGCATATGTGTCATGGTCACATGAACATTCTTTGTTATGTGGCGTCCCACGTGTAATCACCGCACAAAAAAAACAAACTTTTATAGGACATATATATCTCATTTTGAAGTATTTTTCAAATCAAATCCAATGGAGTAAGATTCAAATTTTTTTGAGTTATGTAACAAAAATTATTTTATTTTTTAATTTGAGAATATGATGATAAATATGTAATTAAATCAAACAATGATTAGGCATTAATGGCGGATTGATGGTTTTTTGGTTGGTTTAGTAAATCAAACACTTCAGTATTTCTTGTATCAACTTTATGATTGATGGTTTTTTGGTTGGTTTAGTAGATTTACGATTGCTGTCAACAGAGTAAAGCTCAACCAGCGTAAAGGTAGGTTTCTATTTGCCTTTTCAGTGATTAAATCGCTTCTAACATTTTTTCCAGTTTTAATTCTAGTTGTGATCGAGATACACTCTAAATCGACTATGCTTATCAGTTGTTGTAGTGTAAATGATGATAAATAGTCCTGATCATATCTTATAATCTGTCTACCTGGGTTAGGTTAAAATGAGGATATCTTTTGTCTGCGTTTCAATGTCATTTGTTAGATACATTTTTCTTGTTTTTTGGTGAATACAATTGCTTTTATTACTTTTTCTTGCTTATCTAATTTTCTGCTGCTCCCGCATCATTTTCTTTGATTAATGTGTGTGGTTTGAGATTTCTTCTCTTAATTCTAGTTACAGACATACTCATATCTGAAGATTTTGAGCCATTGCCTTTCTATCTAGTCATGTTTTCTTTTTTTTTTTTGAATTTGGTTGAAAATGAGATGCAGATGTGATATTTAAGCTTATGTATTGTATGCTGATTTCTGTCTTATGCTTTGTCATGTTGTTACATTGGCTGAGGTGATCTTATTGAGATTCTTTTGGTTACCATTATTTAGTGTGATAGGCTGCACTAATTAAGTGTATTTAGCAACAATATCATACTAAGTTTTTGAAGAACCTTGTAATATTTAAATTATCATCCATATTGGTGGATAATTTATATATGGCAGGGGCCTTTTCTCTTTTTCTTATGTTTCAAAGAATACGAAACAGCAACCACCTAGCTGGCTGCTGTTTTTTTTTTTCTTTTTTCTTTTTTCTTTTTTTCTTTTTTCTTTGTTGAAATTTGCGTCTGACATTATTAATTAGCGACCGAAAGTTGTTGCAAATTAAACTTTTGCGTCTAATGCAATCAGTTGCATGGTAGTTGCAAAAGTTTGCAACTGCCTTCAGTAGTCGCAAAACTCATTTTGCGACCAGGGTTTTAGAGTCTGACACAAAACGAACGCTGGCGGTCGCAAATTCACTTTTGCGACTGACTTTTTATTTTCAGTGACCGGTTTTGTCGGTCGCAAATCTGAACTTTTCTTGTAGTGTTGTCGATAAGCCCATTCGGGGAATATTACGTTAGCATAAGATCAATAAAGATAGATAACAAAAAAATGCCATTAAACACGACGTTATTATCAATCGATGAGATGGCTGTGGGTGGTACAACTATTAGCACCACGACCCCTTATACAATCTTAGAGGGGTCGATTTATAAGAATGTTATATCATTATTCTCCAAACAACTTGGGAACGTCCCTCCGAAGGTTGAGTCAGTGGCACCATTTAAGCATTGCTTTGCCAAGGAAGGGATTCCATCGACGAGGTTCGGTCCAGCAGTCCCGAGTTTCGAAATCGAGATGGGTGGAGGTGAGACTTGGTCCTTTTTTGGGGATAACATTATGGTGGAGGCTCAACAAGGTGTGTTGTGCTTTGCTTTTGTGGATGGAGGTACTAATTATAGAGCTTCCATCACTATAGGTACGTACCTCATGAAGGATATGATGGTTCAATTTGATCATGTACAATCTAGGTTTGGCTTTAGCCCTCCGTTGATTGATGGTTCATTTTATATATGAACCTCTATACATTCTCATCAACTAACCTTATAGATAAACCTTGATTCACTAGAGTATTAAATTTGAGTATTTTGATAGATGATAATTATTTAATTTATTGTCTAAACAATTGATATTGTAACGGTTACCAAATCTTTTTAGTCAAAAGAATTAAACGGTCAAAAAGAAAGACCGTATAATAAAAAGGGCCCAACTCATTTCCAACAATCCCCCACATGATTCAAAGAAAGAGTGGTAGAGAAAGGTCATGGCAGTAGGAGGTCGCACGTTACGATACTAATGTCTTGTGGACTTGAATTAGTACCTTGTGCTTACAAGTTTGCCCAACAACCATTTAGGTGGAAAAAATTCCTTGAACCTTTCACGGTATTTGTTCAGTACAAACTGCGCACTAGTTTAACCTCAAAACAGATTTACTCTCGTGAAAACATATATACATTAGCCCCTTACGTGCTTGGATATTTTTGTGAACGCTCTAGAGAGCCGTTAGCCCAAATGCTCTCAGAGGAGGCGGGAAATTCTCCCACATTCACATAGGTGAGTTCATCTAGTGTATATTGTCTCACACCACCTTACAAGGCTATGAACTCATTAAGAGCTAAAATGCTCAACCTCACACACATGATAGTATACGGAAACATACTACATCATTTTATAGAGGAATGGAGTTTGTAGTACATTACTGGAGTTGTTTTGTAATTTCGTTTGGCCTCATTGAACCTGGACATATTCCAGGTTGGGTATCCATCACAATTCACTCCCACTAGGCTTAAGCCTCATTCCTAGTGCTGACTCAAGCACTATCTTTCTACAAAGGTCTTTGGTGAGAGGATCCGCAAGATTCCTCTCCGACTTTACATACTCAAGTGATATCACATTATCTCTGATAAGATTCTTAACAATTTCATGCCTAAGGCGTATATGCCTTCTCTTTCCGTTGTAGGAATGGTTGCTAGCTACACTAATAGCCGCTTGACAATCACAGTGCATGGAAACTGATGGAGCCGGTCTCCCCCACAATGGAATATTTGCAAGTAGGCTTCTTAGCCATTCAGCTTCATGGCCTGCCATTTCTAAAGCAATAAATTCAGATTCCATTGTAGATTTAGCAATACAAATTTGTTTGGAGGATCTCCAAGATATAGCAGCACTAGCAAGAGTAAAAACATAGCCACTGGTAGAATGAATTTTATCATTATCAGATACCCAGTTAGCATCACAATACCCCTCCAAAACACATGGAAAATTCTTGTAGTGCAAACCCCAATTAATAGTACCTTTCAAATATTGCAACAATCTAATCAAGGCATTCCAATGTTCACGATTGGGGTTATGAGTATATCTACTCAACCTGCTTACAGCATATGCAATATCTGGTCTAGTATAGTTCATTAAAAACATAACACTTCCAATTATCTTAGCATACTCTTCTTGTGATACACTGTCACCTCTATTCCTTTTCAAATGAATACTAGAATCATATGGAGTTTTGAGAGGAGTGGAATCAAATTGTTTAAACTTCTTTAAAATTTTCTCAACATAATGAGATTGATCCAAACTTAAACCCACAGAAGTTTTAGTAATTTTAATGCCAAGAACTACATCAGCTTCACCCATGTCTTTCATATCAAAGCATGATTTCAAGAAGGATCTCGTTGTGTTTACCACATCAATACTTGTACCAAAAATGAGCATGTCATCAACATATAGACATATTATAACACAACCATGCTCATAATATTTAGAATAAACACAAGCATCAGAATCATTCACCTTGAAACCATCAGAAATTATAGTACTATGAAACTTGTCATACCATTGTTTGGGTGTTTGTTTAAGTCCGTACAAAGACTTAACAAGTTTGCATAGCTTATGTTCTTGTCCAGGAACTACACAACCTTCGGGCTGTCTCATGTATATCTCCTCATTTAGATCACCATTCAAAAATGCAGTTTTAACATCCATTTGATGCACAACAAGATTATGAATGGATGCAAGTGCTATTAAAACTCTAATAGTAGCAACTTTAGTAACAGGAGAATACGTATCAAAATAATCAAGTCCTTGCTTTTGAAAATTTCCTTGAATCACAAGTCTAGCCTTATATTTGTCTATAGTCCCATCAGTTCGGTATTTCTTTCGAAACACCCATTTACTACCAAGTGCCTTACAACCCCGAGGAAGGTCAGATAAAATCCAAGTATTGTTACTCATAATTGATTCTAACTCGCTATTTATGGCCTCTTGCCAAAAACTAGAGTCAACTGACCTCGTGGCCTCCCCATAATTCCTAGGGTCATCTTCAATAATATAAGCATGCACAAAAGTTTTATCTAGCACATCAATTTCAGCTAAGAAAGTAGTAACATAATCAGGGCCAAAACTTTTCTCAGTCCTAATTCGTTTACCCCTCCTAGGCTCTTGAACTTCTATACTAGATGATGCATTGACATGTGAAGGTAATGAAGACGCAGCAGGTAAGACACGTTGTTCATTTACTTTCATAGAAAAAATATGCTCAAAAAATTCAGCATCACGGGACTCTTTAATAGCACCAAACCTAGAACCATTTTTTAGAATAAATCTATATGCAGCACTATTATTAGCATATCCAATAAATATAGCATCAAAAGTTTTGGGTCCAATCTTGCTTCTTTGAAAATCAAGAATCCCGACTTTTGCAAGGTACCCCCACACTTTCAGGTAACTCAAGTTAGGTCCAAAACCTTTGCACAACTCATATGCAGTTTTCTCAAGTTTCTTGTGGGGAACACGATTAAGTACAAAGCAAGCAGAAAGTAAAGCTTCCCCCCACATGTTATTAGGCATACCCGAACTAATAAGCATAGCATTCATCATTTCTTTGGGGGTCCTATTTTTCCTCTCGGCAATGCCGTTTTGTTGAGGAGCATAAGGAGCTGTAATTTCATGAATTATCCCATTAGCCTCACAAAACAACTTTAGAGATGTTGAATCATATTCTCCACCTCTATCGGACCTAAGCCTTTTTATTTTACGATCTAGTTGATTTTCTACCTCGGCTTTATAGATAAGAAATTTATCCTCAGCCTCATCCTTAGAACTCAGCAAATACACATTGGTAAATCTAGAATAATCATCAATAAAAGTAATATAATACTTTTTACCACCTCTACTAACATGGCTATGAAAATCACCAAGGTCACTATGCACAAGTTCTAGTAAAATAGATGTTCTAGTCACATCCTTATTGTAAGGCTTTTTGGGATGTTTAGCTTCTACGCATACTTCACATTTATCAAAATCAGTATTGCTAAATGCATGAATAAGACTAAATTGTTTTAGCCTTTTAATGGATGCCACATTCACATGACCTAGTCTAGCATGCAATAATGAAACAGACTCAGCGATGTAAACAACAGAAGAGGTAGATGCTTTATTCTCAGTCACAACATCCAACATAAACAGCCCCCCATTACAAAATCCCTTCTCAACAAATTCACCATTTCTGGTGAGTACAAGTTTATCAGATTTAAATGCTAACTTAATCCCAGCTTTGTTCAACAATGAACCAGATATTAAGTTCCTGCGAATATCAGGGACATGCAAAACATTAGTTAAAGCAATAGTTTTACCAGAAGTAAGCTTTAAAAGAACCTTCCCCTTAACAATAATAGAAGTAGTGCTAGAGTTACCAATGAAAACACACTCTCCTTCAACACTTTTGACATACTCCACGAACATGTCTCGGTTGGTACAGCAATGCCTTGTTGCCCCGGTGTCCAAGATCCATTCAACAGTATTACCAACAAGGTTAAGCTCAGACACCATAGCAACAATAACATCCTCGGTCAGGTTAGCTTGGGCTTTGTTCTCTTTGGGTTTGTTGACAGCAACAACAGCATCACTTCTACACTCATTAGCGGGATGTCCATACTTACCACAGTTGTAACAATTGCCCTTGAAAGGCTTCTTGAAGTTTTGGGGCTGATTCTTACCATGTAGTTGGTTTGGTCCTTTCCCTTTGGGTCCCTTGTTTCTGTCATGCTTACCTGCAAAATTCTTTTGTTCAACAAGGTTAGCAGTAGAGGAGGAATGTTCGATTGATTTTCCTTTAGCCTGGATCTGGTTCTGTTCCTCGATCTTGATGTGGGATACAACCTCCTGGAGAGTAAAATTTTTTTGTTTGTGCCTCATAGAATGAGCATAATTCTCCCAAGATTTCGGCAATTTATCAAGCAAACAGTTAGCTTGAAAAACCTCACAAATTTTCATCCCTTCAGCAAGAATTTCAGTCACCAAATTTTCATACTCATGAACTTGATCCAGCATAGGCTTACTATCAACTAACTCAAATTTAAGCCACCTGCTACTACAAGCATATTTTCCCTTCCCAAAGTCATCAGTCCCATACTTCAATTTAAGAGCATCCCAAATTTCCTTAGCCAATTTCAACTTACTATAAATCTGGTATAAGGATGTGGTCATATAATGCAACAACATACCACGACAAGTCCTATTATCCTTCTCAAAGTCTCTTGTGGAATTAATAAGAGCCTTATCAACAACTAAAGCATGCCCAACACCAATTTGTCCCAAGAAAAATTCCATCTTATACGACCACATATTATAATTCTTCCCATCAAACGGATCTAACTTAGACATATCAGGAACGAAAAAATTTGGGAACATAGGGGTTGTACCAGCAGTCATCATACTTGTACTCACATAAGGCACAACAGTATTGTTATGAACTAAAGTGGATGGTATAACAACAGCAGGATTAGGGGTCAATTAGGCACAGATTCGTTCACAACAACATTACCAGTAGTTTCGTTCACACTAACATTACCAACAATTCCGTCACTAGCCATGATTAAAAAAAAAATTCGACTTTAGAATGTTATAATCAAAGCTTAAAACGGAACAACTTATCTGTAACAACGGTCGTGACGTGATGAATCACTGCCCTAAAGTCGAATTTGCCCCCACACGTACACTAGGGAATTTCCGGCAACCGACCTCCAGGGATACACGGCGACCAAAGCTCTGGTGTACTACGGTGCGATGGTGTTGAGAGTAAACTATTCTACTGCTAATGAGGAGAAGAGACCTTTTCTGAGATAGATGATATTTCGGGTTCTGTGTGTATCCAAATGAAGAGAAGGTCCAATATTTATAGAAGGCAAAATTTCTATAACTGAAAGCAATCAAAGGGCGGATATTATGGGAGGAAATAATGGGGAATTGATATTGTAACGGTTACGAAATCTGTTTAGTCAAAAGAATTAAACGAAGGAATTAAACGGTCAAAAAGAAAGACCGAATAATAAAAAGGGCCCAACCTACACCCTTGCCCGGACGGACGGCAACAGCGATACACGTGTGTGGAGAGAGAGTCTTCCCTTGACTCTTAGTTCAAAGGCTAAAAGTCCACACCAATATATAAAGTCGCTTCTCTTTCCTTTCTCTACCAATGTGGGACAATGAATTTTATGAACAAGCCTTTGGGGGATATTTCTTTGAAGCATACCAAACTTCATGAAGCAAAGCTTCATTTCCAACAGGTGGATCATGGAATCCCACATGATGTGTTGGACACAGTGGAAAGGCTTACAAAGGAGCACTACAGGAAGTGCATGGAGCAAAGGTTCAGAGAGTTGGTTGCAAGCAAACGCTTAGAGAATGTGTCTTCAGAGATTACTGACATCGACATGGATTGGGAGAGCACCTTCTATTTGCGCCATCTCCCTGAATCTATCTAACATTTCCGAAGTTCCTGATCCTGATGATGAATACAGGTAAAATGAGAGAATAATAAAAGGAAAAAAATGTCATGTTCGAAAATATGCAAATCCTTCCTAGTATCTATGATGATGCGTTTTCTATTTCCCACGGGATATGTCATTCTGTACTAAAAGCTTTCATAACAGTCAAGTTAATCCCTTCTATAGTAATGTTTTCTATACCAAATATTTGTGCACTTTGAAAACTTAAATTTCTAACAGAAATGTAACTAGCATTTGTTGATTTTAATTTAGGAACGTGATGAAGGATTTTGCTGTGAGATTGGAAAAGTTAGCAGAGGAGATATTGGACTTGTTTTGTGAGAATCTAGGACTAGAGAAAGGCTACCTTAAGAAGGTGTTTTATAGGGACAAAAAGCCTAACTTTGGCACTAAGGTGAGCAACTATCCACCATGCCCCAAACCTGACTTGATCAAGGGACTCCGTGCACTCACCGATGCTGGTGGTGTCATCCTCCTCTTCCAGGATGACCGTGTTAGCGGCCTTCAGCTCCTTAAAGACGATCAATGGATCGATGTTCCTCCTATGCACCACTCCATTTTTGTCAATCTTGGTGACCAACTTGAGGTAAGAATAAGATACCAACCGTTTTCTACTCCTTCGATCCATAATACTGTACTATACCATTACCCCCGTAGAGATACTAGAGTCAGTTGTTGGCCATGCAGTTGTTTGAGATACTAGAGTCAGTTGTTAGTGTTAGTGAAGTGCTTAGATTATTCAATAATTTTGACTTGTATCGTTTGAGAATTTAATGAAAATTTAGTTTTGCTCGTCTGTTTGATATCATGATTTGCTATTGTACGACCTTGGACAAGTCTATGACAGTTATAGGATTACATTCGGTTCATATTGTTGTTGTTTATCTCTAATAAATTTAGGTCCTGTTCTCTTCGATGAAATGGTGTGAGACGGTGAGAAACAAAACGATACGAAATGGAATGCAACATGAAAACGACGAAAAAAATAAAGTTTTATTTTCACTCTGATAACCATACATGTAGAAAAGTTTATATTTACGCTTGTTATACACACACTCGTATAAAACTTTATATTCACACTTGTATGCACACATGTAACCGGTTGTGATGAAGAATAAATAACTTTAATGTTGGCAAAGTATAGCAACAAATATTGAGCAATGGGACTGTAGACAACAAAATTAATGCGTAGGCAAAAATAAGTTGAACAAATATAATTTGTATTGATTTGAATGTATGGGTTATAATCTCTGTATTTTTATCTGTTACAATAAACAAATAAATAAATCCTCTGTTCTATCTCCACGTTGACTTTGAATCGAGGGTCAAATGACTTGATCTCGAACAAAGTAGTTACGTATCCCCCGAATGTTGCGGCGAACACGTAGATCTGGATTCGAGGGCCTAGGCTTGATCTCGAATGGAAGTATTGTGATGTAAGCGCACCTTGTGATGACTTGTAAGTCGTTGAGGTTGTGCTTCTGCAGCTCTTCAATTTGAATGTTCTTGATCGAGGGTCAATGAAAACTTGAATCTCAATCAAGGTTGCAAAGGTGGTGGAGGGAATGCTCTGGCAGGGCTTTCTGCTTATAGATCATTTCCAACCTCTGGAATGAAGTGAGACTTCGGTATTTATAGAGAGGAACAAGGAGCTCCGTTTCCCTAACGGGCTTGATAGTCATGGACTGGCCCAATTTCTTGACTTGGTAGTCTTTTCTTGTGGGTTTGGCTGATTTAACTGTTTATTTGGCCCAACAGGTGTGGGTTGGCCCAAGGGTTAAATATAAGCCCATTTTGATTGCTTTTTGGCCCATATTAATTTCCGGGGTTAATTAATTAAATTAAGCTAAATATATTTTAACCCAAAATAATTAATTAAATTCAATTAAGGCACTTAATAAATTTTTAGTGCCTACAAATTGCCCCCTCGAGACCGAGTCACGTACACGACGTCGTGTTTCATCGTGACGGGGTGTCGAACTGGACTTGACGTATCAGTCTACTTTACTCCATTATAAGGGAGCGGGGATATGTTTAGATTCAAGGGCTTGGAAGCGTTTTCTTGAATCTAGCAGAACGAGGGTCCTGTCGACTTGTTCCCGAACTGCGAACCTACTTTTTAGTGGTAAGGAGGTGACGGGGCCTTGTTGTGTATGGCTTGTTCCATCGTGTCTGGCGGGGCTTTTGTGGCTTGTTCCGTCTCACCTCACGGGGCCTTTGTGGCTTATTCCGTTTCGCCTCGTCAACGACAACATGGTGTTATCACTTTATTGAACTTTTGACTTAGCAAGTAAACGAACTAATTTGTATCGTGTAACAATACTTTCAGTTGTCTCCTTGTCAAATTTTGACTTGGCCGTCCGATGGTAAGCGTTTGTCAAGTATGTCTTTGAATAATATAATCCAGGTCGAGTACCGACTTGATAGGGTTACTCTGCAAATGACACACTTTTAACATCGAGTTACCAATTTTGTTGGACCCAAAAGGATGACAATGTGTCAACACATGTTTTTTTTTTTTTTTTTTTTTTTCTCCTTATAATGTAACTAGCTTCCTTGGTTGCCAAGCAGTTGTCTTGCTAGCGTTAAATTACCCGGGTCGAATGTTGACTTGATTGGATAATTATTGTAGTAGTCATAAAAGAAAATTTAATTTGGGTCTCACTCTTTTTCTTTTTATCCCAAAATTAAATTGATTCCTGCTCCCTTTCTTTTGGGTACACGGGTGCTTGGTGTTTAGTCCATACGAGTGTCTTTGAGACAATTTTACTTGGACTCGGATTGGGGATCGATCGCTTGACCTAACATGAAGACCCAAAATCTTTATAAAGGGAAGCAAGATGTAACTCTTTTTCCTCCTGTTCTGCCGTGAAGCTCTATTACTGCAGTGCAAGTTGCTACAGGTAATTAAATTCCATCACCATGCTTGTTTAGTTTATTGGAGCTGCTAACACTGCGTATCACTTGATCATAAAAGACAAAGAGACTCTACACTTCATCTTATTTCTGTAAACTTCCTTTGAGTCACTAGAGACACGTAACCAAGTTTTCAAGCCTTAATTTGCTTTGCTTCAATTTTGTCTTCTTTGATTGTAATTGTGGTTCTGTTGACTTTTGTTTGCCAAAGGTTAATTGCCATCATACCCCTTTTTTTCCTAGGTACGCAATTCATTGTGGCTTCACTTGGAATTTGGTGCTCTAACACGTCAACCCTCTCATTGAATCACTTTTATTTTGCACGATAAATATTTTTGGTTACCTTGCTTTGATTCGGTGATCAGCAAATTAATTGTCTTGTAGCTAACTTCAAGAATTTGCAAGATACATAATACTTGTAGTTATTGTTGGGGCAGCTGATGACTAGAGTTGTAATGCATCGGGCTTTGACAATCGCTCTTCCTTTGTCCCTTTTCTTTTCTTTTCTTTTTTTTTTTCAAGTACCAACATGAACAATTAATCATGTTCTTCACAAGGGTCATGTTTCTTTTGACTGCTTGGTATACCTTGGCCTTAGCTTGGACGTACTTTAGTATCAAAACGACTTGTCGTCTTTTTTTTTTTTTTGTGTGTGTGTGTATTGGCTTTGGCCTTTGGTACAGTACTGTCCTAGACTATATCTGCAGCAAATTGAATTGTAACGATACCAAGACAAGGTGGGTTGATCTTCTACAAGCCTTAATTTGCTCTTAATTTCTGTACTTGCATGTTCTTCTGTATTTGCATTGGTATGCCTTGCAATATTTTTTTTAGGGTGTCACCATGTAGCTTGAAGAGCAAGACATAATACATAGGATCATCTCGATTTTGTGAACTCCTGCGATGTAACCGTTAGAGGCCATCTTGGGTTCACATCGCCATGCATTGTACCCTATGTATTTGAAGAGCAAGACATAATACATAGGATCATCTCGGTTTGGTGAACTCATGCGATGTAACCGTTAGAGGCCATCTCGGGTTCACATCTCTATGCGTTGTACCCTATGTACTTGAAGAAACAAGGTTTGTCGCCGTATTCTAAGTCACCTCGGATTTGTGAACTCATGCGTTGTAACCGTTAGAGGCCATCTCGGGTTCCCATCTCCATGCGTTGAACTTAGGTACCAGAAGAAAGAGATTTGTCCCCGTACTCTTAGTCATCTCGGATTTGTGAACTCATGCGTTGTAACCGTTAGAGGCCATCTCGGGTTCACATCTCCATGCGTTGAACTTAGGTACCAGAAGAAGGAGATTTGCCCCGTACTCTAAGTCATCTCGGATTTGTAAACTCATGCGATGTAACCGTTAGAGGCCATCTCGGGTTCACATCTCCTTGCGTTGAACTTAGGTACCAGAAGAAGGAGATTTGCCCCGTAGTCTAAGTCATCTCGGATTTGTGAACTCATGCGATGTAACCGTTAGAGGCCATCTCGGGTTCACATCTCCATGCGTTGGACTTAGGTACCAGAAGATGGAGACACAATGACAAAATGGCACATGGGCTTACTAGCGCAACAGTGATTCATTGATTGCACAACAACAAGTTGCATAGTTGAAGTGTCGACGAGCATCCTTTACACCAAGCATTGTGAAGCGCAACCCGTTACAGGTGTCCTCTACACCCAACATTGCGAGGTTGGAGCGTTGACGAGCGTCCCTTGACACCAAGCGTGGCAAAGTAGTAATATCGAGCTTTCACCTGCTGAACGTACACATACACTTGTTTGTTTGTTTGACTGTACTTGGCTATGTGTTTTGCCAAGTTGCCTACGTACTTATAGAAGCATGCAATCACTCCATAAGATCAAGTCATCACGTAGTTCAAATGTTTTTGTTTTTGTTTTGTCGTGCACAGTTTATACTCATGTGGGCTCGGAGTAACTTTCATTTTTTTTTTGTGCAGTGTTAGCTCTTGCTTAGGAGTAACCACAGTATCAACAATTTGATAGGCTAGTGCGTGAGAGCTTTCTCCAGACCTTGATGATTATTTTCTTTAAAGTAGACTTGGTGCTTGCAAGCTTTCTCCAAGTCTTAATACTTTAAACTAATTCATGTGCAGTTTAAACTCTTGCTTAGGAGCATTGAAGATGCGGACCTCAAAGTTAGGATAAAGCTTACTCAAAGTCGTTCACCATAAACAACCTTGTTGGCGTCATTTGTGTAGACACTCTGAACAACGAATGTGCTAAAATGTATGAGAGTTGAGTTGAAGACATGGTGCTTGGAAGCTTTCTCCACATCTCTTAAGACTTTGAAATAAACTTAGTGCTTGAGAGCTTTCTCCAAGTTTTGATGGTTGATGCTTTGAGGTAGACTTGGTGCTTGACAGCTTTTTCCAAGTATTGATATGTGAAGCGTTGGGGTAGACTTGGTGCTTGTGAGCGTTCTCGAATTATTAAATGTATGAGTTGAATTTGCTGCTTGGTAGCTTTCTCCAACTGAAGCTCTAAGAGGACTTGGTGCGTGGGAACTTTCTCCAAGTTTTAATGTTTGATGTTTTAAGTTAGACTTGGTGCTTGTAACTTTCTCCAAATCTTGATGCGTGAAGTTTTGAGACGTTTGGTGCTTGGGAGCGTTCTCCAAGTCTCAATGTTTGAAGTGTTGGATAGACATGGTGCTTGTGAGCGTTCTCCAAGTCTTGCCCCCCAAGGTTCTTGCCTTGCCCCCAGATATGCTTGATTTTTCCTTAGCAGAGGGAGGAGGATGAGGGTTGGTGAACTCCTTTCATGGCGATCGTGGCTCAGACGAAGACGTCTCTGTAGAATCACTATCTTCATCTTCTTCGTCTTGAGAAGAACAACCCTTGTGGTTGACGATAAAAGGTTGCATGTCCTCGAAGTCATCATTTTCATTTGAAGAAGTATAACCTCCATGGTTAATGATTGTAAGCTCCATATCGTGAGCTCGTGTTGCCAACTCTTGAAAGGTTCGTGGTTTTATTCCTTGGAGTATGTAGACCAAGTCCCATTGCATGCCTTGGATGCACATCTCGACCGCAGAGGTCTCAGTGAGACGATCCTTATACTCAAGGCATAGCGCGCGCCAACGGTCTATGTAGTCAACGACGAGTTCATCCTTACTTGCGTAGTGTTAGTCAGCTCAGTCATGCTCACGACACGCCTTGTGTTGTAGAAGTGATTTTGGAACTCTCCTTCCATTTGTTTCCAACTGTCGATGGATTCCGCAGTCAAATCCGTCTACCAGTTAAACGCTGTCTCTTTGAGTGAGCGAACAAAATGCTTCACCAAATGGTCGCCATCAATCCCAGCGTTGTTGCAAGTCTCTACAAAGTGAGCGACATGTTGCTTAGGATTATCATTTCCATCAAACTGTTGAAATTTGGGAGGTTGATAACCAGCAGGCATTGCCAACATGTCAATCCTCTTGCTGTATAGTTTAGTGTAGAGGTGTGTTCGCTGTGAATCGTTACCAAGCTGAGTCTTAACAGCGCTTGCTATCATGTCATTGATTTGTTCGACAGTAAGAGAGCAGGTGTGAGACTCGTGGTTGTTGCTGTATCCATCACTTTTAGAAGACTCACCCATCTTTTTCTTACCCAATTTCTTTGTTAAGGAAGCAATATGTTTGTTTTGACGCTTGATTTGAGCGTCCTCTCCTCGCTATCCTTGGAGAGTTTTCCAAGGAGTTGTCTCATACTTTCTAGTCGCTCCTCTACAGTCTTAACTCCTGTAGCCATAACAGAGACGACAACGGATCGCGAGGGCTCAACAACTTGTTGGAGTGGGGTGGCTTCGTGTGATGAAGGTGTGGAGCAATCTTTGTTGATACAAATATCCTCCACATGGGGCGACGATCGGAGCGTTAGGTTGATGTGAGTGAGGATCTTCTCTACCACATTTTTTGTACCCTGCTCCCATGTTGGTGAAGCAGTCGCTTGTTTTGTTTCACCTGAACGCTTAACGCCGAACACAAGTGATTCGCGAGACCTTTTGAGGACCAGCGAAGGTGGTTGAGCGGTAAGGGTGCCAACAAACTTTTGTCATGTTCCTGTCAACTCTACCAGAATGATTGTTGGGTGCAACACCATCACTTGTGGACCATTGAGCTACTGAACAAAATAATTTGTGTTGATGCTGAGAGACGTTTCTTCGCGGCGTCATGTTAGTAGCAACGGAGTTGATGTGCTTTGGTAAGGAGACAGAGATGAGAGGCAGAGATGTCCCACCGACCGTGCCAAAATTTGTAGACAACAAAATTAATACGTAGGCAAAAATAAGTTGAACAAATATAATTTGTATTGATTTGAATGTATGGGTTACAATCTCTGTATTTTTATCTGTTACAATAAACAAATAAATAAATCCTCTGATTCTATGTCCACGTTGACTTTGAGTCGAGGGTCAAATGACTTGATCTCGAACAAAGTAGTTACGTATCCCCCGAATGTTGAGGCGAACACGTAGATATGGATTCGAGGGCCTAGGCTTGATCTTGAATGGAAGTATTGTGATGTAAGCGCACCTTGTGACGACTTGTAAGTCGTTGAGGTTGTGCTTCTGCAGCTCTTCAATTTGAATGTTCTTGATCGAGGGTCAATAAAGACTTGAATCTCAATCAAGGTTGCAAAGGTGGTGGAGGGAATGATCTGGCAGGGCTTTCTGCTTGTAGATCATTTCCAACCTCTGGAATGAAGTGAGACTTCGGTATTTATAGAGAGGAACAGGGAGCTCCGATCCCCTAACGGGCTTGGTAGTCATGGACTGGCCCAATTTCTTGACTTAGTAGTCTTTTCTTGTGGATTTGACTGATTTAACTGTTTATTTGGCCCAACAGGTGTGGGTTGACCCAAGAGTTAAATATAAGCCCATTTTGATGGCTTTTTGGCCCATATTAATTTCCGGGATTAATTAATTAAATTAAGCTAAATATATTTTAACCCAAAATAATTAATTAAATTCAATTAAGGCACTTAATAAATTTTTAGTAGTGCTCAAAAAATCCTCACTTTGCAGATGTCCTATACACCAGAACTCTATTTGTTTGAGCTTTAAATTAAAGTAGATCAAGTGTAGGCTCAGTTTATTTCTGTTTGACATGTAGGCTCAATTTATATATAGAGCAAATCTCATGTGGATAGGCTGAGTTTATAGTGCAGGTGGAGAGTGGAGACTGAATATACTATCTTGAAGCCTTGAACATCAAGGTGGCATCCATTTTTCAATGACAAAGCTTAATAGTACTATTCACATTATGGGTTTGTCATCCTGAACACAACAAGGTTTTGTTTCCCGTTATATGATTGAAGCTCCGGATTTTCATCCTCACTGAGTTTGGTAGTAGGTATACGATCAAGGCTGGTAGTAGGTGCGGTACATAACTGGTTGTCTTAAGTTTGCAAACACTAGGAAGACACAACAAGAAGAGAGCAGAGAGTTCATGTGAATTTGATTGTAGTGAATTACTTTATCATGACTTTAGTAGTTATTTCCTATTCTATAAACATGTTTTTCTATAATACTTTCTCCATATGTTAACATTTCCTATTACTATGTAAAGATTTATTTCTATGATTGAGCCTTCTTATAAAACTACAAACAGAATAGAAGAAGTTACACCAAGTATTTAAATAGGACGTACATCAAAAATTAATTACCAAAGCCTAAAAATATGAATACTCTACAAAATACAGTTATGATGGATTCCTTTGAAGGGAGATTATAACCTAAATTTTTAAATTTTTAAATTTTTTTTCCTCACATCTCCTAAAAAATATTTTCTTGATTAACATATAGTTTAAAAGATAAATTTAGTTCGCATGGCAAGGGACACTCAAATTAACTAATAGACTACTATAGAGTACTACATAATGTGTTATTTTCTTTCTTGCATGGAGTAATTAACTTTTTCAAAGATTATACTAATTAGGATTTAGTTATTCAACATTAAGGAAAAAATAGTTGTAATGCTATGTAGATCTTAAGGTGGTGAAAGTAAGGTACATGAAAATAAAGATAAAAAAACCTCCTCTTTTTATTGCGTAATTTTTTTTGGACGCAGTATAAAAGATTGCAAGTTAAATATATCGCTAAGTGGAAATATCCAACAAAATTATGTTTTTAATAGCCTTTTCTTCTTTCTTTCTTTTTTTTTTTTTTCCTTTTTCCCATTGTATAAATTATGTATACTGTACAGAAGAAATATTTTCTTTCTATGAAATTTTTAGTAACAACTGTGCATCGCACGGGCACTAAACTGGTACTATCTAAAACATCATCAATAACTAAATAAAAATTGCTAGACCCACGACTAGTTCTAGACAAAGCATTAAAAACCTTTAAATAAAAATCAGTGTGAGGATTCTGATAGCTTTTCGAGGGGCTACAAGTGTGAGGACGGATTCTCATGGTGTTCTATTTGGAAACAGGTTCCTTCCATTGTGAGGTCATGGTTTATAGCTTGAAAACTAAAATAATGGCGAAGAGGTCAAGATGTTCCCTACTATATTAAAGCCACAGAGGAGAAAATGCCTTTCTTAATGATACTATATGCATTGGGTTGGTGAAGATGGTAGTGCAACCAAGACAGAGTGTTCCTCTCTATACTTGTGGCTTTAATATAGTGCAACTTTTAGGATTATTACCCAATGTTGACAAAATGGTGCTCATTAAGTACATGGTTGTAGGAGTTCTGGATGAGTGCCTTTCGGCTCGGTCTTGGTCGAGGCTGTTTACTTGTGTTTAGGAAGAAACGAGCGAGACATTGTTGAGGTAACGCCCAAATACCAAATAGTATTATTAAGTTGTGTTTTATTTTATTTAACTTTATAAAGAAATAAAATAGAACAAAAGAAATACAAAAGAAAAGAAAACAAAAACAGAAAAGAAGTGGAAAAGAATTGTTGCTGCGTGAGTTTGCCTTTTAAATGGGCTTTAGATGGTTTTGATTGGTCAAGCCCACAAAGAAGATTTTGTGGCTCTGTTGACGTGCAGAAGCTTCCACCAGAAGCTAAAAGGTGGGGAAACAAAAAGGCTTTGGTCTTTTGGTTTTTGGTGAGAGTCGAAACAAGACAGCCGAAACAAAAGAGTGAGCCGAGTGAAAAGAGACAAACAGAGAGTGAGAGAAATTGAGTATTTCTCCAAAGAGGTTTGTTCCAATTCACGATTGATTTGGCTTGTTCGTGTGAAGGTAATCAGAGTACTCGGATCGGTCATTGACATGTATTTTGTGGGTATATCTTTGGATTTGTGGGAGTACCAAATTGAGTTAGGGTTTGTCAATTTGTACTAGTACCAAAGATAGATAGTCTACTTGTTGTTTGATCTTGTGATTGTTGCCTTTGTACTCTTGATTATCATAGTGGATCATATTTTAGTGCGTGGAGATCCGCACCGTAGTTTTTCCCCTAATTGAGAGGAGTTTTCCACGTAAAATTGTTTGTGTTGTTTTTGGGTTCTTGCACTTTATTTTTCCGATTATCTGTTGTTGTGATTGTGGGTAAATACTGTAGTTTTCCCCAACAGACATGACTCTGTTGAGGGACTTGTTTCTTAATTATTCAATCAATCGAGAGGAATTGTTTGTGATGCGTTTCCATACTTTTGTTGGTTCAATGTACTTGGAAACTAAGGAGGTTACGGATGTGAAGGCCGACTCTTGCTCATATCAGTCATATGCTCATCTATGTGTGGACAACCTTCTTATGTTGAATGATGTCGATGAAGGTCTTGAGCATGATGAACATGAAGTATGCCCTTTTAGTTCAACTTCTTGTAAATTACTGTTTAACTCTTATAAATGTTAGATTTTAGAAAGGAAAATGCAATTTATTGTTTTGGTGTAGGATCAAATACAGGAATCTAGAGAATCATCTCATACCTAAGTTTCACTATTAGATTGCTGTTTGTTATCTAATGTTAGTATATCATTCAAATAGTTGCACCTTATTGTTTACAAACTTGATGCTATATTGAAGATAATGTATCTGGGTTATGATTCTTAGAGGGTAGGCTTCAGGGGCGACCGCCTAGGGCCCAAGATAAAAAAAGGGCCCAAAAAATATTGAAAGTACTAGATATTATAAAATGTTTGCATATATCAAACATTGACAATACTCTAGCTCAGTGGTTTGATACTCGAAAGCCCTCCTTCATTTGCTTTGGTGTTTGGCTTGTGATCGAATCGGACTGGCCTTTCTTTTAGGCTAAGGCATTGAGCTTGTGATCAAAACTGATACCCGGCTCCTCATATTTAGTTATTTTAAAGTTTTCACTTTAGATTTCGTATATCTCAAATTTTTTCAGATTTTTAGTTATGTTTATATGTATATATAAAGGTAAATATACATATATTTTTTTTTCTTTTGTTTACAAAAAATCCAAATAGAGTGTTCTAATTAAACGACATTTTTAAGTATTAAGTTTGCTATTGCAGACCACATTGATTCGTATATTATTACCAATATCACAAAAACTTGTTTAAGACGGTCTTATTGTAACTTTTGTGTAAGACGAGGGTCACATTTTAGAGAAACAAGTGTCACGACTCATAATAAATGACCCCTACATTTCTAGATAGTGACCCTATTTTTCTGTGAGTTGGTGTCACACAAGACTTGCTTTACCAATATAATACATATCTTTAAAATATGTGTCGAATGAGACCTAAAAGAGATGAGATAAAGAAGAAATTTCTTTTAAATTTAAATCGGGAGATTTTTTTTTTTTTAATTTTATTTTAGGTGATGGTAAATCACTTAATAGTTATTGATACCTTAGGCTTAGCTTAAAGGGCCCTCATTTTCTTTCCGCTCCGGGGCCTCTCGAACGTTAGGAACGATCCTGATTGTTGGAAATGAAGCTTAGTGATATACTTCAAAGTAAAAAGTTTCACAAAAGTAAAACCCATAAAGATCCATTGTCCCATATTGATAGAGAAGAGAAGAGTGTTTTTTTTGACCGACAAGATTCTATAACCGTTACAAAATAATTGCCCATTATTACCTTCTTAAAAATCCGCCCCACATCAATTGTTTTCGGTTACATATTTCTTCTTTTTATATACTTTGTTTCTTCATTTCTTTTGGGCACACTGAAACATACACTCTCAAATCCTCTCTTCTTCTCTAGTATTGGCAGTAGATCAGTTTGCTCTCAAAATCATTGCATCGCAGTACATCGGAGCTTTGGTTGTCGTGTATCCCTGGAGGTCGGTTGACTGAAATTCCCTAATGTACGTGTGGGGGCAAATTCGACTTTAGGGCAGTGATTCATCACGCCACGACTTTCTTTCGAGATAAGTTTGTTCCTTCATTAGCCTTGTTTCTAACATTCTAAAGTCGAAGTCAGCTTTATACTATGGTTGATGATGGAATTATTATTACGAATAATATTGTGGTCAATTGTAACGTGTTTAGTATTTTGTCTTGAACAATCCAAATAGATATGTGTTTGCTATTTCCGTTCCTAAGATGCGGAATACATTGACTCGTCATATGTCAAATGATTTTTCCGGTGTACACCTAATGATTCTTTAAAACAAGTGTCTCAATTCTCACTTGGACATTATTCTTGTTCTGTTTCACCTTTGTTTTTTGGGATGGATAATTTTTTATAAATGAGTTGAACCCAATTTAGTTAACTTGACCATTGCCGCTAGTATTCAGAACCTTGCAAGCGTGTCTATGTCCATTTGGATTTGATTAGTATATTCTTGAATTCCATTGACTCTGATTGCTTTTGTGGAGATGTCATATATTAGTCAATTTTATTATTGGCTTATTAAGGATTTGACATCCTTTTGTGTCATTCTGATTCCTTTAATAGAATTGAATTACCGTTGTTTTGTACTAGTATTGTTAATAGGCGTATATTCATTACCGGTCAATACTCTTTAGTTATGATTCATAGAAAAAAAAACCTTGAGTACATTTCATCTTGCTTCATGAGATCGTAATCATTCTGTAATATGGTGTCTCATGTCCATTTGTTGGTACTTTTATGATTAAATTGATATCAATATTATATAGCATACAACATTTAAAAAATATATATATATATACTATTTTGTATATAGTGATTTGTGGCTTGTATCCATTTAGTGGCCAGATGGCTATTATATTTGTTTTGTTGATTGGTCAAATACACTGTTGATACTTTTTAACTTAGTGAGATGAATCACAAAAGGATTAAAGGAGTTGAAATTATGTTTAGTAGTTGTGATTTTTGTTTGTAATATATAGTTTATCAACTGTGTGATAAATTTTTCCTTTGACGAGGTTAAGGATAAAACCGTCACTGTTAATAATTTTAGAAGGTAATCTCTTAAAATGTGTTGTCTATATATGTAGCTCAAGATACCCAATAGCTGGTAATCTCTTAATTTCATTGTCAAGAAGTGGGACTTCAATCACGTCATCATGCGTAGGTCAGTGTACCTTTTGCATGAGTAAATTGGTAATATTGAGCTAAGGCCAATACAATTATTGTACATCTTCATTATCTTGGGAGAATGATAATGAAAATATTATACTGACGTCTAGCTACGTGTTTAAAGACAATGACTTGCTCATATATATATGTGTACTTATTTTTTTATATGTATAAATTATATGGTCATATAAATAATATGGAGGTCAAACATGTTTATGACATGTATGCGGTATATAAAATAATATTGGTATGTTGAGCATATATGAATCATGATCGTGTTGTCTAAATTGGTTTTGTGAGCTATGTGATTTGTACAAGTTATATTATGCTTACTGAAAATCTTCATCTACAATAGTATGTGGCATGCCAAGTAATAAATATTTAGAGGATGAAATATATCATATTGGATTGATATTTAAAAAAAAAAAAGGATATATATATATATATATATATATAGTTTTGTGTGAGCCACTACAAATTATTCTATGTGCTCGAGTTTTAAGTCTAACTTGAGTTACCTGAAAGTGTGGGGGGTGTCTATTGTAAGTCGAACTTCCCAATTTTCAAAGGAGTAAGATTGAACTCAAAACTATTGATATTGTGTTTATTGAATATGCTAATAATAGTGTTAGCATATAGATCTATTTTGTAAGGTGCTTCAGGTTTGTCTAATGATGCTGAAGTTTTTAAGCATATAGTCATATATATAAATATAAAAAGCACGTCATGTCTTTACTTGGTGCGCACTTTTATTAGTAGAGATTGATCTAGAAATTATGGGGTGGAAATGAAGTTTGATCTGCTGGTTATAACTTTTGCAAAGAGTTTATAAATAATGTATTAGAATTAATCTTGATGATTAATTATATTTGGATATTATATGACCTTATTTGGGGTTATAACATATTTGGTAGTAAGTGGGTATTTCAAAAGAAATACAAGACTAATAGGATTATTAGCAAGTATATTGCTAGCCTTGTTTCTGGCAAGTATACATAGCTAGCCTTGTTTTTCAAAAGAATTTTCAAAAGGAAAGGTTTCGGTTATTTTGATTATTCTCATGCTACAAAAGTTGCCACCATTATTAGAGTTTTGATTGCACTTGCATCAATTCATAATCTTGTTGTGAATCAAATAGATGTGAAAACTACATTTTTGAATAGTGATCTAAATGAGGAGATAGACATAAGACAACTTGAAGGATATGTAACCCCGAACGAGAATATAAGGTATGGAAACCTGCGAAGTCATTATTGTTTGGACTTAAATTTGCAGTTTGCACCCAAACTATGGTATGATAAATGTCATTGCACTTCGTTTTTGATGCTTTCAAAGTTGATGATTATAATGCTTGTACTTATTATAAATATGATAAGCATGAATGTTTTATAACATGCTTATATGTGGATGGCATGCTCATTTTCGGTACAAGTATAGATGTGGCAAACTGAACAAATTTTCTTGAATTCATGCTTTGATTGTAAGATATGGGTGAAGCTGATGTAATTCTTGGCATTAAAATCATTAGAACTTCTGAGAGTTTGAGTTTGAATTAATCTAATAAAGTTGAGAATTTAAAAAAAAAAAAAAAAAGGAAAAAGTTTGGTCAATTTTGATTCTACTCTCGTTTATAATTCTAACATTCAGTTAGAAAAGAATAGAGGTAATATTGTATTACAAGGGGAATATGTTAAGAGTGTTGGAAGTGTTATGTTTTTGATGAGTTATACCATACCAAATATAGCATATGACGTATGCAGGTTGAGTAGATATACTCATAAGCCCAATCATGATTATTGATATACTTTGATTATTTATTGAAGTATTTGTAATGTACTATTAATTTGGGTTTAATTTGCACTATAAGAATTTTCCCTGTGTTTGAAGGAATGCCAACTAAATCTGCAAGAATGATGAAATACTCTTGCTAATGCTGCTATATTTTGGAAAGCTTCCAAACATTTTTGTGTTGCCAAGTTTCACAACTTTTTGTAGTACAAAACAAATACCTTAGTTGAACAACTTTTTGTGATATAGTACCTTGAGTTATTTTTTTTGTGAGAAACTACCTTACAAGACAAATTTCTTTGTTGACCATTACCTATGACCAATTTTCCGTTGTTTTATTTCTCAAATGACTAAAATACCCTCATGTACACCTCACGGGTTCACTTAATCACTCAGCTTCCCTTTCTTTTCTCCCTCCTTACATGTTACTCCTAACGGAGCAAAATCAAAATTGAAGTGAGACCTCCATTAAATTGCTCTTTCCAGTAACTCCCAGTATCATCTACTGGGAGAATGTGCACACGATTTCTTTCCATGTCAGTGATGTCACACAAAAAACCAAATAGCAGCCCCAACCCAAGAATCTATTCAAGTGTTTGAGGTTCTTGCCTTGCTGTAATACAACAAATTAAATAGGAGTATAAGTATGCCCTTTTCTCATTAGAACACAACTACAAAGTAAAACAAAATCCTCCCGGAGCATCTAGGGTCTTCTAAGGTCATGATAGCCTCCCACCTCCCCCCCCCCAAAAATATTTTGGGCAAAAACGGCAACCGGGCCCCGAAAATGCTATAGGACACGTGTTCAGGGCCTCCGGAAGCAAACTTTTCGACGTTAATATTTTCGCTCCATATAGTTGCGGAGACCCATAGGGGACATGGGAGGCCCCCAGGATCGGTTACTGGGTCCCTGATAGGCTTGTAAGGGCGATTTTACGCGATGCCATTGTAAGGGTCGGAATACCGGTGGCATGGGTGATATCGGAGTTCGAGAATAAGGATGACCCTCTCGCAGTGCCTAGAGTCCTCTAAGGTCATGATAGACCAGCCCCATACGATCCCTACCCAAATTAATTCCAAAGCAATGGGCATAACCCTAAGCGTCAACCAACGGTGAAATCGAATTCTAATACCCAAATTCTAACACAAGAAGCAAAATTAACCCAAAAAACATGGAAGTTTTAATCGCATAAACCTGAATTAACTAAGAGTACACTAAGAGGAGATTTGTACAATGTAAGTCACACATATCTCTCAAAATAACAATAATGAAATCCATCAAAAGCAGCAGCCAGACCTTAATGCCCATTAAAACAGTGCTAAGCAGGAGAAAAGAAAGGAAAGGTGAGGGATTAGTGAACATGTGAGTGAAATGCGAGGGCACTTTGGTCATTTAAAAGAAAAACCCCACTGAAAATTGGTCATAGGTAGTGGTCAACATTGATAATTGTCTTCTAAGGTAGTTCTTCACAAAAAAAATAATTCAAGGTATTATGTCACAAAAAGTTGTACAAACAAGGTAGTTTCACACAAAAAATCATTTCTTTTGTGTGTAAAGAATAAATATTACAATTTAAACATGGGGTATTTAAATTGTTCAGTGTCCTGTTCTCAAAAAACACAGTTCATGGCTTATTAAGAAATTTAATAATGGGGGATAAATCCGGGAGAAAAATTTATTTAATAGGTTCATTTGATACTAAATGTAAAAACTTACCACATAATTGTACATGATATACACATGATTTATAAACTTAAAATGAGGGAAAGATACGATCAAAGTTGCTACAAAGGTTTGAACCTCCAATATTACATATTTATCTGTTTGACGTTGCGAATCAAACAAGACAGATTTAACTGATTAACTCGTTCACTATTACAACATTATTTATGACATTGGCTTGGACTTCAGTCCCTCATGGGCATTAGGCAAATCAAATTACATTATGTCAAAACCAAAAATTACATATATTGGAATTATAAAAAAAGAAATCAGATTACATGATTTTATCCTAATTAAAAAACCAATTTCCATTTGTTCAAACTAGACCTAACAAAATCGTAAACCGTTCGAATGAGATTGAAAAAATCCGGAACAAAATAAAAACCCTCAAAATGAGATTGACCGACTCGAGTTTAACAAAAACTTGTACCTAACTCAAACACTGATACGAACCTAATCCCAAAAAGACAAAGACTAATTTGATTTTTTTGTTTGGTACGAGACTAATTTGATAATTTGAAAGCCTATTAGTATCAAAATGAAATTCAAACCCACAAAATAAGATTTAAACCCCAAACAATTAATTCGGGTCAACCCATGATAACTCTAGTTAAATTGAACGAAAATTTTCGAAAAACTACCTTATTAGCAAAAAAGTTTGTGAAATAGTACCTTATCTTAAAAATGGTTGTCTATAAGTACGTTTTACATGTATTTTGGTTGCCGAGTCATACCCAAGAAGCCCATTTGTCGGTCAATTTTTTTTGTAAATACCCTTTATACCCCCACGTGACTGTCGCGTGCCACTTAAACTTCCCAAGAAAAGGCAAAAAAAATTCTAAAAAGCAAAGTTGTAGAAGAAAGACGGTTGAGATTGATGGATCTGGAGGGGGTAAATCAGATAATCTGAATTCAGAAAAAGATGGTTTAAGCAGGAGTGGATTGACCTGGAAATGGGCTTGGGTATGACCTAGCAATCAAAAACGTGTAAAAGGTAGTTACAAACAACTTTTTAAGGCTCCGTTTGATTCACTGGATAAAACTGAACTGAACTGATTTTGTAAACTTGACCGTTAACCATTTAGAATTTGTCCAAACATAGTCAATATTGGACTCATTTAAAAGAATGCTTTGATATCTTTTCGATGACATAATTATTATCATGAAATTATTTCGGAATAAAAGGTTATATGAGTGATAAAGTTATGCATAAACTGAACTGGACTGAACTGAACTGAACTTAAGTAAAATTAAGGTGAATCAAACAGAGCTAAATAAGATTATCTCACAAATATTTTCCTAAATTGAATCCCTATCAAGGTTATTTGGTTAATGAAATTAAAAAACGTTAATATTTTTTGTCTTTAAAGCACATTTTCTCTATTCTCCATTTTCATTTGTCATTTCTGTCGTTCCAGCTTCTAGGACACTCACGCTCTCATCGTCCCTGTTATAACGAGATTCGTTCAAATAGCAATTTGTTATATCAGATGCAAGAAAGATTAACAGAAACCAAGAAATCAACACAAAGATTTAACGTGGTTCACCAATTAGTCAATTGGCTACATCCACAACCAGAAATGAGACAATATTGTATTGAGATAGTTATGAAGGTTACAGATTACAGTATATATAGGAGATAGGAAATTAAGGTTAACTTCCTAAACCTAACCGGACTGTGCTTACTTTAATGAACCCGAATAGTAAACGGAATAACATAAAGTAATCTCCCGTAACTTAACATACCGTAACATAACCTAGGTTCAACATTGACAGGTTTAATTCTTCTCTCTTTCTTCAAATGGAGTTATTTCATTGCTTTTGCTTTTGCTTTGAATTACCGATTTGATTCGAATTTCACAATTCTGTTGCACTCTCGAAGTCTCTTTTTAGAATTAGTAGGGTTGAAGTTTTCTTATGTTAAACCCTAATTCTAGTTTATACCCGCCTGTTTTCAGTTAATTTTTTTAGTTTGAGAACCTAATTTCTGCTGAAAAAGTTGTTCTTTGTACCTAATTTTTCATGCAAGTGATTGATGACTTGTAAAAAAAAATGACGTCTATTGAGTTCTATTTTGATTGATAATCACAATTGAGAGTTCTGAGAATGGTTAGATATGAAACTCCTTATCTCAATATTTGAATAACGAAATTGATTGTATTAAATCGCTTAATTTTGAGTTTGTTCATATTTTTGCAGTTTGTAGCCCTTGAGCGCTAATTCAATGCAAAAAATTAGTTTCTAAATGAACTGATTTGTGCTTAATAAAAGAGACTAACTTTATTGTGCCCAGTTCTTCATCGTTTTGTTCATGGTAGTTGTTCGCTATTAACTGGTGTTAGTGTGTATTTGAACTTGATTTTGGTTTGTTTTTTATTCCTTTTTTTTTTAATTAGTGAAAATGGAGGATGTTGTGGAGCAACAAAGTCAATCACCAATTCACCACGTTATAAGATCGTCATGTCTTTGTGTTCTTACCTTCATGCTAAATTTACATTTGTGGGGGAAAGAGGATGAAGCTAATAATGTATATAGATATATTGGTTGAATTTATGCTAAATTAGAAGTCTACTCTTTTATGATGGAGATAGCATTAGAGGTGGTTCACTTTCGCTTTTATAATTTTATGTCCTAGTTTCCCTTAATACTGTGGTAATACTTTGCACTCTCTTTAATCTCCTACAGTCCTACTATCATATTAATCCATAATCTCTTTGGCATCGTCCCCAAACTCCACGAGGTTCCTTCGCCATCCAGCTCGACACGGAGCTTATTAACGAACAACTTCACTTCATCAGGGGACCTGCATGTTCCCTCAAAAATTCTTTTGTTTCTCGATTCCCAAATTGCCCATGCGAATAAACAAAACATCCGAAACTCCTCAGCACCCAGTATTCCTTGTAGAACTTCAATCCAGTCTCTAAAAGATCCAACACCCACATAGCTTCTAACAGGCAGTTCACTAACCTCCCATATAGCTTGCTTTGGGGCAGTCACGCAAAGCGTGGAGGCCAGTCTCCAAGTAACTAGGGCACCAGCTACACTCTTCTCCGATCACCTTGACACGCCTATGCAAGCCCGCTCGAGTAGGTAGCGCCTCGTTGCTAGTACGCCACATAAACATCTTTGCTCTCGGTAGAATGTTGCACGACCAAATCTCATTCCACAATGATCTGTCAACCGAAGAGGCCAAAGCCACATCCGACGCGCAGGAGGCAGCCACGATGCCATGGTACGCGCTTTGAACTGTGAATTCTCCTTTTTTATCCCAGCTCCAAGTTGGGACGTCCATAAGTAGTCTAACACTCAAAGGTATAGCAAGGATACGGTCAACGTCAATAGGTAGGAAAGTATCCCTTACCTTCTCAACAATGCTCTGAGTCATTAGTTGGCTTTGTTCTGGTCAGATGGTATGCCTCTACAAAGGCAGAAATTGTTGGACATACAGTTGGCTACTAAATTTATACGAAATTTAGATAAATCAACTAACCTCCATATAATTATTGAGACTTGCAAGATATGGAAAGAGACCAACAAGTTTGATAGTACAAACTTCACACTTTAGTATGGTGGCTTTAAAATTTGCTACACTATCTTGGTTATTTTAGGGATATCTGAGTGCTTTTTTTTTTGCCCCCAATCAAAAATAAACAATATATGTGTTTGTTGTTGATCCTTTGTTTCATAGTGTTTTTGCACCCCAGGTAAACTAACCATACTTTGTATAATTATTGAGGGGTGGGGGTTTCTTTTCACTTTGGTGGTTGATGTGCTTAGCAGGATGATGGAAATGAGTGTGGAGGTGGGGGTGTTCAATGGTTTTACAATGGGGTCGGAGGGGGTGCAAGCAAGGAAGCACGGACACGCCTGTAGGGTGCCGTGTACCGTGTCCAACACGCGTAGAACACAGACACACGTAGGACATGTACTCAGGCGTGTCCAAAAAAGCAGGACACGTCAATGAGGGTCAGACACGGCAATGGACTCTGTCTCTGTCAAGCACTTGGACACGTCAAGGGACAAGGCACTTAAGTAAAATCCTCTTGGTGTCCTTGTAGTTATGCTTTGTCCAAATGGTACCCAATGCTTTTGAGAAATCCAATTGGTACCCCTCTCTTTCTAGTGATATTTATTCTGTAACCATTTTGTGAGGAGCAGTTAAATAGCCCGTCAAAATAAATTACTGAATTGGTTGTGAGTGACTGAGCCAATACAAATAATGTCAACATTAATATCTCTAATCTAGCATTCGAATATCACTCCTCTGCAAACACAAGACACACTCATGCCACCGAACTTGCCATTAGCGCAACACTAACTCGCCCCAACCACCAAGATCGTCTGCTCTCACCGCCACCACTCTATGCGTCCCTTTTTCTCTCTCCTTCTCTCTTCACGGTTTTTCTCCGTTTGGGTTTGGGTGGCCTCCCCTTGACGACATCGGCGCCACCTTATAGAGGTTTTGAATTTGGACACAATCTGGAACAATTTCAACAAATTGTTTTAGGGATTTTGATGTTTGCAACTGTTCTTGATTATTTGTAGTGCTAATTTCATAAAAACTAACTGTTAATGGAGGGATTGGGATGGAGAGTGAAATGTGAGAGGGAGATTGCGGTTTAGATCTACAAAAATATTAAAAAGATTTTGGCATTAACCCACCACCATCGTACTCGCACACAAAATACTACTTCGAGTGGTTCGATTTTCACCTTCGTCACTATCGAACGGTGGGTATGGCCATGGCAGCAAGCTAAAGAAATTGAGTTTGTTAGTCATTTGCTCAAAGTTATCTACATATAACTTGAACTTAACGTTTTTTAGTAAGAATGGGCACGGAGCTACACGGACAAAGAAGATAAGGGCACCAAATGGATTTCTAAAAATTATTGGGCACCATTTGGACAAGCTATAACTACAAGGGCACCATTAGGATTTTCCAAAAAAAAAATAGAAGAAGCTGTTTTTATACTTTTATAACCTAAAATGTCAATGTCATTTTTTTTCTGGCTGCTTTCTCTCGTTATCTTGCTCTCCTCTCTCTCCATCTTCAAAGACTTCAAGGCACAATCTCCATTGTTGCTGATTCGATTTCTTCAAAAGTTCAACTCTTCATTCCTTCATCTCCAGGTTATCTTTTGTTTTGCCCTCTTCCTTCTTCTCCTCTCTATTTTCCGTGTTAATTTCCTGATTTTTTTCGTTTTGTATGTTATTTCTTTCTTCTTTGTTAATTAGGTGCTGTACTTATTTTGTTGTGCAATTTGGTGCGTTTCTTGGAAAATTCGTAGTAGTTGTACTGAGCAAATGAACCTGACAGTTCATTCCTTTATTTGTTTTCAACAGCTTTATGCAACACTAGTAGTTGTTCTCATTTCACTAAAAGAACCCTTGTGAGTTGTTTTGGACTTTTCAATGCTATTATGGTTTGTGTTAATTAAACTATGGGATTAATTTTTCTTCTTTTTAATATAAATATTTTTTTTCTTTGACATCCGGGATTTTGAGAATTGTCGTGTCCCGTGTCCGCGTGTCCGCACTCGTGCTACCTTGGTGCAAGTGTTGCATTTACGGTTTGCAAATGACGCTATACTTTTCTTGTCTGCTGATTTTGACATTTATGAATGTTGTAACGATTCTTCAAATTTTTGAGTTGATATCTGGGATGAAGATAAATCTCGCAAATTGTAGTTTAGCTGTGATCAATGTTGATGAGGATTTCCTTGCAGCAGCCGGTGGTTTGGCAGGGTGTCAAGCTCAGTTGTGGCCTCTTACTTATTTAGGGGTACCTTTGGGTGGAAACCCACGATCAGAGAGCTTTTGGGAGCCAGTGGTTCAACGGATCTCTAAGCGATTAGATGGGTGGAAGCGTGGTTATTTTTCTTTGGGTGGCAGGATCACACTTATTCAATTCTGTTTATCCAGAATACCACTTTACTATCTTTCCTTGTTTTGGATACCAGTGGCGGTGGCCCAGTGCATTGAGAAGTTGATGAGAGATTTTTGTGGATAGGTGTTGATGGAGAAAGGAGAGAGCATCTGGTGAGTTGGGCTCGGGTGTGTCGCCCCAAAGCGGAAGGGGGTTTGGGTTTAGACAAATTGGTAAATAAGAATATTGCTCTTGTCGGAATGTGGTTGTGGCGTTTCCCTCTTGAATCGGAGAGTCTTTGGCATAGGGTTATTAGGACTCCTAATGGCTGGGATACACAGGTGGTAGCAGGGAGTACACATGCTACCCCTGGAAGTTTATTTCACAAGTTTCATCCAGGTTTTTGCCTTTGGTGGAGCTGAAAGTGGGGAATGGTAGGAGGATTCGATTTTGGGAAGATCTTTGGGTAGGAGGGCAGTCTTTTTGCTCCAGATTCCCGCGTGTCTTCCAGCTAACTACTCTTCATGGTGCTGTTGTGGCTGATTTCTATTCCACGCAAACAGGGTCTTGGAATCTTCATTTGTGGAGAGCCCCGCTGGATTGGGAGATGGGTGAGGTGACAGAGTTAGTCAATCTTTTGGAGACAGTCCTACTTTCGGAGAGTGGCGACTATAGGAGATGGGTTGGTGATTCCACAGGAAATTTCTCTTGAAAGTCCTTTCTCCAACACCTCAGTACACCTCTGCCCAGTTTCCTATGACAGATTTCATTTGGAAGGCAAAAGTGCCTTAAAAGGTACAAGCGTTTGTTTGGACTTTGGCACTGAATAGGGTGAATACTAATGATGTTCGCCGAAGGAGGAGGCCGGGAGTTGCTCTTTCACCGGATGTTTGTCTTATGTGTCGGGCACATAATGAGACTGCCCGACATGCTATTTTCACTTGTGATTTTGCTAGTCGATTGTGGAATAGGTTGTTTGGGATTTTTGGGGATACTTGGGTTCATCCCTCTAGTCTTTCAGGAGCAGGTTGTGGGGGTTGGGAGAGGGAAGGAGATAAGGCTGCTGTGGTGCAGTGCAATCTTTGCCATCATTTGGTGTCTTTGGCTCGAGAGGAATGCACGGGTTTTCAATGATGTGGCTATTACGGATGAGCTGGTGTGGGATAAAGCCACTTATTTAGCATCATTGTGGGTTAGAGCTTCTGGGGCTTTTAGAGATTACACCATTACTCAAATTCAGCATAACTGGGATGCGCTGATTCGTAACTAGATATTTCGGCGGACGTCTTGTCCTCTTTTGCTGTAAACTTCATTAATACAATCTTTCTCTTTATCTTAAAAAAACCATAGTTAGGATAATTGTTGGAGTTATTGTTATCGTTGATGCCAAATCGCTGGTAAGGAGAAGCTTTGATAAGGAGGAGAAACTGAACGTTTTACTTGGGACATAGTGGAAAAGGGAGGGCATGCTACATGTTTAGCTAAGATAACAGCCAAGCGTTGCTTTGATTCAAGGTCTGTTATGTTGTGTATGTTGAATTTTGTAATGTTGGTGAAGTTGTAGCAAAGATATTATGTGTTTATCAATATATGAGATGTTGTTTCTTTGGTAATTAATTCTTTACTATTGTATAAAGATATAATTTGGTTGACGCTTTACAAATTTGATTTCCATCATAATTACCTAGTCCCTGCATTATGTATGGGCCAGCCCCACTAGTAGTCTAAACAGAACCTATTGCCGCCGGTAAACTTTTTATTTGGTTATGAAGGAAGACAACTACCTACTGTAACTGAACCATTCTCTCTCATCACCAAATTGGATCCTCTGCTCATCTGATGCTCTAGTGCATGTGCTGTGCTGCCAAATTCACAACAATCTTTTTCTCTCTTAAAATTTCTGTATATGATTTCAATCCAAAAAAATTTGCCAAATTATTTTTTTCAAAAATGAGGTACTATTAATTATTTCTGTATTGTATTCAAGTTCTTTTGGTGAATTATTATCTTTTAACTAACACAATATTTGATTTGATTCGATTCGATTTACAGGCTGTAATAAAAGAGAAGAATCAGATAGTGTGTTTACAGAACATTGAATTACATTTCAATCTTCTACTGTTGGTGACAGGGTACTTACCATTTTCTGTCAAAGGTAGGTTTTTTCGTCTATTTCACAGAATTTGTTAGTGCATTTCCTCCCTTGAATGGTTAATTTGACTTTCGTATAAAAATAGAAAAATGAATTGGGGTTCTGATTGTTGTTGTTTCACATGATTCTTAGATTTCTGTTGTTTGTTCAAAGATGGAATTTTTGGAGATTATTGAAAATTTGGAGATGATCTTGCTTGAGGGGGGATTACATTGAGTGTCGAGTTTTTTTTCTAGTAAATTGGATAGAAAGCTCAAAAGGGGGGAAAAAAAGATTAAAGACATTTTATAGAACTAAATGCACCCTTAGAAATTTGGCGGTGACTCTAACATCTATAAAATTCTTGTACTGGGGTCGACGCCCGTAATTTAAGGCCTACATCTTGCATTAATTTTTTTTAAAAGTGCTTTTAATACTATTGTATGATTTTTTAAGACATTTGAGGGTGATGTTAAATCAATGGGATAGTGAATATACTTCAATTACGTGTAGAATCACCCATGGGTGTTTTGGGCATGTATGTTTTAAGGGTTGAATTACCTCAGATATAACTTGAGGTGGAAGAACTAGAAAACTAGCCTGGTCATCGTGGCTCTCTGTGTTACTCCGACTCTTCATTTCAACTAGATATCTGGGCACTAGGATATGGTATGACACTTGGAAACTTCAAATGAATACAAAAAAAAAATTATCCTTAGAATAGATGAGTCCTAATGTCCGATCCTCGAATCCACACTCTAACCCAATCCTCGGATTTCTGAACATAGGTGGCGCTCAACTTGAAAGTTTACAAATTGATCGGTTCCTTTTGCAGAGCTAGGTGTTTCAAACTTTCAGTTTCAGACGGCAGCTCATAGTTGTCATTTGTGTCAACTTGCAGTCAAATAAGCTCCCAAATGTTCTTATTTTGATGTTTGAAGTTTGAACCAAGTGATAGCGATTATTGCAAAGGAGATGATTCCAAACTAGGTTAGCTTTACAATTATGTGCATGGAGGAAGATGGACCTGTTTTTGATATTTCTTGAGAGTGTTATTAGATATACATTCTTTCTTTATATTAAAGTTATTTTGATTTGCCAAGTTATGCAAAAGCTTTTTGAGTCTTAGAAAAACTAAGTTAAATCATGAAATAATATGCAAAATCAGCAATTCAGTATACTGCTGTTGCGATTTACCTTTGTTGAAAAAATAGGGATCAGATCCTATGTTGCTCGGACTCGGCTAAGTGTCGGAGTGTCCAGTACCCATACCCATGTCGGACTCGGCCATTTTATGAAAATTTTGCATGTTTTTAGCTGAAAATGGAGTGTCCAGTGTCCATACCCATGTCGAAGTGTCCAGTATCCGACACGGGCACTTGAGGAGAAATGAATAGTCCAAGCAACATAGAACAGATCTTCAAAAGTTCTTCCTCTAGAAGTCTAGAATTACTCTCTCTCACCAGTGGATTAGAGGGGGGGGGTTAGGAACCCTTGGATTAGAGGGGGGTAATTTATTAAAATTAGTAGTTAGAGGAGAGAGATAGAGGGACAGAGAGAAAGAAAGAACTTCACAAGAACTCTAGAGAAATGAACTCTAGAGGATCCAAACACCAAAAAATATCTCTTAGTTGATGAGGTTTGATGTACAGGGTAATAGGTAATAGGTCCATTGTAATTTTCGCCAAAATTAAGAATTTGACCACAACTGCTCCATCTTTCGTGAGGATTATATGGCTAAGAAAGAAATACAGTATCAGTTGTTCGTTCCTGTTTAAAAACGTATTTTCTTTGGACTTTTCAGAAGGGCCAATTTTTTTTCACGGGGAGCAACCCCAGTTCTCCTTACACTGCAGTATGCATAATGTTCGCCAAACTTTGTTCCTTTTGTGGAGAAGCAGAGGCTTGCACACTATACCCCATGACAGGCCAAGTGAAAGCTTGAAGAGAAAGGTTGTTGAACTGGAGAAAAAGAGGAAAACAAGGAACACAAAGAAAAATGAGCTTTTTGTGGAAGTTCCCGAGTCCAGGTCATTTCTAGACACAGCCACCATGCCAATGATGCTTACAGCTGTTGGTGTTGCACTATTTGCAAAACTTCTTATGATGGTATCTCTACTTCTTATATTCTTTCTCTAATTTTTTTTTATTATTATTTTTTATGGGGGATGGGGGGTCAGGGGAGTAGCTATCATCGATTTCAAACCAGGTGTAGTGTACGAATATCGCTGTGGAATTTGTTGAAAAAGTCATAGAGGATACTAGTTACTAAGTTATCACTGTACATGAAATTTGTACTTAATAATTTGGAAGTCTAGGAAGCACACTCATTTAATGATCTAAGTTCTGTCTTACACTCAAAACACCAAACAGATGCAGAGTGTGGATCTAGGACAGCTGGATAGGTAGATCTGTTTGACATAAAACTCCCTCTAACCACAAAGATGCACTGGGATTGCATGCAAAAATGCCCAAAATACTATGCTAGGATCAAGCCTAGGGTGTACAGAAATTCAGGTGATTACACCAAATGAGGAAAGAGAAAGGAGGCAAAAGTACATCGTGGCCATGTAATTATGTCAAATCTATCTGGTTTGGATGTTTTCTCTTTGAAATCCAGAAGAATAGTCTCAATTCCCAAGTCCCATTTTCTTTAAGTTCTCTTGAATAGTGCATTTTAACTTAATGGAACACATGGTTTTGTTAGTAACGTGGTACACTCCTTACCCTATCATGACACTTACCTCAAAATACGGACTTTTTCTTGGTATGATGACAAGTGTTTATAATTTCAGCTCATTGTGAGGCCCCCTTCCCCAGGAGGTCAGAGATTTTGTTAGCTTTTATCTGGATCTGTACTAGACTTTCGGATGGTTTTTGACTTTTTGTCTACTGCTGATGAAATGGGAATGAAATATTCTTGGGGCCTGCCTGGGGATGCAGTTGCTCAAAGCCATGCTGATTCTGATCAACCGCCGATTGGAAGTCTACTCTTATTAAATAAGGGAGGGGTTCGTATGAATCTTTTATCTACCTCTCAGCTCTCCCCCCACCTTGTTTGATTCTTTTCTTTATCAACAAACTTCTTTCACCATCATTTTAGCTCTCCAACTCTGTAAGTCATTCTCCTCTCTGCTATAGCTCACTCTCAGTCCGTATTCAAAAAATGGGGACAAAAATTAATTCCCTTCTGTCCAACCTCAATTTTTTCTATCCTTGTCATAGAGTTTAGAAGTAGTTATTCCTTTTTTCTACCCTTTTTGTTTTGGTTGAATTGATGATTATTTTTCTTGGTATGATGTTGTATGTTCATAATCCATCTTATTATGAGTCCTTCCTCCTTAAAGGGGGTCAGAGATCTATTCTAACATTTGTCTGAAACATTTATTCAAAACGCCACCTTTAGATTTTCCTCTTTTTTTGGTGATTTGTGAATTAGATTTTTGGATGTTCGCTAGGATTCACTTTCGAAACCATGCTAATTCTGATCAACCTCTCTTAAGAGATACATAACGCTAGCTGTTGCAGGAGTGGCACAAACCAAAGCCCGTTCGATTTTCTTCCCTCTTAAGTCTTTTGACCAGTTATAGTGTTTAAAAAAATTTCGTGACCGATTGTGCACTAGAATATGAAGTCAATGCTGTGGGTGATTCTAATCTTGCCTTGCATAGCTATACTCAGGAAAACAGGCAGGCATATAATCCCTGACTTTTCATTCCAATTTTCTACAGTCTCTTGGCAGTAGCCAAATTGCCGTAGATCGCAATCCACTGACAAAGAGTGCTTACGCTGGTTGCAAATGGGATCTTTATAGTCCTTATTCAAGGGAGATACTGATACGCCATGCAGTTGAGATTGCTTTACATGCCCTTTATACTTGAATGTCTTCTGGTCTGAAGTACCAACTCCTTGAACTCATGCCTGTTTCCTGTGACTCAGAATTATCTAAGCCGCCTGCTTAAGGGTGCCAGTTTAGCAGGTCATCTTGTTGTGTCTTTTTTGTGTAATAGTTGTACTTGTAAACTAATGTTGCTTGCCAAAGTGATAATTTTATCTCCAGATACAAATTTTCGCTCTACTTTTCTTTATTAGAGGATCTGGTAATATGCTGAGAGGGTGTTGAAAAATGCATACAGAAGTTGCAAAGCTATTTTTTCTTCTCTTGAAAATCTTCAGCGAATCACTATAAAATAGCAGCTCTCAGAATGCTGCATAACCAGAATCCTTTTTCTAATGTAAACGTGGGACTAACTAAATAACAGAATATGTCCCTTTTACTTTTTCTTATTTAGCTGTTGTATGTTGGTGCCAGGTTAAATGATTTGAGATACATTTCATGTTGGTTATTGTTTTGGTTGCTGGCAGTATGACGAGTCGAGATCTCAAGAATTGATTGAGCGCAAGATAAAGAATGCTCCTCCTGGTCAAGGTACTGTTAGGATGCTTGATCGTGAAGAGTGGGAAGAGATTCGGGAAGTAAGGCCTAGGACACCTTTTGAATCTAAGCTTGCTCGCCCCAAGGCACAAATAAGGACAGGAGAAGTGCTGAAAAAGGTGAATCATGCTATCCTTAACTGTGTATTCTGGTGTGGTACTTGATGCATGCATGAAAACAGTAGTTTTGAGTAGTGGGCGTAGTTGCTTGATAGATCACTGTATGTTACCCCAGAAAAAACGGTTTTTTTTTTTTTTTTGGGGGTGGGGGGTTCACAATCTCTTGTTTTTTCAGCATTGCAATTCTAAGTGGCGTTAGATTGTATGGCTGCCTTTAAAGAGGATGCTAGGTGGACACTTGTGATGTAACTTAGAGTTGCCGCTAGAGGCACCAATAGTACCAGCATAGTTTCTCTCTAAAATATTGCTAGTAGTCCGCAAATATCTGCAGCCTCATCATCAGTTGGTACTTGCCCCCCTCTCCCCGCCCCAAAACAAAAAAGGGAAATAAAATAGAAACCCCTTCCGCATAAAAAGAGAAAGAAAAGGAAGACTGAGCAATGTTCTCCTTCTGGTACATTCTGTAATCTGTATGTACCTTCCTAGCCTGCATTAGAAGTGTTAGTTGCCCTCTATGGTGGGATTTCTGGGAGGCTAAGGGATCCACATCAGTAAGATGTCGGGAAGGATAAACCTGAATTGTTCTTATCTGATTGAGTTAAAGAGATCCAGAAGAAGGTAAATACTTGATTCGGTTTTTTGGGTAGGCCAATTGTTACTTTTCCTATTATTGCAGGTTTTCTTATTCTGTAAGCCAAATTTTAATATTTCCTTTTTGCTTGTGCAGGAGGATTTGAAGGACTGGACAATTGATGTACTCATGGATGCGGTTACACGAGCGGAAGAGAGCATTAGACATAATTCTAGGTGATTTCTAGGGTACGGTACCTTTGCTTGTTCGAAATAAAGTTGTGGTGTCTAATTATTTTTGTCCCAAATAGTGTTAACCGCTTTGATATCTTTCTTCATTTTTGTCTGCATATTCGCTCGTTGTTCATTAAATAGGAATCAAGGTATATTTGGGTGCTCTGCAAAAATAGTATCATTGGAAGAACATGCTGCACATATACGATGTTGCATTAACTTCGGTTGAGAAATTAATTTATGGATATCTGTTTAGGGCGTTTTGGTGGCATTCACCGAAATCCATTTCGTAGATTAGAAATTTAGGAGTTAGGATTGTATATAATGTTGTATTTTTGTTTCATTTTCAAGTTATACTGACTTCTTACAATTATCTTTATTTATTTATTTTCTTGCCCCAACACTTCTTTTAGTAGGAGCATCAGACAAACTGTTTCCGGGTGCTAAAAGTAGCAAACTAGAAATAGACTACAGGACTACAGGAGTGCTGCTACTGGAACAACTACAGAGTTCCTTTCCAGGGTCTACACTCTACAGTCTACCGGGAATAACCGTAGCTAACTGTTGATAACCTTTGCTAACTGCACAGTTCTCCTGATCCCGGAGTGGTGCTGCATTGTTTTCATGTTCTTTTGGCATAGCCTAATTGAAATAACAAAGTTAAAAGGCTGATTTTTCTGTGGTTTTTCTTCTTTTCTTCTTTATCCCTTGAAGGAGATTCTCTTGTGCAGATTTTGATGCGTGTTTGTTAGTGTAGACCTGTTTTAAATTCTGGTTCCAATATAGTATTTGCTTTCTTTTTCAAAACATTAGAAAAAGTCTATAGAACTGTTTTTAGACTATTAAGACTTAAGAGCATGTTTGGCCTCGCTTCTTGTGAGCGTTAATTTATCCTTCCCATGATCCCCTCACACTCCCCTTTCCTCCACCTCCACTTCAGTTTTTGAGAAGGTGAAAACAGTCGTCCACGGACGACAGGGCTAGAAACATTTCGGGATTGGAGCTTCTGTTTTTGGGCCCCCGACGGTTTGTCAAGCTGAAATTGAGGTGGGAAGGAGGAGTGGGAGGGTGAATGACAAGGCCTAGTTAAAAGTTACTATGAATGTTAAACATCAAAACATTGTGGCAACTGAAGTCACTGCCTCACTGGTGCACCATAGGCATCAAGTCACTTGCACAGTTTAGTTGAAACTTGTTACTTGTGTCATGTTGGCTTGGCAGTTGGCACTTGGAAGATGCCGGAAAGGCTGCTACGAACACGCCTTCTGGCTTGGGTCAGTACTTTTGAAGGCGTTTTTTTTTCCACTTATTTTAAAATCAGTTCGGTTTAGGTCAATTTACGAACTCTTTTTTCCTCTCATATATAAAAATTTATTTTAGTGGAGTTTAGTTCCGAGGAAAAGGGCATTGGTGACACAAACACAAACTCAACTTTTCGAGGCAATCTATTCTTATCTTTTGTGTTACCAGCTCTTATATGTACTTAACACGTGGTAGCGTGAGGTTATGAAATGCATCAGCACCACCAAGTCCACTACCCTGTACTAAATTCATTTCCTGTGTTAGGTGTCTCTTTGGCTGCCAGGGCATTTCAAGACACAGACAATCTAAATATTTTTGCTCAATTTTCTTAATGATTGATGATGATTTTGGCGCTAATCACACTAACCGACAAAGAATCTTATGATTATCATCCGAAAGCAAAGTCATGAGCTCATAATCTAAGTTTTGTTAACTGACTTTTTTTTTCCTTTTTGGATAGCAGATCTAAACATCCAGTATATTCATTGTGTTATTCAAGGTATCTTCTTTTCAATTTCACGATTTAGAAATGAATTTAATTTTTCACTCAAAAAAAAAAAAAGAAATGAATTTAATTGTGTTTTTTTAATGTGTTTTTTCCTCTTATTTAATTATTTCTATTTCATCAGTTCAGCTCAATGTTTTTCAATTTGTCTTCTTTTATTAATTTCTAAATTATAATATGTTTAAGTAAAACACAAGTCAAAAGAAAAAGAAAAAAGAGTAAGTAAAACACACGTCAAAAGAAAAAGAAAAAAGAGTAAAAAACGATCTCATATTATGAATCTATTCCTATTTGTAAATTTTATTAATTAACTTGTATTGTGTTCAAAATTCAACCCTAGTTTGAAATGATTTTTCTTAAGTTGTGTATTAAATCTAACAATGTTTTGACAAGAAAGTTGGTTTGTTTTCTGTTTCACATGTCATCTCAATAATATCCTTAATAATTCAATCCAAAAATAAGATCCTCAATAATAACGAAAGACAAGCTTTGTATCTAAAAAAAAAAAAAAAGTTAAATAAATATAAGCTCATTCACACTAGCCAATGTTCTTCTGAAATGATTTTTGGCACTATTAGTAAAACTCAGCAAAACAATAACAAAATTAACTTCGTTTCACCAAATAAAATGAAAAGAACATAATCCAAAAAGTAGTTTTAGTATGTGTTTTATCTATACCTTAAACGCAATTGCTCTTCCCTATCCTTTACGTTTATTTTTTAGGATGCATTGGTTATATATAAAGCAAAATATCATATTAAATCGATGAATTTAGGTACTAATTTTCTTTTTATATGAGATACAATATGACATCCTAAAAATATTGCACAGTTATTACAAAAATAATTTTAAAAATGCAAGGATCGTCCTTACGGTATTTCCTAAATTGTCGAACTTTTATAAGGTATTGACTATTAAATCTATCTTAGTTAGTATTTTCTTTCTTTTTTGATTGTTC
The DNA here is from genome assembly GCA_038025085.1 of Tetragonia tetragonoides. Lineage (NCBI taxonomy): Eukaryota > Viridiplantae > Streptophyta > Magnoliopsida > Caryophyllales > Aizoaceae > Tetragonia > Tetragonia tetragonoides. The sequence continues at coordinate 5,154,059 of CM076145.1, read as the reverse complement.
TAGCAAATTATTCTTAGACTGATAACACTTGTTTGCATTGGGGGAAGCATGACGTAAATTATGAGATGGATAAAACGCAAAGGAGCAAAGTATATACAATATAATATTCAACGTGAAAAATCCAAATTGAGATAACCTGCATGATTGTCCTTACGATCACTCCATTAATCAATCCATGATTATAGGCAGTATTTTCACACAAAGTTGACGATCTCTATAGTCTCTCTAAAAATCCTAATGAGTTCATTGTTACATATATCTGACTCCCTACGAAATCCCACGATGATTGTTCTACTCTCAAATCTTTTTTTTATTACAGATCCTCAAGCAAGAATAATAGTACAGCAAGATATATCTCACTACTCATATTATAGGTTTAAGGGTTCAATCCCAAAAACTCACTCCTTATAGACTAGGAAATTACTACTTCCCTAATTTAGGAGGAAATTACAAATTTTCCTTGCAAGCATACAACTACCAGAAAATTTCCTTTACATTACTTCTTAAAGACAATGTCTAATTAATTATGAGACAATGTAAAGCAAGAATCCTAGTAAAAATAATATTGGCATATTAAGAGTGAATCCAAACCGCATAAGATCAATAAATTGAAATGAAAAAGTTATAATACACATTAGAAAATTTGGTATATTAATGTACTTGTTAGATGAACTACTTTTGATTTGTATAAACTATAACCTATGTTAATGCCCTTTACATATTGAGGTCAAAATAGGAAATTTGAGTCAAAATATGGCACATTTAGACCTTGTTTATTCCCCAACCTCATTCCATAATTTGTTTCGTTCCCCAAATTTCTTTTCTACCCGCAAGTACTTATCATATTAGTTTTATTTCACATCAAACTAATGAAAAGAACATGACTTTGGTTACGTGTGTGTCCATACTTAAATATTATGATACATTCAATACTTAACCTCTAATGTGAGGAAAAAGATATTCCAAAAATTAAATCACAATTTGATGAGGGAAGATTTTTATTGCAAATGACTAAATGAGTTTATTAGTCATGCTCATGCCACACATGCCGCATTTTCAAATGAGTCTTTTTTGTAGGGGGCTATTGTCATATGAGTCTTTTTTATTGCTCCGGCGATAACTGGATTTTTAATTAATTTGACTCGACCATTAAAGTCCATGACTCGCTGACCCGATAAAAAAGTCCGACCATTTTGAATGCTGCCATTTTTTTACATTTATTTTATTTTTATCACTATATTTTCATTAGGCGGGGTAGTTAACACAAAGTCTTCCTCTCTCCCTCTTATATTTCTTTTCACCTTAACTGAACGAAATTAGGGTTTGAGAACGAAAAGGGAGAAATTGTGATATTTGTACTTGCAATGAGTTTCTTAGGCAAGATTGTTGGTGTTTTTTAAGTAATGATGGTGGGTGAACGGTGTAATATGTAATGCGTACGTTTAGGTAAATGAAGGATATGGAACCCTAAGAAAAATGAAGAATATGGAGATTCTGTAATATTCAGTTGCAAGTAATAGCAGCTGAGTAAAGTAAAAAAAATGGCAGGTAAATAGCAATAAATTTCAATAACTCAAAATGGCGGGACTTTTGTATCGGATGAGCGAGTCATGGACTTTAATGGCCGACTCAAATTAATTAAGGACCCAGTTATTGGGAGCAACAAAAAAGATTAAATTGGGAATGACCCCTATAAAAAAGACCCATCTGAAAATGTGGCCCACACATGCACATGTGTGTCTATGTAACTCCAAGGTTTAGGACAACATAATATTATGCCTCAAATTGCCCAAAATAACCTCTAATTTAACTCCCTCCTCTTAGTGGCCTTTTTGTAGATTCATGCAACTTTAGGGGCAAAAATAATCCTCCAAAGTCCAAATTTCTTTCTATGGCAAAAGAAATGAATAATGATAGTCTCCAAACTCGGCAAGTCAGAACAGAGATTAATGAATACTCTCCATCACCTCTCTCTCTCTCTCTCTCTCTCTCTCTCTCTCTCTCTCTCTCTCTTCTCTGCTTTGTCAGCCCGCGATCCCCTGCTTTTTCGAGCTATAAAAAAATAAACCCAGAACGTAAAAAGGACAAATTATCAACAGTCACATCTTTCTTCACTTGAAGGTACTAGTTCAGATTCATAAAAATTTAGATTATTCTCAATACTTCTTATTTTTTCCAATAGCTGAAATGATCACCTCAATTATTAGTTTATTTAGATATTTCTTTTGGGTGGTGTTCCCCCCCCCCCCAATATTGTTGATTTGATTGGTAGGGTTTTGTTTCAATTGTGTGGTCGATCTTCACTTGTATGCAATAGTTTCAGTTGATGTAAATTTATGGGCCTAGTAAACGTGTATTGCTAGTTTTTTGTTGTTTTTTTTTTTAAAAATTTAGTATTTTTCTGTCAAGTTTGATACTTTGATTCAAAGTTGATTTCTTTCGGTTGTAGATTTCAATAGACTATGCCAGGCTATTATTTTTTAATTTAGTTTTAACATGGGTTGTGGGATTTTTATCTCATCATGTTTGAGTTTTAAAGCCATTGATTCATTTTTAGGTATTAGTTTCTTTGCATTTGTAAATTAAGCCTATAGTTTTAGATTGCTTTCCAGTTAAAAGCTGCTGGAGTTCATATTGGTATCAATTGCCTTGGAAAAGGGTTCATTTTTATTCTTTTCCTAATCAAATTGACCCTGTAAATTTGACCCGTTAATTATTTTGTTTTTTGAAATTAATTTTAATCATGTAATGATCTTGGATATTATGTTATGGATCAATTTTATCAGGGATGGTTGTCATAGATGCATATTATGCATCCTTTGTGTTATTTTTGTAGAGGAATGCTCTGTGGGTTTGTGAAGTTATAGGCAATGGTGGAGACAAATTGTGGTCTATGCACACAGCTGCTGGAGAAATGGGAAAATTGTGATTATGTGTCCTTCATGAAAAGCCAAGGGCCTTATGCCGTTGTTGGAACAGTTGTAGTTAGCGTTCTTGTGCCTGTGTTGCTCTCAATCTTATGGATCGGCAACAAGAGGGTAAAGCAAAGAGGAGTTCCAGTGGAAGTCGGTGGAGAACATGGTGTGGCTATGCGTAATGGTAAATTTAAGGAACTGGCGGAGGTTCCATGGGAAGGGGCCACAACAGTGGCAGCTTTATTTGAGCAAGCATGTCAAAAACACCAGAATCACCGGTTTCTTGGAACAAGAAAGCTAATTGATAAGGAGTTCATTGAAGCTAGTGATGGAAGGAAGTTCGAAAAGCTGCATTTAGGCGACTACCAATGGAACAGTTATGGCCAAGTATTTGATCGGGCTTGTAACTTTGCATCTGGGCTTGTTAAGCTAGGTCATGATGTTGATTCCCGGGTGGCTATTTTCTCTGAATCAAGGGCTGAGTGGTTTATTGCATTACAGGTTGGGCATAGAATCCGTCTAGTTGAAATTGTTTTGGCATTAGTTAAATGACTTACTAAATGAGTGTTTGATTGCAGGGATGCTTGCGGCAAAATGTTACAGTTGTTACCATTTATGCTTCTTTGGGTGAGGATGCGTTGATTCACTCCCTCAATGAGGTAGAGCATCATTCTTCTATAATAGCTTTTGAGACTTACCATTACCCCCCTCACCCCACCCCACCCCACCCCCAATGTTATGACTGTCCTAAAAAGGATTTGGCCATTTCATAAATGTATTGATTTGGAAGTCCTATAGTGTACAGTTATTCTGAAGTCCACTGAATGGTATATGAAGCAAGTGGTAATTAACTTTGCTCTTTTATTTTAAATTACAGACTCAAGTGTCAACATTGATATGTGATTTAAAGCAACTTAAAAAGGCAGCTGCAATAAGTTCAAAATTGGAGACTGTTAAACATATGATATATTTTGAGGAAGACGGAGCTCCAAATGATCCTGGCATCTCCGAAACTATGAATGAGGTGAAAGTATCAAGTTTCCATGAAGTTGAGAAACTCGGGAAAGATAATCCTCTTCATCCAAGACTACCATCAAAGAAAGATATTGCTGTTATAATGTATACTAGTGGCAGTACGGGACTGCCAAAGGTGAGTGCCACTTTTAAGTCTCTATTAAATATATCACAGTGATTCCTCTATCGTGATCTGGTGGCTGTAGTTCTTGAAGTTGTAATAGCCTTATTGCAATCCACTGGATAAGAATGTGTATCTGACCCTCTTAGCCCTTCCATGGGCCCCTCTTGCACTCATTGTGTATGGATTTTTATTTTACACTTGAATGACACTTGCTTCAGCCCTTCATCATTGCGAAAATTGGCAAAAATCTTGTTTGATTTCTTGATTTATATATTGGCTTCATGCTTGAATGTGGACTTTAAAATGATTTTCCGCTTCTGAGTTCTGAATCAGAAATGCTACATAAGAATTCTACTCATGATTGTAGTGGATTGTCTTAAATCTCTGTTTGTTCAGAGTAGCATAGAAAATTATTAATTGATTGTTTATACTAATATATTGCAATATTAATCTAGGGAGTTATGATGACCCATGGAAACATTGTAGCAACTGCAGCAGCTGTCACAACAGTGGTGCCTGGTCTTGGAACAGATGATGTATATCTAGCATATTTGCCTTTAGCTCATGTTTTGGAATTGGAAGCTGAGGTATTCATATTTTTTAGTTCTTATTTTCTACTTTAAAAAGGTTTTAGAAATTTTCAAACTGTGTAGAAGTTAATTTGTTTGTGCAGACTGTGATGTTGGCTTCAGGTGCTGCGATTGGTTATGGCACGGCATCATCATTAACAGATACATCTAACAAAATAAAGAAAGGAACCAAGGGGGACGTTTCTGTGTTGCAGCCCACTCTCATGGCAGCTGTTCCAGCTATCTTAGATCGTGTTCGTGACGGAGTGATGAAAAAGGTTTACATCTGATTTTTGTGAATCTTTAACATCTGTTCATGATTGATGAATATGTAGAATGGGTAGATTCTGTTAGTACTTATTACTCAATCCTTTCTTCCCGGGAAATTCCTACTTGTTTCAGGTTGAAGAGAAGGGTGGTTTTGTTAAAAGACTATTCAATGTGGCATATAAACGTCGATTGGCTGCAATTGAAGGAAGCTGGTTTGGAGCTTGGGGGCTGGAGAAATTATTATGGGATGTCATTGTTTTTCAGAAAATTCAGTCTGTTCTCGGAGGACGTATTCGCTTTATGTTATGTGGTGGAGCTCCTTTATCTGGAGATACACAGCGCTTTATTAACATCTGCATTGGGTAAAGTTCCTATATTAAAGACTTAGCTTCTAGGACCTAAATTATTGCTTAGAGCCTCAGACAATACGTGGAAAGGTTTCTTACTTAATTTCCTGAGTTCCTTATGAAATTGTATGGAACTGAGCTTTGTTAGTTTTCTTCTTTAACTTTTTTCTTCTTTTCCCTTGGAGATTCATTGCCTAATGTTTGTTAGTCAGCATTCAATTTAGGTAGCTTACCTTGAATACCATAACAATGCATTTACTTGGCAAAATAATAAAGAACTCTCTTGTGGCAATCCCTCAAATCTGCAACATGAAGCGTGGTTCAGCTGCATTACTTTTCTTGGCTTGTTATGCCAGACAATGTCATCAAGTTGTTAAGGTCGTAATTCTGTGTTTGTTGTTAATGTGGAATGTTTGCTATAGTATAGTTGGTCAGAAACACAAAGTGGAGATCCTTGCTCTGTAGCCTCATTTGATAAGGTGTAGCATTAAAAATAGATTTTGAATCAGTAAATAGATTAGAAGATCCCAGAGATTCCCCACCCTAATGGACTGTGTAATGCAGAAGAGTTTTTGATTGATTGCAGCAGTAGGTGAAGTATCTTTTAGTCTTGGTGTATAGATGAAGATGCCATTCTGTTGGGCAAAGACTGGAAAGAGAACATGTCTTTCTATTTCAGAAGTTTTTTTCTAGTCTTTGTTTTTTAGGATGGTTCCAAGATGGTACTTTACCTCAATCTTTGATGAGTTTACAAGATAAAGAGCTGAAATTCCTACAAGAAAAATAACAGAAAATTCTTAATTTGATGGTTGATATATAATTCAGGGACCACATGTCGATGTATTCTGTAGAGCATCAGTAGTCCTTAATATCCCAATGCATGGTAAGAAGTAGACTTGCACGTTGTTATCATATGGTATTTCTATAGTATTACTTCTCCTGTGCGACTCCACCATTTCCAGTGGAGCCAAAAGCTTCATTACTTTTGGCTTTGGAATATAACAGACTAAATCAAAATGGCTCATAAAACTGTCGGCACTTCGTATTTATTGTGAAGTTGCCGATGGTCGTGCACTTCGGATTAAGGGTCAAATGGAAACGGCGTCTCAGTGAGACTCTGTTCTCACAGAGGTAAGGCTGCGTACAACCGACCTCCTCCCCACCCTGCCTAGGCGGGAGTCTCTTTGGAGGCACTGGGGTATTGTTGATGTTGTTGATGTTTACTTCTTCTGTGCGGTTTCTTGTTGCTGGTTACTCCCTCTATATGCATGTTGGATGCTCTCTGGTAATATGTTGTTTAAATTCGTCCGTGGCCGTAATAGGTCCAGCAACATATAATTTTAACATTGGCAGTTTTTTTATTTGTTCTATTTGAACTTCTCTTTCTCGACCTGATATGGTGTTTTTTATACTTCCTTTTTGCACAGAGCTCCTATTGGTCAAGGATATGGCTTGACAGAGACCTGTGCCGGAGCAGCTTTCTCTGAGTGGGATGACATAACTGTAGGACGTGTTGGTCCTCCTCTTCCTTGTTCCTACCTCAAGGTTTGGTATCTCCCTGGAACTTAAGAAGGGTGAATATATATCCTGTGACAGCTCTGATTATTCTTACAAACTTGATACTATCCTATTAGTGTATATTCGGGTACTCTGAGTTTTAACCTACTTATAGAGAATTGTTTGACTTTTGATAAATAATTACAGTAAGGTAGCCTCTTTACAAATTCCAGTCACTGGATGATTAATGACATGGCATCCTTTTTCAGGTAGATGTTCAATATTACATGTATGATGACAAAAATACCACCAAACCTATCAAATGACGTATTTGCCCAACATTACTCATAAAAATGAGAATTTTGTCGCTCACTTTCTTTCTCCTTCCTTCCTTTTTCTAGGCCAGTGTGTGTAGCTGGCCTGTTCACCAATGTTAGAGGCACACTGACCCAGTCTGCAATCTGGGGACCGAAAGTGGTTATGCTTCCTTCTCCCTTTTCCCTCTCCGCCCAGCTCGATATGCAGTTCCACCGATTCAAGGTTCCTTTCATTTTGCCGTTTTCCCTTTCATTTGCGCAGAACAAAATAGAATAAACAAAATGATATTTAAAGCCATTCCTTTTTCTCCGTTTCATCTTCTCTTGATTCTAATTTATTTTTATTCCATATATGTTTTAACTAAACATAGCCACATCCTTGCCCTGATCCTGATCTACTGCTACTGCTAGGCACCAAAGACAACCAAATAAGTCAAGACCAATTTTATTGTCTTTGATTGTAGAGTCCTTAATCATACCCACCAAAAGAGGCTGAGTAGAAATAATATCTGAAATGTTTTCTCTCTTTCTTCTCAAAATGATACCTCATTGGTGGCCCTCCCGTCTTTACTCACCCTCTTCCCTCTCTTTTGCAGTCTCCTCCCCTCTTACTGCCTCTTCATTTCTTCTCTTAAAACCCCCTTTCTGCTCTCTCCCTCTTCAAATATCCTTTGCTCCTTCCCAGTCTGACCCTATGTTGCTGACCTGGTGAGGCTCCGCTTGCAGCAATACGTTAAACACTGGATTTGCCAGTTTTTTCAAAACAAATTCAACCTCATTAGAATTATATCCTGCATGGAAAACATCATCAAATTTTGGAATGATGTGAACCCAAAATCGAGAAAGTTGAGGTAAAATGGAGAATCAGTAGAACAAAATTGCAGTTGGAATTCCGACTACCATCGTGATCGCAAGGTCCTTATAGTGAGATCACTTAGCATTGGATAGAGTTGTGGTCATCACAATGCAAATTGACCAAAGCCTGAATTTAACGCAATTTGAATCACTCATAACATAGTTTGTAACTGAATATTTGGAAATATACGTTCTATTACCCTTTTATATTGAAAGAACAAAAGAGAGATGTTCTACGCATTCGGTGAGGCATCAAGGAATTTCCTAGCATTAAAATGCAAGCGGATTATAACAGCAGTGGAGGTAACATAATGGCCTATAATTGATAAAACCACATAAGTAATACACAGCCTGTGACTGTCACGTATCGGTTTGTTGAAAATTGGAAATTCCTTGATGTATTAGTTGCTATGTCGCCAGTGGTCTTTATTTGGTTCCAATGATAAACCTGAAGGTAACATGTACTGTGAGCACAGTATGGACATCGTTTCCCATCTTCTCTTTACATATGATGGTATTGCTCAGCGGCTGTACAGGATACCTGTTTATTTGGTGATTCTGACTTATTGTACAGTATTGGACTTTCTATAGGTTATGAATCCACCACTGTCCTGGTTATTTTTATGAATGCTTCTTGACACCCATACTTGTTCTTGTTGAGGTTTAGTGTCACTTTTACATTAGCTATACTTCTGAGATTTAAATAAAAACAGAAAAAAAAAATTACCTCAAAATCTTCATTTGGTTTTGCAGCTTGTATCTTGGGAAGAAGGTGGATATACGACATCAGATAATCCAATGCCCAGAGGAGAGATCATAGTTGGTGGACACAGTGTAACGCTTGGCTATTTTAAAAATGAGGATAAAACTAAAGAAGTCTACAAGGTAACCTTAGCTATAAAAACTCCAAAGTGCTAATATTACAGTTTGCTAATTGCCTTATACATTTAGGTTGATGAAAGAGGAATGCGTTGGTTCTACACGGGTGATATTGGGCAATTTCACCCTGATGGATGCCTTGAAGTCATTGATAGAAAGAAAGATATTGTGAAGCTTCAACATGGAGAATACATCTCCCTCGCAAAGGTGGGTCTTTTGAATGTACTTCTTTCATCAGTAGGTGGGGGTCTAAAATTCTATCAATGATAAAAATTGATGCTGCATTCTTGATTCATTATAGAATACACGTCTAGTTTAATCTTAAGGCTTGTTTGCTTGGGAGTAATGGTCATTACAAAATAACACACCATTTTATAGAGTAAATGTGGAGTGAAAAAGAAAAGAGGCGGAGGAGAGAGATGAGAACAGAGTGATTGATTACATCCACTATTGTAATCACAATTACTCAACTTTAGCCATGTAAAGATGATTACATGGAGTAGTGTTATCCATTCCATTTTTCTAGTCTCTCTCCTCCCCCTCCTGCCTTTCCCACCTCTATCTCTACTCACTAGAATGATTGCATTACATTAGTTGCTAGTAAACGCCACCTTAGCTCTACATTCTGCATGTTTTGGTTGCAGGTTGAGGCGGCACTGATGTCAAGCAATTATGTAGACAACATCATGGTATACGCAGATCCTTTCCACAGTTCTTGTGTTGCTCTTGTGGTTCCCCAACAGTCAGTCCTAGAGAAGTGGGCTCAAGATTCCGGCATTGAGTACCAAAATTTTTCCGAGCTGTGCGACAAAGCTGAAGCTATCAAGGAGGTCCAGTCATCTTTATCAAAGGTTAGTGTGTTGGGAACATGTCCTCTGAACAAGTATCCACTACAAGACTAATCCGTCTCGTTGATAAGTGATAGAAGAATGTCAAATAAGCCATTCTCATTTATGATAGATTTGCTGGAAAACATGTGAATGGTAGTGCGATAGGAACTAATCCGTCTTGTTGAAATGTGATAGAAGAATGTCAAATAAGCCATTCTCATTTATGATAGTTGTGCTGGAAAACATGTGAATGGTAGTGAGATAACTAATCCATCTTGTTATGTGATAGAAGAATGTCAAATAAGTCATTTTCATTTATGATAGATGTGCTGGGAAACATGTGAATGGTAGTGAGATAGGAACTTCTTTTTTTGATAAATTGGTAGTCATAGGAACAAACATCTGCTTCCAGTTTGGTATGCTCCATAATAATCTTATTGTTCTCTATTATGGCAATCTAATTATTATTCTTACCCTACTCAATATTACAACCTGCGTTTGAGCCTTTTGTAAAATATCCAACGTAGTAGAAGCAAGGCAGGTGTTTAGCAGATGGATTATTTCCACTATCCTTCTATTAGCTTGGTGAAAGTAGCATACTTTCCCTTACCTGATCCTTACCAACGACGAACTTTATTAAAATCTCTGATAAGAGTACATGAGACTTTGCTTTGTGCATAAATGATCTCCATGCACATTGTTCATCTGTGCACATGCATTGCCTTGTTAAGTATTTGTAAATCTTACTTTGCCTCTTGGAACCTTAATTGAGACAAATACTTTGCAGGCTGCTAAGGGTGCGAAGCTGGACAAGTTTGAACTTCCAGCAAAGATTAAGTTGTTACCAGAGCCCTGGACTCCCGAATCAGGACTAGTTACTGCTGCGCTCAAATTAAAGAGAGAGCAAATCAAAGGAAAGTTCAAGAATGAGCTTGATAAGTTATATTCATAATTGACATTTGGCTGAACTATTCTCGTGCTTATGCGAAATCTTTACACTGGACCATGTTATTCAGGTGACCAGCCTTGTACCACCATTGCAGATTCTGGTTCTTTTTTTTTTTTTTTTTTTAAAAAAAAATTTCCTCTTCCTAGGGAAGATTTGTATACAGGTGGTTGGTTACCTTGCATTTTTCTGCGTTTTAATATCTTACAGAACTTTCCCATTGAGTTGAGACACTGTCTGATTCTATGATCTGTACAGGAATTGTAAGTTGGTGCTATCTGGCACTGCCAGCTGAATTACATTTTTATGCTTCTGCAAGTAGCTGCATTTGACGCTTCCTTCCAATTTAAACCAATTGTGTCATTCCTCGTTTCTTCAGTTTCTTGTGACATCACGATATACAATCATTACAAGAAAATTTAGATTTTGTGGCAATTCAACTTGTGGCAATAAATATTTTGCCACAAAAAAAAAATGATGTAAGTGGTAAAATGAAAATTGCCACAAGTTAGTGGCATTTTTGTGGTAATTTCTAAAATATGCCACAACCCACAAACAAAATTGAAAGGTGGAAACGAAGGAGCTCGTACAACCTAGCTTACTTCTCTCTCCTCACTAAATCCTAGTAGATTTTTCTCCTTTTTCCTGAAATAAAAATGAAAAAAACTGGGAGAAATCTAATCCAAGAGCGTGAGATCAATTTGATTAAGGACAATGATACTCATACAATGGTTGTACATTATAACCTTTTTTTTATGTGAGAGGAGTGACAAAATTGCCCTTGCTACTTGGGATTTTAGGGGGTTATTTGTTGTAGAGTGAAAAGGGGGAAAGGAGAGAGATAGACACATAAAAATGATTGTAATGTACAATCATTGTACAAGATTCATTTTCCTTTGATTAAGTAAAGCAAAGAACCATAAATTAAAGAAACCCAGAAAGGTACAACATTTTCATCAAATTTGATGCAGTTTCCTTCAAGATTAGCCAATTAGAGCAAAGTGGAATATTGAAGACATATGCAAGGATGGATGTCCCACATCGATATCAGCAATGAGTAGGAAGAGAAGTTGTTTTAGCGCCTAGGAGGAAATGCGCTGCAAAGGAAAAAAAAATGTGTCCCACATTGACACTACCTAATAAATTTACTTCCACCTTCATCTATAAGTAGAATATGATAGTCATCATTAAAAAAAATTATAATTATTGGCCCAATTAAATCTAGTTTCTACTGGGCTACAAAGACCTATTGGGTCTAAACTAATCTGCCCAACCCAGTTCGGATTTAAACCATTAATTTGGCGGGCTCTTGTATTTTAATTTACAACTAATGCTTTGTACGTGTGGCTAATTCTAAATTTGTCATTATAAATTATGTGGATAAGTCGAAATTTGCTACAATAGCATGTACAATGGCAAATATGAAATAACCTATTATGTTGCTCTTTTTATGGCAACCTTGTGGCAATTTTTTTTATTTTTTCACAAAAGTTTTTTGTGGCAATTTTTTGCTCTATTGTGGCCAAAAAAAAAAAATTCCATTAATCGTACTTTTTTTTTTTTTTTTGTAGTGAATGTTAATGACTTGATGCTAATAAGAGTACCTGGCAGGCTTACTTCTGCATAGAAATGAGCTCTTTGTTTGACCCTTTTGCATGAGCCACTAACGATGTAATACTGTTTTCGTTTTTGTGTGTGCTTGCGTGTGTGGAGTGGGGGGAATACCAATATCTTATGATTGACATTAATAAGAATTATTAGTAATAATAACGTGTTGGTGGAAAAGAGGATGGTTGTGAATTGCATCTTCCACATGCGATCAACTTGAAATGAGCAAATGGTTAACCAGGGACAAAAAATCACTGAAGGGTTTTAGCCATTGGATATGGCAAACTTAACCCCTTCATACGTAGCAATTAACATGGTGATTGGTTGACATGTAAGCAGCAATACTTGTATGAGTGGTCTGATCTTGAGGCCGCCTTATATGAGTTTTGGTAAGCGAAATTCAGTATGATAAACTTGATCATTCAAATCCCTAGTATCAGAATTGATCCAACCAATTCCAATTTTGATTCGCAACTATAGAAATCAGCTCCAACCAATTCCAAATCCGATTTCTGAATTTAGGAAACTAAAATGGTTGGGTACCTAATTTCGATTACTCGAAATCAGTGGATACCCAAAATCATAACCGAAACTGAAGTTTTCATTTTAAAATTCATAAATCTCTAAATTCTCGATACATTCTCGCTAAGTCCATAAAAAGCAAAAAATAAGTTGATTTGTTGGTGTTGTATTGTTGATGTTTATTGCAATTAAATATATAAATATTTAATTTCTAAAAATACTAAATTTGGACTTTAATATGGACATGACCCACGGGTACCTAGGAAGGGAGGAATTGTTGGCATGAATCCAATTTTAATTTCTAAGAATTAGTAACCGGTATAACCAATCGTAATTCCAATTCCAATTTCAAAAAATTAGGAATAAATAGATCCAAATATCAATTCCGGCTACTAGAATACCCGATGGGTACCACTAGACACTAGTTATAGACTTATAGGTAGATCTGTAAAATGGGTCGACCTAGCGGTTTACTGGTCGGGTTGGTTACAGGTTGGTTTTTGGGTCAAAATTACTTTTTAGTTCATTTTTGTGGATTGTAAACGAATTCGAGTCGAGAAAATTTTATTAGGATCCTAAAAAACAGATGGAGTCGAGTCGGATTAGTTTTTTACAGCTTTATTTGTAGGTGTTAATTTAGCCCAGAACAGAAAAAAAGGAAAGGGTAGTAAAAGAGGTTCGCATCTAGGGAAAATCAAGCGACGCATATACAGGCATTAACGAAGGCGGCGAAGGCCCAACCAGATCTCTTTCTTTTCCCCAGAACACCAAACTTAACACTCTTCAAGAGTCACTCAAGATTCAAAATCAAACCCTACCTCACCGCACCACTTCTGTCTTCGTCTCCCCCTCTCTCTCTCTCTCTCTCTCTCTCTCAAAACCAACAATGGCTCTCAAAACAACGACCTCAAAGCGACCACACCCTTTAGATGACCCACCTGCTGCTTCTTCTTCATCTGAAGAAGAACAAGGAGATGAATCTGAACAAGAAGAATCTAAACATGAAGATGATAATGATGAATCTGAACCAGTTCAAGAAGAAGAAGAAGACCCAGAAGAAGAACCAGACGTTGAAGAATCTGAAGATGAAGATGATAATGGTAATGATGAAAAACACCAAACCAAGAAAACCCAGAAAAACCAAATCAAACCCATAAACAAAAATAACCCAAAGTCTCAATCTTTATCATCATCTTCTTCTTCTGAACAATCTCACAATTCCCAAGAATCTCCCAAAGCTTCTGACTTCACCATCAAGCCTATTAAACCCATTGAAGGAACCCCAATGTCGAAACCTTCGAAGCGTCGAAACCCGGATGAGAACAATGGGGAAGCATCAAAGTTCAAGAAGGTGAAAGCGTCGAAACCCATTGAAGAAGAGAAGAAACCCACCAGTGCCATTAATCGGTTGTGGAGCGAGGCTGATGAGATTGCTATCTTGAAGGGCATAACTGAGTTTCAATCTAAGAAAGGTAAAGAAGTTTCAACTAGTCAAGCTGAGGAATTTCATGAGTTTTTGAAGAAATCATTACATGTTGAGGTTACTAAGAATCAGTTGATGGATAAAGTTAGGAGGTTGAAAAAGAAGTATAAGAACAATGTAGAGAAAGGTAAGAAGAATGCTTTTGGTGGTGATGAGGATCCTGTTTTTGAGAAGCCTCATGAGTTCAAATCTTTTCAATTGTCTAAGAAAATTTGGGGTGATTTGAGTTTAGGCTTACCTGATAAGAATAGGAATTCTTCTAAAGCTGTTTCTGTTGCTAATGCTGTTGATGATTATGTTAAGTCTAATGGTGCTAAGAGAAGTCTTACTAAGAAGAGTAGTGGTAGTGGTAGTGGTAGTGGTAATGGTAATGATAAGATAAATCCAGGTGTTGTTTCTGTTGATATTGATGATGATAATACTGATGATTGTGCTGACAAAAAGAATGAAGACGTGGTGAAAGCGAAAGAGGAGAAGATTGACTTGAGTGAGGGAAAAGAGGAGGATCTTGGTACACTTTACCCGTCTTTAATGGGTGCACTTCGTTTGCTTCAGGAATTTGGATGGAATGTTGTGAAGAGAAATTTGAGTTTGGTTGCGAGTTCGGAGTTGAAAGAAATGGATGACAAGTGGAAGAAACATAGCATGGAAGAGGCTGAGCTTTCGCTCAGAAGGATGGATTTGATTCGGGAGCAGACTAAGATGGTGCTTGATGCAATGAAGTCCTCTAAATAGTATGTCTGTTTATAATGCATATTGATAGATATGACTGGTGGTTTTTTGTTCATATGGATGCATTTTATTGAGGTGACAATGTTGTTATTGTTACATGACTTCATGGTGTCTCTATTGGGGCTTTGGAGTTTGGATAGTTTCTTCACATAGGTTTTTTACAAGGCCCTTCTTTTTGCTATGTAAGGAAGTGATAAATGTTTCCTATTCAATTCTGGAGTAGTATTTCTTTTGGCTTTGAGATGTCTTTTGGGGCATTGGATTTTGGATAGTCAAATAGCTTATTCAGATGCCCTCTATTCTGCCATGTAAGGAAGTGATAATATTTCCTATACAATATGGAATATTACTTTTAGCTTCAATTGTGTAGCTTTAACTAGTATGTCTGTTTATATTGCGCATTGATAGATGGCTGATGTTTTTTGTTCGTATAGATAGATGATGCATATCATTGAGTTGACAAGATTGTTACATGATCTGGTGATTTCTCTTTTAGGGCTATGGATAGTTTCATCATATAGTTTTCTTACCAGGGCCTTCATTTAGTCGTGTATATCTTTTCGCTTTCAGTTCTGTAGCTGAAGTATGTCTGTATATTGCATATTGATAGATTGCTGATGTTTTTTGTTCGTAAAGATAGGTAATGCATATCATTTAGTTGACAAGGTTGTTACATGACTTAATGCTTTCTCTTTTAGTGCTTTGGATAGTTTCATCATTCTTACCAGGTCCTTCATTTAGTCTAGTATATATCATTTCGCTTTCAGTTCTGTAGTTGAAGTAGTTTTTCGATTTCAATGACCTGATTAAGTACCCATGTCAAGTAGGGTTCTTTATCTATGGAATTGAAATGCAATTAGGTGGATAAAGGTCTCATTGAGAATACTAGTATATACTGCATTATATATAGTTAAATTGGCTGCTTTTTTGAAAGATCTAATGGACAAAACCGATGGTCAATCATATAACAAACAACATTAGCATTGTAACATAATCTTTTTGTATGAGAATCACATATAAACTTCTTACCCTGATGATTGCTCTAGAAAATTGCAGTGACTCCAGGGCTAAGAAATAAGAGTGTGCTATACAAATCATTTTTACTTCGGTTCTAATTCTGCTGAAATAAGTAAAACAGTTTGTAATCAAAGTAAGAATTTGAAAGTTGATTGGCTTGGGGGCTTCTAAGTCCATCTTGCCCTACGTCGTTTTGCTTGCTCTCAAGTGATGCTCGTTCATCCTATCAAATACAGCAAACTAGACTGCTGGTTCAGCCACATATTCCCCACTTCTATATTTGTAGAACAGCAGGCAGCAACTATTTTAGTCTCTGTCACCTGATCGAATCCTCTGAGTCTCTGTTATCCTTCTCAGCATCAAATGACAAAAATCACAATGCAAATTGCAATTGTGCAAAACATCAATCAGACTTCAGTGTGCTTTCAATGGATACGGGCATTGTTGTTAGAGGTGGACGCAACAGTAAATATAAAGCAGGACCCAAGAAAGGGATAATTGAGAAGGGAAGAAGCCATGCTGCCTTGTTATAGCTGCAAAATGAAAACATCACAAATTTGAATTCATCAAAATGTGTTTCAGATTCTCCTTTTCTTTTTCTTTTTCTTTTTTTTCCTTTTTTTGGGGGTAAATGTTTTTCAGTTGCTAATATAAGGAAATCTTTCGATCTCACCATTTTCGTAGTCATATCATTATAAACCCAGAAAGGTGCAAACGCGGATAGAAGACTGAAATCAAGGCTGGTTACATGGACCTGAGACAGCAGAGGAAACAAAAGTCCATTAGAGCATATTTTCGATGATCCAAAGCAAAGCTTCTGTTGCTGAAATGAACATTTGGATGACAAAGTCAACCTGAATATCGAAAATAGCACTCCAAAGATGTTTATGGTAGAATAAAATGAAATGATTTATACATTCTTTCCATTGGAATAAAACCAATCGAAGGACCATAATATATTCTTTTCTATGCTGGCAACTTAGTCAGTTGATACTAACAGCACTGATCACATTACAAAAACCAGGCTCTCAAGCTAACCATAATAAACAGAGATACAGGAAACGAATATCACAAATGATGATACAACTCACCAACTTGCTTTCTCTGAAGTACTGATAGAATTCCATCCAATCATCGAGTGCCAAGCTTGCATATACTAAAAGGCCTAGTCCTGCAGCACCCAAGAACTGACACCCAGAGCAAGGTTATCCATCCATAAGTCTAACGGGTAAAATTTAAAGCTACGTTTTGAACATGGAGTAGTATTGCATACAAAACAAATTTTCGGGGAGAAAACAGCCAACAGATATTAGAACTTGCTAGAGCTTCAAGAACAAGTTACTTCAAAGTTAAAAAATAAGTAACACGAAGAAATCTAAAAAAACCTCGCAAGGCGAAGAGGAAGAATGAATGGCTGGAAAAGTTAAACCTTAACGGAATTATTCACAGCTTAGACACTTCCATGTTCCGATGTGTCAGAATTCACAGTCGTACTCTAGAAGAACTATGACTTCCTTTAACTGATTATCTCATGAATACAGCAACAGATCTAGATAGATTTCCAGGTAGTGTCCCTTCTTTCGAGTATAAGTTGTTCCAAGATAACTATTTCTTTTTCCAAGCTATAATAAATAATTATAATTTTTCCAGTGTGCACTTGCCCAAATTTGGAGTGGCTGAACCCAATCTAGCTGCTACTGCAGTCTTAAATTTTCAAGTAACGAGCTGTGTGAATTATTATAAAAACTTTCTCACAAGTAGACTGCTGCAATAGACTAATTATGTACTAGTATTGATTGTTTAGAAACAACTACCCACCCAGCCTTCTTTCAATCCTCTGCCTTTCCCTTAATATGTCCAGAATCAAGAGTGAGCATTTTTATTAATAGTCACTGTAACACATATAAGCAGGATCTTCGCCATTTTCTGCAAATTTGTTCTCCCTTCCCTTCTTATGCTTGATGAAACGTGGGAACAAGGGGCAGGGATCAAGATACTCGTTTAATGTAAATCAATTCTTACCCCAGCAGTTATCTTAGATTCTAAAAAATTTAGAGGCCATCTACTCAGTTCAGCCTCTTCAACTGGAGGTGGAGGAGGTCTCCAAAGAATGAAATAGGGAATAAGGGCATAAGCTCCTCCAAAGAATGACAGCGTGGCAAATGGCCAGACAGGGATCTTGCTTTTTGAGCTGCAGAATAAAAGATAATACTCTTCAGTAGTAATAAATATCGGCTATTCTAATGGAACTTCAGATGTTTGCTAAAATAGAACATCACACTGAGCAGAAAGATATTGGTCCACAAGTTTACCTTCTACCAGAAGGAAGCAACAGCATGCTATAGACAATTGGCCACAAACCCATAATGTACCAAAGTGACACAAGCACTTGATTCATCCTGAAGCTATCATCTTCTGCCAAGTTCAAAAGCTTCTTTAAGAAGTACATGTCCCTTGACTACAGTCAAACAAGTTCAAGGGATCAATCTCCAGTAGGATTGCAGTATGCTTCAGCTAATTCACTTTCGTTTTCAAAAGACTTCGAAAATGCCACAGTTTACAAGAGTCCTTTTCTTACCAAATATTATGTTCATTCTCTCATACTCATCTACCAACAGCAGTGTTTTTCACCTTTTCTTGGCTGGTTTTTGTCAAGATCCGTTTACGGTTAAATTAGTTACAAGGTTAAACTTGTCCCACAACAGATATAACTGGCATGCTTTAAACATTGGAAATCACAATCCATCTAGGCAGGTAAATAATAGCATTATAACACAAAGCAGCAGCAGAGAAGATGATTGGTAAATGAGACTATTAAGTTAGTCCATTACAATCCTAAGCTCAAAGGTTGCTATGGAAGCTATGTTAAAAATTGTGAAAATTTATTATCAATTGCTAAGCACTCCATAGTGTTTTTTGTGCCTGTATTAGTTAGATGTATTGGTGAATATTCTTGATCTATGATTGTGGGGTGTAGCCATAAGCCCTTAATCAAAGCACATGATTGCAATTCTTCATCTACCCTTCCTAGAAGATGGGGATAGAGTGATTGAATGATGCTTATAATGGATTTGGCTCCTTATTGTACTGGGTTAGCTATGCTGTAACTGATATTGTATTGGATAAAATTAAATAGTATTGAAGATATATGTAAAACACTCAAAAGTGTTACGTACTGTTCAGCTCCAACTTCGTACACAGCTCCTTTGTTAAGGTTTTGTCAGATTCTTGTCAGATATCTGAAGCTGTATTTGCTAATTGCTGGTCTAGAGATTTGTTGAAAGCATAGGCAAGTATATGCATTATATAATCAAGGGTCTAATAAGAACAGCTCCTACGCAACAATTGGCATAAGGCTATGTGCATCTGAACACCCCTACCACCCGCCCCCGCCCTCCCAAAAAAGAAAAAATTGAAAATGCAATTGGGAGCCGCGCTGGAGGCAATTGAATGATAGTATGCTATGGTATGATAATTGCCTTAAAATATAGATTTGCAAGGCTTTCTTTCTCTTCCTCAATATCCACATAATGACATTCTCAACTGAAGCTTGCTCAAGCAGAAAATTTGTTATCTTTTAAGTAGACTGAGCATATTTTTGTGTTTCAGAAAAAGTGACATAGACAGACAACTTATACAAGGCAATAGTGACATTTGATTATCTGGAGTGGACGATAGTACATTGCATTCCTATGACCTTGATGTTATAGACAATATACCCAACATATTCCCAGAGTTCTACTACAGTTGTTAACCATGTAATATCGAAACAATCACCCTGAGCATGAACTTTGGAGGAAGGTCAGAATATGCCCCCAAAATCAATAAATTAAGAAACCATCCATTATACAAAGTGAGCTAGTATTTGGGTCATTAAACAAAGAGCACAAAAATTCAAAATTCTACACATAAGCCATCAAATTTGACACAGAAAAGCATGAAAATCACCCAACAAATAATCCCAAATCATATCTACAGAAAAAAAAGCTTAAAACTTTAGCAGAAACTGAAATTACAGGAGTTTGGTTAGGAGCCAAATTGAAAACATAGAACAAGACAGCAGCCCAGAAGAAGAACAACAAAACTGAAGTTATCCAATCTCCACCATCACCACCACCTCCATCCCTTTCAACACCATTTTTACCAGAATTTTCTCCATTTCCACAATTGGGTCATCAGAAAATGAAAAACAAATTGGGATGGTGTTTTTCTCATACTTTTGCAAAATTGGTCTCCTGTGATTGTTTAGTTTGAGCAAATTTGTGGGTTTTGGTAAAGGAGAGGATAGCAATGTGTTTTTGTTGTGGGTTTTGAGATTGGGATGAAGTTGAGGGCCAAAACGTAAGAAGTTGCAAGAGATGAGGTTACCACTGCTAACACTTTTCAGTTTTTGGGTTGATTCTCAGTCACCCCATTCAAACCAGTCTAACTCGATAAGTCCCAAATAAATCGCGTTTCATCTTTCATTTCCCACTTTCAATTACTCCGTACTAGCTCCTGTACGATGGAAAATTGGAAACCAAAGAGTAAAGTAAACTGAAATCATTTGACTTGATTACCTTAACCAAACTCGTCTAGCTACTCACCATGAGTTCTTTTCCAATGATTCTCACGGATTGAGTAAAGTTTTACCACTGATTTCTATTGATTGGATAAGGTCATGTCACTAATTTTCATTGATTCAGTAAGATCCTGCTACTGATTTCCACTGATTCAGTAAGGTCCTGCCACTTATTATGTGAGAAAGAATTTGTCCTTTTCCACTGATTCCCACTGATTGGGTAAGGTCCTGCCACTGATTTTCACTGATTGAATAAGATCCTGCTATTAATTTTCACTGATTCAATAAGATTTTGCCACTGATTGAATGAGGTCCAATAAATGGAAAAGAACGCACCCTCAATAAGTAAATATTGCCCCCTTATTATTAGACTCATTTGAAATAACAAATTGAAATATTTTCGAATGACAGAGATATTTTTTATGAATTGTTTAGCAATAGTTAATTATCAGAGTTATAAATTTCATAAGAAGGGAACTAAACCGAAATGAACTAAAAAAAAAGTTGAGGGGAACATAATTTTAGTAAAGATTGACACTTATTTTTTTTTTTTAAGGTCGTACAGTCGAACAACGAACCTAGTTTAGAGGTCAGTGATATCAAATTATTGTATTTTAAGTTCCTTTAATCCAAAGGACAAACGGCAAAAAAAACTAAGAGTTTATTTTATTATTGGAATAAGCCTAAACAGAAATGAATTTAAGTAATAAGTTTCTAAATTTCTACATGATGAACTAGGTTACTGGAATGAATTGAATTAGATTGGATTGAATTGAATTGAACTGGACTGAACTTATAATAACTCTTAAATATTTTTCATATCTCTTGAAAAGTGTTTATTATTCTATAAAAAGATTTTTTAATTTAGTTTTGGGGTTATTTGCTTTAAGGATTTTGATATGTATGGAAAATGATTTTATTTTATTTTGGGGATTTCTAGTATTTGAGCCCTAGACACTAAACAAGGCCTATTTTGTTTAACCCTGTATTTTTACCCTCGTTTAACCTTTCTGGTTTCATTTACTACTAGGTGGATGTCCGTGAGTATGCCCGTGCGTTGTACGGACTGTGATTATATAATAAAATTAATATAACGTGATTACTAATCTCATCGAAAAATTAAAGTGTAATTGTCACTTATGAAAAACTATTAGTAATATATGGAATAAATATTTATTATATAATCCATCTAATATCGTGAATGCCATATAATAAAACTACTATGACTTTATAGGGCATCTTATCTAGTTTAAGCTCTTATCATCAATTTCAATTAACTATTAATTAAGTGTCCCGAATGTTACATGATCCAAGAGGTAGTAGTTTCAAATTCTTTCTATGCTTGATGTTGGTACGCTAATGCTCATATGTTGATATAAGTGTACAACTAACATTCCAAATATATGATCCTTTTTTTATGGTAAAATCAGTTTAAATGTCTAATGTACACATAACTACTTTTCAAAAAATTAAGAAGTTTTAGACGTAAACCTTAGAATAGCAAACATATTTTAATGCTTGCTTGTTTTTTCAAAGTTATATGCGGTCAAAGTACTGCCTTGAAGAACGCAAAAAGCTCAATAATTTTATTTGTGGTCCGAAAGAGTACATTAATAATTATAAAGTTGAAGAAAACATAAATTGGAGCCCTAAAATAACATGGGGGATCAATATATTACATACAGTAATAAAATTATACGTGATAATGGTAAAATTTCCTATTAAAGAGTGGACCTAGAATCATTTTAGATTCATCGTTTATTTCTTTATTCTACACATACTCTTTTCTTTATATTTTACCTTGAGATTGCTTTTTAAACTTTAATAACTAATATACGTATCTTTTCTCTTATTTTTACGTTGCAACTCTTTAGTTGTGTCAGCTTGTCAAGCTAACTACTAATTACCTTTTAGGTGGACGTATCTTATATTGTAAATCAATAGAACACACTACAAATGAGTCTCATATTAAAGAATATTTCATACTCGTTCCAATAGTGTAAGAAATTTATTTTTTTAAGCGGTGAAAGTAAAGTTATATGCTTTTTAAAATCTAATAGTCTACTTTTAATGATTTAGGAAAGTACGATTCTAATATATATTCTATACCAAAACCTCTAGCTAATAGTGTACTCTTTAACGATTTAGGAAAGTACAACTTTAGTATATATTCTATACCAAAAAATATATTTTTATTTTATATTTATATTAAAATTTTATTATATTGTCTCGCTTAGGTGGATGTCTCCAATGCTGTTAGAAAATGTCTCTAATATATAGATACTAGTTATCAAGCCCGTGCGATGCACGAGTTGGTGTCAATACTATTTTGTATTTATACGTTGATTACTTATCAGATTAATTAGTTGCATTTTCCTAGGCTGCTGCCTTTTGAACTTGATAAAACTAAACTGAATTGAAATTAGGTTTAGGAGAACAATATAATTTAAATCGGTCACCTTGAATATGTGTCAAGCGGTAAAGCCTTAATGGAACCCAACTACAGAACTCCACCCCCCCTGTAATGTCCACATAAAAAATTCATGATGTTGCGGTTTCATATACTCCATATGCAGTCTAGATAAATCAAGGATTTCTGGAGAAAAATCAGAACATGTAAGAATACTTGAAACTTTTGATATGTTAGTGTAATAGGTTGCTGTTCTCTTGATTTATAAAAAAAAAATGATTTTTACTTTAAATCATTATACCTACTATATTATGTAATATTAGCCCTTTTAGATTGAGCATTCATTCTATTCAAGCATGATGTATTGATATGCGCGATATTGTTGTTCACTCCCTTCAATTACAGAGTTACAATTCCTCGTATCTTTAATCATTAAACTAGAGGGAAAAAAAAAATCATCAAAAAATTGAAATTATGTTGAAATTCTTTATATATATAAAAGTATACAGTCATTATTTATAAGTACAAAAGTTATATACAAAAACGAAAATCTTGAATTGTTGGAAGAGGGAACAAAAGAAAGCCTTATTCATAAATGTCTGACTTTGCCATATTGAACAACTTCAAACCTTGCAAAAATATAAGTTTTAGTCAAATGAATAATAATAATAAAACCAAACATGAAGAAGAAAGAAGTAATACAAGGGGTTGGGGGAATTAAAGCAAAGACTAATTGGTGATAGGAATGAGGAAGACTAATCATCACTTTTATAATGTAATTATCAGAGGACTCTATTGTCAAAGTAGGACTCTATTGTCATTAGAAGTCTAATAGTAATATCTTAGACTATCATATACTCCCTCCGTTCCTCTTTAAACTTTCTACTTATTTTTTTAAGGTTAAACTTTGTAAACTTTGACCATGAATATATAGAAAATCTCTATGAGTTATGATTTGAAAGTATATGCATTAGATTCCTTTGCAAATTTATTTTCAAAACGGAGGGAGTATTTTTTATAAAACACCTATCCATTAAAAAGTGTCCTTGTCAAGTTGTTATATTCAAACTTTTATCAAGTTAATTTTAATCTTATTCAAACTCTTACTACTTCTTTTGGTTAAAAACTACTTCGTAAATTATCATGATTGTATTCAAACTTACTAAACTAATTATAAGTGGAAGTCGTCAATTGTAAATGCATTAGCCAAAATACACAAAGGCTAGTATAGATGGTTTTGCAAACTAAGGGAAAAGGTACTCGTAGTGAAGCCCCTATCTCCGGAATGATACCTGTGCTTTTTGAGGATCTTGTCAAGTTTGCAAAGCCTGAAATAATTATTTTGTAATTTTATTTGTTTTTGGTTTGGACGTTGTAAATGGCTAAACGCCTTCCATCTCACCCAAAAAAAAAAAAAACTAAGGGAAAAGGGAAAGGGGAAAGAAAGAAAAACTTCGTTTGTATTTTCCTACTTACTAACATTCTTTTTTCTTTTTTTGGGTGCAAAGTTACTAACAATCATCAAGATGTCTAACAAAGACAAAATTTATGGGATTGGATATGTGAAAGTATGAGTACACTACGTGGAATTTAAAGGCAAAGACATAGTGTGGAATAAGTATAACCAACCTTATGGCATTGTTCGTTGTCTCTAACAATTGTTGAATATTGGTGTGATACCTGCAAAATTAACAGCATTAGTTAGAAAAAAAAACATTCTTTAAGCATCATTGCAACATAGAGGGAGAGGAGGGGCAAGAAACGTAAAAGGGGATGGGAAGTTGTTTTGCAAATAAAAAGGGATTAATTGTTTCCCTAATATTTATAGTTTAAACATTATCAGGAGATGTGTTGAGTTTCTGATTTTGATGATAACAAACAAAGTGTTCTTATCTATGTGTGAACTAACTATGATGACAGGTTAACTTAAGGATGCAAGAAGATACAATGCTCAAAGCATGTTTGCTCATGAAGATGCTTGGATCCTAACAAGACATGAAGACAATGTAATGTATTTAAGTGCATTTGTCATTAGTCTTTATGTACTATGCTTGACTAGTTAGCAAGAGTCTAAATTGATCATGACAAGGGAAAAAGGTTGTAGGACTGAGTGCATGCATACGTCGTCTATGAGTACAGGGGAGCATACTTGTGAACCCTGTTCTCTATGACCAGCACTGCAGCTTGAAGGAACCAAAGGGGAACAACGAGTTGGACCCTGTTCCTTCTAAGCTGTGTATCTGGACGAGTTTGCATAATATCGTATTTATTATTTCTACGAATATTTCGTGCATTATCTTTTTAGATATTCACACAAATATTCTTCTGAAGAAATATACTTTATTTTGGAAAAATGAATTTTGCGAAATCGTGTCTTAAACAGGAAAAAGTATTTTATTTTGAGAATATATTATCTTGGACAAAGTATTTTACTTAATGGCCAAGTTTATTGTTTAAGGTAAGTGAATTATCTTTTGAAATATTTCTAATTATCTTTTAGAGAGTATATTTTGATAATTCACTTGCTAGCTGGCCAAGATTTTCTGTTAATGAATTTGGACGGATTTTATCTCATAGGTTGAGTTAAGGAAAGGTCTTTGATCTTTACTTAAACTCTATCCTATCTTTTGGTAAATATTATCATTTATATTCTGAAGAGATTTAACCTAACTGACTGAGCTCGTTTGGCCTTCCTATATAAGGCGCCTGATAGGCTCAATTGTAGGGTTAAGCTTTTGCGTGCATTATCGAGTTCAGAATCAATTGTGCAAAGCGTACATTCGTCCAAACAAGATACGTCCAGTACTCACAAAGAAAAACCTTGAACCATGTTCCCTGTCCTGGTCAGTTTGAGTTTGTGCTTAGATTGGTCATTGCATAATAGGTTTTTGTGGTCTTATATTGCTTATTGTTGAAGCGTGTAATAGGACAAACAATCTGGTTATTTGTAAGGTCTCTAACTCAGTAACGAGTGTAGAGCATCTCTCAAATCAGTGTGTGATTCTGAGAGATAGGTAACACATCGGTAACGGTGTGTGGTGGTGTTAGGGTACTGTGTTGTATCCTGATTTTGGCTCTGGTTATAAGATAAGTAGTGTGACAAAATCCCAAGTAAATGGGTCGTGGTTTTTACTCCTATTGAGCCTAGGAGGTTTTCCACATGAAAAAAGCCTTGCGTTATTTACATTCTGTTCTTTATATTCTGTCTTAGTCTGTTGTATAGGAACAACGTCCATAACGATGTTCCCTACCCTGTTGTCAAGTTGCAAAACGCAAGAAATTGGAGTCACTATATTCACCCCCCCTCTAGAGTAACTTAGGCACTCTTCAGTTGGTATCAGAGCAAGGTTGCTCATTAAAAGGTTAACACCTTGAGTTTTTCCGCAAAAATGAGTGCACCTAGTGAGATGAGGGAAGGACAAACAACTAACCGTCCACCATTGTTTGATGAAGAATTTTACTCCTGGTGGAAACGAAGTAGACTATGAGTTATGGCAAATAACTTTGAATGGAGATCTGGTTGTAGAGCAAGTAGATGCAGAAGGAACGACGAGCATCAAACCTCCAGAAAAATGGACTAACACTGACATGAAGCAGATAGAGAAGAATACTAAGGCTATCCAAATCCTACACTGTGGAGTGGATGCCAAGGAATACAACCGTATTCAAGGATGTGAAACTGCTCAAAGCATCTGGAAGACCTTGGAAACAACATATGAAGGCACCTCTCAGGTAAAGCAATCCAAAATAGATATGTTGATTAGGCAAGATGAACAGTTTAGCATGGAACCAACAGAAAATATCAAAGACATGTATGCGCGGTTCAACAATATCCTAAATCAACTTAAATCTCTGGGTAAACCCTTTGATGAAGAAGATGTTAAAAACTTTTGAAAAGTTTACCAATAAACAACACCTGGACACCTAAAGTGAAAGCTATTCAAGAGGCAAGAGATTTAACAGTCATGAAGGTTGAAGAATTAATTGGTAACTTAATGACTCATGAGTTACAAGTTCAAACTGATGAGGACCAGCAGGAGGAGCAGAAAGAGGAAGAGGTTGGTTTTGAGGGGGAACAAGGCCCAGAGGCTGTTTCCATGGAGGGGGCAAGCATCAACAAAGCTTCCATGTTTACTACGCTGCAACTGGTTGAGGCCAAGCTCAATACTGTGACCTCCAAGCAAGCTGACATGGCTCAAAGGGTTGTTGATCTTACTGATGTAGTGACCAAGGCTGATCAGGCTCATCAGAGGAGGCATGATGAGCTTGTCAGGATGCTGAAGGATGGGTTTGAAGTTGAGATTGTTTCCAATGCTGATGACAACCCCAACCCATAAGACCCTGTTCCTCCCTCTGTCTAAACTGTTTTCTTTTCCTTTCTTTCTTTTCTCTTTAAGTGTTGTTTAAACTATAACAATACCTTCTTTTGTGACTGTGCTTTATATATAAAATTTGCTCCTTTTTGGTTTATATGATTTGACTATTTTCTGGATGACCTATATCAATAAATTTTTAAGTTTGAGCTACTAATTCTTGCATTTGTTTGCATACACTTAAACCCTGGAGGTGATGGTTGTGACATAATTGCTAAAAGTTTGCCTTAACTTGTCACTCTATGCATGTTTAACTGATATCCATGACACTTTTTTTGATGATGCCAAAAGGGGGAAGAGTGGTGTGCTTATGATTAGGTTTGATATGATCATGTTTAGGTTTTAGTCTAGTTTAATTCTCATACCTTGTCAACCTATTCACTATGGATGGGTAGCACACAAATTTTTGATTTCTGCTCTAATAGCTTCTTGGTTTGAAATTGTGTTTCTTCTGCCTACTCTGATTCTCTAAAGTCTTGTAAGTTGCAACTCTGATTGCAAAGTTTCTCTCTGCAAAAGTCTCAACGTGGTGGATGATAACATTAAGATGAAGTTTTTGATTGTGAAGTTGTGAACCCTGTTCCTACTTACCCGTGGTTCTTCTGGTTGGTTCACAGCAATGGTAAGTCAAGGTAAACGCTTAAGTTAGTTTTTTGTACCCAATCTAATTGGTATCTAGCTCAGATAAGCACACTAGTTTGTCATCATCAAAAAGGGAAAATTTATTGGGTTCCTGGTTTTGATGATAACAAACAAAGTGTCCTTATCTATGTGTGAACTAACTATGATGGCAGGTTGACTTAAGGATGCAAGAAGATACAATGCTCAAAGCATGATTGCTCATGAAGATGCTTGGATCCTAACAAGACATGAAGACAATGTAATGTAGTTAAGTACATTTGTCATTAGTCTTTATGTATTATGCTTGACTAGTTAGCAAGAGTCTAAATTGATCATGACAAGGGAAAAAGGTTGTAGGACTGAGTGCATGCGTCTATGAGTACATGGGAGATCCTTGTGAACCCTGTTCTCTATGACCAGTACTGCAGCTTGAAGGAATCAAAGGGGAACAACGAGTTGGACCCTGTTCCTTCTACGCTGTGTATCTGGACTAGTTTGCATAATATCGTATTTATTATTTGTACAAATATTTCGTGTATTATCTTTTTAGATATTCACACAAATATTCTTCTGAAGAAATATATTTTATTTTGGAAAAATGAATTTTGCAAAATCGTGTCTTAAATAGGAAAAATTATTTTATTTTGAAAAGATATTATCTTGGAAAAAGTATTTTACTTAACGGCCAAGTTTATTGTTTAAGGTAAGTGAATTATCTTTTGGAATATTTCTAATTATCTTTTAGAGAGTATATTTTGATAATTCACTTGCTAGCTGGCCAAGATTTTCTGTTAATAAATTTGGACGGATTTTATCTCATAGGTTGAGTTAAGGAAAGGTCTTTGATCTTTACTCAACTGCTGTACCAAGACAATTTCATAGCTAACAAATGTGAAGCAACCCTTTCCAAAGGTGGAAGGTCTTTACATAGGGGGGACAGGTATCATGTCTAGTTGCTTATGTCTAATGGCCATAGTAACCTCAGACTGTGTTGTCCTTCAGTGAGACATCAGAAAGCCGTAGTCAAAGCATGCTCACAGGTACGAGGTAACCCCACATCAAGGCAAGAACAACTCAGAGCAGGGTGAACAAAGGGTATCGCTGGTATTTTTTGGGACCTCAGTGGCAACCCAGACGGAGGTGGTGCCAATTTAATCAAGTACAAAGTCACCACATTTTCTTAAATCCAGTCAAACTCTTCAATTTTGTACTTGATTATCATCGTCCTTCCTGTTCCCTGACTTTTGATCTGTATTCTACTTAAAATTTATCTTTAGTTAGCAATCTCCAATAACGGGGTAGTGGTTTCTCTCTTGTCCGGCCAATATGTATAACAGTCCTGGAACTGATATGGAAGCATCAGATGCCAGTGTCTTGAGTTAGATTCTCTAGTTGGTCATTTGTGAATTGTGACATCTGTTACTTGTTGCAAATTACTGCTATAGAACAGTTATGGTTCTAAATTGACTGGATTTAACTGTTTCTTCTTATTGTAGAGGCTATCAGGTGCATCCTTGCTGGTTTTTGCAAATAAGCAGGATATACAGGGTGCTCTTGCACCTGCTGAAATTGCCAAAGTATCTATCTATGTTAATAGTGTTATTACTGAATTTATGAGGTTCTAATGTATCAAAAATAAAAAAAGAATTTATGAGAATTTTTCATTGCTCAAAATGTGAGTTTAGTTCCAAAATTGTGTAGCCCTCTGAGGAGGTTCTGCTTCTCTTGTGACATCAAATTATCTGCAAAACTCCCATCCCCAGTAATTAATGTTTTGTGGCATACTGGATATGTAAACATTTTCTCGCTGACTAATACCAGCCCTGTTATTGGTGTTTGTCAAGTTTTGGCAATACATTTAATAGTGTCATGACATGCATGACAATTGACAACACGTCTTTTTGCAGCATGTATCCAACAAAATGGTGTTTGGACTATACCTGAAGTTCTTAGAAATAGGCTGTACACTGCTTACCAAACTCATTTGCTTAAATTTGGTGGAGCTATGTGGAATATCCTCTTTCTTAGTGCAATAAGAGATACGCAAATTCATGTGTGCAATCATTTAATGGTGAGATGGGTGCTTGGGTAAAAGTCACTCATAGTACTCTTTATAGTCACCCCCTAAATTTTAAAAATCCACCCATGATGCTCTCAAAGTTATCCCTAAACTATTTAAATTTGCCCCTAAATTGGGCTGTCTTAGCATTTCACGGTTGCACGAGATTATACTTTTAAGAGATATGCTTTCATAACCCATGGTGAATCAGTGATGATGAGAGACACAAGTAACGTAGATTTACTGTTATGACCATTGACCAGGATAGAGACATTGTAAAATTGCATTTCGGAACAATGATGATATTATAATCTTTAGTTGGTTGAGAACTATTCTTTGGTTTTGAGCATTGTGGTCATTGCCATCTGCATCTGTTGATCCCTCTCTCCCAGTCCATGTGTGTTGATCTCACATTGCCTGTTATAGATTGGAGTTTGAACGGATGCTTTTCGTCTTCTTTTAGTCTATTGCACTTGCTAGATCAAGGAATGTATGAATGATATGTAACCCAATTGTCAACTCTGTGGGTGTCATTTTGCATACACATACATTAAGCCATAAGAAGATGATAACTACAGTCTATGTGTTTTTCTGTAATTGATATTTAATTTGCGAGTGTCCATCTTCTATCTCGTTTTCAGGTGCTTAACTTGGATGCTATGGGTAAGACCCGGCACTGGAAAATTGTGGGTTGTAGTGCATACACTGGAGAGGGACTGCTACAGGGGTTTGATTGGCTGGTTCAGGATATTGCCTCTAGGATCTACGTGCTTGACTGATTGCAATATTTTTCCTTTTTTTTGAGGGAGACTGATTGCAAGTTTTAGTCCTGATTGATTATACTGGTACATTGCAAGTGCATATTCCAACCAGCTGTGGAGTACTTTACTTGCTCATGCCAGTTTCAGTCTGGTGATTTTATTTAGGATATACCTTGATGAGTTGAGGACCATAGGCTGAAAACATAGGAAGGTTATCAACTTAGGAGATGCATCTGCTGAATTGCTGGATCCAATGATTTTCTAGTCGGTTGCTGGAAGAACCTTGAACAAGGTGTAGATAAGGAACATGGCCCCCTAAGAAATTTTGCTTCTCTTATCGTGTAAACAAATATTACAGGGCTAATTCTCGTATGAGATTGAACATCAAATGCTAGAATGGGTTTGTTTAGTTTAGTTTTTCTTTTGCTTGAATAGCTAGTTTTTGGTTTTAACATTTTATTGTACTCGACAAGAGGGTGTAGTTTCCATATGAGAAAAAAAGTTTTCTTATGAGAAACAGCATATGTTTATTTTTTGTGGCTCACATTGGTTGAAATGTGATTTGGAGAAACAAAAACATACAATATCGAACAGAAAGGGTGTGTTATTTTTCACTTACTCAGTTCAATTCAGTGGAGTTCAGTTCAGTTCAGTTACACCAAATCTGTCATTGTCGATCGCGATAATGGGAGATATGCGTTGGACAACATGTGAATGATAGTGAGATAGGAACTAATATGACTTCTCCTTGCAGAAGTCATATGTATAGAGAACAGAACTCTGCCAATGCAAAGACATGGATATGATCTGATTTGGCATAAGGTTACTTCAAAACAGGAGAAATAAAGAAATTTCCAGTTATAATTTAGCCATGTGAACCATGTACTAGGTAATACGGGTTGGCTTGGTGTACGCACTTATCTAAATTATTTAGAATCAAACACGAGAAAGGAACGTTGGAAGCCATATGCGAGGATGGCAAGGAAGCTTATCTTGACATGAGATTATTGTGTTAGTTGGTATTTCCAGTTGATGATATCTTCTTGGTTCAGACTTCAGACATACTTGCCTCTGCTTTCCTTTACTCAATGTTACAACCTAGCTTCTGGAGGGTTTCTCAAGAATATCCGACAAAGTAGAAGCAAACCAGTTGTTTTCATTTGTTGATCGATCACTTTTAGTATCTATCTATCTATTAGATTGGTGAAAATAGCATCTCTTTCTGATCCTTATCGGATTCTTACCCAACGAGGGACTTTTCTGAGCCTCTGATAGAGTAAATTTTGCTTGGCTGAGGCAGACAAATCAATCGTTCTTTGTGCATGCTCTCCCTAGCCTAATATATTTTTGTCACTCTAATTTGCAGGATGCAAACTGCAATAGCCGCGAAGCTGGGATAGTTTGAAATTAAAGCAAAGACTGATTAAACTGTTATCGGAGGTAGTTACTGCTGTGCATGCTGATACTGAAGAGAGCAACTCAGAAGAAAAGTTCAATTATGAATGAGCATGATAAGTTATACACATGATGGGCATTTGGCTAAATTGTAGATTATTGAGTTTGTTTTTCTGTCTTTTTGATAATATTATTATTGAATTTTGTTATTATTATTATAATCTATTTCACCCAAGCTAGGGAGAATTTTAATAGGATACAATAAGTTCCTCACATTTTCTCCTGCTGAGTTGATCAAGGTTGGATTCTGCTGATTTGTACAGGAACTATAAGACTTTTATCTGCTATGTAACAGGTTATTAACCACATCATACAATATACAGGTATTCGTTTTGCACAAGATCAAAATATACATGATCTAGCAAACAAAATTCATCTTTAGTATATGCAAAGAAACCCAACAAATTACAATTCTCCCCCACACACACTCACACAACCACCGTAAATTCCGTTTATTTTCAAGACAGTTGTAAAGTAAAGCCCAAACAATGAACCCCAAATTATATCAAATATCAAGAATTGAATGAAGAACATTTCATTTCAACCTTTGTTGTGAAGCACCTACTTCATTGCTTTTTTAGATAGCCACTACCTGCTACTTTTATTCCTTATCTTCTTGTATTTTGAACTGTCGTAATTCTTGTGACTTTTTCACCATCTGCCTCATAAGCGACGTTTGATAAACCTTCCCTCCAGGAGCAGGAGCAGGAGGAGGAGGAGGAGCAGGAGCAGCACCATAACCTGTAGTACCACAGTCAACAGAACCAGAGAAAGATTGAGGTTGAGCGAGAGCATAACTCGTACGTGAACTACACGACTGCTGCATCTGTCGCGGTAGCACAGCTTGAGTGGTAGCTCTTTGATACATATGTCCGCTCCTCTTTGATAACATGAAAGCTCTCCCACTTGTCTCATACTCAACCTTATTCACTATTCTCTCTTCGATTTCTCTCATCTCACTCTCGAGGCACCCGCTGAATGTATCTCCTGTTTGGGCTGCGGCCGAGCGCACAAGTTTTCCTCTACTCTGTCTAAGCAATGATTGAGCTTGGTGCAGCTCTCCTCTTTCTGCCATCGCCTGCGCTTGAGCAAGCCCATCTGCGACAGACACACGGTTTCTTTCTCTGTCCACCTCTAGGCACACCTGTCTATCAGCTTCTGACAAGGCCTCAGTTGGGGGTCGCCTAATCTCTACCATCTTTGTCTCTGACATGTGGGTTTCATTTGACAAAGGATCCTTGTAGGAACACTTGACCTCTAAGAGTTGTGTTGTATGGGCTTCCATAGCTTGCGGGATTGAGAGGTAAATAAGGAATTGTTTTTCCTCTTCTGCATATAGCTCCTCAACATAGATCACCCCATTTTTGCCAGAATCACTAGCAACTCTGATTCTGTAACGTCCAGAAGGAATGGATTGAATTCGAACCCCAGGAGACATTACATTTAAGTGAATTTCAACTTCCTGGGCCACAACACTTAACAGGCCGCCAATGCACTGGGCAAAGGCATCTTGAATAATCTCAATTGACTCAATATACGAAAATGTCCCCCCTGATGCATCCGCTATAGCATGGAGAGCAGTGGCATCGTGATCAGAGCCAAAGCCAAAACTGTGAACAGG
Organism: Tetragonia tetragonoides; assembly: GCA_038025085.1. Lineage (NCBI taxonomy): Eukaryota > Viridiplantae > Streptophyta > Magnoliopsida > Caryophyllales > Aizoaceae > Tetragonia > Tetragonia tetragonoides. Next base: position 5,120,273 of record CM076145.1, on the reverse strand, counting down.
AACAACATCACTTTCAGTCTGAATCTGGTTCAGAGAAAAGTCCATATAGTCCCTAGACCTGATGCAAGAAGGGAGGTTACGAAGGTTCTGGAAGAAGTCTGAGCCCTGTCCATTCTGGTTATCCTGGCCATCCGACAGAATAATGATGCTGGCAACCGGGTTCCTCTCTCTTCGCTGTTCTAGGACTTGAACAGCCATTTTCAACCCTGCTATGATGTTGGTCGCGCCATTTGCCCTAAGGGAATTGACAGTTTGAACCATGTTGGCTTGCCCAGCATCGGTCATCCTCTGAAGAGGGGTCATTCGTTGAGCTAACGTTGAGAAAATGATAATAGATAGTCGGTCTGTGGGGCCCAGGTTGTCTACGACAAAGTTGACTGCCTGCTTGAGCAGCCTCATCTTGTCGCCGTGCATACTGCCACTCACATCGAGCACAGCCACAAGATCAAGGGGAGCACGGGCCCCAGGGCTGTCAGAAGCTTCCGGAGACAAGGGAGGGGCACGGATGCCAACTAGGACAGAAAAAGAATCTGACTGTTGTGAATGGCTTAGTGCAGGATATTCAGGCAAGGCTTTGACTCTTATGCCCCCGTTATGTTGTGGTGCTGAGGTTGAGGAGGAGCTACTTCCATCTTCAGGGTTAAGGGTAGAGGACGGAAGGGGCTCATCATCAGCAAATTGTGCAGGTTGACGTCTCCGAATGGAGTAAGGCTTGGTAAAATTGAAGTTAGGGAGAGGATTAGTGATGGGAGGCTGGGGTGGGAAAGCAATGGGTGGTGGTGGAGGATAATTGTTGGTGGAAGCGGCTTGGAGAGGAAGATATTTCCAAGTGCAGCGACATGTCGGGCAGATGTGATTCCCATGCTGAACATTGGATGAAATGCACTTAAAGTGGAAGATGTGAGAACATTCTGCTGTGAATAGCGCTTCGCCTTGCCCTGCATTCATGCTCCCCAAGCATATTGCACATGTTTCCTGTTATTTCATAACAACAATATCCAGTCATCAAAAATACAGCAGAACTTTGATACACAAAATTCTAATCCCATTAACTGGATACAGACATGGCACAAAATTACTTCTCCTTTTTTCTTTTTCTTTTTCTGGTCTGTTCTGGTAAGAAGTCCGGCCCTGTCCTTCACATGACAATGCCACTCAACCCCTCCAGTCCACCCAAACACAGGGAAGCAATTCAGACATAAGGCCCAAATTTTTGCATACCATTCACTACCAATAAATAATACTAAGATTAGAGGCTTGACATGCACGAAGCAAGCTTTCTTCATGCCATGGACTATGGAGCTATTATTTCTCTTGCCTACATGGCACAACAATTCTTAGACTTAAATAAATAAAAAGAAATAATGTTGCGCTGTTGTCTACTTTGAATTAACCTTGGTAACAATGCTGCTTGGGAGTTTTGGTGCTTTTTAGACAGGTTACAGCAACAAAACAGGAAAAGTGAAATCCTCGGCTCATGGTCACCACCTCAAACAAATTGGATGAAGCTCAACACAGATGGCTCCCTTCTCACAGAAAAGATGTTTACTGGAAGTGCTGAAATCTTCAGGTCTCACAGAGGAGAATGAAACACTCATATAATGCATACTACAATCTGGGTTTTCATAGAAGGGGGTCAAAGTAGCTATCACCAACGGCTAGAAGAAATTAGTCACTGAACCAGACTGACAACTAGCTGTTCGACTGCTCCGAAAATCAGCTGTTGACAGAAGTCAGAAACTACATATCTAACCTCATCACTGATGGCAGGGAAACCATGAAGGAGCTGGAAGAGTTGAAGATTAAGCATATCTACAGAGTACCAATGTAGCACTAAGGAAACTGCTGATGGCATGATGGATATAGTAGGACTATCATCAATTCGCTTGTTAGATAGTATTCAAGCCTGGAAGGCTCTCATCTTATCGAAACTACTTTCCCCACAATGTGGTTGATTCAAACGTGAGCACAATTTCCCCCCTGATCACTGGGATTTCAGCACAATCTCCATCTAATAGATTAGGATTTTTGTGGGGTGAGTTCCTCCCCCCCCCCCCTTCCCCTTCTGGGAAAGTCCCATTAGGTTCCTAGTAATTAACTAAACTTATGCAGTACTATGTAAGGTACCTGGCTGATGCTGCGACTCAGTCACTACCTATATAATGAGAACTAGGACACCCTAGCATAGGTTCTCATACTATTCGACATAAATCTATTGAGACCCTTGCATGCAACAAGCTAAAGCAGTTCACAACTACTATGACATCATGTGATTCAATAAGACAAAATAAGTCAAATCAACAATACAGATACCTCAAATACCAAACATCTTTAAATGAAAACAAAAGTCTAATTCAAAGTCCACTGGAAATAAGTTTGGACAAAAGAGAAAGTTCAAATTTAAGGGGCACTATAAATTGACACCACTTTAGATGTCAAGATATCCTCAGAAAATGGACTTCATGGAAAATAAATTCCCTTTATAGGATCCCTGGAATTTCGAAAGCCCCTTTCCACTTATCGGCGCATTTGATCAAAATCAATGTTCCTATGCAATTCTCTCTTCAAGTTACCACACAAACCCAGAGTACAAATCCATAGCTTAGCAGACAACAATCAGTTATATAATTACAATCATAGGAACAAATTGTGCCTTCAGTTCTTCTGACAAAAACTACAATCACAAGCCAAAGAAATAACTGAACCAGAAAGACAACAAAAAGTAACAGGAGTACAATACTACAATCTAAAATGGCGCATCGCGAAGATACATTACCTTTTGAGAATCCATAAAGCAGGGCTTTGTATAAGTAATTTTTGATTTCTTCCTTCTGTCTGATATTATTAGACTTTTTCTGATATCTTTATGATTAAATCTATGTGACTCTTACACCAGGTAGCACTAATGCGCATCATCAGTACTTATATAGTCATTTAGCTTGAACCATTCATTTGTCTTGGTGCTTAAGGAAACTTCATTTTCCTTTCATAGAATATGTGTAGAAAATTCAATGACTTAGGAGAGTCTAGAGTTCTATCTTAATCTTTTGTAGCTTCTTCCTCTTTATTTCTTTTTTTTTTCTTCTTTTGTTTTTTATTTCTCTTTTGAGAGGTTAAACTTGGCCATTAGGAATAATTGGCCACTTCAAATATAGTAATCCATTACAAATGAAGAACCTGATATTATATGAGAAGTTTCCAAACTTCCATTATCTACAGAATTAATTACATAGAGAGACTTATTAGCATTGACTTGCACCTTCTTCCTTGTATTTCTTTTTTCTTTTTAATATGTATATATAGTTGGGGAGTGTTAAGGGGGTTAGAATGAGTCAAAACGGACTAAGGACTAAGATTCAGATGACTTCAAATATGACCCACATTACAGATCAAGAGCCTGAAATTATTAAGATTTCCAAACTTCGGCTAATAAGTTGTAAAAACAAATTCAATGAAGCAGATTATTTAGCCAAATATATCGAGCACAAATAAAGGGGACCTTGGTTACAAATAGCCAAATATATAGAGCACATCTCTTTCTTTGGTGTGATGTGGCCCATAGCCTATGGTGTAGATTGTTTCCTGGAGAGGTGTGGATCTATCCTTCTAGCGCTGAGGCGTTTTTGCAGATGCAAATTCTGGGCTCTGGGGGCGGGAAGGAGAAGAAAATGTTGAGGCGTAATGCTAGTTTTGCGATATTGTGGTGTATCTGGTTGGAGTGCAATGCACGGGTGTTCAGTGGGCTTTCTGTTACCCCTGGTTTGTTGTGGGAGAAGGTCAAATACCTAGCTTCCTTATGGGTTAGGGCTGCGGGGGCGTTTCGGGATTATACTATTACTAATATGCAACAGAATTGGGGCAGTTTGTAAATGCTTAAATGGAGAGGATACCTTATCCTCTCCTAAGCTGTAAATCTGATTACTTATTAATATACTTTTTCTTCATCTAAAACAATAATAATAAAAAAGAAATATGTTGCGCTGTTGTCTACTTTGGATTAACCTTGGTAAAGCTGCTTGGGAGTTTTGGTGCTTTTTAGACAGGTTACAGCAACAAAGCAGGAAAAGTGAAATCCTCTGCTCATGGTCACCACCTCTAACAAATTGGATGAAGCTCAACACAAATGGCTCCCTTCTCACAGAAAAGAAATTTACTGGAAGTGCCAGAATTTTCAGGTATCACAGAGGAGAATGGATAATTGGATAACGAAAATGGCTAGGAAGCACTGATATACTACATACTAAAATCTGGATTTTCAAAGAAGGGGTCAAACTAGCTATCACCAACGGCTAGTCGGCTAGAAGTAAATAGTCACTGAACCAGACTCACAACTAGCTGTTCAATTGCTCCAAAAACCTAACCTCATCACTTATTGCAGGGAAACCATGAAGGAGCTAAAAAGAGTTGAAGATTTAGCATCTCTACAGAGCAACAATGTAGCACTAAGAAAACTGCTGACGGCATGATGGATTTAGTAGGACTATCATCGATTCGCTTGTTAGATATAATTGTATTCAAGCGCGGAAGGCTCTCATCTTATCGGAACCACTTTTCCCATAATGTGGCTAATGCAGGCGTGAGCACAATCTCCCCCCTACATCAACATCAACATTACCCCAGTGCCTCCAAAAAGGCTCCCGCTAGGCAGGGTAAGGGGGGTCGATTGTACGCAGCCTTACCCCTGTGAGAGTCTCACAGAGAGGCGGTTTCCGTTTGACCCGAGATCCGAAGTGCGACGACCATCGGCAACTTCACAATGAATAAGAAGTGCCGACAGTTTATGAGCCATTTTGCTTTAGTCCATTACATTCCGAAGCCAAAAAGTAAAGAAGCTTTTGGCTCCACTGGAAATGGTGGACAGATCACTGGGATTTCAGGACAATCTCCATCATATAGATTATGATTCCTTGTAGGGTGGGTTCTCCCCCACCCCTCCCCCCCTCTGGAAAGTCCCATTAGGTTCCTAGTAATTTAGCAGTACTACAATCTGTAAGGTACCTGGATAATGCTGCCACTCGGTCACTACCCATATAATGAGAACTAGGACACGCTAATATAGGTTCTCATACTATTCGACACAAATCTATCAGGACCCTTACATGCAACGAGCTGAAGCAGTTCACAACTTCTATGACATCTTGTGATTCAATAAGCAAAAACAAGTCAATCAACATTACAGATATTTCAAATACCAAACATCTTTAAATGAAAACAAACATCTAATCTAAAGTCCATTGGAAATAACTTCAGACAAAAGAGAAAGTTCAAATTTGAGGGGGCACTATATATAAAATGACACCACTTTAGATGTCAAGATATCTTCAGAAAATGGACTTCATGGAAAATAAATTCCCTTTATAATCCCTGAAACTTCGAAAGCCCCTTTCTACATATCGGAATTTGATCAAAATCAATGTTCCTAGGCAACTCTCTGTTCAAGTTACCACACAAACCAAGAGTACAAATCCATAGCAGACAACAATCAGTTATATAACTACATTCATAGGAACAAATTTTGCCTTCAGTTCGTTTGACAAAAACTACAATCACAATCCAAAGAAATAACTGAACCAGAAAGACAAAAAAAACGTAACAGGAGTACAATCTAAAATGGCGCATCGCGAAGATACATTACCTTTTGAGAATCCATGAAGCAGGGCTTTGTATAAGTAATTTTTTGATTTCTTCCTTCTGTCGGATATTAGACTCTCTCTGCTATCTTTATGATTATATCTATGTGACTCTTACACCAGGCAGCACTAATGCGCATATCAGTACTTATATAGAGTCATTTAGCTTGAACTAGTCATTTGTCTTGGTGCTTAAGGAAACTTCATTTTTCTTTCATTAGAATATATGTAGAAAATTCAATGACTTAGGAGAGCCAGTCTAAAGTTCTATCTTAATCTTTAGTTGTGTAGCTTCTTCCTCTTTATTTCGTTAAACTTGGCCATTCCCATTAGGAATTATAGGCCACTTCAATTATAATCCATTACAAATGATTAAATGAAGAACCTGGATATTATATGATAAGTTTCCAAACTTCCATTGCCTGCAATAATAATAATACTAAATTACATGGACTTATTAGCATTGAATTGCACCTTCTTTCTTGGTATTTCTTTTTTATTTTTAGGATTTTTTGCCTAAAACTACCTTTGTTTTGAAAATTTTGAGAATAACTACCTTTGTTTCGCGAATTTGTCGAAAACTACCTTTGTTATAGTTTTTTTTTGCGAAAGACTACCTCTTGACGGAAAATTGCGAATCGGGGTTAAATCTAACTGATTTCCACTTGATTTGACAATTTTACCCCTCATTTACCCCCTTTTATTTTTCCCCCCTTTTTTCCCCTATTATTTCCCCATTCTCTCTAACCATAAACGCAGTAACTCTTTCAGAAACTCTAATTTCCTCCATTCTCATCTCTTGCAATTTCTTGACATATTCAGGCACATGTTGTAGGTCCCACACAACCCCAACACCACCAGGCTTCAAAACTCGCACAACTTCACCAACAACTCTTTTTCTCTCCTCTCTATCTCCGACTCTCCTTATCGCCGCCGCACTAACCACCACATCGAAATAATCATCTCGGAAAGGTAGCCTCCTGACGTCACCTTCTCTACACGTGACATACTCTTGGACCCCTTCAAGCCCGACAGTCTTCAATGCCCGCATTTTGGAGTCCAGCCCGACAACCCGGCCCGATGAGGAGTGTTTTTTGAGTTGTAAAGCGACGGCGTTTAACAAGATGCCGTTACCACAACCGACGTCGAGAGCGGTGCGGATTTGAGACCAGTCGGAGATGATGGAGAGCATGCGTTGTGAGATTTCCCAACGGAGAGGGACGGCGGAGTAGAGGAAGTTGGCGGCGGAGTAGAGGAGAGAGAGTGAGAGGAGAGAGAGTGTGAAGATTAGGAATGAGGAAATCAAGCGTGGTGGTAGGATAGAGTTTGTTAAAAGGGTTTTTGTTGAAAGGAAAGATGTTAAGGTTGGGAAATTGAAAAGAAGGTATAATGAGAGGAGAGAGAATAGGAAGGCGTTTGTTAAGAGGAATAAAAAAGTTTGGTGTTCGTCCATTCCGTATATTGCGTAGATCTGTGTCCAGTCTCTACTGCTACTCTTCTGATTACATGACTTTTTCTTCATCCCCATTGTTGAATCTGAGATTTTCTGATCTCTCTTGTGTGATTAGTCAATTTCTAGTCCAATTTGTGATCTGATCAAACAAAAATGAGAAAGATGTAAGGAAATCAAACAGCAATACAATCGAAAACAAATTATTAATCAATCGAGGATTCATGAAATAGTATAGTAACTATCAAGCATCAAACATTTTCGATATGGCCAATTTTTTTTATTTATAAAAAAGTCATTATCAACTGGTATAAGAAATCTCAAATGTCGAACAAATTCGATTTTGATTAACCAAACTCTCAAGCATTAAAAAATTTGTAGTGGTGGTATTAGGAGAGAGAACAGAAAGTCTGGAAAACACAGGAAGAGTAATTGGTAGCCAGGTTAAACCGGAGACGAAGAGAGAGAAACCGGAGACGAAGGAGAGAGAATGGGGAAATAATAGGGGAAAAAAGGGGGGGAAAATAAAAGGGGGTAAATGAGGGGTAAAATTGTCAAATCAAGTGGAAATCAGTTAGATTTAACCCCGATTCGCAATTTTCCGTCAAGAGGTAGTCTTTCGCAAAAAAAACTATAACAAAGGTAGTTTTCGACAAATTCGCGAAACAAAGGTAGTTATTCTCAAAATTTTCAAAACAAAGGTAGTTTTAGGCAAAAAATCCTTATTTTTAATATTATTTTTAATATACATTTAGTTGGGTGGGTCATGGATGGGGTGTTAAGGGGGTTAGAATGAGTCAGAAAGGACTAAGGACTAAGATTCAGATGACTACAAATATGACCCACATTACAGATGAAGAGCCTGAAATTATTAAGATTTCCAAACTTTGGCTAATAAGTTGTAAAAACAAATTCAATGAAGCAGATTATTTAGCCAAATTTATAGAGCACAAATAAAGGGGACCATGGTTACAAATATACAATGGATTCAAAGAGATTACCTATGTTGCTGTGGCTGTAAGTTGGAAGCAGGGCAAGACAGGGCATGAATTTTGGATCAAACTAGTTTGAGTCTTCACTCAGGACTTTTGTCGAACAGCTTGTGTGCACTGTTGGTGTGTGTGGCAATCATAAAAGTTTGAGAATTCACATATTATGGGTTGAAATGCAAAGACATCTCGGAGTGACTTGAAAACAAGGGTGCAAGGATTCGACCCCATTGACAAGAATCCAAGATCAGCATATGGAACTTGATGTTTTGTGGCATTAGTCTGGGTCAAAACATGGTGTCTTAGGCGAATAAATAGTACTATTTGCCTATTTGGATGGCATAATTAATAGATATAGACATTACATCACCAAAAGAAGAAAAAAAACAAAGATATAGACATTAAAATGGATGACAAATGAATATGGATTTGATATGATTTGATGCCTCGTTGTAAATGTATTCATGTCCAATTTTAAATTTGGGTGTCCCTATGATTTGGAAATCCATTCCTTTTTTTTTCCTTGGGTGCAATGGAAATCCATTCATTTTTAAACATGCACATTGTATTCTCGTCGTTTAAAAAACGTGCACCGTGAATACAATTGTAACAAATCTTGTGTGATACAACTCACAGAAAAACTGAGGTCACTATTTAGATTTATAAAAGTCACTTATAATGAGCAGTGATCCTCTTTCATTGAATAGTGACCCTCGTCTCACCAAAAGTTACAAAAAAAACTATCTTATACAAGTTTTTGTGATACAATTTTCATAAAGAAAAATTTTAATTTTTATATTTTTCAACATATGAGTTTTTTTTTTTGATAGAAGGAAGGGAATATTATTAATTAGCTAAAAAATAATTATAATGATCCGATGCAATTGCATCTAGCACACCAACCAACCCCCGTAAATTCAAACTCTGGTAGTAAAAGACATTGGGTCTTAAACTCTTAGTGCACCATAACATGCGCCGCCTTGTTCCCACTCTTTCTAACATGATTCTAGAAAATATATGACGCTACATCATAAATCTCAACTAAAATATTACCCAACGAAAAAATAATAAGTATTTTAAAATATTCTCTTAATAATAATAATAATAATAATAATAATAGTAATAATAATAATAATAACTAATAATAATAAGTTATTATTATTATTATTACTATTATTATTATTATTATTATCATTATTAAGAGAACATTTTAAAATACGTATTTTCAGTTTTCACCAGTTGCTCCCAATTTGACCTAGTTTGCCACCACTTATTAATGAAAGTTAAGGGTTTGTCAAGAAAAACCATTTTTACAATACGTTTGAACATAGTACAACACAAATGACATGGGCGGTTTTGTACATGCGACCCTACAAAAATGTTCGTGCATATGGTTTTGGCTCAATTTGGTGTATAAGTTTGTAAAAACCAAATTGTCAAAGGTGTTGGACCTGTATAGTCTCAACTTACTCCGTCTATCCACATTTAGTGTCGCTTAATTATGTTGCTACATATTAAATTTGACCATTATTTTCTCCAGGGGCAGACCTACAGTCAAGGATATGGGTTCAGTTGACCCCATATTTTTAAAAAATTGTTGAAGAAAACTTTTATAATTTAAAGAGAAAAAGAAATTACTTTTCTTTTTGCACCCATACAAAAAGCAAATGACTATTAATAAAGCAAAGGGTAAGAATGTAAAATAAAAATATACAAATAGCAAAGCAGACCCAGGGGATGAAGCTGACAGCTGAGCCAACAGCAGTCACCCACCCTCCTTCTTGTTAAAATATCAAAGCCAGAAACGGAACAACTTATCTGTAACAATGGCCGTGGCGTGATGAATCACTTCCCTAAAGTCGAATTTGCCCCCACACGTACACTAGGGAATTCCGGCAACCGACCTCCAGGGATACACGGCAGCCAATGCTCCAGTGTACTACGGTGCAATGATTTTGAGAGTAAACTGAACAACTGCCAAGTAAAGAGAAGAGCACAGGAGAAAAGAGATGACAGAAGATAAGAGGAGAGGATCCCTTTTCTTCTTCCTCTCAAAGCTGGAGGTTTCGGTTATTATATAGGAGCCTTAGAATCAGTAACCGAAATCAAGAAGTTAATAGTGAGCTGAGATCGTGGGATATTATTACGAGAGTAATGATATAACGGTTACTGAATCTGAAGCTGAACGGACTCAAAACGGTCGGAAAAAATACTGAGCCGAGAATAAAAAGAGCCCAACCCAACTCCTCGCCCGAGCCCGGCCGGACGGACAGCGGCGGCGGCGCGCGTGTGTGGAGGAAGAGTCTTCCCTTGACTCTTAGTTCAAAGACTAAAAGTCCACATCAATATATAAAGTCTCTTCTCTTTCCTTTCTCTACCTATGTGGGACAATGTGTTTTGTGAACAAGGCTTTTTTAAGGACTTTCTTTGAAGCATACCAAGCTTCATGAACCTTGTTTGGCTTCATTTCCAACAATCCCCCACATGATTCAAAGAAAGAATGGTAGAAAAAGTTTCATGGCAGTAGGAGGTCGCACTTTACGATACTAATGTCTTGTGGACTTGAATTAGTACCTTGTGCTTACAAGTTTGCCCAACAACCATTTAGGTGGAAAAAATTCCTTGAACCTTTCACGGTATTTGTTCAGTACAAACTACGCACTAGTTTGACCTCAAAATCAGATTTACTCTCGCGAAAACATATATATGTTAGCCCCTTACGTGCCTGGATACTTCTGTGAACGCTCTAGAGAGTCATTAGCCCAAATGCTCTCATAGGGGACGGGCAGTTTCCCCACATTCACATAGATGAGTTCATCAAGTGTGTACTGTCTCACACCACCTTACAAGGCTATGAACTCATTAAGAGCTAAAATTGCTCAACCTCACACACATGACAGTATACGGAAAAATACTACATCATTGTTACAAAGGAATGGAGTTTGTAGTACAGGACTGGAGTTGTTTTGTGATTTCGTTTGACCTCATTGAACCTGGATATGTTCCAGGTTGGGTGTCCATCACAATTCACTCCCATTGGGCTGAAGCCCCATTCCTAGTGCTGACTCAAGCACTATCTTTCTACAAAGGCGTTTGGTGAGAGGATCTGCAAGATTCCTCTCTGACTTTACATACTCAAGTGATATCACATTATCTCTGATCAGATTCTTAACAATTTCATGCCGAAGTCGTATATGCCTTCTCTTTCCGTTGTAAGAATGGTTGCGGGCTACACTTATGGCCGCTTGACAATCACAGTGCATGGAAACGGATGGAGTCGGTCTCCCCCACAATGGAATATCGGCAAGTAGGCTTCTTAGCCATTCAGCTTCATGGCCTGCCATATCCAAAGCAATAAACTCAGATTCCATTGTAGATTTAGCAATACAAGTTTGTTTGGAGGATCTCCAAGATATAGCAGCACTAGCAAGAGTAAAAACATAGCCACTGGTAGAATGAATTTCATCATTATCAGATACCCAGTTAGCATCGCAATACCCCTCCAAAACACATGGAAAATTCTTGTAGTGCAAACCCCAATTCATAGTACCTTTCAAATATCTCAACAATCTAATCAAGGCATTCCAATGTTCATGATTGGGATTATGAGTATATCTACTCAACCTGCTCACAGCATATGCTATATCTGGTCTAGTATAGTTCATTAAAAACACAACACTTCCAATTATCTTAGCATACTCTTCTTGTTATACACTGTCACCCTTATTCCTTTTCAAATAAATACTAGAATCATATGGGGTTTTGACAGGAGTGGAATCAAATTGTTTAAACTTCTTTAAAATTTTCTCAACATAATGAGATTGATCCAAACTTAAACCCACAGAAGTTCTAGTAATTTTAATGCCAAGAATTACATCAGCTTCACCCATGTCTTTCATATCAAAGCATGATTTCAAAAAGGATTTTGTTGTGTTTACCACATCAATACTTGTACCAAAAATGAGCATGTCATCAACATACAGACATATCATAACGCAACCATGCTCATCATATTTAGAATAAACACAAGCATCAGAATCATTCACCTTGAAACCATCAGAAATTATAGTACTATGAAACTTGTCATACCATTGTTTGGGTGCTTGTTTAAGTCCGTACAAGGACTTAACAAGTTTGCATACCTTATGTTCTTGTCCAGGAACTACACAACCTTCGGGCTGTCTCATGTATATCTCCTCATTTAGATCACCATTCAAAAATTCAGTTTTAACATCCATTTGATGCACAACAAGATGATGAATGGATGCAAGTACTATTAAACCTCTAATAGTAGCAACTTTAGTAACAGGAGAATACGTATCAAAATAATCAAGTCCTTGCTTTTGAAAATTTCCTTGAATCACAAGTCTAGCCTTATATTTGTCTATTGTCCCATCAGTTCGGTATTTCTTTCGAAACACCCATTTACTACCAAGTGCCTTACAACCCCGAGGAAGGTCAGATAAAATCCAAGTATTGTTACTCATAATGGATTCTAACTCGCTATTTATGGCCTCTTTCCAAAAACTAGAGTCAACTGACCTCATGACCTCTCCATAATTCCTAGGGTCATCTTCAATAATATACGCATGCACAAAAGTTTCATCTAGCACATCAATTTCAGCTAAGAAAGCAGTAACATAATCAGGGCCAAAACTTTTCTCAGTCCTAATTCGTTTACCCCTCCTAGGCTCTTGAACTTCTATACTAGATGAAGCATTGACATGTGAAGGTAATGAAGATGCAGCAGCAGGTAAGACCCGTTGTTCATTTACTTTCATAGGAAAGATATGCTCAAAAAATTCAGCATCACGGGACTCTTTAATAGCACCAAACCCAGAACCATCTCTTAGAACAAATCTATATGCAGCACTACTATTAGCATATCCGATAAATATAGCATCCAAAGTTTTGGGTCCAATCTTGCTTCTTTGAAAGTCAGGAATCCCGACTTTCGCAAGGCACCCCCACACTTTCAAGTAACTCAAGTTAGGTCCAAAACCTTTCCACAACTCATATGGAGTTTTCTCAAGTTTATTGTGGGGAACACGATTAAGTACAAAGCAGGCAGAAAGTAAAGCTTCCCCCCACATGTTATTAGGCATACCCGAACTAATGAGCATAGCATTCATCATTTCTTTGAGGGTCCTATTTTTCCTCTCGGCAATGCCGTTTTGTTGAGGAGCATAAGGAGCTGTAATTTCGTGAATGATCCCATTAGCCTCACAAAACAACTTTAGAGGTGTTGAATCATATTCTCCACCTCTATCGGACCTAAACCTTTTTATTTTACGATCTAGTTGGTTTTCTACCTCGGCTTTATAGATGAGAAATTTATCCTCAGCCTCATCCTTAGAACTCAGCAAATACACTTTGGTAAATCTTGAATAATCATCAACAAACGTAATATAATACTTTTTACCACCTCTACTAACATGGCTATGAAAATCACCAAGGCCAGTATGCACGAGTTCTAGTAACGTAGAAGTTCTAGTCACATTCTTATTGTAAGGTTTTTTGGGATGTTTAGCTTCTACGCATACTTCACATTTAGTAAAATCAGTATTGCTAAATGCAGGAATAAGACTAAATTGTTTTAGCCTTTTAATGGATGCCACATTCACATGACCTAGTCTAGCATGCCATAATGAAACAGACTTAGCGATGTAAACAACAGAAGAGGTAGATGCTTTATTCTCAGTCACAACATCCAACACAAACAACCCCCTATTACAAAAACCTTTCCCGACAAATTCACCATTTCTGGTAAGTACAAGTTTATCAGATTCAAATGCTAACTTAATCCCAGCTTTGTTCAACAACGAGCCAGAAATTAAGTTCCTGCGAATATCAGGGACATGCAAAACATTGGTTAAAGCAATAGTTTTACCAGAAGTAAGCTTTAAAAGAACCTTCCCTTTACCAGCAACAGAAGTAGTGCTAGAGTTACCCATGAAGACACACTCTCCTTCAGCACCATTGACATACTCCACGAACATATCTCGGTTGGTACAGCAATGTCTTGTTGCCCCGGTGTCCAAAATCCATTCAACAGTATTACCAACAAGGTTAATCTCGGATACCATGGCAACAATAACATCCTCGGTCAGGTTAGCTTGGGCTTTGTTCTCTTTGGGTTTGTTGACAGCAACGGCAGCAACACTTCTACACTCCTTAGTGGGATGTCCATACTTACCACAGTTGTAACAGTTGCCTTTGAAAAGCTTCTTGAAGTTTTGTGGCTGAATCTTACTATGTAGTTGGTTTGGTCCTTTCCCTTTGGGTCCCTTGTTTCTGTCATGTCTACCTGCAAAATTCTTTTGTTCAACAAGGTTAGCAGTAGAGGAGGAATGTTCGGTTGTTTTTCCTTTAGCCTGGATCCGGTTCTGTTCCTCGATCTTGATGTGAGATACAACCTCCTGGAGAGTAAAAGTTTTCTGTTTGTGCCTCATAGAATGAACATAATTCTCCCAAGATTTCGGCAATTTATCAAGCAAACAGTTAGCTTGAAAAACCTCACAAATTTTCATCCCTTCAACAAGAATTTTCGTCACCAAATTTTCATACTCATGAACTTGATCCAACATAGGCTTACTATCAACTAACTCAAATTTAAGCCACCTACTACAAGCATATTTCCCTTTCCCAAAGTCATCAGTTCCATACTTCAATTTAAGAGCATCCCAAATTTCCTTAGCCAATTTCAACTTACTATAAATCTGGTATAAGGATGTGGTCATGTAATGCAACAACATACCACGACAAGTCCTATTATCCTTCTGAAAGTCTCTAGTGGAATTGACAGGAGCCTTGTCAACAACTAAAGCATGCTCAACACCAATTTGTCCCAAGAAAAATTCCATCTTATCCGACCACATATTATAAATTTTCCCATCAAACGGATCTAACTTAGACAGATCAGGAACGAAAAAATTTGGGAACATAGGGGTTGTACTAGCATTCATCATATTTGTACTCACATAAGGCACAGAAGTATCGTTATGAACTAAAGTAGATGGTATAACAACAGCATGATTAGGGGTGACATTAGGCACATATTCGTTCACATCAACATTACCAATAATTCCGTCAGTAGCCATGATAAAGAAAAAAAAATTCAACTTTAGAATGTTAAAATATCAAAGCTAGAAATGGAACAACTTATCTGTAACAATGGCCGTGGCGTGATGAATCACTGCCCTAAAGTCGAATTTGCCCCCACACGTACACTAGGGAATTCCGGCAACCGACCTCCAGGGATACACGGCAGCCAATGCTCCGGTGTACTACGGTGCAATGGCTTTGAGAGTAAACTGAACAACTGCCAAGTAAAGAGAAGAGCACAGGAGAAAAGAGATGACAGAAGAGAAGAGGAGAGGATCCCTTTTCTTCTTCCTCTCAAAGCTGGAGGTTTCGGTTATTATATAGGAGCCTTAGAATCAGTAACCGAAATCAAGAAGTTAATAGTGAGCTGAGATCGTGGGATATTATTACGAGAGTAATGATATAACGGTTACTGAATCTGAAGCTGAACGGACTCAAAACGATCGGAAAAAATACTGAGCCGAGAATAAAAAGAGCCCAACCAAACCCCTCGCCCGAGCCCGGCCGAACGGACGGCGGCGGCGCGCGTGTGTGGAGGAAGAGTCTTCCCTTGACTCTTAGTTCAAAGACTAAAAGTCCATATCAATATATAAAGTCTCTTCTCTTTCCTTTCTCTACCTATGTGGGACAATGTGTTTTGTGAACAAGGCTTTTTTAAGGACTTTCTTTGAAGCATACCAAGCTTCATGAACCTTGTTTGGCTTCATTTCCAACACTTCTCTCCTCTAATTCAAACAGAAGCAGCAAGCCCCAAAAGAAAACGAGCACGCTCCATCTCCTCTCCTCTCATTCTCTCTCCTCTCATTCAACCGAAAGCCACCAAAAAATAAAATAAAACCCACTATGAATATCAAATTCAATAACCCATTCAATTCATCTAAGCTCAGGTCACCGTGAATCTCAGGCGAATTCATAAGGAAATTGCAATGAAACATTGAATGCCGTGAATGAACTAAAGAACTATTTCAATCTTGTTGAATTGCGAATTTCAGGCTATTTGTGAAAAATCGGAAGTAGAAATCCAAAGATACATGAGAAATCCCCAATTTATGTGGTGATGCTTCAGTGATTGTAGCCTTCTCTCTCTCTCGAACTGAAGGCTCCCTCTAAGTTCTAACACACAAGAAAAAGATTAGGGGGAGTACTATTAAAGTATTAAGCGTCACTTCTCATCATTTGGCAATGGCTGATGTTTTGGGTATTCATGGTTTGTTTATGGTACCAAACTATGGTGGCTGGAAAAAACAATTGAGAAGAGGAGAAACACAAGGGTAATAATTGTGAAAATTATAATTTATATTCTTGGAAACAAAAGCTAAAAGGGGTTATTTTTCTTTTTTGATGGGAGCTAAAAGGGGTAATATATTATTGAAGGCCACAGGTTCTTATTAAGTTATTATAGTATTTTTCACTCAAAAAAAATGTTATTATGGTGTTTTGGATTGGCAAAGTTTCTGTTCTCTTGGTTGCAAACACATTTGGTTGTGTGCTAAGTCACAATAAGTAAGAAGTACCGAACAGCTAAATAAGCCATTTGAGTTTGTCAAACCCTCGTCATATAATAATTGTTTACAAAAACAACACAGAATGACAAAAAACATGGAGATTCTCCTTGGAGATACATAATAGTCCACTGAATTGTATCATTGAGAGAAGCAGAACCATTCTCCAGACTCATGCTTTGGCTTAGGGTATTTGTTGTTCTTTGTGATGCACCCCTCACGCATAAGCAGTCTTAGCTGCAGTTTTGACATCATGGATGTAGTTTAATTGAGGGATAAAATGAGTGCACAATCATAGGCTTTGTCTGAAATACATTTCAAATGAAGCTATAGATATTGATTTCTGATTGCAGATTTTGCTCAAATCCAAATCATAAGGTATGCCCTTATGAAAGTCAAAACTATGAATTAATATGTGGTCGAAGGTACTTAGAGAAGCCACTTGCTAAGAAAGCAAGGTGTGCCTAGACCCCGGACCCCCCTGAAGGTGCATGCTTTTGTGCAGACCTTGGTACGAGGAAGGTTGAACACCCATTGTATATTGCAGCGTAGGAGATCTGGTTGTGTTTTGTCTCCAGTTGTGTGTATGCTTAGCAACCAGGCTAGCAAGACCTCTCTACATCTAATTTTTCTATGCTAGTTTCCTGGAATTGGTGGTGGAGGTTTTTTGGGTGTGACCCGGGGGGGGGGATTTTTTTATTTCTCTAGCTACTATAGTTCAGCATTGGGTGGGGAAGGGGCAAGGAGGCTGGATTATAATGTTGGTGTGCTTTTTTCGCCATTCTCTTGTGCATTTGGTTGGAGTGGAAAGTTCGGATTTATTCTGAGATGTCTAGGCCAGTTTGTTTTGTATAGGATCGCATGGTGTATTTGGCTTCTCTATTGGACAAAGTGATTGAGGCTTCTAAAGAGGTAACCCTTACATGAGGACTCCTTGTCCTCCTAGGTTGTGATGCTTTTTCGATTTTTAATAATAATAATAGCAAAAAATCCTCTCTAAATAACAGTCATTTGCCAAGGAAGCAGTAAGGAGGTGGCCCACAAAGTACCCTACTTTCTTATACCAGAAGGAAGACTTCGAAAAACTGTTCTAGTTTGTAAATGTTTGATAGTATTGTAGTAGAAAGGTAATATGAGTTGCCTTCTGCCTGCTTTCAAAGGATCTTGAAGGCCTAGGTTGATTGCTTCTGGTAATAGGCTAATAGCATACCTTACTGGACTTGCAAACATGATAAGTACGGAAGAGGGAGATGTTGCAAGGTATGCTATAACCTTTGGTGTCACCTCAATGTTGTCAAAGACTTTATCAAGTCTCGCTTCTTTTTCTTTTTTTGCTGCAAGCTAGGGAGCATGCAATAGCCCACAAACCACATGCACCGAGCAAGCCAACCCATCTTCGATGGTAGACGGGCTCAAGCAGCAAACAATGGTAGAGGAGGATTTACTCTCCCTGCATGGATGAGGATTTGAACCCCCGGCCACGAGAGTGAGGCACCTACCACTTGTGCACCAACACCTCAACCTCTTATTGAGTCTTGCCAGAGCTCTCTTGCAGGCTTGCAGCTTACTTGTATGTGCAATTGCATTGACATGCTGAGGTTCAGAGGGACATGGGTCTTTCCATCATCTTGTTTGGAGACATGATATGTTCTCTGAAACCAAAATTCTAGCCATTGCTTGTTTCTTTGCTTACTGTTGTGATCTTTGATAAGTTTGTAGTCGATGAATCTAGTTGTTGTGGCACTTTGGTGTTTGTCCCTTGAACGCAATTCACGTGTATTTTCTGGGCTGTCTCATTCAACTAATTTAGTCTGGGAACAGGTGGTGTATATGGCTCCACTTTGGGGCTGAGCCAAGGCGGCTCAGTCCTTTAAAGGGATTTCAATTACTGATCGTCAACTATTGTGTAGATCTTTGGACTTAGTTGTTTCAAGGAGAACTTCTTGTCCTCTTAGGTTGTAATTAATCTTTGCTTTTTGTTAATTTATTCTTGTTCTTATTCTTATTTAAAAGAAGTGAAGTGAGATGTTTGGAGCTTTGGCTAATTTTTGTAAGCTCCATAGTCCATAGTTTAAGGTACAACTTTGTCTCAAAGTGTGGGAAAAACCAAGTGAATGAACATGTGTCATAGGAGCATCTGAATATTGATTTTTGGAAGCGTGAAACTTTTTCACCTTGGCGCATCTATACTCATATATTTCTCTGATGATATTCCCATACTTACTTTAGTGAAGAGGTGGAGCGTGTGCACACACACGAAAAATAGATTTTCGAAATGTTACTTTGCATCAGCACTTCCTGTAGGCTGTAGCCATAAGGTATGTGCTCATGCGCGCGCGCACACACACAAAGAAAAGAAAAAGAAAGTTCAAAACTAGAGATATAGCTTGTTATGTGGAATGTGAAACACATACATGCGCGCACATACATGCATAAAAATTTGTTGCATGCAAGGTAAAACACATTCATTCACGCACATACATAAAATGTCGTGAAGCTTCCTGGTTTACTCGGAGAATGATCCAGATGTGTTATTATTCCTTTGTTTGTAGAGAATACAAGAAGAGATATGGTCCCTACATAAGTTTAAATTGATTTGTACAGCTTGTTCGTCTCTTGATTTCCAAATCCGAAGTTTGTTGGTACAAATGCATTAAAGGGGGGCAAAGATTTATCAAAATATATTGGTTACAAACTGATAATTATAAATAATCCTGCTTCTTGATTGTCCGCTTACTATTAGTATCAGGTTATGTACTTAAGAGCTCATGTGATTTGCAATTATTAACTTATTTGAATTAGGAAATTAGCTTATGTTATTTGGAATTAGCCTAGATAATATATTTACACTAACGATTAGATTAGTGATCAAACTAAATTACCAATGTGTACAGCGTACTGAGAATCCAAAACGAGTATGGGGTAGCCCTACGATGCTTTTAGTCAACTACGTAGCGAACCGCATTCCTGTATCCCTATCGAGTAGCGGAACATACAGAGTCGCATATGACCTAAGTAAGATTGAGATTTTGGAAATGGACAGAGGATCACGTTAAAATATATCAGCAGTGTACCTCAAATTCTTAGAGACTATACTTAGTACAGTAGGTCTTGTATTAGACAATCTGACAGTAAGACATTAGTGAAAGTGATATTTTTCACTCCAAAAGTAATACTATTTGAAAAATAAGTATTACTTGTGGAATCTTGTCAAAAAAATAAAAAGTATTACTTGTGGAATGAATTGTATTACTTTCACAGGTTGTCTTACCATTAGCTTATAGTAATATGGTCTTATACATGTTTTTGTGTACTCAGTATATTGTTTCATCCATGGTTCATCCATGGTTACGATCTAATAGTATGAAATGAAATTATCTACAGAGAATAGCTAAAAATGATGCTTCTCATATTGTGATAAACCTGAACCAGCGGTGTGTTGAATGTTCTATGTATCAGGATTGGAGCTGTCCTGAGGCTGGTAACGTTATAAAGTAAGTCTGTCCCAGATTGGCCGCTGCTTGCAACATACCTAATTAAATCGGTGAAGCAAGTTTCATGAGTACCTCGAGATGGGATATTCAGGCAAGGCTTTGACTGTTATGCCCCCGTTACGTGGTGGTGCTGAGGTTGAGGAGTATCCCTCCTACATGGAGGAAGAGCCCAATTAATTTGGGTTATATTTGCTTATCATATGGGTTATCCATATGATGTTTAAGTGAAGGGCAATTTCGTATATTCACTCCCAAGTGGCTTCCCTTGTAAGCCAAAAGGTTAGAAGGGCTGAGTGCAAGAGAGAGAAAGCCTAGACACTCACAAAAAAATCAGGAGAAAAGTCTAGAAGTGAAGAGGAGAGAGAGAAGAGGAGCCACCCACGGATTTTGGTGCTGGCAGCCCAGAAATCCGCCCCGATCGACGACCAAACGAACTCCGATCGTCGCGAGATTTTAGCACGTTGTTCCTGACATCCCCCTCTTCAAATCCAACAGTCAGAATTTCATTTGGAGCTCTCTAAGTCAGTTTTCTAAATTCAGCTCTTATTTTATACGAAATTGTATTTCCACTCTTTTGGGTGATGATTTGGGAGACTTGTTGTGCCAAGGTTGATCCTTGATGATTGTGAATACCTCTAGTTGATCTAGGGAAGAACTATTGTTGTACCCACTTGTTAATTTGTTGATTAGTGGAGGTTTTGGTACCGTTTGTTAACGGTCCCGTGGTTTTTTCCCCACATCGGGGTTTCCACGTAAATCCTTGCGTCTCCTTGTTTATTTACTGTTTTTTGGGCTGATTTATAGTTCCATTTGCTGCTGTCATTTTGGTTCAATATTGTTTGGTTGCTTGAATTGGTTATTGCTCATCTTTGCATCACAACCGGGGAAAAAGTCTTTGTTGTTTCCGCTTGTATATTTGTGTGCTTTCCCCAACATAGTGGTATCAGAGCTTTGGTTAGAGTCATTGTGAATTTGTTGTGTTGTTAAAGATGGATGAAAAATCTAGTGTGCACGGAATGATTAGTTTGAATTCTGGAAATTACTCCGTGTGGAAAACTAAAATGGAGGATATCCTTTACGTGAAGGATTTGTATGAACCAATTTTAAATGCAACCATACCAACTGGTGTTGTTGAAAGTGAGTGGAAAATATTGAACCGTAAAGCCGTTGGAACAATTAGACAATTTGTTGATATGAGTGTCCTCCAACATATTGCCAATGACACGAATGCTTATACTCTTTGGAAGAAACTTGAGACCATGTATGAAAGGAAGAATGCCTTGAGTAAAGCGTCATTGATTAGAAAACTTGTGAAATTGGAATATAAAGATGGTGATAGCATAGTAGTTCACTTGAATGAATTTCAAAGTTTGATTAACAAGTTGTCTGCAATGAAGATGAATTTAGATGATCAGCTGCAGGCATTACTACTACTTTGCTCATTGCCAGAAAGTTGGGACACTCTATTTGTATCACTTAGCAACTCCGCACCAGAGGGCACGCTGACAATGGAAATTGTCAAAGCTAGTTTGTTGAATGAAGAAACTAGAAGGAAGGAATTGAGTTCCTCCACACAACCAGAGGCTAATGTGACACAAGAATCAAGCAGGGGAAGAAGTAAGACTCGATATCCCCAGCATAGAGACAAGTCCAGGGGGAGATCAAAATCAAGGGGTAAGATCATTTGCCACTATTGTGATAAGCCAGGCCACATTCAAAAACATTGCAGGAAAATGAAGAGAGACAAGTCCAGAGAAAGGAAAGAAAAGGGTGAGACATTCGGGCAACAACAAGAAGAGAAAGATAACAACACCACTGCAATTGCAATAAGTGATGAATTATTTTTTATCGGAGACCATTGCCTAAATCTAGCTAGTGATGATTGTACTTGGGTGATTGACACGGGTGCTTCGTTTCATCTAACCTCGCACCAAGATTACTTCTCATCTTACACTAGCGGTGACTTTGGCTATGTAAAGATGGGGAATGATGGCTCATCCAAGATTGTAGGCATGGGTACAGTGTGTTTGGAGACATCCACAGGTTGCAGTTTGGTGTTGAGAGATGTCCGACATGTTCCAGACATTCGGCTGAATTTGATATCTCCTGGGTTGCTCGATGATGCTGGTTACTCCAGCAACTTTGGTGGTGGAAAGTGCAAGCTTATCAAAGGAAGTTTGATTGTGGCTCGTGGGAGCAAGCAGAGATCCTTGTATGTGATGCAAGCTAAGTTGTGCAAAGGAGAAGTACACACAGTTGATGATTCCTCCAGCGAGTTATGGCACAAGAGACTTGGTCACATGAGTGAAAGAGGTATGCAAATGCTTGCTAAGAAGCAACTCCTTCCTGATGTTCAAGGTATGTCCTTGAAACCCTGTGTTGACTGTTTAACTGGAAAACAACATAGGGCAGCATTTCATACTCGTCCCCCATCTAGAAGAAAACATGCATTAGATCTTGTTCACACTGATGTATGTTCCATGGATACTAAGTCACATAGCGGTGCACTTTATTTTGTTACTTTTATTGATGATTATTCTAGAAAACTGTGGGCTTTTGTGTTGAAAACCAAAGACCAGGTACTACAGTTTTTCAAGCAGTTCCAGGCCAGAGTTGAGAGAGAAACAGGCCGGAAGCTCAAGTGTATTAGAGCTGACAATGGTGGAGAGTACAGGGGTCCATTTGAAGAGTATTGCAAAGTACAGGGCATCAGGCTTGAGAAGACAGTTCCCAAGACACCTCAACTGAATAGACTTACAGAGAGAATGAACAGAACAATTGAAGAAAGAATTCGATGTATGCTCTCTCATGCGAAGCTGCCTAGGATTTTTTGGGCCGAGGCAATGTTTACAGCAGTGTACCTCATCAACCGGTCACCTTCAGTTCCTCTTAATGGAGATGTTCCGCAAAGAGTATGGACTGGTAAAGAGGTATTATTCAGCCACCTGAGAGTCTTTGGGTGCCTTGCATATGTTCATATTCCCAGAGATGAGAGGTCCAAGCTTGATAGCAAGACAAAGCCATACATCTTCCTAGGGTACTCAGAGGATGAGTTTGGGTACAGATTGTGGAGTCCAATTAGCAGGAAAGTGATTAGAAGCAGAGATGTAGTGTTCTTTGAAGACAAAACCTTTGCAGATTGTGAGAAGAAGAAACAACCAGAGCCTTCTCCTAGTGACAGCGCCAACACAGATCCAATATTTCCTCAAGTAACTCCTAGAGTTCAAGGGGGAGAACAGCAGGAAGATGACAATGATGATCATAACAGTGATGATGGTGATGATGTTCAGCCACCACCAGATCATACACATGAAGAAGAGCCCCATGTACAGCCAGAACCACAGTTGAGGAGATCCACCAGAGAGAGACAACCTACCTCTAAATATCTAGCAGATGAGTATGTGTTGATAACCGACGAGGGAGAACCTAAAAGCTACGAGGAGGCTATGTCACATGAGCACTGCAAGGAGTGGTATAATGCCATGCAAGATGAGATGAAATCCTTGCATGAGAACCACACCTATGACTTAGTGGAGTTGCCTAAGGGCAAGAGAGCACTCAAGAACAAATGGGTGTACAGATTGAAAACTGGAGAAGATGGTTCACCACCTAGGTACAAGGCACGTTTGGTGGTGAAAGGCTCAGGTCAAAAGAAAGGCATAGACTTTGAAGAGGTTTTCTCTCCAGTTGTGAAGATGTCTTCTGTTAGAGTTGTTCTTGGCTTAGCTGCTAGCATGGATTTGGAGGTAGAACAACTTGATGTAAAGACTGCTTTCCTCCATGGTGACTTAGAGGAGGAAATCTACATGGAGCAACCAGAAGGTTTCCAAGAGAAGAGAAGTGAGAAGCTTGTATGCCGTTTGAAAAAGAGTTTATATGGCTTGAAACAAGCACCTCGACAATGGTACAAGAAGTTTGAGTCTTTCATGAAAGACCACAATTTCCACAAGACACATGCAGATTCATGTGTGTTTGTGAAGCATTACGCCGGAGGTGATTTTCTCATTCTCTTACTTTATGTGGATGACATGTTGATTGTTGGACAGGATAAGGAGAAGATTGCCAACCTGAAGAGTGCCTTGAGCAAGTCCTTTGCAATGAAGGACCTTGGCCCTGCAAAGCAAATTTTGGGCATGCGTATCTCTCGTGATAGGAAGAACAAGAAGATATGGCTATCACAAGAGAGTTACATCCAGAAGCTGCTAGAGAGGTTCAAAATGGACAAAGCTAAACCCGTGAGCTCGCCACTTGCAGGTCACATGAAGCTAAGCTCCAGCCAGTGTCCTACAAGTGAGAATGACAAGAAAGAGATGATGACGGTGCCTTATGCATCCGTCGTGGGGAGTTTGATGTATGCCATGGTATGCACTAGGCCAGACATTGCACAAGCCATTGGGGTTGTTAGCAGGTTCATGTCTAATCCTGGTAAGGAGCATTGGGCAGCAGTAAAGTGGATCATGCGGTATCTCAGAGGTACTTCTAGAGTGTGTTTATGCTTTGGTCCCGGACAACCTGTGTTAGATGGCTACACAGATGCTGATTTGTCTGGTGATATTGATGCTAGTAAGTCTACCTCCGGATACTTGATGACATTTGCAGGGGGAGCTGTTTCATGGAAATCAAAATTGCAAAAGTGTGTTGCTCTGTCTACCACAGAATCTGAGTATATGGCAGCGGTTGAAGCTGGTAAGGAGTTTATTTGGATGAGAGATTTTCTGGAGGAGTTGGGTTTGAAACAAGACAAGTACCCTCTTTATTGTGATAGTCAAAGTGCCATCCACCTTGTCAAGAATGCAGCCTACCATTCCCGAACCAAACACATACGGAGGAGGTATTATTGGATTCGAGAAGCGGTAGAAGACAAGTCATTTGAGCTTGTGAAGATTCACACCGATCTCAACGGATCGGACATGTTGACGAAGGCCTTGCCTAAGGAGAAACTTCTTGTTTGTAGAAAGATTGCGGGCTTGGTCGAGCCCCCCATGTAGGAGTGAGGGGGAGATTTGTTGGAGTATCCCTCCTACATGGAGGAAGAGCCCAATTAATTTGGGTTATATTTGCTTACCATATGGGTTATCCATATGATGTTTAAGTGAAGGGCAATTTCGTATATTCACTCCCAAGTGGCTTCCCTTGTAAGCCAAAAGGTTAGAAGGGCTGAGTGCAAGAGAGAGAAAGCCTAGACACACAAAAAAATCAGGAGAAAAGTCTAGAAGTGAAGAGGAGAGAGAGAAGAGGAGCCACCCACGGATTTTGGTGCTGGCAGCCCAGAAATCCGCCCCGATCGATGACCAAACAAACTCCGATCGTCGCGAGATTTTAGCACGTTGTTCCTGACATCCCCCTCTTCAAATCCAACGGTCAGAATTTCATTTGGAGCTCTCTAAGTCAGTTTTCTAAATTCAGCTCTTATTTTATACGAAATTGTATTTCCACTCTTTTGGGTGATGATTTGGGAGACTTGTTGTGCCAAGGTTGATCCTTGATGATTGTGAATACCTCTAGTTGATCTAGGGAAGAACTATTGTTGTACCCACTTGTTAATTTGTTGATTAGTGGAGGTTTTGGTACCGTTTGTTAACGGTCCCGTGGTTTTTTCCCCACATCGGGGTTTCCACGTAAATCCTTGCGTCTCCTTGTTTATTTACTATTTTTTGGGCTGATTTATAGTTCCATTTGCTGCTGTCATTTTGGTTCAATATTGTTTGGTTGCTTGAATTGGTTATTGCTCATCTTTGCATCACAATCGGGGAAAAAGTCTTTGTTGTTTCCGCTTGTATATTTGTGTGCTTTCCCCAACACGTGGTGGTGCTGAGGTTGAGGAGGAGCTAGCAGTTCCATCTTCAGGGTTAAAGGAAGGGGATGGAAGGGGCTCGTCATCAGCAAACTGCGAAGAGAGTGAAAAGCCAGGCTGACGTCTCCGAATGGATTTCAGCACAATCTCCATCTTATAGATTAGAATTCTTGTGGGATTAGGTTGCTGATAAAAGTGCAGCACAACATGGTCATGTGTAAGGTGCCTGCTGGGTGATGCTGCGACTTGATCACTACCCATATAGTGAGAAGTAGGACACGCTAGTATATGTTCTCATACTATTCGACACAAATCTATTGGGAGCCTTACATGCAACGAGCGAGCTGAAGCAGTTCACAACTACTATGACATCTTGTGATTCAATAAGCAAAAATAAGTCAATCAACACTACAGATATTTCTCTCCAAGGGTATCGCGTTGATATCCTTGGAAGATGGGATGAAAGCTGACCATTATTTTCCGTAAAAAAACACAATACAGGTATTTCAAATACCAAACATCTTTAAATGAAAACAAAATTCTAATCTGGAAATAAGTTTGGACAAAAGAGAAGGTTCAAATTATAGGGGGCACTATAAAATGACACCACTTTAGATGTCAAGATATCTTCAGAAAATGGACTTCATGTAAAATAGACTTCCCTTCACAGGATCCTTGGAATTTCGAAAGTCCCTCTATACTTATCGGCGCATTTGATCAAAATCAATGTTCCTAGGCAAATCTTCTCTTCAAGTTACCACACAAACCCAGAGTATATCAAATCCATAGCTGATTGACCACAATCAACTATACAAATATATTCATAGGAACAAATTTTGCCTTCAGTTCATTTGACAAAAACTACGATCACAATTCACAAGCCAAAGAAACAACTGAACCAGAAAGACAACAAAAAGTAACAGGAGTACAATCTAAAATGACCTCACGAAGATACATTACCTTTTGAGGATCCATGAACCAGGGCTTTGTATAAAGTAAATTTTGATTTCTTCCTTCTGTTAAATATTAGACTTTTTCTGCTATCTTTATGTATGTGACTATTACACCAGGTAGCACTAATGTGCATACTAGTACTTATATAGAGTCATTTAGCTTGAACCAGTCATTTGTCTTGGTGCTTAAGGAAACTTTATTTTTCTTTCATAGAATATATGTAGAAAATTCAATGACTTAGGAGAGCCAACCTAAAGCTCTGTCTTAATATTTAGTTAACCAATGAAATAGTAATATTGTTGGGTTCCTGGTTTTGATGATAACAAACGTAGTGTCCTTATCTTTGTAAAAACTAACAATGATGGCAGGTTTACTTAAAGATTCAAGAAGTTGAAGCGCTTGATGCATGATTGCTCATGAAGATGCTTGGATCCTTTCAAGACATAAAGACTATGTCTTTAGTTGGTATTTCTATTATTAGTCTTCATGTACTATGCATTGAGTATGTTATAGGTTACCGAGCAAAAAAAGAGAGTGTGTTATAGGTTGGATTCAAAGTGGTCTTGACAAGGGACGAACATACACAAAGGTTGAAGTGCATAAGGTTCAAAGAGTACAGGGGAACAGTCTTGTGAACCCTGTTCTCTATGACCAACACTAAAGCTTGAAGGAACCAAAGAGGAACAAACGCTTTGGACCATGTTCCTTCTAGCTGTGTATCTAGATGAGTTTTGCATAATATCGTATTTATTATTTCTGTGAATATTTGTGTATTATCTTTCTAGATCTTCACACAAATATTCTTCTGATGAAATATAAATTGTTTTGGAAATTTAGATATTGCAAAATAGATTTTACATATTGGAAAAAGATTTTATTTTGAAAAAGATATTACTCCCCCCCGTCCATGGAAATCTTGACGTTTGGAGAATATGACTAATATTAAGGAAAACACATTTTAACACAAAAATCCAAATTTATCCTTAAAAGAGCACATGAGGTATTAAGAAAGAGAAAATAATATTTTAGTAGGTATTTAGTGCTTTCCTTGCTTTTGTATTACTTTCCTTGCTTTTGTAGCTAGTAGTGTGAGAAATCTTTTTTTTATTTATTTCCTTGCATATGGGGGTGAGAAGGTGGGAGGGGTAAAATAGTAAAGAGTGCTCAAATACATTATCATATAAGGAAACGTAAAGATTTCCATGGTCCAAATATAAGTGGAAAGTGTAAAGATTTCCATGGACCAGAGGGAGTATATTTTACTTTATGGCCAAGGTTTATTATATGGAAAGTATTATCTTATGGAATATCTCTATTATCTTTTAGAGTTTATATTCTGATAATATACCTTTATTAGCTGGCCTAAATATTCGGTAAAATATGTTGGACGAATTTCCATCTATATTCATTAGGGTTTTATAAAGTAAAAGTATTTTGCTTTATCTCAAACTCTATGATATCTTTTTGGAGATATTATCTTTTGGAAAACGATTTTAACCTAGAAGGAAACTGAGCCTTCACCTCCCCTATATAAGGTGGATAATAGATTCAGTTTACTTCATGCCATGAGAGAGTTTTGACGTGCAAAAGAGTTTTCAAATCATATTCAAAACATTCAAGTCGTCCACTAACTAAAAATAGTACTACAATAAGTTCAGCATTAACCAATAATCGAATGAAAGAACTTATCCAAGAACAACTGAACTAACTACATTTCCCTGAACTTACTGTAGTACTATTTCTATAAATCAGTTTTACATGACACAGGAAACAAATCCAATCCAAACTTTACACAACTAGATACAAACAATGTACAGGCAGAGAATGAAGCAGCACAACAGGAAAACAAAATAGACCAATCCCTCGAAATAGATTCAAACGATGGGTAAGCATACATGCATACATGAATTTTATACATATCTTTTGCAAATGAGAAAGTGTGCTAATTAAACATAACTTTTAAATTACAGGACTACGCATATAGGAGACAAGTCAACACCACAAGCGAAATATGAAGAAGTAGAAGGAAACAAAGAGGACAAAGTAAGTAACTAACTACCAATGAAACATGTAGATGATGAAACAATTATTCAAGAAAGATAACAAAGTAAAGTCCCAAAAAAATTGCAGGAACAAATCAAGGGAAAACAACAACACAGTGGAGATGGAGACAAGGTGACTGGACAACAAGAAAGGACAAACAAAAAAAGGAGAGAAAATATGTCATCAGACAAAGGTAATCTTCTAACAGTAACATCATACTAAAAAAAAAGTGAAAATGTGATGCTTATGAAATACAAACTAACCCCGCCCAATTTGGTACAAAAAACAAGGAAACGTTGGAATTGAAAAAGTCGGAAGAACAACACAAATCAGCTGCAAAAAAGAAGCCAAAACAACAAAAATGAAACGTTAGGACCTGGGAAGAAGGAAAAACCACAAGGATACTCTCAGCGTCAAGTGGAGGATACAACTACAGAAAGAGACAGTCCTAGCAAAGCGCAAATACAAAATGAAGGCTGTTAAATTTAATTGAAGTTGCAACGTTATAAAAATATCAAAAGAATGTAAATCTTTGTATAAATTGTTTCCGTATGATATTTTCAAAATACAAAGTCTATAAACTCATTTTACACAGAAGGCAAATTTATATGTTTGAACCCAAGATCACACAACAATCAAGAGCAAAAAAAAGTGAGATAATAGAGGTCCTCATAAGATGCCTAAAAAATATATGATGAGAAAGAAAACATAGGCAAACATGCCTAGTCACATAATACAACAAAAAACAATATATACAGAAACAAAATCCAAACAATAAAATAAAAAAATAGTAATAACAGCAAAATAAATAATATATAACCTGACACAAACCATATTCTAAAACACCAACTTAAGAATCCAAGCACAACCACTAAAATGAGGGCCAACAAAAAACAGACCAAGGTCGTGCAACGCAACGCACGGGCTGACACACTAGTCACACAATTTAAAACATAAATATTAAATCACAGTTTGACACATCAGCCTTCCATATCAACATCTAATGAGCCAAAAAAAAGCAAAAAGGTAAAGAAAAAAGAAACATAATATCGTTTGTTCGGCCACCCCAAACGGCGTATCTCTACCACCCCAATTAATTCCTCAAGCAGTTACAAAAAAAAAAAAAAAAAAAAAACCCACGCTCCTCCCAAGCAGACTCTCTTTCTCTCTCTTCACCTTCTCTCTTTTGCTCTGAAGCTCTGACGCGACCATCATCGCCGAGAAGCCATGCCAAGCAGTCGATGAATGGTTGCAGATGCGAGAGGGCTTCCATGGCTGGTAAGGGCTCATCACTTAGTTCTGATTTCTGAGTAAATTGGCAATTGTTCTGATAATCTGAATGTAGAAATTGCGTATTCCCCTCCTTTCTTGGTTGCTCTGTCTTTTTAACCATGCTTAATCTTAATAGGTGCCTTTTGATATTATTTGTTGTGTGTTTGAATTGATTTTAGCACCATTTTCTCAAGTGACGATTGCTTTAATACTTAATGGGTAGATGGGGAAGTGTGAATCATTTGATTAAATTACTTTCAAATTCAGATAGGCTTCCTGATGATTTCATTGCAAGTCTCATAAAATTCCTAATTCACTTCTCATTTTTCTTTTTTGTGTTTTCTGTAATTTGAATTCTGAATACGATTTTGTAGAGAAAAAAGAGCCACACAAATTCACTATCCTATGTCAATTCTTAACTATCCCACTCATCAGAAGAAACCATAATCCAAGGAAATTGGGCAGCGAATCTAAGCAAGAATCTGGGTTGAACGTTATGCCAATTTGTAATGGTAATCAACTATCCCCACATTCTCTGTTTGCAATTCGTACTATTTACTGTTATTCTCATCATTCTTTTTTTTTTTTTTAATTCCATTCCCAATTGCATATAGAATTGCAGAAATAGTGAAGCATACACATGACTATGGGTTATGCGTCTTCTGACATGGGTTCACTTCACATCTTCCCCTTTGTTCCATTGTCAATGGTTTTTTCTCTCTCTACTGCCTCAATGTCATTAATATTAAGCTTGAGTGAAAAATCAAATCTTCAAATTAATAATGTAAAGGCAGTGAATATGAAATTGGGGTGGGGGAGGGGGAACATTCTTTTTGATGTTCTGTTTTTGGGTTGTGTAAATATATTCATATTTTTGAATGATTAAGGTTTTCTTTTTATTTTTAATCATAGATTTTCATTTGATTGTAGTCATTTCTGTTTATGGATGTGTATTTCTTTGTTCTGTTTCGGATGTTTAATATGTTTTGAGTGAACTGTTTTGATTGATATCTGTGCTTGCGATGTGCTTTGATTTAAGGTGTTGTAAGTTGTAACCAAGAAGGCAACTTTTAAATTCTGACAAGGAAGAGCAACTGAAAAGTAAACGGACGATCAAGGAGACAGAAAGTATTCGGTAATGGTAAGTTCAATGCTAATCCTTCAATAAAGTCCTTAAATTGAGTTACTTCCAGCCCCTTCAAACCTCAATAGCAGTTTCATAGGTTCACATTCATTTTCCAATCTTAATCTGCACTTAAAAAAAATTATTAACACTGTTCAATGTCCTTTATGTGTTGCTGTCCTGAACATTCTCTTAATTATTTTTTGAATGCTACTATGCTCAGGACATTTGGCAACCTGTATGTGATATTTTGGATGCCCCCTCCTATTTCTTGCGATTTTTTTTTATCCCCTAACGTATGAAGCATAGTGTAATTGGGTTCCATGAATCAGATTGAAAGAGCTATAAATCAGTGTATGTATAGCATGTAGGTGTACGGAAAGATAGAAACCACTGGCAGTGAGACATGTGATCTATGAATGAAAGATACACAGGTCAATCGGCAATAATGTGATCAATTTCAGTTTTATACTACCTTTACTAAGAAGAAAAGTCTTATGTCTAAGTCTTATATTGCTTTGTTGTAATAGCTTTCTAGTAGTAGAGCTTCCCTTTCATACTACCATGCCCTATTTTAATTGGGAGGCATAAGAAGTTGTATTATATTTGATCTCTGTTAATGAGAATTGCTCTTCTTTCAGACCCTAGATGTAATAGGGGAACAATGAGAATTGTTCTAGGGGGCAGGTCCCTGGTGGCAGTGGCTCAGTGCAGGTAGTGGGAGTTGTGTCTCCGGCGAAGGGTTTGACTACTGATGGGGCTGCTTTAGGGTCGGAATTTTCTGGCGAGGAGGTTAGGGAGGTGAGTGGGACAGGGGGTTGCTCCTAGTGCGAGCTGGATACGTATTCCCCTCCCTTGGTTGGAAGAGATGAGCTGAGTGGCGGGTGTGAGGGGCTGTGGCCTTCTGCAGGAGGGAAGGTGATTCTTCCAAAGTCCGTTTTGGAGGCTAGCAAGCTACTTGGAGATATTTATTTATTTGGGAAGTGGGTTGCTGATGCGACTCAGGTTCTTGAGAAGACTACAGCACAATCTGAGGTTCCATTAGAGGATGTTTTTGTCCGGCTTCGAACAGATTTGGGAGCTCTGAGCTTGGGGGATGGGAAGACGATGATGATTTGTTCAGTGATTTTGATGATGAGGATGCTGAGACGGAGCTCCTTATAGAGAGCTTACGTCGGAAGGAGGTTGATGACATGTCAACAGACAGTGATATGGAGGTAAATTTGCTGAATCTGGGAGATTCTAATATGTTTCTATCATCTGAGGAGGAGAGTGCTGTAACTCAGCCACAACAGTTGCCCCTAAATGTGGTGTTATTGAGTTAGCACCACTGACAGGACCGGGTCTTGATGACCGAGATCCGCAGGCAGTTCTTGGGCTCATGCGATGCCAGCTGTATGATGTTTCGGAGAAGGAGATGCAGGTGAGTGTGGGTGAAAATGTGCACTCTCGGAAGAAAAGGAAAAATTGGGATAAGGAACTTCGTAATCTACAGAGCAGTGTTAACTATGGCAAGGAGAGTGGCCGTAGGAGGGGTCATAGTCGTTCTTTATGAAGATTTTGAGCTGGAATGTTAATGGTTTAGGAAGGAGCAATAAGCGGGATATGGTGAGAGAGGTTGTCTCTAAAATCTCTCCAGATGTTGTGTTTTTACAGGAAACAAAGGTGGAGGTAGCAGATTCTTTTTTTGTTAGGAGTTGCTGGGACTCACGAGATAAGGACTGGGTGGTTCTTCCGTCTTTGGGGGCCTCTGGAGGAATCTTGGTAGTGTGGGATACTAGGTTTGCTGTCAAGGTCGACGTCGTTTTGGGCTGTTTTTCTGTGACGGTGTGTTTGAACGTTCGAGGTAGAGGGGAATGGTGGTTTACCTCAGTGTATGGCCCATGTAGACATTCTGAACGACGATCTTTTTTCCAGGAGTTGTACGATTTGGCTGGGCTTTGCTCCCCACACTGGATTCTCGGGGGAGATTTCAATGTCGTTCGCAGTGTGGGAGAGCGACTAGGACGTTCTGGTGGGTTGGGTGATATGAGGGAGTTTAATACAATTATCAGGGAGTGCGGATCCTCCACTGCAAAATGCACAGTTTACATGGAGTGTTAGTGGGCGACGGTGTGCTTCTTCGAGGTTGGATCGCTTTTTGTTCACTAATGCGGTTGAAGATGAGTTTCCTTTGTTGTCACAGGAGGTGTTCTCGCGCCCTTGCTCCGATCACTTTCCGATAACCCTTCACTCTAGGCCGGTGCAATGGGGTCCAACTCAATTTCGCTTTGAGAATATGTGGACTTTACATCCGAATTTTCGTAGGAAGGTGGCTGAATGGTGGGGCGCTTGTGAGGTCCAGGGGTGGCAGGGCTATTGTTTCATGAGAAAATTGAAATTTGTTAAGGAGCACCTCAAAGGGTGGAATAAGGAGGTTTTCGGGGACATTAACCAGAGAAAGAATGAGTTGTTGAGTGAGATTGCCGTAGTGGATCAGTCAATTAGCAACGTAGAGGGGGGTGAGGAGCTTGTACGCAAGAGTGTTGAGTTGAAAAATGATTTTCAGGAGGTGCTTTTGAGGGAGAAGCAGTGTCGACGACAGAAAATGAAAGTGAGGTGGGCTAAAGAAGGAGACACAAATTCGAGGCTTTTCTTTAAGGTAGTCAATGGGAGGAGGAGAAGGGGTTTTATTAAGGAGTTGGAGAATGATGATGGGGATGTGGTTACCGATGTGGGGGAGATCAGCCGTGAGATTACTTCATACTATCGTTCACTTTTTAGGGAGGAGGAAATGTTACGACCTCGTATTGAGGGGTTGGACTGGAGCCCAATTTCACCAATTATGGCGGCTCGTCTAGAACGCCCTTTTGAGCTAGAGGAGGTTAGAGCAGCGGTGTTCAATATGGATAGAGAGAAAACACCGGGCCCCGATGGCTTCCCAATGGCCTTTTTTCAGGATTGTTGGGAGGTGATTAAGGACGATCTTCTTCACGTTTTTGCAGAGTTTCATGTGCAGGGGTATCAACTCTAATTTCATCACATTAGTCCCAAAGAAGGATCGTTCTATAAAAGTTAAGGACTTTCGCCCTATAAGCCTCATTACTAGTGTTTATAAAATCATCACGAAAGTCCTCTCTGTGTGGATAGGGGAAGTTCTGGCTACTACCATTTCTTACTCTCAGAGTGCTTTTGTGGAGGGGAGACAGATTTTGGATGCTTCTTTGGTGGTTAATGAGACGGTGGATGATGCGAGGCGTAGAGGTTCACAGGGTATTGTTTTCAAGCTAGACTTTGAGAAGGCTTATGATAGGATGAGTTGGCGTTTCCTTGACAGCGTACTCGAGAGGAAAGGTTGGCGGTGGATTAGGGGTTGTTTTTCGAATGCTCACTTTTCTGTGCTCGTAAATGGAGCGCCCAGGGAGTGGTTTTCTTCCTCTAGGATTTTGAGGCAAGGCGATCCATTGTCGCCTTTTCTGTTTACGCTGGTGGTAGATGTGCTTAGTAGAATGTTGGAGAGAGGTACTGAGACGGGAGTCGTTGCTGGTCTGAAAGTGGGTCGGGAGGAGGTGCATGTCTCTCACCTTCAGTTTGCAGATGACACTATCCTCTTCTTGGCTGCGGATCTTGAGAAATTCAAGAATGTTTTGACAATCTTGCAAATTTTTGAGTTGATTTCAGGGATGAGAGTCAATCTGGCAGGGATAAATGTGGGTAACGACTTTTTGACGACGATAGCAGGTTTGGCAGGCTGTCAGATACAGGGGTGGCCACTTACCTACTTGGGTGTGCCTTTAGGAGGTAACCCACGTTCGGAGGCTTTTTGGGAGCCAGTTGTGCAGCGGGTGTCTAGGCGCTTGGATGGTTGGAAGCGAGTTTATTTCTCGTTTGGGGGCAGGATTACCTTAATTCAATCTTGTCTTTCTAGTATTCCGCTGTACTACCTCTCTTTGTTTCGGATTCCAGTAGCCGTAACTAATAGGATCGAGAAACTCATGAGAGACTTCCTTTGGACTGGTGTGGATGGGGAGCGAAAGGATCACTTGGTGAGCTGGGACAAGGTGTGTCGCCCTAAGGAGGAAGGTGGTTTGGGTGTAGACAGGTTGGTGGCAAAAAACATCGCCCTTGCGGGCAAATGGCTTTGGCGTTTTCCACGGGAGCCTAATAGTCTTTGGCATCGGGTCATCCGAAGTAGGTATGGAACGCAACAGAACGGGTGGGACGCACAGTTTACAGGGACCTATACACATGCTAGTCCGTGGAAGTTTATTTCACAAATCCTTCCGCGCTTCCTTCCTCGTGTTGAGTTGGAACTTGGGAATGGTGCACGCATTAGGTTTTGGGAGGATAATTGGAGGGGTGGTGAGCAGTTTTGTACGAGATTTCCTCGATTGTTTCAGTTGTCCACTCTTCATGGGGGTATGGTTGCTGATTTTTTCTCGGTACAGAGTGATTCCTGGAATTTACATCTTCGACGGCCACCTCATGATAGGGAGATGGAAGAGCTCACTTCGCTTCTTACTCTTGTAGAGCCTATTCAGCTGTCGAGCTCAGATGACTCTAGGAGGTGGATTGGAGATCCTTCGGGGGAGTTCTCTTGCAAGTCCTTCTGTCGGGATTTGGGGACAGCTCTCCCTTGTTTTCCTCTAGCAGGCTACATTTGGAAAGCAAAGGTACCTATGAAGGTGAAGGCATTTGTGTGGACTTTGGTGCTGGATAGTGTTAATACAAGCGACTTAAGGCAGCGGAGGAGACCCGGGGTGCTTTTCTCACCAGATATGTGTTCGCTATGTCGGTCTAGCTGCGAGACTTCTGCACATCTTTTTCTTTGGTGTGATGTGGCACAAAGTCTTTGGCGTAGATTGATTCAGGGGGAGGTGTTTGTTTACCCTTCTAGTGTTGAGGTCTTTTTACAGATGCATTTCCGGGGCTTTGGGGGTGGTAAGGAGAGGAGGTTGCTGTGGCGCAATGCTTATTTTGCAATTTTGTGGTGCATTTGGTTAGAGAGGAATGCACGAGTGTTTAAGGGACTTTCAGCAACTCCTGCGATGCTTTGGGAGAGAATCACTTATTTAGCTTCCTTATGGGCTAAGGCTGCGGGGGCTTTTAGGGATTACTCTATATCTGATATGCAGAGGAATTGGGGTTGGGGTAATCTGTAAATGTTTTATTTAGAGGATACCTTATCCTCTCTTCTGCTGTACATTTAAATTCATATCAATATACTTTATCTTTATCTGAAAAATAGAGGAACAATGACTTGAGATAATGGAAAGAATTACTTCACAAGGTATATTATAGCACTGGAAACATACAGTAGGCATTTAGGCAATCTTCTTACACAGTTACACTTACCAAGTTCACAGTTCAATTCTTTTTAGTTTTCATGTTTTTCTTAATTAATTAAAACCTCTAATGCGATGCCTAATGAACTTTGGTTTTTCTATTCAAATGATCTTTTTTATATGCCTTCTGCTCAAATGATCTTATAGTAAGGAAGATTACTAGAAACATTTATGCCCAACATTGTGGTAAGGCAGTTAGTTTGGGTCTTCATTTGATTGTTTATGTCCCACTACTTTGATGTGGTGAAGAGGGAGTTTTTGTCATTAGTTTGAGGTTATATGTATGTTTGAATATCTTATACTAAAAATGCTGATGAATATAACTTATGAACATACTGAAGAAAGGTTGTGCAAATTTACTTAAGAAAGAGGCTAGGACTCGGGGTTTGGTGCATTTCCTCCTCATTATTGTTTTCTCTTTTAAAGGATGACTGTGACAAGCTACAGCTAGATGTCAAACAAAGCAACAGCTCTGATTTTGCTTTCTAATTTATTTCTAATAATTTTGTTTTAGTTTCATCGTAATTGTCAATCTGAAACTGATGTTTGATACTAAGGACTAAGGCCCTGTTCTCTTCAATGGAATGGTGCGGGACGGTGAGGAACCGAACGGAACGGCGCGGATAATTCAAAAAAATGTGAGACAAAATGAAGTACAAAATGCGGAACGGAACAGAACGGATTGGAACGGAACAGAACGCAACGGAATGCAGCATGGAATCGACAAAAAGAACAGGGCCTAATTCATTTTTCTGAAGTTCAAGTGGCCGGATAAGTATCATCTTCCTGATGTAGTTGGAGTATAGCCATAGAATAGGTAGGACCATTCCACTAAACAATCTTACATAATCTATTGTTAAATGTATGTCTCATTCCTGAGAATTCAATACCTGGCCACTTCCTTCTACATACATGACTTAGTATTAATTTTCTACTTTTGTGGTTTGTACCCCGTTTTGTTATATAACTTTTAGATGAATGTTACTAAGCATAAACAATTTGAGCTTATGTGTTTATTTTGCTCTGGCTTAATGACAGAGTTGCACAAGTTGATACACAAGTTATTGTTTGTAACAACGTACAGACATCAGCAGAGCAGCAACAAGCATAGAGCTGTACAGCAGACCCGCAACAGGAGCCAAGAATTTTATTGCAACTGATCAAGACACAAGTAGTAGAAGAACCTATCCTTCACAGTGAAACCTTGATCTCTGACACAAACTATACGCAAGCCATCCTCCTCCTTCTGTTGGAAGACCCTTAGACGAAACCACATTTTCCCATCAAATTCTGTTCATTTATATTTTTCTGTTTTTGTATATTCTTTGAATCTGGGTGTGCATTGACTTCTTTAATGTTTCTGCAAGAGTTTCCAGTAAGGAATTTTGGTAACTTGGTACACCGATTCGTTTTCCAGAATGTGTTTATGTTGTTCGCCATTTAGGTTCTGTGTAATTGCATTATGTCTCAGCAGATCCAAAAAAGTTATTCAAAAAAAGATTAGGAAACAACAAAAAACACAAAAAAAAAAAAAATTATTTAAATTGTGACGGTTAGTTTAACCAATAATAATTTTAACCCGTGCATCGCAATGGGGCACACTAGTTCTGTATAATTACTACAAAAATATGTAAAAGTAAATTATGGGTGCATTTTTTGATACCGAACTGAACTAATCAGAACTGAACAAAACTGAACTAATTCAATATCATTCAAATGAACTGAACACCACTAAACTGAACTGAACCCAATAAATTGAATTGAACACCACTAAACTGAATTGAATCCCACTTTCTATGTAAAACAAAATGTATGTTTCTCAAATGACCACACTTCACTAAACTCAATTGAAAATTAAACACTAAGGGCTCGTTTTTTTCATTTGAAAACTGAAACTGGTAACTGGGAGAAAGTGGACCAAACTGGGCAAAACTGGAAAGTCTAACTGGTAACTGGTGAAAACTGGGAGAAACTGGGTTAAACTGGTGAAAACTGGGACAAACTGGGGAAAACTGGAACAAACTGGGGAAAACTGGGACAAACTGAATTTTTTTTATTTTTGATTGTTTTCTTAATAATAATAATAATAATAATAATAATAATAATAATAATAATAATAATAATAATAATAATAATAATAATAATAATAATAATAATAATAATAATATAATAATAATAATAATAATAATAATAAAATAATAATAATAAGAGTATAATAATAGCAAAATAATAATAGTAATAATATTAATATTAAATAATAATAATAATATTATTATTATATATTTTTAATAGTTATAATAATAATAATAATAATAATAATAATAATAATAATAATAATAATAATATTATTATTATTATTATTATTATTATTATTATTATTATTATTATTATTATTATTATTATTATTATTATTATTATTATTATTATTATTATTATTATTATTATTATTATGTTGTTGTTGTTGTTGTTTAATAATTTTATGCATATATTTATTTTATAGTTTGATTTAAAATCTTTTATATTTAAGTATTATGTTTAATATGTCAAAATATCAAAATTGTATTAAACTGGGAGAAACTGGGCAAAGCTGGGAAAAACAAGGGAAAATTGGACAAAATTGTATTTTGTAACTAGTAACTGGTGAAAACTGGGACAAATTGGGAAAAACTGGACAAAACTGGAAACCAGTTGAAAAGAACATGCTCTAAACTCAATTGAAAACACTGAAGTGACACGAGATCACAAACACTGAAGTGACACGAGATCACTCCTGAATTGAATTAAACTGATTGGATAAGCCCTATAAAACACACTCTATACTAGTTTTGGGCCGCGTGTGATGTACCAGATTAATATATTCGTTTATGTTTTGTAGTAGTTTTTGTCCCCATGCTTCGCACGGATTCGTAATATACTTTTGCAGAATTTTTTAAAATGAAATATTAAATTTTTTTTGTAAAATTATGAATATTATTTGTGATATACATTTATGTTATTTTTGACAAATCTCTATTCATAGGATGCATGCCACAAAAATATTATCTCTGTTGGAAAGTACTGCCAAAAAAAATATTTGCCTTTAATAATTTAGAATTACGTTAATCAATTCCATATAAAAATAATAAAATAAGAATACCAAAGGGCTCACACGCACTTCCCCAAAATGATGCCTTTTTCCAATTCCTCTACCAAATCGCAGTTACAAAAGCTCTATGGCAATATTGGCAAAGCACAACACCAATCTACGCAGAACATCTAAATGACCTCCATGCGTCCCTCCTCCCGCAAAGCTCACCTGCATGGCTATGGCTTGCTAGGAAGGAAGACCGCCCACCTTTCACCAAGCCAAGAAAATTGGATGAACCACCAAGGAGACCATGAGAGGGTTGGTAGAAGCTTCTTTGAACAAGGGAGCAATAAACCTATAAGGACATTCATATGATAGAGGAATTTGATGGCATATAAATTGGGCATTGGCTGGTGGCATTAATGTAGTCTAATGACAAGATAGTTCAACTTGCAGTTATTTACTTATATGCCATCAAATTCCTCTATCATATGAATGTCCTTATTGGTCATTTTACATATAACCAGTTTACCAGCTAAAGTTATCAAACATCTCTTTCCAAACATCTAATGTTACCCGCCGGTCAAATTAGCTAACAATACCAGCCATCGACCACCAGCCACCAGCCATTCGCCAACAGCTAATGTCACTAGCCAATTGCCAAACAGGCCAATATACGTAATCATTCTAACTTCTAAAAGGCAATTGTGCAAATCTTTTCTGTATCCATGATTCTAGGCCAAAACATCTGCAGATTCTTAAACTGTCCTTATTATTATTATTTTCGGGCATTTTTATGTAGATATTATTTTATATTTTTTATGATTTAGTGATTATAGTATGTATGCACTACTTTGTTATGAGTCCCGCATTGAAAAAAGAACAGAGAAAGTGATGAGCAATGAACACGTATAAATTAAATGGTCAATGTGGAAGCAAGTTGAGGTTGCATCCCCGCTCGCTTTCGCATCAAAAAAATGTGGAAGCGAGTTGAGGTTTCATCCCCGCTTTCACATCAAAAGATGTGGAAGCAAGTTAGTACTTATTTGGCCCTTTGGCTAAGATTAAGAAGGTCCATTTTTGATAACTTGCTACGATAGCTTTCAAGAATCAATCCTATATTAAACTTCTTTAGTCTAATATTATAATAATTATTATTATAATAATAATTCCTATATTATTATTATAATGTATTATTGTTATTATAATTTATTATTATTATTGTTGTTGTTGTTGTTGTTGTTGTTGTTGTTGTTGTTGTTGTTGTTGTTATTATTATTATTGTTATTGTGTAACAAGTCGTTGATGATTTACCGAATCACAAATCCTAACAAAAAAAAAGTTAAATCGCAAAAGATAATAAAATTTGAAACTATAATAGGGATCAACGTAGAGCAAATATAATATAATAAGTAATCGCTATTGTGTTGAACTCGCCACAGTACAAAATAAAAGAAAGCGACAAAGTATAGCAACATCATTGTGTTGACCACAAGTCCCACATCGGAACATTATTACGTTGACCCGTGTCCCACATCGGAATAGGAAGTGATGGATATAACATAAAAGAGATATAAAGTACAGACTCAATGTAAGACCAACACATAATTTTACTTTGCCTTATTTTTCGCTAAGGTCAAATGTAATAATGGATCTAATATCTTATACCTGGACATCATTCCACATTGACATTCAATTCATCATCTATGGCAGTGTTTGTTATAGGGTAGGGCATTTTATCATACTTTATGCGGTAATTGCCTAAGATACTTTAGCCATTAACTTAAGTTGATAATTTAAAATTTTAACAGGAGAGGTCTACCGACAAGTATGCTAGCTTACTACTGTGGGAAATTAAGCATCACCCATTTATAATTAGACTTTTTGCGATTTTCGAGACAATAATATAACCACACATAACTCTAAAAATGTGAATCAAAATAATTAAAAAAGACGATTTAGTAACTACATTAAGCTGATAATAAATAATTATTATGAGTACTTAGAATCTGACAAAAATCTATTTACAACGTAGATCTGTATACTTTTTCACAAATTAATGATCTGGGTTATAAGTGGAAGTCATGGGTCTTAATCACTATTAACTTCTACTACTAAAGTAATTAAGTTTCTACTTAGTAATATTCGTAATTAATCAAAATCACAAGGGAAAATAAGTCACATTTGAGAAGAATTTATTTGCTTGCCTAAAACATGTATAGAAGAAGAGAGGAGGAAAGAAATAGTAAAAATGTTGATACAAGTCCCCCATCGAAGAAGAAAGTGAGGCAAGAGATACAAAGGGTGCATAAAAATAGTAAATTAGGATAAAAGGAAAATACATACTTCTTGGCCTAATAAGCTAAAATCGAATGTACATATTACAACTATGTTTTTTAATAGAAAACTAGCTAACTTTTCTTTCAGATATTAAGAAAAATTCAACAATGCAAATTATTTTGAGAAACGATATATATGTTTGTGTTTAAACATAATTAGTAATTTTAAGAAAAATAATTATGGACAAAACAATTATTTGTGTTTTTCAAATCCATTATAAATCATATAATTATATATTTTTTTCATTATGCAATAACTTCAAGAAAAAAGAAATCACGTACATTGCACGAGCACAAATTAGTATACATAGTATTGGTTTTTTTTTTGTTTGTTTTTTTTTTTTTTTTTTTTTTTTACATGTGTACATGTAGGCTTTTCCTATAGGAAATAAAACTAGTTTTCATATCTGTGAGCTGCACGGTTTTAACTAAACTTGTTGAACAAAATCATTCATATTGAACAATAAAAAATTCTAATATCTGGTAAAACGCTTTCTCTTTAAAAAACAATTAAAGCAATCTATCACAACAATAATACTTGCCATAGAAGACAAACTCTACTGCAAACTTTGATGGGGTAAGGGAGAAAAGATCCATAATGTATTGTGCATTATTTATCTAGATAATTTATACATAAAATAAAATAAATAATAATTGTGTGATGAAATATATTATATGTGGATGTACAATATATTGTAGAAGCAAAACCCCAGCCTTCCTTGTATTATATATCTTCCTCATGTGAATAATACATACACCTCTTGTTTCCTTATACTCTCTACTCTCTATCTCTATAATTGTTTCACAATACGTTATCAGCACCCGTCTCTAATTCTAGCTAATTGTTTAAATGGAAGAAAAAAAAAAGATCAGTTCCGTTGTTTTCATGCTTAGGCACCGCATTAGACGATCGTTGCTAAGTTGTTCCATGAATTCAACATATCGCTTTAGATTGTATCTCGTTGGATGGATATACAATGGATTGGACTCCATGTTTGTGACAGTATAACTTCGCAAGTTTATCGGTAACTTTTGGAATTCTGGTTCTTCTATAAACACTGTAAGTATTTGTCTTTATGCTCAACCATGTCCAGGTTTATTGCTCTGGTTGTATAGTTTATTTATTTTGGGTTTAAACATGTCCATTGGTTGTAAGTCATGAAGCATATTGATCTTAGCATATTGAATTGCGTGCATAGAGTCCTTCTAACATGCTGTATGTTTATCATATTATTTAGTATAAACTGGAAATATATGTTTCGGATATTGGCTTGAGAATATTATAGTACCAAAATTATGATTACCAAGGATAAGTCAAAAGACATGTAGTATAGAACGAAAAGTTCTTATTTTAATTGATGGCATATTGTGACCCAGTTGTTTGAAATTTCTCATCCAGGTAATGATAATCTTTTCGGTAGATTTAATTTGTTAAAATTTTGTTTGCTTGTGGTATTCTCTTTTGGACTATTCATAGTCTAATCTTGTTTTGGGGTGCTCATATAGCGATTATCTGACTTTTGATTTTCTAATTTTCTTGTTATGAGTTTGTTGCCATTATATAAAGTGTACAGACATATTAGCAACTTAGATTGAGTTGTTCCTCCCAAATTCTGCAATTGGTCTTGAATTCCCCCATTGCTCAGTTATGTAAGTCGCTCAAGGTAGTTCAATAAGTATGAATAAGATATGATAAGGTTAGTAATTATATAATTTTGGGTTATTAATTCTGTGATCTAAAGTATGTTTCACTTTATTGTGATTCATAATTGATGATTATGTGTACTTTTGGAGGTGGAAACGTTTAATTATTGGTGTATGGTTTCATATATAGTATGAGGTTCGTTTGCCCATGTATATTAATCAGTGCAGCTTTAGTAACAAGATCACAATAAGTTCCATGTCCATATAATTGTCATTGTCCATATATAATATCTCTATGTGCAGCTAACGGTTGACGATGTGAT
The DNA here is from genome assembly GCA_038025085.1 of Tetragonia tetragonoides. NCBI lineage: Eukaryota > Viridiplantae > Streptophyta > Magnoliopsida > Caryophyllales > Aizoaceae > Tetragonia > Tetragonia tetragonoides. The sequence goes on along the minus strand of CM076145.1, from coordinate 5,076,221 downwards.
GTCATGAAGAGTAATTAGTATCGTTTGTGATCATGGTCATGAATGGAATTGTTTCAGTTTTTGACCAGAAGGTCTATTTGTGATTGTATAATAGAGAAAGTGGATTATATGAGCGTATAGTGGATTTATAATTCGGTTGTTATGAAATACTAATATATTCTTTTGCAGAGCATTTTGTTAGAAGTATATGGATGAATGCTTAATACTTCATTCAACCTATTATGACCAACTTTACTACTTTAAATAGGTCATTCTTGAATTGTGCGAGTTTGTGGTCTATAAGACATATTCATAATATTAATAATTGTGATCCTGCAGATTATAGAAAGGTAGTTTCAATAGGTCAGAAATTGGATGATGACATGATCATATTCTGAAATTCGTGATTATTTTGATATTATATTGAATATATGAACTGGTAGTTCATGAAATTTTGGGCCAGAAGTCTCATAAAGAAAATGTGCCAAATTTCATAAATATATTTACAAAGACGAAACAATACTTTGGCCTGAAGTCCAAAGTTGATTCGGAGAATACACGTCCATGGAGATTGATATGAACAAATAAATTATTGATAGTTATCGATCATGAATATCACAAAAGGGGATGATAAATAATTTGATGGTCATATTATAATGGCCTGAAGTTCATGATTATAGATTGACATCGTACCCCACTTGAGTCCGCAATTTAAATAAGGGCCAGAAGTCGCCTAAAGTTGCAAGTCCATTTTGGATGATACAATGATGAATCAAGTAATTGGCAATGTCCAAAACTAAGTGGACAAATGCGTATATTTTTGTATGCCTACAAGTTCACAACTTCTACCCCTATATTATTATTGGGACACTAACTTTATTATAATTTGGATTATCTTTTACTACTACGAATATACGGGAAATGGGAAGATCGATAAAATGTGAATTGTAATTATATTCACATATGAGATAAATAAGGTCATATGCCTTTTGCAATGACAATGGACTTATGTTTATTTAAAGAAAATCTACCCAATAGATAGATATGTGATATGTCCATGGAGATTTATATGAATATGCTGAGAATATGCTCTAAAAGAACATCAACTATCTTCCCCAAAAGAATCAATGAGATAGTCTTGCCATTATTAAAGAGACATAAGTTATGTCTCTGTCACATCATACATCTGACCAGAATCACGTGTAATGACTACGTCAAAGTTGATTATTATTGAGCAAAAAAACCAATTAACTAGAAGTTAGTTACGTGAAATATTTTGTTAATGTGACAGTTTAGGCCATCCGGGTATGAAGACACCCATTCCGAGAACCTGAAGTTTCTCTTAAATGAATATATAATAATGTGCTCATACTCTCTCGTGTGTTATTACTATGATGTTTAAAGGCAAGACTGGCAACGAGATGGAGTATATATAGTTTCGAACAATAAATTAGTTTGATTCGAAAAGAGACAAGAGATATTGATAACAACTTGTATAAATTGTGATTAAGTGACCAGAAGACCACTTAAAAGATGAGTTGAATTGCATTATGCAAGTTCGTTATAAAAGTATGTTTTGAGCGTTTTTATCAATATTTGATCTCTTGTAATGGGCAAATTATATGAGCACAGAAATAACCAACTGCAAATTACATGACTCCCTAAAATTATCGTTCTCCACCAGAGAATTAATTAAGTGAAACTCATTGAGAGAAGATGAGAAAGTGGTGGATCTAAGCTAAATTTCAATATAGTGAAATGCCCATTTATAACTGTCCATGAGAGATAGTTTTTCCAGCTTAGGGGGAGAATGATAGAGGAAAGCTAAAGAAAACAAAGACATACATTAAGTATGTATAATGTTGATCCCCATCTGAACCAGAAGTTCAGAATATGATATAAATTTGAGGTTCATATACGTATACATATATACCAGCTTTAATACAAACCTCTATATATTCAAGCATGAAACTCTATGATTTGATTGTCGCACAACTATGACCCTTTGGGAGGCATATCGTGGCACAAATTGGTTGTAGAGATCGGATACATGTTGTGAGAATTGAGTTATCTTGCCAGTTATGTTAGGATTGATACACATGAAGTGTAGTATATATATTGAGTTTACTTTCATTCAAATTAATTGAAAATCGGTTCCTAATGAAAGTTTGTTATACAAAAATGGCAAGATCATGCAGTTTGGTTGATACTCATTACGAGTTAGAAATATAAACAAGCTTTATAGCTTATAAATACCCCTGAAGAGGTATGGATATCTGAATCACAAATAGATAGCCTATAAGAAAAAGGAAAAGGTACCTCCTATAGAAAATATTCAGATATCATTTACCAATACTGATGGATAAATGAAGTTGATAATGAGATTTCAACGATTAATATTCTGATACCGGTACATGACAGGAACCGATATGCATATGCAAGATGCGATGACCATATGAATGAGGATCATATATGTAAAGTCCATCCAAATGTCGACATATTGGAATTTGAATGAGCCCATGGACCTACAGTCCAATTAAATATTGGATTTGATATCCAAACTGTACAATTTACATTATCGAGTCATACATTGTGTGAATATAGATTATAAGTCATACATCATACATGTCACTATATTGTATATCTCTATTTATTTAACATTACTAATTTATTAAATTCATCTCATAATGCATGCACACATTTTCATTGAAATGTAGTTGTGTAAGTTACTACATACTTTATAGGCGGAAACCTATTTAAGGAGATGTTTACTCCTATGGTAAGTCAATCCCTGAAGGATTGAAGATATAGTCCCTGAAGAACTCTAAATGCCTTGTTGGATATGTATAATGGCATATACGGACCTTTGAAAAAGTGGCTCCTAAAGAGCATCTTTTGAAATTATATGAACCTCTGATATTCAAAGTTACAAAGGTTTATGAATCAATGATATACATGAACTATTTGTCTCAAATAAGTTAAATGAGAATGAGACAATATATATTAGTGTTTAGCATTCACGATTTGGATATGACGTGATGCAAGATACAAAGCTCTTTAAGAAAATTTTGAATGAATTGATCATTGTCTCAACCAGAAGTTTGAGCATATGAGATTATCAATCACAAAATCATAAGAAATTTCTCCAAGGTAGAGAATTGATGTGAATATCACATTTGTGATGACCTATTGGTGATATTTAATATGAGATTGTTATGGTCTTGAAGTACCATGGTTATGAAATAGGTGATCTTTGTGGTCATAAAGTACCGTAAAATATTCTCTCTCATTCCCAAATTACAAATATTTTGTGATGATATGAAAAATATGAGCAACGATTGATATTTTAGATTTGATACTATTATGTTCCAATATTGACCTCATGTAGAAGGTTTATATATGTATTACTAAAGACCTCCCGAAGAAGGTTTATGTTAAATGGTTTGGAATAGTGGAAATTGCTCATATATTGTGAAATTGTTATTAAAGGATGATACTTTACGCACTTCATGTTTTTCTCCTATTGTGTAGGTTTTTTCCATTGGGTTTTCCTAACAAAGATTTTGGTGAAGTAGTACTCTTTATCCCTTCGTTGAGGTTTTTATCCCATTGGATTTTACCTAACAAGGTTTTTAACGAGACAACGTAACAAGGATATTATGGAATATATAAAGTTCCATATTAATGTCTCCCTTTGTTGGATATATAATTGTTTGATATGATATATATTATACGAATGAAAGTTGTATACATCATATTCAAGGGAAATATGAAAAAATTGTTGGAATCATGTTTTAAACATGCAGGAGTCAACACAAGTAAGAAGACATGTCCTACTGAAGATCACAATTGAATCGACTTGAAGATCTAGATGGATATGGTCATGAGGGGGAGAAAATACGCGTTGCACTCTTTTTCCTTTAGCCATGGTTTTGTCCCACTGGGTTTTCCAGGCAAGGTTTTTAATGAGGCAGCATCTCACGCGTATTGAAGAGTAATGTACTCTTTTTCCTTCACTAGGCACTACAAAAAAAGGAGCGATTTGCGACCGACAGGGTCGGTCGCTAACATCATAAAATCGATCGCTACTAGAGGTTAGCGACCGACTAGCGGCGGATTTCAGGGAGTCGCTAAAATGCTTGTCACTAACATTTAGCGACTGAAGAGATCGGTAGCTGAGAGTCTTGCGACTGACGTAGCGACTGAATGAAAAGGTCTATCGCCATATTTTAGCGACTGCTGTTCTCAGTCGCTAGATAAAAGCGACCGACTATCTGTCGCAATTTAGCGACCAAACTGTTAGTCGCTACTTTATTATCAATCGCTGGTTTCATGTGCCCAGCGCTTTGTAGTCGGTCGCTAGTCTTGATAATCAGTCGCTAATTTTAGGACATTGCGTTTTGAGTATATAAGCTGATTGGAAGCCTAAAAAATCATTTTTCACAAATAAAACCTGCTGGGATTAAAAAGTTGATTCTGAATTACCTGCTCCACTAAATTAATTCCACCTAATAACATTGTTAACAAACAAAACCATACACCATCAAATTCCATTACAATCTTAAACACCCCTAGGGCCCTAGTAAATAATAAGTTTCAAGTGACACACAAGTTTTATCACTATATAGCAAAAGGAAACTCAAGTGATCAACAATCATTCTGTTGTCATGCGGTAGTTGGAGAAGCCTTCACAGAACTTAGAAATGAGACTCATTTCTTTGGACATTTTGCTCACAATATCTTTTTGTTCTTCAAATTGCTTTCCTTGAGTTTCAATTGTGATTGTTTGCAATTCCAAGGTCTTTGCTTGAGATTCAAGTGCTTCCTTAGTTTGGGTGAGTTGCTCATTGGTTGAGGTGATCACTTCCTTGGCTTGAGTGAGCTCCTCATTGGTTGAGGTGAGTGCCCCCTTGGTTGTGATGAGGTTTTCCGCTAGCTTGGTGACGACCGAAGGTGTGTAAGATGAGGCCGTGGATTTGGTAGACTGGTTTGAACTCCCCGAACCTACATTTTCATAGAAAAGCTTTGCACCACTACCTAACCCATACACAGCACCATTCTTGAACCCTCCCGTGACCTCAAAGAAGATCTCGTCAACTGTTTTGTTCACTCCTCTTAATATTTATTCTTCAACTCATGAAACGCATTCTGAATATAACAAGAGTAAGCATTAGGAAACAAGACATATTAATCAACATTAGGAATCAAGACGTAGAACGCATTCTGATATAGCTACTGTAATCTGTAATACACCAGCGAAGTTCCCCCTAAATAGCTACTGTATAGCAACTCAACAGTTCACCGACAAGCGCCAAATATAAACAGCAAATTGCGATGCCCAAAATTAAGAAGTGCAGCAAGATACAAAACCAGATCAGCAGCATGGTTGGTACTCAACGCTCAAAACCAACTCAGTAGTGACACCTAAATAGGTTCAAATAACCAGGACAGCAGCTCAAGATTTGCAGCAACAAACTCAGAAAAAAAAGCTCCCTCCATCTAGCCCTCTACTGTCCCTACCCCACTTCACCCCATGTTGACGGTTTGCAGACTTTTACACTAGCAAATCACATGACAACAGAACAAAACACAACTTCATTGACGAGCATAAACATGAATGAGAAACCAGCAGCAAATCACAGCATTACAATGCAAAAATCAGCAGTAAGCTGAGAGTATCACTCCCAAAACGCTTACCCAAATATTCTGAGACTTCACGTCACACATGGCATTGCAATTATTCTTCTGTTGGTGTGACCGACAAAATGCCTCCCAAGCTGATATGATCTTTCCCCCCTTCTCTTTGGACTGACAATTTGTTATTGTGTACACATAATGAATGAGTTTGATTTAACAGAAAACCTATATGAAGTTCATGAAAGAAGTTATAAACCTAAACTTGACAGCTTACCAAACGCTCAGTCATCTCCACAGTTGAGATTGAACCTTGGCAATGACCCGGTAATATGTTCACCCCCTCCAATCCATGTTTCCTGTTTGTAGAGAATATTTTAGACCTCTTCTTGAACTCTGGCTTAGACTTCAACTTTTTGATTTGGGCACGAATTGTTGATGTCATCCATGGCACTAGTTTATCATCTTTAAGCCCCGCCTTGTAAACCATGTCTTTAAGGCGAACTCCCGCCTTACTTATGAAAGCAGATTCTACCATAACCTCAAACTCGGGCTCCCATGTGTATTTGTCCTGCAATGTGTGTAAACAAGCGATTAGTCTAAGTAAGAGTCAGATAAAGTGAAAATGTCACTATTTTACGCGAACTTATAAAATGCACCTTGAAGTCCCTATACCACAAATTCACAGCATGCTCCGGAGTTTCCGTTATGTTAATGTATGGACCGTCCAATCGACTCTGAATGCAGCTGGTAACATCTCGTACTACTGAATGATGGGTGAACCTAGTTTGAAATCATTCAAGGGTTAAATATCCATACATATACATAGTTTAATGTCAAAAAAATATTTAATAAAGCATTACAAACCATAGTCCACCAGGCCTCAACTCTTGCTTTGTTGTTGCAGTTCTACTCTCATTAGTAGTGTTGTCATTATTAGGACTCTCAACATTACTATGAGTATTTGATGGTGTCTCAGTCATGTCAAAGATGCTGTCATCATCATCTAAAATAAGATTTCGGCGGTGCATAACCATTTTGCCACTACCATTACCACGGTCACCTATGCCACCACTACCACCTTCGCTGGCCGACATTGGTTTAGCTTTCAAAAGTTGCTGTTCAATTACAGCAACAGCCACATGATCAACAACGACAAATCCAACAGCAACATCAACTCATAGACCAAATGTTTATGCAACACCAAAAACATACATGTGGCTTATGAAGGAAAGAAAGAAGAAACATTGCCAGCATCAATAACAAAACCAACAACAACAATGACATCAATAAGATTCAACATCAACACAACAAACTTCATTGAGATTAGTCAAGTGATTACACATAAATAGCAACACAAAGAAAACATGAAGTAAGACTGATAATAGATAACCTAAAATAAGCTAGCATCATCATCATAATCGTCATCTTCTTCTTCCTCGTCTTCATCATCATCATCCTCACTATCATCATCCTCACTATCATCCTCCTCAACATCAATATGATCATCCACTTGCATTTCCTCATCCTCATCTACTTCCACCTCATTGTAGGCATCTCCATCCTCATCTTCTTCAATAACACTCAACAATGGAGGATTTACACTAACCTCCTCTTGAAATGGAGTGTTATCCACTGGAGCATCAATATTGGATCTTGGTTTCATTGGGAATACAGCCCACCAATTTTTTTTGTCATTTCTTAAACTTGGGTAAGGTACAAAATACACTTGTTGAACTTGATAAGCCAACACAAATGGTTCATACTTAGGATGTTTCTTTGTGTGATTAACCTCCACAAGTTTGTATTGAGCATGTCTATTTATGCCCCTAGCCGAGTCCATCCACTGGCATTTGAACAATATGGTCTTGAATGCCCTATTTACTCCAAGGTAAACCAACTCTATCACTTCATCAAGAATACCATACCCCTCCGCTTCTTCATGACTTTTAACATGAACACCATAATTCATGGTGACTTTATTATTTCCATACTCGAAAGTGTGAAAATTAAAGCCATTCATGTAATAATGGCTCCATGTTTTCACTCGTCTTCCCGGACCCATTGCTAAGGCTCTAACAATGTCGTCATTGATTCCCATTTCTAAAACCTACAATAATGAGGTATGTGTGAATTATATTCTCTATTATCATTGATTAAAAAGGCATTATATTCTCTAATATCATTGTACAACTTACATGATCTTTCAACCATTTTGGATATTTATCTTGAAACTTGGTCCAAACTTCATTGGAATCCATGTGCGGATGTGATTGAAGGATGTGTTGTTCATATCTCCTATTCAAAGGTTTAAGGGTAGAAAATGAATCATGAAAGCATTAAATTAGAACAAATAAAAAGGGGTGAGCTATTATAAAACCATACCGTTCGTACTCTCCTAACACTTCACAATTTGACAGGACATATTGGTGAGCAACACATAACTCTTTCTCTGATAAGAATCTATGTTTTCCATCTGTGGTTGCATGCCCAATGTTGTTAGTAAAAACCCCAGGGAGACTTGGATCTATTTCATCTTGAACATTGCTCCCAACATTCCGACCTACATCTCTTGCATTTGTATCTATGTGGGTCTCAAAATAGTTGGTGCAAAAGTTTGATATCTCCTCAGTTAAGTATGCATTACGTATAGATCCCTCCACGTGTGCTTTATTACCGATTTTTCTCTTCAAATGACCTAGAAACCTACAATATTGTCTAATTAGTTAAATAGTTTAAATATATAAAGCAAACTACACAACTAGATTATGTTACCTCTCAAATGGATACATCCATCTATATTGCACAGGTCCACCAACTTTCGCTTCATATGGCAAATGAATCGGTATATGTTCCATGGAGTTGAAGAAAGAAGGGGGGAATATTCTCTCCAACTTGCATAAAATTTCAGGAATATTGTTTTCAAGTCGAACCATATCAACATCTTTGAAACAAGGGGAGCATAAATCCCTGAAAAATTGACTTATCTCAGTAATTGCTTTCCACACATCAGGTGGAAGCAACTCTCTAAGTGTAACTGGTAGCAACCTCTCCATAAACACATGACAATCATGACTCTTCATTCCGGAAAGCTTATATTTTTCCATGTCAACACACCTACCTAGGTTGGAAGCATATCCGTCTGGAAACTTCAAGTCTCTTAGCCATTCACACAAGACTTTGCATGCGGCTTTATCTAAAACATATGGAGCCTTCGGCATCTCAACTCCACCATCCGCATCATAAACAAGTTCTAAGTTTGCACGGAGGCAATGTAAGAAGAGGTCTTTTCTTGCACTAATTGTGTACTTTGTCTTGCCCTTGGTATTCATGATACTGTAAATTATTTGATCAAAAAAATTCTTTTCAATATACATGACATCCAAATTGTGTCGAATTAGGAGCTTTTTCCAATATGGAAGCTCCCAAAAGATGCTAACTTTCGTCCATCCACCCTTTTCCTTCTTTCTTCTCTTTGAAGTCTAAGACTCAATACTCCTAAGCAAACCAGACAATTGCTCCCATATTTGCTCACCAGTCAACCTCACTGGAGGGTCACGACTTTCTCTCCTACCCTTATAGAAGGTTCTTCTATTACCACGGAAAACATGGTCCTTGCGAAGAAATTGTCGATGACAATCAAACCATGACATCTTAACTCCATGTTTAAGGTAGAATGCTCTTGTGTTACCCATGCAATAAGGACATGAAAGCTTTCCAGAAGTAGACCACCCCGATAACATCCCATATGCGGGAAAATCATTGATAGTCCACATAAGGGTTGCCCTCATATTGAAATTTTGTTTCTTAAATACATCATAAGTCAATGCTCCATTTTTCCACAACTCTTTCAACTCCTCTATAAGAGGTTGGAGGTAGACATCCAAGTTTCCTTTAGGTTTTCTAGGGCCAGGAATAATGATGCTAAGAAACATATAAGGCTTCTTCATGCACAACCAATGTGGCAAATTATATGGCGTTAGAATAACGGGCCAACAAGAGTATTTCCTCCTGGATTGGCCAAAAGGTGCAAAGCCATCTGTGCATAGGCCAAGACGGACATTACGACCATCGGCTGCAAAATCTGGATAATCACGGTCAAACTTCTTCCAAGCCTCTCCATCACTTGGATGAGCCACTACACCAGGAGGACGACGATTATCCAAATGCCAACTCATTTGCTCGGCTACATTCCTAGTTGCATAAAGTCTTTGCAACCTTGGGGTAATTGGGAAATAGGTCAATACTTTGGCAGGATTAAGCTTACCCCTTGAATTATTCTTATACCGATCCGCATTGCATTTACGACATTTTTCCAAATTAATATCTTCCTTCGATTATAGCATACAACCATTACGACATGCATGGATCTTTTTATGTGGGAGTTCAAGACCTTGAAGTACCTTCCTAGTTTCATAAAATGTTGTGCTCATCATGTTCACATCAGGAATTACATCCTTAAACAAAGATGCAATGCCATCAACACCTCTATGAGGTATGTTATATTCACATTTTAGGTTTATTATCCTAGCGGCCATTTCCAAGACAGACACACGACAACCTTCAAACAACGGCTTCTGAGCTGCTTTCATCATGTCAAATAACTTCTTTGTCTCAGGATTAGGGTTTTCCACAAATTCATCAAACCCTTCGTTCCTAACATTATCATTCCCACAACCTAAAGCATCCATCACCATGTCTCGGTATGGGTTGGGTTCTTCTGCTATAGTGGTGGTGTTTGTTGGAGGTTCCAAATCATCATGACATTCACCATGACACACCCACTTAAAGTAATTTTCAAGAAACCCAAACTTATGAACATGCACCCTAATATCGTCAACCTCTAAATACTTCTTATTCTTACACCTAGAACATGGAAATCTCAACTTTAATTCATCCTTAAAGCTTTGTTGTTGAGAAGCAAATTGAACAAATTCTTCTACCCCACTAATAAAATTTTCATTAAATGATTTTCCATCCTTTCTCTGATACATCCAATTTCGATCACTTCTCGTCATTACCGCATAAATGGCCACAACAAAACGCGCTATTCATTACTAAGACATGTGAGTTTTGTTATTATGAGTTTTCATTGTTCATATATCAACAAAAAAAAATTAAACATAAACTAAACAATCAACAACAACAGGACGGTCATTATCCCATTACCGAGGGGGTAATTCCACCATTACCCACGGGAGGTTATTCTATATACTTGAATGTATATAAAATGAACCAATCTACTTCACCACAAGACACACAACATCCTCCAACAACATAAGGGAAAAGGAGGACGGTAATCATCCCATTACCGAGGGGGGTAATCTTCCATTACCCTCTAGGGAGTGATTTTAAACCCATCACTCATGGGTGGTGTATATATATATATATATATATATATATATATATACACACAACATCCTCCAACAACATAAGGGAAAAGGAGGCCGGTAATCATCCCATTACCGAGGGGGGTAATCTTCCATTACCCTCTAGGGAGTGATTTTAAACCCATCACTCATGGGTGGTTATATATATATATATATATATATATATATATATATATATATATATATATATATATATATATATATATATATATATATATATTACATACTTAGGAGGGAGAGGGAAAGCGTACACATCATAAATTCATAATACATACATATCATATTATTAATCTAAAGTTAGTCAACTATCTACTAGAAATAAAACATTAGCATTCGAAGTTTGGCCTATGTCATTTATATTGGATGAGCTAAAAAAAATGTCATTTACAGTTAGGTCTTGGAATTATTTAAAAATGACATTGTACAAAGCTTGCATATTTTATATATCAATACCCGACAACATCACTTGTTTGATACTTTAAGCAATTAACTAATACTTTTTTGTGATTACCATGGTTTCAATTTTGTATCATGGTTTTAACATCACTGGGTTTAACCATGGTTTCAATTTTTAATCATATAAAGTAGACCATGAAACTCATAATCAGTAAACTAGCATGTTCTACGTGATTCACACAAAGCAAAGCATGTATCAATTTTCATACAAACCAATTGAGGTAAATCCTAGTAGAAGAATAAAATCACCTCAAATTGGAAACCCTAAATCTACAGATCAGAGAGAGGAAAGAAAACAATACCGATTCTAGAACCTCCAACTTCTAAAACTATAACTCAAATTGTAATCTCCAATCACCAACCTGCAAACCCTAAAAAAAATAAGTTCAAAATCTAACCTCTAATTCGTAAATGGGGAAAGGGGAATTTGTGAACAAAATCAAAGAGCTGAAAGGGGAATTTGTTACCTGATCTGAGAGAGAGGCCGATAGGATTCAGTTCGTACGGCGAAACCGAGATTGTGAGGTGGAGAGTGAGCTGTGAGGTGGAGAGAGAGTGGTGTGAAGCGAAACCGATGATACTAACCCATCGGTCAACGAGCGGTGGTGAGGGGTGGGGATAGAGCAGAGTGAGTGGTGGTGGGTGATTGACGGTGGAGAGGAGTGCCGGTGGTGAGAGCTTGACGGTGGAGAGGCTGGGAACTCAGTCGCTTGGGTCAAATGGTGTGTTAAGGGTTTGAGCGAAGTAAGCGAAGAGTGGTTATTATTTACTTCTCATTTTGTCTTTTTTTTTTTTAATTCTGTTCTGAGTACTAGCGACTGAATTAGCGACTGATGTTAACATCAGTCGATAAATCAGCGACTGTATCATCGCTGACCAGTCGCTATTTCTAGGATTTGCCACTAACATGGAATCAGTCGCAGTTTTCAGTTGCAAAACGCCCTTTTTTTTGTAGTGAGGTTTTTGTCCCACTGGGTTTTCCTAGTAAGGTTTTAACGAGGCATATTCTATAGCGATGTACATCCAAGGGAGAGTGTTATGAAATATATTATATGTGGATGTACAATATACTGTAGAGATACTATAGCTGGATACTTACCGTATTTTGTACAAGGGTTCTTGCTCTGTAAGCAAAACCCTAGCCTCCCTTGTACTATATATATTCCTCATGTGAATAATACAGACACCTCTTACTCCCCTATACTCTCTACTCTCTATCTCTACAATTGTCTCACAACAAATTGGTCAAATTTAAATACTCCACATTTTTTACATTACAAAAATAATGCTAGCAAAAAATAAAAGAACTTCACATTGCAAACTTAATTGATTTTTTTTCATCAACCTAATTACATATTTAGACTTGCAACCTTTCATATATTCACTCCGGGGCCAAAAAAAAGTAAAGTGATGAAAAGAAAAAGTGTATCACACTGAGTACATACTTTACAATTTTTTTTCTGAATACAGATTTTATAATTATAAAATAGACTTCTTTTATGTAACCAAACTATGTCTCCACTCTTTTTCAACTTTGCTCGGTCGATCATTTGAAACTCCTCTATCAACATGCACAACATCATATGAGGCCCCGTGAGGGTCTCACTTAAAATTCCAAAATTTATAATCTATCAAAGGAAATTTTAGCATATCCAGATATATTCGGATATATCTTTTAATTTTTCTCTAATTTCTGTTCTCCATCAAGTAAGATAGAAAATTACCATATCGTACACCCGTTACCCGTACATCCATATTGATAACAAATGGAACATCATAGTTAAAAGCTTACAGGCTAAGCCATCAATGTTTTGTTATAAAGGAGATATATGCAGCTAAATAGCACTTTGTGTTATTGCCTCTTAAACACTTAAGAGATTAAAACTTTATGAACCTCATATACTTAGAAAACACTCAGCAAAATCTAAAACATTCCAACCCAATTATTAATTAATTAGCACAATCATCCATCTCAATCCAACAAACTAAAAGATCATAACACTTAGATTACAGATTATAAAATCAAGAAAAAGAATTGAATAAATCAAAGTCACTTCAAAATTTCGAACTAAATGTACAAAAATGCGGAAAAAGAATAAGATTTAACCTGACCTCAGTGCATACTGTTAGTGACTTCTTCTTTGCTCTCTTGATAAGTGCATGTATCCGGTAGAAGAAAATAAACGCAAAAGTAAAAAAAGTAAAAAAAGAAAAAAAAATTATTAATTAATAAACACAAAAGTAGAATAGTGACAATTGATTGATTTGCTATATTATGTAGTTTTATTGTTTATAAAAGGTGCGTATCATCACTCATCATTAATCATGTGGTCTGATTTTTGGCTCTACTTTTTGTCTAAATGCACAATATATATATATATATAATGGGATGTATCATTCATTCATCATGCATAGATACGATATGTTACTCTTTCTTTCTTTCTTTTTTTCTCGAAAGGATCATGGATATGTTATTTAACATAAGGTATAAAGGTACCATACATACTTGCATTGTTGCATAGTGTCACACAATTTTATATATGAGTCAGAGTATAAAAGCATTATTACATTCAGTTATATCAAATAAGACTCTATTTCATAAAAAAGAAAAAAAAAGTATTAAGTCTCCTACTAGATATTAAACTCCTAAAAACACTAACTTACGTAAATCTACCCCTTTTGCAAACAAACATTTGAAATTTGAAAAGCAATTCTAACTAACTTATCTTGGCTTTTTAAGTTAATTTTTATTTATTTATTTATATGCGATTTTATTGGTCTGTGTGAAAAATACTTTCCACACAATGTGTAGCTGTACCCTTTTCCCTAAAGTTGTACTTTTCTAAAACGTTAAAGAGTACACTATTATCATAATATCTATATATTAGAGGCATTTTCTGACAGCATTGGATGCGCCCACTTAAGCGAGCCATTGTAATAAAGTTTTAATATAAATATAAAATAGAGATATATGTTTTGGTATAGAATATATATACACTAAAAGTTGTACTTTCCTAAATCGTTAAAGAGTACACTATTAATTACAGGTTTCCGTATAGAATATTTACTAAAGTTGTACTTTCCTAAATCATTAAAGAGTAGACTATTAGATTTTAAAAAGCATATAACTTTACTTTCACCGCTTAAAAAAATAAATTTCTTACACCATTGGAACGAGTACGAAATATCCTTTAAAATGAGACTCATTTGTAGTATGTTCTATTGATTCACAACATAAGATGCATCCACCTTAAAAGGTAATTAGTAATTATCTTGACAAGCTGACACAACTAAAGAGTTGTAATGTAAAAATAAGAGAAAAAAATACGTATATTATTTATAAAAATTTAAAAAGCAATCTCAAGGTAAAATATAATAAAAAGGGTATGTGTAGAATAAAGAAATAAACGATGAATCTAAAATGATTCTAGGTCCAATCTTTAATAGGAAACTTTACCATTATCACGTATAATTTTATAACAGTACGTAATTTATTGATCACCATGTTATTTAAGAGCTCCAATTTATGTTCCCTTCAACTTTATAATTATTACTATACTCCTTTCGGACCACAAATAAAATTACATTATTGGATTTTTTGCGTTCTTCAAGGCAGTACTTTGACCGCATATAACTTTGAAAAAACAAGCAAGCATTAAATTATGTTTTGCTATTCTAAGGTTTACGTCTAAAACATTTTTATTTTTTGAAAAGTAGTTATGTATACATTAGTCATTTAAACTGATTTTTCCATAAAAGAATGATCCTATCTCTGGAAGGTTAGTTGTACACTTATTATATCAACATATATAAGAGCATTGGCGTATCAACATCAAGCATATATAGAAAGACTTTGAAACTATTACCTCTTGGATCATGTAACATATGGGATGAGTTAATTAATAGTTAATTGAAATTGATGATAAGAGTTTAAATTAGATAAGATGCCCTATAAAGTCATAGTAATCTTATTATATGTCATTCATGATATTAAATAGATTATATAAATATTTATCCATATATTACTAAGAGCATCTCCAATGGAAGGTTTTTATAAAGGTTTGTGGGAGAAAAAACCTCTCAAGAAAACCCCATCCCCATAGTGACAAACCTAAAAACCTCACTATTGCACAAACCGGTGTGGTTTGTGGGTTATGATGTGGCATAAGCAACAAACCTTTTAGAGGTTTATAGCATAGAGAACCAGAGGTTTATAAAAGTGGGGTTTTTGAATTATGACATGGCATAAGAAAAAACCTCCCTAACACTTTGTAGCATTGGAGATGCTCTAATAGTTTTTCATAAGTGACAATTACACTTTGATTTTTTGATGAGATTAATAATCACCTTTATATTAATTTTATTATATAATCACAATTAGAGCTGGAAAAACCCTACCCGAAATACCCGACCCAATCCGCCCGATATCAGACCCGCTCGACACCCGAAAATGTATCAATTATCATTACCCGAAATCGACCCGACCCGACCTGGTCCAACCCAATACCCGACAACACCCATTCTCCGAATTGACCCGAAATCGATAACACCCGACCCGTAGTTATCCGAAACCGAAATGAATCCGAACCAACTCTACCCGAAACCCGAATATATCTGATTCGTAATGACATAATATTCAAAATGATTGAAAAAGCACTATCTAAAAATTCATGTAGGCCTTATTATTGAAAATATTCATATAAAATTGAGTTTTTCATATTATTTTCGACTTTATATGCTATGAAACAAGAATTATATTTGACCTGATATGACCCGAAAATCGAATTAACCCGAATCCGACTTAACCGAAATCCGGGCTAACCCGACCCGAGTTGACCCGTAACCTGACATCAGCATAAACCCGAATCAATCCGACTCGATCCAACCCGACCCGATCACTCTTTTGACCCGATATTACCCGAACCCGTAATGACCCGAAACCGAAATGACCCGACCCAAACCCGACCCGATCCGCCCGATTGCCACCTCTAATCACAGTCCGTGCAACGCACGGGCATACTCACGGGCATCCACCTAGTTGGTAGTATTTGAGTAGGAGAAGGAAATGAAGTCTTTCGCATAATTGGTGCGATGGTAATTGGTTTTGAGGTTGAAGATGGAAGAGTACATGAGGAGAGAGCAACGGGGGTAATTGAAAACTGTCGTGTGAATGGTAACTTTCCATTTGATTCATGAACTGATAGCACTCTCCATTTTCAAAACTAATGGCTGTAGTTAAAGAAAATCAAGCCAGAAAAGTAGGGAAGTTTGGTATTGCATTGATAAGCATTGAGAAATTTGCTTCACTATTTTTCAACTGCCATGTTCTCTTGGGGCGATTTCAAACAAATATGTGAATTATTTTAAAATTTTTTAATTAAACTCCTATCTTCTCAGTTAGTTTTCCTTTTTTTTTTTTTTTTTAAAGTTAGTGATCTCTTTTTATGCAACTACTCTCTTTTGTGGGACTCTAAATTTATTTATGTTTTTAATTTTATTTTAATGACTCATGGCCCAAATTTATAAGGAATTGATATGTGACCAAATTTATAAGAATTTGACATATAGCTAATCTATTTTCTCTTTATGACAACTTATTTAGTATTAGTATATAGATAGATGTTACCAATTGCGAGGTTAAACCATTAACCGGTTACCCGCACGAAGATTTTGCCGCTAATATCACATAAACCGTTAAAAGCCGATAATCCAGAAATCAGTCAGTCACCAAAGCAGAGCAGATAAGCCTCTCAACTCTCCACTTCTCTCTCTCTCTCTCTCTCCTCAAGTCCTCAGCCATGGTAGAAGCAAGAATGGCAACAATCCACACAACGCTATTCCCTCCCTTCTCTCAAACCCACCTCAATTTCCTCAAACCCCACCGTACAATCACAATCCCAAGTTCCAAAACCCTCTCTAAAACCCAAATTCGCTGCTCAATTTCAACAACCAACCCTTCTTCTTCTGCTGCTGTTACCGCTATCGGTTCTGAACCCGGAACGATCCCGTGGGGTTGCGAGGTCGATTCGGTCGAAAACGCCGAGGCCTTGCAGAAATGGCTATCTGGGTCAGGGTTGTCACCCCAGAAGATGAAGATTGAGAAGGTTGAAGTTGGAGAGAGAGGGCTTGTGGCGCTTAAGAATATTAGGCAGGGAGAGAAGTTGCTCTTTGTGCCGCCTTCTCTTGTGATAACTGCTGATTCGGTATACATATACTATTTCTCTTTAAATATATTTATTTAATGAAAAGGTTTTGTTTTTGGTGAATTTGGTTTTGGTAGAGGTGAGGATTTGTTGATGGCAGTGAATGGAATATTGGGTATTTTAGAGATTTGAATATGATTGTGTAGATTTTGATAAAAATATTTTTGAAGAGAGAAAAGGTAATTGTTTTTTTAGGGGGAAGTGTTTATTAAAGATTTTAGCTTTATTGGAAAAAAAATTAGTTGAGTTGCTTTGGATACCAATTTAGAGATCCTGATAGTTTCATGGGTTATTGTAGTGACTCTTTTCTGTACTAGACTACTAGGGAATGTTAATGTGGAGTACCTAAAGAATCATGGCAACAAAAACAATAAAAATGTCTGATCTTATTAGTTATTACTATCATAGGAAGTTGTTTCATTCAATATCTTCGTCGGGGAGGGAGGAGGGGGGGTTGTGAAGAAGGGAATGCGACAAAAAATGAAACATAAAGCTCAATGTATCCACCAATGACCTTTTGCAGTTTTTATGCTTCATTGGGCATAGTCAAAGACTTGCTAGTTAGAATAAGTCCTGCAAGTAGGTTGCCTTACTGCTTCTATGTAGCTTACCATCTACCACTGCAGGGGAAAACTAGTTGTTTCCCTTCTTGTGAGCTTGAGTGGGTGATATGAAATTAAACACTCGGAATGAGTAAAAGTGGACTGTAATCCTAATGAAACTTGCACTGTAATATTAATGTTGCGATATTTCTAGGAAATGGCAGAAGCTAACCCAAGGATTGAAAATGAGAGAGAAAATATCATCATACTGAATAACTTCTTTTTATGGATATTCTCGCTCAACCAACTTTTCTCTTTACTTTGATCTTGAATGAATTTTGCTCCTCCCTCTCTATTTTTTTTTTTTTTTGTGAGCCTATCAGCAGTATACAGTCACACACCCATTTGTTATTAGGGCTATCTTACCCTTAGGCCTTAGCCAACTTCACCTACTTATAACTGTGGTTCCCAAAATGATTCGTTGATCACAATGAGGCTTCGTTCACTAATGAGTGTCACTTGCTCATGTGCTTTTAATAAAAGGTCTCCAACGTCTCAATTAAGCTGCTGTCAGTGCTTGGTGATTTCGTTTTTCACCTAAGTCATGCACTAGTAACTCTTACACTTGTTCCTCCTCTTCCGCTTCGAAGTGTCAACTTCTTCTCAGCTTCTTCATTATGAGCAGTTATGCTAGATTGACGTGGAAGTGGATTGATAAATATCGGTGGGTCTCGGATTAAGGCAACGGAAAATAGGCAAAACTTTGTCCAGTAAGAAGAAGCGGACTTAGAACACATCTAGCGAACTTCCTAAGGACATCTATAGCGCTGGACAACCCATTTGAGCTCCTTAGGGTAGGATCATAACATCCACTACCCCACTCTCCTCGTGCAAGGTAAGTGGGGTTAGATGAACATAGGCTTAGCCTTACTACTGCAGTGAGGATGTTTCGGTTCTATTGGTTGAAAAGACACGTGGTTGTGTGCTACTTCTCAATAAATAAGAAGTACTAAACAACTAAATTAACCCTTTGAGTTTGTCAACCATTGTCATATAATAATTGTACACAAAAACAACATAGAATCACACAGAACACAGAGAGATTTCCTCCTTGGAGCTTACCATGATACACAATATCCACTGAATAGGATCAATGAGAGAAGTAGAGCCATTTTCCAGACTCATCCTTCGGCTTAGTGTACTTGTTGTTCTTTGTGATGCACCTCTCATGCTTAAGCTCTCTTATTTCCATCTTTGACATGAAGGATGTTGTTTAAGCAAGGACTAGAATGATTGCACCATTAAGATTTGTCCGAACTGCGAAATACATAACAAGTGAAGCTAGAATATTGACTTCCGATTGCGGATGTTGCTCAAACCAATTCATAAGGTATGTCCTTATGAAAGTCCAAACTATGAATTAAGATGTGGTCACGAGGTACTTGCAAAAGAAAGCAAGGTGTGCCTAGACTAAATTGTCAATGTTACCAAGAGTCACTTAGACAGACTAAAGACATATCGTTTCAGAGCCTATGACTTCACGACATTCACCCGAATCAGTCTTAGTCAAGGCTACAGCTTAGTATGATGTTCCAGCAGGGAGGATAATTTTCCTAGGAATTATGCATCCCAAAGTTAATTTATAAGAAAGCACCCCTCAAGGTGCATGCTTTCTTGTCAGTGTGTGGACCTTGGTACTAGGAAGGCTGAACACCCATTGTATGTTGCAGTAAAGGAGATCTGGTTGGGTTTTGTCTCTGTTAGGTGTATGCTTTGCAACCAGGCTAGCAAGACTTCTCTACATCTATTTTTGCACTGCTGATTTGCTTGGCAACGCCGGAGGCCCGAGCTGGTGTAGGCACACCTCTACGAGGATACCTTATCCTCATCTTTTGTATTCTTTCAATATTTGATCAATAAAAAATTTCTTATCTAAAAAAAATTTGCTTGGAATTGATGCGCTTTTTGGTGTGAGGCGGGAGTGTTTTTATTTGTCTAGCTACCATTGTGCAGCATTGGGTCAGGAAGGGGCAAGGCCACTGGATCATTATGGCAGTGTGCTTTTCCCGCCGTTCTCTTGTGCATTTGTTTGGAATGCTTGGATTTATTCTTAGATGTCTAGGTCACTTTATTTTGTATGGCAGCACGTGGTCTAATTGGCTTTTTTATGGCCCAATGCCTTACGTAAGGACTCCTTGCCTTCCTAGGTTGTAATGTCTTTCAATTTTAATTATAATAACAAAAATCAAGTCTCTAAAAAATCGTCATTTGCCAAGAAAGCAGGAGGTGGAAGTAGCCTACTTTCTTACATCAGAAGGAAGACTTCGAAAAACTGGTCATTATTTTGTAAATGTTTTATACTCCCTCCGTTTCGGAAAAATGATAACATTTACTTTTTGAAGGTCAAACTTTAGAAACTTTGACCATTGATTTCGGAAAAAATATAAGGATTACAATGTAAAAATACTATTGTTGGATTCGTTTTAATTAGTACTTTCGGAAAATCTATTTTTTATAGTTTATGTATTCATATAAACACAAATATTTATGGTCAAAGTAGTGCATTGGAGACCGTGCAAAAGTAAATGTTACCATTTTTCAGAAACGGAGGGAGTAGTATTGTGGTAGCAAGGTAATAAGAGTTTCCTTCTGATGGTTTTCAAAGGATGTTGAAAGCCTAGGTTGATTGCTTCCAGTAATAGGCTAATAGCAAACCTTAATGGAATTGCAAACATGAAAAGTAGTAAAGTACAGAAGAGGGACATGTCGCTAGGTATGTGATCAGTGATCACCTTTGGTGTCACGCACATGTTGTCAAAGACCTTATTAGGTCTTGCTTGACCTCTCTTGCAGCTGACCTATATATGCAATTGCATTGACATACTGGAGGGGGTGTTTGGCCAAGCTTCTTCAAATTTCAGCTTCTCCCCCTCATTTTCCTCACATTCTCTCCCCTCTACCATCAAATTCAGCTTCTTAGAAGCTGAAAATAGCCCCCAAAGAGCTTAGAAGTAGAAGCTTTAATTTGGAGCTTCTATTTTTGGCCACCTTGAGGAGTATTTTCAGCTTCTTAGAAGCTGAATTTGATGGTGGAGAGGGGAGAATGTGAGGAAAATGAAGGGAAGAAGCTGAAATTTGAAGAAGCTTGGCCAAACACTCCCTGAGGGTTAGAGGGACATGGGTCTTTTTATCATATATTGTCTGAATGTCTGGAGACATGATATGCTCTTCAAAACCAATCCACCCGTTGCTTGTTTCTTTGGTTACTGTTGTGAACAGTGATAAATCTGTGGTCAGATGAATCTTGATGCTGTGGCACTTTGGTGTTTGTGGCAATGTGGCTTGAGTGCAAGTCACATGTATTTTCTGGGCTATCCGATTTGACTGATTTAGGCTGGGAACAGATGGTGTATATTGGCTTTTCTTTGGGCCAACACGGATTTGCGTATGTGATCAGCACTTATTACCTTATTTGAATTAGCGTACGTTATTTAGAATTAGCCTAGATAATTATTTACACTAGCGATTAGATTAGTGATCAAACCAATGTGTACAACTTACTGAGAACCCAAAATGAGGATTGGGTAACCCTACTTATGCCAGCCACCTAGGTAGCGAACCGCATTCCTGTATTCGTACCGAGTAATGGAACATACAGCGTCCCATATGAACCTAAGTATGATTGATGATATTGGAGATGGACAGAAGATCGAGTTAGGAATATATAGGTGTTGTATCTCAAATCCTTAGAGGCTATACTCAGTACAGTAGGCCTTGTATTAGACGGTCTTACAGTAAACTAAGACCCTAGGTAAAGTGATAGATTGCACTCCAAAAGTCATTGGAAATTAAGTATTACTTCTGGAATGAAATTTGGAGTATTACAGTACTTTCACCGCCCGTCTTACCATAAGCTTATAGTAAGATGGTCTTACACAAGTTATTTTGTACCTAGTATATTGTTTCATCCACGTTTACTTATCATAGTATGAAATGAAATTATCTACAGAGAATAATAAAATAATGCTTCTGGTACTGTGATAAATATGAAGCAATGTTGTGTTGAATGTTTACGTATCAGGATTGGAGCTGCCCTGAGGCTGGTAAAGTTTTGAAAAGTAATTCGGTCCCAGATTGGCCGCTGCTTGCAACATACCTAATAAGTGAAGCAAGTTTCATGAGTACATCAAGATGGAGCAACTACATCTCAGCGTTGCCACGACAGCCCTATTCACTGTTGTACTGGTAGGTTTTCTCTTTATTGTTCAGTTATGGATTCTTCTGCTTCTTCTTCTTTTCTTTTTTCCCTTTTCTTTTTACATTAATCTTTTGCAGAAGGGTTTACTCTCAGTGTCTTTCCCTACAGCTTCTCTGTGTCATTTCAGGACGCGTTCTGAGCTAGATAGATATTTGGAAGCTTCACAGATTAGAGAACGAGCAATTGAAAGGAGTAATGATGTTATTGGAACGTAAGTTTTTTATCCATTTTTCAGTTTGATTTGCTTGCATGATGTAGAAGCTCGTGCTTCATTGTACCCAAAGTTTCACTGAACATTTCTTATTGTTTCCACCACTTGTACAGATACAATGATTTAAAGCTCAGGATATTCTCCAAGTACCCTGATTTATTCCCTGAAGAAGTATGTACATTGGTTCTCCAAACTATATATAGCTTGTAGGTCACCTTAGTCATTTAACAAGCGATCATATAGTGATGTGCATATGTCAATTGCCTACTTGTTTGGAAGACCTTTTTCGCTCTTTTTCTTGCCCATTCAACATACTGTAATCAGGTGGTCTGGGACAATTAAGTTGCTTATTCTTGGGTGACGCAACCTAAGTTGTTTCAGACCATGAGCAATACTAAAATGCTCAATGTCTATATTCTAGTGATTCGTTACATTTCTTAGTGGTAAGAAATCTTAATAGCTACAGGTTTGCATGTAAACTCTTCCTTTGGTGTTCCTTTAGTCACTTTCTGAAAAAGACACTTCATGGTGATGATAGTGACCAATTTACTTCTAATCTAAGATGAGGAGCTGGATAGATCGTTGTGTTTTTTATGCATCATATGCACAGCAGTCACGTTTAGTTGTTTAATAATATTATGTGGACATGATTTCTTCTCGGCGGTAGCTGGTAGGTCATATATTAGAACATATATGTCCTGTAGAATTTTTCTAAACCCAAAGAGCTGTCAGGACTTGTAATCTCTGTACTTAATGTGTTACTGTTTTACCACACATGGAAACTTGATGATGTAGCTATGGTGAGGCTGCTTCTAACAGTTTACTGCATTTCTTATGTTTACTGCAGGTGTTCAATATGGAAACCTTTATATGGTCTTTTGGCATCCTTTTCTCACGATTGGTATGTATAGTTGCAACTTCTTTAGGATTTATGACAGATGCATATCATCAGTTGAATTCTAGGACAATTAAGATGTTACGTTTAATTTATTTACCATTATCTCACTGTTTCTCATATTATCCTCTGGGGGACTGATGTGTATTATGAGACAGTAAAGCTATTGGACATTTAAGATTATCGGATTAATTCCACTAGTTTGAGGTTTTCAGTTTTTTGCGTCGTGTAATTGCATCATTTCTCCCCTCCACCAAGAAGCTATTAATATCCCATCAACTGACTGCATATCAAAAGACTCACTCACGGCAGTGGTTTTTGCCCCTTTTGGGGAAGGATGCACTATGAAGATAGAATTGGAAACAGTTTTATTACGATAATCAGGAGCATACAGTGGCCATTTCTTTTCAAGCAATCACATTCTTCTTGTTGATGGTTCAGAGCTTCAGCCCTCAGATGTTTTATTTACAGAGAACTCTTAGACTTTTGAATATAGTGTTCTTCAAGATGCTAGGTGGTCAGAAGTGATTAATTTTGAAATCAGTTGTTATTCTTAAATTTTGGATTTTTACCTGGATATTCTTAAATCTATAGTCACTCCTTTTCAAAGAGCTTGTCTTTTTTGACTTCTCATCAAAACTTTTAGGAGGCTACTGTGGTGTAATGCCGTCTTTGCTATTCTCTGGTACTGCTGGTTAGAGATGAATGCTAGAATATTTTACAGGGGTTCTTTACTGCCTGAGATACTATGGGATAGAGTGACATATTTAGCTTCTATGTGGTTTAAGGCGGGGGGTGCTTTTAGAAGTTATTTGATAACCGAGCTCCAGAGAAACTTGCAAAATTTGTTGTAATCTTTTGAGGAGGACAACTTGTCTTTTGCTGCTGTTTTGGCAGATTTAAGGGCCCGTTTGGCCTACCTTCTCCCAACTTCTCCTTCTCCACCCAAATTTGTTCTTGCTCATTCCCTTTTCATCTACTCCCTCCTCCATTTCCAACTCCTAAGAAGTTGAAATAAAGCTACAATTGAACTAGAAGGAGAAGTTACAAATTGTCCTCTGCTGCTGTTTTGGCAGATTTAGGGCCCGTTTGGCCTACCTTCTCCCAACTTCTCCTTCTCCTCCCAAATTTGTTCTTGCTCACTCCCTTTACATCTACTCCCTCCTCCATTTCCAACTTCTAAGAAGTTGAAATAAAGCTACAATTGGACTAGAAGGAGAAGTTACAAATTGTAGCTTCTCCTTCTCCTTCCACTTCTAGCTTTATTTCAAGCTCTAGAAGATGGAGGTGGAGGTGGAGGTGGAGTGGATGAAAATGGGGTGAACAAGAACAAATTTGGGAGAAGTTGAATTTGTGGGAGCTAGGCCAAACGGGCCATTATTAATGCAATTTTCTTTTATCTAAAAAAAGAAAATGTCCAATTGCTCTTGATGTGGAAAATTTTATATAGCTAGCTCTTGATTGAGGAGTGAAACTTTCACGGTAGCTTGAAAACCTTTCCTAGACGATGGCTTCTCCAGAAAGTCTATTTGGTAGATTGTATATAGTCTGGTTCTTGGTTAAAAAAAAAAATAAAAAAAAATAAAAAAAGAGAGAAAGGAAGAATCAATTGGAATATATTTTTGTTGAGCAATGCGTAAATATCAAAGACTGGTAGCGGATGTTTAGACCAACCAATTAGAAAGAGACCAAGATACAGTGGAGGCACAATATGGAACAGAAGGCATACATTTATTTAGGATTTGTTGTCCCACAATTAATTCAGATCATATTTGTTCAAGATGCGATATTAGCCGTTGGATTAGTGTTTATGGAAGTAAAAAGATTTTACTATTTTGTTGGTGACATTGTCATATTTACCTCAGTAACTAACTGTTACCATGGATTTCCTTTAAAACGCAGGTACGTTTACCCTCAATGAATGGTAAGGTAGCACTAGTACCATGGGCAGATATGTTGAACCATAGTTGTGAGGTACATGATCTTTTCTTAAGGAGCTCATTAAATATTGCATGTTTAGAATTCAGATGCTTCTTACTTATGGTTAACAACAGAAGTCCATTTGGACAAAAAGCCTTGGTTTAGTTTGATATGGCTGACATTAATTTTATCAATTATGATTCGGTTATTGTAGGTGGAAACATATTTGGACTATGATAAATCTTCAAATGGAATTTACTTTACAACTGATCGCCAGTACGAGCCAGGTGAGCAGGTAAATCAAAGCTATGCTATGTCTTACATAGCAAGATTAAGCAGCTGATAATTGGAGTAATTTTAGATACGAGCAACATAAGGCTTTTTTCTTCTCCTTTTCTTCATTTTCGTTATTTACTGATCTTTAGAAGGTGAAGACCTGGATTGTTTGTGGCAGGCCAGGATTTTTTTCCGTTTACCTGAAAAAATGATATGATGACCAGAAGTTCCAAATTGATGGGAATTGGGACTCTACTCAGAAGTTGAGATCCATCTTTTACTTTTTCATGTCATGTCACCAAAAACATAATAGAGAGTTTGCCTCTAAGGACTTTTCCTCCATTTTTTGGGACATTATTGGGACCTAGAGACGTCCTGTGCAGATGGGCAGCCGAACAGGCCCCTAATCTGAGCCCACAAGCAGTAGGGCTTTCTGTTTCAGGGATCTTACATTCCTGTTTCCAAGTGTCCTCATTTTTGTCTAGGAATTTTCCTGTAATAACTTATTTGCTGGATTTATTTAGTTTTGACATATTTTCCTTCTTTTAACTAGGTCTTCATTTCATACGGCAAGAAGTCTAATGGAGAGTTATTGCTGTCATATGGTTTTGTTCCCAAGGAGGGAACCAATCCTTCTGATTCTGTTGAGTTATCATTGTCACTTAAGAAATCTGACAAATGTTACAAGGAGAAATTGGAAGCTCTAAGTAGGCATGGGTTATCAGGGTAAGTTTACATAAATGAATTAGATATAAAAGCTGTATGTACACGGTCAATAATAAGAGATATGTCTTGTTAATGATTATTAGTCTTATCAGCCGTTGCCGTTATTGTTGTTTGATGCTGTCTTTTCTCCTTCTGCTCTGATTTTCCTGATATGTATCATCAACTGAACATCTGCCAATGTGTTGTCTGGCTCATAATTCTGCAGTCTGACTGAAATTTAGTCGAAAACTGACCTCAATCATTTTCAACAGGTCTCAGTGTTTTCCTTTGCAAGTGACTGGTTGGCCAGTGGAGTTGATGGCATATGCTTACTTGGTAGTCAGCCCTGCCAGCATGCTAAAACAATTTGATGCGGTACTGATTGACCTTCCTTAATGCAGTATTTATTACCTGGTTAGTGTACTTCTGTGTTTAATGGAGCTTTATTTCAGATGGCTGCTGCAGCATCAAACAAAACAGAGGGGAAGAAGGATATAAGATACCCTGATTTAGATGAAGAAGCTTTCCAGTTCATCCTAGATAGTTGTGAAGCAAGCATCACAAAGTACTCTAAATTCTTGCAGGTAAGAAACTTCCTATTTGAGCAATGTTAATGAGTCTATTAAAATCCTCAGAATGGGAAGAAAGTGAAACTAGTTTGTATTGCGGATGAAAATATGTGCTGCTAATTTGATTTTGTGGGGTTCCTCTTTTAACAGGCAAGTGGATCTATGGACTTAGATGTGACATCACCAAAGCAGCTCAATCGGAGACTGTTCTTGAAGCAACTAGCTGTCGACTTGTGTAACAGTGAGAGGAGAATACTTTATCGTGCCCAATATGTATGATCTCTCTTCTTCAAGTAATCCAGTTTTTGCATCGTGATCATTTACCGATTTACTCCCTAGATGAGTACATCTGACTAATTTCATGTCGATATGTCTGTGTATTTGTAGATACTCAGGAGGCGGCTTAGAGACATGAAAAGTGGTGAATTGAAAGCTCTCAGGTTATTTGATGGGTTTCGTAATCTGTTTAAATAAATTACACCCGGAAACTGAACCGCATTGGGGTTCTGTACAATTTCCTGATTCAATCGGGGAGGTACAAGTTCAAGTAGATCGGAAAATCACAGTTGCGATGATCATCACATCATTTTGGAGCTGTTAAATAGATGAAAGTAGTGTCTACACACAACTGAGTAAAGATGAAAGTGTTGAAAAATTAGTTATTGTATCCCTAGTGTCTCTTTCCATTTACCGGACATTGGATATCTGAAAATCTGATTGCTGATGGTTGGATGTATTATTATCAAAAGGAGGTTCCAGTTCAGGGGCGGACCCTTTTCAATCTATTAAGTTTTGCTGTTCATTTGTTTTGGTGCTATGTATAATGTATTATGTTGTGGTGTTCATTTGTTGTAAATCCCTTTGCAATTGCTTTACTATGTCGTAACTTGACTGCGTTGGGTGTCTGCAACGCGTGCTCTAAAGATTGCATCTGATGTAACAGCCTCTCTGTAAACGATTTCCTCTTCACATCCCTCTCCCTTGTAGTTTTTTTTTTGTTTCTTTTACATTTTCACATTACTTGTATATTGCAAACCGTTGTTAAAGTTCTCGTCTCATATTTGGAAGTGGTGTCCTCTTTAATTTAATTTGAAGATTATCTTGTAGTGAAAATTTCACTGTTGAAAGGTTGCTGAGTTTATTGCTACCATCTTCACATGTGTTTAGTGATTGTCAATGTTAAAAGCTTGGAGTGTGCAGCAATTTGTCATTGTTGGTCAAAATGAAAGAAATAACGAAGACCCTGATCAGTCGTCGATGCTCGGATTAATCCTGAATTAATTGTTGGAGGCATTTCAGCAGTCGAAGGGATAATTTGATTTACTTTGAAACTCACAGGGCATAATTAGATTGGAGATCACAACGCCGGTGAGGATGGCATCCCCAGCGTATGCTTTAGTCCCTAAAAATCATGCAAGAGAACGAAATATACAACCTGCATGGGCTGCGTCAGATTTTGGTGAACTCTAACTATAATATTAAGGCAAAAATGATTCTCCTGAAGAATATCAAAGATTGGCGGATTTCCCGGCCATATTCAAAAAGACTAAAAAGCTAGCATTTTCACTATACAAAATGTACCAGAAAATAGCTTTGGTATGTCTGGTTTTTACCATGAAAGTATTCTCTGTAACCATAGGACTCCCATATGAATTATCTCAGAGCAGATATGGTACTTACAAAGACCAGGAGCAACAAAAATAGGGATATATCAACACTTGAAACAGCTTCAAAATCACAGCTCTGGCATTTCAACAACCGTCATATGTTATATACATGTTATCGTGTTTTTAACAAGGCAATTTACAGATAACAGACCAAAAGCTGTAATTGCGCTTCCGTCAAAAATACTAAATGCAACTTCCAAGAAGCCTGAAAAGTGTTCTCAGCTGTCCATGATGTTTTGCTCTTCCAATGTCAGCCTTTTGAGTAGTCGCTCTTGATGCTTTGCAAACTCCAGAAATAGATCCCTTAGCTTTTCAGCCTTGCTGTATTCTTCACTTCCCAACTTGACAACTTTCAATTCATTACCAGCTGATTGCTGCTTGTCGTTCTGAAAAGTACGCGTTCGAAAGAATAAGTCACGCCAAAGCGGTAACATAAGTAAAAACAATAACCAAAAAAGAGAAAGGGAAGGCTATTCTTTGTGGACATTGTACAACATCAGCAGAGATACTGACCTCAAGATCTGGCTCCAAGCACCAAAAAGATGTTCTGACCAACTCAGGTTCTGACGACTCAGACACAATCCATGGCCTGCGAGCAACAGATAGTTTAGAAAAGCTCAGCAGCATCAGGAATTAGGAGTAATGAGGGTGTCAACTGCAGTATCAAACTGCTCAAACACCCAAAAGGATGCAACATTCCCTAGTTTAAGAAGCCCCCCCCCCCCCCCAAAAAAAATATTAACTTAAAAGCAATGTTGATGTAGCTGTAGGAACTGAAAGAAACAACTGTCACATGTTATATAACCAAAAACCAATGCAGTACTTAGTTCAATGCAACGAGATAACGCAAACTACCTCCCCTTTGCTGATGTGATCATCTGATCTGGTTTAGCTACGAAATCACACAACCTCTCAAGCTCCTCAGTAGAATTGACCACAAGAGCTCCCCTGGTATATGGCTCCGTGGTCAAACTCGAAAAGACAAAAGCCTCAATTTCAAGAGAAGTCGTTTTTCGTACAAAGTCCACAATTGTTGAAGAGGACACTTCCCTCTCCAAGTTTTCAACAAAGATGAATGAACGAGCATCTGTATGTGCTACATTGGTCTCAGCATGAACTCTATGTTCCAAATCTATGTAGGATGCATCCTCCACTAATTGCTCCATTCCATTGCAATAGTGACCATTCTCTTCATCTATTTGACTTGAAGCCTTCTCTTCTTTCGAATTCACATACTGACTTTCTCTTCCTCCAAAAGACGAATCATGATGATCAGTCTGGCTTCCATTAGTAAGAGTCAAGCTCCCTCCACACAGATCTACATCTTCATCCCTTACATCCCGAAAAACTCCTGTCTTTGAGAAACGGACAGAGAATCAGCAAAGTTGATGATTGGGGTAGGGGAAGGGGAAGCAAAGCAGAACAGTAATTACATAGGAGATCTACAGCAAGAAGTGCATATTTGATTTCAAACCTTCATCAGTCAGCAATGCACGGTCGATCTTTACTGCAATTTCTGATCTCTGCAGAAAAATTGGAGGACGCATCAAATATCATTATCCGGAAAGCAGCAGGAGAATCATGTTTTATAACAGTTTGAAACTTTGAATCACTAAAGTAGTAAAAAGAACAATCACCTGAATTGGGCTTTCTTGACTATATGTAACATCCTCGGTGAACAACTCCGGGGAAGGTGAAGTTATTCCATGCTTCCACTTTGCTATTTCCAAAAAGCAGATAAGTCGAAGATCAAGTTGTGCACGAGATTGGATAGGACAAAGGTCTTCAACACTAGCTGACACAAGTGTTCCAGCTTCAGGACCATGAAGCCAAGAAAGCACAAAGGAGCACATGCACTTCTCTGCTCCATTCACGACGGTATGCTCTTCACGCTTCACCTAATTCAGGCAGAAAAAAACACCAATCAGATCCATATAAGGGGTGATCCAAAATTTTCCACTAACCAGGAACACATTCTAGTAAGCAACATGGTAACTGAGAAACAAGAGTTGTATAATCCAACTTCAACTCATGAAAGTAAGACCGCCTAGTTGATAAAACATCCGGAGATAGTCATCCACTGTCTCATCAGGGTTACTCCCAATAAGACATTTCGGTATTTAGCAAAATCCCTGCCAAGGCATTTATTTTGAAGAAAGAGAGTAAGGCACACTATTCCTCTGTTTGAAATAAATGTTTCATTTTTCCATTTTGGAACACCTGAAATAATCAAGTAATCGACCATCAACCACCTTGCCTCAAACATAATGCTTCATTGCTTAAAATATTCCAAGGAGAAGCTTGAACATAGACTTTGACACTAATGTGAATTAAATAATTCACATCATTTGGATGTCACAGTCAAACTCTCAAAGATACGAGAAAAGTTTTCCAATTAGGTTTCAAGGAAAACAAACAGGAATTTGAAAATTGGTGAGAATATACCATTACATATTGCACATATAGTCAAGAAAGTTCAATTCTAGCTAAAATATTTCCTTATTGATGTAGCTAAATTATTTCAATCAAGAAGTTATATATCAGTGAAAAATATATGTAACAATCAGTCAAACACCAGAATTGGATGTGCTTTCTAGCCAAAAATATTTCATCTGAATATAAATCCCACGAATTTGAGAAAATTGTCATTATGAAATAAGTAAGGGGAAAGAGGAAACGGCTAGTAAAGTCCACCAACATGAAGTGTTACTTAAAGCTCACTTTAACCTATCAAGTATAGTATCAATCAATATCATATATCAAGGCAACTGATTACACAAAGGGGGCGTTTGGATTGGGGTAATCATTAAGGGGGTAATGGAGCAAATTAAAGTGTAATGATTAAAGGGGTAATGGAGAAAATGAAGGGAAAATGGGGGGAAATCATTACCCTTGGGAGAGGTGGATAACTATTATCCCCAAAATGAGGGTAATCATTACCCTCCTTTTCACAAAATCTAACCCCCACTACCTCACATACCTCCCATTTTAGCCTAAAAATTCATTCCATTACCCCCTTAATCATTACCCCAATCCAAACACCACCAAAGGAAAACTAAAACAAGACACAGTGATTAGGGCAGGCACTTGAACTGAAATGTTCATTTAGCACAAACTAAGGGGCTGAACTAAAAACCTTTATACTAACCTTCTTCCTGTGAGAATCTTTACACTTTGTTTGATACAATTCATACAACAAAATGAGTTAATCAAAATCATCAGTAACAATGTACTTAAACCATGAAACCTTTTACTGTTAAAAATCACCAAACAGAAGCCCTCAAAAATTTTGATGCCATATGAATGATAAGCATTCAATATAAAAGGTCTAATGAGAACAATGGTTTTGCAATTGCAGGAGTAACCCTGGTGTGTGTATATCCAAAGTCTAAACCCTTTAGCTGCCCTGCCAATGTTTGAGGGGTAATACCATAATGGTAATGGTTATGTTGCTTTTATTATCTACCATTTCCCAAGTCCAGACATGTTCATATAAAAATTATGACCTAACAGTAACTACTCTTAAGATTATACCTTAGACACTTGCTTACACAATCAAACCACAGTCATCAATGAAACGATCTAATATAAAATCACACCATTCATCTTTATTATTATTATTAATTTTTCATAGCACACCATCTACATTTGAAGTTTTGAACATTAACATTCCCAATTTAATTTCATTTTTTTTAATAAACCATTTCCATTCCCATTGATTAAATGAAACACGCCATTACAGCATATATGCCTAATTTAACAGAAACCCATCTACCATTTCTTCTTTTTATTTATTTTTTCCAGAAAAACTCATCTACCATTTCATAATCATTTATCTCATCCCTTAAACAACACAAAAAAATAAAAAATAAAAAATTTCCATCAACCATCCAAAACACAGTCTTGCCCATAAAATTAAACCAAATAAAAATTTAACAATTTGCCACATTTGAACATCACAACTCACAATTAGTGACATAAAAACAAAATAAAAAAACAATCAAGAAGAGAGAGAATGTATAATTTACCGCTTCAACAACGGCATCATAGAATCGATGATCATCCTCCTTAAAAACCCTCAAAGCACAAACCCTCATCCCTTGTTCAACAATCCCACAATCACAACCCTCAAGCTGTTTACTAATGGGCCGAAACCGAAGCCCAAAACGCAAAATCTCATCCAAACTCTTGAAATCATCAGCATTATATTCTTCCTCACCATCAGCACAAAATTCTCTGTAACTTACGTTTAATGTTTCGTTTGCAAGAACTAAGTTTACGCTATACCATGCATCATCACTGGCGTTTCGAAACTCTGAAACTGGGCCTATTGGTGGTGTGTTACTTGTGGGTTTTTTGGGGGAATTTTTATGGAATTTTCGTTTCTTGATCGCCATTTTTGGAAGAGAGAGAAAAAGGTTGAGGTTTTTGGTGTTGAGGAGTGGGATTGTGGGAGTGGAAATGCGAATGTTTGTTGTTGCTTGCAGGTTTAACAGAGCGGGAGCCTATCAGAAATTAACACAATTTTGACGCTTTAGGATTTTTTTTTTCTTGACAAATTTTTTTTTCGGTTTTTTTCTTGAGAAATTTGAAATGAGAGTGATAGTTGTAATAATAAATGTGATATTAGTGATTTGTGAATTGTGACAAATGACGATTTTGATTCCAACTATTGGTGTTTGGTGGATTATTAATGAACACTTGAATTCCTTTTTTTTTCCAAAATAAAAAATAATTACTCTCTCGGTTCCACTAGCTACTAGGGCGCTTGTTTTTGGATAAGAATTAGAAAAGTGATTAAATGGTATGAATTCTAACAAAAATAATTTTATTTTACTAGATTACCATTTGACTTTAGGTTTCATGAAGAAGTTGAACAATTAATGAAATAATATGAAAGAATGGTAGAAAGGGTAAAACATAATATGTGCTTTATAGGTACTCTAAAATGACTTGTATTGTGGAAAAAATAATTTATTTTCTAGAATGAGTTAATTATATAATATGGAAAGGAGTGAGTACATTTTTTCTTTGTTTTCATTTTTTTTTTTTATCTAAAGTTCACTTGATTTGTTACTAGTTAATTGAGGTAATAAATGGTTAATTTACCACTAACTTTATTTTTGATGTTGATGAGTTGAATTGAAAGAACTATTGGTAATACATCGAGATCTTACCCGCTATTTCAAAATGGATTATCACCAAATTTCATTTGAAATCATTGAAAATTTGCTACAAACACCTCAAATCCCATAAATACAGGTATAAGAGAAACTGAGCACTTACAGAGTAAGCTAATTGTAACTATGGAAATACACTCAAAATGCCATGTCGCAACCCCCTTCGACGAAATGACAACTAAAATGGAAGCCTTCAACTTAAAAAAAATAAAAATCAAAGAGGAAAGAAAATGCTGACAGAATTTATTTTCTTATAAGGACCATTAAAAATAAATGGAGGGAAATAAAATAGGATGAAAATAGAGATATTTGAATGGTTCAAAACTTAAAAACTTGAAATTTGAATTACTAGACCTTTCTTTTTTTTTTTGATCACCAATTACTAGACCTATTAATTGCACATGCTAAATAATAAAATATTTCTTTTTTTAGAGAAAATAAAACAAAAATTACTTCTTGGAAAACCATAATAAGAACAAATTATTTTTATGTGTGCATTAAATCATAATTACACCTTTGCACCAAAATATATGATTACAACTAGATTTCATGCCCGTACAATGCACGGGTTCTCTTTTATCGTCCTCCATTATTAGAATCAATATAATAAAAAAAATTTAATCACATCAATATATAAAGTTGAATAATAGGAGTCTAGCAAGGAACAATAATAACTTTTTTATCAAGAAAAAAAACTCTTTTAACAAAGAATTTTTATTTTTAGTGAATATATAATATTATTTAGGATAATAAATATAATACTTATGTTACTTATTTTTAATATAATACTTATGTTACTTATTTTTATTAAAATAAAATTAACATATTTTTAATTTCTTTTTAATCACCCATGCATTTATGACTATTTATTACGTATTCAATGCCACCTTGGTGAGAACTCATTATATATATATATATATATATATATATATATATATATATATATATATATATATATATATATATATATATATATATATATATATATATATATATATATATATATATATATATATATATATATATATATATATATATATATTGATTGATAATATTTTTTAGGATAATAAATATAATACTTATGTTACTTATTTTTATTAAAATAAAATCAAAATATTTTTAATTTCTTTTTAATCACCCATACATTTATGACTATTTATTACGTATTCAATGTCACCTTAGTGAGAACTCAATTATACATATATACTAGATTTCGTGCCCGTGCAATGCACGGGTTCTTGTTTATCATCCTCCGTTATTAGAATCAATATAATAAAAAAAAAATTAATCACATCAATATATAAAGTTGAATAATAGGAGTCTAGCAAGGAACAATAATAATTTTTTTATCAAGAAAAAAAAAACACTTTCAACAAAGAATTTTTTTTAATGAATATACAATAGTTTTTAGAATAATAAATATAATACTTATGTTACTTATTTTTATTAAAATAAAATTAAAATAATTTTAGTTTCTTTTTAATCACCCATGTATTTATGTCTATTTATTACGTATTCAATGCCACATTGGTGAGGACTCAATTATACATATTAACTAGATTTCGTGCCCGTGCGATGCACGGGTTCTTGTTCATCATCCTCTGTTATTAGAATCAATATAATAAAAAAAATTTAATCACATCAATATATAAAGTTGAATAATAGGAGTAGCAAGGAACAATAATAATCTTTTTCACACATTTAACAAAGAAATTACGTTTTTAGTGAATAAATAATATACCTTTTTTAAGATAATAAATATAATACTTATGTTACTTTTTTTTATTAAAATAAAATAAAAGTATTTTTGAATTATTTTTAATCACCCATACATTTATGACTATTTATTATTTATTTAATGTCACCTTGGTGAGAACTGATGCACGGGTTCATGTTTATCATCCTCCATTATTAGAATTAATATAATAAAAAAAGGTTTAATTATATTGATATATAAAGTCGAATAATAGGAGTAGCTATGAACAATAATAATTTTTTTTATCAACCAAAAAAACACATTTAACAAAGAAATTTCATTTTTAGTGAATATATAATATTTTTTTAAGATAATAAATACAATACTTATGTTACTTATTTTTATTAAAATAAAATCAAACTATTTTTATATTCTTTTTAATCACCCATGCACTTATGAATATTTATTACCTATTGAATGTCACATTGGTGAGAACTCAATTATACATATATTGATATTGATGATATTGATAAAATCAATATAATTTTAATTTCTTTTTAATCAACCATGCATTTATGACTATTTATTACGTATTCAATTCCACCTTGGTGAGAACTCAATTTTACATATACACTAGATTTCATGCCCGTGCGATGCACGGGTTCTTGTTTATCATGCACACTCTGTTATTAGAAGAAATATGATAAACGAATTTAATCATATCAATATATAAAGTTGAATAATAGGAGTAACAAAGAACAATAATAATCTTTTTATCAAAAAAAACATATATTTAACAAAGAAATTACATTTTTAGTGAATTTTATAATTTTTTTTAGGATAATAAATATAATACTTATGTTACTTATTTCTTATTAAAATAAAATAAAATTATTTTTAGTTTCTTTTTAATCACCCATCCATTTATGGCTATTTATTACTTATTCAATACTTGGTGAGAACTCAATTTTACATATATATATATATATATATTGATATTCATGCCCGTGCGATGCACATGTTCTTGTTTATCATGCACACTCTATTATTAGAAGAAATATGATAAAGCAAATTTAATCATATCAATATATAAAGTTGAATAATAGGAGTAGCAAAGAACAATAATAATCTTTTTATCAAAAGAAAAACATATTTAACAAAGAAATTATATTTTTAGTGAATTTATAATTTATAATACTTATGTTACTTATTTCTTATTAAAATATATTAAAACTATTTTTAGTTTTTTTTTTAATCACCCATGCATTTATGGCTATTTATTACTTATACAATGTTTGGTGAGAGCTCAATTTTATATATATATATATATATATATATATATATATACTCCACCGGTCTCTCACCTTGGAGATATTCTTAATTACTCTCCCATTATAATTCACTACTCATTAAGGTATAACTGCAAGTCTAAACTTGCAAACTATTTTCACTACTCATTAAGGTATAACTGCGAGTCTAAACTTGCACACTATTTTCACTACTGATTAAGATATAACTGCGAGTCTAAACTTGCACACTTTTATCATTGGTCTATTACAATATTTTGATTTAAAAGATGAAAGTGATACTCTATATCATATATGTCATAAAAAGTACGATTAAAATGTTATTATATGGATAATGATTTTATCAATAAGGGTGATGGTCTAGTGGTTCCAAACTTACTACTAAGTGGTTGGTAAAAGGTCATAGGTTCGAATTTCAATTTTATTCCCCCTATGCCTTGTGTCTGCTGGCTTCTAAGAACTATACTAGCCCCTTATTGGTGCTACGTTGATAGGGTCAGTGCTTGTGCTGGTTGTTCAGTTAGTTTGATATGTTCGTTGTTGAACACGAGAGTCTAAACATGACGTAGTGGGGGTGCTTCGATCGCCATTCACTTGCACCCTCTTTTTAAAGAGTAAAGAAAAATATATGGATAATAATTTTATCAAGACAACAATTCCTCCTTGAGCAATGATTTTGGCCCCAAGGCACCAATAATCACTCCCTCATCACAAATGTATCCCTTTTCAATTGAAAAACTTCAAGGTTGTTTAGGTGTAAAAATTCAGCAATAAGTGAAGAGAAGCATACATCATACAACACACACAATGAGCCGTCTTGCTTATATATGGCCTTTTATTGTTGTGAGCTAAACTTGATAACTATGAACACTATATTTCATATCCCATACCCGAATTTTATCATTCCAGCGCATAAAAGTTGATCGTTTTCATAGATCTATACATATACTTATTGTAATATCCCGAATTTCTGTCTAATTTAAAACGATTTAAAATCACGAGTTACAGCGGAAAAATCATAGAAATTTGAAGCGCTATCGCCGTATTTAATATTCAAATTAAATACAATGCTAGAAAGAAACCAAATGTTTATATATATCCCAAACATACATACTAGATAATTAAATAATAACTATCTTTTCCAACTAAACTTAAAACAATTAATCCAAATGAAATAGGAAATAATAAACTATTAATTCTCATGCAAGAGAATAAATCTCATTACAACAGTAAAAATCCCAAAATAAAGAATCCCAATCTAGACAAATAAAAGTAAATTGTTCTTAGAAGATATACTATCTTCTTGAGTCGCCTT
Organism: Tetragonia tetragonoides; assembly: GCA_038025085.1. Lineage (NCBI taxonomy): Eukaryota > Viridiplantae > Streptophyta > Magnoliopsida > Caryophyllales > Aizoaceae > Tetragonia > Tetragonia tetragonoides. The sequence goes on along the minus strand of CM076145.1, from coordinate 5,038,018 downwards.
CCTCAAGCTCAACCCACGAGGTACAAAATCCTGCAATCTACTCCCCCATATAGACGAATTCCATATATGTTCATCATAGGTCCACCATTGAAGAGAAATGGACAACAAACACAAGTAAAAAGAAAAACAGCCAATCAACTACACTGAGTAATTCATAACCACATAGCCCATTTAAATCTCCAAGTTAAGCCAACATGCTTAATTAATAAAAATAACGATTATACTTTGGGAAAATAAAAGACAACATGATTTAATTTAAAGACACGCATAAACACCAAATAATAAATCCCATATTTATTATTATCCATTAGCCAAGTTCATTAGAGAGAAGAGAATCGTAAGAATGTCAGAACCAACCACAGAATGCTCAAGAGGATCAAAAGTCATGTGCATGATAGCAAAGAGGGATCAACTGTCCTGGAGTATACATGACTCCCGAAGTACTTCTAGATGTTCCTAAATATGCATACCCTCTCACAACCCTTAGGTTTACAAGAACAACAATTTCTCAATCAAAACTTCACTTGCCTAATTGCTCATCGTATGGATACAAGCTTTAACCAAATACGTTGGGGCCATAACCAATGAAACCCACTCAACGTACCAATTGACAATTCCCATTCGCTCCCTTTGGTGGATCCCTCACCAAAGAAATCTTAACTCCCAATTTATCAATTCAAAGGTGATCACATAGTCAAGTAAATCACATAATCTTGGCAATTCTCAAGTAACACAATATGGTTACAATTTCAGATGACAAATTTTACATGAATGGCATCTAGTCATTGGGCATCTAGTCATCCCTTTTTCCAAAATACTCACAAGTCCAAATATAAATTATCGTTCCCAATTCAATACTAGACAATGAATCACAAATTCCAGTAGACATGAAATTACAACAATGAATCACAAATTCCACTAGACATGAAATTACAACAATGAATTATATAATTCATCTAGACATAGCAATAAGGCAAGTCACGACAAATTAACGTAAACTCCTTACGTTCACGTGCAGTCAACGGACCCTGACAAATCCACAATACACCAATAGTCAATACTTTGACTTCTAAACCTCTTAATTAAATTTTAAAGATGATTTAGTACCCTTAATTAAAATAATTAGGTTGCTGAAATTTCCAGTTACTCATGCATGCTCAAAGTTTCCAAAAATCAATTTACATAAACTAAATTAAGAAACTTTCCAAAACCCTAAAACAAGTCAACCAAAACACCACCAACATCAACCACCACCACACCACCACCGTTGACCACCGTCCAACGGCTGCGCACGGTGCAGCCGTGCGCTGTACACGGCCTGACCGTGTACCGCCAAACCGAAACCCTAATTTTTTGATTTTTTTTTGTTTGTTAAACAATTTTAACAAATCCAAATCTAACGAAATCCAAATAATTAATAAATTTTCAGATTTAATTAAACACAAGATCCAACCTTTAAACTCAACCTTTGATTCAAATTCAATAAAACAATAAACCCAACCCTAATCATGATTCTAACAAGCAAATAGTAGAATCTAGCAAACCTTAGACAAATCATAAAATTAGAGTTTACTCATACAAAAACTAGGGTTCATAAAACTCATACTTGAATCAAATTTAAAGCTTTTAAGAATCAAAATAAAACAAGTTAAGAACACTTACTTGGAATCAAAAGGATCAAAATTGCACAAAAGGATGAATTGTGAAAGAGAGCCAAATTCTCCTTCTCCCCCATTTGTTTCGGTCGGCCGTGAGAGTGAGTGAGAGAGAGTCGTTTCTTTTTTTGTTTTGTTTTGGTAACGAGTCAGTTGTTTTAGAAGTAGAGTATTATTTAGGAACTAAATACACTCATTCCTTCCCTCAACTTCTCCTTTCCTAAAAGTTCTCCTAAAATCACTCCACCATCCAACAATTTGGGAAACAAATTTTAAAACAAAAATTCTGAATTTCCTCACCCACATTTTTGACTAGGCCCAATTTGTTTTATAATTTTCGGCCACTCCGAAAATTATTAAACCCAATTACTTTTATTTGTTTTAGCCCAATTATATTTAACTGGGTCCAAAATCAAAACCCAATATTAAATAGGCTCATTAAACATTTGTGAGCCCAATTAATTATTTAAATTCAAAATTGTATTTTCTTTTTAAGTAGTTATTATTCTAAAATGAATAATAATACGGGGTATTACATCTATCTACTTATTTAAGTAGTGATTGTGATTTGTGATACTTCAAAAGGAATTACATTGAAAGAGCTAACTCCTGTCCAGTGTCCGGCAGAGCTAAGATAGCTTGCTTCTACTCTTTATCCCGACTCATCATATGTTTATTGTAGGCTTAGACGAAGTTGATACTTGTGCTTATTTCACCGTAGCTGCCATGATCATAGCAGTCCCCATTGGAATTAAAGATATTTAGTTGGATACACTTTGTTGTGTTACAAGGGCTTTGAGGTGAGCACAGAGTTGATTGTGCAATTGTCAGAGGGAAATACTGTGGAATTCGATGTGTGAGTACCTCCTTTAACTGGTAGATTGCTATCTGCTTATACTCGAGTTTGGTTGTCTTGTGACCACTATTTCAGTCACCATTCTTTTAACTTGGGGTTTCCTAACAAGTAACGAAACATGCAGCATTAAGTCACCAGGCCACCACCAAAATAAAATGTTCCAATATGAAACCAAAATTTCCAGGCTGCTTTTTATAGTTTATTCCTGTAACCATAAAAACTTAATAACAGAATTAGTGTGTATACCAAGCTTTGTGTATTAGATGAGTGACAAGAATGAATATTTACACAAAAAAAAAGTGAGAAATGGAAAAACAGTGAAAATTGGTGTATGTTAATATACGGAGTGTGTACATATATCTTACTTTGATCAGAGTCTCAAAGCAAAGCATAAGGGGAAATGAAAAGCTTGAAGAAGAAATATAAAGAAGAACCATTGAAATGATCAGTTCACAAGAGAAGGAACGAAATGCTGGAAAAATAAAATGAGGCCAACCAAGACTTGATCTCAGGTCAAGTGACAAGAAGCTTTATGATAGGGCCATTCAACTGCTGAAGTAGATTAGTATTCATGTTCATGAACTGTACGAGTTTACCTATATAACGTTTTTCCGTTTGTTCCATTGGGCCCCTCTAGTCATTGGGCCCTAGGCGGTCGCTCTCGAGGCCTATGCCTAGAAACGGCCCTGAGTGCTCATGTAATCCTGGATCATAATTCTTGATATTCAAGTATAACGTCTTCAGAGTAGGAATCGAAATATCAAACACTAGTGCTTTGTCTGATTCAATGTACCCCTCAAGGTGCAGTACTTCCAACACAGGAGAATTAGATGTAAGTTTGTGTATTATATCACAATGATAGGGATACCATCCATTGAAATGCAGAGTTTTGAGACATGGAAAGGAAACTACTGAGTCAGGAATAGTGACCTCAAAACAAGACGTCAACTTGAGAACTACCATTGTGTTGTAAGTGAGGTTACACTGAGGATACGGAGGAACAGGGATAAGCCCATCGCCACACTCGTCGAAATCCATTTCTAAAACTAACTTTTTCGGGCAGCGACTGATTGCAAAAGAAACCCATGCATTGAAGCGCGAGAAATCCTCTAATTCGTCACAGTCTGCAAGGAATGAATTTGTCCAAGTTCATCGATTTGCAATGGCGAATCACATGATCCACACAGGCCTCATATTTCTCCAACCCCTTATAGTCATAACTATGAAACTCAAGAATGGTAACCAATGTCCAAAGGTACCTCCATCTAGATGATAAAATGCTAGTCGTAACAGCAAGTTTTATCGGGATAAGTAAACTGAGAATGTTACCCAAGACATGATCTGGCAAATTGCTAATCTTGTTTACTCGTCGTCCTTCTTTGTGATTTCGTGAACGTCGTCGTCTACGCTGTTTCTTCATGTTGAGAATTATGACTACAGTTCAAAGGAAGGGTTAAGATTAATTCCTCTTCATTTTGTTACTTAGACCAACAAAATCATAATGAGTCAGAAAATGGGGGCGAGGGTGTTGGAAACTCAAAGTGAAATTACTGATTCAAAATCCTTGAATTTAAACATCTTTAATCATATGAAACAAAATGAATAATAACCAACATTATGAGGAGAATTTCTCATAGCCCAGAATCAATTATCTATTATGTACTAGATTGATTTATGTCTCGTGCGATGTACGGGCTTGTTAGTAACGTGTACACCAAAACAAATATTCTACCTTCCTACAACTACTAAAAATTACAGATCATTTAATGAGCTACAACTAGAATAATACTGAAAATACATTTGCCATTTATAATTACTAGTCTAGCTCAACAATGGAAATAAGCATCTAAAGGAAATGGGAAATTTTTTGTTGTTTTTACTTTTTGGCGGGTTGTTTAACAATATAAAGCATATAAAAACACAATAGATAAATAGAGGTCGAAACATTAAAATTTTCGAGATGAATTAATGGGTCATTCTTGAAATTGGGTAATTGCATTTCACTGGGTAGCTTTCCTAATTACAAAGAATTGATCATGAACTAATGGGCAATTGCAATCAGCTTTGTATAGTAATTGAAAAAGCACAAACATATAGCAAGCTAATTTGATTACAAACAAGTATGAATGTCCGATTGAATTATATGTGCAATTCTCTCTAGTAAAAGATGACAGTCAAAATCAAATGATGATATTAAAAAAATACATATATACAGAAAATGAAAGAGGAAGAAAAGGCAGAAGATTATAATACCGCCAAGGAGTGCTTGTGTTTGACAGAGAGTATGGGGACGGACTGTGGGTGGTCTGTTGTGGCCTGTGGGTGAATGAGAACTGGAACTGCAAAGTGTGTTTGAACTTTGAAATAGCAAGGGAAAACAAAACGAGGGGCCAGAGGATACATTACAGACCCCTTTCTCCCTTTTGATTATACAAGTCACCAACGTTCGAAATGGATTACAATAGAATCCCGACATTATAATTTTGGTCGTGTAGACCTTTAGAGCACCCACATTCGTCACCCAACCATTACTTCTTGCTTTTGTGCCTTCATAGTAATATTTGACGACCCATGGGCATACAAGTCACTTGTTGCCCACACTGGGCAAGGGGTCCCCCTCTCCTGATCTTACTACTCATGTAAGGGCATCATTGTGAGTACTCTTAGGTGAGTGTAGATTCTCTCCATTTACTTGGGTAAATGAAAGCTTTTATTTACTAAATGGAAGGCTAGATTTGCTTCTTTGTACTTTTTAATATAAATAAATAACTTGCAAGAAGCAAATCTGGCCCTTCATTTAGTAAATAGAGAGAATCCTATTCCCTCTTAGGTAACCAAAAAAGAAGAGAATGATGTGTATGAAGAATTAATATGTCTAAGAATTAACAAATCAAATCATTTATTCAATTATTCGTTATCCTATTAATTGACCCTTAAATTGAGCATATGATCATACTATAAAAATCTGATGATAATAATAATAATAATAATAATAATAATAATAATAATAATAATAATAATAATAATAATAGAGCATGATTTTTTTCCTCTTCGATATTTTTGATATTATACATTTTTTTTATTTTTCATTCAAAATATGTTCCATCTCTTCTTCTTTTTTCGATAATTAAATTTGTTCCATCTCTTTTCTTTTTTTGATAATTATATTTGTTTCATATCTTATTTTTCCTTCGGGAACTTGCCAAAGTTTGCACTTTTTCATTTATATTTTTTTTAATCGTACTTTTTGTTATACTTTAGATTGACCTTAATAGATAAAAAATTATTAGATACAGGGATATCCATTGTAAACAATTGGATGAAAAGAAAATTAATATAAAAATAATATATTTTACAAATAGTAACAATCTTATTAGAATGATGATGATCAATCAATATGGGCAATAACTTTGCCTAGTAAAATAATTTTTTTTTGTCGTAAAAAATAATTAAGAAGACCAATTATTATATAGTTATTGCAAATACATTAAGGCCTCTTTTTAAAATAAAAAATAAATAAATATATTAGTGTCTCTTGTAAAAACAAAAACAAAATCTGATTGAAATAACAGCAGGAAGAAAAATGAATACAATGCTAACTATTTTTATTTGCATTTACAAGAAGTCATGTTTTAGCAAAAAAAATTAATGAGATAAAATTTTTGTCTAACTTTAATGATTATAATCCGAGAGTGTACCTCACACTCCCTATTCTCAACTATACAAGGGTCTACATTGCCAAAATTAAAACGTTGGGGTCTAGATGATCTATTTTCAACGTCGGTGGCTCGTGCAACCAAACAACACAACGACAGGGGCTTATGTGATATTTGTTAAACTACTTACTACTAGCCCTAGTAAAGGAGGGGAAATTGGAGTGGGTTGGAAAATGGAGAATTTTAGGTGGATGAAATCAGGGGTGATGGTACGTGGAAGTCTGGCACTGCAATCGGTTCGAAATCGGTGGTTTCAGAATTAAAATCCGTGGCTTCTAAAACGTAATTGGTGGCTTCAGAATCGAAATCGTTGGCTTCTAAACTGAAATCGGTTCAATCAATTCTAATTTCGGCTCCCAAAGTCAAGAACGGGTACCAACCAGTTTAAATTCCAAATAACAACCGATTGGGTATCTAGCGAATACCAATTTTGATTCTCGATACGCGAAATCGATTACTTTTCATTTTGAAATCCAAAAAATTTGAAATTTCCACTACATTGTCGATCGTCGGTTGCATCATAGCACAAAATAAGTAAAATTATAACATTTCTTGTTATTCAATATAAAATTACTTAACTTTAAAAAATACTAAATTTGGAGTTATACATGGACCCGGGACCCAGGAATTGATGGGTACTAGATGAATCCAATTCTAATTCCTAAGTTAGGGACCGAAAAAGGCTCTATTTGATTCATCTAGTGTATGCGAGAGTTAAGCTGCCTTGCCCAACCTATACATGTAAAGATAGAATAGAACGTACTCGATCATTCTCACAAATCTATATATACACCTATGTACTTTTTTGGGGGGCTGAACCTATCTACTTATTTAAGTGGTGATTGTGGTACTTCAAAAGGAACTGCATGAACCAACAAGGGTGGTGGTCTACTGGTTCCAAACTTAATTCCATTTGGTTTGGTAAGGTAAGGTCATAGGTTTGAATCCTCATTCCTCCATGCCTTGTGTCTGCTGGCTTTTAGGAACTATACTAGCCCCTTGTTGGTGCTACATTGACAAGATCAATGCTTCAGCTAGTCTGATGTGTTCGCTATTAAACACGAGAGTCCAAACATGATGTACCGGGGATGCCTCAGTCGTCATTCACTTATACTCTCTTTTTTGACAAGCCAAAAACGAAAGGAATTGCATGAATTCTTGGAAAAAGAGGAAGTCGCTCTATACATTTAGAGAGCTAACCTAAGTGCCATGTCCAATATAGCTAAGGTAGCTTGTTTCTACTCAGGGTCGTTCCTGAGATATTAGAGGTCCTGTGCTAAAATAAAAGAAATTAGGCCTCAACTTCGGTAGTAATGTTTTAGAGGCTCCTGTGATGGGATAAAAGCGAGGACCCCTAAAGTATCGATAGCATGTTTCACCGGCAAAAAAAAAAAAAACGAGAAAAGAAAACAATGTTGTATGTCCAACTCTCTTTACTTCTAAAAGAATTTTTCTAAAAAAATATTTTCCCGAAAAAGAGAAAGATATAATCATTTAACACTAAGAGGAATAATAGATTAAATTACGAACAAAATAAATTTAAAAGTATTAAAGAAACGGAACAACGAAATCTGGGACAGGAAAAATTCATAAAAAAATTAACAACCAGCAAATTTGATCTTGGGTCCCATGTGCGCATCATATTCCTCACTTAACCAATGAGTAAACTATGTATTTTTATCATACCATTTAGATTTTAGTATATATACTAAAACTTTCTTCTGTTTTGGGCCCTCTTGATGTGTTGGGCCCTGTGCGGTCGCACTTGCTACACACCTTCAGAGACGGCCCTGTTTCTACTCTTTACGCCTCATATGTTTACTGTGGGCTTAAACGTTGATACCCATGCTTACTTCATTGCATCTACCATGATCATAACAGTCCCCATTAGAATTAAAATATTTAATTACTTGGATAAACATTGTTGTGTTGTCAGGGCTTTGAGGTAAGCCCAGAGTTGATTGTGCAATAGTCAGAGAGAAATATTGGGGAATTGGGTATGTGAGTACCTCCTTTAACTGGTAGATTGATATATCACTTACACTCGAGTTTGGTTGCCTCACCATTCCCCAATGGCCTAATCCCATGCTCAGGTACAAACACAACATCTTTTCGCAAGTCAAATAACCTAACTTGTGTCTTACTGATAACAAACGAAATATGCACCCAATACTTGGTCAGGCACCACCAAAATAAATGTTCTAATATCGACATTGACATTACCCTAGTGTCTCCAAAAAAGCTCCCGTCAAGGTAGGCTAAAGGAGAGTCGGTTGTACACAACCTTACCCTTGTGAGAGTCTCACAGAGAGACTATTTCTGTTTGACCCGAGATCCCAAGTGCAACCAAAATAAATGTTCTAATATGAGACTAAAATTTCAGCCTACTTTTGATAGTTCTCCCTGTATACTTTTTGATCCTTTTTTGAGGGGATTGTTCCTGTATACTTGAAAAGGCCATGGAGAGCTAAGTCTCAAAAGTAAAATAAAATTTAATCCACTGAGGGTGTGGTTAAAGTTGGCTGGTACAGTCCATATCACCAACAGATTAGAGCAAGCTGCATCCATGATTGCAGAACCACTTTTACAAAGGTTGTACCTATCCTTAGTGAAGAACAACCAGCTCGTGTACTGCATAAATAACCAAAATTATATACATTAATACCAGAATTACCACTGTGAATCATCACTAGCATGCTAGCAGCAACATGGCAACCAACCCTCCAATAGAACAGAAATACTAGTAGTATTACTAGTATACAGCAACATGACAACCAACCCAATACTTTCATTTTAGCCATGTTGTTTTAGACTTTCTCACCTCCAAATTCTATCATAAAGTGCATCTTGGACAACTCAAATCATACATCCAAAGGAAAATGACATAGCACATTAGTAGATTAAGGCTTTCGAAAATCTCAATCACACATTGCTTCAAAAAATGCTAAAGACACCTTCCTCTTTATGTGCTTACAAACGTGGACTTCGCAATTCTCTGATGCTCTATGAAACATCTCAATTTTCTCCACCATTTCATCATCAAGAGGATAGTCATAAGTAGTGAACAACATGAACTCTAGCACTTGAGCGTTGTTCAGCAAATACTCTACTAGGTCAAGCTCATCCCTGCGCCCTTTGAAGAAACTGAAGTCCACTTGTCTTAATTTCAGCTTCAAACAATCTGGAACATCCTTTGGTGGGTTCCATTTAAATTGGGCCTCAAAGGCATACTCTTTGCTATCAAGTTCCTGTTGATCATAACAAGTTCAATCAAGGGATGACAAACTAAGAGAGGTACAATAAGATTAAGCTCCACAACCACAACCACAACCACACTACTCACCTTGTACAATGAAAGACATTCTAAATTAGGCGAAGTTTCAAGAAAATAGCCCAGCAAAGTCCAATCAAAGGATGCACGTTCACAGAGTTCCAAGCTTGTCAAATTGGGAAACATTGGCCAGTGACAACACTCCAAGCGTACAAGAATCTTGAACAAGAGGAGAAAATACAAGTAAACAAAACTAGAAACGTTTATATAATAATGCCACTACAAGTCTTCAGGAATGCAAAACTTACAATGATACAATCAGGAGATAATGATATATCCTTTGCCTTGGCAACCTGCTTGAGAAGCATAAACAGTCGACTCACAAGATCAATATTTGCAGTTTCACCTACATCCATCCAGCGTTGATAATTAACATGGACACTTAGTACGGGATCCAGGTCCTTCACTATGTACCATGGGAAAGTTCGATTTTGGATATCGAGGTATTTGAGCCTTGGGGTGTTGATGACCACATAGTGTTCATGTAATTCTCGGTCATAACTATTGAAATTTACGTATAACGTCTCCAGAGTAGGAACGGAAATATCAAACACTAGTCTTTCGTCTGATTCAAGGTACCCCTCTAGGTGTAGTACTTCCAACACAGGACAACTAGAAATGAGCTGTTCCAGTATATCACTATGATAGGGATACCATCCATTGAAATGCAGAGTTTTGAGACATGGAAAGGAAAGCACTGAGTCAGGAATTGTGACCTCAAAACATGACTTCAATTTGAGAACTACCATCGTGTTATATGTGAGATTGCATTGAGGATATGGAGGAACAGGGATAAGCCCATCACCACACTCATCAAAATCCATTTCTAAAATTAACTTTTCGGGCAGCGACTGATTGCAAAAGAAACCCACTCAATGAAGCGCGAGAAGTCCTCTAATTCATCACAGTCTAGAAGGAATTTGTCCAAGTTCATCGGTTTGCAATGGCGAATCACATGACCCACAAAGGCCTCATAATTCTCCAACTCCTCGTAGTCATGACTATGAAACTCAAGATTGTTAACCAATGTCCAAAGGTACCTCCATCTAGATGATAAAATGCTAGTCGTAACAGCAAGTTTTATCGGAAGTAAACTGAGAATGTTACCCAACACATGATCTGGCAAGTTGCTAATCTTGTCTACTCCTCTTCCTCCTCCTCCTCCTCCTCCTTTGTTTCGTGAACATCGTCGTCTACGCTGATTCTTCATGTTGAGAATTCTGAGTACAGTTCAAATGATTAAAATTAATTCCTCTTCATTTTGTTATTTAGCCTAACAAAATCATAATGAATCAGAAAATGGGGGCAAGGGTGCTAGAAACTTAAAATGAACTTACTAATTCAATATCCTTGAATTTAAAAGTCTTCACATATACGAAACAAATTGAATATTACACCAACATTGTGAGGAGAATTTCTCATAGCGCCAGAATCAATTATCTATACAGTTTGTACACCAAAACAAATCTTCTACCTTCCTACAATTACTCCTAAAAATACAGAACATTTAATTAGCTATAACTAGAATAATACTGAAAATACATTTGCCATATATAATTACCAATCTAGCTCAACAATGGAAATAAGCATCTGAGAGAAATGGGTAATTTTTTTTCTTCTTTCTTTTTGGTGGGTTGGTTAACATGAATCATAAAGCATAAGCAGTTAAGCACAATACTATCAGAATAAATACAGTCTTAAAGGCTAATTATAGATAAATAGAGGTCGAAAAATTAAAACTTTCGAGATGAATAAATGGGCAATTCACTTACAATTGCAATGGGCAATTGCATTTCACTGGGTAGCTTTCCAAATTACAAAGATTTGATCATGAACAAACGGGCAATTGCATTTCAGCATTGTGATTATGACTACCATCTAATTATAGTAATAGAAAAAGAACATGAAGAGAAAGATACTTACAAGTATGAAGGTCCGATTGAATTATCTGGGCAATTCGCTCGGGTGAAACAGACAACCAAAATTGAATGATTTAAAAACCCAAAATAAAACACAAAACACTACAGAGAATTAATTAAAGATGAAGAAAAAAGCAGAAGATTATACCCCTAGAATTGTACCGTCATCAGAAAGTCTGGGAGTGTTTGTGTTTGACAGAGAGAGTGGGACTGTGGTCTGTGACTGTGAGAAACTCGAACTGCAATTGAAGGAGAGAGAAAGGGAGAAAAACAAATGGGAGGGGCGGGGGGTTCATATTAGGGAAAAGAAAGGGAGCTTTTTTTTTTTCATTTTCGAAACTGCTTAACGTGAATGCTGAATTACTAAACGTAAATTTTTTCATCGTAATATTTTTCAAAATACCCTTTTATTTGCAAATCACTATCCTCCCAAAACTTTTTCCTCTGCGAAATCTCCCTAAAATATTATTTCTATCAATTATAAAGAAACCTAAACTTAAATCAACATAGACGATTCTTTCGATCAAAACCAAATCCTAGATGAAATTAGTAATGATATTGAAAGTTAATTAATTAATCAACAAAAGCAATAACCAAAATTGAAAAAAAAAAGGAAAAGAAAAAAAAGAAAATAAAAAAACGAAAGCATCGTAAATCATCACAACGCAATGTCAGACGATTGCGCCGTCGACATTCACCACCCCAACCCACCGGCGAACCCATCACCCATCCAACCGGAAAACCCGTGCCCCACCCCCCGCCGTCGAACCCCGCCTCCCACACCCCACCGGCAAACCCGTCCCAACCCACCGGCGCCACGTTCTCGCTCCTCAGCCCCTTTTTCTTGTTGTGGTAATCCCATTTTTGTGGGATTTATCAAACAGTAAAATAGAAAAGCCTTTTAATAAAAGGTTTTCCTTCGTTGTCTCTCAATCACATAACTAAATATAGGAAGACTTCCCTATATAAAAAAAAGGGGAAATCCCTGTGATGTGAAGATATAAAAAAAAAAATCAGACAGAAGAAAAGAGAGAAGAGTGAGTTTAATACATTCTAAATAAATTGTGTAATCCTCAAGAATTAGGTCAATCTTGAGAGACAATTTTGTACTCTTGTTTTAGAGAGAATATATAACTTTTGAGTATTCCTTGTTGGTGTTTATCTTTCTTCTGTATTAGTATTTATTCGTTGCCTATTAGATTTTGGGAACGTCCTTATCTCCCAACAAAGTGGTATCAGAGCTAGGTCTATTGAATATGGACGCTAATAATGGCAATATGATTAAGTTGACCGCTTCCAATTATGCAGTGTGGAAGCCAAAGATGGAAGATCTTCTCTACATTAAAGATTTATGGTTGCCCATTACAATGAAAACCATATCCGAAAAACCTGCAACCAAAGCCGGTGAGAAAACCAATGAAAAGACTGATGAACAGTCTTCGATCCCTTCCAGTGTCGAATCTATGTCCGCTGCTGATTGGGCGGTACTCAACAGGAAATGTGCCGCACAGATTCGACAATGGATTGATAAAAGCATTTTTCAAAGTTTCGCTAATGAGCATAACGCTTATGTTCTTTGGGAAAAGTTGGAGAAAACCTATGCTAGAACAACCGCTCAGAATAAAGCAAATCTGATGCGAAGGCTCGTGAACTTGAAGTATAAGGATGATACTAGTGTCTCCGAGCATTTAAGTGAGTTCGAAGGTTTGGCTGATCAAATTAGCTCAATGGAGTTAAACTTGGATAATGAGCTAATAGCTTTATTGTTGCTAAGCTCATTACCCAAAAGTTGGGACACATTAATTGTGTCGGTGAGTAACTCTGCACCAGAAGGAAAGCTTACCATGGATATGGTAAAAGATCGTCTGCTCAATGAGGAGTCCAGACGGAAAGATGACGATTCAACCTCCAATAACGAGCAAGCCCTTGTCGCTAGTGAACAAGGAAATAAGTATTGGCGTGGGAGAAATAAAAGTCGAAATCCCCACCAGCAACAACGAGGACGTTCAAAGTCTCGATCAAGGAGAGACGTTACTTGTCATCATTGCGGCCTTTCAGGACACTTTGTTCGGGAATGCAGAAAGTTAAAAGCCGAACAATCCAAAAAGCAGGAGAATAGTCGAAGTGAGAGCAGTCGAACGAACGATTCTGCAACATTTGCAGAAGAGGTGATTGTTGTTCAAGATAGTGGTTATATCAACCTTGCTTGTCAAGACTCAACCTGGGTAATTGACTCGGGTGCTTCCTTCCATGTCTCCCCAAGAAAGGAATTCTTTTCATCCTATACCAGTGGAGATTTCGGTTTGGTAAGGATGGGAAACGATGGCATATGCAAAATTGTCGGACTCGGCAATATTTATTTGGAAACAACAAATGGATGCAAACTGTTATTAAAAGATGTAAGACATGTCCCAGACATTCGTCTTAATCTAATCTCAGCTGGTAAGCTAGATGATGAAGGTTATGTTAACCACTTTGGTGAAGGTAAGTGGAAGCTCACCAAAGGAAGTTTAGTGGTAGCCAAGGGTGAGAAAAATAGGTCCCTTTACACCACTTAGGTCAAACTCTACGATGGAGAAGTCAATGCAGTGAAGAGTGTTCCAACCGAGTTATGGCACAAGAGACTCGGTCACATGAGTGAAAAAGGACTCGACATCCTTGCCAAGAAGGATCTTTTACCAGGCCTGCAAGGTACAAAGTTGCATACTTGTGTTGATTGTGTAATGGGGAAACAACACAGGGTTGCATTTCATAGTAGGCCACCATCCAGAAAATCTAATCGTTTAGATTTAATTCATACTGATGTTTGTTCAATGCCAAGTAAAACACTTGGTGGTGCTCTTTACTTTGTCACCTTCATTGATGACCATACAAGAAAGGTGTGGGCGTTTGCCTTGAAAAGTAAAGACCAAGTTTTGGATACTTTTAAGGATTTTCATTTGAAGGTAGAGAGAGAAACAAGCAAACAGCTCAAGAGTGTACGTTCAGACAATAGTGGCGAATATAGAGGCCCTTTCAAAGAATACTGTAAAGGTTATGGCATCAGGCTTGAGAAGTCTGTTGCAAAGACGCCGCAACACAACGACATTGCTGAAAGGATGAACCGAACCATATGTGAGAGGATCAGATGTATGCTCTCAAATGCAAAACTGCCAAGCTCCTTTTGGGGGGAGGCAATGAGGACAACAGTTGACCTGATCAACCGTTCACCTTCAGCTCCACTGAATGGTGATACTCCGGAAAGCGTGTGGACCGGAAAGAAAGTTTCATATGGTCACTTAAAGGTCTTTGGATGTAGAGCTTTGGTTCATATACCAAGAGACGAGAGATCCAAGCTTGATAAAAAGGCTAAAGAATGCATATTCTTGGGTTATGCTCATGAAGAATTTGGCTACAGATTGTGGGATCCTATTAAGAAAAGGATCATTCGAAGTAGAGATGTTGTATTTCTTGAAGATCAAACCATTGAAAACATTGAGAAAGGCGAGAAGCCGCAACAATTAGAAGAACAACCAGTTAGCTTAGACCCTATTTCCCCACCACAAGTTTCTATTGACAGGGGAGATATCCCGGATGGAGTTACTGACACTCCAGAAGATGATGATGAGGTTCCAGAGCCACCTGCTGAGCAGGGGGAGGAGACCCCTTTGACTGAGTCGGAACAACCTCAGTATGGCAGGGGACATAGAGTGCCTATTCCATCCACGAGATATAGTAGGTCTGAGTATGTTATGTTGACTGATGAAGGGGAGCCAGAAAATTTTCAAGAGGTTATGGCTCACAAGGATAAAGGTAACTGGGTGAAAGCTCTGCAAGAAGAGATGCATTCCTTGCAGAAGAATCAAACGTATGAGTTGGTAGAACTCCCACAGGGAAAGAAGGCCTTAAAGAACAAGTGGGTCTTCAAGTTGAAAAAGGACGGAGACAAAATCCTGAAATGCAAAGCACGGTTGGTCGTCAAAGGATTTGGTCAGAAGAAAGGAATTGACTTTGACGAGATTTTTTCCCCGGTTGTGAAAATGACATCAATTCGAGTCATTTTGGGATTGGCTGCTAGTATGAACCTTGAGATTGAGCAGCTAGATGTGAAAACGGCATTCCTTCACGGAGATCTTGATGAAGAGATATATATGACACAACCGGAAGGATTTGAAATAAAAGGAAAGAAGAACTTGGTCTGTCGGCTGAAGAAAAGTCTATATGGCCTTAAGCAGGCACCACGACAGTGGTATAAGAAGTTTGACTCATTCATGATGGGTCATGGATACAAGAGAACTGACGCAGTCCAGTGTGTTTATATCCGGAGGTACTCCGATGGAAATTTCATAATCCTTCTATTGTATGTTGACGACATGCTAATTGTTGGTCGAGATGTTAGCCAGATTGGCAAACTCAAGGCTGATTTATCTAAGTCTTTTGACATGAAGGACTTAGGCCCAGCTCAACAAATATTAGGTATGAAAATTACCCGCGATAGGAAAGCTGGAAAGGTATGGCTGTCGCAAGAAAAATATGTTGAACGAATGCTACAGAGGTTCAATATGAAAGATGCTAAGCTTGTTAGTACTCCACTTGCTAGTCATTTTCAACTAAGTAAGAGTTCTTGCCCACTACTCAAAAGGAGATAGAAGAAATGGAAGTAGTTCCCTACTCTTCAGCAGTAGGAAGTCTTATGTATGCAATGGTTTGCACCAGGCCAGATATCGCTCATGCAGTCGGAGTAGTGAGCAGATTTCTTTCAAATCCAGGAAAGGTACACTGGGAAGCAGTGAAATGGATCTTCAGGTACTTGAAGGGTACATCTAAACTATGCTTAAGTTTTGGAAGTTCCAAACTAGCCTTGGAAGGTTACACTGATGCAGACATGGCAGGAGATCTGGACAGTAGAAAATCTACATCTGGATTATTGTTTACCTTCGCAGGGGGAGCTGTTTCATGGAAGTCCAAGCTGCAGAAATGTGTTGCCTTGTCTACAACAGAAGCAGAATACATTGCTGCTACTGAAGCAGGAAAAGAGATGTTATGGTTAAAGAGATTTCTCCAAGAGCTTGGTTTGAAACAAGACATATATGTCATCTATTGTGATAGTCAGAGTGCAATAGACTTGAGCAAGAATGCAATGTATCATTCTCGCACCAAGCATATAGATGTTAGATATCATTGGATACGCGGAGTGATAGAGAGCCACATGTTGCAGATACAGAAGATTCATACCGACGAGAACCCATCAGATATGATGACGAAGATTGTGACCCGAGAAAAGCATGAGTTATGCAGGAAGAAGTCTGGCATGGATACACATAACGTATTGTAGTGAACCCACCTAAATGGGAGGGGGAGGATTGTTGTGGTAATCCCATTTTTGTGGGATTTATCAAACAGTAAAATAGAAAAGCCTTTTAATAAAAGGTTTTCCTTCGTTGTCTCTCAATCACAGAACTAAATATAGGAAGACTTCCCTATATAAAAAAAAGGGGAAATCCCTGTGATGTGAAGATATAAAAAAAAAATCAGACAGAAGAAAAGAGAGAAGAGTGAGTTTAATACACTCTAAATAAATTGTGTAATCCTCAAGAATTAGGTCAATCTTGAGAGACAATTTTGTACTCTTGTTTTAGAGAGAATATATAACTTTTGAGTATTCCTTGTTGGTGTTTATCTTTCTTCTGTATTAGTATTTATTCGTTGCCTATTAGATTTTGGGAACGTCCTTATCTCCCAACATTTCTCTTTATTTTGCACCACTCTTTCTCTCTCTTTCTGCTCCTCAGCCACCCTTACGAATGTATCCTTCTCTTCCTGCCTCCTCAACCACCATACCTACCACCACGCCTCTGCCGATGCGGTTCCACCATCGAACTACTGCTCAGACGAGGGAGGTATGGGTTTAGGGATAGAGAACTGGGAGAGAAAATATAGAGGGTGAAAACTTTTAGGGTATATTCGGAAAAAAAATATTACGTTAAGTAATTTGCGATTTACATTAAGCAATTTCTTTTTTTTTGTGAAGTTTTTTAGGTGGAAGGAAATGGGAATAGCCAAGTAAATAATGCAGGGGAATTTGGAGTGGATTTGGAAAATGGAGGATTTTAGCTAAAAGTAATATTCGAGATTGGTGTGAGAATAAAACAAAATGTGTGAATGACTCATCATGGTTAAATCTAAACACGCGGTATATATGAGAGTGTATCTAGTTTATCTCAACTTATGCATGTAAAATAGAACTCGACCAATGCATAAATAAATAGTTTTTGTTAGAAGGGTTGTATATGCATGTAGCATGTAAACCCGAGATGCCAGTTTAGGAAAGGAAGTATACTTGTTATTGGCCTGTACTAGGGTGAATTGAGAGGGGGGGGGGAATCAAAAGGGTAGTCTTCATTTCTACTAGAAATCAAAGATGATCCAAATTCACGAAAATCTTAAAATGACACTGACTATGAAATATAAAAAACATTTATTAATATTGACTGAAGCCGTGAACATGTAAAAGTAAGTTAGATTTCATTTTATCCTTACACTTTTTTATTGGCTATTGTTACAAGGTGAATATATGATAAATTTGTTGAAAAACATGAACTAGATCCAATTTATTCGGTTTGATAAAGCAAATTTTCGAGTCAATTTTTTTCTAAATCCCGGCTTTCAATTTCGCTTTCAATTTTTCGAATTTCCATTACAAGTGTACAACCCTAATTAAAACCTCAAGCATTTGGTAGATAATTCCCTAATGTTTGGAAGTAACATAAGTCAACATTTTCATTACTCATTAGTCAGTCACCTTTGTCTCGGCAAAGTGCAATCAAACAACTATCATCTCATAAGTCCTAACGGAAGTTTAGTTAACGGAAGTTACACCGAAGCTCTCCCATTAGCCAATAGGTGCTCGCCAATTCATCAACAATACGTATAACACAGACCTTGTCGAGAAAGTACCACCTCCTCCTCTCTCTCTCTCTGTCAAACAGAAACTCTCAGATGTTCAAACCTCAAACCTCACACAAAGTCTGAAACTCAAATTAAAGTCATAGCTAACTCAAAATCAAACGCATCTTGAAGGTAATTCTTGTCTACCCTCTTTATATTTCTCTCTTTTGGCATCTGGGTTTGGCTTCAATTTTTCTGGGTACATTTGATTTGATCTTACAGCTACTGAGCTTAAAGATGGAGCAAAAATGGGGAATGATAGAGAAAATGGTGATGGGAATAATGTTAATGGTATTATTTAGCATTAAATTAAAAGGGGTAGCTGGTTTGAGATTTGTTATAGATAGAGAAGAGTGTTTCTCTCACAAGGTTCAATATGAAGGTGACACCGTCCATTTCTCTTACGTTGTTATCAAAGCTGAAACTGCCTGGCATTCTGAGAATGATGCTGGCGTTGATCTTGTGGTAAATATATTCTTCCTTATTTCAAAGTTTTGATTTTGATTTGTATTTTTGTGGTTTGATTTTTTAGGATTTGGTTGAATTTATGATTTTTCCATTGTAGCATGTTAAAATTGAGCTTGGTGTTTGATTTGTTAAATGTAATTCTTTGTATGAATTGGTCTGAGATGGTTTAGTGAGATTTTTAGCTATTTAAACCACAAATGGTTTAGGTACTGAAAATTAGAACTTCTAGATTTGATATCTAAATCTCCCTGCATTGCTTGTGGGGTGGGGTCGGGTGGAGGGAGGTTTATTGTGGCATCACTGTATTCGAAAGCAATCGATTGCGTTTTAAGCAGCCGGTGATAGCCTTCTATGATTATTAGGATCCAATTAATTGTTTGAGCTCATGGATGATTTGGTTTAAATTCCTTGACATCCTTGTTAGTTTGCTTGAACTGTAGAAGCAGAGAGGGGCATGTATCTTTTGGATATTGTTTAGTTTTGTTATGGTTTAAACTTTAAAGCTCCCTCTAGCACAAGATTTCAAGGTATTGTTCAACCATTCCTAGCCAGAAGGTGGGAATGATATCCTTGGATGATGCTATTTGGATATTGTTTACTTTTGTTATGGTTTGAAGCTCCCTCTAGCACATGATTTCAAGGTATTGTTCGATCTTCGTAGCTAGAAGGTGGGAATAATATCCTTGGATGATGCTGTTTGGAGGACCTGGAGGTAGCTTATCTTTGATACCTTGTTATTGCAATCCTATTTCAAGCAATAAAAGAATAGTCAATTATCCAAAAAAAAAGAAGAAGGTGGTGGTCTGATCCATAATTGACTTACCTCCACTGCATGAGAACCAAACTTTTCACCGTATGAGGAATTATCATAAGAGAACTAAAGTTGATCAAAAACTAAGAGAATTAGTATTGAAGAGTTAGCAGTCGAATCTGAATCCCTTATTAACCCTCTCATATAGGCTTACACTCAATTACTTCTCGACCTTTATCTTGTAAGTCCTTCCTTCGGTGCTTGGGGACTACTCTTGCCTGGTTTCCTTTGGCTGATTTCATTTTGAAAGCGAAGATGCCTCTAAAAGTAAGGGCTTTTATGTGGACTTTGGTGCTGGATAGGATCAACACAGATTATATGAGGCAGAGGAGGTGGCCAGGGATGGTTTTGCAACCGGACATCTGTTTGCTTTGGCGGGCTAGTAGTGAGACATCGTTACATCTTTTTATTGAGTGTGCTGTGGCTCATAGCTTTTGGAATATGCTGTTTGGAGAGTTGCGGCCTTCCCCTTCTAGTGTGGTGGCGTTCTTGCAAATACAGTTTGGGGGTTCTAGGGTGGGAAGGAGAGGAAGTTGTGGTGGCTTAATGATTATTTTGCAATCTTATGGGGTATTTAGGTGGAGAGGAAAGCTCGGTTATTCAATGGGGTCTCAGTCCCTCCTTCGTTGCTTTGGGAGAAGGTCACCTACTTGGCTTCTTTGTGGGCTAAAGCTGCGAGGGTTTTCAGGGTTACACTATTGCAGAAATTCAAAGGAATTGGTCTATCTTGTAATTGTTTATTGCAGAAGGTGCCGTATCCTCTCTCTTGCTGTAAATTGGCTCCTTCATTGATATAATCTCTCTCTTAATCTAGAAAAAACTTCCCGACCTCTATCTCTAGATCGCACAAGAAAAGACATTCGTTTTTACACTTGAAGTGTTTCCCATATGTTTTACAGTACAAGACTTCTCTACACCTTCGTATCACATGCCCAAAAAACTTAATCATCTGCTCTCCTCTCTTCATGTGCTTACTTCGCCATAGGTTAGCCTGCTCCGAAAATGGTCAACATAAATGCCCATACAGCATACACTGTCATACATAACTATGGACAGTTGGTCTTTCGGCCGTTTTCTACACCTTGAACCATGACAGTCCTCCTTTTACATAGGCTCATCAAGCATCCCTCTTGTATTCCATGCACGTGCTTAATTCAAGTACTTCAAACCAATAGGTGTATTAGGTGCATACCCTTCAAGCTCACCTTTGGCACAAGTGCAATAAACCAAGAGATTCATGACTCCAAGCATGCGTCACTTGTACCTTCCAAGAAACCATTTCGATTCAGATGGCACAAGGCATCTTGCATTCATCTTCGTAACTTTTGTCTAGCAATCTAGAAGATGAATTTCTGACATATTCTCCCTTGACCCAACCAACAATGCAAACCCAATGGCCCATCATGTCGCCATGTTAGCCATGTACTAGATGTCAGATCTCCTTATTTGATCATCAACGACTTGTCTTCATCTCATTTCAAGGCATCATCAGTCAACCATGGCACCTAACAACCACCAAGAACCATGGCAGGGTGTACCCTGCTCGTGTTCACGAAATTTTATGACACCTTGCTTTCTCCTAACCATACCATCAACTCATTCCAATAACGGAAACCAAGCTCTGATGCCTGTGCTAGGAAATAAACAACGGAGAAGAACATCAAAATTTCATCTTGGTTTCAAAGACAAGAAAATGGTTATCATAATATTGACACTAGACCATTTTCACAACCATTGAACCCTTGAGATGCAATTGTGTGAAAATGGTGCAGCAGCTTCCGTCATGTGCCTAATGTTTGACCGCACAACTGCTGCACTGCAAGTTCAACCCCAGAAAACCCTGGATGCCATCTACCAATTGAATCATCTGGATTAGCTGACTGCAGATATTCCATGCATTGAAGGTGATTAGTGTTTCCCGCAGCTCTACTTCTGTTCTGTACCATGTCTCAGTAGGTTGCTTTCTGGCCTCTTAATGCTAACCTTGGCAATGGGATCCATTGTATTATTCAGGTTTGTAGTGATGCCAGATGATATAACCAACTTATCTCATACTTGTATAGTTGTATGCAGGCATCGCTTTTTGATGAAAAGGCATGATTACTTGAAAAGTAAAATGTACGTGGATTTCAAAATTTGGAAGTCAGGGAACTGAATTTCTTTCATCTTGCACTTGAAGTTGCAGCAAGGCTGACATTGAGCAGCTAGAAGTTAGGGCGAATCAAGCCAAATTTGTCGCATCAATTCATTCAATTGTTTTTGAGGCACTACTAAAGCTACTTTTTGAACAAGAACTCTGATGGATTACAAATTCTAGGTTAACCATGAGCAGCCGTAGTTGGTTTATCCTTTCAAACTAATCCCTATGTCTATGCATGTGATATGTTGTCTTTGCAATGTTCAAAACAGTTATAGTTCCTAGTTTTTATGCTCATGAACATAAAGTCTTGAAAAAACAGCCTATGATTGAAATGGAAAGCTTACTAGTAACAATGGTTTCTCTTCTGTTTATTGACACTTTGACTTGATACCAGGTAAAGGGACCTGATGGTGAGCAACTTCATGACACACGCGACAAGACTAGTGAGAAGTTTGAGTTTGTCGCTCACAGGAAAGGAGTCTACAATTTCTGTTTCTCTAACAAGTCTCCCTATCATGAGACCATCGATTTTGATGTACATGTTGGCCACTATGGATATTATGATCATCACGCTAAGGATGGCAAGTGATCAGCTAACTGTCTTTCTGATATTTCTGTCTGTTATCTGGATAAAGTTCCTTATGAAATTATTCGGTATTCTTGTGTCATTTTGCAGAGCATTTGAGTCCAGTGTATGAGCAGATTGCCAAATTGGAGGAAGCTCTCTACAACATACAGTTCGAGCAGCATTGGTTGGAGGCTGAGACCGACCGCCAAGCAATAAGTATGGCCTTCAGAAATAATTCTATTTTTTGTTCCCTTTCTTTTTTCTTTCAATTTTTTGTTTTGCACATTGCTAAGGAACTAACATAAGAGGTGGAGGGGGGGGGGGGAGCCGTAGCACTATATTTCTTAGTTAGTACGTCTTGTGTTTGACCGTCTTATAGTGAGACGGCTAGTGAAAGTAATACTTTTCACTTCAAAAGTTCTACTTTTCAGTATTGAAAAATATTACTTTACAAAAAATTAGTATTACTTTTGGATTGAAAAGTGTTACTTACACTGACCGTCTTACCATACGTTTATAGTATGACGATCATATACAAACTTTTGTGTTCCTTTGGCAATATTTTTTCAGAAACTTGACACAAGCTGTTATTAGGATATTAGCTCAATCAAAACACACACCAGATTGTTGACAGGACAATCGACCAAATCAAGTAACCCAACACATATATATCAACCGCAACAATAAATGACACAAAATAGACATACACCAAAATGATGAGGAAAAACCTTTGGAGCGGAGAAAGAAAGAAACCACAAAATTTGCAAGATTTCAAAGTTTTAAGCTTTTGACTTAAGCTTGAAACATCACCCCAAATCAAAAATAGGTACTCAACACAGCTCCAGGAGGACAAATTGACACAACTATCGATACTACTACTCACAAATTCCAGGAACCAAACCCTAGAAAATACCTTTGTTGAAAATACAAGCGATTGAGCAGCGACACACCTTCGAGTACAATAGCGAATTTGTCGTCTACCCCTTGCAACCCCCCCCCCCTTTTATTTTGTTCTTTCTCACTCTGCTTGTCGTGAGCTTTATGTAGCTCCCAAAAGACAACCTCTATTATGTTGTCTTACCCATATCATCAGGTAGCCACAAAACTTCCTATAAAAACCAAAATTAGCCAAGCCCACTTGTCGGCTTAAGTTAGGCGTCCAAAGTAAGGCATATTAGCCAAGTGCACTAACACAATATATTGAAGTGAATTCTGTTTCACCAACACCACTTTTTTTTCCTTTTCTTTTCTTTTGTTGAAACTATATTAAACAATAAAATATAACTTCAAATGGGGCTGGACCCACGACAATCTCCGCCTCCATCCTACTTTGGAGGAGCTATAGAATGCCAGCAATAACTTGGACAACATCTCCGCAAGCTAACTTCCGAGAACCACCTACGTCAACGCACAATGGTCATCGGCTGAAGTTTGTTTATACTGTAATGTTTCTCATAAACAAATCAAATTTCTTGTACCATTGTGTTTGTGCCTGTTTGAGCCCATAAAGACTCTTCTTCAACTTGCAAACCATATTTTCTCTTGAACTTTCAAATCCTTCCGGCTGCTCCATATAAATTTCTTCATGCAAGTCACCATGTAAAAATACACTTTTTACATTTCACTGTTCAATTTCAAGTTTCAAACTAGCAATTAGACCCAACACCGTACAGATAGATGTCATCTTGACCATAGTTGTATCCCCTCACCACTATTCGGGGCTTCGCTTCCCTAACATGTTGTCATCCTTCTTGTACTTAAATGTCACCTGCTTCACAAATCATAAGTTTCATTATTTTTTAAGGAATCCAACTCCTCTTGCATAGCCTTTAGCCACTCTGCTTTGTCTTGGCTTGACAACTTTGATACTTGGTAGAAGGCTTACGCTCTCTGGTTGACCTTCTAAATTGTGCATATCGCATCTTTGGGGTGGATTACTCCCCTTGGTCAGAAACCTCTTCTGTTTCATGTGCATCACATCACCTCAGGTTGTACCTCGGTGTCATCGTGTTATCAACAAGTTGACGAAGGTGGTTTCCGGAAGCAAGCTTGAGTTTTATCTTTTCTCCAAAATGGGCTGGAGGGGGAGATTGTTGTGGGTCCAACCCCATTTATTTATAATTATACTTTAAAATATAGTTTCAGTGTTGGTGAAACCGAATTCACTTCGGTGTATTGGATATTTGGATTATGCGCTTGGCAAATAGGCCTTACTTTTCTTGGCACCTAACTTAAGCCCACAAGTGGGCTTGGTTATTTTTGGCTTTGTGGACAAATGTTGTCTTTTGGAAGCTACATAAAGCTCACGACAAAGTGCACAAGGTAGACACAAAACAGAAGCAGAGTGAGAGAGAGCAAAATAGGTTACATGGGGTGAGTGACAAACTAGCTGTGGGTATTCAACTTCGGGTCATTGCTCGGTTCAACTAGAAGGTGTGTGGGTGCTCAATTGCTTGTATCTTCAACAAAGGTAATTTTAGGGTTTGGTTTCTAGAATGTGAGGGTTTGATTTCTAGAATGTGAGTAGTAGTGATAGTTTTATCAAATTGTACTCGCAACTGGAGCCTTGTTTGAGAACATGTTGATTGTGATGGTGTTTCAAGCTTGGTCAAACACTTGAAACTTTGAGCTCTTGTAAATTTGCTATTTAATTACGTAAATTTACTGTCGGTGTGGCCCGAGGTTTTTCCCTCTGGTCCATAGGGTTCTCCATGTAAATTTATTGTTTGTTTATTTTCTGTCATTTACATTTGTTGTGCTTGGGTTATTTGATTTGGCTGATTCTCTTGACGATCTTGTGGGTTTTTTTGTCCGGAACCCCAACATTACCATGCATAGAGAACAACTTGATTGCAGTATATTCAATTGCCAATCACACTTGCTTTATGTTTGCCAAGCTACTACAAAATAGTACTTCACAAGAAACTTTATAATTAGTTGAGATGTATTCACCTTGGTAGATCTGCCCCAAGCTTACATCCATTCTGAAACTTAGCTTGTGTAACCAAGTGGAGTGATTGACAAGTAGGTAGTACTCATTTTCTTTTTCTTTTTCTCTTTTCCTTTTCTTGAGGGAAGAAGGGGGAGGGGAACTTCGGAGGAAGGAGTAAAGGGAGAGGGGGTAATATAAAGGCTAGGGAAATCACTCCCCACAAATACTCTAGTGGGATTTGAACTCGGTGGGGTGGGAACGTACCCCACTCAAGTTCTTACCAATAGGCTTGACCTTCGCTAGCTGCATACAAACATTTCTTGGCATTGCTACAATATAATTACTTGACAATGGAGTCAAAATGCATTGCTTGAATCTATCCTCATGTCTTCACTTTAATTAAAACATGCTGAGGATAATAGTCGATTCTCTACCCATGGTCTGATTCTTTAACATTATGAGGGTTGTGACTTGAAAACTTGACTGATTTGGCTGCAGTTAATGAAGGAATGAGCCGAAGAGCTCTCCACAAGGCATTTTTCGAATCAGCAGCACTTGTTGGTGCTAGTGTGCTCCAAATTTACCTCCTCAAGCGCCTATTTGAGCGGAAGCTCGGAACATCCAGAGTTTAGAAAGTTTGCAGATGCCTCAGTTTTAGACTGGCATCACTTTTGCTGTCTCTTTTGTGTGTGTTTTCTGTTCCCTCTTTTTCTTCCTCTTCTCTCCCACTACAAAGTAGTTAAGCAGTTTCAAAAACCAGTACAGATGGCGATTCATTCTGTTTACTGTTAAAGACGTTTTAAATTTATTTTTTCCTTCACCTTCTGAAGACCAAAGCGTCATTTCATGTACCTAGTCTATAGTGTCTGTTGTACAAGTAGTAGATCTTATATTCTAGCTGTAGCCTCAGTGCACAGGTTCTCTTTAATATTCTGTGAAGTTCTGTGCTAGTCAAATTCTCTCTCTTCTATGCTTCCTGTAAGGGCATGTTCTCCTCAACTTCCTCTTGAAGTATTGAATAAAATTCAGTTCAGTTCAGTAAAATTCAGTTCAGTTCACTTTAGAAAAATTCAGTAGAGTTCGGGAAACCAAAGAACAAATTTACTCTTTGTAATTGTAGATTCAGTAAAAATAAGTTCAGCTCAGAAAAATTTAGTTTAGTTCATTAAATTTCAATTCAGTTCAGTATTGTGCAAATAAGTTCAGTAAAAAGAAGGTGAAGAGAATGAGCCCTAAGTCTTACTGTAGTAATAATGTACCTATTGGTTTATAAAAGGCAACTTCCTTTAATCCTAATGTTGCTCAAATCTTAAAAGAGTTATGTATGATAGTAGAAAGTCGGATGTATGACTTCATATTATCCCCATGCTTAGTAATATGAATAATCACAAATGTTCGAACTTCAAATAAGTACAAGGTCGAGCCAATTTTAATGGTGAAGCGTTACCCAACATTGAGTCAAATTTTGTTGGAGGGCTCAAAAGTGGCAAATGCGTCATGATTTATTCAATAAATTTGTTCGTGTAGGACTGTAGTCTTTGTGCTTGTTTAGATGCCGAATTAGAGGAGGCTCGTGTGCTCTTATTTGGCTTGGAAACAGCATGGCAATTAAGCGACCTAGAGATTGATTGTACCGAAGACTGATTGTTCTAGTTTGAATGCCAAGCTCAGGCATGGTCTAGTACTATACGAGATTGTCATGTGCACGGGAAAATTTGATTTTTAGTTTGGCCTTCTGTTCGAAGGTGGGGCAATGTGGTTGCTCGTAGTTTAACTAGATTCCAACCTTACGATGTTTATGTTCGATTTTGGTTGGAGGATTGGCAAAGATGAGATTGTCGAACAGGCAAACATTACTATGTGCATGTAATTGTCTAGTTAATGAATAAGAACTGATCCTTTTCTATCAAGACAGCGAGAATAAGTATACAAGACACTCATTTTCCGGTGTGCAATGGCTTATATAGCCCACAACCACAACTAACATCTATAAATTGTAAAGCTACTTTTACCGGTTGTTGTCTAAGTGATCTCTCTTCCAATTGATTTGAGAAATCTTTTGACAGTGTTCAGTGTTCACGGCATTGTCTTTCTTTTTTTCGTCGCAAATGAAAGGCTTTAGCTTCAACGCAAAAGTGGTGAATATTGGCAATATGCGATCATTGACGCAATAAAAGAATGGAAACCTGTATATATTGACCATAAAAGTAATCATGGTGGGAAATTTCCATCCAGTACAAATGCCAATGTGCAACCACTTCCCCTCTTCTCTTTTCAAAGGGCTGCAGCACTGCATCCCACCCTTATCTGAGGTATTTCAATATACAATGAATATGTATCCTTTTCCCCAACTACACCATATAAGAAGGCTTTTGCCTTCCAACTATAATCTAGCTATCATTTCTAGTTTCTCTAACTATACATGAGTTCTGTACCATTTCTTGGAAAGTTTGAGATCATATCATCTTTTCAAACTTATCAAGCTTCTTCACTCTTTGCATGGACCTGATTAATAGCGTCAAGAAAACACCTGGAACAACACATGTAATGTTAATGCCTGCACAATACAAAAGTATACAGAGTGACTGCATCAGTTTTACTTCTGACTTTGAAGTTACCTGCACCCACGAATGAACCATTAGCAACAATCTGACTCCCTTGGCTGCCCAAACTGACGCCTAGATTCAGGAGGGTACCACCCATAACAGTGTACATGGTTGCCATTTGAAGTATGGTTGCCTTCCTAGCTGCTCTTTCCGACTATTGAATATGGTTTTTGCCCCAATAAGAAGGTCACGAGCACAAGTTAGTTTTTTCAAGCTAGCTGCAGCCTATATCTACAAGTCAAATACCTACAAATTTTTTAACCATGCGATTGCTCCATCCCTCAAATTTTCAACATCGGTAATTTAATTAGATAAACAACCCAAACTTTACACAGCTTTACAAATCTCAACCTTTATCGAACCGTAAGCATACAAACCAAAACCAACCAAACCGAAGCAAAAAGTTGGATTGGCATAATATATTTTATAAATGCATAACATACTAGTTGGTAGTTGGTAAATTTGAAATAAGAGTAACTAAAATCACCGTTTTATGTTCTAACTTACAAGACAATGGGAATATTTTTCATTTTTAGTTTACTTTGGGGTTGAGCAGCGGAAAAATGTTTTGTATAGATCAAGTGAAAATTTAAACTCTTTGGCATACAAATTTTGTTTTCACAGTTTGCAGAGACTAGTAATACCGAGATCTTGTGCATATAGCGAGATAGATTTTGGTCAGATTGACAGAATTTAGCAAGGGAAGTTAATAGGTTTTACATGCTTTGTTCAGTAAGGGAGCTTCTTCTATCAAAGAAACAGAATATGGGCAAATATTTGGAGACTACATTATACCACCCAAGGCAAGGGATTCGTGAAAACTTTCAGCCACTCCTTTAGGGATTCGCATCCAGAGTTTGTTCTGCAGCTCCTTTAGGAGGCAGAGTCGGAGAAAATGATCAAATTCTGCCCTTTAAATTTATTTGATGGTCATTCTGATCTTTGATTAGATTGCTTTTACGGGTTTGTTTGGCCTAGTCTCAAAGGTATTCTGTATCCCCTCTTGTATCCTTGCTCCTCTTCTCCCTTATTCTTCATATTTTGCTCCCCAAAGTGTTTCTAAGAAACTTTGGGGCTAGAAATAGAAACTCCAAATTGAAATTTCTATTTGTTGCCAAATTTTGGTTTCTTAGAAACACTTTGGGGAGGAGATCGTGAAGGATGAGGGGGAAGGAGGATGAAGAATGTGGAGGAGAAACACAAAATCGTAGGAACTAGGCCAAACAAGCCCTATGGCCATTAAGTTTCTCAAGGACAAAAGGGGTGTTTGGCCAAGCTTCTTCAAATTTCAGCTTCTCCCCCTCATTTCCCTCGCATTCTCCCCCCTCCCCCATCAAATTCAGCTTCTTAGAAGCTGAAAATAGCCCCCAAAGAGGTTAGAAGTAGAAGCTTTAATTTGGAGCTTCTATTTTTGGCCACCTTGAGGAAAATTTTCAGCTTCTGAATTTGATGGTGGAGGGGGGAGAATGCAAGGAATATGAGGGGAAGAAGCTACATTTGAAGAAGCTTGGCCAAACACCCCCAAAGTTGTTTGGCGTTAGAAAGCTTGGAATCCCATCAAAGGACCACTGGAAATCAAGAATTAGCTTTTGAGAAGCTGGCTGAGTACTAAGATCTAAGAGGCCAGAGATGAACTGCTGGCTACACATTTCGGCAGGTTTTAGAGAGATTTTGGAAGCAGCAGCTTTGGAGAGGATCCGAGCCTGGAGTTCTCAAAATGAATCTGGATGCCTCCATAAGCTTTAATCTAGCTTCTGTAACAAAACAGCGAGGCAAAATTTGTAGCTGATTAAGTGCGAAAGGGGGGATGTGAAACTGAAAATGGCTGAGGTCTTGTGTCTTAGCGAAGCAGATTATTGGGCAAAGCAGAATGGGTGTACTACGGTCAAGCTTGACTCTGATTTTGTGAAGCAGTCAATTGATGGAAGGATGGACAGACTGATGCTTTAGAATGTGGTCTCTTGATAGAGGTTTGCTTGAGGCTAAGTTAAAGCATTGATAAGATTCAAGTGGTGCATATCAAGAGCGTTATAATAATTATTTAAGGGAGCCGCTTACGGTTGTCCAACGCCATTGGCGTGACTTGTAGAAATTTTGTTTTTCTCCGAGGATACCTTGTCCTCCATTTTTGTATTCTTTCAACAATTATTTTATACTCAATTTTTCTTATCTAAAATAAAAAAGAGCGTTATAAAAATGTTGAGCCCAATTAGCTCGGATTGCTAAGAATGTCATTGATGATTTTATTGAGTTAATCACCCATCAGATTAGATTTGTTTTGTTCTTCTGTTTAATGAAATGCAATAAATCTGCTAGTTTTGCTCCCAAAAAAAAAGGAATATCCAAAATTCATCTTGAGTTACAGCCCATATGTTTAAATAAAAGTGACCTAAGGGTTGGGTGAGTAGAAGCTTCATTTCAAGATAATAATTTTAGGCATCCACATGACACCAAACTTACATATATGGATAGTTCCTTCATATTTGCTACATCACTAAACGTGATACTTGAGCCCACCACACACAGCTCATGTGGGTGACCCTGACCCTAGACAACAGACCCAGGGCAAATATGTTCAGATCAGGTAAAATTCTGCTCCAGGAGGAAAGGAAAATGGTTTGTACCAGTTTCAGGTGTCCATGCATTCTTGCAAGTCCAAGAGACTACTTGCACGAAGCAACATCTAGACAAGTCATCAACATCTAGACAGCTAGCCTGCTTAATTTCTAGTAAGGGTGGGACCGAGCTTGATAATGTAACGGGCCTACGGGCTGGCTTCCTTGCCAATTAAAAAATTAATAATAAATTTCAAATGTACACTGCTAAGCTCATTTCTCACATTAGCAAGCAACTAAGAAGGGCCCCAACCTCAGATAAGATGCTATATTTAGTTCCTACACATGAATCAAGGTTTACTCTATTCTAGCTATCACTTAAAATCCAACATCAACCATGTCTAATAGATCGTTCTCTGCTTCACAAGCATACCATCTAATATCCGCTCATGCACGCTTATAAGCTATAAACATCTCTAAATGGTTGTCAACATAGCTGTCTTAGCACATACACAATTTAGAGTATTACAAACAGTAATACTTCTTTTCCGGCCCCTGCCCTTACATTTGGATTTGGGGGGGGGGGGGGGAGGTTATACGGTATGATGTTTATAGTCAACCAAATGTGTCTCAAGTTCAGTCCTATCTAACATGAAAACTCAAGAAAAGTGAGATGTAGGATTACTTACCTCAAGAACCCGTACTCGTAGTTTTAGGTCTCCTGATTCTAGTTGTTTCACAATATCTTCAATGCGCTGGACGCGGTATGGCATTGATATTGTATAGTCTCTGGCCTGCAAATATATGAAAATAGGTGGTTACTCATTCATTAAATTCCTTTGAAGTTGAACAACATCAAAATGGCGTAATGGGCATCATCAGCTGTCGGCTGATCAATTAGGAGAAGAATAGACAGCAGAAGGTAGCATACATCTTCAGCTTGCTTCCTTATCTCCCGCACAAGTGTTGCTCCTGTACGCCTCTGTTGCTGAAGATCTAGAAGCTCCTGCAAGCCGTTTGAATATTTAGATCTATGGATGAAGAATATTCGTTGGACGTGCCAAATCCAGATATTATATTTATGTAAATGTTTTGTCATATCCACAGTACATACTTGTGCATAAGGGGCAGCAACCTTCACGAAGGAAAAGTCCGGGTCAAGTGTATAGCCAACACCTACAGAAAGAGACATGTTAAGTTTTGTGCTAACATCAGGGGATGGAACTCGAAATGAAAATCATCCTGAAGTTCACAACATAAGCCAATAATCTACCCCCAAAAAAAAGGAGGAGTTGATAGAACAAGTGAATTTATAGCTTGTTTGTAACTAGGAATTGAACTGTAGTTATAGGAGTGTCTTGCCAACAACATTCATAAGAGGATCAGGATTCCATTTCCGAGTCCCGTGAACAAAATGAACTCCCGCCTCCATCATCTCTTTCAAATAAAGTTGTTGTATTTTAGCTCTTGTCTAAAGCACATGCTTGCAATAACCCTTTCAACCCTTCCTAGAAGGTGGGGAAGGTGTGAATGCATGATGCTATTACTAGACTTGAGCTGGTTGATGTACTGATGGCGCTAACTGCTGTTGTTGGGTAGCTGAGTTCAATTTGTTGAATAAAATGAGTATGAGTTATCAAAAAAGAAAAAGAAGCAAGATATCAGACTCAAGTATCTAGTGTTCCTATTGTGCATCCAGCTAAACCATGTTGCAAGATTTCATAATCATATTTAAGAAAGCAAGTTTCCAAGATATCACCAATATGACAATAAAAAGGCTACTGTGTTTCATACTAAATTGACAGTGAGAGTGTAAGATAAACAAGCACTGGTACTTGCATTCCTCTCCCTCTTGGTATGTCTGGAATCAATTGACATGTCTGAGGAAGACATATTTTGTTCAGTGTCTTCAAAAAGAAACCAGTCACTTGACCAGGTCCGGCTATGAGTCAAAACCAGGGTAGCCAGACAACTGGTGGAATTTAGTTGGAATCTGGCTGTACCAAACTATTAGCCAGTTTGGGCAGTCTTCTAGGATGTACATCCAATCTGCTCATACGATTTTAGCAATTGCAAAAGTTCTACTTCTCAATGTCGTAACAGTGATATTGGTATATCACGCAAATGAAACATCTTATTAGTAAGAAACGGTTTCAGTCGTGCGCAAACGTAGGTTAACAATACATTTCAACAATGTTAAGTCGCGTCACCAGAAAGTCACGCCTTGATCTGATTAGCCGGTTAGAGAAGCAAACCAGAAACTCATGACAGGGAAGACTGCTGATCTGGTTATGTAAAGATTGCTCTGTCCTCGAATTGGGAGGATTTTTAACTAGAAAACTTTAGGCTTAAAAAAAAAATTGAGAGAAAATTTATGTTGTGCTGCCCTTTGGTGTATTAGGCGAAGCATAATGTTAGAATCTGAAATTTTGACAGGGTTATGTCTGAAGTCAAGCGGACTTTTCAGCCTCGCTTTTGGGTATATGATCTTGGAGATTCCAAGGAGGATAACCAGTGAAATTGGGAAGCTATACAACGTTGATCCTTCTATCGTTTCATTTCTGATCTGGGGGAATCTCTTACGCAGCACTTCTTGTGCACGTTCTATCTAGTCTTCTGAAAGAAATCACTATGTGAAGTGTCTATTATCTAGTGTCATAATCATCCTAATCTGAAATGAGTGACTGGAAAAATGTTGCTACAAGACATTTGCTGAAAATCAGGAGACCAGTCCACTCACGAAACTCATATGACTGCAACTAAAGCTTGTTACATTATTACGGAAATTCAATTTTACACCAGACACTACAGATGTGCTTGAAGTTTGGTAGAAGATAGTTAATGAACGACTACCTTCAAGAGTTGAAAATGCCCTTAGGACGAAAGTAAAGGTGGACGGAAAACGGAACGGCTGATCCTGCGCTATGGCAAACAAATCCTGGAAATTTACAAGTCAAAAAGGAGACACAAGATTAGTTGTCAGAGGATCAGAAAGGAGTGATGAGAGATTATAAAGCACCAGACAATCAAGCAGGTATCAATGAAGCCATAATAAAGTCCATCAGTTGACATGAATATTAAAAGGTTTAGGCATGATACTGATAAACAAAGGAATATTGCAAATAAAAGACCAGCACAGAGAGGATAATAGCAAAGAATTTTATTTAACATCAACAAAACATGTGGTGTAATGTTACTTCAGCATACGCTGATCCACGATTGCCTTCAGTTTACAACAACAGTTGTTGGTACACAGCCACCTGGATAGCAGTTCTGTCTCATGTAGTTTGTGATGTAACTCTATTACTTATATCCCTTTAAATGCAAAGGCTATCTCCAACACATGCAATATGTAGGCCGGCTAGGCCCTTGCCTACTTACTGCACCAATGTTCAGAAAGCTCTAGATTGCAATATATCGAAGAGAATCCCCAAAATAAAGCACAACAGGACCATATTGTTCAAATTGGAAATAGTATGACTAACCAGATATTGAATCTAAGCAATCAAGGAACCCAGTAACTATATTCTTAACATACACGAGAATCTAGAGGTTCAATATTTCCTAATGCTGAACGCAAGCCTAGATGAATGCCCTTGGTCATATTGATGCATCTTCCAGCATCTCCCCTAAACCTCCCAATTCCCATACTCGAAACCTGTGGACCAATTCAGCACTAACAGAGGATTTTTTTTTCAGGGTCTCAAACTAGCACTAACAGAGGATTTTCTTTCCATCTCCATCTGGAATTGAGTCGCAAAATTGAGATGTAACATACCATCAAGAAAGCAATAAAAGTGAGGGAAGGGCAGTTGGGGCAACCAAATAATCGTCGGCATAAGTCGACTTCATACCTCACCAATTGCAGCGAATGTTTGGGCCTGATCTGGAGTTTGACTCAACAAATTGTCAAGGAAGTACTGCACTGATCTCCTTACCTGCAAGTACATTGAGTACAATAAATTCAGATATGACAGTAGAGACAGAAATAAGTGATACACGCCTTTAGAAGTGTATGTTTGCTTTGCTTTAATATACCATACCGCTGAGAGATCTCCTGTAGGCTGAAGTGCTCCCAGATCAATGAGGCACGTTACCACCTGAGTTGTTAATGTTCATCAGCATTTTTACGCAAAATTACCAGTGAAACTGACAAAGCAATAAACAGGTAAGACAATCCAGTATAGTCAAAGATACTTTCATATTGCTAAGAAAGAATGAGTTGATTGTCAAGACATAACAGATATTTTCCTGGTCCCATATGACAAGCGCAAAGAACAAGTATAAGCAAAGCTAAGCTCAAGCAGAGGAACAGATGAAGATGCAAACATCTCGGAGAAAGCATGTCTGGAGAAAGCATGTCTGCATAGCACTAAGTAATTAATATGCCATTCCTGATGGAGTTCACATGGCCTAATAAGTGGTAATTGTGGAGTTAACATATGAGAGAAGTGTTGGGGAAATTTGCGCAGCACAAAATAAACACACAACACAAGCAGTAAAAGAGTATCGAACACACGATATTTTTATGTGGAAAACCCCTTTCAACAAAGGGTAAAAGCCACGGTGCGGATCTCCACGCACTAACAATAATCCACTATGATAATCAAGGGAGTACAACAAGATCCGAACACTATGCCAAACAACAAGTATACACATATCTCTACATCTAGTACAACTAGTAACGTCTACTAATTAGTACCCTCTTGGATGCCAGAGATCTCACCAAAATACCTGCCGATGAACCGGAATACCGT
Organism: Tetragonia tetragonoides; assembly: GCA_038025085.1. NCBI lineage: Eukaryota > Viridiplantae > Streptophyta > Magnoliopsida > Caryophyllales > Aizoaceae > Tetragonia > Tetragonia tetragonoides. The sequence continues at coordinate 5,002,777 of CM076145.1, read as the reverse complement.
CTATTCCTGTGCCAGGACTATCTCCACCTCGATCATCCACCACATACACTAAACCACCACTTGAGAGCCTCTCCGATTCTGTGACCCCGACTTAGTCTCGGCTACCTCCATGAGCCGCTGCGCGCTACCCGAATCTCACACTCACTCATCTGTGGTTTGTGTCACTCCAACATATCTGATTAGGTCTCCCCCTAATCAGATCTCTCACTACTCTCAATTCCCTCACCATGGACGAGAGCTTTCCATTACTACCAAAGAGAGACCCTCCCTCTCTTAGGTTTTCACTCTTGTTACCGCCTCTCACCAAGACAAGGAAGGCCCCTGCCTCCTTGCTCTCATTTTGCGACAACCTCACATTGGTGCACACTCTCTCTCGATTGCACACTCATTTTCTGCCGTCCCCTTCTCTTCCTTTATAGTGCGGCAATCCTAACTTCCAAAGGAAGCTTACACATTTGACTTCCAAGAGAAGCCATCAACTAGTAAAGGCCACTTGGCCACCAACTAATGGGCCACTCAAAATAGCCTCATTTCCTTTCATCTTGGGCTGAACCCAACAGCACCATTCCACCGAAACCAATTCGGTGTTAACAACTACTAATTTTTCTCTTTTACTTAGATTAACCTACAAGTTGGGATATTAACCCCAACAAGAAGCATAACCCAGTGGAAGTCTACATTAGCAAAACGGTCACCGCAATTTGCCAGTAATGGTGAGAGCTGAGCAACAGCAAACAGTACCATGTGGCAAATCATATTTGGATGATAAAATATCCCTCAAGATGTCAGTAAGTCATGCCAAATGCATGTCCAAAGTCATTTACAGGTTCGTGTTCATGTTCTAACTCTTTCAATGATACTTTACGGATTACATAAAAAACAACAAGGTTCAAGTTAGCAGGGTTTAGATGCCATAATTGAGTTTCATCGTGTAAAGCATCCAGAACAATAAAAGAAACTTCCACAGGATTTCAATGTGCTCAAGATTCATTTTTATTTTTAACATTACCAGATGTATCAGAACGTAATCTTTACTGAATTGTTATTAACCCAAGCTTATTCTAGCTTTCTTATAGCTACAAATAGAAGTAGAAGCTTCCATTAGAAACTTGCCAGAGCAACGAAAAGGAATAGTACCTTTTTTGTATCTTTTTCATACACAGCATAGAATAAATCAAGCAATCTTTCCCGTGTGAAGGTTTTGATTTCTCCCATCATTCCAAAATCATAGTAGATGATGGCTTCATCTTTGTCAATAGCAAGGTTTCCAGGATGAGGGTCAGCATGGAAGAAGCCTGTTTTGAGTATCTGCAAGGATCCGAGAAGGAGAAAAAACAATCAATGCAACAAGAAGAATGCTTCAACATGCACAGTTAAAAACATGTTGAAGAAATTACATGTCTATATCCTGTATAACAGACTTTATATTAGTTCAATGGACATGTAACAGACTCTTCTGCATCTCATACTGATTGAGCAATGATTAAAATTAGATAAAATAATCAATTTTTGTAGCCCAAGTTAAGGCACGGCAGCTAGAGAGACATTTTTAGCATATTAGTATCATAAAGGAGTCTTGATTCTTGAGTCTTCGCCAAGTGGCTCATCACACATCAATGGGAGGCTAAAAGCTAGATTTCTCGTGACCATACTAATTAACCGAAACAAAAGCTGCCAACAACTAGGATACTTTTAACATAAACTATTGATCACTTTGAGAGTTTAATGTGCTATGCACAAGTTCCTGCAGTGCCACACTTGGTCAGAAGTGAAACATCAGTATCCATGTCGCAGGAAAGTGTTTTCAACTGGGGAGGCCTTGATCTCAAACATCAAGTATCCATGCGCACCTCAAAGTAGGGTTGTTCCTCATCCGAAAATCAGATCCAAAAAGCCCTCCAGGGGGTAGCCCTCTTTCTTAAGTCGATTCTTAAGTTCAGCGCCTTTGATCGTTGACTAAGTGGATATTCAAAACAAACTCCTGCCCAACCAAACTATCCATGATTTTATTGCCCTTTTTTTAAGAAACAGAAAAGAGTGATACTAGTCTCTTTTGCCTATTGATGTCATTGATTAGATTTAGGAGGCTCTTTTCATTTGTTGTTGTGAAGTTTTGTGGTTGTTTGTAGAAATTTTGTCCAATTGTGTTATATTGACGAAGAATTCATCAAAAGTTTGTTGGCGGTCGGCATACAAATAAATTGGATATGATGTCCAAAATTTTGCCGTGTATGGCTTCGTATATCAAGCTTCAGTATCTGAAATTCAGATAGTTGATATTGAACACTCCTACACTCAGAGCATAGGGAAAGATACATAATTAGCTTTCAACAGAAAAGGTCAAAATAACTTCATTACTCCACAGTCCACACTGACAATTTAATGATTTTGTTAGCATAAAAGAGGGAAGAAAAGGTGTAATGTAGAGAAGAATTTGTTAAACCACCAATTACTTGAGAATTCTTTGTACTTCCAACCTATAAATTATGACCGCTACTTCCTTTCTGATCTGTTTTTTGAAATGCCTTGACGCAAAGGAAATATCCCATCACATCAAAAATCAGTGGTGAGGCCTCTATCTCTCATGTTAATAATGTATATACAGGACTTGCGTAGAAGCATGAGCAACTGGAAGCTTCAGAGTTATGAGAGATATGGAACCTGAATTAAGTAAGCTTCAATAGAACGTGAAGCAATCCGAGAACGACTATAGCCCTGTGCATCCAACTTATCCAAACGATTTATTTTGATGCCTGTCGTAAAAAGTAATATGATCAAATCCCAGAGCATTAAATTGGACTGCAATGTTCTAGTGCTTTGTCAAAGTTGAATTGGCCCCATACCTGGAACATACTCCAACGTCAATACTTTTGTGGCAGTGTAATCCCAGTGAATCAACTACACCAAAATACAAGTTAGGTCAAATGAACTGCTTAAAGAGAGAATATAAACAATACGTCTACAAAACAAAGTTACCAGAGGCACATACAGGTACTCGAACCCACTTTACATTCCGAAAATCCCTACGGAATCTATCAGCATTTTTCCCTTCGTTGATGTAATCTATCTCTTGGTACAGGATTCTGCAGCTCACAGAAAAGGCAAAAAGTTCACAATAGAGAAACTGTTTTCATTAGACTCTTGATTGTAAGTTCATTGACTGGCTACTACTTCGACAAATAAGTACAAGATGACATAATAGTTTAATAAGCTATTTAATTTAGTGCTAGAAGGGTAATTTAGTACTTTCTTTTTATTTAGAGGATACCTTATCCTCTCTTCTGCTGTACATTTAAATTCATATCAATATACTTTTTCTTTATCTAAAAAAAATTTAATTTAGTACTTTCTAAACCACAGCACATGAAATGAACTAATTCCTAAACCACATCCTCTATAGCTTTGCTACCCTGAAAATTATCCTGCACAACCTCCCTCTGTTCAGAAGTTTACGAAAGAGTTTTTTGTTATGTGGCAAACCTATTTGTAGAACCAATTTCAAAGTGAAAAGCACGCCTTTCTATTTGATCCGGTCAAATATGGGACCCTAAATGAGAAAGCAGCAGTCCTTAACCATAGATACAAACAAGTGACAACCACCCAGTAAATGTCCCGCCGAGGGCGGGGTCTGGGGAGGTCTAGATGTACGCAGCCTTACCCCTAACTAGTCGCCTAACAGGGAGGCTGTTTCCGAAAGACCCACGAAAACACTTTGATTTTTGAAATCAGTAGAAAACAGGCAAAAAGGTGGAAGTTAAAACAAGTGAGTCAAATAAGTAAATAAATAAAAACCTACACCCTCAAACTCTCAAAGTAGTATCATCTATGTGGATCCTACTACGCCAAAGTTTCCTATTAAGGGCCAGATCCTCGGTAAGCTCCAAGAGGGTCAAATCGTTCTTAATCACCTCACTCCAATTCTTCTTAGGCCTCCCTCTTCTTCTCTTACAGTCCCTAAGTATGATCTTCTCGCACCTCCTCACCGGAGCGTCTGGATGTCTCCTCACGACATGTCCACACCACCTGAGTCTCGTTTCCCGCATCTTACTCTCAATATCCCCCATCCCAACCTTGTCACGAACCACCTCGTTCTTGACCTTATCTATCCTAGTTAGGTTGCACATCCAACGAAGCATCCTCATCTCCGCCACCCTCATTTTATGAACATAAGCCTGTCTAATCTGCCAACACTCGGCACCATATAGCATAACTGGCCTAATAGCCATGCGATAAAACTTTCCTTTTAATTTGAGTGGTATCTTGTTGTCGCAAAGAACACCTGATGCACTTCTCCATTTTTGCCACCCTGCCCTGATGCGGTGAGCTACATCCTCGTCAATTTCTCCGTTACCTTGGATGAGCGACCCTAAACATTTGAAACTCTCCTTCCTCGGTACCACTACGGTGTCAATCCTTATCTCTAGGTCAGACGCAACCTCACCCCCTGAGAAGCTACATTTCAAGTACTCTGTCTTTGTCCTGCTCAGTTTAAATCCCTTTGCTTCCAACGTATCCCTCCAGAGCTCTAGCTTGTTGTTAACACCTTCTTTTGTTTCGTCCAATAAAACGATGTCATCAGCAAACATCATACACCATGGCACATCTCCTTGGATATTCCTAGTGAGCTCATCCATAACAATTGCAAATAAGAAAGGACTCAATGAAGAACCATGATGCTGTCCTATGTCAATCGCAAAGTGGTCTGAGTCCCCTCCTGTCGTCCTCACTCTAGTCCTTACACCTTCATACATGTTCTTAATAACTCGTATATAGGCGACAGTGACTTCTTTTGCTTCTAAACACCTCCACAATACCTCCCTGGGAACCCGATCATAGGCCTTCTCCAAATCGATGAATACCATGTGCAAATCCCTTTGTCTCTCTCTGTAGTACTCCATTGAGCGTCTAAGCAAATGTATTGCTTCAGTTGTGGATCTCTCTGGCATGAATCCCAACTGATTCTTTGAAATAGGTGTTGTCTTCCTCATCCTCTTCTCAATCACCCTCTCTAATAACTTCATCGTATGGCTGAGTAGTTTAATGCCTCTATGGTTATTGCAACTTTGTATGTCACCTTTATTCTTATATAATGGAATCACCGTGCTAAGTCTCCACTCATCTGGCATCTTAGCTGACTTGAGGATCACGTTGAAAAGCTTAACTAACCAATTAAGGCCTCCTTCTCCTAAACTCTTCCACACCTCTACAGGTACCTCATCTGGGCCCACTACCCTACCACTCTTCATCTTCTTCAAAGCACCTCTAATTTCCTCCTTTGTAATACGACAACAAAAGGTGAAGTTACGATATTGCTCCGAAGTGCTAAGATCCCCTAGAGAGATGTTGTTGCCTGCGTCTATATTAAACAACTCGTGAAAGTATCTCTTCCACCTCCTCTTAGATGTCTGTTAATTTTCTATCATACAATTTGTGCCCATATACTAACAAAAATAGGAAGGTCCTAGTGGTATTCACCTTGGTGGTATTCACTCACCAGTCACCACCTAGATTCGACTCGCACTAGGCACTAGCGGCATATGGCGGTTTATTCCTCTCAGAGTCTTACAGCCTTCCACCCCAAATGTCTGGCTCCTGGACTTACATCCCAAGATGGATCCTCCCAGGAGTGGCCTTCCAATATAATTCAAAAATAAATGCTGACATAATTGGTGTTGGTCATTCTTTTCCACGCCCTCAACCCTCCCCTAAAACCAAAAATGATGGGTGTGATCTCACCTCCTTCCTTGTTAGACACCAGTAACGAAGTCTATGTAACATTGGCTTAACCGCTTAAGTAAACTTCCTCCTAGTGAATTCAATGGAAACCACCTGATTACTAGCTATAGAGCATAAGGACCCGCTTCGTAGGTGGAAACTCAAAGAACAACAACAACTACCCAGTAAGAAGCTCATCCCTGGAAGAATGAGGAGGTCGAGATATACGCAAAACCCTAGGCAGCCAAGGCTACCAGATATAGAAGGCCCAATAAAGAACCATTTTTGAAAAGTATATTGAAGATCAGTGTGACAAGTTTTAAAGGCAGTAGTAGTTATGTACCAGTTAGAAGATGAGGACTAGAGAGAGAGATGATAATAAAATCAAAAGTGAACAACAAAAAAAAGAGTAAAACTTGATGGATTAGAGAGATGACGATAAAATCAAAAGTGAGCAAGAAAAACAAAAAACAATTAAAAAGTTGATGGAACAATAGTATTGGCCAATAGCTAGAAAGAGAGGAAGATATGCTTCAAGGTCAAAAGAGGGAAATTGAAAACTCACACGCATAAAATGGTGATTTGGGGTATATGGGATTCCACTACCTCGAAAGAGGAAAGAACACCCACCTGGAGTCTGCGACAAAAATCCCAGCAAATCCCACTTCTATGCATATTAGGTAGAACTCAAGGGTGGAAGCTGAGAGTAGAGATCAAATGACTTCAACTTTACATTTTTAAATCCATGGAGGGAATTGGCTTGAAAGAGGGGGGGGGGGGGGAATTGGAATCACCACAGACACCTTACAGACCAACACTCCATTCTATATCACAAAAGCAACCCCATACTTCTGTTGCTGACACTAAGACCACCTTCGATCACTGTGTGCCCATGGCCTATCAAATTCCTGGTGAATAGGCATATACCATAAATCTGGTGATTGGTCATACCTTAACTGGATTCCAGCCAGGGACCTTCCACCATTGGCCATTGCCAGTGACAGGCCAAAGACCTCCCACCTAACAAACTTGCGTGGCCACTGGCAATGGCAGGATATGGAGAAGACCCCATCGGAAGCTACACACTACCAAAAACCACCTGATAGAGAAGCCTCGATTGGCCACTACCAAAAATCATCAGAACAAACGTTATTCCAGTCCTCCATGCCAAACAAAGGGAATTCAATCCCACTACCACAGTTTACACGCCCACACACTCTACAGGATTCCTTATAACCATGCATACAAACACTATTTAACGAGAATGTAATCAATACATCATCATATTGCCTAATGCCAACATACTACCAAAAATTTCTAACTACAAGAGCAGTGGGTAATGGGTATAGGGATAATCATTTTCATCTGTGAAAATCATTTCAAAATCCAATAGAACCAAATGCTAGATAAATGGGACAGAGTCCTTATCTTATACCCTTGAAAAAGCACATGTTATTGCAGAAGGGCATCTACATACATGATTAACAAGAATTAATCAAAAGACCTCCATATATAAACTCTAAGAAAGTATATCTATGAAGGTTAATAAGCAACATAAAGGAAAGAACAAACAAGAACAAGACTTTTATCACTTACGTAGCACATTCATCATATATCCCAATCCAGTCCCTTGTCGGACCACCCAAAGATTCGCTCTTCTGGAAATACTCCGCAATCAGCTTCAAATTTTCTGTGGGAACTAGCCAAGTTTAGTATAATTTACTTTAACAGGAAATTATAGAAGTCATAGACATACAGAAAAGAATATAGTTGTTTAAGACAATTAATCATGTAGGAGTTTGTTACAAATCATAGAGGAGAACCACCATTAGCGATATTGCATCATATAATGTATCTAATGTTTTACCGTACAACAGTACTCCTACAAAGAAAGAGGATGAAGACAAAGCAAAAGGGGAAGCAAGGCCCCCTAGTTTTACTTTCTGGTTTCACTTTCACAGCATAGAGATCTATTGGTTCTATCATCAAGAAAATGACAGAAGCTATAAGGGAAAATGATCCGCAGGAATTCAACAATCCAACTAGTTGATTTTATGGATAACACAAACCATAATATTCGCGCAAGGTCTCCCTTTCATCCCAATTCCCCTGTATTGGCAATTAAGTTGCACTGATGTTTGTAATTTCATACTAAATTACTTAGCCTTAGTAAAAGCACGTTAGCCAATAGAAAATACCATCAGTCGTAGATGTGTAGGTGTATAAGCAGGAAAGAAACTACTATGACGGTACATGAACCAGGACATTATAAAGACTTTAGTTTGCAGATCACCGTACCTTGTTACTGTTTTGTTCGGTCATCATTGTAATTTCTAAACAGTACAATATCTAATTGTCTATCGTTATCCTGACATATGAAATAAGTTTTATAGATTGGACATTGTGAGTAACATATACATGGTCATAGAAGGATTAGAATCAGTCACCCACATCGTGAGCTAGCTAAAGTGAAGGGGAAGACAAGGAGAACTTTGCTCTATGCTGCCCTTATTGCAATGGTTAAATCATGATCTCAAGAGTTGGAACCTCCCTACTCTTTCTCTCATTCCTCTTCCTTTCTCTCTCCTTCCTCACCACTCTCTCTCCTTCCCCCTCCCCCACTTGCACATTTAATGTCACCTCATGATGAGATTAGGGTCCTTCCTAATCATGAGAGTAGGCAAGAATTTGTGCACTTATTGAGGTACCTAATTGAAGTGGGTATCTATTTCATGTTTCGTAAGATGTTGACACTTGCATTAATGCTCATATGGAATTTCAAATAGAATATCAAAAGTTAGGAACCACATACGTAAATCGATGTCAAAAAGTCTTTTTAAGCCAGGCCTTTGAACTTTTACTACTACTTTCTCTCCATTATGCAGAATTGCTCGATGTACCTACAGGCAACACAAAGTTTGAAGTCAGCTAATAAGCACTTGCAAAGCAGCACAAACCAACCTAGGTTTAACTTTGTATCAGTTCAATATATCGCATGCTTTTGCATTATACTCATTGATAGATGCCATAAAGCAAGAAAGCTGCCCGTCTGCCGGATAATATTGTGAGTCTTATAATTTCAAGTTCTCTTATAGATTATACCTGACAGAAGAGTGACATGAAGCAAGTCAGACATCTCTTATCTCAGCGATTTTATTTTTGTGCATATTAGCACAGGAAATGCTTGATCAGATTCTTTGACATGGCAAATCCACAGGAGTCAACAACTTTTATCATGTCTAGATACCTTCTCCAACACTGAAATCCATTCAGATGACAAGTATTTCCATCTGAACATAGTTGGAAACCTTTTAGGCCCATCAAGTATCATATTGGTTGAAAACTTGAAATGTTATGTGATACACATACAAACATTCCCCGTAATGCAATTATGTTGCATGCCTTTTCAAAGATTAATCGAGACCAAGTGTGGGTCCTCGAAGACGTTAAAAGAAATAAAATCTCAATCTAACAAAGAATTTAAATTTGTCAAACACGACAGAGCAGCCTTTTTTTCTAGAGAACAGAAGACAAATTCATCAAGTACCTGCTCACAGTTGATAAAATTTAAAAACCCCAAAAAAAAAAAAAAAAGACTAAATTGCATATCTTGTATTATCATCATGTTTGACTAGAATGATTTCATTAAAATGAAAGGAAAACAATAAAACTAGAGTAAAATGATAGGGACTTGACTTCAGAGCAGGCATGCTAGGCTTATTAATAACCGTGAATTTACTGGAACTCCTATCACCAAGACAGGGATGAAGATGAACACAAATATAAGAGAGTTAATTAAAAACCAAATGGACACCTGACCAAGACTAGCTGCAGCAATTGGCTGATCTTCAAATTCCTTAAATAGAATATCTACAGGGGCTCCAAGTTCCTTAGCAATAAATTCTCTTGCTTTATCTGATGAGAAAGCAGGTACTCTATCCTGCAATAATCCCAACAATTACATGTTTACATTAGTAATGATATGGATAGGTTCGTTACAAGAGTAGTAACAGCAAGACACAGCTTACTGTGATGATATATTATGTATGTACCTGCAACTTAGCGAGCTCATCCACATACTCTCGAGGAAATAGATCAGATCTTGTAGAGGATAGCTGTCCTAACTTAATAAATGTAGGACCAAGCTGAAGCACACGCTCCCTCAGCCACGCAGCAGTTCCTTTTCTTCTCTTCTTCTGTACAAAGAAATATCTAGAACCGTTGAGAAACTTACAGAACATCCTACCAAAAGGTGTAACAATTTGAACCCGTGATGGGAAACTCAGCTCCTAACACAGGAAGGAAGTAACTTTGGAAAAGATAACAATAAGTACAAAAGTTCATGAAATTACCTGCTTTTCTTCATCGAATCCACCTGCATATGCCCACTTTGCATTCTCTAACAGCAAACGTACCCGAAGAGAAATAACAAACGACCAGACGTCTATAGACCTTTGCACAGAATTGTAATTGTCGTTAGCCCAACTGAAGCCCACATCAGTTGGCAAAACCCTTGGCTCATCTAGACGAGGAAGACCTTCATCCACGTGAATTTTTGACCTCTTAACCAAGGCAGAAGCAGTTTCTCTCTTAACCATGCTCACTCCATTGACTACCTTGCTTGCTCCATTAATAACCGGCTTGGTGCCATTTACTGTCTTGCTTGCTCCATTAATAACTGGCTTGGTGCCATTCACTGTCCCAGCTTTGTTAACCGACGAATTTCGTGTAGTTCTCATGACCTCATTTGCTGGCACCATTTTGATTGGTCGTCCATTGCTGCCCAAATCTGATGGCTTTTTGGTTTGTCGCATCTCCACTTGAAAGCTGAAACCTTTAGGAGATGCTGGTAGTGGGAGATTACATGAGCGCCTCTCAAATTTGGGAAATCTTGTACTAGAAATTGAGCTTGAAAATCCAAGGTCATCAACTGCTGTCCTGTGTTGGGGTAACTCCATTTCGCGGCAATAACAGCTCTGTGAAGCTAGTATTGCCACCATTTATGCAAGGTCTTGGCCAAAGCTGATCAAACATAAAATTGACATAAACAACTTGAAACTTACATGTCAGAAACCCCCCAAAAAGGTATGCAATCAAAAGAGGGTGCTAGACATGAAATTGCAAAATGCCACACATCACCAAACAAACCAGAAATGAACCCAAACAGTACTCCTGCCAATTCGAAATTAACCAATATGGGGGTGAATAACGCCATAAATTAAGCAAATAAATGAACACGAACAACTTTTTAAAGCTCGTTTAGTAAAAGAATCAAGCTTTCAGTATGTTATAGTAAAAGAATCAAGCTATGGCTTTTGTTAAACACAATCTCAATACTACATTTCAAACTTGTAGCTTTCACCCCATAATCATATTCATTTAATCAAACAACATGCGTGCAAAAAACAGATACCCACATACCATTGACACCCAATTAGTACACTGAACATTCAACAAAATTGCTACAAAATTATGTAACTAACAGTTAAAAATACTCACCTTTCTAAATGATCCACTGCAAGAAAAGCCAACAACAATCCTTAATTCCCAAAACCCAGAAAAAATTATCAACTGAAAATGGTCAAAATCAGGGTAGTTCTGAATTCTGAAGTCAGAAGTTGAAATTTAAGGAAATTTCTTTGATGGGTGTTTATTAAATAATAAAGGTCTCCATGATTGAAAATCCAAGGAGAGACAATCAACCCAACCAAGAGTACAATTTTCTTCACAACTAAGCAGAATTAAACAGAAAAGTAGTTGTTGAAGAAAAGGAACAAAAGATGAAAATAGACATTGGATTTTTTTGCTTTACGTTTGTAAATTAAATGACGTCCATTCAGTTTATTGGTTACAAATGTACCTCGTGTGCTACTCTAGTGTGATACTATCAAAGGGCTGTCAGGTTGAGTTCTGTCACAGGCTAATGTCTTTAGTCTTTACTGCCATTACTGCTCAATTTTGTATTTTTGTTACTGCACTATCACTAATTCACTTACGTGAAGAGAAAGAGAAAAAAGACGTGTTGTTTGCTGTGACCTCAAACTTTGTCACGGCTGGTAGGTGAAGGGTGGTTTGTTATTTGGTAGGATAGTACAACATTAATATTAAGCTTAGTGCTTTTAAAGAGGCTCTCACTTATATAGGTTAAGGAGAGTGGTTGTAGGCAACGTGAAAAGGGTAGTATAACTTGAAAAGTAAAAATAATGTGGAAGGCGGAAAGTACATTTGGCATGTGGGAGGAGATTCATGTCACAATATCACATCGTCGATAGAGCTCCAAATAAGGATGGCAACCCAACTCACACCCTATGAATATTCATTTACCTAACCCATAATAAATGAATATGGATTGATATAAATTAAAATATACGTGGAATATGGATATGAAGGATAGACATTTATCTATCCACCCAATATATATTTATATCCATTTATTTCTGTAAATTCTAAAATATTTTTACAAACTTATTATATATTTCTTATTTTTGTTCAACTTTTGACTCGTAAATTAAAATGTCCTATATTTTAGGTGGTAGAGATAGTATAGATGACACAATTTTAGGCATTGTAAATTGTAACTCATCTATAGAAAATTAAATAAGGTTTTGTCATATATATATTCTTACTTGATTATTTTATTTAAGTACTTAATGCCACATGTTTTATCAAAAGAAAAATAAAAAATATATATATATGTGCATGCATGTTATTGAAAATTTATAGAGACTTATTTAGTATTCAACGGATGTCCAATTATCAACTTCATCTGATGGATATGAATATGAGTGAATGATTTGAACTTTAATAAATGAATTCGGATATGGATATGGCTCCACTAGATCCATATCTGATCCATTGTCACCCCTACCTCCAAACCAGCTAATGCACATGTGAGCAGTTCATCGTGATAGTTGGCCAAAACTTGTTCGATAATTCAAAACGGGCCAAGCATGGACACCTTCTACTCGACTAATCATTAAGTATTTTGATGGGTTATAGACTTATAGTACCTTCAAATGTAGCACTAAAGTCTTGCTAGGCCACCCGCATTGACATGTGTACCTCACTTTCTCTAAAATGAAAAATAAATAAATAATAATAATAAATAATAATAATAATAATAATAATAACAATATAAAAACTTGTATAAGACGATCTTTCCATAACTTTTGGTGAGACGAGAGTTACTTTTCAATGAAATAAGGGTAACACCTCACCAAAAGTGACCCCTATATTTTTAAATAATGACCCTATTTTTCGGTGAGTTGGTCTCACACAAAACTTGTTATAATAAATAATAATAATAATAATAATAATAATAATAATAATAATAATAATAATAATAGAAAATCAAACAAAGATTAATACAACTTTTTGTGGTGACGTCCGCTAATTAGTTTGTCTCCCTTGTATAACAATCGGGTACGGCTTTTGACCAATGTGCTTCAAGTGTCCCATGTAAACGTAAATGATATTAGTGAAAATGTCCCTTTTAAAGTTAATTCGACTAAGATATTTAAAATAATATATAACTTCATTACAGTTTGAGTGAATAATGATTTGTTTCCATAATTATGTCGTGCGAAGAGTTTGAGGCTCTCCAGCATATTCGGTAGTTCAACATGTGTAGTGTAGCCGATCTCGCCACACATTTCATGAGGAACCCAATCATGGATGAAGCATCAGTAGGACCAATGGTGTCCCTGGTCCATGTCAGCTTTACATACTAATGCTATTATTACTAAATAGCAACGCAATTTGGCAAACCCCCTAAAATATAACAATTTGACCCATGGCGTACTGAGGATTACCCCTGAAATGTTACCTTTTATTTAGTACCTCCTAAAATATAACTTTTTATTCAGTACGTCCTAAAACGTTACCTTTTATTCATTTGCCCCTAAAACGTTACCTTTTATTCAATACCTCCTAAAACGTCACTTCTGCCCTATCACATATCTCTTAAGTGATAATTCTACAAACTACTTTGACATTTTTCTTCTTGATTTGCCATCACATGACTCGCACAAGTCACTTTATTTTTTATTTTTTTTTAAAAAGGCAAAGAAGTCAGGATAAACTCTATTATAGAGATATGCTAATTATCCTCGCACAAGTCACTTAAAATGACCGCAACTCTTTCATCAATATAATTATTATATCTCACTCAAAAAAAATAATTTATTATATCTTGCATATATAAGTTGCGGCTTGCAAGTTGCATCAACACTCCGTATTATATTTGCTTCCAAGGAAAAAACACTCCGTATTGTATATCTATATATATGCTACTTTTATTAATTAGTTCAGCTCATCCGTGTCTGGATGTATACATGCAATTACTGAGTTGACCCATGCCCTCTATTAATATGTATACATGCCTATAACCCATGCGATCAATTAATATGTATTTACACACATGACTTGACCCATGTCATCTATTAATATGCATTCCACACATGACATAATCACATAACCATGCTATCAATCTAAGTATGTTGGATTAATAACTACTCTATAATAATTTTTCGGTCTTTTGTGTTTTTTTTTTTATCCAAAAACTTTTATAAGATAACCCTACTATAACTTTGGTGAGACAAATATTTTTATTAAAACAAGGGTCATAATTAAGTTTTTTTGGCAGAGTAATTTTCTTATGAGGCGGTCTCTCGCATGAGCAGACAAAAATCACTTGTAGTTCTTATTAATTTTATTATTATTTTTTTAACCACATGTTCACCTAAACTCTTTGAGCCCAAGTAAATCATGTTCGCACCGGATCGGCCTACGAATGAGTAAAGTGCTTCCACTAAATAGTTTTTCCATTCACAAGATTCGAACCCCCAACCTTACTTAATGAATGATAGTGCCGAACTACGCACACCAACCACTTATTAGTAGTTCTTATTAATTAATATGTACTTCACGCGTGACATAACTCATGTCATCAATCAAATAAGCCCGAGTGATAATTTTCCAATGAAATACAGTCTAGTCAAGCAAATAAGGAAAAAAAAAAAAAGAAAAAAAGGAAAGGCATGATCTATTGATCTATGATAATTTCCTAGATTATGAAAAGTACTTTAAAGCAGAAATCTATTCGTCATCATGGAGCATCGACTATTTCCAACCAAATAAGTAAAGTACATTTACTCAAAAGATCTCCTGCCGTATACTATTAATTTATTCAAAGTGTGACAAATCTTTTTAGGAAATTCACATGAAATTATAAACCCCATTAAAATACATTATAAAACATCCCCTGCTTCTTCTACTCCCAACTCTCTGAGTCTCTTCCTTGCAAAATCTACTGCATGCTGTGTGTTCTCTTCTTTGTTGGCAGATCTGACAGATACAGGTTATCTTTTAGTCAATTCAAATTTGGTATAAATAATTTGGATTATCTTGTATGATGTGATGTACTGTATGTTTTTTTTTTTTCTCCCCTTTTTTGTTAGTTTTTTTGTGCAAAAACTTTCTCTGTGATTCATATTCTTGTTTGTGAGCATTGTCATAGTCTCATAGACCTCTGTATTCGAATATTATGCTCCTTGATTATCAAATTTTGGATCTTTTTCCTGAACACAAAAAAAAAAAAAAAAGAGAACAGAAATTCCAGATCTAGCTACTGCCATATATACTTATAAGAGGTTCTATAAGAATTGCAAAGTTGCCATATTTTCAACTTTCTTAGTGTACAGAAAATGTAAACAGAGATTTTATCAGAGGTTTTAATTTCATCAAAATCTACCAAACAATGAAACTTATGATGTGATCAGAGAGTCCCATATTGAGCTACTGTCAATATATTATCTATGATATTGGTTATTGGTTAGGAGTTGGTCATTCCCAGCAGAACACCCCGTTCTCATGTTCTGTATGTGTGTGTGTGTGTGTGTGTGTGTGTGTGTGTGTGGCTTCTATGTGTGTGTGTGGTTTAAATGTGTGTTTCTGTTTCTCCATTTGTGTCATTCAGAAACAGCAACTTTAATTTACAAGTCCTAACTAGCTCGAAGGTTGCGTACATCATGACCTCCCCAGAGCCGTTTAGTGTGGCATCAAACCGTGTTGTCGTTATCACTGTTTTTCTGTTTCCCCTTGAATGCTTCCTGGTTCACTTTGATGTGATCCCAGTGTTTCAGCTTATATTTTTATACAAAATATTGATTAAATTTTTTATTCTGTACTTGTACAGCTAGTCTGCATTGCCTGAGATTTCCTTAAGTAAGTTCAGTTTTGCTGTGGGTTCTTGGCAAGGAAGACATCAAAAGATGCAGAGAGTACTCAATAATGACTCTGACTCTGACTCTGAGAGAGAGGTAATTACCTATTACCTTCTTCTGTTGTTATCTGGACTATTGTGTGAAACAAGTACTTATCTCGGACGTCTGAATGCAACTATACAATTAGTATTCGGCATTCATTTTAGAGTATTGCATTCACATTCACATTCACATTCACATTCACATTCACATTCACTTCATTTCGTATGTTGAAGCAGGAATATGTAGGAAGTTCCCATCTGGAACATAGACTCACCCAGCTTCCTGATGAACTTTTGGCATCAATCCTCTCTTTTCTCACACTGAAAGAAGCAGCAAAAGTTAGCATTGTCTCTCGTCAATGGCGGGACCAATGGCCATATTTCTCTGGTAATTTTCACTTTGATGATACAGAGTCGATGTCAAGACTTGAAGAGCCCAATCCTGAGTTACTTGGGGTGTTGAGATCAAGGTTTCAGAAATGGGTGACCGAAGTTTTGGCAGCTCATAAAGGTTCAATCATGGAAGAGTTTCTTGTTCGCTTTGACTTGCGTAAAGGTTCCAGTCATGTTGTCGATAAGTGGCTCAAGCTGGTGTTTACGAAAAGAATAAAGAAACTTGAGTTTGACTTCTCACCATCACTTGCCGATGACCCGGTAGAGGGAGATGGGGAGGATTATAGCCCCCCAGATGATTATTGTGATCTCTCTTTGCATCCTCAAACCATTTCCTGTTTTAATTGTTTGAAAGCCCTATCTTTCACTTGGGTAAATGTAAGCGGGTGCTTTCTTGAACGTCTGCTACTTAACTGCCCACTTCTTGAGCTATTGTCTATTCACTTTTCAGAGGATTTGGAAATTCTAAAGGTTGCATCTCCGTTGCCATCTCTAAAGTACTTGGACATCTTCAAGTGCCGGTGTATGAAGAAGCTTCAACTATGTGCTCCTAAACTTTCTAAGTTGAGATATTATGGGATGGAAGCTAAGTTGGACCTTAAGGATTGCACTCAGCTGTCCAATGTAACAATTGGTGGATTGTATGCAGTGCCTATAGTTTTCGCCTTTGAAGCTCTTTCAAACTTCGTCTCCCAGTTAACCACCATATCATTGTACATTACTCCTAGTGGGGTTAGTTCCTTACTTTTCTATCTTTTCATCTCTTGAATATATAGTTGTATGTGTGTAAGTTTTCAGTCTCTAATTTCAATGTTGCTGATTGGAAACCTTGGCAGTATTTTGATATGGCTGTTCCGTGTTTCCCTAAGATGGAAAATCTCAAGCACCTGCAATTCCATGCACGTGTGATGGCATTTGATAGCCTTCTTCAATGGTTGCCTTTGGTAGAGAGATGCCCGTATCTCCAGTCTCTAAGGCTGATGGTAAGTAGTTTCCTTGTATATATGTGTCCGTTTTATAAGCTAATTTTGTCTAAGCAATTGTGCAAGTGGTACAATGTAAATCATTTAGATATTCATATATCTAAATCATTCCGTTAGGGATCCAATCCATTATGTGTTGTTTCAACATTATCTTTCATTAATCACACTTAAAGCTGTTTTATTTAAGACACAATTGGAACAACATTTCTTGCGAAGTTGCGAGACTGCGTGGTTGAACCACTGTCCTAAGTCAGAAGACCCCCACTATGGTGCAGATGGGCTGCGGGCTCTCAGCGTAGGGTTAATTTCTCTTCCACTGTGTATGGCGCACACCAGAAGGTGGAGTAGGAGTTTCTCTTGTAGTTAGCTGGAAGCAGAGAAAGAATGGAGAGAGAGAAAAGTGTAGAAGTGTGGGAATAATTAAAATTGCTTCAGAAAGTTGGGATAAATAGGGAACAAAATAAACGTTGATAACAAACCCACAAGTTCTGCAGTGCTAAAAATCTGGGGCGTGAATATTAGTTGCACCAAGAAACAATACAGACCAGATTTTTCTAAGCCCATCTGTTTCGATTATCTTAATTATGATGACTAAGCTCTCAAGTTTGTCGGGGTCGCTACTAGTGCTTTACAACCTTGTTCTTGCTGGTAAATATCAATTAAAATTAGGCATAAATTTGTTTGACCTCATCCTTTGTAGTGCAATTTTTTTTTGTCAATGTCAAAGAAGTAGCATTCCTTTGAGCATTTTGTAGCCACACTAGCAAACTTGGCAGATGGTTAATACTTGCGGTTGTATGTATGAATATAGAAGATTATTTGTGTAAAAATATGCCAAACTTGGGATCATTGGCGTCAACCTTTCCTTTATTTCTTAAATTTGATGTACTTATTTATAATTTGTATTTCAGTTTATAGTAAGGAGGACTTCAGAAAGGGAAGTAGTAAAGACGAAGACTTTAGAAATCGTAGGGTTTGAAGGACATCCAGTTGATATTGAGTTTGCTTTAAACTTGATCGATGCTGCTCCTATGCTTGAGAAGTTGATTATTGATCTTCGTCACCCTCCCGTTATTGGAGAGCCATTTGAAAACAAGACACCTGATGAGAAAAAGGTTATTGAAGAGCGCGCAATGAAATTGAAAAATAGAATATCCAACTATGTGGAGTTTATTGTCAAATGATGCCTATATTAACATTTGAGTATTGAACCGAAAGTTACGGTATGTGTACAAGTTTTCGTGTTGAGTATTGATAGGGCTCTAATGAATTGTGTGGGATGTGCCATTGGAATTGGAATAGTAAAGAGCCAATGTATTTTTTAATAATGTACCAAAATCCTAACTAGTGTGTACCTCTATGCGATGCACAGGGAAAATATACACTCCGTAACTAATTAGAACTATTTCAAGTGGTTCAGATATGCTAGTTTTTAATTTTCTTCTTCAAAGATATATAGTAAAGAATTAAAGATCCTGTTTGATTCGAGGGTCCCTGAAATTGGACCAAAAGTGCAAGTAACCTGTCAAATATTTGTGGTCTTGGCCGATTTGCAATATATTGGCTTGTTTGATTTTGTGCTTGTTGTTGTTGTTGTTGTTGTTGTTGTTGTTGTTGATATTCTTCTAGTTGTCCTCCTTGATCACCATGATGGTGACTGCTATCAACAATCATAGCATCTTGTTCATCAAATCGAACACTATCAAAAACAGATGTTTTCTGATCATTATCCGCGACCTTTAGATGACTCGTTATTGACGACTTCTACAACTATGTTGTGATCACTGTCAAACTCTTCCCCGTTGTCTGAAATCCATTAAAATTCTGGGTTCTATGTTGCCTACTGTGATTACATGTTTAAAGTACATCAATTTCTGAATATTGTGGTCACTGTCATATCTACATATTTAAGGTCCAACTTACTGTGCAAAAGAAGTTAAAGGGCGCTTTTGATTCAACTTTATTGTCAGGACAATTATAGAACAAAGTAGCACTTCTGACATTGGGGTGTACTTGAAGAGGGTTAAATCCATGGTGGTATTGGGGAAGTATGATCCCCGTCCAGGGCATGCACCTCATTAGAAGTCTTCCCTAGCTATCCTTATTAAGACTACATTATGGTTTTGATGGTCATAGTACTTCTTCCATAATAATGTAGTTCAAAACCAGGATGACCACCATATTTTGCGTGACTTTTTTTCCCAAAACCACTATATACTATGTTTGGGACCATGTGATTTATTTGGCTTTTCTTTGGGCTAAGACTGTTGAAGTAAAGCCCCAAATACCAAATAATATTTAGTTGTGTTTTATTTTATTTAAGTTTGTAAAGAAAATAAAATAAAACAAAAGAAAAAGAAAAAGAAAAGAAAAACAAATAGAAGCTGAACAGTTAGAAAATAAAAAGGCCTTGGTTTGTGGTTGGCTTCCAAATAGAAGCTGAACAGTTAGAAAATAAATAGGCAAAGGCCTTTTGGTTGACAGGAAGTTTTTAGAGGTGAAACGCAACCTAAGCATATAAATAGGGGTGCACGACATTTTTGTCAGAAGCAGCAAGAGAAGGCCGAAACAAAAGAAAAGGAAGAGACCAAGTGAGTGAGAGACAAACAAAGAGTGAGAGAAATAGAGTATTTCTCCAAAGAGGTTTGTTCCAGTTCACGGTTGATTCGGCTTGTTCGGGTGAAGGTAATCGGAGTATTCGGATCGGTCATCGACAGGTACTTGTGGGTGTATCTTTGGTTTTGTGGGAGTACCAAATTGAGTTAGAGTTTGTCAATTTGTACTAATACCAAAGATAGTTTGTTTACTTGTTGCTTGATCTTGTGATTGTTGCCGATTGTACTCTTGATTATCATAGTGGATTATTGTTTAGTGCGTGGAGATCCGCACCGTGGTTTTTCCCCTAATTAAGAGGGGTTTTCCACGTAAATTGTTTGTGTTGTTTTTGGGTTCTTGCACTTTATTTTTCCGATTATCTGTTGTTGTGATTGTGGGTAAATACCGTAGTTTTCCCCAACAAAGACGACGGGTGCTTTTAGTGTGTATCACTCACAATTGTTCAACACAATTCGCGAGATCGATAGATATTTTGGTTTGCCTATAATTTGCCTATAAAGATAATTTGTCCTCCTTTTTGTATTCTTTATTTACATTTTATATTAAGAAATTTTTTCATTGTCTAAAAAAAATAAATAAATTATTGGACCATAATCCCAATGTTGGGTCTCTACTGATTTCAGAGAGGTTAAAATATGTTAGTTTAGACAAGAAAAACATATCTTTTTAATTTTCTTTTCCAAAAATATATAGTAAACAGCTTTTTAATTGGTGGTAAATTGGTCACTGTCAAAGTCTTTTTCAACCTTTATCCTGCATAATAGTTCCTGCGGCTGTAGTAAACTAGTAATCATTTGTTTCTTTTACCATTTGCAGGCTGACTAGCAGTCAGTCACCAAATTCATGACCAGAGAACAATTTGGTCCAAGTTTCATCTTTTCTTTTTCTTTTTTTTTTCCTTCTTTTTTTTGAAGAACTTGCTTGACTGATATTTTTCCAATTCATAGATCAGATGGCAGAGAACAATTGCAAGTGTAAAGATTAGACACTCATGATGAGCACAAAATTTTTTTTTAAAAAAAATACACTCATGATGAGCAACAAACAGCAAGTTTATGGACAGATCAGAATTCAGAGGAACAAAAATGAACACACATATGTACAATTGTTTTCTTAAGAAGTAGAAATATTTCATTAATTTTGATCAAACTCCCTTAATTTAGAAACTTACAAGAACAACTAAACACCTGGGAACCATCCATAATCCATCCATCATAATAAACTTTTCTTAGATTATAATTAAGAAACTGGTCAGTATTAGATATACCAGAAATTCCTTAGACACTAAATTCATCACTTCTACTTCTTCTTGCTGCTGCTGGAGGATGCAAAGGAAGGTATGTTGATACTCATTTGGTTTTTCTTCACAATTGATTTCATCTTCTCCTCCTCTTCTTCACTGCTTGGTCCAGGGCATGTTATCTTGTTTGAAGAATGCAGTGTAGCAAAGGTCACCTCTAGCTCCTTGCTAGTGGTCACCGGAACTTTTGTGGCGGCCATAAGCTTGTTCGAGTTCCTAGCTATCACTCCAGTAGCCTCTGAGATCTCTTGCACATTGTTTGATGTTTCCAAAACATTTTCAGCACTGATGATCCCCCTTTATTTTTGGGTCTTTTGTCTAAGGCTTTTTTTTTTTGGTAGTGTGTTTGATCAGTAGCAATGGGAGTAGGAGTGGGGTGTGAGAACTTGGAGGTCTAGGTGCCTTATTTATAGATGAATTTTACAGCTTCATGATCCATGTAAAAAACATTTCCACCAATTCTATGATGCCACATGGCTAATTCTTTTACTTTGGCCCCAAGCTCTACCATTTTTACCAATGAAGGAAGAATCATGTTTAGTGCTTTCCATGTGATTTCTCTCACAAGAGACAAACACATCTATTTGTAGAAAGTTGATAAAGGGCAATTACAGTGATTCTGTGTGGTCAAAGGCCTAAAATGACTTTCCAAATTCAAAGACCAAAGATTATAGACTGAATATTACTCCTATTATTTACAGGACAGAAAATGTGGGCTCTTTTATTGATTTATTATGATAAATGATAAGGGAGCATACAATCCTTTATATCAGATTTGAATAACTAGTGAATAAGTGAATACAACATAGGATAATTCAGGCACCACATTGTTTGCTAATCTAAGAACATGCACCATATCAAAGGAATTAAAGCTTGAGAACTAAATACAGAATAAACCCAATGATCTATCAAATGGACTTACCTGAAGATTTGCAACTAAAACCTTCCTTCCATTATATCTCAGCCTTTTGACGGATATCACAAGCCAGAGTAATCTACAAATTGGAGAGTAGACAAATAACCACCATCATTCAAGTATTGATGCAACAACAACAACAACAACAACAACAACCCAGTAAGTATCCCGCCTAGGGCGGGGTCTGGGGAGGTCCAGATGTACGCAGTCTTACCCCTAACTAGTCGCCTAGAAGAGAGACTGTTTCCGAAAGACCCACGAAAACTCTTTTTTTTTTTTTTTTTTTTTCATTTTCAAAACAGTTTTTTCGGGTAAATTGTTCAATCAAGTACTGATGCAAGAGACAAGATATTTGAAGAATAATCACTTTTCAAATTACTGAACATTGCAACAGCAGATGTAGAGGTTCATTAAAACAAAAGTACAAGAAGAAGATGACGACGAACAAGAAGGCTCATCAAATGATCTATACCTTTAAAGAGCCTCGACTTCTAAGGGGTAAGTCTGAGTACATCTTTGACTCTGAACACTATCTATGGGGTCATCCATACTGTTATTTCTAGCAGTTGATGGCAGCTCAAACCATATTCTGGTGATGGATTGTCAAAGAACACTACATTTCAGTTACTGCACGCAGAAAGATGCAACATTGTCATGACTCAAGACCCATGTTCAAGACTGAGGGAATCAAAGTATTTGTATTCTACGTTGTAGCTACAACATTTTGACATGCTTATAAATGGGAGCAGCCGTACATGTTTTTTCCACCATAATGCTCATCAAAATGACAACTCCAATGACTCACAGGGAACCACTAAAAAGAAACTAAGACATTTGGGCGTACCTCATGTCTGAGAGAAGTGTCAAATTGCTTCATGAAGCAACAAA
The DNA here is from genome assembly GCA_038025085.1 of Tetragonia tetragonoides. Taxonomy (NCBI): domain Eukaryota; kingdom Viridiplantae; phylum Streptophyta; class Magnoliopsida; order Caryophyllales; family Aizoaceae; genus Tetragonia; species Tetragonia tetragonoides. The sequence continues at coordinate 4,979,702 of CM076145.1, read as the reverse complement.
GCACATTGAGTTAAGTTACTGCATACAAGAAGATGCCAAATTGTCATAACTCAAGGCCCAACCTTTGGGACTTAGGGAACCAAACACGTTGTCATCTAAGGTTGTTAAATAGAAACACGTGGAGATTCCCTCCAGCATAAGGAAATCACCAAGAAGGAAAATAAGTCATTTGGGTGAACTTTTCCTTATAGAACATTTGGGTGAACATAGCATGAAAATGTAGTGATTAATTGGCTGCAAGAAACATAATTACAACTTACAATGATCCATATAAAGAGAACTAACATAGCTCAAATGCCCACAAGGGGACTTCTACCAAGCAAAAGTAAGAAACTCAGATTGATGCAAAGTGCTACTAAAAGCGATGAATTTGGCACCAAGGAGCACTAAAACAACACATAAAGACACAATACTGAAGCCACGACAGTGAGATGCCACCAGATGGCTCTTTATGACAATATGCAACGCTAAGCTATTGGATAATGCAGCTATGATAAAATATAGAAGACATTGTCATTCTGCATTATTGAATCTATCTGGAACGGTGAACACCCTTTGTCAGCATTTGTATGTAATGCAGGCCAACAGAAATACTACATTTTGTATGACAAAGAAGCAGCATTTTCTTTTATTTGGACACCGAAGATACAGAATTACCTGACTGATAACAATTTCAATTTGCCAGCCTTTCCTAGTTGAACCAATGCCATGTGAGTCAATCTTGACATTGCGTGGTCAAATGGCAGTGATGCTTTAAGAGTTTCCTTGCATTGTCGCTGCAAATGGTAATTAGAAATCATTCCAGTGCCAAGTAACATTGAATGAATGGGAAAGGGTAGAAGCAAATAAGATTTGTAGCAATGACAATAAAATAAATAAAAATGAGCTACCTGGAGAGTCCAAATTCCTTCAGACCCTTGAAAATCAGGAATACCACAAGAAGTTGATATTCCAGCACCTCTAATAGGCAGTAGCTACTAAATATAGCTGTGCAGCACAATCAAAGGCCATGCCATAATATTTTCAGCATTAAACTCCGAAGGACCTTTCAAAGAAATGCATAAAGCAGCAACACCAGTAGATGCTTTAAGTTCCCTTTACCTTCTGTATAATCACTGCAAGTTGCTCAACCTGCCATAATGAAGAGAGCTAGTGATGTCAAAATCACAGTAAAGAACAGTTCACCAAGAATTCGCTCAGGTTAGTTCCCAGATAACTGATATCATATTAGCAAAAGGAGATACAAGGTCAATACGCATTTTCCAGCCAAGTTAACTGTAACTTCAATTCGTTAATATTTTTAGATAAGAGAAAGCATTTATTAATGCAATGTCAAATGTACATAAAGAAAGGGCAAGGTATCCTCAACAAAAGGACAACTACAAATCGGCCCAATTTGATGAACGTTAGTAATGATACCCTCTAAAGCACCAACAGCTCTAGCCAATAGAGAGGCTAGGTAAGTGACCTTCCCACCAAAGCATCTTTGGAGAAACTGAAATCCAAATGGATACCCTCGCGTTTCTCTCTAGCCAAATGCACCATAAAATAAATAAGGAACACCATAGCATCTTCATCTCCCTCCCACCCCCCAAACCCAGAAACCACACCTGCGAAGACCCCTCAACCCTGGAAGGGAAAACACATGGTTCTTAAAGGAACATTTGAATACCTTTATGTCTCAATGACAAATTTGAAGAACATTATACATTCCCGTGATTTGCATTCAACAGTCGATCAAAATAGAATTATTTGGATATGAAATTAAGAAATTTTTTTTTTTTTTTTTTTTTTTTTTTGTGAACGAGTGTGAGTAAGAGGTCCACAGATGAAGATAGAAAATTAGGTTTTCCACATTCTAATGATAAACTATTAGATGTTGACTTTAGTTTACTAGAGCTTCCATCAACATATTTCTTTATGTCTGTTTGACTTTAAGCTTGGTGGAAACAAAATTCTTTTCTTAGGGTTCTCAAACAGAAAGAGAACGAAGAAAGTGACAGATTGCCGGAATCCTTTCTTCTAGAGGGATCATTCAAAAGGCAAGCTGTTTTGAATTGAATGCGATGACACAGGGCTGTTTTGAATTGAATGCGACGACACAGTAGCACAAAGTTTTCGGATAACCTGATAGCATTCCTGTGGAAATACACGCTAGCCTTCTTCTCTCCAGGTTTGGGCTTCCGTCCACACCATCCCAGCATCAGAAAGGCATTTTTGAGAAGGTTTTTCATTTTCCTGACCTTCCAAACCTATGTTATTCCAACAGACAAGAAAGTCAAGCTACATATCTCAGCTGAATGCTGCAAAACAACTTTTTTCCCTTAAACTTTATCAAATCAGCATCCACTGCTCAGGCAAAGAAGACATTAGGACTGCTACCACTAAGAACAACCAGTAACATCTGAAATTGGCATTCTCATCATCGAACCCCGATAATTACTCCATGCACATCAAATCATAACAGCTAAGCCATCAGAATATATGAAGTTTGCCAGTAATTCATTTGATGTCAGACCCAGCAATCTAATGCAGACAATACCATTGCTTTCCAAGTTCTGCCCCATAACATATCTGTATCCTCTTTCTCCTAATGGTTTCACTTTCATCATACTAGGCAAGGATTGTGACACGTGCATAAAAGATCAAATAGCTTGTTCTCCACAGTCCGGCAAGAGAAACATATTTACATGAGATATTCTATTCCATCCAAGCAAAGAAGAAACTTTCCGCCCCACTGCCTGGACTCTGGAGCAGCTCACCTGATTTGCTTAAGGTGATATCTAACATTACCACAGCTCCGCAACAGAATAGAACACCTTTGACAATTTCCAATTAATTTTTATCCTGCCATATAAGAAATACGAGAGCTAACATGTGCTAAACTACAGGTGTGGAAGTAATGTAAAGACAAGGTCTAACTTGTACCAATGGAAAACCCTCCTGCATATCAAATTAACAAATAAAAGCACTGCAAATGATTACACTTTACATAAGAATCTTCATTTAAAGAAATTAGTTAAGGAGGCCAAATGCAATCACATCTAATCCTACATTTTTCGCAAAAGGTGATTCAAAACACTCCACAAACATTATCATAATACTTCTTCAAAGCACTTACATTAGATCTCTTAGCCGAGCATGCAATCATTGTGAAATCATTAACCCTCGTCAATCCTTGTTTCGCAAAGCCATCCACTATGTTATTTGCACTTCGAGTTTTGTACGTCATTTTTATTCTAGGCCAACCCTCTAGCATCCTTCGGATGAAGTTGAGCTCAAAACGAACGCCCCATGGCCCCCCTTGTCTATTCCTACACCATCTCACAGCATTTGTAGAGTCGGATTCCACCAATATATTCAACTTCAATGGCCATTCGCGTTTCATAGTTACATAAAGTGCACACAAAACAGCATGAACTTCCACTTAATTTATTTCACCCACTGGTACCCAGCACCAGAAAACACAATGAAAATCCCTTTTCCAGTCTCTCAAAACTCCTCCTATTGCTCCAAGCCTCCAACACCTTCTCTAACTGAAGCATCCACGTTCCATTTGAGACAACCACTGAGAAGTGCATCCCAAATCACTGTCATTCTAACCACAGGGCTTTTTGTATGAATTTTAAGACAGCTTGGATTGCGAGAGACCTCTTGGGTCGAATAGGGAAGCCAGCTATTCCATGCTTTAATCCACATACTCAACCTCATCATCATCAAGTCAAAAACTTCCTCTTCACTGTTGCTCGTGTTCTCCAAAATTCTTTCATTTCTCTCCTTCCAGACAGACCAAATCAGCACAAAAATTAAGGTTGATCAACACTTTACCAAAATGGTTATCTGACACCATTGGTTGAAAAAGTCTTCTACTGAATTTGGTTTACACCATTTAATCCCCCACAGGTCAATCCACCCATTTCACAGACGTCTCATGAACGGGCAGCATATGAACAGGTGCCTTGCACTTTCTTTTTCAGCCAAGCACAGGACACATAGAGGATCATTGATACATTGAAAGCCCCGTTTCAGCAACCGATCTTTTGTTTTAACTCTCTCCAAGAGGGCTAATAACATAAAAGTTTCTATTTTCCGGGGTCGAGACCACGCCAAGTTATGTCAAATGAACTGCTTAAAGAAAGATTATAAACAACACGTCTACAAAACAAAGGTGAAAGAGACACATACAGGTACTCGAACCCACTTTACATTCCGAAAATCCCTACGGAATCTATCAGCATTTTTCCCTTCATTGATGTAATCTATCTCTTGGTACAAGATTCTGCAGCTCACAGAAAGGCAAAAAGTTCACAATAGAAAAACTGTTTTCATTAGACTCTTCATCGTAAGTTCATTGACTGGCTACTACTTCGACAAATAAGCAGAAGATGACAGAATAGTTTAATAAGCTATTTAATTTAGTACTTTCTAAACCACAGCACATGAAATGAACTTATTCCTGAACCACATCCTTTATAGCTTTGTTATTCTGAAAGTTATCTTCAACAATCTCCCTCTTTTCAGAAATTTACTATAAGAGTTTTTGTTATGTAGCAAACCTATTTGCAGAACCAACTTCAAAGAGAAAAGCACGCCTTTCTGTTTGATCCGGTCATACATGGCACCTAAATGAGAAAGCAGCAGTCCTTAACCATAGATGTCTGTTAATTTTCAATCATACAATTTATGCCCATATACTGACAAAATAAGTAGCCAACATAGGAAGGTCCTAGTGGTATTCACTCACCAGTCATCACCAAGGGTCGACACCCACTAGGCACCAGGGGCATATGGCGGTTTATTCCTCTCAGAGTCTTGTACGCTTCCGCCCCAAATGTCTGGCCATTTGCTCCTGGCTCCTGGACTATACATCCCAAGATGGGTCCTCCCAGGAGTAGCCTTCCAATATAATTCAAAAATAATGCTGACATAATTGGTGTTGCTCATTCTTTTCCACGCCCTCAACCCTCCCCTAAAACCAAAGATGATGGGTCTGATCTCACCTCCTTCCTTGTTAGACACCAGAAAACGAAGTCTATGTACCATAGGCTTAAGTAAACTTCCTCCTAGTGAATTCAATGGAAACCACCTGAATACTATCTATAGAGCATAAGGACCCGCTTCGTAGGTGAAATTGGAAGAACAACAACTCCCAGTGAGAATCTCATCACTGGAAGAATGAGGAGGTCAAGATATACGCAAAACCCTAGGCAGCCAAGGCTACCAATTAGAGAAGGCCCAATAAAGAAAACATTTTTGAAAAGTATATTGAAGATCAGTGTGACAAGTTTTAAAGGCAGTAGTAGTTTACGTACCAGTTAGAAGATGAGGACTAGAGAGAGAGAGATGATAATAAAATCAAAAGTGAGCAACAAAAAATAAGTAAATCTTGATGGACTAGAGTGATGACAATAAAATCAAAAGTGAGCAAGAAAAACAAAAAACAAGTAAAAAAATGATGGAACAATAGTAATGGTCAATAGCTAGAAAGAGAGGAAGATGTGCTTAAAGGAATTGAAAACTCACATGCATAAAATGGTGATTTGGGGTATATGGGATTCCACTACCTTGAAAGAGGAAAGAACTCCTACCTGGAGTCCGTGACAAAAATCCCAGCAAATCCATCTTCCTTAGTTCTATGCATATTAGGTAGAACTCAAGGGTGGAAGCTGAAAGTAGAGATTAAATGACTTCAATTTTACATTTTTAAAGCCATGGAGGGAATTTGAATCACCACCGACACCTTACAACCAACACTCCATTCTATATCACAAAAGCAACTCCATACTGCTGTTGCTGACACTAAGACCACCTTTGATCACTGCGTGCCCATGGCCTATCAAATTTCTGGTGAATGGGCATATACCACAAATCTGGTGATTGGCCATACCTTAACTGGATTCCAGCCAGAGAACTTCCACCATTGGCCATTGCCAGTGACAGGCCAAATACCTCCCAGCTAACAACCTTGCCTGCCCACTGGCAATGGCAGGAAATGGAGAAGACCCCACCACAAGCTACTCATTACCACCACCTGATAGAGAAGCCTCAATTGGCCACAACCAAAATCATCAGAACAAACGTTATCCCTATACCTGCATGCCAAACAAAGGGAATTCATTCCCACTACCACAGTTTACACGCCCACTCGATCGACAGGATTTCCTTATAAACCATGCATACAAACAGTATTTAACGAGAATGTAACCAATACATCATCATATTGCCTAATGCCAACATACTACCCAAACATTTCCAACTACAAGAGCAGTGGGTAATGGGTATAGGGATAATCATTTTCATCTGAGAAAATCATTTCAAAATCCAATAGAACCAAATGCTAGATAAACTGGACAGAGTCCTTATCTTATACCCTTGAAAAAGCACATGTTATTGCAAAAAGGCATCTACATACATGATTGACAAGAATATATCAACAAGAATAAATCAAAAGACCTCCATATATAAACTCTTAAGAAATTGATATCTATGAAGGTTAATAATTAACATAAAGGAAAGAACAAACAAGAACAAGATTTTTATCACTTACGTAGCACATTCTTCATATATACCAATCCAGTCCCTTGTCGGACCACCCAAAGATTCTCTCTTCTGGAAATACTCCGCAATCAGCTTCAAATTTTCTGTGTGGGAACTAGCCAAGTTTAGTATAATTTACTTTAACAGGAAACTATAGAAATCATAGATATACAGAAAAAAAAAAGTTGTATAAGACAATTAATCATGTAGGAGTTTGTTACAAATCATAAAGGTGAACCACCATTAGCGATATTGGATCATATAATGTATCTGAGGTTTTACTGTACAACAGTCACTCCCACAAAGAAAGAGGATGAGGACAAAGCGAAAGGGGAAGCAAGGCCCTCTAGTTTTACTTTCTGGTTTCACAGCATAGAGATCTATTGGTTCTATCTTAATGACAATGACAGAAGCTATAAGGGAAAATTATTCGCAGGAATTCAACAATCCAACTAGTTGATTTTATGGACAACACAAACCATAATATTCGCACAATGTCTCCCTTTCATCCCAATTCCCCTGTATTGGCAATTAGTTGCGCTGATGTTTGTAATTTCATACTAAATATTTAGCCTTAGTAAAAGCACAATAGCTTATAGAAAATACCATCACCCATAGATGTGTAGGAGTATAAGCAGGAAAGAAACTACTATGGTGGTACATGAACCAGGACATTATAAAGACTTCACTTTGCAGATCACCATAACTTGTTTCTGTTTAGTTCGGTCGTCATTGTAATTTCTAAACAGTACAATATCTAATTTATCTATCGTTATCCCAACATTTGAAATAAGTTTTATAGATTGGACATTGTGAGTAACATATACATTGTCATAGAAGGATTAGAATCAGTCACCCACATCGTAAGCTTGCTAAAGTGAAGGGGAAGACAAGGAGAAATTTGGTCGATGCTATCACTTATTGAGGTACCTAATCGAAGTGGGTATGTATTTCATGTTTCCTAAGGATGTTGAGACTTGCATTAATGCTCATATGGAATTTCTAGATTAATCGACACCAAGTGTAAATCTTCAAAGACGTTAAAGGAAATAAAATCTCAATCTAACAAACAATTTAAATTTGTCAAACGCGACAAAGCAGCCTTTTCTTTCCAAACAACAGAAGACAAATTCATCAAGTACCTGCTAACAGTTGACAAAATTTAAACACCCCCCCCCCCCAACAAAAAAATGACTCTAAATTACGATATCTTGTATCCTCATCATGTTAGGCTAGAATGATTTCATTAAAATGAAAGGAAAACAATAAAGCTAGTGTAAAATGATAGGGACTTGACTTCAGAGCAAGCATGCTAGGCTTATTAATAACCGTAAATTAACTGCAACTCCTATCACCAAGACAGGGATGAAGATGAACACAAATACTTCAAGAGAGTTCATTAAAGAACACATGGACACCTGACTAGGACTAGCTCCAGCAATTGGCTGATCTTCAAATTCCTTAAATAGAATATCTACAGGGGCTCCAAGTTCTTTAGCAATAAATTCTCTTGCTTTATCTAATGAGAAAGCAGGTACCCTATCTTGCAATAATCCCAACAATCACATATTTACATCAGTAATGATATGGATAGGTTCGTTACAAGAGTAGTAACAGCAAGACACAGCTTACTGTGGTGTTATCTTATGTATGTAGTCTATGTACCTGCAACTTAGCGAGCTCATCCGCATACTCTTGAGGAAATAGATCAGATCTTGTCGAGGATAGTTGTCCTAACTTAACAAATGGTAGGGCCAAGCTGCAGCACACGCTCCCTCAGCCACGCAGCAATTCCTTTCCTTCGCTTCTTCTGTACAAAGAAATTATCCAGAACCATTCAGAAACTAACCGAACATCCTACCAAAAGGTGTAACAATCTGAACCCGTGATGGGAAACTCAGCTTCTAACAAGAAGGAAGGAAGTAACTTCAGAAAAGATAACAAGTACAAAAGTTCATGAAATTACCTGCTGTTCTTCATCGAATCCACCTGCATATGCCCACTTTGCATTTTCTAACAGCAACGTACACGAAATGAAATAACAAATGACCAGATATCTATAGACCTTTGCACAGAATTGTAATTGTCGTTAGCCCAACTGAAGCCCACATCAGTTGGCAAAACCCTTGGTTCATCTAAAGGAGGAAGACCTTCATCCACATGAATTTTTGACCTCTTAACCAAGGCAGAAGCAGTTTCTCTCTTAACCATGCTCACTCCATTGACTACCTTGCTTGCTCCATTAATAACCGGCTTGGTGCCATTCACTTTCTTGCTTGCTCCATTAATAACTGGCTTGGTGCCATTCACTGTCCCAGCCTTGTTAACCGATGAATTTCGTGTAGTTCTCATGACTTCATTCGCTGGCACCATTTTGATTGGTCGTCCATTGCTGCCCAAATCTGTTGGCTCTTTGGTTTGTCGCATCTCCACTTGAAAGCTGAAACCTTGAGGAGATGCTGGTAGTGGTAGATTACATGAGTGCCTCTGCAATTTGGGAAATCTTGTACTAGAAATTGAGCTAGTATTGCCACCAACAGCTCTGTGAAGCTAGTATTGCCACCATTTAAGCAAGGTATTGGCCAAAGCAGATCAAACATAAAATTGACATAAAAAACTTGGTATAGCTTGAAACTTACATGTCAGAAACCCCACAAAATATTATGCAAGCAAAAAGGGTGCGAGAAATGAAATTGCAAAATGCCACACATCACGAAAGAAAAAAGAAATATAGAATCAAGCTATGGCTTTTGTTAAACACAATCTCAATACTACATTTCAAACTTGTAGCTTTCACCCGATAATCATATTCATTTAATCAAACAACATGCGTGCAAAAAACAGATACCCACATACCATTGACACCCAATTAGTACACTGAACATTCAACAAAATTGCTACAAAATTATGTAACCAACAGTTCAAAATACTCACCTTTCTGAATGATCCACTGCAAGAAAATCCAACAACAATCCTTAATTCCCAAAACCCAGAAAAAATTATCAACTGAAAATGGTCAAAATCAGGGTAGTTCTGAATTCTGACTTCAGAAGTTGAAATTCAAGGAAATTTCTTATAAGCGTCTCAATGATTGAAAATTTAAGGAAAGACAATCAACCCAACCAAGAGTAAAATTTTCTTCCCAACTAATAAGCAGAATTACACAGAAAAGTATTTGGGAGAAAAAGAACAAAAGATGAAAATAGACATTGGATTTTTTGCTTTACGTTTGTAAATTAAATGACGTCCATTCAGTTTATTGGTTACAAATTTTACAATTGTACCTCGTGTGCCACTCTAGTGTGATACTGTCACAGGGCTGTCAGGTTGAGTTCTGTCACAGAAAAAGGTCTTTAGGGTTGCTTCTTTCAAACTTATTTCTACTTATTCTCACTGATTGAGTAAGGTCTTGCCACTGATTTCCAGTGATTCGGTAAGGTCTTGTCACTGATTTCCAGTGATTCGGAAGGTCCTTCCACTGATTCGGTAAGGTCTTTCCAATGTTCAATAAGGTCCTGCCACTGATCCTGTGAGGAGAAATGTCGGTTCTGCCACTGTTTTCCAGTGATTGAAAAGGTCCTGCCACTAATTCTTACTGATTCAATAAGATCTTGTCACTGATTCCCACTAATTGAGTAGGACTACCCTTGCAGCCTATAGGTAGGTTGTCCAAGTAGGCTGCAAGGGTAGCCCACTAATTCTTACTGATTCAATAAGGTCTTGTCACTGTTTTCATGCCACCTAAAGGGCTATGGTGGGCTACCCTTGCAGCCTATAGGTAGGTTGTCCAAGTAGGCTTGCTTACAACTTGAGATTTTTGTGTTTAGCGTCCTTAAAACAATGCTTAGACTAGACATACTCGTTGTGGTGTTGCTGCTGAGCTGCGATGCTTTGTGTGGCTGTTTTAGGAGTTTCTATAGCTATTGAAGTACAATTACAGCCTATTCTTATAGTAGAAATATAGTTCTATCCAATGGTAGCATTGTTCGAAGAGATAACGGTTAAGAAACGGGGTTTATATCAAACCTGAATTTATGAGAAACAATGCGGTTTAACTTAAAACATGCTATAATACTTCAAAAGGTTTCTAATAGCCCTATGTTTTCAATAACTCATGATTTAGAAGAAGATTAAACAATTACTGAAAATCTTTTTAGAGAGAGAAAGTCTCGGGGTGCACGTTAAGATTTCCTATCTTAATATGCGCCACCCATAAATAGGGACCGAGGTCGTCCTCCCAAAAAGAAGAAGAACCCACTGGAGACGACAACGTCTCTATTCTTTGTAAGATCTTCTTGACCCTTCTCTTTCCTCTTTCTCTCTATTCTTTTACTTATTTCTCTTGTGTTGAATATCATATTTTGGTTAATTAAAGTTGATGACTTTATGATATTTAGTGGCTAATCCTCTTTAATAGAGTTGGGATTAGCTCAACTATGGTGTTTTTAATGCTTGGATGATATGTTAAATGTTATTATTTGGGTAATTGCTTGTTTGGTAGTATGCACCCCAAGTGTTTTATGAAATACCTAAATGAGTTTATGGCTTTATTTTGATCAATTAATCTAAAACCGAAAGGGGAAGGTTGATTGTGAGGGGTCTTGCTAACTTATCAAGGAGATTTAGCCACGAAAGTAAGATGAATCACCTTGGGAACTTATTGATTAGTTTGGACTTAATGGACTTATTTTAATCTAATCCCATGAAAATAGGTGGTTAGTTTGAGTTAAGTGCTTCCTTTGGACCTTGAAAGAGGCCTTGGGTTACTTGATTTCTAATCGTTCCCTTGCATTACTCATTTGATTGCATGCTATTATCATCCATTGCATTAGAGCATCATTAGTTGGGTGAACCCCCAACTCTAGCTTTAATTCTTGACTCTTACAAATGTGATTGCTCTTCTCTCTCATCTTAGTTAATTATTTTAGTTTTAGTTTTAGTTTTAGCTTTAGATTTTATTAAATTTAAACCACCATTAAATTTACCCAATTAGCTTAGCTTTCCCAATTCTAAAGATTTTTGGTACTCGAAATACCCTTGCTCCTCTTGTGAGATGATAATTTACTACTTCGATAAACCTGTGCACTTGTGGGGCTATCAAGTTTTTGGCGCCGTTGCCGGGGAGCAAGACTTGTTTGGATATTGAATTGCTCTTGAATGGGATAGACTAGGCCTTTAGATTTTCTTTTCTTTTGTTTCTTTTTTTGGTTTAAATTTTTTATTTTTATTTTCTTCTTCATTTGTGTGATGGAAACTTCATGCAGGGCATCAAGAGGGGTATGGTGATTATTATTCGAATTCATGTGATAAGGATAATGAAAATTACAACCCACATGGCTACATGAATGAGAATAGATATGATGTGCATAATGCCTCTTATGATTGTTGTGGTTATATTGGAGATGAGGATAACGTGCATCAACTTGGTCATGAAAATGCTAGTTATGCCTATACCCTTTACCAAAGTAAGCAAAATAATCATTGCTTTGTTGACTACACTCTTACTAATTGGGAGCTTCCCGATCTCTATGGAGAAGAGCATACTCCCCAACCCAAGTCAAACTTGTAGACTCTTTTGGAACAATGTATTGTCCAAACACAAAAGAGCAATGAGGAGTTACAAGAAACTCTAGGCAAATTGTGTTCCGAAGTTGATGCATTTATCACCCATACCGAGATGCCCGAGCGTCAAGTGGTTCAAGTGGCTAGTGTGTCATCATTTGGGGGATGTATTGAGGAAGGGGTAATTGATGAGTTAATTTATAACACGTTCTATGATCTTGAATATACCGATTCATTGTCAAACGAGTATATTGATATGATCCTCCCTCCAATTCCAAATCTTTTCAATGGCTCCCCTCCCCCAAAATTCCTTGAATATGCTCGTGTGAAACTCGATGACGTGATTGTGATCCATGACTCTTGTACTCATCGGGTTGATGATCATATCATGAGTTACAAGCCAAAAAGGAGTTATGGGGACGCTTTTAAGTTGAGTAAATGGGAAGGTTCTTCTTTTCATTCCTTTGGCTTTTCGAGGGATTTTAACAAGTTGAGAAAATCATTGGTTGCTTACTATATTGTGATGATAATCGCTTCTCACTTGTTCCTTGATAAGAAGTGCTCGAACTCTTTTGACAAATTGTTACGAGCATTCGCATGCTATGATAATTATTCAAAGTAATGGACAAATGATAAAGGAGGCATTATCATCACCGGATCAACAATGACTTAATGCACACTCCCAAGTCTCCCCACCATCGAGTATATTGAAGAGCCAGTCATTTTGTGAGTATCACACCCCTCCCCTCCTTTCTCTTTACTTGTTTACATTGAGGACAATGTAATGTTTAAGCATGGGGGAGTATTTATCTTGTGTTGGATGTGTGGTTGGTTAATTGATGGTGTGTTGGATGTGTGGTTGGTGAATTGATGGTGTTGTGATAGGTTGATGAACAGTGTTTGAAGTTGTGATAGTTTAGTTGCATTTGTCATCTTTTAGTCGTTAGATCATTTACTTGCATATCATTTAGTTGCATTATCATGTATACCACAATTTAGACTGTATTGAGCATGTTTAGACTTACATATCATATATGATATATCTCATAAAAAAAACCCAAAAAATCGTAAAATATAAAAAGTCCAAAAAAAAAAGAAAAAATAAGGGGAGAGATGAACCTTTGATGATGAATTGAGAACCTTTTAGATTTGTCATGTGCATGTTTGATAAGGTAAACCCCTTGGAGGAATAAATTGTTGTTGAAATTGGTTTAATTTCAAAAATGATTTTTGTGTCCTTTTGTAAATTCTTTGACCATCATTGGACCAAAATCAAGACTTTTTGGCTTGCACACCTAGGCACTCTCATAAGATGCATATGGACATTATGGTCACTTCCCTTTTAGAAGAGAAATTCTTAGAGTCTAGGCAAATGAAACTGGTGAGATCTTGAGTCTAATTTGACCGAAACATCTATATCGGTCTATTGATTCTTTTTTGTGTGTTTGACCCTCCAATTGTGGATTATCTCTCGAACTTGCCATGTTTCTCCTCAAGACCGCATTTGACTCGCTCGTGTTAGGAAGTGATAGAGGCATTCTTTCGTTTTGAGCTACATTAGCCAAATGACCACCCATTTATATATTCGCCCTTTGCAAATCCTTTTTGAGCTTAACATAGAGTGTATCCATCTCACCCATAACACATCTTGCATGGATGAGACAACCCATATGTATGTTCTGCAATTGCAGACGTACTATTCCACAATTTACAGCTTTTGATATTTAAGCAAGCCAACACTTATGTTTGGGAGGCATGTTGTATCCCAAGAGGTCAGAAGAGTTTTCTGTCTATCCAGTCTCACAGAAATCTACTACAATCAGTTATACAATGTGCTAAGGGAGAACGAATATAGAGGCCTAGTAGACTTGTAAAGAAAAAAGGACGGAGTTCACCAATTGGCATCTACCCCATGCCAGTATGATAAATATAATTGATAAATGACTACTTTACCAATACTTTATTCTACTAGCAATCTTATCAAGAAGCACCTGACACTCAATCTTCCCCCATTTAGTAGGAGACAAAGGGAGACCCAAATATATTATAGAGAAAGATCTTTCATAGGATTCTTACAACCTTTTTTATCTTTAAATTGAATGGATTTCGTTTTGCCCTTCACTTCACCCATTGAAGGAGGACAATTTGTAATATGTTATACTTGAAGGTTATAGTAGCAAGCTATCGTATGTGGACCTTCTTACAGTAGAACCTCTATAAATTGATACTCAATAAAATTAATAATCTCTCTAAGAATAATTTTGCTCGGTCCCTACTCGAGCCTAGGGTCTAAATTAATAATTTTGATAAAATAATAAGATAATAACTTTCCGTAATACCCTCAAATAAATTTAAGGTCCCACCAAAATTATAAATTAATAATTTTAAAAAATAATAAATATTACAAAGACAACTTAGCAAAATAAGACTCAATTGTTTTTGACCAAAAATAAGACTCTATTGTTATTTGCTTTTTTTCTCAAAATTTAATTCTAGTTGCATTTCATCTCTATCTATCCTTACTGCATCCAAAAGTTACGATGTTGCATCCTCTTATACTCACGTAGTGCATTACGTATTGATCTGTGCGAAGCCATGGTTGGTTGGCTTTTGATATGCACCGACTAATTAGGAATGTTTGATGTTGCTTATATTGTGGTTGATTTCCATACCATACACGAATTTGTATTAAGTTTTGACTAGTACTACGGCAATGACTACGTATATTTGTTTTTGTAGAGATGTAATATATTAATTAGTCACATTGTACATAACCATCATTTATATAGTAAATATAACGCACCTTATTACATGTTTTAAGTATTAAGAAAATGCAGATTCGTTGGATCGAGAAAACTCTTTATAAATTAATAAATTATTAATTTATCGATTAAATAATATCTCTCTAAATTAATAAAATTTCACGATCCTAATATTATTAATTTATAGAGGTTTTACTGTATTTAATATTAGCCACAAAACGGTAAGAATGGTGTGTTTTTCTTCTATCTAGGCCTACTAGTTTACTTATACTCATGACTTGATTAAGCTTTCCCTTCTTTTTTCAGTGTGAGCCTCTTACTACTAAAGAATCAAATCAAATTTAAAACACATGTCCTCCAAAGCAAAAAAAAAAAAAAGGAGTAAGAATACTTACTTGAAAACAGGACACCAATTTGAAAATAACTTATACAATACAAATCAAACAAAAGTTGAGCAACGTTAATAAAGAATAAAAACTTTTTTAGGAAAGTCAATGATTTTAAGGAGCCTAATAAAATCACTTACAGAATCAATAAGAATTGAAACGTAATTAGTATAGTTCCATATCTTTCCATTAGCTACATTTGTTTTTATTTTTTTGTTTCTTTTCTCTTTTATTGTGTTAATATGTGCTTGTTTCCATATTGAGTTGGCAAATATTCATTTTCCTTATTAAATGTGATCTGAAATTTTTATTATATGTGTTGTGAAAAGTAAAAAAAATCAATTTTCAAAGTAGGTTAATGTGGCTCAAATCAACTTTTGCTAGCACCGCATTAAAAATACATTTGTATTTTAATAGTGAAGATAAATCTACAAATACAAATGTATTTTATACTCATTTAAGTAACTAGAATTTGTTACGTTGATAAAAGAAGAAAACAATGATTTATAACTTAGACAGTCTTAAAATCTAAAAGGATCTTATTTTCATTTGCTAATAATTAATATTGTTTACCAAAAGAGGAAGATCACTTTTGATTTGGAAAGATAGAAAATTAGCATCATATTCATTTTATGTAGATCATGGAAATAATTACATGATATGAAGTTGGGATAAGAAAATTAATGAGGTGGCTCAAATCAACTTTTGCTAGCACCGCATTAAAAATATATTTGTATTTTAATAGTAAAGATAAATCTACAAATACAGATGTATTTTGTACTCATTTAAGTAAGTAGGATTGTTACCTCGATAAAAGAAGAAAACAATGATTTATAACTTAAGCAGTCTTAAAATCCAAGAGGCCGGATCTTGTTTTCATTTGCTAATAATTAATTAATATTGTTTACCAAAAGAGGAAGATCTCTTTTGATTTGGAAAGATAGAAAATTAGCATCATATTCATTTTATGTAGATCATGTAAATAATTACATGATATGAAGTTGGGAGGAGAAAATTAATAAGGTGGCGCAAATCAACTTTTGCTAGCACCGCATTAAAAATATATTTGTATTTTAATAGTAAAGATAAATTTACAAATACAGATGTATTTTGTCCTCATTTAAGTAACTAGGATTTGTTATCTCGATAAAAGAAGAAAATAATGATTTATAACTTAAGCAGTCTTAAAATCTAAGAGGCTGAATCTTGTTTTTATTTGTTAATAATTAATTAATTTTGTTTACCAAAACAGGAAGATCTCTTTTGATTTGGAAAGATAGAAAATTAGCATCATATTCATTTTATGCGGATCATGATAATAATTACATGATATGAAATTGGGAGAAGAACTAGTATATAAAGAGCCAACGACATTATTGTTTACACTACTCAACATCACTAACTTGTAAACTATAAAATTTCTAAAGAGAAAAGATTTGCCTCCAGCTCACATACTTTACCGACATGGATGAGAAGAAATCATTGGTGCATGGTCTACTTGTGGTTATGATTCGCATGTCTTGTAGTAAGTTGTTAATTTTAATACGTCAAACTTAAGCATCACATTTCATCCATTCCATAAATACCATCTATTTTTGTTATTAGCATGTTTTATCGCAATCATTATGAAAAACAAAATAGGTCAATTTATTAATTTTTCTATCACTTTGTCGCAAAATTTCATTGTTGGTTTACTATTCAAAATGAATCTAACAATATTAATTTTACATTGAAAATCGTTAGATTTTTTCATAAATTATGGTCAAAATTTGTAAACTTTGACTTCCAAAAAGTAAATGTTAAGATTTTTCTAAAACGGTGAGAGCATATAGAAATCCTCCTCCCCTCTCTGTCTCTCCGGTGTATAAAAAATTCTTTAACTAAAACAAATTGATAGCACATTTAACCGCTCTTCTATGCTACTCCCTTCGTTTCCGTAAATGACTTTTTTTGTCTCTCACTTTGATCTATCTGATTTGCAAGTACAATAAGCAACCATTTTTCGTAAGCAGCCCGCTAGAATTTGTTCTTCCATATTAGTTAATGATAAAACAAATCTAACTTTAGTAGTAATACTATCATAACAAGCAATAATTTTTTCTCATTTCTGAGGGATTTCGCAATGATAAAACCAAAGAATGATCCTTTACTATCTATATTGTACGTCAAGCATGCTAAGTCCATCACAAAAAACAGTCGACACAAATAGAATTAGATATAACAATTTATATCTTATTACCTTATATAGGTTAAAAAGCTATAGCGTTAAAAAAAAAGGTTTAACAAGTTAATTGAAAACAATAATAAATGAGAGATTATGGAAGAGGATCCTCATTCAAAAATATTAAATTTCCTAAGTGATGCAGGGTAAATACATTTTATTATAATTTATTGCCCTCCATTATTATTTTGTAATCAAATGACATATTTTCATGGAATTCTGATAGCTTTTTAATGTGTTTGAGCGAATTGAAGGTACAAGTACGATTACTACCCGGGTGGCTACCATCGGATTTCCTAATGGGAAGCGTTATGAGAAAGAGTATTGTACTATTCCAGATTGCCAGGAGTCGTGCAAAGAACAGAAAGTCTCATGTCGACCCAATTTATGTTGTTATTAGAAACAATCAAACTTCTGTATTAACAAGATCAAATGAATAAAGAGTACTGAAATTACATAACTTTATTTGTACTTATCTCTTGAATAACTTCGGGTTAGGATCCACTCCATTTATCAAAAGAAATGGAGGTTTCCATTTACCAAAACGTAGGGTCAGATCTCTCTCTTTTAGGGTAAAGAAAGAGATTTGGCCCTTCATTAGATAATGGACGCAAAAGAAATGAAGAGAATCACAATTCTATTATTCTTTCAATTTCAAGGTTTATTTTTTGAACAAAGATGAGTTGTTTTTAGCCAAAGAAAAAAGCAATAATGACCCACAACTCCACAAGTTGTCTTTTGTACCTGCCACATCCGATATATATTTTCCAACAGAATTTCACAGTTTACAGTTCTTAATACCCAAGCGATCTGGTTTCCTTGGTCTATAGTTAATATCCCATGAGACAAGGGAAGTTCTTCGTTTTTGCTCATCGTGAGACCACAGGAAGTGCCTACTATTCTCATCCACTTTTCTAATAACATGCTCATGGAGAATAAACACATTTGCCCAATAGACTTATAAAGAAAAAGAGGACGGAGTTGATCAGTTGCAATTTACCTGCGTGTGAGAGCCGAGAGGAGTCAAGTTGTCCGACATTTCAATCTCTTTGTCATCCTGTCAATCAAACCCTGGGAACCATTCGTACTCCATTTTTTAGGAGAGCGGCAGGCCCAAATACTTCGTTAGGAATTCACCTTCAGCAAATCCTGTCAAGTTGTTATCTGATTTTTCAAGTGCACATCAGCCCCTCCAATTAAAATATGAGACTTATTTTCGTTTTTTAGATAAAAGAAAATTTGTACAAATAAAGCTGTTGAAACAGCTGCAGAGGAGTCATCCTCAAGAAATTACAACAAAATTATACCAATTTCTCTAAAGCTCACTAATGGAGTAACTCTTAAAAGCCCCTCCCGCCGTAGCCCACACAGAAGCTAAATCAGTTACTCTATCCCAAAGTGCCACCAATAGTAGGGAGCCTCTACAGAAAATTCTTGCATTCTTCTCTAGGCAGCAACATCAGAGCATAGCAAAAACAGCGTAGCACTACAGTCTTCATCTCCTTATGCCTCCCAAAAGCCCGAAAGTGCACCTGCAGCATCTCCAACACTGGCAGGAAACACGCATTGCTCCCCCAACTTTTGCTACAAAATACGAGCCATGTCACAGGGAAGGAAATGTGAGCATGTCTCGTTGCTAGCACGGCGTAAGACACACATATCAGGCGAGATAATAGAAGGGAAACTATGGGACTTGGTGTGATTGGGTTTTAGACTTGAGAAGCTTGCAAAGATGCAAAGCTCTTTAATCACCTTCTTAAAAGAGGAGGTTCCCTTCAAGTAAAAGCATAAACAGCAATTCAAATGAACCCCAGCTGCATAGGTTTGTATACCACACTACAGGCAACAGCCTGTGTACACTCATTTGGAAGAGTTCAGGTTTCCAAGCCACCCCACACCCATGGGAGTGCATTAGATGGTTCAGCACATGATTCCAACCAACAAAAACTACTATTTCAGCCGCCTTGGAATAGGTTACCAACTTTTATTCTGGACTCCAAAAGATGCAGAAGTCAACCTTTATTCTTATTACAGAAGAGGGAAACGTCCTTCTGTGTTTTTGGGCCGTGGAGCCCTCAAAAGTTCCATGTGAAGTGAACACTATCCATTCCCATCTAGCAAGATAGGACTCCCATCTTCATGTATACACCATCAAGATTCAGTTCATATTGTCCTGGTTAAAAAGGCTGCATCCCATGAAATCAAAGGTCTACATGACATTATGTGTTGTGAACAGGAGTGACAGTTGCAAACCAGCACACTGCACACAGATAGATGTAGAACTACTAAGTGCATAATTTACTTGCATGTATTCATTAGAAGAACTTCAGTACCCCTATTGTTGTCCTTTGACATTCAAAATTTCTTCGGCATATAGGATTTAATTTCAGAAAAAGAAGTATTCGACTCACAGGTGTAAGAACAACCAGAAAAAGGGAGATTTAGTTACTGCTTTGATGCTTTCCATTGCCATTCCCCTACGATTTAGTTTGTGTCATTATAGTAGTACCTGCAATTTAATTTGGGTTGAGAAAAGAAGAGAAAAAGAAAAAGAAAGTAGAACAGAATAAGGAAAGAACGTTATTCCAGCATGACCTCACTAGCCTCCAAAGAAACTAACAGCGATAATTGGACATTTGAGTACCATAACAAAGAGTTGTTGCCTTCATAGGTCTTTGAGGATTGACGACAGTATTGCATGATTGGGGGAAGGGATATCTCATGTGTAAATTCGCAGCAGATAGTAGGAAATTTCAGTCACCAGAAAAAATCCTGTCTTTGAGAAAGTTTCATTTCAGATGAAATCATCTATGTAATTTTGACAAAAGACTCGGTATTCAGCATTCAGCAATGAATTTTTTTTTTTTTGGAAAAATGGTAAGTTGTATTCCATTATCCAAAGGGATATCAATATGATACCCTCGGGCAAACAGTACACCTAAAGGGCATGCCAAGGAAGCAGCCCAAAGAAACTACTTACATATCTGACCACTGTCTACCCAAAATACCAGAATAACTATGCTAGGAAATCTTTGTCTGTAGCATCAGGGAATCTTGCAAAAATCCTACAACACACATTAGTTTGAATAGTTAATCTGGCCTACTGTTCTAACCTCAGATCTAAAAAAGCCTGCAGTTTCTTTCTCTCCATATCTCATATATAGTAGCAAGGAGTGCTTTTCTTCGAGCTTGGTGGCTGATACTAAGACCTGGCAAACGGGTCGGTCAGGTCAGGTCAAATACGGGTCGGGACAAATACATGTCGGGTACGGGTCAGGTTAAATACAGTTCGGGTCGAATGCATCGGGTCAAATACGGGTTCGCTTTCGGGTTACCCAACGGGTTAGACAAATGTTTTCTCACAACTTTCGGGTTCATGTGGGGTTCGGGTCGGATTCATTTCAGTCTCGGGTCAAAACGGGTAAGGTCATTTCGGGTTTGAACCTTTTCGGTCGGATCTACAGCGGGTCGGGTTCGGGTCGATCATCGGGTCGGGTCAGTTTTTGCCAGCTCAACTTCATGATTAATATTTAATACTCCAGGGGCGTCTAGTGATCCCAAGCCACTTAAGAATTTCAGAAATGAAATTGATACAAAATTCTTTCTCTATTGCATGATTTCAACAGATAACCAACAATCTCAGAAACCCAGAATCAAAAAGGCAAAAGTGTTTAACAAAATAAAAGAAAGATCAGCCTGGAAGATATGAACAGGAATTATAATTACAAGCAAGGAGGCAAGAGTCAACTACAGTAATGGCTACCAATGTGAAACTTGGTGGGGTATCCGACAAACTACAAGCCGCACTCACTACAGGTCTCGAATTTCATGCCTGGTGGAGGGTGTGACACAAGATTTTGACACGATCTATAGCTTGGTGATACTATTCTTGCAAATTTATATCCAAGATAGTTCTATCTGTGCTTAGATAAGGAGGCGACTGTCAGTCTTATGGGGCTATAGATTCATGATATTTGGTTTTGGCACATTCCCTTAACAGAAGAACCCTTAGGGTCTGGGAGATGAAAAAACATGAGGAATTGCTTGCTTCTCTCAATTCTATGTCCTCATGCAAGGACAAAATAGATACTGCCGTTTTGAGTTATGATAACAAAGGATAGTCTTCTGTCAAACTTACGACAAGAGGGGATGGTTACTTGTGATTTTGCTAAGACCTTAAGGAATGCTCAGTTGCCGCTCAAGGTCCAGATATTTACCTGGCTAGCCATGTTGAATAGAATTGGCACTAAATGCAATTTAAAAGGAAAGGGATAGAGATTTAGAGTGGTTACTTGAGTGTTTATTGCTATCTTCCTCAAGGATCTTTTTATGCAGTGATCATATTTATTCAGGAATTCCAGATGCCGAAAGAGATTGCTCATAGTGTTCTTAGCCACTAATGGTCTATATGCTTCAGAGCAATTCTATTTGTTTTACAGAAACAACACCTGATGAACATAAGCTAATGGAACAAATACAACTATGTCATTCTGGGGGGTTTAAGGCTCTTTATGACCCTATCATCACTTCTTTCCAGTTTTCAGGTCCGGTCACAAGAAGTTGCTGTGGCTGCTAGCATAATTCTGGAGAAACAGAGCCATGGGTCAAAATCAATGTTATCTGGTCTCCATCCCCCATCCCACCCCCCCACCCACCACTCGGGCTGGCTAAAAGTCAACCTTGATGGATCTTCTCTTGGTAAACCAGGTGGCAGCAGGCGCTGAGGGTGTGTGAGGGATGCAGTTTCAATGAATAAAAGCCGAATTCCATTAAATGCAATTAGCTGGGTGACAAAGAAAGATCTTAATCCTTGGAAAATATTGGAGTCCATTCAATACTTTAGGTACTGACTTGTATAGGCTTGCTTCTTTCCAGAATTCTAATGTAATTAGAGACGTAAAGTCTGATGCAGATCAGTAAGCCAAAAAGGGTGTGGTAGGGAAACTGATTTGATAATATGGTTGTATATATCATCTACAAATTATTTGTATACGGGGACATGGACCTAAAGGGCCTAGGGACATGTATTGTGATGATTTTTGGCAATTAGCTGCCTAAATAAAAATTTATGGTGTTCGAAAAGTATATGTACATACTTTACATCAGAAGAGAAAATGTACATACCCTGAAATCATCGGAAACTCGGTCATAACAGGTTTCGGGTGGCACAATGTCTTCAAACTGAAGAATTGGTGCAGAAGAACTGAGCACACCAATTGATATAGGGTACTCGAGTCTCATCAACACTGCTAACACTATTCCATTCAACAAAAAGTCAAGAATTACTATACTATCAATGCCAAAGTCTGTGTATATATGCTAGCACTATTCCATTCAACTTAAATTGGAAGTTCAAACTGAAACCATACAATGAAACAAACTAAATAGATCAGCATCTTGGGAGGTAGCTTTTCAAAACATACTCCAAAATAATAATAAGATTTTCAAGGACTCTGCATAACTTAACATATCCTACTGGGGGTAGCTTTATTAACTCAATTTGGTCTTCCTAATAGATTAGGAATGTTGATTAAGCTTGTGGATTCTCCAGTACTTAAAGTCAAAGCCAAGGAATTCAACCCATAAGCACTTTGTTCACATCCAGTTAATCCAAAACCAAATCAGAGGACCTAGGCTGCTCTATTAAAGGCTTCCTATGAAACATGTAAGATTTCTCCTCAATAAATTTAGCCCGATTTTCATAAGAGTGAAATTGCACCATGAAAATTCATTTTTGAACCACCGCAATTTTCTCTATATGTACCCTACTTCTCCTACTGTTTTGTCCATCCTCCAAACACCATGTCAAGCTGTTATCACCTGCACGATACGTGACATGGTTATGGTTACAAGGCTGATATCACTTACACCGCGACATAGTTATGGTTACAAGGGTGGTATCACTTACACGATTCACAACATGGCTATGACTTGGGACTTGGGAAAAGAGGGACCGGATTCACCAGTGAGCAGGCCTCTTGGCCACATTAAATAACTGTTGCCTCTAAGAAAGGTTTGACGTATAATCCATGTAAAAATACAAACCAGAGGCCCAAATATACAAGTATGTTGTGGAAAGATCATCAGAATATTCTAAGAGAGCAAGGCAAGGCGAAACTACAACTGCTCTTTCTTCAACTTCTTGACAAATTCTATAAACTTTTACGTGGAATTATATCGACTTGGAAGTTAAAAGCATCATCTTAAGAATTAGAGAATATCCCATTGTAGTTTCTCCAGAATTTCCACCCACAAGTAGCTACATAGGGCCCAAATCTTAGAAGTTCACAAAACAAGAAAACTCAAGCACAAAATTACACTTAAATTAGAAATAATTGTTCCAACAATATTTGTTACACCAATTTTTTTATGTCATTATCTGTACACCATGACTTTTGCAGATTTTCCGTCTAAGATGTTACTGGATGTATAAGCAGCCGAAGAAGTTGGATAATTGAGTGTAAAGAAGTGACAGAGATTATACCTATGTTAAGATACATCTGCTGAAGATTCCTTGCTGGTAAGATTTTCTCCTCGAGTTCTCTGATGCCCAGTACTCAAGACACTCACTCATAATTTATAAACCTACGCAAAAAAAGACTTTTCAATGCACATTAAATCTGGTACACAGCGTGTATTAGCTCTTGAAATTAGTCTACATTGTGCTTCACTGGAATTGCTTAGTAACACTCCGAAGAATCAGCACACAGGTAGATGCAGAACTACTTAGTACATAAGTTACTTGCATTTTCTTCTTTAGAAGAACCCCTTCTTCTATCTAGCATATATGTTCAGTGTCCCTATGGTTGATGACTTCGGCATTCAAAATTCGACATACAAGATAAAATTTCAGAATAAGTGCCTGATTCATAGGTGTAGGAACAACCAGAAAAGGGAGATTTAGTAGTCCCTGCTTCCCATGGCTATCGTCTACAACTTGGTCTGTGTCATGATATTTGTACCTACAAAATAATTGGAGTTGAGAAAAGAAGAGGTAAAAATGAAACTAGAACTAGAATCAGGAAAGAAAGTTGTTGCAACATGAACTCAGTGAGCCAGTGGCCTAACATTTGAGAACCTCCGCTTGGAGTTAATGACTTCATAGATCTTTATTGAATCGCCACAGTATTTCATGATTGGGGGGAGGGAGGGGACAATCTCATGTGAGATAGTAGGAAATAACAGTCAACCTGAGAAATTCCCACCTTTGGGAAGTGTGAAGCTTTCATTTCAGATCAAGGATATTTATTTAATTTTGACAAAAGAGTCAGCACTTTGCAATGAAATGGAGTGGAATTGCATGAGTATTGAACAAGGCCATTATCAGTAATCCGGACATTAGTTTTCCGCCCATCTCCATTTCGAAACTTTTTAGACTATCCTTAGCCTTGGCCATTGGGCAGACAGTATGTAATGTAGGGTTGAAGTTCCAGTTTAATGCATGTCAGATTCAAGCGATTAAATCAGGAACCAAGTCAAGTTTCTTGGTATTTTGATCAGTTTGGAAACTTCACTTCAGGCAAACCTACTCATCACTTATATATCGTAAGAGTTGTTATAACGCGTAAATGCATTCAAACTGTAAAAGGCGAGTTAAAAGTTGGCAGTACATCCCAAAATTTGCAAATGCACTCAGCAAGATATAGCTCCATAGACAAACAAAGCCATTCTAGCTACAATTTTATTCATGTCATTTCACACAATAATACTGGTTGTGTGCACAAACCAGGACATGGGCTAGGTTACAACTGCCTAATCTCAACCCCACATTTATACACTGCACATACATGTTTGAATGCATGGTTCAACACAAATCAGACACTGCAGACATCTTACTTTCATTCTCTACTCAGTGTTTAAACATGGGGTGGAAAAGAAAATATCATCAAGACGATCATTACTAGGAGAATTACCACCATAGACCAACAGGCCCGATTTTCCATCACGCTCCCCACCAGCAAATGCACACCATCCTCGAGGTCCTGGGTGATCAGCTGAGTTGGAATCTTCCTCCACTTTCTTCCAGACCAATTTCTCAGTGTCCAAAACATAAAATTCCCCTGAAAATTTACCAGCACCAAGGTGACCAAGATCGCTAGGATCTACTTCCCCGCCATACAGGAAAATGTACTTGCCAATAACAGCACTGGAGAATACACTTCGAGCGGTGGGCTTTTCACCTGTTGTCTCGACCTCATCCCACTCTTTCTGGACAAGATCAAAGACATGGACATCATCCACTTCCTTCCCTGCAAACCCATAAACAACCCAAACTTTATTTTGTGCAACCGCCAGCCCAGGCCCACCTCTTCCTTTGCAGTTCTCCCCAGGGAGTGGGAACTGGACCCATTTCTGATCAACTACATCATAGGCCCAGAGATCATTGAGCCGGCCCGAAACACCACAACCACCAAAGACGTACACGTGACGGTCATCAGCCACTGTGGAGTGGTAGCTCCTGTGGGATGGGCCAGTAGACAACAGAGCCCATTTGTTGGTGTTTGTGTCAAATGAGTAGAACTCATTGAGCTCTTTGTGCTCAACATCTCTACCACCAAACACATAAATGATGCCTTTCACAGCAGCCATTGAGACCCCAACACGTGGCGGAGGGATATCTCCGGTGGCTTCGGAGACAGACCATGATTGGCCCTCGAGGCCGAACACATAGAGTTGGTTGTCAACAGGGACACGTGGAGCAAATTCACCCCCAAACGCGTAGAGCTTCTGTCCAACTATTGCTATAGCATGTGAACTCCTTGCTCCTGGCCCAGTCCCATTCTGGTCAATCTGAAAGCACAGCAATATATCTGTTGTGAGCATCTCATAAGTTCACGGCCATCTACTAATTTGACCCATTAATCAGGTGGAAATGATCATAATCTAGTTGGGATTCATACAAATATCCCAGAAAACATTTCACACACATTCAATTACCTAGTTTTCTCATGTAACGCCACATGTAGACAAGTAGATTAGATACCCAACTTATAGACTAATGAAAGAGTTAAATTTAACACAGATTGCTAGCTTCTATTCATATATCATTTTCCAGTACTTGCCTGGCTTGTGCTATATAACTTTGTGTCCCCTTTAACCAGTGGTCACAGTACAAATTTCTAACATGAAAGACAGTGGATTCAAAAAGCATCCCATATCTGCTTGATTTAAACACTTGTATTGATTTTGATAAATTAAGCTTCCAACTTCGACGAACTAATGTCAAAGTTCAACTCTTCTTTCATGGCCCGAAATAATGATCATACTACTATGCAAAACAAATGATGCCACAGCAAATATAAGAACTGAATGGATCCTAGTAACCATACAAATTCTGCAATATGGGATTCTTAGGACACTGAATTTAGCAACAGAAACAGGAGCAATCATTGAGATATTAATCAGAGATGTTAACTGAACCTTCATTGGGTTTAAAACAATACAAAATTGAAATTGATACAAAACTTCTTTCTAGTGCATGTTTTTAACAGATAACCAACAATCTCAGAAACCCAGAATCAAAAAGGAAGAAAATTTAACAACAGTAATGGCCATGGATTTCAGGTAAATCAAACGGGCTGGGAAAAGAAGGTGAGATTGAAAAACCCACCTTAGCCCATTGGCCTTGAATCTCAACCATGCTTGCTAGTTGAAGTTTCTTAACTGTAAATTAAACCCACCACCATCTTCCCTAGTCCCAGTCCTGTATTTGTATGATGATCTGAGTGGAACTACCTGCCTCAGCAAAACACTCAATTTGCCTTTTTGGAAATTGGAATGCACCTTTTAGGCTTCAAATTATAATTGCCATGTTTGCCCCTAGATTTATAAAGATGCAAAAGTTCTATCGGTCTTTAGCTTTGAAGCACATAGATAAAACTTCTGAAGTCCCAAAATGTTGACAATTAAAGGTACTCATTAGTTTTACTCTCACGGTTGCTCGTTTGTAAATTTCTACTTTTAATAAGCTTGTCTTTGCCTATTTTTATTGTTTTTGTGCAATAATAAATATATAAAAAAACAATCTCAAACCTTATAAGATTGAGTTGGCAAAATTTAACTTGATTCAAAAATCGACCTATTTCAAAACAAAAATAAATAAATTATACTCAACCCAAAAGATGAATCAGACTTAACCGCAAATACTCTACAATTAGTGGATCAAATCTGAACCCACTATGGATCCATCGCTATTGGGTTGAGGTAATCAAGATTAAACACATTGACATGACAAAAGAAAACGCTTACAAATGCTACCATATTCTCATATATATTTCACCTAATATTATCATATGTTGTTGCACGTTTATATTTAAAATGAGAGTTTTCTAACCCTTATGCAAATATTTTAAGTAGTTATTATATTGATAAAGATTTTAATGTTTCGGTCATTGTGTTGACAAAATACCAATAATAAATGGTCAAAAAGATTATAAAATATTTTAAAAGCATATTATAATAACCATGTACTTGGTTTATTTCTATAAACAAGCATCTACTTTGTGCCTAATGTCAACATATTATTAAATTTTAATTTAATTAACAAAATAGAGTTTTTTATGAATTTATAATTAACATTAGTGATTTTTTTTGCGCCCAACCCGTTATGTCATCAACAAAATTCGAACACTTTAAATTATGGACAAACAGCTTTTAACACAAAAATCAAAATAACATGTACAATTTAAATTTGATCCGACTGACCTGTTGTTTGCTTGCCACCTCTAGCATATAACCGAAAAAAGAAGAAAACCCAAAAAATTGCAAATATAACCAAGGGACAATACTGGAAGTTCCACCATATTTCCGATGACATTTTTGTACCTTAGTGAACTTATAATAAATTTAGTGTACAAACAAAAAAATTGTTTGCCCAATACTTCTAAACATATTAATTAATTAAGTAGATATTATACTAATAATAAACTTAGTACATATTATTCCAGGTGACCGCAAGAGCCATGCCTTTTCCTAGTGATAAACACTCATTCGTTCGTACATGCATGCGTGTTAGATAAATGTGAACTCCACCAAGCACTTGCTGATCATACTCACAGCAAGAACCAATAAGTTTAGAATACGATCATATTATTCCAGTTTAGAATACGATCACTAGCCAGTTGAAACATTTTATATCTATTTTATGGACAGAAATATATGATGCTGCATGCTTTTTTTTTCTTATTCTTTTTTTTGTGCGCCAAAAAGTTTGATGCTAGCTAACTACTCCAATCCGTAAAAGGTCTATTTTGATGTTGCCTTAAGGTGAAGCTATATTTATACGTAACACTAGTACAAAAACCACCATTTACATCGCCTAATATGTGACGGTCGATAGAGTGAACCGTCGTCCATAATAAGGCGGTGGCATATTTGTAAATAACTGCTGAGAATGTGTGGCGGTTCTACTCTATAGCCAACGCACAAACGTTAAATAAAAAAAAGGGGGAATTCCAATTGGTGCCCTTGTGATTTTGGCTTTTCCAAGTGGTGCCCAAACTTATTTTTCAAATCCAACAAGTACCCTTGTACTTCATAAGTTGTTCACTCCGTGCCATTATTCCTTGTTTTCTGTCACACCTTCATTATTTTCTAATTTTGCCATTTTTAATTCAATTTTTTTGTTGTAACCAAAAAAAGAAAAAAGAAGAATTTTGTTGAAACTACCGTAGATCTACATTTGCCCACAACCACGATTGACCACCAACTCCAAAGATATTTCAAACCTCACTTAGCTCACTCACCATTTTTCCATTAAACTTTGAACAAACTATCTAATTCAAGCATCTTTCCCTGTTTTATTATATACATCTTCCCCTGTTGTCGATTTGGAGAGATGCTTATTCAATGGCGAAATATCATTTTAAGGTTGGGGATTTTGGCACTCGTGAAGCTTTGGATATGGGTTGACTATTGAGGGTGTTATGAAGGTGAAGGAGGAGAGAGAAAATGGTGTTGGAGTTTTCACCGATAAATTTCGTATCTTTTGGAGAGTGCCGGTTGCGTTTTATTGGGGGCGGAGGAGAGAGAAAAAGTAAGGTGGTGTATGGTTGTGTTTGGTGTACAATGAGAAAGAAGAGAAAAAGAGGGGAAAATGGCTTGTGAATGAAGGTGAGGTGGGATGAGGTCCAAAAAACCATTGTCGGCAACGAGGTTGCTCTTGAGCAAGCAACAATGGCGTGAACAAGCTTGGATGGGGGGAGAAGAGAGGAGAGAGAACGGGTTGGTTGAGTTTTATTATTTTATTTTATTTATCTATTTCAAAAAATATAAATGAAGTTATTTAAAAAAAAATACTAACAATAAAAAAAGTTTAATTACAGCCATATCATCAACAAACGGAAGAGGTAACGGAAAATCATAAATAATGGCATGGAGTGAACGAATTTAGAGTATAAGGGTATTTCTTGGATTTGAGAAATTGTTTTGGGCACCAATTGGAAAAGACAAAATCACAAGGGCACCAATTGAAATTCCCAAAAAAAAAAAAAAGAGCCGGCAAGAATGTGCGACGGTTCTTATGAATAACCGCCACACAAAGTCTATCTAATGCGTCGGTTATTATGAACCGCCACACATTTTCTGGAAAATTAAACCCCAACCCAGCTTGATTTCCACGCCCAAGGAAAAAAACTCTCACGCCCTCCCCCTAACTCGCTCTCTCTCTCACGCACTCACGCTCATCCGCCTTCGATCTTCATCTTCATCTTCCTCTCTCTCACGCCATCGATCAATTCGAGTTTGTTTATCAATTTCTACGTCTGTTCCATCGACAATTAGTGTTGATAAAGCCACTAGCAAGCTTCTTGTTGGCCCTGATTTGAGAATTAGGGTTGATAATTGGCCCTGATTTGCTTTATCAAATCTGATTTTCGCTCTATCAAATTGGCTCCTCTCGTGCCCAGTCCTCAATTTCACTGTAAATTGTGGCTCGTTGTCGTTGTTGATTGGGGAAGAAGCAAATTCAAAAATTGGGGCTCTTCATTGCAGATTGGGGAAGATGCAATTTCTGGGTAAGCCGCGCGATTTGCTTCACTTGCAAGTGGTTTCTTCTCTTATTCGTAATTAAAGTCTTGTTCTTTTTGCTCCAGATGCACTTGACCCATTATATTGTTTGATTGATTTTCCCTTTGAAAATTTGATGAATTTGAATGATGAATTAGGTTGCTTGTCGTGTTAATAATACTGTTGAATGTGTAGATACAGTGTTGTGGATTTTATTTTAATTAAGTTAGGCTATTAGGTGGTGATGAGAGAGAGAGAGAAAGAGAGAGAGAGTGAATGGAGGAGAATTACAGGAAGGAAGTATGGGGTTTGGATGTTTTAGTTGAAGACCACCACCACCACCATTATATTGTTTAATCAAATGTTCGTTTAAGGTTTCAAGTATTTGGTTTGTGATTCGTTTTGGGTGAGCTGGGTTTTTGTCACTTTGTTACTTGTGGAGTTCAAAGAAGCATGGGTCGAGAAGGTGCGGGTTAGGGCAAAACTTTTTTAATTTTTTTTTTTGTTTGGTATTTTATCTGGGTTTCTATATTTAGTGGGTTTAAGAGGGTTTAATTTAATTTTATTGGGGGAAAATGCAGGGTTGCTATGTTTGCATTGTCACTGGTTACTGTGAAGGTGGAGATATGTGAGTATATATTGCAATTTGGGACCAATTTTACAGCTCAAGTACACTGATTTGTTTATTTCTGAATTAAGTTTTTATTTTCTGAATTTCTTGTATTTTTAGGTTGATTTGGTGAGGAAATGCCATATTCTATGAGTTGTTAGATTATTATTATTATTTTTTGGGTAGGAAATTAGACTTTTCATTACCAAAAGAGCAGGTTGCAACCTACTAGGAGTTCTGCAAAGTTACAGCACCCCAACAAGAGGCCTATCACAACTGCATCACCCCCTGAGCATCTATTACATCATCAATGAAAACCAGTTGATTAAATTAGGCATTACAAAAGAAACACTAAGTTGATGTTCTCAGATAACTCTCAACTTAATGCTCCCATCTAGCTGTATTCAAGCCATTAATACAGAGCTTGCCACAGGCTGAGCTAAGCTGAATACTGAAACAGCTCGCCTGAATTTCTCTGGTTGTTTTGAAAAAATTGAATTTTGAGCAACTTTCTTGTGTGTATCTTTAGGGAATAAGCTGCTCTTTAAGATAATGTTTTTAGATAACTCTCAGCTTAGCAGATCATACATCGCTTAGCTTCCGTGAGCTTAGTTTGATAATATCCGACTTGGGTTTGAGCTTGACTCAAGCTTGAGAAACACGTTTGAGCTCAGCTCAATTGTTACACAAAATGAATTGACGTTGCAATTATTGTTCTATTCTCATGCTTTTTAGCAAATGTTACAAGTATTTAATGTTTTTGTCGTACTACTAGATTCATTGATGTCAACGGCTTGAGTTGGTAAAACTAGCTTAGATGTAAAGCATTTAGTCAAATTGAGCAAGCTGTTTGTGGCGAGCCCTACTTTATTTTTTAGATAAAGAAAAAGTAGTAAAGCAGGGGAAAACTAATGAGAATTACAGTAGTCTGGCCTCTATCTCTTTTCTTCAGCTTGCTCACAACAATGCTACTGAGCCTTGCTCTGATTATGAACTGAATATTGCTCAGCAATAAGTTGTCAGATGTTCTGGTGTTATTAAAGCAAATTGCATTCCTTTCTCTCCATAGAGCATAAACCAAAGCTGCTAGAGCTGCACTGGAGATGCTCTTCTGTAATCTGTAACCAGTCTTCTGTTTATCCAGTTAAGGTTATTGTTATGTGTTAGTATTTCTGTTTTCTTTTTAAATTTTTTTTTCCTGTGTTAATATTGTATATTTAAGTGAATTGTTATTTGGTAGCATAAGGGTCAAGAAAGAATGGAAAATTGTGTTGGCTGGTTCCAATTTCTTCTTTAGTATTGAAAGTTTATTTATTTTTTCTTTTGTTTTTTTTTTTAAAATTTTTTGTCATAAGTAGTCCCTCATGGAGTCATGGGTATGTCATCTGTTTGTTTACAATGTTCAGTTCCACTGCTTGCTTGTGCTTTGATACGGCCAAATCGATCTTATGGGGGATTGATGTGGGGGTTTATATATACTTATGGGTTCTCATTGAATCTTTCTGTCTTGTTTGGTAGTTTAATTCAATCTGTGATATGGTATTTGTTGGTGGCTGCCTACTAATAGGAGAAATCTGCTTTTTTTTTTTTTTTTTTAATTTTATCGACAAGATTTCTGTTAACTGACACACTACTCATACTTGAGATATAATCTGGTCATATAAATGAAAGTTATAGTAAGTGCCTACTCATATGCTGATATGCAAGGAAGTTTATCCTGGTTGTATGGCTCTTCGGTTGTAGACTTGTTGTTGCTGTTTTCTTGTCAAGAAATGGGCAGTTGATTTGGGGCTCATATTTTGCTTAAGAATATGGAATTTTCTTGTTTTTTTCTTTGTTATAAGTTATAAGCTGGTCTTATGTATAATTCTTACAGTGAACTAGGCATCCCATGCTCTTTTCACTTCTTGTTGAGCTGTTCCATTGTGTTAGTTAAATATCAAAGTTTCTGGTCAATGTACTGTAAATTAAACTATCAGTTGGATTCTCTGTGCTAGCAGCAGTAACAAAGATTTGCTCATTAGGCACTTCATACTTGTCAGTTGTGTCACTGCATTTCTCATGGCTAGCTATTGCTCCAGCACAAAATGAGTGGCGGAGTATATGAATTGGGTGTGTTTTTGCATGATGTCATGATGCTGGTTAAATATTTATTTGAGCTCTAAGTTATTTATCTTTGCCTAAGTGCTGTTTAGATTTCATTCAAAGTATCTTGAAGAAATATGGGCTTAATAGTGAACTGTCTTGCAACTTTTTGTTTTTTCTCACAATATTTTTTCTTTAAATTTGCAGTGGACTTCAAATTGTGGTTTACACTTTGTGATACAAGGGGTATCTAACCTATTAGTGTTTGGTGCCGGTAAATTCTTTTTCCTTTGTCTCTCTTTCCTCCTCTACCTTCTTTATTTTTTTCCTTTATTGTATCATTTTTAATTGAATTATATATAAATTATGTCAATTTAGTTTCAAATTTGTCGTGGTGGTTGTTGCGACGGTGGATTGGTATTGACCCTATGGCTTGTGGTGTTTGATATTAAGGACTGTTATACTTGTTATTTTTAATTGAATTTTGATATGCATCATGAGCCTAGATGTCTTCAAGCTGCATATATGTTATTAAATGTATATTCTTTCGCTTTCTTACATATGTTAATTGTTGGCTTTTTATTGCATATTTGTAATAGTAAGACATGGATCGTCAAACATGGATGTATGATATAAAACGTTCCAAGGATGAATATATGAGAGGGGTTAACGAGTTTATTACATGTGCGGTGGAACACCAAATGAAGAATAGGGCAGAGGGGAAAGAAGACATGATTCTTTGCCCGTGTTGTGATTGTAAAAATTTGAGAAAATATGATAATGTGGAGTTAGTGCGGGGGCATCTGTTTAGTCGTGGTTTTAAGAGGGGTTATACGAAGTGGATTTGGCATGGTGAGGGCCTAGACTCTAATAAGCCCTCTAGTAGTAGATATTTTGAAAGTGAGGGAGTTAATATGGTAAACATGGAGGAAGATGATCTGGACATTGATAGGGTAGAGGAGATGATACAGGATGTACAGAGCCATTTTATGCCACAACCGGATGTGTTTGAGTGTTTGGTTAGCGATTCCAAGAAACCTTTGTATCCCGGGTGCAGTGAAGAGTTCACAAGGCTGGCAACAACGTTGAAATTGTGTAAGTTGAAAGCAAAGAATGGGTGGAGTGACAAGAGCTTTACAGAGTTGTTGAAACTTATGGGAGACATAATTCCGGCGAATAATGAGCTACCCACCTCCACCTACGAGGCAAAGAAGATTTTGTGCCCCATGGGGATGGATGTAGAGAAGATACATGCATGTCCAAATGATTGTGTATTGTTTCGAAAAGAGTATAAACAATTAGACACATGTCCTAAGTGTGGAGCATCTCGGTACAAGAGGGGGGCTAATGATTCTTGCGAGGAGGACAAGAAAAGGTCTCCGGCTAAGGTTATGTGGTATTTACCCATAGTGCAAAGATTCAAACGTCTATTTGCAAATGCAAAAGATGCGAAGCATTTGAGATGGCATGCTGAAGTGAGGAAATCAGATGAGAAACTTGACATCCGGCCGACTCTCCACAATGGAGAACCATTGATGGAAAGTTTCCTAATTTCGGTGGAGAAGGTAGGAATCTACGACTTGGACTTTGTCCTGACGGGATGAACCCATATAGCACTCTGAGTTGTCAACATAGCACTTGGCCAGTTCTCTTGACGATTTATAACTTGCCTCCTTGGTTGTGCATGAAGTGCAAGTATATCATGTTGTCTTTGCTAATCTCAGGGCGAACATAGATGTTTATCTTCAATCCCTTATTGAAGATTTGAAACTCTTGTGGGACGAAGGTGTGACGGTGTACGATGCATACGCTCAAGAGAATTTCACTTTACGGGCCATGATATTCTTCACCATCAATGATTTTCCAGCATATGGAAACCTGTCAGGGCGCATTGTGAAAGGAGCTAAAGCATGCCCAATTTGTGATGATGCTACAATTGACCGTCGCCTAAACAATTGCAAGAAAAATGTTTATATGAGTCATCGAACCTTTCTTGATCCTAATCATCCTTATCGTAACATGGACAAAGAGTTCGATGGGCATATCGAGACTCGAGAAGCTCGCTTTCCTTTAACTGGGATGGAGGTTTTTGAGCGGGTTAAAGATATTAATGTTGAATTTGGCAAGCTCTATAAACCTCCTCCTGAGAGTCTTTATAAGAAAAGATCTATATTTTGGGATCTCCCATATTGGGAACATTTACCGGTTAGACATTGTCTTGATTTTATGCATGTTGAGAAAAATGTGGTTGATAGTGTTGTTGGGACAATGCTAAATATACCGGGCAAAATAAAGGATGGGATCAAAGTCAGAAAAGACATGAAAGAAATGGGGATACGTGAAGAGTTAGCACCGCAAGAATCGGAGAAGCGTACATATATACCTCCAGCTTGTTATACTTTGAGCAAGAAAGAGAAATTCAGCTTTTGTAATTGTTTATCTGGTGTGAAGGTTCCACATGGATATTCTTCAAACATCCGAAGGTTTGTGTCAATGAAGGATTTGAAGCTAGTGGGTATGAAGTCACACGATTGTCATGTGTTGATGCAACAATTATTACCGGTTGCAATCCGAGGTATATTGCCGAAACATGTAAGACATGTTGTTACGAGACTCTGTTTCTTCTTCAGCGCTATATGTAGCAAGGTGATTGATACCTACACATTGGATAAATTGCAAACTGATATTGTTGTTACACTTTGTCAATTTGAAATGTATTTTCCACCTTCATTTTTTGACATTATGGTTCACTTAATTGTTCATTTGGTGAGAGAGATCAAGCTTTGTGGTCCTGTGTATTTACGGTATATGTACCCTTTTGAGAGATACATGGGGATCTTGAAAGGATATATGAGGAATCGATATAGGCCAGAAGCTAGTATAGTTGAAGGATATTCTATTGAGGAGACTATTAAATTTTGCATAGAGTATTTAGTAGAGGTAGATCCTATTGGAGTTCCCAAATCTCGTCATGAGGGAAGACTTGATGGGGTTGGTACATTGGGTTCTAAATTGATTTCCCCCGATGTTGAGCTACGCAATAGAGCACATCTTTTTGTCTTGCATCATGTCACTGAAGTTCATCCTTACTTAGAGGAGCACATAAGCATGATTAGGCGGGAGCATCCTTCAAAGAGTGGCAAGTGGGTCACTAATGAACACAATCACTCATTTGTTGAATGGTTTAAGGGTCGAGTAATGTCTCAGTTATCACAAACTCCCGATGTCGTTTCTAATACGATAAAATGGTTAGCATATGGCCCTAACATACTTGTGAGATCTTATGAGGGTTATGATGTTAATGGATATACTTTCTATACCCAACGTCAAGATGACAAGAGCACTATGCAGAATAGTGGAGTTACCGTGGAAGCTTCCTCAACGGAATTTGCAAGAGGTAAAAATACTGGGTCAATAGATTCGAAAAAGTCATATTATGGGGTAATTGAAGACATTTGGGAGCTTGATTACAAAGATTTCAAGATTGCTCTCTTCCGATGTAATTGGGTTGATAATCGCCGTGGGTTTCGAGTGGATGAGTTAGGATTCAGTTTGGTCGACTTGACTCGGTTTGGTCATGGAGATGATCCATTTATCCTTGCAACACAAGTGAAACAAGTATTCTACATTCAAGACCCCGCCGATCCTAAGCATTCGGTTGTTCTGCAAGGCAAGAGGCGTATTCTTGGTATTGACAATGTTGTAGACGAAGAAGAGTATAACCAATTTGATGAGAATCCCTCTTTCTCTAGTGGTCTACCTACCCCATATGGCGACGATAATTTAGATACAAATTATGTACGTAGTGACCATGGTGAAGGGTTATGGATTGAAACTCAATCATAAATGTTTTGTATGCGTGTTTAAGGTACATTTTTTTATTGTAATTTGATGATTTGTTTTAGATATAATTGTTTTATTAGAACCCTTAGGTGTTTAATATGTGTGCTGATTTACTTTATTTCCTTTATTCGCAGTTATTTGTCATGGATGGGCATCCTGACGTTGATAAATTGAGCGCTGATCCACAATCCAGTAAAGAACCAGAAAAAAGGACTCGAGGCCCAACAACATGTAAGAAGTGGAAGGAGATGAGTGCTAATAAAGATCTGAAATTCATTGACTTTGATGAAATTGGTAATCCAATTGGAGAGGCGGCAAAGACATTCAAGTCTTATGTAGGATCAGTGCCTCGAACAAAAGTGGATATCAATATTGAAGGTTGGGATAAAGTAAGCATAGGGTTGAAGGATTTACTTTGGGAAGATATCAAGGTATTAATACTTGTCAATCTAACTTTAATTTCAGAAATGATAATCTGCACTTAAATTCAATCTGCTCTTATGGTTTTCTTAGTTCAAGTTCCCTGTGTAAATTGTGGTGGTTGACCCTGATACATGGTTTGGGTGTTATTTTCTCCTTAATGTATGTTACCTATACTTTTATGCATAGGCCTGGGGAAGACGTGAACTAGAACACCTATAATAATGTAACTTTGGTGAGGGGAGCTAACTCTCCTCTAGCTTTTTGATTCCGAGTCTGCCAGTAGATTTTTCCTCCAGGCCTACAATAGATTTTTCTATCTTACTAAGTTTACAAGACATGTTTATCATTTCTGAAATTTGCCCCCTAAATTGATTGAACAGAATTTACAAGACATGTTGCAGCATCTTTAGTTCTTTACTTACCAAATGCTGGATTGGATTGATTGATTCAATTTCATCCCTTCTTTTCTTTCTTTTTTCCTGCTAGCGCTATCATCATTTTCTGTCACTGCTGTTGCTGCTGGAATTGTCATTTTAGTACATCAACTCTACCCAATAAGAGATGGAGAGACCTTGGTTTTACTTCATCAGTCATCTGTTCTGGCTTTATTACGCAAGTACTAGTACTTGTACAAGATGAAATACCTGTCCCCACTACAAAAATCGGGTAGCAGTTTAATATGCCATGTATATAGTTGAATATGCCCAAAATCAAGAAGTGTCTCATCAGAGTAGAGATTCACATTTAGCGAAGCATTCGGCTAGTTTTCCATTTAGGTTCACTATATGTCAGGCTAGTTTTTCCATTCAGGTTCACTATAAGTCATGTACCACTGTTCTGTCAGAACCACAATAACCCATTCCCCTCGCTCACGGTACATACGGCTTCGTCCTCATCTGCTAAAAGCTTTTTTCTAACTTTTGGCTTGCCTTCCTGAACCTTTGCCTCAGTAAAGTCCCCAACAAACATTATCCTTTCAAGTAGTTTTCCTGGTTGCTTCTGCCCCCCGCTTTCCTTTGTCAATCTATCTCTTGATCTTCATATCACTGCAGACCGTCTCAGCATTGCTTGTCACCAAACTCAGGGATATTAATGAGTAGTATGAGGCGGTTTGGGATTGAAAAGAGGACAGTGGGGGTTCACCCCACTATAATTATAATGGCCAACATTGAACTGAGAAGATTGCCTTGTACGTCCAAACTTGTTATGTGGCTAGAAGCAGATTGAGTTGTGAGTCTTGATAGTTACACTACTACTTGCTAGTACCATTGTATTCTGCATATCTTAAAGATGATCTGCAATTTTACTTAAACAACTTGATCTCTTTCTGCGTATGATTTTGATTTGTATCTACATTTCTCACTCAGAAACTCGTGCATATATTTGCTAACTCTATTCCTCAACCATTTATTTGTTGTCTTTCAGGGTGAGTGGAACATAAAGGATGATAAATAGAAGCACAAAACTTTAAAATCTGCAGGGAAATGTTGGAGGAATTACAAGTCAAGGCTTGTCAACAGCTATGTGCTTGTAGGTAAGGACGCTCGTGAGACATATAAATGGATCACCGAAGAGCAGTGGGAAAGATTCAAGAAACACCATCTAAGCGAAGAGTTTAAGGTAATGTTATCGTATAATGTGTTTTTGTTACATATGCAAAATTTCACAACACATTATAATATTGGGATTCCTTTTCTTAACAGAAAAAAAGTGACAAGGCAAGGGAGAATTCAAAATGTAACCAACATCCACATTTTCTAGGGCAAGGTGGATATGCATCGAAGAGGGCCAAGTGGGCTATTGATGACCCTATTGCTTCTTTATCAACATCTACCATTGATTCATCGATTCGATCTGATGATCGAACATCAGGACAAAGTAGTTATGATTGGGTTAGGGCAAGAGTCAAGAAGAATGAAGGAGGGGAATATTATATTCCTAAGTCTCCCACTAAAGAAGTGTTCAAAAAAATGGTAAGCATAGTTATGTGTTCATTAAACATGCAAACTTCAGCCGTTGGATCCCTCGTTTGGGTTGTTAGCCTAAGTCATAGCAGACCTGTATTTATTAATGCTTCAAATTTAATTGGAACAGGAAGAATGGCAGGAGAAAGCCTCTGAAGGATCATGGACACCTAGTGGGCAAGATGATGTCTTGACACGTGCACTTGGGACAAAGGAGCATAGCGGGCGCGTCAGAGGGGTTGGAGAAAGAGCCACCCTTCCAGATGTGTTTAAGTCGGACAGAGGCAAGCATCCAAGGGGGGTCATCTCGGTGGATGAATTGGCTATGATTACACAACAAATTGAGGCCAATGTGACCAAGAAAGTGAAGGAGGATACAAGGGAAGAAATGAGGGAAGAAATGATGGAAGAAATGAATGAAATGGTTAATGCGAAGCTTAGAGGCATTTTGAACCATTTCAAAAACATTGGTATGCCACTTCCAAAGGAATTTGAGGTAGATCAGTTGAAAGCTACTCCATCCCCTCACATGGCTCGAAGTAGTTGCCACTCGGTGGAGTTAGATCCTTTTTTCGATTTGTAGGTATGTCGCTATTTGCAATTGGTCGTTTATTGCCATTTTTCGTTTTCCAGCTATCCGATCATGCTATCACCTATCAGCAAACAAGAAATGGTGATGGCATATGGTGTTTAGTTGTTTTGCTAGTTGATGCAAGAGTTTGCATGTACTGAACTAATCATTGTCTTTAATGTAATTGAAATAGAAGCTGACTCCATGCCAACTATGTGTGATGAATAATAATTCCGAGAGAGTGGTTGTCGTAATGGGCAGTGTGTTGCCATCGATGTCCGAGGGGGCAGCCGTGGTTCATGGCGAAAAAATAGCAATAGATAATGTGAAGGTGTCTGTTGATGATATTGTTGCTGAATTTAAACACACTCCCCTTCCAGTGCCATCTAAAGAACATCACAGGGTGGGTGATGTAGTTGGTAGTTATGTCCAATGGCCAAAAACTTTGGTTATGTTGGGACAGGTAACATACTTTTTTTTATATAGAATATGATTGTTTTGTTACTTGTATTACTCATTTAATTTGTGTCCGGAATTTAAGTATGACAACTCTTAGCTTTATGACTATCTAAATAGGATTCAATGGTAGTACAGAAGAGTAAAGCCCCCCAGAATCAGATCAAAGCCCCCTAGAAACAAAAAGC
Source organism: Tetragonia tetragonoides (assembly GCA_038025085.1). Classification (NCBI taxonomy): domain Eukaryota; kingdom Viridiplantae; phylum Streptophyta; class Magnoliopsida; order Caryophyllales; family Aizoaceae; genus Tetragonia; species Tetragonia tetragonoides. The sequence continues at coordinate 4,939,089 of CM076145.1, read as the reverse complement.
CGCCACTGAGAAACAAAAAGTAAATGCCACTCACAAACAGAAACAGAAGCAAAAACAAGTTGTTAGTAAAGAGCCAGCTACACCTACCAAGAAAAAGGGGTTGCTTGTTAGTGATGCTGCACTACACGATATGAGTGAGAAATATCGACTTTTGCATGATGCCATAATGTCGTTACCCACTCATTTGGCTGGCATATAGATCAAGAGGTGTTCAAGAATGATAAGAACCCACATACTACAATCACTGTCTGCCGTAGTGATGTCTCTCAATTTATAAGAATGGAATGGTTAAATATATCCTCTTTGCAGATATTTATCATGTATGACTTTCATTCTTAAATTTTTTAAATCATATTTTTCTGTGTTCAATTATAATTACAAACTAGTGGCATTTGTATCAAATTCAAGGTACTTACACAAGTTGTGCAAGGACACCAACGTGGATTCGATTGGATTCATGTGTCCTTGCGAATTAGCAGTGGTCCGTGCACATCCGGATCCAACAACTACATACTGTCAGACTGTTCTGCGTGCATTGCAAGCCAAGCACTTTATCCTAGCACCTTACCTCCAAGAGTAAGAACTAACTAAACTATGCTCTTGATTTTTCTTCCTTAATTCAGCATTGAGATTGTCTAATTTTGATAGTTTTAATGTAGTGAGCACTGGATGTTACTTGTTATTCGTGAAAATGAGGTTTACATGTTCGATCCATTAAAGCGAAAGCGAACCATATACCTAAAGGGACAGTTGGGAGTGTAAGTTATGTATATTAATTTGTAACTTAAAGTGGTGTAAAAGTCTTTGATATCCCTACTTAATATTTTTTTCTTATTTTTATAGGGCCTTTAGAGTATATGTGGCAGAAGGTGGTAAGCACAAGGTCAGATCTAAGTTGCATTGGGATAGCGAAGTTGAGGTACATATATTACTATTAGTTGTTAAATTAGAAAATTAAAGTCGTTTGTGTTTAACTTTCACATGTTCTTGATTACCAAATTATATGTGTACTTAATTTTTAATTTTGTATAATATGTGGGTTATTTTAGTGTCCTCAACAACGAGGAGGTAAAGAAGAGAGTTGCTATTATGTGATGAGATACATGTATGAGATAGTCACACTCTATCACAAAGAGCCTAACTTGAAAAAGGTATGAGTTATGTCTCGGGATGCTATTATTATTCAAAATAATTATATAATATTTTATCGTTCTTTTAATATATATAATAGTTTTGCCGTTTCTTTTTTTATTATATAGGGTATTGGTGGAGGACAATATACTCAAGAGCAAATTAACGAGATTCGAGATCTTTGGGCAGAATATATAATTGATGAATGTGTATGATGAATTAGTAATGATTTGAGATAGTTGTATGCGTACTCATATTTTTATCTATATATCAACTTTTTATGAGTTATTGAATATATTGTTGTGTGATGGTTCGATGTGTGGGGAATTGTGATGACTCTTGTGTAGTTTTGGTGGTGGCCTGGCATGGATTTTGTGGTGTACTGTTTGTGGAGATATGTGGTGCATAGATGTTGTTGGTAGCAGGCCAGGGGGTGATTGAATGGTGTTGTCCAGTTTGTGGTGATCCACTAGTGTATTTGTACCTATACAGGTTTTTGGATTTTGGTGCTGTAACGAAAAAAAATTTAAAAAAAAAAAAAATGAATGTGCGACGGTCCTTTAAATATAGCCGACGCATATAATGTTTTCAAAGAAAATCAAAATTAAAAAAAAATACATAATATGCGACGGTTCATATAAAACAACCGCCACACAAAGTAGGAATGTGTGTCGGTTGTTTACTTGAACCGTCATACAATGTCAAGAATGTGTAGCGGCTGTTGTCTTGAACCGCCACACAAAACTGGTATGTGTGGAGGTTGTTCACTTCAACCGTCACACATACTCGAAGAATGTGACGGTTCTTGAAGATAACCGCCGACCGCCGCACATTGTCTGCGAGAATGTGTGGCCCCTCGAGTTATGGCGGTCGATAACCGCCGCATATTAGGGGTTTGAACCGCCACAGATGACCATTTTTGCACTAGTGTAAGCATATTCAAATTAGTATGATATCATGTTTATTTGAAGTGACTCACTGATGTGAAATAAGTAACAAAACAGAAATTAACCTTTGATAGTATCACACAAAGGGATCTTGTTCAAGAATCACTCAAGAACAACTCACGAATCACTCGTAAGGGTTTCAACCTGAATCACTCAGTTTGAGGGGTAAATACTCATGTATTCAATTATTAATCATCAAAGCACGAGTTTACAGTAGCAAAGCTCTCCCCTATTTATAGACAAAGAAAATCTAAAGCTATTCGGAATCCTAATCCTAGTCCGAATAGGAAACTAACTATAAAACTGATTACAACTGTAAAACGGACTAACTAACAGCTTTCCTAACACCTAATGGACTTCTAATACTAATAACAATCAGATTATTACTCTCCTAAACATATTCTAACTAATAAAGGGAATACTAAACGAAATAGAACTGAACAACTGATTACCTAGCGCCCAAGGCACAAACTCGTGGGAACAGCTTTCCACTGTAAATTAAATCGCCTTTTAAACCCTGTTACGTTTTGAATATGGGAAAACTCAAAAGATAGGAGTTTTAGATCTCTTTTCCAGCTTTCTACAGAACTTTGAATCACCACAATCCCATGTCGTATGAGTGAGTTATGATCAAAATACGAACCAGTGTAGAAGCTGTCAAAATTACGGGAATCCTTATAACGAATGTTATCATATAATAAGAGCTTTAATCCCGATCTTGTGTGTAAACTCCATGTAATTATCTTTGTAGGAGTCAGTTTAATGCATAACCACCAAAGAAACTCGATGTAAACAAGAATAGATGTTCTCTTGCTAGTTCCTTGGTTGTTCTATTTACTTTGCACACTTGCTACCGCATCACTCACTTTGAGACTGTCTCATACAAATTTTATTTATTACAAGCAATAATGTGAATTAATTACTTAGCTACCCGACCATATTAATTGGACGGGATCTCGATATCTCGGTCGAGCAAAGGGTCACGCACCTAACTAAAGGAATATTCCTAATACGTATAACGTACTTGGATTTTACCTTGCTTACTATATCTTCTACATATACTCGAATGTCGAAGTTCTTTTTTTTAGATGACTTCTTTACATAGATGCATTGGGTGTTTTTATATATTTGTAGATCACAAAAATTCATATGAGGCGACTTTATATATGAGCTGTGATAACTGGGATCATAAAAATGGTACTATTATATTTAAAAAGTGATATCTTCAAATAAAAAGTGATACCTCATGTATAAGGCCGTTTTACAAGAGAGTTTTTGTAGTTAGATTATTATTTGATGAATTTCATCCTTATATGCGTATGTAAAATTATCACGTCATCTTTGAACCATCGCGTTATTTTATACTAGTCCCATTAATCTTTAAACTAATAATATGTTGACATTATCCTTCACCCCATTAAAAAAAAATTATCACTAGTATACTAGTATTTTGAGATAAATGAGAGAGTATGTATAATTGCAGCAATGTAAAATCGAAAATTCAATGACCAAGTGAATAGTGATCGATCGAGCATATAGACCACTTACCGAATTAGTATTACAGTACCTTATGATACATATATACGTACACAACAAATTAATTAACAATATAACAACAATACTACTACAGTAATAATTACCACAAGTTTCTTATTCCCACCAAAAAAAAAAGATTAAAGAAATTTACGACAAGTTTTTCCAAATTAAACCAAAAAGAAAAACAGACTAAAGAAATACAAGAAAAAAGCAGAGAAAACAGGCTTGCCAAAGTAGTGAATAGTGGTTGAAGCAGAGAAATTGTTATAGGGCACATAAGTATATGGACTTGGTGGAACATCTTGTCCAAACGGCCCTGGCACTGGAGGGCTACCCGGGTATTGGCAACATGGTACACTTCCTGGAGGGCAATTAACCCCTTGGGAACTTGAAGGCGGCGGTCGTGGTGGTGGTAGCGGTGGTGGTGGAGCTCTATAGGGCACGGGACTCGACAACGGTGGCGGTTGGCTGTAACAAGGGTATTGACATATGGTACAATTTGTACAGCCACTAGGATCTCCACCATCCCATTTCTTTTGGGATGATGATGCTAAGCAATAATAATGGGTCTTGAAAATTTTTAGAGAGAAAGAAGACACTAGCGTTATTACAATAAGTATAGGTTTCATGATGAACATAGATTTTATCTTCTTTTTTTTTTTTTTGGTCACAAGGTAGAGATAATAGCGAGCAAGCTAGAGAGGTCAGAAATATGTGAAATGGATCATATCCTCCGTTAAATTGCTGGGATGATGTTATATGGGGATAGTCATGAGTTCTTGACACATTCTGTTTGTGTATATTGTGTGCCTTGCCACATAGCTACTATTTAGCACACGATGTGGCACGCTAGAAGGAAACTCGGGGTGTTGACTTATTTGTATTGCATGCAGGAGTTGTCATTCATACCAAGACAAAATAGAAGCTGATCATAGCCATGCCGCATGGTTCCGTTGGAATTTACGTGTGTGTCAACCACAAAGAGAGCTTGTGAGAGAGAGAGAGTCTCAAGGGGTTGAGACGCCCAAAATAAGGAATAAGAAGAAAAAGAACAAAGTCCTAATTAGGAGGAGGTCTAATTAAGTGAACAATTATGCGAGTAGTTCGTAGTGAGTGTGTTTTTTGGTTCAAGCATAATCCTATTGATAGTGCGTTGTTGGTTCGGGCATAAAATCAATGAGGTTTCTTCAATAGGTATTTGATTGTGTAAATCCTATTATTTTGGTAATAATGTTAATTGGGTGGTATTGATATTGTACATGGCCACGTACTATAAGAAAAACCATTTAACGAGGCTTTCGCAATATGTAGATGTCGTTGCAATAAATTTGTTGGGCAACGCTTTACGCCTGTCGTTGCAAAAAGTTGTTGCGATTAATCTGATTTTCCTTCCCCTCCATCCAAAAAATATGGCGAACAAAATTAAATTTTGGAATTTATATTTTGCAACGACAATACTCGTTGTAATACTTCATGATTATATTTTGCAGCGACAATAATTGTTGTTGTAGTTCAAAAGACTTATTTGTTGCAACAATGTTGGTCGTTGCTGAACATAACTGTTGTATATGACAACGACGAGGTCGTCACGAAAAATGAAGTTCTTTTTTTCTCTGCAGAATAAAAGAAACAACATTAAAGAGCGAATACCATTTGTCTTCATTCCAAACCGTCTGTTTCCACATCTCTCTCTCTCTCTCTCTCTCTACACACTACCCAACAGCCACCACGCTGAATACCACGCCAGCGCGTCTCTCTTCGATCTCTCTCGTCTGCTCCATTGCTAAGCGCACGTCTCTCCGGTATGCGGGGTTCTGTTAGGACCCATTACCGACAGATCAAATAGGTGTGTATATTTAGGGGCTGTTTGGTTGGGGGTAAGGATTACGGGGTAATGGAGTGAATTTATAGGCTAAAATGGGATGTATGTTAGGTAATAGGGCTTAGATTTTGTGAGAAGGAGGGTAATGATTACCTCCATTTGGGGGATAATAGAAACCCACCTCCCCCTAGGGTCATGATATTCCTCCATTTTTCTTCATTTTCTCCATTACCCGGCCCCCTAATCATTACCCTCATCACCACTTCACATTACTATTTTAGCCTAATTACTCTTCAATCGGTCTAGATAATTTACAATTTAAGGATATTTAATACTTTATCAACAAGTCTCTGTGGTATGAACTTGATTATTACTTTGACATACACCGTGCACTTGCGGTTGTGTCAAATTTTTGGCGCCGTTGCCCGGGAGCAAGGCTTGTTTCGATATTGAAATTCTCTTAAGTAGGATAGACTAAGCATTTCTTTTCTTCTTGTCTTTCACATCATTTTCTTTGATTTTCTTAAGGAAACATGTTGGGACCAAGAAGGTTGTGAAGATGAATCATTCAAGTACATATGCTTATGATTATGGAGACTATAACCATTATTATGGCTATTTGAATGCGAAATGAATGTGATATGCCTAATGCTTATTATGATTGTTACGGATATGTCAGTCACGAGTCTAATGAATACCAATCCAATCATGAACACGCTTATCATGTCGACACACTCTATCAAGATAATCAATGCGACAATTGCTTTAGTGATTATAATCTTGGTAAGTGGAACTATCCCAACCTTTATGAAGAAGAGCAACCTTCTCAACCCACTCCACCCAAGTCAAACTTGGAAAATCTTTTGTAGGAATTCGTTGTGAAAACACAAAAGAATATGACAACGGTAGTCCCGTAGCCCATATAGGCCGGCTCCTAGCCCACCATAGAAGACCTTGTGGAAAACATGTTAACCGGCCAAATCTCCCAAGTCATCAAAATACGGCTTAGCATTTAATAGATAGTAAAAATTTGCGTATGAATAAGTCTATAAATAGGCAGCATGAGTGATGCTACGATCATCGAAGTTTGTATTCAGAAAATTATCAAACACTTTGAGTGTTCATAGCTAGGTTGAGAGAACTCTCTAACTATCCGGCCTTGGTGGTGTATCTGTAACCGAGGAACCCTTGGTGGTGTATCTGTATCCAATGTTTTACTCTATCTTTTCCTAGTGGTGTATCTGTATCTAGGAATCGAAGGGTCTGTATCATTGGAGTGTCCTTCTAACGTGGTGATTTGGCCAATTATCTATTTATTTATCTTACCCTATATTTATCCGGTGTCAAATTGATGTCAGAGCGCAAGTTCCGATTATCTTATGCACCTTCTATCTCCACACACAAAAAAAAAAATTGGTACTTACCATTCCACCACCGCAAAGCGCCTCCACTGATCACAATCCCGTTCACCATCGCCACTCTGCCCGTTCGCCATCACAAGTAATTATCACTGCAGATCATCCACCCTTAGTGGCTGAACCTTCCGGCTTCTCGTCCACCATTCCACAAGCTAAGGTGCCTCTGAGTATTAATTCACTCTCTTCTTCATTCTCTCAATTTGGTCAGTTGAAATGAGAACTTTTGCTTCTTTAATTTAGCCCTTCAGAAAGTACCTTCTTTTAGTTTGAAATGAAAAGGTAACCATGTGCCCATGTCTTTCTTTCATTGAGTACCAGCCAACACGTAATATTGTGTCTTCACTCTTCAGTAAGCTTCATGCTCTATTGAAAGGATTAAAGTCAAACACATGTCATGAAGTAGCTTGGTAGTAGTCTATAGGGCACTGTAGAGTATTGTACACCTTACTGTAGTGTACTGTTCATCCAAAAAGAAAAAAAGAAAAGAAAAGAAAAGAAAAAGAAGGGTCAGAAATTAAGTCAGTCATGTCTGTAGGCTTTTGTTTTGCATGTTAGACACGTAATGTCAGCATACATGAACTGATTGTAGCATATAGTCTAGAATAGGACTTGTTAGTCTTGTTTATCATTTGAAGTTTGTTTTTTTTTAAAAAAAAGAAAGAAAGAAAGAAAGAAATAGAAATAGTAGCTTTTAGGGGAATTCCAATTGGTGCCCTTTTACTATTGACTTGTCTAACTGGTGCCCCAAACACAGAAAGAAGTTCGGTCCGTGCCCATTTAAAATTTAAAATATCCATTCCGTCTCCTTATTTTTTCTTTTCCGTTACAAAGTGATGACGTGGCTATGGTTAAGTAGTTTGGGGTTGTTGGGCTTCTTTTTCGAGCAAAATATGCTGACAAAATTGCCCCTCTTCTTTTCCCTCCCATTTTTTGCTCAATTTCCCCCCAAAAATGGAACTGACATTATAAAACCCCTCATTTCTTCCGCTATTTTTTCGTCACTTCTTCCCCACCTCCAAAAAATCACACTCAAAATTTCCAGATGGCCTCCATATCTCGTTGTTCTTCCAATGCGCCCCCAAACGCCCTTCGATTGAGAAACGTCTGGTGCAATTGCAAACCAGTACCTCGAAGAGCAGAGCTAAGGATCTCTAAAACCGAGAGAAACCCTAACTGCCCTTTTTATCGATGTGAGGCCTGCGATTTGTTCAAGTGATTGAACAATTCACATGTTATTTCTTACCCAAATGAAGGCGTCAACAGAGGAAATCGAGCCATTGAAGAAGTTGTAGAAGGGCCAGCTTCTGTTGAAGGAGATCGTGTGAAAATTGAGGTTGAGGAGTTGCAGAAAAATGTTACTGAGTTGAAGAAAATGGTTGAAGACATTGTGAAGCTGGGAACTTTTGGGGTGAAAATTATAGGGTTCTTCGTTTTCATCTTTATTGGGGTTGTACTTGCACTGAAGAAATGAAATTGTGAAATTGTGTTTTAATTAGGGTGAAATTGTGAAATTACGGTTAGTAAAATTAGCCTTGTGTTTTCAAATTGGGTTGTAATTGCAGTTGGTAATGTATAAGTCAACTTGTATTTTGCGTAATGATGTACTATTGAAATGAATGAACAAAAATTTCACCCTTAAATTTCCCTTTCAAATATATGTACTATTGAAATGCATAAAGTTGTCAAATGCTGGAATTTCACCCTTAAATTCTCTGTCAAATGCATAAACTTTGATCCATCAAAATCCATCAAAACTTACACCAAAATCCATGAAAAACTATCACCAAAATCCATCATTTCTTACACCAAAATCCATCAAAACTTACACCAAATTTCACTACATCAGTGTTAGTTACCCAAAAATGGACAAACTTTAACCATCACAATTGTTAAAGTTCATAAAACCACAACAAAACACAGGTTAACAACCACATAAGTCCATAAAACCACAACAACATCAAGCTTTGTTCTTTCTTTTTCTTCCTTTTGCAGATGGCATTGGTTGTGAGGATGAACCCCCTTCCTTTGGTGTTGAGTTGCTCTGAACTTGAGCTATGACAGGTTGAGAAGCAGAGATGACCAGTTGAGAAGATGCAACAGGTTGTGAGGAGGTTGGAGAAGAGATGACCAGTTGAGAAGATGCAACAGGTTGTGAGGAGGTTGGTTCAGAGGCAGCAGTTGTCTTTCCCTTTCTGATCCTCTTATGCTTTTCCACCAATAATCCTTGACTTTCTCTTCTTAACTTGATCTCTTTGGCAGTCAATCCACCTTTACAAGTCTTGGCATTGTGGCCAAAAGCCTTGCATTTGGAGCATTGAATAGTAGTAGATCTCTTTCCCTTCCTTGGCTCTCCTTGTTGTCTTCTTTTGTTCCTTGATGGCCTCCATATACTTCTTTTCATTGGGGGAGCTTCAATATGGGAAAGTCCGTAGTCTCGCCACATGTCATCAGATGGTACAGGTCTGATGTTTAGGCCATATGCCTCTTTGTACCTTTTGACACTGAACCATTCTGAAACATAGCTGCTTACATCCTCTTTTAAGAAGTTTATGCCTTTGATTGCATGCTTGCATGGTATCCCACTGATTTGCCATCTCCCACATGAACAAGTTTTTTGTCCCAATGAAACTGTTAGTGAAGACTTTCCATCAATGATCTCAAACTCTCCTTTACCAGCATATAATGGTTTGCACATCTTCCCATCCTCCTCTAACACTCTCAATTGATGAAGAATCTTAGGGCAAACTGCATTGTCATCCCACCCTGCTGCCACATCTTGTCTGCTAGCATGTCTAACCATGGTCACTCTTCTTATGCCTGCAAATTACAACACAATATAGTAGGTTAAAACTATTTGTAAAGAAAGAGTTAACCAAAGAAAGTGGATAGTCTTTACCTTCTAATAAGGTGAGAACTGACCTTCATCTGTTAACTCCTAAGAGTGAATTGAATGATTCCACAAAGTTACTTGTGTTCTCATCATGGCACAGGTTAGGATCAAATGTGTATCTTGCCCAGTTCTCCTTTGGGCCAAGATCATGAAACCATTGCACTGCCCCTCTTCCAGCTTCCTTATGCATTCTTTCCATTGCTTTGTCAAATGAATGCTTAGAGTATGCATTACAAATCCTCCAGAAAAGAACATGTAACAAAGGACCTGGATATGTTTTTTTTAAAATTCATGCAAAGGTGTCTAGCACAGAACCTTCTAAATGCCTCTTCCCACATATCATCTAATGCAGGTTCAACACCCTGAAATGTACAAAAATAGCATAAGATCAAACATAAACAAATATAATGACATTGAAGTTTACCTTTTGTCTATCTGAAATAATAGTCCAATCTGATCTGCCAGAATCTTTAACTGTGTGCTTCAAGTGCCAAAAGAAGTGAGACCATGTCTCTATGCTCTCATTTTCAACAATAGCATGAGCAATTGGGAAGAGTTCATTATTCCCATCAATGACTACTGCAGACAATAATACACCTCCATAGTTACCTTTCAAATGTGTTCCATCAACACCAATTAACCCTCTGCAACCCTTAATCAGCCCCATAAACTGTGCTTCAAAGGAGATGAAAATGTACTTGAATGTTAAAGGGTACTCTGGCTGCTGGGTTTCCTCTATTATTCTGGGATGCTCTGATCTTCTCCAAGAACAGTGTGCAATTGAGCCAGGATTGGTCTCCTTTATCACTTCACAGTATGTGGGCAGCTTGCTATATGATGTGTCATGCCCACCATTTATCATTTCCATAGCATGAGCTTTCATTAAGTATGCAGTTGATCTCTTCAAAGTTATACCATATCTCTCTTCTAGAAGTGCATTAAGTGACTTGATTGGATAGCTTCATTTGCCCTTATATCATCAACCATCTTATGTGCTACCCACTTGTAAGTTGCCATTGGATTATGCCCTTGTAGCCTTGTACATTTATGGACATTATGAATTGATTTGATTGCAAATGTATAACCATCTGGCATCTTAGAGGCATGTATTCTAAATGGACAACCTTCAGCTCCACATTCTGCAGTGTATCTATTTGGATTAAATTTCCTAACAACAACAGCTATTCTATTTTGAATACAAAACTCTCTGAAAACCATCTTGAAGTGCTTTTTATTAGTGAACAACATCCATGGTTTCAGTTCAATGTCTCCAAATTCTTCATCCTCATACAAATCCCCATTTTGAAACATCCTATCAAAGTAACATTGTGTCTCATCCCAACTGTCAGGACACTTATGCTCAGAATTAGGCTCATAATTATCAGCAATGCCTGGTATTTGATCATTGTCATCAACCTCAGGTTCCAAAGATGTCTCTGAGATGTCACTATCTCCCTCCACATCAGATGCTACAAAAGAATCATCACTTGACTCATCATCTTCTTCCACATCAGCCCTTTCTATGGACACACTAGCTTCACCCCTTTCTATACACACACTAGCTTCACCCCTTTCTATACACACACTAGCTTCACCCCTTTCTATAGACACAGAAGCCCTTGCCATTGCCCTTGTGACTGTTCTGCTCACTCTACCAGAAGAAGAAGGGGTGGTGGATGGAGTGGGGATTTTGGCAAGTAACAAACCTTTCCTAACTGCAGTACTTCTTGGAAGTTTTCTTACTTGAGTGTTAGGTTTACTAGTCCAAGAAGAAGGCTTTGACTCACTATTAGAACCAGAAACAATGTTGGATTGTGGGACAATGAGAGGTGGGTTACTTTGAGAAGTAGGGTGAGGTGGTGAAGGAGGATGAGGTGGTGAAGGAGGAGCACGTTCCAATAATTTCAGCCTCTGTTCAATTAGTTGCAATTTCTTGTTCAATTTAGGAGTTGGGGAAATGGGTTTTGGAGAGGTTAATTTAGATGGTAATTGATCAAACCTAGGGCTCCTCCTAGTGGGTGATGTATGATCAAACCTAGGGCTCCTCCTAGTGGGTGATGTATGATCAAACCTAGGGCTCCTCCTAGTGGGTGATTTATGATCAATCTTAGGGCTCCTCTTGGGGCTTGCCTCAGGTGATGTTGGAATTACATGAATGCAAGGTTGTTGGTTATTTTTTGTGGTTGGAGATGATACCAACCTCTGACTCCTCCTCACAGGAAGCTTTGATATTTGTTTTGGTGGCAAACCAACATGAGCAGGGATAGGTTGTTTTGATGGCTGTGGAATATGTGTAGGGGTAGGCTGTTTTGAAGGAATATGAGCATATTCAACCTGTACATGGGGTCGTGGGACAGAGGGATTAGCAGCTTCCAGTTTAACTGCCTGTAACCACACTTCACCAGGACTTTTCAATTTACCTACCCAGAATATCAGCAAGCTACACTTAACCTTGCTAAACAAGTTCATCAAGTCATCATCACTGTTTACCCTTATCTCATCCTTCCCAAGACCATAAGTTAGACATGGAAAATCAGGCAATTCAATCTTTTTGATTTTGGCAATATTCATCAAATCCCTAAATATATCTAGCAATTGATACCTATCTGGGTCCACTTCCATATCAAATACATATCTCCCATAACACAATTTCAATCTTCTCTTATCCATTCTGCAATAAAAAATAACCTAAATTGTAAATAACAAACCCTAAAATTTCACACAGATTCATGACTTCTACCAATATTCGACTAAAGCAGGCACCATTAAACACAACAACATTTTTAAAACTCAAATCACATAAATAACCCTAACTCTCTATAAAAAAACAGAGACCAATAATAATGCTCTTACAAACCTAAAATTGTTAACCACATGAAAATCGCAATAAAATCAACAAAAATTTCAACTTTAACAAACCCAACAATTATAATCACGAAATAACTCAATGTTTACAAATATAATGCAAAATTCACACATTAAACAATCCATAAACCCTAATTTATGAACTGGAAACTTACCTTCTCAACACGCCAATTCTTGCTTAAAACGCACCACCTCAGTCGTGGATGATACTTCTTTCGTTGTTGAACAATCAATTTAATGGAGTTTATTGTTGGATTTTCAGAGAATTTTGGGTTTCGAATTTTGAAATTGGAGAGAGAGAGAGAGAGAGAGAGAGAGAGAGAGAGAGAGAGAGAGAGAGAGAGAGAGAGTAGGTCGCCAAAATTCAATTTCATGGAGCTCATAAGTCATAACGAGGTCTTAGTTGTGGTGTCGTTTAATGACCTTCTATCTGCGTTTCATTAAGGGTAAAATGGAGAAATAAAATTTACTTAACGGAAAACAACAAATAAGGACACTGAATGTACGTTTTGAAACAAAAAGGGCACGTCTTGGATTTTCATCTCTAATCTGGGCACCAGTTGGACAAGTCAATAGTAAAAGGGCAACAATTGGAATTCCCCTAGCTTTTACTACTTCCGTAGTACTAGTGTCACTAGTGTCCTATTATTTCGCAGTTGTTTTTTTTTTTCAAAAAAAAAAGAAAAAAGTTTTAATCAAGATGCCGCCAAGACCACGCCGTTGCGAAATTCATCAAGCACGTCGTGTTCATGATGCTATTATAGCAGACATGCAACATGAAATTCAGAGACTACAACAACGTCTTGCACAGTACGAAGCGTCTGCAATTTCATCACAGATTTCAGATGAAGAGCAATCAGATCAAAATGGTGATGATCATGATGAAGAAAACCCTTTTCATCAATCCAGAGAAGAAACATCAAGTGCTGAAGAATCTGTTTCTCGGCACATTCGCCAGCCCCAATTTCATGAAAGAGATTTGGGAATAAAAGTTGAAATTTCCGATTTTGAAGGAGGCGTACATCCCGACCAGTTCATCGAATGGCTCCACACAGTAGAACGTGTCTTTGATTTTAAAGACATTCCTGATGATCGCAAAGTTAAGTTGGTCGCTATAAAATTCAAAAAGCATGCATCCATTTGGTGGGAGAATTTGAAGCGCCAACGAGAACGAGAAGGTTGTAGAAAAATTCGTGCATGGGATAAAATGAAGCGTGAACTCAAACACAAGTTTTTACCAAGTCATTATCGTCAGGATATTTTCCTCAAATTTCACAACCTTGAGCAAGGAGGAAAATCTATAGCCAAATATGCTGCCAAATTCGAAGATCTGTCGATGAATTAGTGCGACAATTCTGAACCTGAGGAGCAAATCATTGCTAGATTCCTAGCAGGTTTAGACACGAAGATCGCTAATGTGGTGCAACTCCAACAATATTGGACATTCAACGACGTCGTCAAATTATCCTTGAAAGTTGAAAAGCAACAACAAAAGGATAAATGAGGATTCAAAGGCGTAGTCAAAGATGCACCCAGATATGGAAGTAGCTCCTTTCGGCCACCTCCAAAGGCCCCTGCTACTTTTCCTCCAAAGAAGGGTGATCAAACTCCAGCTAGGGTGACTAAACCCTCACCGACGAGCCCAAATATGAGAAGATGCTTTAAATGTCAAGGCGTTGGACACATAGCTTCAGAATGTCCAAATGCTAGGATAATATCCTCCGTCGCGGAAGAAACAATACATGAAGTTGAAGAAGAATGCCAAGAAGACGAGGATGTACAAGAAGCCGTACACGCAGATGAAGGAGAGTCATTGGTCATTCGTCGTTTCTAAATGCTACCCCGATGCAAGAAGATGAATGGCTATGCAATAACATTTTCCACACTCGATGTACATCGCATGGAAAGGTTTGTGATGTTATCATTGATGGTGGCAGTTGCGAAGACGTTATTGCTTCAACAATGGTCGAGAAATTGTAGTTACCGACGAATACTCATCCTTACCCTTACAAGCTCACTTGGTTAAAGAAGGGTGATGATGTCAGGGTCGGCAAAAGATACCTAGTTGATTTCTCCATCGGCAAGAAATATCACGACAAAGTTTGGTGTGATGTCATCCCTATGGATGCTTGCCACATCCTTTTGGGACGACCATGGCAATATGATCGTCAAGCCATTCATGATGGATTCAAGAATACCAACTCTTTTGAGAAGGATGGTGTTAAAATTGTCCTAGCACCACTGAAAAGAAAGTTGCTGATAAAGCCGACACAAGAAGAAAGCGACATTTTGTCTGGATCTATGTTCGCTACGGATTTAGAAGAATCTGAAGTTGCATGTGCCGTAGTCCTGGTTGCAGAGAATCAAGAAAATCAAGAACTTCCTGAGATGGTGAAGCCACTACTTCAAGAGTTCGAGAATGTAATACCAACAGAAATCCCCGCCGAATTACCGCCAATGCGTGACATAAAGCATTGTATTGATTTTGTCATGGTGCAGTCATCCCCCACAAAGCTGCTTATCGAATGACTCCAAAGGAACATGAAGAGTTACAACGACAAGTTACCGAGCTCATGGAAAAAGGACTAGTACGCGAAAGTGTCAGTCCTTGCGCGGTTCTAGCACTTCTTGTCCCAAAGAAGGACGGCTCATGGCGCATGTGCATTGATAGACGTGCGATCAATCGGATTACAATCAAGTATCGCGTCTCTATTCCTCGCTTGGATGACCTACTTGCTCAATTGCATGATGCTATCATCTTTTCAAAAATTGATCTACGAAGTGGGTATCATCAAATTTGGATGCGACCTGGAGACGAGTGGAAGACTGCCTTCAAAATAAGAGATGGACTGTACGAATGGATGGTCATGCCGTTTGGTCTTTCAAATGCCACAAGCACTTTTATGCGATTGATGAATCAGGTATTTCGGCCTTTCCTTGGCAAATTTGTCGTAGTGTATTTCGATATTATTTTGGTATTCAGTCGAAATTATGAAGAACACATGGAGCATCTTCGCCAAATTTTTCAAGTTCTTCGGGAGCAGAAGTTGTATGCAAATCTCAAGAAATGTCATTTCTTGACGGACAAAGTGGTTTTTCTTGGTTATATTGTCTCAAGCAATGGGATTGAGATGGATCCTAGCAAGGTAGAGGTAATCACTAACTGGCCAACCCCCCAATCAATTCATGATGTTCGCAGCTTTCATGGTCTCGCATCATTTTATCGTCTGTTTGTCAAGAACTTTAGCAGCATTGCCGCTCCTCTCATTGAGGTACTAAAGAAGGAAAAGTTCGAGTGGAACCCAAGTGCCCAACAAAGCTTTGACGCACTAAAAGAAGTAATCACGCAAGCACCAATTCTTGCTTTGCCAGATTTTGATAAGGTTTTTGAAGTTGACTGTGATACTTCTGGAATTGATATAGGCGCAGTTCTCAGCCAAGAAAATAAACCTATTGCCTTTTTCAGTGAAAAGTTCAATGATTCGCGACGAAAGTACTCAACTTATGAGAAAGAGTTTTATGCTATTGTTCGTGCCTTGGATCATTGGAGCCACTACTTGTTAGGCAAAGAGTTTGTGTTGCACTGATCACGAGTCCTTAAAGCATCTCAATAGTCAATAGAAGCTCCAACGTCGTCATGCTAAATGGAGTGAGTTCCTGTCACCCTTTCACTTTGTTCTCAAGCATAAGTCATGTACTCAAAATAAGGTTGGCTGATGCCTTAAGTCGACGACATGCCCTACTATCAACTCTTCAAGTCAAGGTCATTGGATTTGAAACTCTCAAAGATTTATATGAAGACGATGAAGATTTTGGCAAAATCTGGGAGAATTGTTCAGAAGATTCCCATCAACATTTTCACCGCCAAGATGAGTACTTATTTAAAGGGAATCATTTATGTGTACCTAAATGTTCCTTGCGGGAAATGATTCGAATTGAATGTCATTCAAGTGGTCTCGCTGGACATTTTGGTCGTGATGGGAATTGTCTCGGAGCACTTTTGCTGGCCCCACATGGCACGTGATGTTGATCGACATGTGAAAAGGTGTCGAACTTGTCATATTGCGAAAGCTCGCGGGCAAAACACGGGACTTTACACACCATTGCATGTACCAGAAGCTCCATGGGAAGATGTAAGTATGGATTTTGTTGTTGGTTTGTCTCGAACACAAAGGAACAAAGATTCTATCATGGTCGTTGTGGATCAATTTTCAAAGATGGCTCACTTTGTCCCATGCAACAAAATCTTTGATGCCACACAAGTTGCAGATCTCTACTTTCGTGAGATTGTACGTCTTCATGGGATCCCCAAGACCATTATTTCTGACCGAGACGTCAAGTTCATGAGTCATTTTTGGCGTACCTTGTGGCGTAAATTGGGAACTCAACTTCACTTTAGTTCCACTGCACATCCTCAAACTGATGGTCAAACAGGAGCTGTAAATCGGACTTTGGGCAACTTGCTGAGAAGTTTAGTGGGTAAAAATGTTCGATAGTGGGATTTGACCTTATCTCAAGCAGAGTTTGCTTACAATTCTTCCATGAGTCAAACAACTGGTCAAAGTCCTTTCAAGATTGTGTATGGTGAGAATCCTATCACCCCTATTGATCTCACTCCCTTGCCTAGTCCCGACAAGTTTAGCAGTAATGCTGATGAGAGAGCAAAAGAAATTAGGAAGTTACATGAGAAAGTAAGGCTCCAGATCACAAAGCAGAATCAGAGATACCAACAACAAGCTAACAAGTTTCGAAAGCCAGCCGCTTTCAAGGAAGGAGATTTAGTCTGGATCCGTTTAAGAAAAAAAAGATATTCCACAGGATCGCATGGTAAGCTGAAGCCCAGAGCGGATGGTCCATTCAAAGTTTTGGAAAGGTTTGGAGAGAATGCCTACTAGATCGAACTCCCAGGTGATTACAATATTTCTGCAGCATTCAATGTCGCCGACCTATCTCCATATCTTGAGGATGACGATCACTACAAAAAAAAACTCCAAATAACGTCGGATCTTAGCGTCGGGGTTAAATTCCCTTGTTGAAATAGCAACGGAATCAAATTTATCAGTTGTCTGCAAAAAATAGCAACGGACGCCAATTCCGTTGCCATGCTAGCATCGAAATCAGACCTATCCGTCGTCATGCTAGCGTCGGGTACATATGAACTATTGCTGTATTTTCGTTAAAAAAATTTAGTGTATTTTTAGAAAATGATTTATTGATTTATGAAATAAAAGTATTTATTTTAAGAGCTTATTTGATTTGTATGCTTAGTTGGTCTTTATAAATATCTTTTTGTAGTTAGCTTGTCTTTGGGTTCTGAAAAAAAAAAAAAAAAAAAAAAATTAGAGTTTGAGTTTGGTAAAACTTTTCCACCGCCATCTATTTACTAGAGCCTTCTTATTCTCTTTTAAGCTCTTAAACCTTATTTTCTTTGCTCTGCTCCAAAACCCACGACATACCACAGTTCTTCTCACCACCACTACCACCAAGATTCTTCACCCCCGCCATCTCGTTCTTCCTCTTTCTTTGCTAAAGTATTCTGCGGAGTCTAGAATCATGCTACTGAAGGTCGAAGTTCGCTGTGCTTTCTCTCTCCTCTCGGTTTCTGTTTTGCGTGCGGCCTCCCCTGCTCCTGCGTGAACTGCTATTGCTGCTGTTTCGTTGCTGTGGCTGTTGTCCCGCCGTTGTTGCTGTTGTTTCGGCCACCTCGTGGCGGTGGTCTGTCAGCCCGAACCACCTTGTAGCCGCCCAATTCATTGGTTTGCTCCCAAAACCCAAAACCCTAGATTGGCTTTGTTCAATTGAATTTCTGATTTGGTTATTGATTTGTTCAATTCTGTTTTCTATGCATATATGTTGGGTTTGAGAAGTGAATTGGAGTGAATATGGTGCGTAATTGCTTTGGAGTTCAATTAGAGGTAACCCTTTCTAGTCACTTTGGAGTTGGATGTTATTTTTCCTTTGTATGTGAATTAGGTGCTTGATATGAGTATTGTTATGTGATGAATTATGTTATTTGATTGATTATATTTTACTGTTAATGGGAGATTCTTGTTTGCTATTATTATGTGGTTATATGAGCATGATGATCTAATCTGGTTGATATATTGATAACATATAATACTTATATGGCTTGATCTAGTGTAAGGGGTTTTGTAGTTGATCCTTTTAGTAGTAAAGGAGGACTAAGCAAAGGCTTGAGTTAGATAATTGTTGTAATAGAGTTCATCAGTATTATGACAAAGAATACAAGGTGGCAGTAGATATTTTGTCTACTTAGGTTACCGAGACCTAAACCGAGAACACTATGAGTTATTTGGGAACCCGTGTCGTATTGTGAACTTGTACTGTGATTGACCCAGAATGGGTATTGACAATGAAATATAAGATTATGATTATGAGCATATGAATACGATTATGACAAGTATATGAATATTGGTTTGAGGCTCAGACGTTGTTAGCTTCTTTAGTTCTAGACATGTGGGCAAGTAGCCTAAGACGTTGACTCTTAGGTGATGAGCAGTATTTTATGAAATGGTTACATGGTTATGAGAATTGGTCCGAGAGTGGACTTTTGAGAGCCTGAGGGGTATATGTTATATGTTATGGGGCCTATGGCCAGAGTTATGGAATGGTTTTGTTTCTGTGGTTGTACCGCCACATTCACTTCCCACATTGTCAAGGCTAGGAGCTAGTGACCGAGAGTAATGGCACATTTATTGGGTATTGAGCTAGTATGACGAGTTTATAGGATTATAGTGAAAGAGCCTAAGAAGGTTTACCTTATGTGACCTGAGTTGAGATATTGGTGCTTTTATTTATTTTTCGATAGAATGTTTGGTTACTCAGCTTTGCTGATTGGTTGCTTTCTGTGCTACGTGTGTGCGCGTCCTTTTTTTTCTTCAATGGTGGGCCTATGATGAACCTATGCGATATTCGATTGCATGGGGGAATAGATTGGAGTATATTTTACAGGTTTATGAGAAGATCTTGTTTCCTGAATGGACGACCGAAGTTGGAGCTATCAAGAAGTTTGATCATTGTTGTCATTTATTTTCATTTGATGTAATAAAGAGATCGTTATAGTTTGTTGGTTGTTATAGAGTTATTTAGTTGGGATTTTGTAAAGGTTTGCCTTGCACTCATTCAATGAGTGAGTGTGGCAGTGATGCTCCGGATTTAGTTAGAAGTCTTCCGCTGTAAAGTTTGGATTGGTTGTATTTTCTGTTTGAACAGGTTTTTATTTGGTCGATAACTTGGGATGTTTATTTACGAAGGAAACTCCGCCCGATTTTTGGGTCGAGTTTAGTAAGTTTTATTTATTTATTATTTAGAAAATCCGGGGTGTTACACTCAAGTGGTTCAAATGGCTAGGGTGTCATCATTTGGGGGTTGTATTGAGGAAAGGGTCATTGATGAGTTATCTTATAACACGTTCTATGACTTTGAATATCCTGATTCATTGTCAAACGAGTATATTGATATGATCCCCTCTCTGATGTATATTAATGATAAAAGACTAATAAAGATACGTTCTTGATGACAAAATCGTAGCAAGAATCACCAAAGAGACTAACCAAGAATCAATCAACAAGCAATTTCGCCATCAAAGGCAAGAGACTAAAATTCACTAAAGAATTATAGGCATTCAAAACTGAATTCTCATTCATAAATCTCAATAATCATCTGTGTATTTTACAATAAGGACGTGTGCCATATATATAGGTAAGATAATGAATAAACCTAATCCTATTCTAAGTAGGAAAACCAACCCAATTACAAGTAGGAATCCTATTACAATTAGGAAACTAAACCAACTGAAACTAAGAAATATATAACAACCTAAGCTAACTGAATTTAACACACGAAGGGTAATTAAACGAGTATAATTGATATGATCCCCTCTCCAATTCCAAGTATTTTTAATTATTCCCCTCCCCGAAAATCCCTTGGATATGCTTTTGAGATAGGGTGGTATCAGTCTCAATTACAAAGGTTTTGGCAAAGTCATTACAGGCTAGAACCAAGGGTGTGGCCGTGGCAACCTTCAGAGCCTCAAATGCTGTAGTAGCTGCAGGACTCCACTCAAAGGAGTTCTATCTTAATAATTGAGTTAGGATTATTGTTATCACCTCATAGGATTTGACAAAACTCTTGTAATATCCCATTAAACCCAGGAATCCCTTCTAATCCCATTCTCCATTGGTTGTTGCTGGTTTATGCAATTCCTTGAAGTGTCCTTTTGGGTTAATGCTAAAAAAATTAAAGCATCGTCCTTGCAGTGGATCATTAATTTAGAAAGGTGAGTGTTTTTTTTATTGTTAGTCACAAAATTTTGTGGCTATTTCATTGAGTGATATTTAGTGTACTAATTGGGTGTAAAAAAAGGTATGTGGGTATCTGTATTGCACGCATGTTGTTTGATTGAATGAATATGATTTTGGGGTGGGTTTTATGTGAGGGGATTTTTGATGATTGTTGTGCACTATAATGTACTGAAAGCTTGGTCTTTTAACGAAAGAGCTTTATTATAAACTTGTTCATGTTGGTTTATTTGCTTAATTTATGGCGTTATTCACACACATATTAGTTAATTTCCTTTAGACAGGAGTATTGTTTCAGCTCATTTCTTGTTTGATTGGTGATGTATTGGCATTTTGCAATTTCATTTCTTGCACCCTCTTTTGATTGCATAATTTTTTTGGGGGTTTCTGTCAACTTGTAAGTTTCAAGCTATACCAAGTTATTTATGTCAATTGTATGTTTGATCAGCTTTGGCCAAGACCTTGCTTAAATGGTGGCAATACTAGCTTCACAGAGCTGTTATTGCCGCGAAATGGAGTTATTCCAACACAGAACAGCAGTTGATGAACTTGGGTTTTCAAGCTCAATTTCTAGTACAAGATTTCCCAAAGTTGAGAGGCGCTCATATAATCTACCACTACCAGCATCTCTTAAAGGTTTCAGCTTTCAAGTGGAGATGCGACAAACCAAAGAGCCAACAGATTTGGGCAGCTATGGGCGACCAATCAAAATGGTGCCAGCGAATGGATTACCAAACTGGTGGAGATTATGATCGGAAGCAAACGTAACGAAGATACGTGTTTCTCTCTCCTCCATCGCTCCAGTTCGATCACCTACCCCAGAAGGTGCCGCTGCCTAGGGTCCGATTTTGAATGTCCATGGTCCGTCTTTGTAATGGTATGATTTAATTTTGATTTTGATTTTGATTTTCACATATAGTAGAATTCAATCCTCTCAATTCTCATTTTTTTATTTGGCAATCTAATTAAATTCAGGCCCTTCAATTCAATCATTCCCCAAAATAGATTAAATTAAATTGAGTAACGATTCCAGAATCTACAGATAGGTACACAACTTTGAAACCAATTTTCCTTACTTTTGAGCTGTGCTTGCTCTAGCCCTCAAGAAAAAAGGACAAAAAAACAATTGAATTCAGCTCTTTCACAGATTTTGTTCAAGTGTGTAAGAAAACAAATTGAGTATGTCTGCTTTAGTTTCTTATTACTAAGGGAAAATCATATTAATAGGTGGTCATGTGTTATTTCCACAGGTAGAAATGCCTGATGATAATTTTACTGATGTTGTTTTCAGACTTGCTACCAAACTGAAGACATATGCTGATATGCATGCTTGATATGTTCAGGATACAGAGACTCAAGGACTCATTTAAAGGCCTGATTTGATCAATAAAATTGCATAATTAAGCTGATGCTCAATCACTTAGGTAAGTTGCATGAAACATGAATCTTCCAATTATATGCTTAGACCAATGTGAAGTATGAAATTTTGTCTCTAGCTTCCCTTCTCTCCTTCCATTTTTGTGATATTGTGAGTCTTGACTCTTGCTACCCGCCCGACTGTCAATGTGTGCATGTTATGCAATCACCTACCCAGCTACCAAGCAAAGTTATGCAATTACCCTATATATGTTGAAGGTCACATCGAAATAGCTTTAAACCAAAACTCAAGTACTTGGCATTCTGCCCCAAAATTTCATTAAAAAGAAAGCAAAATTGCAAAAAAGATGGATAGCTTCCTAGGTTTCTGTCGACCTTTAATTTGTTAAAATTTCTTTGACTAAACCAGCACTTTATAGCTCTGGCAAAGACTCGCCGTAAACTTTTCCAATCCAATTGAAGGTTCTTCCATGAAATTGCATGTCACATTACTCTTCTCACCATCGGTAACAATTCTCTGTCCCACCATGTTTTTTTTATAAAAATTCTAGTTTTAAATGCACGCAAAATGCATGCGTTTTGTAGTCACTAAATAGTTCTATTCATATAATTAGACAAACTGTTCTTCCACAATAAAAAAAATCTAAGAATTTTGCTTTGATAATTTATGTCGTTAAGACCTTCTTCATGATCCTAAAGCAGTATTATGTAAAATTCAAAATTCAACCAATAATAGAAACGAAATATTTATGTGAACTGTTCCATATGCAAAATGCCTTGCTTGTACTGGAGTATGGGGGTACAATGATGAACTATGTGAGATATTTCTTGCCGATTCTCAAGTTGGCTTACCCATGATATGTGCCTTCTTATAACAGTGCTGAATATATGAGCACATTCCTCTAACTAATTAACATCGATCACATAGTGTTGTAGTAGTTTCTGAATGAAATTAAAAGCAAACACACAAGGCTTACTGTAGGACACTAAAAAGGTAAAATAGAGTTAGCATACTTCCTGTCTTTAAACCGAGGTATACCACTGATCTGAAGTATCCAGAAAAGCATGCAGAAATTAGTCATGATTAACAGCTTAAGGTAAAATAAAAAGGAAAGTAGGACATATAGGGTGACGAGAGAAGGTGTAGGATACTGTATTAGCAATTAGCATACTGACAAGATACTGACAAGTAGAATCAGTATGAGCATTGATCAAGGAAAAAAGGGAAAAGTAAGGAACATGTAAGTGATGAGTGATGACCCATATCACGTGCCAAGGTCTTGACACGTCTTCAAATCATGCCAAGTAATGGCCATCTTTCATATTTGTTGTTTCTTAAAATTTGGTTGCGTTTTGGGTTGATTAACAGGTGAGTTTAGTGTATA
Organism: Tetragonia tetragonoides; assembly: GCA_038025085.1. NCBI lineage: Eukaryota > Viridiplantae > Streptophyta > Magnoliopsida > Caryophyllales > Aizoaceae > Tetragonia > Tetragonia tetragonoides. The sequence continues at coordinate 4,915,397 of CM076145.1, read as the reverse complement.
TGTCAACGCAACTCTGTCACTTTTCAGGGATACTCTTGGAAAAAGTTCCGTTCAACCTGAGTAGATAGTCAATTGAAAATGGTGCATAGTTGTATGAAGCTTTACTAGTAACTAACTGACTTAAGATAATAGTAAGAGAGGAGAGACAGAAAAAAAAACTTTGTGTATCCTGAGATTAATTCATCAGATACACCAAATGATGAAACGTTGGCAAGATGATTACTGACGAATGTGATAAATAGGGAGACCGGAAAGTGTGGGGGATGAAGCATTGTAGTAAAGTAGACGATGAGGAGAGTGTGTTCATAAGTTTTAAGAACATACGAAAATGCAGTACCCCGCGCTTAGAAAGTGAAGTCGTTAGTCAACTCATAAGCAAATTTAACTGTACACTGTACTGATCACATCTTTCAAATCTGTAGAACTGAAAAAAATCAAAACATACTTGCGGAGTCAGAAGCGCAAATCTGAAAATGATGAACACATTCCCCTATCTCCATAACCTTCGAGTCATAATCAGAGGCATAAGGAGTGATGATAGTTAATATTAACCAAGTCATAGGCAATCTGAACCCTCTACCCTTTTTCTGCAACAACCCTTCAGACAACAACCCTCCAACCCTTCTTCTGCAACAAACCCTCCAACCCTTCTTCTGCAACAACCCTTCTTCTTTCTTACCCTTCTCTCTTAACAATTCAATTTCTCAACTTCAACGTCAAAGCTCAAAGCAGTGAAAGGTGAGAGAGAGAAACCTGTCAGGCATCACTCGCCTGAATTTGAAGGCCTTCACCTGAAACACATTGAAATACAAATATTGGTGGTTGGGTTTTTGTGATGATTTGTTGAAGTTCCCATGAGCTAATTTGTGAAAATCGTATATGCAAAAAACTAGGATTTTTTTTGTAAAAATTGCGAAAATCATTTTGCCATGTTGAAATCATAGTGAGATTATGGTTGATTCCACAAACATGAGTAAATGACACTGTGTATGGCCTTATTATTTTTGTTGCTCTGTTTTGAAGTGTTTGTGTGACCTTTTTGTGAAATTTCGTGGCTTTAGTCATGTTATGCCCTAAAATAATGGAAATTTTGTGAAGGAGTGCCAGTGGAAGTATCTTAAACAGCGGAAAATAATTTGATGGGTGAGGTTTTTTTTGACCAAACGAAATATGGAGTCCCAAAACCCTTCTAGCTTTATAGAGAATAGAGATAAATGGCTAAATTTGTTTTAGAACAAGTGTTTGTTATGCCAGCTGCCCACTAACATACTGCATAATGCTAATTCCCTTCTTGATCGCATGCATGTCCTTCAGCCGCTACTTTAGAGAGGCCCAATTAAAAGACTTTCAAATTTGCTGAGTTAAAGAGAGCCACAAAGAATTTCAACCCTGAAACAGTTCTTGGTGAAGGAGTGTTTGGGACAGTGTACAAGGGATGAATTAACGAATTAGAGGCTGTTGCGCCTCCTAAATTTCTGTAGCTATCAAGAAGTTTGATTATGGGAGGGTAAGACAAGGCTTTATAGATTTGTAGGTAAATCACTTGATTTTGCTTCAGTTCAGCAAAAGTTAACAATTCTCTTGTACTTGTGGTCTCAAGTTGCATGTTACTACAAAATTGCATAATTAAGCTCAGGCCTCAGCTTATTGGAAGAGAAGATAATCATCATCTTTAATAACTCGTACAATTGGGGGGGGGGGTTTATATAATAAGCCCACTAAGCAAATATTACTCGCCCAAGTACTATAACTGGAGGCACAAATGCTAATAAGGATCAACAAAGCTACCCACAAATGTAATGTACACTCCATTTTGCTCTATGCCGCTTTTTTCGTTTGAGAGGAACAATATTTTGTTTTCATTGTACATGAAATGAGCAAAAGTGGGGAGCTCACTTGGCTGAACTCTTACACCTTACACCTCCAACCTAGAGATTGTAGATTCAAGTCTCATTTTTCTCAACTTCAGAGTTAAGAGTGGTATTTGTGGTATGAGCCTTAGGTCATTCCCCTCCCCAAAATCATGTAATGGGCCAAAAGAGCTCGGCTCCCTTGCCTATTTAACAAGAAGAAAAAAATTGTACGCCAGATTGACAAAGACAAGACGGCACATTGGGCCCATAATTTTGGAAGCCTTTGCAGTCCTAACTCCTAAGGCTGCATAATTGTGTAAATCCCATTATTCTATACTTAATTGTATAGACACATATATTGGTGATGTAGAAAACATACCGTTAGAATCCATGGTGATTACTTCAATCGTCCACACCAACTTCAGTCACGTTCTAGATGAGAAACAAGTCTTCCCCTTTGTTTCAATTTGCGATCAAAAGGTGTGTTTAATGGGTACACACCCCCTCATTATGTTTCCCTTTGATATCAGTTATTCTGATACCAACAAACGTTATATTGGCAAAGAGGGCACTAATTCCTTTATATAATAATAAAGGCGGGCCTTCCCATTATGGGCCCTTTTAACACAACACACTTATCCAAGTATTAGTCCATTAGGGCAACCCATATTATTTTATATCAGACCAATAATTAATAATAGTCCATTTTCAACATTCTCCCACTTGGACATCATTAATAAAAGAAAACTTAAATTTTCTCAAATATTCAAAAGAAAAGATATTTGTATTAAAATAGTAATAATAAACTTAATGTTATAAATATCGCAATAATAAACAGTTTACAAAAGGAACATCAATCTCTTTAAGAAACAAATCCTTTCAAAAGTATGAAAAAAAAAACACATGGTCAAAAAATAATATAGCCCAACTACACAATCCTTTCTAATGAAAATATTAATATTTAGAACCATAAAATCCATCAAGTCAATTCAAGACTAGACTAGTTCATGATCACATAAATTTAATACTGTCAGCAAGGAACACAGATTAATATTATAAGTGTGAAAAATTTAACATATTTCCCTCCATGATAACAATCAAGGGCTTGTTAAATTAAACAGTCCTCGTGATTTTTCATAAAATTAAAAACCATCACACAATCTAAAATAAGGCACTATAACAGTGACTCTTAGAAGGTGCATCACTTTATGTGATTAATTACATCTCAACAAGAGACCCTTGTGTATCCAACCCAGGATAATCAGGAACACAAGATATTTTATACATATATATATAGTTTATACATGTCAAAAAATATGCCACTATGATAAAGATAACAATCAGAATTTTAATAACATCATCCATGATATAAAATATCAAATAATATTGAAACATACAACTTCATTGTTCATTATATTAATGACAATACAAAATATATACAATAATTCACTCCCACTAACCAAGTACATCAAAAGATTCTACAACACCCATATTACTACCATGTTGTTTGAAAATAATAGGCCTTAAGCCCTTAGTAAGTGGATCAGCAATCATATCTTCAGTTCCAATGTGCTTAACCACTATTTCACCACTATTGACCATATCCTTGACAGCATAAAACTTCACAGCAATACTTTTAGACCCTCTAGATCTCTTGTTGTTCTTTGAAAAGAACATGGCTGAAGTGTTGTCACAAAACATATTAATTGGCTTAGAAATAGAATCCACAACTTTAATGCCACTTATAAACTCTTTTAACCAAGCTGCGTGACAAGAAGCTTCAAATAAAGCAATAAATTCTGCTTGCATAGTTGAAGTGGCTGTAAGTGATTGTTTTTCACTTATCCAAGACACGGTACCACCGGCCAACATAAAGATATATCCAGAGGTAGATCTCATTTTTTCAGGACAACCAGCAAAATCAGCATCCGAATATCCAATTACCTCTAAACAATCAACAATTCTATGTACAAGCATGAACTTCTTAGTTCTTTGTAAATATCTCATCACCTTCTTTGCAGCTACCCAATGTGCCCATCCAGAATTAGAAGAGTATCTACCATGAACATTAACAGCATACGAGATATCTGGTCTAGTACAAGTTTGTAAATACATTAAACTCCCAACAGCACTAGAGTATGGCACATTTTTCATAGAATTTCTTTCAACCTCATTTTTGGGACATTGGTCAGTACTAAGTTTATCTCCTTTAACAACTGGAGCTTCCCCTGGCTTACAATCACTCATGTTAAAAGTTTTCAACAATTGATCAATGTAAGAGCTTTGAGACAACCCTAACAAACCACGAGAACGATCTCTATGAATATTAATCCCAAGAACATATGCAACTTCTCCAAGATCTTTCATCTCAAAATTCTTTGACAAGAATTGTTTGGTTTCAAGTATCAAATCAATGTCACTACTAGCAAGTAAAATGTCTTCAACATACAAGACTAGCAAAATAAACTTGCTCCCACTGATCTTAAGATATATGCATTCATCTTTCTTATTCTCCTTGAAACCAAAAGATTTCACAACCTCATCAAATTTCAAGTATAATTGTCGCGAAGCCTGGTTAAGACCATAGATTGACTTCTTTAGCTTACAAACTAAATTTTCCTTTCCCTTTTCCTCAAAACCTTCAGGTTGGATCATATACACTTCCTCATAAAAATCTCCATTCAAGAATGCCGTTTTAACATCCATTTGATGAAGTTCTAAGTTATAATGAGCCACAAGTGCCATAATTACTCTAAAAGCGTCTTTAGAAGAAACGAGAGAAAATGTGTCTTTATAGTCAATCCCAGGTCTTTGGGTAAACCCTCTAACAATAACTCTAGCCTTAAGACGTTCAACATTGCCATTTAAATCCCTCTTTGTTTTAAATACCCACTTGCAATCAATAGCTTTAAAACCTTTAGGTAGTTCAACTAAATCCCAAACATCATTCTTTTTCAGAGAAAGCATTTCGTCATTCATAGCTTCTACCCACTGATCCGCTTGAGGACTAGAGATTGCTTGACTATAAGTCGAAGGATCTAAACTTTTCCCAAAATTATGTTCACTTTCTCCCAAATACACAATGTAGTCATCTGAGATAGCAGATCTTTTCTCTCTATGGGAACGACGCAAAGGAACTTCAGAATTGGAATTGTCAACATGTACAATGGAATTATCATTATGTATAATGGGGTTCTCATGACCTTCCACAATGGGTTCATCTTGTGCCTTATTTTCCTCCCCCTCATGAATAGGTTGTAGCACTACCTTTCCATGAACAATAGGCACAGGAGTTATGATGGGTGCTTCTTCTAATATCACTATTTGCAATTTAGAGCAATCACAATGACTAACATCTTGCTCTAAAAATTTAGCATTAATTGATTCAACAATTCTTGTGCCACGCTCAGGACAGAAAAATCTATACCCTTTGGATCGCTCAGGATAGCCTATAAAATGACAACGGGTTGTTTTGGGGGCACGCTTACTTACATGAGGATTATAGATTTTAACTTCAGCTAGACAACCCCAAATATGAAAATGATTTAAGCTAGGCCTCCTACCAGTCCAAAGTTCATAAGGTGTTTTGGGAATAGATTTACTAGGAACCCTATTCAATATGTATGAGGCGGTCTTTAAAGCTTCCCCCCAAAGAGAGTTTGGTAAGTTGGTCCTACTCATCATGCTTCTAACCATATCCATTAGAGTTCTATTACGTCTTTCAGCAACTTCATTTTGTTCAGGTGTACCAGGCATAGTGTATTGTGGGACTATACCACACTCTTGTAAACACAAAGCAAAAGGACCCATATTTTGACCTGACTCATCATATCTTCCATAATATTCCCCTCCACGATCCGATCTCACTACCTTAATGACCTTATCAAGCTGCTTTTCAACCTCGATTTTATAAATTTTAAACTTGTCAAGTGCTTCTGATTTTTCCTTAAGCATAAAGACATAACAATACCTAGAAAAATCATCAATAAAGGTGATAAAAAATCTATGACCTGTCAAAGTAGGACTATAAGGTCCACTTATATCAGTGTGGATGATTTCTAGAAGTTGACTACTACGAGTACTACCTTTTCTCTTAGGCTTGGTAAACTTTCCTCGAATACAATCCACACAAGTACCCAAATCATTAAAATTCAAAAGAGGCAAAATGTCATTTTTTACCAATCTCTCCATCCTATCTTTGGATATATGACCATGACGCTTATGCCACAATAGAGAAGATGTTTTATCTGCAGAAACTGTATTGTGGTTGGAACTTTTCACAACAAATGAAGAAGATGAACTGAAAGGAAAAGTCAAATTTAAACGATATAAACCATTAGAAATATATCTATCTCCAATACAACAAGATTTATAAAATAGGTTTACAATCCCATTATCAAACTTGAGAGAATATCCAACTTCGTCTAACTTAGAAATAGATACTAAATTCCGTCGCATGGACGGTACATAAGCAGTATTTTCTAATAAAATAAAGGATCCAGACTTAAAGTACAACTTAATAATTCCTACAAACTCCACTTCAACTTCTACTCCATTGCCCACAAAGACCGTCACTTCATTTTTCCTTGGCCTCCGTTTGCTTATGAACTCCTGCAAGGAATTAGCTACATGAATAGATGCTCCACTATCTAACCACCAAGAATTCGAAGGAACATCTACAAGACTAGACTCATAACAAACAAGAGCTAATGAAGTACCTCCTTTCTTGTTGTTCAATGCTTTAAGCTTTGGACAATCATACTTCTTGTGACCTTTTTCCTTACAATACCAGCACTTGACCTCTTTAGTAATAGCAGCTTTTGGTCCTCCAGGCTTGTGAGACTGATTACGGAGCTTATTATGGGATGAGTTCTTCTTAGGATATGACCTACCATGCTTATAATTAGAAGAGGGTTTGGAAGGACTAGATTGACCACTAGATTGACCAACTAAATGTACGGTATCAACTTTCTTTCTACGCACTCTCCCCTCTTCTTGGACACAGACTGTAATCAACTCATTCACACCCCATTTATCCTTTTGAGCATTGTAGGTAGTTTTCAATTGGTCAAACTCAGTAGGAAGGGACTTAAGGGTTTGGTGAACTAGGAAATCATCAACTATAGTAACTCCTAAATTATTAAGTTTAGAAGCAATATTAACCATTTTCATGATGTATTCCCTCACACTACCATCATTGTTGTAGGATAAACCAGTCATTTTCTCAATTAAGTCACCTATCTCACCCTGATCAGATTTTTTGTATTTCTGTCCAATGGCATCCAAGAATTGTTTGGCACTTCCATCACTCTTAATGGCACCAAGAATGTTCAGAAATAGACCTTTTCATGATCATGAGACACAACTTATCAGCCCTAATCCATTTCTCATACTTTGCCTTTTTCTCAGGGGTATTAGTAGCTGTGAGTGCACTAGGTTTTGTCTCATTCAAAGCAAAGTCTAAATCCATTTAACCCAAAGTAATTTCAACATCCAATTTTCATTTCTTAAAATTTGTCTCAGTAAGTGTCACTATGGAATTCATGTTACTATTCACTGCCAAGTTACTCATAACTGAAATAAACAATAGAATATATTTAATTAGAACAACATATTTAGCATATTGATGTACAAATATAAGCACAGGAAGTCAAAGTATATCATTATATGTTTTCCTTTGGGTAAAACATGTAAATACTCCTCCCACTAATAACAGTGAAGATATATAAATTCATTAGATCTATCCCCTTTGGGTAGATTAAGTCTTTTAAATTAGTATTTCTTCACCAAACAATGACAAGCATTACATCATATCGTTTACAACATACTATAATTACCTTTAGGTGGTTATTATATATCATAAACTAGGCTAATTCATCTCTAAAACATTGAGAAAAAATTTACAAATTCCAACTAGTGAATCACTTTGATGATTGCATTTCATTGTCACTTATAAATATTCATCAATCAAGACGGTTTTAACTTATGCCCATATATATGTTATTCATAATTAATTATACAGAGTTTATCTCGAAATCACGACAACAGAAAAGAAAAAAGAAAACTGCATGCTGTGGTGGTTATATGAATGATCATATGATCATCACATCTTGATATAAATAAACAACTAAATTGTCCCTAAGTTCAAGTAATCATGTGACGGTTACAAGCATGATCATCACAACATACATGTTGATATGAAAAATAAAGTGATAGACATTACCGACAAAATGAGCACAAATTTGGTGCAAGCATCAAGTCATAATCAAGGATTAAGCACTACGCGACGAATTCGGCAAACAATATAATACTAATCAAACGATTTAGTTTGCGTCAAATTCAAACTCTACGAATATGATTCATCCCAACTAGTATCTAATGTGTACATGAATGAAGCACAGATATATAATTTGCAAGTCATTCACAAATTCACAATCACCATACTAAAAAAATTTCATGATTTATGCATTCAAGTATACCCGCTCTGATACCACATGTAAATCCCATTATTCTATACTTAATTGTATAAACACATATATTGGTGATGTAGAAAACATATCGTTAGAATCCATGGTGATTACTTCAATCGTCCACACCAACTTCAGTCACGTTCTAGATGAGAAACAAGTCTTCCCTTTTGTTCCAATTTGCAATCAAAAGGTGTGTTTAATGGGTACACATCCCCTCACTGTGTTTCTCTTTGGTATCAGTTATTCTGATACCAACAAACGTTATATTGGCAAAGAGGGGACTGGTTCCTTTATATAATAATAAAGGCGGGCCTTCCCATTATGGGCTCTTTTAACACAACACACTTATCCAAGTATTAGTCCATTAAGACAACCTATATTATTTTATATCAGACCAATAATTAATGATAGTCCATTTCTGCACATACCTAACAATAGGCAAGTAGGGTCTTATAGTTATTGTCTCTGATGAAGGGCCAAGGGGTGGGAACTAGGACGGAATTATTGTAGCGAAGACCTTTCAGTGAAGAGAAGTAGTCCAAGTCGTTGGCGGTAAACACATAAGTTGAAGTATAAGTAAGTTTTTATTTTTTTGATAGGAGGAACCCTTTTGAGTGTGTTTGGGATAAACTCCAAGTGTATGCAATAGTATGTAAAGTGTAAACCACACACCAGGCAAGCTAACAAGATAAATCTTACTTGCAAAGAGGCTCAGTAAAGAGGCTTAGTGCGAATTGACCCCATGGCCTATGTCACCCTACGGTCAACTCTACTACCCCTATGAGAGCGAAGTATTAGTAAGCTAGTTTTTCCCACCTCTATATATTTACATACCCCAATGTGTTTGTTTGGTGAGAGGTCACTTATCTGTCTATCTAGATCTCCTCCATCTTCTATTCTTTTTCTTTCCCATTGCTCCAGTCCTGAAACACGCTCTAGACAAGGTACATTACATCATACCCCATTTTTTTTTTGCTTTGGTTGTTTACTTGCTTGTTGCGTATTATCTTACATTTTAGACAGACATGAAGAAGCAAAAGGATGCATTTTTTATGTTTTATATAATTTGTTGTTCGTATTCTGTTGTTGTTATTGTTAGTAACTTAAGAGTGGCTCACTGTTTATCATCATCAATAACCGCTCCTTATTCATGGAATGTTAGTGGGGAAGATTATTACCATACACCTACTTGGAAACCCCTACTGACAAGTTGACAACTTCTTCTTCTATCTCACCTATATTTCGTTTTAGCTACTACAAAGAAAAGACAAATTTTGTACTGGCAATATATATGTTTGGAGATGCAAATAGTATAGATGATTATTATGATCAATCATCTGTGGTTGTCTGGTATACACTGTGGTCAACCAAAGCAGCCAGACTTAATCTCACAGCAACAGCAGGTTTGGTCTTAAGCGATAAAGATAAACCGTTTAGTAAGTTGCATGAATTTGACGCGTCATGGTAATTTAGTCCTCTTAGACCATAGTGGTGGAGTTGTTTGGCAGTCATTTGATAACCCTACTGATACCTGGTTAGGTGGACAAGATTTAAGTGTTGGCCAAACATTAACATCCAAGGGTATCAACGGATAGTTTTGCTGCGGGTAACTATTCTGTTTCGCTACAAGCTGATTATCTACATGCTTATGTTAACACTACTACTCCACGCACTGAATATGTTCATGCAAATTATAAATCTTTTATGGATTATAAATACGACCCCGCCCCTGGCTCCATCTATTGTCTAAATCAATCTGGTGATGAGTGGATTAATGATAATTGTTCCAAGGTCACCTTTCCGACGAGCTCCCAGCAAACCGTTGTCTACCTGCATCTTGATCCCAATGGCCATTTAGATTATTACACATACAACAGGAGTGACTGGGACGGCGGTATTACTGTGGGCAGAGAATTACAGTACGGTTCGCTTGAGGTCAATGGTGATAGTCCAGAAACAAGCGATTGTGGATATCCCACTGCGTGCGGGAGTTATGGGATGTGCTTTAATAAGGACACGTGTTTGCCCAGAAGATGCTGATGATAGAAGTACAAATTATTTCACGCCAGTGGATCCATCCCACGGTAATTTGGGATGCAATCTTGTTAATCCTTTAGTGTGCCCTGATTCCCACAAACTCCATACCTTAATAAGGTTTGAAAGCGTGACCTATTTTGCCTTTGATGCCTATCTAGCTGCTGGAGTACATGATATCGATACATGCAAAGCAGCATGCCTCGGAAATTGCTCTTGCAAGGTGGCCTTCTTCCACTATTATGGAGAAGATATATCGTCTCTTGGTAATTGTTCACTGCCAACACAGTTATTCACTTTGATGCATCGTGGGCAACACAAAATGAACAACGCCATTGCTTTTGTCAAGGTGCAAAGGCCAGTGAAAAAAGCAATCAATTCTTCGTTAGTGCTAAAATTGGTACCTGCCATCTCTGTTAGTTTGTTCATTGTTTTGTGTATTGGAGTAGGCTACTATGTGATGGTGCAGAGAAGGGAATTCAATCCATCAGGAGAAGTTGAATGTTCATCATCCGATCTTGTAATTGACAGTGTTGCTAGGTTCTCCTTTGAATCTTTTTTGAGATTTGCTACCCAAGACTTTCAAAATAGGCTTGGTCGTGGAGGGTTCGGGTCTGTTTATGAAAGTACCTTAGAGGGAGGAACCGAAGTTGCTGTCAAAAGCTTAGAATCTATTGGGCAAGGGAGGAAAGAATTTCTGGCAGAGGTCAATACCATTGGCACTCTACATCACTACAATTTGGTGAGACTCCTTGGATTTTGTGATGATGGATCAAATCGCCTTCTAGTCTATGAATTTATGCCCAATGGATCACTGGATAAATGGATCTTCAACCACGATCTTGCTCAGACACTTGCCTGGTCTCTGAGGCAAAATATTATTGGTGGCATTGCTAAGGGACTAGAGTACCTACACGAGAATTGCCTACAAAATGTGATTCACTTTGACATTAAACCCCAAAATATCCTATTAGGCAGAGACTTTGTTATAAAGATTTCTGATTTCGGGTTAGCGAAATGGTGGACCGAGATCAGAGTCGGATGATGACTATGATTAGAGGAACCCCAGGATACATGGCCCTGAGTTGATTACTGTACGAGTCATTTCTGTCAAGGTGGATGTCTACAGTTTTGGAGTAATGGTCTTGGAAATTGTTTGCGGCCCCAAGAACTTTGGCTTTTCAGAAGCTGACTTGCTCATCAACTTGGTAAAAGCAAAAGCTGACGAGGATCGACTTTCTGATCTGATCGATGGACGTGTTGGAGATTTGCAGCAGCACACAGAAGAAGTTGGGAAGATGATGAAGATTGCCATATGGTGTTTGCAGCCTCACTTTATAAGGCCTAATATGTCTATGGTAGTGAAAGTTTTGCATGATCTTCCCAACATGGATGCTCTTACTGATCTTAGTTATTTAACCATGGTCCATGAGGCTGCTCCAGCAGAGACAAATGCCTTTTCAATTTGTCCTACTGAGTCACTCTTGTCTGGGCCTCGTTAACCAACGGAGTCCTGTTATGTGTGTTTTTGAGTTTTGCGATGTAATCATTTGCAATGAACCTACGGGGTATTTGGTTTATGGTTGGTAAAGGAAAATGAATCAACAAAGGAAATTATGGGGAAAGGAAAGGAATGAGATTAATAGAATTTTCCTCCATTTCCTTTGTTGTTGTTTGGCTAATTGATTAACAATTTTTTTTTGAGATAAAGTTATTTTTCTTTTTTGATGGTATTGTTTCTACTATGATTAAAATATGAAATGAATTTTCCAAAAAAAAAAAAAAAAAAAAAAGAGAGTATACGTCATCAATTTGTCATGATGTAGTTAAACATGGTAAATTTTTAAATAATAAACCCCAAAATAAATAAAGAGAGCTCAACCCAAAAAAAAAATGAAAAAGGCAAAAGCACTATCCAACAAAAAGGAAAGTGCTTCCTAAAAAAAAAAAAGAAATAAAGAAAAAATTCGGGCCAACAAGTCATTTCATTAGGATATTCAAACATAGTTATAGAGGGCGATAATAAAGTCGTCATTCAGGCTATTCCAGGCAAATGTCAAATTTCTTGGCTTATTTTTAGCCGCATAATGGACATTCGTTTGCTTATCCAACAGACACTACAATATCGTATCCAACACCAATATCGTGAAGCGAATAGAGCAGCAGACTGGATGGTCAAATTTGGCAGTTCAAATCATGACAATTTCACGTGGGATAATTACCCGACTATAGAATTTGGAAATATCCTTTTTTCTGATGCAATGGGAGTAACCCTCGAGAGGAGGGCCTTCGTTTTTTTTTTTTTTTTTTTGAAAGAAAGAGAATTCATTCATTCATAAAAAGTCATCCGGCATCTACAACGGTGAATATCTCTAAATATATCTAGATTTAACATAACCAAGTATAAATCCAATATAACAAGATGAATATGATTTCCACTATCACTGCTTGAAATCGGTGTCTTGATCAGCTCCGTCGATAAGTGACTACCAATCCAAACATCACTGTTAGAAATCATCGTCTTGATCAGCTTCGTCGATAATTGACAATGCCATGATATAGCAAAAAATATGCTATACAGTAAAAGGGAGGCCACCGCCTTTTCCCTACGATCGGAGGTAAGCACGAAACGTGCTGCAGCTATTTGGAAGAACAAATCCCCTTGCCATAGTAGATTGAACTTGTCTTCTTGATTCATCAAACCAAACCTAAAAATAGAAATTCGACGACCCTCCGACGAACGCGGAGAACTCCACAATCTCTCACCAAAGGAGAGTTTATTACTGACCATAAAGAAAAACAAACTAAAAAACTAGATCAAAAGCAAGAAATCAACAACGGAGGGGCTAACCACCGGCAATTTTTGCCGGTGGTAGCCCCAAGTTGAGTCAAAGAGAAAGGGGGCTAGGGTTTTTTGAGAGAGGAGGGCCTTCTAATCGCCTATCTCCTTAGCTTTATAAAAAATAATAAATAAATAAATAAAACTATCCATTTTCTTTGCTCACATTCTCTCTCATCTTCTTCTCTCTTCGTTTCCATCTCCAAATTTCATGTTCCTTGCTTACATTTTCTCTCTCAAGTTTTCTTGTTTTATTATCATCTTGTTCCTCATGCTTTTTATGGGCACCAGTAAAATCAGTTGATGATTTATTTAAACAAAAACACAATTTCAAGCTTTTTATGTAGAGAGAGAAAGATATGTAAAAATCAATGGCCACCAGTTGCAGACTTGCAGAAAAATAAGGACGGAGGTCGGCGTGAAAGTGGAGCACAGATTTGGGGGCTTGCAAAGGATAATCAGGGTTATCATTGCTTTTTCCTTTCTTAATTACCCTGTACCAAATGCCCCCTTAGTGTCTTTGATTCAATTCCTTTGGTCTATACAACAACTGACTATTTGGACTTCACTAGGACTCCACGTCCTAGATGAGTTTCGATGTAATTTAATTTAAATGCAACATTTTCGTCAAAAAAAAGTGGGAAGCTTAGTATCTTTTATTTATTGTTTTGTTCTGCATCTGTTCGGTCTGTAGTTATGTTACATATAATAACTGTAGTTATATGTTACATAAGCTAGCTAAATGAACAAAAGTGAGGAGTTTAGTTTTTGCTCGGTAAAAATAGGGAGTTTAGTTGGTAAAGCTTTAACACCCTTAAAGATTGAGGGTTCAAGGCTTATCCCCTTCAATTTCAGTATGCTGATCCATATATCCTCAGATTTCACATCAATCATAGTTTCGCAGTATGACAGCTAAATAAAGCAGTCAACTTTGGCCGTCATTTCATCACTTCGTTCAGTACTTGATTCTGTAATAATAATCTTAAGCTTTCATATTTGTGGTGACAATGTCAGTGAAGTAATAACAATTGTGGAAACGTGTGATCATGAATTATTGTAGCTGAAATTCAGAACTTAGGGGCAATGAATCATACTGTAGAATTTAGGAGATTGTCAGACTTCGAGGAAAAAATAATTAGCTAAGGAGAGTTTGCTGTTACGGGGCTCATCTGATCTCATGCAGTTCAATAACTCGGCCGTTGCTGTTTCTACTTCTAGTCTGGACGGTTGAACATTGTGGTGGCAAGCATGTTCAATGGTGATGTGATATGGGATGTGCTTGAGACAACCATGGTTGGAAGCGAGTTAACATGACTTAGTGGAGGGGGTAAGGTAACTACATAGCTACTAGTATAAGTATATAGCATAAAAATAAATGAAAAAAAATAATAATAATCAATCGTATGAATTTTAAGATCGCGCCACCTAAGCGAGAATAATGATAAAAAAAATAACGGGGGTAAAACATATAGGAGTCTTAGCATCCTTCCAGTCAAATTCAGCCACAAAAAAGGGCAGAAGGTCTTGAAAGGAAGCTAAAGGAGAAGAAAAAGCACGAGCAAGGGATGCAAACCTTGACCACCGTTTATATACAATCTGCTCCTATGCAATTCATGAAATTTTTGTAATTTTTTCAGTCTCAATATCAAATATTCTATCTCCTTGCCTAGCAAGAGAAAAGTGCAAAATTCAACCATTTGAAAAGAAGTCGTTTACCATGGATCCTTAGGCTCTGTGTAGATTTTACCTCGAGCTCTCTAAGGAGAAACAAACTCAGAGCCTGTTGTTTCCGCCGAAAATTAGTTTCTGTCAAAAATGTTGTTTGGCGAAAAGACAAAAAAAAAAAAAAAAAAAAAAAAGGACTGATACAAAAACAGAGTATCACTTTTACAAATCCAAAATCAGTGTTTCCTTTCTTCCGTTGCAAACCAATGCCACTCGCTCCCTCCCAGCATCACATTCTTGTTACAAGACTTGCAACCAAATAGAATTGTTTCTCAACAACTGTTTTTATCAACCAATAAAAGAGAACTGATTCTAGTTAATTATTTATTTTTCTGGCAATCAATCTCATATTATTAATCACAAGAATATGAAGTTACATCACAGACCATTACAGTCTCTCATAAAAAAATACACAGCACACTAGACGCATGCTATAAGCTGCCAAAAACAGAGGCAAGTTGAAGTTCACCTTCTATGAAGGGTATCTTCAGCTTCCCTGCAACATGCTGAAGGATGCTACCAAGGAACTAGGATAACAACAAAAAGATCAAATAGGATATCGATCCAAAGACACAAAGAAAATCCTCTCTGTACTCGAAGCAACACTTGATATTTAATCTGTCTGTTCACATAAGAACAATCTGTCTTCTTCTTCTAGAACGCTCTAGTATTCCTTTCAATCCAGAGTGTACACAACACTAGTGAAGCTCATCTTCAATGCCCGAGCAGGCGAGCACTAGCAGATTTACCCTTAGAGAACTTGCTTAACCATCTGCACTCTTGTTCCAACTCTTGCACACATATGTCAACCTTCAACCAAGAGAGTATCTCCCCCCAGACTACATTTACATAGCAACAGTCAAAAACAGATGTAGGGTCTCATTTTCACACTCCCAAAGCTCACAAGTTTGCTCATTCAGAATCCCCCACTGTAGAAGGATATCTTTTGTTCCGAGTCTATGTAGCAAAGTGAACCAGAGAATAAACACAGCTTTAGGAACAACATCATTAGAACCAAAATCAGACTTCTCCAAGGCACTCTATCCATGTGCCCTAACAAGCTAAGAGCTTGTACACTTTTTTTTATGGAGAATTTAACCTGCTGAGAACAGTAGACCACTGGCCAATCTTAGTCATAAGCTTCCTTGCCTGAAAGATCTTTTGCACCATCCAAGAGGCTTGAGAGGGAGCCTCCATATCCCAAAAGTTTGTCTTTCACATAGTATATTTGAACCCATTGTATCCGCAGCTTATCTTGCTTCTGACTAAGAGCCCAAAAGCAGCTTGCATACGGCTGCTTGGTTCCAAACTTCCATGTTAAGAAGATTACAACCACCTGTCGTTTTGGGTATGCAGACAATCCCAGGCAACTAAAGCTTTTTTCATAATGTGAGCTTCCCCATACCACAAGAAAATCCTACATGGAGCCTCCACAAGCTTCTTAACTTTCTGAGGAAGCACAAACAGTTGGGCCCTGATATCTAACAGCTCTAATAAGTTGCAAACGACCTGCATAAGAAAGAAACCTAGCTGTCCACACCCTGATTTTTGGTGTCATCTTCACTATCAAACTCTTGCATTTTGTTACTTGCAAATTTTTGCTAGACAAGAAACTCCCAAATATCTAACAGGCAAGTCACCCATAGAATAACCCAGGATACTCAGGATGTGCTCTTTATCAGCCTTACACACTCCTTGCTCACCTCATTTCGAAGGGCTTGAGGTCCTTTAGAATCTATTCCCGAGCAATAATACTTCACAAATAATATGCATAGGAATTCTGGTTGATCCTAGAACAAAGTACAAATAACACAAATATGCTTAGAATCTACACATCAACAAAGGTCAAGGTGAAACAACGTAACAACAGAGACACAAAACAGTAAATAGTTAGTAGTTACCTTAAAATACTCTTCCCAACCTTGATCATCAATTATAACAATTTTCAAAGCCGGATCAAATCTAAAACCATCAGTATACTGCCCCATAACCATGTCATTGATAATATGAAAGTAATTATGACCTCTTTGAAGGCTTCTTTTAAAGTATCATTCTCTTCCTTTGTCCAACATCTTCTTTCTAGTTCTGTATATGGCGACCACATACTGGAAACTTTTGTTGATTCTTTTTTCCTACTTACTGTGTCGCAGACAGAATTTATTTATACAATGTTCATGTTTTTTGGATCTTAAGTCCAGATTTCTAGAAGGTCAAAATATATACATACTGTGAGATAAACCTACTGTATTAGTTAAACTTGAAAACATGCAATTGCTAATTATTTACATGTTAAAGTACATATATCTAGTGTTGCCCCACATCGTAACCCAAGGCAATTACCCAAACACCTAGTAACATAGCCACAAACCTATAGAGTGGAGTGTTAAGCCCAACTCTACTACGAGGAGAATACCCCTTAGATATTAAATAATTAATAGATACATAGACAACCACCCCACACGCAATCCCCATCAAGACTCCTATGGTCCGATCCACCACAAGACCTTCAAACTGGAATGCCTTATTGATGATCACCCCGATCACAACTCCATGGAGCTTGAGATGGCCAAGGGGGTGATGTAGGTGATACAAGAGGTGAAGGTAGGCTGGTTTGGCTTGATATTAAGAATTACAATCGCTATTGCAATGGTGGTGAAGAATTTGCGGAGAGCGATCGTCCAGCATGCATACCAGACATCTAGTTCTGTTTCTGAAGCCCCAATCAATATGCCAACATGAAGTGAGGTAAGTGATAATGCAGCTAGTAAAAAGATCGTGTAGGTCACTGATGTCGCTTTGGCTAGATTTTCGTTAGAAATTTGGGCTGTTGTAATTCCATGGCCAGATGCCTGATTCAATAAGAAAATTAGTTGTACTATTATTAAGCAGAAAATTTTAACTTAAAACTTAATTTGGTTGCAGACATGCAATTACCTGAGATTGATCCGCTACAACATTTGTTTGTTGGGTCACTTTCCTCAGCATGAACAACACCTTCTGTAATATATTAAGCAAAGAAATAAATAGTAGTGGAGACATGTTACCAACTTGAAATCTTAAATGTGTTTATGTGACATTTTCCAATCAATATAACACTTTCTTCTAGGGCTGTGACATTTTCCAATCAATATAAAACTCTTTTTGGAAAATGGGTAGAGATTTTCATTCCATCTTTCAAAGGACACCAATGTGATTTTAGATAATTTGTACATCAGAAAGCATGCCACTATAGCACTCCAAATTACATCAAACTATTCAACAGCCAAAAAGAAAACTACAAAAAAGATGTACTATCGAGTTACAGAGTAAATCCCATCTATTTTCTTGAACAGAGTCTTGAATCTTTCATGAACCCACAATAGAATTAGATTTACAATCTGAGTTTGCCAATCAATGTAACACTTTCTTCTAAGCTCTGAAAAATTTGTTTTTAGATAAAAGAAAACATTTATTAATACCGAAAGAATAGTACAGTACAGCAGAGAGAGGACAAGAAGTCCTCATAAGGAGAAGAAACTAATTACAAATTCCCCACAGATGTTGAATGTCAGTGAGAGACACTCCCCTAAAAGCCCCAGCCGCTTTGTCCCAAAGAGAGGCCAGATAAACCACCCTATCCCAAACAAAATCAACAGGCCTAGAGATCTCCAAGAAGATCCTAGCATTCCGCTCCAACCAGATGCACCAGAAGATAGCGAAAAATGAACATCGCCATAAAAGTCTAGTGTCCTTACCCCTCCCCCACCCAAGATATCGTGCCTGCAAGTGCTGCACGAAAGTAGCTGGACAAACAACATACTCCCCCCTCATGCCAAGGAGTCACCGCCAACAGGTCCAAGCAAACTCACATCGCAGGAACAAATGTATAGAAGTCACTAGCTTTGCAGCAAAGCACACACCTATCTGGAAGCAAGACCCACCCCGACCTCCTCCGCTGCACCATATCATTGGTATTCAATAGTCATCCTACCTAGCACCAACGTCCAAACAAAAGCGCACACCCTAAGGGGAACCTTTGACTTCCAAACAAAAGTATCAAAATGAAAGTGAGGATAATGCGGCGGAAGGCTATGTTGATGAAGAAAGGATTTGCAGGAGAAAACCCCAGAAGGATCTCCAACCCAAACCTGAAAATCTTCTGAGGACCCAATCTGAATGGTGTCTAAAACAGAGAGGCTCAACTCCTCCATCTCCCAAAGGGGCTCTGACAATTTTCAATCAGTGTAACACTTTCTATTACGCTAACATTTTCGGATCAATGTCACATTTTTCTTTACTTTTTTCTGTAAGTTCCGCTAATTCAGTACCCGATTATCTCTTTCTGATCTGTGATCTCTATACTTTATTCTCTCTCCTACTCTCTTTCTCTTCCTACTTTCTATGTCCTTCAACTTTCTTCCCTAAAATTATGTGAACAGCCAGCCAAACAATGGAAAATGTACTCAGCAATTCAACTAATATTTATTTAAATTATAATCATGAGTTCCAACTTATTAACGAAAGACAATTACAGCAGAAAACTAACCTTCAAGTTCATGGCCTCCATTGTTCGTAACATCATTATCCGGTTGGCTGTTGTTATACATGTAAGATATGCTACATTCAATGCCCATAATGAGCAAACACCCACCACAAGCGATCATGAAGGCCAAAGGGCGGTAGTCATTATTCATCAACCTCGCAAATATGTGGTAACCTTTGCTGAGAAATTGAATGAATGCGATGGCCAAAAATACCCCACCAGAAAATTGGGTTCCTAGGACCATAAATGTTTCTTTGGACCTCAAGAAGTAAAGGAGTACGCCCACGATGTACGTCCCCAAGAAAAAAAGCATTAAACACCAAACTTTCACCTCGCAATACAACAAAAATATTATTTAACCACGCTAAAAACCTTGGTTTTACCACACTTTTAAGAGTGGAAAAAGATTTTTACCACGCTTTTAAAAACGTGACTAAAATCAATATGGATAATTTACCACGCTTGGGATTTGCCACGCTTTTCAGTCTTACAATTTATCCACACTTATTTCCAAGGGCAATTATATTTTTTCCACGCTTCTGATGGTAGCAAATTTGTACAAGTTTTCATCTGTTTAAAAGGCGGGAAATTATTTACTACTCTACAAAGTGTGGCAAAGTGTGAGCGGGAAAATTTTTACCACAATGAAAACCGTGACAAATATTTGAGGGAGAATGTTTATGTTATGTGCAACTATGTTTATCAAATAGATGTTATCATTTGTACCTGTTTTGCACCCTTGCAGTAAGTTAAAATGCTTAAATATATATCATCCTATATTGTCAATACATGAGGTTTATAAGTGTTTAGCAACTACATCTCTAAAAGAAAAAATAAATAAAAAATGAACCATTGTTCTTTGAATTAGTTGCTTCACAACCACTACAAAATATCTTTGTAGGTAATACTGGACGAAATGAACCACTCTTCTTGAACTTTTCCATCAACCGCTCGAGCAAGTTTTAGAATAATGACATTTTAAAATTCCAATTGCACTTCTCATTTGAGACATCCTGCATAATCACAAATAAAACTGCTTCAAGTAATCAAAAATGTTTAATTTTTCAAAACTAAACAACAATCGTTTGGGGTGGTTTTGAGTTTTCAGTTTTCAGTTTTTTTGAAAACCAAAAACCAGATTTTGGAAACCACAATTTTTGGTTTCCAATTTTCAGTTGTCAGTTTCAAAAATAGAGTAGACAACTATAATGGGAAAAAATTTCAGCTCCAAACATAATTTCTATAAGTAGATAAAAAATTTTGAAAACCAAAAACTTGCAACTCACAACCACCCCGAAAGTTATTATACTTGTACCTGCATCATAGAATGAATCGGAAGCACCTACTTGATGGCATACTCAGTCATTGTCATTAATCATGTCTATAATTATAAAAGGAGCAAAACAAACCCCTGAAAAATCATGATACGGGAACCAAGCCCTTGACAACATGGCCCTACAAAACAACTAACATAATTCAACAAACAGAACACAACAACTACCAAATTAGAATCAGAATACAGCAAATACATCAAGTAGAGTGCAATAGCATCACAAATAACAACAGCAGCTGACATACACGAAACCAGCGTTAAAAAAGCTCTGGGCAACACCACATCAGCAGCTGGCAGCGACACACCAGCAGCTGACAGCAGCACCAAACAGCAATTGCAGTTCACAAATCAGCTGCTGCAACAGGATCAGGACTTGACAACAACCAATGTACCAACAGCCTGAACTTCTCATGCCCATCTAACCATATAATATATGCCACTCTAAATTAAAACTAATTTAATCCAAAAAAAAATCACCTCTTTCTATTATGGTTCTGTTTCATTAGTTTCACTGCAAAATGTTTTCAAGATACATAAGACCTAAATAAAGTGATAACGGATAAGGATGATACAGGGAAAATGTAGTGGATATACACAAGCACAAGGAAATGAGGATGCAATTCACTTTTCCAAGTCAAAATAAATCTATACATTCAAAACAGTAAAGTTAAGCTCTAGAAAACCCTGCACAACAACTATGGTAGGAGTGTAGACCTTGCACAAAAGCAGTAGCAGAAAATGTAGTGTAGACAAACTCAAGCATGTTTTTTCACAAAGCAGAATAAGTATGATCAGGCAGCTCTGTCAATTAGTTGGTAATGTACCTTTTTGACATGACATTTCTAACCAATAGATGTGTCCCATTAGACAGCTTGTGCAATTTCAAAATGAAGTCATACCTCTTGAAATGCTGAAGAACCACAACCTGCAAAGCATTAAAGGACTTATAGCTTATAAGTTTGTGTACTACATGCTTACACTTCCCCTGATCCCAATTCATTAACAGGTCTTAGTTATTTGGTGATCCCACCTTTTTTGCATATAATTCGAGTCTTCTAGACACATTTTGGTTATTTGCACTAAGCTGTTCCTAGATGCTTTCGTACTTATCTGTCCTAGGTGCGAAGTTTGATACTTTAATCTGTCTGATTCTTGTAGAAATATTGAATCATTATTCAAGATTAGACCAGGAATTGAAGATAAATAAGGGGAAGGGAGAAATTGGGTATCAGAAGATTCTAAAAGTTACATCACCTCAAAATTTCCAGTAGAAGGATCAGCACTGGGAGCAATCTTCATGCCACCACCAAAGTATTTTGCATATCCAATGCAAAGGGCTATTACTTGAGAGTACTTCCACTTACCATCATCAATCTAAGCGGTAAAAAGATCAAAAAATTATGCAACATAAAACTATGATAAGAAGGGTGTTGTAGAAGAGAGGTACAAGAAAAAAGCTCAAGGATATCTTTCGTTGCTGTTGTCTTTAGCATATGTACAATTCTAATAGCCACGTTTCTAATTTTTGCATTTTAAGAGACTTCCATGTTCAGGCACCAGCTATACTTCATGGTAAATATTTCAAGAAAAGAGAATAAATGTTTGGAAAAAACATACAGATCTTACTTTAGAGTAAATACACTCAACGAAAACAGACAAAATCCTCAATGAATAAGGGAATAAAATCAGCCAAGCAAGTGAAAGAGAGAGATAAAGATAGAGAATGTGAAGTCATTACCTCGCCAAGGAAGAACGAAAACCCAGAATGAAATCGAGTACACCCACTTCCTTTCTCTGCTGAAAGTGCAAAAAAAAAGTAAGAACTTAAATCGACTAAAATTCACAAACAATGCTGAAAACACAAAACTGAAACACTGCAATTTTCGATTGAAATTCACAAACAATAACGAAAAAGGGAAAACGAGAGACTAAATTACAATAATCGGCACAACAGCAAAATCTAGACATATTTAGATTAAATCGCAGAAAATTGAACAGATGACGAGAATTGGGAATTAAGTGTTCGTTAGCCTGCAAAGGTTTTGATCTTCAGCGAATTGGGAGGCAATGAGCGAATTGGGAGCGAATTGGGAGGCAATGAGCGAATTGGGAGGCAATGAGCGAACTGGGAGGTGAAGAGGGAACCCTAAGGTGAGGAAAGAGAAGTGCGGTCAGTTTGAGGGGAACTATCTCTTATTCTTTTCCCGTTTATTTCAACAGGCGCTAATAGGAATTTTGTTTTGCAATTAAGCGCTAGTGTGGATTTGGTAGCACACAACATTAAAATTTGAACTTTTCGTGAGCCCGCCCCAGTGAAAAGCAAAACACCACGGCCCAAAGCGTGGCAAAGTGGTCGAAATTATTTTTCACACGCAAAAGCGTGACAAATCTCTATGTTTTTCTTTGGGCAGCGGACACTTTGTCAAGCGTGGAGAAAAAAGCGTCTTCTATTACAGAATTTGTTGTAGTGTCGATTAGTGATTTGTAATCTTCGTCAGTGGAGTCTTGACCATTGTAATCTCCAATGACACAGACGAGAAATGAGAGGAGATGGACGAGAGAGAAAAGAAGGGAGGTGAATGTGATGGAGTAGCGAGCCATGGTTTGTATAGTGGGCTGTTGGGGTTGGCTAAAAGCTTAGAGAGAGAGAGAGAGAAAAATTTGTTTTGAATGGGTTGGGTAGAAACATAAAGAGAGAAAGGAAGAGAAGAGTGATGACCTATTGCAGATAGGAGGCACCCTAAAGACATTGCTATTGTGAGGCACATCGACTGATTTCTCAACGGTTAGGACAAAATTGCTTGTTTTTCCTGCATTGCTAACCACTGCCACATTCAAGATCAATCCTAAAACAAAAAGAGCAACATAACAAATACTGTCATCAAATCTTCATCCAATCCATTTTTCTTTCTATTTCAGTAGCACTGTTTTATCATTCACATATACCACATATACCACATATACATATACCAAATGTAGTACAGATTATAGTGGTTAACAGATAAATGTGCCACTTCTTTATGAAAGGATTGATAAAGTTTTAGGAACATCCACATACAAGTATTCGTTTTTTGTTCAGTTGTGCACCACATATAGTTCATCTGAATGCTCAAGCAAGCTCTAATCTGATGACACCAGCTAAGATTGAGGTAAACATTGGATATGTCTTTGTTTGTAATAAAGTTTTTTATTGACCTTGGACCCTTGAGACATGCTCTCAACTCTCATGGGTCCTGTGATGCGTAAAAATTGTAGCTCGACAGTGACTTATGAAACTGCAAATGCCAAAGCAAGCCGTGTAAAGCCATGCAAAATCACAAGTAGCATATACTGTACAAGCAAATATTCACATAGAAATTAGAAATTGAAAATTATGCCCTTTTCTTTTTTAATTAACTATAAATTTAGGAATCCCACAAATATACAAACTTCGAATGAAACTCTGAACTACACAGACCATGAGGTATCATTTCATTGACTATATTGGGATAAAATACCTGAACTCACCACACAAATGTTTCGTTATTATTGTTAGTCATCCACAATTCAAAACCCTTTATCCCCAAAGAACAATTAAAGTCTTTTATCTACAAATTGGAATATTTCTTTAGTCTAATGATAAAATATAGCATTATAAGAAACCACTTTCAATCACATTACATGGATAATAGGCCAGTCTAAAAGGAGAAACTGTATGGGAGCAGCTACATTTTTAGTGAAATGGTCCCACAGTTAACACTCCAACAACAAATCCCTTGACAAAGTAGTAAGCTGCCATAACATGAACTAAGCTTCTGCAAATTAAAGAGACACAACAAAATGCAATGGTTCAAAGTTCAAACCTGGGTTATTTGATTGAACAAGATGGCGCGCTCTTAGCTTAGCCCTTTTTCGCACACTTGGATCCTTCAATCTTTTGACTATTCATTAACACTGTGGTCAGTCCACAAAGATAGGAATCACGAGTAGGCTTAAATCCCTGAAAGCTAAGGAAAAAAATAGTTTACATAGGTAAAACAATACTTTAGATTGAAGACCCCAATTCATTCCTGTCAATGTGAGGACCCTATAAATTTTAGTTTTCCATTGTAGTATATTATGCCCAAGTTCAAGAAACTATGATGCATTATTAATTCTACTTATGTCCAAGTCTGAAATCATACTTGATTCCCTATACAATATAGTAAATACTTCAAAATACAGAAGACATTGTGTTGATTAACAAAGTATTCTTATCCCAAAAAGAAAAGAAAAGAAAAAAACGTAAAGCATACGAAATTTACTCATAATGCTTAATAAGTACACACCTTTAACAACGAACAAATTATTAAAATAGAGAGAAGATATAGAACAGGTAGAGCTTAGCTTCGAGCAAAGCGCAAGATTAACAACCTCCCCCCAAATGTTGGACACTGCATAATTAGCTAACTCAAATGACTTAGGATAAGAATTTGTTGGTCTCACACGTTAGTGTCAAATGACTCACTTTAAGGACAAGAATTATGGTGTAATTTGGCAGGGCTACGGCTCACATGCAAGTAGTTAAGAATGCTTAGCCCCAGTTTGGCACATTTTCTACTTCTTGTTTGGTTCGAGTTTAATAAGAACCCCTCCTTTTCTCACCCCTCCCTCAGCCACCTCGATCAACACACTCTCTCCTCTCCCACTCCCTCTCCCTCTCAGGCTCTCAGCCACCTCGACCTACTCTCTCTCCCTATCCTCATTTCCTTATGTCGGTGCCTCCCTATCACCAATCATCATCTCCTCACCTTCACTGACATCACCACCACCTCCACCCCCTCGCAGGCCGATGTCACAGCCATTGTTTCGCAGTCCGGTTGCCGCGTACAGGCAGAAACTGGCCGATCCAGTAGCCTAGAGGTTTCTTTTTCTTATTCACTCTGCTTCTCCAACCACCTTTGGCCTCCTAGCTGGACGAGTGGAAGGGTGACGGTGACGGTGGTGATGGTGGTTGTGGGTGGTGAAGTTTGGTGGCAGAAATTTTAGATCAAGGGTGGTTGTTTGAGGTGGTTCACGTGGTTGTCAATGAGGTTGAACTAGAAAATAAAAATAAATGCTGATATAAGGGGAACAACATGAACAACACCCAAGGGGGACGGTGGGTTTCGAGAACCCATGTCAAGGGTGTTAAACGCTGTTCTTCCTATGGGTTTCAGGCCCTAAATTCTACAACCAAACAGTGTATGGGCTTTGACCATTCCAAACCCATTCCCGAGGGGAGGCGTGAAAAGCGCTAGCCAAGCAGCACCTCAGAGATATGAATATGCTTTAATTTCTGTAACTTAGCTAATCCTCATTCAATCTGATGGATGTAGCCTCTAGCATTAGTAGGATAGAACTAAATGTACTACCTATAGAATCCATAACATGCAGGATGGAGCAAAGCGTTGGGATCACCTCCTTGCGAACACTTACATTGTTAGAAAATAAGATATACATAGACAGAGCTAGCTAAAGCTAGATATATGTACAGATACAAAAAAGCTATGATCTTGGGCTCTTCATTTCAGCAGAAGAATCCGACAACACCAAGAGACGATATGACACTAGGACACTTCAATTTAGCAACAAAACAAGAAAAAAAATCCTTAAATTAGGCGAGTTTTATGATGTGATCGTCGGATCCTCACCCGAACACGATCCTCGAATTCCCGAGTCTGAGAAACATAGCAGAAAAGAAAGTGAAAGTACTGACACAACTAAAGAAGCTCTTGAAACTATTCCTACATGATCATATAGTGATTTAGAGTTATCACAATATGTCCATTAATTGCTTCAACATAATGACTTTTGTGAAGACATACGATTTATGAAACACAACCAGCAACAATAATTTCACACAACAACTAGTACTCACTCAACACTCACAATAGTCATAACCCCAAACATAGCCTAAGAATTATCAAAACGAGTAATACTACAATTATGTTGCACCAATCAAATATTTATGTGAATTTTAACACATAAAACCAAGCCACCGCAAAGGTCTAGCAGATTACTGAAAATGAGGTGCAATTAACATAATTTTCATGGCTATGTAGACAACATATATGAACCCCTTTCGCCAAAAACAGAAATTTAAGTTGCCAAATACTAAAAACAGAGACGCTATTTTTTCACAGCCACAAAGTTGCAAATATGCTCATCAAAACTCAACCGCAACAACATCAAACAGAGAAATACAAAGAGAAGCTCACATATTTAACGAAAGTAACATTCAAAATATTACATTCAAATAGAAATTGAGAATGGAACTAAAACTTTGCTCTAAACAGGCAGAAGTCAGAGCCAGAAGAGCTAAAAATCCGTAGAATCAAATTAATCACACAAAAATCAAATATATATAGAGAGAAAGAATACTAAAAACTCAATTTGTAGGGATACAAAAGTTGAATCGCAAGCAAAAAAAAAAAAGTTGAATTGCAGCGAATTGCAGTAACTCAAACCCTAATTGCTATCTTTAGCAAAACCCTAGAAAAGGAAATTAATGCTTGATTTAAATAGTGAGATTGTAGATGAAAATGAAATTATTGAGCTTACATTTGAATCGCCATGGAAGAGAGCTTCGGATTTTAAGTGTAGGCTGAGAGTGAGAGTGAGAGTGAATGTTCTTCGAGTGAGAAAATAGAAAAAAGAGTGCTGTCATTTTCTTCTTGATCAAACAAACATATTTAGAAAATGAAAACAAAATTGCCAAAATAGGGCGGGATTGAGCTGGTCGCCCCTATTTGACCCGACACAAAATTGCCAAAAAAAAAAAACTCACAGATGCATCTTTACTGCGGCCATCTACATAATCTGGTCTGAGAGGAATCTAGAATTTTTACAGGTGAGAATAAAACCATTGATGAAATTGGATTGTTAGAGGTTAGAATAGAACCATTGATGAAATTGTACCACATATAAAGTTTTCAGTTTGCGTACGTATGTTAGCGTATCACAAAGGTAGTAAATCTTACGTCAACAAGGTTGATGCTTTGTTAGGATAAGTAATTCGGTGGTGAGGCTATTTCGTTTGTGAGGGCTGACTATTATGCAGGCAATCCTCTACTTTGTACGCATTCTAAATTTTTTTTCCTCTAGTAGATGAATAAATTTACATAAATTTTTCAAAAAAAAACATTTTAAAAAATAAAAAATTGATCTTTGTGAGGTATTGGAGAGAGTGTAGGAAAGGATCTCATATCCTATTTGTCCTCAATTTATGGTTATCTTGCATTATATCGTATGCAATTACCCTATACTTATGTTTGAGTTTCTCTAAATTGGTAACTCCAATAAATGAAGTGTCAAGATGAGGGTAATTGGTAAAATTCTTTGGTCCATATATGGATGCGGTCCAGAAAGCTAAAATGAGTCGTTGATTTTCTTTGAGTGATCTAGACCGTTCATTTTCTTTGCCCCTTTTAACTAGTTGTCTGCTGAAAGTATAAAATTGTCAATTGTTTTTATTATCTTAAACTGCTAAAACACATTTAAGTTTATCGAGATGATCGATAAGAGTAATTAATGTTGAAATTAGATTACACAAAGATGTTATTGAAAAGGAGACGAGTGTAAAGTGTGTAGGATATGAACAACTTTATAATGTTTAAACTTGTTGCAAATTCGGAATCAAGTGCTATGAAAAATGCTAATTTGCAATTACAATGCAGACAATTGCCGAGAAAGAGATGAAACCATCAACAACTTTGGTAATAAGAGTTTCACGAAAATGATGGAGGAAAAGCAGAGTCAAAGTAAAGATAACTAAATAAATTGTGTGAAAAGGGTGTGTACGTTCAATGATCAGGAATTAAGACAAACTACTTAACTAGTGCGGAGGGGATCGGGTTTATGGTGGGTGGAGGAGGACACTGAATGGAGGGCGAAAAATCTTGCAAGGAATTCATGCGATATTACTCAAGTTTTTATTTGTGATAGATGAGAACCACTAGTGCCTATAATTAGTTTAACACGTACTTCTGTGCAATTGACTTGACACATAATCTTGTACAATTAGCCAAACAGTCATGGCCATCGAACTAAGTAATGATGATGGTCACAAATATAATGAAAGATAATAGGGTCGAGGTATGTCTCGGCACAGTTTTACCATTAATAACATACTATATACAAAGGAAGTTAGAGCGAGGAGAGAAAATGGTCGGCTTACTTTTGAGTGGCTAATTCACAGAAAAAAGAGTGCAAGTTTTTGGTGAATGGCTAGACACTAAACTACTATGATGATGATGCTAGGATATATAGCATGACTGCTATGGAGTTAGCAAGGCAAGAGTTGCTTACCACGAAGAAAAATCATTGTTCTTTCCACTTGTCTTTCGTCTGTTTCTTTTTCATGCTCTAGGTTTTGGTAACTTAAAATCCTCACTACTCTATGAGTTGCTTTTGTTGTAGTTCTTCTTTAACATTTGGGATAGGGCGGGGAATTACTCATAGAAGTTTACTAGATTAAAACATGCTTTCGGATTTGGACCTCTTATAAAAAATTTCCCAAGCAGAGTCGCCAGTATGTGGGGTTAGATTCTCGGGTTTTCTGGATTAGGATCCGGGAATCGTCGCGTTACATGCCAGAGGACATGTCCCACGGAAATCGACCGATTAGGGGGGTCAATTGTCAAGGAATCATCTTAAGGTTCAAAGTCGTCACCTTGTTATAGCCCGAACAAGGACGGATTTTTACAAAAGAAGAGTTGCCACCTTGAAAATATTAGCTTGTTTGGAATAGATATGGTAGTGAATCAGGACAAGACTTATGGAGAGAGGAAACAACAACACACACAAGTCAAGTAAGAGTCCATTCTCAAAGGCTAAACCAATTGGCGATAGGTGGAAGAGTCCGCTTGACTTATATCTTGATGTTTCTCCCTTAATTTATAAATTATTCGATGTGAGACACTAGTCCTTACTAACACAGAATATGCCCGAATAATGAAATTACAGTGGGTGCAACCGTGCAAGCTCAACCAAGTATGATGACAATATTTTAATTACTCATAAGAATGATGCCGCTATAGGAGTTATAGCAAGTAATAAGTCAAAGAAGACACGTACATAAAAAAAAGGAATAAACATGTTAAGAAGACAAAGTTTTGTGACCAACCTCCACGGTAAATAACGTATATATATATAGAGGAGTTACAAGAACAAGCGTGCGCGCAAAACAGCACTTCTCGAGATGAAAAGGGTAATTAATGTTGAAATTAAATTACACAAAGATGTTATTGAAAAGGAAACGAGTGTAGAGCGTGAAGGACATGAATAACTTGATAATGCTTAAGTTTGTTGCAAATTCGGAATCAAGTGCTATGAAAAATGCTAATGTTCAATTACAATGCAGACAATTTCAAAGAAAGAGATGAAACTATGAACGACTTTGGTACTAAGAGTTCCACGAAAATGATGGAGGAAAAGCAGAATCAAAGTAATGATAATGAAATGAATTGTGTGAAAAGGGTGTGTACGTTCAATGATCAGGAAATAAGGCAAACTACTTAACTTGTGGGGAGGGGCCGGGTTTATAGTTGGTGGAGCAGGACACTGAATGGAGGGCGAAAAATCTTGCAAGGAATTCATGCAATATTACTTAGGTTTTATTGTGATAGATGAGAACCACTAGTGCTTATAATTAGTTCAACACGTACTCCTATTCAATGGGCTTAACACGTAATCTTGTACAATTAGCCAAACGATCATGGCCATCGAACTAAGTATTGACGGTCACAATATTATGAAAGATAACAAGATCGAGATATGTCTCGACACAATTTTACCATTAACGACATACTAAATACAAAGAAAGTTAAAGCGAGGAGAGAAAATGGTCGGCTTACTTTTGAATGGTTGATGCTAAAAGGAGAGAGAGTGCAAGATTTTGGTGAATGGCTATACACTAAACTACTACGAATTATTATGATGAATTGATGATGCTAGGGTTTATAGTATGACTACTATGGAGTTAGCAAGGCAAGAGTTGCTTACCACGTAGAAAAATCACCGTTCTTTTCACTTGTCTTTCGTCTGTTTCTTTTTCATGCTCTAGGTTTTGGTAACTTAGAATCCTCACTACTCTATGAGTTGCTTTTGTTGTAGTTCTTCTTTAACATTTGGGATGGGGCGTGGAATTACTCATCGAAGTGTTACTAGATGAAAAAATATTCGACCATCGGTCTATCTGTTGAATGGGATTACATACACTCGTAATTCATAAAACTGACAAAATAGAGTTTGACGAGACTCCAATTAAGTAGATATGAACCTGCATTGTGGGCAATTTAAGGGTTTAAATTATACCCCGAACTCGTTATTGTTCATTCGGTAGCCAGCATTAGATTGAACTTTATGGTATATCTGCCATACTTGACTCTAGTGAGAAGATATTGCAGAAGAGTGTGAGTGAAGTAGTTGATGTAGTGGCACTTGATAGTGAAGATGAGCTATGTATCGGAGAAGTCCGAATGAGCCTGGTGGAGGGACGAACCCAAAGGGTGGACCTGTCATGAAAAATGCAAGATTAGAATGGTTCATGAGGAAAACATTGTATTGACTTGGAGGATAAAAATCTTTTTTTTTTTCTTTGAAAAACACATTTTTTTTGAAACGAGTATGTACATATTTTGAAAATTTTCTTTTTGAAAATAGGGGCTTTTCGGGAAAGTCCTTTTAAATGAATTTTCTCACGAAAGAGAGATTTATTTTTTATATATATTTTGTTTGGATAATCGCATGAATGCAATGGATGCATACTTGCATAGTGCTGGACTGGCTCAATAAGTAAATACAAGTAACCGATTCGAGCATGCATCGATCCCAACTACTCCTAAAGCTCTACTATAGACGATATTTTCAGGTGGTTCATTTCAATTAATTTTTGGAGTACATACACAGGGACTGATACTCCATGAACGTCAATATGTGTGGTAGCTTCCTCAATGTTTTATTGGTTAGCTAATCTGGCGCTTACTCCATGAATGGACGATCAGCCTACAACAGCAGTAAATTGAGATCGCGTGTGTGTGTGGGGACCATTGGTTCAATCAAGCATTCCAAACACATGTAATTTTCACACATATACAAGATAAATACAAGATATAAACAAAAGGCATTTCATAACATTATTCAATTTCCTTTCAAAGGGATACAACATGCTTTCGGATATGGACCTCTCATAAAAAGAATTCCTAGCAGAGTCGCCTGTCCGTGGGACAGATTCTCGGATTTTCTGAAATAGGATCCAGGAATCGTCGCGTTACATGCCAGATGGCATGTCCCACGGAAATCGATCGATTGGGGGGGTCAATTGTCAAGGAATCATCTAAAGGTTTGAAGTCGCCACCTTGTTATAGCCCGAACAAGGACGGATTTTTACAAAAGAAGAGTCGCCACCTTTGAAAATATTAGCTTGTTTGGAATAGATATGGTAGTGAATGAGGACAAGACTTATGGAGAGAGGAAACAACAACACACACAAGTCAAGTGAGAGTCCATTCTCAAAGGCTAAAACCAATTGGCGATAGAAGGAAGAGTCCGCTTGACTTATATCTTGATGTTTCTCCCTTAATTTATAAATTATCCGATGTGAGACACTAGTCCTTACGAACACAGAATATGTTCCGAATAATAGAATTACAGTGGGTGCAACCGTGCAAGCTCAACCAAGTATGATGACAAGATTTTAATTACTCATAAGAATGATGCCGCTATAGGAGTTATGACAAGTAATAAGTCAAAGAAGACACGTACATAAAAAAAAAAAAAAAAAAAAAAGGGAATAAACATGTTAAGAAGACAAAGTTTTGTGACCAACCTCCATGGTAAATAACGTATATAGAGAGGAGTAATAAGAAGAAGCGTGCGCGCAACACAGTACTTCTCGAGATGAAAAGAGTAATTAATGTTGAAATTAAATTACACAAAGATGTTATTGAAAAGGAAACAAGTGTAGAGTGTGAAGGACATGAAAAACTTTATAATGCTTAAGTTTGTTGCAAATTCGGAATCAAGTGCTATGAAAAATGCTAATGTGCAATTACAATGCAGACAATTGCAGAGAAAGAGATGAAACTATGAATGACTTCGTTACTAAGAGTTCCACGAAAATGATGGAGGAAAAGCAAAGTCAAAGTAAAGATAATGAAATGAATTGTGTGAAAAGGGTGTGTACGTTCAATGATAAGGAATTAAGGCAAACTACGTAACTTGTGGGGAGGGGTCGGGTTATAGTTGGTGGAGGAGGACACTGAATGGAGGGCAAAAAAATCTTGCAAGGAATTCATGAGATATTACTTAGGTTTTATTGTGATAGATGAGAACCACTAGTGCTTATAATTAGTTTAACACGTACTCCTATGCAATGGGCTTAACAGTAATCTTGTACAATTAGCCAAACGATCATGGCCATCGAACCAAGTAATGACGGTCACAAATATTATGAAAGATAACAAGATAGAGATATGTCTCGACACAATTTTACCATTAACGACATACTACATACAAAGAAAGTTAGAGCGATGAGAGAAAATGGTCGGCTTACTTTTGAATGGTTGATGCTAAAAGGAGAGAGAGTGCAAGATTTTGGTGAATGGCTAGACACTAAACTACTATGAATTATTATGATGAATTGATGATGTTAGGATATATAGTATGACTGCTATGGAGTTAGCAAGGCAAGAGTTGATTACCAGGTAGAAAAATCACCGTTCTTTTCAATTGTCGTTCGTCTGTTTCTTTTTCATGCTCTAGGTTTTGGTAACTTAAAATGCTCACTACTATATGAGTTGCTTTGGTTGTATTTGTTTTTCTTTAACATTTGGGATGGGGGTGGGGAATTACTCATCGAAGTGTTACGAGACGAAAAAAAATTTCGACCATTGATTTATCTATTAAACGAGATCACATACACTCGTAATTCATTAAACTGACAACATAGAGCTTGACGAGACTCTAATTAAGTAGATATGAACCTGCATTGTGGACAATTTAAAGGTTTAAATTACACCCCGAACCCGTTATTGTTCGTTAAATAGCCAGCATTATTATTGAATTTTTTCCTTTTTACTTATGATTTCTTTTTTCATTTTATTTTGTTTGCCTATCTATTAGCTTACACCTTTTGTTCACTGTTCCACGGTTTGTAATTAGCTAACAAACAATATGGTGGTCTTTACTTCGTTATAATGCAATCATGATGTAGTGGAATCATCTAAGTAATGTAACAATGCAGTGCACATGATGTAGTGGAATCTTTGGTGTTGGAGAATATTACACGAACCGAGCACCGGACTGGAAATTAAGTTGGGGGGGTTGCGGAAACTATCAGCTCTCCCCAAGACAATTCATGCCCTCCGATATAGGGCATATTCTTTTTAACTGGTTTCTATTTTTGCCCAATTTTGTTCATTTTTGCCCAGTTTTCACCAGTTATCAGTTATCAGTTATAAAATCCAGTTTTACCCAGTTTTGTCCAGTTTGACCCAGTTTTGCCCAATTTTGTCCAATTTTGCCCAATTTTGTCCAATTTTGTGACTTTTGTTCATGTACTTATTATTATTATTATTATTATTATTATTATTATTATTATTATTATTATTATTATTATTATTATTATTATTATTTTATTATTATTATTATTATTATTTTATTATTATTATTATTATTATTATTATTATTATTATTATTATTATTATTATTATTATTATTATTATTATTATTATTATTATTATTATTTGTATTGTTAATATTATCACTACAAGAAATACGTGTAATAGCTACCAATTTTTACTGACCGAACTAAAATCGATTGGTTATTAAGTAAATACCAACTGATTGATGTATCGGTAGCATAACTGTAATACCCCTTATTATTATTCATTTTAGAATAATAATTACTTAAGAAGAAAATACAATTTTGGATTTAAAATATTAGTTGGGCTCATGAATTAAAATGCCTAATTAATGTATGGTTTTTTTTGGATATAATTAAATTAATTAGGCCAAAACTAATTAAATAATTGGGCTTAATTATTTTCGGATTGGCCGAAAATAATTAAGGCCTAATTGAGGCCATAAATTTCGGACAAAGGCCGAAATTATGGGGCAAAGATCAGTATTTGTTTTTGTAAAATCTTTTCCTAAAAATAGTAGATTTTGAGATAGTTGACTGGTTGTTAGTTTGGAAAGTAAGAAGAGAAAAGGAAGGAGTAGAATTAAGGATTTGGTTTCCTAATTGGACTCAACTTCCTGACTCATCAACTTAACGTAGACAAAACAAAAAAAAAGTCACTCATCTTTCTCTCTCAAAACTCACGCACGACACAACCAAGAGGAAGAAGAAAGAGAATTTCCTACTCTTTCACAATTCATCCTCTTGCTCAAGTTTAATCCTTTTTTATTCCAAGTACGTGTTTTTAATGCTTTTTGATTATTTAAAAGTGTATTCTTGATTCAAATTCATTGTTTTATGAACCCTAATTTTGTATGAGTAAACCCTAATTTTGTATTTGTCTAGGGTTTGCTAGATTCTACTATTTTGCATGTTAGAATCATGATTAGGGTTGGGTTTGATGTTTTATTGAATTTGAATCAAAGGTTGAGTTTAAAAGGTTGGATCTTGTGTGTTTTATTAAATCTGGAAATGAATTAAAAGGTTGGATCTTGTGTTTTTGTTAAAATTGATTAACAAAAAAAAAAAAGGGTTCGGATTGGCGGGACACGGCTAGGCCGTGTACAGTGCACGGTTGCACCGTGCGCAGCCGCTGGGCGGCTTTCACGCCTGCTAGCCGTGACTGTGACAGCCACCGCCACCGCTGAGCGGTGGTCAACGGCGGTGGAGGTGGTGGCGGTTGATGTTGGGTGGTGTTCTGGTGGTTTGACTTGTTTTGACTTGTTGACTTCAATTTGGTTTTGGAAAGTTTCCTAATTTGGTTTATGTTAATTTTGTTTTGGAAATTTTTGAGCATGCATAAGAAATAAAAAAAATTCTAAAACAAAATTATTCTAATTAAGGGCATTAAATCATCCTTAAAGTGTATTTTGGAGGTTTAAAATTCAAAGGTGTCGACTTATGTTTTGTGTGGACTTGTTAGGACCCGTTGACCGCAATTAACGTTAGGGAGCTTACGTTTGTCTGAATCTTTTGCCTTTGATAAAGGTAATGTCATTGTCTAGACTCTTGAGTGTAATTCCTGTTGTGAATTATGTATGACAAAGAAATAATTTTTTTATGTTGTTCCTTATGTTGGATTCGTATAGAATTATGAGGATGAGGATACAAGTGAATGCATGTTATATGTTGGAAATTCACTATGTGTTGCCTATGACTACTTGTTGAGATTCATATGAGGTGATGCATGATTTATTGTGATCACTGGACGAAATTTATGTTAATAATTGTTCAATTGGAATATAGCTTATATTGGTATTTTTGTATCGTGTTGGTAAGCATGTGGATTCATGTTAGTAATCATGTTACTTCAATAAGTTGAAATAAACTTTAATTATTGGAACGTAACCTATTTAAAGGTATTGAGTTAGGTGGTTATGAATTGAGGCCTAGATGCCATTCACGTAAAATTTGCCATTAGAAATTGTAATCATGTTGTGTTGCTTGAGAATTGCCAAGATATTGAATTACTTGACTATGTGATCACCTTTGAATTAATGGATTTGAGAGTTAAGATTTCTTTGGTAACGGATCCACCAAAGGGAGCGAACGAGAATGTCAATTGGTACGTTGAGTGGGTTACACATGAGCGAGTGTGGCCCCAACGTATTTGGTTAAAGCTTGTATCCATACATGAGTAATTGGGCAAGTGAAGTTTTATAGTAAAATTGTTCTTCTTGTAAACCTAAGGGTTAAGAGAGGGTACGCATACTTAGGAACATCTAGAAGTACTTCGGGAGTCATCTATATTTCGGGAGTCGTCTATACTCCGGGACGGTTGATCCCTCATTGCTATTATGCACAGGACTATTGATCCTATTGAATCTTCTGTAGTTGGTTCTGACATTCATGTGATTCTCTTCTCTCTAATGGAATTGGCTAATGAATAATAAATAATGAGATTTACTATTTGGTTTGTTTGGTTGTTAAAATTAAAGCATGTCGTCTTTTATTTATTCAAGCATGATTAGTAAGCATAATGGCTTAAGTTAAAGATTTAAATGGATTGTGTGGTTATGACTTACCCAGCGTAACTGATTAGATGTTTTTCTTTTTACTTGTGTTTGTTGTCTATTTCTCTTCAATGATGGGCCTATGATGAACGTGTATGGAATTCGTCTATATGGGGGAGTAGATTGACAGGAAATTATTAGCTCGTGAGTTGGGAGCTAGTGAGAGCGAACCAAGAAGTTGTATATCTTCTAAGAACATTTCTTTATTGTTTAGACATTTGGTTTTGTATTATTGAGATTTTTATATTGTAATGAGATTAATTCACTTGATGGGAATTAATAATTACTATTTCTTATTTCATTTGGACTATATGTTTTAAGGTAGCTTTGGAAGATAACTGATATTTAATTATCTAGTACGTGTGTTTGGGATATAAACATTTTGTTTCTTTCTAGCCTTGTATTTAATTTGAACATTAAATTAGGCGGTAACGCTTCGAATTTCTAGGGTTTTTCCGCTGCAACTCGTGATTTTTAAATGGTTTTAAATTAGACGAAAATTCGGGGTGTTACAAGTTGGTATCAGAGTGTATGTTATTGTCCTTAATGTACGTTTTGAATTGTAAAGTATGTTATTAAGACATATTATTAGGATGAAAACTTAAATAGATTTAAGTTATGTGAATAAAAGCTTTGTAAGCCGAAATGAGTTGATTTGTTCTTTTACTTGTTTTGGTATTATTTGAAGTACTGGAGTGAAGTATTAACGTGTTGTTTCTCGCGTGCAGATGGTGAAGCGTGAACCACCCGTTACCCCTAAAGATCCAAGGGAACTCCGCTATGAGGGAGGCCGCTTTGAGCAATACTTTGACCTCGTGCAAGAAGTATTCTTGCAGTACAATGAGCGTTATGGTATTCAATCGTCTTTGCGCTCGGATAAGATGAAGGCCTTCTATTTCATCAAAAGCTTTGGCTACACGACTGCCAAGTGGTGCGTATTCCACAACGACTGGCTAGTGGATTGGGAGATGAAGAACGATAGGGACTACCAATGGCGGATCCAGAAAAAAATTTCATCGGGGGCACCTTATAATTAAGCAAAATATAAATATTAATTTAAATTAATGTTCTAATAAAATATAATAAAAAATTGTAATTGACTTTTTTTTTAATAAATTAAATTTAAAAATGTCCACCAGTCGCTCCCAAACTGTAAATACACCATGCGTATTGCATCAATCGCGAAACTCACGCTACATTTTAGAAGGATTAAACTAAGAAGACTTTGTGATAATTTTGTAGACACTAAAATTGCGTCAAACAGAATCCCTTGAATATATCCTCGCTCTCTTAGAATGAAATCAAGAGATTCACAAAAGTTGTAACCCGCAAATTATCAATGAAATTTTGTTGGTTTACTAATATGTTAGGGAAGCAACCAAATACCATCTAAGTTGGAACTAGTACAACCTATTATCCCGGCTAATTAACCAAATCGAATGGGACTCAAGAATCCTATTAGAAGCTTAGACAACGATTAAGTACAATCAGTAAGTCTTGTATAAGACCGTTTTACGGTGGGACGAATGACTTTTATGATAACAAGGACTGATTTTTGTCCACAAGTCACCCTTATTTTTCATAAAAAGTCACCTACTCATCGCGTCTGATTGTCGGACGATTTTATATAAATTTTTGTGAAGTACATGGATACCTTGGAAAAATTATAATACTTTCAATAGGCTTCATAATATCCACTTTTTTTTATTCACAATATCTACTCTTTTTTTCTATCATAATATTCACTTTAGCTATGTATCAATTGAGATATTCATTGAGAATTTTGAAAATTGATACATTGACAAGTTTAAAGTATATACTCAAAAGGACAAAACTAATTTAAAACCCAACAGTGAACTGAAACCTACTCTCTCTCTCTCTCCTCTCCTAGTTTTCTGGGTTTTTTTCGTTTGAGCTTCTTCAGTTGGGCAGTGGGGGAACCATTGTTTTTCTATTGGGGGCACTGTAAATCTCCAACTGAGTATCTCTAATGAAATTGGTTCACCCCAAAGTTGAGTGGGGTCCCATCCCCCCATATCCTTATGCTTGTATCCGCCCCTGGGGACTACCCCTATAAGGAGACATTGTAGACCTTGATCACGAGGGCATACGCATGGGACGAGGAGCACCCAGATATGCTTAGAGACCCTTACGAGGTGTACATGGAGAATGCTGAAGGGTACGATCCATTGCTAGAGGTGGACGACCCAATGACTCAAGAGGAGGCACGAGCTGACTTAGAACGTGCATTGGCGTTCGAAAGGGTGTACTTCGCTGAGGAGGCCGAAACGCCTACTGTCAAGGTCGAGGAGGAGTATGCGACTCATGTTCCTTAGGTTCCTGTAAGGTCATCTAGACCTACTGCTGTTAGAGATTGGCCCATAGGCTTGAATGGCAAGCCCAATGAGCCAAGGACCCCTACTGAAGAGGAGGAGGATCCAGAAGAAGAGGAGGAACCTATGGAAGAAGAGGAGGAGATGGACGAGGTCCAAGTGACACATGTGTGTCGCTATTCTTTGAGGAACCGCGCGAGAGGAGCGTGATTCTTAGTTTTATTTAATTTTATTGGAGTAAACTATTTGAGACTTAATTTGGGCGTGCGAGCCATTTGTTTTCACATTATGTTTAGAATGTTAAAATTTTACCTTATTCATGCTATTTGAGGCTTGGTTTGACAAGCATTCATTTTTGAGAACAAATAATACTTGATTATTTGATTTATGAGATGGAGTTTTTGCAAGAAATTGTGTTATTTACTTGCTCATTTGGAGCATGAGTATTGTGAAAGTGCCTATCAAAAAAAGGCATAAATGTTTAATTATGATTGTGAATTGTTTATTTTTTAGAAAGAACAAAATCTATTGAATGAATAGAAAGCATGGAGCGCTTAGTAACAAGAAAGACCACGAGACTCTCACCTAAGAAAAAATGACGACCCACATATAGAAAAACATGTTGTCTAAAAAAAAGATCCTTAAGCCTAAATGCCCAAATATTTTCCCTAATATCAAAGGAAAATAAAGCCGATGAACGAAAATAAGAAAAATAGAAAAAGACGGATTTTTTAATAATTTTTCTAGACTCAAAGAAAATAGATAATAATAATAATAATAATAATAATAATAATAATAATAATAATAATAATAATAATTTTGGCCTTTGTTTTTTTGATTTTTTCCGCAAACTCTTTTTTTGGCGTTTTTTTCTTCTTCTTTTAACGCCATTTTTTTTTTTGCTTTTCTTTTTTTTTTTGGCCGAATAAGAATTACATAAAAAAAAGAAAATAATAATAGAAAATGGGAGAGGGGAAATTGAAGAGACTGACTCTTTTTTTTTTTTTTTGCTAATAAGGTCCTAGAAAATTGTTCATGACTTCGACGCAATATATCATTGGGCATTAGGAACTACCTAAAAATAAAATAATTCTCGCACTTATTTTTGGGCATTAGGAACTACCTAAAAATAAAAGAAAAAGACTCCTAGCACGTAAGTACATGACATTCATGCATTCAGGCAAGCATTATAACGACACAGTTAGAGGCAAACATGTGATCGGACGGGCATTACAACGACACATGCACAACAAGCAAATGAATGCACAAATGTGGACTAGAGGCTTTTGTCTCCTGCGAGTTCACCACGACAAATTACAATTCCCATCCGGCGGATGGTCGACACATCAATTGTAATTCTTTTTCACCAACAAGAGTCGATGAGTCGTGGTTGAGGAAACGCCGGTTTGCACGATAGGACAACTGTATATTCCTTTAGATATACGGGTTGTCTACGAGTTACGGCCCAAACTTCCTCGAAGGTCGATAAGGGTCAAATGGTTGTGCCAAGGCACATGCAAATGATGCAATATATGGAACATGTTATTAAACAACTAAGCCAACTTGACTTTCGAGTCTCACCCTCTTAAATAAATCCTCAATGAAGTCACCACTGTAAGGACCAGAGATTTTCTCCTACTACTATGTCTACGGAGTGTGTCCTTATAGAAAATTTGTAAGTTAGGGGTTTACTTAAGTTCAAGAAACCGTCGAGTTAGAAAAGCTTTTGATAAGACTTGAATTGAATAAAAACCATGAAAGAGAGGTCACAAATCTGTTATCGGCGTTTTATCGAAGGGACAAACCTAAGGGACAACCCAATAGCACGATAAGTGAATTGATCATGTTTTTGAAAAGACTCCCGCTCATACAGAACATATGACTATATGAGTACTACCCAATAATAAAGGGTTCGGGGGCGAAGGTACGAGGTGGGAAGGTGTTAGGCACCCAACTTGCCCGTTTTATGACGGCCTCTATTAACTCAAGTTTGCATAATAATTTAAAGACATGAATCCCACACAAACCGGATTAACAACCTAGACTTAGACTATTAATTGGTTCATCACAAGCATCACAACATTTATTATTGACCGTTATTTAGACATGCATTCGATTGGTAAATTGAGCATTACTACGATTAGACATGCTTGGAACTGAAAGACAATATGTAGTAAGCAATAAAAGACGTGATTAGCATGATATCTACATTTTGACTACTAGAACATAAACAATTAAGCAATTAGTTTGATTTGAGCGCTCAGGAGTTAGTATCTGAACTGTAGGCTATTTAGCAAATGAATAGTAAAGACAAGATCTCAAGCAAAGAATAATTTGGAAGAAAGTGGGGGAAGCTCGGGAGTACTCAACCGAGAATAGAGGTTGTCAACTGTAGACTCGAGGGTCATATTTATA
This sequence comes from Tetragonia tetragonoides, assembly GCA_038025085.1. Lineage (NCBI taxonomy): Eukaryota > Viridiplantae > Streptophyta > Magnoliopsida > Caryophyllales > Aizoaceae > Tetragonia > Tetragonia tetragonoides. The sequence goes on along the minus strand of CM076145.1, from coordinate 4,873,679 downwards.
GGTGAAGGAGTAGAGTTGGACGAGTGGAGAAATGGCCGAAATTTGGAGAATGGACTTAAAAAAAGACAGGCTTGAAAGACCTCCCGTGCGCCGCTGGGATATCACCCAGCGCCGCTGGGGGATGTCAGCTTGCCAGCTGGATGTCGTCATAATGACGACATTCAGTCTATTTTAATTTTTGGAGGAATTTTAGTGTTTCAAAAATGTAAAAAGACCGTTTTACCCATTTGCGATAAAAGACTGTTTTACCCTCGGTTAGTAACTTGGCAACCGGGAGTCGAAAAAAGACACGAGAGGTGTCGCTGGAATGCTCTTGAACGGGGCTTTTGAATGTGATCAAAATGAAGAAGTGATCGAGGGAAAACCCGAGACCTTATTTTACCTAGCAAAGCAAAAATAGCATTCAAGTTTATAAATTACTCCTTTCATAATCGGGCTTTTGCGGATAAATCCGAAGACGCCTTTTGTCGTCTACAAAAGGCCGTTGTCGTTAACGGGCGAGTTGGGTGTCTAACACCTTCCTAACTCGTACTCACGCCCCCGAAGTCATTTATGAAGTCAATTTCCCCAATAGGGATTGGGGTGCACAGGAATCGAGTTGACGTCTTTTTAGACTATTGACTTGACTCCAAGGGTTCCAAATTTCCTTAAATTTGGTGGCGACTTCCTACAATCTTAATCATGTCCCTAGTACAAAAGGATAAATCCTCATGTGCATTCACACTCGAAAGATTCACAAACAATGATGCTCTTCCAGGCTACCCCGCCGGCCATCGAGGGAAATATCCGGTAGCCTACAGTCCCCAACCAAGTTTCGGCAATTTAGGGATAATTATAAAAATTAAGGAGGTTTTTCCCAATTGATAGTTCATTTATTCCCCATCTATCGCTCCTCGCCCCCAACAAAAATCATTTCTACATCCGCCACTATTTAAAGTAAAGCTTAGTATAATAGTTCCTAAAAATTTAATTTGGTGGAAAGCCTTATTCCAAATGGGTTACCAAACAAAATCGATGCTTCACTAAAATTTCAGACTATCTTTAAGGTAAAGCTTAGTATAATAGTTCCTAAAAATTTATCATTTTTGGAAAGCCTAAATCTAATTCATGATAATCTTTTACAATGAGATTTTGTCCTCTTTTTTTTATCGTGTTTTGGTGAATATTTTTATTTTGCACGAAAACAAATTATTTTTGACTATCATATAACCAATCCTTCTTTCTCTACCTTTTTCTCTTCCAAAAAGCCCCTAACAATTTTTAGCCGCTGCCATCGGCGACTCTTATCTGATGGTTACCCCCAATTATTTCAATTTCCTTGATATGGTTAGTTTGTTAGTTTCATTATCTCAAATAACAATAGTCTCTCCATCTGTGGGAGTTAGTTTGTCTCATTTCTTAGGTTTGACTGTCTCACACTTTTTGAGTGTACGATTTGTTTTCCTTTGGAGAATGTGTATGATACTATGACAAATGTATTAATTCAAAAGATGGTCTATAATGTCAGATCTGAGCATCATTCAAAGTTATAATAGGGTCTTGCGTGAAGAGGTACGGTGATAATATGGAGAATATCGATTAATTGGAGGCCACTCAAATGTTAAATTTCTAGTGCTACATATGTTTTTCATCTGAATGTATTTTAATATATTAGATCTCTAAATTGTTGAATTTGATTATGTTATATGTGCCATATGGGTTTTATTTAACGATTTTTTTATATGTGTCATATGTGAAGTTGCCGATAGTCGTCTCACTTCGGATCTTGGGTTAAACGGAAATAAACACTCTGTGAGACTCTCACATGGGTAAGGTTGCGTATAACAGACACCCTTTTACCCTGCCTAGGCGGAAGCTTATTTGGAAGCACTGGGGTAATGTCGATGTTGATGGGTAGATTACTTTTTTTTTTTTTTTTGAAACGAGATGGGTAGGTTGTTAAGGATAATGATTATGACTTTTCTTCTAATCCTTGCTTTAGATCTGTTTACGGTGTTCTTAACCTTTTCAGGGAAGGAGAGAGAAAGCTCAAGACAAACCTCCAATCGTCGTCGTCTCCTCCGATAAGTGCACCAGCACCGGTTTGTCTTTTGATCGGGGTTTGGAATCCTGACTAATAATTGTGATACCCCAATATCTTCTATAATTATAATATCGATTTATAATTCTTTTATAAATAGTTTTGAATATTGAAATCGTATATTTATATAACGATTCGATTTATTCAATTAAAGCCATAATAATATTAATTATTATTATGAAAATTTCGTGATTTATAATTATCAAATTTGAGGAATTTAATTAAATTATTTTGTATATGAATAAGGTTTATTCATATTGTCTTAATTAGTATTTAATTGGTTTTAATTAGCAATTAAATCAGAAAATTATTCCTAAGCCTAGTAGGTTTTGACATTCGTTGACTGGAGACCTATATAAGCAAAGAGATGAGCTAATTTATCAGTTTGCAAAACTGAGCCAAAAACCTCATCTCTCTCTCTCTCTCTTCCTCACCCGATTCTCTCTCCTCTCTCTCTCTCTCTCTCTCTCTCTCTCTCTCTCTCTCTCTCTCTCTCTCTCTCTCTCTCTCCCCTTGTTGTCTCCGTCGATCGCCGGAGAACCCCCCCGCCGGTGAGCTCTCCTTCTCTTCCCTTTCCTTTTCTCTCTCCTTCGTTGTTGCTTGCGTGAGACACCACGGTGGACCACCACCACCACCGGCGGTGCTGGGTGGTTAGGGGTCACCAGTGAGCCCATGACCACCATGGGTGGTGGTCGCTTGTGGGCCACGGCTCTTGTTTTTCGTTTTGGCAATTTTCGTGATTTTCGTGCATATTTTTCTGTATTTTCAACAGTTTTTATTTATTTGTTTTTATTTTTCTGCACTTGTTTGGAACCCGAATTCGGATTTTCAAAAACGTAGATTGAGTGAAATAGATAAAGAAATTTAATAAAAATATCCGTTCACAGTTTCAGTACTGTTTAGATTTTCGTATTTAATAAACTCAGTTTCGATAATTGTTTTTAATTAGGGCTTAATGAGCAAGTGTGATCATCTTCGTACGTGAAGCTTACGTACTAATTACTGAGCATTTTTTAGGTAAGAGATGTTGCCTACCTCTTTCCAAAATCCATAAAAAGGTTTTGACTTGTTATGTGCTAATTGCCTATTTGTTGTGAATTTAATATGCGAAGTATGAACATTTGTTCCTTAGCGATAAATATTGCAGTAGCATCCCTCGGGTTTGGGACAAATCAGCGGTGTCGAGCCGTGCACAACGACGTCGATAGTTCTCAGGAAATCGTTGCGAATTCGGGGGTGTTGCAATAATAAACACCACAACTAAGGGCATGTTCTTTTCAACTGGTTTCCAGTTTTGCCCAGTTTTCACCAGTTACTAGTTACAAAATACAATTTTGCCCAGTTTTAAAAATAATGATAACAACAACAACAACAGCGGCAACAGCAACAGAAACAACAACAACAACAACAGCAACAACAACAACAATAATAATAATAACATTGTTAATAATAATTAATAATAATTGAAAATAATAATAGTATGTACTAATAATTATAATAAGAATAGGAATAAAAATATTAATTTTATTAATAATAATAATAATAATAATAATAATAATAATAATAATAATAATAATAATAATAATAATAATAATAATAATAATAATAATAATAATAATAATAATAATAATAATAATAATTGCACCAGCATTGGGGATTCTACTGCTACGCGAAGACATTACTCACTTGATGGTCATAATTCACCAGTTTGTGGTTCTTCTGTGAATATTGGCTCTAATAGTTCTGTGCCAGTTTCCAGCACAATGCCATCCTACCACATCTCAGTCTGGAAAACCGATTCCTCTAGTTACTCGTATTTTAAAGGAGATGCTCATGGGACCCAAAACCCATCTAATAATGACAGAGAAGATAGTCGTTTTAGACGTGCTTCCTTGTTACAGAATTCTTCTCCATTCTTGGGATCTAATTCAGAGAAATTTTCTGATCTGAATCACTCCAAGGATCTTCTGATCTCTTCCAAGTATAAGACAAAATTCACTCCCTATAAGTGGGAGCCATCTGTCCCCTTTCGACCATCCTTTTTTATTCCTTCTTTGAGCACATCGTCTTCAGATATCCAATACGATCCTCTTCGTGATAATATTGAACAATCTGACATAGGACGCTTCTCCTTTCGGCATTCCCTTGATGGTTATAAGTCAGTCTTTCAAGATTCAAAAAGCATCTCGGGAAGGAATTCTCTTGAATCACATAAAGAATTACACAGTGATGTTTGGGGTAAGGATTATTATGGTCATGTAAAAGACATTCCTGCAATTGAAGCAGAAAGTGCTGCTACTTCTGCTAGTGATGTGCACACTAAGAACATTCCTGAAGAAGAAAATCCTATGGTTCCTGGTAGTGTCAAAGAATAATAAAAATAATAATAATTTAATAATAATAAAATAATAATAATAATAATAATAATAATAATAATAATAATAATAATAATAATAATTATTATTATTATTATTATTATTATTATTATTATTATTATTATTATTATTATTATTATTATTATTATTATTATTAATAACACTGAAAATTAAACAATTTTTAGTTTTTCCCACTTTCTCCCAATTTTTCCCAATTTTTTCCAATTTGACTCAACTTTTCCACTTACCTGTTAAACCTCTCAATTTTCACCAGTTTTCACCAGGTTTGTCCAGTTTCTCCTAGTTACCATTTACCAGTTTTCAGTTGAAAAGAACGAGCTCTAAAAACTAACACTAAAATTTCTATTAGACTATCTTTAAATAACTTTTGGTAAGATGGGGGTCACTTTTAAATGAAACAAGGGTCACTGCTCACCAGTCACCATAAGTGACTTATACATTTCTGAATAGTGATCCCAATTTTTTATGGGTTAGTCTCACACAAGACTTACTAAAAAAACCAAATAATAAAAAATTACCACTTGACAATCATGTGGTCACAAAGCCACATGATTGTAGTGTTGGATTTGCACTATGAACTAATCATAGTAAGAATTAATAATTGCATTATTGGTTGGACTGTGGAAACCGATCTTTACTTAATATGGGTAATCGTAATGTTTTGCTAGAAACCAATTACGGTTTTATGGGCCCGAAAAGAGTTTTGGACTTACTGCCATATTAAGTAAACCAGCAGGGTCGCACACTTAACAGGCTCATTTTATTAGAAGAGTCTAATTCGGATTAGGCCCATCACACACTTAACCTAATCAGCCCTCCTGCCTCTCTATATATATCGTGACTCTTGATAAGTTAGGGTTACACGTGATAATCAGTTTTCACGAAACCCTAACTGTGTGTCATTAGAGTAAGGAGAAAACGGAGGTTGCGAATGAGATCGTTGTACTAGCATACTGACGTGTGGATTCGAGCCAGTGTGTGGATACCAGTTGAGGCACGACGTGTTAGTTCATACCCAATCACTGTTAATTCAACAACAACCAACGGAGTGAGGTAGGATTTCGATTTGATATTTAATTACAGTAATCACATGTTTTTCTGGGTTAATTGAATTTCTATTATGCATGTATGATCATGTTAGTAGTTAGAAATTCCTTCAGTGGTATTAAAGCTGCTTGTGTTTTACTGTCTTCGAATATATGATATATGGTTTGAGTAAGTTCGAAATCATGATATATATATATATCTGTGTGTGTGTGTGTGTGTGTGTGTGTGTGTGTGTGTGTGATTCGTTTTCTGTTTTTCTAACATTCGGATTTGAGCATGTTAGTATTTGTCAATCTATGAAAGCATGTATGTATCAATAGTTCATATGTTAATATTCGTATGTTACCAATAGCATGTTGTTTGAATACAAGTCGTTGTAATTTTGTATGCTACTGTTTGACGAATTCACATAGACAAACTAGGGCAAAACCCTAAAATATGTTAATACGATTAGCCTAGGGTTCACGATTAATGAGATTAATCGTGACGCTGCCCCTCGACCCCGCAAGGGGGTGCCGCCCCCTTAACCTCTGCATGGATCCGCTTGTTGTTGTGCGAACGATGTTTTATTTTATGCCATTGCAAATTTTTGATGTTTGATAGATATCTTAGTTCATATGATGTTGAATGTATGGTATGGTGAACAGTATGGCCCATAATTTTACTTTGGTTTAAATACGGCCTGCGTGTTGCTTTATTTGAATGTAATTATTAAATACGACCTGTGTGTCGTTATTTTGAATGTAATAATTAGCTTATTGCTAGCGTAGTAGTGTAGCTTTGAATGATGAATTTGATTGTAATCAAGTTCTTGAAGGTCAAAGGATATCATGGAGATGGACATCCAGTTGATATATGAAAGAAGCAAAGTGTGGAGATTAGATCACCATAGCTTAGGGGTCATACTATATCACATGTGTTGTTATTTATGCTTCCGCTTATTTACTGTTGATTATTTTTATTGTTACGTTTGCATGAAACTCAACTCCATATAATCAATCACATCCCTTAGTAATATTAAGTTAACTTGATGCCTTTCCAATCTCATAGACCTATTAGGACTTGGTTCATTAAAATGTGTCTGCCAAAGTAGAGCATCCTTAATTACTCAAGTCTGTTAGGGTGAGTAACAGTTATCCATATGTATAATTTAGTTAACTTAATAAGGCTATCAAAACAGTTTTGGGCCTTAAGGCATAGAGTTGGGAGCCGGGACATATGATGTCATCCCAACGACCAGGAGTTGTATAGGATACAATTAGTAAGGGGTTACTTACCTAAATAACTAAGTGTAAAGTGATAAGCCAAAGCTTACTTGATACTTAGGAAATATGAATCTTGGTTCCACTATATTTTGTAGGGATATTTGTCACATTAATATAGTGGATTTATTTTGTTAATTGTTAACGAAATATTTATGAAATAAGCCACTAAAATCTTTGTACATTTGTTGTAGATAATGTCAAACCCTACACCATCACACTCATTCTCACTGCGATCCGAAGGACAAATTGAATGGAACCATTTTCTTGGACTGGTATCAAAACTTGAGAATTGTTCTCAAACAAGAGAAAAAGGAATATGTCCTTAAGAAACCAGTCCCCAAGAAGGCTCCTGCTACCAATGCTCCTCATGCTGAGAGGAATGCTTATCAGAAGCTCAAAGATGATTCAATTGATATCAGTTGCCTCATGCTGGCCACCATGAATTATGAGCTTCAAAAGCGATACGAAAATATGGAGGCTTATGAGATGATTCAGAGCCTGAAAAATCTGCTTCAGGAGCAATAGCACAAATTGAGAGGTTTAACACTGTGTGTGACTTGGTTAAGTGCAAGATGGGGAAAGGAAGTTCAGTTAGTTCTCATGTAATTAAGATGATTGGTTATGTTGAGAACTTGGAAAAACTGGGCTCCCCAATGGGTCAAGAGTTGGCTATTAATATCATCTTAGCGTCATTGACTAATGATTATAATACTTTTGTTATGAACTATAATATGCATAATCTTAACAAGTCATTGGCTGAGCTGCATGGGATGCTTAAGAATGCTGAGCAAAACATCAAGAAGGACCCAACTCCCAATGTTCTAATGGTTAGAAAGGGGACTGAGTTTAAGAAACATGGTCAAACTAAGGACAAGGGGAAAGCTAAAATGAAGGGTCCGATTGTGAATCAACCCAAAGGAAAAGCTAAGTTCAAACTCTCGTCTGGTCCTAATGATGAAACCAAGTGCTTCTACTGCAATGAGCTTGGGCATTGGAAGAGGAACTGCAAGAAATATTTCGAGGATCTGAAGAAGAATAAGGGAAGTGTTCCTTCAACTTCAGGTAAATGTTATGTTATAGAAGTAAATGTATTTACTTCTTCAAATTCTACTTCTTGGGTATTAGATACCAGATGTGGTGCTCACATTTGTGCAAATGTGCAGGGACTAAAGAGAAGTAGGACTTTGGAAAAAGGTGAAGTGGACCTGCGCGTTGGGAATGGAGCAAGAGTTGCTGCGTTATCTGTAGGAACATTTTATTTAAGTTTGCCATCTGGATTGGTTTTAGAACTCAATAATTGTTATTATGTACCTGCCATTAGCAGGAATATTATTTTCTGTTGCTGTTTTGGACTTGGAAGATTTTGTCTTTGTGATTAAGAACAAATGTTGTTCCTTTTATAAAGATGATATATTTTATGGTAGCGGTCCAATGAAGAATGACCTTTATGTTCTAGACCTTAAAATTCTAGTTTATAACATAACTACTAAGAGGCTCAAATCAAATGACTCTAACCCAACTTACTTTGGCATTGTCGTCTTGGACATATAAACGAGAAGCGTGTTCAAAAGCTCCATAATGATAGGCTTTTAAACTCATTTGACTTTGAGTCATCTGAGACATGTGAGTCTTGTTTATTAGAGAAGATGACTAAGGCACCTTTCACTGGTCACATTGAGAGAGCAAGTGATTTATTAGGCCTCATACATACCGATGTATGTGGACCATTAAGAACAGTTGCTAGAGGAGGTTACCACTACTTCATTACCTTTACTGATGACTTCAGCAGGTATGGTTATGTCTACTTGATGAGGCATAAATCTGAATCCTTTGAAAAGTTCAGGGAGTTTCAGAATGAAGTACAAAATCAACTTGCAAAAAAGATTAAAGCCCTTCGATCAGATCGAGGGGGTGAGTATCTAAGCCAAGAGATCGATAGTCATTTGAAAGATTGTGGAATTGTTTCACAACTCACCCCTCCAGGTACACCACAATGGAATGGTGTATCGGAGAGGAGAAATCGAATTTTGTTAGACATGGTTCGATCTATGATGAGCCTTACTAGTCTTCAAATATCTTTTTGGGGATATGCTCTTGAGACAGCAGCGTTCACACTTAACAGGAGTCCATCAAAATCAGTAGAAAAGACACCATATGAGAAATGGATGGGAAAAGTTCCCAGCTTGACTTTTCTAAAGATTTGGGGTTGTGAAGCTTATGTAAAACGTTTACTTTCTAATAAGATTGGACCTAAATCTGATAAATATTTCTTTGTGGGATAACCTAAAGAAACTAAAGGATATTACTTTTACCATCCCACCGACAACAAAGTGTTTGTGGCTCGACACGGTGTCTTCTTAGAAAGAGAGTTTCTTTCTAAAGGAACGAGTGGGAGTAAAGTGCAACTCGAAGAGGTTCGAGAGCCACAGGAGAAGCGTGTTCAAAAGCTCCATAATGATAGGCTTTTAAACTCATTTGACTTTGAGTCATCTGAGACATGTGAGTCTTGTTTATTAGAGAAGATGACTAAGGCACCTTTCACTGGTCACATTGAGAGAGCAAGTGATTTATTAGGCCTCATACATACCGATGTATGTGGACCATTAAGAACAGTTGCTAGAGGAGGTTACCACTACTTCATTACCTTTACTGATGACTTCAGCAGGTATGGTTATGTCTACTTGATGAGGCATAAATCTGAATCCTTTGAAAAGTTCAGGGAGTTTCAGAATGAAGTACAAAATCAACTTGCAAAAAAGATTAAAGCCCTTCGATCAGATCGAGGGGGTGAGTATCTAAGCCAAGAGATCGATAGTCATTTGAAAGATTGTGGAATTGTTTCACAACTCACCCCTCCAGGTACACCACAATGGAATGGTGTATCGGAGAGGAGAAATCGAATTTTGTTAGACATGGTTCGATCTATGATGAGCCTTACTAGTCTTCAAATATCTTTTTGGGGATATGCTCTTGAGACAGCAGCGTTCACACTTAACAGGAGTCCATCAAAATCAGTAGAAAAGACACCATATGAGAAATGGATGGGAAAAGTTCCCAGCTTGACTTTTCTAAAGATTTGGGGTTGTGAAGCTTATGTAAAACGTTTACTTTCTAATAAGATTGGACCTAAATCTGATAAATATTTCTTTGTGGGATAACCTAAAGAAACTAAAGGATATTACTTTTACCATCCCACCGACAACAAAGTGTTTGTGGCTCGACACAGTGTCTTCTTAGAAAGAGAGTTTCTTTCTAAAGGAACGAGTGGGAGTAAAGTGCAACTCGAAGAGGTTCGAGAGCCACAGGAGAGTACTCCAATTTCTGAGGAGACTCAAAATAGTTTATAAGATGTTGTAGTAGTTACACCTGTGACACCATCCCCTCGTAGGCCAGAGTGCGCCGAGAACCCATTAGATATGGTTTCTTGGTGACTGAACATCGTCATATATTATTAATAGAGGATGATGAGCCTACGACCTACACGGAAACAATGATGGGCCCAGATTCCGACAAATGGCTTCAAACCATGAAATCTGAAATGGGTTCCATGTATGAAAACAAAGTATGGACTTTGGTTGACCCACCCGATGGCATAAAAACATTGAGTGTAAATGGGTTTTCAAGAAGAAAATTGACATGCATGGGAATGTTTATATATTCAAGGCACGATTGGTGGCAAAAGGTTATAATCAAATTCATGGGATAAATTATGATGAAACCTTTTCGCCCGTCGCAATGCTTAAATCCATTAGGATACTCCTTGCCATTGCTGCATATTATGACTATGAGATATTGCAAATGGATGTGAAGACAACTTTCCTTAATGGAAACCTAGAAGAGGATGTGTACATGACACAACCCGAGGGCTTCACATCACCGGGAGGAAAGGTATACAAGCTTCAGCGATCTATTTATGGATTGAAGCAGGCATCCAGGAGTTGGAATCTTCGCTTCAATGAGGCAATCAAAGAGTTTGATTTCCTTAGATGCGAAGAGGAACCTTGTGTTTACAATAAGGTTAGTGGGAGCGTTGTGGTATTCTTGGTCTTATATGTGGACGACATATTACTGATTGAAAATGATATTCCTACACTTCAGTCAATCAAGGCCTTTTTGGGAAAGTGTTTCTCAATGAAAGACATGGGAGAGGCAACCTATATCTTGGGGATTAGGATTATAGAGATAGATCAAAAAGACTCTTGGGCTTAAGCCAGAGTACCTATATAGATAAGGTGCTGAAAAGGTTCAACATGTAAGATTCCAAGAAAGGTAATCTTCCCATGTCACATGGCATAGCTCTTAGTAAGACTCAGTGTCCTTCGACACAAGATGAGCGAGATCGCATGAGTAGAATTCCTTACGCTTCTGCTACAGGTTCTATCATGTATGCCATGATGTGTACTCGTCCTGACGTTGCTTGTGCTTTAAGCATGACGAGTAGATACCAATCTAATCCAGGTGAAAGTCACTGGGTCGTAGTCAAGAGTATCCTCAAGTACTTAAGAAGGACTAAGGATATATTTCTTGTCTAAGGTGGTGAAGAGGAACTCACTGTAAGTGGCTACACTGATGCAAGCTTCCAAATGGATAAGGATGATTCCCGATCGCAGTCAGGATTTGTATTCATTCCAAATGGAGGAGCAGTTTGTTGGAAGAGTTCCAAACAAGATACAGTTGCTGATTTTACAACAGAATCCGAGTATATTGCTTCTTCTGAAGCAGCAAAAGAAACAGCGTGGATTCAAAAATTCATCATTGAACTTGGGGTGATACCTAATAGTTCGAATCCAATGGACCTTTATTGTGACAGTAATGGGGCCATTGCACTGGCGAAGGAGCCTAGGGATCATCAGAAAACTAGGCATATACTCAGACGTTACCATTTGATACGAAGCTTTGTACAAATGGGAGATGTCAAGGTGTGCAGAGTATCATCGGAGATGAACATTGTTGATCCTCTAACTAAGCCTCTACCACAAGATAAGCATGAGCGTCATACAATTACACAAGGACTTAGATTCATGAATGATTGGTCTCTGTCCTAGTGGGAGGTTTATCTTGTGACTTATGTTCCATTTTATTTATTACTGTCCAGTGAATAATTTATATGATGTAGATCATCAAGTATGTGACTTGATTGTGAGACTCTATTGTTATAAATATAATTATTCTAAAATTGTCCGTAGTCAGTTATCATTATTTGTGGGAATTTGATAACTATTGAGACTATCATGTGGATTGATTGATGACCAAGTTTCACAGGTCATAATTATGAGATATGAAATTGATCACATGGATAAATGTTAGAGAACATTGTATTGGACGACCCATTTCAAAAACATTGAAAGAATTGTTATATAAGTGTCATCAATGTTTTTCATATGCAAGTTTTAATTTGATCCTTTGACCTGAACTCACCATGGTTTCCTACATGAGTTTAGCATATCTTGATATTGTCAAACGTTAATCCTTAATTGGATGACTATAAAGATAATTGAATGATATGTTGTAAGTCATGCGGATGAATGTTAGTGAGCAAGATGGGATTTGGCACTCTCATATAACGGGAGTAAGATATCTGTGTGCCCCTCGATGAATTTAAACTGAGAAATGCATGGCCATGCTCAAATGGATTGAAAGTCAATCGTTTGTTTTGAACAGTTTAACTGCGGAATCGAGAAAGTCATAACTGAACTATATAGGGATGACACTACTCCTTCCTTATGGTCAATTTAGGTATGAGATGACAAAGGGATCATCGGTGTACGATTAGTTATAGTGCAAGTGGGAGATTGTTGGATTTTCCCTACGAACTAATCATAGTAAGAATTAATAATTGCATTATTGGTTGGACTGTGGAAACCGATCTTTACTTAATTTGGGTAATTGTAATGTTTTGCTCGAAACCAATTACGGTTTGTGGGCCCCAAAAGAGTTTTGGACTTGCTGCCATATTAAGTAAACCAGCAGGGTCGCACACTTAACAGGCTCGTTTTATTAGAAGGGTCTAATTCGGATTAGGTCCATCACACACTTAACTTAATCAGCCCTCCTGCCTCTTTATATATATCGTGACTTCTGATCAGTTAGGGTTACACGTGATATCAGTTTTCACGAAACCCTAACTGTGTGCCATTAGAGTAAGGAGAGAATGCAGGTTGCGAACGGGGTCGCTGTACTAGCATACTAACGTGTGGATTCGAGCCTGTGTGTGGATACCAGTTGAGGCACGATATCTGACGTGTTAATCCATACCCAATCACTGTTCATCCAACCAGCAACCAACGAAGTGAGGTAAGATTTCGATTTGATATTTAATTACAGTAATCACTTATTTTTTGGGTTAATTAAATTTCTATTATACATGTATGATCATTTTAGTAGTTAGAAATTCCTTCATATAGCAACACGGTAAGAGCAGTGATCCTTTCAACACCGAAAATGAACCTCATAACCTAATAGTGGATGAGCAAAGAAAAAAAAAAAGAAAACCTAAATAGTCACCTTTGTAAAACCCTAATAAGCTCTTCTAATCCCTATTTTCTCCTCCGTTGTTCAGAGCGAGAGCAGTAGCCCAAGACTCCACTCGTCACTGCCTCTCCTCTTCAGGTACTTTCTCTCTCCTCATTTTCTTTCCATTGCAACAACAAATAACACTTTTTGCTGCTTTGTTCTTGTTTTTTGATATCTATCTCACCATTTTAGATTTTTTTAGAGTGTAAAGATATCTGTTTGTATAATGAAATTGTAAAGCAATTGGAAATTCAATTTAAGATGTGGGTTTTGTTGGGTTTCTCTTTTGAGCACGAAAGCTGGTAAAGAATTGATCTTTTTTGCTTCTTTTCCTTGTTAATTTTTGAGTTTCACGATTTGGGTTTTTCTGGTTTTTCTTTGTTGAGCATAATAGCTGGTAAAGAACTGATTTTTTTTTACTTGTTGAATTTTCAGTTTCTAAGAGGTTGGGGTGCATTTAGATTTATAATTGATTTGTATTTCATGGTTAGTTTTTCAGTTGGTTTACTGATAGTAATTCCTGCTTCTGTATTTTTTACTTGCTTGTTCTAATTTAATGGTGCTACTGTACTGTCTATAAGAGATTGAGTGGTTTTCTTGTTGTATTGGTACAATGTTTAAGTTAGCAAATAACACGTTTTGCTGATTTGCTTGTTAACGATGAATTTTAGGGTTTTGTATTTTTCAGTTGAGTGATATTTGTGTGTTTCATTGTCATTTTCGATAGGATCTCTGAAAGTTCTCTCTGTATTATTTTTTATAATTACGTGAATTCTGCAAGTCTCTGGATATGCGTGTTCATTGCTGATACAAACTGCAAGGTGTATTTATTAAGGCTGTTCATAAATATCTGTATCCGAGCATCCGATCCTATCTGAAATTTCGGATTCGGATACGGATATCGTTTATCCAGAATTTCGGATATTCGGATATCCGAAAAACTTTTTTTGTTTTTTTTTTTTTTTGGGAAAATTGGCTACCAATAATCCGAAGTTTGGGCGATCCGCCGCAATACTCCTAAGTTTGTCTTCCTCTCAGAATAATCCCAAGTTTGCACTCGTCCGCCCATAACAGTCTAAATGAGAACGACGTTAAAACGCCGTTAACATCTGTTTATAATTTTATTTGAGTGACATCAGTTAGTGGAATAAGTGTGTTTAACTTACTCCATAGATGTTAAAACTTAAATTCCCAACCCAAAAACAAAACTCTTCCCTTCCTATGCCATTAACAAGATCGAGGTGTACCCCCCAACCCAAAAATTGGACATAATATCAATGGCGAAAGAGTGGCAAGAATGATGGTTGAAACTCCACCATGTCCAGAGTTTGGACAACTCCTCACCATTCTCACTCAAAAACCAACAGGAGAGAGAAATTCTCCGAGCACACATCACTCAACAATGGTGAACCTCGACCAAGCTCGCCAAACTCCATACCCTCCTTGTTCACCATTACCAAACCCTCAATTATCTTCAATATTCAAAGACATGTCCAATTTCACAACCCCTAAAAGAAAAATGACCTAAATAAATATCAGTACCACCCTCCAATAGTTTACCGCCTCAAAATGAACCCTGTCATTTTCTCTCTCCTCTCACCATTGTTGTCCCCGCCCCTCCACACCAACGGCATGGTGTTTGCGTTTATTAAAGCTCGAGCAATCGCAGTCGTCACAAAAGAAAGAGATGAGAAGGATAAATAGTTGAAATCTTTAGCCAAATCGCTTACAACAACTTGGCTTAATCTCTTTTTTGAAAACCCTAGATCTTGATGAGGTTGTGAAGCTGAAGATGAGGGTGAATCGAATATAAGGAATGTGAAAGGAGAGACTAAGATGATTGTATTGTTAGAAATTTAAAGGCGATGGTGAAAGGGATCGAAGGAACCTCCATCCACCATTGTTGAGTTTGTTATGTTAGATTGAATTGGTGTAAAAATGGAGCTGATGATGAGTGAAGGGGTTTGAAGATGAAGCCAAAAAAAAAAAAAAAAAAGAAGAGGAATTTGGGGTTTTTTGATCTTAGGCTTGCAGCTTTAAATGTTTTTTTTTTCTTTTTCTTTCAAACCGTCAACAAGTATTAACGGGCGTGAACGGCAATTTAACGCCGTTCTCATTTGGACTGTTATGGGCGGACGAGTACAAACTTAAGATTATTCTGAGATGAAGATAAACTTGGGAGTATTTGCGACGTACCCTTCAAACTTCGGATTATTGGAATCCAATTTGCCCCTTTTTTTTCTAACTTATGTTTTACTCTGTAGAATACTAGTTCCCCCCAAAAAAACCCCAAACCCTACTTTATTTTAGTTTACAACCGACATTCGTTCTCATTTCTCTCTATCTCATTTTCAGATCCCCTATCTCTCTCCTATCTCTCTCCTATCTCTCTCTCTTTACTCCTGCGGACTACCGTCGGCGTCTTGCCGTCGACCGCCGTTCATTATCGCCATTCACCGCAGGCTTCAGACTTCAGTGGTCAATCTTTCATCCATACATCACTTTGTTGTTCAGGTGAGAAATCCTTTCTCTTTCTTCTATTTTTCATTTCAATTCAATTAGATGTTTCATTGTGCCATTGTCTCTACTTTCTCTTTCTTCTAGTTTTGATTCCATTTCAATTAATTTTTTTTTCTTTTTTTCGCAGAATCAGATCCACAGAATAATTAGCCAAGTTTCTCAGTCTATTTCAAGGTTATTTTCATTTGCCCTTTTTTTTATTTTTTTTTACTTGCGAAATTGTGGTTTTAGACTTTTAGATAGTATTCTGTCAAATTGTTATTTTCTTTAATAAGTAATTTTGAAGAGAAAGGAGACTTTTAGATAGTATTCTGTCAAATACTCCCTCCGTTCCCGTAAAATGATAACATTTGCTTTTTGATGGTCAAACTTTACTAACTTTGACCATTGATTTCGGAAAAAAATATAAGAATTTACAATGTAAAAATACTATTGTTGGATTCTTTTTAATTAGTACTTTCGGAAAATCTATTTTTTATAGCTTGTGTATTCATATAAACAATGGTCAAAGTAGTGCATTGGAGACCGTGCAAAAGTAAATGTTACCATTTTTCAGAAACGGAGGAAGTACCATTTATGTAGTGATTGGAGAATTGCTATTATAAAATAATTGTTACTAGTTTTGTGAAAAAGTAATATATTTCTCGAATTCTCACTCTATAATTTTTTTTACTGTTTTTCTGTACTTCGTGGATTTGAAAACTTTATATTTCATATGTATCTCGGAAACTAGATTTTTGATATTATGTATTTAGGATATTATTATTATCTTAGAGATCTTATGTATTTACCGAAACTTGTATTATATATGATACTTCTCGAATTCCCTCTCTACTGTTTTTCTGATGCATCTAGATGGAGTTGAAAGGTGAATTTTAGGGTTTTGTATGTTTGATTTGGGTGATATTTGTGTGTTTCATTGGCATTTTGGATAGGATATCTGAAATTTCCCTCTAGACTATTTTTTCTCTAGTTATGTGCATTTTGCAAGTCTTTGGTTGTCTTTGTTAATTAGTCTTGCGTTAGGTGTTTGAATAGAAATCTGTTTGCATTTCATTTATATGAAATTGTTAAGCAATTGGAAATCCAATTTAAAATGGGGGTTTGTTTGGTTTTCTTTTTCTTAGCATAAAAGCTGGTAAAGAACTGGTCTTTTTGCTTGTTAATTTTTTTTTTGAGGGAGTTTAACGATTTGAAGTTTGCTGATTTTTCTCTGTTGAGCATAAAAGCGGGTAGACAACTGTTCTTTTTGCTTCTGGAGTAATTGATAAGTGGTCGTGGTGTCACTAGTATTTATTGATTTGGGTTTCATTTTTGATTTTTCAGTTGGTTTAATGACAATAATTTCTGTTTCTGTAATTTTTGTTGCTTGTTCTAATGTCAACATGTTACTGTCTATAAGAGGTTGAGTGGTTTTCTTGTTGTATTGTTAGGGCCCAGAGTTTTTCCTCTACATTACGCTCAGTGATTTCTGTTGCTATAATCTTAGTTGTATGTTTGTATTTTTAAGGAGCAGCAGTTGTATTTTTGATTTATTTGCTGTTAAGTTGGGTTTTGAAGAGGATGAGAAAAGTGTTCATGTTTTCTGGTTTCGAGCTTAGATATCTAAGGTGTTACGTGACGCCAGACCAATAAGGTCTTCTTTCAGGAGGATGGGAATACTTCTAGGGGCTGTTGCTTTGCTCAGCTTAGTTGTTTTGTGTTGTAATTCTATTTCTGGATGTCATTTTTCCGAATACTGGCATTCTAGCATTCCATCTTGTTATTTGAAAGTTAATTGCTTTCTGTTGTGTTGAATGGGAAGACGCGGAGAAGTTTACTCAGATTAGATTCTTCATTCTTGTCAAGGGTGGAGGCTGTTTTGAAGTTACTGTTGTTTTTCTCAGCGTGACCGTTTGGTTATGAGCTCCCTTTGTGATTGGATGGAAATATGGTGTGTTGCCTTGAGCCCCTGTTCTGCCTACTACAAAGTTACAGTAGTACTGGAAGTGAAATGCTTCAGCTGCAGTTTGGGATGGATTAAATTTAGAGATATCATTGTCACTGGTGGTTTATTAAAATGTTGCATTTTATTTTACCACAAACCTTTCTCTTGGGATTTTTTTATTTATCTATTTTGATTTCTCTTGGATTGTTCAGTGTAGGATGACTGACAAACATGAAACAACTTCTCTAAGGATTATTGTGTTGAATATTGCTGTTTTGCTTTCTATCAGTAAATGAATACTCTCTCTGTTCTTAAATTACAGGTAAGTTTTTTTAAGCTTGTGAGATGGGTCGTGTTCGCACAAAGACTGTGAAGAAGTCTTCCCGCCAAGTCATTGAGAGGTACTATTCTCGAATGACACTGGATTTCCACACCAACAAAAAGGCCTTGGAGGAGGTTGCCATCATTCCTTCCAAGCGTTTGCGCAACAAGATTGCTGGTTTTTCCACTCACCTTATGAGGAGAATTCAGAAGGGTCCAGTTCGTGGAATCTCTCTGAAATTGCAAGAGGAAGAGCGTGAAAGGCGTATGGACTTCGTACCTGCCGAGTCTGCCATTAAGACTGACTCAATCCCAGTTGATCCAGAGACCATCGACATGCTTGCTGCTCTTGGAATGTCTGACCTCCCTGGAATTATCAAGACCGAAGCAGAGGTTATGGCACCTGCACCAGCTTTTGGTCGTGGAGCTGGTGGTCCAAGGAGGTACTAGGATATGTCCTTTTTTGTGTTTTGCAAGAAATAGACTGGTTTAATTTTGATGTCGGTTCCTTAGATGTTAATTGTGGATCTTTCTATTTGTTTGTTTAGTAGGATGAAGCTTTTTGTTCTTAGCAAGAGTTACTTCGCTAATTCTCATACAGTTCTCGGATAGATGCTTGTTGAATTGATCTATTAAGTTGCATTACACAGTAAGTCAGTACGTGTGATATTGAAGAGTGGATTTACATCAAATGGAAGTTTCGTAGGTAATTCCTGTCGTGAGTTTCATTTTGATTAGCCAAATTCAAAGTAGTGTTACAACAGTAAAAACGCCTTAATTTTGAGATGGTAGTGATTGAAGCTTTTCTCCATGGCTTGCTTCAATTGAAGCTGAAGTTTCCTTGTTTAGTTACTACTAGTAAAACAGAACGTGCAACACACGTATAAATCATTTTGTTTGATATGTGTAAGATAAAAATTTGCATGATAGGATCTATTCATATTACACAACTCGGCCTTTGGTTTCACCAGTCTAAGCATTTGCATCTCTAAACTGATACTATGTTGTTGAACAATTACTGGACTTAAGTGTATTTTCCATGATCCATTTCCACCCGCTACCTTCCATTCACCAAAAGTATTCAATGCGAGAACACAGCTCACAATCCTTGCAGTTTTACCACCCTGCACTTTCCATTCATACACAACAAAAAGAATGTTTTTTTTTGTTTGTTTGACCACAGGTTCACCCAAGTCCTTTAGGCCAAGACTAATCCTATTCGCACCAGGTTGGCCTATAAAGGGATAAAGTGCTCTCATTAAGTAGTTTTTCCATTCACAAGATTCGAACCCTCGACCTTGCTTAAGGGATGAGAGTGCCAAACCACTCATACCAATCACTTATTGGTTAACAAAAAGAATGTTAATAGTGCTTAAAAGCATCATATTTCATCAAATCAGAACCTGAAGGGCATTCCACTCGGTCACTTAGAGTCATGTTCAAAACGACAACATAAGATCGAGGAACAAGAGGATTCATTGCACTGAATGACTGACCTGTTCCAAATCAGAGACCTTAAAAGTACGAAGCCCCATTTCTTCCATAGCCACCAGGAAGTTCCTCACATTTTCGAAGTATTGGTACACCATTAGAGCAGCAATTAAAGAGTACCTTTGGAACAACACCAGGCTGAACCTTATTGATGGCAGTGCACAAAATTATCCCCACTTCTCAACCCAAGTCTGAAATCTTCTTCTGAAGGCTTCAGCAGGCAAATGTTTAGAACATCCAACTCCTACTATGTTCCTTAACCAACCAGCCGCTTCAATCTTCATATTGTGGTTGAGTGAAAAGTGAATTAATCTAGAAATACTACATGCTTACAATGAAAAGTGAATTAACCAAGGAGGTGTGGTTGAGTGGTATGGGCTCATTCATCCTTAACCAAGGTCGAGGGTTCGAATCTCGCCTTGGGCATGAAGCAACTTTAAATTTCTTGGCCAGTTGTCCCACCCTTTGAGGTGCCTACAAGCCAGCGCGGGGAGATAGTCACTGTTGTCGATGGTGGATACCCTTGGTCGTGAACCAAAAAAAAAAACAATGAAAAGTGAATTATACGTGCAGCACACTCAGCAGCTTCACGTACGGCAGCAACTTGATCAGAGAAAGACACCAAAAGTAATGGCAACATCTCAATCACATAGCTGAACACCAAAAAAAAAGAGGAATGATAAATAGGAAGAAAATTATCACAAAAGCAAACAATGGCTACAAACCTAAGGAGAGCCAACATGAACATGCACGTAGTTTTACAGAAAAACTTACGGTTCAAATCAATTTCCCAGCTTGTCACACAGACACTCGAATCCAATCAGTGCTCCCTCACGACATCTATTATATATATATATATATATATATATATATATATATATATATATAAAAGTGAATGTTGTTACATGATACAATGACTACGTAGGACTTGCCAAGTAAGCATATTGTCATGTAATATTGCCATGTAAGCCAAACATGAATCTTAATGTATCAAACAAATAAATAAGAGACTTTTACAATTTATGCATTAATTAACATCCCAACATATATTATCCTATGTGTGATCCTAATATATCAAATTCTAATTATTAGATAATTCATCATAAAGAACTCATAAAGAATGCTTGAGTTCAAGAATAACGAAGACGGACTAAGATTACTGTTTAATGCGTCTATTTAATATTAAATTATTGTTATATCTCCAATGGAAGAGGTAAGAGCCCGCGCTAGATTGACACCGTAGATTTTGACACATAAGCAAATATTGACATGTCTTCAAATAGTCTACGTGCATGTACTTCTATTTGTACTATTTAGTTCTCATCTTAATGGTCATTGTATAAGTGCATGTATCTTCAATTAGTACTATTTGTATAGGTGCATGTATATTCTATTAGCACCATATGTCGATTAGGAAATGTTTTTATTTGGAACCAAATATTTATATATAAAATCGTGCATCACGCGGGCATGCAACTATAAATAAACATGAAAACAAGAAAGTTGATTTGAGTATAGAAATGAAGAGGTCCACATGTTAGAAATTCCGTAGCAAGATGTTGTGACATAGGCGGAAAAAGTGTTTCAAGTTTGTACAACAAAAATATTTTCGTTGTTATAAACACACAAACCGTGCATCGCACGGGAATGTAACTAGTTTTGTAGAATTCCTGAATTTATTATTTATTATTTTTTTATTTTTATTTTTATTTTTGTTTTTGCTAATCAAAAAGAGGGTGCAAGTGAATGGCGACCGAGGCACCCCCACTACATCATGTTCGGACTCTCGTGTTCAAAAGCGAACATATCAGACTAGCTGAACAACCAGCGCAGGCACTGACCCCCTCAACGTAGCACAAATAAGAGGTTAGTATAGTTCCTAGAAGCCAACAGACACGAGGCATTGAGGGAATGAGGATTCGAACCCATGACCTTGCCTTACAAAACTACTTGGAAGTAAGCTTAGAACAATTAGACCACCACCCTTGTTAGTAGAATTCTTGAACAATTATTTAACAAAGGATGACTATAATATAAAGAAAAATCTCTAGCTACTAAAGAGCATATCTATGAGAGAATATTGCAGATAATGGCTCACACCAACTGAGAGCCTGACGTATCATATATATAGAGAGATATACAGAGTCCAAAACCTAAACCGATTCAGTTCAAAACCTAAATCGATTCAGTTTCCTAAATAATAAATACTTTACATATTTAATTTCCTCTATTACGCTCCCTCAAGCTGATCGGGGGGACGCACGAACAGATTGGACTTAAGAAAATGGAACTGCGGAGACGGAAGGGCCTTGGTCAAAATATCGGCAAGCTGAAATCTTGTAGGAATATAGCGAACTACCAGATCACCATGAGCAACACGCTCACGAACAAAATGATAATCTACCTTGACATGCTTGGAACGATCATGAAGAACAGGATTCGCTGTTAAGTATATAGCACTGATGTTGTCACACAGAAGACGAAACGGTTGACGAAGAACAAGACCAATCTCAGCAAGAAGCTGACGAACCCAAGTAGTGTCAGCAACCGCATACGCAATTGCCCGATACTCTGCTTCAGTAGAGGATTTGGAAACTGTAGGCTGTTTCTTACTACGCCAGGAAACAAGATTATTTCCAAGAAATATAGCATACCCAGTCGTGGAACGAGAACTGTCTGGACATCCTGCCCAATCTGCATCAGAATACGCCACCACAAGACTTGGAGAAGTAGACTTGCGGAAAAACAAGCCATGGTCACTAGTGCCCTGTAAATATCTGAAAATGCGCTGAACAGCACGCATGTGAGTAGTACGAGAAGCATGCATAAATTGACAAACCAGATTGACAGCAAAAGCAATATCAGGCCTCGTCATAGTTACATATTGCAAAGCACCTACCATGCTCCGATACGTAGAAGGATCTGCAAGTAATTCACCATCTGCAAGAGATAATGTCGTACGAGATACTAGAGGGGTGCGCACAGATTTAACCGTATGTAAGTGAAACTTGGTCAACAAGTCCTGAACATATTTCTGTTGGGTTAGGGAAATGCCTAAGGGAGTACGCACTACCTGAATACCAAGGAAATAGTGAAGATCTCCAAGATCCTTCATGGCGAATGTGGTGGAAAGTAATGTAATGAGATTGTGAACGAGAGTGGGGTCACTTCCTGTTAGTATTATATCGTCGACATAAAGAAGCAAAATAATAACAGAAGGACCCGAACGACAGATAAACATGGAGGAATCAGACACGCTGCAAATAAATCCATAAGACAAAAGAAAACTGCTAAAACGTTGAAACCAAGCCCGAGGTGCCTGTTTAAGACCATATATCGACTTTTTGAGCCGACACACATGACTAGGGAATTGAGGATCAACAAAACCAGGGGCTTGGGTCATATAGACCTCCTCTTGCAAATACCCATGTAGAAAAGCATTCTTAACGTCTAGTTGACGGATTGTCCAATCACATGTTAAAGCAAAGGAAAGAACAATTCTAATAGTGGCAGGTTTAACAACAGGGCTAAAAGTCTCATGGAAATCAATGTCAGGCTTCTGACTATTCCCACATGCAACCAAACGTGCTTTTAACCTCTCAACAGTCCCGTCAGAGTTATATTTAGTTTTGTAAACCCACTTACACCGAACCAAATTCTTTGTTCTGTCAAAAGGTACCAAGTCCCAAGTATTGGTCGTAATAAATGCATTAAATTCCTCTGCCATAGCCTGTTTCCATCTGTCATCTGTCATAGCTTCTTTAAAATTACGAGGTTCCACAATTTTAGACACAGAACTAAGAGACATCAAGACACGAGGCTTGACAATACCAGATTTAGAACGTGTGTGCATATATGTTGCTTGCGTGGAAACCACGGGAGGTGGACACGACGCAGGAACAAGTGACAGAGATGTGGAACTCCTGAGTGGAGAGCTAGATAGCTCATGAGTAGGGGAGGGTGACTCAGCGAGCATAACAGGGGAAGGAGAACAAACAAGAGGACTCGGAGCAGGGGAGACACGCACAGAAGACGGACTGGACACAACTCTGGTCGGAGGCTGATGAGACACAGGAGACATGAACACAAGTTGGGCTTGAGACAAAGTCGCTAGGGGATGAGACAGGGGTGAGAGATGATGACACCACAGGGGGTGTGTCATTACGAGTAGACACAACAGGGGGCTGTACGGTGGCTACAGGAACCTCATCACACACAAGTGGAGACCTGACCTGGGAAGACGGAGACAAATCGGGGACAGACGCAGACACAACGGGAGATACGACTACTGGTGGCAGCATGCAGACAGGGGGCGACGAAGGAGCCGTGTCAGCGGCCAATTCCTGAGTAACGGGTAAGGACCATGGGGCAGCGAGAGTCAGGGGATCAGCATCATAGGACTTAAGAAAGGGAGGAGCATTGACAACAAGATCAGGATACGGGAACTTAGATTCATGAAAACGAACATGACGACTCACAAATACTTTACCAGACAAAGGGTCAAAACAACGATAACCTTTATAATGAGGCGCATAGCCCAAAAAAACACATTGACGGGATCGAGGATGCAATTTATTCGAAGGTTGTGCAGAAAAATTAGGAAAACACTCACAACCAAAGACTCGAAGAAAATCATAGTCGGGAGGTTTATGAAACAATTTTTCAAACGGCGAGACACCGCCTAAGACAGGAGAAGGAAGGCGATTAACAATATAAGTTGCCGTATAAGCAGCGTCAACCCAAAATTGAGCTGGCATGCGAGCCTCAATGAGGGAGGTGCGAACCATCTCAATAAGATGACGATGTTTCCGTTCGGCAACTCCATTTTGAGCTTGTGTGTCAGGACACGATTTCCGAAAATAAATACCACAATCCAATAAATGTTGTTTAAGGGGACTATTATCAAATTCACGACCACCGTCACTTTGATACATTTTAATACGACAATTAAATAAATTTTCAACCAATTTTTGAAAATTCAAAAAATGACCAAAAACTTCGGATTTTCGCTTCATGGGGTAAATCCACGTAAATCGAGAAAAATCATCAATAAACGAGACATAATATTTATAACCCAAATTAGATAAAACAGGTGATTGCCAAACATCAGAATGTATCAAATATAAGGGAGAATCATAACAATGATCCGCAGCAGTAAACGGTAAACGGTGAGATTTCCCAATCCGACAAGAGACACAATTATCACCAAACTTTGAAACAGAAGGTAAAAGTTTTGCACTCCTTAATTTATCAATAGTCCTATTACTAGTATGACCTAGACGACGATGCCATAGATCCCCGGACTCTCTAGTAGCTACGAACGCAGGGGTTGACTCGACAACAGCAACAGAGGACCCAATGGGATAGACACCACTCGAACTATTGCCACGCAGAAGAATTGTCATCGTCTTATTGTCCTTAATAGAAACAACAGACTCATTAAACTTCACATGAAAAGCATTATCAACACACAGACGCTTCACAGAAAGTAAATTATGTTTCAATTGAGGAACATGATAAACAGATTTCAAAAGAAGAGGCCTGGCAGAGGTTTTTAATGTTGCTTGACCAACACCTTTAATGGACAATAAATTACCATTACCAACTTGAACACGATTCAATCCAGTGTAAGGTTTTAACGGAGAAATTATACCTTCTGATGGGGTCATATGAGAAGCTGGTGCAGAATCAGCATACCATGTGGGATTGGTCATATTCCCTACATCCATTGCAGCGTAAGCAGGTCTCTGCATAACGATCAGGACAATTGGCCCCTCCATGGCCAGGAGAAAAGCATATTTGACAGACAATATGTGGGTTAGAGGCATTAGCTCCCGAAGAGGATAAATTACCTGCACATGAAACATTAGTAGGAGTAGGTAAAATACTCCGCAAGGAACTAGAGGACGAAGAGACATTACCCACTGCACTCTGGTTAGTACGGTGCTGTTGACCAGTGGAGGAAGACCGGGATTGCCCTCGATTGTGCTGACCACTACCCTGATTACCGCGCCCCCCGCGGTTGTTTCGGTGGTTATTATTCCGACGGTTGCCTTGATTCCAGTATTGTTGCTTGCTGCGCTGCCCAGATTGTGATGGCACGCCCCCAGAAAAGGACGAAGCACCACCGGTGCTAGTGACAACAGTAGAGGCGAAAGCTTGGTGAGTAACCTCCGCAGCGTCACTAGCTTCCATTCTTTTGAGAATAGTCTCATGAAGAAGCAGGCGATTACCAAGATCATCAAAGTTGATTGTGTCCAAAAATTGAGATATAGAATTGATAAACGGATGATAAGCACGATCAAGACCAAAAATTGTATTCTCAACTAACTCACCATCAGACGCCGGATTATTAATAGAAGCAAGTCGATCAGTAATAATTTTAATCCGACGTAAATAATCATCCATAACCTCAGTATCCCCTTTCTTTAAAGTAGTCAAAGATCGTTTCAATTCAATGGACCTAGCCCGACTAGCATTGTTAAATTTATTGGCAAGGCGAGTCCATATTTGAAAGGAATGAGGCAAGTTATGAACATCAATCAACACATTACTAGTAATAGTAGCAAGCAACCAAGTACGTATATGTTGATCAGTTTGAAGCCAAGAAGTGTAACTAGGATTTTCATGAGCTAAACCAAATTGATCAAAAATAACCTGTTGAGGAGGAGGGATAGTACCATCAATGAAGCCAAGAAGACGTTGTGACGTCAAAAGCGAACGGAACTGAGTATGCCAAGGCAAAAAATCATCGACGGAGCCAAGTCGAGTAGTCACCAAATTGATGACATTGGGAGCAAAGGGGCCTTGAAAGTAGCCCGCCCCTCCACCATAAGAAGAACTCGGGCCAAAAGGACCCGAATTGATGTGCTGCAGACCGCCGTGAGCAAGAGACAGGGGCTCAGGAGCACCCGCAGTCGATCGATTGAGATGGAATTGCGGGGGTATGGACGGCTGAGACGGTGGCCAAGACACGGCCGAGTAGGCTGTGGCTGAGTGAGCCCAAAATTAGGTGGAGGAGGAAAGAGAAACCCCTGGGTGGCAGCGGAATTCGTGACCATGGACGACGCCGGTGAGAGGTGGTCAAGAGAGACCGAGATCGGCGAAGTCACCGACTGAAGGGTGGTGGCGATTGATTGAGGTACGGTGATGGTGGTTGTGGTGGCGATCGGCCGAGAAAAACTCTGAGAGGAAGAGCTCGGGGTGGTGACGATTGAGTGAGGGATGGTGATGGTGGTACCGATCGGCGATGTGGGGTGGGGCTGAGACGATGAAGTCGGTGACGATGGGGTTGGGACGAAGGTTCTGGCGTCGACATAGATCACGAAGCAAAGAAACCAAATTGATTTTGGATTTGTTTTCGTGACTTTGATCAGATTTGGGGTTTTTGTTTTTTTTTTTTTTTAAAAAAAAAAAAAAATAGAGAGGCTCAGGATCTCTGCTCTGATACCATATGAGAGAATATTGCAGATAATGGCTCACCCCAACTGGGAGCCTGACGTATCATATATATAGAGATATACAGAGTCCAAAACCTAAACCGATTCAGTTCAAAACCTAAACCGATTCAGTTTCCTAAATAATAAATACTTTACATATTTAATTTCCTCTATTAATATCCATTAATGCATATGGAACTTGTACAAATACATGAACAGCAGACAACAAGTGCAATTTTAACCGTACCAGTGTAAAATCACCCACAAGAGAAAATGTGCAAGCTAAGTTCTGCAAACATGGGCCTAAACATAAATACACGTTTTAATGAACTCAGGGATTAAAGAGTTTTAAAGGAAAGAGAATACCAGAAATGATCAATTTACATGCCATATAATTCAATTACTTCAATTCAGGAGAGAAAAAACGCGAAAAGTTTCAAAATGTTGAAACCTTGCATTCGTTGATACACAACACACAACAACAATCAACCCGCCATATAATTCAATAATTAAAATGCTGGAAAAACACTAAGAGTGTCAATTTGCCGAAACCTGGAGTTTGCTGATAGATACACACAATAATCAAAACGCCATTTTCAAAACTTAAATTCAGGAAAAATACGCAAAGAAAGCTTCAAAATCTGGAACCCTAGAAATTGTCTATACATACAAACAATAACTCAAACGCCACATTCCATAACTCAAATTCAGAAACACAAAACGCGAAGTAAAAAAGTGTTGAAACCTGGAATTTGTCGACAGGAAAATCATACATGGAGGTAAGTTCATCAGCATCAATAACTCTTCCGCCAAATTCTCTCACTTCATCACACAATTTCTGAACTGTATGCAATTTGGACTCATATCCACTCCAAGCTGGTGTATCCTGTCTTTGGAATTGCTATAATTTCACAAGCTCGTGTATCCCGTCTTTGCATTTCGTTGGTACCCGCTCAAAATTGAACACAATTGTGGTTAAATTCAATTCTCTCCACTGAAACCCCAAAAAACAATTTTTAAGGAGAGAGAGAGAAAGAGAGCATACGCAACAGCAACTCCGGTGACGGCAAGAGTGGAAGATCTAGAGGCTGTATGTCCAATTCGCCTGAAAACAATCGATGAAACCCTATAAAGGTTAGTACCTGAGTAGAGAAAGCCAATAAGCCATGGAGGAAGAGAGAAAAATGGTGGAGGAAGGGGGTTTGGAAATGGCGAAACTAGGAATGGGAGAGAGAAACAGAGGAATGTGGGTAGTGGGTGTTGTCACTGTTGTGAGTGATGAGGAGAGAGAAATGGGAATTTGGGGCTGGTTGCGAAAATGAAGGGGTTGTGTTGGGCCTGTTGGCCCTTGGGCTACTGGATTTACTTAGAAGAGCAGTCGGTTCAAAGCCATCATTGAAGGGCATATTCGACAACGGTCGGTCAAGAACAGCTGTCGAATGGCATTACAGGGCACAGGCTACAGACTAGACTAGCCTTGCCTTGCCATTGATGAGCATGGTGGGTGAAAATTATTTACTGTTATTTTGATAAATCATAGCCCAGTAGGCACTCAGCTTGTTTCCTAACAAAATTACCACACACCTGGACCTTGTAATGAAAATAGGAATCAAGACCGACGCAAGAAACAAGGAAACATTTTGGACTTGATTGATGGTCTTTTTTGTAAAACATTTTCCCTGACCAATTAATCCATTACGTCTCTTTTTTTTTTTTTAATTTTCCGATTTTTTTTTGTAGACGTAGCACTTCTTCAGTTGGTCCATATTGGTGAACTGACTGAACTTGATGCCATCAATATCCATGAGTCTGACTGCGCCTTCTAACAGAATGTCTTTGATGATGAACGGGTCAAACCAATTTGGTCGAAAATTGCCTCTCGGGTTGGTAACTGGGGCACATAATTCTTTCCATACTAAGTCCCCTTCATTTAAATTCCGAGGTCGAACCTTTTTGTTGAATGCTCTTGCCATGCGTTGCTGGTACATGTGGGAATGGTCTAGGGCCCGTAGGCATTTTTCATCCGTGAACATGAGCTCTTCGTAGCGGGCTTGTAACCATTGGGTTTCGGGAATTTCACCCTCTAGGGCTATCCGCATGGAGGGTAGTTGGACTTCTATGGGTAGAACTGCTTCCATTCCGTAGACTAGGGAATAAGGTGTTGCTCCCGTAGAGGATCTTATGGATGTTCTGTATCCCCAAATGGGCAAATAGGAGTTTGATGGGCCAATCTTTGTAGTTTTCTATCATCTTTTCAATGATAGTCTTGAGGTTTTTGTTAGCGGCTTCTACTGTGCCATTGGTTTGGGGACGGTAAGGGGATGAGTTGTGGTGTTGGATTTTGTAGTTCTTGAGGAGGGTGGCTCTCGGCTTTGAAGTGGGATCCATGGTCACTGATAATTTCATGCGGAACACCGTATCGGCAAATGATATTGTTCCTCATGAATTTGGACACTTGTTTGGAGGTAAGGACAACATAGGATTGGGCTTCGACCCATTTGGTAAAATAGTCTATGGCTACTAGGATGTATTCATGTCCTCCCGAGCCCTTTGGGGTGATCTTACCAATGATATCTATTCCCCATGCGGAAAATGGCCAAGGGGATGTGAAGTTGTGGAGCATTGAGGGTGGCATATGCTGCAGGTTGGCATATATCTGACATTTCTTGCCCTTCTTGACATAGTCGTAGCAATCCCTTTCCATAGTGGTCCAATAGTATCCCAACCGTAGGACCTTTCTAGAGAGCATTCGATCATTCATGTGTGGCCCGCACACACCATTGTGTACCTCGTCCATAATCTCTGCGGCTTCTTCGGAGTTCACGCATCTGAGGTTGACACCGTTGTGGGACTTTCTATACAGAACCCCCTTGTATTCTATGTATTGCGCCGCTAAGAGACGGATGGGTCGTTAAGCTCTTAATGGTGCATCTTGAGGGTATGTACCTTTGGTAATGTAATTGAAGACGTCTTGGTACCAAGGATCCTCTTCGATTGGAGCCAAACTCATCTCTGTATCGAGGTTGTTGCAAAAGGCTGGCTCGCTTCTTCTTGTGGAGCGGCATTGTTGAGAGAGTTCAGCCACTCAAATTCCTGTAAAAGTGAAAAATTTCATTCTTGCTTTGCGAAGTTTACTTACATTGCTTAAATTGATTAATTAATGATTTGTGCAACTTTGTATTCATTGGATTTATCAATAGCTAAACAAAGAAAGAAGTGAGCAAGAGGACTTTTTATTAATTTGCTAAAAGAGATAAGCACACATGACTTTAGAGAATAGGGTCTCTAATACCCGTCAAAAAGAAACTAGACTTAGAAGGAAAGTAAAAGGGGGAACACCCCCTATTCAAGACTCAACCTAAAGATTTAGCTAGGACCCTAACTCGACAAAACTTGGGGACTCAGACTCGATTCCTCTAGCTCTTGTGGGTAACCAATTAACTTCAGGCTTCCTCTTCTTCCTTTAGAGGCGGCGGAACTTCTCCACTATCTATGATCTTCTGTATATCATCCTTCAGGCGAATGCAGTCATCCGTGTAGTGGCCAAAGGTCTGGTGATAGCGGTAGTAGGAGTCTTGGTCTTTGTTCATTTCTTGGAGGTTGTCAGCGGGAATCATGGGTTTAAGTCCTCCTCTCCATATGAGGGTGTTCATGACATTGCCGATGGGGATGTTTAGCTGTGTATACTGTTTTTGGTCGAAACGACACCATCCTTTTATAGCCCAGGAACTAGGTGACCACATGGTTCCTTGATCAATGAAGGTGGTGATTACCCTTTTTAGATGCTTGCATTGATTGGTATGATGCCCATTGGTTTCGCAATACTTGCACCGAAGATAGGGATTTCCGTCCCTAGGAAGCATGCGAGGGGTAGGCCTCATTGGATATGCATATCCATACTTGACCATCTTGCTAAACATTTCGTCTTGTTGGAAGCAAGCCTCCCCTTTGGCCAGAATAATGTTGCATTCTGTGGGTTTTTTCAGTGAAGTAATTTTCTCCTTCATTTGCCGAATTGCATTGTGGTGGTGTGACACATAGATGGAAATCCCTTCAATGGTTTCTTTTATTTCTTCGAACTCATCAGGCTCTCCTATTTCTTCAGAAGGATAGGTCTCGAATTCCCTAGAACTATTTGAGTTGTAAAATTTGGTGTCCTCCTTCATGAGGGTTACTTCTTCGAAATAGAATCCTCAAAGGTCAATATCCTCACTATCATGTTCTATTTTAAAGACAGGAGTCTTGTCAATAGTTGCTTTAATGGGGTTGGCCTCGATTTCCACAATTTCTCCCTCTAACATCATTTTGACTTTCTGGTGGAGGGTAGAGGCTACAGCATTTAAACCATGGAGCCAATGTCGCCGCAATAACAAGTTGAAAGTAGCCGGAATATCAATTACGTAAAACTGGACCATTTTCTCTATAGCCCCAGAGGTGACATTCATAGTTATGGTGCCGAGAACTTTTCGACTGGAGTTGTCTTAAGCGCGCAGACCTTGTGCTGAGTGAGCCAAATTCTTGATATCGATGCCCAATTTTGCTGCGGTTCTCAACGGGCATACATTCACGACAGATTTTTTTCCACTAGGGTCATAGGTACACACTTGCCCATGGCAAATACAGTCAAGTACAAAGCATTATTGTGTGAGGATCCTTCGGGGGGTAGTTCTTTGTCAGAGAAGGTAATGGTTGGTTGAGTTTTATCTCCTACCAAGAAGCTGACCAATTCGTCAGGTCTCATATCCTGTGATACTGAAACTTTTGACAAGGCTTCCAAAATATCCTGGCGATGTTCGTAGGACGAGGCTAAGAGTTGCCAAATGGAGATATCGGCTTTGATTCTTTTGAGTTGCCCTGTGATGGGAGATTCGTTGTCTTTCGCGGGAGCTTCTTCCACTTCTTCTTCAGCTGGAGGTTGGATCCTATCATTGTAGATGTTTGGTGGCCTATAATGACGACAGGAACGTGTCAAATGGGCCACACCTATGGGTGATCTGGTTTGGACCTCCCATACATCTTCTTCGTCACTGTCCCATATTCCGGCAATCTTGAGTCCCAAGGCATCTTCAACACTAATATGTAGGATTGCACCTAAAGGGTTGTTAGACGCTTGACCAGGTTTTGGTAAGGGTATGGTACCGTTCTAAATTCTATCTTGGATAGCGTGTTTAAGAGCCCAATAATTGTCGGTGTCGTGCCCTTTTCCTTGATGGTACTTGCAGTATTCCCCCTCTTTCCAGTTGCGACTCTTAACAGATGGTTTTGGAGTAGGTCCGATGGGCTGCAGCAGATTATTTTTTATCATTCTTTCAAGAGCATGTGACAGAGTCATTCTAAGAGGGGTGAATTCTCTTGGTGGCTTTCTTTCATCAAAGGTATTCACAGCAGCTACCTCATTAACCTGAGCACCAGAGGAGGCCCCAGCAGTTGTCCTCTTGTCTCTCCCGTAAGTGAAGGGCTTAGGGGTGACTTGGTCCTTGTTCTTGTTGAGATCATCTTCAATGAGGATGCCAACGTCATAGAGACGCTGCTATGAGTCGATGGCCTGATATTGAAGGTGACTCGTATAGGCTTGTTGTAGGTTCTTAATGAAATGCCTGATTTGTTCAGTTTTAGAGGGTCTTTCCACCATTTCAGCTATCTTGGATTTCCACCGACGGAGGAATTTAGTGAATCCCTCATTCCTCTCTTGAGTGGTAATTTCAAGCTCCCTCAAAGTGATGGAGAGAGCAGCGTTCTCCTTGTATCGAGCCAGGAAGACCGTGGTAAAATCGGACCAAGTTGGGTAGCTTTCCAGATCTAGGGAGTAGAACCATCGTCGAGCATGTGTATCAAGGGTCTGGGGAAACAGATGGGCATAGAGTTTCTTGTTAATTCCCCTTAGAGCCATAGCGGTAGTGAAGGATTTCAGGTGGTCCTGTGGGTTGTCGACTCCCGTGAAGGTGGGTACTTCAGGCATAGAGAATTGGCCGGAAGCTTACCCTTGATCTTAATGTCAAACTTTCCTACATTGGCACTATAGTTGGGGATCAGGCCACTACTCTTGAGCACGGAGGTGATCTTAGCCAGCATGGCATCTGACCCTTCTTCCTCGGAATCGGAATCGAAAGGGATCCTTGAATCTTCTTCTCCTTTCCTCTCTATATCTTCAACCTTGAGTCGTATCCTTTCTAGCTCGCTCATGAGTTCATCCAGTCTCTCATCAGTAGTCTTTGGCTTTGTGAAGTCGGGAGGGGTGATAGGTGTGGAGAAAAAGGTATATAGTGATGGTGAATTTATTGATGGCGAGGTTGTTTGTGGTGGAGGTAAACGAGAACCTGGAGGTGTAGACGGCTGCGAACCAGCCTTGCCGAAGGCCGAGCCTAACTTTTCTCAACGTTTCCTTTCTTCTTTGGACCCCTTATCCTGAATAGGAAGCACGGAGTACTTAGTAATAATAAAAAACCATGAGACTCTCACCTAATGAAAAGTTGACGCACACATAGAAAGCACAATGTCCTAAAAAAGAAAGGTCCTTAAGCCTAAATGCCCGAATATTTCCCTAATATCCAAGGAAAATAAAGTCAATGAACGAAAATAAGAAAAATAGAAAAAGATGGACTATCCTATTTTTTATTTTTCTAGACTCAAAGAAAATGGAAAACGGGATAAAATAAAATAAAAGAATTTCGGTCTCTTTTTTTTTATTTTTTTTTTGTTCGGCAGCTTCGGTTTTTTGCCGATTTTTTTTATTCTCGATTTTCTTTTCTTTTTTTTTGATCGAATCTGAATTACATCAAAAGACAAAAAGGAAAATAAAGAAATGGAAAAAAGGGAAGGGGAAATTAAAAGACTGACTCTTTTTTTTACTAAAAAGATCCTAGAAGATTGTTCAATGACTTTTTACAATATATCATCGGAAAAATGATGAGTGTTCATTGAATTTGAATTCTCGCACCATCTTCAGGCATTAGGAACTAGCTAAAAATAAAAGAAATGACACCTACCACGTCAGTACATGTTGTCACATAATCACGATATTCATGCGTTTAGGCAAGCATTACAATGAGACAATTACAGGCAAACATGTGATCAGACGGGCATTAAAACGACATATGCACAACAAGCAAGCGAATGCACGAATGTGGCTTAGAGGCTTTTGGCTCCTGTGAGGTTACGACGACAAATTACAATTTCCGTTCGGCGGATGGTCGACACATCAATTGTAATTCTTTTCATCAACAAGGATTGATGAGTCATGGGTGAGGAAGCGTCGATTTGCACGATAGGACAACTGTATATTCCTTTAGATATATGGGTTGTCTACGAGTTGCGACACAAACTTCCTCGAGGGTCAATAAGGGTCAAAATTGTGCCTAAGCACATGCAAATGATGCAAAAATATGGAACATAGTTATTAAATAATTAAGCAAACTTGACTTTCGAGTCTCACCCTCTTAAATAAATCCCCAGTGAAGTCGCCAGTGTAAGGACCCGGGATTTTCGTCCATTCCTTTATATTGTGTATTGGTTTCCACGGAGTGCGTCCTTATAGAAAATTTGTAAGTTGGGGGTTTAGATAAGTTCAAGGGACTATCGAGTTAGAAAAGCTTTTGTAAAGACTTGAATTAAATAAAAAAAACCATGAAAGAGGTCACAAATCTGCTATCGGCGTTTTATCGAAGGGACAAACCGAAAGGACAACCCAATAGCGCGAGAAGTGAATTAATCATATTTTTAGACAAACTCCCGCTCATATAGAACATATGAGTACCCAATAATATAGGGTTCAGGGGCGAAGGTAGGAGGCAAGAAGGTGTTAGGCACCCAACTTGCCCATATTATGATGGCCTCTACTAACTCAAGTTTCTTAATAATTTAAAGACATAATTCCCATGCAAAACCGGATAAACAGCCTCGACTTAGACTATTAATTGTTCACCATAAGCACCACAACATTTATTTAACCCTTGTTTAGACATGCATTTGATTGACAAGTTAAGCATTATAACAGCTATACAAACAATATTTAGGAAGCAATAAAAACATTACTTAGCATGATATCTACATTATGACTACTAGAAAATAACAATTAGGCAATTAATTTAATTTGAGCCCTCAAGGATTTGTACCTGAACTGTAGGCTATATTTGACAAGAATAGTAAAACTAGATCTCAAGTTTGGAAGAAAGATGGGGAAGCTTAGAGTCAATACTACTGAGAATAGAGGTTGTCAACTGTAGACTGTCTGTTTTGAACTAAAGGTGGAGGGTTGTACTTATAGGCGTGGAGGAGTAGGGTTGGACGGCCGAAAATGAGCTGAATGTCGAATTGGGCTTGAAAAATGAGTCGGGCCAGAAGCAGGGTCAGCGCCGCTAGCGGCCCTGGAAATTTGGTCAGCAAATCTCAGGGCCGCTAGCCGTTGTTAGCTGCCAACTGGATGTCATAATAATGACGTCATGAAGTCCATTTTTATTTTCTGAAGGAATTTAAATATTCCTAAAAATGTGAAAATACCGTTTTACCTCTAAACGGTAAAAGACGGTTTTACCCCTAATTGCAACTTGGCGACCGGGAGTCGGAAAGAGGCATGAGACGTGTCGTTGGAAAGCTCTTGAACGGGGCTTTTGAATGGGATTGGAATAAATGAGTGTTTGGAAGAAAAACCTGAGACCTTATCTTAACTATTAAAGCAAAAATAGCAGTTCAAGTTTATAAATTACTTCTTTCATCATCGGGCTTTTACGGAGAAATCTGAAGGCGCTTTTTTGGCATCTACATTGTGATACCCCAATATTTTCTATAATTATAATATCGATCTATAATTCTTTTATAAATAGTTTCGGAGATTTAAATCGTATATTTTTATAACGATTCGATTTACTCAAATTAAGCCATAATAATATTAAGTATTATTATGGGAATTTCGTGATTTATAATTATCAAATTGAGGGATTTAATTAAAATAGTTTTGTACATAAATAAGATTTATTTATATTGTTTTAATTAGTTTTAATTAGCATTTAATTGGTTTTAGTTATTTTAATTAGCAATTAAATCAGAAAATTAATCCTAGTTTGAGTAGGTTTTGTCTTTCATTGACTAGGCACCTATATAAGCTTTGAGATGGGCCAATTTATCAGTTTACAAAACTGAACCAAACCTCACCTTCTCTCTTCTCTCTCTCACGGCTCACTCTCTCTCCTCTCTCTCTCCCCACCCGTGCCTCTCTCTCTCTCCTCCCTTTGCTCGGCCGCTCATCGCCGGAGAACCACCAGGAGGCCACCGCCGGTGAGCCCTCCACTCTCTCTCTCTCTCTCTCTCTCTCTCTCTCTCTCTCTCTCTCTCTCTCTCTCTCTCTCTCTCTCTCTCTCTCTCTCTCCCCGACCCACTGTCGCCAGGTCGCCGCCTGGGCGAGCGCCGGTGATGGTCGCTGGTCGCCGCTCTGCCTGTATTCTCTCTCTCCTTCGTTCTCTCTCTCCTTCGTTCTCTCTCTCTCTCTTGCAAACTCTTTCTCTTTCTCTCTCCTGGTCGCCGGTCAACGGCGAGCCCCCACTGCCTACCATGGTGGTCGGTGGGTAGTGATGGTGGTGATAGGTCTGACCATGGGTCCCCTTGTGGGTGACCGTGGTCGAGACTTGCAAAATAAGTTAGGGTTTCGAAATTGTATTTTCGTTTTAATTAATTTTGGATTTTGCAGTATTTTTCAATAATTGTTTTTATTTTTCTGTACTCGTTTAGAACCCGAATTCGGATTTTCAATTTGAAATAAATCAAGAAATTTAAATAAAATTATAGATTAATATTTTATTACTTTTTTGATTTTCGTATTTACTGATTATGTCTCGATAATTATTTTTAATTAGGACCAAACGGACAAGCGTGATCGGGTTGTAATTAGCAAGGTTACCTACTGCGTAGTGAGCGTTTTTTAGGTAAGCGATTGTGCCTACCTCTTTCCAAAGCCCCATCAAAATTATTTTGATGTGTTATGTGCTAATTGAGAAATTGTTGTGAATTTAATATGCGAAGCATGATTAAATTATATCTTCGTTAATTATGAGAATTAGAAATATATTCTTCGCTGTATATATGATTTATATTGAGTATGACAAGTTTATGAAGTTTTGTTAATTAATTAGTTCATATGCTAATTATCGAGCATGTATGGCGATGTGAATTTCTAATATTATTATGATATAATATACGTGCTGTTTGGAATGGGTTATTATTGGGTGCTAATAAGCACCTATTATACTTGGATGGATTATTTGTTGAAACTGTAATTTTTGGATATCATGATTTACTGCCGAGTGTTGCCCAAATTTCGTTGGACATATGTGAAGCATGATTATGATAATATGCATTAATGTCGTTATCGTCGTTATTATTATTCATTATCAGGAGCATGAAATGAAGTATTGAATCGTGGTCTCATTGTACCACTAGGTCAATTAGTGCAAGTATGTGAATTGAATTTATAAATGAGAATAAGACTCCTAATGAATCCCTAGGAGTTGCCGAGCAATCGAGATTCATCTAATTGATGTAGATTAGGGATGCGTGATTCCCAAGTTACTTTTATGGACACCTCGTAGTGTGTTCGGGACGGATCATTCCCCATCGTTTAATTCTCCACATATCGATTATTATGTTGGAGGCAGTGTGAGTATACACTAAAGTAAGTCCATGGCTGTAAGACCCCTTGCCTTTTGGCGCCTGATCGAAATAATAATAAGTGTTATAGGTTCTTAAATAAATGAGATTCATTGATATTGACTAAGGGATTATTGAACAAATGAAGTCGCCACCAATTTTTAAGGAAACAATTGGAAACCATTGAAGTGCACCGAATTCCTATTAGGAATTATGAGTTGAAACAATTGGAATTATGAGAGATTAGGGTTTTCTTTGAGTTGAATCCCGTAATAATGAGTTTGCCTCCTAAAAAAAGGAGTTTAGAGGGTTATTTATAGGGAATGGGCAGAAAAGAAGGTCAAATTAGGGTTTCTGGGCCAAAAACAGTGTCCAACGGCCCCCAGGAGAGCCGCAGAGGCTCCAACGGCCTCTATAGTGCAGCATACGTTCAGCGGCTGGGCCGCTAGGGCCGG
The DNA here is from genome assembly GCA_038025085.1 of Tetragonia tetragonoides. Lineage (NCBI taxonomy): Eukaryota > Viridiplantae > Streptophyta > Magnoliopsida > Caryophyllales > Aizoaceae > Tetragonia > Tetragonia tetragonoides. The sequence goes on along the minus strand of CM076145.1, from coordinate 4,835,590 downwards.
CGGCCCGTTTCACGGCCTCCGCTCCCACGAAAATGCCGTTGGAGCGCTTGCTTGAGCTTCGATAGGCCTGATTCTTGGTGCGTTGGATTCCTTGTTCAAAGGGCTTTAGTTTGACATATTGTGGGCTCAAATAGCACAAGTAGCCTATGACTTATAGCCCAAACACTAGAGAGGTGTCTGTTTCAATGGATTAATCAATCATCGGATCATATCTTCTTCGCTTCTAATGGGATTTTGGCCCATAATACATCATTGGAAAGCTAATTCAAAGAGGAATACAAGCCTAGTGGGATAATACTTTAATTATTCCTTGAATGGATAAAAATCAGTCTTGAACCGTGATATGCGGGTATGAGAACATCATTTTTAGCCCGTATCTTTATTAAATCATAACATTTTACTCCGATATCTGATTCGGACAGATGAGATGACGTTGGAAAGCTTATGGAAAGGGCTATTTGATAGTATATAAATGTGAAGGGTCCTGAATAAATATGGATAATGGGACACAAATAAGCACAAGTATTTTGCGTATTAACATTCAATTCATTATGTTCATAATAGGTTATCATCATTGGGCATTTAAAAAAGTGGGGAACCGATTTTGGTGTTTACAGAAGCCCCCACTTTGGCCGAGCTCGAGTGGAGCAAAGGGCAAAGTATGCACATTTTGAAAACATGTAATGCAAGCACATATTGGAACCGTCGATGAAGACGTCGATGTTGGTGTCGATGGCTGTTAGGATTGCCAAGTTGACTTGATTTGAAGACGGCAGTCAGGGTCGCCGGATTGACTTGAAATTGAATATGGCAGTCAGGATCGCCGGATTGACTTGAATTTGATGTTGGTTGTCAGATGTGCCAAATTGATTTGAAATGGATGGGTACGGCTGTCAGGATCGCCGGATTGACTTGATCGAATTGAACATGGCTGTCAGAATCGCCAAATTGACATTGAAATTTGATGCGGCAGTCAGGATCGCCGGATTGACTTGATCGAATTGAACATGGCTGTCAGAATCGCCAAATTGACATTGAAATTGAATACGGCAGTCAGGATCGCCAAATTGACTTGAGTGATTGACTTGAATGATTGAAGATGGCAGTTGGGGTCGCCAAATTGATTTGAATGGTTATATTGAACATTGACTTGAATATTGACTTGGATATTGAAGATGGCTGTCGGGGTCGTCAAATTGACTTGAGGGGTTGACTTGAGTTGAGTATTTCCTGTAAATGGAAATGCAAAGACACACACAAACACCGCAATGCAAACACACAAACATGCAATGCAAACACATATTCGACCAATAGACACACATAGGAGATTGACTTGAACTTGAAATGGGAATCGAAAGCTCCCAACATAGAAAGAAGATTGTAAAATAGAAAATATTTTTAAAATCAATTTTAGAAAAGACTTAGGGGTCCAAAGTAAAAACAATATCCTTGATCGAATTGAATAGGAAAGTCTCGATGGAGCCTTCACCTTGGATGGGTGATACTTCTTGAATGATCTATCATATCAGGATTTGGAGGAACACTTGCTGGATTGATGTAGAGCCTTGAGCGCGGAGTTTGATTATTCGAGTATTGAAAGACTTTGCACGAGCCAGAGAGTATAGACATGATGGATGATTGAAGGAAAGGTATGGATTGAAAAAGATAACAATTTGAATTGTGGACTAGAATTGGAAGGATTGATAAGGGAAGCACATTGATCGTGGAGGTGATGGATAGAAAGACATGGGTTCGATACTCGAGTCCAAGTTCTAGGCTCTAATGAATGATCCACGGAACACTTAAGGTGATTCTTAGAAAATCAAGTTGATTTTAGAGACTATAAAGGGAATTTTTGATGATTGAATTTTGAATATGACCGACCTTCGAGAGAAGCTGCCTACGTATCCTTGCGGAATCAGGCCAAACATGGTTCATGGATTTTTATTTTTATTTTTTACCCTTAGTTTTTGCCTGAATCATTGTCTTGGATGATCGATCCAGCGGGCTTGCCCTAAATTTTGCCTAGGCCATTGAATGAATAGGCCCAGCTGGCTTTTTATTTGACTTTAATGCCCTAAATTTTGCCTAGGCCGCCCTTGCGGATTTTCAACTTAGCGGGCTGCACATGTTTTGAGTGTCAAATCTCTAAGAGGACTTTTGGGTTGTAATGTAAGGCTTGGGTTTGGGTTACCAAAGAAAGGGTTATTAAGGCTCAAAGTCCCATCAAAGCCCCCAGTGTGCCTATTGGTCACCTTATGTTTCGAGAAGTGGATTGAACTTGAATTTCATTTCTTTTTTTTTAATTTGATTTTCTTTTTTGCTTTTGCACTTTGAACACTTTTCTTCTTCTTCTTTTTTTTTCTCGCAAATCTTCTGAACCCTTGGAATTCCACATCTCTCATGGATGGTGACATAATGGATTGCACACTATCAAACCCCCCAGGTTAAGGATTATGTGGGTATGAAATGAATGGTTATGTGTTTGAGGCCCAACTTGGTTTCAAGCGGATTTTGAACGTGGATTGAAAAGGATTGATAAAGGGTGACAAATGAATGGCTCTTGTCCTCGACTTGACTTATGGACACATGCTCTTATTATTATTCTTGTCCTTTGATTTGAATTGATCATCTTTTCCTTTAGCATTAATGAATTATTGCAACTTGGATTCATCATTGAATTTGAGTGTTCCATGGATAGAAGATATAACACAATAGAGAAAAGTAATTGACTTTATTGAATCGAAAGGAAGAAACACACGGCTAAGACTTGATAATTCCGACTGGGAGGGACTCTCCGACTCACGCTAAGCTTATTGAACTCGAAAATAAAACCAAAATTCTAAGAGAAGACTAGTCTTGAAGGCGCTTGACATCTTGATGCTTCTCTTGACGCTCTTGGCTTGAACTTCAAAAATGGGCCTCTAAAGTGGAGACTTCTAGGCCTAGTGGTTATGGCCTAATGGATTACTGTTGTTATTGGATTTCTTCATATCTAGGGCTGGGATGGTCCCATTATCTATGAGATCTTGGATCTTATCCTTTAAAAACCAATAGTCATCAGTGATATGACCTCGGCCTCGATGGAACTTGCAAAAAGCTTCGGAATCCCATGATTTGCTTCGATTCTGTGGAGATGGATCTGGAGTTGGACCTGTAGGGTGAAGATGCCCAATTTGCTGGAGCTTCTCGAATACTTTTCTTAACCTCATGCCCAATGGGGTGAAGACCCTTCGAGGTTTGTTGGAAGTATCCTCATTTAAAGAGTTAACCTCGGGGCTTTTGAAACCGTTATCCCTTTTGTCTTTGGAGTAGTTGCTCTTACTCTTTGTGGATTGAAGGTGTTCCTCAATTTGGATCCCAACCTTGTAAAGTCTATCAAAGGTCTCAATGGGCTGGAACATTAGAAGTTCTTGATATTTGAGTTGATGGTTGTGGACCACAATCCTTACTTGGTCCTCTTCGGAGGGGCGATTGATGAGTTGGGCTGCCTTCTCCCTCCATCGAGTCAAGAAAGGAATAAAATCTTCTTTTTCACTTTGCTTGGTCATTTCCAACTCCCTTAGAGTCATGGGAAGTTCATTGTTGTAGGAGTATTGCATCACAAATTCTTCTTTGATAGAAGTCCAAGATTTGGCCTTGAGTGGGCCTAAGGTTTTGAACCACTTAGAAGTTGGGCCCTCGAGTGTCATTGGAAAGATCTTTGGATAAAGAGTTGAATCAATCCCTTTGATCGCCATACATGTGGTAAAACTCCTTAAGTGACCATGTGGGTCTTCCACTCCCTTGAATTTTGGGATATCAAGTAAGTGACCTTTTTGGGCAGTTTGGAGTGGAGATCGGCCTCGTGCTCCTCTTCTTCATCCATATAGTAGGTGCTATATGTAGAATTCTTACGCATGAGTTGATCGAGCTTTTCAAGCCTTTTATCGAGCTTAGAGGGAAGAGGGATGTCATCCTTTTCCTCATCATCAGTGTGAGGTTTAGACTTAACCTCATCCCTAAGTTTCTTGATTTCGATATCTTGGGCTTGGAGACGAGTGTCCATCAATTTGAATTTCTCGAGAATGGCTTTGAGATTATCATCTCCTGACATGGTAGAGATTCGGCTTGAACTTGAAGTATAATGTTCAGGTGGACTTGAAGGTTGTGATTGAAACAGTTTCCTAACGAGCCTACCGTTGGTACACGAACGCTCCCACTTTGGGCTTGAGTTTCCTATCCTGGATCAAAGGATGAATCAGAAAAAGGAAAAGGAAAAAAGAAATTGAAAAGAAAAAAGAAAAAAGAAAGAGATTTATTCACAATTCTAGTCCCTTAATTTTCTAGAATTTTTTATGATTTTTTTTTGGATATTTTCGAATTTTCGTTTTTTTTTTTACGGGATATGGAAAAGTGGATGGGAAGAAATAAGGAAGGAGATTTTTGAAAAAAAAAACAAGAAAAGGTGAAATTTTTGAAAACAAGGAAGAGATTTCGAAAATGGAAAGAAAAGAATTTGATAAAGAAGTTTCAAAAAATAAAAAGATCTCCTTCCTGAATGAAGACCCCTAAGATATGAGAGTTTTGAAATAAGGAGTAGAACACGATAAGGAATGTTTCAACTAGCATATAGCACATAGATCACGTCCAACCAAGCAACAAAGGTGGGAAATTGAATCTAGAATAATTCCTCAACATGGTAACTTCTCAAGGAGATTTAACTCGAAAATCCTCTAAGGTAAGTAATGTGCTTTAATTATTGATCTTTGACTTGATTAAGAAAAGAAAGACTCTTGACTCAAAAAAGGAAAATATATATATATATATATATATATATATATATATATATATATATATATATATATATATATATATATATATATATATATATATATATATATATATATATATATATATATACTATTGACTTGATTATGGAAACGAGACTCTTTTATGAATAAGACTTGGGGAAGGGAAAATACTCTTGACTTGCAATGGAAAAAAAGAAAATTACTCTTGACTTAAATAAGACTCGATTGAAAATATGGAAAAGACTCGAAAAAAGGGAAATATTACTCTTGACTGATTATGGAAAGTGAGACTCTATTTTTTGGAAGGATCTCTAATCGAAATACGTTACTTACTAGGATTCTATTTTCTTGGAAAACAAATCTCCCTAATATGGTTAGTAGCATCATAGGAATTATACATGGATTCTACTTCCTAAAAAGAAAAGATTCTAGATTCGATCTTAGAAAGATATCTACACAATAAGGGATACAAAATAACGCAAAAAGATTGCGCTCACACAAATTGGCAAACAATCATGCAAGAATGGACATGTGAATGAATGCAATATTGGGTGAATCTATGGCTTTGGTAAGGGAACCCACGATCGGATGCGTTTCGTCATCTATGGGATGCATAGTAAAACTAGACGTACCGTTTCACATATCTCGAATGGAAACATGTGAATGTCATGGGGTGGAACACGACTATGTGCAAAGGTAATTCGGACCTAGTGGGTCACCAGTCATAGACAATGCTCCAAAGGGTAATCCCTGTTTATGGCGTGGTGATGTCTTTCGACATCTTGCGAAGATAACGCATGCAAATGGATGACATGAATGCAAAGCAATAATAAGCAAATAATGGTCTTGAACCAAGAAATAATAATTAACAATCAACATGGACAAGCTTTCGAATTACACCCTCTTATTAAGACCCCAGTGAAGTCGCCACTGTAAGAACTCTCGCCTTTCCTCGCCTGATCGAAATAATAATAAGTGTTATAGGTTCTTAAATAAAAGAGATTGATTGATATTGACTAAGGGATTATTGAACAAATGAAGTCGCCACCAATTTTTAAGGAAACAATTGAAAACCATTGAAGTGCACCCAATTTCTATTGGGAATTATGACTCATATAACCCAAAGGCCAAAGATTGAGTTCGGGGGTGTGGGTATGAAAAAGACAAAACGAATCTCATCTAAATCGTCCGTATTAACGGCCTCTACTAATCCTATCCATGTTGATTCTTAATTCACATAACAAGGTTCCAAACAATCCATTCGTCCAAGATCCTAAATTAACTAGGTGGGTTGAACAAACCAAATTATTAAAGTTATCGCTTTGCACATGATTATCCAATTGCATGATTTGATTTATAGAACACAACCAAAATTATAGAAATATGTTCCCCAACCTTGCCGTGCTAGCTTGATTGTACTAGAATTGAATGTCAATTGCTCTTGATAATGGACTTGATCTTGGGATGAGACTTGTTCTTGATTAGGGTTTGAAGATGGGTTTGATTGATGTGACTAGGGTTGAATGGAATAGAGGAGAGAGAGAGAGAGAGAGAGATTAGGGTTTTCTTTGAGTTGAATCCCGTAATAATGAGTTGTGCCTCTTAAAAAAAGGAGTTTAGTGGGGTATTTATAGGGAATGGGCCGAAAAGAAGGTCAAATTAGGGTTCCCGGGCCAAAAACGGTGTCTAGCGGCCCCCCGGAGAGCCGTAGAGGCTCCAGCGGCTTCGATAGTGCAGCATGGGTTCAGCGGCTGGGCCGCTGGGGCCGGCGGCCCGTTTCACGGCCTCCGCTCCCACGAAAAGGCCACTGGAGTGCCCATTTGAGCTCTGATTGGCCTGATTCTTGGTGCGTTGGATTCTTTGTTCAAAGGGATTTCTTTTGACATATTATGGGCTCAAATATCACAAGTATCCTATGACTTATGGCCCAATCACTGGAGAGGTGTCTATTTCAATGAACTAATCAATCATCGGATCATATCTTCTTCTCTTCTAATGGGATTTTGGCCCATAATACATCATTGAAAATCTAGTTCAAAGAGGAACACAAGCCTAGTGGGCTAATACTCCAATAATCCTTGAATGGCTTAAAATCAGTCTTGAACCGTGATATGCGGGTATGAGAACATCGTTTTTAGCCCGTATCTTCATTAAATCATAACTTTTGACTCCGATATCTGATTGAGACAGATGACATGGCGTTGAAAAGCTTATGAAAAGGGATATTTGATGGTATAGAAATGTGAAGGGTCCTAAATAAATATGAATAATGGGACACAAATAAGCACAAGTATTTTGAGTATTAACATTCAATTCATTATGTTCATAATAGGTTATCAGCATTGGCCATTTAAAAAGCGGGGAACCGATTTTGGTGTTTAAAATGGCATGTCTATATCTATCCATGAACAGTATGGGTAATCATTGTTCTATTCGCTCTCTTATTTCTCTTATTAAGATGGTTTATCTATTTGTTTTCGAATGATCACTAAAGCAACAATTGCATTTGATTGAATATTGAGTATGCGTGTGCTTGATTGTATGACTACCTGTGCATGCAAATGAATTTCAATGGTTCTTCTAAAATCCTGGTAAGGTTTGCGAAAGTGTTTTTACTGGGTATGGACGACGTTTATTCAGTTTATCTGATTTTTGTTTTTCTTTTGTTTCTTCTCTTTTCTTCTCTACCTTGTTTCCGTCACGGAAACCAAAGTGCAAGTGTAGCTGAGTGAGGACGGATAGCTTGGAGTTTAAATGTGGGCTGTTACTTTAGAACTTTTGGTTATTTTGGATTATTGGGATTTTTGGTTTGTGCCCTTTAAGGCAAAGTTGTAATAATACTTTAATGGACTTAAGTTCACTTGATAGACAACTCTGATATTAATGTTTAGTTTGTTTAGATGCTTCCTTTGATACCTAGTTTCCCTTTCTGCTTAGTATTTATTCCTTAGCGATAAATGTTGTAGTAACTACTCCCGGGTTTAGGACGGTTCAGCAGTGTCGAGTTGTGGATACGGCGTGGATAGTTCCCAGGAAATCGTTGCGAATTCGGGGGTGTTACAAATGGTATGAGAGCCCTAGGTTTTAAAAGGTTGCATAGGTTTAATAAATGAATTAATAAAGATTAGTTTCATTTTGGGAAAAATAAAATGTAATTAAGGTCGTTGAGCGTAGTAGTCCTAGAAGCTAGGAATTACTTGAAATCACCATGATTTAAATGTTCTTATTGTTTGATTGCCCTTTTGTAGATAGCAATTACTCGTTTGACCGCGAGGAAATCGACTAGAGGTAGAAAACCGCGAGCGATGATCGTTGCACCCGAGAACCAGGTGGAATACGTAGACATCTCCGATAGCGAGCCAAAGCACGACGAGCGTGACGAGACCACGACTGCCCATGTGGCGCACGGCAATGGCGCGCACGACCTCGAGGTGGAACAACCCGCGCATGATGATCGTGAAGATGACGTTCCAATCGAGCCTAACCATGACTTGGAAGCTAACGAGGATCCTGATTCTGAAGAGGAACCTACTGAGTCTAAACCTCAAGCTGACGATGCTCCTGCTGACGAGCCAAGTATTGAGCCTAACTCTGTCGATCTAGAGATGCGATTTGAGTATGGAGATGGTGTCCCTGATTCACCTAGCATGCCAGACTCAGAGGATATTGGTGATGCAAGCGGCAACAACTCTATACCTCCTTCGCCTTCTGCTGATGTGTCTCCTCCTGTGGAGCCTTTCTTTGCCACTGATGCCGAGCTAGATGACATCCGTGCCTACATCGATGGTGCATACACTACGATCGAGCTTTACGAATACGAGAACTGTACGAGGATACACCAAGGTTTCTGGGTAGAAGTCTTACTAGCTGGCTTACCCAACATGCATCCTTGGAGAGGTCTCAAGGAGAAGTATGACAATGTAGTACTAAAGAGTGGCTACATCAACGACAAGAAGTATGGCAAAGGCAACCGTTGGGCGCTGAGTTTTCAGGGTGTTGGCAATGAGTTATGCTTGTCCGAGTTTGAGTGGAAGGTTAACCACGTCTTGGTGCCTGCCCCGAAGGGCATATGTGAGAGTTGTTGGTCAAAGAAGCGCAAGCTTATGAACAACTTTAGAAGGCGCTTCATGCCTCAAAAGTTCAGAGGTGACGAGCATCCTTACACTCCATGTAGGGAAGTGAAGCCAAGGAGGGATGATGATGATGATACACCTCCCGGATCGAGGCAAAACCCAGTTGCTGTTTAGCTATTTTATTGACTAGAGTTAGTCGTTTTGTTTAGAAACTTTATTTCATTTTTGTGATGACCCTATGTGGTCAAGATTGGTGTGGTGTGTAGTTGCCTAAGCAATAAATATTTATAACTCTTATTTATTTTGCAATCTATCTTATTGCCAAACTATTTCATTTGATTATATGAAAGTCGTTGTGATTTGTTTATATCACTGTCGTTGTCACATATTTGCATGGTTGACTAAAAGCATGAATGCTATCTCTTATCGTCGTGACATGATGGAAAATCCATGTCGAATTTATGGCAAACTTTTGTTGAGCATAATCAACTCTTTTGTGAGTCAAGTGCTAAAGCATATGAATATGATTAAGTGTGATGGTCTATTGCCCTACTAAACCAGTATGGAGCCTCATTATGTGCATTATGAACATCTTTGTCTATTCTTGTGAGACCAATGTGTCTAAGGTGTTTTATATGCCTATCGAACTATTATGCATGAGAACTGAGAACAATAAAGCAAGTATGTTACTTAGACCTACAATGTAAGGTCGATCCTCGAAACTTATATGCTAGATGCTAAATGTCAAGAAAAAGGTATCAATTACAACCTATTTCTCTCAATTAGACCTTAATGGGTCGAGATGTGCAAATTATTTGAATGGTGTTCATACCATTACTTTTATATTCTCAGATCGCGAAATGACAATCAACGCCGATAGAATTGCATGACTCGAAGATGGTCTGACCGACGTGATCGAGATCATGGTACGACAAATGGCACGCCAAGAAGAAATGAAAATCGCACAAGCCTCTGCAGCGCGTAGTTTTCGAGATTTTGACGCTCTTAAACCTCCTACGTTCGAAGGTGGTGCTGATCCAACTATGCTGGAGACTTGGATCATTGAGTTCGAAAAGTTGTTCCTGGCTACAAGTCGGCCTAACAACTTGAAGGTTAGCTCTGCGACGAATTATCTGAAGGGCGAGGCCAATAAGTGGTGGAATGATGTGCGAACGGACTTGCTTGCAACGCCGAACTATAATTGGGATCGTTTTAAGGAATCCATTCATGCTAGATTTTATCCTAGTTTTCTACGACGCCTTAAACAGCGTGAGTTTGAAGGGTTAAGCCAAGACAAGCTATCTGTGGCTGAGTATGCTGCCAAGTTCAACGAGCTTGCAATCTTTGCTCCTAATCTGCTGACAACTAAAGTTGAACGAGTCGAACGGTTCGAGGATGGACTGAAATGGGACATTCAACTTTTTGTCGCTGGACAATCCGTCACTTTTCAGGAATCTTATGATAAGGCGCTGAATCAGGAGAGGATTGTTGGACGTCGTGACACGCATTTGGGTAAGAACAAGCGCGACGAAGGCAATCCATCGCAGTCGAACAATGGCGACAAGAGGCCAAGGCCTAATGGCAACAACAACTACCAAGGTGGTCAGAACCACAATGCGAATAGAAATCGTGACATGAATAGTCATCGAGCTACGATAATGGCTAGAAGGAATACGCCTTGTACTCACTGTAACAAGACGCATGCTAGCAAGAACTGTCGAGGTGACGTGTTGCACTGCTATGAATGCAACAAGTCGTGTCACAAAGCTTATGAATGTTGGAGCTGAGGCAGGAATAGTAATGGACAGAACCGCAATAACAATTACAATCGTGCTGGGAATAATAATGGCTATCGTGGTAATGGTGGTAACTACCGTGGAAACAGGGGTTACAACAACAACAACCGCAATAATGCTGCTCCTGCTGTGAACAAACAGGTACAAGCTCCTGCTACAGCTAATCCCGCGCCGAACAACAACAACAACAACAACAACAACAACAACAATAGAGGGGTTAATGGCAGAATTTTTGTGATGAATCGCAATGAGGCAGAAGCAAACCCGAACGTGATCGCTGGTACTTTTCTTGTTAATTCTTTTCCCGCTTTTGTTTTGTTTGATACTGGTTCATCGCATTCTTTTCTTTCTAAGAGCTTTGCATCTAAGATAGGCCTAGAACCTAGTTCAGTGTATAGGCGGAACATTGCGATGCCAAATGCGGTGAATGTTAATTGTAATTCGTTGTACGAGAAGTGTTCGATTAAGATCGCTGGTTCCGAGCTACCTGCAAACTTGATTCAGTTCGAATTGGGTGATTTTGACGTTATCTTGGGAATGAATTGGTTGTACAAGTATAGGGATAAGATAGAGTGCTTTGAACAACGTGTTTCTTTGCGAGGACCTAAAGGTAAGAGGATCACTTACCGTGGAGTTGTGGTCAAGCCTAAGCTCAAGGTGATGGCGACTATGAAAGTCAAAGAGTGCATGACTAAGGGTGAAGCGATTTACCTTTGTCATGTGGTGGATACGAGTCGCGAGACGGAAGCTCCGCGGTCTATTCCAGTAGTTTCTGAGTACGCTGACGTATTTCCCGAAGAGATTCCCGGAATGCCTCCACAATGCATTATCGACTTTACGATCGACCTTGCTCCAGGTTCTGCACCAATTTCGAAAGCACCATATCCTATGGCATCTACTGAGATGAAAGAACTGAAAACACAACTAGAGGATTTGTTAGAAAAGGGATACATACGTCCGAGTGTATCGCCTTGGGGTGCTCCTGTTTTGTTTGTACGGAAGAAGGATGGTAGTATGAGACTGTGCATTGACTACCGCGAGTTGAACAAGATCACAATCAAGAATCGGTACCTACTTCCCAGAATTAACGACCTATTTGACCAGCTACGTGGAGCGTCTATTTTCTCAAAGATAGACCTACGATCGGGATACCATCAGTTGAGGATTTCCAAGCCTGATATCGCAAAGACAGCATTTACGACGAGGTATGGGCACTACGTGTTCACCGTGATGCCTTTTGGGTTGACGAATGCGCCTGCGAAGTTTATGGACTTGATGAACCGTACGTTCCAGCCTTACCTAGACCAGTTTATTGTATTCTTTATTGATGACATTCTGGTTTACTCAAAGAACGCCGAGGACCATGAGCAACATTTACGTACTGTTTTGGAGATTCTGTGAAGACATCAACTTTACACCAAGTTGTTTAAGTGTGAGTTTTGGTTAGACACGGTATCTTTCTTAAAACATGTGGTATCTAAGGATGGAGTGGCCGTAGATCCAGAGAAGATCCGAGCTGTTACAGATTCGCCAAGACCGACGACCGTGACCGAAGTTCGGAGTTTTCTTGGACTTGCTGGCTACTATAGACGATTTGTAGAAGGTTTTTCAAAGATTGTGCAGCCAATCACGAACTTGATGAAGAAAACAACAAAGTTTGTATGGTCTGACAAGTGTGAGACTGCTTTCCAAGAGTTGAAGAAACGGCTTACGAGTGCTCCTATTTTGACATTGCCGTCAGGAACAGAAGGATATGAGGTCTACAGTGACGCGTCTAAGCATGGCTTAGGGTGTGTTTTGATGCAGCACGAAAAGGTCGTGGCTTACGCCTCACGACAACTGAAGAAGCATGAGGATAACTATCCTACGCACGATCTAGAACTTGCGGCTGTCGTATTTGCATTGAAGATTTGGCGACACTGTCTGTATGGTTCCGCAGTCAAGATGTTCACTGATCACAAGAGTCTCAAGTATATCTTTACGCAGAAAGAGTTGAACATGCGCCAAAGGAGATGGCTAGAACTTCTGAAGGAGTACAACATTGATATCCAGTACCATGAGGGTAAAGCGAACGTGGCCGCTGATGCTTTAACTAGGAAGACTCGACATACCTTAAACATTGCTTTAGTACTTCCTAAGGAGATCATACGTGACTTGCAAAGTCTCGAGGTGGAGATTGTGTTTCAAGGTGACGTTCAGTGTACCTTAGCAGAGGAGATCAAAGATAGCCAAAGTAGTGATGAGGATCTTCAAAGACGAGGGTAGGTCCGAGGACTTCACTTTGGGCCAAGATGGAGTTTTGAGGTTTGGAGAACGTGGTTGCATACCCAATGATCCAGTTATCAAAAGTCAGATTCTGGGTGAAGCTCATAATACGCCGTATTCTGTACATCCTGGTGGAGACAAGCTTTACAAAGATCTTCGCCAAGTGTTCTGGTGGAAAGGCATGAAACAAGAAGTCGCTGAGTTTGTAGCGAAGTGTTTGACATGTCAGAAGGTCAAGATCAAGCACAAAAGACCAGGTGGAATGGTACAATCACTGGAAGTTCCAACGTGGAAATGGAATTCGATTTATATGGATTTTGTCATGGGTTTACCTTTGACACAAGTAGAAGAACAACGCCATTTGGGTCGTTGTGGATCGTTTGACGAAAATCGCAAGATTCATCCCTATGCATGACACGTGGGAAATGGAGAAACTAGCTGACGTGTACGTCAAGGAGGTCATGAGACTTCATGGTGTACCTGAAGATATTGTTTCTAATAGAAACTCGAGATTTCTCTCTAACTTCTAGCAGAAATTACAAGAAGCTTTCAGAAGCAAATTGAAGTTTAGTATCGCTTTTCATCCTGCAACAGATGGCCAGACGGAAAGAACAATCCAGACTCTAGAGGATATGCTTCGAGCATGTGCCCTCAAATACCAAGGTTTGTGGGATAAACACATTCCATTGATCGAATTTTCTTACAATAATAGCTATCATTCAAGCATCGATCGAGCACCATATGAAGCCTTATATGGTAGGAAGTGTAGATCGCCTGTATGTTGGAACGACATTAGCGAGACTGCAGTTTTGGGTCCTGACATGATCTAGCAGACAGTCGACATTGTGAAGGTGATTCAAACGAAGATGCGAAGTGCACAAGACCGCCAGAAATCGTATGCAGATAGAGGTCGTAGACCTGAAGAATTTGAGGTGGGAAGCAAGATAATTTTGCGAGTATCTACTACCAAGGGCGTTATGCGTTTTGGTCGTAAGGGGAAATTGAGTCCTCGCTACATTGGACCTTACGAGATCCTAGAAAGGATTGGCAAGGTTGCTTATCGTTTATCTTTGCCTGTGAAACTTGAAAAAGTCCACAATGTGTTTCACGTCTCTCAACTGAAGTGGTACGTACATGATCCAACTCAGGTCGTTCAACCTGAAACGATCGAACTTGATGAGAGTTTGACGTATGAAGAACGTCCAATCAAGATCACTGACTGAAAAGAGGGCTCGACTCGTATAAAGACCATTCCGATTGTGAAAGTTATTTGGTCACGTCATGGTCAAGAAGAGGCAACTTGGGAAGTTGAATCCATGATGCACGAGAAGTACCCAGAACTCTTTATCGAAGGTACTAATTCAGTTTGAGTTTCGAGACGAAACCCTTTTTAAGGACGGTAGAATGTCACACCTAGTAAATTCATGTTTCGTTTACCGCTTTGCACGAGTTGCATGTTCTAGCATTGCATGCTGCATTGCTAATCAACCTAGATCACAACCGTAGTACACGCATTGCATTGTCGTAGTCCTAAAATCGTTTTATACCTTCGTTTGGGTAAACTCGTTTCGTCATTGAAAAGTGATTACTTCATGTTTCAAGTTTCGGGATGAAAGTACTTTTAAGGAGGGTAGAATGTGATACCCCAATATTTTCTATAATTATAATATCGATCTATAATTATTTTATAAATAGTTTCGGAGATTTAAATCGTATATTTATATAACGATTCGATTTACTAAAATTAAGACATAATAATAAGTATTATTATGGGAATTTCGTGATTTATAATTATCAAATTGAGGGGTTTAATTAAAATAGTTTTGTATATGAAAAAGATTTATTCATATTGTTTTAATTAGTTTTAATCATCATTTAATTGTTTAATTATTTTAATTAGCAATTAAATCAGAAAATTAATCCTAGGTTTAGTAGGTTTTGACTTTCATTGACTAGGCACCTATATAAGCTTTGAGATGGGCCAATTTATCAGTTTACAAAACTGAACCAAACCTCACCTTCTCTGTTTTCTCTCTCACGGCTCACTCTCTCTCCTCTCTCTCTCCCCAGCCGTTCCTCTCTCTCTCCTCCCTCTACTCGGCCGCTCATCACCGGAGAACCACCAGGAGGCCACCGCCTGTGAGACCTCCTCTCTCTCTCTCTCTCTCTCTCTCTCTCTCTCTCTCTCTCTCTCTCTCTCTCTCTCTCTCTCTCTCTCTCTCTCTCTCTCTCTCTCTCTCCCTCTCCCTTTTCGGTTTCTCTCTCCCCGACCCCCTGTCGCGCGGAGCCGCGCCACCCCGGCGTCGCCAGGTCGCCGTCTGGGCGAGCGCCGGTGATGGTCGTTGGTCGTCGCCCTGTCTGTTTTCTCTCTCTCCTTTGTTCTCTCTCTCTCTCGCAAACTCTTTCTCTCTCCTGGACGTCGGTCGCCGGCGAGCCCCCACTGCCGACCATGGTGGTCGGTGGGTGGTGATGGTGGTGATAGGTTCGACCATGGGTCCCCTTGTGGGTGACCGTGATCGAGACTTGCACAATAAGTTAGGGTTTCAAAATTGTATTTTCGTTTTAATTAATTTCGGATTTTTCAGTATTTTTCAATAATTATTTTTTATTTTTCTGTACTCGCTTGAAACCCGAATTCGAATTTTCAAAATTCTAGATTGATTGAAATAAATCAAGAAATTTAAATAAAATATTATATTAATATTTTATTACTATCTGGATTTTCGTATTTACTGATTATGTCTCGTTAACTGTTTTTAATTAGGACCAAACGGACAAGCGTGATCGGGTTGTGATTAGCAAGTTTACCTACTGTGTATTGAGCATTTTTTAGGTAAGTGATTGTGCCTACCGCTTTCCAAAGCCCCATCAAAATTATTTTGATGTGTTATGTGCTAATTGAGAAATTATTGTGAATTTAATATGCGAAGCATGATTAAATTATATCGTCGTTAATTATGAGAATTAGAAATATATTCTTCGTTGTAATTATGATTTATGAGTATGACAAGTTTATGAAGTTTCGTTAATTAATTAGTTCATATGCTAGTTATCGAGCATGTATGGCGATGTGAATTTCTAATATTATTATGATATAATATACGTGCTATTTGTAATGGGTTATTATTGATTGCTAATGAGAACCTATTATAGTTGGTTGGATTATTTGTTGAAAGTGTAATTTTTGGATATCATGATTTACTGCCGAAGTGCTGCCGAAATTTTGTTAGACATATGTGAAGCATGATTATGATAATATGCATTAATGTCGTTATACATTATTATTATTCATTATCAAGAGTGTGAAATGAAGTATTAAGTCGTGGTCTCGTTGTACCACTAAGTCAATCAGTGCAAGTATGTGAATTGAATTTATAATGAGAATAAGACTCCTAATGGATCCCTAGGAGTAGCCGAGCAATCGAGACTCATCTAATTGATGTAGTCAAGGGATGCGTGATTCCCAAGTTAATTTTATGGACACCTCGTAGTGTGTTCGGAACGGATCATTCCCCATCGTTTAATTCTTTAGCTATCGATTATTATGTTGAGGCAGTGTGAGTATACACTAGAGTAAGTCCATGGCATGTCTATATCTATCTATGAACAGTATGGGTAATCGCTGTTCTATTCGCTCTCTTATTTCTCTAATCAAGATGGTTTATCTATTTGTGTTCGAATGATCACTAAAGCAAGAATTGCATGTAATTGAATATTGAGTATGCGTGTGCTTGATTGTATGACTACCTGTGTATGGAAATGAATTTCAATGATTCTTCTAAAACCCATGTAAGGTTTGCGAAAGTGTTTTTACTGGGTATTGACGACGTTTATTCAGTTTATGTGATTTTTGTTTTTCTTTTGTTTCTTCTCTTTTCTTCTATACCTGGTTTCCGTCACGGAAACCAAAATGCAGGTGTAGCTGAGTGAGGCCGGATAGCTTGGAGTTTAAATGTGGGGTGTTTCTTTAGAATTTTTGGTTATTTTGGATTATTGGGATTTTTGGTTTGTGCCTTGAAGGCAAAGTTGTAATAATACTTTAATGGACTTAAGTTCACTTGATAGACAAACTCTAATATTAATGATTAGTTTGTGTAGATGCTTCCTTTGATACCTAGTTTTCCTTTTTGCTTAGCATTTATTCCTTAGCGATAAATATTGCAGTAACTACTCCCGATTTTGGGACGGTTCAGCGGTGTCGAGTCGTGGATAGCGACGTCGATAGTTCCCAGGAAATCGTTGCGAATTCGGAGGTGTTAGATTGGGAGATGAAGAACGATAGGGACTACCCCTATCTGGAGACATTGGAGACCTTGATCACGAGGGCATACGCATGGGACGAGGAGCACCCGGATATGCTTAGAGACCCTTACGAGGTGTACGTGGAGAATGCTGAAGGTTACGATCTATTGCTAGAGGTGGACGACCCAATGACTGAAGAGGAGGCACGAACTGACTTAGACCGTGCGTTGGCATTTGAAAGGGAGCACTTCGCTGAGGAGGCCGAAACGCCTACTGTCAAGGTCGAGGAGGAGTCTTCGCCTCATGTTCCTAAGGTTCTTGTAAGGTCATCTTGACCTAGTGATGTTAGAGATTGGCCCATAGGCTTGAATGGCAAGCCCAATGAGCCAAGGATCCCTACTGAAGAGGAGGAGGATAATCCAGAAGAAGAGGAGGAACCTATGGAAGGAGAGGAGGAGATGGACGAGGTCCAAGTGACACATGTGTGTCGCTATCCTTTTAGGAACCACGCGAGAGGAGCGTGATTCTTAGTTTTATTTAGTTTTACTATTTGAGACTTAATTTGGGCCTGTGAGCCATTTGTTTTGACCTTACGTTTAGAATGTTAAATTTTTACCTTATTCATGCTATCTGAGGCTTGATTTGGCAAGCACTCATTTTTAAGAACAAATAATACTTGATTATTTGATTTATGAGATGGAGTTTTTGCAAGAAGTTGTGTTATTTACTTGCAATTTGGAGCATCAGTATTTTGAATGGCCTATGAAAAAAAGGCATGAATGTTTCATTATGATTGTGAATTGTTTATTTTTGAGAAAGAACAAAGTTTATTGAATGAATAGAAAGCATGGAGCGCTTAATAAGAAGAAAGACCACGAGACTCTCACCTAAAAAAAAATGATGACCCACATATAGAAAAACACGTTGTCTAAAAAAAAGATCCTTAAGCCTAAATGCCCCAATATTTCCCCTAATATCAAAGAAAAATAAAGCCGATGAATGAAAAAAAGAAAAATAGAAAAAGACGGATCATCCTATTTCTTTATTTTTCTAGACTCAAAGAAAATAGAAAATGGGATAAAATTAAAAATAAATAAATAAAAAAAGAATTTCGGCCCTTGTTTTTTTTATTTTTTCCTCAAACTTTTTTTTTCGGTGTTTTTTTTTTCTTTTTAACGCCTTTCTTTTTTGCTTTTCGTTTTTTTTGGCCGAATCAGAATTACATCAAAAAAAGAAAATAATAATAGAAAATGGGAGAGGGGAAATTGAAGAGAGTGACTCTTTTTTTTTTCGCTAAAAAGGTCCTAGAAAATTGTTCATGACTTCGACGCAATATATCATTGGGCATTAGGAACTACCTAAAAATAAAAGAATTCTCGCACTTATTTTTGGGCATTAGGAACTACCTAAAAATAAAAGAAAAAGATTCCTAGCACGTAAGTACATGTTGGCACATAGTCATGACATTCATGCATTCAGGCAAGCATTACAACGACACAGTTAGCGGCAAACATGTGATTGGACGGGCATTACAACGACACATGCACAACAAGCAAGCGAATGCACGAATGTGGGCTAGAGGCTTTTGGCTCCAGTGAGGTCACCACGACAAATTACAATTTTCCGTCCGGCGGATGGTCGACACATCAATTGTAATTCTTTTTCACCAACAAGAGTAGATGAGTCGTGGGTGAGGAAGCGCCGATTTGCACGATAGGACAACTGTATATTCCTTTAGATATACGGGTTGTCTACGAGTTACAGCCCAAACTTCCTCGAGGGTCGATAAGGGTCAAATGGTTGTGCCAAGGCACATGCAAATGATGCAATATATGAAACATGTTAATAAACAATTAAGCTAACTTGACTTTCGAGTCTCACCCTCTCAAATAAATCCCCAGTGAAGTCGCCACTGTAAGGACCCGGGATTTTCTCCTACTATTATGTCCACGGAGTGTGTCCTTATAGAAAATTTATAAGCTGAGGTTTTAGATATGTTCAAGAAATTGTCGAGTTAGAAAAGCTTTTGAAAAGACTTGAATTGAATAAAAACCATGAAAGAGAGGTCATAAATCTGTTATCGGCGTTTTATCGAAGGGACAAAACCGAAGGGACAACCCAATAGCGCGATAAGTGAACTGATCATGTTTTCGGAAAGACTCCCGCTCATAAAGAACATATGAGTACCCAAGAATAAAGGGTTCGGGGGCAAAGGTACGAGATGGAAAGGTGTTAGGCACCCAACTCGCCCGTTTTATGACGGCCTCTATTAACTCAAGTTTGCAGAATAATTTAAAGACAAAATCCCACACAAACCGGATTAACAACCTAGACTTAGACTATTAATTGGTTCATCACAAGCATCACAACATTTATTATTGACCCTTATTTAGACATGCATTCGATTGTCAAATTGAGCATTACAACGATTAGACATGCTTGGAACTGAAAGACAATATTTCGTAAGCAATAAAAGACGTGATTAGCATGCATGATATCTACATTTTGACTACAAGAACATAAACAGTTAAGCAATTAATTTGATTTGATCCCTCAGGAGTTAGTACCTGAACTGTAGGCTATTTAGCAAATGAATAGTGAAGACAAGATCTCAAGCAAAGAATAATTTGGAAGAAAGAGGGGAAAGCTCGGGAGTACTCAACCGAGAATAGAGGTTGTCAACTGTAGACTGTGTGTTTTGAACTAAAGGTCGAGGGTCATATTTATAGGTGAAGGAGTAGGGTTGGACGGGTGGAGAAATGGCCGAAATTTGGAGAATGGACTTAAAAAAGACGGGCTTGAAAGACCCAGCGAGCGTCGCTGGGATATCACCCAACGCCGTTGGGGGCTGTCAGCTTGCTAGCTGGATGCCGTCATAATGATGACATTCAGTTTATTTTAATTTTTGGTGGAATTTTAGTGTTCCAAAAAAGTAAAAAGACCGTTTTACCCCTCTACGGCAAACGACGGTTTTACCCTCAGTTAGTAACTTGACAACCGGGAGTCGGAAAAAGACACGAGAGGTGTCGTTGGAAAGCTTTTGAACGGGGCTTTTGAATGTGATCGAAATGAAGGAGTGATTGAGGGAAAACCTGAGACCTTATTTTACCTAGCAAAGCAAAAATGGCATTCAAGTTTATAAATTACTCCTTTCATAATCGAGCTTTTGCGGAGAAATCCGAAGACGCCTTTTGGCGTCAACAAAAGGTCGTTGTCGTTAACGGGCGAGTTGGGTGCCTAACACCTTCCTAACTCGTACTCATGCCCGGGAACTCATTTATGAAGTCAAATTCCCCAATAGGGATTGGGCAGCACAGGAATCGAGTTGACGTCTTTTTAGACTATTGACTTGACTCCAAGGGTTCCAAATTTCCTTAAATTTGGTGGTGACTTCCGACAATCTTAATCATGTCCCTAGTACAAAAGGATAAACCTTCATGTGCATTCACACTTGAAAGATTCACAAACAATGATGCTCTTCCAGGCTACCCCGTCGGCCATCGAGGGAAAAATCCGATAGCCTACAGCCCCAACCAAGTTTCGGAAATTTAGGGATAATTATAAAAATTAAGGAGGTTTTTCCCAATTGATAGTTCATTTATTCCCCAACTATTTCTCCTCGCCCCCAACAAAAATCATTTCTACATCCGCCACCATTTAAAGTAAAGCTTAGTATAATAGTTCCTAAAAATTTAACTTCGTGGAAAGCCTTATTCCAAATGGGTTACCAAACAAAGTCGATGCTTCAATAAAAATTCAAACTATCTTTAAGGTAAAGCTTAGTATAATAGTTCCTAAAAATTTATCATTTTTGGAAAGCCTAAATCCAATTCATGATAATCTTTTACAATGAGATTTTGTCCTCTTTTTTTATCGTGTTTTGGTGAATATTTTATTTTGCATGAAAACGAATTATTTTTGACGGTCATATGACCAATCTTTCTTTCTCAACCTTTTTCTCTTCCAAAAAGCCCCTAACAATTTTTAGGCGCTGTCATCGACGACTCTTCGCTGATGGTAACCCCCAATTATTTCAATCTCCTTGATATGTTTAGTTTGTTAGTTTCATTACCTCAAATAACATTAGTCTCTCCATCTGTAGGAGTTACTTTGTCTCATTTCTTAGGTTCGACTGTCTCACACTTTTTGAGTGTACGATTTGTTTTCCTTTAGAGAATGTGTATGATACTATGACAGATATATTAATTCAAAAGATGGTCTATAATGTCAGATCTAAGCATTCAAAGTTATAATAGGGTCTTCCGTGAAGAGGTACAGTGATAATATGGAGAATATTGATTAATTGGAGGCCACTCGGATGTTAAATTTCTAGTGCTACATATGTTTTTCATCTGAATGTATTTTAATATATTAGATCTCTAAATTGTTGAATTTGATTATGTTATATGTGCCATATGGGTTTTATTTAACGATTCTTTTATACGTGTCATATGTGAAGTTGCCGATAGTCGTCTCACTTCGGATCTTGGGGTAAACGGAAACAAACTCTCTGTGAGACTCTCACATGGGTAAGGTTGCGTATAACTGACACCCCCTTTACCCTGCCTCAGCGGAAGCTTATTTGGAAGCACTGGGGTAATGTCGATGTTGATGGGTAGATTACTTTTTTTTTTTTTTGAAACGAGATGGGTAGGTTGTTAAGGATAACGATTATGACTTTTTTTCTAATCCTTGCTTTAGATCTGTTTACGGTGTTCTTAACCTTTTCAGGGGAGGAGAGAGAAAGCTCAAGGCAAACCTCCAATCGTCGTCGTCTCCTCCGATGAGTGCTCCAGCACCAGTTTGTCTTTTGGTCGGGGTTTGGAATCCTTATTAATAATAAACACCACAACTAAGGGCATGTTCTTTTCAACTGGCTTCCAGTTTTGTTCAGTTTTGTCCAGTTTTCACCAGTTACCAGTTATAAAATGCAGTTTTGCCCAGTTTGACCCAATTTTGCCCAGTTTTGCCCAGTTTTAATAATAATGATAACAATAACAACAACAACAATAATAATAATAAAAACATTATTAATAATAATAACTAATAATAATAGTATGTACTAATAATTATAATAATAATAAGAATAAAAATATTAATTTTATTAATATTATTAATATTATTATTATTATTATTATTATTATTATTATTATTATTGTTGTTGTTGTTGTTGTTGTTGTTAGTATTATTATTAAATATTATTATTATTGTTATTGTTATTATGATTATTATTATTATGATAATAATAATAATAATAATAATAATAATAATAATAATAATAATAATAATAATAATAATAATAATAATAATAATAATAATTGCACCAATATTGGGGATTCTGCTGCTACGCAAAGGCATTATTCACTTGATGGTCATTTTCTGTGAATATTGGCTCTAATAGTTCTGTGGCAGTTTCCAGCACAATGCCATCCTACCACATCTTAGGCTGGAAAATCGATTCCTCTAGTTACTCCTATTTTAAAGGAGATGCTCATGGGACCCAAAATCCATCTAATAATGATAGAGAAGATAGTCGTTTAGACCTGCTTCCTTGTTACAGAACACTTCTCCATTCCTGGGATCTTATTCAGAGAAATTTTCTGATCTGAATCCCTCCAAGGATCTTCTGATCTCTTCTAAGTATAACACAAAATTCACTCCCTATAACTGGGAGTCATCTGTCCCCTTTCGACCATCCTTTTTTATTTCTTCTTTGAGCACATCGTCTTCAGATATCCAATACAATCCTCTTTATGATAGTATTGAACAACCTGACATAGGACGCTTCTCCTTTCAGCATTCCCTTGATGGTTATAAGTCAGCCTTTCAAGATTCAAAAAGCATCTCGGGAAGGAATTCTCTTGAATCACATAAAGAATTACACAGTGATGTTTGGGGTAAGGATTATTATGGTCATGTAAAAGACATTCCTGCAAATGAAGCAGAAAGTGCTGCTACTTTTGCTGGTGATGTGCACACTAAGAACATTCCTAAAGAAGAAAATACAATGGTTCCTGGTAGTGTCAAAGATATACTTAAAGCAAGCATACGGTACAGAGTGAGGAGGTAGGAGGCAAGAACGAAACAAAGATAGAGAAAGGCAGGCAAACCAATGAACTGGACGAAGAGGAATCAAAGGTTATAAAATACTTTAGAGTTGCTCTTATAGAATTTGTGAAGGAGTTTATGAAACCAATATGGCATGAAGGCCGTCTGTCAAAGGATGTATACAAAGTAATAGTTCAAAAAGCGGAGGACATGACTCTAAGCACACTACAAGCAAACCAAGTTCCAAATAATTCAGAATCCATTAAGCAATATCTTTCGTCAACCCGTCGGAAAATTTTGAAGCTTATTATTATTAATAATAAATTTTTTTACCATTTTCCAATAATAATAATAATAATAATAATAATAATAATAATAATAATAATAATAATAATAATAATAATAATAATATATTATTATTATTATTATTATTATTATTAACACTGAAAATTAAAAAATTTCTAGTTTTTCCCAGTTTTTCCAAATTTTTCCCAGATTGACCCAACTTTCCCAGTTACCAGTTTCCAGTTGAAAAGAACGAGCTCTAAAAACCAACACAAAAATTTCTATTAGACGGTCTTTTTATAACTTTTGGTAAGATGGAGGGTCACTTTTAAATGAAACAAGGGTTCTTTTTACCAGTTTCCATAAGTGACCTATACATTTCTGAATCGTGACCCCAATTTTTTATGGGTTAGTCTCACACAAGACTTACTAAAAAAACATAATAAAAAATTACCACTTGACAATATGTGGTCACAAAGCCACATGACTGTAGCAACACGATAAGAGCAGTGATCCTTTCAACACCGAAAAGGAACCTCATAACCTAATAGTGGACGAGCAAAGGAAAAAAAAAAAAAAAACCCCCTAAAAAGTCTCCTTTGTAAAACCCTAATAAGCTCTTCTAATCCCCATTTTCTCCTCCGTTGTTCAAAGAGAGAGCAGTAGCCCAAGATTCCCCTCGTCACCGCCTCTCCTCTTCAGGTACTTTCTCTCTCCTCATTTTCTTTCCATTGCAACAACAAATAACACTTTTTGCTGCTTTGTTCTTGTTTTTTGATATCTATCTCACCATTTTAGATTTTTTTAGAGTTTAAAGATATCTGTTTGTATAATGAAATTGCAAAGCAAATGGAAATCCAATTTAAGATATGGGTTTTGTTGTGTTTTTTCTTTTGAGCACGAAATCTGGTAAAGAATTGATCTTTTTTGCTTCTTTTCCTTGTTAATTTTTGAGTTTCACGATTTGGGTTTTTCTCTGTTGAGCATAATAGCTGGTAAATAACTGATGTTTTTTTACTTGTTGAATTTTCAGTTTCTAAGAGGTTGGGGTGTATTTAGATTTATAATTGATTTGGATTTCATGGTTAGTTTTTCAGTTGGTTTACTGATAGTAATTCCTGCTTCTGTATTTTTTACTTGCTTGTTCTAATTTAATGGTGCTACTGTACTGTCTATAAGAGATTGAGTGGTTTTCTTGTTGTATTGGTACAATGTTTAAGTTAGCAAATAACACTTTTTGCTGATTTGGTTGTTAACGGTGAATTTTAGGCTTTTGTATGTTTCAGTTGAGTGATATTTGTGTGGTTCATTGTCATTTTCGATAGGATCTCTTAAAGTTCTCTCTGTATTATTTTTTATGATTACGTGAATTCAACAAGTCTCTTACAACAAAAATAGCCAGTAGTGACGGATTTATTGTGACGGGTGATCCAAATGCCACAAATATTGCTACGTTTAAGGTCGTCACTAATATTGTGACTACTTCAGGCGTCCAAAAATAAAAAGTTGAGTTAATCATTAAAACAAGCGTCACAAACTTTGAAATTTTCATTTTGGGCCCCAAATTTCACTTCGCGCTCGGCGCTGGGGAAGGTAAGGATAAAAACTCCCATTTTGAAAAAAGAAAAAGAAAAAAGGCAAGGATTAAAATATTCTATATAGATATCCAACCCAGAGACGAAACTTACTCAGTCGCTCACTATTCCGCCAGATCTAGGGTTTTTCGGTTCCCACCACAAACTCATCCGCCTCCCTGTTATAGGTCCGTTAATAATAGCACGTGCATAATTGTAAATAACAGAATGATATAAAGTTGTTAGAATAATTCCATTAGTTGTTAGCTGAGGTGGCAAATCAGTTAAAGATGTAAGAGAGGGGCTGTGACTATAAGTAGCCTACTTTGTAAGCTGTAATATGCATTCAGACAATTAATCAATTCTCTCTCTTCTCTTATTCTCTCTCTACAACCCAGTTCTTGATTGTTCATAGTATTTCATTCTCGGTCAGATTATTCTTAACACTGATCCTAGTGATTTACCGCAGATTCTTCGAATTCAAGCAATTCCTAGAATTGCCATTGTCAAGTTGGTAGCAGAGCTCTTTTCTGGGCCAAAAATTCATTGATTTTCCATTGATTGATTCTCAAGCCTTCAGGGTTCTTGATTTCTTCCGAAATTCAATTGATGTATTTGTTTCATCAATCAATTCAGCTCATTACAATTCCAATTGGAATTAACAAAAACAAATTCAGTTCTTTTTCGACTGATTGGATTGTATCCTTCAATCAGTCCAGCTTACTAGAGAATCAATCAATTTCAATGATCTATGGGGGTGTCTGAAAATACCCGAGCATCAGATTCCAAGAAAATGGAAGAATTTATCAAAAGTATGCAGAGTTCTTGGTCAGAATTTCAAGTTGTACAGCAAAGAAACAATGAGGAGTTACAACAAAAATTGAATGGTCAACAAGAGGAGTTGAGAAATGATACTTTAAGGGTTTGTAATGATCTTCAGCAATTGGTGACTGGGTTGAGTGCTCAGGTGCTGCAAGTATCTACTCAGCTAGCTTCAATGGAGTCTAATTCTGGGTCTAACTCAGGTAACACTCATAATCATACTTTCTCTAGAGTGGGAAGAGTAGATTTTCCTAAATTTTTTGGTGATGATGTGCAAGGCTGGATTTATAGATGTGAACAATTTTTTAATGTGGATAATACTAGTGGATTACTTAAAGTTAAAATGGCTTCAATTCATTTCGAGGGTAAAGCTCTGTTGTGGCATCAATCCCAAATGAAAAATAGACCTGCTAGTACTTGGCCTACTTGTGAAGTCTATAAAATTGCCATTACCACTAGATTTAGTACACAACCATATGATGATCCCATGT
The DNA here is from genome assembly GCA_038025085.1 of Tetragonia tetragonoides. Taxonomy (NCBI): domain Eukaryota; kingdom Viridiplantae; phylum Streptophyta; class Magnoliopsida; order Caryophyllales; family Aizoaceae; genus Tetragonia; species Tetragonia tetragonoides. Next base: position 4,809,201 of record CM076145.1, on the reverse strand, counting down.
CTGAATTAATGCAACTTAAGCATACTAGTTCCGTTGAACTATATCAAGATAAATTTGATTTAATTCTGACCAGGCTTGATTTGTCCACTGCCCATGCTATTAGCTGTTTTGTGAGTGGTCTTCAATCTGATATCCAAAATACTGTGAGAATGTTTAAACCTCAAACTGTACATGATGCATATTGCCTTGCTAGACTTCAAGAAGCCACCCTAGTTTCACTGAATAAAATAAACAAGCCAATACTAGATAAACCACCTACCAGTTTCACAAAACCCATCTCACAAGCTACTAGCTACCCTACAAAATCATATACCCCATATACTGCTTCAAACAGATCTTATTCTGGAAGTTCTTCAACTTCAACTTTTTCAAGGAATAATAGACCAAGAAGGTCTTTGAGTTCTCAGGAAATTGAGGAGAAGAGGGCTAAAAATTTATGCTTCCTTTGTGATGAAAAATACACCCCTGGCCATAAATGTAAAGGGAAAGTGTATAGATTGGAGATTTTAGAGGAAGAGGAGGAAAATTCTAAATTGCCCTATAGCTCTGAAGGAGGGAATTCAGAAGTGGAGGTGATGGAGGGTAGCACTGATGAATTTGGGGTACCTCACATTTCTTTGAATGCATTAACTGGAATTACTTCTTATCAAACTATGAGGGTGACTGGCAAGTGTAAGAAGTCTGCTTTGCATATATTAATAGATTCTGGAAGCACCCACAACTTCCTGAATCTTAATACAGCAAGAAGGTTGGGATGTCAAATTCAATCTAGCTATCCCCTTCAGTAGCAGTGGCTAATGGGAAGAATATTATCAGTGATTCTATTTGCAAAACCTTCACTTGGCAGTTGCAAGGTCAACAATTCACTACAAATGTGATGCTTTTGCCATTAAGAACATGATGATTTTGGGCATTCAATGGTTGGTATCTTTGGGCCTTGTAGTATGGGATTTTCAGCAATTGAAAATGGAGTTTTGTGTAGATGGGAAGAGACATGTGTTCGAGAGGTTCAACTGCTGGTCAGTACATTGGATGGAAGGTAAGAAGGTCGCAAAGCTTAGGGCTAGTGGTGCTGAATTATTTGCTATACGGGGATAACAGAAACACAATCCTCAACACCACCAATACAAAACCTGAACCAACAAAGCCAAAGTTCACAAAACCCTGACCTGAATAACCTGTTACAGCAATATCAAGATATTTTTGTGGAGCCTAAATCCTTACCTCCACACAGAAGCCAATTACCCTCAAAGAAGGCACCTCTCCCATAAATGTCAGACCCTATAGATACCCTGCCCTATAAAAAGGTGCAATAGAGAAAATCACAAAAGAAATGCTGGAAAGTGGTGTTATAAGGGACAGCTAGAGTCCATATTCTTCTCCCATTGTACTCGTGAAGAAAAATGATGGTACTTGGAGGCTATGTGTTGACTATAGAGAACTTAACAAGTACACTGTGAAAGATAAGTTCCCAATTCCTGTGATTGAGGAGCTGTTAGATGAGTTGCATGGAGCTGCAATTTTTTCTAAAATTGATCTCAGATCTGGTTATTGGCAAATAAGGATGAAACCAGATGATGTTGCTAAAACAGCTTTTAGAACTCATGAAGGTCACTATGAGTTCTTAGTGATGCCTTTTGGCCTCACTAATGCACCTTCAACCTTTCAAAGCCTCATGAACCACATTTTTAAACCTTATTTGAGAAAATTCATTTTAGTTTTCTTTGATGATATTCTCATTTACAGCCCAAATCTCACCCAACACCTCAAACATCTACAACTCACCTTTGATATCCTGAGAAGAAATACTCTTTTTGCTAAGATGAGCAAATGTAGTTTTGGGGTTCCCGAAGTTGATTACTTGGGCCACATCATATCTGCCACTGGTGTAGCAACTGATTCTCAGAAAATACAGGCTATGAGTACTTGGCCAGTGCCTAAGTCTGTGAAGGAACTTAGAGTATTTCTGGGCCTTTGTGGCTATTACAGGAAGTTAATAAGAAATTATGGCATTATCAGCAAGCCACTGACCAATCTTCTCAAGAAAGATGCATTCTTGTGGAGTGAGGAAACTCAATCAGCTTTTGAAGCTTTGAAACAAGCATGGAGCACAGCTCCTGTTCTTGTGATGCCTGACTTCAGTAAAGAGTTCACAGTGGAGATGGTATTGGTGCAGTATTGATGCAAGATAATCATCCTATCTTCTATATAAGCAAGGCTCTCTCCCAGAGACACCTTAATCTGTCAGCTTATGAAAAAGAGCTTATGGCAGTTGTTCTAGCTGTGGAGAAGTGGAAACCATATTTAAATGGGAGGCACTTCACCATCAAGACTGACCACTTCAGTCTTAAATATATTCTGGAGCAAAAGATTTCAACTTCTTTCCAGAGTAAATGGCTTCCTAAATTGATGGGTTTGGATTATGACATTGTCTATAGAAAGGGAAAGGAGAATCTAGCAGCAGATGGCTTATCCAGAATCAGTCATGCCACTCTTTTGAGTTTGGTAGTGACTCAAGTCAGCTCTGATTTGCTAGGCAAGGTCAAGTTGAGCTGGAGTACTAATCAAAAGCTCCAGGATTTGATTACTCAACTTCAACAAGACCCTACATGTAAACCCAAGTATACTTTTGCTCAGTCTCTTTTAAGGAGGAAGGGAAGACTATTGGTGGGAGCTGATGAAGACTTGAAGCAACATATTGTTAATTTGTTGCATAGTTCTCCTGTGGGTGGCCATTCTGGAATAGAGGCCACTACAAAAAGAATTACTCAACTCTTTGACTGGAAGGGGCTCAAGAAGGATGTGAGACAGTTTGTGAGACAGTGTGGGGTATGCCAGCAGTATAAACCCATCTTACAAGCTCCAACAGGGTTGCTACAACCCCTTCCCATTCTAGGTGCAGTATGGATGGACATATCTATGGATTTCATAGAGGGATTTCCTGTTTCCCAGGGGTAAAAGTGTTTTATTGGTGGTGGTGGACAGGTTGAGCAAGTATGCTCATTTCCTGACATTGGCTCATCCTTATCATGCTGTTACTGCGGCACAACTTTTCTTTGAGAATATCTTTAAACTCCATGGCTTACCAAGGAGTATTGTCAGTGATAGAGACAAGGTATTCGTCAGTTTATTTTGGCAAGAGTTGTTTAAGTTGCTGAGGATAGAGCTGCATATGTCTACTGCTTATCACCCACAAACAGATGGGCAAACAGAGGTGGTGAACAGATGTTTAGAAACCTATTTGAGGTGTATGACAGGGGAGAAGCCTAAGGAGTGGAGTTTATAGGTGCCTTTAGCAGAGTGGTGGTACAACAGTACCTATACTGGTACTACACACCCTTTGAGGTGGTTTATGGCCAGCCTCCAAGTCTGCATATACCATTTGTTATTGGTGACAGCAATGTGGAAGCAATAGATAGAAGCTTATCAGCAAGGGAGGAATGTATTGACATGCTTAAATTTCACATGAAAAGAGCTCAAGAAAGAATGAAGAACCAAGCAGACAAACACAGAACTGATAAGGAATTGGCAATGGGTGACTTCCTATGTCAAGCTGCAACCTTACAGACAGTATTCTGTGGCTTATAGGTCCTGCAACAAACTGACTCCTAGATATTTTGGACCTTTCCCTGTTGTAGCCAAGGTGGGAAAAGTTGCTTATAAACTGGAGCTACCATCAAGTTCTAAAATTCACCCAATATTTCATATTTCTCAGTTGGAGCTTCACATTGGAAGAAAACCAGTTACTAACACAATTCCAGATGTGAATGTTTTGGGACAATTGAGTGCTAATCCTGTTGCTGTACTAAGCAGGAAACTAATCAAAAAGGGGAACATAGGTGTGGTATATGTTTTGATCCAGTGCTCAAATGGCAGTGCTGCTGATGCTACCTGGGAAGATTATGATGACATTGAAAGAAGGTTTCCTGAATTTAAGCTTGAAGCTTGAGGACAAGCTTTATCTTAGGGGGATGGATTGTTATAGGTCTGTTAATAATAGCACGTGCATAATTGTAAATAACAGAATGATATAAAGTTGTTAGAATAATTCCATTAGTTGTTAGCTGAGGTGGCAAATCAGTTAAAGATGTAAGAGAGGAGCTGTGACTATAAGTAGCCTACTTTGTAAGCTGTAGTATGCATTCAGACAATTAATCAATTCTCTCTCTTCTCTTATTCTCTCTCTACAACTCAGTTCTTGATTGTTCATAGTATTTCATTCTCAGTCAGATTCTTCTTAACACTGATCCTAGTGATTTACCGCAGATTCTTCGAATTCAAGCAATTCCTAGAACTACCATTATCACTCCCTCTCGCATCTCCTCTATGTCTTTTTCTTCTCCTTTCAGATCTTCTTTTCTAGTGCCTCCCCTCATCCTTGTCCATCATATCCTTGTTTGGCTAGCATGATTTGGCGGTATTACTGACCATGTATAGCAGTGATGGCGAATCCAGTTTCTCCAATCTTCACCACCACGCTGACAAGATTTGGGTACATTTTCTCTCTCATCTATTGTATTTGTATATGAATTTAGGTGGATCAATTTTTGCAATTGATGAAAATAATAGATGATTGCGGAGCTGTGCATAATTGATCTGGTAATATATAGATATATACGAGTATAAGTACTCTATGTTCATTGATTAATTTTACTGAAATGTAGTTGTAGGTGTTTCATGTTTGGTTTGTGGAATTGTTTATCATAAATTATTCTGTTTTTGTAGTTTTGAGATATCGTTTTGATTATATGATGGCTGAGTTGGGTGTTATGGCTTCATTTAGTTTAAAAAATGTAAGTAAGTGCCTCAATTTACCAGACTCTAAGTTTGTGTTATGTCTGAAATGGTGATCTTGATGAAGTGAAGCAGCAAATTGACTTGGAATCTCTGTACTGTGATATGTCATATTGCACATACAAGCTTATGAATTGAATTTGCATATCAGAATATCATCTGTGTCCCAACAGTGTTGTTATTAGCCAATACTCAGAACGCTTGATCATTTCTGAATGTGCTTGATGATGCAGAAGTGTTTGAATCGGGAACTTAGTTCTTTTTCATTGTCCACCAAGTGCTTTCTCAATGAGAACTCAACCTTTCAGTCAAAGAACTACAGGTCATCTTTCTTGTTTTAATAGATGCGTGTATGTTGTTATGTAATGTAAAACAAGTGTACTCAAGTTATTTCATTACCGTTACAGGAGCAAATAAATATTAGACCATGTGGTTGTATTTAAATTTGAGTTTTTTTGGGCATATATATCAATGGTTTGGTATGGGAGGCCTTGAAGGCTGAAGCTTCTCGAATGACCCATTCAAAAGTACTGTGACATTACTCTACGAATTACGATGCAAACTAAACAAAAACAAAATCGGTAAATTAAATTACAATTGCAAAGGTCTGCGAGTCACTAACTCGTAAAGATTTGTGACGGTTATATTGTTATATTTGTCAGAAAAGGTGTGACGTCTTTAAGTGGAGCAACTTTTAATGACGTGTTCAAGTGTCACAATATTTTTACTGATACGCTAATTAGGGCACTTGCACCAAGAGTCACAAATTATTTTTGTCACGTTTGAAAACCTCACAATACTCCAAAATAACCATCTGCTGGCTTAGGTTGCACCGATACCTGGCCCAACAGCAGTATCCAGTATCTGATACGTTTCGGATACCGATACTTCTAGGATACACGCCCGATACTTGAAAATACGCACCCGATACGTATCGGAGAAGTATCCTATTTTTTCGTATTAGTTTTTTCCCAAAATAATTACGAATACTTCTCGGATACACGGTGGATACTTTAAAGATACGCCAAATCAGCAAACAATTCAATTAATTATAATTTTTCAACAAAGATTAATTATTTCTTTAAGGGTAATTTGCTTAAAACTACCAAAGTTTAGCACTTTTTGTTCAAAACTACCGCAATTTCGCAATTTTGTGAGAAACTATCTTGTTTCCAATTTTTTTTGCCAAAGACTACCATTTGACGGAAAAATGACTAACGGGGTTAACTTTGAGTGTAAAATACCATATTACCCCTCACTTAAGTTAGTTGACTGAGTCAAAATCATTTCCCTCTCTTTACCCCCTTTTATTTCCCCCCCCCCCCCCTTTTATTCCCTTTTATTTCCCCCCCCCCCTTTTTCCCCTATTATTTTCCCCCATTTTTTCCCCATTCTCTCTCCTCGATTTCTCTCTCCTGCTTCTCCGCTTTCTCTCTCCTCCTTAACAACCAATTCACCATCTCCAGTAAATGAAGTACAAAAGCACCGAAATTTAAGGCCCTTTTCATAATTCATAGATGCCAAATCAAATTTCCCCTCTTTGAAATTGATATTACCCTCATCCTTCAGATTAAAAACAATGGGAAGGATCTGCTCAGGGCCTTCCAAATTTGAGATAAAATTGAAAATGTCCTCATCATAATTATCATTAAGAAAATCCCACATAAGAGTAGAACGTAGAGAATCGCAAGCCATATTATTCAAATCACAGTCATCCCAAAAACAGTAAACCCTCAAGCTAAACCCAGAGAACGAACACAAACACAAGCCAAATTAAAAAGTAGAAAAGAGAGTGAAATGAACCTTGATTAAGAACGACCTCAGATCGTGGAAGAACCACGGAAAACGCCACACAAGTTTATTTATAACTCCAGAGTAGAGAGAAGTTGTTGCATGTGTAGGAAAGAGGCCCCAAAAAGGAAATCAAGGCGGCGATGGTTGCTGATGGATGATGAGGTGGCGTCCCACGCCTAGACACCGACCTCCCTCTCCGTCGATTCTCCACCGTATCATTCACCTCCTCGGACGACGTCGTCGTTTTGGTCGTTCTCCCTCTCTCTCCAAAATCACTTGATGCAAAAAGCTCAATGGCGAGATCATCGAGACTAATCTCCGATACACCGGAACCTCGTACTGTATTTACGAATTTACCCCTCCGATTTCCCGACGGTGGTGGCTCGATTTCCTCCGCCGGTAAACGGTGGGAGAAACGGCTCACGCTCCTTGACCGCCAGTGGTTGCTGGTGGATGATGAGGTGGCGTCCCCGATTGAGGTTCTTCTCGATGTTGACCTGAAGGCTGCTGTAGCCATTTGAGGTTGAGGAGAGAGAAAATCAAATCAGTTGGTGAACACTAAACACCATTGGAGAGAGAGAGTTCACGGAGAAGAAGTGAGGACTGAAATTGAAAGTGAGATGAGGAGAGAGAGAGAGAGAGAAATGGGAGAGCGTATGAAAGTTCGGGAATTTTTGGATTTGAACGGCAATGCAAACGGAACAACGATCTTGTACTGGCTGGAATTTGTTTTTGTTTTTGTATCAAATGTTTTGATAAATAAAAAGGGCACGTGTTTTTGGTTCATAAATGAGGGGTATTATGGTCAAATCAAGTTGTTCACACTCAAAGTTAACCTCGTTAGTCATTTTTCCGTCAAATGGTAGTCTTTGGCAAAAAAAAATGGAAACAAGGTAGTTTCTCACAAAGTTGCGAAAATCGCGGTAGTTTTAAACAAAAAGTGCTAAACCGAAGGTAGTTTTAAGCAAAAAACTCTTTCTTTAAATATATCTTTATGTAACCAAAAGAAATGACATCATAGCCTCCATCTTGTCTGATATGAAGGCTTACGCCTACCGGAGCAGCTGGTCAATTCGCCAACTCTCTCTATCTTCCACACATACATACCAACAATTAATTAGTCATCAACTTACTCACACGTTTTTCATCTCTGATCTTGTATTCTTGATGGAAAATGGTATATAGATGTTAACAATGCGAGTAAAGGTCATAAATTGAATTGTACTTAACCTTTTTTTTTTTTTTTTTTTTAAGTTGTTATATTATATATTTTATATTATATTTTTGCCGTATCCGTATTCTAGAAAATTTAGAATTGCAGTATTCTGCACCTGTATCTGTACCTGTATCGGTATCTGTGCAACCTAGCGTGCTGGCATTATTTCTTGTAGTGTCTGTGTTTGTTGGTGGTACAAATTGCAAGGTGTATTTATTAGGGTTGTTTATAAATATCTGTATCCGAAGTCCACCATTTTCATTGGGGCCAAAAGTTTCACTACTTTTTGGCTTTGGAATATGTGGACTAAAGCAAAATGGCTCATAAAACTGTCAGCACTTCTTATTTATTGTGAAGTTGCCGATGGTCGTCGCACTTCGAATTTCGGGTCAAACGGAAACAGCCTCTCTGTGAGACCCTCACAGGGGTAAGACTGCGTACAACCGACCCCCACTTACCCTGCCTAGGCGGGAGCCTCTTTGGAGGCACTGGGGTAATGTTGTTGTTGTTGTATCCGAGTATCCGATCCGAAAAATATCCGAAATTTCGATATCCGCTTTTCGAATATCCGAAATTTCGGATTCGGATACGGATATCGTTTTTCCAGAATTTCGGTATATATATATATATTATATATATATATATATATATATATATATATATATATATATATGTTGTTTTTTTTTCCTAACTTATGTTTTACTCTGTAGAATACTAGTTCCCCAAAAAAAGCCCAAACCCTACTTTGTTTTAGTTTACAGCGAGCTAAAACATAGTAATGTCACTCACTTTTGCCTTTTTTCCTAAAAATGCCATTCAACTTCTTTTTTTCTCAAATGTGCCATTGTGATTTATAAAAAATCTTAAAGCTACCACTTAGTACATTTGATTACCGGCTACAGCAAGTAATTGCTCAATAATCTTTTATTTTATTTTTCACCTCCTAATATTGCTACCAAATTTCCAGTCATAATGTTGTGCAGCTCATCAAATGGATCTTTTAATCCATATTCGAGAATCGAAAGATGCCTAGTTGCATAAAACGCATACGGATAGAGGTATCTGAGCTTGAACCGCAACCTTTGGGTTCCTTTCTTCAGGATATTAGTAAAATTCATGAAATATACAACTTGGGTACGTTTACGGTTCATCAATGATTTAGGTTTTGGTTTAATAGTAGCAATATTAAGGTGGTGAAAAATAAAATAAAAGATTATTGAAAAATTACTTCTTTTTTTGTTGAATGGCAAAGATTGACCTGCTGTAGCTGGTAATTATATGCACAAAGTGGTAACTTTAGGATTTTTTATAAACCACAATGGCACATATGAGAAAAAAAGAAATTGAGTGGCATTTTTAGGAAAAAAGGTAAAAGTGAGTGGCATGACTATGTTTTAGCTCGTTTACAGCCGACAGTCGTTCTCATTTCTCTCTCTCATTTTCGGATCCCCGTTCTCTCTCCTATCTCTCTCTCTCTTTACTCCTGCGGACTACCGTCGGGGTCGTGCCCGTCGACTGCCGTTCATTATCGCCATTCACCGCGGGCTTCGGACTTCACTGGTCAATCTTTCATCCATTCATCACTTTGTTGTTCAGGTGAGAAGTCCTTTCTCTTTCTTCTATTTTTCATTTCAATTTAATTAGATGTTTCATTGTGCCATTGTCTCTACTTTCTCTTTCTTCTATTTTTGATTCCATTTCAATTCATTAATTTTTTTTTTCTTTTTTTCGCAGAATCAGATCCACAGAATAATTAGCCAAGTTTATCAGTCTATTTCAAGGTTATTTTCGTTTGCCCTTTTTTTTTTACTTGCGAAATTGTGGTTTTAGACTTTTAGATAATATTCTGTCAACTTGTTATTTTCTTTAATAATTAATTTTGAAGAGAATGGAGACTTTTAGATAGTATTCTGTCAAATACTATTTATGTAGGATCGGTTAAATTTTGCGGTTTTTGATCCTTTGGCTGTTGCTTTACTCTGGAGTAATAGATAGATATTGAAAAAACTAGTGATCGGAGAATTACTATTATAAAATAATTGTTACTAGTTTTGTGAAAAAGTAATATATTTCTCGAATTCTCACTCTATAAATTTTTTTAATGTTTTTCTGTACTTCGTGGATTTGAAAACTTTATATTCCATATATATCTCGGACTAGATTTTTGATATTATGTATTTAGGATATTATTATTATCTTAGAGATCTTATGTATTTACCGAAACTTGTATTATATATGATACTTCTCGAATTCCCTCTCTACTGTTTCTCTGATGCATCTAGATGGAGTTGAAAGGTGAATTTTAGGGTTTTGTATGTTTGATTTGGGTGATATTTGTGTGTTTCATTGGCATTTTGGATAGAATATCTGAAATTTCCCTCTAGACTATTTTTTCTCTAGTTATGTGCATTTTGCAAGTCTTTGGTTGTCTTTGTTAATTGGTCTTGCGTTAGTTTTTTGAATAGAAATCTGTTTGCATTTCATTTATATGAAATTGTTAAGCAATTGGAAATCCAATTTAAAATGGGGGTTTGTTTGGTTTTCTTTTTCTTAGCATAAAAGCTGGTAAAGAACTGGTCTTTTTGCTTGTTAATTTCTTTTTGAGGGAGTTTAACGATTTGAAGTTTGCTGGTTTTTATCTGTTGAGCATAAAAGCCGGTAAACAACTGTTCTTTTTGCTTCTGGAGTAATTGATAAGTGGTCGTGGTGTCATGAGTATTTATTGATTTGGGTTTCATTTTTGATTTTTCATTTGGTTTGATGACAATAATTTCTGATTCTGTAATTTTTGTTGCTTGTTCTAATGTCAAGATGTTACTGTCTATAAGAGGTTGAATGGTTTTCTTGTTGTATTGTTAGGGCCCAGAGTTTTTCCTCTACATTACGCTCAGTGATTTCTGTTGCTATAATCTGAGTTGTATTTCTGTATTTTAAGGAGCAGCAATTGTATTTTTGATTTATTTGCTGTTAAGTTGGGTTTTGAAGAGGATGAGAAAAGTGTTCATGTTTTCTGGTTTCGAGCTTAGATATCTAAGGTGTTACGTGACGCCAGACCAATAAGGTCTTCTTTCAGGAGGATGGGAATACTTCTTGGGGCTGTTGCTTTGCTCAGCTTAGTTGTTTTGTGTTGTAATTCTATTTCTGGATGTCATTTTTCCGAATACTGGCATTCTAGCATTCCATCTTGTTATTCGAAAGTTAATTGCTTTCTGTTGTGTTGAATGGGAAGCTATGTTACATGGACTCGGGTACGAGGATCGGACTCGGGTATGGATCCAAGGGTCGGACTCGACATGAGTCAAAATTCCTGACACGGGGACCTTGTCCTAAAGTTGGACTCCGGTACGGGCATACGGCATTCATAAAATATTTTTATTAATTTTTTTGGAAAATTCCAAATATAGTAAGGTTTTTTTTATTTATATGTTCAAAAATTATTCCTTTAATACTGTGGGAAGCTTGTGAGTTGTGAGTCTGCCATATTAAACATTGTTTATTCCGTGTAAATAATAAAACCATGTTTGTTGTCATTTGGGCCTCAAACTGATGGCCCAATTTTTGGTCTTAAATAAAACAAGCGTAGTGTACACTTCATAACAGAAGCACGTGACCAGCTTCATTCTTTTTCTAAACCCTAAAGTTTTAAGCACCGCAAAAAGACGAGAGAGGAGTAGCGTTGTTTCTTTTACTTCTTCTTCCCAAGACTTTTTTTTTTCTGTTCCTTTCTCTCTCCTCATTCCATCGAACATGCAATTACTGAAACAAGCACCTTGGTTGCCGGAGAAGTCGACTGACTCCATAGTTTTCAGCCTCCCTTTCCCTCTCCCTCTCTCATTCTCTCTCTCTCTCAGAGCTAGACGCGTCCAACTGCAACATGGAGAGTCCGACACGTATTCCGCACCCGTATCCGTGTCGTGTTGTGTCGACAGGGGTATGAGACGATTTTTGCCGAGTCTAGGTAACAGAGATGGGAAGACGCGGAGAAGTTAAGTCAGATTAGATTCTTCATTCTTGTCAAGGGTGGAGGCTGTTTTGAAGTTACTGTTGTTTTTCTCAGCGTGACTGTTTGGTTATGAGCTCCCTTTGTGATTAGATGGAAATATGGTGTGCTGCCTTGAGCCCCTGTTCTGCCTACTACAAAGTTACAGTAATACTGGAAGTGAAATGCTTCAGCTGTAGTTTGGGATGGATTAAATTTAGAGATATCATTGTCACTGGTGGTGTTTAAAAATGTTGCATTTTATTTTACCACAAACCTTTCTCTTGGGATTTTTTTATTTATCTATTTTGAGTTCTCTTGGATTGTTCAGTGTAGGATGACTGACAAACATGAAACAACTTCTCTAAGAATTATTGTGTTGAATATTGCTGTTTTGCTTTGTATCAGTAAATGAATACTCTCTGTCTTTAAATTACAGGTAGGTTTTTTTAAGCTTGTGAGATGGGTCGTGTTCGCACAAAGACTGTGAAGAAGTCTTCTCGCCAAGTCATTGAGAGGTACTATTCTCGAATGACACTGGATTTCCACACCAACAAAAAGGCCTTGGAGGAGGTTGCCATCATTCCTTCCAAGCGTTTGCGCAACAAGATTGCTGGTTTTTCCACTCACCTTATGAGGAGAATTCAGAAGGGTCCAGTTCGTGGAATCTCTCTGAAATTGCAAGAGGAAGAGCGTGAAAGGCGTATGGACTTCGTACCTGCCGAGTCTGCCATTAAGACTGACTCAATCCCAGTTGATCCAGAGACCATCGACATGCTTGCTGCTCTTGGAATGTCTGACCTCCCTGGAATTATCAAGACCGAAGCAGAGGTTATGGCACCTGCACCAGCTTTTGGTCGTGGAGCTGGTGGTCCAAGGAGGTACTAGGATGTCCTTTTTTGTGTTTTGCAAGAAATAGACTTTTAATTTTGATGTCGGTTCCTTAGATGTTACTTGTGGATCTTTCTATTTGTTTGTTTAGTAGGATGAAGCTTTTTGTTCTTAGCAAGAGTTACTTCGCTAATTCTCATACAGTTCTTGGATAGTACTTGTTGAATTGATCTATTAAGTTGCATTATATCAATCATCACACAGTAAGTCAGTAACTGTGATACTGAAGAGTGGATTTACATCAAATGGATGTTTCGTAGGTTAATTTCTGTCGTGAGTTTCATACTTTTTGATTAGCCAAATTCAAAGTAGTGTTACAACAGTAAAAACGCCTTAATTTTGAGATGGTAGTGATTGAAGCTTTTCTCCATGGCTTGCTTCAATTGGCGAAGTTTCCTTGTTTAGTTACTACTAGTAAAACGGCACGTGCAAGACACGTATAAATCATTTTGTTTGATATGTGTAAGATAAAAATTTGCATAATAGGATGTATTCATATTACACAACAACTCGGCCTTTTGTTTCACCAGTCTAAGCATTTGCATCTCTAATCTGATACTATGTTGGTGAATAATTGCTGGACTTAAGAGTATTTTCGATGATCCATTTCCACCCGCTACCTTCCATTCACCGAAAGTATTCAATGCGAGAACACAGCTCACAATCCTTGCAGTTTTACCACCCTGCACTTTCCATTCATACACAACAAAAAGAATGTTTTTTTTTTCTTTGGTTTGACACAGGTTCACCCAAGCCATTTGGGCCAAGATTAATCCTATTCGCACCGGGTTGGTCCATAAAGGGTTAAAGTGCTCTCACTAAGTAGTTTTTCCATTCACAAGATTCGAACCCTCGACCTTGTTTAAGGGATGAGAGTGCCAAATCACTCATACCAACCACTTATTGGTTAACAAAAAGAACGTTAATAGTGCTTAAAAGCATCATATTTCATCAAATCAGAACCTGAAGGGCATTCCACCCGGGTCACTTAGAGTCATGTTCAAAACGACAACATAAGATCGAGGAACAAGAGGATTCATTGTACTGAATGACTGACCTGTTCCAAATCAGAGACCTTAAAAGTACGAAGCCCCATTTCTTCCACAGCCACCAGGAAGTTCCTCACATTTTCGAAATATTGGTACACCATTAGAGCAGCAATTAAAGAGTACCTTTGGAACAACACCAGGCTGAACCTTATTGATGGCAATGCAAAAAATTATCCCCCCTTCTCAACCCAAGTCTGTAATCTTCTTCTGAATGCTTCAACAGGCAAATCTTTAGAACATCCAACTCCTACTATGTTCCTTAACCAACCAGCCGCTTCAATCTTCATATCGTCTTGATGCTACAAAATTCAGTGCATCTTATGAGCTGTTTGAATGAATTTCCAAGAAGTAACAATAGTAAATCAATCTAGAAATACTACATGCTTACAATGAAAAGTGAATTAACCAAGGAGGTGTGGTTGAGTGGTATGGACTCATTCATCTTTAACCAAGGTCGAGGGTTCGAATCTCGCCTTGGACATGGGAACACCAAAAAAATGAGACATGATAAATAGGAAGAAAATTATCACAAAAGCAAACAATGGCTACAAACCTATGGAGAGCCAACATGAACATGCACGTAGTTTTACAGAAAAACTTACTGTTCAAATCAATTTCCCAGCTTGTCACACAGACACTCCAATCCAATCAGTGCTCCCTCACGACATTTTGTAGAATCCCTGAATTTTTTTTTTTTTTTTTTTTTTTTTTTTTTTTTTTTTTTTTGTGCTAATCAAAAAGAGGGTGCAAGTGAACGGCGACCAAGGCATCCCCGTTGCATCATGTTCCGACTCTCATGTTCAAAAGCGAACATATCAGACTAGCTGAACAACCAGCGCAGACACTGACCCCCTCAACGTAGCACAAAAACAAGGGGCTAGTATAGTTCCTAGAAGCCAACAGACACAAGGCATTGGGGGAATGAGGATTCGAACCCATGACCTTGCCTTATCAAACTACTTGGGAGTAAGCTTGGAACAATTAGACCACCACCCTTATTGGTAGAATTCTTGAACAGTTAGTTAACAAAGGATGACTATAATATACAGAACAAACTCTAGCTACTAAAGAGCAAATCCATTAATGCATATGGAACTTGTACAAATACATGAACAGCAGACAACAAGTTGCAATTTTTAACCGTACCAGTGTAAAATCACCCACAAGAGAAATGTGCAAGCTAAGTTCTGCAAACATGGGCCTAAACATAAGTACGCGTTTTAATGAACTCAGGGATTAAAGAGTTTAAAGGAAAGAGAATACCAGAAATGATCAATTTACATGCCATATAATTCAATTACTTCAATTCAGGAGAGAAAAAACGCGAAAAGTTTCAAAATGTCGAAACCTTGCATTCGTTGATACACAGCACACAACAAGAATCAGCCCGCCATATAATTCAATAATGAGTTATCAAAAGAATGAGTTATCTGCCTAGAGAATCCTTAATGTTCAGGGGTTGATAATATCATGATTACAAGTTCGACACTGATGAAAGGGATTCGGATTGTCAATATCTGAATGTTTTTTTTTTTGTGGGTGTCAGAGAGGAGAGAGAGAGAAAGTTGTTGATATCTTGTGTACTTCAATAACGCAAATGGTGGTGTTTAGGATTTTTGCTTCATCTTTGTTTTGATCTATTCATCTTTGTCCTCCTTTCAAAATCACATGGCAATATAACAAGGTTGTTCATTGAGGTTGCGAGATCTGACAATGTTGAAGAGAGAGAGAAGAGAGAGAGAGAGAGAGAGAGAGCGCGCGCGCGCTGAGTTATAGTGAAATGGTCGGTATGGAATTGGGGGAAAGGAGACATATGAGTATGGATGACAACGGATCGGGTGGAGACTAGAGCTGTCAAATAGGTCAGGTCGTGTCGTGTTCGTGTCAAGGTTAAACGTGTTGAGAATATCTTGATTCAAATCTAACCCATTTATTAATCGTGTCAAAAATCTTTGACCTGCACCTGACCTGTTTAATAATCGTGTTACCCGTTTAATGATCTGTTAACCTATTTATCTTTACTTATATTTTAAACTAATTAAAATATGAGAAAAACTTAAAAATTTAACTAAATTAAAAGTTCTAACCATATATAGTGTACATTTAATAGCCTAAAAGTATTAAAATGCTCAAGATAGGTGAAATTCTATTACATTATTTACTTGTTACAAATTATTTGAACTTAAATTTGACAATTCTAATTAAACGGGTCGTAAGCAGGTTGCTTTCGTGTTGGAAATCTCAACCTTAATCTAACCCATTTAACTAAACGTGTTACTCGTGTCAACCCATTTAATTAAACGGGTCGAAACTTCTCAACACAAACCCGCTACATTTGTGTCCGATTCGTGTCGTGTTGTCGTGTCGTGTCAGCTTTTGACAGCTCTAATGGAGACATCCATTTCCATATCCATTTGTTTTTGTTTCATCTCCATATCCATTTAACTCAATTCCACCCATCAATTTTTATATTCATGGATATAGCAGGTAAATGGATATCATTATTGAATATCAAACTAGCATTTTCATTACAAGAATTTGTATACATGCACCGCAAAATAACGACTTACAAATTAACATTACATTATTCCATTACAAATACAAATACATCTAATACAATAAAAAAAACTATTATTTAAAAATAGTGAAAATAATCGACTTATCCCCTTGTAACACGAAAGCAGTACTAAGTTTTTATAGCTTGTTTAAAATTTTAAAATAAAATAAAAATAATTTTGGGTAAACCAGTGGTAAATGGGTGAAAAATGGATTGTAACTCACCATCCATATACAAACCAATAAATATCCATAACCAATCTATACCCATTATTCATCTATTTATGGCCATCCATATCCACTTAGGATGGATCATGTCGAATGAATGTTCATTGGATGAATATGTATTGTCATCCATACATGTGAAGGCATTATTTTAAATCAGGGACAAAAATGCCAAAGAATGATGAAAAGAGTTATCTCAGTTAGCTCTATTAAGGGCATCCTTATTGCATAACTTGGAGTGTAGATCTTGTGGAATCATATTGAATATTTGATGGTGCATTCCTTGTGCTTATTTGCTTTTCTTGGGGTGGCTAGGGATAATTGTTGTTTCTTAGGATGTACTTAAATAAAAATGTGTGCTTATTTAAGCACACATTGAGCAAGGGAAATAAAAGGAAAAGAAAGGGTGAATATGGGTTATGGATGAGAGAGAGTAGATGTGTCATGTGTGGGCTATTTAAGCAATATAGGGATAATCGGATGATGACTTATTTTTGGGAGTGGTTTGCTTAAAAGTAAGGTGCGGTCGTCTGTATGGTGGCTAAAGACCCGGTGGTATGGACAATAAAGGTTATCATCAACTAGGATACCCACATCATAAAGTCGGTTGTAGGAATCAATTGCTTGATACATGAGGCGTTCCTTATCAGTTGGTTGCAGATTCTTGATGAATTGGCGGATTTGATCAGTTTGCGAAGGTCGCTTAACCAGTTCGGCTATCTTTAGCCTGCAACGCTGAAGGAAGGCAATGAATCCCCCATCTTTTCCTTGCTTAGTGATCTCTAACTCTCGAAGGGCCATAGATAGAGCATTTTCCTTGTAGCGTGCAAGGAAGATTGTAGCGAAATCTTACCAAGTGTGGTAGTTCTCCAAATTCAGGGTGTAGAACCAACGACGAGTCGACGCATCAAGATTCTGTGGGAACAAGTGAATGTAGATATTTTTGTCAATTCCTCTCAAACTCATGGCGGTAGTGAAGGCCTTGAGGTGATCTTGTGGATCATCAGTTCTAGTGAATGTCGAAACCTCGGGCATGGGGAACTTGGCTGGAAGTTTGCCCTTTTATTTTGGAATTGACTTTACAAACATTAGTATTGTAGTTGGCAATCAGTCCGCTGTTTTTGAGCACAGAGTCAATCTTGGGCAGTAGGGCGTTGTGCCCATCCTCCTCAAAGTCAGAGTCAGAGAGGGCCTTTGCTTTCTCCTTTTTTTTCTTCGAATCTTCGAACTCGAGCCGCAATCGTCCTAACTCAGCCGTGATCTCGTCGAGCCTTTCGTCAGGTGTTTTGGTCATTGTGAAGTTTCAAGGATAATAGGTGTGGAGAAGAATGTATGTAGTGATGGTGAATTTATGGATGGTGAGGCTGTTTGTGGTGGAGGTATTCGGGAACTTGGCAGTGTAGACAGTTGCAAACGAACTAGCCTTGCCGAAGGCCGAGCCCAGCTTTTCTCAAGATTTCCCTTCTTCTTCGGACCCCCTATCCGGAATAGGAAGCACAAAGCACTTAGTAACAAGAAAGACCATGAGACTCTTATCTAGGGGTATAACCTAGGATATAGGACCTCCATCCGCGCATCAACGGGAGCAACACCATACTCTCTAGTTATGGAATGGAAGTTGTATTACCAATCGAGCTAGAGGTCCCATCTCTAAGGATCGTCCTTGAAAGCCAAATTCCAGAAGTGGATTGTGTCCAAACCCGCTACGACCAATTAGTCTTACTAGATGAGAAAAGGTTGCAAGCTTTGCACAATGTGAGAATCTATCAAAAAAAATTAACAAAGCATTTCAACCAAAAGCTTAAGATGAGAGACCACAAAGTTAGAGATTTAGTACTCAAACAAGTAAGGGTCAATGTCACTGACCCTCGAGGCAAGTTTAGGCCCAATTGGTACGCTCCTTTTCTCATTACAAAAATCCTAACCGGTGGAACCGCAAGGTTGGCAGACTTAGACGGGATTGAATATAGTCAATGGATAAACATGGATCAACTAAAAAGATTTTATGCCTAGGCAAAGCATCTAATATAGCACTTTCGAGAGGCCCACATAAGGCTAAGCAAACCCGGAAAAAAAAAAGAAAAAAAAAAAGGGATTCAATGTTAAAAAACGCGCGGATAAGAACTACGAGCGGCCTGATTCCCCTAAAAGAATACGTAGGACAACCCAATTGCAATTGGCCCCAACCCTTTTATCGTTTCCGCGTTCAAAAGTTGTTTAAAAAAAATATAAACAGTAAAAGTAAATAAAGTTGCAATATTAAATAAAATCGAGCATGTCTCCATAAATAATAAAAGTCCGTTACAAATAACTTGGCAATTCTAAAAAAAAATGCAAATATTTTAAATCAAAGTACTAAAGAGGCACATCACCCTTATTGAATTTAAAGCAATACAAAAGGCAATCCTAAGTTAGACATGCTCCAAAAAGAGTTTTAATATTAGTGGGCTACTCCGTAGCTTCGGTAGTAGGGCCCGCATCTTCCATAGGCTCCTCCGCTTTTGGACCCTCCGCATTCCGCTCCTTGGGAGCCCATCTCTCTCGGATCGTAGGCTCATCTTCTTCAATCTCCATTAGAGGTGTGCTTGAAGACGCCTCATGATCATTGGCCCGAATTGGGTGTTTCTCCTGCGGTTTAGTAGTGATCTTTTCCAAAGCTTTCTTGGCCTTCGGATTAAGGATGTCTTTCACATGCTTAACTTCGTTTTTCTTCCCCTTCGGGTCATTAGTATTTGAGAGTCTTGGGCTAACTTTGACCGATTGTGCCTTAAGATTGCCTTTTTCGGATTTCCTACAAGCACGACGACCCTCCGTGGTCTTGCAATCCATCCAAGCCTCATAGGCCGAAGATATAGCCGTGGGCGCCTTGATATGAGGAATAGTCCACTTAGGGCGACGGTCCCATGCACACTCCCAGGATCTTACCATACTAATTGTCAAAGTCCGCGCGATAGGAGGTACACTATCCTTTTGTGGGATAATTTGACGTTTCCCATATTGTCGCATAATACGACTAGGAAATATATAAGTTGAGTTAAGAAGACCAAGGATTTGATAATATCCCGAATCTTTATTGCATCCGATTGTAGATTTTAGGCCCCACCACTTGACGGTCCATCGTAACAAGGGACATGCTTTAAGGTACCCACGCCACTCATCAATGGTAGATTCATAATACAATCTCTGACGTGTGGGAAATTGCTTTGGTTGGTACTTGAGCGCGTTAGCGGGCCTCTCAATGAAGCACATGTGCTCAAGAAGCCATATCTGCAAAAACAAGAATATATAAAGTTAAAAATCCATCAAAGATTCAAGCTTTATTAAAAAGTAAATAACTTAAGCAACTATCCAAGCACTTACTTGGAGAAGAAGAGGGCTTCCCGTCCATCCACCCAGCAATGGCTCTTGTTTCTTGCGGTCCAAGCAAATTATAGTTTCACCAAGAACAAGAGACATAGGAGTGAAATCATTTTGAATTTGTTTAACAATTCTAAGCATTTTAATTCTACCCTTATTACCTACACCAACAAAGAGGTACCTATGCAAGAGACATAAAATAAAAACACGTTTATAATAGGTCTCACTCATCACATCATGATCATCCCTTACCTTGGGGAAGAAGATGTCAATTACACCATTGAGGTCTAGTTCATCACTCCTAGCAACAGAGGAAGCTTGCGTTGGTGATAGGCCAAGATACCTCTTGTAGTAACCTCCAAGGTTTGCTCCAAGCCATGGAGTGGCGGGAGCTTGGTCATGAGGAAACCCAAGGATAGAGGTAAATTCTTCGGGAAGAGGACATAATTCATTATACCCAAAGCAGAAGATATGAAGTTTATCGTCCCAAAATTCTACCGCGGCCTCAATTCCGTACAATTTGAACTTGCTTAAGGTGGAAGAGAGCATTCAAGTGAAAAGGAACAAGTCTCATCCTCTCTTCGGGGGTCATGGATTGTAACCACTTGTCGAATTTCACATCAAATCTTGTCATGGCTGAAATCTAAGAATAATTAAACAGTTTCTCTCTCTAAGAAGCTCTCTATTGATGGTAAATTATGAAGGTGATGTCCCAAATCGGACTAACCCAAGTCTTATAAGGGCTCGCACGGAAAAGACGAAAAAATAAGGCAACCCGTCAAAAACGAGCCCAACGGCCCCTGGGACGGCCGCTGAAAGCTCAGCGGCTCTCGATAGTGCAACGCAGGCCTAGCGGTCAGCCGCTGAGCCCCAGCAGTCAGCCGCTGGAGCCTGGCGGCACCTCGTTTCTCCGCATGTGCCGCTGGACTGCTCCCGTTGGCCGCCGGACGCTTTACTTGAGACAAGTCCATTTTCTCTGATTTTGGACACTTTCCTTAACCGATTTGGACTCAAATATGGCTATTTTTCCTATTTCTTCTATTATTTCCACTTTGTATTATTTCCTTAAAATTAATGGAAACCCCACAATTTCCTTATTCCTTTTTGCTAATTATCATCTTTTTTCTTTTATCATCTTTTTATTAATCCCTTTTTACTTATTATTTTTATTTCATTTTTTCACTCTTTTCCTTTTTTCATTTTTTTAGGGGGGATAGGGTACACCAAATTTTAACTTTTTGGTTGTACCAGTTTTTGCTAAGTGGCTATTACTTGCGCTTTTGCTTGCCTGCGTGTGCATTTACATTAGCTTAATTATGTGCAGGGACCAATAAATAAGCAATCAACATTTACCAGCCTAAAGTCTGAATGTTTTGATCAATACAAATGTTCAAAATGTATTTCACACAAATACATTGTCATAAAAACTATCACCCGCATCATCATCCGTATGGGGCACCTCAAAATGGTCCTCCGACCTCCGCACCTCATCTCCAAAAATCGACGCCACAACCTCGCTAAGGTCAAATGAGGAATGTCGGGTAGGCTCCTGATATGAACTCCCTTCCCCAATATAGCTCGAGTCGTACCCCATGAAGAACGAGGAGGCATGGTAGGCACCATAGTAGCAGGAACTGGGGGCTGATAGTAAAGGCCACCATACGAAGGATATCCCGCATACCCGGGATAAGGAGGATACTTCGACACATGTATAGGAGCAGGCTCCACATACGGGGTCATCCTACTCCCACCAGGGCGGTCCGACCGATGCACAAGCACCCTCTCTCTCCTAGGACTCTTCCTCCGAGGGCTCCTCTCGCGTGAAGGACTACGCTCGGGAGAGCTCAAACCCTCATCGTCCGACAGCACCACCTGTCGTGACCTACGAGGAAGAGGTCGACGATACTCAACCCGCATCCCACAGAAAGTTACACTACAAGAAATCATCAGTTGTGCCACAGTTAAATTCGTGGTGCAAGATCAAAATTTCCGTGGCTGGATTATCTAGCCACGGGAAAAGTAGTTGTCAGGTCCCATGGCACAAGTGATCGTGGCAAGGAGATTGCCACGGAAAAATAGGTTTCGTGGCATAAATGATTTTTGTTGCCACAGGTAAACCAGTGGCTACATAGGTTCTTCTTGCCACAAGGACTAACATGGCAAGGCTGATATACCTGTGGCTAATAGCTCATCTAGCCACAATTGAAATCGTGGCAAAGAAAATAAAGTGTCACGTTGCATAATGTGGCTAGCTGATTGAATATGGCAACAATTAACTTCCCGTGACAAAAGTTGTAGCCACGTTCTTTCGTGGCTAATTTTAAAACGACATCAATAAGAGCATAAGCAAATGAAAATAACTCGGGGTATAGCTGATCCGTTACGAATAACTTCAATTTCAACCAACAATGATATTAATATATAATGTAATTTAAGTTTCATAGTCAATCATCCCATGTTCAATGGCTACAATATATATCCCCCAAAACAAAAAAGGCTATCGGAAAAACAAAATCTGAATCCAATTGTTACAGTGACATGTTTTTGGCTAACTAAATTTGAAAACAAGTAAAGAAAACATCAATAACATATGCTCCACTTCATATTCACAACGTATCGAGAAAGTCATTACATCAATCCACCAATCGTTGACACCTACAAACACGAAAAAGTAATATCTTAATTAATTAAATTGATGACATTAAACTCATAGATTAATATATTTTACTTAAAAGATATATGACCCACTATATAAATGTCATAACATATAAATTGTGTGTGTGTGTGTGTGTGTGTGTACACCAGGTTGGGTACACACACACACTAGTGGCAAGAGCTACAAGTGCACTATCTGCTGTTAGCTTGCAGCAACAACTACCATGCAGCAACTAGCAATAACCACACAATAGTCACCACAGCACCCAGACCGATGCACCAATAGACACAACAAATGCAATGAAGGAATCCATATATTCACCCCCCCCCCCACACCCACAGACACAGACCGAAGCACCAATAGACACAACAAATGCAATGAAGGAATCCATATATTCAACCCCCCCCCCCCCCAACACACAGAGACACAGACCGATGCACCAATAGACACAACAAATGCAATGAAGGAATCCTGCACACACACACCCTGCACACGCAGCCACACCCATCCTTACACACACGCAGCCACACCCATCCTACACATACCCACACCCAACCTGCACACACGCAGCCACCCAACCTGCACACACACAACCACACACACACACACACACACACACACACACACCATTTAGTAGCAAATCATCAAATATCTCGTCTTGATTTATGTAGACTATTATTACAATGATTACAAGGACAAGGAACCATATTCTCATATTCCCCTAAGTTACTACTCGTAGGAATATTAACAAAACCAAAATCAAGAAACTCATTCACTCCGGCTATGTATAAATCACTATATTTATCGTCACAACCCATCCACTCTACCCTCCTTTGTAGACTTTTTGGACTTTCCATATGCTTTATTTGAATATATAACTACAATAGAACACCATAAAACACATTATTTGAATATATAGTGAAAACAAAAAGTAGCACCAGCAGCACAACAGCAGCAGCAAAACAGCACCAGCAGCACACCATCAATTAAGAAAACTGACAAAAAACAGCAACAACAGAACAACTGAAAAACAGCAACGGTAAAACAGCAACAGCACAACAGCAGAAAACAGCAACAGCACAGCAACAGAAAAATAGAAACAGAAAAACAGAAACAGAAAACAGCAACTGTAAAACTGCAACAGCACAACAGAAAACAGCAACAACACAGCAACAAAAAAACAGAAACAGAAAAATAGCAACAGTAAAACAGAAACAGAAAACCAGCAACAGCACAGCGATGCAGAAACAGCAACAAAAAAACAGAAACAGAAACAGAAAAACAGCAACACAAAAACAGAAACAGAAAACCAGCAACAGCACAACGACAGAGAAACAACAACAGAAAAACAAAAAAGAAAGAGCAACAGAAAAGCTACAGAAAATGAGCAACTGAAAAACATTTGCTGAAATTTAGTGTGCGTGCTTTGTTTTCACTTATGGGTGCTTTGTCTTTACTTATTAGTTAACTCTATACATTAGCTTTCATGTGCGTGCTTTGTTTTCACTTATGAGTGAAAGATAATTACACTTGCTCCAATTTTTCACCAAAAACAGTATATGGGAAAAAAAAAAATGTGGATAACAGGATAAGTGAAGAACACCCCAGATCAGGCACAATACAAAGTATTGTTTCTTATTTTGTGACTTTTATCCTTGTCCTTTTCCAGCTAATCATATTAATATAGTAATGGAAGAAAAACAGCTCTTGTATCAAACAACAGAAAAATGACCATTAATAAAAGGATTCATGGGTCAAGGAAATTCATGTAAGATCACCATAATTGTAACTTATCTTATGTGCACAACATGGATTAATTCTCCCTTTTTTGGCAAACCCAAGCTCACTAACTTATTGCTTTAAGAGGGTGACTCAATTAGTAATTTCAGTGGCTTTTGTACGTTTGCAAGACACAACTCCAATGGAATTCACAACATAAGTAACTAGTACATCTAGACAGGTGGAGTATACAAGGAAAATTGGTCAAATCACCTCCAGTACAGGTTAAATTGCAAAATTCAATCAATATTAAGCCAAAAACTTAAAACAAGAATTCCCCAAAAAAATCCTTAAATCTAGTTAAACAGCCAGCATTCTACCATTTGTTAGATAAAGTAGTTATTTTTGTGCTTTAAATTTGATCCAAATAGCACAATATTTTGTCTAACTACATATTCCAATTGAATTCCAATTGAATTCCAGTTTCAAGACTCAACTATGCAAAAAGATGAAAATTAACAGAACAAACACCTAAAACTCAGATTTCGTTAAAAAAAAAAACACCTAAAACTCAGATTGCATTTTGGTAACTGGATACGGAATTAGTGAACAACAGCCCATTAAAGCAATACATTCAGCCCTAATAGAGAAATTCGAAGCCCAAACTAACAAACAGATCAACCCTAAAATCGAAATTCAGCCCAAAAAACGAAAATTTAGTGCAAAAACTTGGAATTCAGCCACATGTAAACGAAATTTAATCCCTATGACGAAAATTTAGCCACACCAATTGAAATTTACAACACATAACAATTCCATAATCAAAACTTCACAAAAAAAAGAAGAAAAAGAAGGAGATACATACCTATATTGTAAGGCAGAACGTGGCAAAAGCCCACCTCGCCGGAACAGGTTCGTCTACTTCTTCTTCAAGTGGTGCCTTCGGATGATAGGAGTAGAGCACCGTAAGAGAGATGGGTTTTGTTTTTCTCTTGATAGGAGAGAAGGAGAGGTTAGTAGTTTAATCACTAGTTGGGTTGTTTTAATTTTTTTTTTTTTAAAATTTGAATAAACTGACCTAGTAATACCAAAAGTGTTAAAGAAGGAGGGAACTAAATAATCATTAGCGAGAGCTCAAATTTTTTGCGCCTTTTTTATTTTGTCGTGGGTCGATCCTGTTAATGTAGGTTTACATGTGGTATACACCACCGGTAAATTTATGTGTGGTTATTTTGGTAGAATAGTTTATTTTGGCCACGGGTTAAGTTTTTCTGTAGCTAAAAGTGATTTATGCCACGAAATTCTTTTTACCGTGGCATAATTTTAAAGGGAATTTAGTATTTTAATTTAAAATGTATCATTCCCGTGGTTAGAGGCAAATTTGCCACAAATTTCAAATTCCCGAGGCATAATTTGTGGCACAAGTGATCATTTGTTTTAGTGTTATAAGACACATTTCTCAAAGCACGCAACTTTGAAAATATAAATGGAAGTTTACTTTGTCCAAATCAGCTCTTGAACAAGTACCCTTCAAAAGGGCTCGGAATATCCAAGACTTTATGGCATGCATCATCTTGAAGACCTTCCCGGTCTGCTCGCGATCAAGCTACACATGGGAAAAGTTAGTACAAGCATATAATGAAGCAAGACATTTCACTCTTCGGTAAATTACGAATTTATCCCTGGATGCCCAAAAGGAAGAGAAGGCTCTGAATATCCTCATCAAGATCCTCCGTCATAGGGATCTCTCCCAAGCACTCATTCTCACCATAATCCCGGCCTCGGACCTGCATGTCTGGGACATCCACCTCGATGTCGTCAACCCGAGGTTCCTACAAAGCAAGGTAAGTCAGTACAAATAAGGCAAAAGGCATAGAAAATCAAGTATAAAATTCTTACCTTCAAGCCCACAAATGAGGGCATGAGGCGGTCATGGTGGAATTGCTCATAGTGCCCCGCAAGGTCCTCCGCAGGCTCCCTCAAATACCGCATAGCGTCCGAGCCGACCATGACCTTCGCAACCTGCTCTCGAGACAAGCACCTCACCAAAAACATGGACGAGGGAGGATCAAAAGGAATCCTAAGGCCCTCCAAATCAGGGTAAACCTGACGGAAAATCCGCTCCCCTAGATACCACTCAAAGGAGAACGGGCCCGCAATCAGGATCCTCTGACGATCCACCACCCTAGAAGCAAGGATGGCGTCCGGAGCCGACCCATGATACTTCGCCCATGGGAAGTAGTCAATCTACACAAGCATGCAGAGTAAGATATTTCCACACCAAGAAATGCAATTCATACAACAAAAGCAAATATTTTTACCTTGTGCCAGTAGATGCGTAGGAGAGCCTCTCTAAACTACTGGGGAGTATGCAGAGGCACCGGACCCCAATGGCGCCATGCCCTACAAACCAGGAAATCCAAGTCCCAGCCCATAGGCGCCAACTCCGGAAAATGCTCAAAAAACCAAGGCTATATTCAAACATGAGATTAAACACCGCACACTTAAATCTTGCAAAGCAAATACAGAGATAAAGAAACGCACCTGTAAAACCTTCCAAAAGCGGCACAAGCTCACGGCAGGAAGATTCGCCTGCTTGTACCCCTCGTCGTTCACGCGGCAGGCGTATCGCATGCATCTCAAGAGGTTGGCGTAGCCCGGCAAGCTCCAATTGTACTCTCTCACTCTATCCCAGTCCAGCAGACTCGGGAGGTAGATGGCATGAATGCGCTCCCCTTTATCACTAAAGAGAGTGGTAGCAAGGAGATAGGCGATAAACATCCTCGCCTTTTGCTCTACCGAGGTATTTCTCTTATACCTCGGGTCCTTCAAAGCCGTAAAAATCTCGCTGTAAGAAGGGTAGTGGTGACCCCAAGTGTTCCCCCAAGGATCGAAGAGCTCCACCAACTCCGTCTTACGTTTCCAAATGGAAACGTCATAAACAATGGGCATACCCACGCAAGGTACCCCGGTCAACATCGAAAACTCCGAAGGAGTAATCATCATTTTCCCATTATGGAAGTGGAACGTATTGGTGGTGTCCCAAAAATGCTCCAAGGACAACCATACAATACATCTCTTGACTCGCTCCACCGAGTCTGCCGCTCTCAAAAGGGGCCCAAACCCCGCATCTTGCACCTCTTTGGGCAAGGTTTTGAAAAGCTTAACCGAAGAGCCATAGTTTCCATGGGCCTTCAAATTCCCATCAGGTTCCGATGATCAAGTTCACCCTCCTTAGGTTCACATTTCAATCAAATGTTCAATCCTAAGCATGTTTCTAAGTTCGTTCAAGCCGCGCAAGATCACATGTGTTACAAACTTGATAATTGCATACAAATTCTATACAAATTATATCCAAGGCAAGCATGTAAACTCAAATTCAATGCATAAAACTATGAATTCAAAAATTTGAGCACTTACCACGAACTTGGAAGTCCGAGAGCTCAAATGAGTCGCCGGTCGAAAAAGCAATTCCGATCGATCCCAAACAATGTCGGGCATCCTATTTGACCGGGTGTATCGATCTTGAGGAAAAGCCACATTAGGTTTCCTCTTTAAAGGCTTCACATGAGGTGGAAAAGCCTTGCTGAAGATGTCGTTTTCTTCGACCTTCTCCCGCACCTCGATCCTCTTAATCCTCCTCTTTCCCAACCTTGGAGCCAGGGAAGAAGAATGAACAAGCAAGCAAGAACAAACAAGCAAAATCGGAGAATTTCGGATTTTCTCTATCCAAGGGTTTAAAAAATCCACTCACAAATTCACCCCAAATGTGTGAGAAATCACAAATAAACTTCAAATTTTGCAAAGATTATGCAAAAGCAAGAAAATGCAAGCAAAAAGGAGCAATTTTGAGCAAGAATAAGCAAGAATCGAAGTTTGAGCAACAATGGAGTTAGAGAGAGAGAGAGAGAGAGAGAGAGAGAGAGAGAGAGAGAGAGAGAGAGAGAGAGAGAGAGAGAGAGAGGCTCGAAATTTTTGGGGAAGAACTGACCCAAAATCGGCCTTCTCTCACTTAAACCCCCAAACCGCACCACTGAACCGGCCCAGCAGCTCGGTTCAGGGCCGCCAAGGCTCAGCGGCCCAACTGCTAGCCCTGGCGCCTAGGCCACCAGCCTCAACGGCTATGCCACCAGGTCGGGTGGCTGCTCTAGGCGCCTCCGCAACTCAGCGTGAGCCGCTAAGCGGGCCTGATAAGGCCGCTCAGTGGCCAGAGGCTCACCGCGTGGCCGCTGGGCCCCTTTTCTCTTCCGCCTCTCACGGGGCGGGCCCACAAGTTCAAACTCCGCCCGGGATTTCATTTCTTCGACCATTGGGAGCCCGGGAGATACGGGCACGTCACCCAAAATGACTATTTTGCCCCCGCATCACGGTTTTCTGTCCTAGGAACCCGGCAAAATCTATTTTTGCATGCACATACACAAAATCAATTTTTTGCAGGCACAGGCACAACTTCTCAAGACACAGGCATTATATCATTTTCTTAAAGCATAGTAGAGCACCGGGAGCGACAAAGTTTCTTTGACGGGAGACTATTAACTAAGTCTTACGTCTGCATCGGCAAGGCACATGCATTATTTAAGTAGAGCAACGCAACGCTCTTTGACGTTCAGGCTATTAAAATTAGCATCACGTTGGCACCAGCAAAGCAAAGCTACGCAACGCAACGCTCTTCAACTTTGAGGTTATTAAAATTAGCATCATGTTGGTACCCGCAAAGCAGGTAACACTGACCATAGGCGGTCAGGATTTACTTTTTATCTTTTCTCAAACATAAGCATTTAAAAAAAAACAAACTGCAGGCATATTTAGAAAATACTTTGACCTTCTCTTTCACAAGCTCGACCAAAGTGGGGGCTTCTGTAGACACCCTAATCGGTTCTCATCCCCCGGCACTGCAAAGCCCGATGATGATGGTAATGGATTAACATGTACGTAAGTAGAAAAAGACATTGCTCGGAAATCTAGACCAAATTCCTTGAAACTTTAGTCTTTGGATAGCCCTTGTTATAAGGATTCCAACGCCTTTGACATTGCCTTAATCAGGCTCCCGGACCAAGAGTTATCCCGTCTTGAAGATTTGGGTCAAAACCGCTCGATCCCGACCCCCTGGGTAAGCCCAAGGGCAGTTTCATAATGTACTGAGCACAAAAAGTGAAAAATTCCTAGTAGTGCGCACGCCTCCGGACGAGCGGATGACGCTAACGACGTAGCGGCACACGCGTGACAGCGGGGGCCCTTAGCCAGCCGTTGGCCTCCAGCTGCCTTCCGGTTGGCTACTGGGCCTGATTTTCTGGCTGGGCCGAGTTTGGCGCCATCACAATTAATCATGTTGCATATGACGTATCATTTAAGAACTATTAATTCCAACCAGAATATTTCCAACATGACCGCCGGAGAGGGGAGGGTTCTTACAGGTAGATGGGAGTGACGATTTCGCCTCAGTGTCTAAGAAGATTAAAGGGCATAATCCGCCTGTGTTTGAGGGACGCGAGGATCATATACTCCTCGACGATGGGACGCGGGATTTAGAGAAAATCTTCGAACTGGGTGTCCGGAGGCACTTAAAGTGGATAGTGCTGTCTATGCATTTCGGAAGAAGGCAGATCGTTGGTGGAGGACCAATGGCAAAACTATTAGAGTTGGAGAGGGTTTTAATTTGGAGATGTTCAAAACGGTCCTTAAAGAGGAGTTCTACCCAGAATATCTCCAGGACCAAAAGTATAACGAGTTCTTGAACTTAATCCAAGGAAGGATGACTGTTCAGGAGCATGCTGACAAGTTTGACGATCTGGCTCGTTTCGCGGGAGGATTAGTCCCTACGGAACAACATAGAGCCCGTAGATTCCAGAATGGGTTGTACTGGACCATTCGTGAGTCTTTTGGGGGTTATAGGTGTCTATATAGTGAATGGGTTGTACCGTAGAATCCATTTCTATATAGTGATTATTGAAAAGCAAAAAGAATCCATTTCTATTGTCACTTTTCTCCCTTTTGTTTATAGTTCTGTCATGTATGTTATATGTGCTTAAATAAGCTCATGTCTGTATAGATTCTACATGGGTATAACACAGTTATACTATATATACTCTTTTTCTTTTTTTACCATGTGAGCAAAGTAATTAGCCATAACGTGGGACGTTTGTGCAGTTAACATGAGTTCCGAACAAAATTGA
Source organism: Tetragonia tetragonoides (assembly GCA_038025085.1). Taxonomy (NCBI): domain Eukaryota; kingdom Viridiplantae; phylum Streptophyta; class Magnoliopsida; order Caryophyllales; family Aizoaceae; genus Tetragonia; species Tetragonia tetragonoides. The sequence continues at coordinate 4,778,792 of CM076145.1, read as the reverse complement.
ATGTATAAGAGAAGGGATTGGAAAGGATTAAGTGATAAGTTTGTTAGTGGAGTGATGAAGTTTATTAATTTTGCTTGTCAACAACAAAGTTTAATAAATGGCCGAAAGTTAAGATGCCCTTGTTCCAAGTGTAATAATAAACGGTTTGAGGAGGTTCATGACAACAATATGCATTTGTATAGGAATGGGTTTCGTGATAATTACTATTAGTAGGTGTATCATGGAGAATCTTATGATGAGGTGGTCTCTCTACCCGATGAATCCTCACCGTCAGTAGTTGAAACAAACCCATAAATGGATGCCTTAGGTCTTGAAGGTGACAATATTATTAATGAGGGGTTAAATGAGGTTGAGGAAGAGCCACACCCCGAAGCGAAGAAGCTTTATGAGATGTTAAGGGCCGCTGAGAAGCCTTTTGCCGAGGGATGTAAAGTGTCAGTGTCGGAGATGACATAGAGGATAATAAATCTAAAATGTGAATACAACATTCCTCATAGATGCTTAGATGGGTTTGCATCATTATTAAAGGATGTTATCCCCGATGAGAATTTAATGACGGGAACTTTTTATGAAACGAAAAAGTTACTCAAAGGTCTTGAACATCCCGTCCAAAAGATTCATGCTTGCCCCAATGGGTGCATTTTGTTTTGGAAGAATGATGCTCATTTAGACAAGTGTTGGAAATGCAATGAGAAGAGGTATTAGGAGACTTTGAATGGCAAGCTTGTTCCTGTGAAAGTGCTTACTTATTTCCCAATCACACCACGGTTTCAAAGACTTTATGCCACTAGGAGTGTGGCCGAGCAAATAAGGTGGCATGTTGATAATCCTCGCGTTAGAGGCATAATGGCTCATCTGAGCGATAGGAAGGCATGGAAAGACTTTGATAGTTCTTTCCCTGAGTTTGCAACTGAAGCTCGCAATGTCCGTATGGGCTTGTGCACGGATGACTTTGCACCATTTGGCAAATGTGGGAAAAACTACTCATGTTGGCCAGTTATTTTGACACCCTACAATCTGCCACCGTGGTTGTGTATGAAAAACCAATTTATGTTTCTAAACCTCCTTCTTCTCGACCCCAAGAGCCCGAAACGCAATCTAGATCTGTACTTACAACCCCTCATTGAGGAGTTGAAACATCTGTGGGAATTTGGAGCGTTGACTTATGATGTGTCTAAGAAGCAAAATTTCATCATGAGGGCTTCTATCATGTGGACACTTAGTGATTTTCCTGCATACGGGATGCTATCGGGTTGGACAACATCGGGGAAGTTGGCATGTCCATATTGTAAGACAAAAAACAAGATCATTCCGTTTTAACCATGGATGTAGGATTTCGTGGTTTGATAGTCATCGTCAATTTCTAACTCATGATCATGCTTTCCGCGTGAATAGAAGGGCCTTCTATAAGAATAGGGTGGGACGCCACACTCCTCCTCCGACGTTGACAGGAGAACAAATATGGGAGGAGGTGTCAAGGTTGCCTAAGAGTACCGATCCTCATGCTATGACAAAGCAAGAGACTAAAAGTGTGGGTGGTTGATGAGTGAGGATTATACGTTATATTTTGTCACAATTCACTCTTGTTATTATGTTCTTTTTAGATAATTTTATATGTTTTTAGATGCATTTAGTCTTTTTGTTCTCTTTTACTACTTTTGGTTGTTTTTGTGTGTAGGTAGTAGATTTCGGTGTTGATATCGATGATGATACGAAAGAGTACTCGATGTGTGATGATTTGGCATGGAGATATGAGCTTAGAAGATGTTCAAAGCATACTTTTAGAGGAAGACACGAGCTGCCCATGACTTTTCACATGAACACGAACTTACACTTGTGGAGAAAATCAACCAAGGAGATGGCAATAATGCCAACAGCCGTAGACACGGCCAGGTCATGTCAAAAGACACGACCGTGTCTTTACTCAGCTCTACACACGCGTTTCAGCGTGTTGTTTCCTCGTTTTTATTTTATTTTCTTTTACTTCCCATAACTTTATAAGGAGACTTTTAGGGTTTTTCTACGACCTTTTTGTCTCTCCTCTTTGAGAACTACTTTGAATTGGAGAAGAAGAAGAAGAGAAGATCAAGAACATCATCCAAGCATTAGGTTTTTCTTGAACTTTAATTTTTTGATGAATTCTCTTGAATCTTTGTTGTTAGTTTTATTAATTATTATGAGCTAAACTTCTTATAACTAGGGTTAAGGTGTAGCCATCCTTTTTAATGTAGTATTCTTAATATTTTAATTCCAAGATTTGATTTTTATTGCTTGTGAGTTTATGTTGTTGTTCTTAATGCAATTAAAGGTTTGATCACCCTTTGATTTGATTTATTGTGTATGTATGAGACTGAGAAGTGATTATATGCACTAGTTCATAATAGAATAAACTGAGAATTGAAAGAAATACTGAGAAGTACAAACGTGATTCTTGAAATTATTTTGTTATAGGTTCTTATTGTTCCCAATGCTTCTTGAATTGTTTAAATCTATCTAGAGATAGCATAGGTTAATAATTTAAGTTAGATTCAATATAGCTTGAGAAAGTATATGGAATAGTTAAGAAGAACCTTGCCTCATGTTATTAATTTCAACCTTGGAAATTATTAGAGATATACGGAGAATTGGATTGGTGAACCCAAAACCCTAGTGTTTCCTCATATTGATTGATTGATTACTTACCCAATTGTTTAGTTTAGTTAATCTAACTCGTTATTTTAGTTCAGTTCTTAATTCAAAATCTTAAATTCGATTTTCTAGATAAAGTTAGGGTTTTCATTATTTTAGTACTTATTCATTCTAATCCTTGTGGGAACGATACTTGACTTACTTTCTTTATTACTTGTGCGACTGGTACACTTGCCATAGTTTAGTTTTCACGCATCAGTGGTCTAAACAAAGCATATTTTGGGAACTTCCATATTGGTCTAAGGTTTTAATTCGCCATAATTTGGATGTTATGCATATTAAGAAGAATATTTTGACCAAATAATACATATCATCATGCATGTAAGGGTAAGACAAAGGATACCCTTAGTGCAAGAAAAGAAATGGACATATATTGTTGTTGCCGAAGTTTGGAGCTTGTTGAGGATGATAATGGCAAAGTGGTGATGCCTAAAACACCTTATGTTCTAGACAAGGCACAAAACAAAGTGTTGTGTGAATGGATATAGAAGTTGAAGTTCCCTGATGGCTATGCATCCAACTTGAGTAGGTGTGTTGACCTAGACCATTGTAAGCTTTCAAGCATGAAAGGTCATGACTGCCACGTATTCATGGAGAGATTACTACCAGTAGCATTGAGGGATTTACTTCCATCTAATGTGTGGAAGACATTAACTGAGCTTAGCCAGTTTTTTTTATGGATTTGAGCTCTTCAGATCTTCGAGTTGAGGATATGGTTCGTCTTGAGAATAATATCCCTGAAATTTTGTGCAAGTTAGATCGAATATTCCCTCCAGCATTCTTCAATTCCATGGCACATTTACCAATCTACTTACCGTACGAGGCTAAAGTTGGCGGGGCCGTTCAACATAGGTGGATGTATCCGTTTGAGAGGTAAATCTATATATTATAAAACTCAATCAAGTAGTTTTCTGATGATACATAATAACCCCTTTTGATTCGGTTTAAAATATTTTCTTAGGTTAAGGTGAGTAACAAAGCACGTGTGGAAGGGTCTATTTTCAATGCTTATTTGACTGAGGAAATCTCTAACTTCCGCATTCACTATTTTGAGCCCTATGATGACACAAAGACAAGAGATATGACTCGAAATGTGGAGAGAATTGTCAATGACACTATTGATGAAGATATCCCTACACTTTTTAGTCACAATGTAGAACATACCAGCACAAATGGTAAATGCTGATTCCTGATGGACATTGAATATGTTGCTGCTCACAAATATGTCCTCTCAAATTGTGAGGTGTTAGGAGAGTATGAACGGTATGATTATTATTCCATTGAAGGTTATCCATGCACCCATCGATTAGTTAATAGCACATACATGATTAATTATAATCTAAAAAGGAAATTTGAACAAGATATGATTCTACAAAATCATCACATTACATCCGATGAAGTTTGGGCTAAGTATGCTAAGCAATTTCCACCATGGTTGAAGAACCATGTAAGTTGGTATTGAAAGTCATGGTAGATAACAATTTATGTTTGAAGATTCACAGTTTAATTGTAGACTTTTTATTTCTCTGTTTGTGATTGTAACACACCCCGAATTCGCAACGATTTCCTGGAAACCATCGACGTCGCTATACACGACTCGACACCGCTGAACAGTCACAAATCCACAGACGTTACTGCAACATTCATCGCTAAGGAATAAATGCTAAGCAGAAAGGAAAACTAGGTATCAAATGAAGCATCTAAACAAACTAAACATTAATATCAAAGTTGTCTATCAGGTGAACTTAAGTCCATTAAAGTATTAATACAACTTTGCCTTCAAGGGCACAAACCGAAAATCCCAATAATCCAAAGTAACCAATAAACCAATAGTTCTAAAGGAACAACCCACATTTAAACTTCAAGCTATCCGTCCTCACTCAGCTACACCTGCACTTTGGTTTCCGTGACGAAAACAAGGTACAAAAGAAAAGAGAAAAAACAAAAGAAAACAAAAATCAGATAAACAAAATAAACGTCATCCATACCCAGTAAAAACACTTTCGCAAACCTTACCTGGGTTTTAGAAGGATCGTTGAAATTCATTTGCATGCACAAGTAGTCATACAATCAAGCACACTCATACTCAACATTCAATTACATGCAATTCTTGCTTTAGTGATCATTCAAACACAAACAGATAAACCATCTTAATTAGAGAAATGAGAGAGCGAATAGAACTGCGATTACCCATACTGGTCATAGATAGATATAGACATGCCATGGACTTACTCTAGTGTATACTCACATTGCCTCTAACATAATAAACGATATGTAGAGAATTAAACGATGGGGAATGATCCATTCCGAACACACTACGAGGTGTCCATAAAAAACGTAACTTGGGAATCACGCATCCCTAGACTACATCAATTAGATAAGTCTCGATTGCTCGACTACTCCTAGGGATCCATTAGGAGTCTTATTCTCGTTTATAATTCAATTCACATACTTGCATTGATTGACCTAGTGGTACAATGAGATCACACATACTACTTCATTTCATTTTCATGATAATGAATAATAATAACGACGATAACGACATTAATGCATATTAACATAATCATGCTTCACATGTGTCTTAACGAAATTTTGGGAGTAAAACATGATATCCAAAAATAACACTTTCACAAATAAACCATCAAGATATATTAGGTGCTCATTAGCACTCAATAATAACCCATTCCAAATAGCACGTATATTATATCATAATAATACTAGAAATTCACATCGCCATACATGCTCAATAATTAGCATATGAACTAATTAATTAACGAAACTTCATAAACTTGTCATACTCAATATAAATCATAATTACAGCGAAGAATATATTTCCAATTCTCATAATTAGCGACGATATAATTTAATCATGCTTCGCATATTAAATTCACAACAATATCGCAATTAGCACATAACACATCAAAATAGTTTTGATGGGGCTTTGGAAAGAGGTAGGAACAATCGCTTAACTAACAAACGCTCACTATGCAGTAGGTAACTTTGCTAATCACAACTTGATCACGCTTGTCCATTTGGTCCTAAATAAAAATAATTACCGAGATATAATCAGTAAATACGAAAATCCAAATAGTACTCAAATTTTAAACTATTATTTTTATTAAATTCCTTGATTTAATCCAACCAATCTAGGCTTTTTAAAGTCTGGATTCGGACTACAAACAAGTACTGAAAATAAAAACAATTATTGAAAATACTGAAAATACGAAACTACTTAAAATAAATATATTAAACGAAACCCTAATCGGTTTTCGAGTCTAGGCCGTGATACACCAAGCATGGGACCCACGACCTATCCCATCACCAAGACCACCACCCACCGACCACCATGGTCGGCGGTGGCTCCCCGGAGCGCCGGCGACGGAGGAGAGAGAGAGAGAGAGAGAGAGAGAGAGAGAGAGAGAGAGAGAGAGAGAGAGAGAGAGAGAGAGAGAGAGAGAGAGGAGGAGCAACGGGGAGGACCCCGCCATGTCGGCCACTCGCCGGCGACCACCCGGGCGCGACCTGGTGGCGCGACAGTCGCGAACCAAAATAACAGAGGAGGGGGCGAAATAGAGCACGGGAGAGAGGAAGAGAGAGAGAGAGAGAGAGAGAGAGAGAGAGAGAGAGAGAGAGAGAGAGAGAGAGAGAGAGAGAGAGAGAGAGAGAGAGAGAGAGAGAGAGAGAGAGAGAGAGAGAGAGATGGATTAGTAAGCTGTTCCTCGCTGGCCTCTCTGTCTCCTCCATCTACGACCTTTCTTTGTCTTCTCTAATCCTTCATCTTTCTCTCTCCTCTGCTCGTGGTGAGAGGAGGAGGCCGGTGATGGGCCTGGTGGCCGGCGTGGGAGAGGAGGCCGGTGATGGGCTTGGTGGCCGGCGACAGCAGGGGGAGGGAGAGAGAGAGGTGTGCGGTGGAGAGAGAGAGAAAGAGGGAGAGAATGTCGTGAGAGAGAAGAGAGAGAAAAGTGAGGTTTTTGGCTCAGTTTTGTAAACTGATCAATTGGCCCATCTCTTGGCTTATATAGGTGCCTAGTCAATGAAAGTCAAAACCTACTAGATCTAGGATTAATTTTCTGATTTAATTGTCAATTAAAAATAATTAAAACTAATTAAAAACTAATTAAAACCAATTAAAACAATATGAATAAACCTTATTCATATACAAAACTATTTTAATTAAATCTCTCAATTTGATAATTATAAATCCCGATATTCCCATAATATTAATTAATATTATTATGGATTAATTTGAGTATATCGAATCGTTAACTAAATATACAATTTAAATCTCCGAAACTATTTATAAAAGAGTTATAAATCGCTATTATAATTATAGAAAATATTGGGGTATCACATTCTACCCTACTTAGAAGAAGTTTCGTCCCGAAACTTGAAACATGAAGTAATCACTTCTCAACGACGAAACGAGTTTACCCATACGAAGGTATAAAACAATTTTAGGACAACGACATTGCAATGCGTGTACTACGGTTGTGAGCTAAGTCGATTAGCAATGCAGAATGCAATGCTAGAACATGCAACTTGTGCAAAGCAGTAAACAAAACACGAATTTACTAGGTGTGACATTCTACCCTCCTTAAAAAGGGTTTCGTACCGAAACTCAAATGGAATTAGTACCTTCGATAAAGAGTTATGGGTACTTCTCTCGCATCATGGATTCAGCTTCCCATGTTGCCTCTTCTTGACCATGACGGGACCAAACAACCTTCACAATCCAAACGTCTTTGTACGAGTCGAGCGCTCTTTGCGGTCGGTGATCTTGATTGGACATTCTTCATACGTCAAACTGTCATCAAGTTCGATCGTTTCAGATTGAACGACATGAGTTGGATCATGTACGTATCGCTTCAGTTGAGAGAAGTGAAACACATTGTGGACTTTTTCAAGTTCCACATGCAAGGCTAAATGATAAGCAACTTCACCAATCCTCTCTAAGATCTCGTAAGGTCCAATTTAACGAGCACTCAATTTTCCCTTACGACCAAAACGCATAACACCCTTGGTAGGAGATACTCGCAAAAGTATCTTGCTTCCCACCTCAAATTCCTCAAGTCTACGACCTCTATCTGCATACGATTTCTGGCGAACTTGTGCATTTCGCATCTTTGTTTGAATCACCTTCACAATGTCGATAGTCTGCTGGATCATGTCAGGACCCAAAACTGCAGTCTCGCTAATGTCGTTCCAACACACAGGCGATCTGCACTTCCTACCATACAAGGCTTCATATGGTGCTCGATCGATACTTGAATGATAGCTATTGTTGTAAGAAAATTCGATCAATGGAATGTGTTTATCCCACGAACCTTGGTATTCGAGGGCACTCGCTCGAAGCATATCCTCTAGAGTCTGGATTGTTCTTTCCGTCTGGCCATCTGTTGCAGGATGAAAAGCGATACTAAACGTCAATTTGCTTCCAAAAGCTTCTTGTAATTTCTGCCAAAAGTTAGAGAGAAATCTCGAGTCTCTATCAGAAACAATATACACCATGAAGTCTCATGACTTCCTTGATGTACGCGTCAGCCAGCTTCTCCATTTCCCACGTGTCATGCATAGGGATGAATCTCGCGACCTTCGTCAGACGATCTACAACCACCCAAATTGCGTTGTTCTTCTTCTGTGTCAAAGGTAAACCCATGAAAAAATCCATAGAAATTGAATTTCATTTCCACGTTGGAACTTCCAGTGATTGTACCATTCCACCTGGTCTCTTGTGCTCGATCTTGACTTTCTGACATGTCAAACATTTCTCTATGAACTCAGCGACATCTTGTTTCATTCCCTTCCACCAGAACACTTGGCGAAGATCTTTGTAAAGCTTGTCTCCACCAGGATGTACAGAATACGGCGTATTATGAGCTTTACCCAAAATCTGACTTTTGATATCTGGGTCGTTGGGTACGCAAACACTTTCTCGAAACCTCAATATTCCATCTTGGCCCAAAGTGAAGTCCTCAAACTTGCCCTCGTCTTTGTGGTTTAGAATCCGTTGAAGATCCTCATCACCACCTTGTCTATCTTTGATCTCCTAGAGCAATGTTAGTCGAACAGTCATATGTGCTAAGGTACATTGAACGTCGCCTTTAAACACAATCTCCACCTGAAGACTTTGCAAGTCACGTATTCTCTCTTTAGGAAGCACTAAAGCAGTGTTTAAAGTGTGTCGAGTCTTCCTAATCAAAGCATCAACGACTACATTCGCTTTACCCTCATGGTACTAGATATCAATGTCATATTCCGTCAGAAGTTCTAGCCATCTCCTTTGGTGCATGTTCAACTCTTTCTGCGTAAAGATGTACTTGAGACTCTTGTGATCAGTGAACATCTTGACTGCGGAATCATACATGTAGTGCCGCCAAATCTTCAATGCGAATACAACAACAACAAGCTCTAGATCGTGAGTAGGATAGTTATCCACATGCTTCTTCAGTTGTGGTGAGGCGTAAGCCACGAACTTTCCATGTTGCACCAAAACACACCCTAAGCCATGCTTAGACGCATCACTGTAGACCTCATATCCTTCTGTTCCTGACGGCAATGTCAAAATAGGTGCACTCGTAAGACGTTTCTTCAACTCTTGGAAAGTTGTCTTACACTTGGTAAACCATACAAACTTTGTCGTTTTCTTCATCAAATTCGTGATTGGCTGCGCAATTTTTGAAAAACCTTCTACAAATCGTCTATAGTATCCAACGAGTCCAAGAAAACTCCTAACTTCGGTCACGGTCGTTGGCCTTGGCCAATCTGTAACAGCTCGAATCTTATCTGGATCTACGGCTACACCATCCTTAGACACCACATGTCCTAGGAAAGATACCGTGTCTAACCAAAACTCACACTTAAACAACTTGGCGTAAAGTTGATGTCTTCGCAGAATCTCCAGAACAGTACGTAAGTGTTGCTCATGCTCCTCAGTGTTCTTTGAGTAAACCAGAATATCATCAATAAAGACTACAACAAACTGGCCTAGGTAAGGCTGGAACGTACGGCTCATCAAGTCCATAAACTTTTCAAGCGCGTTCGTCAACCCAAAAGTCATCACAGTCAACTCGTAGTGCCCATGCCTCGTCCTCAACGCTGTCTTCGCAATATCAGGCTCAGAGATCCTCAACTGATGGTATCTTGATCGTAGGTCTGTTGTAACCCCCGTTTCCACGGTAGTTACCACCATTACCACGATAGCCATTGTTATTCCCACCACGATTATAGTTGTTATCGAGGTTCTGCCCGTTACCATTCCTACCTCGGCTCCAACATTCAGAAGCTTTGTGATCCGGCTTGTTGCATTCATAGCAGTGCAATACGTCACCCCCATAGTTCTTACCAGCATTCGTCTTGTTACATCGAGTACAGGCGTATTCCTTCTAGCCATTATTGTAGCTCGATGACTATTCGAGTCACGATTTCTATTCGCATTGTGGTTCTGACCACCTTGGTAGTTGTAGTTGCCATTAGGCCTTGGCCTCTTGTCGCCATTGCTCGACTGCGAACGATTGCCTTCGTCGCGCTTGTTCTTACCCAGATGTGTGTCACGACGTCATAAGATTCCTAGAAAGTGACGGATTGTCCAGTGACAAAACGTTGAATCTCCCTTTTCAATCCATCCTCGAACCTTTCGATTTGCTCAGCTTCAATTGTTAGCAGATTGGGAGCAAAGATTGCAAGCTCATTGAACTTGGCAGCATACTCGGCCACAGACAACTTGTCTTGGCTTAACCCTTCAAACTCACGCTGTTTAAGGCGTCGTAGAGCACTAGGATAAAATCTAGCACGAATGGATTCCTTAAACCGATCCCAATTATAGTTTGGCGTTGCAAGCAAGTCCGTTCGCACATCGTTCCACCACTTATTGGCTTCGCCCTTCAGGTAGTACGTCGCAGAGCTAACCTTCATGTTGTTAGGCCGACTCGTAGCCAGGAACAAATTTCCAAACTCAATGATCCAAGTCTCCAGCTTAGTTGGATTAGCACCACCTTCGAATGTAGGAGGTTTAAGAGCGTCAAAATCTCGGAAACTACGCGCTGCAGAGGGTTGTGCGGTTTCCATCTCTTCTTGGCGTGCCATTTGTCGCGCCATGATCTCGACCACGTCGGTCAGACCATCCTCGAGTCGTGCAATTCTATCGGCGTTGGTTGTCATTTCGCAATCTGAGAATATAAAAGTAATGGTATGAACACCATTCACACAATTTGCACATCCTGACCCATTAAGGTTTAATTGAGAGATATAGGTTGCAATTGAAACCTTTCTCTTGACATTTAGCATATAGCATATAAGTTTCGATGATCGACCTTACATTGTAGGTCTAAGAAACATACTTGCTTTGTTGTTCTCAGTTCTCATGCACAATAGTTCGATAGGTATGGTATTCACATTAGACACATTGGTCTCACAAGAATAGACAAAGACGTTCATAATGCGCATAAAGAGGCTCCATACTATTTTAGTAGGGCAATAGACAATCACACTTAATCATATTGATATGCTTTAGCACTTGGCTCACAAGAGAGTTGATAATGCTCAACAAAATTTTGCAATAAATTCAACATGGATTTCCCATCATGTCACGACGATAAGAGATAGCATTCATGCTTTAGGTCAACCCAGCAAATATGTGACACAACAATGATGTAAACCAATCACAATGACTTTCATATAATCAAATGAAATAGTTTTGCAATAAAATAGATTGCAAAATAAATAAGAGTCATAAATATTTGTTTCTTAGGAAACTACACACCACAGCCATCACAAAAATGAAACAATGTTTCTAAACAAAACTACTAAATCTAGCCAACAAAATAGCTAAACAACAACTAGGTTTTGCTTCGATGCGGGAGGCGTATCATTATCATCGTCCCTCCTTGGCTTCACTTCCCTACAAGGCGTGTAAGGATGCTCGTCACCTTTGAACTTCTGAGGCATGAAGCGCCTTCTAAAGTTGTCCACAAGCTTGTGCTTCTTTGATCAGCAGCTCTCGCAGATGTCCTTCGGGGCAGGCACCAAGACGTGGTTAACCTTCCGTTTGAACTCGAACAAGCATAGCTCATTGCTAACACCCTGAAAACTCAGTGCCCAACGGTTGCCTTTGCCGTACTTCTCGTCTTTGATGTAGCCACTCCTCAGTACCACATCGTCATACTTCTCCTAGAGACGTCTCCAAGGATGCATGTTGGGTAAGCCAGCTAGTAAGAGTTCTACCCAGAAACCTTGGTGTATCCTCGTACGGTTCTAGTATTCATAACGCTCGATCGTAGTGTATGCGCGATCGATGTAGGCACGGATGTCATCTAGCTCGGCATCAGTGGCAAAGAAAGGCTCCACAGGAGGAGACACATCAGCAGGAGGCGAAGGAGGTACAGAGTTGTTACAGCTTGCATCACCAATATCCTTTAAGTCTGGCATACTAGGTGAATCAGGGACACCAGCTCCATACTCAAAACGCATCTCTAGATCCACAGAATTAGGCTCAACGCTTGGCTCGTCAGCAGGAGCATCGTTAGCTTGAGGTTGGACTCCGTAGGTTCCTCTTCAGAATCTGGATCCTCGTTAGCTTCTAAGTCATGGTTAGGCTCTATTGGAACGTCATCATCACGGTCATCATGCGCGGGTTGATCCACCTCGTACGCGCCAATTAGGGATGTAACTGAGTCGAGCCGACTCGGTGAGCCCTCGGGCTCGGCTCGGTCAAAGCTCGGCTCGAGCTCGGGTCAAACCGAGCTCGAGCCGAGCCCGAGCCTACTATGGCTCGGCTCGGTTGGCTCGGTTTAGTTGATTTTCCTCTCTATTCGAAGAAAACCACTAAATATTACTCCCTCCGTCCCAGACAAATACTTACAGTTGCTTTTTCACGGTCTTCAATGCACCACTTTGACCGTAAATAATTGTAATTATATGAATATATAAATAATAAAATTAAGATTTTTCAAAAGTACTTTTTAAGATGTATCTAACATTATAAATCTTTTTATTTTTCACAAATTTATGGTCAAAGTTTGTGAACTTTGACCTTGAAAAAGCAACTGTAAGCATTTGTCTGGGACGGAGGGAGTATTAGAGATTTCTTATTTTTTAAGGGTTTTTTTTTTCATATGAGAACGTGCAAGGGATCACTTATAGTCAAATCCAATTGCAATTATTTTAAATCAATTTTTTCTAATGGTTCTAATGACGAGTTTGAATTTGAGCCGAGCCAAACCGAGTCGAGGCGAGCCACGAGCCTAAATCGAGCCGAGCTCGAGCCTTGATTTTTCCGGCTCGGCGAGTTTCGAGCCGAGTCAAAACAAACCAAGCCGAGCCCGAGCCAGGCCTTGCTCGGGCTCGACTCGGCTCGGTTACACCCCTAGCGCCAATGCCTTGCGCCACAGGGGCAGCCGCGGCCTCGTCACGCTCGTCGTGCGTTGGCACGCTATCGGAAATGTCTATGTATTCCACCTCGTTCTCAGGTACAATAATCATCGCTCGCGGTTTTCTACCTCTAGTCGATTTCATCGCGGTCAATCGAGTAATTTTCATGTACAAAAGGGCAATCAAACAATAAGAACATTTAAATCACAATTAAGGTGATTTCAAGTAATTCCTAGCTTCTAGAAATACTACGCTCAACGGCTTTCATTATATTTTATTTTCCCCAAAATGAAACTAATCTTTATTAATTCATTTATTAAACTTATGCAACCTTTTAAACCTTGGGCTCTGATACCATTTGTAACACCCCCGAATTCGCAACGATTTACTGAGAACCATCGACGTCGCTATACACAACCCGACACCGCTGAACCGTCACAACTCCAAAGGCGTTACTACAACATTTATCTCTAAGGAATAAATGCTAAGCAGAAAGAAAAACTAGGTATGAAAGGAAGCATCTAAACAAACTAAACATTAATATCAGAGTTGTCTATCAGGTGAACTTAAGTCCACTAAAGTATTATTATAACTTTGCCTTCAAGGGAACAAACCAAAAATCCCAATAATCTAAAGTAACCAATAAACCAATAGTTCTAAAGGAACAACCCACATTTAAACTTCAAGCTATCCGTCCTCACTCAGCTACACCTGCACTTTGGTTTCTGTGACGGAAACAAGGTACACAAGAAAAGAGAAGAAACAAAAAAAAAACCAAAAGTCAGATAAACTGAATAAACGTCGTCCATACCCAGTAAAAACACTTTCGCAAACCTTACCTGGCTTTTAGAAGAATCATTGAAATTCATTTGCATGCACAAGTAGACATACAATCAAGCACACGCGTACTCAAAATTCAATTACATGCAATTCTTGTTTCAGTGATCATTCAAACACAAACAGATAAACCATCTTGATTAGAGAAATAAGAGGGTGAATAGAACAACGATTACCCATACTGTTCATAGATAGATATAGACATGTCATGGACTTACTCTAGTGTATACTCACACTGCCTCTAACATAATAATCGATATGTAGAGAATTAAACGATGGGGAATGATCTGTCCCGAACACACTACAAGGTGTCCATAAAAAAAGTAACTTGGGAATCACACATCCCTATACTACATCAATTAGATAAGTCTCGATTGCTCGACTACTCCTAGAGATCCATTAGGAGTCTTATTCTCGTTTATAATTCAATTCACATACTTGCATTGATTGACCTAGTGGTACAACGAGATCACACATACTACTTCATTTCATGCTCATGATAATGAATAATAATAACGACGATAACGACATTAATGCATATTAACATAATCATGCTTCACATATGTCTAACGAAATTTCGGCAGCACTTCGGCAGTATAACATGATATCCAAAAATGACACTTTCACAAATAAACCATCAAGATATAGTAGGTGCTCATTAGCACTCAATAATAACCCATTCCAAATAGCACGTATATTATATCATAATAATACTAGAAATTCATATCGCCATACATGCTCAATAATTAGCACATGAACTAATTAATTAACGAAACTTCATAAACTTGTCATACTCAATATAAATCATAATTACAGAGAAGAATATATTTCCAATCCTTATAATTAGCGACGATATAATTTAATCATGCTTCGCATATTAAATTCACAACAATATCGCAATTAGCACATAACACATCAAAATAGTTTTGATGGCGCTTTGGAAAGAGGTAAGCACAATCGCTTTCCTAACAAATGCTCACTACGCATTAGGTAACTTTGCTAATCACAACCCGATAACGCTTGTCCATTTGGTCCTAATTAAAAACAATTACCGAGACATAATCAGTAAATACGAAAATCCAAACAGTATTCAAACTATAAACTAATATTTTTATTAAATACCTTGATTTAATGCAACCAATCTAGACTTTTAAAAATCTGGATTCGGACTCCAAACGAGTACAGAAAAATAAAAAAAATTATTAAAAATACTGAAAATTCGAAATTAATTAAAACGAAATTATTAAACGAAACCCTAATCAGTTTTTCGAGTCTAGGCATGATACACCAAGCATGGGGACCCACGACCTAGCCCATCACCAAGACCACCACCCGCCGACCACTATGGTCGGCGGTGGCTCCCCGGAGCGTCGACGACGGAGGAGAGAGAAATCAAGAGAAGTTTGGGAGAGAGAGAGAGAGAGAGAGAGAGAGAGAGAGAGAGAGAGAGAGAGAGAGAGAGAGAGAGAGAGAGAGGAGCGACGGGGAGGACCCCACCACGTCGGCCACTCGCAGGCGACCACCCAGGCGCGGGCTGATGGAGCGGCGATGGCGCGACAGTCGCGAACCAGAAAACAGGGGAGGCCGGGGGCGAAATAGAGCACGGGACAGAGGAAGAGAAAGAGAGAGAAAGAGAGAGAGAAGGGGGATTACCGGCGGGGGAGAGGAGGCCGGTGCTGGGCCTGGTGGCCGACGACAGCAGGGGGAGGGAGAGAGAGAGGTGTGCGGTGGAGAGAGAGAGAGAAAGAGGGAGAGAATGCCGTGAGAGAGAAGAGAGAGAAAAGTGAGGTCTTTGGCTCAGTTTTGTAAACTGATCAATTGGCCCATCTCTTAGTTTATATAGGTGTCTAGTCAATGAAAGTCAAAACCTACTAGACCTAGGATTAATTTTCTGATTTAATTGCCAATGAAAAATAATTAAAACTAATTAAAAGCTAATTAAAACCAATTAAAACAATATGAATAAACCTTATTCATATACAAAACTATTTTAATTAAATCCCTCAATTTGATAATTATAAATCGCGAAATTCTTATAATAATAATTAATATTATTATGGCTTAATTTGAGTAAATCGAATCGTTAACTAAATATATGATTTAAATCTCCGAAACTATTTATAAAAGAGTTATAAATCGCTATTATAATTATAGAAAATATTAGGGTATCACAGTGATAATAGGTTTTGACTTCAAATATCAAAAATGACGTTATTAGGGCCCTTGCAATGGGTCCATCAAGACGAGTCTAATCATGGAGGCATTATTACATTAATGGCTTCAAATTTCACACTTACGATTATGGTAAGAACAAGTCTACAATGAATTATGGTATATGTGTAGGAATACATGAAGGATTGGAGTTCTACGACATTTCGGAAGAAATTATTGAGTTGGTTTACCTTGGGCCAAAAGGAGTTTACAAAACGATATTGTTTAAAGGTGATTAGATGGATTCAAGTAGTCGTGGTGTGAATAGACATGACCAATACAAACTTGTTGAGGGCAATCATACAAAAATATATCCTGTATATGACCCATTTGTGTTGGGTTACCAAGTGCAACAAGTGTATTTTGCTCCTTATCCAAGCTTGAGAAATGATAGAAAAATTGGTGGGCTATTTTCAAAATTAAGGCAAGATCTAATGTTGAAGCACCAGTTGACAATACTGCTTTTCAAGAGGACTCAATTGTTAATCCCCCAACCTTGTGTGTTCTTAAACCCAATGAAGAAGATAATGGTGAAACACAGGACGACGTTCAACAAGCAAAATCCGGAGAAGAGGATGTCTAAGAGGATGACGATGAATATGATAGTAATAGTGAAAATAATGGCGATGACGATAATGAGATATTTGAATATGAAGAAGACTTTGCTGATGGCAATGAGTTTGTTGATGAGGATGTGGAGGACGAGGATGATTGATTAGACTATGATTTTTGTAGCTATAATATATTGAATTTCTGTGTTGTCACTCTTAAACTATGTACTGAATTTCGTGTTGTCACCTTTAAACTATGTACCGAGTTTCGTGCTGTCACCCTTTAACTATGTACCATGTATTATTATTATTATTATTATTATTATTATTATTATTATTATTATTATTATTATTATTATTATTATTATTAGTGAAAATTAAACAATTTTAAATTTTTTCCAATTTTTCCTAGTTTGACCCAATTTTTCCCAATTTTCTCCAGTTATCAGTTATACTTCCCAATTTTCACCAGTTTTGCCCAATTTCTCCCAGTTATCAGTTGAAAAAAACGAGTCCATAATGCAGAGAGTTCATGGGTCATCGTCTCCGTTATAAAACCCCAACTAAACAATACTCCCTAGTCTGCACACTAAATAGAAGAAGCTCACACTCTTTCTTTTTCTTTTGCTTTTGATAAGGGAAGCTCATACTCTTAGAAATACCTTACTGCCCAGAATATAGTAGGGGAAGTGTATATAAGAAGAAGTAATATTTCTCATACCAAAAACTGAATATAGTAGCTCTTTATATAAAAAACATGCTACTGTAAGAGATTAGTATACCGTCTTGTAACGGTTAAAGAATCTTACCTAACTAATTTAGTTGTCTCTTTAAGACGTATTTGCTAACTTTTTTTTTTAGTTCATCACTATTAAGGTATTCACCGTCGACCACAGTGACTATTTTCTCGCGCTGGCTTGTAGGCACCTCAAAGGGTGCGTCGGACAGCTGGGCTAAGGAATTTAAAGCTGCTCCATGTCCAAAGCAAGATTCGAACCCTCGACCTTGATTAGGGATGAATGAGTCCCTACCACTCAACCACACTTCCTTAGTTGTATTTGCTAAATAATAGAGTAACTAATAAATAAATATTTATTTACCATTTTCTAATTCATACAACAGACTTTATTTCCAACAAAAACCTCAAATAATTGTACTTTGATACACTTAGTGATGACTACGAAAAAAGTTTTTTTGTTTATGCTGGCTCAAACAATAATTTTCTTGTAACTCAAACATCATACATAATTACATATATACATACAACTCCAAGAAATTAAATTCAATATACTTTAGAAAAGAAAACAAAAAAAAAATTAGGTACACAGCAGATCATTGACATCGATCGGATATACCTTTCAAGTGTCCAATTATCAACACCATTTTTCCTTACAACCAAAAAATAATTAAAATAAAGTTTTCCCAGAATCACATGTGATATCCATCTTGACCCAGGTCATCACCCAACCCATCGATCAAATAGTGCCAAATTATATCCAGCTCAGTACATGCTCAAACCAGCAAGACACAAAATTTCTTTATATATTCAAATCAAAATGATGTCACAAGTTCACAACCAACCCCATCAATTCGTTTTTTTTTTTTTGATGAGATCGTTTTAATATGAGATCATCTTTATATAGTCAAATGTGACATAAGTATGATTTCATATTTATTTGTAAGATCTCACGTTTTGAGGCACCCTCATATAAAAATTTATGTTTAAAAGAAAACTAGCACACTGTAACATAAAGATACAACAATCATAACAAACCCTCCACCATTAACCTTAACTCCACCATTCTTATTCTTACTATGATGAGCCGTGTCATCGGCCACGTCATCATCATCATCGGAAACCGGTGCATCGGCCTCCGGTCCCTCGGCCGGGGACTCCGCATCAGGAGCCGGAGCATCCTTGGTCTTACTTGCCTTAAAAAGCTCACGTGGTTGGAGAACCTTGTCAACCTTATAACAAACTAAAGGATCGTTATCAACTAACGTCCCCGTTATCTTGGCAGTAACGACCTTAGTCTTTAACGTCACGGTTTCGCCGTCGTTTTGGACGGTGAAGTCGTATTTGTTGTCGCCGTCAGTTGCGAGGGTGTTCATGTGGCCATTGTTGGACTTGAACATACTCATGGAGTTGTAGAATGGGATACCGTGGTATAATAATAAGGATAGTTTGCCTGATGATGTTAGGTTTTTGTATTTTGGCATGAAAGCGTTCATCACGTTGTCTCCAACGCAGAATACTGTTAATCCGCCGTCAATGTTGTCCTGATATCAATGGGAAGAGAACACACACAATGTTAGTGGGATTCCCATATATGATTAAAGCATAATTAGATCGGAATAAATATTATTGTCAAATGTTAGGGGCGCAATTATATCTCGCAACTGATCTCCTACACGAGGGTCTAAAACGAGGTTCACTGATCTCCTACACGAGGGTCTAAAACGAGGTTTATAAGATGCCAAGAGAGAGCACAATTTCTTCTTCTTTTTTTTTTTTTTGTGGAAAGGATAATTTCTTTTTTAAAATGGACTTCGACTTGCCATACAAATAAATGTTCTGAGTAGTGCAAGAATTATTGTATATCCATTATCCGTTGATGCACATTATGAAGCAACACTAATACTAGAGATTACTAATAGAAAAATTAAAGTAGTGTAACACTAATTGATATCAAAAGTACTATCACTAAAATTTCTCTGGACAAGCAATTAAGCAAATGAAGCAACAATGCACCATTAACTTTTATTTTTCTTTTTAGTCCTTTTTCCTATGGTTAGGTACTTTAAGCGTAGGATTCGGGATTGCTACAGAAGACAAGAAACAAATAAAATTGAGATTTTACATTCACAAATCCCCAATCCCGTGTACCTGTCCTTATATTTTAAGCAATATTATGAGGACCCCAACATAGACTTTAATCAAAAGAAAAACTTTGGAAAAAGAAAAAGTTTCATCTATGTGCATTTATCTAATTTATTTTCTATATTTTCTTGTTTAATTTTCTAAATTTTTTTTAATGTTGTTAATTATTTCTATGTTTTAGTTGAAATCGTAAAAGGTTAATCAAGTAAATATTTCAATATAAATATGACAGTATTAATTGCATCATAATAAATATATCTAGTTTATCTTATCAAAAAAATAAATAAATTTAGTTTTAGATAAACAAAAATTATTATTATTTGCATGGTCCTAAATCATGTACGTATATTACTTTCACTCTTCACTCTCACAAAATCATGACTACGGACCCTATATAATAAAATAAAGCTAATTTTAATGGACCACCTACTAATTAACAATCTCTATCTTAGCTTTGTCATTTTGATAGATACTTCTTTCCATTAGCACATGTCTATCAAATCTACAGCCTGTCTCATTTTCTTGTCACTATTAGTATATTTAATAATTCACTAATTAACCGACAAAAGCACATGATGATTAATTATTTGCTTGATCATAAAAGCACAGGATCATTATTAACTTATTAACAATAGTCGAGCTTGATGGGTAGTGAATAATGATTTGAATTCAAGTTTCATTTTCAGAAAAGTTAAAGGTTACGTTGCCGTTAAAAAAAATCTTAATTAGAGTATTAATTAACAATAATTTTACCTGAAATGTCTTATCAGCACCGGTATCAGTAAGCAACTTAGCAAAAGCCTTACACCCCTTATCACTCAACAACGAAACCAAATGCACACTACTTGGCTCAGGCGTCGGAGCCTCGGCCTGAGCCGAGTCAAGCACTTGACTAATCTGAATAACCGAGATCTTGTAAGGCTTTTCGACCACGGACTTCACGAACGAGGCGTGAAGTTCGTCGGAATCAGCAGGGGCGAAGCCAACTTTTCCACCATGAACATCAGTAATGTTCACGTAACCCGAGTTCCCATTCGCCTCGCCCGAGGATTGGAACATAGATGCTGTAAGGGTGGTTCCGTCCGTGATCTGGTGGAGCTTCTTAGCTCCATAGTAGTCTACGAGGACGTGAAGAGAGAGGACGTTACGGAGAGTAGGGATTGTGAATCCCTTTGAGATTAGATCCGACATGGCTGAGTTGTCTAGGGCGAGGACGGTGATGGTTTCACGACGGTTGATTTCGGCTGCTAGGTGGGTTTTGGTAAGGTACTCGTTGAATGTGGAGAATTCGGGATGCTTTGCTAGCAACTTGGTGATGTTGTGGGCGTTCACGACGCTGGTGAGGAGGAGGAGTGAGAAAATTGTCGCTAGTGGAACCGCCATACGGAGGTCCATTGTGGTGGTGTTGGTGGTGGTGCTAGAGGGAGGAGAGAGAGAACTATAATGTGTGTGAGTGTGAGATGAATTTGGAATGTATAAATAAGGGATGGTTGAGAAAAGAGGTGTTTAGTGTTAGTGTATAGGATGTTTGATGAATAGGTCCAGGGTGTTAAGCTGTCTTTGTTTGTATAGCATGGGGTCCACGTCGACTCACTGTAGGCTAAAATCATTTTGGGAGTTAGAGATAATATTCGTTTCTAATTGGCTGGTTTCTTTTGAAATGGGGCCCAAAGGGAATTTTTAGTATTTCAAAAATGGAAAAAAGGGGTCCCTGGTGAGTGGTGTGGGGACTTGAGATTGCTAGTACGCCGACACTCTTGATGAATAATGTCTCGCTCTTTTGAGGAATTCTTTCTCAAGTGAGGGTTAAATGTTAAATGGATAATTTTTTGGGAAGACATTCTGGTTTTAAAGAGGTTATAATTAATTACCTTCATATTTTGTGTTACAGGTTCATGGACAAGCTGATGCGAAATTCGATCCCAAAATGAGTATAAGGACAGGTATGATTGAGACTATAACATGTTAATTCGAAGGATAGTTTACAAAGACTCTA
The DNA here is from genome assembly GCA_038025085.1 of Tetragonia tetragonoides. NCBI lineage: Eukaryota > Viridiplantae > Streptophyta > Magnoliopsida > Caryophyllales > Aizoaceae > Tetragonia > Tetragonia tetragonoides. The sequence continues at coordinate 4,757,263 of CM076145.1, read as the reverse complement.
ACAATCGATTTATTATAACTTATAGGAGTATATTCAACCCCTCAGCAAATATCAATATAGATTTTGAAAAAAAAAAGGTGTTTAAAACATACAAGTAGGTGTCGTCCGGTAGTATGTTCCATTGGTGTTTTTCAAGACCTCGTTCAAGAGTGGTTTTTTAAGGGTTTTTTTCTTCTTATTGGATAAGGTAAGAAAGTCGGCTCACAAGCCATTACATAGGCTCACAAAGTCAAAACACATAGATATCATCCTCAATAATTTTAGAATTGAAGGTAATGAGTTCTGATCGAACCCCCAAACATAAAGTTGGAGGTATATGAGTGCACTACTACCATTAAGCTACCGAAGCATCTGATGAATTTGTGATCATTGCAGTTTTATATTAAAACAGTTTAACCTCTACAAAATCTTTATTCAACACTCTCCTTATTGTGTGCAAGTTGATAAAATATCACTATTTCTCCAGCACATGATTCTATTACCCCCCCCCCCCCCCAAGGCGTGTGAGCTCCAGTACTCCATCAACATCATTTTGTAAATAGGCTTCATATCCCGCAACATCTCTTTTCTTCCCCCACAAAAACAAATAAAAAAAAGAAGATAAAAAAAGTCAAAAGTTTAAGTAGTGGTCCATTACTGATGAAATGGAAAATTTGTCGGCACCAAGAATGACTTGTTAGGGTATAGTTAACATACTACTAGTTGTTGGTGAGTGAATATGTATCTTGGTCGATCATATCATTATAGTATTATAAAAACACATGTTTTGATTGAGCAATAATGGAAGGTACATACATATAATCCTCTGTATGAGTTATGTGGCCTGGCCTATTGTTTGAACAAACAGCATTAGAGAAATGCCTCTAATAATCAATACGATAACTTGAAAGAAAGCTAAATGATAATTAAAGAAACATAAGAGTTATGCTATACCGTACAAGAGAGACAAAGAAAAAACGAAAACTTTGGGCAAGGGAAAATTTTGATATGCCAACTGTGTACCAAGGTCTTCAATTGCCAGCTGCTAGTCTCTTATTATGAGGTACAGCAACACATTTTGTTCTAACCATCACTTTCTTTGTGTGTAGATACTTTGTCCACTCAACCACATTAATTATGCAATTGATTAAAAAAAATGCCTATGGTACTCTTATGTAATAGTATCAATTAAATCACCACCCATTTTCCTGGAAGAGTTGAGTAATTGTTTAAAATCGTGTGTAATAATTAGGAGGAGGCCTAACACCCAAAGCAACCATCAATCCCAAAATAACATACATAATAAATGCGATTAGAGCTGGAAAAATCTAACCCGATCTGAAAATCGATTCAAACCCGACCTACTTCAGATTCGACAAAAACCTAACCCGAAGAGATTCGACCCTCTAATGATCCGACTTGCTAATGATCCGAACCCGACCCGAGACCCGAAGCTTGTGAGACAATAGCTGTTTTTGACCCGTAATCCTATTCGAAACCGACCATCTAAAGACCCGAAATGACCGAACCAACCCGTTAATGACTATAATTGCTAAAGATCCGAATCCAAAATAACCCGACCCAACCCATTTACCAGCTCTAAATGCAATCAAGTATACTCCCTCCGTTTCATATTTATCCTAATGTTTTTCTTACCTTCTTGAACCGTTTTACATTGATCTATATGTTTCCTGAAGTGGCAAATTTTAAAATATGATATTATTATCCTACCCATCTTTACTCTTTCTCACATCAAGAAAATTTAAATTTTAAATACACAACAAAGAGGATGGTGGCCCCCGTCTAGGGGTTAAAAGGAAGAAAATGGATACTATAAATCGTCTTAGTCTCCAAGCGATTTAGTAATGAAAAAATTAATATCAAACGAGTGGGGTATTACTAATCTATAGCCACGCCATAAAAAAACATGTGATTAAGGAATTTCTAACTACTAACATGAACAAATATGTATAATACAAATTCAAATAACTCAGAAAATATATGAATACTGTAATCAAATATCTAATTCGATTCCTACCTTATTTCTTTGGTCGCTGATTGGCGGAACAATGGTTGTGATTAGAACAACACGTCTAACGCCGTGTCTCAACTGGTATCCACACATACAGTTTTGGATCTCCGCAGCAGTCTACTAGTACCAAACCCAAACAACAACTTCCATTCTCTTTTGCCTCACTTTGATGGCACTCAATTAGGGTTTCGTGATTACTAGTTGATCACACGTCAAACCCTAATCAATTATACTTTCTGTATATATAGAGAGGCATAGAGGGCCGGTTAGGTTATGTACAACATGGACCTAATCCGAATTAAGCCCTATTAATCAAAATGAGATTGCTAGGTGAGCGACCCTGCTGGGTCCACTTAATGTGGCAGTAAGACCAAACACCTTTGGGCCCACAAATCGTAATTGGTCTCTAATAAGACATTAGGACTACCCATATTAAGTAAATATCGATTTTCAATATCTAACCAATAATACAACTATTAATTCTTATAATGATTAGTTCATAGAGCAGATCCAACAGTGATATATATTCAATCCTTGCTTAGCCAACTTGTCTGCTATAATTTCATGGATTACTTTGATTATAGTCTCCTAGGCCACCACTTTAAGGCCCATGGAATAAATTGAGGATAAATCTAACATCCCAAGGGCCAATGGTTCTCGTTACACCATTTGTACTACGTTTGAAGAATTGGGTTCCACTGTTAAATACACCAACTGTCACTATATATGGGTCTGATATGTTCAGCTAGTTTGATATGTTCGTTATTGAACACGAGAGTTCGAACATGATATAGCGGTGGGGTGCCTCAGTCTCCATTCACTCAGTAGCGGAGCCAGGATTTTTTCATAAGGGGGGTCGAAGATCAAAAAAAATTTCTTGCATTGATTAGACAAATCCAAATATTATTGTCGTCCTATACTAAGACCGATGAGTATTTATTAAAGGTAACATCAATTAACTTATATATGCTTTTTGTAGGGTTTATTTTTTAATAGATATCAAAATGAGTAAAACAAAACCAAAATAGAGTTGGAGAATTAATGATAAAGAAAAGATGTTCAATCAAAAAATAAATAAAAGAGAAAAGGGGTATTATATATGCAAACTAAAAGGAAAAATAAAAGCAAAACTAACAGCATTATTTACGAAAGGGAAGAAAAGAGAAAGGGCAATAAAAAAAAAAGACAAAAGAAAGAGAAGAAAAGGTGAAACTGGTCACCTTTGAACCTGAGACCAATTGAAAGATGAGGAGAGTGCTGAAGATCAGAAACCAGCGAAGCAATAGCATTTTACTAATCTAACTTGGCAAACACTAGATAAAAGGAGTTTCTGACTAATGGGGGTGGCCGAGGTCTACGCTGGACACCCCCTGTCTCCGCCACTGCATTCACTTGCACCATCTTTGACGAGCCAAAAAAAATTGCCACTATGGGTCTATTATTCCCAACTTATTTTCGTTTATGTTTATTGTTGAAATTTTATCTTTGTTGATTGTAGTTGAACTTTGTTGAACTTTGTTTATTTTTGTTTAATCTTGTTGATTCAAGTGTTTTTTATAACTAGTTTGTATATTGGTTTGTTTAACTTTATTGAACTTTGTTTAACTTTGTTGAAATTTGCTGAAATTTGCTGAAGTTTGTTGAAGTTTGCTGAAGTTTACTGAAATAAACAGAAATAAGTTACGGAGAACAAACCCTATCTACTTAAATTTTCCTCAAGCTGATCTTCGCCTGGCCTATAGCATAAACTTCTGCTTGATTTTTTACATCAATGGATACATGTTGCGTATATTGCACTCGAGGTGATATTAAAGGGGCAAATAGAGTTGACAACTTCTTTCGCTTTTAAAACGTTGAGTACTCTTTATAACAAACTCGCCAATAGTAGCAAAGAAACAATGTAGACAGGTTGTTTCATGAACAGACTGCAATAGAGAGAATTGTATTGTGCAAAACCAATAACGAATAATTTGAGCTTAATTAACTACATAAAACGTACTGGTCATGGACTGCGAATATGGTGGCGGATGGACTAGCTAAGCAATGTCTACCCAGAGAGGATGACTTTGTTGCTTGGTAATGATGTTTGGTGTTTTTAGGAGTGTTCAACACTATTCTGTTTTCGTCTCGTTCTAAGCACAGGATTGCAATGGTTTGTCTTTCTTGATGTAGGACTTAAGTTCTCACTTTACTTAGCAAACCCTTCCAAAAAGGTGGAATAGATCATTAATTGATGCTATTGCTAGAGTGATTGCCTTAGGCATTGGAGCTCAGTATCTTTGATTATTGGATAATTTTACTAAAAGAAATGCCTAATTATCAAGAGAGAAAAAAAACGAATAAAAAACGTACGTGTTTTTTAGACATGGAAAACCTCATGTGCTCGAACTTGAGTAAGAATTACAATGACCCAACTTTGAAATTTTGTCACGTTATTTCTCTTGTACTCTATGACAACTTGACAAGTATTTGAGGCTTTGAGCAGGTTGCAAGACTTGCAACTCTATAACCAGAAGTAGACGACTTAACTCTAAAGGCTTACCCAACTTGGAATGGATCTAAGGCTTCCATTATGGGGGGACAGACCCACAGTGGAGAATGGGCTACGGCCTATGGATATACACCCACCAAAATTTAGTGGTGCATGCCTCCACCAAAAAAAACTGTGCCCAAAAACCACAAAAGAGGCTCAAAATAAGAATTCTGAGTGAAATAGAAAGGAAAAAGTTAGTGTTTCACCAATAGTTTATCCCTCAAAAAACTAGAATACACACTGGAAAAACAAAAGGCCATGACTAATCTTCACTAGCTCACTACACTCTCAAGATCTCACCGCTAGGATAAAGGCAAAAGCAAGCATCTGTAAAACGATTAACCTTGAATTTTGTTGACGTAATTTGACAATTGGACCCTTTTAGTCAAATCAAGCTTCAATTTTTATTTTTTTTTGAAATTTAAAAGTTGGCATGTATTAATATATATTAGAAGAGTCAACAATAATAAGATCAGTGATCTATTATGGAGTTTCATCTCGCCACGTCTTATTATAGAAACTAGATGATAATATGCCCACACTACAACATTTCAGTTTAAAGAGGGCGTCTTAAAATGTCCTATTTAGTCAAAAAAAATGTCTTATTAGATTAAGAGGACGTTTTTTAAATGCTCTTAAAATGCCCTATTTACCTCGTTGTCTTAGGTTATTGAGGCAATTTTTTAAAAACACCCTATTTAATAAGAAACCAATAGGAAATTGCCCTTCTTATTTTTGCTCAAATAGGGCATTTGAAAATGCCCCTCCTCTTTTTTGCTTAAATAAAGCATTTTCAATTGCCTTCTTTGATATTGAACAAATACGGCATTTTATGATTGCCCTTCTTGGTCAAATTTAATTGGCAGTGTTTAAAGGAACCAGTTAACGTCAACAACTAACAGTAAAAAAAAATATTAAAGCTTAATCATCAAAATTATAAGCTTGGGTTCAATGTACAGCTATTGGGCCAACGAGCTAAGCATCGACCAAGCTGCAACTACGGGAATCCAACCCCATAGGACTTTACTTATAGAGCTGTAGAATCTCAAAAACCTTCCGTTGCTCCGACGTGGGACAGTATTTTAATGTACTGCTGTGGAATTGAAATGGAATTTTAAAGAGAAAGAGTATGAGTGGCCTGGTTCTTACTTCTAAGCTAGGTTGCACCGATATGTGACCCAATAGCAGTATCTCGTATTCGATACGTTTCGAATACCGATACTTTTAGGATACACGCCCGATATTTGGAGATACGCACCCGATACATATCGGAGAAGTATCATATTTTTTCGTATTAGTTTTTTTCTCAAAATAATTACGGATACTATTCGGATACACGGTGGATACTTTAAGGATATGCCAAATCAGCAAACACTTCAGTTAATATATTTTTTGCAACAAAGATTAAGTATTTCTTGAAATATATCTCAATGCAATCCAAAAGAAATGACATTTCTCTCTCATCATAGTTCCATCTTGTCTGATCTGAAGGCTTACGCCTATCAGAACAGCTCTTCGGTTCGCCAACTCCCTCTATCTTCCACACATCTATACCAACAACTAATTAGTCATCAACTTACTCATGCGTTTTTCATCTCTAATCTTGTATTCTTAATGGAGAATGGTATATAAATGTTAACAATGTCACCAAAGGTCATAAATTGAATTGTACTTAACCTTTTTTTTTTAAGTTGTAATATTATATATTTTATATTATATTTTTGCCGTACTCGTATCCTAAGAAATTTAGAATTACAGTATCCCGCACCCATATCCGTACCCGTATTCGTATCCGTACAACCTACCTTCTTAGCCTGGAAAGTGGAAATGATTGGGTTTATAGAGAGAGAAAGGGGAGGTGGTGGGCTAGTGGAGTAGTTATTTTGAAGGAATATGTTGCTTTAAAATTAAATAATCAGGAGGGCATTTTCTACTTTAAAATTAAATAATCAGGAGGGCATTAAAAATGTCTTCCTAGACATTGTATAATTGAATAGGATGACACTTTTTTTGGAAGTGCCCTATTAGATAATGCATAATTGAAAGGGATGACACTTTTTTTAGAAATGCCCTATTAGATAATGCATAATTGAAAGGAAGGGTACTTTTTTTAAAAACGCCCTATTTGATATACTTAAAGAGGGTAAAAATAAATTGCCCTATTTGATACCCTCTATTAAGACAAGTCCAAAACGCCCCTTTTAATTCATACAAAACGCTCTCTTTGACCTTATTTCTTGTAGTGCCATTTTGCTAGACGATGAGCAAAGTGATTCAGACAATTATTATTATTTTGTAAAATGATTGTAAGGCTCTATTCTCCTTAACTTATTTTAGTTTATTTCAGTTCAGTTTAATCCAATGCATTTAAATTTACTATTGTTTATGTGCTAACTTATTAATCACATAAATTTTTATTCCAAAATAAGTTCGTGATGACATTTGTATCATAGGAAAGATTTCAACGCATACTTATTACTGAATCTAATATTGAATTTGATTGTACAAATTTTTAAATGGTTAGGTCGGACTGATAAAACAGTACAGTTCATTTTATTTCAATTAAATTCATCAGTTCAGTTCACCTCAACATTCAATTTAATTAGTTTAGTTAAGTAATTTTCTAAAAAGAATGCACCCTAAAACTTAAGTGAAATCTCAAAGTATGAATTCAACTTAGGTAAATTTCACCAAAAGTAAGGGACATGGGGACATGCATGATGGCTTTGTAAAACTATAGGTCAATGTGATTTTATGAATTCCCCTTGAGGGATATTTGTATATTATTTACATTATATATTGAGAGGTTACAGAGACAGAGTAGGTTTACAAGATAACGAGACTAGTATACAAACCTTAGCCTTATAGGAAACTATCTAGTATTTACAATATTTATCTAATTACATTATCTATCACACCCCCGTAATCAGAGCGGGAGGACGACAAACGCTCAGGCTGGAGCGAGAGTCACTAAACAGTGTAGACGAGAGTCCCTTGGTAAAAATGTCAACGTACTGAGAGCTAGAGGGCACATGAAGGACTCGTACATGACCAATCGCAATTTTTTCACGAACAAAGTGAATATCAATCTCAATGTGCTTTGTGCGCGGTGCTTTACTGGGTTAGTTGAGAGATATACGACACTAACATTGTCACAGTAGACCAAGGTGGCACGGACGAGTGGACACTGAAGCTTAAGAAGAAGTTTGCGAAGCCAGGTCTCAGCAATGACATTAGCAACACCACGATAGGCACACCTGCTGGACCCCATAAGAGATGTCGGGTTGGGTGAAGGTGAGGTACTCGAGGGCCCCAGCCAAGTTGCGGGATAAGGTAGGGTCGGCAACTGGCGGACCATCCAGACCAAGTTTGGACTTTGTGTCCACTGGAATGATGCAAGGCTTACATTCAGACATATAAGCACGATAAATAATTTCAAGAGCATACTTCTTCTGAGAAAGGAACAACCCCAAGTTATTTCGAGTTGCCGTGATGCCAAGGAAATAATGAAGTGAGCTAAAGTCAGTCATGGCAAATTCAGTGCTGAGAGAAGGAATGATCTGCTGGAGAAGGGCATCCGAGGAAGCTGTAAGAACAATGCCATCAACATATAAGAGAAGAAAAGCCACATTATCACCCTGTGTGAAGACAAAAAAAGACGTATCAAATTTGCTGTTGGTAAATCCAATACGACCCATATATTCCGCAAATTGCTGGTACCACGCCCGAGGATCCTGTTTCAGGTTGTAGAGAGACTTGCGTAACCTGCAAACATAGTCAGGATGAAGAGAATGATGAAAGCCAGGGGGCTGATGCATAAAAACTGTCTCATTGAGATTTCCATGAATAAATGCATTCTTGACATTGAGCTGATGAATGGGTCAGACTCGAGACAAGGCCAAACTGAGGATAGTTCGAATGGTCGCAGGCTTGACCACAGGACTGAAGGTCTCTTCACAATCGATACCAGAGCGTTGAGATTTCCCATTGGCGACCACGCGAGCCTTGTGGCGCTCCAATGTCTCATCGGAGTTGAACTTGTGCTTATAAAGCCACATTGAACGAACCACATTGACCCTTGGGGGATGGGGCACCAAGTCCCAAGTATTGTTTTTAATAAGAACATTAAATTTAGACTGCATTGCAGCCTGCAAATTTTGGTCCTTTAATGTCTGGACATGTGAACGAGGAAGAAGGAAGGATTGGAGGAGAGAGAAGTGTGAATGTTGAATATTTTCTTAGGTTTGAAAATACCAGTTTGAATGTGGGTGGTCATAACGTGTTTGGTGGGGGAGGAGGTGGAGGGGGAGGGTGGATGGGGCCGACACGGGTAGGGATGGTAATGGAGCGGGTACAGGTGGACACCGTCTCGCATCCGCTCCAATTGGGGTGGGGATGGGTGAGTGTCAGGTAGGGATAAGGCGGGGATGGTTTTGGGAAAGAAAACCTGCCATGGGGATGGGGCGGGTGTGGTTTGCATTGCTCCCCCAGTGGATACCCGCCAGGACCGCACCCCGCCTTATACCCGCTTATCCGCCCCGCCTCATACTCGCATACCCTCGTCATGCCCACTTAAAATACAATAAAACAATGTAATTCTAAATTAAAAAAACTTATCTATTTGACCAAAAAATAAAGAAAAAAATAACAATAATAATTCACTTTTTTTTCTCCGTCTCTTTCACTTACTCTCTTTCTCTAGTCTAGGATTTTTGTTTTTGCAGTCATCTCCTAAACTCTTCTGTCGCCTCTCTCTCTCTCTCTCTCTCTCTCTCTCTCTCTCTCTCTCTCTCTCAATCTGTGTATCTGTCCCTTGCCGACTGTTGAGGTAACGCCCCAATACCAAATAATATTTAGTTGTGTTTTATTTTATTTAAGTTTGTAAAGAAATAAAATAAAACAAAAGAAAAAAAAAAAAAAGAAGTTAAAAGGTTGGGAAAACAAAAGGTCTTAGCCTTTTGGTTTTCTTTAGTATTGAAAGAAATAGTTGATGATTGGAAAGGAAAAAGCCTTTTGATTGGCTATAAAAAGAAATGGCCAGTGAGTGAAAGCAGTAAGAGAAGGCCGAAACAAAAGAAAAGGAAGAGACCAAGTGAGTGAGAGACAAACAAAGAGTGAGAGAAATTGAGTATTTCTCCAAAGAGGTTTGTTTCAGTTCATGGTTGATTCGGCTTGTTCGGGTGAAGATAATCAGAGTATTCGGATCGGTCATCGACAGGTATTTTGTGGGTGTATCTTTGGTTTTGTGAGAGTACCAAATTGAGTTAGGGTTTGTCAATTTGTACTAGTACCAAAGATAGATTGTCTACTTGTTGATTGATCTTGTGATTGTTGCCGATTGTACTCTTGATTATTATAGTGGATTATTGTTTAGTGCGTGGAGATCCGCACCGTGGTTTTTCCCCTAATTGAGAGGGGTTTTCCACGTAAAATTGTTTGTGTTGTTTTCGGGTTTGTGCACTTTATTTTTCCGTTTATCTGTTGTTGTGATTGTGGGTAAATACCGTAGTTTTCCCCAACAGTGGTATCAGAGCTTTTGGTTGTAGGATCGGTGGTGGGAAAATTACTGTATTTGTTGAAGGAGGAATTATTTTGTGCAAGTAACATGTCTGGTAGTGTGCCCAAATTTGAAATCCCTTTGTTTGATGGTAAAATTAATTTTACTGTGTGGAAGAGTACGGTTGAGGATTTGTTGGTTCAACAAAATTTAGATGAGGCTTTAGATGAGACAAAGCCTAGTGGGGTGACCGATGCCCAATGGACATCGAAGAAGAAGAAAGCTGTCAGTACTATTAGATTAGCTATGGCTCCGGAGATCAAGTATAATTACTTGACTGAGACAGATCCAAAGAAGTTGTTGGATAAGCTCCAGAGTGTATATGCATCAAAGTCACTGACTAACAAGCTTTGTTTGAGATATGAGTTGTACCAGCTAAAGATGGAGCAAGGTACAGCGTTGCAGGACCACATTAACAGTTTTAACCAGCTAGTATGTCAGTTGAGAAATGCAGATGAGAAGATCTCCGATCAAGAGGAGGCATTGTTATTGTTGGCTTCACTACCTAAGTCCTACAGGCCAATAGTGCAGACATTACTTGTAGGGAGGACAGAGATTACACTAGATGAAGCAATGACAGTGTTGAGAGAGAATGATCGGATGATGTTGCAGGTTGATGGTGTATCTCCTAGTGATGGAGGAGATAGAGTACTAGCTGCGGAGGTGTCCGAAAGAGGGAGGAATCATGAGAGAAGAGGTGGTGGCCCGAGAAGTAGGTCGAAGTCGCGCGCGAGAGACTTTAGTAACGTGGAGTGTTACTATTGTGGTGAGAAGGGTCATATTCAGAGTCGTTGCCCAAAGATGAGAGATGATTTGAAGAGTTTCAAGCAGCTGCAAGAGAAGATGGGCAAGACCAAAATTGATGATGATAGCGGTTCCTCTAATGTAATTATGTCTTGTGATGGTAATAAGGAGTTGTTCTTGGCTAGTGACAATGAGGGGAAGGAAAGCCAAGAGAGTTGGGTGTTGGACTCCGGCGCTTCGGTTCACATTTGTAGAGACCATGCTATATTTGATACTTTGTGCCAAGATGGAGAGTATGGTGACATCAACATGGGGAGTGGTAAGTTGAAGGTGAAAGGGATGGGTAGCATCCGAATTGAGCTCCATGGTGGTGTGACTAGAACCTTCCACAATGTGAGGTATGTACCCGATGCTCGTGTTAACGTGATTTCGTTGGGTGAGTTGACATCGCAAGGGTGTAGATACATTGGTACGGGAAGGTGGTGCAAAGTATATCGTGGTGCTACTTTGATTGTGCAAGGAAAGAAGGCGGAGAACAACTTGTGCTATGTTGAGGGTCATTGCGTAAGGAGGAGCAAGGCCAAGAAGAAGGTCCGTTTCTCGGACAAGGTGGAGGTATTTGGTGATTTGGGTCGAGGGAGGATTTGTTGAGGTAACGCCCCAATACCAAATAATATTTAGTTGTGTTTTATTTTATTTAAGTTTGTAAAGAAATAAAATAAAACAAAAGAAAAAAAAAAAAAAGAAGTTAAAAGGTTGGGAAAACAAAAGGTCTTAGCCTTTTGGTTTTCTTTAGTATTGAAAGAAATAGTTGATGATTGGAAAGGAAAAAGCCTTTTGATTGGCTATAAAAAGAAATGGCCAGTGAGTGAAAGCAGTAAGAGAAGGCCGAAACAAAAGAAAAGGAAGAGACCAAGTGAGTGAGAGACAAACAAAGAGTGAGAGAAATTGAGTATTTCTCCAAAGAGGTTTGTTTCAGTTCATGGTTGATTCGGCTTGTTCGGGTGAAGATAATCAGAGTATTCGGATCGGTCATCGACAGGTATTTTGTGGGTGTATCTTTGGTTTTGTGAGAGTACCAAATTGAGTTAGGGTTTGTCAATTTGTACTAGTACCAAAGATAGATTGTCTACTTGTTGATTGATCTTGTGATTGTTGCCGATTGTACTCTTGATTATTTTAGTGGATTATTGTTTAGTGCGTGGAGATCCGCACCGTGGTTTTTCCCCTAATTGAGAGGGGTTTTCCACGTAAAATTGTTTGTGTTGTTTTCGGGTTTGTGCACTTTATTTTTCCGTTTATCTGTTGTTGTGATTGTGGGTAAATACCGTAGTTTTCCCCAACACCGACTTGCGTCGCCGACTTGCCGTCCTCAACCACTTCATCTTCGATCTCCATTTCAGTGGTTAGTCTTCGTTTTCTATGGCTTTGGCTCCCTTTCTTCACTTAATTTGATTCAATTGTTTTGTTTAGTTACTTCCCTTTCTTTATCTCTTTTATGTGTTTTCTTATTACTTGATTGATGATGATGATGAGAATATCGGTTTCTATGTTGCCTCACTTGTGTAGCATATTGTGGTATGAAAAATTTCGTGATATGATCGGCTTTAGTTATACTGCAAATTGATGCTTATTGTGGTTAGTTATCTAGCAATTCACATAAATGTCTCTTAATGTAGCCTGAGGAGCTAGAGAGATGGAAATCATTCAGTTTATCTTTATTTTTATTGGCTTTTGTGAGCAAGCATGTCTTAGTGTTTTAGTGCCCAGATTATATACTTTTGTAGCTGTAATGATGTTCCAGTTCTGCTGCCCAGATCAGGCAAGACTTTGTATATTAAAACACGGGTGGAAGGAAAAAAATATGTTAATTCTTATTAATTTGAAGTACTACTTTTACATTTAATTACATCCGCTGTTTCAGTGTTGTCAGTGCCATTTTATTAATCATTTTTTTATATATAGATCTTTAGTTAATTTCATATAAATGTAGGTCAATTGAAAGTGATTTAGTATCCCCAAGTGCTTGAGGAATCGGAGGAAGATGAGGATGATTGTGATACCGAAGCTACTGGAGTAACTTGTATTGATTCCGATTGAATATCCCAAGTGTTTGTAATAATGATCAGTGACACAATATGTTTAATTAGCTCAAATGGATTGTAGTTTTGTTGTTTGTAACTTGTAATAATGGATTGTAGTTTTGTTGTTTGTAACTTGTAGTAATGACATTGTATAATTTTGAAATTGTATCAAAAGGCTTTGTTTTAAGTAGTGGATTTGGGGCGGGTTTCAAGCGGATTTGGGGCGGGTTTCAGGTGGATTTGGATACCCGATGGGTAAGTGGCGCGGTTGTGGTTTTCATGTATACCCGTTGGAGCGGGGATAGTTTTGGGGGTCCTGACCCGTGACGGGGATGGGCGATTGGCGGTTAGGCTGAAGCTTGGTGGGTGTGGGTATGGATATACCTATATCCACTACCGTCTCGCCCCATTGCCATCTCTAGACACGGGGGTGGTTGGGTTGTTGGTCTCCACCCCCGTAGTGGTACCAAGAGGAGGGGAACCGGGAGGAGTGGCGGGTGGAGGGGAGGGAGGGAGTACGTAGGGTTGGATTGGGTTGGGACATGGGTTGGGACATGGGTTGGGGCTGATGGGTCGTCGAGGAAGAGGTGAGAGAGAGGGGAGTCATTGTCGTCATCGAGAAAGTCATAGGAGGCGGGGGACACTGTGTAGAGACACTGGAAAAAGGGAAGGATGTCTCACCGAAAACAACGTGACGAGAGATGATAATTTTGCGTGAGGCAAGATCAAGACATAAACACAAAATCTCCCTCATAAATTTCAAAAATCATTGGATCCTTTTCACTAAACCATGAAATATGTTTTTTTAATGATGGTCATAATTTAGATCAAACTACCAATAATATTACTAGCGTTAATCACTACTTCTTACATGATCTATGGATCTATGGCTGATGATCAAAGTGTAAGTTAATTTTATGATTAATAAAACATGTCTTATTATTAGTTATTTTTTACATATATCATATATGCTGTGAATCGAGAATTAAATTCTAAACCTAAAACCCCCATTCTCTTCTCCTTTCCACCGTTTCAAACCCTCGTTCTACCATCATTGTCTTTTCCTTTCCGCCGTCCTCGTTCTACCATCTCTCTTATGGACAATCGATAGCAGGGTGCCGAGATTTCCCATTGGCGACCACACGAGCCTTGTGGCGCTCCAATATCCCATTGGAGTTGAACTTATGATTATAAAGCCACATTGAACGAATCACATTGATCCCTTGGGGTCGGGCTACCAAGTCTCAAGTACTGTTTTTGATAAGAACACCATATTCAGACTGCATTGCAGCCTGCCAATTTTGGTCTTTTAATCCCTTAACATGTGAACGGGGGAGGGGGAAGGATCAGAGGGAGTACGTTGGGTGGGTTGGGACCGACGGGTCGTCGAGGAGGAGTTGAGAGAGAGGAGAGTTATTGTCGTTAGGAAGTCATAGGAGGCGGGGGACGGTGTAGACACATTGGAGAAAGGGAAGGAGGTGTCATCGAAGACAACGTGACAAGAGATGATAATTTTGCGTGAGGGAATATCAAAACAACGGTACCCGCAATGTTGGACCGGGTAGCCAAGGAAGACACAAGGATGGTGGCGGGTAGGAGGGATAGGACGGGTAGGGGTGAGGGTGAGAGTAGAGGATGGTGGGGGCGGAAGGATGGTCAGTATTGTGGGGAGTATTTACGGGTATCGTAGGTTGCTTGTCAAGTCTTTGTTCCTCAATGAGTAGCATGGAATAACATTGAAGGAAGGTGGGGAAATGTTTATGATGTTGAATGGTGTTGTGAATGTATTGAAACTTGTCGGAAAGACAATTAATGGAGTAAATAACAACTTGTATCTCAAACACTGGGCTATCAACATTCTCTAACAAGTCAGCTAACGTCTTAATACGAGCACAATAATCATGCACAGACATGTCCCCATCGTAATATTCATTAATTTGTTTTCCAATTTGAGGGCCCTACCTTCTTTGTATTCACGGAAAACTTGTTCTAAGGTAAGCCATAGGGTACGAGCAGTAACATTTGGCTTAAGAATCAAGGTAAGCAATGACGGAATAATTGCACCATAAATCCACAATTTAACCAGTCTATCATATTTTTCCCATTCAATATCAGTACAACTAGACGCAACAGATATCCCTTCAACATGACCCGCAAAACATAGACTGTGGGTCTCAAATAACTCCCTTCATGTATCATAATTCAGATTATTAAGATCAAGTTGTAGAGGAATATAGGTCTTAATATTATTGATGCCAAATGGTTTTTTACTTGTATGGTTTTGTGATGGTGGAGGAGGAGGAGGTGGGTAACCATTATTTGGTGGTGAGGGGGGGGGAGGGTTTCCATTATTTGGTGGTGGATTTCCATTGTTATTATCAGTATTATCATTAACAATAATAATCAGAAAGCAAGCAACTTTAACAATGAAAGAATAAAGGGAAGGAATTTATGAGGGAAGGTAATAATAATAAGAATCAACTTTAAGTGCGGTAATGTTTTTTTTTTTTTTTTTTTTTTTTTTTGTTTTTTTTTTTTTTTAATGAAAGTGCGGTGATTGGGAATCTAACAAACTAACTAAAAGATTGAGTAACAATAACAAACTAACTAAAAGATTGACGAGGAACTAAGAAATTAAAGAGGGGATAAGGAAAGCTACGGTCTTGGGAATACAGTACAAGGGGAAGGCCGAGAAGCTCGGGTTTGGCAGCGGCAGCGAAAGGTTGAGCGGCAGCGAAAGGCAGCGTGTAACACCCCGAATTTTCTACTAAAATAAATAAATAAAAATAAACAAATTCGAGCCAAAAATCGGCAGAATTCCTTTTTGTAAATACACTACCCAGCCTAATAAGGCTTATAAAAACCTGCTTAACAAAAATATAAAACAAAATCCAACCGGAGCGCTACCGCCACACTCACTCATACGAATGAGTGTAAGGCTCTTCAACTGAAAACTAATAATAACAATAATCTCAATATTAGTCTAGGTGGTCTATTTAATTACAACTCAATTATCTTAATAAAAGAACAAACTACTATTTCATTGTATACGTCTATCTGAAACGTTCCTCACTGGCATCTGTATATACATAAACTTCAATCTGCAAAAAGGTGAGAATTTGCAACGTCGGTAATGCTGGTAACCCACATCTAGTACGTAAAGCTCATTCTAAATTCAAATCAAGTCTAAACGTATAAAACATGCTTCAGTTCCTATATACACTTTAATCTGCTTATTTTGCGTCCATAAATACCATAGCATTTACATTGAAGATACATCATCAATCCTACACAAAACATAAGCAAGTACCAATCTTTAGATAACCTCTATAACTCTGGTTATCTTGCTAGTTTAAGAAAACTTTTATTATTAATCTTGCTTAACTGAGCTGGGCATAAGGGAGAGGTTCCTAGGGCCGCCGCATCTCGGGGGCATTTAAACCCTTGACCACAACTGGGGGTCAAGCCACAACTGGGAGTCAAGCCACAACTGGGGGCCAAATGTGCTACACCTGCTGACCACAACTGGGACCGTAGCTAAGCTCTGGGGACTTCTCCCATATAACACATCTGGAGTACCCCTAGGTTCCTACTACCTAGAGCCATCTTCCACTTTACGTTATTAGTAGCTTAAGTAGCTTTTCATTTCTTTTGTATCTTATGATATTAGCACACCACATCACATAATTACTCACATATCTAAAGCTAGTTTGTAGTAACAATCATATCAGCATTTTTTCTTCTTTTTATATCTTATTTGAGATCTTAATAGCTATTCATTTCTTTCCTTTCTTATGACGTTTTCACTATACGTCATATACTTGCTCATATTATTCATTTCAAGCTCATAGCTCTAGAGCACCTTATCATTTTCTTTACTCAATTGCATAGCTTTAGCTCGTATAACTTCTCATAATTGAACGTCTCGTTCAATTTATGTACTGCTCAAATGCTTCACTTCAACCATAATCAGCTTACTTTCTTCTTTTCTTATTTTTGCATGACACAACTTAAAAGACATACTTCATTTGCTAATCATTCTTTCACATTCAACACTTACTCTAATATCATCTTATCGTCATTTTAATGGCACATAAAACAGACTTTTAAGTCTTCAACTATTATCAAGTAAACATTTAATATATCAAACTACACTATAGCAAATCAAGTGAAGTGCAAAAGAGATCAGCAGACCACTATGAGCCAATACTTCTTAAGGAAACCAACATGGACCCATTTCTACACCATCTTTCCCTTAAGCCTATTAGGCATAAAAATATCCTACCTAGCTTTAATGTACAACAAGTAAACAACAATACAGGTTTCCAGATCATCAATTGCAAGCTAGTCTGTATACTTTCCAAGTTCATCCAACCATTTGTGGATTCAAAATACCGATTCTCACACTATTAGTACCTACTGAATAATTACTAAATCAATTGAAATTTACTAATATTGTCCGATTCTCGTATACAACATACCCAATCAATTACACAATTACAAATATGTAATAAGGCTCAAAATGAATGTAAAATGAACCCTACGTAATAGATGTAGTTACCTTGAATACGAATACCCTCCTAATTAGCCATGCCCATAAGCTAGTACTCCGTAATCTACAAAACCTAAGTCCAATTTACTAAAATTAGCATCTAGTAATCTAAATTCTAATTTAAAAGCATCCTAACTTAAGTTTAGAGTCAAATACCCCACTTGTCGCTGTAATTGAGAACATGATTGAATCGAGCGGTGGAACCGATTGCTACTCGAATCCCCTTCACGGCTGGACAGATGGCGACAAAGGGAGAGGCTGAGTCTGGTGGTGCTGCATCGTGGGTACTGGTGGTGGTTAGTAGCGAGCGACAGTGGTGTGTGCGTGCTGGGATGCCGCGATTTTGTGGGTGCCAGTCACTAAGGGTGTGTGTGTCTCACATTTTGGGTGGAAGCAAAAATGAAAACTAAAGCTAGCTAGCTGGGTTTAATAGAGGAAGAAAGGAAGTCGGTTAACTTGCCTCCTATATTGGGTTTTCTAGTTCTAGAATCTAGCTAGTGATCTCATTTAATTAAATTGCCTAGCTAATTCTCTCTCCTCATGTGTGTTTGTAACTAATTAGTGGTATACTTGTTTAGAGCTAACTACACACGTAGGCACTCCACCAATGTCATATAATCATAATACACATTAACAATGACATTAAAAATACTAGCATCTAAAGATAATAGAAACAACATTTAACAATATAAGGACATTAATTTTATTTTTATTTTTTATTTTTTTTTTGGGAAATGCTATAAAATACAGGGTATTACACAGCGGGGAAGCGATGGAGACCAGGGGTGATCAGAGGCGGATAGACTGCGCAGGGAGGCGGTCAGTCGGTCGGAGCAGATCGGCGGGTGGTGATCCTTGGTGGTTGCACGGCTGAGATTTTTAGAGAGAGGTAGGGATGGAGCAATTTTGTTCTGATACCATGTGATTTTATGAATTTCCCTTGAGGGAAATCTGTATATTATTTGCATTATAAACTGAGAGTTACAGAGTCAGAAAGATAACAGGCCTAGTATACAAATCTAAGCCTAATAGGAAATTATCTATTATTTACAATATTTTCCTAATTACATTATCTATCAGTCAAAACATGATCCATAAAAGATCTAAATCTCAAGAGTACGTAATAAGGTTGTTTATTCAGAGGTCTATTCTAATTCATAAAGTTTAATAAGTCCATTATCAAGTAGATCTTAACAGTATCCAAGAGATTAAACACGAGAAAAGAAGAACTTGAGTGAGTAGCGCATTGTTGCACCCTCAACTTATTCCTAACAATGATTCGAGACATCAAAACATACATTGCCAATTTGCCATTTATGTTGAAAATGAAGCTTAGTGTCTAATATAGGTCATTGTTCTGCTGTCAACATCCAACACATCAAAAGCACTACCTTATTGGCTATTGCTTTGCCTTCCCTTTCCTCCAATTTTGCATAAAAACAGCAGGAAAATTAATGCGTGGAAATTGGGACATTCAAACAGAACAATTGGAAACTAAAGAGGAAAGCTACCAAAATTACTGCAAATGAAAAGGATATGCCCATATGGACCATATATTCCATTACGAAAAAAAAGTGGGCACTTTCCTCATTGGTGTAGATGATCAAAAGAAGACCTGCCCAAGAAGCTTGAACCACTTTGGGAGACGGACAAAGTCATCTTCTAAAATTTGTAAGCAATGTCCGTTTTTTCTTGGTGGAATTTTCTAGTTGATCCCACTAGACTGAAAATACATGTCAATTTATACTAGTGTTGAGTCCAAACATTCATTTCATCTGCAATTCTTGTTGCAATCAACAAAACATGTTCCTCAACTACTTGTAATTTCTAAGGAGACTCAGAAGCCAACATATACTCTTTTTTTTTTTAATTTTTTTTTTGTTTGGTCACGGTTTTCGATATACAGATTCCAAATGTATATAATGTTGAACCTAAATAACAGT
This sequence comes from Tetragonia tetragonoides, assembly GCA_038025085.1. NCBI lineage: Eukaryota > Viridiplantae > Streptophyta > Magnoliopsida > Caryophyllales > Aizoaceae > Tetragonia > Tetragonia tetragonoides. Next base: position 4,737,839 of record CM076145.1, on the reverse strand, counting down.
ATTTTTTCCACCATAACTTACCTTAATGTATTTATACAATTACAATGAAAAATACAAAATAGAAAACAGAGCCACACAAGAAACTTACAATTGCAATTAACAACGGATCAAAATCGTTATATTAAGGTGGCTCCCTCCAATAATACATACGCTATAGTAATATAGTACTCGTATAAGAAATCCTGATATAATACATTTCTACAATCACTCGTGTCTTCTTTTTCGGTTATGTCTCTCCCTATCCCTCTTCCCTCACTAAATTCACAAGTCACATACTTATAGTCTCCATTTACCATAAATTACAATAATTAGTTACACTTACAGATATATTGAATCATGGTTAACCACAAAGGTCAAACCCATACTAAAGGGTTTATCATAGAGACAAAAACACAAAAAACAAACAAAAAAAATTTAAAAATGCCGCCACTTTTTTTTCCTTTCTTTTCCTTCACTTTCTTAATTATTACTATTATGACATCGACACACCAACATGAGAAAGCGCCATTAACTAAAAGGCTAATAATATATGTCCTGTCCCAATGTTTTTGTGCCGTGTCAGCATTTTCGACACGCATAATAAGTGACACCATACTTATCCAACGTGTCCGTGCTTCATAATCCTCCAGTCCACTTCACCCACCTACCGTGTCCTCACCGCACCACCATCCTCACCACCACCGCTCCCAGTCATCATCATTTGTCGATACGACCCCGATCCACCATACACCTGTCCTTGATTCTGCCCCATCATCATCATCCCACCATACATCCCTCCACCACCACCACCACCACCACCTCCTCCACCACCTGCGGCATTTCCACCAGAACCGGCGGAATTTCCACCTCCACCGCCGCCGCCACCACCACCACCACCAACCACACCAGTTTTCTCCCCTTCCAATTCCCTATACTTATGCAAATAAACCTTCAAAGGCTCAACATACTCCTCAAACCCTAAAGTAGTCATAGCCCAAAGCAAATCATCCCCATTAATAGTCTTCCTTTTCTCTCTCTGACACTTATCAGAAGCTTCACCAGTTATAAAACTAATAAACTCCGATACACATTCTTGTACCGTCTCTTTAGCATCTTTCGATATCTTAGCGTTTGCTGGTAATGCCTTTTTCATTATCCTGCTCACGTTCGCGATTGGTAGAAACCTGTCTTGTTCACGCGCCGCCATGTCTGTTAACGCGCCGCCGTTATGCCCGCCGGACTCGTTGTCGGAATCCGCCATGGTTGTTAAGAGAGAGAAAGTGAGGAGAGAGAAAGTGAAGAGAGAGGGAGATGTGAGGATGCCGTTGGATTGGATTTGGATCGGTGGTCTAATAACGGATTGGGGGATGCCACGTGGAGAGATATTGGCCGTTTAATTGTCGATAAGGGAAGAGGTGGCGTGGATGGGTTGAGAACCGTTGGATTTAGTTGTGGGGTATCGGTGCTAATCACGGCAAAAGATTGGGACACGTTGCCTCGTATGTGTTACAAATATTTGTTTTTTTCTTTTTCTTTTTCTTTTTAATGCAGTTAATGTTTTTTTTTTTTAGTGAATTTTCAGTTTGTGTTTTAGAATTTTGACCTGTGCAATCTTCTACCATATCTACATGAGTAGTTATGTTTTATACATATTTTACTTCGCTAGATACATGTACATAATAATATCCATAAATTTGTTACTAAAAAAATTAAGCCAAGAACCTTAACGTTGCCTGGTATGTGTAATGTGTCATTTTATTTTTCTATTTAATCATTGGTTTTGTTTTTTTTCTTCTTATCATAAATGCAAAATATAGTAGGAACAAAAAAAATTAACAAATTGTGTGATCTATGATCTTCTCCCTTGTATATGTCATAAGTAAAACCTCATTTGAGGCAACGAAAAAACGGACCTCTGAGCAAAATAATACAAAATCTCGTATGAGGTGGCCTCTTCTACAAGATATAGTATAAAAGGTATATCGACGTCATATTTGTATATAGAGGTAACCTCACTTTGAGGCGGCCTCATACAAGATTAGTGATATTTTTGACTGGTTTATACTAAGACAGCCTTAAAGAGATTTGTCGTACGTTTTATGCATTTGGTAAATTGGTAGTTGGTACAAATGTGACTGTTTCCTATGTGGAAGAGGTATTTTGGATTCAATATTCATATCCACGACTTCTACTTTTTTTATAAAGCCAAAAACCTCAACATCTGCCCATGTTTAACGATGTTTCATTCTATTTTTCCTCTTGAGTAATGTGCTTGAAGGTATATTTTAGAGTAGAAGGCATAAAAAATCTTGACTGTATTAACTAAGTTATGTCCTGGCTTTTGCATCTACATATTCTATTTTTTAGTAGTCTGTTGTATACTTGTATCATGTATGTGTCATGTTTGTTAAGAGGAAACATAAAATAATGAAAATTGACATAGCATTCTTCAAAGGTGTAATTGGGAAGATCTTTATTGCTTAAATTACTTATACAAGGGTAGACTAAGATTTCTGTATCGTTCCAATTTTATCAGATGTCTCCGAAGAGACAGAGTAAACTAAGATTTAAATGGGGAAAGAAATAACAAAACTTTAAAATAACAGCATAGCTGCCACAGTAGCACTAGAAAGTAGGGATGAGATTGGAGTAAAGATCACTTTGACCTCCGGAAAGCATTTTGGGCTACTTCAGAAGAGTCATTGATAAATGATGAGCTATTTGGAATCTAATCTGATTTGATTTTGTTCAACTCTATTCAAGATATCTAACACATAAAGAAAGCTAACTAGTACTGTACTAATTACTATCTTCATGTCATCTATGATCCATTAAAACTCTAGGGAACTTTATAGTCTATATTTCATCTGATTTCCTGTCAAGAAAGTGCTCATTTTGGTACTATAACTTCAGCTAAAAGTTGAGGAAAAGATAGCTTACCACTGAACATATTACATAGTGGATTTTGTGTAACTTGAAGGGGCACCAATAACAAATGGACAAAGTGTTGTGCCTAAAGATCCTCTTTTCATTTGGTCCTTGTGGAAAGGAAGAAATAGGTTTTGTTTTCAAAGATGAAAAAGCAGTTGGCGCCCTTTGATGATCTTATACTGGTGGAATTTAGTTTAAGTAAACAGAAATCTTTAATTTGTTCCTGGGACTTCTGTTTGTCGAGGGATAGCACTGCATTGAATAGTCTGAAGAAACAGAATGTTTAGTTTATTAAGTTTGAGTTGAAGAATTTTAACTGGCTTCGATGGCAATAACCTCGCTACAGGGCCACCTGCAGGCTACCTGAACATATGTTAACACTAACGAAATGATCGCAGAAAGACTAGCTATTACACTGGTTCTAAGGCTTGAAATGTATGAAAAGTTGTCTAGATTCAATTGTCAACTCAACTCCTGATTGTCATTAATCCTATGTTGCTCAGACTCGGCCAAGTGTTACAGTGTCTAATACCCCATACCATGTCCGACTTGGCCATTTATTTGGAAATTCTGCATGTTTTTGGCTTAGAATAGAGTGTCCACTATCCATACCCATGTCGGAATGTCGAGTACCCAACATGGATACTTGACGCGAAACGAAGAGTCTGAGCAACATACCATCAATCTTCTTCTAAGGATCACCTTGATAGGGTCATAGCAGTGTAACATGAACATGGTTTGAGGGAAAAAAAACCCAATTGGATGGTTTTGCTGGCCAAGAATCCCCTTGATATTTCCAGTTACCTATCAGGAGAGCTCATTAGTGATTGATATACCTTTGTTAATTCTGTTTTTCTGCCTTCTGCAAGGACTGTGTTTTCCTTGGCCAGTAAGCCAAATTAAAATTCTGCTGTCTGTGGAGCCTGATCCATGACTTTACTCGGTAGGTAATGATTAGCTTTGACAAGTAGAATGTTTTGTGAAATCAGGCACCCGCCCCCCAGATATCTTTTGTCCTTTGAAATTTCTTGCTATCTTAAGCATTATTAGCTCCCACTGCCCAGATCACTATATTTTTCACAACCTGTTAGAACTATTATCAGCTCAGACCATTTTTCATTTTTAATTACAAGTAGCATTTCCCACACCTCTTTGACTCTTTATCAAAGGCTTCAGTCAGCAAACATCTACCTAAAATAAGTGTAGTTCTTGTGCTGGTTTCTTTCCCCTCTCTTTTTCATACAATAATGAGCAATGAAGATGGGTTCGAGCCTAGCCAATATGACCCCCAAGAATTCGCTGTGCTTGCGAGAACTTGATCGCATCAGCACGCAGAATCAGTTTCACACCGAACTGTTTTCAATCTTGATGTAGTTTATGCAAATTCCACACTGGAAGTAAAACTAATATGTATAGCAAATGCTTGATTCCAAACCAATCATTTGATTGATCAGCTACCCTTTTGTCATCCTCTCTCTTTCCTTTTTCCTCCAGAGGCAGAAATCAGAAATGCTTTTAATGTCCAGAAGTCTTGTTGAGCTTATGTATGGTTTTTTATTTTTATGATTAACAAAGAGATGTACTCAACTCTCTTATTGTGGCTAAAACTGTGGTTGAGCTTGTTTGTCTGCAGTTAAGTGAGTTCACATGATTAACAAATATTTACTCTTGTGTGCTAGGCAAATAAATTTATCAGCCTGTAATCTCTCTTTTTTTATTTTCTTTTTCTTATTCTTATTGACTATAGCTACAGGAAATGCATAAATTTAAGTTCGTGCACCTCACAGTCTGAGTGCCATTTTCTGCTGTATTGACTTGTTTTGTCGAAAAGTGCTATGATAAAGCTCTGTGTATCTTTCCATTTTTCTTGTACTGTCTCCACAAAGATGTTTCTTTACTCATTCATGTTTTCCTGTAATTGGTCAATATCCCTGCCCTTTTCCTTACCAAAACCTCCATCTTTGAATACTAACACTTAGGCTGTGAGCCATTTTACTTATAAGGGTGGAGCAAGGCAAATAGGTAGCCCAGCTTTAAGGGGCTTAGTGATTGTGGCTATGTTACATGGACTCGGCTGAAAGTGTCCAATGTGGATACATGTCCAAGTGTCGGACTCGGCAATATTTTCAAATTTTAGCATGTTTTTGGCTGAAAATGATGTGTCGAGTGTCCATACCCATGTCCAAGTGTCGAGTGTCCGACATATGTACTCGAGAGTAAATGAAGAGTCTATGTGACACAGGCACACAGCTGTGTGGAACAACTTCGACACATTTGAAATGTTCTCTCAGACCTTAGGTAACCAGATCCAGTTTCAATCTCACTGATGATGTCTGGCATTTCGATATTACTTGCGAAAGGGTATCTGAACCAAAGGCTGTGCCAACTTGATGCAGTGAGAATGTTTTAGAATGCATCTAATCCATTTTGTGATCAACAAGAGATAAAAGGACAAGAGGACATACAATGGGGACTTTATCCGTACCCTTGGAAACAACCATAGGTTTGCAAGTGTCTAACGACTAACATGACGGATGGCTAGGATGTGCTCGGGATAGAAAGTGGTACACATAATGAGACAGAAGTATCCTCAACCTGATGATACTATATTTTCAGAAAGATGTATAAAATCTCATCCAGTCAAAACTGATCACAAAAAGATAAAAAGAGCATGGCTAAAGATCTCTTTGAAATTAATTCTGCACAATCCCAAAATATTCAACATGGTTAATGATCTTATTGAAGGGACCAATTCCATCTCAAGGGAGAAAACCCCTTGTATTTCTGTTCATCATAGGTTAGGTCATAAGTGGGAGCATCAGAACATAACCATGCTGCAATTATTCTTATGAAAGGCCTTTTATATTTTCTTGAAGCATATTCTTATGAAAGGCATTGAACAGTACAAATGTGCTGCTTTTAGGTCCACTTTCAAGCAGCTTCTTGAATATGTTCCCTATCCTTTTGTGAGCCTTTACAAGTTCAATTGATCTGGGAAAACCTTTGTAAATCCTGACCAATTTTTGTGATGATTTTTAATCTTAAAGAGTAGATTAAGTTGGAATTATTTGGGGCGTTGTAGAAGTCAGTCATGTGACGCGTTAATTAGTTATTAGGAGTCACTGAAGTCAAGTACTTAAGGCAAGAATCTGTCAGAAATCATAATTAATTAAGGTTGAATTCTGCATCAAATCTCTGACATTAACAAATACAAAACAGAATTATCTGTCTACAGATCAATATTATAATCCACATTAAGAGTAAACAACTAGACATGACCTTGGTGCTTTAATTGGCATCTAAGGCAAAATGCAAAGAGCATGAAGAAGATTTCACGAGTCACAGCATCATTTGAGTCAAGAGACAAAAAAAAAAAAAAAAAAAAAAAAAAAAAAAAAAAAAAAAAAAGAACCCCTCCTAGTTAAATCCATAAAGGATCAAAAAGGTGCTACTGAACCCAGTATTAGTCCCAACTGCATGAGTTATGCATCACTAGAGTTGGTAAGTAAAATTAAATTTATGACTTAAAATAACTGTATGGCTGATCATGCTTCAATTTCAAACCTTGTACACTTGATGCTGCCCATACATATGTCGATCTCGATCAAGTTCTCCTCTTCGTTCATCTCATTTAGCATCTCAATCCAGTTTTGCTGCCTGAAATCTGGCCATTTCTGTTGAAACCCACACCATGACTGGTCCTGTCTCTTTGAGTCAACATAGTGACCTGCTGGTAAGGCGATTTCGATCAAGCTTTCTTCATCTGAGATTAACCCATCTGAGCAGGGTGTTCCGTGACTGAAGTTCTCTCTGAATATCCAATCATTTTCAGAATCCTCACTTGAAGTTGTATGATCAAGGCTTTCACTGTCAGACAGTGCATCTGATGAGCTTAACAAGTAGTCCCTACCTTTTTTATCTTCCTTGTCAGAAATTTGAGCTTCCTTCTTGACAATGTTCTTCTCTTCGATGTTCGATGCTTGTTCATGCATCTGAGCAACATTGCGCCCTATAGCTTGACCAGGATGCTCCTCCTCAGACTTTGATTCGATAGAATCATAATCATCCACTGGGTGAACTCTCTGAATGGATCTCACTCTCACTGACTCTTCTTGCAGTGTTGATTTCTGGTGACATGACTTTGAGCAGGATACAATTACAGGACATAATATCAGAGCTGAAGATGTGAGGAAGATAGTGAGAAACCCAAAGCCTGAAGAATGAGCAAATGCAAGGAAGGAACCAAGGGCAGCAAGCCAAGGAAAAGAGCTTCTTAATAAGCATGAATTTGGTGCCATTTTTCACTTCTCAAAAAGGAATATTTAAAATGCAATCTTCTGTGTTTGGTTTGGATAAAGGAAAGCAATGATATGGTATAGACTCTGAAAAATATGTCTATGACGGGTCGGTTTCAGAGAATTGGAGATCCTGGGGATGAGTAGGCTAAACAAGATCTCCAATGTTGTACCTCTCAAATGCTAACAAGGATTGCTAAAACAGGAAATATGTCAACTTGCAAATGAACATTTGCCAAAAGAATATATATAGGTGATTTGAGAAAGAAGCACTCTTTAAACTCACCTGTGCTTTTGAGGTAAACAGGTAGGTATACCTCAACTGGTAAGCCAAGTTGATCAAATAAAAAGAGTGAAGAGAAATTTGTTTCTGCCTTTCTTTTTAATTCTTTCCCTCCCTTCTTCTCACTTATTTCAACTATAATAGCTTGACTGTTCCACTTCTGAGAGGACTCACACTTCCCAAGTCCACATTTGTTACTAAAAAACTAGGTTTCCTGTCATTTTACAACCAATCAGGTGGGGGTTATCACCAGCTGATTCTCTCTTGAAATTCCCATTACCTGGTTTTTTCATGTTTCTGGTTTTTATAGCTTCAAAGAAGAAGGCTTTGGGGTGAGAGAAGCCATGTGAATTCTTCTGAGCTCACCACATGGCACTTTAGCCTCTCCAACTTGCATTTAGACAAAAAACTAATATCAGAAACACCAGAAACAGCAAATGCTACCTATTATAAACTAAGTTTTTCTTTAACCTGTGCCTTTCTGGGAATCCCAAGCTTCAACTCTTGTCACACCCAAACCATGCCAGGATCCTCTTTGCCGGATAAGAAACCGTCCTTGACAACCCTTTTCGACTCTTCTTCAGACCGCGCTAAACCTGAGCTGATCGATCCTTACAATCTGTTATGGCTCCTAGAAAAACCATCCATATTACTTACTTTACAAGCTGACCTGAACTTCTGTATTTGCTTAATATTTTCCTAAGTATGCTGAAACATTTCTAGAGATTAATTTAGTTTACATTCGAGATCGTGTTAGTAACAGTGTACTCATAATTAAAGCTAAACCGACGGATTACAGACAATTTCAAGTGCTAACTTTGGTAAATTGACCTTCTTTTAATTTCCTACATTGAGATTGTGATAATCTGGACATGATCAGGAGGGACCAGCCTTAGCATTAGCAATGCAAAATGCAATCTTTTGGCTTCTCGTTTGCTCCTATAATGATAGCTTTTATGCACGCTTTAGCATTTTTGGTCCATCAATTTGTCCCCAGGAATGTTCAGGGCGGCCCCCTGACTCTTGCCTCATACACATCATACTAATGTAGGCCACATAATTAGCTCTTAAAGCTTCTTTTCATCTATGAATATTACCACAAACATAAAAGTGAAAAACTACTGGAAATTTCACTACAAAATGACTTCAAAAGTCTATAACGTAAAAGAGTAAGCACAAAAACTCAAATGAGGTGGCTTTATGCATGACAAGTGATACCTATGAGCAAAAAAATGATACAACCGTACCTAAAAAGTGATACATTCAAAATAAAAAAAGGTGATTCTTTTGACCGCCTCATAAGAAAACTACAAGCAGGCAGTACTAATTGAAAATCCAACCTCAAAATTGCTCAGGAAAATGAGCTACTTTTGCTAAACATGATTTCTTAGTTGCATTCTTTTATGATATATACGTAATCTACTTACTCCGCTCCTCATGATCTCCCACTATTTCTTGTTGAGCTGCAAATTTTGAGCTTATTGTAGTGCAAATTGCTGATTAATACTGTATAATTAATTAACCGAGGGCTTATTGTTTGCTTGTCCCAAAGCCTCCAGAACTCATTCCAAAAAGAGTATGTAGAAATTAAACAAGTTCTTGTGTCAATCTCTTATGACCAAAAATCAAAATGCTAGCATATTAATTAAAAATAGCCCATGGGCAAGGCAGCTAATTAAAGAAGCAATTATTTTTAAGTTCCACAATAACTTAATAATAGCATATTAATCTTTTTGGGCTTTCATCAAAGTTTGTTCATCAAGAGCTAGCTTAGCTTTTAACTGGTAACAATTGTATGGGAGTGAAGGAATCTCTGTAATGGTGCTGATGAGCAGACCACTCTTGGAACTGCATAGTGGGAGAACCACAACTTTCAATAGGGATCTATATCCCATTCTATGTCACTCTGTCTCAATCACATATATTCTGATCGTCCGTGATTTTCCCCCTGCCCCATAAAAGGAGATGTTTGAATGTTTGGATTTTAAAGTGTGACGTATTGAATTATTACTATACTATGGAATTTGCGACACTATTTTGACTAATGTTTATTTTTTTGTTCAAATAGCTCTCTTTAGCCAGCTCGGTTCGGTTACACCCTAACAATAATAATAGTAGTATCAGTTTTTCTTCTTTTAAAGAAGGATTTTTTGCCAGAAACTACATTCATTTGTTAAGTTTTTGTGAGGAAGTACCTTATATACTTGTTTTTGTCTACAACTACCTTACTTTATTAAAAACTTTGTTGAAGACTTTCAATTGACAGATTAACCACTAACAGGATTAACTTGAGCTACTGTTTGACATGATCTGACGATTTTGCCCCCCGATTTCATGTGCCTCTCTTACGTTTCTCTTTCCACTTACCTTCTTCTTCAACCTTCCCATTTCAATTCTATGTCCATAGGCATCAACTCTTCCCTCCACCCCTAGAATTTAAGTAAGATAGTTGTAGACCAAAACAAGTTTATAAGGTACTTTCCCACAAAAACTTAACAAATAAAGGTAGTTTTCAACAAAAAATCCTTTAAAGAATCAAAATCAGCACTATCTTTTTACCATTGCACTAGCTAGGGGAAAATAGTCCACTATATATGGATAAACATTGATGGAATTGCATGCACAAGACATCTCTTCTCTTTTTATATCTTCCTTGACACTTGCTAGATTGCTCCTATGTTCATGAACACCTCAAAATTAAAAGTGATGTAATAGCTTACCTGATTTTAAGCTATTGGGGGATTGTACTCCAAATAGGTTCATATAATTAGAGATATAGGTAATATATTATTCAGGTGGTGTGTAGTAAGACCAACTCCCATAAAAATGGGGTCACTATTTAAAAATGTAGGGGTCACTTCTGGTGAGCACTAAAAAATCATCTTATAAAAGTTTTTGTGTATATTATTTTCCATATATCTTGAATATTCCATATATCTCTAATATGCACCGATCATTTGTTTCCATATCTACACTTCTTAAAGTTCAAGCTAAGCCATTTGCTATGAATTTCAAAGAATTCTCCAAACACATGATTATTGACTTGATTGTATGCACAATGATGTCATGAAAATTGAAATGGCAACCAAAGAGAAAGCTCTTCTATTGCATTATTAACATATGGTCAAATATGGATCAAATGGATAAGGACATAATGCATGGACGGTTTATGGTATATCCAGTACTTCTGAGGGTTACTAGTCCTACGAAACTAGTACCCCTATAGGAAACAGATGAAGATCCTATAACAAAAGTGAAGGAAAATGTGACAAGCAAGAAGAAGCCACTTGTCGAATGTCGGCGAGTTGCGAATGCTAGCTGTGCAAATGAAGCAATGCCACATGAAAACCAACCAAATCACAGACCTCTTTGCCCTGCATTCTACCTACATGACATTGAAACAAACATAATTGTGCTAATAATAAACAGATTTTCTTTCTTTGAAGTTGCTTATGTATGTCTTGGTATGAGCAATTAGATCAAGTGTGAAAATTAACCATGCTTTTTGGCAAAAGGGTTAACTAGGCTAAGGAATGTCTTAGGGGGTGTGATTTCCAATTCGTTTACTAGGTTGGGGACCATGTCTTGGCTTTGATGAATGTTTTCATTGTAAGATTTTTGCGCGTTCATCAATCCAGGAGCTGTGACTTTTGATGAAAAGATTTGCATTTATCTAATTGTAACTTTGTACATAACCCTCTAGTGGAGCAAGTGTAGAAGTTTTGTCTGTTCTGGTGATTGAATGCTGTTTTTGGAAACTACTAAGAAAGCCATGATCATATCAGTAAAGATCATTTGCTCCCGATCTTATTTGTTATCTTTTATCTCACCCTCTTATGTACGTATTTTGAAAATAAATTTCTGTCTCTCTAATTAGGGAAAATAATTTTTTTAAAAAATAGGTAGTTAGAAAAGTACTTTAGATCAAGAACAAGTAGGAATTATCGAGTAGGAAAAAATAAATCAATAAATTCCATCCATTCACCACATCTACTAATCAAACTTGTACTATTATTAAAATGACTTGTTTGCTAAATGCACTAATGGTTTGAAATGATAATAATTAGGGCTATTCCGGAGATTTCTGAGGTCCTGTGCGAAAATCATATATCATGCCGAGAAAAAACACTAGTTAAGAAGATAAAAGTAAAATTACACTGGTTATGAATTCATGATCCTACATACTAGCCTAGTGGATCCCCCCCCCCCCCTTTTGGGGTTAAGATAGCAAAGTTGACCCCAATTGCCTACGAATGAAGTTGTCAACTTGTCATCCACCTCCTCCTCCTGACCTCCGCCTCCTCTAATTTTTCTACATACGGGAGAGTTTGTGAAATATTTCCATACATGTAACTAAAAGAAAATTAGAAGTTGGATAAGATTAGGAAAAGAACTGGTTAGTTGTTTATGTAATTAAAAAGGAATTGTAATGAAGTGGTTAACCGTTTACTAAAGCAGTTGGTTTAGTCGTTTAGTGATATGCATTGGATCATGAACATGTCCCCCTAATTTCTGTTGTACCATTGGATGATGTATCTAATTTTCATCGATGAATATATATATATATATGGGGTAATGTTAACGAGTTACCCCGGGTAACCTGTTAAGGAGGATAATTTCGTCATTTTACTTTATTTAGTTACTTTTAATTTAAGCCTTAGGATGCACTTTCCTTTTTTCTATCTTTTCCACTTAGGAAAACCGCTTTTACCAGTCCCTTTAATTTCGGTTGACCTAGGAGACTCAATCTTCACCAGTGTCGATATAGTCGTCGCCATCGCTGTGCTATTACCTCAACCGGCGGTATTGCCTTCTGTAACAACCCCAGGATTGGTGCGAGCGTGCGACCCATCCTCGATCCTCGCCGTCACTCACACACCCACACACACACTCTCTCTCTCTGCACCACCACAGACCAGCCTCATCACCGAATTGAAGTTTGTCGTTTCATCTCACCATTTCACATTATTGTGCTTTGGTAGTCGTCGCCCCACCCCATTCACGTCATATATAGCATGATAGCCATCAAATAAACCATGTCCTCATCAACTATGGAAAGCTAGTTTCTCTCTTTCATCTTTTTTTTGGTTTCCATCAAGGATTATAAGGTTAACAATTTTTTGGTTTTTAGTTTATTAATATCCAAAATCTTCACCAGACTGAGGCTATGAGAAATTGGTTTTGGGTTTCATAAATTTTCAAATGAAACTTGGTTGTCCCTACGAAGAACTGTGCAGTATACTGGAGCGGGTGTGGAATTTTATAAATGGTTGGTTGATGGTGCAGAGTGAGTAGTACGGTGGTGGTTTCAGGTGAGAGGTGGGTGAGCTGTAAAATAATTTTGGAAAGTATAATTAATTAAATGGGTAATCAAATAATTGATTTGATTCCCCTTAAAACAGGGCATTGTTTCAATAAAGTTACCAAACTAAATCTTCTATTTATATTTGTTATTTTAACAAGTTACCTGTTAACGGGACCAATATATATATATATATATATATATATATATATATATATATATAAGAGGTATTTTCCGCAAGCAATAACGCGTGCCACGTAGGCGAGAATTTTAAGAGTGCGTCACTTAAGCAAAGATAAAGACAAAAATTAACTAACTGGTATAAAAATCCTTACTGATTAGGATTCTTGAGTTGTGATAGACCTCTAGAGTTTTATAAGAGTTATACTAGAACTCTATCATATATTTGAAATCAAATATAATTTTTTCTACACATCTCAAAAAATAATAACTTTTATACCATCAAATTCGCATTGAAAAATACTTTTAGAACGAGATGCATATATAATATGCATAAGAAATATGTAGGATTGCATGTATATGTTGGATCCCGTAAATAAGTAAAAATAATAATAATAATATTAACAATAAAATTAAGGCTGAAAATAAAAAAATGAGCAAATATCTATAGCCACCTATGCGATATTTTTAAGAGCATGCCACATAAGAAAGCATATTAAACAATAAAATTAAAGTAACACATACTTAGCTCATAATACATACTTTGAACAAAATAAATAAAAATAAATAGAAATAGAAACAAGAAAAGAAAAAGGAGATTTTTCACACGTTAGTAACTTAGTAATTAATTAGTATACCCAAATCAATTGCCAATTAAAACTATTTTTAACATATCAATCAAAATATAATATAATAAAGTTTCATAGTAATAATGTTTCGGACAATGAAAAAGAGAGATTGAATTGTGCTAAATAGTTAGAGTTTTGTTGGCGTCATAACTACTTTATCTTTGTCTAATATTCAAGCTCAAATATAACTATCCTACACATCTTTAAAAATAATAATATTTACACCATCATATTCGTATGGAAAAGTACCTCGAAATGAGATGCATTTATAATATGTTTACAATAAATGTGTAAGATTGTGTTACAATATTAATTTCAGTAAATAAATTTTAAAATATGATATTTACTAATAAAATAAAAATGAAACAACAAAATATATAAATTTGAACGCGTTCATTCTACGAGCATCGCGCCACATAGGAATGTCATCTAAGCACACAATTAAACAAAAAATAAACAAAGGTTAGGAAATGAAATATAAAGCTTTAGTTGTGATAGACCTCTAGAGTTTTATAGGAGCTATGTTAGATCTCTGTCAAATATTTATAAAATCAAATATAACTTTTCTACATGTCTAAAAAAATAATCTTTTAAATCATCAGATTCTCATCGAAAAGTACCTTAAAATGATATTTATTTACATATGTATAAGAAACATGTAAGATTGGCTTGAAAATAAATTTGAGCAAATATATTTTAAGTCCGTGCATAGCACAAGTTTGATTACTAAGTTGCATCACCTAAGCAATTAGTCTCAACAAAAAACATTAAAAGCAAGCCACATAAGCCAGAAATTTATTTTAGAATATTGGTAGGAAAAAAAAAGTGGAGATTGTGATTTATGCCTCTACTCATGTTCACATTTCACATTTTATTAATTTGCCTCTCTATTTGCTATCTGCGAGACTACAAGGCCAAAAGCTGACATGAATGTAACAAGAGACTAATGAAAGGTGAATGCTTCATATATATCTAAATTTATTGAGAGGTTATCGCATTGATTCAAGGCTCCTCCGGTATGATATATAGTAATTGAACATCGATCTAACAACGATTTTAAAGTAACCATTTTCGGAGGTGCAATTTGGTTAGAATCCTAATTATATTTTAGGAGGATTATGATAACTAATATCTTTTTTTATTAAACGCCTCACACAATCACTTCTCCATTTTTTTGAACATTTTCTCACCAGATAGATTGACCTAAATCACTACTAAGGATAGCATAAAACTAGCATCACTATATAGCATGTGCATAATTATAATCAGTTAGAAATTATTTATGATTGTTTTTTCAAATAAGCATGTTAGTGTGCGTATTTTACCAAATCAATACTTAATATACAGATATTTCACTCAACCCGTGCATCGCACGGGCTTAAAACTAGTATATATAATTTTTTATTAGAGATAAGATATCAGAAAATATATTATATGAATATATTTTCCCCATCTATCTAGTAAATCATATAATATCTAATATCTAATTTCCTAGATATGAAAAATATATTCATATATTATATTTTCTGATATCGTATCTCTAATATTTTTCTACAAAAAAAGGACTCAATTAACTCACCATTTTTAGTAAATACTGACCATCTTATCTAGAAAAAACTTTGCTTTTTTTTTTTTTTTTTGTTACAGTAAAGAGGTGATGGTGATAACTGATAAACTAAAATATCGTATGATTGAAAAAAAAATATTAAAAAATACTTAATACTCTTAGACCAACTATTATGTAAGACATTGATTACTGGTTTAAATTCTTATTCATGTATGAGGATAGTAATTCTTGTCTACCTTTCTTTGCAGGTAGATGAGTTCGTCAATTCACCAAAGAGTATTTCCAACATCCTTCGGATATCATGTATCTAATTGGAATACCGACTACAAACAAAAAGGCCTAAAGCAACAAGTACTGGGACTTTGGGCCCAGGAATCATTATGACGTATTAATGTCCTTATTTTGGTTTTTTTTTTTGCTCGTCAATGTCCTTATTTTGTTAACAAAGGTTTAAAAAAGGTTATTCCTGTTCTAAATCCTGAGCAGACTCTACTTATATGAGTCCGGTAATGACTCATTTGGTTAATTTATAGGGAAAATGTGGAGAGATCAGAGATGGACGGAAAGAGAGTAAAAATAGCCAAAATATTTGATCTTTCTTTAGTACTCAAGATAGAGCTGCTAAGGCCTCAAGCTCAACGAACATTTGTTTCTTAGGGGCCTAAGGCGTTGCTTCCCTTGAATCGGCCCAGTGGACCTGACAACCATCACATCACATGGTAGCATATTGGTATGGGTTAGCCAAATTACCACCAGCCCAATTGTTTTTTGTTCTTTTGTTGCTAATCTTTGTTTACAAATTTTTTTGTGAACTTAGTCTATGGTGGACCAATACTTCACCTAGAGCCACCTTTTTAATAGTGGACTCACCCTCTATTTCCCCTGGAGCCACCCGTTTAATAGTGGAGTCACCGCCTACTTTACCTGGAGTCACCCCTCGAATTTATAGCCGCCTCCCCTCTAATAGTGGAGCTACCTCATACTTCACCTGGAGCAACCTCATACTTCACCTGAAACCACTCTTCTAATAGTGGAGTTATCCCCTACTTTACCTGGAGCCAACCCTCAAATTTATACTTGACATCACCCCTCTAATAGTGGAGTCACCCCCTGCTACTTTAGTTGGAGTCACCCCTCAAATTTATAGCCGTTACCCCTCCAATAGTGGAGCTGGAATTACCCTATACTTCACCAGGAGCTACCCCTCTAATAGTAGAGCCACTCTCTACTTTATCTGGAGCTACCCCTCAAACTTACTTAATCCACAGTGGTCTAAGTCCACATAAGACATGCTGATCTTTGTTGCACATTGCCAAGAGGTAATTTTCTTATAGATTTCACCACCTCAGTGACTGATGACTGGTGACGTATGATGACTGATGAATACTCAAAAGTAAAGTTGTATATACATCTCCACTGCCCTCTCTTACCATAGGTAGGAATAGGAATAAATATGATGATTATAGAATTAATAGGCATTTGCCTTAATAGTTTAAGAGTTAAGACTTGGTAATCTCATTTTTCCATGTCGCTGATGGAAATATGAGGGGTTCGCAACAGTTAGGCATTGGCCTAATAACTGGTTTGGGGTGGGGTGGTAGAGAGTGGGGGGCCTTTAACCACTCAGCCTGATGCAGTTCGAGATAGATTGGATTGTGACCCGAGATGGAACAGGCTACATGGGGCCGTTCTTAGGGTCTAAAAAAATCAAAAAAATACTGGGTGATTATAGAAGAAGCGGACAACACTTGTAGAAACTATAAAAGACTTGAACGGTAATGAGATACCCTGACCTTACTTATCTTAATTAGGTGGTGTTAATTACACCATCAATAATTACACCATCCAATGCAATAATTACGGTAATGCAATGCAATAATTTTATAGGGTAGGTATAAGGTGGAAAAGGAAGGAGGGGAAGGAAGGAGATGGAAAATGTGAGATTAATTACACCATCCAAAATAATCAATCATTATTTGGGAAAAGTTGAGCAATTGTGATTACATTGGATAATACATCAACCTCACTTTTCTCATCCCTCTCCTCCCGTTCTTTCACTTTTCGCCCCACATCTACTCTATAAAACGATTGCATTGCATAACATTTGATTGCAAGCAAGTAAACGAGCCCTTAGTTATGAGTAGGTTACATGCCCTTTGAAATTATGCTTGGGGCCTTTAACAGCATATTTGATATGATTTCATTGTTCTTGCCCATAACTGCTGGCTGCTACTAGTCTATAGAGACCTTAAGAATTTGTAGTCAGTTCATCCAAGGAGAACAGTCTTTGGAACGATTTTTCCACCTAATTGATTAACTTTTACAACTCATCAGTAGTGTCCTCATTCTGGTAATATGTGAATGTGTTTCTGCATTAATCATGTTAGTTTGGGTTTGGTTTTACAGCATCATCTTTGCCCTGTACTGTATACACCCAAACAGACATCCATAAATGTGAAACTTACCTAAGCTGATAGCTCATCTCTGATCTCTGATATCTGACTTTGTTAATTGATCTGAACCTGCTGAAAATCAACTGTTGTCTGCATTGCAGATATAGCAAATACTTACAACATTACAACTGTCTCTGGTGACTGCTCTCATATTTCTTTCATAAGCATCCATTGGACCATATGAAAGAGGGCTCTAAATCATTTAAGGGTTGCCAACAATTTGGATTCTGAAACTTCAAACTCTAAATCATTTTACTTGATATATCGAACAAATCAAAAGCATATACATGTCCGAGAATGTCTGTATCGCTGGACAATATGTCTACATGTCGTCTCATAAAAAATGTGGAAACTCATTGTGATTACTTGGTGAGGAAAAGATCTAAATGAAACATCCCGTTCGCAGATTAACCAACTCTGCTGGTATGGTACAAAGATCATCATCTGATAGGAGCTTTGATCCAGCCATTGGCAAAAGCAATGGCCAAGATTATGAAAGGTGTTGACATCCCAAATATGAGAATGTAAGGAAGGGGAGTTGACATTGGGTTTTCTCCTTCCCTTTCTCCTGCTGTTTGCCAATACCTACAAAAATTTTTAGTAAAACATACACATGAGATCAGTCAGTTTGATACATAAACGATACCAATAAAAAAAGCATGACTCTACTTCATCTCATTCTAGGATTTATACTAAAATATGGATGAAATATTTAAACAAATGTCGTGATTCTTGATAAGCCTGCATCTGCCTGAGCCCGAATCACACGGTGAGTTGTTGTCGTTGCGTTGTCTTAGCTTGACTCTTGATCATACATATTACTTAGGTTCAAATACAAATTTTGAAGATAATTCTCAATGCAATTTAACCTCAACAACCTCTACCAAGTACACTAGCTGCCATCTTAAGATGGATGTTCGATAATTGGTATCATATCATTGTATCATTGCAATATTCACAGAACTTCCTATGAGGCACATATCAATTTATGGAAATATTTCAAAACCTTCAACAACATTTGAAGACATATTAGGCTGTGCAGCAAATGCATAGTTTTTCAAGCTAAAAACAGACTCACTGTTGTGGTTCTTCTTCTTTGGTGATGAATTTCCTCTTCCCATCTTTCTTTTCTTCCGAATCGCTTCCTCCTAGCAGCAAAATGCCCAGAAAGTTATTAGATTATTAGAACGAAATAAATATAAAATAAAAAAAATTAATTAAAAAGAATAGCAGTCAATTTACCTAATTTTGCATTAATTCTGAAATGAGCAATGTTGGTCCTTGGAGAGTAATGGCTGTGAGAAGCTGAAGCTGGGCGTAGTTTAGGTAACAGTGGAAGTTTGGTAGTCAGAGATGAAGAGAGAGAAACTTTAGCTGCCATGGTTTCTCCTTCCAAGGGAAGTGTCTTTTAGAGTTTTAGACTATGATTTAGGCGCTGAACCATCAAAGTCTTGTTTAAGTTTTGAGGGTTGTATCATATATGGATCATGGATGTGGTGGTGGCTGGTGGGAATCTCATATATGATATGTCTGGCCTTGCGCCATCCCCTTGTTCAAAAAATCTTATCCAACCCACTTAAAGAAAATGACATACCTGCCCTGCTCTGTATTTTCTACTAAATTCTTTTAGAAAAGCCCTATACTGGGAGTTTCACTTGCTCTTAAATTCTTCTGTTGGTTTTTCTTTTTATTTTTTATTTTTAAAAAAACAAGAAAGTCATTATGAGATCATCGGAACTCGGAAGGTACCCTGAGGAGTGTGAGGACAATCTCGCACCTTGACATGCACAAACCTTTTTTTTTTTAATTTTTTTTACCTAAGTTTAAGACAACCGAAATACCAATACCAAACAGGACCTATATTAAACATCAGATTGGCGGACCAGAACGGTTAGAATTTGGGTTCAAAAGTTTAAAAATGGGTGCAATTAGGGAAAAACCAAAGAATTTATACGAAATATGAAAATTTTTACAGCAATAATAAATTTTTAAAAAAAGAATTTTGGTTGCAATGAGCCACATATCTTGAAGCCTAGGTCCACCACTGTCTTACTGCAAATGACTTGCCATGTTTTCTTAGCTGGTACCAAGACATGTTCAATAACCTACAGTACTTGCTTGGCTTATGTGTCTGCCCTTTGAGCCACGCCCCAAAAAATGACTCTGTTAACATTGCATCACCTATGCATATGAAAATTCAATTTTGTACATTTATCCATTCTGCAATAGTTGCAACCGCTTTTTTTCCTGCAAAGTTCATTCACCGCTAGCAGCCTCTCATTCATTCATTTCGCTAACAATCTACAAAATTCAATATTAGTACTATTACCACTATATGACATAATCTGACAAAAATGTCTTGACTTACAGCTTGTCGATAAATCAGAAGATATATTAGCAGGGTTGAACCATTGAAGCCTTTCATTTCAGTGTCACATAGAGAACATACCATGATACCAATGTATTTAGGTCTTCACCAGAAACATCACTGGACTGTGTAAACTCGCATTTCCATTCTCAGCAATTTGTTCTTGACAATTTACAAGTGCGTTGTTGACCAATATCCAAACAAGTGCAGGTTCCACTTTGGTTGCCAAGGGAAAGGGACTTTCTGGTGTAAATCGGTGGCGAAGGTATACATGGGTATGAATCATCTTGTCTACTTTACGAAGTGCCTCTTTGGCCTCTAAATGCTTACCCATTCTGTATATTTTGA
The DNA here is from genome assembly GCA_038025085.1 of Tetragonia tetragonoides. Taxonomy (NCBI): domain Eukaryota; kingdom Viridiplantae; phylum Streptophyta; class Magnoliopsida; order Caryophyllales; family Aizoaceae; genus Tetragonia; species Tetragonia tetragonoides. The sequence goes on along the minus strand of CM076145.1, from coordinate 4,717,504 downwards.
GTCCTCACAGAACACCGGGTTTTACATAAGAGGTTGACTATGCCAAATTGCCAATTAATCTAAGTTCTGCATCTTCACAAGATGAACTGTTGTTGGCCACTTCCTGACAGGCAGTTCATATACACTACTTGATGAATGAGTGTGAGAACAAATTGATGAAGAATCTGAGACAACTATGCCATGACTACACTAGATCATAAGCAGGTAATTGCTTCCTAACGATTCTCTTTCTCTTCGAAGTGTTCTTGCTCTGAAGAGCTTTTTGAGGCACTGATGCAAAGTTCTCTGCCTCAAGCCAAAGTGCTCTTGATACCTCCCCTAGTTGCACATCCAGAATTCTGCCAAGCAATTCAGAGTACGGTAAAAAGTCAATTGAACAGTGCAATTGAAACTAATAAGAAAAGATATGAAAACTGCAACACATTACACACGAATATGTCACTCTTTAAGGTATATACAAACCTAAAAGCTGAGGAGAAAACCAGGGCCACGCTGATCACGTCAAAATGGTTGATGAATACTTTGTCGATCCCACATATCATCTGGTATCGCCAATTTGTATAAAGGCCAAGGAAAGCTCCATAACCAAGGGCATTCAGATTTGCAGGTGGTATTTGCACAGACAGCCTACCAAAAGCCAATCAAAACAGAAACAGAAACAGGTCACCCCAGATTAAATTGCAACTTCATTCTCATAGCAAATCAATTAAATGGCAATGCAAACTGACCTCCCCTCTTTATTTCTGGCACAGAGATTTGACGAGGCACTTTAAACAGCCCCTGCTGTAAATCCCACTAAACTGAACTGTATGGCCTTGTAGACGAAAGACTGCATTCTTTTCACTATGTCAAATTCTCTAAAACAATAGTTTGCTTCAAAAACGTTGTTAGGGAGTTTCTGCAACTTATTTTGCAGATTGAATCTGAAGGGATTTCCAAATGAGTGGCAAGGAGCAAGCGACCAAACAACCACTAGATTGCATGCTGCTACTGTCAGAACATTTATAAGCGCCAAATCCCATTCCTGCTTGATTCTGTGACCATAGAAGAAAATGGAAAAGTTTGGATGTCAGTGTTTTGTGATAGACACTAAGCAAAGAAAACTAAGGTACAATTATATTGCTCAAGGTAGTAGACAATCCACCTGTCCCCGCGCTTTTTCATCTCTGAACGAACAGAATAAGCAATTGTGACAACTTGCTCAAACAGAAGCTTATGTAGAAAAGCAGGGTCTGCAATCATCCTGTTCCAGCACATTAAGGTCTTTAATTAATAGGGATAAAATAGCAATTGATGGAGACTGATCTGCATTTCTTCTCCCACCCCCACCCCCACCCCCCAGCCTCCCTGCATAGTTCCAATGATAAATTCAATATTAGCTTTTTTGTGCTAACCATAATATGTAACCCTCCAACTCCATTTGGTAGGTGAAAATGCAATGGCATTATATACTCTTCGGTCCAAAATTAGTAGCCACATCATGGCAACCCAACATATTGAGGGGACTATAAAGTGAGGGGTTTCCACATACTGATTGCATTCAAGCATGGATTTTCAAAAAGAAAAAGAAAAATAGTTTATATATATAATTATATACCTCCCAATAAATGCTCTTGACATTCCTTGAGGAAGTGCTCGAGATAATGCTCTCGTCAGCGTTGGTGTTGCCCCACTCATTATGAATTTCACTACTTCAGCTGAGCTAATTATACCCTGAAGATGATAAAATATCCCATTAAATATATGATCTCAAATTTATTTCTTAAACAGAAAACAAAGGGGGGGGGGGGAGGGGGATGGCCATATCGGATAAGAAAAATGCATTTCACCAGTTCATAAGCTTGCGCCATCCCTTCTGGTAGATCTGCCAGTGTCCTCTGCCACTCTTTTACCACTGCATCTATAAATCTTCTATCAAATATCTGCAATTTCATTAAAGTTAGTAAAGTTTCTACCAAAACAAACGAACCAAGCTGTTCACCACTACAATGGGTCTGTCACATGTATGACCAGTAGAAATCTAGCTTCTGAAATCCATTTCAGAAGCTATCACAAATTCACAATATTACATTTATTTGTTGGTTACCACAAGCCTTTATCCAAAGTCTTTGTCCCAAAACAGACTGCCAATTTTACTTGTTGAGGTACGAGTTACTCAACGCTAAATTTATTTAATCAATATAGATTATAGAAGCAGATCACTAGTAAAATTAATATAACCTTATAGAAGTACTTTATTCATATTTTCTTTGGATAAGAATTATAATTATTGATGATTGAAATGTAACAGTACAAAAAGGAGGACAAGGAGTCCTCGAGGCGGAAAGTAAATCTAACTAGGACTCAAATCAAGCCATAAGCGTTGTACATCCGTAAGGGGTACTCTCCTAAAAGCTTCAGTACTTTTAACTATAATCTAGCTAGATTTGTGATCAACAACTTTGACCTACGTTTTTTTAAGGATTTTTGTTCTTGGGGGCGTAGGTAGTAATATTCAGTAGGGTTTTAATTGTTGTCTCCTAGATACATTTTTTCCCTATATTTGCTTTCAAATGCTATACTTTTATTAAAATTTCCATTCTCGCAATAGTACAGTTTATCTTGCATCACTTGAGCTAAAACTTCTCAAATTAATTATATGGTTCACTATTGTCATAAGAGAACTACAGTCAGAGTTTTGTGAGTTTGATAAAAAAACTCGAGAATAGTCACTCTGTCACGGAGGAGGCAGAAAACACTCGCAAGTAAATAAATGCTGCATGGTTATATTGTTTCAGATACCTCTTCTAGAAGTGTCCGTATCCTGAAGAGTCCGTCTGAACCCTCATCGTCGCCATCATCGAAATCGTCGAAGTAATCATCTTGATCTCCAAATCCACTGCCACCATTATCACAGCCACCGACATCCTTACCATTGTTCCCACCGTTGCCAGAGTTGTCGAAATCGCTAGTCGAAGGCTGAAAGGTACCAATCAGTCAACAAATCAACAGATTAGTGATCATACAAACATGCACAACTTCTTGAAAACTAGCACCAAGTCGGGGGGGGGGGATAAAAGAATATTGCGGAAACTGAAAAGAGGGGCAAGTTGTCCTCACACACGGTGATAAACTACAATATAGATTAGCACAGTTTCTCTCGACATCAGAAATCATGTATCTCCCAAAGGCACTACCTCTTCTAGCCAATAAAGAAGCTAAATAAATTACTTTTATCTCAAATAAGCTCAGGTGACAGAGCACCAGCATAGAACCGCCAAAAAAAACATATTATGCCATAGTAACTTCTCCTAGAACCTGCGGAAACTCCATGGTAGTAATCGTGAAGCCCAATGCTCCCCCAACTCACCAAAAAGTTTGCGCCATAGAAACTGTGACAGATACCCATGCTATCTATGTGAGAAGCCTTCTCATGTCCTAGTGAAGGAAAACATGCGAACAGGACACACTACTAGCACGACAAAGCCTTGTCATGTCCTAGTGAAGGAAAACATGCGAGCAGGAATCACTACTAGCACGACAAAGCATACATATACCAGGAAATAGCCATCCTCAATCTCTTCCTCTGTAGCATATCTTTAGCATAAATTCTCTCCAACACCAATGTGCAGACAACTCGCAATCTTCAAGGGGACCTTCCCCTTCCGAGCAAGTAGCAAGGGGGACAAAAGGTACGGTATGAACTTAAACACTAGCACAAAATCCTAGAGTGACCACCTCAATTATCCCCTCTGTCCCAAATGCGGATGTCCTTGAGTTTTTAAGGTCAAACGTACAAAAAAGAATTCTCTAGTTTTTTTCTTTAAAATACACTTACATGATCTTCAAAATTTTGAAATTTGGTGACCAGAAACTTACTTATCAAGTTCATAAATTATAATTTTGAAATATTTTATCTCACAATTACAGGTCAGAAATCATTAGTCAAAAACTCAAAACTGCATGATAGAAAAAGCTAATGAATACAGTCACTCTAGGATGAATGGTGTACTTCTCTACTTTATTAATAATCAAAATAAAGATCTGTAGGTTGAACAATAAAATGAAAATAACAAACCAATTGAAGAACATACATGTAGAACAATGGAAGACCAAAGAATATTAGTAGTTAGCAAAACTAAGAAACCAAGAAAATATCACTAATGCAAGATAGTAGTTGGGCAAACTCAGTGCTCCTCCAAAAGTTTGCATCATAGAAACTGTACCATGTCCCAATGAAGGAAAACATGTGCCAGCAAGACTCACTACTAGCACGACAAAGCATACACATATCAGGGGAAGTAGCCACCATAATCTCCTCCTCTATAGCATATCTTAAGTATAAATTCTCTCTAACGCAAATGTCCAAACAACTTGCACCTTCGATGGGACCTTTACCTTTCAAAGGTAACTAAAGGGTGGAAAATGTACAGCATGAACTTAGATACTAGCAGGAAATCCTAGAGTGACCACCTAAACTACTACCCCCTCCGTCCCAAAATGAGGATCTCCTCGACTCAAACGCACAAAATCTTACCATAATTATCTTCTCAAAACACACCTACATGATATTGGAATTTGAAAAATGTGCCAAAAAATCATTTGTTAAGTTCAAGATTATACTTTTGAAATATGTCAGCTAAAAATTATTGTTCAGAAACTATTAGTAAAAGTTGCATAGTACAAAAAGCCTATGAATGCAATCATTCTAGGACGAATTGAGTAATTCACTACTACATTAATTATCAAAATCAAGATTATATAGGTCAAACAATGGAATGTAAATAACAAGCAATTGAAGAACATACACATAGAACAATGGAACACAAAAGAATGTTAGTAATCCACCAAATTAAGAAACCAAGCAACACATATTACAGAGTAAATGTTATCAAAATTATCAATCAAATCCACAACATCTAAAAGGGTGAAAAAGGCAAATAATGACTAAAAGAACAGATTTTTAGCTCTCAATTTTCAAACCCTAACATACCCAACCAAAAACAAGGCATTACAAAAATACCCAACTCATAATTTAGAGGTTTATCATGGAAAAAATATAAACAACCCCACCAATAAGAAAAGAAGCACTGACCTCAGGACTAAGGGTGGAAGTATTTTGTTGCAAATCAGGTTTAGGCCTCTCTAAAGTGACAGATGGTGACGCACCAAAGGGACCCTTCATGTACGGACCGTTGGATGAACCCTTTGTTAGGCAAAAGCAACGGTGAAGATCATAATGATCATAATTAGCAACACCCATGATCAGGGGTTTGTTAACTTTCATTGTTGTAAATGTGAGGCCTTTATGATTTTGAGGGCAGTGCATGTATGTGATTTTGTTAAGGGGAGAAGTTAATTGAAGGTGTTTCCGGCGGTTGGTGTAGGAGAGAGAAAGTGGTGGGTTACATTGAATGGTAGACATTGCTATCGGGTGTACCCAAGAGAGAGTGAAAGAGGCTACGGTGGTGGTGGTGGTCGCCGTCGTCGTCGTTTCTAAAGTGTGGTGTGTTTTCGCGGCCAAGTAAGAAAATAGTGAAGGGACAAAGACGTAAGTACCCAATAAAAAAACCGCTATATTTAATAGGAGCTAAGATCCTCTCCATTTATATAAAAAATGGAGGAGTTTTATTTCCTAAATAGAATGTTGGATCTCTTTCTTTCTTGTATAAAATACAAACAAGTAAAAGAGAAAAGAAGATCTAACCTTGATTTAGGAAATGAAAGCCTCCATTTCTTGTATAAAATGGAGAGCATCCTTGCTCATTTAATAGCACCCATATTTTTATTTAATAATTAATACCACCCACATTTCAGCACATGTCCCATTTTTATCCCTTTCTTTTAAAAAACACTTCACTCTCTCTCTACCTTAACTAGTGTTCCCTACTACCTTGTCACCACCATTGTGACAACCATTTGCACCACCATCTCCATCACCATCTCCACCACCTTGTTTGTCACCCCCTCACCTAAAACATTTGCAATGGCGGGAGGTGAACGAATTCCGGATAACTACTTTGAGGTACATTCGTCAACTCTACAAAGTTATTTTTTATTTTAATTATTTTATTGTAAATGTAAAAAATTGGTGCCGTTGTTATGAGGTTAAGGCCGAAAACAATGGCGTCCGTCGGGAACTCTCACTCCGCGCCTAGGTGCGAAGTGAGCTCACTCTGTGCCTAGGTGCGAAGTGAGCTCACTCCGCGACTAAGTGTGGCGTGAACTCACGCCACACCTAGGCGCGGAGTGAGCTCGCCCTGCGCCTAGGTGTGGCGCGACATTGACGGTTCTTTTTTTTTTTTGTTATTCAAAAATGGAATATTTACGAGTTTTTTTTATTAATATATTTTTATTTGTAAATATTTTTTAAAAATTATGATAAGTACATGTTAGGTGTTTTTTATTTGTGTTGATATATTAGAATTGATTTGTATTAGTAATGGAGATATATATGGTAAGTTTAGTAATATATTAGAGTAGTTTTGTAATAGTAGTATAAATACATATGGTAAGTTTAAATTGTTATAATTGAGAGTCAAATTTGTATGAAACAGGGAGTGTTTTTAGAGGAAAATGTCGATACGACTTACATGTTTCAGAACGACGTCGGTTTTCAAAATAGGCAAGAGTGTGAGGATTGGGTTAGAGCGGTTGGCAAAATCTTGAACGTGTTATTTGCTATTCAACACACTTACCCTTCCAGGCATAGTGTTCAACTTGCATGTGAGAGAAGTGGGAAATTTCGTTACACCGGTAAAAAATCTGAAGCGGAACGGAAACAAAGAGGGGACCAAGAAGTGTGAATGTCCCTTCTTTCTCATGTTGCAGGAAGAGGCAGATGGGTTATGGTATGTTAGATTGTCGGTTAATGAACGCAACTTGACACATAATCATGATCTTGGCACCTAGAAAGAGTGGCATACTTTGGTAGCGAAATTGACTCCGCAAGAAGTGAATTTATTTCGTCAATACATGAGTTCAATGAAGCCCCGGGTAATCCTTGCTTATTTGAAAAGGATGGGTAATACGAGTAGCACTATTGGGCATATTTATAATTGCAAGACGAAATTGAGGAAGGAACGACGAGGAAATTTGACACCATTGCAATACTTCATGAGCTAGGTGCGTGATGCGAGGTATTCGCATTGGGAGGCGATAGAACCCGTGTCAAAAGAGTTAACACACGTCGCATTTGCGCATCCATCTGCTTCACGGTTGTTGAGTACATTTCCACATGTATTGGTGATGGATGTGACATACAAAACAAACAAGTTTAAAATGCCATTGCTACAGGTCATTGGAGTGACACCCGTGGGAAAGAACTTTCATGTCGGATTCGCGTTTTTGAGAGATGAGCAGACATATAGTTACAAGTGGGCGTTGGAATGCTTCTCGGAGTTATTTTTCGAAATTCAACCTCTTGGATTAATTGTCACTGATAAGGAGGCAGCGCTCCTTAATGCTTGTGAGGAAGTGTTCCCAGGTACAATTAATTAATTTATTTTATTTCGATTTATAAATTTAATTTTATGATATGTATAGATAAATTTAATTTATCGTATATATAGTATTTACTTTCACTGATTTATATAAATTTGTATGGTATTTATGAATAAATAAATAAAATTAAATGTTAATGGATATTTGAATTTTTGTTCAGATGTTCCACATATGTTATGTAGACGACATATTTCTAAGGATGTAGAGGAACATGGGAGAAGAGTGATGAAAACCGACAACTACAGTGAAATGATTTCTTCGGTTTGGAAACAATTGGTTAGATCCATGACCGAGGAGGAGTATGAGGTCAACTACAGGTCAATGGTGACGGCGTGGAAGCATTTAAAGTTCATGGTGGATTATGTCAACCGAGAGTGGTTGGATCGATACAAAGACAAATTTATATTTGCCTGGACGAAAGATAAGTTCCACTTAGGTTGTAGCACAACGAACAGGTAAATTCTTTACTCATACTTTTGGCCATAATTATTTATTTTGATTATAATTACAAATATTAATTGCATGTTAAATTAATTGCATGTTAAATAGGGTAGAGGGTGCACACAGCCAATTAAAGGACATGTTGGGAACAACTTGCGGGGGGTTTTGATTTGGTTTTCACACAATACATCGGACTATTGAGCTCCATCTTGGAGAGATTAGGAAGGAGATGGAGCGTTCCTGCCATATTGACCTTGCGATTGCCAAGTATGCTTTTTTTGCCGCATTACCGGGTGACGTATCACACACCGCAATCAAGATGATAGTGCGTGAGTACGATAATGTGAAGAAATTAGAGCAAGGTTTCGGAATTTGTTGGTGCACCATGAGGACTTGTTACGGCTAACCATGTGCATGTGAGATGCTACAAACCCTCCGGAAAGGACAATCAATTGTGGTTCAGGATGTACATATCTTTTGGAGAACACTCCACATAGAGGGACAAGAGCCAGAATTTGAGGATACCGAGAGGCGAGGTTGGGGGGTTGTCCTTGAGAAAGAAATAGCCATAGCCCTACGACAAGAAGATGAAGACGAACTGCACATGTTGGCTTCTGTATTCCATCACCTAAATTACGCTACAGAAAACTCAGAGCCGTGGACGCAGCCTTCACAAATCGCTCACAAAGGTCGTCCAAGGAAGACGAAGAGAAATCCATCGGCACATGAATATCCATGTACTTCGTCGAAGAAGTCAAACTCTTCTGGTTCTAGAAAGAAGGGATTGGGTTCAAAGACATCATCAGATACTGCGTCGACACCATTTTTTCCATGGCCACATGAGATTCCGTCTTTTATGCTCCAGCATGTTTGGGGTTACTTCAATGTTGTAGGAGATGGAAATTGCGGTTGGCGATCAATTGCCGATCGAGTATATCATGATCAAGAGAAGTACGGTGATGTAAAAGACGACTTGTACAACGAGTTGACCGGTGAGCGAAAACCCATTTACGTTGCCGCCGATGGCGAAGAAGGTTACCAAAAGCTGTTCGACAAGTGAACTTACAAGATGTCACCGCTACCGACTTCTGATTTGTGGTTTGATAGTAGCGAGTATGGTTTCGCAATTGCCACGAGGTACCAGAGATTGTTTGTCTCCCACAGTGCAAATGGATCAATCACCTATCCGCCGCTTTTTCAAGAAAGTATTTCTATGTTGGTCGTCCCGAAATCCACCAAACTCACATTGCCAGTGAAAACCATTTCATTACACTTCGCTCCACAAGCATGTCCATTGCCAAATATCTGCCCTACTTGGCAACACATTTGTGCCCCCCAATGTCAAGGACAATATTCTTGGTATATATGGTGGTAGACTATGTGAATACAACAGGTTGATGCGTACCCATTCACGTCCACCACCGTTTGTAAATGTAGACAAAATATGTGAATAACTTGTAGATATAGTTATAACTAGAATTTTTGTAAATTCATATAAGTAGTGGGAGAGTTTGTATATAATTTGAAATATTATTATGTAAATCTAATATTACTATGTTAATCTAATATTACTATATTAATCTAATATTAGTATGTAAATTTTTTATTTAAAACATAAATAATTAATACAGCCATACATCCATAAATTAAAATAATACATCCATGACCATAATTTTTAAAATTCACTACATAATAATTAAAAGAGCATTAAATCAAATCCATCAAACTATAATATTTGAACTTTTCTAAAACTAGCCACGTGGAGAACCATGAGAAGATGAACGTGGAGGAGGAACAAGACGCATGAAATCTTATAAGGCCTGGCACATCTCCTCAATCTCGGACCTAAATAAGTTGTAGTCAGTAGGGCTTCTACTCGAATGCATCCAATAGGCTAGTTCACCAAGATGTCGAAGACGCTGCATCAAAAAGAGTAAAATTAGTTGATTGACAATCGTATAAATAATGCTACTATACAAAATATTTTTCATTACCGCGTCATGTGACAGTGGCGCAACAGCTGGTGGCTCATCAACCCAAGGTACCACATAGGGATGCGAACGTGACTGAAACCACTCCATGTACTCACAATGTACATCTGAGGCACGAGAAGCCCTGCGGTAATCACGTCGCACATTAAGAAGATGATTCAACCTCGATTGCCGAAAAACATCTCCAAAGGGATATTTCACCATATACAATCTATTTCTCGGCGACCAGCACTCTTCTCGAGGCATTAGTGTGGCCTTAGGTTGTTGTTGCACATAGCCAAATTGTCGTAATACCCGATCCAACATATACGGCTCCACAATATCTAAGCAGTGTATGGTACCATGAAAGAGTGTGATAGGAACCGTCAATGAAGGATCGGGGTGAAAAGGGGTCCACACCACCTATTCGTGACAAATAAGCAATATTAAATTTTCATATCGATAATCATTACCCAAATTAATACAATAAATAACAAGTACCTCCAGCTGACTCATGCGATCAAGCCTCTCACGCACCTCCCACAAGCGTTTCCTTCTTTCCCGGGGACCCACCTTTGGGCAAATGGTAGAGCATTAGTCCACCCCGAAGCTTGAGCAGGACGAAATATAGGGAAATAAGTATAAATCCATGCCTACAAAAGAAAACCATAATCGTTTTACACACACACACACACACACACACATATTACGCATAAACAAACACAAGGTGCAAACCAATCACTTTTGTACCTGTAAGATAGTCAAACATCCAGCAACTCCTTTACAATCAACTCGTGATGCAAGTCCCAACTCTCGATAAAGATAGGCTAGGGCAGCTGAACCCCATGAATAACCAGAAATCACCCTTAAGTCACTCATAAAAGAACGCAAATCGAGATGAAACACGACTCTTACTCTTGTCCATGAATAATTGTGATGCAAGAAGTAGGAACAAAATGCCTCGAGCCTAGCACTTAGGGGTCAACTCACATTACTGCAGGCAATTCTTGACATACGCATATGTTATGCCCTCTCTATCCATCGCAGTCCTCACACTAGCAATCGACTTACCTAAATAACTCGCTAAATGACTCATGTAACTATCATTGTGGGACTCCGACCACGTCAACGCAATACCATCCACAGGAATTTGTAAGATATACCACACATCATGGAGGGTAATGGTCATCTCCCCAAAAGGCATGTGGAAACTGTTCGTCTCAGGATGCCATCTCTCAATAAAAGCTGATATGAGTCCAGAATCTAAGTCGCTATGTATAGCGGTTCTCAAATGTGCAAACCCAGAATCTCTGACCAATACACTCGCCTCAGGGATACGAGCAATGCAATCGTCTAAAGAGCGACTATAGCATTTTATATGTCCTCGATCATTGCTCCCCCACAACTGACATGCGACATGACCTCTGAATGCGTATAAAACATCGGGGATCTCAAGCCCTCCTGGCTGTGGCGTCGTCACCAACCAAGTAGACTCATGTAAATGACGTACCACAGGGAGATTCTCCTCCTCCTCCGCTAACCGAGGCTCATCCCGGATCCTGTACATAGGCGTCTGAATCTCTCTAAACTGAGGCGTCTCAATCTCTCTAAACTGATGCGTCTGAATCTCTCTCAATCGAGGAACATCCTGCACAGGTCTCTCATCACTAGACTCATGTGACGATGACAGAGAATCGTCATTTCTGTATTCAGGTCGATACAACCCAAAAGGTATAGACCCATCATCATTAGACTGCACAACTGGAGTATGACCTAACTCAAGTACATCCTGACTAGCATCCTTTCTTGAAGACGCCGTAATAACCCGACCTTCTAACCGGGTCCCCGCATACTCCCCTTTACGAGGCTTCTTTCCCCCCTATGTCTATCATCGGCATCGTCTCGATCAACCATCTGTCATTAATTACAAACTTATTATTATTATTATTATTATTATTATTATTATTATTATTATTATTATTATTATTATTATTATTATTATTATTATTATTATCACATTTTACATTTTTATAAGAAAATTACAACCCATTAACTTACAATTAATAATTATATTAAGATTCATAATTACAACCACTAATATTTATGAAATTAACTTAATCATAAATATAATGTACAAAATACACTAAAAAATAGTCTAAAATACCTAAACACTTTCGTTTTAAGTGGGATTAAGCATAAACTTGGGAAACCAAAAAAAAAAAAAAAAGGAACAAATCGTTACTACCTCTCGCGCAGCGCCCAGGTGCAGCACGAGGTGACGCTGCACCCAGGTGAGGCGCGAGGTCGCGCCGCGCCCATGTGCAGCGCGAGGTGGCGCCTTACCTAGATGTCGCGCGACCTCGCGCCTCACCTGGGCGCGGCGTCACCTCGCGCTGCACCTAGGCACGACGCGAGAGGTAGTGGTTGATTCCGATTTCTCCGGCGAGACGTCGCCGGCTTCTAGATCTAAAAAAAACGAAATTCAGAGGAGAGAGATTTTGTAGTGTACCTTGGTGGTTGACGACGCCGACAGTGGAGGAGAATGAGAGAGAGGGCTCCGGTGGGGGCAGCGGCTGGTTGAGCTCCGGTGGGGGCAGCGCTGGCTGAGCTCTGGTGGGGGTGGCGGCCGGCTGACTCCGATGGGGGGAGGCTCTGGTTGGGTGGGCTGATGACCTTTGGTTGGGAGGTGGGGTGAGGAGAGAGTTTTTTAAAATGAGGGTATTAAAGGAACATGTGGGTTAATATGAGTGGTATTAAATAAAAGTAGGGTGGTATAAAGGTGGAATGTCAAAAAAAAAGAAAAAAAAGAAAAAGGAGTCAAACTCAAAGCAAACATAGGTTGGTCTAGTGACTTCAATTTTGGATTCCTTATCCATCACCAAGGTTCAAATCTTACTAAGGGCATGGGATCGTTTCCACTTATTCCCCCCTTTTCCTCCAAATGTCTGCCCACTAAGCTCCTGGGCCTTAAACCCGAGATGGGCCAGCCTGGGAGCAAGCCTCCCCTTACCTCCTAAAAAAAAGTATTTTGATTTTTGTAAAACGTTGTAATTTTTTTTTGTTTTGGAGAGGGACATAGGCAAGATCAAGTGGAATAAATTTACACACAATAAAAAATGCTATTTTCATAAGTTTTATCATTCCTAATTCTGATATAAATAATGTCATGGAAATATAGTGACGAACAAATATTAGAATTTGGATAGGTAATTGAATAATTTTAATATCACTTGCTAGCAATTACTTGACCCCATTATAAGTAAAATTATTGCGCCCTCTGTCTTTCCAACCAAAAACTCAGATTATATGTAAAATTGACTAATGAACTTCCGAAAGAATAAGAACTTTATCAAAATTCTCCTACGTGTCAATTAATATGGCATAATCGATTGGGTGAAAAGTTAGCTTTATTTTCATGATAATATGTTAGTCACGTACATTTTCCTCTCCTGGACATTGTCGACTACTTGTTTGGTGAAAACATCTCGATCCGAGTTCCTCTCTCAAGGGTTTATGTAATCTTTCGATTGATATATTGCCATCTAAGTAGCCTGAAAAGTCAATAAAATGTTCATTATCAATTATTTAATGTGGGTTTCTCAAGCAACTTCTGGGCAGTGGATATATTTTCAAAATTTTCAAAAATTCATATTCAATCATAGGTCAAGCCTAAGTTGTTGCGTGTTTTAGCAATCTTATGGTATATGTCATTGGCTAGAAAAGTAGAAATTAAACCAATATATAATCACACAAATGTATTGAATTCTTGGAAGCGGTTGATTATTGAAATATTAAACCAATAAATGCTTGGGCTACTACCATTACAAAAATATTAAATTCTTTTGAAAAATAAAAATATTATATACGTAAAAAAAAGAAGAGTTATTGTATTATGTTTTTGATTTAAAAGAGATGATAAATGACTCATATTATCCGTAAATAAAATGTATTGTACCAGATAGAAGATTTGGTAGTAGAAATATTTTATTTTATTGGGTGTTTTATTTATTGTCTTAACCTTTATACTCTTTAGTCTTACCACATCAGCTTTGTATATTTGTTTGATTTTATAATGACGATGTTTAACATGCATGACAAATACAATAATGATTAGGATTAAAAGTGATTTAAGTGATTTCAATTAAGAAGGTTGGTATGTAGAGCAACCTCAATCGTAAATTCGTAATAACTATTAATAGCAACCCAGGAAATTTTTGGTGTTATAGTAACAAGTGTATTTGTTACCTCATATAAACGAATTGAAAATGGAAAAATGGTTTTGGGTTATATGAAAAAAGAAAAGAAAAGAAAAGAAAAAAAAACAAAGGAAGGAAGGAAGGGAAATTTTCTTTCAAATAGGTAGCACCACAAAATAAAATTAGAAAACAAAAAAAAAACATCACTATTCAAAACAAGTCACAATTTAATAATTTATGGATCATTTATATGAATCGTGAGTCGAGATCCTTATATTTTATTTTATTTTTTGACTTGGATCCTTATATTTTTCTTAAGAGTGATTATTATCTCATCAAAAATTACGAAAAGATGTTTAACAAGTTTATGTGGTTAGTGAAACATTATTTTTGGTACAAATCTTCCTAAAATAGTTAATTAAAGAAAAAGGGGGTTAAAAATGGCAGAATGGAGAGCAGACCCTCCACGGGATATTCACTCGGTGCTGGGGATTCAACCGCAGGGCTAGCAAGTAACATAACAACCCAGTGTTTGTGTTGGGAATATTGAAATGGGTACCAGGCACTAGCCAACCGTAGTTTTCTTGTCACTATATATGTTTGATGTTTCTTCTTTATTTGATTCAATTTTTGATAAACACAAGCACAGCTACCAACTGGGTCTTGCTTAATCTCTTTTGCTGCAAAATTCCCTAATTTTGGTATGTACCTTCTTCTCATCATCATCATCATCATCATCATATTATGATTTTTCATGTACTCTTAATTAGAGGGTTTTGCTTATTTGCTTGAGGTTTAGTTGCTTCAGGCTCTTGCATTTCATGGTATGCCCAATTCCTTGTAGCATGATACAGCTTAAATGAAGCCTTTATTATTGAATTTCTGTTTATTTTGTAGAATTATTGTGGCAATTTTAGAGTGAGTAAGCTAGTTCAGTGAATTTGATGGAAAGGACTAAGTGGCTGAAGAGAGAGACAGAGAGGATTGGGTGAGAAGAGAGTGAGGAAATTTTGTGTATTGATTGCTTCCTTGTTACAGGAAAAGGCTGATTAAAATTGGGTTTTCATTTTCTTATTGAAATTTGGTTTACTAGGCACAGATTTATAGTTTCAGGTTATATGTAGTGTTGTTTAACTAATTCAGAATATGCTGTGTAGGTTGGATTGACTGATTATGAAGTGAAAGCATTTGGGTACAAGAGTACTGAGGTAGTGTATAGCTTGTAGAAGATAGAAAAATTTCAGTTAGAGATGTCTTCGAATTCGATGAGCAAGACTAATTCTAGGAGTAGTACTGTTCGGTCAAGGCATGATGCTCGGATCACGGCCCAGACCCCGATTGACGCTCAGCTTGCTTCAAAATTTGATGAGGCGAGGCAGCCTTTCGATTATTCTTCCTCTGTTGAGCTCAACTTGTCAACTTCCACTACCAATATTCCATCTTCAACGGTGTCATCTTATCTTCAATTGATGCAAAGGGGGAGCTTAATCCAATCGTTTGGGTGTTTGATTGCCATTGATGAGCAGAATTTCACCGTCCTTGCGTTTAGTGAAAATGCCCCTGAAATGTTGGATTTGGCATCACAAACTGTCCCAAACATTGAGCAGCAGGAAGCTCTAACCTTTGGTACTGATGTAAACATTCTTTTTACCTCACCAGGGGCTTCTGCGTTGGAAAATGCTATAAATTTTCCGGAGGTTAATCTTCTGAATCCCATACTTGTACATTGTAAAAACTCGGGTAAGCCCCTTTATGCCATTCTTCATAGAATTGATGTGGGTTTGGTTATAGATTTGGAGCCAGTGAATCCAGCTGATATGCCTGTGAATGGGGCTTTTAGATCTTATAAGCTTGCAGCCAAGGCCATATCGAAATTGCAATCTTTACCTAATCGGAATATATTGCTTTTGTGTGATGTTTTAGTGAAAGAAGTGAGTGAATTGACAGGCTATGATCGCGTTATGATGTATAAATTTTATGAAGATGAGCATGGGGAAGTTATTTCTGAATACCATAGGCCCAACTTGGAGCCTTATCTTGGTTTACATTATCCAGCTACCGATATACCTCAAGCTTCAAGATTTCTTTTCTTGAAGAACAAGGTACGAATGATATTTGATTGTCTAGCTTCCCCAGTTAAGGTGATTCAAGATAAGAAATTGGCTCAACCATTGAGCCTTGGAGGATCGACTTTGAGAGCACCCCATGGGTGCCATGCACAGTATATGGCAAACATGGGTTCTATTGCATCTCTTGTGATGGCTGTGACGATCAACGAGGACAATGATAATGATGAGGTTAAGAGTGATCAGAAAATAGGAAAAAAATTATGGGGCTTAGTTGTTTGTCATCATACAAGCTCTAGATTTGTTCCATTCCCTCTAAGATATGCATGTGAGTTGTTAGTTCAAGTTTTCAGCATACAGATTAACAAGGAGGTAGAATTGGCTGCACAGATGAGGGAAAAACATATATTGAGGATTCAGACTGTGCTATGTGACATGCTTTTGAGAGAGTCCCCGATAACAGTTGTTACCCAGTCACCAAATGTGATGGACCTAGTTAAGTGTGATGGAGCTGCACTTTATTACAAGGGCAGAGTTTGGCTGCTTGGTGTCACACCACTTGAGGATCAAATTAGGGATATTGCAGAATGGCTCCTTGAATATCATGGTAATACTAAAGGTTTAAGTACTGATAGCCTTATGGAAGCTGGTTACCCTGGTGCTTCAGAACTTGGGGAAACAACTTGTGGGATGGCTGCTGTTAGAATTAGTTCGAAAGATATTCTATTTTGGTTTAGGTCCCACACTGCTAAGGAAATCAAATGGGGTGGTGCAAAACATGATCCCGTAGACAATGGTGATAGAAGAAAAATGCACCCAAGATTATCATTCAAGGCTTTTCTGGAGGTGGTTAAGTGGAGAAGCCAACCTTGGGAAGACATGGAAATGGATGCTATCCATTCATTACAGCTAATATTAAGAGGTTCTTTGCAAGATACTGCTGGAAAGACTTCAAACGTTGTAGATGTAACTTCGAATATGATTGTGAATGTGCCTGTAACCGATGACCTCCAGCATTCAGTGAATGAACTACGCACTGTAACTGAAGAAATGGTTCGACTTATTGAGACTGCTATTGTCCCAATATTCTCTGTTGATGCACTTGGCATTATTAATGGATGGAATGTCAAAGTGGCTGAATTAACTGGATTGCCTGTAGAGCGAGCAATTGGTCTGCCCTTGGTCAATGTGTTCGTTGATGAAACAGTTGATGTGGTGAGAAACATGCTCTCCCTCGCTCTACAAGGTAATATGTAGCTTCTTAATCTGGTTTCTAAGTGTGTATTGTGTATTACAGTAATCTGTTAAGAATATGCTGAACGGATGTTGGATTTCTTTGTCAATTTCACTTTGTTTGTTGTGACTAATATATATTACGTCTATCTGTTCATTCACTCTGTATCGAAGTTGATTCTCTTTTCCTTTGTTTGCAGCTTCCTTCAAGGAGCTGCACAATATGAGTTTGTACTTTGTAGCCCCATCTTCTGTTGATATCTCGTTCTGCAGACATAATTTTTTGTGTGGTCCTGATGCATTGGTTTTTTGTGGATATTATGAAATATAGAAGTGTAAAATGGGATGTATTGGCCTTCTATCTTCTGTGTTTTTATGTGATTGTGCATTATCTTTCTTATCATTCCTTCTCTTGTCAATTCTCATCTTCTCACATTGTTGAAATTCTAATGGGCAGGTGTAGAAGAGAAAGATAACGAAGTGAGGTTAAGAACATATGGTTTCCAGGAAAGGGATGGACCTGTTGTTTTTGTAGTTAATACCTGTTGCAACCGGGATTTATTGGGAAACGTTACAGGTGTCTGCTTTATCGGGCACGATTTTACTTCACAGAAAACGATCATGGACAAATATACTCAAGTACAGGGCGATTATGTTGGTATTATGAAGAATCCTTGTCACCTTATTCCTCCAATATTTATAATAGATGAGCAGGGTCTATGCTTGGAATGGAATGATGCGATGGAAAAGGTATCTGGGTTGAGCAAAGAAGCAGCCGTTGGTCGGATGCTACTTGGCGAAGTCTTTTCTGTAGGGAGTATTGGTTGCCGGGTCAAAGATTATGACACCTTAACCAGGCTGAGAATATTGATAAATAAGATTCTTGCAGGTGAGGATGCAGATAAAGTGCTTTTTGGGTTCTTTGATGGGCAGAGTAAATGTACGGATGTACTGCTTTCTGCCAGTCCACGAATGAATGCTGAGGGAAGGGTTACTGGAGTTTTGTGTTTTCTACATGTGCCTAGCCCAGAACTTCAATATGCCATACAGATGCAGAGGCTTTCGGAAAAGGCTGCTGACAGTAGCCTAACTAAATTGGCATATATCCGTCAACAGGTCAAAAATCCAATAGCGGGAATAATATGTACCCGCAGGTTAATGGAGTCATCTGATTTAACCCAAGAGCAAAAGCAGCTCATGATGACCCAATCATTATGTGAGGATCAGTTAATGAAGATTGTTGAGGACATTGATATCCCAAGAATTGAGGAAGGGTAGGATGTTTCAATTTAGTTATTCACATCTTTATTTTTAATTTTACTTTGTTGATAAATGCACGTGGTTTTACAATAGCCACTTCATGTGAAACTTAAGAGTCTATTCTATTGTATGGCATCTCAGGATTTCATGTCATGGGTTGATTTTATTTTCTACCAAAATGACAAATTTAAATTTGACTGTTTCATGCAGCTTTATGAAAATGAAGACTACTAAATTCAATCTTGGGGAAGCTCTTGATGCAGTTATGAGTCAGGTAATGACTCCAAGCCAGGATAGCCTGGTGCAGGTCATACGCGATTCACCTGCTGAAGTGTCCTCGATGTGTCTGTATGGAGACCATTTGAGGCTCCAGCAAATCCTTGCAGATTTCTTGTCAGTCACAATCCGCTTCACCCCTGTGATTGAAGGATCCTTGGTCACGCTTGTCGTCAATCCCAAGAGAGAAGAACATATCGGAACGAAAATGCAAATTCTCCATGTTGAATTCAGGTAATTATAATACATTTTTGAAAAAATTGTGCGGAAACATCTATTAAGTTTCACAAATTTTATAGAAGCACTCATTGAAACCAAATTTGTATTGGAACACTTACTAAAAAAATTCCTATGGTCAACAGTAACATTTAAGTGATTTACCGGTAAGCTAGTTATATGACTGTTTTACCCCTAGATAATGAACACTCATTTTATTTCTGTTTCTTACTCATATTTTAAATTTCATTTTGATCACTAAATTAAAGTAACCCCATCATCAATTCTTTCCCCAATTACAGAATGCTACCCTCACCACCAGTCCACCACCAAAAATTATAAAAGAAACACCTCTCAGAAATGGCACCCACCTCTGACCACTTTTCTGGCGAGCAAAAAAAATCCTCACCGCCAATGTTGCTCGGATTCTTCATTTCTCCTCAAGTACCCGTGTCGGACACTGGACACTCCGACATGGGTATGGACACTGGACAATGGACACTCCATTTTCAGCGTACAAAATGCAAAATTTTCATAAAATGGCCGAGTCCGACATGGGTATGGGTACTGGACACTCCGACACTTAGCCGAGTCCGAGCAACATAGCTCACCGCCACCCGCCAATCATTTTCCACCACCACCACCACCACCACCACCACCACCACCACCACCATCTCTCTCCTTTTGCGACGACCCAACCTTTCCATCTGCCTACTACCTCCGATAATCTGTCTACAAAAATCTTCAACCTCTCTCTCCAATTCTTCCCCTCCCAAATTCAAAACTCTCTTCTGCCATTGCTTGTCAGGTCGGCAATCTAATAAAAGTATGTTAGCAGAACAGGGGACATTGTTGAGCCCAAATGAACTATGTCTCGATAAAGGTGACAATGAAGACGGTGGTGCGAAAGAGAAGGCAGTTGAAGCCAGAGTAGGACCAGCAATGGAGACAGGAGTGGTGGAAGTAGTGGGTTTGAGGAGAGATGTAGCACAGTAGCAGTACCAGGGAATGTATACCTGGTTGATGATGCAGCAGAAGCCAGAAGATAGGAAAGAGAACTTGAGCTAAAAGAAGGCGTTATTGTTGCTGTTGTGGGGGTAGAAGATCCGAACAACCAACATGGCGAAAAGTAGCTGTTGTTGCTTGTGTTATTTAGTTTAATGGTCAAAACTGAAAATGGATGAAAATTTTAAAATATGAAAGTCAATTTGAGGGTAAAATGGTCATAAAGGTTTATTTTCATCAGAAAATCACTTAAGGTATGTTGACGATAGGAAGATTATTTTAATAGATGTTTCTATACAAATTGTGAAACTTATAGCCTTATGGGTGTTTCCCCGCAAATTTTCTGACATTTTGAGATGTTTCCCAATGAATGAGAAATTGAGAATTGCTTACTCAAAAGATTTGTGCTGCAGGATTAAGCATCCATCGCCGGGGGTCCCTGAAGCTCTAATTCAAGAGATGTTTCATCGCAAAGCGGACATGTCTAGAGAAGGACTGGGCTTGTACATTAGCCACAAGCTTGTGAAAATCATGAATGGCACTGTGCAGTACGTCAGAGGAGAATATTCTTCTGCTTTGATAGTTCTGTTAGAGTTCCCATTCGCTTAAGATGTCGGTGTCAGACGACCTCGATGTTTTGTCAGGGGAGAATTTAATGTTACTCCGGCCATCAGCAGTACCCAATTCAAAGCTACATTGTCTCCTTAGCTGCAGCAGCTGTCTTCTCTCTCAAGGATTGATTTGGTAACTCTGTGCAATTAAGCAACCCATCTTTCTCGATGGTGCTCTCCACTGGCTGACCTGAAAGGATGGAAATATTAATTATGTTGTGCTGACGTCTATGTTACATGGACTCTTCATTTCACCTCGAGTACCCGTGTCGGACACTCGACACTCGGACATGGATATGAACACTTGAGACTTCATTTTCGGCCAAAAGCATGCTAAATTTTCAAAATATTGCCGAGTCTGACACTTGGACACATATCCACATTGGCACTTCCAGCCGAGTCCACAGGTTCAAGTCCTCTCAGGGCCACTGGAGGTTTTACTGGTCGTTAACTCCAGGGCCCATGGGATTAGTCAAGCTAAGCTTGGACACCCATGTTATCAAAAAGAAAAACTTCCAGCCGAGTCCATGTAACACAGGCTGACATGTGGTTTGAAGGCAGATGCTTCTGGGGGGATGGCATGTCCTAGGGAGATACAGATTGCTTCACGCTTGAACCACAAGATTGTAATCTAACATGATTCTCTCTTGCTCCTCCATCAAAGGTGTGAGCATCTGTACCTACCACATATGGGTGGTGAAAGAGTGTGGTGGCAGAGTTGTGGACCAAAGCTTACTTGATCATGTTGGATGTTCACCCAGAATGGAAAAGTATACTTGGTATCAGTAAGAATGGGGGATAGGTCGTCATTGAATGGTTCTTGGGTTGATCCTTCGTTCCAAGAACTTACAGATTGTGGATTTTCAGCCCGTAGGAAGATAAAGTTCTCCATGTTGAGTTATACATGAAAATTCTTGTTCTGCTGGATGAGGAGGACAATGATTCAACTCAAGTGGAGTTGATTGATAGTGCTGATGACAATGATTAGACAGGGGACCACAAACAAAGATGGCGGGACATTGATTGCATTACTGCAAGTGATAGGCGCGGTGAAATTTTGCTTCAGTTCACCAGTAAGTCATTTTGATTTATGATGCACTTTCCGTTATGAAGAACCTTGCAAGTGCTTTAGATTGATTAAGATGCATATAAGCTGGTCTTGTTTTGTTTTCCTTAAAAGCAGGAAGCCCGTTATACTATGCAAGGCTTGTTCGTAGTTGTTTCATGTCCTCATTACCATGTGGAGTCAATTGCTAGTTCGATAACGGTTAGGTTTATGCAAAATCATGCTTTCCTTCCCGATCATGTAAGCCCGGTCTTCAAATATCTTGACAGGTTTAATGCATGTCTTATTAGTAAATAATATGAAGATGTGCCGGAATCATTAATTTTAAACTCCATTCATATTACATTTCAGTTTAATTAATTGCTTGTGTCTGTGGTAGGTATAGATGGTAGTATGTTTTAAAATTTATATTTTGCAATTATAACCTGAATTCGTGCATAAACTTTGATTAGCATAAATTATGACCTCATCAACTTTGTTAGCTGAAGCCAATCTTAAGCTTACCTGTCACACATGTGTCATAGTTGGAATCATAGTTTAGGATTAACTTGTGATCATCATATACAGATTGCACGGTTTATTACCAAGTATGGTTACAGACTTGGGGTTCAGAGAATCACAAGTCAGAGAAAAGCAAACACTCTGCTTCTGAATTACTATAACCATCTATTGCAGATAAAGTAAATGTTTGGGGAAAGAAAAGAAGAGCTGTTATATATTGGGGACGAAGGTTCTGGGACTGTACCATGTTGAATATCTTGCCACATTTTGTAGGTTGTGTAGCTTATGCAAATAAGGTACTGTCTTTATCCAAGGTGCCGTTCTATACCTTATTAGACTAGTAACTCCATAGTTTTTTTGTTTTTTGGGTTATGTTGCTCTTGATCACAAGCTGATCAACTAGATGTTAGCAAACAATATGTAGGCAGATATATAAAACATGCAGCATTGTTTAATATGGTTCTCGCTCGGAGAACATTTATGAAGCTGTTAGAGTAGTTTAAGGAAGGTTTCATGAAACTTGAATTGGGAGTTTTATGTAACAGTTATAAAAGGAAACAGGGTGATAGTTTCGTGTGGCCAGAGTTGACTTGCTCAATTGCTTGAGTAGATATTTAAAGCAGGTGATAATTGTATAACACAGACGTAGACATAGCTTAATAACGGTACTGAAAAGTAACCCGCGGTTCAACTCAGGGTTGGCCGCTTACTTACTTGGGTATGCCTCTTGGGGGTAACCCGTGGTCCGAGACTTTTTGGGAACTTGTCCTAAACCATGTGTCGAAGAGGTTAGATGGGTGGAAGAGGGTATATCTCGCTAGGTGATGCGGGAGGATCACTAGAGGCCCGGATCACTTTTCTGCATTCTTGCTTGTCCAGCATACCTTTGTATTATCTTTCGGTGTTTGAGGTCCCGGTTGTGGTTGCTAAGAAGATTGAGAAATTGATGAGAGATTTTTTGTGGTCTGGTAGCGATAGAGATAAGAGGATCACTTAGTTAGCTGAAAATGGTGCGTCTCCTAAAGAAGAAGGGGCTTGGGTATTGGCGCGGCTGATGTCCAGAAATGTGGCTCTTTCTGGTAAGTGGCTTTGGCGATTTCCTTTGGAACTTAATGCACTTTGGCATCGGATCATCAGGAGTTAATATGGGTTGTGTCAAAGAGGGTGGGATACTCAGGTGGTTGCAGGAATAACGCATGCTTGTCCATGGAAGTTTATCTCTATGCTCTTCCTTGTCTACCTTCCCTTCGTTCGATTCAGTTTTGGAAATGAGTTGGGAGTCCAGTTTTGGGAGGATAGGTGGGGAAATGACCAGCCTTTGTGTTAACGCTTCCCTAGATTATACCAGCTCTCAACATTTCATGAAGCTAGTGTTGCTGAGTTTTATTCGTCGGTGACAGGGTCCTTGTTTTTGCAGAGGCCTCCTCAGGAGTAGGAGATGGAGGAGGTTACCTTTTTGCTTGAGAATCTGGAGTTGGTTCAGCTTCAGGATAGGGAAGACTCCAGGAGATGGATTGGGGATTCTTCAGGGGTGTTTTCCAGTAGATCTTTTCTTCGTCAGTTGCGTATGCCACCGCAACAGTCTAAATTCCCTAGCGCGAGGTGGTTCTGGAAGGAGAAAGTTCCAGCTACAGTAGGGGCCTTTGTGTGGACGTTGGTGTTGGGCAGCGTCAACGGCGGAGGCCAAATTCAGTTCTGTTACCGGATATGTGCCTCCTTTGTCGAGCTAGTAGTGAGACTTCTTCACATGTCTTTCTGAGGTGTGAAGTTGCGCTTGATCTTTGCAGCAGATCATCTTATATCATAGGTGAGGTTTGGGAGTATCAAGGCACAGTTATGGAGTTCATGCAGGCAAGGGGTGTGGGACTAGGGTGGAGTAAGGAGAAGAAGTTGATGTGGAAGTGAGCTATCTTTGCAGCACTTTGGTGCACCTGGCTAGAGAGGAATGCTAGGGTCTTTTCTGGTATTCCTATGTCTGTCGACGTGTTATGGGGTAGGGTAGTATACTTTGCCTCCTTGTGGGCTAAGGCTTCCTGGTGTTTTCGTAGTTATCCTGTTACACAGGTTATGCTTCATTGGGCTGAATTGTAAATCGATTCCTCTGAAGGACTCCTCGTCCTCTTAGGATGTATTCTATACTTTGTTAGTATTAATAATACTTTTTCTTATCTAAAATAATAGAGGACTGAAAAGTAAAGAACCTCGGTTTCATTGCTTTACTCACACTGGGCTAAAGAATATTTGAACCTCACCATGTGAAGATCTTCCTCATCCATGTCTTGTACTTGCTGTTTTTTTTTCTGAAGTTAAGCTAGTGTTGATTTCATCTTGGTGCTTGTCAATTTAAAGGTTGTAGCTCCAGTAGAGATTTGAAGATTAGGGGAAAAGGCGAAGTCGTCTCACTGAAATTGCTTAATCTATATATACTGACTAATAAGATTTGTGTCATAATGCCTGCTTGTTTGGAAATTGTCACGAGAAGTCTTGTTACATATTACTCCTATATGCTATTGGGGCATGCATGACATGAATGTAATCAGGTAGGGCGATGTGGGATAGCATTTTTTCATCTTGTAAGCTGTATTTAGAAGTTTTTACTTCATGAACTCCTTTCATGTTATCTATCATTTCACATAGTGTGAACAATGTCTTTTTCGTATTTCCTGGAAGTTAACTATGGGATTGTGTTGAAATAGTATTATTATTTTTAGATAACATGGGTATCCGGGCTTTGCCCACTAATCCCGTTGGCCCTGAGTTAACAACCAGGAAAACCACCAGTGGCCCTGAGGAGGCTGGAGCCTGATTGTGTTGAAAATAGTTTACTGCTATTTGAGTGGTTGCATCCCAAAGCCACCCCAGAATATTTAGAAGGTTAGGATATAGCATATATGGGATGTTGGTGCACCCAAACCAGCACGTAGCAATCAAGAGAACTCAAGGGGCTGTTTTTGTGTTTCTGAGGTTAGATCGGAAAACAAAAATCACTGAAATAACCTCACCAAGGTAAGGCTTTTGGATCTAAAGATGTATTAGAGAACATAAAGATTAACAAGGAAAAGAAACTGATATGAACTTAATTAGAGCCAAGATACAGCAACACCTCTTGGTCTAAACTCTAAATAAGAACTAACCATTGAGGTTCTTGTAGCCTTAACTTAGATACAGTAACCTTCACTAAGATTGCTAGACCTGATTCCGCCACACTAACCTCCCTTGTTAATGATAGAGACAGTCAGAATTCTTTTGAGAAGAGCACTCTCAAATGTGTTGGTTTTCATATTCATCAATCTGAGTTCTAGCTCATTGCATATAGGAAAACCCCTCAGACTTAAGTTTCTCCAGCACATAAAATACAAAAGATAAGAAATGGCACACAAATTAAGGAGGAGACAAACTAGTAATAAAACATATCGAACATTCGGACCTGCAGATGGGATATTTGATTATCTTATTGATGTAGGCAAGGTAGAGATCTCCACGCTGTCACATTACGAACTAGATGATGAGGACAACTTGTTGGCCATTGAAAAGTGAAACAGACCCCACTGCCGAGGTGCTTGCTTGTTTGCTTTTATTAGAGTTGCTTGCCTTAAGTCTACAAAATAAAATAAGTCCCAACAAACCAGGTGATCACTCCTATTCTCATCAACCCCAAACCAACAAAAAAACCCCTCATCATCCTCTCCAGTCTATTGGCCACTGACAGGAATCTTACACAAAGATAAATAGTAGAGCGGGATACTAGCAAGACAGGGATGTAGACTAATAATCCTCCACCCAAATAAAGTATTTTCCCTTCCAAACATCGAGATGCTTAGCCACACAAGCCAGCATGAACTCCCAAAAGGATACAGTATGAAGATTTCCCCAAGAGGAACCCCTAGATGTGGCCCACCACATCTTAGCAAGAGAGTCCACCACGCTACCATCAACGCCCCCCCCCCGCGGGAAAAACGACACTTAGACAGATTAGTCCACGTCCGAGAGTCAGCCTCAAAAACTTGTGAAAAGTGAAGACCCTCTCAAAACCTTCACGATTAGCAGAAAGGAACAAGATATTGTCATCAGCAAACTGAAGATGAGAAACCGCAACACTACCCCTCCCCACCCGAAAATTCCCCACCTACTCACTCCTCACTCTTATCTAGCATTCTCCCAAGAACATCAACAACCAAGTTAAAGATAAAGGGAGAAAGAGGATCCCCTTGCCTAAGGCCATGAGAGGAGGAAAATCTCAACTAAGCCAGTCATAAGCCTTTCCGTAATTTAACTTAAAAAACCACTCCTACAAGCCCTGACTGCCCAGCATCAGTTTTAGATGAAGAGAAAGTATGTATTAATGAAGTGTCAAAAAGACACAGCAAAGGAGGGCAAGATGTCCTCCAAAGTAGCTAGTTACAAATTAGAAAAGCCCAATTATGCTGGATATCAGAAATAGAATCCCTAAATGCCTTTGCAGCTCTAGCCCATAAAGATACTAGATAAGTGGCTCTATCTCACAGTAAATCCAGTGGCACATTAACCCAGGCATTCCTATCCAACCAAAGACACCAAATGATTGCAAACGCTGCATTACACCACAATAACTGTTGGGAGTGGAGGAGAAAGAGATGAGAAAAATAGATACAAATTCATAGACTTAAGTTTCTGAACTCCATTCCAATAAACAATTGAGTACAATCTCAACTTAAATAGGCTAAATATAGAGCAAAGCCTAACTACAAATTAGCTAAACATGGGAGAACATGGACCCACTACTAGCTCACTTCACTACTAACTCCAACTACACTTTCTCAATAATTGTTACCACTAACCTCACCAATCCTAATTAGGAAATGGAATCTGCTACTAAATATCAAAACTACATTTCATTAATAATTTATTTCAACTAATTTTGGAGTATAAACTAACAATAACCTCTTATTCTTTTCTCTCCAAATCCCAAGAAAGCGCACCTGAAAATACTCCACTACGCTAGAGGGGCAAACACATGTCTTCCCAAAAACTCGAACAACCCCTCCGGATTCTATGTGCAAAATCGTATGTAAAGAACAAATGTAATGTTCTAGTACTCGCCTGACAGAGAACACAAATATAAACACAAATATCAGGCAAATGAACCACCCCCAGCCTAGTAATAGAACATATCCAGCAATTTGCTTGGTAGCTTCCTCCTTCGGACCTGCACATGGAATAGATTATCTTACTGATTTAGGCATGGTAGAGATCTCCAAGCTTTCACATTATGAACTACATGTGCTCCCTTTGGCTCGCTGATGATAAGTGAAACAGACCCCATCGCTGTGCTGCTTGCTTGTTTGCTTTTATTAGAGCTGCTCCCTGCTCTCCCATACAAAACCAATGAGATTATTCTCTTGTTGCACCTTAAACTCCTCATGTAATCCAGGAGAACCCCAGGAAGGGATTAGGTCAAGGTTTAATCACTACAAAACCAAACGTGGCCTGTTAAAACGTTTTAAACTCGGAATGGGTAACTTAAAACCCGATTTAAGAACCATCTCTTGGTGGAACATGAGCTTTAGTTCACTTCGTATGCTTTCCAGGGAGGTCTAGAAGTTTAGAACGTTCAAAAGTGAGATCGTTTGCACCTCTTAAAATTTGCTATAAAAATTGCTATGCTTCATTCTGCAAGTTAAGCTTAATGCAACATAATTCATATTAAGCCCTTGATTTTGTTTTCGACCACACATGTAAGTATGTAACACCAAAAATGGTTGAACCTCCTTCATCTAGACATGTCAAGCTATCCAGGATATGAAGAAACGTCCCAAATGCCCAAGGAAGGAAAAATTGATCACATGATTTTGCAAAGTTATCGCCAACCAAATGCACTAGAATGGCAAAGTGAGCCAAATGAAGTTCAAATGCATTCTTGGAGGGTTTAACCTTACCGTGTGTTTCTTCCATCATCTTGAGAGTTCTTCCTGCATCTCTTACTTCTAAGACAACCCAAGCAGAATGCGAACAAGATGGATGAAGAGTATAAATGAACTTAGATTTAAAATGTCTCTTGGGTGTTCATGGCTTGATGTGAGCTGATGCAAAGTGCATCAGATGTCATTAGTTAAATAGATTTGCATTAAATCCCCCCCCCCCCTCCAAAGCATTGCGCTATTGCTATTTGGTCTTATGCCATTCACTTAGCGATAGGCTTTGAGAATCTTCTGTTGCTTTCCTGCATGTCTTCTGGAATCGCATTCTGCATATTCATTAGGCAAGTGTATTGGGTATACAGTCTTAAAATATGTGAAATAATTTCGTTATATGGGTTTATCCCAACTTTTGTAACAAAAGTACTCAGGCTAAATTAATGATTGGAGATCAGTGTGCAGTGGCAGATATGCTAAAACTGTAGTTCATTGGCCTACGCAGCTGTTTCCTTTTCATTTGTCCTGTTTTTACTTTTGTTATATATAGTACTACAGGGTTGGCTCATATGCATGTGGTATAATCTGGGGTTTAGGCCAAACTAATATGACATTTTATAGGATTTTCATTTTGTTTATTGAATATATATCAGTACTGTCATCAGTTCTATAAGTGACTGGATAATTTGATTAAATTCCCAGCTCTTTGCTGAGTAATATTGATTGAATATGGGCCCTTAAACTTTGTTTTGTGTTATTTCTTTTCCATTTTCTGATGAATTTGTTTCACCAGAGCTAGCTCAACCACTTTAGTAGCTACTTGCAGAATTGAACCCTTATGTAACATAGATTTCTATGTAGTTAAACAAGAGTATTAAAAGTATACCAACCCTGAGAGGGTAGCTCACGCCTCATCTGGTAAGACCTCTGAGAAGTGTTCCAGAGGTCCCAGGTTCGAGTCCCCTCAGGGCAACTGGAGGTTTTCCTGGTCGTTAACTTCAGGTCCCATGGGATTAGTCAAGGAAAGCTTGGACACCCATGTTATCTAAAAAAAAATAAGAAGTACTAAAAGTATACATCTTGGAGCTAAAAATTCACAAATTATTATATTCTGTTGTTTTCGTCACACTAGATACTAAGAAGTTTAAAGTAAAGCAAATGAAGATCTTCCTCATCTGTGTCCTGTAATTGGTGTTCTCTCTGAAGCAAAAGCTAGTACTGATGACATCTTATGATAATTGATGACCAATTTGAGGGTTAAACTTGACAAAGTATTTGAAAGTTTAGGGAAGAGAGAAATGTAATGTACCTAAAGAAGTTGCTCCATTAATTTTCTATAGGATCCATACAGACAAGTTTACACCACACTGTTAAATTGTCATGATAAATCTCGTTATGTTTGTACTTGCTCTTTGAGCATGCATGACTTGAATGTAATTAGTTTGGGCAATGCCAGAATTCTTCTGTCGTCTTGTGTGTTATCTTTACAAGTTTTTGCTTTGTGATGTCCTTCCTCACACCTTTCTCATTCTCATTTATCACATAGTATATGTTATGGATGATATGTTGGGACTGTTGGTGTAGTTGACCAATATAGTGCACATTGATCTCAAGACACAACTTGACCACTTTGAATTGTTGATCTTGGTTTTCTGTAAAGATATTGTCGGTTTCACTTTCTTGGAAACCAATTCAGGGCTTCTCTGAAAATAGCTGAATGCTGCTTTTGAGTAGCTGCATTGCAAAGCCAAAGTTTTGGTTAATATTTAGCTTTATACGCCCCAGAATGTTTCACTACAGAGTAATATACCTGAGGGTTCTTTAAAAAAAAGAAAAGAAAAATACTTCCGAGGATTGTAGTATCGGCTATTCAGTCTTACAACTGTCAGAATCTTCGCTTGATAGCTGATACCCCTGCATATTTTTTCTTATCATTTTCCTGAATCAGTGCAAGAGATGGGGGCTATCCAGTCCTAAGCAAAATGATAGTCACATCTTTCAATTTCTGATATCACATCTATTCTGTCTTATATTTACGCTCTAACAGTTTATGTGCTTCAGACTTCAGACTCTCACGGCAATACGGCATGGAAATGACAATATGCTAATGGAGGATAATGTCGAGGTCAGGCCATCAGCACCGAGCAGAGAGGCTCAGATTGTAGCTTCATTGGCTTAATCAGACCATCAGCACCGAGCAGAGAGGCTCAGATTGTAGCTTCATTGGCTTAATCAGTTTTTCTCCTGGTCTACTTTTACTTCTATGCACAAGGTTGGATCAGCTAATCATGTGCTAGAAACTGAAATGGAGACACTCACATATTTTAAAGCCTTTGTATGATCTTTATTTGGAGATGTCTCAGATCAACAATTCACTCGAAAAGGTCCCATTTCTTTGCATAGTATATATTGATTGTAATTTTGTTTTCATGCTGTTAACTTTGTCATGTATGAATACCTTCTCATTGGCTTTAAAATATTACTAGCACAGAAGTCTTGATATTAAAGTCGTATTGAAGCATGCATCTTATTCCTATGAATGTAATGTGGCTAGGGACATGTCCGATTTTATTCTGCTGTCTTCCATGCCATCTTTAGTTGTCTTTTACTTCGTGGTCTCTTTCCTTGCTTCTTTCTTTTCCCTCTTGTCATGATTCATGCTTATTTCTTATAAAAGTCACTCCGTCCCGCCATAAGATGGTCTTATACAAGTTGGTGTATTTTTAATTCCCCTTATTTTCCTCCGTTCTTCAATTCCTGAACAAGTAAGATACTATATAGAAAAGAGGGGTGATTTATCATTTACGAGTACTTAACCAAAGAGTTATTGGTTTCTCAACCATTTTGAAAGGTGTGAGTAGCCTAACAAAGATGCCAGCGTGCGGGAGTAAATGCACATATTTGATATCCTAGTGAATTAAAAGGTTGACTTGACAGAATTTTGCTCTATACTTGAAGAGGTTGAAACAAAATAATTATTCACTTAAAAATATATTTTCAAACATAATACTTAAAAGAAATTAGCTATGTTAATCCCATCAAAAAAAAAAAACGAGATTAGCAATGTTAATTGCACCAGCCTAATTAAGTGTAAGCTTCAACTCTAACAATGTCTAATTAATATTTGGTAGGACTATCAAAATCTGGAATAAATACACGACACGACAAGAGCCAATCACGGCCACTTCTAAAACATTGTGTTCTAGGATATACGTGCGTGTGCGCTAGAAAATGTTGATATTGTATATTTGTATCATATGTTTCTATGTATCAAACGTATAGCTAGACTTGTCAAACAAGTTAGTAATGCCACTTGTAAGTCCGGTCATTTAGACTTGCGTCATTTACAAAAAAAAATCATTTCAGTTCCCGCTCTAAAATACTTAACTTGTAATGTTTGAATTTCTCTCCCCACCCCTTTTGGCGGCAAATGTTTAAAAAAACTAAAACTAATTAATTACTAAATACTCTCAAGATTTTATTCATGATTTAAAACCAAACATCTTTCACTTAGTACTAGCGAGTACAAAAGTGCACCCTAAATAGCATGAGAGATCCTTATAGCTAAGCTATAGCAGCAAGGAGATGCATTTTTATATTTGAAAATGAGGTTTTATTTTTTAATGGGTCTTTTAAATATAATTATTATCTTTCTTGAAGGGTCATTTTCAAATAATAAAATTATCATGATATTTTTGTTTCAAATTTACTAGAAGGAAGATCACTTGCATTGCACATAAATTGCATGTGCAATATATATATAGTAATAACAATATCATATTAAATTGCACGCGCTACCACCGTCCTTCCAAACTCTACACCTCCTCCCCTGACCACCCTCTAATAAAATCCTCACCGTACCTGATTTTCACACACCACCTCCTTGCATCCTTTTGGCCCTATAATATATTGTAAAGTAGCCAAATTATCATTAGCGATGAAGAGGGATTTAGAGAAAAAAAAATGCATAAAGAGGTGTTGGGAAAAGACGTTAAATGTACAGCGGAAGTATTAACGTTTTTCCCTCTTGTGTAATTAAAATGAGCTATAAAATCGCCCAGAAAATAAATGGATACGACACACCGATTTTTACGTAGAAAACCCTCCAAGACGAAGGGAAAAACCACGGGACCGTAGTCCGCAAAATATCTCCACTATAATAAATGAGAATACAAATATACTTCTCTAGGACCACCTAGAGGCTCACCAAAATAATAACTCTCACCCTAGAGGATGATAAACATGGAACAGATTTCACCGGGATGGTGGATAACTGTTCCGGTTTCGGATCCGGATGAACAATCGGATCGCCGTATGTGAGGCTAACACTCCCACTAACAATACTCTATTTTTGTGTCTCAATCGGAAATTATTTCTTTCCGATCGGATATTATACAGGATTACTCTAAAGCTCTCTGTATTTTCTCCCAGTGAACAAAAGCCTTGTGTGTTTGCTTATTGCTTGCTCTGCATTTGCCGTGGAGTGACATGGTATTTATAGTGATTTGCATGCACATTAGTCACATGCAAGTAGCCACCCATCTATACCATAGCCCACCATTTGTTTTCTCTCTTTCACACCATCGTCATAAATGAAGATGGTAACTTCAACATTTTGCGGTAGAAAAGGTTGGCTCCTATTAAAGCTATAGTGTTATCCTATAGTAGCTCGGCAACTTTGACTTCCTTCCTCCTCTTTTTTCTTTTTATGTTTTCTTTAGTTTATCAATTATTGTTGTTGTGTCCCACAAAATGTGAGGGATCCCAACAATTCTCCCCCTCCCGATCATTTGGGAGGGTACCACCAAGTCCACTTTATCTCGACAAGCGTCAAGCTTTGCCATGGGCAACACCTTCGTCATCATATCCGACCCATTGTCGTCGGTATGGATTTTCTCAAGTTGTAGCAACTTGGATTCCAACACATCTCGTATCCAATGATACCTTACTTCAATATGCTTGGATCGAGAGTGAAACGTGGGATTCTTTGCCAAATGAATCGCACTCTGATTATCACAATGCAGGATATACTTTTCTTGTTTCAAACCGAGCTCTTGTAGAAATTTCTGCATCCACAATAATTCCTTGCAAGCTTCTGTAGATGCAATGTACTCGACCTCTGTAGTTGACAAAGCAACACACTTCTGCAACTTAGACTGCCATGATAATGTCCCCCAGCAAAAGTAGTCATATATCCCGAAGTTGATTTTCGAAAATCGACATCACCGGCTAGATTTGCATCTGTGTATCCATATAACACAGGTTCTCCCCCACCAAAACATAAGCACATTTTGGATGTGCCACTGAGATATCTGAGGATCCATTTCACTGCTGCCCAGTGTTCCTTTTCCTGGATTAGAAAGGAATTGATGTACAACACCAACTGCATAAGCTATGTCTGGTCTCGTACATACCATGGCGTACATTAAACTGCGAACCGCGGATGCATACGGAAGTTTCTCCATTTCTTCTTTTCCTTCCTCACTTGTCGGACACTGTTGAGAACTCAACTTGAAGTGACTTGCAAGTGGAGAGCTAACTGGTTTCGCCTTATGCATGTTGAAACTCTCTAGCAGCTTCTCAATGTATCTTTCGTGTGACAGCCACAACTTCTTGTCCTTCCTGTCACGAGAGATCTTTATTCCCAGTATCTGTTTTGTCGGTCCTAAGTCCTTCATAGCAAAGGACTTGCTCAATGCATTTTTCAAATTTGCAATCTTCTTAGTATCACGACCAAAAATCAGCATATCATCCACATTGAGTAGTAGGGTGATGAAATCTCCTTCAGGGAATTTATTGACAAACATGCAGTGGTATGACGTCTTCTTCTGGTAACCGTGATCTACCATGAAGGATTCAAACTTTTTGTACCACTGACGTGGAGCTTGTTTTAGACCATCAAGCTCTTCTTCAACCGACATGTTAGATGCTCTTTTCCCTTAACCTGAAACCCTTCAAGTTGATCCATGTATATCTCCTCCTCCAAATCACAGCGTAAGAAAGCCGTCTTCACGTCAAGTTGTTCGATCTCCAAATCCATGCTTGCAGCTAAGCCTAGAACAACTCGGATTGAAGACATTTTCACTACTGGAGAGAAGATCTCTTCAAAATCGATTCCTTTCTTTTGATGGAATCCTTTCACAACCAACATTGCCTTGTACCTTGATTGTGAGTTGTTTTCTTCGGTCTTCAATCGAAACACCCACTTGTTCTTGAGTTCTCTCTTGCCCTTAGGCAACTTTACCAGATCATATGTGTGGTTCTCATGCAATGATTCCATCTCATTTTGCATGGCTTTCAGCCACTTTTTTTGGTGTGCATCTTCCATAGCCTCGTCATAAGACTCTGGTTCTCCCCCGTCAGTGAGCATTACATACTCGGTCGTTGGGTATCTAGTAGACGGTTGATGCGTCCTACTAGATCTTCTCAATTGAGGTTCTTCTGGAGGTGGTTGAACATCCCACCATCTTGATCCTCTTCCTGTTCATCTTGACCTTCATTATCATCATGTGTAACAGGAGATTCAGAATCCATATTCATCGGACATTGGGGGTCGGACTTTGGCTTTGGCTTTTTCTTTTTCTCAAAGTCCTCAACAGTTTGATCTTCAAAGAAGACGACATCTCTCCTTCTCACTATTTTCTTGTCTACCGGATCCCACAATCGGTAGCCAAACTTTTCTTCTCCATAGCCTACGAAGATACACTACTTCGTTTTGCTGTCAAGCTTGGATCTTTTGTCTTTGGGGATATGCACAAATGCTTTGCATCCAAAGACTCTCAAGTGCTTGTAGGAGACATCTTTCCCTTTCCAAATTCTCTCTGGGAAATCACCATCCAGAGACACTAAGGGAGACAAGTTAATTAAGTGAACTGCTGCTTTCATTGCCTCTCCCCAAAAGGATTTAGGCAGCTTTGCATGAGAGAGCATTGCTCGAACTCTTTCCTCAATCGTTTGGTTCATTCTCTCTGCTAGACCGTTTTGTTGTGGCGTTTTAGGGACAATCTTCTCATGCCTGATGCCATGGCTTCTGCAATAGGCTTCAAATGGCCCTCTATACTCGCGACCGTTGTCTGCTCTGACACACTTCAATTTCACACCAGTTTCCCTCTCCACTTTGGCGTGGAACTGTTTGAACACTTACAGCACTTGGTCTTTCGTTGCCAATATAAAAGCCCAGACCTTTCTGCAATAATCGTCAATGAAAGTGACGAAATAATATGCACCACCAAGTGATCTCTCTGTCATAGAGAAAACATCTGTGTGGACCAAGTCCAACACGTGGTTTCGCCTTGACGGAGGGGTTCGCTGGAATGATATTCTTTGTTGTTTTCCAGCCAAACAATCAACACATTGCTTTAATGGTGCACCTTTAACTTCAGGGAGGATTTGCTTCCGAGCGAGAATTTGTAAGCCTTTCTCACTCATATGCCCGAGTCTCTTATGCCATAACTCGATAAAGGGATTGGCCAACGCAGCATTGACCTCTCCTCTACTCACTTAAGCTTGAGTCATGTACAAAGTTCTTTGTTTACTTCCTCGTGCCACGACCAGGTTTCCTTTTGAGAGTTTTCACTTGCCATTGCTTAACTGGTTGCAATATCCATCATCGCCGAGCTTTTCAGCGGACATTAAGTTGAGCCGGATGTCCGGTACATGACGTACATCTTTAAATACTAGCTTACAACCAGCATTAGTCTCCAAGCATACATCTCCAATTCCGATAATCTTGGATGAGTCGTCATTTCCCATTCTCACATTGCCAAAATCACCAGCAGTGTAGGATGAGAAGAAATCGCCATGTGAAGTGAGGTGGTGTGAAGCACCGGAGTCAACGACCCACGTACTATCTTCACATGCAATGTTTAGGTAACCATCATCACCTATAAAGTATACTTCGGAGCTGACAGGAACGGCACTGGTGTCTTTTCATCATTATTTTGATCACCATCATCATTTCCATTCTTCTCCTTCGCTTGATCTCGTTTGCGTCGTCTGCACTCATTCTGTTTGTGGCCCGGCTTCTGGCAATAATAACATGTTATTTCTTTTCTGGGCTTTGATCTCCCCCTGGATTTGTCGCTTTTGTGCGACCCTTCCTGCTTACTTTACGATTGCTTTCAACAATATTAGCTTCCGTGGAAGGAGTATGTTCTCGTTGCCTTGCTTCTTCGTTGAGCAACCTATCCTTCACAATAGACATTGTGAGTTTTTTTTCTGGAGCGGAATTGCTCAGTGACACCACGAGCGTTTCCCAGTCATCTGGCAGGGAGCTGAGAAGTAATATTGCTTGAACTTCATCATCTAGCATCATTTTCATTCTTGTTATTTGATTTAACAAGCCCTGCAAATCATTGAGATGCTCCACTACTCTGCGACCATCTTTGTACTGCAACTTCACCAATCTTCTCACCAAGGAAGCTTTATTTAAAGCCGTCTTTCTCTCGTACATGGCCTCCAGCTTTCTCCAAAGTGTATAAGCATTTGTATCACTGGTAACATGCTGAAAAACACTTTGATCAATATATTGACGGATTAAACCGACAACTTTTCTATTGACCAGTTTCCAATCGTCGTCGGACTTATCAGCCATATTTTTATCGGTTGATACCGATGTGTACATTTCTTTGCAAACAAGAATATTCTCCATTCTTGGTTTCCATATGGAAAAATTCGATGCCGTCAATTTTATCATGCCACTAATAGTGACATAATCTTCCGTTTTAACTTACACAAGAAATAACTCATCCAACCCAAGCTCTGATACCACTTGTTGGGAAAAGACCTTAAATGCACAGCGGAAGTATTAACGCTTTTCCCTCTTGTGTAATTAAAATGAGCTATAAAATCGCCAAGAAAATAAATGGATACGACACACTAATTTTTACGTGGAAAACCCTCCAAGACGAAGGGAAAAACCAAAAGGACCGTAGTCCGCAAAATAGCTCCACTAAATAATAAATGGGAATACAAATATACTTCTCTAGGACCACCTAGAGGCTCACCAAAATAATAACTCTCACCCTAGAGGTGGATAAACGTGGAACATATTTTCCTGGGATGGTGGATAACTGTTCCAATTTCGGATCCGGATAAAGAATCGGACCACCGTATGTGAGGCTAACACTCCCACTAACAGCACTCTATTTTTGTGTCTCAATCGGAGATTATTTCTTTCCGATTTGATATTATACAGGATTACTCTAAAGCTCTCTTTATTATCTTTCAGTGAACAAAAGCCTTGTGTGTTTGCTTATTGCTTGCTCACTTGCTCTGCATTTGCCGTGGAGTGGCATGATATTTATAGTGATTTGCATGCACATTAGTCACATGCAAGTAGCCACTCATCTATACCATAGCCCACCATTTGTTTTCTCTCTTTCACACCATCGTCATAAATGAAGATGGTAACTTCAACATTTTGCTGTAGAAAATGTTGGCTCCTATTGAAGCTATAGTGTCAGCCTATAGTAGCTCGTCAACTTTGACTTCCTTCCTCCTCTTTTTTTCTTTTTCTGTTTTTTTAGTTTATCAATTATTGTTGTTGTGTCCCACAAAATGTGAGGGATCCCAACAAGAGGATAGTCTGTTACTACTCTAACAACGCGTTCAAATGCATCAGATCCATGTTTCTTGATGTAAGCGATCAACAGATTTCGGGCATCAAGAGACATTATTTGAAGTACTTTATGATGGCCCTCGGGCCGAGGTAGATGGAGTTATCAGACCATCCTACCTTGACATACCTGTGTACGTAATTTTGGTAGATGTATGCAGCGCTGTTAAAGATTGGTAGTACCAACCACATGTAGAACAAGAGCTTTATATATGGCCAGAGTGGAAGCCTGCAACCATTATGATGAAGGACATCATAATAATTGCAACCATTTGTTCAGTCTTAGATTGTGTTGTTCTTATGGTTTATGTATATACATACTCCGATGTAATGAATATGTGTAGATCGACAATATTTGTTCTGATACTATTAATGGATCCTCCAACATGAGAGATTAAAGAGAGTTATTAATGATTAAAGAACTCAGTATGTCAACCACTGTTGATCATCCGGTGTTGAAGGGCTCTCGATTGCTCGCATCCACGCATATTTCTCACATAGACATCATGTTTTTCAGTCACAAGCAAAAATAAAAGTATCCCTTATAGTGGATACAAATGCATTACCCCTCTAACAAAACCCAAAATCTAAACTCCACCTGATTTTTCACTCTCCACCTCGTCGCCTCCTCTTCACCCTACAATATATTATAAAGCAGCTAAACTACAATTAGTGATGAAGAGTGATTTACAGAAAACGTATGCATAAAGAGGACCGTCTCTTACTACACTAACAACGTGTTCGAATGCATCAGGTCCATGTTTCTCAATGTAGCGCTCAACAAATTTCCGAACATCAAGAGACATCATTTGGATCGCACCAAAAAAAAGAGACATCATTTGGAACACTTTCTATCCATATTCACAAGATTTAGCTTGGTGGTAGTCATTTCCATAAGAAAATCTCCAATCCCCTTGAAAATCTCCCAACTTTTACCAACATAAATGAACAATAGAACACTCTATCTAAATTTAACCCGTGAATTGCTAAATACCGCCCCTTTTTACTAGCTACCGCCCCCCTAATTTCCAATTTTACCCTCCCCCTTTTCCTCACTCACTCTTACTCACTCTCACTCATCCTCTCTTCCTCACTCACTCTCACTCATCCTCTCTTCCTCACTCACTCTCACTCATCCTCACCACCACACCATCACACCGGCAACCACCACCACTCACGGCACAACCACCACCGGTAAATTTTTTTTTGCGCATTTTTTTTGCACAGTCGTCTGAAATTTTCGACTCACCCTTGGGTGAGTCGTCTGAAATTTCCGACTCACCCAAGGGTGAGTCGCCTCTAGCAGACGACTCACCCAAGGGTGAGTCGAAAATTTCAGACGACTGTGCAAAAAAAAAATTATTATTATTATTTATTGTTATTATTATTATTATTATTATTATTATTATTATTATTATTATTATTATTATTATTATTATTATCATTATTATTATTATTTATTGTTATTATTATTAATATTATTATTATTATTATTATTATTACTGATTATTGTTTAATTAATTAAAAATGTGAACTAGCTCGGCACCGATTTACCGGCTCCTCCCCTCTAACCATTTCACATTTTTAATTAATTAAACAATAATCAATAATAATAATAATAATAATAATAATAATAATAATAATAATAATAATAATATTAATAATAATAACAATAAATAATAATAATAATAATAACAATAAATAATAATAAATAATAATAATAATAATTTTTTTTTTGCACAGTCGTCTGAAATTTTCGACTCACCCAAGGGTGAGCCGTCTGAAATTTCCGACGCACCCAAGGGTGAGTCGCCTCTAGCAGACGACTCACCCAAGGGTGAGTCGAAAATTTCAGACGACTGTGCAAAAAAAATGCGCAAAAAAAAATTTACCGGTGGTGGTTGTGCCGTGAGTGGTGGTGGTTGCCGGTGTGATGGTGTGGTGGTGAGGATGAGTGAGAGTGAGTGAGGAAGAGAGGATGAGTGAGAGTGAGTGAGGAAGAGAGGATGAGTGAGAGTGAGTGAGAGTGAGTGAGGAAAAGGGGTGAGGGTAAAATTGGAAATTAGGGGAGCGGTAGCTAGTAAAAAGGGGGCGGTATTTAGTAACACCCATTTAACCCTCTAGAGGATCTAAACACAATTTTACCAAAACCCCCAAAACAAAACTCACTACAATGATTAACATAAGGAAAATTTGATGAAAATAATCCGAAGTTTCACCTATCCGACAATATTAATCCCAAGATGGGAAATCTATGTCATTAATCCGAAGTTAACATCCGTCCTACAATAGTGGTCCAGTAGATAACACCGTCAACTTACTGTTAGTTTTATTGTTTAGTGAGACATTTATTGTCAATAATAATAATAATTAATAATTAATGTAATATGTAAATCAACTAGTGGAACAGATAACCCATCTCACTCTCTTTCTTCCTCTCCAATGGCATCCATTTTCTCTCTCCTCCCATCCACGCCATTCCTCAGCGGCTCCGCCATTCCATCATCGCAACAACCAAACACCTCTACGACTCTACAAACCCCTCACAATCAAATTCCGCCTACCATTGTCGTTTGTCGACAATCTCACCCCCCACCACCATTTTGCGGCCACCGCCAACCACTCACATCACCACCGTCGATCTCCACCACCGAATCACACCAACTCTCCCCACTTTCACCCAAACCTCATCCACCCGCC
The DNA here is from genome assembly GCA_038025085.1 of Tetragonia tetragonoides. NCBI lineage: Eukaryota > Viridiplantae > Streptophyta > Magnoliopsida > Caryophyllales > Aizoaceae > Tetragonia > Tetragonia tetragonoides. The sequence goes on along the minus strand of CM076145.1, from coordinate 4,676,974 downwards.
TAACCACCACCACCCCACACCAAGCCACCAACCAACTCACCACCACACCCTCACCTTCTCCCTAACCGCCCAGAAAACCCCCACCACCACCAACGTGTAGCACCACCTCTGATTGTCACATCACCATGGTTTTATACCACCGAATCACCGATCTACTGGCTGGTAGCTTGCGAATTTGGGTGGATTGGAGTTGATTTAATTACTAAAGATTTGTTTGTGGTTGCATCAATTAAGTTTGTTGACTTCAAGTAGTTGAAGGTTTCTTGTTTCTCATGGGTTTGGTTGAATTGACAGAAATTACAGATCAACCAAATGAAAAGGAAGAGGGTCAGGAATCGTAGAACTAGGAAAATCAAATTAGTGTTTGGGAAAAAAAGTTATCACTGAATTAATTTTGATGTTAAGCCTAATAAAACACTAATGACGTGATAATTAATAATAGCTATATCATTAATCAAATAAACTAACGGAAGGTTAACGCTGTTTGCGTTAGGACCATATTATGGGACATATGTTCACTTCGGATTAATGACATAGATTTCCCATCTTGGGATTAATATTGTCGGATGGATGAAACTTCGGATTATTTTTATCAAATTTTCTTAACATAAAATCAAAACTTCGTCTTTGTAATTTGGGCGGTTTCATTTTCCTTCATTTAATGGCAGATTTCCAAATCTCATTCAAAAAAATGACCACAGTAAACGACTTGCTAACCCACAAAAACTAATAATTTCTTGATCTACTAGGAATGAACGAGCTATAAAGCTCGACTCAAAACCTACCAAATTTTCTAAGTTTTGGGTAATAATAATTGGACTAGAAACCTAAAAGTTACCGAACTCGACAAAATATTGGGTCAAACTCGCACCTGCTCCGATTGACCCAAAATTGAAAGTTTTGTACATTTCTTTTAAACGGAAAAGTAACCTCTTGCTGAAAATGAGACTTCAACCAAATATTTTGTACATTGATTTGCATAAATGTACATCGGAATGGAAAAAGTAAATGAACATCATATTTTATCTTTTTTTGATAGCTTGCCTTCTTTTTATGCTATGATACAACAATTTATTTACAAGAAGACCAATACCATGTGAATTTTTGTTGTTTTTAAACTTTCTGGAAGTCACATATTGTACAATCAATATTTAGAAATAAAATAGGCTTTCTCAACCCGTTAGGTCAACCTGAATCCAAAAGTTTGGGGCCATAAATAAGTATTTTTAACTCAAATCTGAATTGATTAACCTGTAATTGACCCAAATGACCAAACTCAAAATACCCAAAATAAACCCGGCTTGACTAGTCGTGGCAGCTCCAGAATTCGTACATAGGGTATGCACAATAAGTAATCAAATATAAAACCAAATCACAAAAATAAGTTAATATTTAATATAAATTGATTTTATACCAAATGTGTAATACAAACCCCGCAAAAAAAAATGCCACCTAATTAATATCATAGAAGATACTATTGGTTACAAACATTTATATAACTGCATGTTGTTAAGAACACAAAAGATTAATAACTAAAAGAAAGGGTTAAAGACAAAAAAAGAGCTATGGTAAAAAGAGCTAACAAAATTCAAGTAAATAAAATGCTTATTAGGGAGCTAGTTCACCTAGTTGAAAGAAAGAAAACAAATTTAGGGAGCAAAACTTTGGTTTGTGTGCACACTGGCCTACTGAAGAGAAACTGAGTAAAGAGGAACTGAGTAAAGAGAAAAGTGAGTGAGACTATAATATAAGTTAAATTATTTGACCTTTTGTTTTTCCATCTGACACCAACAACAACTAGTAGGTCCCCTTGTGTACAATTATCCGTCTTCATTTTATTTGTCACGCTCAAAGACACGGAAAGAGATAGGGGGAGATGAGAGAACTTTGGTATGAGCTTTTTTAAGTTTCGGGTTACATGTTGCGATAGGAGTTAATAAACGTTTTCTTTTGGGTTGGATATGCACTTGCATACCTACTGTACATTATGGATCCACCACTGATTTAACCTAGACTATTCTCTATTATTATTGGGGATTGCTAAACGTAAATCGTAAATTTACTAAATGCAAATCCTTTTTCCCATAATACCCCTACCATTTTTCTCACCCTTTTCCATACTCTCTCTTTTCTCTCTATCAAAAATAAAAATAAAAATTGAAAAGAAAAAAAAAAAAAAAACCAAAACCAAACGTGGTAGCCCCTTCCCCATCAGCCCCTTCCCACATCGTCAGAACTGCCGCCCCATCAGAGTCACCCCTTCGCCGGCCTCTCCCCATCGTCAAAACCGCCCCCACACCGTTAGAATCGCCGTCCCATTAGAATCGCCCCCTCCCCACCATCAGAACTGCACACCGTCAAGACCCAAGACCCCCCACCAGACCCAGAACGTAAACCCACCCTCGACCCAACAACCACCCAAACCGACCCCGTGACAGCACCCCCCCGTCAGGGCTCAGAGCACAACCCCCCAAGTCAGCCCCCCTCATCTTCCCCAAATCACCCCGTTGAATCCACCCCAACCGACACCTCCATCCTCACGCCCATCTCTCCTCTAACCAAAATTCGATTATCAATCATTAGTTTGATCAAAATATTGTTTCAGAGTCATTCATGTTCATTACTAGAATCTAGGTTTTTCAACAATGAACTGAAGGAATACAAGAGGGAGATCTGAGAGAAAAATGAATGAGATGGAAAAAGTCTCTTGCAAATAAAAAGGGTAATTTCGGAAGTATTGAGTAAAAAAGATTTACGTTTAGTAATTTAGGATTTACGTTAAGCAATTACGTTATTATTTCATTGGGTTCCTCAAAATTAAGAAGTTGTAATAAATATTAGCTAGTAATTTTTTTGAAAGTTATACTAGACACTTGGTAAAGTCTATATTCATTATTATTGAACTCCTTTATCCAAAAGAACAAAAAAACAAAAAAACAAAATATCATTGAGGTCTTCTGCTTCCCCTAAATCTGGCGCCAAAGTGAAAGTATGAACCAAACCAACTCTGCCTCTCAAAGCTGTCATGTCTCTCCGATTACTCCAATCCAGGTTCATCTTCTGGCGCATGTCTTCTTCTGTTCCCTCTTTAAATTCTCTCTCTTTGACTTCCAGAATCCCTTACAATCTCATCGCTGAACATAACCCATCTTTTTATCTTTCCCCAGCTGACGGTGAAATTCGAGACTTTCTTGTCTCTCGATACCAATATGCTAATTGCCCAGATGATGGTAACCAGCTTCATTTGAAGATTCTAAAACATGGGTTTGAATCAGATTTGTTTCTTGTTAATACCCTCATTAATGTATATGCTAGAACTGGTGATCTATGTTTGGCACATAAGGTGTTCGATGAAATGCCTGAGAGAAATTTGGTTACTTGGGCAGGTTTGATTTCGGGTTGTACGCAAAACGGCATGTCAAATGAAGCATGTTCTCTTTTCAAGGGCCTTGTTTCTTCCGGTTTTGTTCCTAATCACTATGCATTTGGGAGTATCCTTCGTGCTTGCCAACAGTTGGGGCCTGATAGTCTTAAATTTGGCATGCAAATTCATGGCTTTATATCAAAGACGACATTTGCTTGTGATGTGCTTGTGAGTAATGTATTGGTATCAATGTATGGAAGCTGTTGCTTGGAGTCGCTGAGCTATGCTAGGAGAGTGTTTAACGAAATACATTGTAGAAATTTAGTATCATGGAACTCTATTATCTCAGTTTATTCTCAAAAAGGGGATCCAGTTTCAGCTTGTGAGCTGTTTTCGGAGATGCAACAAGAAGGTATGGACTTCTTTAAGCCTAATGAATATACATTCTGTAGCATAATTACTGCTGCAGCTGCTTCTCTAGATTCTGGTTCATGTTTACTTGAGCAAATGCTTACGAGAGTGCAAAAATCTGGATTTCTGGGTGATTTGTATGTAGGAAGTGCTTTGGTTTGTGGCTTTGCAAAGTTTGGATTGTTTGAGGGTGCAAGGATGATTTTCGAGCAGATGAGCGCTCGCAATACTGTCACCTTGAATGGATTAATGGTGGGACTAGTAAAGCAAAAGAGAGGAGAAGAAGCGGTGGAGATATTTAAGGAGATGAAGAATTTGGTTGAACTCAATCCTGACACTTTTGTGGTTCTCTTAAGCGCTTTTGCTGAATTTGACTTGTTGGAAGAAGGTAGTAGAAGTGGTAAAGAACTTCACGCATATGCAATCCGAAGTGGCTTGGACAAGGCTAAGATTGCAGTTTGTAATGGCTTGATTAATATGTATGCAAAATGGGGCGCTATAGACAGTGCTTGTTCAGTTTTTGATCTGATGGAAGACAAAGACTTAGTTTCGTGGAACTCTTTGATATCTAGCCTCGACCAAAACAAACTATATGGAAAAGCTGTGACAAACTTCTGTCGGATGAGGAGTACTGGACTGAAACCCGCCAATTTCTCAATAATAAGTTGTTTGAGTTCATGTGCAAGCCTGGGTTGGATAAGGGAGGGAGCACAAATACATGCAGAAGCACTTAAATTAAGACTTGATTCTGATGTCTCAGTTTCAAATGCTCTTCTTGCATTATATGCTGAGGCTGGATATTTTACCGAATGCCAGAAACTGTTTTTCTTGATGCCAGAGCATGACCAAGTTTTATGGAATTCTATGATTGGGGAGTTGGCTGATTCAGAAGCATATGCTTCAGAAGCTGTGAAGTATTTTCATGAGATGATGCGATCAAATTGGAGTCTTAGTGGGGTGACTTTTGTAAATATCCTTTCAGCTGTATCCTCTCTTTCGCTTCCTGAACTTGGCCCTCAGCTTCATGCCTTAGCTTTCAAATACTGTGTAACAAATGACTCCACAGTTGAGAATGCACTTATATCTTGCTATGGGAAGTGCAGCAGAATGGAGGACTGTGAATTGATTTTTTCAAGAATGTCTGAGAGGAGGGATGAGGTCAGCTGGAATTCCATGATATCTGGTTATGTACATAATGAACAAGTGGCTAAGGCCATGGATTTTGTCTGGTTCTTGATGCAGAATGGTCGTAGGTTAGACCACTTCATCTTCGCCACTGTTCTTAGTGCTTGCGCCTCTGTTGCAACCTTGGAGCGTGGGATGGAAGTCCATGCTTGTGAAATCAGGGCTGGTATGGAATTTGATGTTGTGGTGGGAAGTGCGATTGTTGACATGTATGCAAAATGTGGAAGGATAGACTACGCTTCCAGATTCTTTGAGCTGATGCCAGTAAAAAATGTATATTCTTGGAATTCCATGATTTCAGGTTATGCACGGCATGGTGATGCTGACAAAGCTTTAGAGAATTTTGTGAAAATGAAGCAATCACGCCACCCACCAAATCACGTTACATTTGTAGGAGTCTTATCCGCTTGTAGTCATGGTGGGCTGATTCAAGAAGGATTTGAGCATTTTGAATCAATGAGCAAAGACTATGGATTGGCTCCCCAACTGGAGCACTTTTCATGTATGGTTGACATGCTTGGGCGCTCAGGTCAGCTGGATAAGGTCGAAGATTTCATCAATAAAATGCCTATGAAACCAAACATCCTAATTTGGAGAACAGTTTTGGGGTCTTGTTGCCGAACAAATGGGCGTAACACTGAATTAGGTAGACGTGCTGCGGAGATGCTTTTGCAGTTGGAACCAGGCAATGCAGTGAATTATGTGCTTCTTTCCAACATGTATGCTGCTGGAGCAAAGTGGGAGAACATGGCTAAGGCTCGGTCTGCGATGAAGCTAGCAGAAGCAAAGAAGGAAGCTGGGTCCAGTTGGGTCACCATGAAGGATGGCGTCCACATATTTGTTGCCGGAGACAAATCACATCCTGAGAAAGATGCAATATATCGGAAACTTGAAGAACTCCACAAAAAAATGAAGGATGCTGGTTATGTGCCGCAAAGAAACTTTGCTTTGTATGATCTGGAACTGGAGAGCAAGGAGGAACTCCTCAGTTATCGTAGTGAGAAACTAACCATTGCGTTTGTTCTTACTCGCAAATCAGTATCCACTATCAGGATAATGAAAAATTTGCGTGTATGTGGTGACTGTCACTCGGCCTTCAAATATATATCAAAAATTGTTGGTCGCCAAATTGTGTTGCGAGACTCAAACAGATTTCATCATTTTTCCGATGGCATTTATTCATGTGGGGATTATTGGTAACATTTACATTTACACAAGTTAAGATCTTTAGGCCGCTCAACTTTTCAGATACATACGAAAGAAAACTACAAATGATGGCACCGTCACTGAATTTCCATTTCTTCTTAGCCTTGAAATGTAAGTAAACTGAGTTGATGATAAAAGGGGAGTAAGCAGGGTTTACGTCTTTCACTAGGGGCTTGTGCGGTAACTTGTAATCATCAAGATTTTAATGTGGAGTATCAGTGAAGCACGGAAATCAATCAGCAATCAGTTGATACATCAACTGAATGATTCAGATGGAAGAACCAGCTAGACATGGATCACATAACCGTTGAACCTCAGCGCAGAGCAAGTCTCCCAACCAAAACGTTGTTTGGTAGTCCAAACATGTTTCTTGGAATATTATGCGAAAGAAGCAGCAATGAACAGATAAACTACTCCAGTGTTTACGGGGTACTCTTCTTTGCTGATTGCAAACCAGATCTGGCTTTGCCAGAGCACTATCCTTGTCAATTCTGTAGACTAAGGTTGTATCTCCACTTGAAGTAGAAGCTCTCTGCTGCTCTTCACGGCTGCTAAGCGCATAATGGGGATATTTTTTGCCTTAAGGTGTATTTTGGTCAGTTTACACATCAGGTGTTCCCTTTCACTTGTCATTGTCTGTCACATGGATAGATCTGGTCTTTGAACCCTTAATTCAGCTCCTTTCAAGGTTAAATTTACAGTCTGTTGGATCTTTTGAGTTTCTCATGCTTCTTCCAACTTAACTTGGCTTTAATAAGTTGCTCTCCAATGCACTTTACATTTATATTCACTTGCCATTCATCTGTGACTTGGAGGGTATTAAAATTCCTGTGATATATCTTTCCCTTTGATACATACAGTGAAGGTTGGATGCTTAATGAGATCCCTTCAACTTCAAGATGTCATTGTGGGGTAAATGTCAATACAAGGGACACAGCAAAGAGGCGCAATCATATCCAGGTTATACAGATGACCCAACTGTCCAAAACATAGGTTAACTCCGACATTTGCAGCTGCAGCACTGTTCATCTATAATGCCAGATGGGATGGAGGCCCTGTCCAAATGAAAGCTGGGATTGCTCTTCACACAGAGGTTCAGGCATGGTAACTATGCTTGAGATATCTTTGAATAGGTTTTATGTCTTTTTCTGAGATAAAGGTGTAGACTGTAGACGTGTAATGTTGTAGAGAACAGTTTAGGCATATTCCTGGGAACTGGTACAGCAGAATTATTGGCACCAATTTGGATAAAGCTACAAATGAGCTTGTGCTCCGCACATAACCTGATGAAGCTATATTCTTGAAGATCAATAACAATGTTCCTGGCCTCGGAATGAGATTGGACGGTAAAAGCTCTTGGAATCCAGATCTTCTCCTCTTGCTAAATGGCACGCTCGCAGGGAGGAGAGGGAGCTTCGTTTCCTCAACCAAAAGTTCTTGGTAATTTATCCTCACCATTTTCTCATCATCAGTTATTTCTTTTGGGTTGTTTATTTAGTACGTTCCCCCTAAAGTTTCCAAATTTGTTTTAGATTTGTGGTGGAAAGGTGCAATTTTGAAAGATTATCGCCCATTTCCCATCATCTTCACCCCTTATCCGTCATCTATAGCCAACTAGGTATGTTTCTGCATTTTTTGGTTCATTTTTTTTGTAATTATTTACCAATTTTCTTTCTCGTCTGTTGTATTTTTTTTTCCTGTTTGATTTTATTTTATGAGAATATGAATCCACAAGTGGTTATGTTTTGCGCTCTCTCTCTCATCGGTGAAGATCTGTTTTTTTTTGGTTGATAGGTTTATTTGCTGTTACATACTTATAATCAGTGTTTTTTTTTTTTTTTTTTTTTTCCTTTTGAGTGATTTCTGTTTCATTGGTGTTTAAAGTGTTTATTCAGGTGGAATCTGTGTGTTACTATGGTGTTTCATGTTAGTGGATATGTTTATGATTTAGGATTTGGGTGATGGATTTTGGGGTCGATATTATAGATGAATTTGAGCATAATATGGGAATTTGATGTTTTGTGCATGTGTATGTGTTGTTCATGGGCTGTCTGTTGGGTAGTACAATAGCAGAAAGAGAGAGGTTGTACACAAAACATGCCTTGAAAGCCCTTGCTCGGCACATGTTCAGAGTAGTTGGAAAATTGAACCCAAAAATAATGATCTGAGACATCTGTCCTCGTGTTGATATTTCTATTGGTTTCTTTGCGCACTCATAAATTAGATGTTTTTTTCTTCGAACATAGTCTTACTTGATTCCCCTACTATGAAACTGGTATCTTTACAGCTAGTAGAGTATCAGGAAAAAAGAAGGGACCTGGTTACCTGAAGATGACATCTCTTGTGATATAGTGTTATCTTCTGAACACATTCATGTTGCTACACAGAACAGTGTGATTTATGCTGATTGGCAGTATGTGAAACTGACATGAACCCCTTTCTTTGCTGTCCAGAACTCCCTTTTAAAGCTCAAACTCATTATCTTGTGTTCATTTTTGTAGAAAGTTAGGAGCATTATTCATCCACTAGGAGTAAAGAAAAAATTTGGAAGTGAGTACGAGGCTGGGAATATCCATGCGTCACATGATTCGCTGAGCCTAACCCCTGGTGCAATGCCCAACTTAGGTAGCAAATTACGTTCCCATACCCATTCTGTGTACCGAAATGTACCACGTACCATGTGACACTGATTCATGCCACCCCTATACACTAGCAACTCTCCAAAAACAGAGACATGCTATCAAAACACACAACTAAAAGTTCTCATGACCTCTAACAGAATAAAACCTTACACTGCGAGCAACCTGCTTAGGAGTTCTGTAACTATCACCAAACAACCTGGTATTGTGCTCCCTCCAAATTTCGTAGACCACAGCAGCTAGCCCTCTTCAACCTCTTGTGATGAGTTTTTCCTCTTACATTTTTATGGAACCATCTGCACTCATGCTTTCACGATAAAGGCCTCTTTGTTATACCCTACCACTTAAGAACTTCAGACCATACCAATGCAGAAAAATCACATCTAAAACACAGGTGACTGACACATTCCAGCTCATGAGAACACAAAATACATCTGTTAACAATGGCAAATCCTCTTTTCTGATTATTATCAACAGTAGCAAGATTGTTTGCCACAGCCATTCTAAGCACCAGAGCACAGCCATAAGCTCCCAAGTAGTGTGTCCCCACTTACAAACAGACGTGTTGTAGCAGACAATCATAAGCCATGTTAACTTTAAAGTTGCCACTATCACCCCAGGAATTCAGCAACTGAGAGCTAGACATAGAGGCAGGGCATTTATCAACAAGTTCGTCTCTAAGCTGTAGTAATTTTCTCCGAAACTGAGAGTCATTTTGCTTACCTTTAGCCTCCCACAATGAGCTATGCCTAAAGATAATACTTTTGGATCCAATCAACCCACAGAGATGGATGATTAGAGTTCACTTTCCAAAGCAATTTACAGAAAAGTGCTTTATTCCAGCTATAGAAGTCCTTCACTTTAAAACCACCCTCATTCACAGGTTTGCAAACACTTTCCCAACCCAGGAAAACCATTCTTTTTTGCTCATCAATACAACCCCAGACCAACTGCTTACAACTGATCAATCTTACTCACAACCGTCTTTGGTAGCACAAAAGCAGAACCCCAATATGTTTGAAACCTAAGTACAACTAAGATGATAAATTGGATCTTACTGCATAACTCAAGAATTTGGTAGTCCAATGTTGCACATATCTCCGTATTTTTGCAATTGACGGAGGGCAAAGAGCCATTGTATGCTGGATGCAGATAATGGCACACCTAAATACTTGAATGGCAGCTGCTCTTCACTGAAATATGTATACTCCAGGATCATCTGCTTGTCAACTTGATGGACACCTGCAAAATAGATGCCAGTTTTATGAAAATCAGGCTTTAACCAAGATATAGCTGCAAATTATCATCAAGCTGAATCCTACACTTTCTTGGGAATCACTTGGGTCTTAATCATAAGTAATTGTTGAAAATATTTTTTTATGTAGGGAACTAAACACGCAGCTGTGGCTTATGATTAATGCCATTGTAGTCATCAATTAAGTAAAATGATTCACCCATGACTCACTATACATTGAACTGATTAGAGACAAGTCACTGTAGAAGGTGGCAACTTTTTCTTTTTTACTATGAGAGGGCATCTTTTATGAACCCTACAACCCACTACGTTGATTGTGTCAATTACCAAAAGTGAAATGTTGTTTCATCTCACATAATCTGCACAAATTATGAATGGATAAAGCTTATTCAGTGCCCTTTGTAATGCCATATATGAAATACATCTGGTTATTGTCTCCATGTAGCTAACAGTTACTACGTGATAAATTAACACGTTTTGTTTGGAGGTGTATGATAAATGAGCAAGTCTAACAGAATTCAAAAGAAATTCCTGGTTTCGGTTAGTCTCTAACTGGTTGCTTCTCTAAACTTTTGTTTACCGTTCCTAGACATGCAGCCACTCAATCTATCCTTCACAAGGAGGAGAGAAAAATATACAATTAATTCTCATCATCGTGGTTGTTATCAATGTGGTGACTATGACATACATGATACTTCGGGCTTTAGAAGTAACTCTTAATAGAATAAATTAATTGCAACACCAAAGAAAAGACGAGAAACGTCATAGATTAGCAAATCTAAGTTTATTGATTAGAGTGAGTGATGTGACTTGTAGGAATGAACTTCGTATGAATAGACAAACATTTGGTATATCTCTCTCCCCCATCTATCTAAGGCGTCAATTTTGCAGGTTCGTGTTTTCGCTCGGTTCTATCTTCCTTCTCGATTTGGCTGTTGTTGGTTGCTTAAGCTGATCAATTTGGGCGCTGACCAGGTTCCTAGTTCCCTGCTTTTGTTCTCTTTCTCAGTCTGATCTATCACTTTGCGTTTTCTGTTCCTTGATTGTTCATCTCAGTTCCTTTCTTTGTTGGTGGTGTTTGGCTTTGTTGGTGTTCTCTTTTGGTGTGAAGTTTCTTGGTTTTCCAGTGGTGAATTTAGTTTCGTTCACTTCTTTTGTGGATATGAGGATTCACATTGAGCACAAAACCTTTGATTTGGACCTGCAAAAGGGATCTCTAGTGGTGAAGGAGTTTAGCAAAGCTGGGAAAAGATGGAATAAAATCCCTTTTAGGGTGATTAGATGGGTTTCTAACAACCTTTCTTTGTGCACTGAGTTGGCTGAAATTGAGCTTGAGATGAAGTTAGGTTTCTCACTTGGGGAATGGCTTGCTGTTTCAATTGTTATGGGTGGTTTTTAGAGTTTTCAGTCTTCATTAGAGCATTGAGATTCTCCATTTTTTTCCCTGGCTCCAATGGTATCAATCAATCTTTGGCAATGCTTCACTGATGCTTTTTCACGGGTCTGTTGATGAGTGTCACTATGTGGGAATGATATCAATCTGGATTGGGGGAGTCCAAAAAGGGGTATTTGAGACTGAGTTGATTGATTCGATTTATCTTCACAATAGGAGTTTGGATATGAGCTATCAGGACGTGGGATCAACCGATCAAGATGGGTGTTGATGAACTGTTGACTTCAGAATGTAAAGTTGTGCCTACATTGAAGGATGGTCCTAGTTCTCCATGTGCATGTAATAGCTTTGGGTGAACAACTTCATTGAAGCGTGTGGAATTCTGACGATCTGATTAGAGCTCACCTCAGCTTGTGATTGTGGCTATTCTGGACAGGAAGTTAGTGAGAAGGTAATAAAAATTGTGATCTACTGGCTAAGTCATATAGTCCACCTAATTGTTGATCGTACATGGGAACTTTGTGTTGATGTCATGGAAAAGGTTTTCATATTGTGATCATGAAGCTTGAGGACAAGCTTCAATTAAGTGGAAGCGACTTGTTACATGCCAATTTAGATCTTAGACATGGGAGAGGCACGTTAGTTAGATAATGCCTCTGTAATCAGTAGAGTTTGTTTGCGTGTAGTGAAGGTTGTTAGTTTATATAGGTGTGTGGTCATACAAAGGCTTGATGCCTATATATGCAAACTGATGTAACAGTTCCAATCATCTAATTATTGAAATATATATTCCCTCTCTCCCTACAATTCCCTCTATCTCTCTCTCCCCTTAAATAATTACTTTTTCCTCAAAATCTGATAATCTCATAAATTTTATGATTCATTGCTCCTAATTTCTGAATTCAGCTACAATAATTCATGATCACACATTCCCACAGTTGTTACTTCACTGACATGCAATGATTTAGTCGCCTCATCTTCCCTCTTATTTCGTCCTCTAGTTGCCACATCTTCCTTCTTATAGAGAGCTTCTGTGCGTAACACAGTGACATGGTTTCAATCAAGTTTCTGTTCCACTTGGGGTTACAGTCACAGTCACAGTAAATGGGCAATTCTAAACTCGACAGGGATGTTGGAAGACCCCAGCCTTCAGTTGGTTAGGGAAAAGTCTACCATAATCGCCAACTAACTGTGTTTTCCCTTGATCGCATTCAAACCTTGTCAGTAGTGAACTCACTTAGAAGCCAGTGGCCTTCAGAGAGACAGCCAGCCTGCTGGTGTGTAGGATAATCAGAACAAGTACAGAATATGGCATAATGAGAACACCCAACAGCACAAAAATACTACTATATAAGATTCATACAACAGGAAATAAGCATAAAAGTAAACAAAGCTGATGACCTTCACTATATATACTAAGGTCCAAGGGCATAATAACACATATAAACCACACCTGTACGACTAGGATGATTTTGCAACTCAGAGAAACTCTAAAGTCAAATATCACGTCACAGACAAAAGTTGAAGAATAGAACAGAAATCGAGTGACATCACAAGAAGAACTGAAATCACAAATGAAAATGGTAGAAAAAGAGTAAGAGGACAGATATGAACATTAGTACCAGCAAAATCCTTGAGTTGCGATCCCGCCTCCAAATAACAAACAGTTGTAATCGTGGCAAATCTCCGTATTTATTTCCCACGAATGAAAGTGTAGCAAATCTCCGTGGTTTTTCTTTTCACATTGGCCCTTTTTAAAGGGTGGGAAAAAAGTTTCCCTTATTAGCATATTTGTTGTAATGAAACCTTTTAATTTTTCAGGCTTTTAGACAATTTGCTTCTATTAGGCTTTCACAAAGAAGGGGGGGGGGGGGGAGGAGATAGGAAGATTGAAAAAGAGGCATTTATTTATTTAATTTTTTTTTTGTGGGGGTGGGAAGGGAGGGGGGGGGTTGGAGGGCAGTTACATGTACTCTAAGTAAGCTACTTGAGTCTGTAGACAGTAGTATATATTCTACAAGATATGCAAGTATAGTGCCCAATAACTTTTTCCCCACCTTGGCTATTATGAATTCATCTTGTGATGTACTGCTTATATTCTTTTTTCTTTTAGATAAGAATAATTTATTAATCAATTATGTAAAGAATACAAAAAAGAGATAAGGCACATTAGCTTATATTATATCAATTATGTACTGCTTATATTCTTAATATATGGATAATATGTAGGAACAGAAGTATATTGGTTCAGAAACTCATACAGAAGTACAGAACACAAACATGAAAAATCTGGGGACTGCAAAGGTTGGCGTGGTTAGTCAGCAGCAAAAGCAGGAACATTAAACAATAATATGCAACTTGCAAGCTATCACATATCAAATGGGACAGCATTTTCTCACGAAGCTTCCGTAGTCTGGAACGTGCTGTATTCTCTGTTTCCAGAGAACATTATCATTCTCTCAAATTCAACTATCATCTTGGATGGCTGCCAACTAAATTGACATGAGCAAAGACATATCCCAACTATCGGATAGTATGCAAACAAAGCAGCTAATGAGCAGATAAACTTCTTGGAATATTATGCAAACGAAGCAGCTAATGAGCAGATAAACTACTCCAGTGTACCCCTCTGTGCTGATTGCAAGCCAGATCTGGCTTTGCCAGAGCACTATTACTTCTCAATTTAGACTAAGATTGTATCTCCGCTTGAAGTAGAAGCTCTCTGCGGTTCTTCACGGCTGCTGAGCCCATAATGAGGATCGTTTTGCCAAAAGGTGTATTTTGGTCAGTTTGCACATCAGGTATTCCCATTCATTGCCATCGTCTTTCACATGGACAGATCTGGTCTTTGAACAATTATTGGAGCTCCTTTCAAGGTTAAATTTTACAGTACGTTAGATCTTTTGAGTTTCTATTGTCTTTCCTCTTAACTTGGGCTTTATTGAGTTGCTCTCCAATGAACTTTACATTTATATTCACTTGCCATTCATCTGTGACTTGGAAGGTCCTAAAATGCCTGTGATATATCTTTCCCTCTGATGAATACAGGTGACATGCTTAGTGAGATCCCTTCAGCTTCAAGATGTCACTGTGGGGTAAATGTCAATACAAGGATCACAGCAAAGAGGCGAAATCATGTCCTGGTGATACAAATGACCCAACTGTCCAGCAAATAGGTTAACTCCGGCTTTTGCAGCTGCAGCACTATTAATCGATAATACTAGATGGGATGGAGTCCGTCCAAATGAAAGTTGGGAAAGCTCTTCACACAGAGGTTCAAGCATAGTAATTTTCCTTAAGATATCTTTGAATAGGTTTTATGCCTTTTCTTGAGATAAAGTTGTCAACTACAGTTTAGGCAAATTCCTGGGTACTGGTACAACAGAATTTTTGGTACCAATCTGGATAAAGCTATAAATGAGCTTGAGCTCCGAGTGTAACCTGCTGGTGCTATTTTCTTGAAGATCAATAACAAGCTTCCTGGCCTCAGAATGAGATTGGATGGCAGTTGACCTTTATTTGCTTTACAAAGATAGGTAAGCTTGATACTTTTTTAACCTGTCGACCAACTCCTTTGCTAGAGGAAACACCATGCAGTCATCGGTTCCCATTTCATTGAGGGAATCACTTTATCTCAAGCTTATGTGTGATATACCTCTGATGAAGATTTTACAGACATCTTACCAGACCTTGAGATTTTAGGAAATATTTTTTGAATATTGTGTATATTAAAGTTATGGCTAGTCATTTATCTTGTCCCTTGTCTACAATATGCACAAAATTTATCCACATTGTTTTTCGATGAGTTGTGCCTAAGACAATTTTGTTGCCATCTTTTTTGTGGACGGTGCAGTTTGCATACATTTGTTCAGTGAAAACCATTTTGTTCGCTGGTAGTTGGGAATTCTTTCTGTTTACATGATTGAAAAGAACATGAGCAAAACGAGGATGAAGTTGAGGGGAAAAAAATGAAAAAAAAGCAAAAGTCTTTTTCTGAATTACGAAAATGCTTTGCCATCTGGAATATTTTACTAGAGATGTCCTGAACCTTTTCTGCTCCTTGAAGTCGACTGCTTGATTTTTCAAGGTATCCAAGATCCTTACAGAGTTTACTTACAGGCACCATAGAGGGAGAGGGAGACTGTTCATTAGAAGCAATGAACTTGATGCGGCGTTAGCACGAACATTGATCACACCAATGTTGAAGGAACACGAGGAGAAAAAGATTGCAGCAGAGCTCTGCCCTTATGGTAACAGGGAAGGAGCCATTATCTTGCTGCCAAGCACAATGTTTGCTGGGGAGATCTTAATGGTCAATGAGAACTCATGATCTGAAAGCATGAGATGCTCAATTGAAGAAACAGATTTAAACGGTATGTAATACTTTTCATTACCGGAGCCGAGCCTTGGCTCCAAATTCTCATTTTGACAGAATCAACTCTCACGGTTGAGACACGTATGATTACTTGGCCTCTATGTTTGTAAATGGTGAATTTGGAAATGAGATATTGCGTATCATTAAAAGTTGTGTGATTTCTTTCTGATCTTGTAATGTCGAGTATGAACAACACTAAGAATCATGGACAACTGGATAAGTATTTTAGTGTTGTGCTTCTGCCTTCACTTTACTAGGATGGAACTGATTTTATCCTAGATGACAAGGTGGAATTCCAGGAGAGTAGTAGCGGGTAAAATCCAAGGAATTTCCAACCAAAATATTAATTTGTCCTGTTTTGCTTTTTTGAATAAATGACAATAGGTTAGCAATCTTGCTGTGGAGAAGTGTAGGAAATAAACTGCCTTTTGATCGGTTAGCCTAATTATTCCTTAGTGAATTATTTTATTATATTTGTTTTCTGAATGCAATTAGTGAATTTTTATTTTTTCCCGAAAAAGATAAATCTTGCTCTTGAAACCTTCATTTGCGAAGGGCCCCTCGAGATTGGGAGATGGATGAACTCACAGCCTTACTTTGTCTTTTCGAGACTATTCATATTTCTGACGGTTGTGACTGCAGGAGATGGGTTGGTGATTCCTCTGGAGAATTTTCGTGTAGGTCCTTTCTTCAGCAGCTTAGAACACCTGCTCCCCGATTTTCTGTAACAGTTCTTATATATATCTGGAAGGCTAAGGTGCCTCTTAAGGTACGGGTTTTTGTGTGGACCTTGGCTTTGGATAGGATAAATACTAATGATCTTCGTCAGCAAAGACGGCCGGGGGTGAGTCTGTTACGTGATATTTGTACTCTTTGTCGGGCGAGCAGCAAGACGGCTTTGCATTTGTTCTTTACATGTGATTTTGCTCGTTGCATTTGGGGAAGGCTGTTTGGTATTTTGGGAGAGACATGGGTTTGTCCTTCTAGTGTAGTGCAATTCTTCCAATTGCAGTTCCTGGAGTTTGGGAGGGGAAAGGAGAGGAGATTATTGTGGCGTAATGCAGTCTTTGCTATTATTTGGTGCCTCTGGTTAGAGAGGAATGCCCGAGTTTTTAATGGTGTGACCATATCGGTTGATTTGGTGTGGGATAGGGTCACCTATTTAGCGTCGTTATGGGCTAGAGCTACTTGGGTTTTTAGGAGTTATCTATTACTCAAATCCAGCGTAACTGGGCTGTATTAATTTGAAACTAGACTCTTATAGGAGGACAACTTCTCCTCCTTTGCTGTACTTTTTCACACTTGATTAATACATACTTTCTCTCTATCTAAAACTAATGAAAAAAATTGGATTCTAACTAGCCCGATCGTTCCAATCATAAATTGTTTGTTGGTGGAAAGTGAACTCCTTTTGGTTTCCGTCTCATGCAGTGCTATTGTATAGTGATTGAAACTATTCTTGTACTGGACTTGAGGAATGCATCAGAAAAGAGGGAGTTTGTAAAGGGGTTTACTGTTGGTTTGTAAAGTGATATTGATTTTGAGGACTGGTAATGGAGGTTCCAAATCATGGAAAAACAATGGCTTAGTTCAACAGTCACTCAGCTCTTTCTTCTCTTCTATGGCTGGGGTGTGGGTAGGGAGCTTCCACGTGGCATCCTCGAGTTGGTGGTGGGGGAGGAGAGAACTGAAAGGGGTGAAATGAGTATTATCATTAGTGAGCTGACTTATGTTGACCGTATATCTTAGATCTGACAGCCCCAATTGGTTCTCAATGATTTTGAACTGGAGGAGTCGAGCTTATCTTGTAACTTCACTGTTGTTATTTCTAAGTGTGTTAAAATTTTAAATGATTTCTTCTGCCCGTATTTTCGTTGGCTATTTCTGTCATCTTTTAAAATAGAACAATCATCTCTACATGGATACCATGTTTGCAGTTTTCCAAACTTGGATTGATAGGACTAGTAGTAAACATTGGACTAGCGTCATCATTTTCATGAGCGTGTAGCTTAGCCTGTTTTCTGAGATCTGTTCCACAGGTGACTCGTTAAAGCCCCATTAGGGCCACTAGAGGTTTTCCTGATGGCTATGTGTTTAATTGGGAGACTTTGGATTTTTAGTATTGCGTTTTATCTAAATTGTGTATGTTTTCTGTGAAGTGAATAGTTTATTTATCCATATCCAATACCCTTATCAATAGGACAAGATGAGTAGTTTGTTATTGTTTTAATTCTAGTTTACTTGGTGCTAGTTTTCGACTGGTATCAGTGATCGGTTTAACTTGTAGCTTGCAATAATAGTGCTTGCTGCACGTGGTAGGTGTCATGGTCTTGCAAGGCTATCTTCTTTAAGGCTAGCTTCTTTGCTTCTTTTGGACAACTTGTATTATCAAGAATTGTCGAATAAACAGCTTCTTCTTTTTTCCCTTTCCCTCTCTCTGTGCTATGTCATGTTGCCTTCGGTCTCATGCTCTCTCTCTCTCTCTCTCTGTTCCTCCTCCTTTCTGCCTTCGAAGTTCTATATGGTTTTCAGCTCTCTTATCATTTGCGGTTGAGATTAGATGACTATTGCGTGTAGCGAACTGAATCTTAATATTTTTCACTCCCATGTCCCAGTGTGGGTTGTATTCCCCTTCTGGTAGGGGCTGCAGAGATATTTTCCTTGAGTGGGTAAAGTATAGTTCTTCTATGTGCAGTCATCCAACGCCATGATGCAAATGCTTGTGTAACACAGTTTGGTGTATGGTTGGACTGAATGTCTTCAACCTGTTTCTGTACATTCTCTTTGCCAGTGAAAAGCAGAAGAAGGCTTCACACAAGTCCTCATATTGCACTGAAATTATAAGAGTATGATGTTGAATTCTGGGTATTCAACTATAGATAGGTAAATGCCGTAAATCATGTTAATTGTTTTAATTCTTCTTCCTATGTGAATCTTGCTGCTTACAGGTAATTTCCTGGTCGTTTTGACCCAAAGAGTATCATGATCCTGGTTTAGCTCTAATCTTGTCTGACGAGGGCCTTTCAATGGAAAATTTTAGAACATGTCAGTCTGTTTGGCATGATGCAATAGATCAAGTAGTGTAATATCTTAAAATTTTAAATTTGAGATGAAGTGTGACCTTGTATCGGGAACCAACTGCCTGACAAACTTTACATTCCATTTTGAGATGCATTAAAGACGCGGGTACTGGCTCTTGAGCTTCCAGATAAACAATTATGTGATCCCTCTCAATGAAGAATAGTTCAGAAACTACAGTACTACACTTTCATCTCGATAGGCAACTTGAAACTATGCACTCTAGTTACTGGATTCCTCTTGAATGTATGAGTTATAAGGCAAAGGTGGGAAGACAAAAGGTATTCTGTTTCAATGGAGCCTTTGTGATTTTATTTGAAAGGCGAGGCATTTGTTTTGGCAATGGATACTCTCGCACAAACAGCTACTTGTATTCTAAGTATTCTAGCAATCTCTTTTTTTCAATGATTTTGGTTTTCCAATTTCATGTAGAGATATATATATGTCTATTTACATAGTTGAGTCCTTTTGCTTGCAAACTCTAGTTTGCATCTGGAGTTTCAAAATCATTTTTCAAGCAGACTATTTTGACTGCTTTACTTGTTGTACTGGATTGCAAAGTCTTATGTCTTAACAGATATATACTTCCGAACGTACAAAAGCTTTTGTTGTTATTTTGGGCCATGGAGAAGTCATTTACTTCACCATCATCTTTGACAAGCTTCAATTTGCTATTTGTGCAGGATTTTATCTATGATGAAAATGAAGAAGTACAGCGGTACTATCCTCATAGTTATCATGGTGTAGACAAGGAAGGGCGACCCATTTATATTGAACGGCTTGGAAAATTTGAACCCACCAAGCTAATGAATGTGACAACAGTGGACCACTTTTTGAAATACCATATACAAGGATTTGAGAAGACTTTTGCGGATAAATTTCCAGCTTGTTCCATTGCTGCCAAAAAGCTTATTGATTCTACAACTACAATATTGGATGCTCAAGGAGTGGTATGTTAGATATATTCTGAAAGTCACCAAGAACTTGTCTTGCTAGAAGCATCATATCTTCTATAGACTATAATCTTACTCGTACATCATTTTTGCAGAATTGGATGAGCTTTGGCAAGCTTGCTCGTGATCTTGTAATGCGCATTCAGAAAAATGTCGGTGACAATTACCCCGAGGTAGGTCTCCTTATGTTTACGTATCGATTTCCTTCTATATCAGTTGATATTCACATCTCAGACGGTCACCTAGATTTCCTCCTCTCCTCCATATTTTTGCAGACACTGCACCAGATGTATATTGTAAAAGCTGGCAGTGGATCGTGAATTCAAAATGGTCTGGATTACAGCGAAAAGCTTCCTTGATCCGAGGACTACCTCAAAAATACATGTATGATGCCATTCAAATTTTATGCTACTTTTAAAATTTGAACAGAAACAGAAAGCACCCGAGCATCTTAAATTTTCGTTGTTCTTACTACCAGGTTTTGGGCAACAAATTCCTCAACAAGCATGTGATGAGGGTGTGTTTGCCAGGATCAAATACGAGTTACGTATACACTTAAGCAAGATAGACAGAATCAAAGATACATATAGAAATAGAAGTTGGTGCAAGGCAGTAGGGATTGAGCCTTGTTTTACAAAGAAATAGCATTTGATGTATAGGAAATAACATTGAAATTTCGCAATGTTCAGTGGTGGCCTGGTGGGGACCAGGACCACTACTTACAACACTTTTTATTTTTTATTTATTTATTTTTTTGGTCTCCAACTCTCACTTTATTTCTTAGTTTAATTTTCTTTTTTTTTTTTGATAGGAAGTTTATTTCCTTTCACTATCAATGAACCTCAAGTTTATAGTTTTATATCACATGAATAATTAGAGTATTGTAAATGAACATTATATTTATACCTTATGAACAATTAGACTATTTTAAATGAACATTACGCTAATACCATAAGAACAATTAGACTATTTTAAATAAACCTTGTGTTTATACCTTATGAACAATTAGACTATTTTAAATGAATCTTACGTTTTTACCTTATGAACAACTAGACTATTTCAGATGAACCTTGCGTTTATACCTTATGAACAATTAGACTATTTTAGATGAACCTTGCGTTTATATCTTATGAACAAATTAGACTATTTTAGATGAACCTTGCGTCTATACCTTATGAACAATTAGACTATTTTAGATGAACCTTGCGTCTATACCTTATGAACAATTAGAATATTTAAAATGAACCTTGCGTTTATAGCTTATGAACAATTTGACTATTTTAAATGAACATTGCGTTTATAGCTTATGAACAATTTGACTATTTTAAATGAACATTGTGTTTATAGCTTATGAACAATTAAACTATTTTAAATGAACATTGCGTTTATAGCTTATGAACAATTTGACTATTTTAAATGAACATTGCATTTATACCTTATGAACAATTAGACTATTTTAAATAAACCTTGTGTTTGTACCTTATGAACAATTAGACTATTTTAAATGAATCTTACGTTTATACCTTTTGAACAATTAGACTATTTTAAATGACCATTTTCTTTATACCTTATGAACAATTAGACTATTTTAAATGAACATTGCGTTTATAGCTTATGAACAATTAGACTATTTTAAATGAACATTGCGTTTATACACTGTGAACAATTAGACTATTTTAAATGAACATTGTGTTTATACTTTATGAACAATTAGACTACTTTAAATGAACATTACGTCTATATACTATGAACTATTAGGCTATTTTAAATGAACACTGTATTTATACCTTATGAATTCGTCTGGCCTTTTGAACATGATCATTCAAATTTTGTTACCGTTTTTTCTATGGAGCCCATATATAATTATTGACTCCAAATTTTGCAATTTGACTTCATTTCTTCATTTTTGATTTGTTTTGTTTTTTTTTTTTTTTGATAAGACCTTTCTTCATTTCTATAATCACTTGATAATGTTTTATTTAATACATTCAAGACTAAAGGTTTTTGTTCAAAAAATTTTATACCTTTTTTTATGAACTTTACAAAAATAATTTTACGAACCTTATCGTGAATTTTTGTTTTTTTGTTTTTGAGAAAAATAAACTTTATGTTTATAGCTTATGAACAATTAATTAGACTTTTTTAAATGAACATTACGATTGTACCTTATGAACAATTAGACTATTGTAAATGAATGTTATATACCTTATGAACAGTTAGACTATTTTAAATGAACATTGCGTTTATACCTTATGAACAATTAGACTATTTTAA
Source organism: Tetragonia tetragonoides (assembly GCA_038025085.1). Classification (NCBI taxonomy): domain Eukaryota; kingdom Viridiplantae; phylum Streptophyta; class Magnoliopsida; order Caryophyllales; family Aizoaceae; genus Tetragonia; species Tetragonia tetragonoides. The sequence continues at coordinate 4,654,841 of CM076145.1, read as the reverse complement.
ATGAACATTACATTTGTACCTTATGAACAATTATACTATTTTAAATAAGCATCATATTTATACCTTATGAACAGTTGTACTATTTTTAATGAACACTATGTTTAAACCTTATGAACAATTAGACTATTTTAAATGAACAATATAACTATTAGGCTATTTTAAATGAACACTAATTTTGAACCTTATGAACAATTAGGCAATTTTAAATGAACACTACATTTGTACCTTATGAGCTATTAGATTATTTTAAATGAACACTACGTTTGTACCTTATGAACAATTAGGCTATTTTAAATGAACACTACTTTTGTACCTTATGAACAATTAGGCCATTTTAATTAAACACTACGTTTATATAATATGAACAATTAGACCATTTTAAATGAACACTCCGTTTATACCTTATGAACAATGAGACTATTTTAATGAACATTTCGTTTATAACCTATAAACAATTAGCCTACTTTTAGTGAACATTGCACTTATAACCGATGAACAATTGAACTATTTTTGATGAATATTACTTATATAACCTATGAACAACTAGACTACTTTTAATGAACATTACATATATGACCTATAAACAATTAAACTATTTTAATAAACATTGCACTTAAAACAACAAAGGAACAAAAAAGAGAAAAAGAAAACGAAAAAGAAAATAAAACAAAATTCATCATGCGTCATCATCATTCATCATCTCATCATCATCTTCATCATCATCATCAATTCATCACCATCCTACAAAATCTCAAAAGACATGGCAGTACCAGCTATACACTAAAAACCTCACTGGCCAACCACCACTACTGCGCCACCCACTAAAAACCACCACGACGCCCGTTTCCTCACTGCTCAACGCCACCATTAAATAGTTCTATTTTCTCTCTCCTCACAAATACCATCACCGATCCCACCTTCCGATGTGCGACCACGATGTCGGGACGAGAGATGGGATGAGGTGGTGGCAGTGCCGATAATGGTGGTGGATGGAGGTCGGTGGATCTGGTGATGGTGGTAGTGGTGTCGGTGGATGCTTGACGGAGGTAAGAGAAAATGGAAAACTAATTACGCGAAGGAGAGAGAAGATAGAAAATATGCACGCGCGATTTTAATTTTTCAATTTAGAAGCTAGGTCAATCCAAGTTGGATGGACATAGGTCCATATAAAAAATTTTATTGTCAGATTGATAGCAATATGCTTAGTCTTTGCTGGCAAAGGCTTCAGCCTTTGGAACAGCTGGTTACTGACCTCGTGAACAGACCTCAAAAATTCCTCTAGATAAAGAGGAGACAATTGTTGAGTCACTGAAGCGGATAAAAGCTATAGAGTACGATTTGCAGAAAACGAAGAAAGTAAGAAGTTCTCTACGATCAGCATATGGGAAGATTCAATATTTAAATGTGTTTGCCGGCTGCTTGGAGCTAATCAACTGTAGAAGATAATATAGAACAATATAATGATGAATGCTACTAACAAGAAATTAAATTACAAGTAGAATGAACCCAAACACAAATCTGAGTCACGTCAATTAGCGTTGTCCTTAAGGGTAAATTCTGTCCCTCTTATGGATAGTGCAAAGGCTTCTCAACGGCTACCCTCCCAGGATAAAGGAGATCTTCACTTCCTTGTGCACTCAAGAAGATGGTTACAGTAAACTCTCACTTTGCGATGATGAAGATAATAGAAGGGGAAAGTATATTTTGCTCTGTGTTTCAGTGCTTCCTTACTGAGTAGTCTCACCCAAATATATAGACTCTCAGACTCAAAGTAAACGTTATACTGAATAACCACCTAGCAAGTGGTTCCACCAAAATAGGAAATTCTTAGTCAATAACGTTCTAGTTTTTGTACTTTATAAACTGAATTGATGCCCAAGATTTGGGCTTTAGTGGCTTTGAATTGTTAGTCAAACAGAACTACTTGAACCCTAAAAACAAAAAAAGTAAAACCAACAAATTAGGAAGAGTTAAGCCATGTATAAACAACTTCAACTAATTAAGTTTTTGAAATATAATATTTAAAACTGTGTTCTACATCAACTAATATCTTCACTTCTTTTTCTTTGAAATAGGCTCTGTTTGCAACCGCACCAAACAAGTAGAGCTTGCTGAATCTCTAGAAAGTCTAAAGGAAAGCAGCATGCATTTAAGCTCTCCATATCTTTGGTTTAAGTTTATATTTTAGGGTGAGAAAAGTGCAAAACGACCTGTTAAGCTTGCTTGAAAGAAGTTAGCCGTATATAACAAGGGGTTTCACCTAGAGAAGTATCCTCCACTCTCGAAACTCCTCAGTGTCGTGCACAAAAGAAGAGAGGTACTAAATCAACTTTTGGTAGGCCAAATCTATTGCAATTAGCATGCAATCAGCAGTAGAAGAAGCATCACTTCATCAGTGTTTGATTCAGTTCCAGTGGTAAGAGCTGGAACGATACTCTTATTCACAGGGGTGATGAAGGTGAAAAGCTTGAAGAAAGAGTTTTGTGTTTAATGGTTTTTTCTATATTATTAGGTGAGGGAATACCTCAAATATATACACAAAATGGAGCCTAAATTAGGCGAGTATCAAGCCCATAATCAGCCTATAATAAGGGCAAATAATAAGGAGAGAAAAACTTCCTAAAACTAAATATACAGAGAATCACAAATTATAGAAAAGCTTCCTAAAACTAAATATTAGGAGAATCACAAATTATAACTTCCTATATTTTCCTACACTCCCCCTCAAGTTGGGTCGTGGGATCGACGATGCCCAACTTGCACAAGACACTCTCAAACGGGATGGGGCCAACGGCTTTGGTCAAGATGTCTGCTAACTGATCTTCGGACCGGACATAGGGCAGTCTTATAACTTTTCCTTCAAGATTGTCTTTGATGAAGTGACGATCCACTTCAATATGTTTGGTTCGATCATGCTGAACCGGATTCTCTGAGATGCTAATTGCAGCTTTATTATCACAAAAGAGTTCACATGGCCTTCTTTGAGGGAAACCGAGTTCATTAAGAAGTTTTCTAAGCCATAGAACCTCTGCAACCCCTTTTGCTATTCCTCTGAATTCTGCTTCTGCACTCGATAATGCAGTTACCTTCTGTTTTTTGCTTTTCCATGTGACCAGGTTACCTCCAACTAGGGTAAAGTATCCAGAGGTGGACTTCCTACCATCCCTGTCACCTGCCCAATCTGCATCTGTATAGGCCAGAAGATCAACGTGGTTGTTTTTCCTGAACAGGATTCCTCTACCAACAGTACCTTTGAGGTACCTCAAGACTCTTAAGACTGCATCCATGTGCTGGATTTGGGGCATGTGCATGAATCTGCTAACTATTCCAACGGCATATGCAATATCGGGCCTAGTGTGTGATAGGTAGATTAGTTTTCCAACCATTTTCTGGTATTGCTCTCTATTTGCTGCTTTGGCCCCTTCAGTGATTCTGAGCCCATGGTTGGTCATAATGGGAGTTTCTGCTGGTTTGCAGTCAATCAGGCCTACCTCTGCCAACATATCAAGTATGTATTTCCTCTGGGAGATGAAAATTCCTTGCTTCGATCTTAGAACCTCAATACCAAGGAAGTATTTAAGGTTCCCTAAGTCTTTCATTTCAAATTCTTGAAACAACTTTCTTTTCAGGTCTTCATTTTCTGCCATATCATCCCCTGTGATAATCATATCGTCTACATAGATTATGAGGCATGTGATGAGGCCTTGTTTCCTTTTTAGGAACAAGGTGTGGTCTGAGTTGCTCTGGTGATACCCAAACCTGTTCATCGCCATAGTGAATTTTCCGAACCAAGCCCTGGGTGACTGCTTTAGGCCATACAATGCCTTGTTGAGTTTGCATCCTTCACCGGATTTGAAGGTGTGAGTGAAGCCAGGAGGAGCTTGCATGTAGACTTCTTCTTTTATTTCCCCGTGTAGGAAAGCATTTTTTACGTCGAACTGATAGAGGGGCCAGTCTTTGTTTGCTGCAATAGAGAACAGGACTCTGATAGTATCAATTTTTGCTACCGGGGAGAATGTCTCAGAGTAATCGATCCCATAAGTCTGAGTGTATCCCTTAGCTACTAGCCGAGCCTTGTATCTTTCAATTTTCCCGTCAGCTTTGTACTTGATCGAGAACACCCATCTACACCCCACCACCTTTTTTCCCTTAGGCAGGACACATTTATCCCAAGTTTTATTTTTCTGGAGTGCATCCAATTCTTCTTGCATAGCTTTCTCCCAGTTCTTATGTTTTAGGGCCTCTTCAGCAGTTTTAGGAATCTCAGAGGTATATAAGACGGTATTGAAGGCTAGAGCTGTTTGTGATAGACTCCCCCTGTCTGGTTCTTCCACTGGGTACCTAGATCTCTGTGCTTCAAATTCTGGATCATATCTCCTAGGAGGGATGCCCCTTGTACTTCGTGGAGGTAATTGGTACCTCAAAGCAGGAGTTTTTTCACTAAGCTCAGATTGTAGTTCTGGGTTACAAGTGTCACCAGTTGGGCCCTGCAATTGTGTTTCTTGGACATCTGGAGAGTTAGTATCATTTAAATTGATACTTACCTCTTGTGGATGCTCATCAGACAGGGTTTGAGCTGGCGGAGTGAGTGTTGTGGTAGGTTGTACAACAGCCGGAGCGGTCGCGGTGGTATTGCCTACTTGCTCAGGAGGGTCCTGATCTAACACCATAAGGTACGTCAGCCAACTGAGATCGTCAACTGGACTCTCCCCCTGAGACCGAGGATGGTTGGTGTAATAATAGGTGTTTTCAAAAAACTCACAGTCCATGGTTGTATACATCTTGTTATGGTCAGGATCAAAACACCGATACCCCTTTTGATCGATGCCATACCCAACAAAGACACATTTGACGGCCCGAGCTTCAAGTTTGTGACGGTTTCTTTTGGGGAGGTGAACAAAGACCACACAACCAAATACACGGGGAAGAAGAGTATTAGTGGAGGGAATGGTCATGTAAGACTGTAAGCACTCGAGAGGAGTGTTATGTTTAAGGCTTTTTGTGGGGAGGCGATTTGTGAGGTAGGTGGCTGTGGCAATGGCTTCGAGCCAAAAATGGGCAGGGACATGGGATTCAAGGATTATGGCTCTGGTTATTTCAAGTAGGGTTCGATTTTTCCTTTCGGCTACACCATTTTGTTGTGGGGTGTCAGGGCAAGTTTTTTGATGAATAAGGCCATTTGTGGAGAAGAAGTTTTTCATGTCCAAGTTCACATACTCCCCCCCATTATCGGATCGTAAGATTTGGATTTGTGTTTGGAATTGGGTGCAAACCATCTTATAAAAGGCGACAAATACATCAAAGACTTCAGATTTAGTTTTCAAAAAATATACCCAACTCATCCTGGTACAGTCATCAATAAAGGAAATAAAGTACGAAAAACCATGCATCTCAAATTCGGGGGCTGGTCCCCATACATCCGAGTGAATCAAACTAAAGGGTTTTTTAGTACGACTAGAACTAGGAGCATAAAAATGTTTATGGCTTTTGGCCAGTACACAAGTCTCACAATCTAAGGACACAAAAGACTTAGCTAAAGAAGGGAAAAGTTTTTTCAGGTACCCAAGTGAGGGATGTCCAAGACGCCGATGCCATACCCATAGTTGTTGATCGGTGGACCCATGAGCTAGTGCTGCGCTACCTTGTTGGACCACTTCATCGACGTAGTACAACCCATCTCGCTCAGTACCATGCCCAATAATCTCCCTGGTCCGAGCATCCTGCACAATACAACCAGTAGCAAACATTAGAACAATGCAGTTTAGGTCCTTGGTAAGCTGACTAATAGAAAGTAACTTATGAGATAAGTGGGGAATTAAAAGACAATTTGTCATGTGGATTTTGGGGGAAATATCCACAGCTCCGGTTCCAACCACCTCAACACACTCTCCATTAGCAGTCTGAAAAAAGGATTTTTTTTACTGGTTGATTTTATTAAGATCATGGGGGTCAAAGGTCATAGTATCTGTTGCTCCACAATCAAAAATCCACCCCGGGTTTTTGTTTTTGCATATAAAACTGGCCCCATTAATGGTGTGATTTTTCTCGGGTATGGGAAAATAAGGAGTAGTTTTACTTTTTTGGGTCTCTTGTGGAGTTTTTTGTGGAGTGGGATTTTTTGTATTAACAAGACTAGGCCCCCCTTTTTCTTTAAGAGCTGCTGTGTCCAATCCCCTTGCCTTTCTCTCTCCTTGCTCCTTTTCCCAATGTTCTAGTGCTTCATCCATGGAGTTATGTCCTCCAATTTTCCCGGTTAATTTCTCTATCCCTTCAAAGGGCTGTATGCCGGTGGTCATGTACAACTTACCTCCGGTGGTGGTGAGGTTTGCTTCTCCGGCGACCTCACTTCTTTCTTCTCCTTCTCCGGCGGCGGTGAGGTAAGCTTGGGGCTTCCTTTCATTGGTTGTTCTTTGATCTTTGGGTCCACGTTTCCTTGAGTCGGGCCACCAATCCGGGTACCCGATGAGTTTGAAACAACCCTCTTTGGTGTGCTTTGTACCACCACAGTGAGAGCACCTCAGGTTAGTCTTATCTTCTGTTTCTCGCCAAGATGAGGGCTTGCCTGATCGGCCTTTCACCGCAAGTCCGCTTCCTATGCCTGAGGGAGTCTCTCCCGATGATGGTTGCCCCTTCATAATTCCCCTTCTTGCAATCTCGCGTCTGATGGTGGCATAGGCGGTTTCAACAGTAGGTAGAGGGTCTTGGTTCAAGAGATCCTTCCTTTCTTTATCAAAACTGTCATGAACTCCGGCGAGGAATTGGTATAGGCGGCTTCTTTGGATGATTTTGTTGTAAATTGAGATGTCTTCGGCACATTTCATGGGGTTGGGTGTCCTCCGGTCTATCTCCTTCCAGATTGCTATCATCTTCCCATAAAAGACCTCAATGGAGTCATTTTCCTGGGTTAGTGTGTTGGCTTTGGTAGTGAGATCAAAGATCTGGAGTTCATCCCTCCCACTGCTGTAGAGGGTTTCAATACCCTTCCATAGTTCCTTAGCGTTTGGATAGTCAAGAAATTGGTTTACCAAGTCTGGATCAATATTGTCGATGATCCATGAGATTACCGAAGAGTCTCGCTGTACCCACTTTGGGTAGTCTGGGTCGGTCGTTGGTGGAGGGTCGGCACTGATATGGTTGAGTCGGCCCCTCCCATTAATTGCTAAGTGCATGAGGCGGGACCATTTTGTGTAGTTTTGGTGATTTAACTTCTCTGCAATCGTGACTCCATGGTTGGAGGACTCAGTTGGAGGATTTGAGGGCCTGCCCACTTGTTGGAGCAGTTGTAACAGTTGCTCCATCGAGACTAATTGCTGGGTTGAGTCGCTTGCAGGGTTGTTCGCGTCGGCCATTTCAGGTAAGAGTGGTAGATGATAGAGCCTTAGAATATTTTGTTTCCAGTCCCGGAAATATCCTTACGGCTCTGATACCATGAAAAGCTTGAAGAAAGAGTTTTGTGTTTAATGGTTTTTTCTATATTATTAGGTGAGGGAATACCTCAAATATATACACAAAATGGAGCCTAAATTAGGCGAGTATCAAACCCATAATCAGCCTATAATAAGGGCAAATAATAAGGAGAGGAAAACTTCCTAAAACTAAATATACAGAGAATCACAAATTATAGAAAAGCTTCCTAAAACTAAATATTAGGAGAATCACAAATTATAACTTCCTATATTTTCCTACCGAAGGAACTTTTGAGAACCCGCTCCTCTCCGTGTTCTTTTTTTAAGAGAATCCTTCTTCGAGCTGCTTGGTTAGAATCAAACGGACATCCAGCCTCAAGATAGATATGTACCCAGGAATGAATTAAGACCTATTTCACCTAAAATAAAGTTGCTTGCTTCCCAAAGTGGAAGTTGAGATCCAACAATATAGAAATGAGGTTCTCTGCATCAGATTTATATCTGAACCATTACACAGGAGGGTGTTTTGCTCAAGCTTGGGAGAATTTGTTTGTTTACAGACGATAGGGCTCCTCCGGATATTACTGCACCTAATGCTATTGGCTCCCTGGTTTTCACTACAAAGGGTGACGAGACTTCTTCCCCTCTACTACCCCCTTCACTTATTGATACTACAGACCAAATTGCATCTGCTAACTCTCTTGCTGACCAGATTTTACCTGTTTTTGTGTCTCCAGGTGCAAGTCAAGGAGAAGATGGTGCTGGTGCAAGCTCACAGTCCGATTCAGTTCTGGTCCCAGAAACTCCGGGCGCTTCTGCGTGCCATGAGGATTTAGGTACTGAGGGTAAGGTTGTTTTTATTGAACCACTAGCGGGAGAGGGACGACCGAGACCCACTGTCTCTTCTTGCGAACCTGGGGTTTAAACTTTTGAGTCCCCTAGGCGAGGATTTTGGTGTGCGTGTGTCACCTATGGTGTATTATCGTAGGCCGAAGGAGGGGAGTTCTAAAAGACCTAGAGGGGTCGGGTCGAGGGAGTTCAGACGTCTGCAGTCTTTCGTCAACTACAGGGAGGCTTCTGGTCGTAGGACCAGGGGTCTTAGTAGTAGTCAATGAATCTCCTTTGTTGGAATGTCAACAGTTTGGGTAGGGGATCCAAGTGGTTTCTTTTGAGGGAGGTTGTTAATAAGGCTTCCCCTGATGTAGTTTTGCTTCTTTGGTTGAGTCCCAGGTGGGTGCTTTATCTATGTCAGTGCTTTTGACAATTTAGGGACGGGGTGAGTGGTTGGTCTCTTCTATCTATGGCCCTTGTATCGAATCGGAACGTGTCTCTTTCTGGGAGAAACTGGCTACTTTAGCGAGCCTGTGTTCTCCTTATAGGGTTCCAGGAGGCTCTTCCTAGGCCGTGCTGTGACCACTTTCCTATCCTTCTTCATTCCACCCTGTTAAGTGGGGCCCTGCTCCATTTTGTTTTGAAAATATGTGGACTAGGCATAAGGATTTTAGGACTTGTGTTGCAGATTGGTGGTCCGAGTGTGAGGTTGAGGGTTGGAAAGGGTATTGTTTCATGAGTAAGTTGAAGTTTGTTACGCAGAAGCTTAAGGAGTGGAACAAGGAAGCATTTGGGGATGTTAGAACTAAGAAGAGTGACCTCCTGAAGGAGCTTCTGGAGGTTGATCAGGAATTAAGTGAGTGTGGGCAGGATGGTGATCTGCATAGGAGGAGCTTTGGGTTGAAGAATAATTTGGAGGAGGTTGTGAAGGTTCCCGATACCCGATATCCCTGTACGTCAAGGGGTGTTAGAAAAGGTTGCAACCTCTCTGTTTTCACAGGGGCTGCATAGACCCGACCCTCCTCTTACCCCGCTTAACAAGAGCATCTTTGGAGGCACTGGGGTAATGTTGATGTTGTGTTGTAAGTGTCGAAATGAGAAAGAATCTGCACCCTCTTAAGTTTAGACTATAGAATACTGTGGGACTGATAAATGAGGAGATAAGAGGACAGAAGTTCCCCTTTTTTTGACCTAGCTAAAGATCTATTCGACTTTCATCTTCTACAAGCATACCCGTCTTATTTTTATTGGACTGTGGTGCTACTTATCATGTCTTAATGATATAGTACTCTATTTTCTTGTTCCTTGTATAGGAAAGGGAAAGTGAAACTGAAAAGATCAAATCAGAAATGGGGGAAGAGATGGTCAAGTTGTTAATTTATGATAGGTGCTTGACGTGGTGAAATTTAACAAAATTTCTAGTTGAAGTCGGGAATCTTCGGTTGATGCTATCATTTCAAATATTTTGGACTGCATTTCTCATGTGCTAATCCTCATACGGAGTCTACAGAGTTATCAAGTGATTCAGGACAAGTTTAAGCTTCACTCAATGGTATGCTCACAGATGCTTGAGGATTGCAATAGGTTCATGAAGAATACAGAGTGGGCTACATTGACATGATTCCCAAGTCCCAACAAGATTATACTCACCCATTATTATGAGCCACTGGTAAAATTCAATCTTCATTTAGTAATAGAATGTGAGAAAGGATCAAAACTCAACTATGCCTTTTGCTGCATTGTCCTCCTGTTCATACATGATTCTTTCTCTATCTGAGTAACCTTGAAAACAGACAGTCATTGCATTTGTTGAAGTGCTCTGTAGTTTCAATTTTCCAAACAAAATTTACTAGTTGAAATGCAGAAATTTAATCTCCACTAATTGGTTGTATTAGACTGAGGGTTGAAGCTTTCAGAATCATCTGAGCTTCCTATTGTGATTATTTGTCGATTGTATAGTTGGATGTTTTCTCTTTCGACCCTATTAATCACATAGTTTCACATATTTGTAGAATATACTGGGAAAGAGTCCCTTCTGATCAAGCTTGTGCTGGAGAAGTTTGTATGGAACTGATGCATATGCTCTTTGTTTGTTAACAAGGTGGGAATTTTGGCCTGCCCAATGTTACATCTGTTACACTTATGCCTCAAGTTTCTACCCCTTTTCTATAAGCGAATTCAGGCTTATTGCATGTCTACAGTGCTTGATAGGATTATTTCCCAAGGATTACACATGTGATACGATCTGTGATTGGTACTGTTGTAAGTAGCAGTCAATCTGCCATCTTTCCAGGAAGACATATCTCTGATAATATCCTCATGAGTTGGTTATAGGTTATGCAAGAGAGAATATCTCCCCGTGTTGTATGATTATAGTTGACCTGCAGAAAGCTTATGACTCAGTCTAGTAATGCTTTAATGATTTTGTGGATCATGACGTGCCTTACAACATTGAAATATTCTATAATTTGGAATGGTGAGTATACAGAAGATTTCCATTAAAAAAAAGCTTGAGGCAAGAAGACCCAATGTCTACTTTCTTATTTACTTTGGTGATGGAGTACTTGCATAGAGTATTGAAATGTCTGCAAAAAGAGCCTAATTTCAACTTCCAACTCCAGTGTCAGAAGCTTGAAATCATTCACTTGTGCTTTGAGGATGATGTCCACTTCTTCTCAAGTGGTTTGAAATGATGATAAGATGCAGATCTTAACAATCTTTGGGATACTTAGAGAGTTGTTTACCTGTAAACTACTTGGAATGTCAATATCCACTAAGAAACTCTGAGTTTCTCAATGTAAACCTTTGATTGAGAAAATGACAGCCTAATAATATCTTGAGCTGCAAGGTTACCATCATATGCTGGTAGGATACAGCTTATCAAATCAGTTATGTTTGGCATCAAGGCTCATTGGGCACAGTTGTTAATTCTTCCGCAAAACGCGATAAAACTTATAGATGCTGCCCAAATTACTAAAAGGGCTCATGTTGGTGTGAGAAATAATGGATGCCTAGCTACAGGAGCAGGGGGTCATAATCTGTTGAATCTTCATATTTGGAACCAGGGTGCTATATGTAAATTAAACTCTTGTGCGCTTTGAGCACTAAGATAGACAAGCTTTGGATATGGGTGCACATTTACTATGTAAAGAAGAATGATTAGTGGCTAATGGACTCCCTACCTCAAGTGTCATGGATGTTTTCCAGATGAGGAAACTTATGGATAAAGTGGGGGAATGGAACAATGTCATAAAACAGAATAAACTCTCTATTAGAAAGGTGTACCAGTTACTGAGAGGACCATGACCTAATATTCGGTGCAAAAAATTGTTTGCTCAAAAGATGCAGCATTTCTTTGCAGGGGAAGCTAAGAACAAAGGAGATAGTCGCTGGATGGGATACAGTATAATGCAATGTTTATCATGCAATAACCTGAGTGAAAACTTGCACCATTTCTACTTTGGCTGCCCCTACTTGATGAAAATTTGTGATGCTAATTTGCACTTGTTACACATTAAAAGATCTGTGCTGCCATGGACTCAAGAATGTGACTGGGTTATGCATGCAACTTAATGGAAATCAGCAAACGCGACTGCTATTAAGATGCTATTTTGCAACTGGAGAGAGTATTATCTACCTACTATCAGGTGACTTTAGGAAGCTTTCGAGCCGTCTATATTTCCCTACCTGCAAGAGGTTCGTGAGCTTTCTGTTTGTTGCAATGGATGGTTGGGCTACAAAGTTTCCGTCCATCGAATAAATTTTTTTGTTGTAATTGGCATTTTAATTAGTCTCGAGTTATAGTGTTGCCCGACTTTTCACATACTATATCAATCAATTTGACTCATGTTCTCACATTTACTGTTGCTAGTGAACCTCAGACCCCCTCTCTCTCGGTGGGAGGCCTTGATGAGACGACGATGATGGAAGCAATAGAGCCCCTGAGCTCTCCCCCATAATGCTGCTGGCAAGTTGAATTTTGCTCAGACGAGTATAGTTATGATCGTCTTTTCAACTTTGATGAAGTATCAAAGATTGTTGACTTTTTTTTTTTTCCTTTCCTGAAAGCTGGAAAATTATCCATTTTGGGGATTTTTGAGAGTGGAATTCTTCTAAAGAAAAAGTTCCCTTTCTTGTTGCCTATGTTTAGCATGCAAATTTTAGATGGCTTTGTTCTTTTCTGACTGGCTATACCTTTTGCATGTGTTGATTGATCACTCCATGAATTGCTACATTTAGGGATAGTGGAAACATTCAACATAATCTTGGCGAATTGCTGATCTTGACAAGGATTTGGCCATGGCTCTGATGTTCTTGGCATTGGTACAGGTATGTTACTTGCATATTAACCCATTAATCATTTCTGTTGGTCTTGCGCAATATTTACCAAATTTTGCATGAATGTAGAATTGAAATCATATTTAGCTATTTTTAAATTATTTAAGTCTTGGTATTGCTCACCAAGTGTTTGATAAAACGTTTGTATCAAAGCTTACTTGCTCGCCATTTTTTAAGCATATGATTAATTATGATGATGATGGATGTTTGTGTGTAAGTGGTACCATGATTCTCTATTGGTGATCGAGACTAGTTATTGTCCTGCTTTGGAGGAGTCTTATTAAGAACTTATAAATAATGTTTCCAACTACTTAAACCATAAAGATGTACATGTACTCCATTGGTATTTGGTAGAGATGCTGGTCTTTTATTTTTATTTTTATTATACTTGGTTGAAATCTTAGAGTTTAGAGCTAAGTTAATGGCCAAGAAGTCTTTTCGGGGTAAATAGAAAGCGGCAGAGAATAGTAAAGTGCCAAAGAGCGAGGAAAAATGGGGAAGGCTCATGGATGCAGGACAAAAGTGTAATGGAGAAAAGATGTCAGTATATTTTTAGTGAATTGCTAAATACCGCCCCTTTTTACTAGCTACCGTCCCCCCAATTTCCAATTTTACCCTCACTCCTTTTCCTCACTCACTCTCACTCACTCTCACTCATCCTCTCTTCCTCACTCACTCTCACTCATCCTCACCACCACACCGGCAACCAGTCACGGCACCACCACCACTACCACCAACAACAACAACGGAATGTCAGGGGCTAGCGG